>CAJQTT010000007.1:0-2925609 GCA_906901655.1 Sminthurides aquaticus
CCTAACCTAACCTAACCTAACCTAACCTAACCTAACCTAACCTAACCTAACCTAACCTAACCTAACCTAACCTAACCTAACCTAACCTAACCTAACCTAACCTAACCTAACCTAACCTAACCTAACCTAACCTAACCTAACCTAACCTAACCTAACCTAACCTAACCTAACCTAACCTAACCTAACCTAACCTAACCTAACCTAACCTAACCTAACCTAACCTAACCTAACCTAACCTAACCTAACCTAACCTAACCTAACCTAACCTAACCTAACCTAACCTAACCTAACCTAACCTAACCTAACCTAACCTAACCTAACCTAACCTAACCTAACCTAACCTAACCTAACCTAACCTAACCTAACCTAACCTAACCTAACCTAACCTAACCTAACCTAACCTAACCTAACCTAACCTAACCTAACCTAACCTAACCTAACCTAACCTAACCTAACCTAACCTAACCTAACCTAACCTAACCTAACCTAACCTAACCTAACCTAACCTAACCTAACCTAACCTAACCTAACCTAACCTAACCTAACCTAACCTAACCTAACCTAACCTAACCTAACCTAACCTAACCTAACCTAACCTAACCTAACCTAACCTAACCTAACCTAACCTAACCTAACCTAACCTAACCTAACCTAACCTAACCTAACCTAACCTAACCTGCGACCCTTTGCGACCCTTAACCTAACCTGCGACCCTTTGCGACCCTTTGCGACCCTTAACCTAACTTGCGACCCTTTGCGACCCTTAACCTAACCTGCGACCCTTTGCGACCCTTAACCTAACCTGCGACCCTTTGTGACCCTGATGACCCTTTGCGACCCTGATAACCCTTTGCGACACTGATGACCCTTTGCGACCCTGCTGACCCTTTGCGACCCTGCTGACCCTTTGCGACACCTGATGACCCTGTGCGACCACTGATGTCCCTTTGCGACCATTCATGACCCTTTTGACCCCTGTTGAACTTTTGCGACCCTGATGACCCTTTGCGACCCTGATGACTCTTTGCGACCTTGATGACCCTTTGCGACCCTTGCGACCTCTAGTGACACTTGCGATCTGTAGCGACACTTATGACCTCTTGTGACCCTTTAGAACCTTGCTGCACATACAAATCTCGGGACGCTCTCGACGATCGTTACCCTCTCGACCTCCATGCCCTCTCGACCCTCGCGACCTTCGCGACACCCGCCACCCTAGAGGCCTCTTAGAACCCCTCACTACCCCTCGCGTTGACTTGGGACCAGTGCGATCCTGGCGACCATTGAGACCCTCGCGAACCAAAAACCCCACGCGAACCCATTCTACCTCTCACGACCCCTTCCTTCGCAACCCTTCCGATCCAACTCCTATTAATCCTTGCGACCCTCGCGACCTTCTCGCCCCTTGTTACCCACGCGACCTCGTGTCACTATTGCAACCCCTTGACCCTTGCTAACCCTTCGCGACCCTCATGACTTATCGCAGCCAATTGCTACCCATCGTTACCAATCGCGACCCCTTACGACCCTTAAGACCCTTGCATCCCCTCGTAACCCCAGTTGACCCCAGTTGACTCTTGCGACCTGTTAGAACCATTGAGACCATTCCGACTTCTCTCGAACATTATGACCCGTCCCAATTTAGCGACCCCTTTGATCCTTACGCCTCTTGCAACCCCTCACGACCCCTTGCTGTCTTGCCGTCCTCGCGGACACTAACGACCCTCACGAACTACTGCAACCCCTCGGGACATTAGCGAACCCAGAAGTCTCTGGCGAACCTTCGAGACTGGGTCGATCTCAGTTGATCCCATTTGACTCTTTCGACCCTTTTCACCGCTCACGATTTTTACGACTTCTTGTGACCATTAAAGACCCCTACCGAACCTTCCGACTACAGTTTACCCTTAAGACCCTTGCAACCCCTCGTGACCCTCACGACCCCTCGCGACACTTGCGGCAATTGCGGTACCCTGCGACTTCAGTTGACCGTTGCCAACGTAACGATCCCTCAAGCACATTGTGACAATCGTTACCCCTTGCGACCCCTCAAGGATCTTGAGACTATCCCGAACCTTTCGACGACCTCCTATACGACCCCCTATACGAGATTTTTTACGAGATTCTTTACGAGATTCTTTACTAGATTCTTTACGAGATACTTTACGAGATTCTTTACAACATACTTTACGTGATTCTATACATGATTCTTCGCGAGATACTTTTCGAGATTTTTTACAAGCATGCTTACGAGATTCTTTACGAGGATCTTTACGAGATTCTTTACGAGATTATTTACGAGACTCGTAACGACATTCTTTACAAGAATGTTTACGACATTCTTTACAAGATTCTTTACGAGTCTTTACCAGATTCTTTAAGAGATTCTTTACGAGATTCTTTAAGATATTCTTTACGAGATTCTTTACGAGATTTTTACGAGATTCTATACGAGATTCCTAACGAGATTCTTAACGAGAATCTAACGGGTAAGCCCGTTTGGAAACGCTCAAAGTTTCGTTAAGAGTCATGTAAGCATCTCGTAAAGAATTTCGTCAAATTTCCCGTAACGAAACTCGTAAATAATGTCGTAAAGAATCTAGTAAAGATTCACGTAAAGAATCTCGTGAAGAATCTCGTAAAGAATCTCGTACAGTAAACTTAAGGAGATTCTTTACATGATTCTTTACGAGATTCTTTACGGGATTCTTCACAACATTCTTTACGCGTTTCTTTACGAGATTCTTTACATAATTTTTTACGAGATTCTTTACATGATTCTTTACGAGATTCTTTACGACATTCTTTTCGAGATTCTTTACATGATTCTTTACGAGATTCTTTACATGATTCTTTACGAGATTATTTACGACATTCTTTACGCGTTTCTTTACGACATTCTTTACGCGTTTCTTTACGAGATTCTTTACGCGTTTCTTCACGAGATTCTTTACGACGTTCTTTACGACATTCTTTACGACATTCTTTACGCGTTTCTTTACGAGATTTTTAACTACATTCTTTACGTGAGTCTTTACGAGATTCTGAATGGGATTGCCACAAATACCCTTCATGTATCCAAACCAACCCATTTTGTGACCTAAATCGAACCAAGTGCCGCATATATTTATTAAGTCCTAACCTAACCCGTTTCCCCCCCCATCCTGACCTCTCCCCCCATCCTGAACTCTCCCCCCCCACTTGACCTCTTCCCACCCTCATATCCCATGCAACTCTGCACCGTTTACCCTAGATTCGAACCCGGAACCTTCGCTTCAACAGCCCAAGCCCTATACCACTGGGCCACCCGTTCCCTCCTGCAGTAGAGAGTGATTTTACTCGTATATAAAGTTGATGCTCCCATTTACCACCATACAAATACAAGGTTGCTGTTATTCAGCATTCTGTTGCTGGTTTTACTCAAAACAGACCGAGTTCAAGGCATTCACAAAATAATGTGAAGTCAGGGTGGAACCACGTCAGGTCCGAAGAAACCAGCATTTTTGCAGGTTTCTTGACCTTTCATGTTCAAAAATATGTTCCTGCCGTTTTGTTAATTATGCTCCCGCATTCAGTTGCTGGTTTTACTCAATTCAGCCCGAGTTTAAGGCATTCACACAATAATGTGAAGTCAGGGTGGAACAACCTAAGGTCCGGAGAAACCAGCTGTTTTGCAGGGTTCTTGGCCTTTCATCTTTACAAACATGTTCAACCCGATTTGTGGAGTATTTTCCAGCATTCAGTTGCTGGTTTTACTCAAAACAGCCCGAGTTCAAGGCATTCACAATATAATGTGAAGTCAGGGTGGAACAACCTAAGGTCCGGAGAAACCAGCTTTTTTGCAGGATTCTTGACCTGATATCTTTAAAAATATGTTCAAAATGCCATGTGGAGTATACTTTAGCATTTAGTTGCTGGTTTTACTTAAAACAGACCGAATTCAAGGCATTCACAAAATAATGTGAAATCAGGGTGGAATAACGTCAGGTGCGAAGAAACTAAACCAGCCTTTTTTGCAGGCTTCTTGACCTAATATCTTTAAAAATATTTTCAACATGCCATGTGGAGTACACTCCAGCATTCAGTTAATGGTTTTACTCAAAACAGCCCGAGTTCAAGGCATTCACATAATAATGGGATGTCACGGTGGAACAACCTAAGGTCCGGAGAAACCAGCTTTTTTGCAGGATTCTTGACCTGTTATCTTTAAAAATATGCTGAACATGCCATGTGGAAAATACTCCATCATTCAGTTGCTGGTTTTAATCAAAACAGTCCGAGTTCAAGGCATTCACAAAATAAGTTTAAGTCAGGGTGGAACAACTTAAGGTCTAAACAAACCAGCCTTTTTTGCAGTATTCTTGACCTGATATCTTTAAAAACATGTTCAAAATGCCATGTGGAGTATACTCCAGCATTCAGTTGCTGGTTTTACTCAAAACAGGCCGAGTTCAAGGCATTCACAAAATAATGTGAATACACGGTGGAACAACCTAAGGTCCGGAGAAACCAGCTTTTTTGCATTTTTTGGATTTAATCCGTAGATTCGATGCTGGATGATTGTTATTGGAATATTGGGCTATGCCTTATAAATTTTTTATAGTCTACAAAACACCGGGTTGATCGATCTTACCAGAACATCAAAACCAGCATTTTGTGCAAAGTTTTCAAGGAATTTAGAACGATCAATTTGAAGTGCTATAGCGCTTATAATGTGAAAGTGTATAACTTTGTAAAATTTGAAGCAAGACGGTTAAATTGAGCTCCGACGTGCCCGCGTTAACTTGATTATTCAGTTAAGATCATTTTGGTGGCCTAAAATTTCAGAAATGGAACCATGAGAAGCAATGCTTTGAGAACAACACCAGTTTTTTTTTGTTTAATCGGTGGATTTGATGCTAGATGATTGTTATTGGAATATTGGGCTATAAGTTACATATTTTCAGTAGTCTACAAAAAGCCGGGTCGATCGAGCGTGCCAGAAGGTCAAAACCAGTGTTTTGTGCAAGGTTTTCAAGGAAACTAGAACTATCAATTTGAAGTGCTATAGCGCTTATAATGTGAAAGTGCATCACTTTGTAAAATTTAAAGCAAGACGGTTAAATTGAGCTCCGACGTGCCCGCGTTAACTTGATTATTCAGTTAAGATCATTTTGGTGGCCTAAAATTTCAGAAATGGAACCACCAGAAGCAATGCTTTGAAAAAAAGCACCAT
Source organism: Sminthurides aquaticus (assembly GCA_906901655.1). Classification (NCBI taxonomy): domain Eukaryota; kingdom Metazoa; phylum Arthropoda; class Collembola; order Symphypleona; family Sminthurididae; genus Sminthurides; species Sminthurides aquaticus. The sequence continues at coordinate 5,216 of CAJQTT010000007.1, forward strand.
TTATTTTGGGGTTAATCGGTAGATTCGATGCTGGATGATTGTTATTGGAATATTGGGCTATGGGTTATATATTTTTAGTAGTCTACAAAATGCCGGGTCGATCGAGCGTGCCACAAGGTCAAAACCAGTGCTTTGTGCAAAGTTTCCAAGGAAACTAGAACGATCAATTTGAAGTGCTATAGAGCTAGTAATGTGAAAGTGTATCACTTTGTGAAATTTAAAGCAAGACGGTTAAATTGAGCTCCGACGTGCCCGCGTTAACTTGATTATTCAGTTAAGATCATTTTGGTGGCCTAAAATTTCAGAAATGGAACCACCAGAAGCAATGCTTTGAAAAAAAGCACCAGTTATTTTGGGGTTAATCGATAGATTCGATGCTGGAGGATCGTTATTGCAATATTGGGCTATGCCTTATAAATTTTTTATAGTCTACAAAACGCCGCGTCGATCGAGCGTGACACAAGGTCAAAACCAGTGTTTTGTGCAAAGTTTTCAAGGAAACTAGAACGATCAATTTGAAGTGCTATAGAGCTAGTAATGTGAAAGTGTATCACTTTGTAAAATTTAAAGCAAGACCGTTAAATTTAGCTCCGACGTGCCCGCGTTAACTATATAATTCAGCTAAGATCATTTTGGTGCCCTGAAATTTCATAAATGGAACCATGAGAAGCAATGCTTTGAAAAAAAACACCAGTTATTTTGGGGTTAATCGGTAGATTCGATGCTGGAGGATCGTTATTGCAATATTACCTACTTACAATCAGTGTTGTTTAAGTGGCCAAATCATTGGAACTTTCAAGGCACCAACAACACTAATTGAGTCCAAACAAACTCATTCAAAATGGTGTTTGGGGTCTAATCAAGCTTGAGCTGTTAAAGTCTGCTTCGACATCTGTGGGGGCAGGAATCGATCAGTTGGTGCTGACCTACAATAAATCAATGATGTTAAAGTGGCCAAAGCAATTGAAAATTCAAGGCACCAACAACACAAATTGAGTCCAAACAAACTCATTCAAAATGGTGTTTTGGGTCTTATCAAGCTTGAGCTGTTGCAGCCTGCTTCGACATCTGTTGGGGCTGAAATCGATCAGTTGGTGCTAAATAACTATCAATCAGTGTTGTTTAAGTGGCCAAAGCATTTGAAAATTCAAGGCCCCAACAACACTAATTGAGTCCAAACAAACTCATCCAAAATGATGATTGGGGTCGGATTGAGCTTGAGCTGTTGCAGCCTGCTTCGACATCTGTTGGGGCAGAAATCAATCAGTTGGTGCTAAATAACTATCAATCAGTTATGTTGAAGTGGCCAAAGCAATTGAAAATTCAAGGCACCAACAACAGAAATTGAGTCCAAACAAACTCATTCAAAATGGTGATTGGGGTCGTATTAAGCTTGAGCTGTTGCAGCCTGCTTCGACATCTGTTGGGGCAGAAATCAATCAGTTGGTGCTGACCTACAATCAATCAATGATGTTAAAGTGGCCAAAGCAATTGAAAATTCAAGGCACCAACAACACAAATTGAGTCCAAACAAACTCATTCAAAATGGTGTTTTGGGTCTTATCAAGCTTGAGCTGTTGCAGCCTGCTTCGACATCTGTTGGGGCTGAAATCGATCAGTTGGTGCTAAATAACTATCAATCAGTGTTGTTTAAGTGGCCAAAGCATTTGAAAATTCAAGGCCCCAACAACACTAATTGAGTCCAAACAAACTCATCCAAAATGATGATTGGGGTCGGATTGAGCTTGAGCTGTTAAAGTCTGCTTCGACATCTGTGGGGGCTGAAATCGATCAGTTGGTGCTAAATAACTATCAATCAGTGTTGTTTAAGTGGCCAAATCATTGGAACTTTCAAGGCACCAACAACACTAATTGAGTCCAAACAAACTCATTCCAAATGGTGTTTGGGGTCTAATCAAGCTTGAGCTGTTAAAGTCTGCTTCGACATCTGTGGGGGCAGGAATCGATCAGTTGGCGCTGCATTACTATGAATAAGTGTTGTTTCAGTGGCCAAAGCATTTGAAAATTCAAGGCCCCAACAACACTAATTGAGTCCAAACAAACTCATTCAAAATGGTGATTGGGGTCGAATCAAGCTTGAGCTGTTGCAGCCTGCTTTGACATCTGTTGGGGCAGAAATCAATCAGTTGGTCCTGACCTACAATCAATCAGTGATGTTAAATTAGACAAAGCAATTGAAAATTCAAGGAACCAACAACACTAATTGAGTCCCAACAAACTCATTCCAAATGGTGATTTGGGTCTAATTAAGCGTGAGTTATTGCGGCCGGCTTATACATCTGTTGGGGCAGAAAGCAATCAGTTGGTGCTGACCTACTATCAATCAGTGTTGTTTAAGTGCCCAAAGCATTTGACAATTCGAGGCACCAACAACACTAATTGAGTCCAAACAAACTCATTCAAAATGGTGATTGGGGTCGTATTAAGCTTGAGCTGTTGCAGCCTGCTTCGACATCTGTTGGGGCAGAAATCAATCAGTTGGTGCTAAATAACTATCAATCAGTTATGTTGAAGTGGCCAAAGCAATTGAAAATTCAAGGCACCAACAACAGAAATTGAGTCCAAACAAACTCATTCAAAATGGTGATTGGGGTCGTATTAAGCTTGAGCTGTTGCAGCCTGCTTCGACATCTGTTGGGGCAGAAATCAATCAGTTGGTGCTGACCTACAATCAATCAATGATGTTAAAGTGGCCAAAGCAATTGAAAATTCAAGGCACCAACAACACAAATTGAGTCCAAACAAACTCATTCAAAATGGTGTTTTGGGTCTTATCAAGCTTGAGCTGTTGCAGCCTGCTTCGACATCTGTTGGGGCTGAAATCGATCAGTTGGTGCTAAATAACTATCAATCAGTGTTGTTTAAGTGGCCAAAGCATTTGAAAATTCAAGGCCCCAACAACACTAATTGAGTCCAAACAAACTCATTCAAAATGGTGTTCAGGGTCGAATTAAGCTTGAGCTGTTGCAGCCTGCTTCGACATCTTTTGGGGTAGAAATCAATCAGTTGGTGCTGACCTACAATCAATCAATGATGTTAAAGTGGCCAAAGCAATTGAAAATTCAAGGCACCAAAAACACTAATTGAGTCCAAACAAACTCATTCCAAATGGTGTTTGGGTCGAATCAAGCTTGAGCTGTTGCAGCCTGCTTCGAAATCTGTTGGGGCAGAAATCAATCAGTTGGTCCTGACCTACTTACAATCAGTGTTGTTTAAGTGGCCAAATCATTTGAACTTTCAAGGCACCAACAACACTAATTGAGTCCCAAAAAACTCATTCCAAATGGTGATTCGGGTCTAATTAAGCGTGAGTTATTGCGGCCGGCTTCGACATCTGTTGGGGCAGAAAGCAATCAGTTGGTGCTGACCTACTATCAATCAGTGTTGTTTAAGTGCCCGAAGCATTTGACAATTCGAGGCACCAACAGCACTAATTGAGTCCAAACAAACTCATTCAAAATGGTGATTGGAGTCGTATTAAGCTTGAGCTGTTGCAGCCTGCTTCGACATCTGTTGGGGCAGAAATCGATCTTATGGGTGCTGAATTACTATCAATCAGTGTTGTTTAAGTGGCCAAAGCATTTGAAAATTCAAGGCCCCAGCAATACTAATTGAGTCCAAACAAACTCATTCAAAATGGTGATTGGGGTCGTATTAAGCTTGAGCTGTTGCAGCCTGCTTCGACATCTGTTGGAACAGAAATCAATCAGTTGGTGCTGACCTACAATCAATTAATGATGTTAAAGTGGCCAAAGCAATTGAAAATTCAAGGCACCAACAGCACAAATTGAGTCCAAACAAACTCATTCAAAATGGTGTTTGGGGTCTAATCAAGCTTGAGCTGTTAAAGTCTGCTTCGACATCTGTGGGGGCAGGAATCGATCCATTGGCGCTGCATTACTATCAGTCAGTGTTTTTTAAGTGGCCAAAGCATTTGACAATTCGAGGCACCAACAACACTAATTGAGTCCAAACAAACTCATTCCAAATGGTGTTTGGGGTTGAATTAAGCTTGAGCTGTTGCAGCTTCCTTGGACATCTGTTGGTGCAGAAATCAATCAGTTGGTGCTGACCCACAATCAATCAATGATGTTAAAGTGGCCAAAGCAATTGAAAATTCAAGGCACCAACAACACTAATTGAGTCCCAACAAACTCATTCCAAATTGTGTTTTGGGTCGAATCAAGCTTGAGCTGTTGCAGCCTGCTTCGACATCTGTTGGGGCAGAAATCAATCAGTTGGTCCTGACCTACAATCAATCAGTGATGTTAAATTGAACAAAGCAATTGAAAATTCAAGGAACCAACAACACTAATTGAGTCCCAACAAACTCATTCCAAATGGTGATTTGGGTCTAATTAGGCGTGAGTTATTGCGGCCGGCTTCGACATCTGTTGGGGCAGAAAGCAATCAGTTGGTGCTGACCTACTATCAATCAGTGTTGTTTAAGTGCCCAAAGCATTTGACAATTCGAGGCACCAACAACACTAATTGAGTCCAAACAAACTCATCCAAAATGATGATTGGGGTCGGATTAAGCTTGAGCTGTTGCGGCCTGCTTCGACATCTGTTGGGGCAGTAATCAATCAGTTGGCGTTGCAATACTATCATTCAGTGTTGTTTAAGTGGCCAAAGCATTTGAAAATTCAAGGCCCCAACAACACTAATTGAGTCCAAACAAACTCATTCAAAATGGTGTTTGGGGTCGTATTAAGCTTGAGCTGTTGCAGCCTGCTTCGACATCTGTTGGGGCGGAAATCATTCAGTTGGTGCTGACCTACAATCAATCAATGATGTTAAAGTGGCCAAAGCAATTGAAAATTCAAGGCACCAACAGCACAAAATGAGTCCAAACAAACTCATTCAAAATGGTGTTTGGGGTCTAATCAAGCTTGAGCTGTTAAAGTCTGCTTCGACATCTGTGGGGGCAGGAATCGATCCGTTGGCGCTGCATTACTATCAGTCAGTGTTGTTTAAGTGGCCAAAGCATTTGACAGTTCGAGGCACCAACAACACTAATTGAGTCCAAACAAACTCATTCCAAATGGTGTTTGGGGTTGACTTAAGCTTGAGCTGTTGCAGCTTCCTTGGACATCTGTTGGTGCAGAAATCAATCAGTTTGTGCTGACCCACAATCAATCAATGATGTTAAAGTGGCCAAAGCAATTGAAAATTCAAGGCACCAACAACACAAATTGAGTCCAAACAAACTCATTCAAAATGGTGTTTTGGGTCGAATCAAGCTTGAGCTGTTGCAGCCTGCTTCGACATCTGTTGGGGCAGAAATCAATCAGTTGGTGCTGACCTACAATCAATCAATGATGTTAAAGTGGCCAAAGCAATTGAAAATTCAAGGAACCAACAACACTAATTGAGTCCCAACAAACTCATTCCAAATGGTGATTTGGGTCTAATTAGGCGTGAGTTATTGCAGCCTGCTTCGACATCTGTTGGGGCAGAAATCGATCAGTTGGTGCTAAATAACTATCAATCAGTGTTGTTTAAGTGGCCAAAGCATTTGAAAATTCAAGGCACCAACAACACTAATTGAGTCCAAACAAACTCATTCCAAATGGTGTTTTGGGTCGAATCAAGCTTGAGCTGTTGCAGCCTGCTTCGACATCTGTTGGGGCAGAAATCAATCAGTTGGTGCTGACCTACAATCAATCAATGATGTTAAAGTGGCCAAAGCAATTGAAAATTGAAGGCACCAACAACACTAGTTGAGTCCAAACAAACTCATTCCAAATGGTGTTTTGGGTCGAATCAAGCTTGAGCTGTTGCAGCCTGCTTCGACATCTGTTGGGGCAGAAATCAATCAGTTGGTGCTGACCTACAATCAATCAATGATGTTAAAGTGGCCAAAGCAATTGAAAATTCAAGGCACCAACAACACAAATTGAGTCCAAACAAACTCATTCAAAATGGTGTTTGGGGTCTAATCAAGCTTGAGCTGTTAAAGTCTGCTTCGACATCTGTGGGGGCAGGAATCGATCCATTGGCGCTGCATTACTATCAGTCAGTGTTGTTTAAATGGCCGAAGCATTTGACAATTCGAGGCACCAACAACACTAATTGAGTCCAAACAAACTCATTCCAAATGGTGTTTGGGGTTGAATTAAGCTTGAGCTGTTGCAGCTTCCTTGGACATCTGTTGGTGCAGAAATCAATCAGTTGGTGCTGACCCACAATCAATCAATGATGTTAAAGTGGCCAAAGCAATTGAAAATTCAAGGCACCAACAACACAAATTGAGTCCAAACAAACTCATTCAAAATGGTGTTTTGGGTCTTATCAAGCTTGAGCTGTTGCAGCCTGCTTCGACATCTGTTGGGGCAGGAATCGATCCATTGGCGCTGCATTACTATCAGTCAGTGTTGTTTAAGTGGCCAAAGCATTTGACAATTCGAGGCACCAACAACACTAATTGAGTCCAAACAAACTCATTCCAAATGGTGTTTGGGGTCGTATTAAGCTTGAGCTGTTGCAGCCTGCTTCGACATCTGTTGGGGCAGAAATCAATCAGTTGGTGCTGACCTACAATCAATCAATGATGTTAAAGTGGCCAAAGCAATTGAAAATTCAAGGCACCAACAACACTAATTGAGTCCCAACAAACTCATTCAAGATGGTGTTCAGGGTCGAATCAAGCTTGAGCTGTTGCAGCCTGCTTCGACATCTGTTGGGGCAGAAATCAATCAGTTGGTCCTGACCTACAATCAATCAGTGATGTTAAATTGAACAAAGCAATTGAAAATTCAAGGAACCAACAACACTAATTGAGTCCCAACAAACTCATTCCAAATGGTGATTTGGGTCTAATTAGGCGTGAGTTATTGCGGCCGGCTTCGACATCTGTTGGGGCAGAAAGCAATCAGTTGGTGCTGACCTACTATCAATCAGTGTTGTTTAAGTGCCCAAAGCATTTGACAATTCGAGGCACCAACAACACTAATTGAGTCCAAACAAACTCATCCAAAATGATGATTGGGGTCGGATTAAGCTTGAGCTGTTGCGGCCTGCTTCGACATCTGTTGGGGCAGTAATCAATCAGTTGGCGTTGCAATACTATCATTCAGTGTTGTTTAAGTGGCCAAAGCATTTGAAAATTCAAGGCCCCAACAACACTAATTGAGTCCAAACAAACTCATTCAAAATGGTGTTTGGGGTCGTATTAAGCTTGAGCTGTTGCAGCCTGCTTCGACATCTGTTGGGGCGGAAATCATTCAGTTGGTGCTGACCTACAATCAATCAATGATGTTAAAGTGGCCAAAGCAATTGAAAATTCAAGGCACCAACAGCACAAAATGAGTCCAAACAAACTCATTCAAAATGGTGTTTGGGGTCTAATCAAGCTTGAGCTGTTAAAGTCTGCTTCGACATCTGTGGGGGCAGGAATCGATCCGTTGGCGCTGCATTACTATCAGTCAGTGTTGTTTAAGTGGCCAAAGCATTTGACAGTTCGAGGCACCAACAACACTAATTGAGTCCAAACAAACTCATTCCAAATGGTGTTTGGGGTTGACTTAAGCTTGAGCTGTTGCAGCTTCCTTGGACATCTGTTGGTGCAGAAATCAATCAGTTTGTGCTGACCCACAATCAATCAATGATGTTAAAGTGGCCAAAGCAATTGAAAATTCAAGGCACCAACAACACAAATTGAGTCCAAACAAACTCATTCAAAATGGTGTTTTGGGTCGAATCAAGCTTGAGCTGTTGCAGCCTGCTTCGACATCTGTTGGGGCAGAAATCAATCAGTTGGTGCTGACCTACAATCAATCAATGATGTTAAAGTGGCCAAAGCAATTGAAAATTCAAGGAACCAACAACACTAATTGAGTCCCAACAAACTCATTCCAAATGGTGATTTGGGTCTAATTAGGCGTGAGTTATTGCAGCCTGCTTCGACATCTGTTGGGGCAGAAATCGATCAGTTGGTGCTAAATAACTATCAATCAGTGTTGTTTAAGTGGCCAAAGCATTTGAAAATTCAAGGCACCAACAACACTAATTGAGTCCAAACAAACTCATTCCAAATGGTGTTTTGGGTCGAATCAAGCTTGAGCTGTTGCAGCCTGCTTCGACATCTGTTGGGGCAGAAATCAATCAGTTGGTGCTGACCTACAATCAATCAATGATGTTAAAGTGGCCAAAGCAATTGAAAATTGAAGGCACCAACAACACTAGTTGAGTCCAAACAAACTCATTCCAAATGGTGTTTTGGGTCGAATCAAGCTTGAGCTGTTGCAGCCTGCTTCGACATCTGTTGGGGCAGAAATCAATCAGTTGGTGCTGACCTACAATCAATCAATGATGTTAAAGTGGCCAAAGCAATTGAAAATTCAAGGCACCAACAACACAAATTGAGTCCAAACAAACTCATTCAAAATGGTGTTTGGGGTCTAATCAAGCTTGAGCTGTTAAAGTCTGCTTCGACATCTGTGGGGGCAGGAATCGATCCATTGGCGCTGCATTACTATCAGTCAGTGTTGTTTAAATGGCCGAAGCATTTGACAATTCGAGGCACCAACAACACTAATTGAGTCCAAACAAACTCATTCCAAATGGTGTTTGGGGTTGAATTAAGCTTGAGCTGTTGCAGCTTCCTTGGACATCTGTTGGTGCAGAAATCAATCAGTTGGTGCTGACCCACAATCAATCAATGATGTTAAAGTGGCCAAAGCAATTGAAAATTCAAGGCACCAACAACACAAATTGAGTCCAAACAAACTCATTCAAAATGGTGTTTTGGGTCTTATCAAGCTTGAGCTGTTGCAGCCTGCTTCGACATCTGTTGGGGCAGGAATCGATCCATTGGCGCTGCATTACTATCAGTCAGTGTTGTTTAAGTGGCCAAAGCATTTGACAATTCGAGGCACCAACAACACTAATTGAGTCCAAACAAACTCATTCCAAATGGTGTTTGGGGTCGTATTAAGCTTGAGCTGTTGCAGCCTGCTTCGACATCTGTTGGGGCAGAAATCAATCAGTTGGTGCTGACCTACAATCAATCAATGATGTTAAAGTGGCCAAACCAATTGAAAACTCAAGGCACCAACAACACAAATTGAGTCCAAACAAACTCATTCAAGATGGTGTTCAGGGTCGAATTAAGCTTGAGCTGTTGCAGCCTGCTTCGACATCTGTTGGGGCAGTAATCAATCAGTTGGCGTTGCAATACTATCATTCAGTGTTGTTTAAGTGGCCAAAGCATTTAAAAATTCAAGGCCCCAACAACACTAGTGGAGTCCAAACAAACTCATTCAAAATGGTGTTCAGGGTCGAATTAAGCTTGAGCTGTTGCAGCCTGCTTCGACATCTGTTGGGGCAGTAATCAATCAGTTGGCGTTGCAATACTATCATTCAGTGTTGTTTAAGTGGCCAAAGCATTTGACAATTCGAGGCACCAACAACACTGATTGAGTCCAAACAAACTCATTCAAAATGGTGTTTGGGGTTGAATTAAGCTTGAGCTGTTGCAGCTTCCTTGGACATCTGTTGGGGCAGAAAGCAATCAGTTGGTGCTGACCTACTATCAATCAGTGTTGTTTAAGTGCCCAAAGCATTTGACAATTCGAGGCACCAACAACACTAATGGAGTCCAAACAAACTCATCCAAAATGATGATTGGGGTCGGATTGAGCTTGAGCTGTTGCAGCCTGCTTCGACATCTGTTTGGGCAGAAATCGATCAGTTGGTGCTAAATAACTATCAATCAGTGTTGTTTAAGTGGCCAAAGCATTTGAAAATTCGAGGCACCAACAACACTAATTGAGTCCAAACAAACTCATCCAAAATGATGATTGGGGTCGGATTAAGCTTGAGCTGTTGCAGCCTGCTTCGACATCTGTTGGGGCAGTAATCAATCAGTTGGCGTTGCAATACTATCATTCAGTGTTGTTTAAGTGGCCAAAGCATTTGAAAATTCAAGGCCCCAACAACACTAATTGAGTCCAAACAAACTCATTCAAAATGGTGTTTGGAGTCTCATCAAGCTTGAGCTGTTGCAGCTTCCTTGGACATCTGTTGGGGCGGAAATCATTCAGTTGGTGCTGACCTACAATCAATCAATGATATTAAAGTGGCCAAAGCAATTGAAAATTCAAGGCACCAACAGCACAAATTGAGTCCAAACAAACTCATTCAAAATGGTGTTTTGGGTCTTATCAAGCTTGAGCTGTTGCAGCCTGCTTCGACATCTGTTGGGGCAGAAATCGATCAGTTGGTGCTAAATAACTATCAATCAGTGTTGTTTAAGTGGCCAAAGCATTTGAAAATTCAAGGCACCAACAACACTAATTGAGTCCAAACAAACTCATTCCAAATGGTGTTTTGGGTCGAATCAAGCTTGAGCTGTTGCAGCCTGCTTCGACATCTGTTGGGGCAGAAATCAATCAGTTGGTCCTGACCTACAATCAATCAGTGATGTTAAAGTGGCCAAAGCAATTGAAAATTCAAGGCACCAACAACACTAATTGAGTCCCAACAAACTCATTCCAAATGGTGTTTTGGGTCGAATCAAGCTTGAGCTGTTGCAGCCTGCTTCGACATCTGTTGGGGCAGAAATCAATCAGTTGGTGCTGACCTACAATCAATCAATGATGTTAAAGTGGCCAAAGCAATTGAACATTCAAGGCACCAACAACACAAATTGAGTCCAAACAAACTCATTCAAGATGGTGTTCAGGGTCGAATTAAGCTTGAGCTGTTGCAGCCTGCTTCGACATCTTTTGGGGTAGAAATCAATCAGTTGGTGCTGACCTACAATCAATCAATGATGTTAAAGTGGCCAAAGCAATTGAAAATTGAAGGCACCAACAACACTAATTGAGTCCAAACAAACTCATTCCAAATGGTGTTTTGGATCGAATCAAGCTTGAGCTGTTGCAGCCTGCTTCGACATCTGTTGGGGCAGAAATCAATCAGTTGGTGCTGACCTAGAATCAATCAATGATGTTAAAGTGGCCAAAGCAATTGAAAATTCAAGGCACCAACAACACAAATTGAGTCCAAACAAACTCATTCAAAATGGTGTTTGGGGTCTAATCAAGCTTGAGCTGTTAAAGTCTGCTTCGACATCTGTGGGGGCAGGAATCGATCCGTTGGCGCTGCATTACTATCAGTCAGTGTTGTTTAAGTGGCCAAAGCATTTAAAAATTCAAGGCCCCAACAACACTAGTGGAGTCCAAACAAACTCATTCAAAATGGTGTTCAGGGTCGAATTAAGCTTGAGCTGTTGCAGCCTGCTTCGACATCTGTTGGGGCAGTAATCAATCAGTTGGCGTTGCAATACTATCATTCAGTGTTGTTTAAGTGGCCAAAGCATTTGACAATTCGAGGCACCAACAACACTGATTGAGTCCAAACAAACTCATTCAAAATGGTGTTTGGGGTTGAATTAAGCTTGAGCTGTTGCAGCTTCCTTGGACATCTGTTGGGGCAGAAAGCAATCAGTTGGTGCTGACCTACTATCAATCAGTGTTGTTTAAGTGCCCAAAGCATTTGACAATTCGAGGCACCAACAACACTAATTGAGTCCAAACAAACTCATCCAAAATGATGATTGGGGTCGGATTGAGCTTGAGCTGTTGCAGCCTGCTTCGACATCTGTTTGGGCAGAAATCGATCAGTTGGTGCTAAATAACTATCAATCAGTGTTGTTTAAGTGGCCAAAGCATTTGACAATTCGAGGCACCAACAACACTAATTGAGTCCAAACAAACTCATCCAAAATGATGATTGGGGTCGGATTAAGCTTGAGCTGTTGCAGCCTGCTTCGACATCTGTTGGGGCAGTAATCAATCAGTTGGCGTTGCAATACTATCATTCAGTGTTGTTTAAGTGGCCAAAGCATTTGAAAATTCAAGGCCCCAACAACACTAATTGAGTCCAAACAAACTCATTCAAAATGGTGTTTGGAGTCTCATCAAGCTTGAGCTGTTGCAGCTTCCTTGGACATCTGTTGGGGCGGAAATCATTCAGTTGGTGCTAAATAACTATCAATCAGTGTTGTTTAAGTGGCCAAAGCATTTGAAAATTCAAGGCACCAACAACACTAATTGAGTCCCAACAAACTCATTCCAAATGGTGTTTTGGGTCGAATCAAGCTTGAGCTGTTGCAGCCTGCTTCGACATCTGTTGGGGCAGAAATCAATCAGTTGGTCCTGACCTACAATCAATCAGTGATGTTAAATTAGACAAAGCAATTGAAAATTCAAGGAACCAACAACACTAATTGAGTCCCAACAAACTCATTCCAAATGGTGATTTGGGTCTAATTAGGCGTGAGTTATTGCGGCCGGCTTCGACATCTGTTAGGGCAGAAAGCAATCAGTTGGTGCTAAATAACTATCAATCAGTGTTGTTTAAGTGGCCAAAGCATTTGACAATTCGAGGCACCAACAACACTAACTGAGTCCCAACAAACTCATTCCAAATGGTGTTTTGGGTCGGATTAAGCTTGAGCTGTTGCAGCCTGCTTCGACATCTGTTGGGGCAGAAATCGATCAGTTGGTGCTAAATAACTATCAATCAGTGTTGTTTAAGTGCCCAAAGCATTTGACAATTCGAGGCCCCAACAACACTAATTGAGTCCAAACAAACTCATTCAAAATGGTGTTTGGAGTCTCATCAAGCTTGAGCTGTTGCAGCCTGCTTCGACATCTGTTGGGGCGGAAATCATTCAGTTGGTGCTGACCTACAATCAATCAATGATGTTAAAGTGGCCAAAGCAATTGAAAATTCAAGGCACCAACAGCACAAATTGAGTCCAAACAAACTCATTCAAAATGGTGTTTGGGGTCTAATCAAGCTTGAGCTGTTAAAGTCTGCTTAGACATCTGTGGGGGCAGGAATCGATCCGTTGGCGCTGCATTACTATCAGTCAGTGTTGTTTAAGTGGCCAAAGCATTTGACAATTCGAGGCACCAACAACACTAATTGAGTCCAAACAAACTCATTCCAAATGGTGTTTGGGGTTGAATTAAGCTTGAGCTGTTGCAGCTTCCTTGGACATCTGTTGGTGCAGAAATCAATCAGTTGGTGCTGACCCACAATCAATCAATGATGTTAAAGTGGCCAAAGCAATTGAAAATTCAAGGCACCAACAACACAAATTGAGTCCAAACAAACTCATTCAAAATGGTGTTTTGGGGTCTAATCAAGCTTGAGCTGTTAAAGTCTGCTTCGACATATGTGGGGGCAGGAATCGATCAGTTGGCGCTGCATTACTATCAGTCAGTGTTGTTTAAGTGGCCAAAGCATTTGACAATTCGAGGCACCAACAACACTAATTGAGTCCAAACAAACTCATTCCAAATGGTGTTTGGGGTTGAATTAAGCTTGAGCTGTTGCAGCTTCCTTGGACATCTGTTAATGCAGAAATCAATCAGTTGGTGCTGACCCACAATCAATAAATGATGTTAAAGTGGCCAAAGCAATTGAAAATTCAAGGCAGAAACAACACAAATTGAGTCCAAACAAACTCATTCAAAATGGTGTTTTGGGTCTCATCAAGCTTGAGCTGTTGCAGCCTGCTTCGACATCTGTTGGGGCAGAAATCGATCAGTTGGTGCTAAATAACTATCAATCAGTGTTGTTTAAGTGGCCAAAGCATTTGAAAATTCAAGGCACCAACAACACTAATTGAGTCCAAACAAACTCATTCCAAATGGTGTTTTGGGTCGAATCAAGCTTGAGCTGTTGCAGCCTGCTTCGACATCTGTTGGGGCAGAAATCAATCAGTTGGTGCTGACCTACAATCAATCAATGATGTTAAAGTGGCCAAAGCAATTGAAAATTCAAGGCACCAACAACACAAATTGAGTCCAAACAAACTCATTCAAAATGGTGTTTGGGGTCTAATCAAGCTTGAGCTGTTAAAGTCTGCTTCGACATCTGTGGGGGCAGGAGTCGATCAGTTGGCGCTGCATTACTATCAGTCAGTGTTGTTTAAGTGGCCAAAGCATTTGACAATTCGAGGCACCAACAACACTGATTGAGTCCAAACAAACTCATTCAAAATGGTGTTTGGGGTTGAATTAAGCTTGAGCTGTTGCAGCTTCCTTGGACATCTGTTGGGGCAGAAAGCAATCAGTTGGTGCTGACCTACTATCATTCAGTGTTGTTTAAGTGGCCAAAGCATTTGAAAATTCAAGGCCCCAACAACACTAGTTGAGTCCAAACAAACTCATTCAAAATGGTGTTTGGGGTCGTATTAAGCTTGAGCTGTTGCAGCCTGCTTCGACATCTGTTGGGGCAGAAATCAATCAGTTGGTGCTGACCTACAATCAATCAATGATGTTAAAGTGGCCAAACCAATTGAAAACTCAAGGCACCAACAACACAAATTGAGTCCAAACAAACTCATTCAAGATGGTGTTCAGGGTCGAATTAAGCTTGAGCTGTTGCAGCCTGCTTCGACATCTGTTGGGGCAGTAATCAATCAGTTGGCGTTGCAATACTATCATTCAGTGTTGTTTAAGTGGCCAAAGCATTTAAAAATTCAAGGCCCCAACAACACTAGTGGAGTCCAAACAAACTCATTCAAAATGGTGTTCAGGGTCGAATTAAGCTTGAGCTGTTGCAGCCTGCTTCGACATCTGTTGGGGCAGTAATCAATCAGTTGGCGTTGCAATACAATCAATCAATGATGTTAAAGTGGCCAAAGCAATTGAAAATTCAAGGCCCCAACAACACTAATTGAGTCCAAACAAACTCATTCAAAATGGTGTTCAGGGTCGAATTAAGCTAGAGCTGTTGCAGCCCGCTTCGACATCTGTTGGGGCAGAAATCATTCAGTTGGTGCTGACCTACAATCAATCAATGATGTTAAAGTGGCCAAAGCAATTGAAAATTCAAGGCACCAACAACACAAATTGAGTCCAAACAAACTCATTCAAAATGGTGTTTGGGGTCTAATCAAGCTTGAGCTGTTAAAGTCTGCTTCGACATCTGTGGGGGCAGGAATCGATCAGTTGGCGCTGCATTACTATCAGTCAGTGTTGTTTAAGTGGCCAAAGCATTTGACAATTCGAGGCACCAACAACACTGATTGAGTCCAAACAAACTCATTCCAATTGGTGTTTGGGGTTGAATTAAGCTTGAGCTGTTGCAGCTTCCTTGGACATCTGTTGGGGCAGAAAGCAATCAGTTGGTGCTGACCTACTATCAATCAGTGTTGTTTAAGTGCCCAAAGCATTTGACAATTCGAGGCACCAACAACACTAATTGAGTCCAAACAAACTCATCCAAAATGATGATTGGGGTCGGATTGAGCTTGAGCTGTTGCAGCCTGCTTCGACATCTGTTGGGGCAGTAATCAATCAGTTGGAGTTGCAATACTATCATTCAGTGTTGTTTAAGTGGCCAAAGCATTTGAAAATTCAAGGCCCCAACAACACTAGTTGAGTCCAAACAAACTCATTCAAAATGGTGTTTGGGTTCGTATTAAGCTTGAGCTGTTGCAGCCTGCTTGGACATCTTTTGGTAGAAATCAATCAGTTGGTGCTGACAATCAATCAATCAATGATGTTAAAGTGGCCAAAACAATTGAAAATTGAAGGCACCAACAACACTAATTGAGTCCAAACAAACTCATTCCAAATGGTGTTTTGGGTCGAATTAAGCTAGAGCTGTTGCAGCCTGCTTCGACATCTGTTGGGGCAGTAATCAATCAGTTGGAGTTGCAATACTATCATTCAGTGTTGTTTAAGTGGCCAAAGCATTTGAAAATTCAAGGCCCCAACAACACTAGTTGAGTCCAAACAAACTCATTCAAAATGGTGTTTGGGTTCGTATTAAGCTTGAGCTGTTGCAGCCTGCTTCGACATCTGTTGGGGCAGAAATCAATCAGTTGGTGCTGACCTACAATCAATCAATGATGTTAAAGTGGCCAAAGCAATTGAAAATGCAAGGCACCAACAACACAAATTGAGTCCAAACAAACTCATTCAAAATGGTGTTTGGGGTCTAATCAAGCTTGAGCTGTTAAAGTCTGCTTCGACATCTGTGGGGGCAGGAATCGATCAGTTGGCGCTGCATTACTATCAGTCAGTGTTGTTTAAGTGGCCAAAGCATTTGACAATTCGAGGCACCAACAACACTAATTGAGTCCAAACAAACTCATTCCAAATGGTGTTTGGGGTTGAATTAAGCTTGAGCTTGTGCAGCTTCCTTGGACATCTGTTGGGGCAGAAAGCAATCAGTTTGTGCTGACCTACTATCAATCAGTGTTGTTTAAGTGCCCAAAGCATTTGACAATTCGAGGCACCAACAACACTAATTGAGTCCAAACAAACTCATCCAAAATGATGATTGGGGTCGGATTGAGCTTGAGCTGTTGCAGCCTGCTTCGAGATCTGTTGGGGCAGTAATCAATCAGTTGGCGTTGCAATACTATCATTCAATGTTGTTTAAGTGGCCAAAGCATTTGAAAATTCAAGGCCCCAACAACACTAGTTGAGTCCAAACAAACTCATTCAAAATGGTGTTTGGGTTCGTATTAAGCTTGAGCTGTTGCAGCCTGCTTCGACATCTGTTGGGGCAGAAATCAATCAGTTGGTGCTGACCTACAATCAATCAATGATGTTAAAGTGGCCAAAGCAATTGAAAATTCAAGGCACCAACAACACAAATTGAGTCCAAACAAACTCATTCAAGATGGTGTTCAGGGTCGAATTAAGCTAGAGCTGTTGCAGCCTGCTTCGACATCTTTTGGGGTAGAAATCAATCAGTTGGTGCTGACCTACAATCAATCAATGATGTTAAAGTGGCCAAAGCAATTGAAAATTGAAGGCACCAACAACACTAATTGAGTCCAAACAAACTCATTCCAAATGGTGTTTTGGGTCGAATCAAGCTTGAGCTGTTGCAGCCTGCTTCGACATCTGTTGGGGCAGAAATCAATCAGTTGGTGCTGACCTACAATCAATCAATGATGTTAAAGTGGCCAAAGCAATTGAAAATTCAAGGCACCAACAACACAAATTGAGTCCAAACAAACTCATTCAAAATGGTGTTTGGGGTCTAATCAAGCTTGAGCTGTTAAAGTCTGCTTCGACATCTGTGGGGGCAGGAATCGATCAGTTGGCGCTGCATTACTATCAGTCAGTGTTGTTTAAGTGGCCAAAGCATTTGACAATTCGAGGCACCAACAACACTAATTGAGTCCAAACAAACTCATTCCAAATGGTGTTTGGGGTTGAATTAAGCTTGAGCTGTTGCAGCTTCCTTGGACATCTGTTGGTGCAGAAATCAATCAGTTGGTGCTGACCCACAATCAATAAATGATGTTAAAGTGGCCAAAGCAATTGAAAATTCAAGGCAGAAACAACACAAATTGAGTCCACACAAACTCATTCCAAATGGTGTTTTGGGTCTTATCAAGCTTGAGCTGTTGCAGCCTGCTTCGACATCTGTTGGGGCAGAAATTGATCAGTTGGTGCTAAATAACTATCAATCAGTGTTGTTTAAGTGGCCAAAGCATTTGAAAATTCAAGGCACCAACAACACTAATTGAGTCCAAACAAACTCATTCCAATTGGTGTTTTGGGTCGAATCAAGCTTGAGCTGTTGCAGCCCGCTTCGACATCTGTTGGGGCAGAAATCAATCAGTTGGTGCTGACCTACAATCAATCAATGATGTTAAAGTGGCCAAAGCAATTGAAAATTCAAGGCACCAACAACACAAATTGAGTCCAAACAAACTCATTCAAAATGGTGTTTGGGGTCTAATCAAGCTTGAGCTGTTAAAGTCTGCTTCGACATCTGTGGGGGCAGGAATCGATCAGTTGGCGCTGCATTACTATCAGTCAGTGTTGTTTAAGTGGCCAAAGCATTTGACAATTCGAGGCACCAACAACACTGATTGAGTCCAAACAAACTCATTCCAATTGGTGTTTGGGGTTGAATTAAGCTTGAGCTGTTGCAGCTTCCTTGGACATCTGTTGGGGCAGAAAGCAATCAGTTGGTGCTGACCTACTATCAATCAGTGTTGTTTAAGTGGCCAAAGCATTTGAAAATTCGAGGCACCAACAACACTAATTGAGTCCAAACAAACTCATCCAAAATGATGATTGGGGTCGGATTGAGCTTGAGCTGTTGCAGCCTGCTTCGACATCTGTTGGGGCAGTAATCAATCAGTTGGCGTTGCAATACTATCATTCAGTGTTGTTTAAGTGGCCAAAGCATTTGAAAATTCAAGGCCCCAACAACACAAATTGAGTCCAAACAAACTCATTCAAAATGGTGTTTGGGGTCTCATCAAGCTTGAGCTGTTGCAGCCTGCTTCGACATCTTTTGGGGTAGAAATCAATCAGTTGGTGCTGACCTACAATCAATCAATGATGTTAAAGTGGCCAAAGCAATTGAAAATTCGAGGCACCAACAACACTAATTGAGTCCAAACAAACTCATCCAAAATGATGATTGGGGTCGGATTGAGCTTGAGCTGTTGCAGCCTGCTTCGAGACCTGTTGGGGCAGTAATCAATCAGTTGGCGTTGCAATACTATCATTCAGTGTTGTTTAAGTGGCCAAAGCATTTGAAAATTCAAGGCCCCAACAACACTAGTTGAGTCCAAACAAACTCATTGAAAATGGTGTTTGGGTTCGTATTAAGCTTGAGCTGTTGCAGCCTGCTTCGACATCTGTTGGGGCAGAAATCAATCAGTTGGTGCTGACCTACAATCAATCAATGATGTTAAAGTGGCCAAAGCAATTGAAAATTCAAGGCACCAACAACACAAATTGAGTCCAAACAAACTCATTCAAGATGGTGTTCAGGGTCGAATTAAGCTAGAGCTGTTGCAGCCTGCTTCGACATCTTTTGGGGTAGAAATCAATCAGTTGGTGCTGACCTACAATCAATCAATGATGTTAAAGTGGCCAAAGCAATTGAAAATTGAAGGCACCAACAACACTAATTGAGTCCAAACAAACTCATTCCAAATGGTGTTTTGGGTCGAATCAAGCTTGAGCTGTTGCAGCCTGCTTCGACATCTGTTGGGGCAGAAATCAATCAGTTGGTGCTGACCTACAATCAATCAATGATGTTAAAGTGGCCAAAGCAATTGAAAATTCAAGGCACCAACAACACAAATTGAGTCCAAACAAACTCATTCAAAATGGTGTTTGGGGTCTAATCAAGCTTGAGCTGTTAAAGTCTGCTTCGACATCTGTGGGGGCAGGAATCGATCCGTTGGCGCTGCATTACTATCAGTCAGTGTTGTTTAAGTGGCCAAAGCATTTAAAAATTCAAGGCCCCAACAACACTAGTGGAGTCCAAACAAACTCATTCAAAATGGTGATCAGGGTCGAATTAAGCTTGAGCTGTTGCAGCCTGCTTCGACATCTGTTGGGGCAGTAATCAATCAGTTGGCGTTGCAATACTATCATTCAGTGTTGTTTAAGTGGCCAAAGCATTTGACAATTCGAGGCACCAACAACACTGATTGAGTCCAATAAACTCATTCAAAATGGTGTTTGGGGTTGAATTAAGCTTGAGCTGTTGCAGCTTCCTTGGACATCTGTTGGGGCAGAAAGCAATCAGTTGGTGCTGACCTACTATCAATCAGTGTTGTTTAAGTGCCCAAAGCATTTGACAATTCGAGGCACCAACAACACTAATTGAGTCCAAACAAACTCATCCAAAATGATGATTGGGGTCGGATTGAGCTTGAGCTGTTGCAGCCTGCTTCGACATCTGTTGGGGCAGTAATCAATCTATTGGCGTTGCAATACTATCATTCAGTGTTGTTTAAGTGGCCAAAGCATTTGAAAATTCAAGGCCCCAACAACACAAATTGAGTCTAAACAAACTCATTCAAAATGGTGTTTGGGGTCTCATCAAGCTTGAGCTGTTGCAGCCTGCTTCGACATCTTTTGGGGTAGAAATCAATCAGTTGGTGCTGACCTACAATCAATCAATGATGTTAAAGTGGCCAAAGCAATTGAAAATTCGAGGCACCAACAACACTAATTGAGTCCAAACAAACTCATCCAAAATGATGATTGGGGTCGGATTGAGCTTGAGCTGTTGCAGCCTGCTTCGAGATCTGTTGGGGCAGTAATCAATCAGTTGGCGTTGCAATACTATCATTCAGTGTTGTTTAAGTGGCCAAAGCAATTGAAAATTCAAGGCACCAACAACACAAATTGAGTCCAAACAAACTCATTCAAGATGGTGTTCAGGGTCGAATTAAGCTAGAGCTGTTGCAGCCTGCTTCGACATCTTTTGGGGTAGAAATCAATCAGTTGGTGCTGACCTACAATCAATCAATGATGTTAAAGTGGCCAAAGCAATTGAAAATTCGAGGCACCAACAACACTAATTGAGTCCAAACAAACTCATCCAAAATGATGATTGGGGTCGGATTAAGCTTGAGCTGTTGCAGCCTGCTTCGACATCTGTTGGGGCAGTAATCAATCAGTTGGCGTTGCAATACTATCATTCAGTGTTGTTTAAGTGGCCAAAGCATTTGAAAATTCAAGGCCCCAACAACACTAATTGAGTCCAAACAAACTCATTCAAAATGGTGTTTGGAGTCTCATCAAGCTTGAGCTGTTGCAGCTTCCTTGGACATCTGTTGGGGCGGAAATCATTCAGTTGGTGCTGACCTACAATCAATCAATGATGTTAAAGTGGCCAAAGCAATTGAAAATTCAAGGCACCAACAGCACAAATTGAGTCCAAACAAACTCATTCAAAATGGTGTTTTGGGTCTTATCAAGCTTGAGCTGTTGCAGCCTGCTTCGACATCTGTTGGGGCAGAAATCGATCAGTTGGTGCTAAATAACTATCAATCAGTGTTGTTTAAGTGGCCAAAGCATTTGAAAATTCAAGGCACCAACAACACTAATTGAGTCCAAACAAACTCATTCCAAATGGTGTTTTGGGTCGAATCAAGCTTGAGCTGTTGCAGCCTGCTTCGACATCTGTTGGGGCAGAAATCAATCAGTTGGTCCTGACCTACAATCAATCAGTGATGTTAAAGTGGCCAAAGCAATTGAAAATTCAAGGCACCAACAGCACAAATTGAGTCCAAACAAACTCATTCAAAATGGTGTTTTGGGTCTTATCAAGCTTGAGCTGTTGCAGCCTGCTTCGACATCTGTTGGGGCAGAAATCGATCAGTTGGTGCTAAATAACTATCAATCAGTGTTGTTTAAGTGGCCAAAGCATTTGAAAATTCAAGGCACCAACAACACTAATTGAGTCCAAACAAACTCATTCCAAATGGTGTTTTGGGTCGAATCAAGCTTGAGCTGTTGCAGCCTGCTTCGACATCTGTTGGGGCAGAAATCAATCAGTTGGTCCTGACCTACAATCAATCAGTGATGTTAAAGTGGCCAAAGCAATTGAAAATTCAAGGCACCAACAACACTAATTGAGTCCCAACAAACTCATTGCAAATGGTGTTTTGGGTCGAATCAAGCTTGAGCTGTTGCAGCCTGCTTCAACATCTGTTGGGGCAGAAATCAATCAGTTGGTGCTGACCTACAATCAATCAATGATGTTAAAGTGGCCAAAGCAATTGAACATTCAAGGCACCAACAACACAAATTGAGTCCAAACAAACTCATTCAAGATGGTGTTCAGAGTCGAATTAAGCTTGAGCTGTTGCAGCCTGCTTCGACATCTTTTGGGGTAGAAATCAATCAGTTGGTGCTGACCTACAATCAATCAATGATGTTAAAGTGGCCAAAGCAATTGAAAATTGAAGGCACCAACAACACTAATTGAGTCCAAACAAACTCATTCCAAATGGTGTTTTGGGTCGAATCAAGCTTGAGCTGTTGCAGCCTGCTTCGACATCTGTTGGGGCAGAAATCAATCAGTTGGTGCTGACCTACAATCAATCAATGATGTTAAAGTGGCCAAAGCAATTGAAAATTCAAGGCACCAACAACACAAATTGAGTCCAAACAAACTCATTCAAAATGGTGTTTGGGGTCTAATCAAGCTTGAGCTGTTAAAGTCTGCTTCGACATCTGTGGGGGCAGGAATCGATCCGTTGGCGCTGCATTACTATCAGTCAGTGTTGTTTAAGTGGCCAAAGCATTTAAAAATTCAAGGCCCCAACAACACTAGTGGAGTCCAAACAAACTCATTCAAAATGGTGTTCAGGGTCGAATTAAGCTTGAGCTGTTGCAGCCTGCTTCGACATCTGTTGGGGCAGTAATCAATCAGTTGGCGTTGCAATACTATCATTCAGTGTTGTTTAAGTGGCCAAAGCATTTGACAATTCGAGGCACCAACAACACTGATTGAGTCCAAACAAACTCATTCAAAATGGTGTTTGGGGTTGAATTAAGCTTGAGCTGTTGCAGCTTCCTTAGACATCTGTTGGGGCAGAAAGCAATCAGTTGGTGCTGACCTACTATCAATCAGTGTTGTTTAAGTGCCCAAAGCATTTGACAATTCGAGGCACCAACAACACTAATTGAGTCCAAACAAACTCATCCAAAATGATGATTGGGGTCGGATTGAGCTTGAGCTGTTGCAGCCTGCTTCGACATCTGTTTGGGCAGAAATCGATCAGTTGGTGCTAAATAACTATCAATCAGTGTTGTTTAAGTGGCCAAAGCATTTGACAATTCGAGGCACCAACAACACTAATTGAGTCCAAACAAACTCATCCAAAATGATGATTGGGGTCGGATTAAGCTTGAGCTGTTGCAGCCTGCTTCGACATCTGTTGGGGCAGTAATCAATCAGTTGGCGTTGCAATACTATCATTCAGTGTTGTTTAAGTGGCCAAAGCATTTGAAAATTCAAGGCCCCAACAACACTAATTGAGTCCAAACAAACTCATTCAAAATGGTGTTTGGAGTCTCATCAAGCTTGAGCTGTTGCAGCTTCCTTGGACATCTGTTGGGGCGGAAATCATTCAGTTGGTGCTGACCTACAATCAATCAATGATGTTAAAGTGGCCAAAGCAATTGAAAATTCAAGGCACCAACAGCACAAATTGAGTCCAAACAAACTCATTCAAAATGGTGTTTTGGGTCTTATCAAGCTTGAGCTGTTGCAGCCTGCTTCGACATCTGTTGGGGCAGAAATCGATCAGTTGGTGCTAAATAACTATCAATCAGTGTTGTTTAAGTGGCCAAAGCATTTGAAAATTCAAGGCACCAACAACACTAATTGAGTCCAAACAAACTCATTCCAAATGGTGTTTTGGGTCGAATCAAGCTTGAGCTGTTGCAGCCTGCTTCGACATCTGTTGGGGCAGAAATCAATCAGTTGGTCCTGACCTACAATCAATCAGTGATGTTAAAGTGGCCAAAGCAATTGAAAATTCAAGGCACCAACAACACTAATTGAGTCCCAACAAACTCATTGCAAATGGTGTTTTGGGTCGAATCAAGCTTGAGCTGTTGCAGCCTGCTTCAACATCTGTTGGGGCAGAAATCAATCAGTTGGTGCTGACCTACAATCAATCAATGATTTTAAAGTGGCCAAAGCAATTGAACATTCAAGGCACCAACAACACAAATTGAGTCCAAACAAACTCATTCAAAATGGTGTTTGGGGTCTAATCAAGCTTGAGCTGTTAAAGTCTGCTTCGACATCTGTGGGGGCAGGAATCGATCCGTTGGCGCTGCATTACTATCAGTCAGTGTTGTTTAAGTGGCCAAAGCATTTGACAATTCGAGGCACCAACAACACTAATTGAGTCCAAACAAACTCATTCCAAATGGTGTTTGGGGTTGAATTAAGCTTGAGCTGTTGCAGCTTCCTTGGACATCTGTTGGTGCAGAAATCAATCAGTTGGTGCTGACCCACAATCAATCAATGATGTGAAAGTGGCCAAAGCAATTGAAAATTCAAGGCACCAACAACACAAATTGAGTCCAAACAAACTCATTCAAAATGGTGTTTTGGGTCTTATCAAGCTTGAGCTGTTGCAGCCTGCTTCGACATCTGTTGGGGCAGAAATCGATCAGTTGGTGCTAAATAACTATCAATCAGTGTTGTTTAAGTGGCCAAAGCATTTGAAAATTCAAGGCACCAACAACACTAATTGAGTCCAAACAAACTCATTCCAAATGGTGTTTTGGGTCGAATCAAGCTTGAGCTGTTGCAGCCTGCTTCGACATCTGTTGGGGCAGAAATCAATCAGTTGGTCCTGACCTACAATCAATCAGTGATGTTAAAGTGGCCAAAGCAATTGAAAATTCAAGGCACCAACAACACTAATTGAGTCCCAACAAACTCATTCCAAATGGTGTTTTGGGTCGAATCAAGCTTGAGCTGTTGCAGCCTGCTTCGACATCTGTTGGGGCAGAAATCAACCAGTTGGTCCTGACCTACAATCAATCAGTGATGTTAAATTAGACAAAGCAATTGAAAATTCAAGGAACCAACAACACTAATTGAGTCCCAACAAACTCATTCCAAATGGTGATTTGGGTCTAATTAGGCGTGAGTTATTGCGGCCGGCTTCGACATCTGTTAGGGCAGAAAGCAATCAGTTGGTGCTAAATAACTATCAATCAGTGTTGTTTAAGTGGCCAAAGCATTTGACAATTCGAGGCACCAACAACACTAATTGAGTCCAAACAAACTCATCCAAAATGATGATTGGGGTCGGATTGAGCTTGAGCTGTTGCAGCCTGCTTCGACATCTGTTGGGGCAGTAATCAATCAGTTGGCGTTGCAATACTATCATTCAGTGTTGTTTAAGTGGCCAAAGCATTTGAAAATTCAAGGCCCCAACAACACTAATTGAGTCTAAACAAACTCATTCAAAATGGTGTTTGGAGTCTCATCAAGCTTGAGCTGTTGCAGCCTGCTTCGACATCTGTTGGGGCGGAAATCATTCAGTTGGTGCTGACCTACAATCAATCAATGATGTTAAAGTGGCCAAAGCAATTGAAAATTGAAGGCACCAACAACACTAATTGAGTCCAAACAAACTCATTCCAAATGGTGTTTTGGATCGAATCAAGCTTTAGCTGTTGCAGCCTGCTTCGACATCTGTTGGGGCAGAAATCAATCAGTTGGTGCTGACCTAGAATCAATCAATGATGTTAAAGTGGCCAAAGCAATTGAAAATTCAAGGCCCCAACAACACTAATTGAGTCCAAACAAACTCATTCAAAATGGTGTTTGGAGTCTCATCAAGCTTGAGCTGTTGCAGCCTGCTTCGACATCTGTTGGGGCGGAAATCATTCAGTTGGTGCTGACCTACAATCAATCAATGATGTTAAAGTGGCCAAAGCATTTGAAAATTCAAGGCACCAACAGCACAAATTGAGTCCAAACAAACTCATTCAAAATGGTGTTTGGGGTCTAATCAAGCTTGAGTTGTTAAAGTCTGCTTCGACATCTGTGGGGGCAGGAATCGATCCGTTGGCGCTGCATTACTATCAGTCAGTGTTGTTTAAGTGGCCAAAGCATTTGACAATTCGAGGCACCAACAACACTAATTGAGTCCAAACAAACTCATTCCAAATGGTGTTTGGGGTTGAATTAAGCTTGAGCTGTTGCAGCTTCCTTGGACATCTGTTGGTGCAGAAATCAATCAGTTGGTGCTGACCCACAATCAATCAATGATGTGAAAGTGGCCAAAGCATTTGAAAATTCAAGGCCCCAACAACACTAGTTGAGTCCAAACAAACTCATTCAAAATGGTGTTTGGGGTTAAATTAAGCTTGAGCTGTTGCAGCTTCCTTGGACATCTGTTGGTGCAGAAATCAATCAGTTGTTGCTGACCCACAATCAATAAATGATGTTAAAGTGGCCAAAGCAATTGAAAATTCAAGGCAGAAACAACACAAATTGAGTCCAAACAAACTCATTCAAAATGGTGTTTTGGGTCTCATCAAGCTTGAGCTGTTGCAGCCTGCTTCGACATCTGTTGGGGCAGAAATCGATCAGTTGGTGCTAAATAACTATCAATCAGTGTTGTTTAAGTGGCCAAAGCATTTGAAAATTCAAGGCACCAACAATACTAATTGAGTCCAAACAAACTCATTCCAATTGGTGTTTTGGGTCGAATCAAGCTTGAGCTGTTGCAGCCCGCTTCGACATCTGTTGGGGCAGAAATCAATCAATTGGTGCTGACCTACAATCAATCAATGATGTTAAAGTGGCCAAAGCAATTGAAAACTCAAGGCACCAACAACACAAATTGAGTCCAAACAAATTCATTCAAAATGGTGTTTGGGGTCGTATTAAGCTTGAGCTGTTGCAGCCTGCTTCGACATCTGTTGGGGCAGAAATCAATCAGTTGGTGCTGACCTACAATCAATCAATGATGGTAAAGTGGCCAAAGCAATTGAAAATTCAAGGCACCAACAACACAAATTGAGTCCAAACAAACTCATTCAAGATGGTGTTCAGGGTCGAATTAAGCTAGAGCTGTTGCAGCCCGCTTCGACATCTGTTGGGGCAGAAATCAATCAGTTGGTGCTGACCTACAATCAATCAATGATGTTAAAGTGGCCAAAGCAATTGAAAATTCAAGGCACCAACAACACAAATTGAGTCCAAACAAACTCATTCAAAATGGTGTTTGGGGTCTAATCAAGCTTGAGCTGTTAAATTCTGCTTCGACATCTGTGGGGGCAGGAATCGATCAGTTGGCGCTGCATTACTATCAGTCAGTGTTGTTTAAGTGGCCAAAGCATTTGACAATTCGAGGCACCAGCAACACTGATTGAGTCCAAACAAACTCATTCCAATTGGTGTTTGGGGTTGAATTAAGCTTGAGCTGTTGCAGCTTCCTTGGACATCTGTTGGGGCAGAAAGCAATCAGTTGGTGCTGACCTACTATCAATCAGTGTTGTTTAAGTGCCCAAAGCATTTGACAATTCGAGGCACCAACAACACTAATTGAGTCCAAACAAACTCATCCAAAATGATGATTGGGGTCGGATTGAGCTTGAGCTGTTGCAGCCTGCTTCGACATCTGTTGGGGCAGTAATCAATCAGTTGGAGTTGCAATACTATCATTCAGTGTTGTTTAAGTGGCCAAAGCAATTGAAAATTCAAGGCCCCAACAACACTAATTGAGTCCAAACAAACTCATTCAAAATGGTGTTTGGAGTCTCATCAAGCTTGAGCTGTTGCAGCCTGCTTCGACATCTGTTGGGGCGGAAATCATTCAGTTGGTGCTGACCTACAATCAAGCAATGATGTTAAAGTGGCCAAAGCATTTGAAAATTCAAGGCACCAACAGCACAAATTGAGTCCAAACAAACTCATTCAAAATGGTGTTTGGGGTCTAATCAAGCTTGAGTTGTTAAAGTCTGCTTCGACATCTGTGGGGGCAGGAATCGAAACGTTGGCGCTGCATTACTATCAGTCAGTGTTGTTTAAGTGGCCAAAGCATTTGACAATTCGAGGCACCAACAACACTAATTGAGTCCAAACAAACTCATTCCAAATGGTGTTTGGGGTTGAATTAAGCTTGAGCTGTTGCAGCCTGCTTCGACATCTGTTGGGGCAGTAATCAATCAATTGGCGTTGCAATACTATCATTCAGTGTTGTTTAAGTGGCCAAAGCATTTGAAAATTCAAGGCCCCAACAACACTAATTGAGTCCAAACAAACTCATTCAAAATGGTGTTTGGAGTCTCATCAAGCTTGAGCTGTTGCAGCCTGCTTCGACATCTGTTGGGGCGGAAATCATTCAGTTGGTGCTGACCTACAATCAATCAATGATGTTAAAGTGGCCAAAGCAATTGAAAATTCAAGGCACCAACAGCACAAATTGAGTCCAAACAAACTCATTCAAAATGGTGTTTGGGGTCTAATCAAGCTTGAGCTGTTAAAGTCTGCTTCGACATCTGTGGGGGCAGGAATCGATCCGTTGGCGCTGCATTACTATCAGTCAGTGTTGTTTAAGTGGCCAAAGCATTTGACAATTCGAGGCACCAACAACACTAATTGAGTCCAAACAAACTCATTCCAAATGGTGTTTGGGGTTGAATTAAGCTTGAGCTGTTGCAGCTTCCTTGGACATCTGTTGGTGCAGAAATCAATCAGTTGGTGCTGACCCACAATCAATCAATGATGTGAAAGTGGCCAAAGCAATTGAAAATTCAAGGCACCAACAACACAAATTGAGTCCAAACAAACTCATTCAAAATGGTGTTTGGGGTTAAATTAAGCTTGAGCTGTTGCAGCTTCCTTGGACATCTGTTGGTGCAGAAATCAATCAGTTGTTGCTGACCCACAATCAATAAATGATGTTAAAGTGGCCAAAGCAATTGAAAATTCAAGGCAGAAACAACACAAATTGAGTCCAAACAAACTCATTCAAAATGGTGTTTTGGGTCTCATCAAGCTTGAGCTGTTTTAGCCTGCTTCGACATCTGTTGGGGCAGAAATCGATCAGTTGGTGCTAAATAACTATCAATCAGTGTTGTTTAAGTGGCCAAAGCATTTGAAAATTCAAGGCACCAACAATACTAATTGAGTCCAAACAAACTCATTCCAATTGGTGTTTTGGGTCGAATCAAGCTTGAGCTGTTGCAGCCCGCTTCGACATCTGTTGGGGCAGAAATCAATCAATTGGTGCTGACCTACAATCAATCAATGATGTTAAAGTGGCCAAAGCAATTGAAAACTCAAGGCACCAACAACACAAATTGAGTCCAAACAAATTCATTCAAAATG
This sequence comes from Sminthurides aquaticus, assembly GCA_906901655.1. Lineage (NCBI taxonomy): Eukaryota > Metazoa > Arthropoda > Collembola > Symphypleona > Sminthurididae > Sminthurides > Sminthurides aquaticus. Next base: position 33,866 of record CAJQTT010000007.1, read on the forward strand.
GTGTTTGGGGTCGTATTAAGCTTGAGCTGTTGCAGCCTGCTTCGACATCTGTTGGGGCAGAAATCAATCAGTTGGTGCTGACCTACAATCAATCAATGATGTTAAAGTGGCCAAAGCAATTGAAAATTCAAGGCACCAACAACACAAATTGAGTCCAAACAAACTCATTCAAGATGGTGTTCAGGGTCGAATTAAGCTAGAGCTGTTGCAGCCCGCTTCGACATCTGTTGGGGCAGAAATCAATCAGTTGGTGCTGACCTACAATCAATCAATGATGTTAAAGTGGCCAAAGCAATTGAAAATTCAAGGCACCAACAACACAAATTGAGTCCAAACAAACTCATTCAAAATGGTGTTTGGGGTCTAATCAAGCTTGAGCTGTTAAAGTCTGCTTCGACATCTGTGGGGGCAGGAATCGATCAGTTGGCGCTGCATTACTATCAGTCAGTGTTGTTTAAGTGGCCAAAGCATTTGACAATTCGAGGCACCAGCAACACTGATTGAGTCCAAACAAACTCATTCCAATTGGTGTTTGGGGTTGAATTAAGCTTGAGCTGTTGCAGCTTCCTTGGACATCTGTTGGGGCAGAAAGCAATCAGTTGGTGCTGACCTACTATCAATCAGTGTTGTTTAAGTGCCCAAAGCATTTGACAATTCGAGGCACCAACAACACTAATTGAGTCCAAACAAACTCATCCAAAATGATGATTGGGGTCGGATTGAGCTTGAGCTGTTGCAGCCTGCTTCGACATCTGTTGGGGCAGAAATCAATCAGTTGGTGCTGACCTACAATCAATCAATGATGTTAAAGTGGCCAAAGCAATTGAAAATTCAAGGCACCAACAACACAAATTGAGTCCAAACAAACTCATTCAAGATGGTGTTCAGGGTCGAATTAAGCTAGAGCTGTTGCAGCCTGCTTCGACATCTTTTGGGGTAGAAATCAATCAGTTGGTGCTGACCTACAATCAATCAATGATGTTAAAGTGGCCAAAGCAATTGAAAATTGAAGGCACCAACAACACTAATTGAGTCCAAACAAACTCATTCCAAATGGTGTTTTGGGTCGAATCAAGCTTGAGCTGTTGCAGCCTGCTTCGACATCTGTTGGGGCAGAAATCAATCAGTTGGTGCTGACCTACAATCAATCAATGATGTTAAAGTGGCCAAAGCAATTGAAAATTCAAGGCACCAACAACACAAATTGAGTCCAAACAAACTCATTCAAAATGGTGTTTGGGGTCTAATCAAGCTTGAGCTGTTAAAGTCTGCTTCGACATCTGTGGGGGCAGGAATCGATCAGTTGGCGCTGCATTACTATCAGTCAGTGTTGTTTAAGTGGCCAAAGCATTTGACAATTCGAGGCACCAACAACACTAATTGAGTCCAAACAAACTCATTCCAAATGGTGTTTGGGGTTGAATTAAGCTTGAGCTGTTGCAGCTTCCTTGGACATCTGTTGGTGCAGAAATCAATCAGTTGGTGCTGACCCACAATCAATAAATGATGTTAAAGTGGCCAAAGCAATTGAAAATTCAAGGCAGAAACAACACAAATTGAGTCCACACAAACTCATTCCAAATGGTGTTTTGGGTCTCATCAAGCTTGAGCTGTTGCAGCCTGCTTCGACATCTGTTGGGGCAGAAATTGATCAGTTGGTGCTAAATAACTATCAATCAGTGTTGTTTAAGTGGCCAAAGCATTTGAAAATTCAAGGCACCAACAACACTAATTGAGTCCAAACAAACTCATTCCAATTGGTGTTTTGGGTCGAATCAAGCTTGAGCTGTTGCAGCCCGCTTCGACATCTGTTGGGGCAGAAATCAATCAGTTGGTGCTGACCTACAATCAATCAATGATGTTAAAGTGGCCAAAGCAATTGAAAATTCAAGGCACCAACAACACAAATTGAGTCCAAACAAACTCATTCAAAATGGTGTTTGGGGTCTAATCAAGCTTGAGCTGTTAAAGTCTGCTTCGACATCTGTGGGGGCAGGAATCGATCAGTTGGCGCTGCATTACTATCAGTCAGTGTTGTTTAAGTGGCCAAAGCATTTGACAATTCGAGGCACCAACAACACTGATTGAGTCCAAACAAACTCATTCCAATTGGTGTTTGGGGTTGAATTAAGCTTGAGCTGTTGCAGCTTCCTTGGACATCTGTTGGGGCAGAAAGCAATCAGTTGGTGCTGACCTACTATCAATCAGTGTTGTTTAAGTGGCCAAAGCATTTGAAAATTCGAGGCACCAACAACACTAATTGAGTCCAAACAAACTCATCCAAAATGATGATTGGGGTCGGATTGAGCTTGAGCTGTTGCAGCCTGCTTCGACATCTGTTGGGGCAGTAATCAATCAGTTGGCGTTGCAATACTATCATTCAGTGTTGTTTAAGTGGCCAAAGCATTTGAAAATTCAAGGCCCCAACAACACAAATTGAGTCCAAACAAACTCATTCAAAATGGTGTTTGGGGTCTCATCAAGCTTGAGCTGTTGCAGCCTGCTTCGACATCTTTTGGGGTAGAAATCAATCAGTTGGTGCTGACCTACAATCAATCAATGATGTTAAAGTGGCCAAAGCAATTGAAAATTCGAGGCACCAACAACACTAATTGAGTCCAAACAAACTCATCCAAAATGATGATTGGGGTCGGATTGAGCTTGAGCTGTTGCAGCCTGCTTCGACATCTGTTGGGGCAGTAATCAATCAGTTGGCGTTGCAATACTATCATTCAGTGTTGTTTAAGTGGCCAAAGCATTTGAAAATTCAAGGCCCCAACAACACAAATTGAGTCCAAACAAACTCATTCAAAATGGTGTTTGGGGTCTCATCAAGCTTGAGCTGTTGCAGCCTGCTTCGACATCTTTTGGGGTAGAAATCAATCAGTTGGTGCTGACCTACAATCAATCAATGATGTTAAAGTGGCCAAAGCAATTGAAAATTCGAGGCACCAACAACACTAATTGAGTCCAAACAAACTCATCCAAAATGATGATTGGGGTCGGATTGAGCTTGAGCTGTTGCAGCCTGCTTCGACATCTGTTGGGGCAGTAATCAATCAGTTGGCGTTGCAATACTATCATTCAGTGTTGTTTAAGTGGCCAAAGCATTTGAAAATTCAAGGCCCCAACAACACAAATTGAGTCCAAACAAACTCATTCAAAATGGTGTTTGGGGTCTCATCAAGCTTGAGCTGTTGCAGCCTGCTTCGACATCTTTTGGGGTAGAAATCAATCAGTTGGTGCTGACCTACAATCAATCAATGATGTTAAAGTGGCCAAAGCAATTGAAAATTCGAGGCACCAACAACACTAATTGAGTCCAAACAAACTCATCCAAAATGATGATTGGGGTCGGATTGAGCTTGAGCTGTTGCAGCCTGCTTCGAGATCTGTTGGGGCAGTAATCAATCAGTTGGCGTTGCAATACTATCATTCAGTGTTGTTTAAGTGGCCAAAGCATTTGAAAATTCAAGGCCCCAACAACACTAGTTGAGTCCAAACAAACTCATTCAAAATGGTGTTTGGGTTCGTATTAAGCTTGAGCTGTTGCAGCCTGCTTCGACATCTGTTGGGGCAGAAATCAATCAGTTGGTGCTGACCTACAATCAATCAATGATGTTAAAGTGGCCAAAGCAATTGAAAATTCAAGGCACCAACAACACAAATTGAGTCCAAACAAACTCATTCAAGATGGTGTTCAGGGTCGAATTAAGCTAGAGCTGTTGCAGCCTGCTTCGACATCTTTTGGGGTAGAAATCAATCAGTTGGTGCTGACCTACAATCAATCAATGATGTTAAAGTGGCCAAAGCAATTGAAAATTGAAGGCACCAACAACACTAATTGAGTCCAAACAAACTCATTCCAAATGGTGTTTTGGGTCGAATCAAGCTTGAGCTGTTGCAGCCTGCTTCGACATCTGTTGGGGCAGAAATCAATCAGTTGGTGCTGACCTACAATCAATCAATGATGTTAAAGTGGCCAAAGCAATTGAAAATTCAAGGCACCAACAACACAAATTGAGTCCAAACAAACTCATTCAAAATGGTGTTTGGGGTCTAATCAAGCTTGAGCTGTTAAAGTCTGCTTCGACATCTGTGGGGGCAGGAATCGATCAGTTGGCGCTGCATTACTATCAGTCAGTGTTGTTTAAGTGGCCAAAGCATTTGACAATTCGAGGCACCAACAACACTAATTGAGTCCAAACAAACTCATTCCAAATGGTGTTTGGGGTTGAATTAAGCTTGAGCTGTTGCAGCTTCCTTGGACATCTGTTGGTGTAGAAATCAATCAGTTGGTGCTGACCCACAATCAATAAATGATGTTAAAGTGGCCAAAGCAATTGAAAATTCAAGGCAGAAACAACACAAATTGAGTCCACACAAACTCATTCCAAATGGTGTTTTGGGTCTCATCAAGCTTGAGCTGTTGCAGCCTGCTTCGACATCTGTTGGGGCGGAAATTGATCAGTTGGTGCTAAATAACTATCAATCAGTGTTGTTTAAGTGGCCAAAGCATTTGAAAATTCAAGGCACCAACAACACAAATTGAGTCCAAACAAACTCATCCAAAATGATGATTGGGGTCGGATTGAGCTTGAGCTGTTGCAGCCTGCTTCGACATCTGTTGGGGCAGTAATCAATCAGTTGGCGTTGCAATACTATCATTCAGTGTTGTTTAAGTGGCCAAAGCATTTGAAAATTCAAGGCCCCAACAACACAAATTGAGTCCAAACAAACTCATTCAAAATGGTGTTTGGGGTCTCATCAAGCTTGAGCTGTTGCAGCCTGCTTCGACATCTTTTGGGGTAGAAATCAATCAGTTGGTGCTGACCTACAATCAATCAATGATGTTAAAGTGGCCAAAGCAATTGAAAATTCAAGGCACCAACAACACAAATTGAGTCCAAACAAACTCATCCAAAATGATGATTGGGGTCGGATTGAGCTTGAGCTGTTGCAGCCTGCTTCGAGATCTGTTGGGGCAGTAATCAATCAGTTGGCGTTGCAATACTATCATTCAGTGTTGTTTAAGTGGCCAAAGCATTTGAAAATTCAAGGCCCCAACAACACTAGTTGAGTCCAAACAAACTCATTCAAAATGGTGTTTGGGTTCGTATTAAGCTTGAGCTGTTGCAGCCTGCTTCGACATCTGTTGGGGCAGATATCAATCAGTTGGTGCTGACCTACAATCAATCAATGATGTTAAAGTGGCCAAAGCAATTGAAAATTCAAGGCACCAAAAACACAAATTGAGTCCAAACAAACTCATTCAAGATGGTGTTCAGGGTCGAATTAAGCTAGAGCTGTTGCAGCCTGCTTCGACATCTTTTGGGGTAGAAATCAATCAGTTGGTGCTGACCTACAATCAATCAATGATGTTAAAGTGGCCAAAGCAATTGAAAATTGAAGGCACCAACAACACTAATTGAGTCCAAACAAACTCATTCCAAATGGTGTTTTGGGTCGAATCAAGCTTGAGCTGTTGCAGCCTGCTTCGACATCTGTTGGGGCAGAAATCAATCAGTTGGTGCTGACCTACAATCAATCAATGATGTTAAAGTGGCCAAAGCAATTGAAAATTCAAGGCACCAACAACACAAATTGAGTCCAAACAAACTCATTCAAAATGGTGTTTGGGGTCTAATCAAGCTTGAGCTGTTAAAGTCTGCTTCGACATCTGTGGGGGCAGGAATCGATCAGTTGGCGCTGCATTACTATCAGTCAGTGTTGTTTAAGTGGCCAAAGCATTTGACAATTGGAGGCACCAACAACACTAATGGAGTCCAAACAAACTCATTCCAAATGGTGTTTGGGGTTGAATTAAGCTTGAGCTGTTGCAGCTTCCTTGGATATCTGTTGGTGTAGAAATCAATCAGTTGGTGCTGACCCACAATCAATAAATGATGTTAAAGTGGCCAAAGCAATTGAAAATTCAAGGCAGAAACAACACAAATTGAGTCCACACAAACTCATTCCAAATGGTGTTTTGGGTCTCATCAAGCTTGAGCTGTTGCAGCCTGCTTCGACATCTGTTGGGGCGGAAATTGATCAGTTGGTGCTAAATAACTATCAATCAGTGTTGTTTAAGTGGCCAAAGCATTTGAAAATTCAAGGCACCAACAACACAAATTGAGTCCAAACAAACTCATCCAAAATGATGATTGGGGTCGGATTGAGCTTGAGCTGTTGCAGCCTGCTTCGACATCTGTTGGGGCAGTAATCAATCAGTTGGCGTTGCAATACTATCATTCAGTGTTGTTTAAGTGGCCAAAGCATTTGAAAATTCAAGGCCCCAACAACACAAATTGAGTCCAAACAAACTCATTCAAAATGGTGTTTGGGGTCTCATCAAGCTTGAGCTGTTGCAGCCTACTTCGACATCTTTTGGGGTAGAAATCAATCAGTTGGTGCTGACCTACAATCAATCAATGATGTTAAAGTGGCCAAAGCAATTGAAAATTCGAGGCACCAACAACACTAATTGAGTCCAAACAAACTCATCCAAAATGATGATTGGGGTCGGATTGAGCTTGAGCTGTTGCAGCCTGCTTCGAGATCTGTTGGGGCAGTAATCAATCAGTTGGCGTTGCAATACTATCATTCAGTGTTGTTTAAGTGGCCAAAGCATTTGAAAATTCAAGGCCCCAACAACACTAGTTGAGTCCAAACAAACTCATTCAAAATGGTGTTTGGGTTCGTATTAAGCTTGAGCTGTTGCAGCCTGCTTCGACATCTGTTGGGGCAGAAATCAATCAGTTGGTGCTGACCTACAATCAATCAATGATGTTAAAGTGGCCAAAGCAATTGAAAATTCAAGGCACCAACAACACAAATTGAGTCCAAACAAACTCATTCAAGATGGTGTTCAGGGTCGAATTAAGCTAGAGCTGTTGCAGCCTGCTTCGACATCTTTTGGGGTAGAAATCAATCAGTTGGCGTTGCAATACTATCATTCAGTGTTGTTTAAGTGGCCAAAGCATTTGGAAATTCAAGGCCCCAACAACACTAGTTGAGTCCAAACAAACTCATTCAAAATGGTGTTTGGGGTCGTATTAAGCTTGAGCTGTTGCAGCCTGCTTCGACATCTGTTGGGGCAGAAATCAATCAGTTGGTGCTGACCTACAATCAATCAATGATGTTAAAGTGGCCAAACCAATTGAAAATTCAAGGCACCAACAACACAAATTGAGTCCAAACAAACTCATTCAAGATGGTGTTCAGGGTCGAATTAAGCTTGAGCTGTTGCAGCCTGCTTCGACATCTGTTGGGGCAGTAATCAATCAGTTGGTGCTGACCTACTATCAATCAGTGTTGTTTAAGTGCCCAAAGCATTTGACAATTCGAGGCACCAACAACACTAATTGAGTCCAAACAAACTCATCCAAAATGATGATTGGGGTCGGATTGAGCTTGAGCTGTTGCAGCCTGCTTCGACATCTGTTGGGGCAGAAATCGATCAGTTGGTGCTAAATAACTATCAATCAGTGTTGTTTAAGTGGCCAAAGCATTTGACAATTCGAGGCACCAACAACACTAATTGAGTCCAAACAAACTCATCCAAAATGATGATTGGGGTCGGATTAAGCTTGAGCTGTTGCAGCCTGCTTCGACATCTGTTGGGGCAGTAATCAATCAATTGGCGTTGCAATACTATCATTCAGTGTTGTTTAAGTGGCCAAAGCATTTGAAAATTCAAGGCCCCAACAACACTAATTGAGTCCAAACAAACTCATTCAAAATGGTGTTTGGAGTCTCATCAAGCTTGAGCTGTTGCAGCCTGCTTCGACATCTGTTGGGGCGGAAATCATTCAGTTGGTGCTGACCTACAATCAATCAATGATGTTAAAGTGGCCAAAGCAATTGAAAATTCAAGGCACCAACAGCACAAATTGAGTCCAAACAAACTCATTCAAAATGGTGTTTGGGGTCTAATCAAGCTTGAGCTGTTAAAGTCTGCTTCGACATCTGTGGGGGCAGGAATCGATCCGTTGGCGCTGCATTACTATCAGTCAGTGTTGTTTAAGTGGCCAAAGCATTTGACAATTCGAGGCACCAACAACACTAATTGAGTCCAAACAAACTCATTCCAAATGGTGTTTGGGGTCGTATTAAGCTTGAGCTGTTGCAGCCTGCTTCGACATCTGTTGGGGCAGAAATCAATCAGTTGGTGCTGACCTACAATCAATCAATGATGTTAAAGTGGCCAAACCAATTGAAAATTCAAGGCACCAACAACACAAATTGAGTCCAAACAAACTCATTCAAGATGGTGTTCAGGGTCGAATTAAGCTTGAGCTGTTGCAGCCTGCTTCGACATCTGTTGGGGCAGTAATCAATCAGTTGGTGCTGACCTACTATCAATCAGTGTTGTTTAAGTGCCCAAAGCATTTGACAATTCGAGGCACCAACAACACTAATTGAGTCCAAACAAACTCATCCAAAATGATGATTGGGGTCGGATTGAGCTTGAGCTGTTGCAGCCTGCTTCGACATCTGTTGGGGCAGTAATCAATCAGTTGGCGTTGCAATACTATCATTCAGTGTTGTTTAAGTGGCCAAAGCATTTGAAAATTCAAGGCACCAACAACACTAATTGAGTCCAAACAAACTCATTCAAAATGGTGTTTGGGGTTGAATTAAGCTTGAGCTGTTAAAGTCTGCTTCGACATCTGTGGGGGCAGGAATCGATCCGTTGGCGCGGCATTTCTATCAGTCAGTGTTGTTTAAGTGGCCAAAGCATTTGACAATTTGAGGCACCAACAACACTGATTGAGTCCAAACAAACTCATTCAAAATGGTGTTTGGGGTTGAATTAAGCTTGAGCTGTTGCAGCTTCCTTGGACATCTGTTGGGGCAGAAAGCAATCAGTTGGTGCTGACCTACTATCAATCAGTGTTGTTTAAGTGCCCAAAGCATTTGACAATTCGAGGCACCAACAACACTAATTGAGTCCAAACAAACTCATCCAAAATGATGATTGGGGTCGGATTGAGCTTGAGCTGTTGCAGCCTGCTTCGACATCTGTTGGGGCAGTAATCAATCAGTTGGCGTTGCAATACTATCATTCAGTGTTGTTTAAGTGGCCAAAGCATTTGAAAATTCAAGGCCCCAACAACACTAGTTGAGTCCAAACAAACTCATTCCAAATGGTGTTTGGGGTTGAATTAAGCTTGAGCTGTTGCAGCTTCCTTGGACATCTGTTGGTGCAGAAATCAATCAGTTGGTGCTGACCCACAATCAATCAATGATGTTAAAGTGGCCAAAGCAATTGAAAATTCAAGGCACCAACAACACTAATTGAGTCCAAACAAACTCATTCCAAATGGTGTTTTGGGTCGAATCAAGCTTGAGCTGTTAAAGTCTGCTTCGACATATGTGGGGGCAGAAATTAATCAGTTGGTGCTGACCTACAATCAATCAATGATGTTAAAGTGGCCAAAGCAATTGAAAATTCAAGGCACCAACAACACAAATTGAGTCCAAACAAACTCATTCAAAATGGTGTTTGGGGTCTAATCAAGCTTGAGCTGTTAAAGTCTGCTTCGACATCTGTGGGGGCAGGAATCGATCAGTTGGCGCTGCATTACTATCAGTCAGTGTTGTTTAAGTGGCCAAAGCATTTGACAATTCGAGGCACCAACAACACTGATTGAGTCCAAACAAACTCATTCAAAATGGTGTTTGGGGTTGAATTAAGCTTGAGCTGTTGCAGCTTCCTTCGACATCTGTTGGGGCAGTAATCAATCAGTTGGTGCTGACCTACTATCAATCAGTGTTGTTTAAGTGCCCAAAGCATTTGACAATTCGAGGCACCAACAACACTAATTGAGTCCAAACAAACTCATCCAAAATGATGATTGGGGTCGGATTGAGCTTGAGCTGTTGCAGCCTGCTTCGACATCTGTTGGGGCAGTAATCAATCAGTTGGCGTTGCAATACTATCATTCAGTGTTGTTTAAGTGGCCAAAGCATTTGGAAATTCAAGGCCCCAACAACACTAGTTGAGTCCAAACAAACTCATTCAAAATGGTGTTTGGGGTCGTATTAAGCTTGAGCTGTTGCAGCCTGCTTCGACATCTGTTGGGGCAGAAATCAATCAGTTGGTGCTGACCTACAATCAATCAATGATGTTAAAGTGGCCAAACCAATTGAAAATTCAAGGCACCAACAACACAAATTGAGTCCAAACAAACTCATTCAAGATGGTGTTCAGGGTCGAATTAAGCTTGAGCTGTTGCAGCCTGCTTCGACATCTGTTGGGGCAGTAATCAATCAGTTGGTGCTGACCTACTATCAATCAGTGTTGTTTAAGTGCCCAAAGCATTTGACAATTCGAGGCACCAACAACACTAATTGAGTCCAAACAAACTCATCCAAAATGATGATTGGGGTCGGATTGAGCTTGAGCTGTTGCAGCCTGCTTCGACATCTGTTGGGGCAGAAATCGATCAGTTGGTGCTAAATAACTATCAATCAGTGTTGTTTAAGTGGCCAAAGCATTTGACAATTCGAGGCACCAACAACACTAATTGAGTCCAAACAAACTCATCCAAAATGATGATTGGGGTCGGATTAAGCTTGAGCTGTTGCAGCCTGCTTCGACATCTGTTGGGGCAGTAATCAATCAATTGGCGTTGCAATACTATCATTCAGTGTTGTTTAAGTGGCCAAAGCATTTGAAAATTCAAGGCCCCAACAACACTAATTGAGTCCAAACAAACTCATTCAAAATGGTGTTTGGAGTCTCATCAAGCTTGAGCTGTTGCAGCCTGCTTCGACATCTGTTGGGGCGGAAATCATTCAGTTGGTGCTGACCTACAATCAATCAATGATGTTAAAGTGGCCAAAGCAATTGAAAATTCAAGGCACCAACAGCACAAATTGAGTCCAAACAAACTCATTCAAAATGGTGTTTGGGGTCTAATCAAGCTTGAGCTGTTAAAGTCTGCTTCGACATCTGTGGGGGCAGGAATCGATCCGTTGGCGCTGCATTACTATCAGTCAGTGTTGTTTAAGTGGCCAAAGCATTTGACAATTCGAGGCACCAACAACACTAATTGAGTCCAAACAAACTCATTCCAAATGGTGTTTGGGGTTGAATTAAGCTTGAGCTGTTGCAGCTTCCTTGGACATCTGTTGGTGCAGAAATCAATCAGTTGGTGCTGACCCACAATCAATAAATGATGTTAAAGTGGCCAAAGCAATTGAAAATTCAAGGCAGAAACAACACAAATTGAGTCCAAACAAACTCATTCAAAATGGTGTTTTGGGTCTCATCAAGCTTGAGCTGTTGCAGCCTGCTTCGACATCTGTTGGGGCAGAAATCGATCAGTTGGTGCTAAATAACTATCAATCAGTGTTGTTTAAGTGGCCAAAGCATTTGAAAATTCAAGGCACCAACAACACTAATTGAGTCCAAACAAACTCATTCAAAATGGTGTTTGGGGTCGTATTAAGCTTGAGCTGTTGCAGCCTGCTTCGACATCTGTTGGGGCAGAAATCAATCAGTTGGTGCTGACCTACAATCAATCAATGATGTTAAAGTGGCCAAACCAATTGAAAATTCAAGGCACCAACAACACAAATTGAGTCCAAACAAACTCATTCAAGATGGTGTTCAGGGTCGAATTAAGCTTGAGCTGTTGCAGCCTGCTTCGACATCTGTTGGGGCAGTAATCAATCAGTTGGTGCTGACCTACTATCAATCAGTGTTGTTTAAGTGCCCAAAGCATTTGACAATTCGAGGCACCAACAACACTAATTGAGTCCAAACAAACTCATCCAAAATGATGATTGGGGTCGGATTGAGCTTGAGCTGTTGCAGCCTGCTTCGACATCTGTTGGGGCAGTAATCAATCAGTTGGCGTTGCAATACTATCATTCAGTGTTGTTTAAGTGGCCAAAGCATTTGAAAATTCAAGGCCCCAACAACACTAGTTGAGTCCAAACAAACTCATTCAAAATGGTGTTTGGGGTCGTATTAAGCTTGAGCTGTTGCAGCCTGCTTCGACATCTGTTGGGGCAGAAATCAATCAGTTGGTGCTGACCTACAATCAATCAATGATGTTAAAGTGGCCAAACCAATTGAAAATTCAAGGCACCAACAACACAAATTGAGTCCAAACAAACTCATTCAAGATGGTGTTCAGGGTCGAATTAAGCTTGAGCTGTTGCAGCCTGCTTCGACATCTGTTGGGGCAGTAATCAATCAGTTGGCGTTGCAATACTATCATTCAGTGTTGTTTAAGTGGCCAAAGCATTTGACAATTCGAGGCACCAACAACACTGATTGAGTCCAAACAAACTCATTCAAAATGGTGTTTGGGGTTGAATTAAACTTGAGCTGTTGCAGCTTCCTTGGACATCTGTTGGGGCAGAAAGCAATCAGTTGGTGCTGACCTACTATCAATCAGTGTTGTTTAAGTGCCCAAAGCATTTGACAATTCGAGGCACCAACAACACTAATTGAGTCCAAACAAACTCATCCAAAATGATGATTGGGGTCGGATTGAGCTTGAGCTGTTGCAGCCTGCTTCGACATCTGTTGGGGCAGAAATCGATCAGTTGGTGCTAAATAACTATCAATCAGTGTTGTTTAAGTGGCCAAAGCATTTGACAATTCGAGGCACCAACAACACTAATTGAGTCCAAACAAACTCATCCAAAATGATGATTGGGGTCGGATTAAGCTTGAGCTGTTGCAGCCTGCTTCGACATCTGTTGGGGCAGTAATCAATCAATTGGCGTTGCAATACTATCATTCAGTGTTGTTTAAGTGGCCAAAGCATTTGAAAATTCAAGGCCCCAACAACACTAATTGAGTCCAAACAAACTCATTCAAAATGGTGTTTGGAGTCTCATCAAGCTTGAGCTGTTGCAGCCTGCTTCGACATCTGTTGGGGCGGAAATCATTCAGTTGGTGCTGACCTACAATCAATCAATGATGTTAAAGTGGCCAAAGCAATTGAAAATTCAAGGCACCAACAGCACAAATTGAGTCCAAACAAACTCATTCAAAATGGTGTTTGGGGTCTAATCAAGCTTGAGCTGTTAAAGTCTGCTTCGACATCTGTGGGGGCAGGAATCGATCCGTTGGCGCTGCATTACTATCAGTCAGTGTTGTTTAAGTGGCCAAAGCATTTGACAATTCGAGGCACCAACAACACTAATTGAGTCCAAACAAACTCATTCCAAATGGTGTTTGGGGTTGAATTAAGCTTGAGCTGTTGCAGCTTCCTTGGACATCTGTTGGTGCAGAAATCAATCAGTTGGTGCTGACCCACAATCAATAAATGATGTTAAAGTGGCCAAAGCAATTGAAAATTCAAGGCAGAAACAACACAAATTGAGTCCAAACAAACTCATTCAAAATGGTGTTTTGGGTCTCATCAAGCTTGAGCTGTTGCAGCCTGCTTCGACATCTGTTGGGGCAGAAATCGATCAGTTGGTGCTAAATAACTATCAATCAGTGTTGTTTAAGTGGCCAAAGCATTTGAAAATTCAAGGCACCAACAACACTAATTGAGTCCAAACAAACTCATTCCAAATGGTGTTTTGGGTCGAATCAAGCTTGAGCTGTTGCAGCCTGCTTCGACATCTGTTGGGGCAGAAATCAATCAGTTGGTGCTGACCTACAATCAATCAATGATGTTAAAGTGGCCAAAGCAATTGAAAATTCAAGGCACCAACAACACAAATTGAGTCCAAACAAACTCATTCAAAATGGTGTTTGGGGTTGAATTAAGCTTGAGCTGTTGCAGCTTCCTTGGGCATCTGTTGGGGCAGAAAGCAATCAGTTGGTGCTGACGTACTATCAATCAGTGTTGTTTAAGTGCCCAAAGCATTTGACAATTCGAGGCACCAACAACACTAATTGAGTCCAAACAAACTCATCCAAAATGATGATTGGGGTCGGATTGAGCTTGAGCTGTTGCAGCCTGCTTCGACATCTGTTGGGGCAGTAATCAATCAGTTGGCGTTGCAATACTATCATTCAGTGTTGTTTAAGTGGCCAAAGCATTTGAAAATTCAAGGCCCCAACAACACTAGTTGAGTCCAAACAAACTGATTCAAAATGGTGTTTGGGGTCGTATTAAGCTTGAGCTGTTGCAGCCTGCTTCGACATCTGTTGGGGCAGAAATCAATCAGTTGGTGCTGACCTACAATCAATCAATGATGTTAAAGTGGCCAAAGCAATTGAAAATTCAAGGCACCAACAACACAAATTGAGTCCAAACAAACTCATTCAAAATGGTGTTTGGGGTCTAATCAAGCTTGAGCTGTTAAAGTCTGCTTCGACATCTGTGGGGGCAGGAATCGATCAGTTGGCGCTGCATTACTATCAGTCAGTGTTGTTTAAGTGGCCAAAGCATTTGACAATTCGAGGCACCAACAACACTGATTGAGTCCAAACAAACTCATTCCAATTGGTGTTTGGGGTTGAATTAAGCTTGAGCTGTTGCTGCTTCCTTGGACATCTGTTGGGGCAGAAAGCAATCAGTTGGTGCTGACCTACTATCAATCAGTGTTGTTTAAGTGCCCAAAGCATTTGACAATTCGAGGCACCAACAACACTAATTGAGTCCAAACAAACTCATCCAAAATGATGATTGGGGTCGGATTGAGCTTGAGCTGTTGCAGCCTGCTTCGACATCTGTTGGGGCAGTAATCAATCAGTTGGAGTTGCAATACTATCATTCAGTGTTGTTTAAGTGGCCAAAGCATTTGAAAATTCAAGGCCCCAACAACACTAGTTGAGTCCGAACAAACTCATTCAAAATGGTGTTTGGGTTCGTATTAAGCTTGAGCTGTTGCAGCCTGCTTGGACATCTTTTGGGGTAGAAATCAATCAGTTGGTGCTGACCTACAATCAATCAATGATGTTAAAGTGGCCAAAGCAATTGAAAATTGAAGGCACCAACAACACTAATTGAGTCCAAACAAACTCATTCCAAATGGTGTTTTGGGTCGAATTAAGCTAGAGCTGTTGCAGCCTGCTTCGACATCTGTTGGGGCAGAAATCAATCAGTTGGTGCTGACCTACAATCAATCAATGATGTTAAAGTGGCCAAAGCAATTGAAAATGCAAGGCACCAACAACACAAATTGAGTCCAAACAAACTCATTCAAAATGGTGTTTGGGGTCTAATCAAGCTTGAGCTGTTAAAGTCTGCTTCGACATCTGTGGGGGCAGGAATCGATCAGTTGGCGCTGCATTACTATCAGTCAGTGTTGTTTAAGTGGCCAAAGCATTTGACAATTCGAGGCACCAACAACACTAATTGAGTCCAAACAAACTCATTCCAAATGGTGTTTGGGGTTGAATTAAGCTTGAGCTTGTGCAGCTTCCTTGGACATCTGTTGGGGCAGAAAGCAATCAGTTTGTGCTGACCTACTATCAATCAGTGTTGTTTAAGTGCCCAAAGCATTTGACAATTCGAGGCACCAACAACACTAATTGAGTCCAAACAAACTCATCCAAAATAATGATTGGGGTCGGATTGAGCTTGAGCTGTTGCAGCCTGCTTCGACATCTGTTGGGGTAGAAATCGATCAGTTGGTGCTAAATAACTATCAATCAGTGTTGTTTAAGTGGCCAAAGCATTTGACAATTCGAGGCACCAACAACACTAATTGAGTCCAAACAAACTCATCCAAAATGATGATTGGGGTCGGATTAAGCTTGAGCTGTTGCAGCCTGCTTCGACATCTGTTGGGGCAGTAATCAATCAATTGGCGTTGCAATACTATCATTCAGTGTTGTTTAAGTGGCCAAAGCATTTGAAAATTCAAGGCTCCAACAACACTAATTGAGTCCAAACAAACTCATTCAAAATGGTGTTTGGAGTCTCATCAAGCTTGAGCTGTTGCAGCCTGCTTCGACATCTGTTGGGGCGGAAATCATTCAGTTGGTGCTGACCTACAATCAATCAATGATGTTAAAGTGGCCAAAGCAATTGAAAATTCAAGGCACCAACAGCACAAATTGAGTCCAAACAAACTCATTCAAAATGGTGTTTGGGGTCTAATCAAGCTTGAGCTGTTAAAGTCTGCTTCGACATCTGTGGGGGCAGGAATCGATCCGTTGGCGCTGCATTACTATCAGTCAGTGTTGTTTAAGTGGCCAAAGCATTTGACAATTCGAGGCACCAACAACACTAATTGAGTCCAAACAAACTCATTCCAAATGGTGTTTGGGGTTGAATTAAGCTTGAGCTGTTGCAGCTTCCTTGGACATCTGTTGGTGCAGAAATCAATCAGTTGGTGCTGACCCACAATCAATAAATGATGTTAAAGTGGCCAAAGCAATTGAAAATTCAAGGCAGAAACAACACAAATTGAGTCCAAACAAACTCATTCAAAATGGTGTTTTGGGTCTCATCAAGCTTGAGCTGTTGCAGCCTGCTTCGACATCTGTTGGGGCAGAAATCGATCAGTTGGTGCTAAATAACTATCAATCAGTGTTGTTTAAGTGGCCAAAGCATTTGAAAATTCAAGGCACCAACAACACTAATTGAGTCCAAACAAACTCATTCCAAATGGTGTTTTGGGTCGAATCAAGCTTGAGCTGTTGCAGCCTGCTTCGACATCTGTTGGGGCAGAAATCAATCAGTTGGTGCTGACCTACAATCAATCAATGATGTTAAAGTGGCCAAAGCAATTGAAAATTCAAGGCACCAACAACACAAATTGAGTCCAAACAAACTCATTCAAAATGGTGTTTGGGGTCTAATCAAGCTTGAGCTGTTAAAGTCTGCTTCGACATCTGTGGGGGCAGGAATCGATCAGTTGGCGCTGCATTACTATCAGTCAGTGTTGTTTAAGTGGCCAAAGCGTTTGACAATTTGAGGCACCAACAACACTGATTGAGTCCAAACAAACTCATTCAAAATGGTGTTTGGGGTTGAATTAAGCTTGAGCTGTTGCAGCTTCCTTGGACATCTGTTGGGGCAGAAAGCAATCAGTTGGTGCTGACCTACTATCAATCAGTGTTGTTTAAGTGCCCAAAGCATTTGACAATTCGAGGCACCAACAACACTAATTGAGTCCAAACAAACTCATCCAAAATGATGATTGGGGTCGGATTGAGCTTGAGCTGTTGCAGCCTGCTTCGACATCTGTTGGGGCAGTAATCAATCAGTTGGCGTTGCATTACTATCAGTCAGTGTTGTTTAAGTGGCCAAAGCATTTGACAATTCGAGGCACCAACAACACTGATTGAGTCCAAACAAACTCATTCAAAATGGTGTTTGGGGTTGAATTAAGCTTGAGCTGTTGCAGCCTGCTTCGACATCTGTTGGGGCAGAAATCAATCAGTTGGTGCTGACCTACAATCAATCAATGATGTTAAAGTGGCCAAAGCAATTGAAAATTGAAGGCACCAACAACACAAATTGAGTCCAAACAAACTCATTCAAGATGGTGTTCAGGGTCGAATCAAGCTTGAGCTGTTAAAGTCTGCTTCGACATCTGTGGGGGCAGGAATCGATCCGTTGGCGCTGCATTACTATCAGTCAGTGTTGTTTAAGTGGCCAAAGCATTTGACAATTCGAGGCACCAACAACACTAATTGAGTCCAAACAAACTCATTCCAAATGGTGTTTGGGGTTGAATTAAGCTTGAGCTGTTGCAGCTTCCTTGGACATCTGTTGGTGCAGAAATCAATCAGTTGGTGCTGACCCACAATCAATAAATGATGTTAAAGTGGCCAAAGCAATTGAAAATTCAAGGCAGAAACAACACAAATTGAGTCCAAACAAACTCATTCAAAATGGTGTTTTGGGTCTCATCAAGCTTGAGCTGTTGCAGCCTGCTTCGACATCTGTTGGGGCAGAAATCGATCAGTTGGTGCTAAATAACTATCAATCAGTGTTGTTTAAGTGGCCAAAGCATTTGAAAATTCAAGGCACCAACAACACTAATTGAGTCCAAACAAACTCATTCCAAATGGTGTTTTGGGTCGAATCAAGCTTGAGCTGTTGCAGCCTGCTTCGACATCTGTTGGGGCAGAAATCAATCAGTTGGTGCTGACCTACAATCAATCAATGATGTTAAAGTGGCCAAAGCAATTGAAAATTCAAGGCACCAACAACACAAATTGAGTCCAAACAAACTCATTCAAAATGGTGTTTGGGGTCTAATCAAGCTTGAGCTGTTAAAGTCTGCTTCGACATCTGTGGGGGCAGGAATCGATCAGTTGGCGCTGCATTACTATCAGTCAGTGTTGTTTAAGTGGCCAAAGCGTTTGACAATTTGAGGCACCAACAACACTGATTGAGTCCAAACAAACTCATTCAAAATGGTGTTTGGGGTTGAATTAAGCTTGAGCTGTTGCAGCTTCCTTGGACATCTGTTGGGGCAGAAAGCAATCAGTTGGTGCTGACCTACTATCAATCAGTGTTGTTTAAGTGCCCAAAGCATTTGACAATTCGAGGCACCAACAACACTAATTGAGTCCAAACAAACTCATCCAAAATGATGATTGGGGTCGGATTGAGCTTGAGCTGTTGCAGCCTGCTTCGACATCTGTTGGGGCAGTAATCAATCAGTTGGCGTTGCAATACTATCATTCAGTGTTGTTTAAGTGGCCAAAGCATTTGAAAATTCAAGGCCCCAACAACACTAGTTGAGTCCAAACAAACTCATTCAAAATGGTGTTTGGGGTCGTATTAAGCTTGAGCTGTTGCAGCCTGCTTCGACATCTGTTGGGGCAGAAATCAATCAGTTGGTGCTGACCTACAATCAATCAATGATGTTAAAGTGGCCAAAGCAATTGAAAATTGAAGGCACCAACAACACAAATTGAGTCCAAACAAACTCATTCAAGATGGTGTTCAGGGTCGAATTAAGCTTGAGCTGTTGCAGCCTGCTTCGACATCTGTTGGGGCAGTAATCAATCAGTTGGCGTTGCAATACTATCATTCAGTGTTGTTTAAGTGGCCAAAGCATTTGACAATTCGAGGCACCAACAACACTAATTGAGTCCAAACAAACTCATTCCAAATGGTGTTTGGGGTTGAATTAAGCTTGAGCTGTTGCAGCTTCCTTGGACATCTGTTGGTGCAGAAATCAATCAGTTGGTGCTGACCCACAATCAATCAATGATGTTAAAGTGGCCAAAGCAATTGAAAATTCAAGGCACCAACAACACTAATTGAGTCCAAACAAACTCATTCCAAATGGTGTTTTGGGTCGAATCAAGCTTGAGCTGTTAAAGTCTGCTTCGACATATGTGGGGGCAGAAATCATGCAGTTGGTGATGACCTACAATCAATCAATGATGTTAAAGTGGCCAAAGCATTTGACAATTCGAGGCACCAACAACACTGATTGAGTCCAAACAAACTCATTCAAAATGGTGTTTGGGGTTGAATTAAGCTTGAGCTGTTGCAGCTTCCTTCGACATCTGTTGGGGCAGAAAGCAATCAGTTGGCGCTGCATTACTATCAGTCAGTGTTGTTTAAGTGGCCAAAGCGTTTGACAATTCGAGGCACCAACAACACTAATTGAGTCCAAACAAACTCATCCAAAATGATGATTGGGGTCGGATTGAGCTTGAGCTGTTGCAGCCTGCTTCGACATCTGTTGGGGCAGAAATCGATCAGTTGGTGCTAAATAACTATCAATCAGTGTTGTTTAAGTGGCCAAAGCATTTGACAATTCGAGGCACCAACAACACTAATTGAGTCCAAACAAACTCATCCAAAATGATGATTGGGGTCGGATTAAGCTTGAGCTGTTAAAGTCTGCTTCGACATCTGTGGGGGCAGGAATTGATCAGTTGGCGCTGCATTACTATCAGTCAGTGTTGTTTAAGTGGCCAAAGCATTTGACAATTCGAGGCACCAACAACACTGATTGAGTCCAAACAAACTCATTCAAAATGGTGTTTGGGGTTGAATTAAGCTTGAGCTGTTGCAGCTTCCTTCGACATCTGTTGGGGCAGTAATCAATCAGTTGGTGCTGACCTACTATCAATCAGTGTTGTTTAAGTGCCCAAAGCATTTGACAATTCGAGGCACCAACAACACTAATTGAGTCCAAACAAACTCATCCAAAATGATGATTGGGGTCGGATTGAGCTTGAGCTGTTGCAGCCTGCTTCGACATCTGTTGGGGCAGTAATCAATCAGTTGGCGTTGCAATACTATCATTCAGTGTTGTTTAAGTGGCCAAAGCATTTGAAAATTCAAGGCCCCAACAACACTAGTTGAGTCCAAACAAACTCATTCAAAATGGTGTTTGGGGTCGTATTAAGCTTGAGCTGTTGCAGCCTGCTTCGACATCTGTTGGGGCAGAAATCAATCAGTTGGTGCTGACCTACAATCAATCAATGATGTTAAAGTGGCCAAACCAATTGAAAATTCAAGGCACCAACAACACAAATTGAGTCCAAACAAACTCATTCAAGATGGTGTTCAGGGTCGAATTAAGCTTGAGCTGTTGCAGCCTGCTTCGACATCTGTTGGGGCAGTAATCAATCAGTTGGCGTTGCAATACTATCATTCAGTGTTGTTTAAGTGGCCAAAGCATTTGAAAATTCAAGGCCCCAACAACACTAGTGGAGTCCAAACAAACTCATTCAAAATGGTGTTCAGGGTCGAATTAAGCTTGAGCTGTTGCAGCCTGCTTCGACATCTGTTGGGGCAGTAATCAATCAGTTGGCGTTGCAATACTATCATTCAGTGTTGTTTTAGTGGCCAAAGCATTTGACAATTCGAGGCACCAACAACACTGATTGAGTCCAAACAAACTCATTCAAAATGGTGTTTGGGGTTGAATTAAGCTTGAGCTGTTGCAGCTTCCTTGGACATCTGTTGGGGCAGAAAGCAATCAGTTGGTGCTGACCTACTATCAATCAGTGTTGTTTAAGTGCCCAAAGCATTTGACAATTCGAGGCACCAACAACACTAATTGAGTCCAAACAAACTCATTCAAAATGGTGTTTGGAGTCTCATCAAGCTTGAGCTGTTGCAGCCTGCTTCGACATCTGTTGGGGCAGAAATCAATCAGTTGGTGCTGACCTACAATCAATCAATGATGTTAAAGTGGCCAAACCAATTGAAAATTCAAGGCACCAACAACACAAATTGAGTCCAAACAAACTCATTCAAGATGGTGTTCAGGGTCGAATTAAGCTTGAGCTGTTGCAGCCTGCTTCGACATCTGTTGGGGCAGTAATCAATCAGTTGGCGTTGCAATACTATCATTCAGTGTTGTTTAAGTGGCCAAAGCATTTAAAAATTCAAGGCCCCAACAACACTAGTGGAGTCCAAACAAACTCATTCAAAATGGTGTTCAGGGTCGAATTAAGCTTGAGCTGTTGCAGCCTGCTTCGACATCTGTTGGGGCAGTAATCAATCAGTTGGCGTTGCAATACTATCATTCAGTGTTGTTTTAGTGGCCAAAGCATTTGACAATTCGAGGCACCAACAACACTGATTGAGTCCAAACAAACTCATTCAAAATGGTGTTTGGGGTTGAATTAAGCTTGAGCTGTTGCAGCTTCCTTGGACATCTGTTGGGGCAGAAAGCAATCAGTTGGTGCTGACCTACTATCAATCAGTGTTGTTTAAGTGCCCAAAGCATTTGACAATTCGAGGCACCAACAACACTAATTGAGTCCAAACAAACTCATCCAAAATGATGATTGGGGTCGGATTGAGCTTGAGCTGTTGCAGCCTGCTTCGACATCTGTTGGGGCAGTAATCAATCAGTTGGCGTTGCAATACTATCATTCAGTGTTGTTTAAGTGGCCAAAGCATTTGAAAATTCAAGGCCCCAACAACACTAGTTGAGTCCAAACAAACTCATTCAAAATGGTGTTTGGGGTCGTATTAAGCTTGAGCTGTTGCAGCCTGCTTCGACATCTGTTGGGGCAGAAATCAATCAGTTGGTGCTGACCTACAATCAATCAATGATGTTAAAGTGGCCAAACCAATTGAAAATTCAAGGCACCAACAACACAAATTGAGTCCAAACAAACTCATTCAAGATGGTGTTCAGGGTCGAATTAAGCTTGAGCTGTTGCAGCCTGCTTCGACATCTGTTGGGGCAGTAATCAATCAGTTGGCGTTGCAATACTATCATTCAGTGTTGTTTAAGTGGCCAAAGCATTTGACAATTCGAGGCACCAACAACACTAATTGAGTCCAAACAAACTCATTCCAAATGGTGTTTGGGGTTGAATTAAGCTTGAGCTGTTGCAGCTTCCTTGGACATCTGTTGGTGCAGAAATCAATCAGTTGGTGCTGACCCACAATCAATCAATGATGTTAAAGTGGCCAAAGCAATTGAAAATTCAAGGCACCAACAACACTAATTGAGTCCAAACAAACTCATTCCAAATGGTGTTTTGGGTCGAATCAAGCTTGAGCTGTTAAAGTCTGCTTCGACATATGTGGGGGCAGAAATCAATCAGTTGGTGCTGACCTACAATCAATCAATGATGTTAAAGTGGCCAAAGCATTTGACAATTCGAGGCACCAACAACACTGATTGAGTCCAAACAAACTCATTCAAAATGGTGTTTGGGGTTGAATTAAGCTTGAGCTGTTGCAGCTTCCTTCGACATCTGTTGGGGCAGAAATCAATCAGTTGGTGCTGACCTACAATCAATCAATGATGTTAAAGTGGCCAAAGCATTTGACAATTCGAGGCACCAACAACACTGATTGAGTCCAAACAAACTCATCCAAAATGATGATTGGGGTCGGATTGAGCTTGAGCTGTTGCAGCCTGCTTCGACATCTGTTGGGGCAGAAATCGATCAGTTGGTGCTAAATAACTATCAATCAGTGTTGTTTAAGTGGCCAAAGCATTTGACAATTCGAGGCACCAACAACACTAATTGAGTCCAAACAAACTCATCCAAAATGATGATTGGGGTCGGATTAAGCTTGAGCTGTTGCAGCCTGCTTCGACATCTGTTGGGGCAGTAATCAATCAGTTGGCGTTGCAATACTATCATTCAGTGATGTTTAAGTGGCCAAAGCATTTGAAAATTCAAGGCCCCAACAACACTAATTGAGTCCAAACAAACTCATTCAAAATGGTGTTTGGAGTCTCATCAAGCTTGAGCTGTTGCAGCCTGCTTCGACATCTGTTGGGGCGGAAATCATTCAGTTGGTGCTGACCTACAATCAATCAATGATGTTAAAGTGGCCAAAGCAATTGAAAATTCAAGGCACCAACAGCACAAATTGAGTCCAAACAAACTCATTCAAAATGGTGTTTGGGGTCTAATCAAGCTTCAGCTGTTAAAGTCTGCTTCGACATCTGTGGGGGCAGGAATCGATCCGTTGGCGCTGCATTACTATCAGTCAGTGTTGTTTAAGTGGCCAAAGCAATTGAAAATTCAAGGCACCAACAACACAAATTGAGTCCAAACAAACTCATTCAAAATGGTGTTTGGGGTCTAATCAAGCTTGAGCTGTTAAAGTCTGCTTCGACATCTGTGGGGGCAGGAATCGATCAGTTGGCGCTGCATTACTATCAGTCAGTGTTGTTTAAGTGGCCAAAGCATTTGACAATTCGAGGCACCAACAACACTGATTGAGTCCAAACAAACTCATTCAAAATGGTGTTTGGGGTTGAATTAAGCTTGAGCTGTTGCAGCTTCCTTCGACATCTGTTGGGGCAGAAAGCAATCAGTTGGTGCTAAATAACTATCAATCAGTGTTGTTTAAGTGGCCAAAGCATTTGACAATTCGAGGCACCAACAACACTAATTGAGTCCAAACAAACTCATCCAAAATGATGATTGGTGTCGGATTGAGCTTGAGCTGTTGCAGCCTGCTTCGACATCTGTTGGGGCAGTAATCAATCAGTTGGCGTTGCAATACTATCATTCAGTGTTGTTTAAGTGGCCAAAGCATTTGAAAATTCAAGGCCCCAACAACACTAATTGAGTCCAAACAAACTCATTCAAAATGGTGTTTGGAGTCTCATCAAGCTTGAGCTGTTGCAGCCTGCTTCGACATCTGTTGGGGCAGAAATCAATCAGTTGGTCCTGACCTACAATCAATCAGTGATGTTAAAGTGGCCAAAGCAATTGAAAATTCAAGGCACCAACAACACTAATTGAGTCCAAACAAACTCATTCAAAATGGTGTTCAGGGTCGAATTAAGCTTGAGCTGTTGCAGCCTGCTTCGACATCTGTTGGGGCAGTAATCAATCAGTTGGCGTTGCAATACTATCATTCAGTGTTGTTTTAGTGGCCAAAGCATTTGACAATTCGAGGCACCAACAACACTGATTGAGTCCAAACAAACTCATTCAAAATGGTGTTTGGGGTTGAATTAAGCTTGAGCTGTTGCAGCTTCCTTGGACATCTGTTGGGGCAGAAAGCAATCAGTTGGTGCTGACCTACTATCAATCAGTGTTGTTTAAGTGCCCAAAGCATTTGACAATTCGAGGCACCAACAACACTAATTGAGTCCAAACAAACTCATCCAAAATGATAATTGGGGTCGGATTGAGCTTGAGCTGTTGCAGCCTGCTTCGACATCTGTTGGGGCAGAAATCGATCAGTTGGTGCTAAATAACTATCAATCAGTGTTGTTTAAGTGGCCAAAGCAATTGAAAATTGAAGGCACCAACTAATTGAGTCCAAACAAACTCATTCCAAATGGTGTTTTGGGTCGAATCAAGCTTGAGCTGTTGCAGCCTGCTTCGACATCTGTTGGGGCAGAAATCAATCAGTTGGTGCTGACCTACAATCAATCAATGATGTTAAAGTGGCCAAAGCAATTGAAAATTCAAGGCACCAACAATACTAATTGAGTCCAAACAAACTCATTCCAATTGGTGTTTTGGGTCGAATCAAGCTTGAGCTGTTGCAGCCCGCTTCGACATCTGTTGGGGCAGAAATCAATCAGTTGGTGCTGACCTACAATCAATCAATGATGTTAAAGTGGCCAAAGCAATTGAAAATTCAAGGCACCAACAACACAAATTGAGTCCAAACAAACTCATTCAAAATGGTGTTTGGGGTTGAATTAAGCTTGAGCTGTTGCAGCTTCCTTGGGCATCTGTTGGGGCAGAAAGCAATCAGTTGGTGCTGACGTACTATCAATCAGTGTTGTTTAAGTGCCCAAAGCATTTGACAATTCGAGGCACCAACAACACTAATTGAGTCCAAACAAACTCATCCAAAATGATGATTGGGGTCGGATTGAGCTTGAGCTGTTGCAGCCTGCTTCGACATCTGTTGGGGCAGTAATCAATCAGTTGGCGTTGCAATACTATCATTCAGTGTTGTTTAAGTGGCCAAAGCATTTGAAAATTCAAGGCCCCAACAACACTGATTGAGTCCAAACAAACTGATTCAAAATGGTGTTTGGGGTCGTATTAAGCTTGAGCTGTTGCAGCTTCCTTGGACATCTGTTGGGGCAGAAAGCAATCAGTTGGTGCTGACCTACTATCAATCAGTGTTGTTTAAGTGCCCAAAGCATTTGACAATTCGAGGCACCAACAACACTAATTGAGTCCAAACAAACTCATCCAAAATGATGATTGGGGTCGGATTGAGCTTGAGCTGTTGCAGCCTGCTTCGACATCTGTTGGGGCAGTAATCAATCAGTTGGCGTTGCAATACTATCATTCAGTGTTGTTTAAGTGGCCAAAGCATTTGAAAATTCAAGGCCCCAACAACACTAGTTGAGTCCAAACAAACTCATTCAAAATGGTGTTTGGGGTCGTATTAAGCTTGAGCTGTTGCAGCCTGCTTCGACATCTGTTGGGGCAGAAATCAATCAGTTGGTGCTGACCTACAATCAATCAATGATGTTAAAGTGGCCAAAGCAATTGAAAATTGAAGGCACCAACAACACAAATTGAGTCCAAACAAACTCATTCAAGATGGTGTTCAGGGTCGAATTAAGCTTGAGCTGTTGCAGCCTGCTTCGACATCTGTTGGGGCAGTAATCAATCAGTTGGCGTTGCAATACTATCATTCAGTGTTGTTTAAGTGGCCAAAGCATTTGACAATTCGAGGCACCAACAACACTAATTGAGTCCAAACAAACTCATTCCAAATGGTGTTTGGGGTTGAATTAAGCTTGAGCTGTTGCAGCTTCCTTGGACATCTGTTGGTGCAGAAATCAATCAGTTGGTGCTGACCCACAATCAATAAATGATGTTAAAGTGGCCAAAGCAATTGAAAATTCAAGGCAGAAACAACACAAATTGAGTCCAAACAAACTCATTCAAAATGGTGTTTTGGGTCTCATCAAGCTTGAGCTGTTGCAGCCTGCTTCGACATCTGTTGGGGCAGAAATCGATCAGTTGGTGCTAAATAACTATCAATCAGTGTTGTTTAAGTGGCCAAAGCATTTGAAAATTCAAGGCACCAACAACACTAATTGAGTCCAAACAAACTCATTCAAAATGGTGTTTGGGGTTGAATTAAGCTTGAGCTGTTAAAGTCTGCTTCGACATCTGTGGGGGCAGGAATCGATCCGTTGGCGCTGCATTTCTATCAGTCAGTGTTGTTTAAGTGGCCAAAGCATTTGACAATTTGAGGCACCAACAACACTGATTGAGTCCAAACAAACTCATTCAAAATGGTGTTTGGGGTTGAATTAAGCTTGAGCTGTTGCAGCTTCCTTGGACATCTGTTGGGGCAGAAATCAATCAGTTGGTGCTGACCTACAATCAATCAATGATGTTAAAGTGGCCAAACCAATTGAAAATTCAAGGCACCAACAACACAAATTGAGTCCAAACAAACTCATTCAAGATGGTGTTCAGGGTCGAATTAAGCTTGAGCTGTTGCAGCTTCCTTGGACATCTGTTGGGGCAGAAAGCAATCAGTTGGTGCTGACCTACTATCAATCAGTGTTGTTTAAGTGCCCAAAGCATTTGACAATTCGAGGCACCAACAACACTGATTGAGTCCAAACAAACTCATTCAAAATGGTGTTTGGGGTTGAATTAAACTTGAGCTGTTGCAGCTTCCTTGGACATCTGTTGGGGCAGAAAGCAATCAGTTGGTGCTGACCTACTATCAATCAGTGTTGTTTAAGTGCCCAAAGCATTTGACAATTCGAGGCACCAACAACACTAATTGAGTCCAAACAAACTCATCCAAAATGATGATTGGGGTCGGATTGAGCTTGAGCTGTTGCAGCCTGCTTCGACATCTGTTGGGGCAGAAATCGATCAGTTGGTGCTAAATAACTATCAATCAGTGTTGTTTAAGTGGCCAAAGCATTTGACAATTCGAGGCACCAACAACACTAATTGAGTCCAAACAAACTCATCCAAAATGATGATTGGGGTCGGATTAAGCTTGAGCTGTTGCAGCCTGCTTCGACATCTGTTGGGGCAGTAATCAATCAATTGGCGTTGCAATACTATCATTCAGTGTTGTTTAAGTGGCCAAAGCATTTGAAAATTCAAGGCCCCAACAACACTTTTTGAGTCCAAACAAACTCATTCAAAATGGTGTTTGGAGTCTCATCAAGCTTGAGCTGTTGCAGCCTGCTTCGACATCTGTTGGGGCGGAAATCATTCAGTTGGTGCTGACCTACAATCAATCAATGATGTTAAAGTGGCCAAAGCAATTGAAAATTCAAGGCACCAACAGCACAAATTGAGTCCAAACAAACTCATTCAAAATGGTGTTTGGGGTCTAATCAAGCTTGAGCTGTTAAAGTCTGCTTCGACATCTGTGGGGGCAGGAATCGATCCGTTGGCGCTGCATTACTATCAGTCAGTGTTGTTTAAGTGGCCAAAGCATTTGACAATTCGAGGCACCAACAACACTAATTGAGTCCAAACAAACTCATTCCAAATGGTGTTTGGGGTTGAATTAAGCTTGAGCTGTTGCAGCTTCCTTGGACATCTGTTGGTGCAGAAATCAATCAGTTGGTGCTGACCCACAATCAATAAATGATGTTAAAGTGGCCAAAGCAATTGAAAATTCAAGGCAGAAACAACACAAATTGAGTCCAAAAAAACTCATTCTAAATGGTGTTTTGGGTCTCATCAAGCTTGAGCTGTTGCAGCCTGCTTCGACATCTGTTGGGGCAGAAATCGATCAGTTGGTGCTAAATAACTATCAATCAGTGTTGTTTAAGTGGCCAAAGCATTTGAAAATTCAAGGCACCAACAACACTAATTGAGTCCAAACAAACTCATTCAAAATGGTGTTTGGGGTCGTATTAAGCTTGAGCTGTTGCAGCCTGCTTCGACATCTGTTGGGGCAGAAATCAATCAGTTGGTGCTGACCTACAATCAATCAATGATGTTAAAGTGGCCAAACCAATTGAAAATTCAAGGCACCAACAACACAAATTGAGTCCAAACAAACTCATTCAAGATGGTGTTCAGGGTCGAATTAAGCTTGAGCTGTTGCAGCCTGCTTCGACATCTGTTGGGGCAGTAATCAATCAGTTGGCGTTGCAATACTATCATTCAGTGTTGTTTAAGTGGCCAAAGCATTTGACAATTCGAGGCACCAACAACACTGATTGAGTCCAAACAAACTCATTCAAAATGGTGTTTGGGGTTGAATTAAACTTGAGCTGTTGCAGCTTCCTTGGACATCTGTTGGGGCAGAAAGCAATCAGTTGGTGCTGACCTACTATCAATCAGTGTTGTTTAAGTGCCCAAAGCATTTGACAATTCGAGGCACCAACAACACTAATTGAGTCCAAACAAACTCATCCAAAATGATGATTGGGGTCGGATTGAGCTTGAGCTGTTGCAGCCTGCTTCGACATCTGTTGGGGCAGAAATCGATCAGTTGGTGCGAAATAACTATCAATCAGTGTTGTTTAAGTGGCCAAAGCATTTGACAATTCGAGGCACCAACAACACTAATTGAGTCCAAACAAACTCATCCAAAATGATGATTGGGGTCGGATTAAGCTTGAGCTGTTGCAGCCTGCTTCGACATCTGTTGGGGCAGTAATCAATCAATTGGCGTTGCAATACTATCATTCAGTGTTGTTTAAGTGGCCAAAGCATTTGAAAATTCAAGGCCCCAACAACACTAATTGAGTCCAAACAAACTCATTCAAAATGGTGTTTGGAGTCTCATCAAGCTTGAGCTGTTGCAGCCTGCTTCGACATCTGTTGGGGCGGAAATCATTCAGTTGGTGCTGACCTACAATCAATCAATGATGTTAAAGTGGCCAAAGCAATTGAAAATTCAAGGCACCAACAGCACAAATTGAGTCCAAACAAACTCATTCAAAATGGTGTTTGGGGTCTAATCAAGCTTGAGCTGTTAAAGTCTGCTTCGACATCTGTGGGGGCAGGAATCGATCCGTTGGCGCTGCATTACTATCAGTCAGTGTTGTTTAAGTGGCCAAAGCATTTGACAATTCGAGGCACCAACAACACTAATTGAGTCCAAACAAACTCATTCCAAATGGTGTTTGGGGTTGAATTAAGCTTGAGCTGTTGCAGCTTCCTTGGACATCTGTTGGTGCAGAAATCAATCAGTTGGTGCTGACCCACAATCAATAAATGATGTTAAAGTGGCCAAAGCAATTGAAAATTCAAGGCAGAAACAACACAAATTGAGTCCAAACAAACTCATTCAAAATGGTGTTTGGGGTCGTATTAAGCTTGAGCTGTTGCAGCCTGCTTCGACATCTGTTGGGGCAGAAATCAATCAGTTGGTGCTGACCTACAATCAATCAATGATGTTAAAGTGGCCAAACCAATTGAAAATTCAAGGCACCAACAACACAAATTGAGTCCAAACAAACTCATTCAAGATGGTGTTCAGGGTCGAATTAAGCTTGAGCTGTTGCAGCCTGCTTCGACATCTGTTGGGGCAGTAATCAATCAGTTGGTGCTGACCTACTATCAATCAGTGTTGTTTAAGTGCCCAAAGCATTTGACAATTCGAGGCACCAACAACACTAATTGAGTCCAAACAAACTCATCCAAAATGATGATTGGGGTCGGATTGAGCTTGAGCTGTTGCAGCCTGCTTCGACATCTGTTGGGGCAGTAATCAATCAGTTGGCGTTGCAATACTATCATTCAGTGTTGTTTAAGTGGCCAAAGCATTTGAAAATTCAAGGCACCAACAACACTAATTGAGTCCAAACAAACTCATTCAAAATGGTGTTTGGGGTTGAATTAAGCTTGAGCTGTTAAAGTCTGCTTCGACATCTGTGGGGGCAGGAATCGATCCGTTGGCGCGGCATTTCTATCAGTCAGTGTTGTTTAAGTGGCCAAAGCATTTGACAATTTGAGGCACCAACAACACTGATTGAGTCCAAACAAACTCATTCAAAATGGTGTTTGGGGTTGAATTAAGCTTGAGCTGTTGCAGCTTCCTTGGACATCTGTTGGGGCAGAAAGCAATCAGTTGGTGCTGACCTACTATCATTCAGTGTTGTTTAAGTGGCCAAAGCATTTGAAAATTCAAGGCCCCAACAACACTTTTTGAGTCCAAACAAACTCATTCAAAATGGTGTTTGGAGTCTCATCAAGCTTGAGCTGTTGCAGCCTGCTTCGACATCTGTTGGGGCGGAAATCATTCAGTTGGTGCTGACCTACAATCAATCAATGATGTTAAAGTGGCCAAAGCAATTGAAAATTCAAGGCACCAACAGCACAAATTGAGTCCAAACAAACTCATTCAAAATGGTGTTTGGGGTCTAATCAAGCTTGAGCTGTTAAAGTCTGCTTCGACATCTGTGGGGGCAGGAATCGATCCGTTGGCGCTGCATTACTATCAGTCAGTGTTGTTTAAGTGGCCAAAGCATTTGACAATTCGAGGCACCAACAACACTAATTGAGTCCAAACAAACTCATTCCAAATGGTGTTTGGGGTTGAATTAAGCTTGAGCTGTTGCAGCTTCCTTGGACATCTGTTGGTGCAGAAATCAATCAGTTGGTGCTGACCCACAATCAATAAATGATGTTAAAGTGGCCAAAGCAATTGAAAATTCAAGGCAGAAACAACACAAATTGAGTCCAAAAAAACTCATTCTAAATGGTGTTTTGGGTCTCATCAAGCTTGAGCTGTTGCAGCCTGCTTCGACATCTGTTGGGGCAGAAATCGATCAGTTGGTGCTAAATAACTATCAATCAGTGTTGTTTAAGTGGCCAAAGCATTTGAAAATTCAAGGCACCAACAACACTAATTGAGTCCAAACAAACTCATTCAAAATGGTGTTTGGGGTCGTATTAAGCTTGAGCTGTTGCAGCCTGCTTCGACATCTGTTGGGGCAGAAATCAATCAGTTGGTGCTGACCTACAATCAATCAATGATGTTAAAGTGGCCAAACCAATTGAAAATTCAAGGCACCAACAACACAAATTGAGTCCAAACAAACTCATTCAAGATGGTGTTCAGGGTCGAATTAAGCTTGAGCTGTTGCAGCCTGCTTCGACATCTGTTGGGGCAGTAATCAATCAGTTGGCGTTGCAATACTATCATTCAGTGTTGTTTAAGTGGCCAAAGCATTTGACAATTCGAGGCACCAACAACACTGATTGAGTCCAAACAAACTCATTCAAAATGGTGTTTGGGGTTGAATTAAACTTGAGCTGTTGCAGCTTCCTTGGACATCTGTTGGGGCAGAAAGCAATCAGTTGGTGCTGACCTACTATCAATCAGTGTTGTTTAAGTGCCCAAAGCATTTGACAATTCGAGGCACCAACAACACTAATTGAGTCCAAACAAACTCATCCAAAATGATGATTGGGGTCGGATTGAGCTTGAGCTGTTGCAGCCTGCTTCGACATCTGTTGGGGCAGAAATCGATCAGTTGGTGCGAAATAACTATCAATCAGTGTTGTTTAAGTGGCCAAAGCATTTGACAATTCGAGGCACCAACAACACTAATTGAGTCCAAACAAACTCATCCAAAATGATGATTGGGGTCGGATTAAGCTTGAGCTGTTGCAGCCTGCTTCGACATCTGTTGGGGCAGTAATCAATCAATTGGCGTTGCAATACTATCATTCAGTGTTGTT
Organism: Sminthurides aquaticus; assembly: GCA_906901655.1. Taxonomy (NCBI): domain Eukaryota; kingdom Metazoa; phylum Arthropoda; class Collembola; order Symphypleona; family Sminthurididae; genus Sminthurides; species Sminthurides aquaticus. The sequence continues at coordinate 65,820 of CAJQTT010000007.1, forward strand.
TAAGTGGCCAAAGCATTTGAAAATTCAAGGCCCCAACAACACTAATTGAGTCCAAACAAACTCATTCAAAATGGTGTTTGGAGTCTCATCAAGCTTGAGCTGTTGCAGCCTGCTTCGACATCTGTTGGGGCGGAAATCATTCAGTTGGTGCTGACCTACAATCAATCAATGATGTTAAAGTGGCCAAAGCAATTGAAAATTCAAGGCACCAACAGCACAAATTGAGTCCAAACAAACTCATTCAAAATGGTGTTTGGGGTCTAATCAAGCTTGAGCTGTTAAAGTCTGCTTCGACATCTGTGGGGGCAGGAATCGATCCGTTGGCGCTGCATTACTATCAGTCAGTGTTGTTTAAGTGGCCAAAGCATTTGACAATTCGAGGCACCAACAACACTAATTGAGTCCAAACAAACTCATTCCAAATGGTGTTTGGGGTTGAATTAAGCTTGAGCTGTTGCAGCTTCCTTGGACATCTGTTGGTGCAGAAATCAATCAGTTGGTGCTGACCCACAATCAATAAATGATGTTAAAGTGGCCAAAGCAATTGAAAATTCAAGGCAGAAACAACACAAATTGAGTCCAAAAAAACTCATTCTAAATGGTGTTTTGGGTCTCATCAAGCTTGAGCTGTTGCAGCCTGCTTCGACATCTGTTGGGGCAGAAATCGATCAGTTGGTGCTAAATAACTATCAATCAGTGTGGTTTAAGTGGCCAAAGCATTTGAAAATTCAAGGCACCAACAACACTAATTGAGTCCAAACAAACTCATTCAAAATGGTGTTTGGGGTCGTATTAAGCTTGAGCTGTTGCAGCCTGCTTCGACATCTGTTGGGGCAGAAATCAATCAGTTGGTGCTGACCTACAATCAATCAATGATGTTAAAGTGGCCAAACCAATTGAAAATTCAAGGCACCAACAACACAAATTGAGTCCAAACAAACTCATTCAAGATGGTGTTCAGGGTCGAATTAAGCTTGAGCTGTTGCAGCCTGCTTCGACATCTGTTGGGGCAGTAATCAATCAGTTGGTGCTGACCTACTATCAATCAGTGTTGTTTAAGTGCCCAAAGCATTTGACAATTCGAGGCACCAACAACACTAATTGAGTCCAAACAAACTCATCCAAAATGATGATTGGGGTCGGATTGAGCTTGAGCTGTTGCAGCCTGCTTCGACATCTGTTGGGGCAGTAATCAATCAGTTGGCGTTGCAATACTATCATTCAGTGTTGTTTAAGTGGCCAAAGCATTTGAAAATTCAAGGCACCAACAACACTAATTGAGTCCAAACAAACTCATTCAAAATGGTGTTTGGGGTTGAATTAAGCTTGAGCTGTTAAAGTCTGCTTCGACATCTGTGGGGGCAGGAATCGATCCGTTGGCGCGGCATTTCTATCAGTCAGTGTTGTTTAAGTGGCCAAAGCATTTGACAATTTGAGGCACCAACAACACTGATTGAGTCCAAACAAACTCATTCAAAATGGTGTTTGGGGTTGAATTAAGCTTGAGCTGTTGCAGCTTCCTTGGACATCTGTTGGGGCAGAAAGCAATCAGTTGGTGCTGACCTACTATCAATCAGTGTTGTTTAAGTGCCCAAAGCATTTGACAATTCGAGGCACCAACAACACTAATTGAGTCCAAACAAACTCATCCAAAATGATGATTGGGGTCGGATTGAGCTTGAGCTGTTGCAGCCTGCTTCGACATCTGTTGGGGCAGTAATCAATCAGTTGGCGTTGCAATACTATCATTCAGTGTTGTTTAAGTGGCCAAAGCATTTGAAAATTCAAGGCCCCAACAACACTAATTGAGTCCAAACAAACTCATTCCAAATGGTGTTTGGGGTTGAATTAAGCTTGAGCTGTTGCAGCTTCCTTGGACATCTGTTGGTGCAGAAATCAATCAGTTGGTGCTGACCCACAATCAATCAATGATGTTAAAGTGGCCAAAGCAATTGAAAATTCAAGGCACCAACAACACTAATTGAGTCCAAACAAACTCATTCCAAATGGTGTTTTGGGTCGAATCAAGCTTGAGCTGTTAAAGTCTGCTTCGACATATGTGGGGGCAGAAATTAATCAGTTGGTGCTGACCTACAATCAATCAATGTTGTTTAAGTGGCCAAAGCATTTGAAAATTCAAGGCACCAACAACACTAATTGAGTCCAAACAAACTCATTCAAAATGGTGTTTGGGGTTGAATTAAGCTTGAGCTGTTAAAGTCTGCTTCGACATCTGTGGGGGCAGGAATCGATCCGTTGGCGCTGCATTTCTATCAGTCAGTGTTGTTTAAGGGGCCAAAGCATTTGACAATTTGAGGCACCAACAACACTGATTGAGTCCAAACAAACTCATTCAAAATGGTGTTTGGGGTTGAATTAAGCTTGAGCTGTTGCAGCTTCCTTGGACATCTGTTGGGGCAGAAATCAATCAGTTGGTGCTGACCTACAATCAATCAATGATGTTAAAGTGGCCAAACCAATTGAAAATTCAAGGCACCAACAACACAAATTGAGTCCAAACAAACTCATTCAAGATGGTGTTCAGGGTCGAATTAAGCTTGAGCTGTTGCAGCCTGCTTCGACATCTGTTGGGGCAGTAATCAATCAGTTGGCGTTGCAATACTATCATTCAGTGTTGTTTAAGTGGCCAAAGCATTTGACAATTCGAGGCACCAACAACACTGATTGAGTCCAAACAAACTCATTCAAAATGGTGTTTGGGGTTGAATTAAACTTGAGCTGTTGCAGCTTCCTTGGACATCTGTTGGGGCAGAAAGCAATCAGTTGGTGCTGACCTACTATCAATCAGTGTTGTTTAAGTGCCCAAAGCATTTGACAATTCGAGGCACCAACAACACTAATTGAGTCCAAACAAACTCATCCAAAATGATGATTGGGGTCGGATTGAGCTTGAGCTGTTGCAGCCTGCTTCGACATCTGTTGGGGCAGAAATCGATCAGTTGGTGCTAAATAACTATCAATCAGTGTTGTTTAAGTGGCCAAAGCATTTGACAATTCGAGGCACCAACAACACTAATTGAGTCCAAACAAACTCATCCAAAATGATGATTGGGGTCGGATTAAGCTTGAGCTGTTGCAGCCTGCTTCGACATCTGTTGGGGCAGTAATCAATCAATTGGCGTTGCAATACTATCATTCAGTGTTGTTTAAGTGGCCAAAGCATTTAAAAATTCAAGGCCCCAACAACACTTTTTGAGTCCAAACAAACTCATTCAAAATGGTGTTTGGAGTCTCATCAAGCTTGAGCTGTTGCAGCCTGCTTCGACATCTGTTGGGGCGGAAATCATTCAGTTGGTGCTGACCTACAATCAATCAATGATGTTAAAGTGGCCAAAGCAATTGAAAATTCAAGGCACCAACAGCACAAATTGAGTCCAAACAAACTCATTCAAAATGGTGTTTGGGGTCTAATCAAGCTTGAGCTGTTAAAGTCTGCTTCGACATCTGTGGGGGCAGGAATCGATCCGTTGGCGCTGCATTACTATCAGTCAGTGTTGTTTAAGTGGCCAAAGCATTTGACAATTCGAGGCACCAACAACACTAATTGAGTCCAAACAAACTCATTCCAAATGGTGTTTGGGGTTGAATTAAGCTTGAGCTGTTGCAGCTTCCTTGGACATCTGTTGGTGCAGAAATCAATCAGTTGGTGCTGACCCACAATCAATAAATGATGTTAAAGTGGCCAAAGCAATTGAAAATTCAAGGCAGAAACAACACAAATTGAGTCCAAAAAAACTCATTCTAAATGGTGTTTTGGGTCTCATCAAGCTTGAGCTGTTGCAGCCTGCTTCGACATCTGTTGGGGCAGAAATCGATCAGTTGGTGCTAAATAACTATCAATCAGTGTTGTTTAAGTGGCCAAAGCATTTGAAAATTCAAGGCACCAACAACACTAATTGAGTCCAAACAAACTCATTCAAAATGGTGTTTGGGGTCGTATTAAGCTTGAGCTGTTGCAGCCTGCTTCGACATCTGTTGGGGCAGAAATCAATCAGTTGGTGCTGACCTACAATCAATCAATGATGTTAAAGTGGCCAAACCAATTGAAAATTCAAGGCACCAACAACACAAATTGAGTCCAAACAAACTCATTCAAGATGGTGTTCAGGGTCGAATTAAGCTTGAGCTGTTGCAGCCTGCTTCGACATCTGTTGGGGCAGTAATCAATCAGTTGGCGTTGCAATACTATCATTCAGTGTTGTTTAAGTGGCCAAAGCATTTGACAATTCGAGGCACCAACAACACTGATTGAGTCCAAACAAACTCATTCAAAATGGTGTTTGGGGTTGAATTAAACTTGAGCTGTTGCAGCTTCCTTGGACATCTGTTGGGGCAGAAAGCAATCAGTTGGTGCTGACCTACTATCAATCAGTGTTGTTTAAGTGCCCAAAGCATTTGACAATTCGAGGCACCAACAACACTAATTGAGTCCAAACAAACTCATCCAAAATGATGATTGGGGTCGGATTGAGCTTGAGCTGTTGCAGCCTGCTTCGACATCTGTTGGGGCAGAAATCGATCAGTTGGTGCGAAATAACTATCAATCAGTGTTGTTTAAGTGGCCAAAGCATTTGACAATTCGAGGCACCAACAACACTAATTGAGTCCAAACAAACTCATCCAAAATGATGATTGGGGTCGGATTAAGCTTGAGCTGTTGCAGCCTGCTTCGACATCTGTTGGGGCAGTAATCAATCAATTGGCGTTGCAATACTATCATTCAGTGTTGTTTAAGTGGCCAAAGCATTTGAAAATTCAAGGCCCCAACAACACTAATTGAGTCCAAACAAACTCATTCAAAATGGTGTTTGGAGTCTCATCAAGCTTGAGCTGTTGCAGCCTGCTTCGACATCTGTTGGGGCGGAAATCATTCAGTTGGTGCTGACCTACAATCAATCAATGATGTTAAAGTGGCCAAAGCAATTGAAAATTCAAGGCACCAACAGCACAAATTGAGTCCAAACAAACTCATTCAAAATGGTGTTTGGGGTCTAATCAAGCTTGAGCTGTTAAAGTCTGCTTCGACATCTGTGGGGGCAGGAATCGATCCGTTGGCGCTGCATTACTATCAGTCAGTGTTGTTTAAGTGGCCAAAGCATTTGACAATTCGAGGCACCAACAACACTAATTGAGTCCAAACAAACTCATTCCAAATGGTGTTTGGGGTTGAATTAAGCTTGAGCTGTTGCAGCTTCCTTGGACATCTGTTGGTGCAGAAATCAATCAGTTGGTGCTGACCCACAATCAATAAATGATGTTAAAGTGGCCAAAGCAATTGAAAATTCAAGGCAGAAACAACACAAATTGAGTCCAAAAAAACTCATTCTAAATGGTGTTTTGGGTCTCATCAAGCTTGAGCTGTTGCAGCCTGCTTCGACATCTGTTGGGGCAGAAATCGATCAGTTGGTGCTAAATAACTATCAATCAGTGTGGTTTAAGTGGCCAAAGCATTTGAAAATTCAAGGCACCAACAACACTAATTGAGTCCAAACAAACTCATTCAAAATGGTGTTTGGGGTCGTATTAAGCTTGAGCTGTTGCAGCCTGCTTCGACATCTGTTGGGGCAGAAATCAATCAGTTGGTGCTGACCTACAATCAATCAATGATGTTAAAGTGGCCAAACCAATTGAAAATTCAAGGCACCAACAACACAAATTGAGTCCAAACAAACTCATTCAAGATGGTGTTCAGGGTCGAATTAAGCTTGAGCTGTTGCAGCCTGCTTCGACATCTGTTGGGGCAGTAATCAATCAGTTGGTGCTGACCTACTATCAATCAGTGTTGTTTAAGTGCCCAAAGCATTTGACAATTCGAGGCACCAACAACACTAATTGAGTCCAAACAAACTCATCCAAAATGATGATTGGGGTCGGATTGAGCTTGAGCTGTTGCAGCCTGCTTCGACATCTGTTGGGGCAGTAATCAATCAGTTGGCGTTGCAATACTATCATTCAGTGTTGTTTAAGTGGCCAAAGCATTTGAAAATTCAAGGCACCAACAACACTAATTGAGTCCAAACAAACTCATTCAAAATGGTGTTTGGGGTTGAATTAAGCTTGAGCTGTTAAAGTCTGCTTCGACATCTGTGGGGGCAGGAATCGATCCGTTGGCGCGGCATTTCTATCAGTCAGTGTTGTTTAAGTGGCCAAAGCATTTGACAATTTGAGGCACCAACAACACTGATTGAGTCCAAACAAACTCATTCAAAATGGTGTTTGGGGTTGAATTAAGCTTGAGCTGTTGCAGCTTCCTTGGACATCTGTTGGGGCAGAAAGCAATCAGTTGGTGCTGACCTACTATCAATCAGTGTTGTTTAAGTGCCCAAAGCATTTGACAATTCGAGGCACCAACAACACTAATTGAGTCCAAACAAACTCATCCAAAATGATGATTGGGGTCGGATTGAGCTTGAGCTGTTGCAGCCTGCTTCGACATCTGTTGGGGCAGTAATCAATCAGTTGGCGTTGCAATACTATCATTCAGTGTTGTTTAAGTGGCCAAAGCATTTGAAAATTCAAGGCCCCAACAACACTAGTTGAGTCCAAACAAACTCATTCCAAATGGTGTTTGGGGTTGAATTAAGCTTGAGCTGTTGCAGCTTCCTTGGACATCTGTTGGTGCAGAAATCAATCAGTTGGTGCTGACCCACAATCAATCAATGATGTTAAAGTGGCCAAAGCAATTGAAAATTCAAGGCACCAACAACACTAATTGAGTCCAAACAAACTCATTCCAAATGGTGTTTTGGGTCGAATCAAGCTTGAGCTGTTAAAGTCTGCTTCGACATATGTGGGGGCAGAAATTAATCAGTTGGTGCTGACCTACAATCAATCAATGATGTTAAAGTGGCCAAAGCAATTGAAAATTCAAGGCACCAACAACACAAATTGAGTCCAAACAAACTCATTCAAAATGGTGTTTGGGGTCTAATCAAGCTTGAGCTGTTAAAGTCTGCTTCGACATCTGTGGGGGCAGGAATCGATCAGTTGGCGCTGCATTACTATCAGTCAGTGTTGTTTAAGTGGCCAAAGCATTTGACAATTCGAGGCACCAACAACACTGATTGAGTCCAAACAAACTCATTCAAAATGGTGTTTGGGGTTGAATTAAGCTTGAGCTGTTGCAGCTTCCTTCGACATCTGTTGGGGCAGTAATCAATCAGTTGGTGCTGACCTACTATCAATCAGTGTTGTTTAAGTGCCCAAAGCATTTGACAATTCGAGGCACCAACAACACTAATTGAGTCCAAACAAACTCATCCAAAATGATGATTGGGGTCGGATTGAGCTTGAGCTGTTGCAGCCTGCTTCGACATCTGTTGGGGCAGTAATCAATCAGTTGGCGTTGCAATACTATCATTCAGTGTTGTTTAAGTGGCCAAAGCATTTGGAAATTCAAGGCCCCAACAACACTAGTTGAGTCCAAACAAACTCATTCAAAATGGTGTTTGGGGTCGTATTAAGCTTGAGCTGTTGCAGCCTGCTTCGACATCTGTTGGGGCAGAAATCAATCAGTTGGTGCTGACCTACAATCAATCAATGATGTTAAAGTGGCCAAACCAATTGAAAATTCAAGGCACCAACAACACAAATTGAGTCCAAACAAACTCATTCAAGATGGTGTTCAGGGTCGAATTAAGCTTGAGCTGTTGCAGCCTGCTTCGACATCTGTTGGGGCAGTAATCAATCAGTTGGTGCTGACCTACTATCAATCAGTGTTGTTTAAGTGCCCAAAGCATTTGACAATTCGAGGCACCAACAACACTAATTGAGTCCAAACAAACTCATCCAAAATGATGATTGGGGTCGGATTGAGCTTGAGCTGTTGCAGCCTGCTTCGACATCTGTTGGGGCAGAAATCGATCAGTTGGTGCTAAATAACTATCAATCAGTGTTGTTTAAGTGGCCAAAGCATTTGACAATTCGAGGCACCAACAACACTAATTGAGTCCAAACAAACTCATCCAAAATGATGATTGGGGTCGGATTAAGCTTGAGCTGTTGCAGCCTGCTTCGACATCTGTTGGGGCAGTAATCAATCAATTGGCGTTGCAATACTATCATTCAGTGTTGTTTAAGTGGCCAAAGCATTTGAAAATTCAAGGCCCCAACAACACTAATTGAGTCCAAACAAACTCATTCAAAATGGTGTTTGGAGTCTCATCAAGCTTGAGCTGTTGCAGCCTGCTTCGACATCTGTTGGGGCGGAAATCATTCAGTTGGTGCTGACCTACAATCAATCAATGATGTTAAAGTGGCCAAAGCAATTGAAAATTCAAGGCACCAACAGCACAAATTGAGTCCAAACAAACTCATTCAAAATGGTGTTTGGGGTCTAATCAAGCTTGAGCTGTTAAAGTCTGCTTCGACATCTGTGGGGGCAGGAATCGATCCGTTGGCGCTGCATTACTATCAGTCAGTGTTGTTTAAGTGGCCAAAGCATTTGACAATTCGAGGCACCAACAACACTAATTGAGTCCAAACAAACTCATTCCAAATGGTGTTTGGGGTTGAATTAAGCTTGAGCTGTTGCAGCTTCCTTGGACATCTGTTGGTGCAGAAATCAATCAGTTGGTGCTGACCCACAATCAATAAATGATGTTAAAGTGGCCAAAGCAATTGAAAATTCAAGGCAGAAACAACACAAATTGAGTCCAAACAAACTCATTCAAAATGGTGTTTTGGGTCTCATCAAGCTTGAGCTGTTGCAGCCTGCTTCGACATCTGTTGGGGCAGAAATCGATCAGTTGGTGCTAAATAACTATCAATCAGTGTTGTTTAAGTGGCCAAAGCATTTGAAAATTCAAGGCACCAACAACACTAATTGAGTCCAAACAAACTCATTCAAAATGGTGTTTGGGGTCGTATTAAGCTTGAGCTGTTGCAGCCTGCTTCGACATCTGTTGGGGCAGAAATCAATCAGTTGGTGCTGACCTACAATCAATCAATGATGTTAAAGTGGCCAAACCAATTGAAAATTCAAGGCACCAACAACACAAATTGAGTCCAAACAAACTCATTCAAGATGGTGTTCAGGGTCGAATTAAGCTTGAGCTGTTGCAGCCTGCTTCGACATCTGTTGGGGCAGTAATCAATCAGTTGGTGCTGACCTACTATCAATCAGTGTTGTTTAAGTGCCCAAAGCATTTGACAATTCGAGGCACCAACAACACTAATTGAGTCCAAACAAACTCATCCAAAATGATGATTGGGGTCGGATTGAGCTTGAGCTGTTGCAGCCTGCTTCGACATCTGTTGGGGCAGTAATCAATCAGTTGGCGTTGCAATACTATCATTCAGTGTTGTTTAAGTGGCCAAAGCATTTGAAAATTCAAGGCCCCAACAACACTAGTTGAGTCCAAACAAACTCATTCAAAATGGTGTTTGGGGTCGTATTAAGCTTGAGCTGTTGCAGCCTGCTTCGACATCTGTTGGGGCAGAAATCAATCAGTTGGTGCTGACCTACAATCAATCAATGATGTTAAAGTGGCCAAACCAATTGAAAATTCAAGGCACCAACAACACAAATTGAGTCCAAACAAACTCATTCAAGATGGTGTTCAGGGTCGAATTAAGCTTGAGCTGTTGCAGCCTGCTTCGACATCTGTTGGGGCAGTAATCAATCAGTTGGCGTTGCAATACTATCATTCAGTGTTGTTTAAGTGGCCAAAGCATTTGACAATTCGAGGCACCAACAACACTGATTGAGTCCAAACAAACTCATTCAAAATGGTGTTTGGGGTTGAATTAAACTTGAGCTGTTGCAGCTTCCTTGGACATCTGTTGGGGCAGAAAGCAATCAGTTGGTGCTGACCTACTATCAATCAGTGTTGTTTAAGTGCCCAAAGCATTTGACAATTCGAGGCACCAACAACACTAATTGAGTCCAAACAAACTCATCCAAAATGATGATTGGGGTCGGATTGAGCTTGAGCTGTTGCAGCCTGCTTCGACATCTGTTGGGGCAGAAATCGATCAGTTGGTGCTAAATAACTATCAATCAGTGTTGTTTAAGTGGCCAAAGCATTTGACAATTCGAGGCACCAACAACACTAATTGAGTCCAAACAAACTCATCCAAAATGATGATTGGGGTCGGATTAAGCTTGAGCTGTTGCAGCCTGCTTCGACATCTGTTGGGGCAGTAATCAATCAATTGGCGTTGCAATACTATCATTCAGTGTTGTTTAAGTGGCCAAAGCATTTGAAAATTCAAGGCCCCAACAACACTAATTGAGTCCAAACAAACTCATTCAAAATGGTGTTTGGAGTCTCATCAAGCTTGAGCTGTTGCAGCCTGCTTCGACATCTGTTGGGGCGGAAATCATTCAGTTGGTGCTGACCTACAATCAATCAATGATGTTAAAGTGGCCAAAGCAATTGAAAATTCAAGGCACCAACAGCACAAATTGAGTCCAAACAAACTCATTCAAAATGGTGTTTGGGGTCTAATCAAGCTTGAGCTGTTAAAGTCTGCTTCGACATCTGTGGGGGCAGGAATCGATCCGTTGGCGCTGCATTACTATCAGTCAGTGTTGTTTAAGTGGCCAAAGCATTTGACAATTCGAGGCACCAACAACACTAATTGAGTCCAAACAAACTCATTCCAAATGGTGTTTGGGGTTGAATTAAGCTTGAGCTGTTGCAGCTTCCTTGGACATCTGTTGGTGCAGAAATCAATCAGTTGGTGCTGACCCACAATCAATAAATGATGTTAAAGTGGCCAAAGCAATTGAAAATTCAAGGCAGAAACAACACAAATTGAGTCCAAACAAACTCATTCAAAATGGTGTTTTGGGTCTCATCAAGCTTGAGCTGTTGCAGCCTGCTTCGACATCTGTTGGGGCAGAAATCGATCAGTTGGTGCTAAATAACTATCAATCAGTGTTGTTTAAGTGGCCAAAGCATTTGAAAATTCAAGGCACCAACAACACTAATTGAGTCCAAACAAACTCATTCCAAATGGTGTTTTGGGTCGAATCAAGCTTGAGCTGTTGCAGCCTGCTTCGACATCTGTTGGGGCAGAAATCAATCAGTTGGTGCTGACCTACAATCAATCAATGATGTTAAAGTGGCCAAAGCAATTGAAAATTCAAGGCACCAACAACACAAATTGAGTCCAAACAAACTCATTCAAAATGGTGTTTGGGGTTGAATTAAGCTTGAGCTGTTGCAGCTTCCTTGGGCATCTGTTGGGGCAGAAAGCAATCAGTTGGTGCTGACGTACTATCAATCAGTGTTGTTTAAGTGCCCAAAGCATTTGACAATTCGAGGCACCAACAACACTAATTGAGTCCAAACAAACTCATCCAAAATGATGATTGGGGTCGGATTGAGCTTGAGCTGTTGCAGCCTGCTTCGACATCTGTTGGGGCAGTAATCAATCAGTTGGCGTTGCAATACTATCATTCAGTGTTGTTTAAGTGGCCAAAGCATTTGAAAATTCAAGGCCCCAACAACACTAGTTGAGTCCAAACAAACTGATTCAAAATGGTGTTTGGGGTCGTATTAAGCTTGAGCTGTTGCAGCCTGCTTCGACATCTGTTGGGGCAGAAATCAATCAGTTGGTGCTGACCTACAATCAATCAATGATGTTAAAGTGGCCAAAGCAATTGAAAATTCAAGGCACCAACAACACAAATTGAGTCCAAACAAACTCATTCAAAATGGTGTTTGGGGTCTAATCAAGCTTGAGCTGTTAAAGTCTGCTTCGACATCTGTGGGGGCAGGAATCGATCAGTTGGCGCTGCATTACTATCAGTCAGTGTTGTTTAAGTGGCCAAAGCATTTGACAATTCGAGGCACCAACAACACTGATTGAGTCCAAACAAACTCATTCCAATTGGTGTTTGGGGTTGAATTAAGCTTGAGCTGTTGCAGCTTCCTTGGACATCTGTTGGGGCAGAAAGCAATCAGTTGGTGCTGACCTACTATCAATCAGTGTTGTTTAAGTGCCCAAAGCATTTGACAATTCGAGGCACCAACAACACTAATTGAGTCCAAACAAACTCATCCAAAATGATGATTGGGGTCGGATTGAGCTTGAGCTGTTGCAGCCTGCTTCGACATCTGTTGGGGCAGTAATCAATCAGTTGGAGTTGCAATACTATCATTCAGTGTTGTTTAAGTGGCCAAAGCATTTGAAAATTCAAGGCCCCAACAACACTAGTTGAGTCCGAACAAACTCATTCAAAATGGTGTTTGGGTTCGTATTAAGCTTGAGCTGTTGCAGCCTGCTTGGACATCTTTTGGGGTAGAAATCAATCAGTTGGTGCTGACCTACAATCAATCAATGATGTTAAAGTGGCCAAAGCAATTGAAAATTGAAGGCACCAACAACACTAATTGAGTCCAAACAAACTCATTCCAAATGGTGTTTTGGGTCGAATTAAGCTAGAGCTGTTGCAGCCTGCTTCGACATCTGTTGGGGCAGAAATCAATCGGTTAGTGCTGACCTACAATCAATCAATGATGTTAAAGTGGCCAAAGCAATTGAAAATGCAAGGCACCAACAACACAAATTGAGTCCAAACAAACTCATTCAAAATGGTGTTTGGGGTCTAATCAAGCTTGAGCTGTTAAAGTCTGCTTCGACATCTGTGGGGGCAGGAATCGATCAGTTGGCGCTGCATTACTATCAGTCAGTGTTGTTTAAGTGGCCAAAGCATTTGACAATTCGAGGCACCAACAACACTAATTGAGTCCAAACAAACTCATTCCAAATGGTGTTTGGGGTTGAATTAAGCTTGAGCTTGTGCAGCTTCCTTGGACATCTGTTGGGGCAGAAAGCAATCAGTTTGTGCTGACCTACTATCAATCAGTGTTGTTTAAGTGCCCAAAGCATTTGACAATTCGAGGCACCAACAACACTAATTGAGTCCAAACAAACTCATCCAAAATAATGATTGGGGTCGGATTGAGCTTGAGCTGTTGCAGCCTGCTTCGACATCTGTTGGGGTAGAAATCGATCAGTTGGTGCTAAATAACTATCAATCAGTGTTGTTTAAGTGGCCAAAGCATTTGACAATTCGAGGCACCAACAACACTAATTGAGTCCAAACAAACTCATCCAAAATGATGATTGGGGTCGGATTAAGCTTGAGCTGTTGCAGCCTGCTTCGACATCTGTTGGGGCAGTAATCAATCAATTGGCGTTGCAATACTATCATTCAGTGTTGTTTAAGTGGCCAAAGCATTTGAAAATTCAAGGCTCCAACAACACTAATTGAGTCCAAACAAACTCATTCAAAATGGTGTTTGGAGTCTCATCAAGCTTGAGCTGTTGCAGCCTGCTTCGACATCTGTTGGGGCGGAAATCATTCAGTTGGTGCTGACCTACAATCAATCAATGATGTTAAAGTGGCCAAAGCAATTGAAAATTCAAGGCACCAACAGCACAAATTGAGTCCAAACAAACTCATTCAAAATGGTGTTTGGGGTCTAATCAAGCTTGAGCTGTTAAAGTCTGCTTCGACATCTGTGGGGGCAGGAATCGATCCGTTGGCGCTGCATTACTATCAGTCAGTGTTGTTTAAGTGGCCAAAGCATTTGACAATTCGAGGCACCAACAACACTAATTGAGTCCAAACAAACTCATTCCAAATGGTGTTTGGGGTTGAATTAAGCTTGAGCTGTTGCAGCTTCCTTGGACATCTGTTGGTGCAGAAATCAATCAGTTGGTGCTGACCCACAATCAATAAATGATGTTAAAGTGGCCAAAGCAATTGAAAATTCAAGGCAGAAACAACACAAATTGAGTCCAAACAAACTCATTCAAAATGGTGTTTTGGGTCTCATCAAGCTTGAGCTGTTGCAGCCTGCTTCGACATCTGTTGGGGCAGAAATCGATCAGTTGGTGCTAAATAACTATCAATCAGTGTTGTTTAAGTGGCCAAAGCATTTGAAAATTCAAGGCACCAACAACACTAATTGAGTCCAAACAAACTCATTCCAAATGGTGTTTTGGGTCGAATCAAGCTTGAGCTGTTGCAGCCTGCTTCGACATCTGTTGGGGCAGAAATCAATCAGTTGGTGCTGACCTACAATCAATCAATGATGTTAAAGTGGCCAAAGCAATTGAAAATTCAAGGCACCAACAACACAAATTGAGTCCAAACAAACTCATTCAAAATGGTGTTTGGGGTCTAATCAAGCTTGAGCTGTTAAAGTCTGCTTCGACATCTGTGGGGGCAGGAATCGATCAGTTGGCGCTGCATTACTATCAGTCAGTGTTGTTTAAGTGGCCAAAGCGTTTGACAATTTGAGGCACCAACAACACTGATTGAGTCCAAACAAACTCATTCAAAATGGTGTTTGGGGTTGAATTAAGCTTGAGCTGTTGCAGCTTCCTTGGACATCTGTTGGGGCAGAAAGCAATCAGTTGGTGCTGACCTACTATCAATCAGTGTTGTTTAAGTGCCCAAAGCATTTGACAATTCGAGGCACCAACAACACTAATTGAGTCCAAACAAACTCATCCAAAATGATGATTGGGGTCGGATTGAGCTTGAGCTGTTGCAGCCTGCTTCGACATCTGTTGGGGCAGTAATCAATCAGTTGGCGTTGCATTACTATCAGTCAGTGTTGTTTAAGTGGCCAAAGCATTTGACAATTCGAGGCACCAACAACACTGATTGAGTCCAAACAAACTCATTCAAAATGGTGTTTGGGGTTGAATTAAGCTTGAGCTGTTGCAGCCTGCTTCGACATCTGTTGGGGCAGAAATCAATCAGTTGGTGCTGACCTACAATCAATCAATGATGTTAAAGTGGCCAAAGCAATTGAAAATTGAAGGCACCAACAACACAAATTGAGTCCAAACAAACTCATTCAAGATGGTGTTCAGGGTCGAATCAAGCTTGAGCTGTTAAAGTCTGCTTCGACATCTGTGGGGGCAGGAATCGATCCGTTGGCGCTGCATTACTATCAGTCAGTGTTGTTTAAGTGGCCAAAGCATTTGACAATTCGAGGCACCAACAACACTAATTGAGTCCAAACAAACTCATTCCAAATGGTGTTTGGGGTTGAATTAAGCTTGAGCTGTTGCAGCTTCCTTGGACATCTGTTGGTGCAGAAATCAATCAGTTGGTGCTGACCCACAATCAATAAATGATGTTAAAGTGGCCAAAGCAATTGAAAATTCAAGGCAGAAACAACACAAATTGAGTCCAAACAAACTCATTCAAAATGGTGTTTTGGGTCTCATCAAGCTTGAGCTGTTGCAGCCTGCTTCGACATCTGTTGGGGCAGAAATCGATCAGTTGGTGCTAAATAACTATCAATCAGTGTTGTTTAAGTGGCCAAAGCATTTGAAAATTCAAGGCACCAACAACACTAATTGAGTCCAAACAAACTCATTCCAAATGGTGTTTTGGGTCGAATCAAGCTTGAGCTGTTGCAGCCTGCTTCGACATCTGTTGGGGCAGAAATCAATCAGTTGGTGCTGACCTACAATCAATCAATGATGTTAAAGTGGCCAAAGCAATTGAAAATTCAAGGCACCAACAACACAAATTGAGTCCAAACAAACTCATTCAAAATGGTGTTTGGGGTCTAATCAAGCTTGAGCTGTTAAAGTCTGCTTCGACATCTGTGGGGGCAGGAATCGATCAGTTGGCGCTGCATTACTATCAGTCAGTGTTGTTTAAGTGGCCAAAGCGTTTGACAATTTGAGGCACCAACAACACTGATTGAGTCCAAACAAACTCATTCAAAATGGTGTTTGGGGTTGAATTAAGCTTGAGCTGTTGCAGCTTCCTTGGACATCTGTTGGGGCAGAAAGCAATCAGTTGGTGCTGACCTACTATCAATCAGTGTTGTTTAAGTGCCCAAAGCATTTGACAATTCGAGGCACCAACAACACTAATTGAGTCCAAACAAACTCATCCAAAATGATGATTGGGGTCGGATTGAGCTTGAGCTGTTGCAGCCTGCTTCGACATCTGTTGGGGCAGTAATCAATCAGTTGGCGTTGCAATACTATCATTCAGTGTTGTTTAAGTGGCCAAAGCATTTGAAAATTCAAGGCCCCAACAACACTAGTTGAGTCCAAACAAACTCATTCAAAATGGTGTTTGGGGTCGTATTAAGCTTGAGCTGTTGCAGCCTGCTTCGACATCTGTTGGGGCAGAAATCAATCAGTTGGTGCTGACCTACAATCAATCAATGATGTTAAAGTGGCCAAAGCAATTGAAAATTGAAGGCACCAACAACACAAATTGAGTCCAAACAAACTCATTCAAGATGGTGTTCAGGGTCGAATTAAGCTTGAGCTGTTGCAGCCTGCTTCGACATCTGTTGGGGCAGTAATCAATCAGTTGGCGTTGCAATACTATCATTCAGTGTTGTTTAAGTGGCCAAAGCATTTGACAATTCGAGGCACCAACAACACTAATTGAGTCCAAACAAACTCATTCCAAATGGTGTTTGGGGTTGAATTAAGCTTGAGCTGTTGCAGCTTCCTTGGACATCTGTTGGTGCAGAAATCAATCAGTTGGTGCTGACCCACAATCAATCAATGATGTTAAAGTGGCCAAAGCAATTGAAAATTCAAGGCACCAACAACACTAATTGAGTCCAAACAAACTCATTCCAAATGGTGTTTTGGGTCGAATCAAGCTTGAGCTGTTAAAGTCTGCTTCGACATATGTGGGGGCAGAAATCATGCAGTTGGTGATGACCTACAATCAATCAATGATGTTAAAGTGGCCAAAGCATTTGACAATTCGAGGCACCAACAACACTGATTGAGTCCAAACAAACTCATTCAAAATGGTGTTTGGGGTTGAATTAAGCTTGAGCTGTTGCAGCTTCCTTCGACATCTGTTGGGGCAGAAAGCAATCAGTTGGCGCTGCATTACTATCAGTCAGTGTTGTTTAAGTGGCCAAAGCGTTTGACAATTCGAGGCACCAACAACACTAATTGAGTCCAAACAAACTCATCCAAAATGATGATTGGGGTCGGATTGAGCTTGAGCTGTTGCAGCCTGCTTCGACATCTGTTGGGGCAGAAATCGATCAGTTGGTGCTAAATAACTATCAATCAGTGTTGTTTAAGTGGCCAAAGCATTTGACAATTCGAGGCACCAACAACACTAATTGAGTCCAAACAAACTCATCCAAAATGATGATTGGGGTCGGATTAAGCTTGAGCTGTTAAAGTCTGCTTCGACATCTGTGGGGGCAGGAATCGATCAGTTGGCGCTGCATTACTATCAGTCAGTGTTGTTTAAGTGGCCAAAGCATTTGACAATTCGAGGCACCAACAACACTGATTGAGTCCAAACAAACTCATTCAAAATGGTGTTTGGGGTTGAATTAAGCTTGAGCTGTTGCAGCTTCCTTCGACATCTGTTGGGGCAGTAATCAATCAGTTGGTGCTGACCTACTATCAATCAGTGTTGTTTAAGTGCCCAAAGCATTTGACAATTCGAGGCACCAACAACACTAATTGAGTCCAAACAAACTCATCCAAAATGATGATTGGGGTCGGATTGAGCTTGAGCTGTTGCAGCCTGCTTCGACATCTGTTGGGGCAGTAATCAATCAGTTGGCGTTGCAATACTATCATTCAGTGTTGTTTAAGTGGCCAAAGCATTTGAAAATTCAAGGCCCCAACAACACTAGTTGAGTCCAAACAAACTCATTCAAAATGGTGTTTGGGGTCGTATTAAGCTTGAGCTGTTGCAGCCTGCTTCGACATCTGTTGGGGCAGAAATCAATCAGTTGGTGCTGACCTACAATCAATCAATGATGTTAAAGTGGCCAAACCAATTGAAAATTCAAGGCACCAACAACACAAATTGAGTCCAAACAAACTCATTCAAGATGGTGTTCAGGGTCGAATTAAGCTTGAGCTGTTGCAGCCTGCTTCGACATCTGTTGGGGCAGTAATCAATCAGTTGGCGTTGCAATACTATCATTCAGTGTTGTTTAAGTGGCCAAAGCATTTGAAAATTCAAGGCCCCAACAACACTAGTGGAGTCCAAACAAACTCATTCAAAATGGTGTTCAGGGTCGAATTAAGCTTGAGCTGTTGCAGCCTGCTTCGACATCTGTTGGGGCAGTAATCAATCAGTTGGCGTTGCAATACTATCATTCAGTGTTGTTTTAGTGGCCAAAGCATTTGACAATTCGAGGCACCAACAACACTGATTGAGTCCAAACAAACTCATTCAAAATGGTGTTTGGGGTTGAATTAAGCTTGAGCTGTTGCAGCTTCCTTGGACATCTGTTGGGGCAGAAAGCAATCAGTTGGTGCTGACCTACTATCAATCAGTGTTGTTTAAGTGCCCAAAGCATTTGACAATTCGAGGCACCAACAACACTAATTGAGTCCAAACAAACTCATTCAAAATGGTGTTTGGAGTCTCATCAAGCTTGAGCTGTTGCAGCCTGCTTCGACATCTGTTGGGGCAGAAATCAATCAGTTGGTGCTGACCTACAATCAATCAATGATGTTAAAGTGGCCAAACCAATTGAAAATTCAAGGCACCAACAACACAAATTGAGTCCAAACAAACTCATTCAAGATGGTGTTCAGGGTCGAATTAAGCTTGAGCTGTTGCAGCCTGCTTCGACATCTGTTGGGGCAGTAATCAATCAGTTGGCGTTGCAATACTATCATTCAGTGTTGTTTAAGTGGCCAAAGCATTTAAAAATTCAAGGCCCCAACAACACTAGTGGAGTCCAAACAAACTCATTCAAAATGGTGTTCAGGGTCGAATTAAGCTTGAGCTGTTGCAGCCTGCTTCGACATCTGTTGGGGCAGTAATCAATCAGTTGGCGTTGCAATACTATCATTCAGTGTTGTTTTAGTGGCCAAAGCATTTGACAATTCGAGGCACCAACAACACTGATTGAGTCCAAACAAACTCATTCAAAATGGTGTTTGGGGTTGAATTAAGCTTGAGCTGTTGCAGCTTCCTTGGACATCTGTTGGGGCAGAAAGCAATCAGTTGGTGCTGACCTACTATCAATCAGTGTTGTTTAAGTGCCCAAAGCATTTGACAATTCGAGGCACCAACAACACTAATTGAGTCCAAACAAACTCATCCAAAATGATGATTGGGGTCGGATTGAGCTTGAGCTGTTGCAGCCTGCTTCGACATCTGTTGGGGCAGTAATCAATCAGTTGGCGTTGCAATACTATCATTCAGTGTTGTTTAAGTGGCCAAAGCATTTGAAAATTCAAGGCCCCAACAACACTAGTTGAGTCCAAACAAACTCATTCAAAATGGTGTTTGGGGTCGTATTAAGCTTGAGCTGTTGCAGCCTGCTTCGACATCTGTTGGGGCAGAAATCAATCAGTTGGTGCTGACCTACAATCAATCAATGATGTTAAAGTGGCCAAACCAATTGAAAATTCAAGGCACCAACAACACAAATTGAGTCCAAACAAACTCATTCAAGATGGTGTTCAGGGTCGAATTAAGCTTGAGCTGTTGCAGCCTGCTTCGACATCTGTTGGGGCAGTAATCAATCAGTTGGCGTTGCAATACTATCATTCAGTGTTGTTTAAGTGGCCAAAGCATTTGACAATTCGAGGCACCAACAACACTAATTGAGTCCAAACAAACTCATTCCAAATGGTGTTTGGGGTTGAATTAAGCTTGAGCTGTTGCAGCTTCCTTGGACATCTGTTGGTGCAGAAATCAATCAGTTGGTGCTGACCCACAATCAATAAATGATGTTAAAGTGGCCAAAGCAATTGAAAATTCAAGGCACCAACAACACTAATTGAGTCCAAACAAACTCATTCCAAATGGTGTTTTGGGTCGAATCAAGCTTGAGCTGTTAAAGTCTGCTTCGACATATGTGGGGGCAGAAATCAATCAGTTGGTGCTGACCTACAATCAATCAATGATGTTAAAGTGGCCAAAGCATTTGACAATTCGAGGCACCAACAACACTGATTGAGTCCAAACAAACTCATTCAAAATGGTGTTTGGGGTTGAATTAAGCTTGAGCTGTTGCAGCTTCCTTCGACATCTGTTGGGGCAGAAAGCAATCAGTTGGTGCTGACCTACTATCAATCAGTGTTGTTTAAGTGCCCAAAGCATTTGACAATTCGAGGCACCAACAACACTAATTGAGTCCAAACAAACTCATCCAAAATGATGATTGGGGTCGGATTGAGCTTGAGCTGTTGCAGCCTGCTTCGACATCTGTTGGGGCAGAAATCGATCAGTTGGTGCTAAATAACTATCAATCAGTGTTGTTTAAGTGGCCAAAGCATTTGACAATTCGAGGCACCAACAACACTAATTGAGTCCAAACAAACTCATCCAAAATGATGATTGGGGTCGGATTAAGCTTGAGCTGTTGCAGCCTGCTTCGACATCTGTTGGGGCAGTAATCAATCAGTTGGCGTTGCAATACTATCATTCAGTGATGTTTAAGTGGCCAAAGCATTTGAAAATTCAAGGCCCCAACAACACTAATTGAGTCCAAACAAACTCATTCAAAATGGTGTTTGGAGTCTCATCAAGCTTGAGCTGTTGCAGCCTGCTTCGACATCTGTTGGGGCGGAAATCATTCAGTTGGTGCTGACCTACAATCAATCAATGATGTTAAAGTGGCCAAAGCAATTGAAAATTCAAGGCACCAACAGCACAAATTGAGTCCAAACAAACTCATTCAAAATGGTGTTTGGGGTCTAATCAAGCTTCAGCTGTTAAAGTCTGCTTCGACATCTGTGGGGGCAGGAATCGATCCGTTGGCGCTGCATTACTATCAGTCAGTGTTGTTTAAGTGGCCAAAGCAATTGAAAATTCAAGGCACCAACAACACAAATTGAGTCCAAACAAACTCATTCAAAATGGTGTTTGGGGTCTAATCAAGCTTGAGCTGTTAAAGTCTGCTTCGACATCTGTGGGGGCAGGAATCGATCAGTTGGCGCTGCATTACTATCAGTCAGTGTTGTTTAAGTGGCCAAAGCATTTGACAATTCGAGGCACCAACAACACTGATTGAGTCCAAACAAACTCATTCAAAATGGTGTTTGGGGTTGAATTAAGCTTGAGCTGTTGCAGCTTCCTTCGACATCTGTTGGGGCAGAAAGCAATCAGTTGGTGCTAAATAACTATCAATCAGTGTTGTTTAAGTGGCCAAAGCATTTGACAATTCGAGGCACCAACAACACTAATTGAGTCCAAACAAACTCATCCAAAATGATGATTGGTGTCGGAT
Source organism: Sminthurides aquaticus (assembly GCA_906901655.1). Classification (NCBI taxonomy): domain Eukaryota; kingdom Metazoa; phylum Arthropoda; class Collembola; order Symphypleona; family Sminthurididae; genus Sminthurides; species Sminthurides aquaticus. The sequence goes on from CAJQTT010000007.1 coordinate 87,029, forward strand.
TGAGCTTGAGCTGTTGCAGCCTGCTTCGACATCTGTTGGGGCAGTAATCAATCAGTTGGCGTTGCAATACTATCATTCAGTGTTGTTTAAGTGGCCAAAGCATTTGAAAATTCAAGGCCCCAACAACACTAATTGAGTCCAAACAAACTCATTCAAAATGGTGTTTGGAGTCTCATCAAGCTTGAGCTGTTGCAGCCTGCTTCGACATCTGTTGGGGCAGAAATCAATCAGTTGGTCCTGACCTACAATCAATCAGTGATGTTAAAGTGGCCAAAGCAATTGAAAATTCAAGGCACCAACAACACTAATTGAGTCCAAACAAACTCATTCAAAATGGTGTTCAGGGTCGAATTAAGCTTGAGCTGTTGCAGCCTGCTTCGACATCTGTTGGGGCAGTAATCAATCAGTTGGCGTTGCAATACTATCATTCAGTGTTGTTTTAGTGGCCAAAGCATTTGACAATTCGAGGCACCAACAACACTGATTGAGTCCAAACAAACTCATTCAAAATGGTGTTTGGGGTTGAATTAAGCTTGAGCTGTTGCAGCTTCCTTGGACATCTGTTGGGGCAGAAAGCAATCAGTTGGTGCTGACCTACTATCAATCAGTGTTGTTTAAGTGCCCAAAGCATTTGACAATTCGAGGCACCAACAACACTAATTGAGTCCAAACAAACTCATCCAAAATGATAATTGGGGTCGGATTGAGCTTGAGCTGTTGCAGCCTGCTTCGACATCTGTTGGGGCAGAAATCGATCAGTTGGTGCTAAATAACTATCAATCAGTGTTGTTTAAGTGGCCAAAGCAATTGAAAATTGAAGGCACCAACTAATTGAGTCCAAACAAACTCATTCCAAATGGTGTTTTGGGTCGAATCAAGCTTGAGCTGTTGCAGCCTGCTTCGACATCTGTTGGGGCAGAAATCAATCAGTTGGTGCTGACCTACAATCAATCAATGATGTTAAAGTGGCCAAAGCAATTGAAAATTCAAGGCACCAACAATACTAATTGAGTCCAAACAAACTCATTCCAATTGGTGTTTTGGGTCGAATCAAGCTTGAGCTGTTGCAGCCCGCTTCGACATCTGTTGGGGCAGAAATCAATCAGTTGGTGCTGACCTACAATCAATCAATGATGTTAAAGTGGCCAAAGCAATTGAAAATTCAAGGCACCAACAACACAAATTGAGTCCAAACAAACTCATTCAAAATGGTGTTTGGGGTTGAATTAAGCTTGAGCTGTTGCAGCTTCCTTGGGCATCTGTTGGGGCAGAAAGCAATCAGTTGGTGCTGACGTACTATCAATCAGTGTTGTTTAAGTGCCCAAAGCATTTGACAATTCGAGGCACCAACAACACTAATTGAGTCCAAACAAACTCATCCAAAATGATGATTGGGGTCGGATTGAGCTTGAGCTGTTGCAGCCTGCTTCGACATCTGTTGGGGCAGTAATCAATCAGTTGGCGTTGCAATACTATCATTCAGTGTTGTTTAAGTGGCCAAAGCATTTGAAAATTCAAGGCCCCAACAACACTGATTGAGTCCAAACAAACTGATTCAAAATGGTGTTTGGGGTCGTATTAAGCTTGAGCTGTTGCAGCTTCCTTGGACATCTCTTGGGGCAGAAAGCAATCAGTTGGTGCTGACCTACTATCAATCAGTGTTGTTTAAGTGCCCAAAGCATTTGAAAATTCGAGGCACCAACAACACTAATTGAGTCCAAACAAACTCATCCAAAATGATGATTGGGGTCGGATTGAGCTTGAGCTGTTGCAGCCTGCTTCGACATCTGTTGGGGCAGTAATCAATCAGTTGGCGTTGCAATACTATCATTCAGTGTTGTTTAAGTGGCCAAAGCATTTGAAAATTCAAGGCCCCAACAACACAAATTGAGTCCAAACAAACTCATTCAAAATGGTGTTTGGGGTCTCATCAAGCTTGAGCTGTTGCAGCCTGCTTCGACATCTTTTGGGGTAGAAATCAATCAGTTGGTGCTGACCTACAATCAATCAATGATGTTAAAGTGGCCAAAGCAATTGAAAATTCAAGGCACCAACAACACAAATTGAGTCCAAACAAACTCATTCAAGATGGTGTTCAGGGTCGAATTAAGCTAGAGCTGTTGCAGCCTGCTTCGACATCTTTTGGGGTAGAAATCAATCAGTTGGTGCTGACCTACAATCAATCAATGATGTTAAAGTGGCCAAAGCAATTGAAAATTGAAGGCACCAACAACACTAATTGAGTCCAAACAAACTCATTCCAAATGGTGTTTTGGGTCGAATCAAGCTTGAGCTGTTGCAGCCTGCTTCGACATCTGTTGGGGCAGAAATCAATCAGTTGGTGCTGACCTACAATCAATCAATGATGTTAAAGTGGCCAAAGCAATTGAAAATTCAAGGCACCAACAACACAAATTGAGTCCAAACAAACTCATTCAAAATGGTGTTTGGGGTCTAATCAAGCTTGAGCTGTTAAAGTCTGCTTCGACATCTGTGGGGGCAGGAATCGATCCATTGGCGCTGCATTACTATCAGTCAGTGTTGTTTAAGTGGCCAAAGCATTTGACAATTCGAGGCACCAACAACACTGATTGAGTCCAAACAAACTCATTCCAATTGGTGTTTGGGGTTGAATTAAGCTTGAGCTGTTGCAGCTTCCTTGGACATCTGTTGGGGCAGAAAGCAATCAGTTGGTGCTGACCTACTATCAATCAGTGTTGTTTAAGTGCCCAAAGCATTTGAAAATTCGAGGCACCAACAACACTGATTGAGTCCAAACAAACTCATTCCAATTGGTGTTTGGGGTTGAATTAAGCTTGAGCTGTTGCAGCTTCCTTGAACATCTGTTGGGGCAGAAAGCAATCAGTTGGTGCTGACCTACTATCAATCAGTGTTGTTTAAGTGCCCAAAGCATTTGAAAATTCGAGGCACCAACAACACTAATTGAGTCCAAACAAACTCATCCAAAATGATGATTGGGGTCGGATTGAGCTTGAGCTGTTGCAGCCTGCTTCGACATCTGTTGGGGCAGTAATCAATCAGTTGGCGTTGCAATACTATCATTCAGTGTTGTTTAAGTGGCCAAAGCATTTGAAAATTCAAGGCCCCAACAACACAAATTGAGTCCAAACAAACTCATTCAAAATGGTGTTTGGGGTCTCATCAAGCTTGAGCTGTTGCAGCCTGCTTCGACATCTTTTGGGGTAGAAATCAATCAGTTGGTGCTGACCTACAATCAATCAATGATGTTAAAGTGGCCAAAGCAATTGAAAATTCAAGGCACCAACAACACTAATTGAGTCCAAACAAACTCATTCCAAATGGTGTTTTGGGTCGAATCAAGCTTGAGCTGTTGCAGCTTCCTTGGACATCTGTTGGTGCAGAAATCAATCAGTTGGTGCTGACCCACAATCAATAAATGATGTTAAAGTGGCCAAAGCAATTGAAAATTCAAGGCAGAAACAACGCAAATTGAGTCCAAACAAACTCATTCAAAATGGTGTTTGGGGTCTAATCAAGCTTGAGCTGTTGCAGCCTGCTTCGACATCTGTTGGGGCAGAAATCGATCAGTTGGTGCTAAATAACTATCAATCAGTGTTGTTTAAGTGGCCAAAGCATTTGAAAATTCAAGGCACCAACAATACTAATTGAGTCCAAACAAACTCATTCCAATTGGTGTTTTGGGTCGAATCAAGCTTGAGCTGTTGCAGCCCGCTTCGACATCTGTTGGGGCAGAAATCAATCAGTTGGTGCTGACCTACAATCAATCAATGATGTTAAAGTGGCCAAAGCATTTGACAATTCGAGGCTCCAACAACACTTATTGAGTCCAAACAAACTCATTCAAAATGGTGTTTGGGGTTGAATTAAGCTTGAGCTGTTGCAGCTTCCTTGGGCATCTGTTGGGGCAGAAAGCAATCAGTTGGTGCTGACCTACTATCAATCAGTGTTGTTTAAGTGCCCAAAGCATTTGAAAATTCAAGGCCCCAACAACACTAATTGAGTCCAAACAAACTCATCCAAAATGATGATTGGGGTCGGATTGAGCTTGAGCTGTTGCAGCCTGCTTCGACATCTGTTGGGGCAGTAATCAATCAGTTGGCGTTGCAATACTATCATTCAGTGTTGTTAAAGTGGCCAAAGCATTTGAAAATTCAAGGCCCCAACAACACTAGTTGAGTCCAAACAAACTCATTCAAAATGGTGTTTGGGGTCGTATTAAGCTTGAGCTGTTGCAGCCTGCTTCGACATCTGTTAGGGCAGAAATCAATCAGTTGGTGCTGACCTACAATCAATCAATGATGTTAAAGTGGCCAAAGCAATTGAAAATTCAAGGCACCAACAACACAAATTGAGTCCAAACAAACTCATTCAAGATGGTGTTCAGGGTCGAATTAAGCTAGAGCTGTTGCAGCCTGCTTCGACATCTTTTCGGGTAGAAATCAATCAGTTGGTGCTGACCTACAATCAATCAATGATGTTAAAGTGGCCAAAGCAATTGAAAATTGAAGGCACCAACAACACTAATTGAGTCCAAACAAACTCATTCCAAATGGTGTTTTGGGTCGAATCAAGCTTGAGCTGTTGCAGCCTGCTTCGACATCTGTTGGGGCAGAAATCAATCAGTTGGTGCTGAATTACAATCAATCAATGATGTTAAAGTGGCCAAAGCAAATGAAAATTCAAGGCACCAAGAACACAAATTGAGTCCAAACAAACTCATTCAAAATGTTGTTTGGGGTCTAATCAAGCTTGAGCTGTTAAAGTCTGCTTCGACATCTGTGGGGGCAGGAATCGATCAGTTGGCGCTGCATTACTATCAGTCAGTGTTGTTTAAGTGGCAAAAGCATTTGACAATTCGAGGCACCAACAACACTAATTGAGTCCAAACAAACTCATTCCAAATGGTGTTTGGGGTTGAATTAAGCTTGAGCTGTTGCAGCTTCCTTGGACATCTGTTGGTGCAGAAATCAATCAGTTGGTGCTGACCCACAATCAATAAATGATGTTAAAGTGGCCAAAGCAATTGAAAATTCAAGGCAGAAACAACACAAATTGAGTCCAAACAAACTCATTCAAAATGGTGTTTTGGGTCTCATCAAGCTTGAGCTGTTGCAGCCTGCTTCGACATCTGTTGGGGCAGAAATCGATCAGTTGGTGCTAAATAACTATCAATCAGTGTTGTTTAAGTGGCCAAAGCATTTGAAAATTCAAGGCACCAACAATACTAATTGAGTCCAAACAAACTCATTCCAATTGGTGTTTTGGGTCTAATCAAGCTTGAGCTGTTGCAGCCCGCTTCGACATCTGTTGGGGCAGAAATCAATCAGTTGGTGCTGACCTACAATCAATCAATGATGTTAAAGTGGCCAAAGCAATTGAAAATTCAAGGCACCAACAACACAAATTGAGTCCAAACAAACTCATTCAAAATGGTGTTTGGGGTTGAATTAAGCTTGAGCTGTTGCAGCTTCCTTGGGCATCTGTTGGGGCAGAAAGCAATCAGTTGGTGCTGACGTACTATCAATCAGTGTTGTTTAAGTGCCCAAAGCATTTGACAATTCGAGGCACCAACAACACTAATTGAGTCCAAACAAACTCATCCAAAATGATGATTGGGGTCGGATTGAGCTTGAGCTGTTGCAGCCTGCTTCGACATCTGTTGGGGCAGTAATCAATCAGTTGGTGCTAAATAACTATCAATCAGTGTTGTTTAAGTGGCCAAAGCATTTGAAAATTCAAGGCACCAACAACACTTATTGAGTCCAAACAAACTCATTCAAAATGGTGTTTGGGGTCGTATTAAGCTTGAGCTGTTGCAGCCTGCTTCGACATCTGTTGGGGCAGAAATCAATCAGTTGGTGCTGACCTACAATCAATCAATGATGTTAAAGTGGCCAAAGCAATTGAAAATTCAAGGCACCAACAACACAAATTGAGTCCAAACAAACTCATTCAAGATGGTATTCAGGGTCGAATTAAGCTAGAGCTGTTGCAGCCTGCTTCGACATCTTTTGGGGTAGAAATCAATCAGTTGGTGCTGACCTACAATCAATCAATGATGTTAAAGTGGCCAAAGCAATTGAAAATTGAAGGCACCAACTAATTGAGTCCAAACAAACTCATTCCAAATGGTGTTTTGGGTCGAATCAAGCTTGAGCTGTTGCAGCCTGCTTCGACATCTGTTGGGGCAGAAATCAATCAGTTGGTGCTGACCTACAATCAATCAATGATGTTAAAGTGGCCAAAGCAATTGAAAATTCAAGGCACCAACAACACAAATTGAGTCCAAACAAACTCATTCAAAATGGTGTTTGGGGTCTAATCAAGCTTGAGCTGTTAAAGTCTGCTTCGACATCTCTGGGGGCAGGAATCGATCAGTTGGCGCTGCATTACTATCAGTCAGTGTTGTTTAAGTGGCCAAAGCATTTGACAATTCGAGGCACCAACAACACTAATTGAGTCCAAACAAACTCATTCCAAATGGTGTTTGGGGTTGAATTAAGCTTGAGCTGTTGCAGCTTCCTTGGACATCTGTTGGTGCAGAAATCAATCATTGCGTGCTGACCCACAATCAATAAATGATATTAAAGTGGCCAAAGCAATTGAAAATTCAAGGCAGAAACAACACAAATTGAGTCCAAACAAACTCATTCAAAATGGTGTTTTGGGTCTTATCAAGCTTGAGCTGTTGCAGCCTGCTTCGACATCTGTTGGGGCAGAAATCGATCAGTTGGTGCTAAATAACTATCAATCAGTGTTGTTTAAGTGGCCAAAGCATTTGAAAATTCAAGGCACCAACAACACTTATTGAGTCCAAACAAACTCATTCCAAATGTTGTTTTGTGTCGAATCAAGCTTGAGCTATTGCAGCCTGCTTCGACATCTGTTGGGGCAGAAATCAATCAGTTGGTGCTGACCTACAATCAATCAATGATGTTAAGGTGGCCAAAGCAATTGAAAATTGAAGGCACCAACAACACTAATTGAGTCCAAACAAACTCATTCCAAATGGTGTTTTGGGTCGAATCAAGCTTGAGCTGTTGCAGCCTGCTTCGATATCTGTTGGGGCAGAAATCAATCAGTTGGTGCTGACCTACAATCAATCAATGATGTTAAAGTGGCCAAAGCAATTGAAAATTCAAGACACCAACAACACAAATTGAGTCCAAACAAACTCATTCAAAATGGTGTTTGGGGTCTAATCAAGCTTGAGCTGTTAAAGTCTGCTTCGACATCTCTGGGGGCAGGAATCGATCAGTTGGCGCTGCATTACTATCAGTCAGTGTTGTTTAAGTGGCCAAAGCATTTGACAATTCGAGGCACCAACAACACTAATTGAGTCCAAACAAACTCATTCCAAATGGTGTTTGGGGTTGAATTAAGCTTGAGCTTTTGCAGCTTCCTTGGACATCTGTTGGTGCAGAAATCAATCATTGGGTGCTGACCCACAATCAATAAATGATATTAAAGTGGCCAAAGCAATTGAAAATTCAAGGCAGAAACAACACAAATTGAGTCCAAACAAACTCATTCAAAATGGTGTTTTGGGTCTTATCAAGCTTGAGCTGTTGCAGCCTGCTTCGACATCTGTTGGGGCAGAAATCGATCAGTTGGTGCTAAATAACTATCAATCAGTGTTGTTTAAGTGGCCAAAGCATTTGAAAATTCAAGGCACCAACAACACGGCTGTTCTTTAGTAAGTGAGCTACACAATTACGCTGTTCCCTTAGAAACGCTTGATTGTTTCTATTTCGTAGCTAGTCGGGTGACACAACTGATTTTCCAATCCTTAGTCTATTCGGGGTGTTGCAACAAAAACGTTAAGGTTGGCTTTCGTAACCTGACCTGAACGATGCGAAATGAGGCGCGAGGCCTTAGGTCAGAAGGTTCCGCGAAATGCCTACGGCATTTCGCGGACCGAGGACCAAAGGACGAGGGCCTCATTGAGCGAGTGAAGGTTAGGTTACGATAGACAACCTTAAATTTTTGGTGCGGGTTAGGTAAGGTTAAAATACTCGGAACACTAACTGCTACTGCTAGAAGGATGTCACCCGACTACTTGTAGCTCACTTAAATTTCTGTTGCTATGTTTCCCATTGTAGCTCACTTACTAAAGAAGCCCCGAAAATTCAAGGCACCAACAACACAAATTGAGTCCAAACAAACTCATTCAAGATGGTGTTCAGGGTCGATTCAAGCTTGAGCTGTTGCAGCCTGCTTCGACATCTGTTGGGGCAGAAATCAATCAGTTGGTCCTGACCTACAATCAATCAGTGATGTTAAAGTGGCCGAAGCATTTGACAATTCGAGGCACCAACAACACTAATTGAGTCCAAACAAACTCATTCCAAATGGTGTTTGGGGTTGAATTAAGCTTGAGCTTTTGCAGCTTCCTTGGGCATCTGTTGGGGCAGAAAGCAATCAGTTGGTGCTGACGTACTATCAATCAGTGTTGTTTAAGTGCCCAAAGCATTTGACAATTCGAGGCACCAACAACACTAATTGAGTCCAAACAAACTCATCCAAAATGATGATTGGGGTCGGATTGAGCTTGAGCTGTTGCAGCCTGCTTCGACATCTGTTGGGGCAGTAATCAATCAGTTGGTGCTAAATAACTATCAATCAGTGTTGTTTAAGTGGCCAAAGCATTTGAAAATTCAAGGCACCAACAACACTTATTGAGTCCAAACAAACTCATTCAAAATGGTGTTTGGGGTCGTATTAAGCTTGAGCTGTTGCAGCCTGCTTCGACATCTGTTGGGGCAGAAATCAATCAGTTGGTGCTGACCTACAATCAATCAATGATGTTAAAGTGGCCAAAGCAATTGAAAATTCAAGGCACCAACAACACAAATTGAGTCCAAACAAACTCATTCAAGATGGTATTCAGGGTCGAATTAAGCTAGAGCTGTTGCAGCCTGCTTCGACATCTTTTGGGGTAGAAATCAATCAGTTGGTGCTGACCTACAATCAATCAATGATGTTTAAGTGGCCAAAGCAATTGAAAATTGAAGGCACCAACTAATTGAGTCCAAACAAACTCATTCCAAATGGTGTTTTGGGTCGAATCAAGCTTGAGCTGTTGCAGCCTGCTTCGACATCTGTTGGGGCAGAAATCAATCAGTTGGTGCTGACCTACAATCAATCAATGATGTTAAAGTGGCCAAAGCAATTGAAAATTCAAGGCACCAACAACACAAATTGAGTCCAAACAAACTCATTCAAAATGGTGTTTGGGGTCTAATCAAGCTTGAGCTGTTAAAGTCTGCTTCGACATCTCTGGGGGCAGGAATCGATCAGTTGGCGCTGCATTACTATCAGTCAGTGTTGTTTAAGTGGCCAAAGCATTTGACAATTCGAGGCACCAACAACACTAATTGAGTCCAAACAAACTCATTCCAAATGGTGTTTGGGGTTGAATTAAGCTTGAGCTGTTGCAGCTTCCTTGGACATCTGTTGGTGCAGAAATCAATCATTGCGTGCTGACCCACAATCAATAAATGATATTAAAGTGGCCAAAGCAATTGAAAATTCAAGGCAGAAACAACACAAATTGAGTCCAAACAAACTCATTCAAAATGGTGTTTTGGGTCTTATCAAGCTTGAGCTGTTGCAGCCTGCTTCGACATCTGTTGGGGCAGAAATCGATCAGTTGGTGCTAAATAACTATCAATCAGTGTTGTTTAAGTGGCCAAAGCATTTGAAAATTCAAGGCACCAACAACACTTATTGAGTCCAAACAAACTCATTCCAAATGTTGTTTTGTGTCGAATCAAGCTTGAGCTATTGCAGCCTGCTTCGACATCTGTTGGGGCAGAAATCAATCAGTTGGTGCTGACCTACAATCAATCAATGATGTTAAGGTGGCCAAAGCAATTGAAAATTGAAGGCACCAACAACACTAATTGAGTCCAAACAAACTCATTCCAAATGGTGTTTTGGGTCGAATCAAGCTTGAGCTGTTGCAGCCTGCTTCGATATCTGTTGGGGCAGAAATCAATCAGTTGGTGCTGACCTACAATCAATCAATGATGTTAAAGTGGCCAAAGCAATTGAAAATTCAAGACACCAACAACACAAATTGAGTCCAAACAAACTCATTCAAAATGGTGTTTGGGGTCTAATCAAGCTTGAGCTGTTAAAGTCTGCTTCGACATCTCTGGGGGCAGGAATCGATCAGTTGGCGCTGCATTACTATCAGTCAGTGTTGTTTAAGTGGCCGAAGCATTTGACAATTCGAGGCACCAACAACACTAATTGAGTCCAAACAAACTCATTCCAAATGGTGTTTGGGGTTGAATTAAGCTTGAGCTTTTGCAGCTTCCTTGGACATCTGTTGGTGCAGAAATCAATCATTGGGTGCTGACCCACAATCAATAAATGATATTAAAGTGGCCAAAGCAATTGAAAATTCAAGGCAGAAACAACACTTATTGAGTCCAAACAAACTCATTCAAAATGGTGTTTGGGGTCGTATTAAGCTTGAGCTGTTGCAGCCTGCTTCGACATCTGTTGGGGCAGAAATCAATCAGTTGGTGCTGACCTACAATCAATCAATGATGTTAAAGTGGCCAAAGCAATTGAAAATTCAAGGCACCAACAACACAAATTGAGTCCAAACAAACTCATTCAAGATGGTATTCAGGGTCGAATTAAGCTAGAGCTGTTGCAGCCTGCTTCGACATCTTTTGGGGTAGAAATCAATCAGTTGGTGCTGACCTACAATCAATCAATGATGTTAAAGTGGCCAAAGCAATTGAAAATTGAAGGCACCAACTAATTGAGTCCAAACAAACTCATTCCAAATGGTGTTTTGGGTCGAATCAAGCTTGAGCTGTTGCAGCCTGCTTCGACATCTGTTGGGGCAGAAATCAATCAGTTGGTGCTGACCTACAATCAATCAATGATGTTAAAGTGGCCAAAGCAATTGAAAATTCAAGGCACCAACAACACAAATTGAGTCCAAACAAACTCATTCAAAATGGTGTTTGGGGTCTAATCAAGCTTGAGCTGTTAAAGTCTGCTTCGACATCTCTGGGGGCAGGAATCGATCAGTTGGCTCTGCATTACTATCAGTCAGTGTTGTTTAAGTGGCCAAAGCATTTGACAATTCGAGGCACCAACAACACTAATTGAGTCCAAACAAACTCATTCCAAATGGTGTTTGGGGTTGAATTAAGCTTGAGCTGTTGCAGCTTCCTTGGACATCTGTTGGTGCAGAAATCAATCATTGCGTGCTGACCCACAATCAATAAATGATATTAAAGTGGCCAAAGCAATTGAAAATTCAAGGCAGAAACAACACAAATTGAGTCCAAACAAACTCATTCAAAATGGTGTTTTGGGTCTTATCAAGCTTGAGCTGTTGCAGCCTGCTTCGACATCTGTTGGGGCAGAAATCGATCAGTTGGTGCTAAATAACTATCAATCAGTGTTGTTTAAGTGGCCAAAGCATTTGAAAATTCAAGGCACCAACAACACTTATTGAGTCCAAACAAACTCATTCCAAATGTTGTTTTGTGTCGAATCAAGCTTGAGCTATTGCAGCCTGCTTCGACATCTGTTGGGGCAGAAATCAATCAGTTGGTGCTGACCTACAATCAATCAATGATGTTAAGGTGGCCAAAGCAATTGAAAATTGAAGGCACCAACAACACTAATTGAGTCCAAACAAACTCATTCCAAATGGTGTTTTGGGTCGAATCAAGCTTGAGCTGTTGCAGCCTGCTTCGATATCTGTTGGGGCAGAAATCAATCAGTTGGTGCTGACCTACAATCAATCAATGATGTTAAAGTGGCCAAAGCAATTGAAAATTCAAGACACCAACAACACAAATTGAGTCCAAACAAACTCATTCAAAATGGTGTTTGGGGTCTAATCAAGCTTGAGCTGTTAAAGTCTGCTTCGACATCTCTGGGGGCAGGAATCGATCAGTTGGCGCTGCATTACTATCAGTCAGTGTTGTTTAAGTGGCCGAAGCATTTGACAATTCGAGGCACCAACAACACTAATTGAGTCCAAACAAACTCATTCCAAATGGTGTTTGGGGTTGAATTAAGCTTGAGCTTTTGCAGCTTCCTTGGACATCTGTTGGTGCAGAAATCAATCATTGGGTGCTGACCCACAATCAATAAATGATATTAAAGTGGCCAAAGCAATTGAAAATTCAAGGCAGAAACAACACAAATTGAGTCCAAACAAACTCATTCAAAATGGTGTTTTGGGTCTTATCAAGCTTGAGCTGTTGCAGCCTGCTTCGACATCTGTTGGGGCAGAAATCGATCAGTTGGTGCTAAATAACTATCAATCAGTGTTGTTTAAGTGGCCAAAGCATTTGAAAATTCAAGGCACCAACAACACTTATTGAGTCCAAACAAATTAATTCCAAATGTTGTTTTGGGTCGAATCAAGCTTGAGCTGTTGCAGCCTGCTTCGACATCTGTTGGGGCAGAAATCAATCAGTTGGTGCTGACCTACAATCAATCAATGATGTTAAAGTGGCCAAAGCAATTGAAAATTCAAGGCACCAACAACACAAATTGAGTCCAAACAAACTCATTCAAGATGGTGTTCAGGGTCGATTCAAGCTTGAGCTGTTGCAGCCTGCTTCGACATCTGTTGGGGCAGAAATCAATCAGTTGGTCCTGACCTACAATCAATCAGTGATGTTAAAGTGGCCGAAGCATTTGACAATTCGAGGCACCAACAACACTAATTGAGTCCAAACAAACTCATTCCAAATGGTGTTTGGGGTTGAATTAAGCTTGAGCTTTTGCAGCTTCCTTGGACATCTGTTGGTGCAGAAATCAATCATTGGGTGCTGACCCACAATCAATAAATGATATTAAAGTGGCCAAAGCAATTGAAAATTCAAGGCAGAAACAACACAAATTGAGTCCAAACAAACTCATTCAAAATGGTGTTTTGGGTCTTATCAAGCTTGAGCTGTTGCAGCCTGCTTCGACATCTGTTGGGGCAGAAATCGATCAGTTGGTGCTAAATAACTATCAATCAGTGTTGTTTAAGTGGCCAAAGCATTTGAAAATTCAAGGCACCAACAACACTTATTGAGTCCAAACAAATTCATTCCAAATGTTGTTTTGGGTCGAATCAAGCTTGAGCTGTTGCAGCCTGCTTCGACATCTGTTGGGGCAGAAATCAATCAGTTGGTGCTGACCTACAATCAATCAATGATGTTAAAGTGGCCAAAGCAATTGAAAATTCAAGGCACCAACAACACAAATTGAGTCCAAACAAACTCATTCAAAATGGTGTTTGGGGTCTAATCAAGCTTGAGCTGTTAAAGTCTGCTTCGACATCTGTTGGGGCAGAAATCAATCAGTTGGTCCTGACCTACAATCAATCAGTGATGTTAAAGTGGCCAAAGCAATTGAAAATTCAAGGCACCAACAACACTAATTGAGTCCCAACAAACTCATTCCAAATGGTGTTTTGGGTCGAATCTAGCTTGAGCTGTTGCAGCCTGCTTCGACATCTGTTGGGGCAGAAATCAATCAGTTGGTCCTGACCTACAATCAATCAGTGATGTTAAATTAGACAAAGCAATTGAAAATTCAAGGAACCAACAACACTAATTGAGTCCCAACAAACTCATTCCAAATGGTGATTTGGGTCTAATTAGGCGTGAGTTATTGCGGCCGGCTTCGACATCTGTTGGGGCAGAAAGCAATCAGTTGGTGCTAAATAACTATCAATCAGTGTTGTTTAAGTGGCCAAAGCATTTGACAATTCGAGGCACCAACAACACTAATTGAGTCCAAACAAACTCATCCAAAATGATGATTGGTGTCGGATTGAGCTTGAGCTGTTGCAGCCTGCTTCGACATCTGTTGGGGCAGTAATCAATCAGTTGGCGTTGCAATACTATCATTCAGTGTTGTTTAAGTGGCCAAAGCATTTGAAAATTCAAGGCCCCAACAACACTAATTGAGTCCAAACAAACTCATTCAAAATGGTGTTTGGAGTCTCATCAAGCTTGAGCTGTTGCAGCCTGCTTCGACATCTGTTGGGGCAGAAATCAATCAGTTGGTCCTGACCTACAATCAATCAGTGATGTTAAAGTGGCCAAAGCAATTGAAAATTCAAGGCACCAACAACACTAATTGAGTCCCAACAAACTCATTCCAAATGGTGTTTTGGGTCGAATCAAGCTTGAGCTGTTTCAGCCTGCTTCGACAACTGTTAGGGCAGAAATCAATCAGTTGGTCCTGACCTACAATCAATCAGTGATGTTAAATTAGACAAAGCAATTGAAAATTCAAGGAACCAACAACACTAATTGAGTCCCAACAAACTCATTCCAAATGGTGATTTGGGTCTAATTAGGCGTGAGTTATTGCGGCCGGCTTCGACATCTGTTAGGGCAGAAAGCAATCAGTTGGTGCTAAATAACTATCAATCAGTGTTGTTTAAGTGGCCAAAGCATTTGACAATTCGAGGCACCAACAACACTAATTGAGTCCAAACAAACTCATCCAAAATGATGATTGGGGTCGGATTAAGCTTGAGCTGTTGCAGCCTGCTTCGACATCTGTTGGGGCAGTAATCAATCAGTTGGCGTTGCAATACTATCATTCAGTGATGTTTAAGTGGCCAAAGCATTTGAAAATTCAAGGCCCCAACAACACTAATTGAGTCCAAACAAACTCATTCAAAATGGTGTTTGGAGTCTCATCAAGCTTGAGCTGTTGCAGCCTGCTTCGACATCTGTTGGGGCGGAAATCATTCAGTTGGTGCTGACCTACAATCAATCAATGATGTTAAAGTGGCCAAAGCAATTTAAAATTCAAGGCAGAAACAACACAAATTGAGTCCAAACAAACTCATTCAAAATGGTGTTTAGGGTCTCATCAAGCTTGAGCTGTTGCAGCATGCTTCGACATCTGTGGGGGCAGGAATCGATTAGTTGGCGCTGCATTACTATCAGTCAGTGTTGTTTAAGTGGCCAAAGCATTTGACAATTTGAGGCACCAACAACACTGATTGAGTCCAAACAAACTCATTCAAAATGGTGTTTGGGGTTGAATTAAGCTTGAGCTGTTGCAGCTTCCTTGGACATCTGTTGGGGCAGAAAGCAATCAGTTGGTGCTGACCTACTATCAATCAGTGTTGTTTAAGTGCCCAAAGCATTTGACAATTCGAGGCACCAACAACACTAATTGAGTCCAAACAAACTCATCCAAAATGATGATTGGGGTCGGATTGAGCTTGAGCTGTTGCAGCCTGCTTCGACATCTGTTGGGGCAGTAATCAATCAGTTGGCGTTGCAATACTATCATTCAGTGTTGTTAAAGTGGCCAAAGCATTTGAAAATTCAAGGCACCAACAACACTAATTGAGTCCAAACAAACTCATTCCAAATGGTGTTTTGGGTCTAATCAAGCTTGAGCTGTTAAAGTCTGCTTTGACATCTGTGGGGGCAGGAATCGATCAGTTGGCGCTGCATTACTATCAGTCAGTGTTGTTTAAGTGGCCAAAGCATTTGACAATTTGAGGCACCAACAACACTGATTGAGTCCAAACAAACTCATTCAAAATGGTGTTTGGGGTTGAATTAAGCTTGAGCTGTTGCAGCTTCCTTGGACATCTGTTGGGGCAGAAAGCAATCAGTTGGTGCTGACCTACTATCAATCAGTGTTGTTTAAGTGCCCAAAGCATTTGACAATTCGAGGCACCAACAACACTAATTGAGTCCAAACAAACTCATCCAAAATGATGATTGGGGTCGGATTGAGCTTGAGCTGTTGCAGCCCTGCTTCGACATCTGTTGGGGCAGTAATCAATCAGTTGGCGTTGCAATACTATCATTCAGTGTTGTTAAAGTGGCCAAAGCATTTGAAAATTCAAGGCCCCAACAACACTAGTTGAGTCCAAACAAACTCATTCAAAATGGTGTTTGGGGTCGTATTAAGCTTGAGCTGTTGCAGCCTGCTTCGACATCTGTTGGGGCAGAAATCAATCAGTTAGTGCTGACCTACAATCAATCAATGATGTTAAAGTGGCCAAAGCAATTGAAAATTCAAGGCACCAACAACATAAATTGAGTCCAAACAAACTCATTCAAGATGGTGTTCAGGGTCGAATTAAGCTAGAGCTGTTGCAGCCCTGCTTCGACATCTTTTGGGGTAGAAATCAATCAGTTGGTGCTGACCTACAATCAATCAATGATGTTAAAGTGGCCAAAGCAATTGAAAATTGAAGGCACCAACAACACTAATTGAGTCCAAACAAACTCATTCCAAATGGTGTTTTGGGTCGAATCAAGCTTGAGCTGTTGCAGCCTGCTTCGACATCTGTTGGGGCAGAAATCAATCAGTTGGTGCTGACCTACAATCAATCAATGATGTTAAAGTGGCCAAAGCAATTGAAAATTCATTGCACCAACAACACAAATTGAGTCCAAACAAACTCATTCAAAATGGTGTTTGGGGTCTAATCAAGCTTGAGCTGTTAAAGTCTGCTTCGACATCTGTGGGGGCAGGAATCGATCCGTTGGCGCTGCATTACTATCAGTCAGTGTTGTTTAAGTGGCCAAAGCATTTGACAATTCGAGGCACCAACAACACTAATTGAGTCTAAACAAACTCATTCCAAATGGTGTTTGGGGTTGAATTAAGCTTGAGCTGTTGCAGCTTCCTTGGACATCTGTTGGGGCAGAAAGCAATCAGTTGGTGCTGACCTACTATCAATCAGTGTTGTTTAAGTGCCCAAAGCATTTGAAAATTCAAGGCCCCAACAACACTAATTGAGTCCAAACAAACTCATCCAAAATGATGATTGGGGTCGGATTGAGCTTGAGCTGTTGCAGCCTGCTTCGACATCTGTTGGGGCAGTAATCAATCAGTTGGCGTTGCAATACTATCATTCAGTGTTGTTAAAGTGGCCAAAGCATTTGAAAATTCAAGGCCCCAACAACACTAGTTGAGTCCAAACAAACTCATTCAAAATGGTGTTTGGGGTCGTATTAAATTTGAGCTGTTGCAGCCTGCTTCGACATCTGTTAGGGCAGAAATCAATCAGTTGGTGCTGACCTACAATCAATCAATGATGTTAAAGTGGCCAAAGCAATTGAAAATTCAAGGCACCAACAACACAAATTGAGTCCAAACAAACTCATTCAAGATGGTGTTCAGGGTCGAATTAAGCTTGAGCTGTTGCAGCCTGCTTCGACATCTGTTGGGGCAGTAATCAATCAGTTGGCGTTGCAATACTATCATTCAGTGTTGTTTAAGTGGCCAAAGCATTTGAAAATTCAAGGCCCCAACAACACTAGTTGAGTCCAAACAAACTCATTCAAAATGGTGTTTGGGGTCGTATTAAGCTTGAGCTGTTGCAGCCTGCTTCGACATCTGTTGGGGCAGAAATCAATCAGTTGGTGCTGACCTACAATCAATCAATGATGTTAAAGTGGCCAAAGCAATTGAAAATTCAAGGCACCAACAAAACAAATTGAGTCCAAACAAACTCATTCAAGATGGTGTTCAGGGTTGAATTAAGCTTGAGCTGTTGCAGCCTGCTTCGACATCTTTTGGGGTAGAAATCAATCAGTTGGTGCTGACCTACAATCAATCAATGATGTTAAAGTGGCCAAAGCAATTGAAAATTGAAGGCACCAACAACACTAATTGAGTCCAAACAAACTCATTCCAAATGGTGTTTTGGGTCGAATCAAGCTTGAGCTGTTGCAGCCTGCTTCGACATCTGTTGGGGCAGAAATCAATCAGTTGGTGCTGACCTACAATCAATCAATGATGTTAAAGTGGCCAAAGCAATTGAAAATTCAAGGCACCAACAACACAAATTGAGTCCAAACAAACTCATTCAAAATGGTGTTTGGGGTCTAATCAAGCTTGAGCTGTTAAAGTCTGCTTCGACATCTGTGGGGGCAGGAATCGATCCGTTGGCGCTGCATTACTATCAGTCAGTGTTGTTTAAGTGGCCAAAGCATTTGACAATTCGAGGCACCAACAACACTAATTGAGTCCAAACAAACTCATTCCAAATGGTGTTTGGGGTTGAATTAAGCTTGAGCTGTTGCAGCTTCCTTGGACATCTGTTGGTGCAGAAATCAATCAGTTGGTGCTGACCCACAATCAATAAATGATGTTAAAGTGGCCAAAGCAATTGAAAATTCAAGGCAGAAACAACACAAATTGAGTCCAAACAAACTCATTCAAAATGGTGTTTTGGGTCTCATCAAGCTTGAGCTGTTGCAGCCTGCTTTGACATCTGTTGGGGCAGAAATCGATCAGTTGGTGCTAAATAACTATCAATCAGTGTTGTTTAAGTGGCCAAAGCATTTGAAAATTCAAGGCACCAACAACACTAATTGAGTCCAAACAAACTCATTCCAAATGGTGTTTTGGGTCTAATCAAGCTTGAGCTGTTAAAGTCTGCTTCGACATCTGTGGGGGCAGGAATCGATCAGTTGGCGCTGCATTACTATCAGTCAGTGTTGTTTAAGTGGCCAAAGCATTTGACAATTTGAGGCACCAACAACACTGATTGAGTCCAAACAAACTCATTCAAAATGGTGTTTGGGGTTGAATTAAGCTTGAGCTGTTGCAGCTTCCTTGGACATCTGTTGGGGCAGAAAGCAATCAGTTGGTGCTGACCTACTATCAATCAGTGTTGTTTAAGTGCCCAAAGCATTTGACAATTCGAGGCACCAACAACACTAATTGAGTCCAAACAAACTCATCCAAAATGATGATTGGGGTCGGATTGAGCTTGAGCTGTTGCAGCCTGCTTCGACATCTGTTGGGGCAGTAATCAATCAGTTGGCGTTGCAATACTATCATTCAGTGTTGTTTAAGTGGCCAAAGCATTTGAAAATTCAAGGCCCCAACAACACTAGTTGAGTCCAAACAAACTCATTCAAAATGGTGTTTGGGGTCGTATTAAGCTTGAGCTGTTGCAGCCTGCTTCGACATCTGTTGGTGCAGAAATCAATCAGTTGGTGCTGACCTACAATCAATCAATGATGTTAAAGTGGCCAAAGCAATTGAAAATTCAAGGCACCAACAACATAAATTGAGTCCAAACAAACTCATTCAAGATGGTGTTCAGGGTCGAATTAAGCTAGAGCTGTTGCAGCCTGCTTCGACATCTTTTGGGGTAGAAATCAATCAGTTGGTGCTGACCTACAATCAATCAATGATGTTAAAGTGGCCAAAGCAATTGAAAATTGAAGGCACCAACAACACTAATTGAGTCCAAACAAACTCATTCCAAATGGTGTTTTGGGTCGAATCAAGCTTGAGCTGTTGCAGCCTGCTTCGACATCTGTTGGGGCAGAAATCAATCAGTTGGTGCTGAATTACAATCAATCAATGATGTTAAAGTGGCCAAAGCAAATGAAAATTCAAGGCACCAAGAACACAAATTGAGTCCAAACAAACTCATTCAAAATGGTGTTTGGGGTCTAATCAAGCTTGAGCTGTTAAAGTCTGCTTCGACATCTGTGGGGGCAGGAATCGATCAGTTGGCGCTGCATTACTATCAGTCAGTGTTGTTTAAGTGGCAAAAGCATTTGACAATTCGAGGCACCAACAACACTAATTGAGTCCAAACAAACTCATTCCAAATGGTGTTTGGGGTTGAATTAAGCTTGAGCTGTTGCAGCTTCCTTGGACATCTGTTGGTGCAGAAATCAATCAGTTGGTGCTGACCCACAATCAATAAATGATGTTAAAGTGGCCAAAGCAATTGAAAATTCAAGGCAGAAACAACACAAATTGAGTCCAAACAAACTCATTCAAAATGGTGTTTTGGGTCTCATCAAGCTTGAGCTGTTGCAGCCTGCTTCGACATCTGTTGGGGCAGAAATCGATCAGTTGGTGCTAAATAACTATCAATCAGTGTTGTTTAAGTGGCCAAAGCATTTGAAAATTCAAGGCACCAACAATACTAATTGAGTCCAAACAAACTCATTCCAATTGGTGTTTTGGGTCGAATCAAGCTTGAGCTGTTGCAGCCCGCTTCGACATCTGTTGGGGCAGAAATCAATCAGTTGGTGCTGACCTACAATCAATCAATGATGTTAAAGTGGCCAAAGCAATTGAAAATTCAAGGCACCAACAACACAAATTGAGTCCAAACAAACTCATTCAAAATGGTGTTTGGGTCTCATTAAGCTTGAGCTGTTGCAGCTTCCTTGGGCATCTGTTGGGGCAGAAAGCAATCAGTTGGTGCTGACGTACTATCAATCAGTGTTGTTTAAGTGCCCAAAGCATTTGACAATTCGAGGCACCAACAACACTAATTGAGTCCAAACAAACTCATCCAAAATGATGATTGGGGTCGGATTGAGCTTGAGCTGTTGCAGCCTGCTTCGACATCTGTTGGGGCAGTAATCAATCAGTTGGCGTTGCAATACTATCATTCAGTGTTGTTTAAGTGGCCAAAGCATTTGAAAATTCAAGGCCCCAACAACACTAGTTGAGTCCAAACAAACTCATTCAAGATGGTGTTCAGGGTCGAATTAAGCTAGAGCTGTTGCAGCCTGCTTCGACATCTTTTGGGGTAGAAATCAATCAGTTGGTGCTGACCTACAATCAATTAATGATGTTAAAGTGGCCAAAGCAATTGAAAATTGAAGGCACCAACTAATTGAGTCCAAACAAACTCATTCCAAATGGTGTTTTGGGTCGAATCAAGCTTGAGCTGTTGCAGCCTGCTTCGACATCTGTTGGGGCAGAAATCAATCAGTTGGTGCTGACCTACAATCAATCAATGATGTTAAAGTGGCCAAAGCAATTGAAAATTCAAGGCACCAACAATACTAATTGAGTCCAAACAAACTCATTCCAATTGGTGTTTTGGGTCGAATCAAGCTTGAGCTGTTGCAGCCCGCTTCGACATCTGTTGGGGCAGAAATCAATCAGTTGGTGCTGACCTACAATCAATCAATGATGTTAAAGTGGCCAAAGCAATTGAAAATTCAAGGCACCAACAACACAAATTGAGTCCAAACAAACTCATTCAAAATGGTGTTTGGGGTTGAATTAAGCTTGAGCTGTTGCAGCTTCCTTGGGCATCTGTTGGGGCAGAAAGCAATCAGTTGGTGCTGACGTACTATCAATCAGTGTTGTTTAAGTGCCCAAAGCATTTGACAATTCGAGGCACCAACAACACTAATTGAGTCCAAACAAACTCATCCAAAATGATGATTGGGGTCGGATTGAGCTTGAGCTGTTGCAGCCTGCTTCGACATCTGTTGGGGCAGTAATCAATCAGTTGGCGTTGCAATACTATCATTCAGTGTTGTTTAAGTGGCCAAAGCATTTGAAAATTCAAGGCCCCAACAACACTAGTTGAGTCCAAACAAACTCATTCAAAATGGTGTTTGGGGTCGTATTAAGCTTGAGCTGTTGCAGCCTGCTTCGACATCTGTTGGGGCAGAAATCAATCAGTTGGTGCTGACCTACAAATCAATCAATGATGTTAAAGTGGCCAAAACAATTGAAAATTCAAGGCACCAACAACACAAATTGAGTCCAAACAAACTCATTCAAGATGGTGTTCAGGGTCGAATTAAGCTAGAGCTGTTGCAGCCTGCTTCGACATCTTTTGGGGTAGAAATCAATCAGTTGGTGCTGACCTACAATCAATCAATGATGTTAAAGTGGCCAAAGCAATTGAAAATTGAACGCACCAACAACACTAATTGAGTCCAAACAAACTCATTCCAAATGGTGTTTTGGGTCGAATCAAGCTTGAGCTGTTGCAGCCTGCTTCGTTATCTGTTGGGGCAGAAATCAATCAGTTGGTGCTGAATTACAATCAATCAATGATGTTAAAGTGGCCAAAGCAAATGAAAATTCAAGGCACCAAGAACACAAATTGAGTCCAAACAAACTCATTCAAAATGGTGTTTGGGGTCTAATCAAGCTTGAGCTGTTAAAGTCTGCTTCGACATCTGTGGGGGCAGGAATCGATCAGTTGGCGCTGCATTACTATCAGTCAGTGTTGTTTAAGTGGCAAAAGCATTTGACAATTCGAGGCACCAACAACACTAATTGAGTCCAAACAAACTCATTCCAAATGGTGTTTGGGGTTGAATTAAGCTTGAGCTGTTGCAGCTTCCTTGGACATCTATTGGTGCAGAAATCAATCAGTTGGTGCTGACCCACAATCAATAAATGATGTTAAAGTGGCCAAAGCAATTGAAAATTCAAGGCAGAAACAACACAAATTGAGTCCAAACAAACTCATTCAAAATGGTGTTTTGGGTCTCATCAAGCTTGAGCTGTTGCAGCCTGCTTCGACATCTGTTGGGGCAGAAATCGATCAGTTGGTGCTAAATAACTATCAATCAGTGTTGTTTAAGTGGCCAAAGCATTTGAAAATTCAAGGCCCCAACAACACTAGTTGAGTCCAAACAAACTCATTCAAAATGGTGTTTGGGGTCGTATTAAGCTTGAGCTGTTGCAGCCTGCTTCGACATCTGTTGGGGCAGAAATCAATCAGTTGGTGCTGACCTACAAATCAATCAATGATGTTAAAGTGGCCAAAGCAATTGAAAATTCAAGGCACCAACAACACAAATTGAGTCCAAACAAACTCATTCAAGATGGTGTTCAGGGTCGAATTAAGCTAGAGCTGTTGCAGCCTGCTTCGACATCTTTTGGGGTAGAAATCAATCAGTTGGTGCTGACCTACAATCAATCAATGATGTTAAAGTGGCCAAAGCAATTGAAAATTGAAGGCACCAACAACACTAATTGAGTCCAAACAAACTCATTCCAAATGGTGTTTTGGGTCGAATCAAGCTTGAGCTGTTGCAGCCTGCTTCGACATCTGTTGGGGCAGAAATCAATCAGTTGGTGCTGAATTACAATCAATCAATGATGTTAAAGTGGCCAAAGCAAATGAAAATTCAAGGCACCAAGAACACAAATTGAGTCCAAACAAACTCATTCAAAATGGTGTTTGGGGTCTAATCAAGCTTGAGCTGTTAAAGTCTGCTTCGACATCTGTGGGGGCAGGAATCGATCAGTTGGCGCTGCATTACTATCAGTCAGTGTTGTTTAAGTGGCAAAAGCATTTGACAATTCGAGGCACCAACAACACTAATTGAGTCCAAACAAACTCATTCCAAATGGTGTTTGGGGTTGAATTAAGCTTGAGCTGTTGCAGCTTCCTTGGACATCTATTGGTGCAGAAATCAATCAGTTGGTGCTGACCCACAATCAATAAATGATGTTAAAGTGGCCAAAGCAATTGAAAATTCAAGGCAGAAACAACACAAATTGAGTCCAAACAAACTCATTCAAAATGGTGTTTGGGGTCTAATCAAGCTTGAGCTGTTAAAGTCTGCTTCGACATCTGTGGGGGCAGGAATCGATCAGTTGGCGCTGCATTACTATCAGTCAGTGTTGTTTAAGTGGCAAAAGCATTTGACAATTCGAGGCACCAACAACACTAATTGAGTCCAAACAAACTCATTCCAAATGGTGTTTGGGGTTGAATTAAGCTTGAGCTGTTGCAGCTTCCTTGGACATCTATTGGTGCAGAAATCAATCAGTTGGTGCTGACCCACAATCAATAAATGATGTTAAAGTGGCCAAAGCAATTGAAAATTCAAGGCAGAAACAACACAAATTGAGTCCAAACAAACTCATTCAAAATGGTGTTTTGGGTCTCATCAAGCTTGAGCTGTTGCAGCCTGCTTCGACATCTGTTGGGGCAGAAATCGATCAGTTGGTGCTAAATAACTATCAATCAGTGTTGTTTAAGTGGCCAAAGCATTTGAAAATTCAAGGCACCAACAATACTAATTGAGTCCAAACAAACTCATTCCAATTGGTGTTTTGGGTCTAATCAAGCTTGAGCTGTTGCAGCCCGCTTCGACATCTGTTGGGGCAGAAATCAATCAGTTGGTGCTGACCTACAATCAATCAATGATGTTAAAGTGGCCAAAGCAATTGAAAATTCAAGGCACCAACAACACAAATTGAGTCCAAACAAACTCATTCAAAATGGTGTTTGGGGTTGAATTAAGCTTGAGCTGTTGCAGCTTCCTTGGGCATCTGTTGGGGCAGAAAGCAATCAGTTGGTGCTGACGTACTATCAATCAGTGTTGTTTAAGTGCCCAAAGCATTTGACAATTCGAGGCACCAACAACACTAATTGAGTCCAAACAAACTCATCCAAAATGATGATTGGGGTCGGATTGAGCTTGAGCTGTTGCAGCCTGCTTCGACATCTGTTGGGGCAGTAATCAATCAGTTGGTGCTAAATAACTATCAATCAGTGTTGTTTAAGTGGCCAATGCATTTGAAAATTCAAGGCACCAACAACACTTATTGAGTCCAAACAAACTCATTCAAAATGGTGTTTGGGGTCGTATTAAGCTTGAGCTGTTGCAGCCTGCTTCGACATCTGTTGGGGCAGAAATCAATCAGTTGGTGCTGACCTACAATCAATCAATGATGTTAAAGTGGCCAAAGCAATTGAAAATTCAAGGCACCAACAACACAAATTGAGTCCAAACAAACTCATTCAAGATGGTGTTCAGGGTCGAATTAAGCTAGAGCTGTTGCAGCCTGCTTCGACATCTTTTGGGGTAGAAATCAATCAGTTGGTGCTGACCTACAATCAATCAATGATGTTAAAGTGGCCAAAGCAATTGAAAATTGAAGGCACCAACTAATTGAGTCCAAACAAACTCATTCCAAATGGTGTTTTGGGTCGAATCAAGCTTGAGCTGTTGCAGCCTGCTTCGACATCTGTTGGGGCAGAAATCAATCAGTTGGTGCTGACCTACAATCAATCAATGATGTTAAAGTGGCCAAAGCAATTGAAAATTCAAGGCACCAACAACACAAATTGAGTCCAAACAAACTCATTCAAAATGGTGTTTGGGGTCTAATCAAGCTTGAGCTGTTAAAGTCTGCTTCGACATCTCTGGGGGCAGGAATCGATCAGTTGGCGCTGCATTACTATCAGTCAATGTTGTTTAAGTGGCCAAAGCATTTGACAATTCGAGGCACCAACAACACTAATTGAGTCCAAACAAACTCATTCCAAATGGTGTTTGGGGTTGAATTAAGCTTGAGCTGTTGCAGCTTCCTTGGACATCTGTTGGTGCAGAAATCAATCATTGGGTGCTGACCCACAATCAATAAATGATATTAAAGTGGCCAAAGCAATTGAAAATTCAAGGCAGAAACAACACAAATTGAGTCCAAACAAACTCATTCAAAATGGTGTTTTGGGTCTTATCAAGCTTGAGCTGTTGCAGCCTGCTTCGACATCTGTTGGGGCAGAAATCGATCAGTTGGTGCTAAATAACTATCAATCAGTGTTGTTTAAGTGGCCAAAGCATTTGAAAATTCAAGGCACCAACAACACTTATTGAGTCCAAACAAACTCATTCCAAATGTTGTTTTGTGTCGAATCAAGCTTGAGCTATTGCAGCCTGCTTCGACATCTGTTGGGGCAGAAATCAATCAGTTGGTGCTGACCTACAATCAATCAATGATGTTAAGGTGGCCAAAGCAATTGAAAATTGAAGGCACCAACAACACTAATTGAGTCCAAACAAACTCATTCCAAATGGTGTTTTGGGTCGAATCAAGCTTGAGCTGTTGCAGCCTGCTTCGATATCTGTTGGGGCAGAAATCAATCAGTTGGTGCTGACCTACAATCAATCAATGATGTTAAAGTGGCCAAAGCAATTGAAAATTCAAGACACCAACAACACAAATTGAGTCCAAACAAACTCATTCAAAATGGTGTTTGGGGTCTAATCAAGCTTGAGCTGTTAAAGTCTGCTTCGACATCTCTGGGGGCAGGAATCGATCAGTTGGCGCTGCATTACTATCAGTCAGTGTTGTTTAAGTGGCCGAAGCATTTGACAATTCGAGGCACCAACAACACTAATTGAGTCCAAACAAACTCATTCCAAATGGTGTTTGGGGTTGAATTAAGCTTGAGCTTTTGCAGCTTCCTTGGACATCTTTTGGTGCAGAAATCAATCATTGGGTGCTGACCCACAATCAATAAATGATATTAAAGTGGCCAAAGCAATTGAAAATTCAAGGCAGAAACAACACAAATTGAGTCCAAACAAACTCATTCAAAATGGTGTTTTGGGTCTTATCAAGCTTGAGCTGTTGCAGCCTGCTTCGACATCTGTTGATGCAGAAATCGATCAGTTGGTGCTAAATAACTATCAATCAGTGTTGTTTAAGTGGCCAAAGCATTTGAAAATTCAAGGCACCAACAACACTTATTGAGTCCAAACAAATTCATTCCAAATGTTGTTTTGGGTCGAATCAAGCTTGAGCTGTTGCAGCCTGCTTCGACATCTGTTGGGGCAGAAATCAATCAGTTGGTGCTGACCTACAATCAATCAATGATGTTAAAGTGGCCAAAGCAATTGAAAATTCAAGGCACCAACAACACAAATTGAGTCCAAACAAACTCATTCAAGATGGTGTTCAGGGTCGATTCAAGCTTGAGCTGTTGCAGCCTGCTTCGACATCTGTTGGGGCAGAAATCAATCAGTTGGTCCTGACCTACAATCAATCAGTGATGTTAAAGTGGCCGAAGCATTTGACAATTCGAGGCACCAACAACACTAATTGAGTCCAAACAAACTCATTCCAAATGGTGTTTGGGGTTGAATTAAGCTTGAGCTTTTGCAGCTTCCTTGGACATCTGTTGGTGCAGAAATCAATCATTGGGTGCTGACCCACAATCAATAAATGATATTAAAGTGGCCAAAGCAATTGAAAATTCAAGGCACCAACAACACAAATTGAGTCCAAACAAACTCATTCAAAATGGTGTTTTGGGTCTTATCAAGCTTGAGCTGTTGCAGCCTGCTTCGACATCTGTTGGGGCAGTAATCAATCAGTTGGCGTTGCAATACTATCATTCAGTGTTGTTTAAGTGGCCAAAGCATTTGAAAATTCAAGGCCCCAACAACACTAGTTGAGTCCAAAAAAACTCATTCAAAATGGTGTTTGGGGTCGTATTAAGCTTGAGCTGTTGCAGCCTGCTTCGACATCTGTTGGGGCAGAAATCGATCAGTTGGTGCTAAATAACTATCAATCAGTGTTGTTTAAGTGGCCAAAGCATTTGAAAATTCAAGGCACCAACAACACTAATTGAGTCCAAACAAACTCATTCCAAATGGTGTTTTGGGTCTAATCAAGCTTGAGCTGTTAAAGTCTGCTTCGACATCTCTGGGGGCAGAAATCAATCAGTTGGTGCTGACCTACAATCAATCAATGATGTTAAAGTGGCCAAAGCAATTGAAAATTCAAGACACCAACAACACAAATTGAGTCCAAACAAACTCATTCAAAATGGTGTTTGGGGTCTAATCAAGCTTGAGCTGTTAAAGTCTGCTTCGACATCTCTGGGGGCAGGAATCGATCAGTTGGCGCTGCATTACTATCAGTCAGTGTTGTTTAAGTGGCCGAAGCATTTGACAATTCGAGGCACCAACAACACTAATTGAGTCCAAACAAACTCATTCCAAATGGTGTTTGGGGTTGAATTAAGCTTGAGCTTTTGCAGCTTCCTTGGACATCTTTTGGTGCAGAAATCAATCATTGGGTGCTGACCCACAATCAATAAATGATATTAAAGTGGCCAAAGCAATTGAAAATTCAAGGCAGAAACAACACAAATTGAGTCCAAACAAACTCATTCAAAATGGTGTTTTGGGTCTTATCAAGCTTGAGCTGTTGCAGCCTGCTTCGACATCTGTTGGGGCAGAAATCGATCAGTTGGTGCTAAATAACTATCAATCAGTGTTGTTTAAGTGGCCAAAGCATTTGAAAATTCAAGGCACCAACAACACTTATTGAGTCCAAACAAATTCATTCCAAATGTTGTTTTGGGTCGAATCAAGCTTGAGCTGTTGCAGCCTGCTTCGACATCTGTTGGGGCAGAAATCAATCAGTTGGTGCTGACCTACAATCAATCAATGATGTTAAAGTGGCCAAAGCAATTGAAAATTCAAGGCACCAACAACACAAATTGAGTCCAAACAAACTCATTCAAGATGGTGTTCAGGGTCGATTCAAGCTTGAGCTGTTGCAGCCTGCTTCGACATCTGTTGGGGCAGAAATCAATCAGTTGGTCCTGACCTACAATCAATCAGTGATGTTAAAGTGGCCGAAGCATTTGACAATTCGAGGCACCAACAACACTAATTGAGTCCAAACAAACTCATTCCAAATGGTGTTTGGGGTTGAATTAAGCTTGAGCTTTTGCAGCTTCCTTGGACATCTGTTGGTGCAGAAATCAATCATTGGGTGCTGACCCACAATCAATAAATGATATTAAAGTGGCCAAAGCAATTGAAAATTCAAGGCACCAACAACACAAATTGAGTCCAAACAAACTCATTCAAAATGGTGTTTTGGGTCTTATCAAGCTTGAGCTGTTGCAGCCTGCTTCGACATCTGTTGGGGCAGTAATCAATCAGTTGGCGTTGCAATACTATCATTCAGTGTTGTTTAAGTGGCCAAAGCATTTGAAAATTCAAGGCCCCAACAACACTAGTTGAGTCCAAAAAAACTCATTCAAAATGGTGTTTGGGGTCGTATTAAGCTTGAGCTGTTGCAGCCTGCTTCGACATCTGTTGGGGCAGAAATCGATCAGTTGGTGCTAAATAACTATCAATCAGTGTTGTTTAAGTGGCCAAAGCATTTGAAAATTCAAGGCACCAACAACACTAATTGAGTCCAAACAAACTCATTCCAAATGGTGTTTTGGGTCTAATCAAGCTTGAGCTGTTAAAGTCTGCTTCGACATCTCTGGGGGCAGAAATCAATCAGTTGGTGCTGACCTACAATCAATCAATGATGTTAAAGTGGCCAAAGCAATTGAAAATTCAAGACACCAACAACACAAATTGAGTCCAAACAAACTCATTCAAAATGGTGTTTGGGGTCTAATCAAGCTTGAGCTGTTAAAGTCTGCTTCGACATCTCTGGGGGCAGGAATCGATCAGTTGGCGCTGCATTACTATCAGTCAGTGTTGTTTAAGTGGCCGAAGCATTTGACAATTCGAGGCACCAACAACACTAATTGAGTCCAAACAAACTCATTCCAAATGGTGTTTGGGGTTGAATTAAGCTTGAGCTTTTGCAGCTTCCTTGGACATCTTTTGGTGCAGAAATCAATCATTGGGTGCTGACCCACAATCAATAAATGATATTAAAGTGGCCAAAGCAATTGAAAATTCAAGGCAGAAACAACACAAATTGAGTCCAAACAAACTCATTCAAAATGGTGTTTTGGGTCTTATCAAGCTTGAGCTGTTGCAGCCTGCTTCGACATCTGTTGGGGCAGAAATCGATCAGTTGGTGCTAAATAACTATCAATCAGTGTTGTTTAAGTGGCCAAAGCATTTGAAAATTCAAGGCACCAACAACACTTATTGAGTCCAAACAAATTCATTCCAAATGTTGTTTTGGGTCGAATCAAGCTTGAGCTGTTGCAGCCTGCTTCGACATCTGTTGGGGCAGAAATCAATCAGTTGGTGCTGACCTACAATCAATCAATGATGTTAAAGTGGCCAAAGCAATTGAAAATTCAAGGCACCAACAACACAAATTGAGTCCAAACAAACTCATTCAAGATGGTGTTCAGGGTCGATTCAAGCTTGAGCTGTTGCAGCCTGCTTCGACATCTGTTGGGGCAGAAATCAATCAGTTGGTCCTGACCTACAATCAATCAGTGATGTTAAAGTGGCCGAAGCATTTGACAATTCGAGGCACCAACAACACTAATTGAGTCCAAACAAACTCATTCCAAATGGTGTTTGGGGTTGAATTAAGCTTGAGCTTTTGCAGCTTCCTTGGACATCTGTTGGTGCAGAAATCAATCATTGGGTGCTGACCCACAATCAATAAATGATATTAAAGTGGCCAAAGCAATTGAAAATTCAAGGCACCAACAACACAAATTGAGTCCAAACAAACTCATTCAAAATGGTGTTTTGGGTCTTATCAAGCTTGAGCTGTTGCAGCCTGCTTCGACATCTGTTGGGGCAGTAATCAATCAGTTGGCGTTGCAATACTATCATTCAGTGTTGTTTAAGTGGCCAAAGCATTTGAAAATTCAAGGCCCCAACAACACTAGTTGAGTCCAAACAAACTCATTCAAAATGGTGTTTGGGGTCGTATTAAGCTTGAGCTGTTGCAGCCTGCTTCGAAATCTGTTGGGGCAGAAATCAATCAGTTGGTGCTGACCTACAATCAATCAATGATGTTAAAGTGGCCAAAGCAATTGAACATTCAAGGCACCAACAACACAAATTGAGTCCAAACAAACTCATTCAAGATGGTGTTCAGGGTCGAATTAAGCTTGAGCTGTTGCAGCCTGCTTCGACATCTTTTGGGGTAGAAATCAATCAGTCGGTGCTGACCTACAATCAATCAATGATGTTAAAGTGGCCAAAGCAATTGAAAATTGAAGGCACCAACAACACTAATTGAGTCCAAACAAACTCATTCCAAATGGTGTTTTAGGTCGAATCAAGCTTGAGCTGTTAAAGTCTGCTTCGACATCTGTTGGGGCAGAAATCAATCAGTTGGTGCTGACCTACAATCAATTAATGATGTTAAAGTGGCCAAAGCAATTGAAAATTCAAGGCACCAACAACACAAATTGAGTCCAAACAAACTCATTCAAAATGGTGTTTTGAGTCTTATCAAGCTTGAGCTGTTGCAGCCTGCTTCGACATCTGTTGGGGCAGAAATCGATCAGTTGGTGCTAAATAACTATCAATCAGTGTTGTTTAAGTGGCCAAAGCATTTGAAAATTCAAGGCACCAACAACACTAATTGAGTCCAAACAATTTCATTCCAAATGGTGTTTTGGGTCGAATCAAGCTTGAGCTGTTGCAGCCTGCTTCGACATCTGTTGGGGCAGAAATCAATCAGTTGGTCCTGACCTACAATCAATCAGTGATGTTAAAGTGGCCAAAGCAATTGAAAATTCAAGGCACCAACAACACTAATTGAGTCCCAACAAACTCATTCCAAATGGTGTTTTGGGTCGAATCAAGCTTGAGCTGTTGCAGCCTGCTTCGACATCTGTTGGGGCAGAAATCAATCAGTTGGTGCTGACCTCCAATCAATTAATGATGTTAAAGTGGCCAAAGCAATTGAAAATTCAAGGCACCAACAACACAAATTGAGTCCAAACAAACTCATTCCAATTGGTGTTTGGGGTTGAATTAAGCTTGAGCTGTTGCAGCTTCCTTGGGCATCTGTTGGGGCAGAAAGCAATCAGTTGGTGCTGACGTACTATCAATCAGTGTTGTTTAAGTGCCCAAAGCATTTGACAATTCGAGGCACCAACAACACTAATTGAGTCCAAACAAACTCATCCAAAATGATGATTGGGGTCGGATTGAGCTTGAGCTGTTGCAGCCTGCTTCGACATCTGTTGGGGCAGTAATCAATCAGTTGGCGTTGCAATACTATCATTCAGTGTTGTTTAAGTGGCCAAAGCATTTGAAAATTCAAGGCCCCAACAACACTAGTTGAGTCCAAACAAACTCATTCAAAATGGTGTTTGGGGTCGTATTAAGCTTGAGCTGTTGCAGCCTGCTTCGACATCTGTTGGGGCAGAAATCAATCAGTTGGTGCTGACCTACAATCAATCAATGATGTTAAAGTGGCCAAAGCAATTGAAAATTCAAGGCACCAACAACACAAATTGAGTCCAAACAAACTCATTCAAGATGGTGTTCAGGGTCGAATTAAGCTAGAGCTGTTGCAGCCTGCTTCGACATCTGTTGGGGCAGAAATCAATCAGTTGGTGCTGACCTACAATCAATCAATGATGTTAAAGTGGCCAAAGCAATTGAAAATTGAAGGCACCAACTAATTGAGTCCAAACAAACTCATTCCAAATGGTGTTTTGGGTCGAATCAAGCTTGAGCTGTTGCAGCCTGCTTCGACATCTGTTGGGGCAGAAATCAATCAGTTGGTGCTGACCTACAATCAATCAATGATGTTAAAGTGGCCAAAGCAATTGAAAATTCAAGGCACCAACAACACAAATTGAGTCCAAACAAACTCATTCAAAATTGTGTTTGGGGTCTAATCAAGCTTGAGCTGTTAAAGTCTGCTTCGACATCTCTGGGGGCAGGAATCGATCAGTTGGCGCTGCATTACTATCAGTCAGTGTTGTTTAAGTGGCCAAAGCATTTGACAATTCGAGGCACCAACAACACTAATTGAGTCCAAACAAACTCATTCCAAATGGTGTTTGGGGTTGAATTAAGCTTGAGCTGTTGCAGCTTCCTTGGACATCTGTTGGTGCAGAAATCAATCATTGGGTGCTGACCCACAATCAATAAATGATATTAAAGTGGCCAAAGCAATTGAAAATTCAAGGCAGAAACAACACAAATTGAGTCCAAACAAACTCATTCAAAATTGTGTTTTGGGTCTTATCAAGCTTGAGCTGTTGCAGCCTGCTTCGACATCTGTTGGGGCAGAAATCGATCAGTTGGTGCTAAATAACTATCAATCAGTGTTGTTTAAGTGGCCAAAGCATTTGAAAATTCAAGGCACCAACAACACTTATTGAGTCCAAACAAACTCATTCCAAATGTTGTTTTGTGTCGAATCAAGCTTGAGCTATTGCAGCCTGCTTCGACATCTGTTGGGGCAGAAATCAATCAGTTTGTGCTGACCTACAATCAATCAATGATGTTAAGGTGGCCAAAGCAATTGAAAATTGAAGGCACCAACAACACTAATTGAGTCCAAACAAACTCATTCCAAATGGTGTTTTGGGTCGAATCAAGCTTGAGCTGTTGCAGCCTGCTTCGATATCTGTTGGGGCAGAAATCAATCAGTTGGTGCTGACCTACAATCAATCAATGATGTTAAAGTGGCCAAAGCAATTGAAAATTCAAGACACCAACAACACAAATTGAGTCCAAACAAACTCATTCAAAATGGTGTTTGGGGTCTAATCAAGCTTGAGCTGTTAAAGTCTGCTTCGACATCTCTGGGGGCAGGAATCGATCAGTTGGCGCTGCATTACTATCAGTCAGTGTTGTTTAAGTGGCCGAAGCATTTGACAATTCGAGGCACCAACAACACTAATTGAGTCCAAACAAACTCATTCCAAATGGTGTTTGGGGTTGAATTAAGCTTGAGCTTTTGCAGCTTCCTTGGACATCTGTTGGTGCAGAAATCAATCATTGGGTGCTGACCCACAATCAATAAATGATATTAAAGTGGCCAAAGCAATTGAAAATTCAAGGCAGAAACAACACAAATTGAGTCCAAACAAACTCATTCAAAATGGTGTTTTGGGTCTTATCAAGCTTGAGCTGTTGCAGCCTGCTTCGACATCTGTTGGGGCAGAAATCGATCAGTTGGTGCTAAATAACTATCAATCAGTGTTGTTTAAGTGGCCAAAGCATTTGAAAATTCAAGGCACCAACAACACTTATTGAGTCCAAACAAATTCATTCCAAATGTTGTTTTGGGTCGAATCAAGCTTGAGCTGTTGCAGCCTGCTTCGACATCTGTTGGGGCAGAAATCAATCAGTTGGTGCTGACCTACAATCAATCAATGATGTTAAAGTGGCCAAAGCAATTGAAAATTCAAGGCACCAACAACACAAATTGAGTCCAAACAAACTCATTCAAGATGGTGTTCAGGGTCGATTCAAGCTTGAGCTGTTGCAGCCTGCTTCGACATCTGTTGGGGCAGAAATCAATCAGTTGGTCCTGACCTACAATCAATCAGTGATGTTAAAGTGGCCAAAGCAATTGAAAATTCAAGGCACCAACAACACTAATTGAGTCCCAACAAACTCATTCCAAATGGTGTTTTTGGTCGAATCAAGCTTGAGCTGTTGCAGCCTGCTTCGACATCTGTTGGGGCAGTAATCAATCAGTTGGCGTTGCAATACTATCATTCAGTGTTGTTTAAGTGGCCAAAGCATTTGAAAATTCAAGGCCCCAACAACACTAGTTGAGTCCAAACAAACTCATTCAAAATGGTGTTTGGGGTCGTATTAAGCTTGAGCTGTTGCAGCCTGCTTCGAAATCTGTTGGGGCAGAAATCAATCAGTTGGTGCTGACCTACAATCAATCAATGATGTTAAAGTGGCCAAAGCAATTGAACATTCAAGGCACCAACAACACAAATTGAGTCCAAACAAACTCATTCAAGATGGTGTTCAGGGTCGAATTAAGCTTGAGCTGTTGCAGCCTGCTTCGACATCTTTTGGGGTAGAAATCAATCAGTTGGTGCTGACCTACAATCAATCAATGATGTTAAAGTGGCCAAAGCAATTGAAAATTGAAGGCACCAACAACACTAATTGAGTCCAAACAAACTCATTCCAAATGGTGTTTTAGGTCGAATCAAGCTTGAGCTGTTGCAGCCTGCTTCGACATCTGTTGGGGCAGAAATCAATCAGTTGGTGCTGACCTACAATCAATTAATGATGTTAAAGTGGCCAAAGCAATTGAAAATTCAAGGCACCAACAACACAAATTGAGTCCAAACAAACTCATTCAAAATGGTGTTTTGAGTCTTATCAAGCTTGAGCTGTTGCAGCCTGCTTCGACATCTGTTGGGGCAGAAATCGATCAGTTGGTGCTAAATAACTATCAATCAGTGTTGTTTAAGTGGCCAAAGCATTTGAAAATTCAAGGCACCAACAACACTAATTGAGTCCAAACAATTTCATTCCAAATGGTGTTTTGGGTCGAATCAAGCTTGAGCTGTTGCAGCCTGCTTCGACATCTGTTGGGGCAGAAATCAATCAGTTGGTCCTGACCTACAATCAATCAGTGATGTTAAAGTGGCCAAAGCAATTGAAAATTCAAGGCACCAACAACACTAATTGAGTCCCAACAAACTCATTCCAAATGGTGTTTTGGGTCGAATCAAGCTTGAGCTGTTGCAGCCTGCTTCGACATCTGTTGGGGCAGAAATCAATCAGTTGGTCCTGACCTACAATCAATCAGTGATGTTAAATTAGACAAAGCAATTGAAAATTCAAGGAACCAACAACACTAATTGAGTCCCAACAAACTCATTCCAAATGGTGATTTGGGTCTAATTAGGCGTGACATATTGCGGCCGGCTTCGACATCTGTTAGGGCAGAAATCGATCAGTTGGTGCTAAATAACTATCAATCAGTGTTGTTTAAGTGGCCAAAGCATTTGACAATTCGAGGCACCAACAACACTAATTGAGTCCAAACAAACTCATCCAAAATGATGATTGGTGTCGGATTGAGCTTGAGCTGTTGCAGCCTGCTTCGACATCTGTTGGGGCAGAAATCAATCAGTTGGTCCTGACCTACAATCAATCAGTGATGTTAAAGTGGCCAAAGCAATTGAAAATTCAAGGCACCAACAACACTAATTGAGTCCCAACAAACTCATTCCAAATGGTGTTTTGGGTCGAATCAAGCTTGAGCTGTTGCAGCCTGCTTCGACATCTGTTGGGGCAGAAATCAATCAGTTGGTCCTGACCTACAATCAATCAGTGATGTTAAATTAGACAAAGCAATTGAAAATTCAAGGAACCAACAACACTAATTGAGTCCCAACAAACTCATTCCAAATGGTGATTTGGGTCTAATTAGGCGTGACATATTGCGGCCGGCTTCGACATCTGTTAGGGCAGAAAGCAATCAGTTGGTGCTAAATAACTATCAATCAGTGTTGTTTAAGTGGCCAAAGCATTTGACAATTCGAGGCACCAACAACACTAATTGAGTCCAAACAAACTCATCCAAAATGATGATTGGTGTCGGATTGAGCTTGAGCTGTTGCAGCCTGCTTCGACATCTGTTGGGGCAGTAATCAATCAGTTGGCGTTGCAATACTATCATTCAGTGTTGTTTAAGTGGCCAAAGCATTTGAAAATTCAAGGCCCCAACAACACTAATTGAGTCCAAACAAACTCATTCAAAATGGTGTTTGGAGTCTCATCAAGCTTGAGCTGTTGCAGCCTGCTTCGACATCTGTTGGGGCAGAAATCAATCAGTTGGTCCTGACCTACAATCAATCAGTGATGTTAAAGTGGCCAAAGCAATTGAAAATTCAAGGCACCAACAACACTAATTGAGTCCCAACAAACTCATTCCAAATGGTGTTTTGGGTCGAATCAAGCTTGAGCTGTTTCAGCCTGCTTCGACAACTGTTAGGGCAGAAATCAATCAGTTGGTCCTGACCTACAATCAATCAGTGATGTTAAATTAGACAAAGCAATTGAAAATTCAAGGAACCAACAACACTAATTGAGTCCCAACAAACTCATTCCAAATGGTGATTTGGGTCTAATTAGGCGTGAGTTATTGCGGCCGGCTTCGACATCTGTTAGGGCAGAAAGCAATCAGTTGGTGCTAAATAACTATCAATCAGTGTTGTTTAAGTGGCCAAAGCATTTGACAATTCGAGGCACCAACAACACTAATTGAGTCCAAACAAACTCATCCAAAATGATGATTGGGGTCGGATTAAGCTTGAGCTGTTGCAGCCTGCTTCGACATCTGTTGGGGCAGTAATCAATCAGTTGGCGTTGCAATACTATCAATCAGTGTTGTTTAAGTGGCCAAAGCATTTGAAAATTCAAGGCACCAACAACACTTATTGAGTCCAAACAAACTCATTCCAAATGTTGTTTTGTGTCGAATCAAGCTTGAGCTATTGCAGCCTGCTTCGACATCTGTTGGGGCAGAAATCAATCAGTTTGTGCTGACCTACAATCAATCAATGATGTTAAGGTGGCCAAAGCAATTGAAAATTGAAGGCACCAACAACACTAATTGAGTCCCAACAAACTCATTCCAAATGGTGTTTTGGGTCGAATCAAGCTTGAGCTGTTTCAGCCTGCTTCGACAACTGTTAGGGCAGAAATCAATCAGTTGGTCCTGACCTACAATCAATCAGTGATGTTAAATTAGACAAAGCAATTGAAAATTCAAGGAACCAACAACACTAATTGAGTCCCAACAAACTCATTCCAAATGGTGATTTGGGTCTAATTAGGCGTGAGTTATTGCGGCCGGCTTCGACATCTGTTAGGGCAGAAAGCAATCAGTTGGTGCTAAATAACTATCAATCAGTGTTGTTTAAGTGGCCAAAGCATTTGACAATTCGAGGCACCAACAACACTAATTGAGTCCAAACAAACTCATCCAAAATGATGATTGGGGTCGGATTAAGCTTGAGCTGTTGCAGCCTGCTTCGACATCTGTTGGGGCAGTAATCAATCAGTTGGCGTTGCAATACTATCAATCAGTGTTGTTTAAGTGGCCAAAGCATTTGAAAATTCAAGGCACCAACAACACTTATTGAGTCCAAACAAACTCATTCCAAATGTTGTTTTGTGTCGAATCAAGCTTGAGCTATTGCAGCCTGCTTCGACATCTGTTGGGGCAGAAATCAATCAGTTTGTGCTGACCTACAATCAATCAATGATGTTAAGGTGGCCAAAGCAATTGAAAATTGAAGGCACCAACAACACTAATTGAGTCCAAACAAACTCATTCCAAATGGTGTTTTGGGTCGAATCAAGCTTGAGCTGTTGCAGCCTGCTTCGATATCTGTTGGGGCAGAAATCAATCAGTTGGTGCTGACCTACAATCAATCAATGATGTTAAAGTGGCCAAAGCAATTGAAAATTCAAGGCAGAAACAACACAAATTGAGTCCAAACAAACTCATTCAAAATTGTGTTTTGGGTCTTATCAAGCTTGAGCTGTTGCAGCCTGCTTCGACATCTGTTGGGGCAAAAATCGATCAGTTGGTGCTAAATAACTATCAATCAGTGTTGTTTAAGTGGCCAAAGCATTTGAAAATTCAAGGCACCAACAACACTTATTGAGTCCAAACAAACTCATTCCAAATGTTGTTTTGTGTCGAATCAAGCTTGAGCTGTTAAAGTCTGCTTCGACATCTCTGGGGGCAGGAATCGATCAGTTGGCGCTGCATTACTATCAGTCAGTGTTGTTTAAGTGGCCGAAGCATTTGACAATTCGAGGCACCAACAACACTAATTGAGTCCAAACAAACTCATTCGAAATGGTGTTTGGGGTTGAATTAAGCTTGAGCTTTTGCAGCTTCCTTGGACATCTGTTGGTGCAGAAATCAATCATTGGGTGCTGACCCACAATCAATCAATGATGTTAAAGTGGCCAAAGCAATTGAAAATTCAAGACACCAACAACACAAATTGAGTCCAAACAAACTCATTCAAAATGGTGTTTGGGGTCTAATCAAGCTTGAGCTGTTAAAGTCTGCTTCGACATCTCTGGGGGCAGGAATCGATCAGTTGGCGCTGCATTACTATCAGTCAGTGTTGTTTAAGTGGCCGAAGCATTTGACAATTCGAGGCACCAACAACACTAATTGAGTCCAAACAAACTCATTCCAAATGGTGTTTGGGGTTGAATTAAGCTTGAGCTTTTGCAGCTTCCTTGGACATCTGTTGGTGCAGAAATCAATCATTGGGTGCTGACCCACAATCAATAAATGATATTAAAGTGGCCAAAGCAATTGAAAATTCAAGGCAGAAACAACACAAATTGAGTCCAAACAAACTCATTCAAAATGGTGTTTTGGGTCTTATCAAGCTTGAGCTGTTGCAGCCTGCTTCGACATCTGTTGGGGCAGAAATCGATCAGTTGGTGCTAAATAACTATCAATCAGTGTTGTTTAAGTGGCCAAAGCATTTGAAAATTCAAGGCACCAACAACACTTATTGAGTCCAAACAAATTCATTCCAAATGTTGTTTTGGGTCGAATTAAGCTTGAGCTGTTGCAGCCTGCTTCGACATCTGTTGGGGCAGAAATCAATCAGTTGGTGCTGACCTACAATCAATCAATGATGTTAAAGTGGCCAAAGCAATTGAAAATTCAAGGCACCAACAACACAAATTGAGTCCAAACAAACTCATTCAAGATGGTGTTCAGGGTCGATTCAAGCTTGAGCTGTTGCAGCCTGCTTCGACATCTGTTGGGGCAGAAATCAATCAGTTGGTCCTGACCTACAATCAATCAGTGATGTTAAAGTGGCCAAAGCAATTGAAAATTCAAGGCACCAACAACACTAATTGAGTCCCAACAAACTCATTCCAAATGGTGTTTTTGGTCGAATCAAGCTTGAGCTGTTGCAGCCTGCTTCGACATCTGTTGGGGCAGTAATCAATCAGTTGGCGTTGCAATACTATCATTCAGTGTTGTTTAAGTGGCCAAAGCATTTGAAAATTCAAGGCCCCAACAACACTAGTTGAGTCCAAACAAACTCATTCAAAATGGTGTTTGGGGTCGTATTAAGCTTGAGCTGTTGCAGCCTGCTTCGAAATCTGTTGGGGCAGAAATCAATCAGTTGGTGCTGACCTACAATCAATTAATGATGTTAAAGTGGCCAAAGCAATTGAACATTCAAGGCACCAACAACACAAATTGAGTCCAAACAAACTCATTCAAGATGGTGTTCAGGGTCGAATTAAGCTTGAGCTGTTGCAGCCTGCTTCGACATCTTTTGGGGTAGAAATCAATCAGTCGGTGCTGACCTACAATCAATCAATGATGTTAAAGTGGCCAAAGCAATTGAAAATTGAAGGCACCAACAACACTAATTGAGTCCAAACAAACTCATTCCAAATGGTGTTTTAGGTCGAATCAAGCTTGAGCTGTTAAAGTCTGCTTCGACATCTGTTGGGGCAGAAATCAATCAGTTGGTGCTGACCTACAATCAATTAATGATGTTAAAGTGGCCAAAGCAATTGAAAATTCAAGGCACCAACAACACAAATTGAGTCCAAACAAACTCATTCAAAATGGTGTTTTGAGTCTTATCAAGCTTGAGCTGTTGCAGCCTGCTTCGACATCTGTTGGGGCAGAAATCGATCAGTTGGTGCTAAATAACTATCAATCAGTGTTGTTTAAGTGGCCAAAGCATTTGAAAATTCAAGGCACCAACAACACTAATTGAGTCCAAACAATTTCATTCCAAATGGTGTTTTGGGTCGAATCAAGCTTGAGCTGTTGCAGCCTGCTTCGACATCTGTTGGGGCAGAAATCAATCAGTTGGTCCTGACCTACAATCAATCAGTGATGTTAAAGTGGCCAAAGCAATTGAAAATTCAAGGCACCAACAACACTAATTGAGTCCCAACAAACTCATTCCAAATGGTGTTTTGGGTCGAATCAAGCTTGAGCTGTTGCAGCCTGCTTCGACATCTGTTGGGGCAGAAATCAATCAGTTGGTGCTGACCTACAATCAATTAATGATGTTAAAGTGGCCAAAGCAATTGAAAATTCAAGGCACCAACAACACAAATTGAGTCCAAACAAACTCATTCCAATTGGTGTTTGGGGTTGAATTAAGCTTGAGCTGTTGCAGCTTCCTTGGGCATCTGTTGGGGCAGAAAGCAATCAGTTGGTGCTGACGTACTATCAATCAGTGTTGTTTAAGTGCCCAAAGCATTTGACAATTCGAGGCACCAACAACACTAATTGAGTCCAAACAAACTCATCCAAAATGATGATTGGGGTCGGATTGAGCTTGAGCTGTTGCAGCCTGCTTCGACATCTGTTGGGGCAGTAATCAATCAGTTGGCGTTGCAATACTATCATTCAGTGTTGTTTAAGTGGCCAAAGCATTTGAAAATTCAAGGCCCCAACAACACTAGTTGAGTCCAAACAAACTCATTCAAAATGGTGTTTGGGGTCGTATTAAGCTTGAGCTGTTGCAGCCTGCTTCGACATCTGTTGGGGCAGAAATCAATCAGTTGGTGCTGACCTACAATCAATCAATGATGTTAAAGTGGCCAAAGCAATTGAAAATTCAAGGCACCAACAACACAAATTGAGTCCAAACAAACTCATTCAAGATGGTGTTCAGGGTCGAATTAAGCTAGAGCTGTTGCAGCCTGCTTCGACATCTGTTGGGGCAGAAATCAATCAGTTGGTGCTGACCTACAATCAATCAATGATGTTAAAGTGGCCAAAGCAATTGAAAATTGAAGGCACCAACTAATTGAGTCCAAACAAACTCATTCCAAATGGTGTTTTCGGTCGAATCAAGCTTGAGCTGTTGCAGCCTGCTTCGACATCTGTTGGGGCAGAAATCAATCAGTTGGTGCTGACCTACAATCAATCAATGATGTTAAAGTGGCCAAAGCAATTGAAAATTCAAGGCACCAACAACACAAATTGAGTCCAAACAAACTCATTCAAAATTGTGTTTGGGGTCTAATCAAGCTTGAGCTGTTAAAGTCTGCTTCGACATCTCTGGGGGCAGGAATCGATCAGTTGGCGCTGCATTACTATCAGTCAGTGTTGTTTAAGTGGCCAAAGCATTTGACAATTCGAGGCACCAACAACACTAATTGAGTCCAAACAAACTCATTCCAAATGGTGTTTGGGGTTGAATTAAGCTTGAGCTGTTGCAGCTTCCTTGGACATCTGTTGGTGCAGAAATCAATCATTGGGTGCTGACCCACAATCAATAAATGATATTAAAGTGGCCAAAGCAATTGAAAATTCAAGGCAGAAACAACACAAATTGAGTCCAAACAAACTCATTCAAAATTGTGTTTTGGGTCTTATCAAGCTTGAGCTGTTGCAGCCTGCTTCGACATCTGTTGGGGCAGAAATCGATCAGTTGGTGCTAAATAACTATCAATCAGTGTTGTTTAAGTGGCCAAAGCATTTGAAAATTCAAGGCACCAACAACACTTATTGAGTCCAAACAAACTCATTCCAAATGTTGTTTTGTGTCGAATCAAGCTTGAGCTATTGCAGCCTGCTTCGACATCTGTTGGGGCAGAAATCAATCAGTTTGTGCTGACCTACAATCAATCAATGATGTTAAGGTGGCCAAAGCAATTGAAAATTGAAGGCACCAACAACACTAATTGAGTCCAAACAAACTCATTCCAAATGGTGTTTTGGGTCGAATCAAGCTTGAGCTGTTGCAGCCTGCTTCGATATCTGTTGGGGCAGAAATCAATCAGTTGGTGCTGACCTACAATCAATCAATGATGTTAAAGTGGCCAAAGCAATTGAAAATTCAAGACACCAACAACACAAATTGAGTCCAAACAAACTCATTCAAAATGGTGTTTGGGGTCTAATCAAGCTTGAGCTGTTAAAGTCTGCTTCGACATCTCTGGGGGCAGGAATCGATCAGTTGGCGCTGCATTACTATCAGTCAGTGTTGTTTAAGTGGCCGAAGCATTTGACAATTCGAGGCACCAACAACACTAATTGAGTCCAAACAAACTCATTCCAAATGGTGTTTGGGGTTGAATTAAGCTTGAGCTTTTGCAGCTTCCTTGGACATCTGTTGGTGCAGAAATCAATCATTGGGTGCTGACCCACAATCAATAAATGATATTAAAGTGGCCAAAGCAATTGAAAATTCAAGGCAGAAACAACACAAATTGAGTCCAAACAAACTCATTCAAAATGGTGTTTTGGGTCTTATCAAGCTTGAGCTGTTGCAGCCTGCTTCGACATCTGTTGGGGCAGAAATCGATCAGTTGGTGCTAAATAACTATCAATCAGTGTTGTTTAAGTGGCCAAAGCATTTGAAAATTCAAGGCACCAACAACACTTATTGAGTCCAAACAAATTCATTCCAAATGTTGTTTTGGGTCGAATCAAGCTTGAGCTGTTGCAGCCTGCTTCGACATCTGTTGGGGCAGAAATCAATCAGTTGGTGCTGACCTACAATCAATCAATGATGTTAAAGTGGCCAAAGCAATTGAAAATTCAAGGCACCAACAACACAAATTGAGTCCAAACAAACTCATTCAAGATGGTGTTCAGGGTCGATTCAAGCTTGAGCTGTTGCAGCCTGCTTCGACATCTGTTGGGGCAGAAATCAATCAGTTGGTCCTGACCTACAATCAATCAGTGATGTTAAAGTGGCCAAAGCAATTGAAAATTCAAGGCACCAACAACACTAATTGAGTCCCAACAAACTCATTCCAAATGGTGTTTTTGGTCGAATCAAGCTTGAGCTGTTGCAGCCTGCTTCGACATCTGTTGGGGCAGTAATCAATCAGTTGGCGTTGCAATACTATCATTCAGTGTTGTTTAAGTGGCCAAAGCATTTGAAAATTCAAGGCCCCAACAACACTAGTTGAGTCCAAACAAACTCATTCAAAATGGTGTTTGGGGTCGTATTAAGCTTGAGCTGTTGCAGCCTGCTTCGAAATCTGTTGGGGCAGAAATCAATCAGTTGGTGCTGACCTACAATCAATCAATGATGTTAAAGTGGCCAAAGCAATTGAACATTCAAGGCACCAACAACACAAATTGAGTCCAAACAAACTCATTCAAGATGGTGTTCAGGGTCGAATTAAGCTTGAGCTGTTGCAGCCTGCTTCGACATCTTTTGGGGTAGAAATCAATCAGTTGGTGCTGACCTACAATCAATCAATGATGTTAAAGTGGCCAAAGCAATTGAAAATTGAAGGCACCAACAACACTAATTGAGTCCAAACAAACTCATTCCAAATGGTGTTTTAGGTCGAATCAAGCTTGAGCTGTTGCAGCCTGCTTCGACATCTGTTGGGGCAGAAATCAATCAGTTGGTGCTGACCTACAATCAATTAATGATGTTAAAGTGGCCAAAGCAATTGAAAATTCAAGGCACCAACAACACAAATTGAGTCCAAACAAACTCATTCAAAATGGTGTTTTGAGTCTTATCAAGCTTGAGCTGTTGCAGCCTGCTTCGACATCTGTTGGGGCAGAAATCGATCAGTTGGTGCTAAATAACTATCAATCAGTGTTGTTTAAGTGGCCAAAGCATTTGAAAATTCAAGGCACCAACAACACTAATTGAGTCCAAACAATTTCATTCCAAATGGTGTTTTGGGTCGAATCAAGCTTGAGCTGTTGCAGCCTGCTTCGACATCTGTTGGGGCAGAAATCAATCAGTTGGTCCTGACCTACAATCAATCAGTGATGTTAAAGTGGCCAAAGCAATTGAAAATTCAAGGCACCAACAACACTAATTGAGTCCCAACAAACTCATTCCAAATGGTGTTTTGGGTCGAATCAAGCTTGAGCTGTTGCAGCCTGCTTCGACATCTGTTGGGGCAGAAATCAATCAGTTGGTCCTGACCTACAATCAATCAGTGATGTTAAATTAGACAAAGCAATTGAAAATTCAAGGAACCAACAACACTAATTGAGTCCCAACAAACTCATTCCAAATGGTGATTTGGGTCTAATTAGGCGTGACATATTGCGGCCGGCTTCGACATCTGTTAGGGCAGAAAGCAATCAGTTGGTGCTAAATAACTATCAATCAGTGTTGTTTAAGTGGCCAAAGCATTTGACAATTCGAGGCACCAACAACACTAATTGAGTCCAAACAAACTCATCCAAAATGATGATTGGTGTCGGATTGAGCTTGAGCTGTTGCAGCCTGCTTCGACATCTGTTGGGGCAGAAATCAATCAGTTGGTCCTGACCTACAATCAATCAGTGATGTTAAAGTGGCCAAAGCAATTGAAAATTCAAGGCACCAACAACACTAATTGAGTCCCAACAAACTCATTCCAAATGGTGTTTTGGGTCGAATCAAGCTTGAGCTGTTGCAGCCTGCTTCGACATCTGTTGGGGCAGAAATCAATCAGTTGGTCCTGACCTACAATCAATCAGTGATGTTAAATTAGACAAAGCAATTGAAAATTCAAGGAACCAACAACACTAATTGAGTCCCAACAAACTCATTCCAAATGGTGATTTGGGTCTAATTAGGCGTGACATATTGCGGCCGGCTTCGACATCTGTTAGGGCAGAAAGCAATCAGTTGGTGCTAAATAACTATCAATCAGTGTTGTTTAAGTGGCCAAAGCATTTGACAATTCGAGGCACCAACAACACTAATTGAGTCCAAACAAACTCATCCAA
The DNA here is from genome assembly GCA_906901655.1 of Sminthurides aquaticus. Lineage (NCBI taxonomy): Eukaryota > Metazoa > Arthropoda > Collembola > Symphypleona > Sminthurididae > Sminthurides > Sminthurides aquaticus. Next base: position 131,963 of record CAJQTT010000007.1, read on the forward strand.
AATGATGATTGGTGTCGGATTGAGCTTGAGCTGTTGCAGCCTGCTTCGACATCTGTTGGGGCAGTAATCAATCAGTTGGCGTTGCAATACTATCATTCAGTGTTGTTTAAGTGGCCAAAGCATTTGAAAATTCAAGGCCCCAACAACACTAATTGAGTCCAAACAAACTCATTCAAAATGGTGTTTGGAGTCTCATCAAGCTTGAGCTGTTGCAGCCTGCTTCGACATCTGTTGGGGCAGAAATCAATCAGTTGGTCCTGACCTACAATCAATCAGTGATGTTAAAGTGGCCAAAGCAATTGAAAATTCAAGGCACCAACAACACTAATTGAGTCCCAACAAACTCATTCCAAATGGTGTTTTGGGTCGAATCAAGCTTGAGCTGTTTCAGCCTGCTTCGACAACTGTTAGGGCAGAAATCAATCAGTTGGTCCTGACCTACAATCAATCAGTGATGTTAAATTAGACAAAGCAATTGAAAATTCAAGGAACCAACAACACTAATTGAGTCCCAACAAACTCATTCCAAATGGTGATTTGGGTCTAATTAGGCGTGAGTTATTGCGGCCGGCTTCGACATCTGTTAGGGCAGAAAGCAATCAGTTGGTGCTAAATAACTATCAATCAGTGTTGTTTAAGTGGCCAAAGCATTTGACAATTCGAGGCACCAACAACACTAATTGAGTCCAAACAAACTCATCCAAAATGATGATTGGGGTCGGATTAAGCTTGAGCTGTTGCAGCCTGCTTCGACATCTGTTGGGGCAGTAATCAATCAGTTGGCGTTGCAATACTATCAATCAGTGTTGTTTAAGTGGCCAAAGCATTTGAAAATTCAAGGCACCAACAACACTTATTGAGTCCAAACAAACTCATTCCAAATGTTGTTTTGTGTCGAATCAAGCTTGAGCTATTGCAGCCTGCTTCGACATCTGTTGGGGCAGAAATCAATCAGTTTGTGCTGACCTACAATCAATCAATGATGTTAAGGTGGCCAAAGCAATTGAAAATTGAAGGCACCAACAACACTAATTGAGTCCCAACAAACTCATTCCAAATGGTGTTTTGGGTCGAATCAAGCTTGAGCTGTTTCAGCCTGCTTCGACAACTGTTAGGGCAGAAATCAATCAGTTGGTCCTGACCTACAATCAATCAGTGATGTTAAATTAGACAAAGCAATTGAAAATTCAAGGAACCAACAACACTAATTGAGTCCCAACAAACTCATTCCAAATGGTGATTTGGGTCTAATTAGGCGTGAGTTATTGCGGCCGGCTTCGACATCTGTTAGGGCAGAAAGCAATCAGTTGGTGCTAAATAACTATCAATCAGTGTTGTTTAAGTGGCCAAAGCATTTGACAATTCGAGGCACCAACAACACTAATTGAGTCCAAACAAACTCATCCAAAATGATGATTGGGGTCGGATTAAGCTTGAGCTGTTGCAGCCTGCTTCGACATCTGTTGGGGCAGTAATCAATCAGTTGGCGTTGCAATACTATCAATCAGTGTTGTTTAAGTGGCCAAAGCATTTGAAAATTCAAGGCACCAACAACACTTATTGAGTCCAAACAAACTCATTCCAAATGTTGTTTTGTGTCGAATCAAGCTTGAGCTATTGCAGCCTGCTTCGACATCTGTTGGGGCAGAAATCAATCAGTTTGTGCTGACCTACAATCAATCAATGATGTTAAGGTGGCCAAAGCAATTGAAAATTGAAGGCACCAACAACACTAATTGAGTCCAAACAAACTCATTCCAAATGGTGTTTTGGGTCGAATCAAGCTTGAGCTGTTGCAGCCTGCTTCGATATCTGTTGGGGCAGAAATCAATCAGTTGGTGCTGACCTACAATCAATCAATGATGTTAAAGTGGCCAAAGCAATTGAAAATTCAAGGCAGAAACAACACAAATTGAGTCCAAACAAACTCATTCAAAATTGTGTTTTGGGTCTTATCAAGCTTGAGCTGTTGCAGCCTGCTTCGACATCTGTTGGGGCAGAAATCGATCAGTTGGTGCTAAATAACTATCAATCAGTGTTGTTTAAGTGGCCAAAGCATTTGAAAATTCAAGGCACCAACAACACTTATTGAGTCCAAACAAACTCATTCCAAATGTTGTTTTGTGTCGAATCAAGCTTGAGCTGTTAAAGTCTGCTTCGACATCTCTGGGGGCAGGAATCGATCAGTTGGCGCTGCATTACTATCAGTCAGTGTTGTTTAAGTGGCCGAAGCATTTGACAATTCGAGGCACCAACAACACTAATTGAGTCCAAACAAACTCATTCGAAATGGTGTTTGGGGTTGAATTAAGCTTGAGCTTTTGCAGCTTCCTTGGACATCTGTTGGTGCAGAAATCAATCATTGGGTGCTGACCCACAATCAATCAATGATGTTAAAGTGGCCAAAGCAATTGAAAATTCAAGACACCAACAACACAAATTGAGTCCAAACAAACTCATTCAAAATGGTGTTTGGGGTCTAATCAAGCTTGAGCTGTTAAAGTCTGCTTCGACATCTCTGGGGGCAGGAATCGATCAGTTGGCGCTGCATTACTATCAGTCAGTGTTGTTTAAGTGGCCGAAGCATTTGACAATTCGAGGCACCAACAACACTAATTGAGTCCAAACAAACTCATTCCAAATGGTGTTTGGGGTTGAATTAAGCTTGAGCTTTTGCAGCTTCCTTGGACATCTGTTGGTGCAGAAATCAATCATTGGGTGCTGACCCACAATCAATAAATGATATTAAAGTGGCCAAAGCAATTGAAAATTCAAGGCAGAAACAACACAAATTGAGTCCAAACAAACTCATTCAAAATGGTGTTTTGGGTCGAATCAAGCTTGAGCTGTTGCAGCCTGCTTCGACATCTGTTGGGGCAGAAATCAATCAGTTGGTGCTGACCTACAATCAATCAATGATGTTAAAGTGGCCAAAGCAATTGAAAATTCAAGGCACCAACAACACAAATTGAGTCCAAACAAACTCATTCAAGATGGTGTTCAGGGTCGATTCAAGCTTGAGCTGTTGCAGCCTGCTTCGACATCTGTTGGGGCAGAAATCAATCAGTTGGTCCTGACCTACAATCAATCAGTGATGTTAAAGTGGCCAAAGCAATTGAAAATTCAAGGCACCAACAACACTAATTGAGTCCCAACAAACTCATTCCAAATGGTGTTTTTGGTCGAATCAAGCTTGAGCTGTTGCAGCCTGCTTCGACATCTGTTGGGGCAGTAATCAATCAGTTGGCGTTGCAATACTATCATTCAGTGTTGTTTAAGTGGCCAAAGCATTTGAAAATTCAAGGCCCCAACAACACTAGTTGAGTCCAAACAAACTCATTCAAAATGGTGTTTGGGGTCGTATTAAGCTTGAGCTGTTGCAGCCTGCTTCGAAATCTGTTGGGGCAGAAATCAATCAGTTGGTGCTGACCTACAATCAATCAATGATGTTAAAGTGGCCAAAGCAATTGAACATTCAAGGCACCAACAACACAAATTGAGTCCAAACAAACTCATTCAAGATGGTGTTCAGGGTCGAATTAAGCTTGAGCTGTTGCAGCCTGCTTCGACATCTTTTGGGGTAGAAATCAATCAGTTGGTGCTGACCTACAATCAATCAATGATGTTAAAGTGGCCAAAGCAATTGAAAATTGAAGGCACCAACAACACTAATTGAGTCCAAACAAACTCATTCCAAATGGTGTTTTAGGTCGAATCAAGCTTGAGCTGTTGCAGCCTGCTTCGACATCTGTTGGGGCAGAAATCAATCAGTTGGTGCTGACCTACAATCAATTAATGATGTTAAAGTGGCCAAAGCAATTGAAAATTCAAGGCACCAACAACACAAATTGAGTCCAAACAAACTCATTCAAAATGGTGTTTTGAGTCTTATCAAGCTTGAGCTGTTGCAGCCTGCTTCGACATCTGTTGGGGCAGAAATCGATCAGTTGGTGCTAAATAACTATCAATCAGTGTTGTTTAAGTGGCCAAAGCATTTGAAAATTCAAGGCACCAACAACACTAATTGAGTCCAAACAATTTCATTCCAAATGGTGTTTTGGGTCGAATCAAGCTTGAGCTGTTGCAGCCTGCTTCGACATCTGTTGGGGCAGAAATCAATCAGTTGGTCCTGACCTACAATCAATCAGTGATGTTAAAGTGGCCAAAGCAATTGAAAATTCAAGGCACCAACAACACTAATTGAGTCCCAACAAACTCATTCCAAATGGTGTTTTGGGTCGAATCAAGCTTGAGCTGTTGCAGCCTGCTTCGACATCTGTTGGGGCAGAAATCAATCAGTTGGTCCTGACCTACAATCAATCAGTGATGTTAAATTAGACAAAGCAATTGAAAATTCAAGGAACCAACAACACTAATTGAGTCCCAACAAACTCATTCCAAATGGTGATTTGGGTCTAATTAGGCGTGACATATTGCGGCCGGCTTCGACATCTGTTAGGGCAGAAAGCAATCAGTTGGTGCTAAATAACTATCAATCAGTGTTGTTTAAGTGGCCAAAGCATTTGACAATTCGAGGCACCAACAACACTAATTGAGTCCAAACAAACTCATCCAAAATGATGATTGGTGTCGGATTGAGCTTGAGCTGTTGCAGCCTGCTTCGACATCTGTTGGGGCAGAAATCAATCAGTTGGTCCTGACCTACAATCAATCAGTGATGTTAAAGTGGCCAAAGCAATTGAAAATTCAAGGCACCAACAACACTAATTGAGTCCCAACAAACTCATTCCAAATGGTGTTTTGGGTCGAATCAAGCTTGAGCTGTTGCAGCCTGCTTCGACATCTGTTGGGGCAGAAATCAATCAGTTGGTCCTGACCTACAATCAATCAGTGATGTTAAATTAGACAAAGCAATTGAAAATTCAAGGAACCAACAACACTAATTGAGTCCCAACAAACTCATTCCAAATGGTGATTTGGGTCTAATTAGGCGTGACATATTGCGGCCGGCTTCGACATCTGTTAGGGCAGAAAGCAATCAGTTGGTGCTAAATAACTATCAATCAGTGTTGTTTAAGTGGCCAAAGCATTTGACAATTCGAGGCACCAACAACACTAATTGAGTCCAAACAAACTCATCCAAAATGATGATTGGTGTCGGATTGAGCTTGAGCTGTTGCAGCCTGCTTCGACATCTGTTGGGGCAGTAATCAATCAGTTGGCGTTGCAATACTATCATTCAGTGTTGTTTAAGTGGCCAAAGCATTTGAAAATTCAAGGCCCCAACAACACTAATTGAGTCCAAACAAACTCATTCAAAATGGTGTTTGGAGTCTCATCAAGCTTGAGCTGTTGCAGCCTGCTTCGACATCTGTTGGGGCAGAAATCAATCAGTTGGTCCTGACCTACAATCAATCAGTGATGTTAAAGTGGCCAAAGCAATTGAAAATTCAAGGCACCAACAACACTAATTGAGTCCCAACAAACTCATTCCAAATGGTGTTTTGGGTCGAATCAAGCTTGAGCTGTTTCAGCCTGCTTCGACAACTGTTAGGGCAGAAATCAATCAGTTGGTCCTGACCTACAATCAATCAGTGATGTTAAATTAGACAAAGCAATTGAAAATTCAAGGAACCAACAACACTAATTGAGTCCCAACAAACTCATTCCAAATGGTGATTTGGGTCTAATTAGGCGTGAGTTATTGCGGCCGGCTTCGACATCTGTTAGGGCAGAAAGCAATCAGTTGGTGCTAAATAACTATCAATCAGTGTTGTTTAAGTGGCCAAAGCATTTGACAATTCGAGGCACCAACAACACTAATTGAGTCCAAACAAACTCATCCAAAATGATGATTGGGGTCGGATTAAGCTTGAGCTGTTGCAGCCTGCTTCGACATCTGTTGGGGCAGTAATCAATCAGTTGGCGTTGCAATACTATCAATCAGTGTTGTTTAAGTGGCCAAAGCATTTGAAAATTCAAGGCACCAACAACACTTATTGAGTCCAAACAAACTCATTCCAAATGTTGTTTTGTGTCGAATCAAGCTTGAGCTATTGCAGCCTGCTTCGACATCTGTTGGGGCAGAAATCAATCAGTTTGTGCTGACCTACAATCAATCAATGATGTTAAGGTGGCCAAAGCAATTGAAAATTGAAGGCACCAACAACACTAATTGAGTCCCAACAAACTCATTCCAAATGGTGTTTTGGGTCGAATCAAGCTTGAGCTGTTTCAGCCTGCTTCGACAACTGTTAGGGCAGAAATCAATCAGTTGGTCCTGACCTACAATCAATCAGTGATGTTAAATTAGACAAAGCAATTGAAAATTCAAGGAACCAACAACACTAATTGAGTCCCAACAAACTCATTCCAAATGGTGATTTGGGTCTAATTAGGCGTGAGTTATTGCGGCCGGCTTCGACATCTGTTAGGGCAGAAAGCAATCAGTTGGTGCTAAATAACTATCAATCAGTGTTGTTTAAGTGGCCAAAGCATTTGACAATTCGAGGCACCAACAACACTAATTGAGTCCAAACAAACTCATCCAAAATGATGATTGGGGTCGGATTAAGCTTGAGCTGTTGCAGCCTGCTTCGACATCTGTTGGGGCAGTAATCAATCAGTTGGCGTTGCAATACTATCAATCAGTGTTGTTTAAGTGGCCAAAGCATTTGAAAATTCAAGGCACCAACAACACTTATTGAGTCCAAACAAACTCATTCCAAATGTTGTTTTGTGTCGAATCAAGCTTGAGCTATTGCAGCCTGCTTCGACATCTGTTGGGGCAGAAATCAATCAGTTTGTGCTGACCTACAATCAATCAATGATGTTAAGGTGGCCAAAGCAATTGAAAATTGAAGGCACCAACAACACTAATTGAGTCCAAACAAACTCATTCCAAATGGTGTTTTGGGTCGAATCAAGCTTGAGCTGTTGCAGCCTGCTTCGATATCTGTTGGGGCAGAAATCAATCAGTTGGTGCTGACCTACAATCAATCAATGATGTTAAAGTGGCCAAAGCAATTGAAAATTCAAGGCAGAAACAACACAAATTGAGTCCAAACAAACTCATTCAAAATTGTGTTTTGGGTCTTATCAAGCTTGAGCTGTTGCAGCCTGCTTCGACATCTGTTGGGGCAGAAATCGATCAGTTGGTGCTAAATAACTATCAATCAGTGTTGTTTAAGTGGCCAAAGCATTTGAAAATTCAAGGCACCAACAACACTTATTGAGTCCAAACAAACTCATTCCAAATGTTGTTTTGTGTCGAATCAAGCTTGAGCTGTTAAAGTCTGCTTCGACATCTCTGGGGGCAGGAATCGATCAGTTGGCGCTGCATTACTATCAGTCAGTGTTGTTTAAGTGGCCGAAGCATTTGACAATTCGAGGCACCAACAACACTAATTGAGTCCAAACAAACTCATTCGAAATGGTGTTTGGGGTTGAATTAAGCTTGAGCTTTTGCAGCTTCCTTGGACATCTGTTGGTGCAGAAATCAATCATTGGGTGCTGACCCACAATCAATCAATGATGTTAAAGTGGCCAAAGCAATTGAAAATTCAAGACACCAACAACACAAATTGAGTCCAAACAAACTCATTCAAAATGGTGTTTGGGGTCTAATCAAGCTTGAGCTGTTAAAGTCTGCTTCGACATCTCTGGGGGCAGGAATCGATCAGTTGGCGCTGCATTACTATCAGTCAGTGTTGTTTAAGTGGCCGAAGCATTTGACAATTCGAGGCACCAACAACACTAATTGAGTCCAAACAAACTCATTCCAAATGGTGTTTGGGGTTGAATTAAGCTTGAGCTTTTGCAGCTTCCTTGGACATCTGTTGGTGCAGAAATCAATCATTGGGTGCTGACCCACAATCAATAAATGATATTAAAGTGGCCAAAGCAATTGAAAATTCAAGGCAGAAACAACACAAATTGAGTCCAAACAAACTCATTCAAAATGGTGTTTTGGGTCTTATCAAGCTTGAGCTGTTGCAGCCTGCTTCGACATCTGTTGGGGCAGAAATCGATCAGTTGGTGCTAAATAACTATCAATCAGTGTTGTTTAAGTGGCCAAAGCATTTGAAAATTCAAGGCACCAACAACACTTATTGAGTCCAAACAAATTCATTCCAAATGTTGTTTTGGGTCGAATCAAGCTTGAGCTGTTGCAGCCTGCTTCGACATCTGTTGGGGCAGAAATCAATCAGTTGGTGCTGACCTACAATCAATCAATGATGTTAAAGTGGCCAAAGCAATTGAAAATTCAAGGCACCAACAACACAAATTGAGTCCAAACAAACTCATTCAAGATGGTGTTCAGGGTCGATTCAAGCTTGAGCTGTTGCAGCCTGCTTCGACATCTGTTGGGGCAGAAATCAATCAGTTGGTCCTGACCTACAATCAATCAGTGATGTTAAAGTGGCCAAAGCAATTGAAAATTCAAGGCACCAACAACACTAATTGAGTCCCAACAAACTCATTCCAAATGGTGTTTTTGGTCGAATCAAGCTTGAGCTGTTGCAGCCTGCTTCGACATCTGTTGGGGCAGTAATCAATCAGTTGGCGTTGCAATACTATCATTCAGTGTTGTTTAAGTGGCCAAAGCATTTGAAAATTCAAGGCCCCAACAACACTAGTTGAGTCCAAACAAACTCATTCAAAATGGTGTTTGGGGTCGTATTAAGCTTGAGCTGTTGCAGCCTGCTTCGAAATCTGTTGGGGCAGAAATCAATCAGTTGGTGCTGACCTACAATCAATCAATGATGTTAAAGTGGCCAAAGCAATTGAACATTCAAGGCACCAACAACACAAATTGAGTCCAAACAAACTCATTCAAGATGGTGTTCAGGGTCGAATTAAGCTTGAGCTGTTGCAGCCTGCTTCGACATCTTTTGGGGTAGAAATCAATCAGTTGGTGCTGACCTACAATCAATCAATGATGTTAAAGTGGCCAAAGCAATTGAAAATTGAAGGCACCAACAACACTAATTGAGTCCAAACAAACTCATTCCAAATGGTGTTTTAGGTCGAATCAAGCTTGAGCTGTTGCAGCCTGCTTCGACATCTGTTGGGGCAGAAATCAATCAGTTGGTGCTGACCTACAATCAATTAATGATGTTAAAGTGGCCAAAGCAATTGAAAATTCAAGGCACCAACAACACAAATTGAGTCCAAACAAACTCATTCAAAATGGTGTTTTGAGTCTTATCAAGCTTGAGCTGTTGCAGCCTGCTTCGACATCTGTTGGGGCAGAAATCGATCAGTTGGTGCTAAATAACTATCAATCAGTGTTGTTTAAGTGGCCAAAGCATTTGAAAATTCAAGGCACCAACAACACTAATTGAGTCCAAACAATTTCATTCCAAATGGTGTTTTGGGTCGAATCAAGCTTGAGCTGTTGCAGCCTGCTTCGACATCTGTTGGGGCAGAAATCAATCAGTTGGTCCTGACCTACAATCAATCAGTGATGTTAAAGTGGCCAAAGCAATTGAAAATTCAAGGCACCAACAACACTAATTGAGTCCCAACAAACTCATTCCAAATGGTGTTTTGGGTCGAATCAAGCTTGAGCTGTTGCAGCCTGCTTCGACATCTGTTGGGGCAGAAATCAATCAGTTGGTCCTGACCTACAATCAATCAGTGATGTTAAATTAGACAAAGCAATTGAAAATTCAAGGAACCAACAACACTAATTGAGTCCCAACAAACTCATTCCAAATGGTGATTTGGGTCTAATTAGGCGTGACATATTGCGGCCGGCTTCGACATCTGTTAGGGCAGAAAGCAATCAGTTGGTGCTAAATAACTATCAATCAGTGTTGTTTAAGTGGCCAAAGCATTTGACAATTCGAGGCACCAACAACACTAATTGAGTCCAAACAAACTCATCCAAAATGATGATTGGTGTCGGATTGAGCTTGAGCTGTTGCAGCCTGCTTCGACATCTGTTGGGGCAGAAATCAATCAGTTGGTCCTGACCTACAATCAATCAGTGATGTTAAAGTGGCCAAAGCAATTGAAAATTCAAGGCACCAACAACACTAATTGAGTCCCAACAAACTCATTCCAAATGGTGTTTTGGGTCGAATCAAGCTTGAGCTGTTGCAGCCTGCTTCGACATCTGTTGGGGCAGAAATCAATCAGTTGGTCCTGACCTACAATCAATCAGTGATGTTAAATTAGACAAAGCAATTGAAAATTCAAGGAACCAACAACACTAATTGAGTCCCAACAAACTCATTCCAAATGGTGATTTGGGTCTAATTAGGCGTGACATATTGCGGCCGGCTTCGACATCTGTTAGGGCAGAAAGCAATCAGTTGGTGCTAAATAACTATCAATCAGTGTTGTTTAAGTGGCCAAAGCATTTGACAATTCGAGGCACCAACAACACTAATTGAGTCCAAACAAACTCATCCAAAATGATGATTGGTGTCGGATTGAGCTTGAGCTGTTGCAGCCTGCTTCGACATCTGTTGGGGCAGTAATCAATCAGTTGGCGTTGCAATACTATCATTCAGTGTTGTTTAAGTGGCCAAAGCATTTGAAAATTCAAGGCCCCAACAACACTAATTGAGTCCAAACAAACTCATTCAAAATGGTGTTTGGAGTCTCATCAAGCTTGAGCTGTTGCAGCCTGCTTCGACATCTGTTGGGGCAGAAATCAATCAGTTGGTCCTGACCTACAATCAATCAGTGATGTTAAAGTGGCCAAAGCAATTGAAAATTCAAGGCACCAACAACACTAATTGAGTCCCAACAAACTCATTCCAAATGGTGTTTTGGGTCGAATCAAGCTTGAGCTGTTTCAGCCTGCTTCGACAACTGTTAGGGCAGAAATCAATCAGTTGGTCCTGACCTACAATCAATCAGTGATGTTAAATTAGACAAAGCAATTGAAAATTCAAGGAACCAACAACACTAATTGAGTCCCAACAAACTCATTCCAAATGGTGATTTGGGTCTAATTAGGCGTGAGTTATTGCGGCCGGCTTCGACATCTGTTAGGGCAGAAAGCAATCAGTTGGTGCTAAATAACTATCAATCAGTGTTGTTTAAGTGGCCAAAGCATTTGACAATTCGAGGCACCAACAACACTAATTGAGTCCAAACAAACTCATCCAAAATGATGATTGGGGTCGGATTAAGCTTGAGCTGTTGCAGCCTGCTTCGACATCTGTTGGGGCAGTAATCAATCAGTTGGCGTTGCAATACTATCAATCAGTGTTGTTTAAGTGGCCAAAGCATTTGAAAATTCAAGGCACCAACAACACTTATTGAGTCCAAACAAACTCATTCCAAATGTTGTTTTGTGTCGAATCAAGCTTGAGCTATTGCAGCCTGCTTCGACATCTGTTGGGGCAGAAATCAATCAGTTTGTGCTGACCTACAATCAATCAATGATGTTAAGGTGGCCAAAGCAATTGAAAATTGAAGGCACCAACAACACTAATTGAGTCCCAACAAACTCATTCCAAATGGTGTTTTGGGTCGAATCAAGCTTGAGCTGTTTCAGCCTGCTTCGACAACTGTTAGGGCAGAAATCAATCAGTTGGTCCTGACCTACAATCAATCAGTGATGTTAAATTAGACAAAGCAATTGAAAATTCAAGGAACCAACAACACTAATTGAGTCCCAACAAACTCATTCCAAATGGTGATTTGGGTCTAATTAGGCGTGAGTTATTGCGGCCGGCTTCGACATCTGTTAGGGCAGAAAGCAATCAGTTGGTGCTAAATAACTATCAATCAGTGTTGTTTAAGTGGCCAAAGCATTTGACAATTCGAGGCACCAACAACACTAATTGAGTCCAAACAAACTCATCCAAAATGATGATTGGGGTCGGATTAAGCTTGAGCTGTTGCAGCCTGCTTCGACATCTGTTGGGGCAGTAATCAATCAGTTGGCGTTGCAATACTATCAATCAGTGTTGTTTAAGTGGCCAAAGCATTTGAAAATTCAAGGCACCAACAACACTTATTGAGTCCAAACAAACTCATTCCAAATGTTGTTTTGTGTCGAATCAAGCTTGAGCTATTGCAGCCTGCTTCGACATCTGTTGGGGCAGAAATCAATCAGTTTGTGCTGACCTACAATCAATCAATGATGTTAAGGTGGCCAAAGCAATTGAAAATTGAAGGCACCAACAACACTAATTGAGTCCAAACAAACTCATTCCAAATGGTGTTTTGGGTCGAATCAAGCTTGAGCTGTTGCAGCCTGCTTCGACATCTGTTGGGGCAGAAATCAATCAGTTGGTGCTGACCTACAATCAATCAATGATGTTAAAGTGGCCAAAGCAATTGAAAATTCAAGACACCAACAACACAAATTGAGTCCAAACAAACTCATTCAAAATGGTGTTTGGGGTCTAATCAAGCTTGAGCTGTTAAAGTCTGCTTCGACATCTCTGGGGGCAGGAATCGATCAGTTGGCGCTGCATTACTATCAGTCAGTGTTGTTTAAGTGGCCGAAGCATTTGACAATTCGAGGCACCAACAACACTAATTGAGTCCAAACAAACTCATTCGAAATGGTGTTTGGGGTTGAATTAAGCTTGAGCTTTTGCAGCTTCCTTGGACATCTGTTGGTGCAGAAATCAATCATTGGGTGCTGACCCACAATCAATAAATGATATTAAAGTGGCCAAAGCAATTGAAAATTCAAGGCAGAAACAACACAAATTGAGTCCAAACAAACTCATTCAAAATGGTGTTTTGGGTCTTATCAAGCTTGAGCTGTTGCAGCCTGCTTCGACATCTGTTGGGGCAGAAATCGATCAGTTGGTGCTAAATAACTATCAATCAGTGTTGTTTAAGTGGCCAAAGCATTTGAAAATTCAAGGCACCAACAACACTTATTGAGTCCAAACAAATTCATTCCAAATGTTGTTCAGGGTCGAATTAAGCTTGAGCTGTTGCAGCCTGCTTCGACATCTTTTGGGGTAGAAATCAATCAGTTGGTGCTGACCTACAATCAATCAATGATGTTAAAGTGGCCAAAGCAATTGAAAATTGAAGGCACCAACAACACTAATTGAGTCCAAACAAACTCATTCCAAATGGTGTTTTAGGTCGAATCAAGCTTGAGCTGTTGCAGCCTGCTTCGACATCTGTTGGGGCAGAAATCAATCAGTTGGTGCTGACCTACAATCAATTAATGATGTTAAAGTGGCCAAAGCAATTGAAAATTCAAGGCACCAACAACACAAATTGAGTCCAAACAAACTCATTCAAAATGGTGTTTTGAGTCTTATCAAGCTTGAGCTGTTGCAGCCTGCTTCGACATCTGTTGGGGCAGAAATCGATCAGTTGGTGCTAAATAACTATCAATCAGTGTTGTTTAAGTGGCCAAAGCATTTGAAAATTCAAGGCACCAACAACACTAATTGAGTCCAAACAATTTCATTCCAAATGGTGTTTTGGGTCGAATCAAGCTTGAGCTGTTGCAGCCTGCTTCGACATCTGTTGGGGCAGAAATCAATCAGTTGGTCCTGACCTACAATCAATCAGTGATGTTAAAGTGGCCAAAGCAATTGAAAATTCAAGGCACCAACAACACTAATTGAGTCCCAACAAACTCATTCCAAATGGTGTTTTGGGTCGAATCAAGCTTGAGCTGTTGCAGCCTGCTTCGACATCTGTTGGGGCAGAAATCAATCAGTTGGTCCTGACCTACAATCAATCAGTGATGTTAAATTAGACAAAGCAATTGAAAATTCAAGGAACCAACAACACTAATTGAGTCCCAACAAACTCATTCCAAATGGTGATTTGGGTCTAATTAGGCGTGACATATTGCGGCCGGCTTCGACATCTGTTAGGGCAGAAAGCAATCAGTTGGTGCTAAATAACTATCAATCAGTGTTGTTTAAGTGGCCAAAGCATTTGACAATTCGAGGCACCAACAACACTAATTGAGTCCAAACAAACTCATCCAAAATGATGATTGGGGTCGGATTAAGCTTGAGCTGTTGCAGCCTGCTTCGACATCTGTTGGGGCAGTAATCAATCAGTTGGCGTTGCAATACTATCATTCAGTGATGTTTAAGTGGCCAAAGCATTTGAAAATTCAAGGCCCCAACAACACTAATTGAGTCCAAACAAACTCATTCAAAATGGTGTTTGGAGTCTCATCAAGCTTGAGCTGTTGCAGCCTGCTTCGACATCTGTTGGGGCGGAAATCATTCAGTTGGTGCTGACCTACAATCAATCAATGATGTTAAAGTGGCCAAAGCAATTGAAAATTCAAGGCACCAACAGCACAAATTGAGTCCAAACAAACTCATTCAAAATGGTGTTTGGGGTCTAATCAAGCTTGAGCTGTCAAAGTCTGCTTCGACATCTGTGGGGGCAGGAATCAATCCGTTGGCGCTGCATTACTATCAGTCAGTGTTGTTTAAGTGGCCAAAGCATTTGACAATTCGAGGCACCAACAACACTAATTGAGTCCAAACAAACTCATTCCAAATGGTGTTTGGGGTTGAATTAAGCTTGAGCTGTTGCAGCTTCCTTGGACATCTGTTGGTGCAGAAATCAATCAGTTGGTGCTGACCCACAATCAATCAATGATGTTAAAGTGGCCAAAGCAATTGAAAATTCAAGGCACCAACAACACAAATTGAGTCCAAACAAACTCATTCAAAATGGTGTTTGGGGTCTAATCAAGCTTGAGCTGTTAAAGTCTGCTTCGACATATGTGGGGGCAGGAATCGATCAGTTGGCGCTGCATTACTATCAGTCAGTGTTGTTTAAGTGGCCAAAGCATTTGACAATTCGAGGCACCAACAACACTAATTGAGTCCAAACAAACTCATTCCAAATGGTGTTTGGGGTTAAATTAAGCCTGAGCTGTTGCAGCTTCCTTGGACATCTGTTAATGCAGAAATCAATCAGTTGGTGCTGACCCACAATCAATAAATGATGTTAAAGTGGCCAAAGCAATTGAAAATTCAAGGCAGAAACAACACAAATTGAGTCCAAACAAACTCATTCAAAATGGTGTTTTGGGTCTCATCAAGCTTGAGCTGTTGCAGCCTGCTTCGACATCTGTTGGGGCAGAAATCGATCAGTTGGTGCTAAATAACTATCAATCAGTGTTGTTTAAGTGGCCAAAGCATTTGAAAATTCAAGGCACCAACAACACTAATTGAGTCCAAACAAACTCATTCAAAATGGTGTTTGGGGTCTAATCAAGCTTGAGCTGTTAAAGTCTGCTTCGACATCTGTGGGGGCAGGAATCGATCAGTTGGCGCTGCATAACTATCAGTCAGTGTTGTTTAAGTGGCCAAAGCATTTGACAATTCGAGGCACCAACAGCACTGATTGAGTCCAAACAAACTCATTCAAAATGGTGTTTGGGGTTGAATTAAGCTTGAGCTGTTGCAGCTTCCTTGGACATCTGTTGGGGCAGAAAGCAATCAGTTGGTGCTGACCTACTATCAATCAGTGTTGTTTAAGTGCCCAAAGCATTTGACAATTCGAGGCACCAACAACACTAATTGAGTCCAAACAAACTCATCCAAAATGATGATTGGGGTCGGATTGAGCTTGAGCTGTTGCAGCCTGCTTCGACATCTGTTGGGGCAGTAATCAATCAGTTGGCGTTGCAATACTATCATTCAGTGTTGTTTAAGTGGCCAAAGCATTTGAAAATTCAAGGCCCCAACAACACTAGTTGAGTCCAAACAAACTCATTCAAAATGGTGTTTGGGGTCGTATTAAGCTTGAGCTGTTGCAGCCTGCTTCGACATCTGTTGGGGCAGAAATCAATCAGTTGGTGCTGACCTACAATCAATCAATGATGTTAAAGTGGCCAAACCAATTGAAAATTCAAGGCACCAACAACACAAATTGAGTCCAAACAAACTCATTCAAGATGGTGTTCAGGGTCGAATTAAGCTTGAGCTGTTGCAGCCTGCTTCGACATCTGTTGGGGCAGTAATCAATCAGTTGGCGTTGCAATACTATCATTCAGTGTTGTTTAAGTGGCCAAAGCATTTGAAAATTCAAGGCCCCAACAACACTAGTGGAGTCCAAACAAACTCATTCAAAATGGTGTTCAGGGTCGAATTAAGCTTGAGCTGTTGCAGCCTGCTTCGACATCTGTTGGGGCAGTAATCAATCAGTTGGCGTTGCAATACTATCATTCAGTGTTGTTTAAGTGGCCAAAGCATTTGACAATTCGAGGCACCAACAACACTGATTGAGTCCAAACAAACTCATTCAAAATGGTGTTTGGGGTTGAATTAAGCTTGAGCTGTTGCAGCTTCCTTGGACATCTGTTGGGGCAGAAAGCAATCAGTTGGTGCTGACCTACTATCAATCAGTGTTGTTTAAGTGCCCAAAGCATTTGACAATTCGAGGCACCAACAACACTAATTGAGTCCAAACAAACTCATCCAAAATGATGATTGGGGTCGGATTGAGCTTCAGCTGTTGCAGCCTGCTTCGACATCTGTTGGGGCAGAAATCGATCAGTTGGTGCTAAATAACTATCAATCAGTGTTGTTTAAGTGGCCAAAGCATTTGACAATTCGAGGCACCAACAACACTAATTGAGTCCAAACAAACTCATCCAAAATGATGATTGGGGTCGGATTAAGCTTGAGCTGTTGCAGCCTGCTTCGACATCTGTTGGGGCAGTAATCAATCAATTGGCGTTGCAATACTATCATTCAGTGTTGTTTAAGTGGCCAAAGCATTTGAAAATTCAAGGCCCCAACAACACTAATTGAGTCCAAACAAACTCATTCAAAATGGTGTTTGGAGTCTCATCAAGCTTGAGCTGTTGCAGCCTGCTTCGACATCTGTTGGGGCGGAAATCATTCAGTTGGTGCTGACCTAGAATCAATCAATGATGTTAAAGTGGCCAAAGCAATTGAAAATTCAAGGCACCAACAGCACAAATTGAGTCCAAACAAACTCATTCAAAATGGTGTTTGGGGTCTAATCAAGCTTGAGCTGTTGCAGCCTGCTTCGACATCTGTTGGGGCAGTAATCAATCAGTTGGCGTTGCAATACTATCATTCAGTGTTGTTTAAGTGGCCAAAGCATTTGACAATTCGAGGCACCAACAACACTAATTGAGTCCAAACAAACTCATTCCAAATGGTGTTTGGGGTTGAATTAAGCTTGAGCTGTTGCAGCTTCCTTGGACATCTGTTGGTGCAGAAATCAATCAGTTGGTGCTGACCCACAATCAATGAATGATGTTAAAGTGGCCAAAGCAATTTAAAATTCAAGGCAGAAACAACACAAATTGAGTCCAAACAAACTCATTCAAAATGGTGTTTTGGGTCTCATCAAGCTTGAGCTGTTGCAGCCTGCTTCGACATCTGTGGGGGCAGGAATCGATTAGTTGGCGCTGCATTACTATCAGTCAGTGTTGTTTAAGTGGCCAAAGCATTTGACAATTTGAGGCACCAACAACACTGATTGAGTCCAAACAAACTCATTCAAAATGGTTTTTGGGGTTGAATTAAGCTTGAGCTGTTGCAGCTTCCTTGGACATCTGTTGGGGCAGAAAGCAATCAGTTGGTGCTGACCTACTATCAATCAGTGTTGTTTAAGTGCCCAAAGCATTTGACAATTCGAGGCACCAACAACACTAATTGAGTCCAAACAAACTCATCCAAAATGATGATTGGGGTCGGATTGAGCTTGAGCTGTTGCAGCCTGCTTCGACATCTGTTGGGGCAGTAATCAATCAGTTGGCGTTGCAATACTATCATTCAGTGTTGTTTAAGTGGCCAAAGCATTTGAAAATTCAAGGCCCCAACAACACTAGTTGAGTCCAAACAAACTCATTCAAAATGGTGTTTGGGGTCGTATTAAGCTTGAGCTGTTGCAGCCTGCTTCGACATCTGTTGGGGCAGAAATCAATCAGTTGGTGCTGACCTACAATCAATCAATGATGTTAAAGTGGCCAAAGCAATTGAAAATTGAAGGCACCAACAACACAAATTGAGTCCAAACAAACTCATTCAAGATGGTGTTCAGGGTCGAATTAAGCTTGAGCTGTTGCAGCCTGCTTCGACATCTGTTGGGGCAGTAATCAATTAGTTGGCGTTGCAATACTATCATTCAGTGTTGTTTAAGTGGCCAAAGCATTTGAAAATTCAAGGCCCCAACAACACTAGTGGAGTCCAAACAAACTCATTCAAAATGGTGTTCAGGGTCGAATTAAGCTTGAGCTGTTGCAGCCTGCTTCGACATCTGTTGGGGCAGTAATCAATCAGTTGGCGTTGCAATACTATCATTCAGTGTTGTTTAAGTGGCCAAAGCATTTGAAAATTCAAGGCCCCAACAACACTAGTTGAGTCCAAACAAACTCATTCAAAATGGTGTTTGGGGTCGTATTAAGCTTGAGCTGTTGCAGCCTGCTTCGACATCTGTTGGGGCAGAAATCAATCAGTTGGTGCTGACCTACAATCAATGAATGATGTTAAAGTGGCCAAAGCAATTGAAAATTCAAGGCACCAACAACACAAATTGAGTCCAAACAAACTCATTCAAGATGGTGTTCAGGGTCGAATTAAGCTTGAGCTGTTGCAGCCTGCTTCGACATCTTTTGGGGTAGAAATCAATCAGTTGGTGCTGACCTACAATCAATCAATGATGTTAAAGTGGCCAAAGCAATTGAAAATTGAAGGCACCAACAACACTAATTGAGTCCAAACAAACTCATTCCAAATGGTGTTTTGGGTCGAATCAAGCTTGAGCTGTTGCAGCCTGCTTCGATATCTGTTGGGGCAGAAATCAATCAGTTGGTGCTGACCTACAATCAATCAATGATGTTAAAGTGGCCAAAGCAATTGAAAATTCAAGGCACCAACAACACAAATTGAGTCCAAACAAACTCATTCAAAATGGTGTTTGGGGTCTAATCAAGCTTGAGCTGTTAAAGTCTGCTTCGACATCTGTGGGGGCAGGAATCGATCCGTTGGCGCTGCATTACTATCAGTCAGTGTTGTTTAAGTGGCCAAAGCATTTGACAATTCGAGGCACCAACAACACTAATTGAGTCCAAACAAACTCATTCCAAATGGTGTTTGGGGTTGAATTAAGCTTGAGCTGTTGCAGCTTCCTTGGACATCTGTTGGTGCAGAAATCAATCAGTTGGTGCTGACCCACAATCAATAAATGATGTAAAAGTGGCCAAAGCAATTGAAAATTCAAGGCAGAAACAACACAAATTGAGTCCAAACAAACTCATTCAAAATGGTGTTTTGGGTCTCATCAAGCTTGAGCTGTTGCAGCCTGCTTCGACATCTGTTGGGGCAGAAATCGATCAGTTGGTGCTAAATAACTATCAATCAGTGTTGTTTAAGTGGCCAAAGCATTTGAAAATTCAAGGCACCAACAACACTAATTGAGTCCAAACAAACTCATTCCAAATGGTGTTTTGGGTCTAATCAAGCTTGAGCTGTTAAAGTCTGCTTCGACATCTGTGGGGGCAGGAATCGATCAGTTGGCGCTGCATTACTATCAGTCAGTGTTGTTTAAGTGGCCAAAGCATTTGACAATTTGAGGCACCAACAACACTGATTGAGTCCAAACAAACTCATTCAAAATGGTGTTTGGGGTTGAATTAAGCTTGAGCTGTTGCAGCTTCCTTGGACATCTGTTGGGGCAGAAAGCAATCAGTTGGTGCTGACCTACTATCAATCAGTGTTGTTTAAGTGCCCAAAGCATTTGACAATTCGAGGCACCAACAACACTAATTGAGTCCAAACAAACTCATCCAAAATGATGATTGGGGTCGGATTGAGCTTGAGCTGTTGCAGCCTGCTTCGACATCTGTTGGGGCAGTAATCAATCAGTTGGCGTTGCAATACTATCATTCAGTGTTGTTTAAGTGGCCAAAGCATTTGAAAATTCAAGGCCCCAACAACACTAGTTGAGTCCAAACAAACTCATTCAAAATGGTGTTTCGGGTCGTATTAAGCTTGAGCTGTTGCAGCCTACTTCGACTTCTGTTGGGGCAGAAATCAATCAGTTGGTGCTGACCTACAATCAATCAATGATGTTAAAGTGGCCAAAGCAATTGAAAATTGAAGGCACCAACAACACAAATTGAGTCCAAACAAACTCATTCAAGATGGTGTTCAGGGTCGAATTAAGCTTGAGCTGTTGCAGCCTGCTTCGACATCTGTTGGGGCAGTAATCAATCAGTTGGCGTTGCAATACTATCATTCAGTGTTGTTTAAATGGCCAAAGCATTTGAAAATTCAAGGCCCCAACAACACTAGTTGAGTCCAAACAAACTCATTCAAAATGGTGTTTGGGGTCGTATTAAGCTTGAGCTGTTGCAGCCTGCTTCGACATCTGTTGGGGCAGAAATCAATCAGTTGGTGCTGACCTACAATCAATCAATGATGTTAAAGTGGCCAAAGCAATTGAAAATTCAAGGCCCCAACAACACTAGTTGAGTCCAAACAAACTCATTCAAAATGGTGTTTGGGGTCGTATTAAGCTTGAGCTGTTGCAGCCTGCTTCGACATCTGTTGGGGCAGAAATCAATCAGTTGGTGCTGACCTACAATCAATCAATGATGTTAAAGTGGCCAAAGCAATTGAAAATTCAAGGCACCAACAACACAAATTGAGTCCAAACAAACTCATTCAAGATGGTGTTCAGGGTCGAATTAAGCTTGAGCTGTTGCAGCCTGCTTCGACATCTTTTGGGGTAGAAATCAATCAGTTGGTGCTGACCTACAATCAATCAATGATGTTAAAGTGGCCAAAGCAATTGAAAATTGAAGGCACCAACAACACTAATTGAGTCCAAACAAACTCATTCCAAATGGTGTTTTGGGTCGAATCAAGCTTGAGCTGTTGCAGCCTGCTTCGATATCTGTTGGGGCAGAAATCAATCAGTTGGTGCTGACCTACAATCAATCAATGATGTTAAAGTGGCCAAAGCAATTGAAAATTCAAGGCACCAACAACACAAATTGAGTCCAAACAAACTCATTCAAAATGGTGTTTGGGGTCTAATCAAGCTTGAGCTGTTAAAGTCTGCTTCGACATCTGTGGGGGCAGGAATCGATCCGTTGGCGCTGCATTACTATCAGTCAGTGTTGTTTAAGTGGCCAAAGCATTTGACAATTCGAGGCACCAACAACACTAATTGAGTCCAAACAAACTCATTCCAAATGGTGTTTGGGGTTGAATTAAGCTTGAGCTGTTGCAGCTTCCTTGGACATCTGTTGGTGCAGAAATCAATCAGTTGGTGCTGACCCACAATCAATAAATGATGTAAAAGTGGCCAAAGCAATTGAAAATTCAAGGCAGAAACAACACAAATTGAGTCCAAACAAACTCATTCAAAATGGTGTTTTGGGTCTCATCAAGCTTGAGCTGTTGCAGCCTGCTTCGACATCTGTTGGGGCAGAAATCGATCAGTTGGTGCTAAATAACTATCAATCAGTGTTGTTTAAGTGGCCAAAGCATTTGAAAATTCAAGGCACCAACAACACTAATTGAGTCCAAACAAACTCATTCCAAATGGTGTTTTGGGTCTAATCAAGCTTGAGCTGTTAAAGTCTGCTTCGACATCTGTGGGGGCAGGAATCGATCAGTTGGCGCTGCATTACTATCAGTCAGTGTTGTTTAAGTGGCCAAAGCATTTGACAATTTGAGGCACCAACAACACTGATTGAGTCCAAACAAACTCATTCAAAATGGTGTTTGGGGTTGAATTAAGCTTGAGCTGTTGCAGCTTCCTTGGACATCTGTTGGGGCAGAAAGCAATCAGTTGGTGCTGACCTACTATCAATCAGTGTTGTTTAAGTGCCCAAAGCATTTGACAATTCGAGGCACCAACAACACTAATTGAGTCCAAACAAACTCATCCAAAATGATGATTGGGGTCGGATTGAGCTTGAGCTGTTGCAGCCTGCTTCGACATCTGTTGGGGCAGTAATCAATCAGTTGGCGTTGCAATACTATCATTCAGTGTTGTTTAAGTGGCCAAAGCATTTGAAAATTCAAGGCCCCAACAACACTAGTTGAGTCCAAACAAACTCATTCAAAATGGTGTTTCGGGTCGTATTAAGCTTGAGCTGTTGCAGCCTACTTCGACTTCTGTTGGGGCAGAAATCAATCAGTTGGTGCTGACCTACAATCAATCAATGATGTTAAAGTGGCCAAAGCAATTGAAAATTGAAGGCACCAACAACACAAATTGAGTCCAAACAAACTCATTCAAGATGGTGTTCAGGGTCGAATTAAGCTTGAGCTGTTGCAGCCTGCTTCGACATCTGTTGGGGCAGTAATCAATCAGTTGGCGTTGCAATACTATCATTCAGTGTTGTTTAAATGGCCAAAGCATTTGAAAATTCAAGGCCCCAACAACACTAGTTGAGTCCAAACAAACTCATTCAAAATGGTGTTTGGGGTCGTATTAAGCTTGAGCTGTTGCAGCCTGCTTCGACATCTGTTGGGGCAGAAATCAATCAGTTGGTGCTGACCTACAATCAATCAATGATGTTAAAGTGGCCAAAGCAATTGAAAATTCAAGGCCCCAACAACACTAGTTGAGTCCAAACAAACTCATTCAAAATGGTGTTTGGGGTCGTATTAAGCTTGAGCTGTTGCAGCCTGCTTCGACATCTGTTGGGGCAGAAATCAATCAGTTGGTGCTGACCTACAATCAATCAATGATGTTAAAGTGGCCAAAGCAATTGAAAATTCAAGGCACCAACAACACAAATTGAGTCCAAACAAACTCATTCAAGATGGTGTTCAGGGTCGAATTAAGCTTGAGCTGTTGCAGCCTGCTTCGACATCTTTTGGGGTAGAAATCAATCAGTTGGTGCTGACCTACAATCAATCAATGATGTTAAAGTGGCCAAAGCAATTGAAAATTGAAGGCACCAACAACACTAATTGAGTCCAAACAAACTCATTCCAAATGGTGTTTTGGGTCGAATCAAGCTTGAGCTGTTGCAGCCTGCTTCGACATCTGTTGGGGCAGAAATCAATCAGTTGGTGCTGACCTACAATCAATCAATGATGTTAAAGTGGCCAAAGCAATTGAAAATTCAAGGCACCAACAACACAAATTGAGTCCAAACAAACTCATTCAAAATGGTGTTTGGGGTCTAATCAAGCTTGAGCTGTTAAAGTCTGCTTCGACATCTGTGGGGGCAGGAATCGATCCGTTGGCGCTGCATTACTATCAGTCAGTGTTGTTTAAGTGGCCAAAGCATTTGACAATTCGAGGCACAACAACACTAATTGAGTCCAAACAAACTCATTCCAAATGGTGTTTGGGGTTGAATTAAGCTTGAGCTGTTGCAGCTTCCTTGGACATCTGTTGGTGCAGAAATCAATCAGTTGGTGCTGACCCACAATCAATAAATGATGTAAAAGTGGCCAAAGCAATTGAAAATTCAAGGCAGAAACAACACAAATTGAGTCCAAACAAACTCATTCAAAATGGTGTTTTGGGTCTCATCAAGCTTGAGCTGTTGCAGCCTGCTTCGACATCTGTTGGGGCAGAAATCGATCAGTTGGTGCTAAATAACTATCAATCAGTGTTGTTTAAGTGGCCAAAGCATTTGAAAATTCAAGGCACCAACAACACTAATTGAGTCCAAACAAACTCATTCCAAATGGTGTTTTGGGTCTAATCAAGCTTGAGCTGTTAAAGTCTGCTTCGACATCTGTGGGGGCAGGAATCGATCAGTTGGCGCTGCATTACTATCAGTCAGTGTTGTTTAAGTGGCCAAAGCATTTGACAATTTGAGGCACCAACAACACTGATTGAGTCCAAACAAACTCATTCAAAATGGTGTTTGGGGTTGAATTAAGCTTGAGCTGTTGCAGCTTCCTTGGACATCTGTTGGGGCAGAAAGCAATCAGTTGGTGCTGACCTACTATCAATCAGTGTTGTTTAAGTGCCCAAAGCATTTGACAATTCGAGGCACCAACAACACTAATTGAGTCCAAACAAACTCATCCAAAATGATGATTGGGGTCGGATTGAGCTTGAGCTGTTGCAGCCTGCTTCGACATCTGTTGGGGCAGTAATCAATCAGTTGGCGTTGCAATACTATCATTCAGTGTTGTTTAAGTGGCCAAAGCATTTGAAAATTCAAGGCCCCAACAACACTAGTTGAGTCCAAACAAACTCATTCAAAATGGTGTTTCGGGTCGTATTAAGCTTGAGCTGTTGCAGCCTACTTCGACTTCTGTTGGGGCAGAAATCAATCAGTTGGTGCTGACCTACAATCAATCAATGATGTTAAAGTGGCCAAAGCAATTGAAAATTGAAGGCACCAACAACACAAATTGAGTCCAAACAAACTCATTCAAGATGGTGTTCAGGGTCGAATTAAGCTTGAGCTGTTGCAGCCTGCTTCGACATCTGTTGGGGCAGTAATCAATCAGTTGGCGTTGCAATACTATCATTCAGTGTTGTTTAAATGGCCAAAGCATTTGAAAATTCAAGGCCCCAACAACACTAGTTGAGTCCAAACAAACTCATTCAAAATGGTGTTTGGGGTCGTATTAAGCTTGAGCTGTTGCAGCCTGCTTCGACATCTGTTGGGGCAGAAATCAATCAGTTGGTGCTGACCTACAATCAATCAATGATGTTAAAGTGGCCAAAGCAATTGAAAATTCAAGGCCCCAACAACACTAGTTGAGTCCAAACAAACTCATTCAAAATGGTGTTTGGGGTCGTATTAAGCTTGAGCTGTTGCAGCCTGCTTCGACATCTGTTGGGGCAGAAATCAATCAGTTGGTGCTGACCTACAATCAATCAATGATGTTAAAGTGGCCAAAGCAATTGAAAATTCAAGGCACCAACAACACAAATTGAGTCCAAACAAACTCATTCAAGATGGTGTTCAGGGTCGAATTAAGCTTGAGCTGTTGCAGCCTGCTTCGACATCTTTTGGGGTAGAAATCAATCAGTTGGTGCTGACCTACAATCAATCAATGATGTTAAAGTGGCCAAAGCAATTGAAAATTGAAGGCACCAACAACACTAATTGAGTCCAAACAAACTCATTCCAAATGGTGTTTTGGGTCGAATCAAGCTTGAGCTGTTGCAGCCTGCTTCGACATCTGTTGGGGCAGAAATCAATCAGTTGGTGCTGACCTACAATCAATCAATGATGTTAAAGTGGCCAAAGCAATTGAAAATTCAAGGCACCAACAACACAAATTGAGTCCAAACAAACTCATTCAAAATGGTGTTTGGGGTCTAATCAAGCTTGAGCTGTTAAAGTCTGCTTCGACATCTGTGGGGGCAGGAATCGATCCGTTGGCGCTGCATTACTATCAGTCAGTGTTGTTTAAGTGGCCAAAGCATTTGACAATTCGAGGCACAACAACACTAATTGAGTCCAAACAAACTCATTCCAAATGGTGTTTGGGGTTGAATTAAGCTTCAGCTGTTGCAGCTTCCTTGGACATCTGTTGGTGCAGAAATCAATCAGTTGTTGCTGACCCACAATCAATAAATGATGTTAAAGTGGCCAAAGCAATTGAAAATTCAAGGCACCAACAACACAAATGGAGTCCAAACAAACTCATTCAAAATGGTGTTTTGGGTCTCATCAAGCTTGAGCTGTTGCAGCCTGCTTCGACATCTGTTGGGGCAGAAATCGATCAGTTGGTGCTAAATAACTATCATTCAGTGTTGTTTAAGTGGCCAAAGCATTTGAAAATTCAAGGCACCAACAACACTAATTGAGTCCAAACAAACTCATTCCAAATGGTGTTTTGGGTCGAATCAAGCTTGAGCTGTTGCAGCCTGCTTCGACATCTGTTGGGGCAGAAATCAATCAGTTGGTGCTGACCTACAATCAATCAATGATGTTAAAGTGCCCAAAGCAATTGAAAATTCAAGGCACCAACAACACAAATTGAGTCCAAACAAACTCATTCAAAATAAAATGGTGTTTGGGGTTGAATTAAGCTTGAGCTGTTGCAGCTTCCTTGGACATCTGTTGGGGCAGAAAGCAATCAGTTGGTGCTGACCTACAATCAATCAATGATGTTTAAGTGCCCAAAGCATTTAACAATTCGAGGCACCAACAACACTAATTGAGTCCAAACAAACTCATCCAAAATGATGATTGGGGTCGGATTGAGCTTGAGCTGTTGCAGCCTGCTTCGACATCTGTTGGGGCAGAAATCGATCAGTTGGTGCTAAATAACTATCAATCAGTGTTGTTTAAGTGGCCAAAGCATTTGTAAATTCAAGGCACCAACAACACTAATTGAGTCCAAACAAACTCATTCCAATTGGTGTTTTGGGTCGAATCAAGCTTGAGCTGTTGCAGCCCGCTTCGACATCTGTTGGGGCAGAAATCAATCAGTTGGTGCTGACCTACAATCAATTAATGATGTTAAAGTGGCCAAAGCAATTGAAAATTCAAGGCACCAACAACACAAATTGAGTCCAAACAAACTCATTCAAAATGGTGTTTGGGGTCTAATCAAGCTTGAGCTGTTAAAGTCTGCTTCGACATCTGTGGGGGCAGGAATCGATCAGTTGGCGCTGCATTACTATCAGTCAGTGTTGTTTAAGTGGCCAAAGCATTTGACAATTCGAGGCTCCAACAACACTTATTGAGTCCAAACAAACTCATTCAAAATGGTGTTTGGGGTTGAATTAAGCTTGAGCTGTTGCAGCTTCCTTGGGCATCTGTTGGGGCAGAAAGCAATCAGTTGGTGCTGACCTACTATCAATCAGTGTTGTTTAAGTGCCCAAAGCATTTGACTATTCGAGGCACTAACAACACTAATTGAGTCCAAACAAACTCATCCAAAATGATGATTGGGGTCCGATTGAGCTTGAGCTGTTGCAGCCTGCTTCGACATCTGTTGGGGCAGTAATCAATCAGTTGGCGTTGCAATACTATCATTCAGTGTTGTTAAAGTGGCCAAAGCATTTGAAAATTCAAGGCCCCAACAACACTAGTTGAGTCCAAACAAACTCATTCAAAATGGTGTTTGGGGTCGTATTAAGCTTGAGCTGTTGCAGCCTGCTTCGACATCTGTTGGGGCAGAAATCAATCAGTTGGTGCTGACCTACAATCAATCAATGATGTTAAAGTGGCCAAAGCAATTGAAAATTCAAGGCACCAACAACATAAATTGAGTCCAAACAAACTCATTCAAGATGGTGTTCAGGGTCGAATTAAGCTAGAGCTGTTGCAGCCTGCTTCGACATCTTTTGGGGCAGAAAGCAATCAGTTGGTGCTGACCTACTATCAATCAGTGTTGTTTAAGTGCCCAAAGCATTTGACAATTCGAGGCACCAACAACACTAATTGAGTCCAAACAAACTCATCCAAAATGATGATTGGGGTCGGATTGAGCTTGAGCTGTTGCAGCCTGCTTCGACATCTGTTGGGGCAGTAATCAATCAGTTGGCGTTGCAATACTATCATTCAGTGTTGTTTAAGTGGCCAAAGCATTTGAAAATTCAAGGCCCCAACAACACTAATTGAGTCCAAACAAACTCATTCCAATTGGTGTTTTGGGTCGAATCAAGCTTGAGCTGTTGCAGCCTGCTTCGACATCTGTTGGGGCAGAAATAAACCAGTTGGTGCTGACCTACAATCAATCAATGATGTTAAAGTGGCCAAAGCAATTGAAAATTCAAGGCACCAACAACACAAATTGAGTCCAAACAAACTCATTCAAGATAGTGTTCAGGGTCGAATTAAGCTTGAGCTGTTGCAGACTGCTTCGACATCTTTTGGGGTAGAAATCAATCAGTTGGTGCTGACCCACAATTAATAAATGATGTTAAAGTGGCCAAAGCAATTGAAAATTCAAGGCATCAACAACACAAATTGAGTCCAAACAAACTCATTCAAAATGGTGTTTGGGGTCTAATCAAGCTTGAGCTGTTGCAGCCTGCTTCGACATCTGTTGGGGCAGAAATCAATCAGTTGGTGCTGACCTACAATCAATCAATGATGTTAAAGTGCCCAAAGCAATTGAAAATTCAAGGCACCAACAACACAAATTGAGTCCAAACAAACTCATTCAAAATAAAATGGTGTTTGGGGTTGAATTAAGCTTGAGCTGTTGCAGCTTCCTTGGACATCTGTTGGGGCAGAAAGCAATCAGTTGGTGCTGACCTACAATCAATCAATGATGTTTAAGTGCCCAAAGCATTTGACAATTCGAGGCACCAACAACACTAATTGAGTCCAAACAAACTCATCCAAAATGATGATTGGGGTCGGATTGAGCTTGAGCTGTTGCAGCCTGCTTCGACATCTGTTGGGGCAGAAATCGATCAGTTGGTGCTAAATAACTATCAATCAGTGTTGTTTAAGTGGCCAAAGCATTTGAAAATTCAAGGCACCAACAACACTAATTGAGTCCAAACAAACTCATTCCAATTGGTGTTTTGGGTCGAATCAAGCTTGATATGTTGCAGCCCGCTTCCACATCTGTTGGGGCAGAAATCAATCAGTTGGTGCTGACCTACAATCAATCAATGATGTTAAAGTGGCCAAAGCAATTGAAAATTCAAGGCACCAACAACACAAATTGAGTCCAAACAAACTCATTCAAAATGGTGTTTGGGGTCTAATCAAGCTTGAGCTGTTAAAGTCTGCTTCGACATCTGTGGGGGCAGGAATCGATCAGTTGGCGCTGCATTACTATCAGTCAGTGTTGTTTAAGTGGCCAAAGCATTTGACAATTCGAGGCTCCAACAACACTTATTGAGTCCAAACAAACTCATTCAAAATGGTGTTTGGGGTTGAATTAAGCTTGAGCTGTTGCAGCTTCCTTGGGCATCTGTTGGGGCAGAAAGCAATCAGTTGGTGCTGACCTACTATCAATCAGTGTTGTTTAAGTGCCCAAAGCATTTGACTATTCGAGGCACTAACAACACTAATTGAGTCCAAACAAACTCATCCAAAATGATGATTGGGGTCGGATTGAGCTTGAGCTGTTGCAGCCTGCTTCGACATCTGTTGGGGCAGTAATCAATCAGTTGGCGTTGCAATACTATCATTCAGTGTTGTTTAAGTGGCCAAAGCATTTGAAAATTCAAGGCCCCAACAACACTAATTGAGTCCAAACAAACTCATTCCAATTGGTGTTTTGGGTCGAATCAAGCTTGAGCTGTTGCAGCCTGCTTCGACATCTGTTGGGGCAGAAATAAACCAGTTGGTGCTGACCTACAATCAATCAATGATGTTAAAGTGGCCAAAGCAATTGAAAATTCAAGGCACCAACAACACAAATTGAGTCCAAACAAACTCATTCAAGATAGTGTTCAGGGTCGAATTAAGCTTGAGCTGTTGCAGACTGCTTCGACATCTTTTGGGGTAGAAATCAATCAGTTGGTGCTGACCCACAATCAATAAATGATGTTAAAGTGGCCAAAGCAATTGAAAATTCAAGGCAGAAACAACACAAATTGAGTCCAAACAAACTCATTCAAAATGGTGTTTGGGGTCGTATTAAGCTTGAGCTGTTGCAGCCTGCTTCGACATCTGTTGGGGCAGAAATCAATCAGTTGGTGCTGACCTACAATCAATCAATGATGTTAAAGTGGCCAAAGCAATTGAAAATTCAAGGCACCAACAACACAAATTGAGTCCAAACAAACTCATTCAAGATGGTGTTCAGGGTCGAATTAAGCTAGAGCTGTTGCAGCCTGCTTCGACATCTTTTGGGGTAGAAATCAATCAGTTGGTGCTGACCTACAATCAATCAATGATGTTAAAGTGGCCAAAGCAATTGAAAATTGAAGGCACCAACAACACAAATTGAGTCCAAACAAACTCATTCCAAATGGTGTTTTGGGTCGAATCAAGCTTGAGCTGTTGCAGCCTGCTTCGACATCTGTTGGGGCAGAAATCAATCAGTTGGTGCTGACCTACAATCAATCAATGATGTTAAAGTGGCCAAAGCAATTGAAAATTCAAGACACCAACAACACAAATTGAGTCCAAACAAACTCATTCAAGATAGTTTTCAGGGTCGAATTAAGCTTGAGCTGTTGCAGACTGCTTCGACTTCTTTTGGGGTAGAAATCAATCAGTTGGTGCTGACCCACAATCAATAAATGATGTTAAAGTGGCCAAAGCAATTGAAAATTCAAGGCACCAACAACACTAATTGAGTCCAAACAAACTCATTCCAAATGGTGTTTTGGGTCGAATCAAGCTTGAGCTGTTAAAGTCTGCTTCGACATATGTGGTGGCAGAAATCAATCAGTTGGTGCTGACCTACAATCAATCAGTGATGTTAAAGTGGCCAAAGCAATTGAAAATTCAAGGCACCAACAACACAAATTGAGTCCAAACAAACTCATTCAAAATGGTGTTTGGGGTCTAATCAAGCTTGAGCTGTTAAAGTCTGCTTCGACATCTTTTGGGGTAGAAATCAATCAGTTGGTGCTGACCTACAATCAATCAATGATGTTAAAGTGGCCAAAGCAATTGAAAATTGAAGGCACCAACAACACTAATTGAGTCCAAACAAACTCATTCCAAATGGTGTTTTGGGTCGAATCAAGCTTGAGCTGTTGCAGCCTGCTTCGACATCTCTTGGGGCAGAAATCAATCAGTTGGTGCTGACCTACAATCAATCAATGATGTTAAAGTGGCCAAAGCAATTGAAAATTCAAGACACCAACAACACAAATTGAGTCCAAACAAACTCATTCAAGATAGTTTTCAGGGTCGAATTAAGCTTGAGCTGTTACAGACTTCTTCGACATCTTTTGGGGTAGAAATCAATCAGTTGCTGCTGACCCTCAATCAATAAATGATGTTAAAGTGGCCAAAGCAATTGAAAATTCAAGGCACCAACAACACAAATTGAGTCCAAACAAACTCATTCAAGATGGTGTTCAGGGTCGAATTAAGCTAGAGCTGTTGCAGCCTGCTTCGACATCTTTTGGGGTAGAAATCAATCAGTTGGTGCTGACCTACAATCAATCAATGATGTTAAAGTGGCCAAAGCAATTGAAAATTGAAGGCACCAACAACACTAATTGAGTCCAAACAAACTCATTCCAAATGGTGTTTTGGGTCGAATCAAGCTTGAGCTGTTGCAGCCTGCTTCGACATCTGTTGGGGCAGAAATCAATCAGTTGGTGCTGACCTACAATCAATCAATGATGTTAAAGTGGCCAAAGCAATTGAAAATTCAAGACACCAACAACACAAATTGAGTCCAAACAAACTCATTCAAAATGGTGTTTGGGGTCTAATCAAGCTTGAGCTGTTAAAGTCTGCTTCGACATCTGTGGGGGCAGGAATCGATCAGTTGGCGCTGCATTACTATCAGTCAGTGTTGTTTAAGTGGCCAAAGCATTTGACAATTCGAGGCACCAACAACACTAATTGAGTCCAAACAAACTCATTCCAAATGGTGTTTGGGGTTGAATTAAGCTTGAGCTGTTGCAGCCTGCTTCGACATCTGTTGGGGCAGAAATCAATCAGTTGGTGGTGATCTACAATCAATCAATGATGTTAAAGTGGCCAAAGCAATTGAAAATTCAAGGCAGAAACAACACAAATTGAGTCCAAACAAACTCATTCAAAATTGTGTTTTGGGTCTTATCAAGCTTGAGCTGTTGCAGCCTGCTTCGACATCTGTTGGGGCAGAAATCGATCAGTTGGTGCTAAATAACTATCAATCAGTGTTGTTTAAGTGGCCAAAGCATTTGAAAATTCAAGGCACCAACAGCACTAATTGAGTCCAAACAAACTCATTCCAAATGGTGTTTTGGGTCGAATCAAGCTTGAGCTGTTGCAGCCTGCTTCGACATCTGTTGGGGCAGAAATCAATCAGTTGGTGCTGACCTACAATCAATCAATGATGTTAAAGTGACCAAAGCAATTGAAAATTCAAGGCACCAACAACACAAATTGAGTCCAAACAAACTCATTCAAGATGGTGTTCAGGGTCGAATTAAGCTTGAGCTGTTGCAGCCTGCTTCGACATCTTTTGGGGTAGAAATCAATCAGTTAGTGCTGACCTACAATCAATCAATGATGTTAAAGTGGCCAAAGCAATTGAAAATTGAAGGCACCAACAACACTAATTGAGTCCAAACAAACTCATTCCTAATGGTGTTTTGGGTCCAATCAAGCTTGAGCTGTTGCAGCCTGCTTCGACATCTGTTGGGGCAGAAATCAATCAGTTGGTGCTGACCTACTATCAATCAGTGTTGTTTAAGTGCCCAAAGCATTTGACAATTCGAGGCACCAACAACACTAATTGAGTCCAAACAAACTAATCCAAAAGATGATTGGGGTCGGATTAAGCTTGAGCTGTTGCAGCCTGCTTCGACATCTGTTGGGGCAGTAATCAATCAGTTGGCGTTGCAATACTATCATTCAGTGTTGTTTGAGTGGCCAAAGCATTTGAAAATTCAAGGCCCCAACAACACTAATTGAGTCCAAACAAACTCATTTTAATTGGTGTTTTGGGTCGAATCAAGCTTGAGCTGTTGCAGCCTGCTTCGACATCTGTTGGGGCAGAAATCAATCAGTTGGTGGTGATCTACAATCAATCAATGATGTTAAAGTGGCCAAAGCAATTGAAAATTCAAGGCAGAAACAACACAAATTGAGTCCAAACAAACTCATTCAAAATTGTGTTTTGGGTCTAATCAAGCTTGAGCTGTTGCAGCCTGCTTCGACATCTGTTGGGGCAGAAATCGATCAGTTGGTGCTAAATAACTATCAATCAGTGTTGTTTAAGTGGCCAAAGCATTTGAAAATTCAAGGCACCAACAGCACTAATTGAGTCCAAACAAACTCATTCCAAATGGTGTTTTGGGTCGAATCAAGCTTGAGCTGTTGCAGCCTGCTTCGACATCTGTTGGGGCAGAAATCAATCAGTTGGTGCTGACCTACAATCAATCAATGATGTTAAAGTGACCAAAGCAATTGAAAATTCAAGGCACCAACAACACAAATTGAGTCCAAACAAACTCATTCAAGATGGTGTTCAGGGTCGAATTAAGCTTGAGCTGTTGCAGCCTGCTTCGACATCTTTTGGGGTAGAAATCAATCAGTTAGTGCTGACCTACAATCAATCAATGATGTTAAAGTGGCCAAAGCAATTGAAAATTGAAGGCACCAACAACACTAATTGAGTCCAAACAAACTCATTCCTAATGGTGTTTTGGGTCCAATCAAGCTTGAGCTGTTGCAGCCTGCTTCGACATCTGTTGGGGCAGAAATCAATCAGTTGGTGCTGACCTACTATCAATCAGTGTTGTTTAAGTGCCCAAAGCATTTGACAATTCGAGGCACCAACAACACTAATTGAGTCCAAACAAACTAATCCAAAAGATGATTGGGGTCGGATTAAGCTTGAGCTGTTGCAGCCTGCTTCGACATCTGTTGGGGCAGTAATCAATCAGTTGGCGTTGCAATACTATCATTCAGTGTTGTTTGAGTGGCCAAAGCATTTGAAAATTCAAGGCCCCAACAACACTAATTGAGTCCAAACAAACTCATTTTAATTGGTGTTTTGGGTCGAATCAAGCTTGAGCTGTTGCAGCCTGCTTCGACATCTGTTGGGGCAGAAATCAATCAATGATGTTAAAGTGGCCAAAGCAATTGAAAATTCAAGGCACCAACAACACAAATTGAGTCCAAACAAACTCATTCAAGATGGTGTTCAGGGTCGAATTAAGCTAGAGCTGTTGCAGCCTGCTTCGACATCTTTTGGGGTAGAAATCAATCAGTTGGTGCTGACCTACAATCAATCAATGATGTTAAAGTGGCCAAAGCAATTGAAAATTGAAGGCACCAACAACACTAATTGAGTCCAAACAAACTCATTCCAAATGGTGTTTTGGGTCGAATCAAGCTTGAGCTGTTGCAGCCTGCTTCGACATCTGTTGGGGCAGAAATCAATCAGTTGGTGCTGACCTACAATCAATCAATGATGTTAAAGTGGCCAAAGCAATTGAAAATTCAAGACACCAACAACACAAATTGAGTCCAAACAAACTCATTCAAAATGGTGTTTGGGGTCTAATCAAGCTTGAGCTGTTAAAGTCTGCTTCGACATCTGTGGGGGCAGGAATCGATCAGTTGGCGCTGCATTACTATCAGTCAGTGTTGTTTAAGTGGCCAAAGCATTTGACAATTCGAGGCACCAACAACACTAATTGAGTCCAAACAAACTCATTCCAAATGGTGTTTGGGGTTGAATTAAGCTTGAGCTGTTGCAGCCTGCTTCGACATCTGTTGGGGCAGAAATCAATCAGTTGGTGGTGATCTACAATCAATCAATGATGTTAAAGTGGCCAAAGCAATTGAAAATTCAAGGCAGAAACAACACAAATTGAGTCCAAACAAACTCATTCAAAATTGTGTTTTGGGTCTTATCAAGCTTGAGCTGTTGCAGCCTGCTTCGACATCTGTTGGGGCAGAAATCGATCAGTTGGTGCTAAATAACTATCAATCAGTGTTGTTTAAGTGGCCAAAGCATTTGAAAATTCAAGGCACCAACAGCACTAATTGAGTCCAAACAAACTCATTCCAAATGGTGTTTTGGGTCGAATCAAGCTTGAGCTGTTGCAGCCTGCTTCGACATCTGTTGGGGCAGAAATCAATCAGTTGGTGCTGACCTACAATCAATCAATGATGTTAAAGTGACCAAAGCAATTGAAAATTCAAGGCACCAACAACACAAATTGAGTCCAAACAAACTCATTCAAGATGGTGTTCAGGGTCGAATTAAGCTTGAGCTGTTGCAGCCTGCTTCGACATCTTTTGGGGTAGAAATCAATCAGTTAGTGCTGACCTACAATCAATCAATGATGTTAAAGTGGCCAAAGCAATTGAAAATTGAAGGCACCAACAACACTAATTGAGTCCAAACAAACTCATTCCTAATGGTGTTTTGGGTCCAATCAAGCTTGAGCTGTTGCAGCCTGCTTCGACATCTGTTGGGGCAGAAATCAATCAGTTGGTGCTGACCTACTATCAATCAGTGTTGTTTAAGTGCCCAAAGCATTTGACAATTCGAGGCACCAACAACACTAATTGAGTCCAAACAAACTAATCCAAAAGATGATTGGGGTCGGATTAAGCTTGAGCTGTTGCAGCCTGCTTCGACATCTGTTGGGGCAGTAATCAATCAGTTGGCGTTGCAATACTATCATTCAGTGTTGTTTGAGTGGCCAAAGCATTTGAAAATTCAAGGCCCCAACAACACTAATTGAGTCCAAACAAACTCATTTTAATTGGTGTTTTGGGTCGAATCAAGCTTGAGCTGTTGCAGCCTGCTTCGACATCTGTTGGGGCAGAAATCAATCAGTTGGTGCTGACCTTCAATCAATCAATGATGTTAAAGTGGCCAAAGCAATTGAAAATTCAAGGCACCATCAACACAAATTGAGTCCAAACAAACTCATTCAAGATATTGTTCAGGGTCCAATTAAGCTGGAGCTGTTGCAGCCTGCTTCGACATCTTTTGGGGTAGAAATCAATCAGTTGGTGCTGACCTACAATCAATCAATGATGTTAAAGTGGCCAAAGCAATTGAAAATTGAAGGCACCAACAACACTAATTGAGTCCAAACAAATTCATTCCAAATGGTGTTTTGGGTCGAATCAAGCTTGAGCTGTTGCAGCCTGCTTCGACATCTGTTGGGGCAGAAATCAATCAGTTGGTGCTGACCTACAATCAATCAATGATGTTAAAGTGGCCAAAGCAATTGAAAATTCAAGGCACCAACAACACAAATTGAGTCCAAACAAACTCATTCAAAATGGTGTTTGGGGTCTAATCAAGCTTGAGCTGTTAAAGTCTGCTTCGACATCTGTGGGGGCAGGAATCGATCAGTTGGCGCTGCATTACTATCAGTCAGTTTTGTTTAAGTGGCAAAAGCATTTGACAATTCGAGGCACCAACAACACTAATTGAGTCCAAACAAACTCATTCCAAATGGTGTTTGGGGTTGAATTAAGCTTGAGCTGTTGCAGCTTCCTTGGACATCTGTTGGTGCAGAAATCAATCAGTTGGTGCTGACCCACAATCAATAAATGATGTTAAAGTGGCCAAAGCAATTGAAAATTCAAGGCAGAAACAACACAAATTGAGTCCAAACAAACTCATTCAAAATGGTGTTTTGGGTCGTATTAAGCTTGAGCTGTTGCAGCCTGCATCGACATCTGTTGGGGCAGAAATCAATCAGTTGGTGCTGACCTACAATCAATCAATGATGTTAAAGTGGCCAAAGCAATTGAAAATTCAAGGCACCAACAACACAAATTGAGTCCAAACAAACTCATTCAAGATGGTGTTCAGGGTCGAATTAAGCTTTAGCTGTTGCAGCCTGCTTCGACATCTTTTGGGGTAGAAATCAATCAGTTGGTGCTGACCTACAATCAATCAATGATGTTAAAGTGGCCAAAGCAATTGAAAATTGAAGGCACCAACAACACTAATTGAGTCCAAACAAACTCATTCCTAATGGTGTTTTGGGTCCAATCAAGCTTGAGCTGTTGCAGCCTGCTTCGACATCTGTTGGGGCAGAAATCAATCAGTTGGTGCTGACCTACTATCAATCAGTGTTGTTTAAGTGCCCAAAGC
The DNA here is from genome assembly GCA_906901655.1 of Sminthurides aquaticus. NCBI lineage: Eukaryota > Metazoa > Arthropoda > Collembola > Symphypleona > Sminthurididae > Sminthurides > Sminthurides aquaticus. The sequence continues at coordinate 168,496 of CAJQTT010000007.1, forward strand.
ATTTGACAATTCGAGGCACCAACAACACTAATTGAGTCCAAACAAACTCATCCAAAAGATGATTGGGGTCGGATTAAGCTTGAGCTGTTGCAGCCTGCTTCGACATCTGTTGGGGCAGTAATCAATCAGTTGGCGTTGCAATACTATCATTCAGTGTTGTTTGAGTGGCCAAAGCATTTGAAAATTCAAGGCCCCAACAACACTAATTGAGTCCAAACAAACTCATTCCAATTGGTGTTTTGGGTCGAATCAAGCTTGAGCTGTTGCAGCCTGCTTCGACATCTGTTGGGGCAGAAATCAATCAGTTGGTGCTGACCTTCAATCAATCAATGATGTTAAAGTGGCCAAAGCAATTGAAAATTCAAGGCACCATCAACACAAATTGAGTCCAAACAAACTCATTCAAGATATTGTTCAGGGTCCAATTAAGCTGGAGCTGTTGCAGCCTGCTTCGACATCTTTTGGGGTAGAAATCAATCAGTTGGTGCTGACCTACAATCAATCAATGATGTTAAAGTGGCCAAAGCAATTGAAAATTGAAGGCACCAACAACACTAATTGAGTCCAAACAAATTCATTCCAAATGGTGTTTTGGGTCGAATCAAGCTTGAGCTGTTGCAGCCTGCTTCGACATCTGTTGGGGCAGAAATCAATCAGTTGGTGCTGACCTACAATCAATCAATGATGTTAAAGTGGCCAAAGCAATTGAAAATTCAAGGCACCAACAACACAAATTGAGTCCAAACAAACTCATTCAAAATGGTGTTTGGGGTCTAATCAAGCTTGAGCTGTTAAAGTCTGCTTCGACATCTGTGGGGGCAGGAATCGATCAGTTGGCGCTGCATTACTATCAGTCAGTGTTGTTTAAGTGGCAAAAGCATTTGACAATTCGAGGCACCAACAACACTAATTGAGTCCAAACAAACTCATTCCAAATGGTGTTTGGGGTTGAATTAAGCTTGAGCTGTTGCAGCTTCCTTGGACATCTGTTGGTGCAGAAATCAATCAGTTGGTGCTGACCCACAATCAATAAATGATGTTAAAGTGGCCAAAGCAATTGAAAATTCAAGGCAGAAACAACACAAATTGAGTCCAAACAAACTCATTCAAAATGGTGTTTTGGGTCTCATCAAGCTTGAGCTGTTGCAGCCTGCTTCGACATCTGTTGGGGCAGAAATCGATCAGTTGGTGCTAAATAACTATCAATCAGTGTTGTTTAAGTGGCCAAAGCATTTGAAAATTCAAGGCACCAACAACACTAATTGAGTCCAAACAAACTCATTCCAATTGGTGTTTTGGGTCGAATCAAGCTTGAGCTGTTGCAGCCCGCTTCGACATCTGTTGGGGCAGAAATCAATCAGTTGGTGCTGACCTACAATCAATCAATGATGTTAAAGTGGCCAAAGCAATTAAAAATTCAAGGCACCAACAACACAAATTGAGTCCAAACAAACTCATTCAAAATGGTGTTTGGGGTCTAATCAAGCTTGAGCTGTTAAAGTCTGCTTCGACATCTGTGGGGGCAGGAATCGATCAGTTGGCGCTGCATTACTATCAGTCAGTGTTGTTTAAGTGGCCAAAGCATTTGACAATTCGAGGCTCCAACAACACTGATTGAGTCCAAACAAACTCATTCAAAATGGTGTTTGGGGTTGAATTAAGCTTGAGCTGTTGCAGCTTCCTTGGGCATCTGTTGGGGCAGAAAGCTATCAGTTGGTGCTGACGTGCTATCACTCAGTGTTGATTAAGTGCCCAAAGCATTTGACAATTCGAGGCACCAACAACACTAATTGAGTCCAAACAAACTCATCCAAAATGATGATTGGGGTCGGATTAAGCTTGAGCTGTTGCAGCCTGCTTCGACATCTGTTGGGGCAGAAATCAATCAGTTGGTGCTGACCTACAATCAATCAATGATGTTAAAGTGGCCAAAGCAATTGAACATTCAAGGCACCAACAACACTAATTGAGTCCAAACAAACTCATTCCAAATGGTGTTTGGGGTTGAATTAAGCTTGAGCTGTTGCAGCTTCCTTGGACATCTGTTGGTGCAGAAATCAATCAGTTGGTGCTGACCTACAATCAATCAATGATGTTAAAGTGGCCAAAGCAATTGAAAATTCAAGACACCAACAACACAAATTGAGTCCAAACAAACTCATTCAAGATAGTTTTCAGGGTCGAATTAAGCTTGAGCTGTTGCAGACTGCTTCGACATCTTTTGGGGTAGAAATCAATCAGTTCGTGCTGACCCACAATCAATAAATGATGTTAAAGTGGCCAAAGCAATTGAAAATTCAAGGCAGAAACAACACAAATTGAGTCCAAACAAACTCATTCAAAATGGTGTTTGGGGTCGTATTAAGCTTGAGCTGTTGCAGCCTGCTTCGACATCTGTTGGGGCAGAAATCAATCAGTTGGTGCTGACCTACAATCAATCAATGATGTTAAAGTGGCCAAAGCAATTGAAAATTCAAGGCACCAACAACACAAATTGAGTCCAAACAAACTCATTCAAGATGGTGTTCAGGGTCGAATTAAGCTAGAGCTGTTGCAGCCTGCTTCGACATCTTTTGGGGTAGAAATCAATCAGTTGGTGCTGACCTACAATCAATCAATGATGTTAAAGTGGCCAAAGCAATTGAAAATTGAAGGCACCAACAACACTAATTGAGTCCAAACAAACTCATTCCAAATGGTGTTTTGGGTCGAATCAAGCTTGAGCTGTTGCAGCCTGCTTCGACATCTGTTGGGGCAGAAATCAATCAGTTGGTGCTGACCTACAATCAATCAATGATGTTAAAGTGGCCAAAGCAATTGAAAATTCAAGACACCAACAACACAAATTGAGTCCAAACAAACTCATTCAAAATGGTGTTTGGGGTCTAATCAAGCTTGAGCTGTTAAAGTCTGCTTCGACATCTGTGGGGGCAGGAATCGATCAGTTGGCGCTGCATTACTATCAGTCAGTGTTGTTTAAGTGGCCAAAGCATTTGACAATTCGAGGCACCAACAACACTAATTGAGTCCAAACAAACTCATTCCAAATGGTGTTTTGGGTCGAATCAAGCTTGAGCTGTTGCAGCCTGCTTCGACATCTGTTGGGGCAGAAATCAATCAGTTGGTGCTGACCTACAATCAATCAATGATGTTAAAGTGGCCAAAGCAATTGAAAATTCAAGGCACCAACAACACAAATTGAGTCCAAACAAGCTCATTCAAAATGGTGTTTGGGGTCGAATTAAGCTAGAGCTGTTGCAGCCTGCTTCGACATCTTTTGGGGTAGAAATCAATCAGTTGGTGCTGACCTACAATCAATCAATGATGTTAAAGTGGCCAAAGCAATTGAAAATTGAAGGCACCAACAACACTAATTGAGTCCAAACAAACTCATTCCAAATGGTGTTTTGGGTCGAATCAAGCTTGAGCTGTTGCAGCCTGCTTCGACATCTGTTGGGGCAGAAATCAATCTGTAGGTGCTGACCTACAATCAATCAATGATGTTAAAGTGGCCAAAGCAATTGAAAATTCAAGGCACCAACAACACAAATTGAGTCCAAACAAACTCATTCAAAATGGTGTTTGGGGTCTAATCAAGCTTGAGCTGTTAAAGTCTGCTTCGACATCTGTGGGGGCAGGAATCGATCAGTTGGCGCTGCATCACTATCAGTCAGTGTTGTTTAAGTGGCAAAAGCATTTGACAATTCGAGGCACCAACAACACTAATTGAGTCCAAACAAACTCATTCAAAATGGTGTTTGGGGTCTAATCAAGCTTGAGCTGTTAAAGTCTGCTTCGACATCTGTGGGGGCAGGAATCGATCAGTTGGCGCTGCATTACTATCAGTCAGTGTTGTTTAAGTGGCCAAAGCATTTGACAATTCGAGGCACCAACAACACTAATTGAGTCCAAACAAACTCATTCCAAATGGTGTTTGGGGTTGAATTAAGCTTGAGCTGTTGCAGCTTCCTTGGACATCTGTTGGTGCAGAAATCAATCAGTTGGTGCTGACCCCCAATCAATAAATGATGTTAAAGTGGCCAAAGCAATTGAAAATTCAGGGCAGAAACAACACAAATTGAGTCCAAACAAACTCATTCAAAATGGTGTTTTGGGTCTCATCAAGCTTGAGCTGTTGCAGCCTGCTTCGACATCTGTTGGGGCAGAAATCGATCAGTTGGTGCTAAATAACTATCAATCAGTGTTGTTTAAGTGGCCAAAGCATTTGAAAATTCAAGGCACCAACAACACTTATTGAGTCCAAACAAACTCATTCCAATTGGTGTTTTGGGTCGAATCAAGCTTGAGCTGTTGCAGCCCGCTTCGACATCTGTTGGGGCAGAAATCAATCAGTTGGTGCTGACCTACAATCAATCAATGATGTTTAAGTGCCCAAAGCATTTGACAATTCGAGGCACCAACAACACTAATTGAGTCCAAACAAACTCATCCAAAATGATGATTGGGGTCGGATTAAGCTTGAGCTGTTGCAGCCTGCTTCGACATCTGTTGGGGCAGTAATCAATCAGTTGGCGTTGCAATACTATCATTCAGTGTTGTTTAAGTGGCCAAAGCATTTGAAAATTCAAGGCCCCAACAACACTAGTTGAGTCCAAACAAACTCATTCAAAATGGTGTTTGGGGTCGTATTAAGCTTGAGCTGTTGCAGCCTGCTTCGACATCTGTTGGGGCAGAAATCAATCAGTTGGTGCTGACCTACAATCAATCAATGATGTTAAAGTGGCCAAAGCAATTGAACATTCAAGGCACCAACAACACAAATTGAGTCCAAACAAACTCATTCAAGATGGTGTTCAGGGTCGAATTAAGCTTGAGCTGTTGCAGCCTGCTTCGACATCTTTTGGGGTAGAAATCAATCAGTTGGTGCTGACCTACAATCAATCAATGATGTTAAAGTGGCCAAAGCAATTGAAAATTGAAGGCACCAACAACACTAATTGAGTCCAAACAAACTCATTCCAAATGGTGTTTTGGATCGAATCAAGCTTGAGCTGTTGCAGCCTGCTTCGACATCTGTTGGGGCAGAAATCAATCAGTTGGTGCTGACCTACAATCAATCAATGATGTTAAAGTGGCCAAAGCAATTGAAAATTCAAGGCACCAACAACACAAATTGAGTCCAAACAAACTCATTCAAGATAGTTTTCAGGGTCGAATTAAGCTTGAGCTGTTACAGACTTCTTCGACATCTTTTGGGGTAGAAATCAATCAGTTGGTGCTGACCCTCAATCAATAAATGATGTTAAAGTGGCCAAAGCAATTGAAAATTCAAGGCAGAAACAACACAAATTGAGTCCAAACAAACTCATTCAAGATGGTGTTCAGGGTCGTATTAAGCTTGAGCTGTTGCAGCCTGCTTCGACATCTGTTGGGGCAGAAATCAATCAGTTGGTGCTGACCTACAATCAATCAATGATGTCAAAGTGGCCAAAGCAATTGAAAATTGAAGGCACCAACAACACTAATTGAGTCCAAACAAACTCATTCCAAATGGTGTTTTGGGTCGAATCAAGCTTGAGCTGTTGCAGCCTGCTTCGACATCTGTTGGGGCAGAAATCAATCAGTTGGTGCTGACCTACAATCAATCAATGATGTCAAAGTGGCCAAAGCATTTGAAAATTCAAGGCCCCAACAACACTAGTTGAGTCCAAACAAACTCATTCAAAATGGTGTTTGGGGTCGTATTAAGCTTGAGCTGTTGCAGCCTGCTTCGACATCTGTTGGGGCAGAAATCAATCAGTTGGTGCTGACCTACAATCAATCAATGATGTTAAAGTGGCCAAAGCAATTGAACATTCAAGGCACCAACAACACAAATTGAGTCCAAACAAACTCATTCAAGATGGTGTTCAGGGTCGAATTAAGCTTGAGCTGTTGCAGCCTGCTTCGACATCTTTTGGGGTAGAAATCAATCAGTTGGTGCTGACCTACAATCAATCAATGATGTTAAAGTGGCCAAAGCAATTGAAAATTGAAGGCACCAACAACACTAATTGAGTCCAAACAAACTCATTCCAAATGGTGTTTTGGATCGAATCAAGCTTGAGCTGTTGCAGCCTGCTTCGACATCTGTTGGGGCAGAAATCAATCAGTTGGTGCTGACCTACAATCAATCAATGATGTTAAAGTGGCCAAAGCAATTGAAAATTCAAGGCACCAACAACACAAATTGAGTCCAAACAAACTCATTCAAGATAGTTTTCAGGGTCGAATTAAGCTTGAGCTGTTACAGACTTCTTCGACATCTTTTGGGGTAGAAATCAATCAGTTGGTGCTGACCCTCAATCAATAAATGATGTTAAAGTGGCCAAAGCAATTGAAAATTCAAGGCAGAAACAACACAAATTGAGTCCAAACAAACTCATTCAAGATGGTGTTCAGGGTCGTATTAAGCTTGAGCTGTTGCAGCCTGCTTCGACATCTGTTGGGGCAGAAATCAATCAGTTGGTGCTGACCTACAATCAATCAATGATGTCAAAGTGGCCAAAGCAATTGAAAATTGAAGGCACCAACAACACTAATTGAGTCCAAACAAACTCATTCCAAATGGTGTTTTGGGTCGAATCAAGCTTGAGCTGTTGCAGCCTGCTTCGACATCTGTTGGGGCAGAAATCAATCAGTTGGTGGTGATCTACAATCAATCAATGATGTTAAAGTGGCCAAAGCAATTGAAAATTCAAGACACCAACAACACAAATTGAGTCCAAACAAACTCATTCAAGATAGTTTTCAGGGTCGAATTAAGCTTGAGCTGTTGCAGACTGCTTCGACATCTTTTGGGGTAGAAATCAATCAGTTGGTGCTGACCCACAATCAATAAATGATGTTAAAGAGGCCAAAGCAATTGAAAATTCAAGACACCAACAACACAAATTGAGTCCAAACAAACTCATTCAAGATGGTGTTCAGGGTCGTATTAAGCTTGAGCTGTTGCAGCCTGCTTCGACATCTGTTGGGGCAGAAATCAATCAGTTGGTGCTGACCTACAATCAATCAATGATGTCAAAGTGGCCAAAGCAATTGAAAATTGAAGGCACCAACAACACTAATTGAGTCCAAACAAACTCATTCCAAATGGTGTTTTGGGTCGAATCAAGCTTGAGCTGTTGCAGCCTGCTTCGACATCTGTTGGGGCAGAAATCAATCAGTTGGTGGTGATCTACAATCAATCAATGATGTTAAAGTGGCCAAAGCAATTGAAAATTCAAGACACCAACAACACAAATTGAGTCCAAACAAACTCATTCAAGATAGTTTTCAGGGTCGAATTAAGCTTGAGCTGTTGCAGACTGCTTCGACATCTTTTGGGGTAGAAATCAATCAGTTGGTGCTGACCCACAATCAATAAATGATGTTAAAGAGGCCAAAGCAATTGAAAATTCAAGGCAGAAACAACACAAATTGAGTCCAAACAAACTCATTCAAAATGGTGTTTGGGGTCGTATTAAGCTTGAGCTGTTGCAGCCTGCTTCGACATCTGTTGGGGCAGAAATCAATCAGTTGGTGCTGACCTACAATCAATCAATGATGTTAAAGTGGCCAAAGCAATTGAAAATTCAAGGCACCAACAACACAAATTGAGTCCAAACAAACTCATTCAAGATGGTGTTCAGGGTCGAATTAAGCTAGAGCTGTTGCAGCCTGCTTCGACATCTTTTGGGGTAGAAATCAATCAGTTGGTGCTGACCTACAATCAATCAATGATGTTAAAGTGGCCAAAGCAATTGAAAATTGAAGGCACCAACAACACTAATTGAGTCCAAACAAACTCATTCCAAATGGTGTTTTGGGTCGAATCAAGCTTGAGCTGTTGCAGCCTGCTTCGACATCTGTTGGGGCAGAAATCAATCAGTTGGTGCTGACCTACAATCAATCAATGATGTTAAAGTGGCCAAAGCAATTGAAAATTCAAGACACCAACAACACAAATTGAGTCCAAACAAACTCATTCAAAATGGTGTTTGGGGTCTAATCAAGCTTGAGCTGTTAAAGTCTGCTTCGACATCTGTGGGGGCAGGAATCGATCAGTTGGCGCTGCATTACTATCAGTCAGTGTTGTTTAAGTGGCCAAAGCATTTGACAATTCGAGGCACCAACAACACTAATTGAGTCCAAACAATATCATTCCAAATGGTGTTTGGGGTTGAATTAAGCTTGAGCTGTCGCAGCTTCTTTGGACATCTGTTGGTGCAGAAATCAATCATTGGGTGCTGACCCACAATCAATAAATGATATTAAAGTGGCCAAAGCAATTGAAAATTCGAGGCACCAAAAACACTAATTGAGTCCAAACAAACTCATCCAAAAGATGATTGGGGTCGGATTAAGCTTGAGCTGTTGCAGCCTGCTTCGACATCTGTTGGGGCAGTAATCAATCAGTTGGCGTTGCAATACTATCATTCAGTGTTGTTTAAGTGGCCAAAGCATTTGAAAATTCAAGGCCCCAACAACACTAATTGAGTCCAAACAAACTCATTCCAATTGGTGTTTTGGGTCGAATCAAGCTTGAGCTGTTGCAGCCTGCTTCGACATCTGTTGGGGCAGAAATCAATCAGTTGGTGCTGACCTTCAATCAATCAATGATGTTAAAGTGGCCAAAGCAATTGAAAATTCAAGGCACCAACAACACAAATTGAGTCCAAACAAACTCATTCAAGATAGTGTTTGGGGTTGAATTAAGCTTGAGCTGTTGCAGCCTGCTTCGACATCTGTTGGGGCAGAAATCAATCTGTTGGTGCTGACCTACAATCAATCAATGATGTTAAAGTGGCCAAAGCAATTGAAAATTCAAGGCACCAACAACACAAATTGAGTCCAAACAAACTCATTCAAAATGGTGTTTGGGGTCTAATCAAGCTTGAGCTGTTAAAGTCTGCTTCGACATCTGTGGGGGCAGGAATCGATCAGTTGGCGCTGCATCACTATCAGTCAGTGTTGTTTAAGTGGCAAAAGCATTTGACAATTCGAGGCACCAACAACACTAATTGAGTCCAAACAAACTCATTCCAAATGGTGTTTGGGGTTGAATTAAGCTTGAGCTGTTGCAGCTTCCTTGGACATCTGTTGGTGCAGAAATCAATCAGTTGGTGCTGACCCACAATCAATAAATGATGTTAAAGTGGCCAAAGCAATTGAAAATTCAGGGCAGAAACAACACAAATTGAGTCCAAACAAACTCATTCAAAATGGTGTTTTGGGTCTCATCAAGCTTGAGCTGTTGCAGCCTGCTTCGACATCTGTTGGGGCAGGAATCGATCAGTTGGCGCTGCATTACTATCAGTCAGTGTTGTTTAAGTGGCCAAAGCATTTGACAATTCGAGGCTCCAAGAACACTGATTGAGTCCAAACAAACTTATTCAAAATGGTGTTTGGGGTTGAATTAAGCTTGAGCTGTTGCAGCTTCCTTGGGCATCTGTTGGGGCAGAAACCAATCAGTTGGTGCTGACCTACTATCAATCAGTGTTGTTTAAGTGCCCAAAGCATTTGACAATTCGAGGCACCAACAACACTAATTGAGTCCAAACAAACTCATCCAAAATGATGATTGGGGTCGGATTAAGCTTGAGCTGTTGCAGCCTGCTTCGACATCTGTTGGGGCAGTAATCAATCAGTTGGCGTTGCAATACTATCATTCAGTGTTGTTTAAGTGGCCAAAGCATTTGAAAATTCAAGGCCCCAACAACACTAGTTGAGTCCAAACAAACTCATTCAAAATGGTGTTTGGGGTCGTATTAAGCTTGAGCTGTTGCAGCCTGCTTCGACATCTGTTGGGGCAGAAATCAATCAGTTGGTGCTGACCTACAATCAATCAATGATGTTAAAGTGGCCAAAGCAATTGAAAATTGAAGGCACCAACAACACTAATTGAGTCCAAACAAACTCATTCCAAATGGTGTTTTGGATCGAATCAAGCTTGAGCTGTTGCAGCCTGCTTCGACATCTGTTGGGGCAGAAATCAATCAGTTGGTGCTGACCTACAATCAATCAATGATGTTAAAGTGGCCAAAGCAATTGAAAATTCAAGGCACCAACAACACAAATTGAGTCCAAACAAACTCATTCAAGATAGTTTTCAGGGTCGAATTAAGCTTGAGCTGTTACAGACTTCTTCGACATCTTTTGGGGTAGAAATCAATCAGTTGGTGCTGACCCTCAATCAATAAATGATGTTAAAGTGGCCAAAGCAATTGAAAATTCAAGGCAGAAACAACACAAATTGAGTCCAAACAAACTCATTCAAGATGGTGTTCAGGGTCGTATTAAGCTTGAGCTGTTGCAGCCTGCTTCGACATCTGTTGGGGCAGAAATCAATCAGTTGGTGCTGACCTACAATCAATCAATGATGTCAAAGTGGCCAAAGCAATTGAAAATTGAAGGCACCAACAACACTAATTGAGTCCAAACAAACTCATTCCAAATGGTGTTCAGGGTCGAATTAAGCTAGAGCTGTTGCAGCCTGCTTCGACATCTTTTGGGGTAGAAATCAATCAGTTGGTGCTGACCTACAATCAATCAATGATGTTAAAGTGGCCAAAGCAATTGAAAATTCAAGGCACCATCAACACAAATTGAGTCCAAACAAACTCATTCAAGATATTGTTCAGGGTCCAATTAAGCTGGAGCTGTTGCAGCCTGCTTCGACATCTTTTGGGGTAGAAATCAATCAGTTGGTGCTGACCTACAATCAATCAATGATGTTAAAGTGGCCAAAGCAATTGAAAATTGAAGGCACCAACAACACTAATTGAGTCCAAACAAATTCATTCCAAATGGTGTTTTGGGTCGAATCAAGCTTGAGCTGTTGCAGCCTGCTTCGACATCTGTTGGGGCAGAAATCAATCAGTTGGTGCTGACCTACAATCAATCAATGATGTTAAAGTGGCCAAAGCAATTGAAAATTCAAGGCACCAACAACACAAATTGAGTCCAAACAAACTCATTCAAAATGGTGTTTGGGGTCTAATCAAGCTTGAGCTGTTAAAGTCTGCTTCGACATCTGTGGGGGCAGGAATCGATCAGTTGGCGCTGCATTACTATCAGTCAGTGTTGTTTAAGTGGCAAAAGCATTTGACAATTCGAGGCACCAACAACACTAATTGAGTCCAAACAAACTCATTCCAAATGGTGTTTGGGGTTGAATTAAGCTTGAGCTGTTGCAGCTTCCTTGGACATCTGTTGGTGCAGAAATCAATCAGTTGGTGCTGACCCACAATCAATAAATGATGTTAAAGTGGCCAAAGCAATTGAAAATTCAAGGCAGAAACAACACAAATTGAGTCCAAACAAACTCATTCAAAATGGTGTTTTGGGTCTCATCAAGCTTGAGCTGTTGCAGCCTGCTTCGACATCTGTTGGGGCAGAAATCGATCAGTTGGTGCTAAATAACTATCAATCAGTGTTGTTTAAGTGGCCAAAGCATTTGAAAATTCAAGGCACCAACAACACTAATTGAGTCCAAACAAACTCATTCCAATTGGTGTTTTGGGTCGAATCAAGCTTGAGCTGTTGCAGCCCGCTTCGACATCTGTTGGGGCAGAAATCAATCAGTTGGTGCTGACCTACAATCAATCAATGATGTTAAAGTGGCCAAAGCAATTAAAAATTCAAGGCACCAACAACACAAATTGAGTCCAAACAAACTCATTCAAAATGGTGTTTGGGGTCTAATCAAGCTTGAGCTGTTAAAGTCTGCTTCGACATCTGTGGGGGCAGGAATCGATCAGTTGGCGCTGCATTACTATCAGTCAGTGTTGTTTAAGTGGCCAAAGCATTTGACAATTCGAGGCTCCAACAACACTGATTGAGTCCAAACAAACTCATTCAAAATGGTGTTTGGGGTTGAATTAAGCTTGAGCTGTTGCAGCTTCCTTGGGCATCTGTTGGGGCAGAAAGCTATCAGTTGGTGCTGACGTGCTATCACTCAGTGTTGATTAAGTGCCCAAAGCATTTGACAATTCGAGGCACCAACAACACTAATTGAGTCCAAACAAACTCATCCAAAATGATGATTGGGGTCGGATTAAGCTTGAGCTGTTGCAGCCTGCTTCGACATCTGTTGGGGCAGTAATCAATCAGTTGGCGTTGCAATACTATCATTCAGTGTTGTTTAAGTGGCCAAAGCATTTGAAAATTCAAGGCCCCAACAACACTAGTTGAGTCCAAACAAACTCATTCCAAATGGTGTTTTGGGTCGAATCAAGCTTGAGCTGTTGCAGCCTGCTTCGACATCTGTTGGGGCAGAAATCAATCAGTTGGTGCTGACCTACAATCAATCAATGATGTTAAAGTGGCCAAAGCAATTGAACATTCAAGGCACCAACAACACAAATTGAGTCCAAACAAACTCATTCAAGATGGTGTTCAGGGTCGAATTAAGCTTGAGCTGTTGCAGCCTGCTTCGACATCTTTTGGGGTAGAAATCAATCAGTTGGTGCTGACCTACAATCAATCAATGATGTTAAAGTGGCCAAAGCAATTGAAAATTGAAGGCACCAACAACACTAATTGAGTCCAAACAAACTCATTCCAAATGGTGTTTTGGATCGAATCAAGCTTGAGCTGTTGCAGCCTGCTTCGACATCTGTTGGGGCAGAAATCAATCAGTTGGTGTTGACCTACAATCAATCAATGATGTTAAAGTGGCCAAAGCAATTGAAAATTCAAGGCACCAACAACACAAATTGAGTCCAAACAAACTCATTCAAGATGGTGTTCAGGGTCGAATTAAGCTAGAGCTGTTGCAGCCTGCTTCGACATCTTTTGGGGTAGAAATCAATCAGTTGGTGCTGACCTACAATCAATCAATGATGTTAAAGTGGCCAAAGCAATTGAAAATTCAAGACACCAACAACACAAATTGAGTCCAAACAAACTCATTCAAGATAGTTTTCAGGGTCGAATTAAGCTAGAGCTGTTACAGACTTCTTCGACATCTTTTGGGGTAGAAATCAATCAGTTGGTGCTGACCCTCAATCAATAAATGATGTTAAAGTGGCCAAAGCAATTGAAAATTCAAGGCAGAAACAACACAAATTGAGTCCAAACAAACTCATTCAAGATGGTGTTCAGGGTCGTATTAAGCTTGAGCTGTTGCAGCCTGCTTCGACATCTGTTGGGGCAGAAATCAATCAGTTGGTGCTGACCTACAATCAATCAATGATGTCAAAGTGGCCAAAGCAATTGAAAATTGAAGGCACCAACAACACTAATTGAGTCCAAACAAACTCATTCCAAATGGTGTTTTGGGTCGAATCAAGCTTGAGCTGTTGCAGCCTGCTTCGACATCTGTTGGGGCAGAAATCAATCAGTTGGTGGTGATCTACAATCAATCAATGATGTTAAAGTGGCCAAAGCAATTGAAAATTCAAGACACCAACAACACAAATTGAGTCCAAACAAACTCATTCAAAATGGTGTTTGGGGTCTAATCAAGCTTGAGCTGTTAAAGTCTGCTTCGACATCTGTGGGGGCAGGAATCGATCAGTTGGCGCTGCATTACTATCAGTCAGTGTTGTTTAAGTGGCCAAAGCATTTGACAATTCGAGGCACCAACAACACTAATTGAGTCCAAACAAACTCATTCCAAATGGTGTTTTGGGTCGAATCAAGCTTCAGCTGTTGCAGCCTGCTTCGACATCTGTTGGGGCAGAAATCAATCAGTTGGTGCTGACCTACAATCAATCAATGATGTTAAAGTGGCCAAAGCAATTGTAAATTCAAGGCACCAACAACACAAATTGAGTCCAAACAAGCTCATTCAAAATGGTGTTTGGGGTCGAATTAAGCTAGAGCTGTTGCAGCCTGCTTCGAAATCTTTTGGGGTAGAAATCAATCAGTTGGTGCTGACCTACAATCAATCAATGATGTTAAAGTGGCCAAAGCAATTGAAAATTGAAGGCACCAACAACACTAATTGAGTCCAAACAAACTCATTCCAAATGGTGTTTTGGGTCGAATCAAGCTTGAGCTGTTGCAGCCTGCTTCGACATCTGTTGGGGCAGAAATCAATCTGTTGGTGCTGACCTACAATCAATCAATGATGTTAAAGTGGCCAAAGCAATTGAAAATTCAAGGCACCAACAACACAAATTGAGTCCAAACAAACTCATTCAAAATGGTGTTTGGGGTCTAATCAATCTTGAGCTGTTAAAGTCCGCTTCGACATCTGTGGGGGCAGGAATCGATCAGTTGGCGCTGCATCACTATCAGTCAGTGTTGTTTAAGTGGCAAAAGCATTTGACAATGCGAGGCACCAACAACACTAATTGAGTCCAAACAAACTCATTCCAAATGGTGTTTGGGGTTGAATTAAGCTTGAGCTGTTGCAGCTTCCTTGGACATCTGTTGGTGCAGAAATCAATCAGTTGGTGCTGACCCACAATCAATAAATGATGTTAAAGTGGCCAAAGCAATTGAAAATTCAGGGCAGAAACAACACAAATTGAGTCCAAACAAACTCATTCAAAATGGTGTTTTGGGTCTCATCAAGCTTGAGCTGTTGCAGCCTGCTTCGACATCTGTTGGGGCAGAAATCGATCAGTTGGTGCTAAATAACTATCAATCAGTGTTGTTTAAGTGGCCAAAGCATTTGAAAATTCAAGGCACCAACAACACTTATTGAGTTAAACAAACTCATTCCAATTGGTGTTTTGGGTCGAATCAAGCTTGAGCTGTTGCAGCCCGCTTCGACATCTGTTGGGGCAGAAATCAATCAGTTGGTGCTGACCTACAATCAATCAATGATGTTAAAGTGGCCAAAGCAATTGAAAATTCAAGGCACCAACAACACAAATTGAGTCCAAACAAACTCATTCAAAATGGTGTTTGGGGTCTAATCAAGCTTGAGCTGTTAAAGTCTGCTTCGACATCTGTGGGGGCAGGAATCGATCAGTTGGCGCTGCATTACTATCAGTCAGTGTTGTTTAAGTGGCCAAAGCATTTGACAATTCGAGGCTCCAAGAACACTGATTGAGTCCAAACAAACTCATTCAAAATGGTGTTTGGGGTTGAATTAAGCTTGAGCTGTTGCAGCTTCCTTGGGCATCTGTTGGGGCAGAAACCAATCAGTTGGTGCTCACCTACTATCAATCAGTGTTGTTTAAGTGCCCAAAGCATTTGACAATTCGAGGCACCAACAACACTAATTGAGTCCAAACAAACTCATCCAAAATGATGATTGGGGTCGGATTAAGCTTGAGCTGTTGCAGCCTGCTTCGACATCTGTTGGGGCAGTAATCAATCAGTTGGCGTTGCAATACTATCATTCAGTGTTGTTTAAGTGGCCAAAGCATTTGAAAATTCAAGGCCCCAACAACACTAGTTGAGTCCAAACAAACTCATTCAAAATGGTGTTTGGGGTCGTATTAAGCTTGAGCTGTTGCAGCCTGCTTCGACATCTGTTGGGGCAGAAATCAATCAGTTGGTGCTGACCTACAATCAATCAATGATGTTAAAGTGGCCAAAGCAATTGAACATTCAAGGCACCAACAACACTAATTGAGTCCAAACAAACTCATTCCAAATGGTGTTTGGGGTTGAATTAAGCTTGAGCTGTTGCAGCTTCCTTGGACATCTGTTGGTGCAGAAATCAATCAGTTGGTGCTGACCTACAATCAATCAATGATGTTAAAGTGGCCAAAGCAATTGAAAATTCAAGACACCAACAACACAAATTGAGTCCAAACAAACTCATTCAAGATAGTTTTCAGGGTCGAATTAAGCTTGAGCTGTTGCAGACTGCTTCGACATCTTTTGGGGTAGAAATCAATCAGTTCGTGCTGACCCACAATCAATAAATGATGTTAAAGTGGCCAAAGCAATTGAAAATTCAAGGCAGAAACAACACAAATTGAGTCCAAACAAACTCATTCAAAATGGTGTTTGGGGTCGTATTAAGCTTGAGCTGTTGCAGCCTGCTTCGACATCTGTTGGGGCAGAAATCAATCAGTTGGTGCTGACCTACAATCAATCAATGATGTTAAAGTGGCCAAAGCAATTGAAAATTCAAGGCACCAACAACACAAATTGAGTCCAAACAAACTCATTCAAGATGGTGTTCAGGGTCGAATTAAGCTAGAGCTGTTGCAGCCTGCTTCGACATCTTTTGGGGTAGAAATCAATCAGTTGGTGCTGACCTACAATCAATCAATGATGTTAAAGTGGCCAAAGCAATTGAAAATTGAAGGCACCAACAACACTAATTGAGTCCAAACAAACTCATTCCAAATGGTGTTTTGGGTCGAATCAAGCTTGAGCTGTTGCAGCCTGCTTCGACATCTGTTGGGGCAGAAATCAATCAGTTGGTGCTGACCTACAATCAATCAATGATGTTAAAGTGGCCAAAGCAATTGAAAATTCAAGACACCAACAACACAAATTGAGTCCAAACAAACTCATTCAAAATGGTGTTTGGGGTCTAATCAAGCTTGAGCTGTTAAAGTCTGCTTCGACATCTGTGGGGGCAGGAATCGATCAGTTGGCGCTGCATTACTATCAGTCAGTGTTGTTTAAGTGGCCAAAGCATTTGACAATTCGAGGCACCAACAACACTAATTGAGTCCAAACAAACTCATTCCAAATGGTGTTTTGGGTCGAATCAAGCTTGAGCTGTTGCAGCCTGCTTCGACATCTGTTGGGGCAGAAATCAATCAGTTGGTGCTGACCTACAATCAATCAATGATGTTAAAGTGGCCAAAGCAATTGAAAATTCAAGGCACCAACAACACAAATTGAGTCCAAACAAGCTCATTCAAAATGGTGTTTGGGGTCGAATTAAGCTAGAGCTGTTGCAGCCTGCTTCGACATCTTTTGGGGTAGAAATCAATCAGTTGGTGCTGACCTACAATCAATCAATGATGTTAAAGTGGCCAAAGCAATTGAAAATTGAAGGCACCAACAACACTAATTGAGTCCAAACAAACTCATTCCAAATGGTGTTTTGGGTCGAATCAAGCTTGAGCTGTTGCAGCCTGCTTCGACATCTGTTGGGGCAGAAATCAATCTGTAGGTGCTGACCTACAATCAATCAATGATGTTAAAGTGGCCAAAGCAATTGAAAATTCAAGGCACCAACAACACAAATTGAGTCCAAACAAACTCATTCAAAATGGTGTTTGGGGTCTAATCAAGCTTGAGCTGTTAAAGTCTGCTTCGACATCTGTGGGGGCAGGAATCGATCAGTTGGCGCTGCATCACTATCAGTCAGTGTTGTTTAAGTGGCAAAAGCATTTGACAATTCGAGGCACCAACAACACTAATTGAGTCCAAACAAACTCATTCAAAATGGTGTTTGGGGTCTAATCAAGCTTGAGCTGTTAAAGTCTGCTTCGACATCTGTGGGGGCAGGAATCGATCAGTTGGCGCTGCATTACTATCAGTCAGTGTTGTTTAAGTGGCCAAAGCATTTGACAATTCGAGGCACCAACAACACTAATTGAGTCCAAACAAACTCATTCCAAATGGTGTTTGGGGTTGAATTAAGCTTGAGCTGTTGCAGCTTCCTTGGACATCTGTTGGTGCAGAAATCAATCAGTTGGTGCTGACCCCCAATCAATAAATGATGTTAAAGTGGCCAAAGCAATTGAAAATTCAGGGCAGAAACAACACAAATTGAGTCCAAACAAACTCATTCAAAATGGTGTTTTGGGTCTCATCAAGCTTGAGCTGTTGCAGCCTGCTTCGACATCTGTTGGGGCAGAAATCGATCAGTTGGTGCTAAATAACTATCAATCAGTGTTGTTTAAGTGGCCAAAGCATTTGAAAATTCAAGGCACCAACAACACTTATTGAGTCCAAACAAACTCATTCCAATTGGTGTTTTGGGTCGAATCAAGCTTGAGCTGTTGCAGCCCGCTTCGACATCTGTTGGGGCAGAAATCAATCAGTTGGTGCTGACCTACAATCAATCAATGATGTTTAAGTGCCCAAAGCATTTGACAATTCGAGGCACCAACAACACTAATTGAGTCCAAACAAACTCATCCAAAATGATGATTGGGGTCGGATTAAGCTTGAGCTGTTGCAGCCTGCTTCGACATCTGTTGGGGCAGTAATCAATCAGTTGGCGTTGCAATACTATCATTCAGTGTTGTTTAAGTGGCCAAAGCATTTGAAAATTCAAGGCCCCAACAACACTAGTTGAGTCCAAACAAACTCATTCAAAATGGTGTTTGGGGTCGTATTAAGCTTGAGCTGTTGCAGCCTGCTTCGACATCTGTTGGGGCAGAAATCAATCAGTTGGTGCTGACCTACAATCAATCAATGATGTTAAAGTGGCCAAAGCAATTGAACATTCAAGGCACCAACAACACAAATTGAGTCCAAACAAACTCATTCAAGATGGTGTTCAGGGTCGAATTAAGCTTGAGCTGTTGCAGCCTGCTTCGACATCTTTTGGGGTAGAAATCAATCAGTTGGTGCTGACCTACAATCAATCAATGATGTTAAAGTGGCCAAAGCAATTGAAAATTGAAGGCACCAACAACACTAATTGAGTCCAAACAAACTCATTCCAAATGGTGTTTTGGATCGAATCAAGCTTGAGCTGTTGCAGCCTGCTTCGACATCTGTTGGGGCAGAAATCAATCAGTTGGTGCTGACCTACAATCAATCAATGATGTTAAAGTGGCCAAAGCAATTGAAAATTCAGGGCAGAAACAACACAAATTGAGTCCAAACAAACTCATTCAAAATGGTGTTTTGGGTCTCATCAAGCTTGAGCTGTTGCAGCCTGCTTCGACATCTGTTGGGGCAGAAATCGATCAGTTGGTGCTAAATAACTATCAATCAGTGTTGTTTAAGTGGCCAAAGCATTTGAAAATTCAAGGCACCAACAACACTTATTGAGTCCAAACAAACTCATTCCAATTGGTGTTTTGGGTCGAATCAAGCTTGAGCTGTTGCAGCCCGCTTCGACATCTGTTGGGGCAGAAATCAATCAGTTGGTGCTGACCTACAATCAATCAATGATGTTTAAGTGCCCAAAGCATTTGACAATTCGAGGCACCAACAACACTAATTGAGTCCAAACAAACTCATCCAAAATGATGATTGGGGTCGGATTAAGCTTGAGCTGTTGCAGCCTGCTTCGACATCTGTTGGGGCAGTAATCAATCAGTTGGCGTTGCAATACTATCATTCAGTGTTGTTTAAGTGGCCAAAGCATTTGAAAATTCAAGGCCCCAACAACACTAGTTGAGTCCAAACAAACTCATTCAAAATGGTGTTTGGGGTCGTATTAAGCTTGAGCTGTTGCAGCCTGCTTCGACATCTGTTGGGGCAGAAATCAATCAGTTGGTGCTGACCTACAATCAATCAATGATGTTAAAGTGGCCAAAGCAATTGAACATTCAAGGCACCAACAACACAAATTGAGTCCAAACAAACTCATTCAAGATGGTGTTCAGGGTCGAATTAAGCTTGAGCTGTTGCAGCCTGCTTCGACATCTTTTGGGGTAGAAATCAATCAGTTGGTGCTGACCTACAATCAATCAATGATGTTAAAGTGGCCAAAGCAATTGAAAATTGAAGGCACCAACAACACTAATTGAGTCCAAACAAACTCATTCCAAATGGTGTTTTGGATCGAATCAAGCTTGAGCTGTTGCAGCCTGCTTCGACATCTGTTGGGGCAGAAATCAATCAGTTGGTGCTGACCTACAATCAATCAATGATGTTAAAGTGGCCAAAGCAATTGAAAATTCAAGGCACCAACAACACAAATTGAGTCCAAACAAACTCATTCAAGATAGTTTTCAGGGTCGAATTAAGCTTGAGCTGTTACAGACTTCTTCGACATCTTTTGGGGTAGAAATCAATCAGTTGGTGCTGACCCTCAATCAATAAATGATGTTAAAGTGGCCAAAGCAATTGAAAATTCAAGGCAGAAACAACACAAATTGAGTCCAAACAAACTCATTCAAGATGGTGTTCAGGGTCGTATTAAGCTTGAGCTGTTGCAGCCTGCTTCGACATCTGTTGGGGCAGAAATCAATCAGTTGGTGCTGACCTACAATCAATCAATGATGTCAAAGTGGCCAAAGCAATTGAAAATTGAAGGCACCAACAACACTAATTGAGTCCAAACAAACTCATTCCAAATGGTGTTTTGGGTCGAATCAAGCTTGAGCTGTTGCAGCCTGCTTCGACATCTGTTGGGGCAGAAATCAATCAGTTGGTGCTGACCTACAATCAATCAATGATGTCAAAGTGGCCAAAGCATTTGAAAATTCAAGGCCCCAACAACACTAGTTGAGTCCAAACAAACTCATTCAAAATGGTGTTTGGGGTCGTATTAAGCTTGAGCTGTTGCAGCCTGCTTCGACATCTGTTGGGGCAGAAATCAATCAGTTGGTGCTGACCTACAATCAATCAATGATGTTAAAGTGGCCAAAGCAATTGAACATTCAAGGCACCAACAACACAAATTGAGTCCAAACAAACTCATTCAAGATGGTGTTCAGGGTCGAATTAAGCTTGAGCTGTTGCAGCCTGCTTCGACATCTTTTGGGGTAGAAATCAATCAGTTGGTGCTGACCTACAATCAATCAATGATGTTAAAGTGGCCAAAGCAATTGAAAATTGAAGGCACCAACAACACTAATTGAGTCCAAACAAACTCATTCCAAATGGTGTTTTGGATCGAATCAAGCTTGAGCTGTTGCAGCCTGCTTCGACATCTGTTGGGGCAGAAATCAATCAGTTGGTGCTGACCTACAATCAATCAATGATGTTAAAGTGGCCAAAGCAATTGAAAATTCAAGGCACCAACAACACAAATTGAGTCCAAACAAACTCATTCAAGATAGTTTTCAGGGTCGAATTAAGCTTGAGCTGTTACAGACTTCTTCGACATCTTTTGGGGTAGAAATCAATCAGTTGGTGCTGACCCTCAATCAATAAATGATGTTAAAGTGGCCAAAGCAATTGAAAATTCAAGGCAGAAACAACACAAATTGAGTCCAAACAAACTCATTCAAGATGGTGTTCAGGGTCGTATTAAGCTTGAGCTGTTGCAGCCTGCTTCGACATCTGTTGGGGCAGAAATCAATCAGTTGGTGCTGACCTACAATCAATCAATGATGTCAAAGTGGCCAAAGCAATTGAAAATTGAAGGCACCAACAACACTAATTGAGTCCAAACAAACTCATTCCAAATGGTGTTTTGGGTCGAATCAAGCTTGAGCTGTTGCAGCCTGCTTCGACATCTGTTGGGGCAGAAATCAATCAGTTGGTGGTGATCTACAATCAATCAATGATGTTAAAGTGGCCAAAGCAATTGAAAATTCAAGACACCAACAACACAAATTGAGTCCAAACAAACTCATTCAAGATAGTTTTCAGGGTCGAATTAAGCTTGAGCTGTTGCAGACTGCTTCGACATCTTTTGGGGTAGAAATCAATCAGTTGGTGCTGACCCACAATCAATAAATGATGTTAAAGAGGCCAAAGCAATTGAAAATTCAAGACACCAACAACACAAATTGAGTCCAAACAAACTCATTCAAGATGGTGTTCAGGGTCGTATTAAGCTTGAGCTGTTGCAGCCTGCTTCGACATCTGTTGGGGCAGAAATCAATCAGTTGGTGCTGACCTACAATCAATCAATGATGTCAAAGTGGCCAAAGCAATTGAAAATTGAAGGCACCAACAACACTAATTGAGTCCAAACAAACTCATTCCAAATGGTGTTTTGGGTCGAATCAAGCTTGAGCTGTTGCAGCCTGCTTCGACATCTGTTGGGGCAGAAATCAATCAGTTGGTGGTGATCTACAATCAATCAATGATGTTAAAGTGGCCAAAGCAATTGAAAATTCAAGACACCAACAACACAAATTGAGTCCAAACAAACTCATTCAAGATAGTTTTCAGGGTCGAATTAAGCTTGAGCTGTTGCAGACTGCTTCGACATCTTTTGGGGTAGAAATCAATCAGTTGGTGCTGACCCACAATCAATAAATGATGTTAAAGAGGCCAAAGCAATTGAAAATTCAAGGCAGAAACAACACAAATTGAGTCCAAACAAACTCATTCAAAATGGTGTTTGGGGTCGTATTAAGCTTGAGCTGTTGCAGCCTGCTTCGACATCTGTTGGGGCAGAAATCAATCAGTTGGTGCTGACCTACAATCAATCAATGATGTTAAAGTGGCCAAAGCAATTGAAAATTCAAGGCACCAACAACACAAATTGAGTCCAAACAAACTCATTCAAGATGGTGTTCAGGGTCGAATTAAGCTAGAGCTGTTGCAGCCTGCTTCGACATCTTTTGGGGTAGAAATCAATCAGTTGGTGCTGACCTACAATCAATCAATGATGTTAAAGTGGCCAAAGCAATTGAAAATTGAAGGCACCAACAACACTAATTGAGTCCAAACAAACTCATTCCAAATGGTGTTTTGGGTCGAATCAAGCTTGAGCTGTTGCAGCCTGCTTCGACATCTGTTGGGGCAGAAATCAATCAGTTGGTGCTGACCTACAATCAATCAATGATGTTAAAGTGGCCAAAGCAATTGAAAATTCAAGACACCAACAACACAAATTGAGTCCAAACAAACTCATTCAAAATGGTGTTTGGGGTCTAATCAAGCTTGAGCTGTTAAAGTCTGCTTCGACATCTGTGGGGGCAGGAATCGATCAGTTGGCGCTGCATTACTATCAGTCAGTGTTGTTTAAGTGGCCAAAGCATTTGACAATTCGAGGCACCAACAACACTAATTGAGTCCAAACAATATCATTCCAAATGGTGTTTGGGGTTGAATTAAGCTTGAGCTGTCGCAGCTTCTTTGGACATCTGTTGGTGCAGAAATCAATCATTGGGTGCTGACCCACAATCAATAAATGATATTAAAGTGGCCAAAGCAATTGAAAATTCGAGGCACCAAAAACACTAATTGAGTCCAAACAAACTCATCCAAAAGATGATTGGGGTCGGATTAAGCTTGAGCTGTTGCAGCCTGCTTCGACATCTGTTGGGGCAGTAATCAATCAGTTGGCGTTGCAATACTATCATTCAGTGTTGTTTAAGTGGCCAAAGCATTTGAAAATTCAAGGCCCCAACAACACTAATTGAGTCCAAACAAACTCATTCCAATTGGTGTTTTGGGTCGAATCAAGCTTGAGCTGTTGCAGCCTGCTTCGACATCTGTTGGGGCAGAAATCAATCAGTTGGTGCTGACCTTCAATCAATCAATGATGTTAAAGTGGCCAAAGCAATTGAAAATTCAAGGCACCAACAACACAAATTGAGTCCAAACAAACTCATTCAAGATAGTGTTTGGGGTTGAATTAAGCTTGAGCTGTTGCAGCCTGCTTCGACATCTGTTGGGGCAGAAATCAATCTGTTGGTGCTGACCTACAATCAATCAATGATGTTAAAGTGGCCAAAGCAATTGAAAATTCAAGGCACCAACAACACAAATTGAGTCCAAACAAACTCATTCAAAATGGTGTTTGGGGTCTAATCAAGCTTGAGCTGTTAAAGTCTGCTTCGACATCTGTGGGGGCAGGAATCGATCAGTTGGCGCTGCATCACTATCAGTCAGTGTTGTTTAAGTGGCAAAAGCATTTGACAATTCGAGGCACCAACAACACTAATTGAGTCCAAACAAACTCATTCCAAATGGTGTTTGGGGTTGAATTAAGCTTGAGCTGTTGCAGCTTCCTTGGACATCTGTTGGTGCAGAAATCAATCAGTTGGTGCTGACCCACAATCAATAAATGATGTTAAAGTGGCCAAAGCAATTGAAAATTCAGGGCAGAAACAACACAAATTGAGTCCAAACAAACTCATTCAAAATGGTGTTTTGGGTCTCATCAAGCTTGAGCTGTTGCAGCCTGCTTCGACATCTGTTGGGGCAGGAATCGATCAGTTGGCGCTGCATTACTATCAGTCAGTGTTGTTTAAGTGGCCAAAGCATTTGACAATTCGAGGCTCCAAGAACACTGATTGAGTCCAAACAAACTTATTCAAAATGGTGTTTGGGGTTGAATTAAGCTTGAGCTGTTGCAGCTTCCTTGGGCATCTGTTGGGGCAGAAACCAATCAGTTGGTGCTGACCTACTATCAATCAGTGTTGTTTAAGTGCCCAAAGCATTTGACAATTCGAGGCACCAACAACACTAATTGAGTCCAAACAAACTCATCCAAAATGATGATTGGGGTCGGATTAAGCTTGAGCTGTTGCAGCCTGCTTCGACATCTGTTGGGGCAGTAATCAATCAGTTGGCGTTGCAATACTATCATTCAGTGTTGTTTAAGTGGCCAAAGCATTTGAAAATTCAAGGCCCCAACAACACTAGTTGAGTCCAAACAAACTCATTCAAAATGGTGTTTGGGGTCGTATTAAGCTTGAGCTGTTGCAGCCTGCTTCGACATCTGTTGGGGCAGAAATCAATCAGTTGGTGCTGACCTACAATCAATCAATGATGTTAAAGTGGCCAAAGCAATTGAAAATTGAAGGCACCAACAACACTAATTGAGTCCAAACAAACTCATTCCAAATGGTGTTTTGGATCGAATCAAGCTTGAGCTGTTGCAGCCTGCTTCGACATCTGTTGGGGCAGAAATCAATCAGTTGGTGCTGACCTACAATCAATCAATGATGTTAAAGTGGCCAAAGCAATTGAAAATTCAAGGCACCAACAACACAAATTGAGTCCAAACAAACTCATTCAAGATAGTTTTCAGGGTCGAATTAAGCTTGAGCTGTTACAGACTTCTTCGACATCTTTTGGGGTAGAAATCAATCAGTTGGTGCTGACCCTCAATCAATAAATGATGTTAAAGTGGCCAAAGCAATTGAAAATTCAAGGCAGAAACAACACAAATTGAGTCCAAACAAACTCATTCAAGATGGTGTTCAGGGTCGTATTAAGCTTGAGCTGTTGCAGCCTGCTTCGACATCTGTTGGGGCAGAAATCAATCAGTTGGTGCTGACCTACAATCAATCAATGATGTCAAAGTGGCCAAAGCAATTGAAAATTGAAGGCACCAACAACACTAATTGAGTCCAAACAAACTCATTCCAAATGGTGTTCAGGGTCGAATTAAGCTAGAGCTGTTGCAGCCTGCTTCGACATCTTTTGGGGTAGAAATCAATCAGTTGGTGCTGACCTACAATCAATCAATGATGTTAAAGTGGCCAAAGCAATTGAAAATTGAAGGCACCAACAACACTAATTGAGTCCAAACAAACTCATTCCAAATGGTGTTTTGGGTCGAATCAAGCTTGAGCTGTTGCAGCCTGCTTCGACATCTGTTGGGGCAGAAATCAATCAGTTGGTGCTGACCTACAATCAATCAATGATGTTAAAGTGGCCAAAGCAATTGAAAATTCAAGACACCAACAACACAAATTGAGTCCAAACAAACTCATTCAAAATGGTGTTTGGGGTCTAATCAAGCTTGAGCTGTTAAAGTCTGCTTCGACATCTGTGGGGGCAGGAATCGATCAGTTGGCGCTGCATTACTATCAGTCAGTGTTGTTTAAGTGGCCAAAGCATTTGACAATTCGAGGCACCAACAACACTAATTGAGTCCAAACAATATCATTCCAAATGGTGTTTGGGGTTGAATTAAGCTTGAGCTGTCGCAGCTTCTTTGGACATCTGTTGGTGCAGAAATCAATCATTGGGTGCTGACCCACAATCAATAAATGATATTAAAGTGGCCAAAGCAATTGAAAATTCGAGGCACCAACAACACTAATTGAGTCCAAACAAACTCATCCAAAAGATGATTGGGGTCGGATTAAGCTTGAGCTGTTGCAGCCTGCTTCGACATCTGTTGGGGCAGTAATCAATCAGTTGGCGTTGCAATACTATCATTCAGTGTTGTTTGAGTGGCCAAAGCATTTGAAAATTCAAGGCCCCAACAACACTAATTGAGTCCAAACAAACTCATTCCAATTGGTGTTTTGGGTCGAATCAAGCTTGAGCTGTTGCAGCCTGCTTCGACATCTGTTGGGGCAGAAATCAATCAGTTGGTGCTGACCTACAATCAATCAATGATGTTAAAGTGGCCAAAGCAATTGAAAATTCAAGGCACCAACAACACAAATTGAGTCCAAACAAACTCATTCAAGATAGTGTTCAGGGTCCAATTAAGCTAGAGCTGTTGCAGCCTGCTTCGACATCTTTTGGGGTAGAAATCAATCAGTTGGTGCTGACCTACAATCAATCAATGATGTTAAAGTGGCCAAAGCAATTGAAAATTGAAGGCACCAACAACACTAATTGAGTCCAAACAAATTCATTCCAAATGGTGTTTTGGGTCGAATCAAGCTTGAGCTGTTGCAGCCTGCTTCGACATCTGTTGGGGCAGAAATCAATCAGTTGGTGCTGACCTACAATCAATCAATGATGTTAAAGTGGCCAAAGCAATTGAAAATTCAAGACACCAACAACACAAATTGAGTCCAAACAAACTCATTCAAGATAGTTTTCAGGGTCGAATTAAGCTTGAGCTGTTGCAGACTGCTTCGACATCTTTTGGGGTAGAAATCAATCAGTTGGTGCTGACCCACAATCAATCAATGATGTTAAAGAGGCCAAAGCAATTGAAAATTCAAGGCAGAAACAACACAAATTGAGTCCAAACAAACTCATTCAAAATGGTGTTTGGGGTCGTATTAAGCTTGAGCTGTTGCAGCCTGCTTCGACATCTGTTGGGGCAGAAATCAATCAGTTGGTGCTGACCTACAATCAATCAATGATGTTAAAGTGGCCAAAGCAATTGAAAATTCAAGGCACCAACAACACAAATTGAGTCCAAACAAACTCATTCAAGATGGTGTTCAGGGTCGAATTAAGCTAGAGCTGTTGCAGCCTGCTTCGACATCTTTTGGGGTAGAAATCAATCAGTTGGTGCTGACCTACAATCAATCAATGATGTTAAAGTGGCCAAAGCAATTGAAAATTGAAGGCACCAACAACACTAATTGAGTCCAAACAAACTCATTCCAAATGGTGTTTTGGGTCGAATCAAGCTTGAGCTGTTGCAGCCTGCTTCGACATCTGTTGGGGCAGAAATCAATCAGTTGGTGCTGACCTACAATCAATCAATGATGTTAAAGTGGCCAAAGCAATTGAAAATTCAAGACACCAACAACACAAATTGAGTCCAAACAAACTCATTCAAAATGGTGTTTGGGGTCTAATCAAGCTTGAGCTGTTAAAGTCTGCTTCGACATCTGTGGGGGCAGGAATCGATCAGTTGGCGCTGCATTACTATCAGTCAGTGTTGTTTAAGTGGCCAAAGCATTTGACAATTCGAGGCACCAACAACACTAATTGAGTCCAAACAATATCATTCCAAATGGTGTTTGGGGTTGAATTAAGCTTGAGCTGTAGCAGCTTCTTTGGACATCTGTTGGTGCAGAAATCAATCATTGGGTGCTGACCCACAATCAATAAATGATATTAAAGTGGCCAAAGCAATTGAAAATTCGAGGCACCAACAACACTAATTGAGTCCAAACAAACTCATCCAAAAGATGATTGGGGTCGGATTAAGCTTGAGCTGTTGCAGCCTGCTTCGACATCTGTTGGGGCAGTAATCAATCAGTTGGCGTTGCAATACTATCATTCAGTGTTGTTTGAGTGGCCAAAGCATTTGAAAATTCAAGGCCCCAACAACACTAATTGAGTCCAAACAAACTCATTCCAATTGGTGTTTTGGGTCGAATCAAGCTTGAGCTGTTGCAGCCTGCTTCGACATCTGTTGGGGCAGAAATCAATCAGTTGGTGCTGACCTACAATCAATCAATGATGTTAAAGTGGCCAAAGCAATTGAAAATTCAAGGCACCAACAACACAAATTGAGTCCAAACAAACTCATTCAAGATAGTGTTCAGGGTCCAATTAAGCTAGAGCTGTTGCAGCCTGCTTTGACATCTTTTGGGGTAGAAATCAATCAGTTGGTGCTGACCTACAATCAATCAATGATGTTAAAGTGGCCAAAGCAATTGAAAATTGAAGGCACCAACAACACTAATTGAGTCCAAACAAATTCATTCCAAATGGTGTTTTGGGTCGAATCAAGCTTGAGCTGTTGCAGCCTGCTTCGACATCTGTTGGGGCAGAAATCAATCAGTTGGTGCTGACCTACAATCAATCAATGATGTTAAAGTGGCCAAAGCAATTGAAAATTCAAGACACCAACAACACAAATTGAGTCCAAACAAACTCATTCAAAATTGTGTTTGGGGTCTAATCAAGCTTGAGCTGTTAAAGTCTGCTTCGACATCTGTGGGGGCAGGAATCGAACAGTTGGCGCTGCATTACTATCAGTCAGTGTTGTTTAAGTGGCCAAAGCATTTGACAATTCGAGGCACCAACAACACTAATTGAGTCCAAACAAACTCATTCCAAATGGTGTTTGGGGTTGAATTAAGCTTGAGCTGTTGCAGCTTCCTTGGACATCCGGTGGTGCAGAAATCAATCATTGGGTGCTGACCCACAATCAATAAATGATATTAAAGTGGCCAAAGCAATTGAAAATTCAAGGCAGAAACAACACAAATTGAGTCCAAACAAACTCGTTCAAAATGGTGTTTTGGGTCTTATCAAGCTTGAGCTGTTGCAGCCTGCTTCGACATCTGTTGGGGCAGAAATCGATCAGTTGGTGCTAAATAACTATCAATCAGTGTTGTTTAAGTGCCCAAAGCATTTGACAATTCGAGGCACCAACAACACTAATTGAGTCCAAACAAACTCATCCAAAATGATGATTGGGGTCGGATTGAGCTTGAGCTGTTGCAGCCTGCTTCGACATCTGTTGGGGCAGTAATCAATCAGTTGGCGTTGCAATACTATCATTCAGTGTTGTTTAAGTGGCCAAAGCATTTGAAAATTCAAGGCCCCAACAACACTAGTTGAGTCCAAACAAACTCATTCAAAATGGTGTTTGGGGTCGTATTAAGCTTGAGCTGTTGCAGCCTGCTTTGACATCTGTTGGGGCAGAAATCAATCAGTTGGTGCTGACCTACAATCAATCAATGATGTTAAAGTGGCCAAAGCAATTGAAAATTCAAGGCACCAACAACACTAATTGAGTCCAAACAAATTCATTCCAAATGGTGTTTTGGGTCGAATCAAGCTTGAGCTGTTGCAGCCTGCTTCGACATCTGTTGGGGCAGAAATCAATCAGTTGGTGCTGACGTACAATCAATCAATGATGTTAAAGTGGCCAAAGCAATTGAAAATTCAAGACACCAACAACACAAATTGAGTCCAAACAAACTCATTCAAAATGGTGTTTGGGGTTGAATTAAGCTTGAGCTGTTGCAGCTTCCTTGGACATCTGTTGGTGCAGAAATCAATCATTGGGTGCTGACCCACAATCAATAAATGATATTAAAGTGGCCAAAGCAATTGAAAATTCAAGGCAGAAACAACACAAATTGAGTCCAAACAAACTCATTCAAAATGGTGTTTGGGGTCGTATTAAGCTTGAGCTGTTGCAGCCTGCTTCGACATCTGTTGGGGCAGAAATCAATCAGTTGGTGCTGACCTACAATCAATCAATGATGTTAAAGTGGCCAAAGCAATTGAAAATTCAAGGCACCAACAACACAAATTGAGTCCAAACAAACTCATTCAAGATGGTGTTCAGGGTCGAATTAAGCTAGAGCTGTTGCAGCCTGCTTCGACATCTTTTGGGGTAGAAATCAATCAGTTGGTGCTGACCTACAATCAATCAATGATGTTAAAGTGGCCAAAGCAATTGAAAATTGAAGGCACCAACAACACTAATTGAGTCCAAACAAACTCATTCCAAATGGTGTTTTGGGTCGAATCAAGCTTGAGCTGTTGCAGCCTGCTTCGACATCTGTTGGGGCAGAAATCAATCAGTTGGTGCTGACCTACAATCAATCAATGATGTTAAAGTGGCCAAAGCAATTGAACATTCAAGGCACCAACAACACAAATTGAGTCCAAACAAACTCATTCAAGATGGTGTTCAGGGTCGAATTAAGCTTGAGCTGTTGCAGCCTGCTTCGACATCTTTTGGGGTAGAAATCAATCAGTTGGTGCTGACCTACAATCAATCAATGATGTTAAAGTGGCCAAAGCAATTGAAAATTGAAGGCACCAACAACACTAATTGAGTCCAAACAAACTCATTCCAAATGGTGTTTTGGATCGAATCAAGCTTGAGCTGTTGCAGCCCGCTTCGACATCTGTTGGGGCAGAAATCAATCAGTTGGTGCTGACCTACAATCAATCAATGATGTTAAAGTGGCCAAAGCAGTTGAAAATTCAAGGCACCAACAACACAAATTGAGTCCAAACAAACTCATTCAAAATGGTGTTTGGGGTCTAATCAAGCTTGAGCTGTTAAAGTCTGCTTCGACATCTGTGGGGGCAGGAATCGATCAGTTGGCGCTGCATTACTATCAGTCAGTGTTGTTTAAGTGGCCAAAGCATTTGACAATTCGAGGCTCCAAGAACACTGATTGAGTCCAAACAAACTCATTCAAAATGGTGTTTGGGGTTGAATTAAGCTTGAGCTGTTGCAGCTTCCTTGGGCATCTGTTGGGGCAGAAACCAATCAGTTGGTGCTGACCTACTATCAATCAGTGTTGTTTAAGTGCCCAAAGCATTTGACAATTCGAGGCACCAACAACACTAATTGAGTCCAAACAAACTCATCCAAAATGATGATTGGGGTCGGATTAAGCTTGAGCTGTTGCAGCCTGCTTCGACATCTGTTGGGGCAGTAATCAATCAGTTGGCGTTGCAATACTATCATTCAGTGTTGTTTAAGTGGCCAAAGCATTTGAAAATTCAAGGCCCCAACAACACTAGTTGAGTCCAAACAAACTCATTCAAAATGGTGTTTGGGGTCGTATTAAGCTTGAGCTGTTGCAGCCTGCTTCGACATCTGTTGGGGCAGAAATCAATCAGTTGGTGCTGACCTACAATCAATCAATGATGTTAAAGTGGCCAAAGCAATTGAACATTCAAGGCACCAACAACACAAATTGAGTCCAAACAAACTCATTCAAGATGGTGTTCAGGGTCGAATTAAGCTTGAGCTGTTGCAGCCTGCTTCGACATCTTTTGGGGTAGAAATCAATCAGTTGGTGCTGACCTACAATCAATCAATGATGTTAAAGTGGCCAAAGCAATTGAAAATTGAAGGCACCAACAACACTAATTGAGTCCAAACAAACTCATTCCAAATGGTGTTTTGGATCGAATCAAGCTTGAGCTGTTGCAGCCTGCTTCGACATCTGTTGGGGCAGAAATCAATCAGTTGGTGCTGACCTACAATCAATCAATGATGTTAAAGTGGCCAAATCAATTGAAAATTCAAGGCACCAACAACACAAATTGAGTCCAAACAAACTCATTCAAGATAGTTTTCAGGGTCGAATTAAGCTTGAGCTGTTACAGACTTCTTCGACATCTTTTGGGGTAGAAATCAATCAGTTGGTGCTGACCCTCAATCAATAAATGATGTTAAAGTGGCCAAAGCAATTGAAAATTCAAGGCAGAAACAACACAAATTGAGTCCAAACAAACTCATTCAAGATGGTGTTCAGGGTCGTATTAAGCTTGAGCTGTTGCAGCCTGCTTCGACATCTGTTGGGGCAGAAATCAATCAGTTGGTGCTGACCTACAATCAATCAATGATGTCAAAGTGGCCAAAGCAATTGAAAATTGAAGGCACCAACAACACTAATTGAGTCCAAACAAACTCATTCCAAATGGTGTTTTGGGTCGAATCAAGCTTGAGCTGTTGCAGCCTGCTTCGACATCTGTTGGGGCAGAAATCAATCAGTTGGTGCTGACCTACAATCAATTAATGATGTTAAAGTGGCCAAAGCAATTGAAAATTCAAGACACCAACAACACAAATTGAGTCCAAACAAACTCATTCAAGATAGTTTTCAGGGTCGAATTAAGCTTGAGCTGTTGCAGACTGCTTCGACATCTTTTGGGGTAGAAATCAATCAGTTGGTGCTGACCCACAATCAATAAATGATGTTAAAGAGGCCAAAGCAATTGAAAATTCAAGGCAGAAACAGCACAAATTGAGTCCAAACAAACTCATTCAAAATGGTGTTTGGGGTCGTATTAAGCTTGAGCTGTTGCAGCCTGCTTCGACATCTGTTGGGGCAGAAATCAATCAGTTGGTGCTGACCTACAATCAATCAATGATGTTAAAGTGGCCAAAGCAATTGAAAATTCAAGGCACCAACAACACAAATTGAGTCCAAACAAACTCATTCAAGATGGTGTTCAGGGTCGAATTAAGCTAGAGCTGTTGCAGCCTGCTTCGACATCTTTTGGGGTAGAAATCAATCAGTTGGTGCTGACCTACAATCAATCAATGATGTTAAAGTGGCCAAAGCAATTGAAAATTGAAGGCACCAACAACACTAATTGAGTCCAAACAAACTCATTCCAAATGGTGTTTTGGGTCGAATCAAGCTTGAACTGTTGCAGCCTGCTTCGACATCTGTTGGGGCAGAAATCAATCAGTTGGTGCTGACCTACAATCAATCAATGATGTTAAAGTGGCCAAAGCAATTGAAAATTCAAGACACCAACAACACAAATTGAGTCCAAACAAACTCATTCAAAATGGTGTTTGGGGTCTAATCAAGCTTGAGCTGTTAAAGTCTGCTTCGACATCTGTGGGGGCAGGAATCGATCAGTTGGCGCTGCATTACTATCAGTCAGTGTTGTTTAAGTGGCCAAAGCATTTGACAATTCGAGGCACCAACAACACTAATTGAGTCCAAACAAACTCATTCCAAATGGTGTTTTGGGTCGAATCAAGCTTGAGCTGTTGCAGCCTGCTTCGACATCTGTTGGGGCAGAAATCAATCAGTTGGTGCTGACCTACAATCAATCAATGATGTTAAAGTGGCCAAAGCAATTGAAAATTCAAGGCACCAACAACACAAATTGAGTCCAAACAAGCTCATTCAAAATGGTGTTTGGGGTCGAATTAAGCTAGAGCTGTTGCAGCCTGCTTCGACATCTTTTGGGGTAGAAATCAATCAGTTGGTGCTGACCTACAATCAATCAATGATGTTAAAGTGGCCAAAGCAATTGAAAATTGAAGGCACCAACAACACTAATTGAGTCCAAACAAACTCATTCCAAATGGTGTTTTGGGTCGAATCAAGCTTGAGCTGTTGCAGCCTGCTTCGACATCTGTTGGGGCAGAAATCAATCTGTTGGTGCTGACCTACAATCAATCAATGATGTTAAAGTGGCCAAAGCAATTGAAAATTCAAGGCACCAACAACACAAATTGAGTCCAAACAAACTCATTCAAAATGGTGTTTGGGGTCTAATCAAGCTTGAGCTGTTAGAGTCTGCTTCGACATCTGTGGGGGCAGGAATCGATCAGTTGGCGCTGCATCACTATCAGTCAGTGTTGTTTAAGTGGCAAAAGCATTTGACAATTCGAGGCACCAACAACACTAATTGAGTCCAAACAAACTCATTCCAAATGGTGTTTGGGGTTGAATTAAGCTTGAGCTGTTGCAGCTTCCTTGGACATCTGTTGGTGCAGAAATCAATCAGTTGGTGCTGACCCACAATCAATAAATGATGTTAAAGTGGCCAAAGCAATTGAAAATTCAGGGCAGAAACAACACAAATTGAGTCCAAACAAACTCATTCAAAATGGTGTTTTGGGTCTCATCAAGCTTGAGCTGTTGCAGCCTGCTTCGACATCTGTTGGGGCAGAAATCGATCAGTTGGCGCTAAATAACTATCAATCAGTGTTGTTTAAGTGGCCAAAGCATTTGAAAATTCAAGGCACCAACAACACTTATTGAGTCCAAACAAACTCATTCCAATTGGTGTTTTGGGTCGAATCAAGCTTGAGCTGTTGCAGCCCGCTTCGACATCTGTTGGGGCAGAAATCAATCAGTTGGTGCTGACCTACAATCAATCAATGATGTTAAAGTGGCCAAAGCAGTTGAAAATTCAAGGCACCAACAACACAAACTGAGTCCAAACAAACTCATTCAAAATGGTGTTTGGGGTCTAATCAAGCTTGAGCTGTTAAAGTCTGCTTCGACATCTGTGGGGGCAGGAATCGATCAGTTGGCGCTGCATTACTATCAGTCAGTGTTGTTTAAGTGGCCAAAGCATTTGACAATTCGAGGCTCCAAGAACACTGATTGAGTCCAAACAAACTCATTCAAAATGGTGTTTGGGGTTGAATTAAGCTTGAGCTGTTGCAGCTTCCTTGGGCATCTGTTGGGGCAGAAACCAATCAGTTGGTGCTGACCTACTATCAATCAGTGTTGTTTAAGTGCCCAAAGCATTTGACAATTCGAGGCACCAACAACACTAATTGAGTCCAAACAAACTCATCCAAAATGATGATTGGGGTCGGATTAAGCTTGAGCTGTTGCAGCCTGCTTCGACATCTGTTGGGGCAGTAATCAATCAGTTGGCGTTGCAATACTATCATTCAGTGTTGTTTAAGTGGCCAAAGCATTTGAAAATTCAAGGCCCCAACAACACTAGTTGAGTCCAAACAAACTCATTCAAAATGGTGTTTGGGGTCGTATTAAGCTTGAGCTGTTGCAGCCTGCTTCGACATCTGTTGGGGCAGAAATCAATCAGTTGGTGCTGACCTACAATCAATCAATGATGTTAAAGTGGCCAAAGCAATTGAACATTCAAGGCACCAACAACACAAATTGAGTCCAAACAAACTCATTCAAGATGGTGTTCAGGGTCGAATTAAGCTTGAGCTGTTGCAGCCTGCTTCGACATCTTTTGGGGTAGAAATCAATCAGTTGGTGCTGACCTACAATCAATCAATGATGTTAAAGTGGCCAAAGCAATTGAAAATTGAAGGCACCAACAACACTAATTGAGTCCAAACAAACTCATTCCAAATGGTGTTTTGGATCGAATCAAGCTTGAGCTGTTGCAGCCTGCTTCGACATCTGTTGGGGCAGAAATCAATCAGTTGGTGCTGACCTACAATCAATCAATGATGTTAAAGTGGCCAAATCAATTGAAAATTCAAGGCACCAACAACACAAATTGAGTCCAAACAAACTCATTCAAGATAGTTTTCAGGGTCGAATTAAGCTTGAGCTGTTACAGACTTCTTCGACATCTTTTGGGGTAGAAATCAATCAGTTGGTGCTGACCCTCAATCAATAAATGATGTTAAAGTGGCCAAAGCAATTGAAAATTCAAGGCAGAAACAACACAAATTGAGTCCAAACAAACTCATTCAAGATGGTGTTCAGGGTCGTATTAAGCTTGAGCTGTTGCAGCCTGCTTCGACATCTGTTGGGGCAGAAATCAATCAGTTGGTGCTGACCTACAATCAATCAATGATGTCAAAGTGGCCAAAGCAATTGAAAATTGAAGGCACCAACAACACTAATTGAGTCCAAACAAACTCATTCCAAATGGTGTTTGGGGTCTAATCAAGCTTGAGCTGTTAGAGTCTGCTTCGACATCTGTGGGGGCAGGAATCGATCAGTTGGCGCTGCATCACTATCAGTCAGTGTTGTTTAAGTGGCAAAAGCATTTGACAATTCGAGGCACCAACAACACAAATTGAGTCCAAACAAACTCATTCAAGATGGTGTTCAGGGTCGTATTAAGCTTGAGCTGTTGCAGCCTGCTTCGACATCTGTTGGGGCAGAAATCAATCTGTTGGTGCTGACCTACAATCAATCAATGATGTTAAAGTGGCCAAAGCAATTGAAAATTCAAGGCACCAACAACACAAATTGAGTCCAAACAAACTCATTCAAAATGGTGTTTGGGGTCTAATCAAGCTTGAGCTGTTAGAGTCTGCTTCGACATCTGTGGGGGCAGGAATCGATCAGTTGGCGCTGCATCACTATCAGTCAGTGTTGTTTAAGTGGCAAAAGCATTTGACAATTCGAGGCACCAACAACACTAATTGAGTCCAAACAAACTCATT
Source organism: Sminthurides aquaticus (assembly GCA_906901655.1). Lineage (NCBI taxonomy): Eukaryota > Metazoa > Arthropoda > Collembola > Symphypleona > Sminthurididae > Sminthurides > Sminthurides aquaticus. Next base: position 204,446 of record CAJQTT010000007.1, read on the forward strand.
CCAAATGGTGTTTGGGGTTGAATTAAGCTTGAGCTGTTGCAGCTTCCTTGGACATCTGTTGGTGCAGAAATCAATCAGTTGGTGCTGACCCACAATCAATAAATGATGTTAAAGTGGCCAAAGCAATTGAAAATTCAGGGCAGAAACAACACAAATTGAGTCCAAACAAACTCATTCAAAATGGTGTTTTGGGTCTCATCAAGCTTGAGCTGTTGCAGCCTGCTTCGACATCTGTTGGGGCAGAAATCGATCAGTTGGCGCTAAATAACTATCAATCAGTGTTGTTTAAGTGGCCAAAGCATTTGAAAATTCAAGGCACCAACAACACTTATTGAGTCCAAACAAACTCATTCCAATTGGTGTTTTGGGTCGAATCAAGCTTGAGCTGTTGCAGCCCGCTTCGACATCTGTTGGGGCAGAAATCAATCAGTTGGTGCTGACCTACAATCAATCAATGATGTTAAAGTGGCCAAAGCAGTTGAAAATTCAAGGCACCAACAACACAAACTGAGTCCAAACAAACTCATTCAAAATGGTGTTTGGGGTCTAATCAAGCTTGAGCTGTTAAAGTCTGCTTCGACATCTGTGGGGGCAGGAATCGATCAGTTGGCGCTGCATTACTATCAGTCAGTGTTGTTTAAGTGGCCAAAGCATTTGACAATTCGAGGCTCCAAGAACACTGATTGAGTCCAAACAAACTCATTCAAAATGGTGTTTGGGGTTGAATTAAGCTTGAGCTGTTGCAGCTTCCTTGGGCATCTGTTGGGGCAGAAACCAATCAGTTGGTGCTGACCTACTATCAATCAGTGTTGTTTAAGTGCCCAAAGCATTTGACAATTCGAGGCACCAACAACACTAATTGAGTCCAAACAAACTCATCCAAAATGATGATTGGGGTCGGATTAAGCTTGAGCTGTTGCAGCCTGCTTCGACATCTGTTGGGGCAGTAATCAATCAGTTGGCGTTGCAATACTATCATTCAGTGTTGTTTAAGTGGCCAAAGCATTTGAAAATTCAAGGCCCCAACAACACTAGTTGAGTCCAAACAAACTCATTCAAAATGGTGTTTGGGGTCGTATTAAGCTTGAGCTGTTGCAGCCTGCTTCGACATCTGTTGGGGCAGAAATCAATCAGTTGGTGCTGACCTACAATCAATCAATGATGTTAAAGTGGCCAAAGCAATTGAACATTCAAGGCACCAACAACACAAATTGAGTCCAAACAAACTCATTCAAGATGGTGTTCAGGGTCGAATTAAGCTTGAGCTGTTGCAGCCTGCTTCGACATCTTTTGGGGTAGAAATCAATCAGTTGGTGCTGACCTACAATCAATCAATGATGTTAAAGTGGCCAAAGCAATTGAAAATTGAAGGCACCAACAACACTAATTGAGTCCAAACAAACTCATTCCAAATGGTGTTTTGGATCGAATCAAGCTTGAGCTGTTGCAGCCTGCTTCGACATCTGTTGGGGCAGAAATCAATCAGTTGGTGCTGACCTACAATCAATCAATGATGTTAAAGTGGCCAAATCAATTGAAAATTCAAGGCACCAACAACACAAATTGAGTCCAAACAAACTCATTCAAGATAGTTTTCAGGGTCGAATTAAGCTTGAGCTGTTACAGACTTCTTCGACATCTTTTGGGGTAGAAATCAATCAGTTGGTGCTGACCCTCAATCAATAAATGATGTTAAAGTGGCCAAAGCAATTGAAAATTCAAGGCAGAAACAACACAAATTGAGTCCAAACAAACTCATTCAAGATGGTGTTCAGGGTCGTATTAAGCTTGAGCTGTTGCAGCCTGCTTCGACATCTGTTGGGGCAGAAATCAATCAGTTGGTGCTGACCTACAATCAATCAATGATGTCAAAGTGGCCAAAGCAATTGAAAATTGAAGGCACCAACAACACTAATTGAGTCCAAACAAACTCATTCCAAATGGTGTTTTGGGTCGAATCAAGCTTGAGCTGTTGCAGCCTGCTTCGACATCTGTTGGGGCAGAAATCAATCAGTTGGTGGTGATCTACAATCAATCAATGATGTTAAAGTGGCCAAAGCAATTGAAAATTCAAGACACCAACAACACAAATTGAGTCCAAACAAACTCATTCAAGATAGTTTTCAGGGTCGAATTAAGCTTGAGCTGTTGCAGACTGCTTCGACATCTTTTGGGGTAGAAATCAATCAGTTGGTGCTGACCCACAATCAATAAATGATGTTAAAGAGGCCAAAGCAATTGAAAATTCAAGGCAGAAACAGCACAAATTGAGTCCAAACAAACTCATTCAAAATGGTGTTTGGGGTCGTATTAAGCTTGAGCTGTTGCAGCCTGCTTCGACATCTGTTGGGGCAGAAATCAATCAGTTGGTGCTGACCCACAATCAATAAATGATGTTAAAGTGGCCAAAGCAATTGAAAATTCAAGGCACCAACAACACAAATTGAGTCCAAACAAACTCATTCCAATTGGTGTTTTGGGTCGAATCAAGCTTGAGCTGTTGCAGCCTGCTTCGACATCTGTTGGGGCAGAAATCAATCAGTTGGTGCTGACCTACAATCAATCAATGATGTTAAAGTGGCCAAATCAATTGAAAATTCAAGGCACCAACAACACAAATTGAGTCCAAACAAACTCATTCAAGATAGTTTTCAGGGTCGAATTAAGCTTGAGCTGTTACAGACTTCTTCGACATCTTTTGGGGTAGAAATCAATCAGTTGGTGCTGACCCTCAATCAATAAATGATGTTAAAGTGGCCAAAGCAATTGAAAATTCAAGGCAGAAACAACACAAATTGAGTCCAAACAAACTCATTCAAGATGGTGTTCAGGGTCGTATTAAGCTTGAGCTGTTGCAGCCTGCTTCGACATCTGTTGGGGCAGAAATCAATCAGTTGGTGCTGACCTACAATCAATCAATGATGTCAAAGTGGCCAAAGCAATTGAAAATTGAAGGCACCAACAACACTAATTGAGTCCAAACAAACTCATTCCAAATGGTGTTTTGGGTCGAATCAAGCTTGAGCTGTTGCAGCCTGCTTCGACATCTGTTGGGGCAGAAATCAATCAGTTGGTGGTGATCTACAATCAATCAATGATGTTAAAGTGGCCAAAGCAATTGAAAATTCAAGACACCAACAACACAAATTGAGTCCAAACAAACTCATTCAAGATAGTTTTCAGGGTCGAATTAAGCTTGAGCTGTTGCAGACTGCTTCGACATCTTTTGGGGTAGAAATCAATCAGTTGGTGCTGACCCACAATCAATAAATGATGTTAAAGAGGCCAAAGCAATTGAAAATTCAAGGCAGAAACAGCACAAATTGAGTCCAAACAAACTCATTCAAAATGGTGTTTGGGGTCGTATTAAGCTTGAGCTGTTGCAGCCTGCTTCGACATCTGTTGGGGCAGAAATCAATCAGTTGGTGCTGACCTACAATCAATCAATGATGTTAAAGTGGCCAAAGCAATTGAAAATTCAAGGCACCAACAACACAAATTGAGTCCAAACAAACTCATTCAAGATGGTGTTCAGGGTCGAATTAAGCTAGAGCTGTTGCAGCCTGCTTCGACATCTTTTGGGGTAGAAATCAATCAGTTGGTGCTGACCTACAATCAATCAATGATGTTAAAGTGGCCAAAGCAATTGAAAATTGAAGGCACCAACAACACTAATTGAGTCCAAACAAACTCATTCCAAATGGTGTTTTGGGTCGAATCAAGCTTGAGCTGTTGCAGCCTGCTTCGACATCTGTTGGGGCAGAAATCAATCAGTTGGTGCTGACCTACAATCAATCAATGATGTTAAAGTGGCCAAAGCAATTGAAAATTCAAGACACCAACAACACAAATTGAGTCCAAACAAACTCATTCAAAATGGTGTTTGGGGTCTAATCAAGCTTGAGCTGTTAAAGTCTGCTTCGACATCTGTGGGGGCAGGAATCGATCAGTTGGCGCTGCATTACTATCAGTCAGTGTTGTTTAAGTGGCCAAAGCATTTGACAATTCGAGGCACCAACAACACTAATTGAGTCCAAACAATATCATTCCAAATGGTGTTTGGGGTTGAATTAAGCTTGAGCTGTCGCAGCTTCTTTGGACATCTGTTGGTGCAGAAATCAATCATTGGGTGCTGACCCACAATCAATAAATGATATTAAAGTGGCCAAAGCAATTGAAAATTCGAGGCACCAACAACACTAATTGAGTCCAAACAAACTCATCCAAAAGATGATTGGGGTCGGATTAAGCTTGAGCTGTTGCAGCCTGCTTCGACATCTGTTGGGGCAGTAATCAATCAGTTGGCGTTGCAATACTATCATTCAGTGTTGTTTGAGTGGCCAAAGCATTTGAAAATTCAAGGCCCCAACAACACTAATTGAGTCCAAACAAACTCATTCCAATTGGTGTTTTGGGTCGAATCAAGCTTGAGCTGTTGCAGCCTGCTTCGACATCTGTTGGGGCAGAAATCAATCAGTTGGTGCTGACCTTCAATCAATCAATGATGTTAAAGTGGCCAAAGCAATTGAAAATTCAAGGCACCAACAACACAAATTGAGTCCAAACAAACTCATTCAAGATAGTGTTCAGGGTCCAATTAAGCTAGAGCTGTTGCAGCCTGCTTCGACATCTTTTGGGGTAGAAATCAATCAGTTGGTGCTGACCTACAATCAATCAATGATGTTAAAGTGGCCAAAGCAATTGAAAATTGAAGGCACCAACAACACTAATTGAGTCCAAACAAATTCATTCCAAATGGTGTTTTGGGTCGAATCAAGCTTGAGCTGTTGCAGCCTGCTTCGACATCTGTTGGGGCAGAAATCAATCAGTTGGTGCTGACGTACAATCAATCAATGATGTTAAAGTGGCCAAAGCAATTGAAAATTCAAGACACCAACAACACAAATTGAGTCCCAACAAACTCATTCAAAATGGTGTTTGGGGTTGAATTAAGCTTGAGCTGTTGCAGCTTCCTTGGACATCTGTTGGTGCAGAAATCAATCATTGGGTGCTGACCCACAATCAATAAATGATATTAAAGTGGCCAAAGCAATTGAAAATTCAAGGCAGAAACAACACAAATTGAGTCCAAACAAACTCATTCAAAATGGTGTTTTGGGTCTTATCAAGCTTGAGCTGTTGCAGCCTGCTTCGACATCTGTTGGGGCAGAAATCGATCAGTTGGTGCTAAATAACTATCAATCAGTGTTGTTTAAGTGCCCAAAGCATTTGACAATTCGAGGCACCAACAACACTAATTGAGTCCAAACAAACTCATCCAAAATGATGATTGGGGTCGGATTGAGCTTGAGCTGTTGCAGCCTGCTTCGACATCGGTTGGGGCAGTAATCAATCAGTTGGCGTTGCAATACTATCATTCAGTGTTGTTTAAGTGGCCAAAGCATTTGAAAATTCAAGGCCCCAACAACACTAATTGAGTCCAAACAAACTCATTCCAATTGGTGTTTTGGGTCGAATCAAGCTTGAGCTGTTGCAGCCTGCTTCGACATCTGTTGGGGCAGAAATCAATCAGTTGGTGCTGACCTACAATCAATCAATGATGTTAAAGTGGCCAAAGCAATTGAAAATTCAAGGCACCAACAACACAAATTGAGTCCAAACAAACTCATTCAAGATAGTGTTCAGGGTCCAATTAAGCTAGAGCTGTTGCAGCCTGCTTCGACATCTTTTGGGGTAGAAATCAATCAGTTGGTGCTGACCTACAATCAATCAATGATGTTAAAGTGACCAAAGCAATTGAAAATTGAAGGCACCAACAACACTAATTGAGTCCAAACAAATTCATTCCAAATGGTGTTTTGGGTCGAATCAAGCTTGAGCTGTTGCAGCCTGCTTCGACATCTGTTGGGGCAGAAATCAATCAGTTGGTGCTGACCTACAATCAATCAATGATGTTAAAGTGGCCAAAGCAATTGAAAATTCAAGACACCAACAACACAAATTGAGTCCAAACAAACTCATTCAAAATTGTGTTTGGGGTCTAATCAAGCTTGAGCTGTTAAAGTCTGCTTCGACATCCGTGGGGGCAGGAATCGAACAGTTGGCGCTGCATTACTATCAGTCAGTGTTGTTTAAGTGGCCAAAGCATTTGACAATTCGAGGCACCAACTAATTGAGTCCAAACAAACTCATTCCAAATGGTGTTTGGGGTTGAATTAAGCTTGAGCTGTTGCAGCTTCCTTGGACATCCGGTGGTGCAGAAATCAATCATTGGGTGCTGACCCACAATCAATAAATGATATTAAAGTGGCCAAAGCAATTGAAAATTCAAGGCAGAAACAACACAAATTGAGTCCAAACAAACTCGTTCAAAATGGTGTTTTGGGTCTTATCAAGCTTGAGCTGTTGCAGCCTGCTTCGACATCTGTTGGGGCAGAAATCGATCAGTTGGTGCTAAATAACTATCAATCAGTGTTGTTTAAGTGCCCAAAGCATTTGACAATTCGAGGCACCAACAACACTAATTGAGTCCAAACAAACTCATCCAAAATGATGATTGGGGTCGGATTGAGCTTGAGCTGTTGCAGCCTGCTTCGACATCTGTTGGGGCAGTAATCAATCAGTTGGCGTTGCAATACTATCATTCAGTGTTGTTTAAGTGGCCAAAGCATTTGAAAATTCGAGGCCCCAACAACACTAGTTGAGTCCAAACAAACTCATTCAAAATGGTGTTTGGGGTCGTATTAAGCTTGAGCTGTTGCAGCCTGCTTTGACATCTGTTGGGGCAGAAATCAATCAGTTGGTGCTGACCTACAATCAATCAATGATGTTAAAGTGGCCAAAGCAATTGAAAATTCAAGACACCAACAACACAAATTGAGTCCAAACAAACTCATTCAAAATTGTGTTTGGGGTCTAATCAAGCTTGAGCTGTTAAAGTCTGCTTCGACATCTGTGGGGGCAGGAATCGATCAGTTGGCGCTGCATTACTATCAGTCAGTGTTGTTTAAGTGGCCAAAGCATTTGACAATTCGAGGCACCAACAACACTAATTTAGTCCAAACAAACTCATTCCAAATGGTGTTTGGGGATTTAATTAAGCTTGAGCTGTTGCAGCTTCCTTGGACATCCGGTGGTGCAGAAATCAATCATTGGGTGCTGACCCACAATCAATAAATGATATTAAAGTGGCCAAAGCAATTGAAAATTCAAGGCAGAAACAACACAAATTGAGTCCAAACAAACTCATTCAAAATGGTGTTTTGGGTCTTATCAAGCTTGAGCTGTTGCAGCCTGCTTCGACATCTGTTGGGGCAGAAATCGATCAGTTGGTGCTAAATAACTATCAATCAGTGTTGTTTAAGTGCCCAAAGCATTTGACAATTCGAGGCACCAACAACACTAATTGAGTCCAAACAAACTCATCCAAAATGATGATTGGGGTCGGTTTGAGCTTGAGCTGTTGCAGCCTGCTTCGACATCTGTTGGGGCAGTAATCAATCAGTTGGCGTTGCAATACTATCATTCAGTGTTGTTTAAGTGGCCAAAGCATTTGAAAATTCAAGGCCCCAACAACACTAGTTGAGTCCAAACAAACTCATTCAAAATGGTGTTTGGGGTCGTATTAAGCTTGAGCTGTTGCAGCCTGCTTTGACATCTGTTGGGGCAGAAATCAATCAGTTGGTGCTGACCTACAATCAATCAATGATGTTAAAGTGGCCAAAGCAATTGAAAATTCAAGGCACCAACAACACTAATTGAGTCCAAACAAATTCATTCCAAATGGTGTTTTGGGTCGAATCAAGCTTGAGCTGTTGCAGCCTGCTTCGACATCTGTTGGGGCAGAAATCAATCAGTTGGTGCTGACGTACAATCAATCAATGATGTTAAAGTGGCCAAAGCAATTGAAAATTCAAGACACCAACAACACAAATTGAGTCCAAACAAACTCATTCAAAATGGTGTTTGGGGTTGAATTAAGCTTGAGCTGTTGCAGCTTCCTTGGACATCTGTTGGTGCAGAAATCAATCAGTTGGTGCTGACCCACAATCAATAAATGATGTTAAAGTGGCCAAAGCAATTGAAAATTCAGGGCAGAAACAACACAAATTGAGTCCAAACAAACTCATTCAAAATGGTGTTTTGGGTCTCATCAAGCTTGAGCTGTTGCAGCCTGCTTCGACATCTGTTGGGGCAGAAATCGATCAGTTGGCGCTAAATAACTATCAATCAGTGTTGTTTAAGTGGCCAAAGCATTTGAAAATTCAAGGCACCAACAACACTTATTGAGTCCAAACAAACTCATTCCAATTGGTGTTTTGGGTCGAATCAAGCTTGAGCTGTTGCAGCCCGCTTCGACATCTGTTGGGGCAGAAATCAATCAGTTGGTGCTGACCTACAATCAATCAATGATGTTAAAGTGGCCAAAGCAGTTGAAAATTCAAGGCACCAACAACACAAACTGAGTCCAAACAAACTCATTCAAAATGGTGTTTGGGGTCTAATCAAGCTTGAGCTGTTAAAGTCTGCTTCGACATCTGTGGGGGCAGGAATCGATCAGTTGGCGCTGCATTACTATCAGTCAGTGTTGTTTAAGTGGCCAAAGCATTTGACAATTCGAGGCTCCAAGAACACTGATTGAGTCCAAACAAACTCATTCAAAATGGTGTTTGGGGTTGAATTAAGCTTGAGCTGTTGCAGCTTCCTTGGGCATCTGTTGGGGCAGAAACCAATCAGTTGGTGCTGACCTACTATCAATCAGTGTTGTTTAAGTGCCCAAAGCATTTGACAATTCGAGGCACCAACAACACTAATTGAGTCCAAACAAACTCATCCAAAATGATGATTGGGGTCGGATTAAGCTTGAGCTGTTGCAGCCTGCTTCGACATCTGTTGGGGCAGTAATCAATCAGTTGGCGTTGCAATACTATCATTCAGTGTTGTTTAAGTGGCCAAAGCATTTGAAAATTCAAGGCCCCAACAACACTAGTTGAGTCCAAACAAACTCATTCAAAATGGTGTTTGGGGTCGTATTAAGCTTGAGCTGTTGCAGCCTGCTTCGACATCTGTTGGGGCAGAAATCAATCAGTTGGTGCTGACCTACAATCAATCAATGATGTTAAAGTGGCCAAAGCAATTGAACATTCAAGGCACCAACAACACAAATTGAGTCCAAACAAACTCATTCAAGATGGTGTTCAGGGTCGAATTAAGCTTGAGCTGTTGCAGCCTGCTTCGACATCTTTTGGGGTAGAAATCAATCAGTTGGTGCTGACCTACAATCAATCAATGATGTTAAAGTGGCCAAAGCAATTGAAAATTGAAGGCACCAACAACACTAATTGAGTCCAAACAAACTCATTCCAAATGGTGTTTTGGATCGAATCAAGCTTGAGCTGTTGCAGCCTGCTTCGACATCTGTTGGGGCAGAAATCAATCAGTTGGTGCTGACCTACAATCAATCAATGATGTTAAAGTGGCCAAATCAATTGAAAATTCAAGGCACCAACAACACAAATTGAGTCCAAACAAACTCATTCAAGATAGTTTTCAGGGTCGAATTAAGCTTGAGCTGTTACAGACTTCTTCGACATCTTTTGGGGTAGAAATCAATCAGTTGGTGCTGACCCTCAATCAATAAATGATGTTAAAGTGGCCAAAGCAATTGAAAATTCAAGGCAGAAACAACACAAATTGAGTCCAAACAAACTCATTCAAGATGGTGTTCAGGGTCGTATTAAGCTTGAGCTGTTGCAGCCTGCTTCGACATCTGTTGGGGCAGAAATCAATCAGTTGGTGCTGACCTACAATCAATCAATGATGTCAAAGTGGCCAAAGCAATTGAAAATTGAAGGCACCAACAACACTAATTGAGTCCAAACAAACTCATTCCAAATGGTGTTTTGGGTCGAATCAAGCTTGAGCTGTTGCAGCCTGCTTCGACATCTGTTGGGGCAGAAATCAATCAGTTGGTGGTGATCTACAATCAATCAATGATGTTAAAGTGGCCAAAGCAATTGAAAATTCAAGACACCAACAACACAAATTGAGTCCAAACAAACTCATTCAAGATAGTTTTCAGGGTCGAATTAAGCTTGAGCTGTTGCAGACTGCTTCGACATCTTTTGGGGTAGAAATCAATCAGTTGGTGCTGACCCACAATCAATAAATGATGTTAAAGAGGCCAAAGCAATTGAAAATTCAAGGCAGAAACAGCACAAATTGAGTCCAAACAAACTCATTCAAAATGGTGTTTGGGGTCGTATTAAGCTTGAGCTGTTGCAGCCTGCTTCGACATCTGTTGGGGCAGAAATCAATCAGTTGGTGCTGACCCACAATCAATAAATGATGTTAAAGTGGCCAAAGCAATTGAAAATTCAAGGCACCAACAACACAAATTGAGTCCAAACAAACTCATTCCAATTGGTGTTTTGGGTCGAATCAAGCTTGAGCTGTTGCAGCCTGCTTCGACATCTGTTGGGGCAGAAATCAATCAGTTGGTGCTGACCTACAATCAATCAATGATGTTAAAGTGGCCAAATCAATTGAAAATTCAAGGCACCAACAACACAAATTGAGTCCAAACAAACTCATTCAAGATAGTTTTCAGGGTCGAATTAAGCTTGAGCTGTTACAGACTTCTTCGACATCTTTTGGGGTAGAAATCAATCAGTTGGTGCTGACCCTCAATCAATAAATGATGTTAAAGTGGCCAAAGCAATTGAAAATTCAAGGCAGAAACAACACAAATTGAGTCCAAACAAACTCATTCAAGATGGTGTTCAGGGTCGTATTAAGCTTGAGCTGTTGCAGCCTGCTTCGACATCTGTTGGGGCAGAAATCAATCAGTTGGTGCTGACCTACAATCAATCAATGATGTCAAAGTGGCCAAAGCAATTGAAAATTGAAGGCACCAACAACACTAATTGAGTCCAAACAAACTCATTCCAAATGGTGTTTTGGGTCGAATCAAGCTTGAGCTGTTGCAGCCTGCTTCGACATCTGTTGGGGCAGAAATCAATCAGTTGGTGGTGATCTACAATCAATCAATGATGTTAAAGTGGCCAAAGCAATTGAAAATTCAAGACACCAACAACACAAATTGAGTCCAAACAAACTCATTCAAGATAGTTTTCAGGGTCGAATTAAGCTTGAGCTGTTGCAGACTGCTTCGACATCTTTTGGGGTAGAAATCAATCAGTTGGTGCTGACCCACAATCAATAAATGATGTTAAAGAGGCCAAAGCAATTGAAAATTCAAGGCAGAAACAGCACAAATTGAGTCCAAACAAACTCATTCAAAATGGTGTTTGGGGTCGTATTAAGCTTGAGCTGTTGCAGCCTGCTTCGACATCTGTTGGGGCAGAAATCAATCAGTTGGTGCTGACCTACAATCAATCAATGATGTTAAAGTGGCCAAAGCAATTGAAAATTCAAGGCACCAACAACACAAATTGAGTCCAAACAAACTCATTCAAGATGGTGTTCAGGGTCGAATTAAGCTAGAGCTGTTGCAGCCTGCTTCGACATCTTTTGGGGTAGAAATCAATCAGTTGGTGCTGACCTACAATCAATCAATGATGTTAAAGTGGCCAAAGCAATTGAAAATTGAAGGCACCAACAACACTAATTGAGTCCAAACAAACTCATTCCAAATGGTGTTTTGGGTCGAATCAAGCTTGAGCTGTTGCAGCCTGCTTCGACATCTGTTGGGGCAGAAATCAATCAGTTGGTGCTGACCTACAATCAATCAATGATGTTAAAGTGGCCAAAGCAATTGAAAATTCAAGACACCAACAACACAAATTGAGTCCAAACAAACTCATTCAAAATGGTGTTTGGGGTCTAATCAAGCTTGAGCTGTTAAAGTCTGCTTCGACATCTGTGGGGGCAGGAATCGATCAGTTGGCGCTGCATTACTATCAGTCAGTGTTGTTTAAGTGGCCAAAGCATTTGACAATTCGAGGCACCAACAACACTAATTGAGTCCAAACAATATCATTCCAAATGGTGTTTGGGGTTGAATTAAGCTTGAGCTGTCGCAGCTTCTTTGGACATCTGTTGGTGCAGAAATCAATCATTGGGTGCTGACCCACAATCAATAAATGATATTAAAGTGGCCAAAGCAATTGAAAATTCGAGGCACCAACAACACTAATTGAGTCCAAACAAACTCATCCAAAAGATGATTGGGGTCGGATTAAGCTTGAGCTGTTGCAGCCTGCTTCGACATCTGTTGGGGCAGTAATCAATCAGTTGGCGTTGCAATACTATCATTCAGTGTTGTTTGAGTGGCCAAAGCATTTGAAAATTCAAGGCCCCAACAACACTAATTGAGTCCAAACAAACTCATTCCAATTGGTGTTTTGGGTCGAATCAAGCTTGAGCTGTTGCAGCCTGCTTCGACATCTGTTGGGGCAGAAATCAATCAGTTGGTGCTGACCTTCAATCAATCAATGATGTTAAAGTGGCCAAAGCAATTGAAAATTCAAGGCACCAACAACACAAATTGAGTCCAAACAAACTCATTCAAGATAGTGTTCAGGGTCCAATTAAGCTAGAGCTGTTGCAGCCTGCTTCGACATCTTTTGGGGTAGAAATCAATCAGTTGGTGCTGACCTACAATCAATCAATGATGTTAAAGTGGCCAAAGCAATTGAAAATTGAAGGCACCAACAACACTAATTGAGTCCAAACAAATTCATTCCAAATGGTGTTTTGGGTCGAATCAAGCTTGAGCTGTTGCAGCCTGCTTCGACATCTGTTGGGGCAGAAATCAATCAGTTGGTGCTGACGTACAATCAATCAATGATGTTAAAGTGGCCAAAGCAATTGAAAATTCAAGACACCAACAACACAAATTGAGTCCCAACAAACTCATTCAAAATGGTGTTTGGGGTTGAATTAAGCTTGAGCTGTTGCAGCTTCCTTGGACATCTGTTGGTGCAGAAATCAATCATTGGGTGCTGACCCACAATCAATAAATGATATTAAAGTGGCCAAAGCAATTGAAAATTCAAGGCAGAAACAACACAAATTGAGTCCAAACAAACTCATTCAAAATGGTGTTTTGGGTCTTATCAAGCTTGAGCTGTTGCAGCCTGCTTCGACATCTGTTGGGGCAGAAATCGATCAGTTGGTGCTAAATAACTATCAATCAGTGTTGTTTAAGTGCCCAAAGCATTTGACAATTCGAGGCACCAACAACACTAATTGAGTCCAAACAAACTCATCCAAAATGATGATTGGGGTCGGATTGAGCTTGAGCTGTTGCAGCCTGCTTCGACATCGGTTGGGGCAGTAATCAATCAGTTGGCGTTGCAATACTATCATTCAGTGTTGTTTAAGTGGCCAAAGCATTTGAAAATTCAAGGCCCCAACAACACTAATTGAGTCCAAACAAACTCATTCCAATTGGTGTTTGGGTCGAATCAAGCTTGAGCTGTTGCAGCCTGCTTCGACATCTGTTGGGGCAGAAATCAATCAGTTGGTGCTGACCTACAATCAATCAATGATGTTAAAGTGGCCAAAGCAATTGAAAATTCAAGGCACCAACAACACAAATTGAGTCCAAACAAACTCATTCAAGATAGTGTTCAGGGTCCAATTAAGCTAGAGCTGTTGCAGCCTGCTTCGACATCTTTTGGGGTAGAAATCAATCAGTTGGTGCTGACCTACAATCAATCAATGATGTTAAAGTGGCCAAAGCAATTGAAAATTGAAGGCACCAACAACACTAATTGAGTCCAAACAAATTCATTCCAAATGGTGTTTTGGGTCGAATCAAGCTTGAGCTGTTGCAGCCTGCTTCGACATCTGTTGGGGCAGAAATCAATCAGTTGGTGCTGACCTACAATCAATCAATGATGTTAAAGTGGCCAAAGCAATTGAAAATTCAAGACACCAACAACACAAATTGAGTCCAAACAAACTCATTCAAAATTGTGTTTGGGGTCTAATCAAGCTTGAGCTGTTAAAGTCTGCTTCGACATCCGTGGGGGCAGGAATCGAACAGTTGGCGCTGCATTACTATCAGTCAGTGTTGTTTAAGTGGCCAAAGCATTTGACAATTCGAGGCACCAACTAATTGAGTCCAAACAAACTCATTCCAAATGGTGTTTGGGGTTGAATTAAGCTTGAGCTGTTGCAGCTTCCTTGGACATCCGGTGGTGCAGAAATCAATCATTGGGTGCTGACCCACAATCAATAAATGATATTAAAGTGGCCAAAGCAATTGAAAATTCAAGGCAGAAACAACACAAATTGAGTCCAAACAAACTCGTTCAAAATGGTGTTTTGGGTCTTATCAAGCTTGAGCTGTTGCAGCCTGCTTCGACATCTGTTGGGGCAGAAATCGATCAGTTGGTGCTAAATAACTATCAATCAGTGTTGTTTAAGTGCCCAAAGCATTTGACAATTCGAGGCACCAACAACACTAATTGAGTCCAAACAAACTCATCCAAAATGATGATTGGGGTCGGATTGAGCTTGAGCTGTTGCAGCCTGCTTCGACATCTGTTGGGGCAGTAATCAATCAGTTGGCGTTGCAATACTATCATTCAGTGTTGTTTAAGTGGCCAAAGCATTTGAAAATTCGAGGCCCCAACAACACTAGTTGAGTCCAAACAAACTCATTCAAAATGGTGTTTGGGGTCGTATTAAGCTTGAGCTGTTGCAGCCTGCTTCGACATCTTTTGGGGTAGAAATCAATCAGTTGGTGCTGACCTACAATCAATCAATGATGTTAAAGTGGCCAAAGCAATTGAAAATTGAAGGCACCAACAACACTAATTGAGTCCAAACAAATTCATTCCAAATGGTGTTTTGGGTCGAATCAAGCTTGAGCTGTTGCAGCCTGCTTCGACATCTGTTGGGGCAGAAATCAATCAGTTGGTGCTGACCTACAATCAATCAATGATGTTAAAGTGGCCAAAGCAATTGAAAATTCAAGACACCAACAACACAAATTGAGTCCAAACAAACTCATTCAAAATTGTGTTTGGGGTCTAATCAAGCTTGAGCTGTTAAAGTCTGCTTCGACATCCGTGGGGGCAGGAATCGAACAGTTGGCGCTGCATTACTATCAGTCAGTGTTGTTTAAGTGGCCAAAGCATTTGACAATTCGAGGCACCAACTAATTGAGTCCAAACAAACTCATTCCAAATGGTGTTTGGGGTTGAATTAAGCTTGAGCTGTTGCAGCTTCCTTGGACATCCGGTGGTGCAGAAATCAATCATTGGGTGCTGACCCACAATCAATAAATGATATTAAAGTGGCCAAAGCAATTGAAAATTCAAGGCAGAAACAACACAAATTGAGTCCAAACAAACTCGTTCAAAATGGTGTTTTGGGTCTTATCAAGCTTGAGCTGTTGCAGCCTGCTTCGACATCTGTTGGGGCAGAAATCGATCAGTTGGTGCTAAATAACTATCAATCAGTGTTGTTTAAGTGCCCAAAGCATTTGACAATTCGAGGCACCAACAACACTAATTGAGTCCAAACAAACTCATCCAAAATGATGATTGGGGTCGGATTGAGCTTGAGCTGTTGCAGCCTGCTTCGACATCTGTTGGGGCAGTAATCAATCAGTTGGCGTTGCAATACTATCATTCAGTGTTGTTTAAGTGGCCAAAGCATTTGAAAATTCGAGGCCCCAACAACACTAGTTGAGTCCAAACAAACTCATTCAAAATGGTGTTTGGGGTCGTATTAAGCTTGAGCTGTTGCAGCCTGCTTTGACATCTGTTGGGGCAGAAATCAATCAGTTGGTGCTGACCTACAATCAATTAATGATGTTAAAGTGGCCAAAGCAATTGAAAATTCAAGACACCAACAACACAAATTGAGTCCAAACAAACTCATTCAAAATTGTGTTTGGGGTCTAATCAAGCTTGAGCTGTTAAAGTCTGCTTCGACATCTGTGGGGGCAGGAATCGATCAGTTGGCGCTGCATTACTATCAGTCAGTGTTGTTTAAGTGGCCAAAGCATTTGACAATTCGAGGCACCAACAACACTAATTTAGTCCAAACAAACTCATTCCAAATGGTGTTTGGGGATTTAATTAAGCTTGAGCTGTTGCAGCTTCCTTGGACATCCGGTGGTGCAGAAATCAATCATTGGGTGCTGACCCACAATCAATAAATGATATTAAAGTGGCCAAAGCAATTGAAAATTCAAGGCAGAAACAACACAAATTGAGTCCAAACAAACTCATTCAAAATGGTGTTTTGGGTCTTATCAAGCTTGAGCTGTTGCAGCCTGCTTCGACATCTGTTGGGGCAGAAATCGATCAGTTGGTGCTAAATAACTATCAATCAGTGTTGTTTAAGTGCCCAAAGCATTTGACAATTCGAGGCACCAACAACACTAATTGAGTCCAAACAAACTCATCCAAAATGATGATTGGGGTCGGTTTGAGCTTGAGCTGTTGCAGCCTGCTTCGACATCTGTTGGGGCAGTAATCAATCAGTTGGCGTTGCAATACTATCATTCAGTGTTGTTTAAGTGGCCAAAGCATTTGAAAATTCAAGGCCCCAACAACACTAGTTGAGTCCAAACAAACTCATTCAAAATGGTGTTTGGGGTCGTATTAAGCTTGAGCTGTTGCAGCCTGCTTTGACATCTGTTGGGGCAGAAATCAATCAGTTGGTGCTGACCTACAATCAATCAATGATGTTAAAGTGGCCAAAGCAATTGAAAATTCAAGGCACCAACAACACTAATTGAGTCCAAACAAATTCATTCCAAATGGTGTTTTGGGTCGAATCAAGCTTGAGCTGTTGCAGCCTGCTTCGACATCTGTTGGGGCAGAAATCAATCAGTTGGTGCTGACGTACAATCAATCAATGATGTTAAAGTGGCCAAAGCAATTGAAAATTCAAGACACCAACAACACAAATTGAGTCCAAACAAACTCATTCAAAATGGTGTTTGGGGTTGAATTAAGCTTGAGCTGTTGCAGCTTCCTTGGACATCTGTTGGTGCAGAAATCAATCATTGGGTGCTGACCCACAATCAATAAATGATATTAAAGTGGCCAAAGCAATTGAAAATTCAAGGCAGAAACAACACAAATTGAGTCCAAACAAACTCATTCAAAATGGTGTTTTGGGTCTTATCAAGCTTGAGCTGTTGCAGCCTGCTTCGACATCTGTTGGGGCAGAAATCGATCAGTTGGTGCTAAATAACTATCAATCAGTGTTGTTTAAGTGCCCAAAGCATTTGACAATTCGAGGCACCAACAACACTAATTGAGTCCAAACAAACTCATCCAAAATGATGATTGGGGTCGGATTGAGCTTGAGCTGTTGCAGCCTGCTTCGACATCGGTTGGGGCAGTAATCAATCAGTTGGCGTTGCAATACTATCATTCAGTGTTGTTTAAGTGGCCAAAGCATTTGAAAATTCAAGGCCCCAACAACACTAGTTGAGTCCAAACAAACTCATTCAAAATGGTGTTTGGGGTCGTATTAAGCTTGAGCTGTTGCAGCCTGCTTTGACATCTGTTGGGGCAGAAATCAATCAGTTGGTGCTGACCTACAATCAATCAATGATGTTAAAGTGGCCAAAGCAATTGAAAATTCAAGACACCAACAACACAAATTGAGTCCAAACAAACTCATTCAAAATTGTGTTCAGGGTCCAATTAAGCTAGAGCTGTTGCAGCCTGCTTCGACATCTTTTGGGGTAGAAATCAATCAGTTGGTGCTGACCTACAATCAATCAATGATGTTAAAGTGGCCAAAGCAATTGAAAATTGAAGGCACCAACAACACTAATTGAGTCCAAACAAATTCATTCCAAATGGTGTTTTGGGTCGAATCAAGCTTGAGCTGTTGCAGCCTGCTTCGACATCTGTTGGGGCAGAAATCAATCAGTTGGTGCTGACCTACAATCAATCAATGATGTTAAAGTGGCCAAAGCAATTGAAAATTCAAGACACCAACAACACAAATTGAGTCCAAACAAACTCATTCAAAATTGTGTTTGGGGTCTAATCAAGCTTGAGCTGTTAAAGTCTGCTTCGACATCTGTGGGGGCAGGAATCGATCAGTTGGCGCTGCATTACTATCAGTCAGTGTTGTTTAAGTGGCAAAAGCATTTGACAATTCGAGGCACCAACAACACTAATTGAGTCCAAACAAACTCATTCCAAATGGTGTTTGGGGTTGAATTAAGCTTGAGCTGTTGCAGCTTCCTTGGACATCCGGTGGTGCAGAAATCAATCATTGGGTGCTGACCCACAATCATAAAATGATATTAAAGTGGCCAAAGCAATTGAAAATTCAAGGCAGAAACAACACAAATTGAGTCCAAACAAACTCATTCAAAATGGTGTTTTGGGTCTTATCAAGCTTGAGCTGTTGCAGCCTGCTTCGACATCTGTTGGGGCAGAAATCGATCAGTTGGTGCTAAATAACTATCAATCAGTGTTGTTTAAGTGCCCAAAGCATTTGACAATTCGAGGCACCAACAACACTAATTGAGTCCAAACAAACTCATCCAAAATGATGATTGGGGTCGGATTGAGCTTGAGCTGTTGCAGCCTGCTTCGACATCTGTTGGGGCAGTAATCAATCAGTTGGCGTTGCAATACTATCATTCAGTGTTGTTTAAGTGGCCAAAGCATTTGAAAATTCAAGGCCCCAACAACACTAGTTGAGTCCAAACAAACTCATTCAAAATGGTGTTTGGGGTCGTATTAAGCTTGAGCTGTTGCAGCCTGCTTTGACATCTGTTGGGGCAGAAATCAATCAGTTGGTGCTGACCTACAATCAATCAATGATGTTAAAGTGGCCAAAGCAATTGAAAATTCAAGACACCAACAACACAAATTGAGTCCAAACAAACTCATTCAAAATTGTGTTTGGGGTCTAATCAAGCTTGAGCTGTTAAAGTCTGCTTCGACATCTGTGGGGGCAGGAATCGATCAGTTGGCGCTGCATTACTATCAGTCAGTGTTGTTTAAGTGGCCAAAGCATTTGACAATTCGAGGCACCAACAACACTAATTGAGTCCAAACAAACTCATTCCAAATGGTGTTTGGGGTTGAATTAAGCTTGAGCTGTTGCAGCTTCCTTGGACATCCGGTGGTGCAGAAATCAATCACTGGGTGCTGACCCACAATCAATAAATGATATTAAAGTGGCCAAAGCAATTGAAAATTCAAGGCAGAAACAACACAAATTGAGTCCAAACAAACTCATTCAAAATGGTGTTTTGGGTCTTATCAAGCTTGAGCTGTTGCAGCCTGCTTCGACATCTGTTGGGGCAGAAATCGATCAGTTGGTGCTAAATAACTATCAATCAGTGTTGTTTAAGTGCCCAAAGCATTTGACAATTCGAGGCACCAACAACACTAATTGAGTCCAAACAAACTCATCCAAAATGATGATTGGGGTCGGATTGAGCTTGAGCTGTTGCAGCCTGCTTCGACATCTGTTGGGGCAGTAATCAATCAGTTGGCGTTGCAATACTATCATTCAGTGTTGTTTAAGTGGCCAAAGCATTTGAAAATTCAAGGCCCCAACAACACTAGTTGAGTCCAAACAAACTCATTCAAAATGGTGTTTGGGGTCGTATTAAGCTTGAGCTGTTGCAGCCTGCTTTGACATCTGTTGGGGCAGAAATCAATCAGTTGGTGCTGACCTACAATCAATCAATGATGTTAAAGTGGCCAAAGCAATTAAAAATTCAAGGCACCAACAACACAAATTGAGTCCAAACAAACTCATTCAAGATAGTGTTCAGGGTCCAATTAAGCTAGAGCTGTTGCAGCCTGCTTCGACATCTTTTGGGGTAGAAATCAATCAGTTGGTGCTGACCTACAATCAATCAATGATGTTAAAGTGGCCAAAGCAATTGAAAATTGAAGGCACCAACAACACTAATTGAGTCCAAACAAATTCATTCCAAATGGTGTTTTGGGTCGAATCAAGCTTGAGCTGTTGCAGCCTGCTTCGACATCTGTTGGGGCAGAAATCAATCAGTTGGTGCTGACCTACAATCAATCAATGATGTTAAAGTGGACAAAGCAATTGAAAATTCAAGACACCAACAACACAAATTGAGTCCAAACAAACTCATTCAAAATTGTTTTTGGGGTCTAATCAAGCTTGAGCTGTTAAAGTCTGCTTCGACATCTGTGGGGGCAGGAATCGATCAGTTGGCGCTGCATTACTATCAGTCAGTGTTGTTTAAGTGGCCAAAGCATTTGACAATTCGAGGCACCAACAACACTAATTGAGTCCAAACAAACTCATTCCAAATGGTGTTTGGGGTTGAATTAAGCTTGAGCTGTTGCAGCTTCCTTGGACATCCGGTGGTGCAGAAATCAATCATTGGGTGCTGACCCACAATCAATAAATGATATTAAAGTGGCCAAAGCAATTGAAAATTCAAGGCAGAAACAACACAAATTGAGTTTAAACAAACTCATTCAAAATGGTGTTTTGGGTCTTATCAAGCTTGAGCTGTTGCAGCCTGCTTCGACATCTGTTGGGGCAGAAATCGATCAGTTGGTGCTAAATAACTATCAATCAGTGTTGTTTAAGTGCCCAAAGCATTTGACAATTCGAGGCACCAACAACACTAATTGAGTCCAAACAAACTCATCCAAAATGATGATTGGGGTCGGATTGAGCTTGAGCTGTTGCAGCCTGCTTCGACATCTGTTGGGGCAGTAATCAATCAGTTGGCGTTGCAATACTATCATTCAGTGTTGTTTAAGTGGCCAAAGCATTTGAAAATTCAAGGCCCCAACAACACTAGTTGAGTCCAAACAAACTCATTCAAAATGGTGTTTGGGGTCGTATTAAGCTTGAGCTGTTGCAGCCTGCTTTGACATCTGTTGGGGCAGAAATCAATCAGTTGGTGCTGACCTACAATCAATCAATGATGTTAAAGTGGCCAAAGCAATTGAAAATTCAAGGCACCAACAACACAAATTGAGTCCAAACAAACTCATTCAAGATAGTGTTCAGGGTCCAATTAAGCTAGAGCTGTTGCAGCCTGCTTCGACATCTTTTGGGGTAGAAATCAATCAGTTGTTGCTGACCTTCAATAAATCAATGATGTTAAAGTGGCCAAAGCAATTGAAAATTGAAGGCACCAACAACACTAATTGAGTCCAAACAAATTCATTCCAAATGGTGTTTTGGGTCGAATCAAGCTTGAGCTGTTGCAGCCTGCTTCGACATCTTTTGGGGTAGAAATCAATCAGTTGGTGCTGACCTACAATCAATCAATGATGTTAAAGTGGCCAAAGCAATTGAAAATTGAAGGCACCAACAACACAAATTGAGTCCAAAGAAACTCATTCAAAACGGTGTTTGGGGTCTAATCAAGCTTGAGCTGTTAAAGTCTGCTTCGACATCTGTGGGGGCAGGAATCGATCAGTTGGCGCTGCATTACTATCAGTCAGTGTTGTTTAAGTGGCCAAAGCATTTGACAATTCGAGGCACCAACAACACTAATTGAGTCCAAACAAACTCATTCCAAATGGTGTTTGGGGTTGAATTAAGCTTGAGCTGTTGCAGCTTCCTTGGGCAGAAATCAATCAGTTGGTGCTGACCCACAATCAATAAATGATATTAAAGTGGCCAAAGCAATTGAAAATTCAAGGCAGAAACAACACAAATTCAGTCCAAACAAACTCATTCAAAATGGTGTTTTGGGTCTTATCAAGCTTGAGCTGTTGCAGCCTGCTTCGACATCTGTTGGGGCGGAAATCAATCAGTTGGTCCTGACCTACAATCAATCAGTGATGTTAAATTAGACAAAGCAATTGAAAATTCAAGGAACCAACAACACTAATTGAGTCCCAACAAACTCATTCCAAATGGTGTTTTGGGTATAATCAAGCTTGAGCTGTTGCAGCCTGCTTCCGCATCTGTTCGGGGCAGAAATCAATCAGTTGGCGCTGCATTACTATCATTCAGTGTTGTTTAAGGGGCCAAAGCATTTGACAATTCGAGGCACCAACAACACTAATTGAGTCTAAACAAACTCATTCCAAATGGTGTTTGGGGTTGAATTAAGCTTGAGCTGTTGCAGCTTCCTTGGACATCTGTTGGTGCAGAAATCAATCAGTTGGTGCTGACCTACAATCAATCAGTGATGTTAAAGTGGCCAAAGCAATTGAAAATTCAAGGCACCAACAACACTAATTGAGTCCACACAAACTCATTCCAAATGGTGTTTTGGGTATAATCAAGCTTGAGCTGTTGCAGCCTGCTTCCGCATCTGTTCGGGGCAGAAATCAATCAGTTGGCGCTGCATTACTATCATTCAGTGTTTTTTAAGTGCCCAAAGCATTTGACAATTCGAGGCACCAACAACACTAATTGAGTCCAAACAAACTCATCCAAAATGATGATTGGGGTCGGATTGAGCTTGAGCTGTTGCAGCCTGCTTCGACATCTGTTGGGGCAGTAATCAATCAGTTGGCGTTGCAATACTATCATTCAGTGTTGTTTAAGTGGCCAAAGCATTTGAAAATTCAAGGCCCCAACAACACTAGTTGAGTCCAAACAAACTCATTCAAAATGGTGTTTGGGGTCGTATTAAGCTTGAGCTGTTGCAGCCTGCTTTGACATCTGTTGGGGCAGAAATCAATCAGTTGGTGCTGACCTACAATCAATCAATGATGTTAAAGTGGCCAAAGCAATTGAAAATTCAAGACACCAACAACACAAATTGAGTCCAAACAAACTCATTCAAAATTGTGTTCAGGGTCTAATCAAGCTTGAGCTGTTAAAGTCTGCTTCGACATCTGTGGGGGCAGGAATCGATCAGTTGGCGCTGCATTACTATCAGTCAGTGTTGTTTAAGTGGCCAAAGCATTTGACAATTCGAGGCACCAACAACACTAATTGAGTCCAAACAAACTCATTCCAAATGGTGTTTGGGGTTGAATTAAGCTTGAGCTGTTGCAGCTTCCTTGGACATCCGGTGGTGCAGAAATCAATCATTGGGTGCTGACCCACAATCAATAAATGATATTAAAGTGGCCAAAGCAATTGAAAATTCAAGGCAGAAACAACACAAATTGAGTCCAAACAAACTCATTCAAAATGGTGTTTTGGGTCTTATCAAGCTTGAGCTGTTGCAGCCTGCTTCGACATCTGTTGGGGCAGAAATCGATCAGTTGGTGCTAAATAACTATCAATCAGTGTTGTTTAAGTGCCCAAAGCATTTGACAATTCGAGGCACCAACAACACTAATTGAGTCCAAACAAACTCATCCAAAATGATGATTGGGGTCGGATTGAGCTTGAGCTGTTGCAGCCTGCTTCGACATCTGTTGGGGCAGTAATCAATCAGTTGGCGTTGCAATACTATCATTCAGTGTTGTTTAAGTGGC
This sequence comes from Sminthurides aquaticus, assembly GCA_906901655.1. NCBI lineage: Eukaryota > Metazoa > Arthropoda > Collembola > Symphypleona > Sminthurididae > Sminthurides > Sminthurides aquaticus. The sequence goes on from CAJQTT010000007.1 coordinate 227,770, forward strand.
CAAAGCATTTGAAAATTCAAGGCCCCAACAACACTAGTTGAGTCCAAACAAACTCATTCAAAATGGTGTTTGGGGTCGTATTAAGCTTGAGCTGTTGCAGCCTGCTTTGACATCTGTTGGGGCAGAAATCAATCAGTTGGTGCTGACCTACAATCAATCAATGATGTTAAAGTGGCCAAAGCAATTGAAAATTCAAGGCACCAACAACACAAATTGAGTCCAAACAAACTCATTCAAGATAGTGTTCAGGGTCCAATTAAGCTAGAGCTGTTGCAGCCTGCTTCGACATCTTTTGGGGTAGAAATCAATCAGTTGGTGCTGACCTACAATCAATCAATGATGTTAAAGTGGCCAAAGCAATTGAAAATTGAAGGCACCAACAACACTAATTGAGTCCAAACAAATTCATTCCAAATGGTGTTTTGGGTCGAATCAAGCTTGAGCTGTTGCAGCCTGCTTCGACATCTGTTGGGGCAGAAATCAATCAGTTGGTGCTGACCTACAATCAATCAATGATGTTAAAGTGGCCAAAGCAATTGAAAATTCAAGGCACCAACAACACAAATTGAGTCCAAAGAAACTCATTCAAAATGGTGTTTGGGGTCTAATCAAGCTTGAGCTGTTAAAGTCTGCTTCGACATCTGTGGGGGCAGGAATCGATCAGTTGGCGCTGCATTACTATCAGTCAGTGTTGTTTAAGTGGCCAAAGCATTTGACAATTCGAGGCACCAACAACACTAATTGAGTCCAAACAAACTCATTCCAAATGGTGTTTGGGGTTGAATTAAGCTTGAGCTGTTTCAGCTTCCTTGGGCAGAAATCAATCAGTTGGTGCTGACCCACAATCAATAAATGATATTAAAGTGGCCAAAGCAATTGAAAATTCAAGGCAGAAACAACACAAATTCAGTCCAAACAAACTCATTCAAAATGGTGTTTTGGGTCTTATCAAGCTTGAGCTGTTGCAGCCTGCTTCGACATCTGTTGGGGCAGAAATCAATCAGTTGGTCCTGACCTACAATCAATCAGTGATGTTAAAGTGGCCAAAGCAATTGAAAATTCAAGGCACCAACAACACTAATTGAGTCCCAACAAACTCATTCCAAATAGTGTTTTGGGTATAATCAAGCTTGAGCTGTTGCAGCCTGCTTCCGCATCTGTTCGGGGCAGAAATCAATCAGTTGGCGCTGCATTACTATCATTCAGTGTTGTTTAAGGGGCCAAAGCATTTGACAATTCGAGGCACCAACAACACTAATTGAGTCTAAACAAACTCATTCCAAATGGTGTTTGGGGTTGAATTAAGCTTGAGCTGTTGCAGCTTCCTTGGACATCTGTTGGTGCAGAAATCAATCAGTTGGTGCTGACCTACAATCAATCAGTGATGTTAAAGTGGCCAAAGCAATTGAAAATTCAAGGCACCAACAACACTAATTGAGTCCACACAAACTCATTCCAAATGGTGTTTTGGGTATAATCAAGCTTGAGCTGTTGCAGCCTGCTTCCGCATCTGTTCGGGGCAGAAATCAATCAGTTGGCGCTGCATTACTATCAATCAGTGTTGTTTAAGTGGCCAAAGCATTTGACAATTCGAGGCACCGACAACACTAATTGAGTCCAAACAAACTCATTCCAAATAGTGTTTGGGGTTGAATTAAGCTTGAGCTGTTGCAGCTTTCTTGGACATCTGTTGGTGCTGACCCACAATCAATGATGTTAAAGTGGCCAAAGCAATTGAAAATTCAAGGCACCAACAACACTAATTGAGTCCAAACAAACTCATTCCAAATGGTGTTTTGGGTCGAATCAAGCTTGAGCTGTTGCAGCCTGCTTCGACATCTGTTGGGGCAGAAATCAATCAGTTGGTGCTGACCTACAATCCATCAGTGATTTTAAAGTGGCCAAAGCAATTGAAAATTCAAGGCACCAACAACACAAATTGAGTCCAAACAAACTCATTCAAAATTGTGTTTGGGGTCTAATCAAGCTTGAGCTGTTGCAGCCTGCTTCCGCATCTGTTCGGGGCAGAAATCAATCAGTTGGCGCTGCATTACTATCATTCAGTGTTGTTTAAGTGGCCAAAGCATTTGACAATTCGAGGCACCAACAACACTAATTGAGTCCAAACAAACTCATTCCAAATGGTGTTTGGGGTAGAATTAAGCTTGAGCTGTTGCAGCTTCCTTGGACATCTGTTGGTGCAGAAATCAATCAGTTGGTGCTGACCCACAATCAATCAATGATGTTAAAGTGGCCAAAGCAATTGAAAATTCAAGGCACCAACAACACTAATTGAGTCCAAACAAACTCATTCCAAATGGTGTTTTGGGTCGAATCAAGCTTGAGCTGTTGCAGCCTGCTTCGACATCTGTTGGGGCAGAAATCAATCAGTTGGTGCTGACCTACAATCAATCAATGATGTTAAAGTGGCCAAAGCAATTGAAAATTCAAGGCACCAACAACACAAATTGAGTCCAAACAAACTCATTCCAAATGGTGTTTTGGGTATAATCAAGCTTGAGCTGTTGCAGCCTGCTTCCGCATCTGTTCGGGGCAGAAATCAATCAGTTTGCGCTGCATTACTATCATTCAGTGTTGTTTAAGGGGCCAAAGCATTTGACAATTCGAGGCACCAACAACACTAATTGAGTCTAAACAAACTCATTCCAAATGGTGTTTGGGGTTGAATTAAGCTTGAGCTGTTGCAGCTTCCTTGGACATCTGTTGGTGCAGAAATCAATCAGTTGGTGCTGACCTACAATCAATCAGTGATGTTAAAGTGGCCAAAGCAATTGAAAATTCAAGGCACCAACAACACTAATTGAGTCCACACAAACTCATTCCAAATGGTGTTTTGGGTATAATCAAGCTTGAGCTGTTGCAGCCTGCTTCCGCATCTGTTCGGGGCAGAAATCAATCAGTTGGCGCTGCATTACTATCATTCAGTGTTGTTTAAGTGCCCAAAGCATTTGACAATTCGAGGCACCAACAACACTAATTGAGTCCAAACAAACTCATCCAAAATGATGATTGGGGTCGGATTGAGCTTGAGCTGTTGCAGCCTGCTTCGACATCTGTTGGGGCAGTAATCAATCAGTTGGCGTTGCAATACTATCATTCAGTGTTGTTTAAGTGGCCAAAGCATTTGAAAATTCAAGGCCCCAACAACACTAGTTGAGTCCAAACAAACTCATTCAAAATGGTGTTTGGGGTCGTATTAAGCTTGAGCTGTTGCAGCCTGCTTTGACATCTGTTGGGGCAGAAATCAATCAGTTGGTGCTGACCTACAATCAATCAATGATGTTAAAGTGGCCAAAGCAATTAAAAATTCAAGGCACCAACAACACAAATTGAGTCCAAACAAACTCATTCAAGATAGTGTTCAGGGTCCAATTAAGCTAGAGCTGTTGCAGCCTGCTTCGACATCTTTTGGGGTAGAAATCAATCAGTTGGTGCTGACCTACAATCAATCAATGATGTTAAAGTGGCCAAAGCAATTGAAAATTGAAGGCACCAACAACACTAATTGAGTCCAAACAAATTCATTCCAAATGGTGTTTTGGGTCGAATCAAGCTTGAGCTGTTGCAGCCTGCTTCGACATCTGTTGGGGCAGAAATCAATCAGTTGGTGCTGACCTACAATCAATCAATGATGTTAAAGTGGACAAAGCAATTGAAAATTCAAGACACCAACAACACAAATTGAGTCCAAACAAACTCATTCAAAATTGTTTTTGGGGTCTAATCAAGCTTGAGCTGTTAAAGTCTGCTTCGACATCTGTGGGGGCAGGAATCGATCAGTTGGCGCTGCATTACTATCAGTCAGTGTTGTTTAAGTGGCCAAAGCATTTGACAATTCGAGGCACCAACAACACTAATTGAGTCCAAACAAACTCATTCCAAATGGTGTTTGGGGTTGAATTAAGCTTAAGCTGTTGCAGCTTCCTTGGACATCCGGTGGTGCAGAAATCAATCATTGGGTGCTGACCCACAATCAATAAATGATATTAAAGTGGCCAAAGCAATTGAAAATTCAAGGCAGAAACAACACAAATTGAGTCCAAACAAACTCATTCAAAATGGTGTTTTGGGTCTTATCAAGCTTGAGCTGTTGCAGCCTGCTTCGACATCTGTTGGGGCAGAAATCGATCAGTTGGTGCTAAATAACTATCAATCAGTGTTGTTTAAGTGCCCAAAGCATTTGACAATTCGAGGCACCAACAACACTAATTGAGTCCAAACAAACTCATCCAAAATGATGATTGGGGTCGGATTGAGCTTGAGCTGTTGCAGCCTGCTTCGACATCTGTTGGGGCAGTAATCAAACAGTTGGCGTTGCAATACTATCATTCAGTGTTGTTTAAGTGGCCAAAGCATTTGAAAATTCAAGGCCCCAACAACACTAGTTGAGTCCAAACAAACTCATTCAAAATGGTGTTTGGGGTCGTATTAAGCTTGAGCTGTTGCAGCCTGCTTTGACATCTGTTGGGGCAGAAATCAATCAGTTGGTGCTGACCTACAATCAAGCAATGATGTTAAAGTGGCCAAAGCAATTGAAAATTCAAGGCACCAACAACACAAATTGAGTCCAAACAAACTCATTCAAGATAGTGTTCAGGGTCCAATTAAGCTAGAGCTGTTGCAGCCTGCTTCGACATCTTTTGGGGTAGAAATCAATCAGTTGTTGCTGACCTTCAATAAATCAATGATGTTAAAGTGGCCAAAGCAATTGAAAATTGAAGGCACCAACAACACTAATTGAGTCCAAACAAATTCATTCCAAATGGTGTTTTGGGTCGAATCAAGCTTGAGCTGTTGCAGCCTGCTTCGACATCTTTTGGGGTAGAAATCAATCAGTTGGTGCTGACCTACAATCAATCAATGATGTTAAAGTGGCCAAAGCAATTGAAAATTGAAGGCACCAACAACACAAATTGAGTCCAAAGAAACTCATTCAAAACGGTGTTTGGGGTCTAATCAAGCTTGAGCTGTTAAAGTCTGCTTCGACATCTGTGGGGGCAGGAATCGATCAGTTGGCGCTGCATTACTATCAGTCAGTGTTGTTTAAGTGGCCAAAGCATTTGACAATTCGAGGCACCAACAACACTAATTGAGTCCAAACAAACTCATTCCAAATGGTGTTTGGGGTTGAATTAAGCTTGAGCTGTTGCAGCTTCCTTGGGCAGAAATCAATCAGTTGGTGCTGACCCACAATCGATAAATGATATTAAAGTGGCCAAAGCAATTGAAAATTCAAGGCAGAAACAACACAAATTCAGTCCAAACAAACTCATTCAAAATGGTGTTTTGGGTCTTATCAAGCTTGAGCTGTTGCAGCCTGCTTCGACATCTGTTGGGGCGGAAATCAATCAGTTGGTCCTGACCTACAATCAATCAGTGATGTTAAATTAGACAAAGCAATTGAAAATTCAAGGAACCAACAACACTAATTGAGTCCCAACAAACTCATTCCAAATGGTGTTTTGGGTATAATCAAGCTTGAGCTGTTGCAGCCTGCTTCCGCATCTGTTCGGGGCAGAAATCAATCAGTTGGCGCTGCATTACTATCATTCAGTGTTGTTTAAGGGGCCAAAGCATTTGACAATTCGAGGCACCAACAACACTAATTGAGTCTAAACAAACTCATTCCAAATGGTGTTTGGGGTTGAATTAAGCTTGAGCTGTTGCAGCTTCCTTGGACATCTGTTGGTGCAGAAATCAATCAGTTGGTGCTGACCTACAATCAATCAGTGATGTTAAAGTGGCCAAAGCAATTGAAAATTCAAGGCACCAACAACACTAATTGAGTCCACACAAACTCATTCCAAATGGTGTTTTGGGTATAATCAAGCTTGAGCTGTTGCAGCCTGCTTCCGCATCTGTTCGGGGCAGAAATCAATCAGTTGGCGCTGCATTACTATCATTCAGTGTTGTTTAAGTGCCCAAAGCATTTGACAATTCGAGGCACCAACAACACTAATTGAGTCCAAACAAACTCATCCAAAATGATGATTGGGGTCGGATTGAGCTTGAGCTGTTGCAGCCTGCTTCGACATCTGTTGGGGCAGTAATCAATCAGTTGGCGTTGCAATACTATCATTCAGTGTTGTTTAAGTGGCCAAAGCATTTGAAAATTCAAGGCCCCAACAACACTAGTTGAGTCCAAACAAACTCATTCAAAATGGTGTTTGGGGTCGTATTAAGCTTGAGCTGTTGCAGCCTGCTTTGACATCTGTTGGGGCAGAAATCAATCAGTTGGTGCTGACCTACAATCAATCAATGATGTTAAAATGGCCAAAGCAATTGAAAATTCAAGACACCAACAACACAAATTGAGTCCAAACAAACTCATTCAAAATTGTGTTCAGGGTCTAATCAAGCTTGAGCTGTTAAAGTCTGCTTCGACATCTGTGGGGGCAGGAATCGATCAGTTGGCGCTGCATTACTATCAGTCAGTGTTGTTTAAGTGGCCAAAGCATTTGACAATTCGAGGCACCAACAACACTAATTGAGTCCAAACAAACTCATTCCAAATGGTGTTTGGGGTTGAATTAAGCTTGAGCTGTTGCAGCTTCCTTGGACATCCGGTGGTGCAGAAATCAATCATTGGGTGCTGACCCACAATCAATAAATGATATTAAAGTGGCCAAAGCAATTGAAAATTCAAGGCAGAAACAACACAAATTGAGTCCAAACAAACTCATTCAAAATGGTGTTTTGGGTCTTATCAAGCTTGAGCTGTTGCAGCCTGCTTCGACATCTGTTGGGGCAGAAATCGATCAGTTGGTGCTAAATAACTATCAATCAGTGTTGTTTAAGTGCCCAAAGCATTTGACAATTCGAGGCACCAACAACACTAATTGAGTCCAAACAATTTCATCCAAAATGATGATTGGGGTCGGATTGAGCTTGAGCTGTTGCAGCCTGCTTCGACATCTGTTGGGGCAGTAATCAATCAGTTGGCGTTGCAATACTATCATTCAGTGTTGTTTAAGTGGCCAAAGCATTTGAAAATTCAAGGCCCCAACAACACTAGTTGAGTCCAAACAAACTCATTCAAAATGGTGTTTGGGGTCGTATTAAGCTTGAGCTGTTGCAGCCTGCTTTGACATCTGTTGGGGCAGAAATCAATCAGTTGGTGCTGACCTACAATCAATCAATGATGTTAAAGTGGCCAAAGCAATTGAAAATTCAAGGCACCAACAACACAAATTGAGTCCAAACAAACTCATTCAAGATAGTGTTCAGGGTCCAATTAAGCTAGAGCTGTTGCAGCCTGCTTCGACATCTTTTGGGGTAGAAATCAATCAGTTGGTGCTGACCTACAATCAATCAATGATGTTAAAGTGGCCAAAGCAATTGAAAATTGAAGGCACCAACAACACTAATTGAGTCCAAACAAATTCATTCCAAATGGTGTTTTGGGTCGAATCAAGCTTGAGCTGTTGCAGCCTGATTCGACATCTGTTGGGGCAGAAATCAATCAGTTGGTGCTGACCTACAATCAATCAATGATGTTAAAGTGGCCAAAGCAATTGAAAATTCAAGGCACCAACAACACAAATTGAGTCCAAAGAAACTCATTCAAAATGGTGTTTGGGGTCTAATCAAGCTTGAGCTGTTAAAGTCTGCTTCGACATCTGTGGGGGCAGGAATCGATCAGTTGGCGCTGCATTACTATCAGTCAGTGTTGTTTAAGTGGCCAAAGCATTTGACAATTCGAGGCACCAACAACACTAATTGAGTCCAAACAAACTCATTCCAAATGGTGTTTGGGGTTGAATTAAGCTTGAGCTGTTTCAGCTTCCTTGGGCAGAAATCAATCAGTTGGTGCTGACCCACAATCAATAAATGATATTAAAGTGGCCAAAGCAATTGAAAATTCAAGGCAGAAACAACACAAATTCAGTCCAAACAAACTCATTCAAAATGGTGTTTTGGGTCTTATCAAGCTTGAGCTGTTGCAGCCTGCTTCGACATCTGTTGGGGCAGAAATCAATCAGTTGGTCCTGACCTACAATCAATCAGTGATGTTAAAGTGGCCAAAGCAATTGAAAATTCAAGGCACCAACAACACTAATTGAGTCCCAACAAACTCATTCCAAATAGTGTTTTGGGTCGAATCAAGCTTGAGCTGTTGCAGCCTGCTTCGACATCTGTTGGGGCGGAAATCAATCAGTTGGTCCTGACCTACAATCAATCAGTGATGTTAAATTAGACAAAGCAATTGAAAATTCAAGGAACCAACAACACTAATTGAGTCCCAACAAACTCATTCCAAATGGTGATTTGGGTCTAATAAGCGTGAGTTATTGCGGCCGGCTTCGACATCTGTTGGGGCAGAAAGCAATCAGTTGGTGCTGACCTACTATCAATCAGTGTTGTTTAAGTGCCCAAAGCATTTGACAATTCGAGGCCCCAACAACACTAATTGAGTCCAAACAAACTCATTCAAAATGGTGTTTGGGGTCTAATCAAGCTTGAGCTGTTAAAGTCTGCTTCGACATCTGTGGGGGCAGGAATCGATCAGTTGGCGCTGCATTACTATCAGTCAGTGTTGTTTAAGTGGCCAAAGCATTTGACAATTCGAGGCACCAACAACACTAATTGAGTCCAAACAAACTCATTCCAAATGGTGTTTGGGGTTGAATTAAGCTTGAGCTGTTTCAGCTTCCTTGGGCAGAAATCAATCAGTTGGTGCTGACCCACAATCAATAAATGATATTAAAGTGGCCAAAGCAATTGAAAATTCAAGGCAGAAACAACACAAATTCAGTCCAAACAAACTCATTCAAAATGGTGTTTTGGGTCTTATCAAGCTTGAGCTGTTGCAGCCTGCTTCGACATCTGTTGGGGCAGAAATCAATCAGTTGGTCCTGACCTACAATCAATCAGTGATGTTAAAGTGGCCAACGCAATTGAAAATTCAAGGCACCAACAACACTAATTGAGTCCCAACAAACTCATTCCAAATAGTGTTTTGGGTCGAATCAAGCTTGAGCTGTTGCAGCCTGCTTCGACATCTGTTGGGGCGGAAATCAATCAGTTGGTCCTGACCTACAATCAATCAGTGATGTTAAATTAGACAAAGCAATTGAAAATTCAAGGAACCAACAACACTAATTGAGTCCCAACAAACTCATTCCAAATGGTGATTTGGGTCTAATAAGCGTGAGTTATTGCGGCCGGCTTCGACATCTGTTGGGGCAGAAAGCAATCAGTTGGTGCTGACCTACTATCAATCAGTGTTGTTTAAGTGCCCAAAGCATTTGACAATTCGAGGCCCCAACAACACTAATTGAGTCCAAACAAACTCATCCAAAGTGATGATTGGGGTCGTATTAAGCTTGAGCTGTTGCAGCCTGCTTCGACATCTGTTGGGGCAGAAATCAATCAGTTGGTCCTGACCTACAATCAATCAGTGATGTTAAATTAGACAAAGCAATTGAAAATTCAAGGAACCAACAACACTAATTGAGTCCCAACAAACTCATTCCAAATGGTGTTTTGGGTATAATCAAGCTTGAGCTGTTGCAGCCTGCTTCCGCATCTGTTCGGGGCAGAAATCAATCAGTTGGCGCTGCATTACTATCATTCAGTGTTGTTTAAGGGGCCAAAGCATTTGACAATTCGAGGCACCAACAACACTAATTGAGTCTAAACAAACTCATTCCAAATGGTGTTTGGGGTTGAATTAAGCTTGAGCTGTTGCAGCTTCCTTGGACATCTGTTGGTGCAGAAATCAATCAGTTGGTGCTGACCTACAATCAATCAGTGATGTTAAAGTGGCCAAAGCAATTGAAAATTCAAGGCACCAACAACACTAATTGAGTCCCAACAAACTCATTCCAAATGGTGTTTTGGGTATAATCAAGCTTGAGCTGTTGCAGCCTGCTTCCGCATCTGTTCGGGGCAGAAATCAATCAGTTGGCGCTGCATTACTATCAATCAGTGTTGTTTAAGTGGCCAAAGCATTTGACAATTCGAGGCACCGACAACACTAATTGAGTCCAAACAAACTCATTCCAAATAGTGTTTGGGGTTGAATCAAGCTTGAGCTGTTGCAGCCTGCTTCGACATCTTTTGGGGTAGAAATCAATCAGTTGGTGCTGACCTACAATCAATCAATGATGTTAAAGTGGCCAAAGCAATTGAAAATTCAAGGCACCAACAACACTAATTGAGTCCAAACAAACTCATTCCAAATGGTGTTTTGGGTCGAATCAAGCTTGAGCTGTTGCAGCCTGCTTCGACATCTGTTGGGGCAGAAATCAATCAGTTGGTGCTGACCTACAATCCATCAGTGATGTTAAAGTGGCCAAAGCAATTGAAAATTCAAGGCACCAACAACACAAATTGAGTCCAAACAAACTCATTCAAAATGGTGTTTGGGGTCTAATCAAGCTTGAGCTGTTGCAGCCTGCTTCCGCATCTGTTCGGGGCAGAAATCAATCAGTTGGCGCTGCATTACTATCATTCAGTGTTGTTTAAGTGGCCAAAGCATTTGACAATTCGAGGCACCAACAACACTAATTGAGTCCAAACAAACTCATTCCAAATGGTGTTTGGGGTAGAATTAAGCTTGAGCTGTTGCAGCTTCCTTGGACATCTGTTGGTGCAGAAATCAATCAGTTGGTGCTGACCCACAATCAATCAATGATGTTAAAGTGGCCAAAGCAATTGAAAATTCAAGGCACCAACAACACTAATTGAGTCCAAACAAACTCATTCCAAATGGTGTTTTGGGTCGAATCAAGCTTGAGCTGTTGCAGCCTGCTTCGACATCTGTTGGGGCAGAAATCAATCAGTTGGTGCTGACCTACAATCAATCAATGATGTTAAAGTGGCCAAAGCAATTGAAAATTCAAGGCACCAACAACACAAATTGAGTCCAAACAAACTCATTCAAAATGGTGTTTGGGGTCTAATCAAGCTTGAGCTGTTAAAGTCTGCTTCGACATCTGTGGGGGCAGGAATCGATCAGTTGGCGCTGCATTACTATCAGTCAGTGTTGTTTAAGTGGCCAAAGCATTTGACAATTCGAGGCACCAACAACACTAATTGAGTCCAAACAAACTCATTCCAAATGGTTTTTGGGGTTGAATTAAGCTTGAGCTGTTGCAGCTTCCTTGGACATCTGTTGGGGCAGAAAGCAATCAGTTGGTGCTGACCTACTATCAATCAGTGTTGTTTAAGTGCCCAAAGCATTTGACAATTCGAGCCACCAACAACACTAATTGAGTCCAAACAAACTCATCCAAAATGATGATTGGGGTCGGATTGAGCTTGAGCTGTTGCAGCCTGCTTCGACATCTGTTGGGGCAGTAATCAATCAGTTGGCGTTGCATTACTATCATTCAGTGTTGTTTAAGTGGCCAAAGCATTTGAAAATTCAAGGCCCCAACAACACTAGTTGAGTCCAAACAAACTCATTCAAAATGGTGTTTGGGGTCGTATTAAGCTTGAGCTGTTGCAGCCTGCTTCGACATCTGTTGGGGCAGAAATCAATCAGTTGGTCCTGACCTACAATCAATCAGTGATGTTAAATTAGACAAAGCAATTGAAAATTCAAGGAACCAACAACACTAATTGAGTCCCAACAAACTCATTCCAAATGGTGTTTTGGGTATAATCAAGCTTGAGCTGTTGCAGCCTGCTTTCGCATCTGTTGGGGCAGAAATCAATCAGTTGGTGCTGACCTACAATCAATCAATGATGTTAAAGTGGCCAAAGCAATTGAAAATTGAAGGCACCAACAACACTAATTGAGTCCAAACAAATTCATTCCAAATGGTGTTTTGGGTCGAATCAAGCTTGAGCTGTTGCAGCCTGCTTCGACATCTTTTGGGGTAGAAATCAATCAGTTGTTGCTGACCTTCAATAAATCAATGATGTTAAAGTGGCCAAAGCAATTGAAAATTGAAGGCACCAACAACACTAATTGAGTCCAAACAAATTCATTCCAAATGGTGTTTTGGGTCGAATCAAGCTTGAGCTGTTGCAGCCTGCTTCGACATCTTTTGGGGTAGAAATCAATCAGTTGGTGCTGACCTACAATCAATCAATGATGTTAAAGTGGCCAAAGCAATTGAAAATTGAAGGCACCAACAACACAAATTGAGTCCAAAGAAACTCATTCAAAACGGTGTTTGGGGTCTAATCAAGCTTGAGCTGTTAAAGTCTGCTTCGACATCTGTGGGGGCAGGAATCGATCAGTTGGCGCTGCATTACTATCAGTCAGTGTTGTTTAAGTGGCCAAAGCATTTGACAATTCGAGGCACCAACAACACTAATTGAGTCCAAACAAACTCATTCCAAATGGTGTTTGGGGTTGAATTAAGCTTGAGCTGTTGCAGCTTCCTTGGGCAGAAATCAATCAGTTGGTGCTGACCCACAATCAATAAATGATATTAAAGTGGCCAAAGCAATTGAAAATTCAAGGCAGAAACAACACAAATTCAGTCCAAACAAACTCATTCAAAATGGTGTTTTGGGTCTTATCAAGCTTGAGCTGTTGCAGCCTGCTTCGACATCTGTTGGGGCAGAAATCAATCAGTTGGTCCTGACCTACAATCAATCAGTGATGTTAAAGTGGCCAAAGCAATTGAAAATTCAAGGCACCAACAACACTAATTGAGTCCCAACAAACTCATTCCAAATAGTGTTTTGGGTCGAATCAAGCTTGAGCTGTTGCAGCCTGCTTCGACATCTGTTGGGGCGGAAATCAATCAGTTGGTCCTGACCTACAATCAATCAGTGATGTTAAATTAGACAAAGCAATTGAAAATTCAAGGAACCAACAACACTAATTGAGTCCCAACAAACTCATTCCAAATGGTGATTTGGGTCTAATAAGCGTGAGTTATTGCGGCCGGCTTCGACATCTGTTGGGGCAGAAAGCAATCAGTTGGTGCTGACCTACTATCAATAAGTGTTGTTTAAGTGCCCAAAGCATTTGACAATTCGAGGCCCCAACAACACTAATTGAGTCCAAACAAACTCATCCAAAGTGATGATTGGGGTCGTATTAAGCTTGAGCTGTTGCAGCCTGCTTCGACATCTGTTGGGGCAGAAATCAATCAGTTGGTCCTGACCTACAATCAATCAGTGATGTTAAATTAGACAAAGCAATTGAAAATTCAAGGAACCAACAACACTAATTGAGTCCCAACAAACTCATTCCAAATGGTGTTTTGGGTATAATCAAGCTTGAGCTGTTGCAGCCTGCTTCCGCATCTGTTCGGGGCAGAAATCAATCAGTTGGCGCTGCATTACTATCATTCAGTGTTGTTTAAGGGGCCAAAGCATTTGACAATTCGAGGCACCAACAACACTAATTGAGTCTAAACAAACTCATTCCAAATGGTGTTTGGGGTTGAATTAAGCTTGAGCTGTTGCAGCTTCCTTGGACATCTGTTGGTGCAGAAATCAATCAGTTGGTGCTGACCTACAATCAATCAGTGATGTTAAAGTGGCCAAAGCAATTGAAAATTCAAGGCACCAACAACACTAATTGAGTCCACACAAACTCATTCCAAATGGTGTTTTGGGTATAATCAAGCTTGAGCTGTTGCAGCCTGCTTCCGCATCTGTTCGGGGCAGAAATCAATCAGTTGGCGCTGCATTACTATCAATCAGTGTTGTTTAAGTGGCCAAAGCATTTGACAATTCGAGGCACCGACAACACTAATTGAGTCCAAACAAACTCATTCCAAATAGTGTTTGGGGTTGAATTAAGCTTGAGCTGTTGCAGCTTTCTTGGACATCTGTTGGTGCTGACCCACAATCAATGATGTTAAAGTGGCCAAAGCAATTGAAAATTCAAGGCACCAACAACACTAATTGAGTCCAAACAAACTCATTCCAAATGGTGTTTTGGGTCGAATCAAGCTTGAGCTGTTGCAGCCTGCTTCGACATCTGTTGGGGCAGAAATCAATCAGTTGGTGCTGACCTACAATCCATCAGTGATGTTAAAGTGGCCAAAGCAATTGAAAATTCAAGGCACCAACAACACAAATTGAGTCCAAACAAACTCATTCAAAATGGTGTTTGGGGTCTAATCAAGCTTGAGCTGTTGCAGCCTGCTTCCGCATCTGTTCGGGGCAGAAATCAATCAGTTGGCGCTGCATTACTATCATTCAGTGTTGTTTAAGTGGCCAAAGCATTTGACAATTCGAGGCACCAACAACACTAATTGAGTCCAAACAAACTCATTCCAAATGGTGTTTGGGGTAGAATTAAGCTTGAGCTGTTGCAGCTTCCTTGGACATCTGTTGGTGCAGAAATCAATCAGTTGGTGCTGACCCACAATCAATCAATGATGTTAAAGTGGCCAAAGCAATTGAAAATTCAAGGCACCAACAACACTAATTGAGTCCAAACAAACTCATTCCAAATGGTGTTTTGGGTCGAATCAAGCTTGAGCTGTTGCAGCCTGCTTCGACATCTGTTGGGGCAGAAATCAATCAGTTGGTGCTGACCTACAATCAATCAATGATGTTAAAGTGGCCAAAGCAATTGAAAATTCAAGGCACCAACAACACAAATTGAGTCCAAACAAACTCATTCAAAATGGTGTTTGGGGTCTAATCAAGCTTGAGCTGTTAAAGTCTGCTTCGACATCTGTGGGGGCAGGAATCGATCAGTTGGCGCTGCATTACTATCAGTCAGTGTTGTTTAAGTGGCCAAAGCATTTGACAATTCGAGGCACCAACAACACTAATTGAGTCCAAACAAACTCATTCCAAATGGTTTTTGGGGTTGAATTAAGCTTGAGCTGTTGCAGCTTCCTTGGACATCTGTTGGGGCAGAAAGCAATCAGTTGGTGCTGACCTACTATCAATCAGTGTTGTTTAAGTGCCCAAAGCATTTGACAATTCGAGCCACCAACAACACTAATTGAGTCCAAACAAACTCATCCAAAATGATGATTGGGGTCGGATTGAGCTTGAGCTGTTGCAGCCTGCTTCGACATCTGTTGGGGCAGTAATCAATCAGTTGGCGTTGCAATACTATCATTCAGTGTTGTTTAAGTGGCCAAAGCATTTGAAAATTCAAGGCCCCAACAACACTAGTTGAGTCCAAACAAACTCATTCAAAATGGTGTTTGGGGTCGTATTAAGCTTGAGCTGTTGCAGCCTGCTTCGACATCTGTTGGGGCAGAAATCAATCAGTTGGTCCTGACCTACAATCAATCAGTGATGTTAAATTAGACAAAGCAATTGAAAATTCAAGGAACCAACAACACTAATTGAGTCCCAACAAACTCATTCCAAATGGTGTTTTGGGTATAATCAAGCTTGAGCTGTTGCAGCCTGCTTTCGCATCTGTTGGGGCAGAAATCAATCAGTTGGTGCTGACCTACAATCAATCAATGATGTTAAAGTGGCCAAAGCAATTGAAAATTGAAGGCACCAACAACACTAATTGAGTCCAAACAAACTCATTCCAAATGGTGTTTTGGGTCGAATCAAGCTTGAGCTGTTGCAGCCTGCTTCGACATCTGTTGGGGCAGAAATCAATCAGTTGGTGCTGACCTACAATCAATCAATGATGTTAAAGTGGCCAAAGCAATTGAAAATTCAAGGCACCAACAACACAAATTGAGTCCAAACAAACTCATTCAAAATGGTGTTTGGGGTCTAATCAAGCTTGAGCTGTTAAAGTCTGCTTCGACATCTGTGGGGGCAGGAATCGATCAGTTGGCGCTGCATTACTATCAGTCAGTGTTGTTTAAGTGGCCAAAGCATTTGACAATTCGAGGCACCAACAACACTAATTGAGTCCAAACAAACTCATTCCAAATGGTTTTTGGGGTTGAATTAAGCTTGAGCTGTTGCAGCTTCCTTGGACATCTGTTGGCGCAGAAATCAATCAGTTGGTGCTGACCCACAATCAATAAATGATGTTAAAGTGGCCAAAGCAATTGAAAATTCAAGGCAGAAACAACACAAATTGAGTCCAAACAAACTCATTCAAAATGGTGTTTTGGGTCTCATCAAGCTTGAGCTGTTGCAGCCTGCTTCGACATCTGTGGGGCAGAAATCGATCAGTTGGTGCTAAATAACTATCAATCAGTGTTGTTTAAGTGGCCAAAGCATTTGAAAATTCAAGGCACCAACAACACTAATTGAGTCCAAACAAACTCATTCCAAATGTTGTTTTGGGTCGAATCAAGCTTGAGCTGTTGCAGCCTGCTTCGACATCTGTTGGGGCAGAAATCAATCAGTTGGTGCTGACCTACAATCAATCAATGATGTTAAAGTGGCCAAAGCAATTGAAAATTCAAGGCACCAACAACACAAATTGAGTCCAAACAAACTCATTCAAAATGGTGTTTGGGGTCTAATCAAGCTTGAGCTGTTAAAGTCTGCTTCGACATCTGTGGGGGCAGGAATCGATCAGTTGGCGCTGCATTACTATCAGTCAGTGTTGTTTAAGTGGCCAAAGCATTTGACAATTCGAGGCACCAACAACACTGATTGAGTCCAAACAAACTCATTCAAAATGGTGTTTGGGGTTGAATTAAGCTTGAGCTGTTGCAGCTTCCTTGGACATCTGTTGGGGCAGAAAGCAATCAGTTGGTGCTGACCTACTATCAATCAGTGTTGTTTAAGTGCCCAAAGCATTTGACAATTCGAGCCACCAACAACACTAATTGAGTCCAAACAAACTCATCCAAAATGATGATTGGGGTCGGATTGAGCTTGAGCTGTTGCAGCCTGCTTCGACATCTGTTGGGGCAGTAATCAATCAGTTGGCGTTGCAATACTATCATTCAGTGTTGTTTAAGTGGCCAAAGCATTTGAAAATTCAAGGCCCCAACAACACTAGTTGAGTCCAAACAAACTCATTCAAAATGGTGTTTGGGGTCGTATTAAGCTTGAGCTGTTGCAGCCTGCTTCGACATCTGTTGGGGCAGAAATCAATCAGTTGGTGCTGACCTACAATCAATCAATGATGTTAAAGTGGCCAAAGCAATTGAAAATTCAAGGCACCAACAACACAAATTGAGTCCAAACAAACTCATTCAAGATGGTGTTCAGGGTCGAATTAAGCTTGAGCTGTTGCAGCCTGCTTCGAAATCTTTTGGGGTAGAAATCAATCAGTTGGTGCTGACCTACAATCAATCAATGATGTTAAAGTGGCCAAAGCAATTGAAAATTGAAGGCACCAACAACACTAATTGAGTCTAAACAAACTCATTCCAAATGGTGTTTTGGGTCGAATCAAGCTTGAGCTGTTGCAGCCTGCTTCGACATCTGTTGGGGCAGAAATCAATCAGTTGGTGCTGACCTACAATCAATCAATGATGTTAAAGTGGCCAAAGCAATTGAAAATTCAAGGCACCAACAACACAAATTGAGTCCAAACAAACTCATTCAAAATGGTGTTTGGGGTCTAATCAAGCTTGAGCTGTTAAAGTCTGCTTCGACATCTGTGGGGGCAGGAATCGATCAGTTGGCGCTGCATTACTATCAGTCAGTGTTGTTTAAGTGGCCAAAGCATTTGACAATTCGAGGCACCAACAACACTAATTGAGTCCAAACAAACTCATTCCAAATGGTGTTTGGGGTTGAATTAAGCTTGAGCTGTTGCAGCTTCCTTGGGCAGAAATCAATCAGTTGGTGCTGACCCACAATCAATAAATGATATTAAAGTGGCCAAAGCAATTGAAAATTCAAGGCAGAAACAACACAAATTGAGTCCAAACAAACTCATTCAAAATGGTGTTTTGGGTCTTATCAAGCTTGAGCTGTTGCAGCCTGCTTCGACATCTGTTGGGGCAGAAATCGATCAGTTGGTGCTAAATAACTATCAATCAGTGTTGTTTAAGTGGCCAAAGCATTTGAAAATTCAAGGCACCAACAACACTAATTGAGTCCAAACAAACTCATTCCAAATGGTGTTTTGAGTCGAATCAAGCTTGAGCTGTTGCAGCCTGCTTCGACATCTGTTGGGGCAGAAATCAATCAGTTGGTCCTGACCTACAATCAATCAGTGATGTTAAAGTGGCCAAAGCAATTGAAAATTCAAGGCACCAACAACACTAATTGAGTCCCAACAAACTCATTCCAAATGGTGATTTGGGTCTAATAAGCGTGAGTTATTGCGGCCGGCTTCGACATCTGTTGGGGCAGAAAGCAATCAGTTGGTGCTGACCTACTATCAATCAGTGTTGTTTAAGTGCCCAAAGCATTTGACAATTCGAGGCCCCAACAACACTAATTGAGTCCAAACAAACTCATCCAAAGTGATGATTGGGGTCGTATTAAGCTTGAGCTGTTGCAGCCTGCTTCGACATCTGTTGGGGCAGAAATCAATCAGTTGGTCCTGACCTACAATCAATCAGTGATGTTAAATTAGACAAAGCAATTGAAAATTCAAGGAACCAACAACACTAATTGAGTCCCAACAAACTCATTCCAAATGGTGTTTTGGGTATAATCAAGCTTGAGCTGTTGCAGCCTGCTTTCGCATCTGTTCGGGGCAGAAATCAATCAGTTGGCGCTGCATTACTATCATTCAGTGTTGTTTAAGGGGCCAAAGCATTTGACAATTCGAGGCACCAACAACACTAATTGAGTCTAAACAAACTCATTCCAAATGGTGTTTGGGGTTGAATTAAGCTTGAGCTGTTGCAGCTTCCTTGGACATCTGTTGGTGCAGAAATCAATCAGTTGGTGCTGACCTACAATCAATCAGTGATGTTAAAGTGGCCAAAGCAATTGAAAATTCAAGGCACCAACAACACTAATTGAGTCCACACAAACTCATTCCAAATGGTGTTTTGGGTATAATCAAGCTTGAGCTGTTGCAGCCTGCTTCCGCATCTGTTCGGGGCAGAAATCAATCAGTTGGCGCTGCATTACTATCATTCAGTGTTGTTTAAGTGGCCAAAGCATTTGACAATTCGAGGCACCAACAACACTAATTGAGTCCAAACAAACTCATTCCAAATAGTGTTTGGGGTTGAATTAAGCTTGAGCTGTTGCAGCTTTCTTGGACATCTGTTGGTGCAGAAATCAATCAGTTGGGTTTGACCCACAATCAATGATGTTAAAGTGGCCAAAGCAATTGAAAATTCAAGGCACCAACAACACTAATTGAGTCCAAACAAACTCATTCCAAATGGTGTTTTGGGTCGAATCAAGCTTGAGCTGTTGCAGCCTGCTTCGACATCTGTTGGGGCAGAAATCAATCAGTTGGTGCTGACCTACAATCAATCAGTGATGTTAAAGTGGCCAAAGCAATTGAAAATTCAAGGCACCAACAACACAAATTGAGTCCAAACAAACTCATTCAAAATGGTGTTTGGGGTCTTATCAAGCTTGAGCTGTTGCAGCCTGCTTCCGCATCTGTTCGGGGCAGAAATCAATCAGTTGGCGCTGCATTACTATCATTCAGTGTTGTTTAAGTGGCCAAAGCATTTGACAATTCGAGGCACCAACAACACTAATTGAGTCCAAACAAACTCATTCCAAATGGTGTTTGGGGTAGAATTAAGCTTGAGCTGTTGCAGCTTCCTTGGACATCTGTTGGTGCAGAAATCAATCAGTTGGTGCTGACCCACAATCAATCAATGATGTTAAAGTGGCCAAAGCAATTGAAAATTCAAGGCACCAACAACACTAATTGAGTCCAAACAAACTCATTCCAAATGGTGTTTTGGGTCGAATCAAGCTTGAGCTGTTGCAGCCTGCTTCGACATCTGTTGGGGCAGAAATCAATCAGTTGGTGCTGACCTACAATCAATCAATGATGTTAAAGTGGCCAAAGCAATTGAAAATTCAAGGCACCAACAACACAAATTGAGTCCAAACAAACTCATTCAAAATGGTGTTTGGGGTCTAATCAAGCTTGAGCTGTTAAAGTCTGCTTCGACATCTGTGGGGGCAGGAATCGATCAGTTGGCGCTGCATTACTATCAGTCAGTGTTGTTTAAGTGGCCAAAGCATTTGACAATTCGAGGAACCAACAACACTAATTGAGTCCAAACAAACTCATTCCAAATGGTGTTTTGGGTCGAATCAAGCTTGAGCTGTTGCAGCCTGCTTCGACATCTGTTGGGGCAGAAATCAATCAGTTGGTGCTGACCTACAATCAATCAATGATGTTAAAGTGGCCAAAGCAATTGAAAATTCAAGGCACCAACAACACAAATTGAGTCCAAACAAACTCATTCAAAATGGTGTTTGGGGTCTAATCAAGCTTGAGCTGTTAAAGTCTGCTTCGACATCTGTTGGGGCAGGAATCGATCAGTTGGCGCTGCATTACTATCAGTCAGTGTTGTTTAAGTGGCCAAAGCATTTGACAATTCGAGGCACCAACAACACTGATTGAGTCCAAACAAACTCATTCAAAATGGTGTTTGGGGTTGAATTAAGCTTGAGCTGTTGCAGCTTCCTTGGACATCTGTTGGGGCAGAAAGCAATCAGTTGGTGCTGACCTACTATCAATCAGTGTTGTTTAAGTGCCCAAAGCATTTGACAATTCGAGCCACCAACAACACTACTTGAGTCCAAACAAACTCATCCAAAATGATGATTGGGGTCAGATTGAGCTTGAGCTGTTGCAGCCTGCTTCGACATCTGTTGGGGCAGTAATCAATCAGTTGGCGTTGCAATACTATCATTCAGTGTTGTTTAAGTGGCCAAAGCATTTGAAAATTCAAGGCCCCAACAACACTAGTTGAGTCCAAACAAACTCATTCAAAATGGTGTTTGGGGTCGTATTAAGCTTGAGCTGTTGCAGCCTGCTTCGACATCTGTTGGGGCAGAAATCAATCAGTTGGTGCTGACCTACAATCAATCAATGATGTTAAAGTGGCCAAAGCAATTGAAAATTCAAGGCACCAACAACACAAATTGAATCCAAACAAACTCATTCAAGATGGTGTTCAGGGTCGAATTAAGCTTGAGCTGTTGCAGCCTGCTTCGAAATCTTTTGGGGTAGAAATCAATCAGTTGGTGCTGACCTACAATCAATCAATGATGTTAAAGTGGCCAAAGCAATTGAAAATTGAAGGCACCAACAACACTAATTGAGTCCAAACAAACTCATTCAAAATGGTGTTTGGGGTCTAATCAAGCTTGAGCTGTTAAAGTCTGCTTCGACATCTGTGGGGGCAGGAATCGATCAGTTGGCGCTGCATTACTATCAGTCAGTGTTGTTTTAGTGGCGAAAGCATTTGACAATTCGAGGCACCAACAACACTAATTGAGTCCAAACAAACTCATTCCAAATGGTGTTTGGGGTTGAATTAAGCTTGAGCTGTTGCAGCTTCCTTGGGCAGAAATCAATCAGTTGGTGCTGACCCACAATCAATAAATGATATTAAAGTGGCCAAAGCAATTGAAAATTCAAGGCAGAAACAACACAAATTGAGTCCAAACAAACTCATTCAAAATGGTGTTTTGGGTCTTATCAAGCTTGAGCTGTTGCAGCCTGCTTCGACATCTGTTGGGGCAGAAATCGATCAGTTGGTGCTAAATAACTATCAATCAGTGTTGTTTAAGTGGCCAAAGCATTTGAAAATTCAAGGCACCAACAACACTAATTGAGTCCAAACAAACTCATTCCAAATGGTTTTTGAGTCGAATCAAGCTTGAGCTGTTGCAGCCTGCTTCGACATCTGTTGGGGCAGAAATCAATCAGTTGGTCCTGACCTACAATCAATCAGTGATGTTAAAGTGGCCAAAGCAATTGAAAATTCAAGGCACCAACAACACTAATTGAGTCCCAACAAACTCATTCCAAATAGTGTTTTGGGTCGAATCAAGCTTGAGCTGTTGCAGCCTGCTTCGACATCTGTTGGGGCGGAAATCAATCAGTTGGTCCTGACCTACAATCAATCAGTGATGTTAAATTAGACAAAGCAATTGAAAATTCAAGGAACCAACAACACTAATTGAGTCCCAACAAACTCATTACAAATGGTGATTTGGGTCTAATAAGCGTGAGTTATTGCGGCCGGCTTCGACATCTGTTGGGGCAGAAAGCAATCAGTTGGTGCTGACCTACTATCAATCAGTGTTGTTTAAGTGCCCAAAGCATTTGACAATTCGAGGCCCCAACAACACTAATTGAGTCCAAACAAACTCATCCAAAGTGATGATTGGGGTCGTATTAAGCTTGAGCTGTTGCAGCCTGCTTCGACATCTGTTGGGGCAGTAATCAATCAGTTGGCGTTGCAATACTATCATTCAGTGTTGTTTAAGTGGCCAAAGCATTTGAAAATTCAAGGCCCCAACAACACTAATTGAGTCCAAACAAACTCATTCAAAATGGTGTTTGGGGTCGTATTAAGCTTGAGCTGTTGCAGCCTGCTTCGACATCTGTTGGGGCAGAAATCAATCAGTTGGTGCTGACCTACAATCAATCAATGATGTTAAAGTGGCCAAAGCAATTGAAAATTCAAGGCACCAACAACACAAATTGAGTCCAAACAAACTCATTCCAAATGGTGTTTGGGGTTGAATTAAGCTTGAGCTGTTGCAGCTTCCTTGGACATCTGTTGGTGCAGAAATCAATCATATGGTGCTGACCTACAGTCAATCAATGATGTTAAAGTGGCCAAATCAATTGTAAATTCAAGGCACCAACAACACAAATTGAGTTTAAACAAACTCATTCAAAATGGTGTTTTGGGTCTTATCAAGCTTGAGCAGTTGCAGCCTGCTTCGACATCTGTTTGGGCAGAAATCGATCAGTTGGTGCTAAATATCTATCAATCAGTGTTGTTTAAGTGGCCAAAGCATTTGAAAATTCAAGGCACCAACAACACTAATTGAGTCCCAACAAACTAATTCCAAATGGTGTTTTGGGTATAATCAAGCTTGAGTTGTTGCAGCCTCCTTCCGCATCTGTTCGGGGCAGAAATCAATCAGTTGGCGCTGCATTACTATCATTCAGTGTTGTTTAAGTGGCCAAAGCATTTGACAATTCGAGGCACCAACAACACTAATTGAGTCCAAACAAACTCATTCCAAATAGTGTTTGGGGTTGAATTAAGCTTGAGCTGTTGCAGCTTCCTTGGACATCTGTTGGTGCATTAATCAATCAGTTGGTGCTGACCCACAATCAATGATGTTAAAGTGGCCAAAGCAATTGAAAATTCAAGGCACCAACAACACTAATTGAGTCCAAACAAACTCATTCCAAATGGTGTTTTGGGTCGAATCAAGCTTGAGCTGTTGCAGCCTGCTTCGACATCTGTTGGGGCAGAAATCAATCAGTTGGTGCTGACCTACAATCAATCAGTGATGTTAAAGTGGCCAAAGCAATTGAAAATTCAAGGCACCAACAACACAAATTGAGTCCAAACAAACTCATTCAAAATGGTGTCTGGGGTCTAATCAAGCTTGAGCTGTTGCAGCCTGCTTCCGCATCTGTTCGGGGCAGAAATCAATCAGTTGGCGCTGCATTACTATCATTCAGTGTTGTTTAAGTGGCCAAAGCATTTGACAATTCGAGGCACCAACAACACTAATTGAGTCCAAACAAACTCATTCCAAATGGTGTTTGGGGTAGAATTAAGCTTGAGCTGTTGCAGCTTCCTTGGACATCTGTTGGTGCAGAAATCAATCAGTTGGTGCTGACCCACAATCAATCAATGATGTTAAAGTGGCCAAAGCAATTGAAAATTCAAGGCACCAACAACACAAATTGAGTCCAAACAAACTCATTCAAAATGGTGTTTTGGGTCTTATCAAGCTTGAGCTGTTGCAGCCTGCTTCGACATCTGTTGGGGCAAAAATCAATCAGTTGGTCCTGACCTACAATCAATCAGTGATGTTAAATTAGACAAAGCAATTGAAAATTCAAGGAACCAACAACACAAATTGAGTCCAAACAAACTCATTCAAAATGGTGTTTTTGGTCTTATCAAACTTGAGCTGTTGCAGCCTGCTTCGACATCTGTTGGGGCAGAAATCGATCAGTTGGTGCTAAATAACTATCAATCAGTGTTGTTTAAGTGGCCAAAGCATTTGAAAATTCAAGGCACCAACAACACTAATTGAGTCCAAACAAACTCATTCCAAATAGTGTTTGGGGTTGAATTAAGCTTGAGCTGTTGCAGCTTCCTTGGACATCTGTTGGTGCATTAATCAATCAGTTGGTGCTGACCCACAATCAATGATGTTAAAGTGGCCAAAGCAATTGAAAATTCAAGGCACCAACAACACTAATTGAGTCCAAACAAACTCATTCCAAATGGTGTTTTGGGTCGAATCAAGCTTGAGCTGTTGCAGCCTGCTTCGACATCTGTTGGGGCAGAAATCAATCAGTTGGTGCTGACCTACAATCAATCAGTGATGTTAAAGTGGCCAAAGCAATTGAAAATTCAAGGCACCAACAACACAAATTGAGTCCAAACAAACTCATTCAAAATGGTGTCTGGGGTCTAATCAAGCTTGAGCTGTTGCAGCCTGCTTCCGCATCTGTTCGGGGCAGAAATCAATCAGTTGGCGCTGCATTACTATCATTCAGTGTTGTTTAAGTGGCCAAAGCATTTGACAATTCGAGGCACCAACAACACTAATTGAGTCCAAACAAACTCATTCCAAATGGTGTTTGGGGTAGAATTAAGCTTGAGCTGTTGCAGCTTCCTTGGACATCTGTTGGTGCAGAAATCAATCAGTTGGTGCTGACCCACAATCAATAAATGATGTTAAAGTGGCCAAAGCAATTGAAAATTCAAGGCAGAAACAACACAAATTGAGTCCAAACAAACTCATTCAAAATGGTGTTTTTCGTCTCATCAAGCTTGAGCTGTTGCAGCCTGCTTCGACATCTGTTGGGGCAGAAATCGATCAGTTGGTGCTAAATAACTATCAATCAGTGTTGTTTAAGTGGCCAAAGCATTTGAAAATTCAAGGCACCAACAACACTAATTGAGTCCAAACAAACTCATTCCAAATGGTGTTTTGGGTCGAATCAAGCTTGAGCTGTTGCAGCCTGCTTCGACATCTGTTGGGGCAGAAATCAATCAGTTGGTGCTGACCTACAATCAATCAATGATGTTAAAGTGGCCAAAGCAATTGAAAATTCAAGGTACCAACAACACAAATTGAGTCCAAACAAACTCATTCAAAATGGTGTTTGGGGTCTAATCAAGCTTGAGCTGTTAAAGTCTGCTTCGACATCTGTGGGGGCAGGAATCGATCAGTTGGCGCTGCATTACTATCAGTCAGTGTTGTTTAAGTGGCCAAAGCATTTGACAATTCGAGGCACCAACAACACTGATTGAGTCCAAACAAACTCATTCAAAATGGTGTTTGGGGTCGTATTAAGCTTGAGCTGTTGCAGCCTGCTTTGACATCTGTTGGGGCAGAAATCAATCAGTTGGTGCTGACCTACAATCAAGCAATGATGTTAAAGTGGCCAAAGCAATTGAAAATTCAAGGCACCAACAACACAAATTGAGTCCAAACAAACTCATTCAAGATAGTGTTCAGGGTCCAATTAAGCTAGAGCTGTTGCAGCCTGCTTCGACATCTTTTGGGGTAGAAATCAATCAGTTGTTGCTGACCTTCAATAAATCAATGATGTTAAAGTGGCCAAAGCAATTGAAAATTGAAGGCACCAACAACACTAATTGAGTCCAAACAAATTCATTCCAAATGGTGTTTTGGGTCGAATCAAGCTTGAGCTGTTGCAGCCTGCTTCGACATCTTTTGGGGTAGAAATCAATCAGTTGGTGCTGACCTACAATCAATCAATGATGTTAAAGTGGCCAAAGCAATTGAAAATTGAAGGCACCAACAACACAAATTGAGTCCAAAGAAACTCATTCAAAACGGTGTTTGGGGTCTAATCAAGCTTGAGCTGTTAAAGTCTGCTTCGACATCTGTGGGGGCAGGAATCGATCAGTTGGCGCTGCATTACTATCAGTCAGTGTTGTTTAAGTGGCCAAAGCATTTGACAATTCGAGGCACCAACAACACTAATTGAGTCCAAACAAACTCATTCCAAATGGTGTTTGGGGTTGAATTAAGCTTGAGCTGTTGCAGCTTCCTTGGGCAGAAATCAATCAGTTGGTGCTGACCCACAATCAATAAATGATATTAAAGTGGCCAAAGCAATTGAAAATTCAAGGCAGAAACAACACAAATTCAGTCCAAACAAACTCATTCAAAATGGTGTTTTGGGTCTTATCAAGCTTGAGCTGTTGCAGCCTGCTTCGACATCTGTTGGGGCGGAAATCAATCAGTTGGTCCTGACCTACAATCAATCAGTGATGTTAAATTAGACAAAGCAATTGAAAATTCAAGGAACCAACAACACTAATTGAGTCCCAACAAACTCATTCCAAATGGTGTTTTGGGTATAATCAAGCTTGAGCTGTTGCAGCCTGCTTCCGCATCTGTTCGGGGCAGAAATCAATCAGTTGGCGCTGCATTACTATCATTCAGTGTTGTTTAAGGGGCCAAAGCATTTGACAATTCGAGGCACCAACAACACTAATTGAGTCTAAACAAACTCATTCCAAATGGTGTTTGGGGTTGAATTAAGCTTGAGCTGTTGCAGCTTCCTTGGACATCTGTTGGTGCAGAAATCAATCAGTTGGTGCTGATCAACAATCAATCAGTGATGTTAAAGTGGCCAAAGCAATTGAAAATTCAAGGCACCAACAACACTAATTGAGTCCACACAAACTCATTCCAAATGGTGTTTTGGGTATAATCAAGCTTGAGCTGTTGCAGCCTGCTTCCGCATCTGTTCGGGGCAGAAATCAATCAGTTGGCGCTGCATTACTATCATTCAGTGTTGTTTAAGTGCCCAAAGCATTTGACAATTCGAGGCACCAACAGCACTAATTGAGTCCAAACAAACTCATCCAAAATGATGATTGGGGTCGGATTGAGCTTGAGCTGTTGCAGCCTGCTTCGACATCTGTTGGGGCAGTAATCAATCAGTTGGCGTTGCAATACTATCATTCAGTGTTGTTTAAGTGGCCAAAGCATTTGAAAATTCAAGGCCCCAACAACACTAGTTGAGTCCAAACAAACTCATTCAAAATGGTGTTTGGGGTCGTATTAAGCTTGAGCTGTTGCAGCCTGCTTTGACATCTGTTGGGGCAGAAATCAATCAGTTGGTGCTGACCTACAATCAATCAATGATGTTAAAGTGGCCAAAGCAATTGAAAATTCAAGACACCAACAACACAAATTGAGTCCAAACAAACTCATTCAAAATTGTGTTTGGGGTCTAATCAAGCTTGAGCTGTTAAAGTCTGCTTCGACATCTGTGGGGGCAGTAATCGATCAGTTGGCGCTGCATTACTATCAGTCAGTGTTGTTTAAGTGGCCAAAGCATTTGACAATTCGAGGCACCAACAACACTAATTGAGTCCAAACAAACTCATTCCAAATGGTGTTTGGGGTTGAATTAAGCTTGAGCTGTTGCAGCTTCCTTGGACATCCGGTGGTGCAGAAATCAATCATTGGGTGCTGACCCACAATCAATAAATGATATTAAAGTGGCCAAAGCAATTGAAAATTCAAGGCAGAAACAACACAAATTGAGTCCAAACAAACTCATTCAAAATGGTGTTTTGGGTCTTATCAAGCTTGAGCTGTTGCAGCCTGCTTCGACATCTGTTGGGGCAGAAATCGATCAGTTGGTGCTAAATAACTATCAATCAGTGTTGTTTAAGTGCCCAAAGCATTTGACAATTCGAGGCACCAACAACACTAATTGAGTCCAAACAAACTCATCCAAAATGATGATTGGGGTCGGATTGAGCTTGAGCTGTTGCAGCCTGCTTCGACATCTGTTGGGGCAGTAATCAATCAGTTGGCGTTGCAATACTATCATTCAGTGTTGTTTAAGTGGCCAAAGCATTTGAAAATTCAAGGCCCCAACAACACTAGTTGAGTCCAAACAAACTCATTCAAAATGGTGTTTGGGGTCGTATTAAGCTTGAGCTGTTGCAGCCTGCTTTGACATCTGTTGGGGCAGAAATCAATCAGTTGGTGCTGACCTACAATCAATCAATGATGTTAAAGTGGCCAAAGCAATTGAAAATTCAAGGCACCAACAACACAAATTGAGTCCAAACAAACTCATTCAAGATAGTGTTCAGGGTCCAATTAAGCTAGAGCTGTTGCAGCCTGCTTCGACATCTTTTGGGGTAGAAATCAATCAGTTGGTGCTGACCTACAATCAATCAATGATGTTAAAGTGGCCAAAGCAATTGAAAATTGAAGGCACCAACAACACTAATTGAGTCCAAACAAACTCATTCCAAATGGTGTTTTGGGTCGAATCAAGCTTGAGCTGTTGCAGCCTGCTTCGACATCTGTTGGGGCAGAAATCAATCAGTTGGTGCTGACCTACAATCAATCAATGATGTTAAAGTGGCCAAAGCAATTGAAAATTCAAGGCACCAACAACACAAATTGAGTCCAAACAAACTCATTCAAAATGGTGTTTGGGGTCTAATCAAGCTTGAGCTGTTAAAGTCTGCTTCGACATCTGTGGGGGCAGGAATCGATCAGTTGGCGCTGCATTACTATCAGTCAGTGTTGTTTAAGTGGCCAAAGCATTTGACAATTCGAGGCACCAACAACACTAATTGAGTCCAAACAAACTCATTCCAAATGGTGTTTGGGGTTGAATTAAGCTTGAGCTATTGCAGCTTCCTTGGGCAGAAATCAATCAGTTGGTGCTGACCCACAATCAATAAATGATATTAAAGTGGCCAAAGCAATTGAAAATTCAAGGCAGAAACAACACAAATTGAGTCCAAACAAACTCATTCAAAATGGTGTTTTGGGTCTTATCAAGCTTGAGCTGTTGCAGCCTGCTTCGACATCTGTTGGGGCAGAAATCGATCAGTTGGTGCTAAATAACTATCAATCAGTGTTGTTTAAGTGGCCAAAGCATTTGAAAATTCAAGGCACCAACAACACTAATTGAGTCCAAACAAACTCATTCCAAATGGTGTTTTGAGTCGAATCAAGCTTGAGCTGTTGCAGCCTGCTTCGACATCTGTTGGGGCAGAAATCAATCAGTTGGTCCTGACCTACAATCAATCAGTGATGTTAAAGTGGCCAAAGCAATTGAAAATTCAAGGCACCAACAACACAAATTGAGTCCCAACAAACTCATTCCAAATGGTGATTTGGGTCTAATAAGCGTGAGTTATTGCGGCCGGCTTCGACATCTGTTGGGGCAGAAAGCAATCAGTTGGTGCTGACCTACTATCAATCAGTGTTGTTTAAGTGCCCAAAGCATTTGACAATTCGAGGCCCCAACAACACTAATTGAGTCCAAACAAACTCATCCAAAGTGATGATTGGGGTCGTATTAAGCTTGAGCTGTTGCAGCCTGCTTCGACATCTGTTGGGGCAGAAATCAATCAGTTGGTCCTGACCTACAATCAATCAGTGATGTTAAATTAGACAAAGCAATTGAAAATTCAAGGAACCAACAACACTAATTGAGTCCCAACAAACTCATTCCAAATGGTGTTTTGGGTATAATCAAGCTTGAGCTGTTGCAGCCTGCTTTCGCATCTGTTGGGGCAGAAATCAATCAGTTGGTGCTGACCTACAATCAATCAATGATGTTAAAGTGGCCAAAGCAATTGAAAATTCAAGGCACCAACAACACAAATTGAGTCCAAACAAACTCATTCAAAATGGTGTTTTGGGTATAATCAAGCTTGAGCTGTTGCAGCCTGCTTTCGCATCTGTTGGGGCAGAAATCAATCAGTTGGTGCTGACCTACAATCAATCAATGATGTTAAAGTGGCCAAAGCAATTGAAAATTCAAGGCACCAACAACACAAATTGAGTCCAAACAAACTCATTCAAAATGGTGTTTGGGGTCTAATCAAGCTTGAGCTGTTAAAGTCTGCTTCGACATCTGTGGGGGCAGGAATCGATCAGTTGGCGCTGCATTACTATCAGTCAGTGTTGTTTAAGTGGCCAAAGCATTTGACAATTCGAGGCACCAACAACACTAATTGAGTCCAAACAAACTCATTCCAAATGGTTTTTGGGGTTGAATTAAGCTTGAGCTGTTGCAGCTTCCTTGGACATCTGTTGGTGCAGAAATCAATCAGTTGGTGCTGACCCACAATCAATAAATGATGTTAAAGTGGCCAAAGCAATTGAAAATTCAAGGCAGAAACAACACAAATTGAGTCCAAACAAACTCATTCAAAATGGTGTTTTGGGTCTCATCAAGCTTGAGCTGTTGCAGCCTGCTTCGATATCTGTGGGGCAGAAATCGATCAGTTGGTGCTAAATAACTATCAATCAGTGTTGTTTAAGTGGCCAAAGCATTTGAAAATTCAAGGCACCAACAACACTAATTGAGTCCAAACAAACTCATTCCAAATGTTGTTTTGGGTCGAATCAAGCTTGAGCTGTTGCAGCCTGCTTCGACATCTGTTGGGGCAGAAATCAATCAGTTGGTGCTGACCTACAATCAATCAATGATGTTAAAGTGGCCAAAGCAATTGAAAATTCAAGGCACCAACAACACAAATTGAGTCCAAACAAACTCATTCAAAATAGTGTTTGGGGTCTAATCAAGCTTGAGCTGTTAAAGTCTGCTTCGACATCTGTGGGGGCAGGAATCGATCAGTTGGCGCTGCATTACTATCAGTCAGTGTTGTTTAAGTGGCCAAAGCATTTGACAATTCGAGGCACCAACAACACTGATTGAGTCCAAACAAACTCATTCAAAATGGTGTTTGGGGTTGAATTAAGCTTGAGCTGTTGCAGCTTCCTTGGACATCTGTTGGGGCAGAAAGCAATCAGTTGGTGCTGACCTGCTATCAATCAGTGTTGTTTAAGTGCCCAAAGCATTTGACAATTCGAGCCACCAACAACACTAATTGAGTCCAAACAAACTCATCCAAAATGATGATTGGGGTCGGATTGAGCTTGAGCTGTTGCAGCCTGCTTCGACATCTGTTGGGGCAGTAATCAATCAGTTGGCGTTGCAATACTATCATTCAGTGTTGTTTAAGTGGCCAAAGCATTTGAAAATTCAAGGCCCCAACAACACTAGTTGAGTCCAAACAAACTCATTCAAAATGGTGTTTGGGGTCGTATTAAGCTTGAGCTGTTGCAGCCTGCTTCGACATCTGTTGGGGCAGAAATCAATCAGTTGGTGCTGACCTACAATCAATCAGTGATGTTAAAGTGGCCAAAGCAATTGAAAATTCAAGGCACCAACAACACAAATTGAGTCCAAACAAACTCATTCAAAATGGTGTTTGGGGTCGAATTAAGCTTGAGCTGTTGCAGCCTGCTTCGACATCTGTTGGGGCAGAAATCAATCAGTTGGCGCTGCACCTACTATCAATCAGTGTTGTTTAAGTGGCCAAAGCATTTGAAAATTGAAGGCACCAACAACACTAATTGAGTCCAAACAAACTCATTCCAAATGGTGTTTTGGGTCGAATTAAGCTTGAGCTGTTGCAGCCTGCTTCGACATCTGTTGGGGCAGAAATCAATCAGTTGGTGCTGACCTACAATCAATCAATGATGTTAAAGTGGCCAAAGCAATTGAAAATTCAAGGCACCAACAACACAAATTGAGTCCAAACAAACTCATTCAAAATGGTGTTTGGGGTCTTATCAAGCTTGAGCTGTTAAAGTCTGCTTCGACATCTGTGGGGGCAGGAATCGATCAGTTGGCGCTGCATTACTATCAGTCAGTGTTGTTTAAGTGGCCAAAGCATTTGACAATTCGAGGCACCAACAACACTAATTGAGTCCAAACAAACTCATTCCAAAATGGTGTTTGGGGTTGAATGAAGCTTGAGCTGTTGCAGCCTGCTTCGACATCTGTTGGGCAGAAATCAATCAGTTGGTGCTGACCCACAATCAATCAATGATGTTAAAGTGGCCAAAGCAATTGAAAATTCAAGGCAGAAACAACACAAATTGAGTCCAAACAAACTCATTCAAAATGGTGTTTTGGGTCTTATCAAGCTTGAGCTGTTGCAGCCTGCTTCGACATCTGTTGGGGCAGAAATCAATCAGTTGGTGCTGACCTAACTATCAATCAGTGTTGTTTAAGTGGCCAAAGCATTTGAAAATTCAAGGCACCAACAACACTAATTGAGTCCAAACAAACTCATTCAAAATGGTGTTTTGGGTCGAATCAAGCTTGAGCTGTTGCAGCCTGCTTCGACATCTGTTGGGGCAGAAATCAATCAGTTGGTCGCTGCACCTACTATCAATCAGTGTTGTTAAAGTGGCCAAAGCATTTGACAATTCGAGGCACCAACAACACTAATTGAGTCCAAACAAACTCATTCCAAATGGTGTTTGGGGTTGAATTAAGCTTGAGCTGTTGCAGCTTCCTTGGACATCTGTTGGTGCAGAAATCAATCAGTTGGTGCTGACCCACAATCAATCAATGATGTTAAAGTGGCCAAAGCAATTGAAAATTCAAGGCACCAACAACACAAATTGAGTCCAAACAAACTCATTCCAAATGGTGTTTTGGGTCTTATCAAGCTTGAGCTGTTGCAGCCTGCTTCGACATCTGTTGGGGCAGAAATCAATCAGTTGGTCCTGACCTACTTATCAATCAGTGTTGTTTAAGTGGCCAAATCATTTTCACTTTCAAGGCACCAACAACACTAATTGAGTCCAAACAAACTCATTCAAAATGGTGTTTTGGGTATAATCAAGCTTGAGCTGTTGCAGCCTGCTTCCGCATCTGTTCGGGGCAGAAATCAATCAGTTGGCGCTGCATTACTATCATTCAGTGTTGTTTAAGTGGCCAAAGCATTTGACAATTCGAGGCACCAACAACACTAATTGAGTCCAAACAAACTCATTCCAAATGGTGTTTGGGGTTGAATTAAGCTTGAGCTGTTGCAGCTTCCTTGGACATCTGTTGGTGCAGAAATCAATCAGTTGGTGCTGACCCACAATCAATCAATGATGTTAAAGTGGCCAAAGCAATTGAAAATTCAAGGCACCAACAACACTAATTGAGTCCAAACAAACTCATTCCAAATGGTGTTTTGGGTTGAATTAAGCTTGAGCTGTTGCAGCTTCCTTGGACATCTGTTGGTGCAGAAATCAATCAGTTGGTTCTGACCTACAATCAATCAATGATGTTAAAAAGGCCAAAGCAATTGAAAACTCAAGGCACCAACAACACAAATTGAGTCCAAACAAACTCATTCCAAATGGTGTTTGGGGTTGAATTAAGCTTGAGCTGTTGCAGCTTCCTTGGACATCTGTTGGTGCAGAAATCAATCAGTTGGTGCTGACCTACAATCAATCAATGATGTTAAAGTGGCCAAAGCAATTGAAAATTCAAGGCACCAACAACACTAATTGAGTCCAAACAAACTCATTCCAAATGGTGTTTGGGGTTGAATTAAGCTTGAGCTGTTGCAGCTTCCTTGGACATCTGTTGGTGCAGAAATCAATCAGTTGGTTCTGACCTACAATCAATCAATGATGTTAAAGTGGCCAAAGCAATTGAAAATTCAAGGCACCAACAACACAAATTGAGTCCAAACAAACTCATTCCAAATGGTGTTTGGGGTCTGAATCAAGCTTGAGCTGTTGCAGCCTGCTTCGACATCTGTTGGGCAGAAATCGATCAGTTGGTGCTGCATTACTATCATTCAGTGTTGTTTAAGTGGCCAAAGCATTTGACAATTCGAGGCACCAACAACACTAATTGAGTCCAAACAAACTCATTCCAAATGGTGTTTGGGGTTGAATTAAGCTTGAGCTGTTGCAGCTTCCTTGGACATCTGTTGGTGCAGAAATCAATCAGTTGGTGCTGACCCACAATCAATCAATGATGTTAAAGTGGCCAAAGCAATTGAAAATTCAAGGCACCAACAACACAAATTGAGTCCAAACAAACTCATTCCAAATGGTGTTTTGGGTCAAATCAAGCTTGAGCTGTTGCAGCCTGCTTCGACATCTGTGGGGGCAGGAATCGATCAGTTGGCGCTGCACCTACTATCAGTCAGTGTTGTTTAAGTGGCCAAAGCATTTGACAATTCGAAGGCACCAACAACACTAATTGAGTCCAAACAAACTCATTCAAAATGGTGTTTGGGGTTGAATTAAGCTTGAGCTGTTGCAGCTCTGCTTCGACATCTGTTGGGGCAGAAATCAATCAGTTGGCGCTGACATTACTATCAATCAGTGTTGTTTAAGTGGCCAAAGCATTTGAAAATTCAAGGCACCAACAACACAAATTGAGTCCAAACAAACTCATTCAAAATGGTGTTTGGGGTTGAATTAAGCTTGAGCTGTTGCAGCCTGCTTCGACATCTGTTGGGGCAGAAATCAATCAGTTGGTGCTGACCTACTATCAATCAGTGTTGTTTAAGTGCCCAAAGCATTTGACAATTCGAGGCACCAACAACACTAATTGAGTCCAAACAAACTCATCCAAAATGATGATTGGGGTCGTATTAGCTTGAGCTGTTGCAGCCTGCTTCGACATCTGTTGGGGCAGTAATCAATCAGTTGGCGCTGCAATACTATCATTCAGTGTTGTTTAAGTGGCCAAAGCATTTGAAAATTCAAGGCCCCAACAACACTAATTGAGTCCAAACAAACTCATTCAAAATGGTGTTTGGGGTCGTATTAAGCTTGAGCTGTTGCAGCCTGCTTCGACATCTGTTGGGGCAGAAATCAATCAGTTGGTGCTGACCTACAATCAATCAATGATGTTAAAGTGGCCAAAGCAATTGAAAATTCAAGGCACCAACAACACAAATTGAGTCCAAACAAACTCATTCAAAATGGTGTTCAGGGTCGAATTAAGCTTGAGCTGTTGCAGCCTGCTTCGACATCTTTTGGGGTAGAAATCAATCAGTTGGTGCTGACCTACAATCAATCAATGATGTTAAAGTGGCCAAAGCAATTGAAAATTCAAGGCACCAACAACACTAATTGAGTCCAAACAAACTCATTCAAAATGGTGTTTTGGGTCGAATCAAGCTTGAGCTGTTGCAGCCTGCTTCGACATCTGTTGGGGCAGAAATCAATCAGTTGGTGCTGACCTACAATCAATCAATGATGTTAAAGTGGCCAAAGCAATTGAAAATTCAAGGCACCAACAACACTAATTGAGTCCAAACAAACTCATTCAAAATGGTGTTTGGGGTCTAATCAAGCTTGAGCTGTTGCAGCCTGCTTCCGCATCTGTTCGGGGCAGAAATCAATCAGTTGGCGCTGCATTACTATCATTCAGTGTTGTTTAAGTGGCCAAAGCATTTGACAATTCGAGGCACCAACAACACTAATTGAGTCCAAACAAACTCATTCCAAATGGTGTTTGGGGTTGAATTAAGCTTGAGCTGTTGCAGCTTCCTTGGACATCTGTTGGTGCAGAAATCAATCAGTTGGTGCTGACCCACAATCAATCAATGATGTTAAAGTGGCCAAAGCATTTGACAATTCGAGGCACCAACAACACTAATTGAGTCCAAACAAACTCATTCAAAATGGTGTTTGGGGTCTGAATCAAGCTTGAGCTGTTGCAGCCTGCTTGGACATCTGTTGGGGCAGAAATCAATCAGTTGGTTCTGACCTACAATCAATCAATGATGTTAAAAAGGCCAAAGCAATTGAAAATTCAAGGCACCAACAACACAAATTGAGTCCAAACAAACTCATTCCAAATGGTGTTTGGGGTTGAATTAAGCTTGAGCTGTTGCAGCTTCCTTCGACATCTGTTGGGGCAGAAATCAATCAGTTGGTTCTGACCTACTATCAATCAGTGTTGTTTAAGTGGCCAAAGCATTTGAAAATTCAAGGCACCAACAACACTAATTGAGTCCAAACAAACTCATTCCAAATGGTGTTTGGGGTTGAATTAAGCTTGAGCTGTTGCAGCTTCCTTGGACATCTGTTGGTGCAGAAATCAATCAGTTGGTGCTGACCCACAATCAATCAATGATGTTAAAGTGGCCAAAGCAATTGAAAATTCAAGGCACCAACAACACTAATTGAGTCCAAACAAACTCATTCCAAATGGTGTTTTGGGTTGAATCAAGCTTGAGCTGTTGCAGCCTGCTTCGACATCTGTTGGGGCAGAAATCAATCAGTTGGTGCTGACCTACAATCAATCAGTGATGTTAAAGTGGCCAAAGCAATTGAAAATTCAAGGCACCAACAACACAAATTGAGTCCAAACAAACTCATTCCAAATGGTGTTTTGGGTCAAATCAAGCTTGAGCTGTTGCAGCCTGCTTCGACATCTGTGGGGGCAGAAATCAATCAGTTGGCGCTGCATTACTATCATTCAGTGTTGTTTAAGTGGCCAAAGCATTTGACAATTCGAGGCACCAACAACACTAATTGAGTCCAAACAAACTCATTCCAAATGGTGTTTGGGGTTGAATTAAGCTTGAGCTGTTGCAGCTTCCTTGGACATCTGTTGGTGCAGAAATCAATCAGTTGGTGCTGACCCACAATCAATCAATGATGTTAAAGTGGCCAAAGCAATTGAAAATTCAAGGCACCAACAACACAAATTGAGTCCAAACAAACTCATTCAAAATGGTGTTTTGGGTCTTATCAAGCTTGAGCTGTTGCAGGCACCAACAACACTGCTTCGACATCTGTTCGACATCTGTTGGGGCAGTAATCAATCAGTTGGCGCTGCAATACTATCATTCAGTGTTGTTTAAGTGGCCAAAGCATTTGAAAATTCAAGGCCCCAACAACACTAATTGAGTCCAAACAAACTCATTCAAAATGGTGTTTGGGAAAGTATTAAGCTTGAGCTGTTGCAGCCTGCTTCGACATCTGTTGGGGCAGAAATCAATCAGTTGGTGCTGACCTACAATCAATCAATGATGTTAAAGTGGCCAAAGCAATTGAAAATTCAAGGCACCAACAACACAAATTGAGTCCAAACAAACTTATTCAAAATGGTGTTCAGGGTCGAATTAAGGTTGAGCTGTTGCAGCCTGCTTCGACATCTTTTGGGGTAGAAATCAATCAGTTGGTGCTGACCCACAGTCAATCAATGATGTTAAAGTGGCCAAAGCAATTGAAAATTCAAGGCACCAACAACACAAATTGAGTTTAAACAAACTCATTCAAAATGGTGTTTTGGGTCTTATCAAGCTTGAGCTGTTGCAGCCTGCTTCGAACATCTGTTGGGGCAGAAATCAATCAGTTGGTCCTGACCTACTTACAATCAGTGTTGTTTAAGTGGCCAAATCATTTGAACTTTCAAGGCACCAACAACACTAATTGAGTCCAAACAAACTCATTCAAAATGGTGTTTGGGGTCTAATCAAGCTTGAGCTGTTAAAGTCTGCTTCGACATCTGTGGGGGCAGGAATCGATCAGTTGGCGCTGCATTACTATCAGTCAGTGTTGTTTAAGTGGCCAAAGCATTTGACAATTCGAGGCACCAACAACACTAATTGAGTCCAAACAAACTCATTTAAAATGGTGTCTTGGGTCGAATTAAGCTTGTGCTGTTGCAGCCTGCTTCGACATCTGTTGGGGCAGAAATCATATGATGACCAAGATATTGAAAATTGTATTTGTAATGGCTACACATACATCATGGAATTGTTGATTGCAAAATAATTAGTAGCAACAAATCCGGTTGCACTGAGCGACGCATTTGCAATCAACAATTCCATTGCACAAAACAAAGAGTTTGCAATCAACATCGAATTGTGGACGGTTTCACTGATCGCAATAGCGGCTCGTCCCATAGTAGATTCCAATAGATTTCTATAGATTTCATGGATGCTTATTGGTTCATACTATAAATATACAGCAGATAAACATATATCCGGGAAAGTGTGGACGGCTTTACGGATCGCAATAGGGATTTCGCCCCATAGTATATACAGTATATTAATAATGGATATATAGTAGATTCCTATAGATATCTATAGATTCTATAGATTCCTATAGATTCCTATAGATACCTGTTGGTATATACTATAAATATACAGTAGATATGCATATATCCGGGAAATTGTGGACGGCTTTACCGATCGCAATAGGGATTTCGCCCCATAGTATATACAGTATATTAATAATGGATATATAGTAGATTCCTATAGATATCTATAGATTCCTATAGATACCTATTGGTATTTACTGTAAATATACAGTAGATATGCATTTATCCGGGAAATTGTGGACGGCTTTACCGATCGCCATAGGGATTTCGCCCCATAGTATATACAGTATATTAATAATGGATATATAGTAGATTCCTATAGATTCCTATAGATACCTATAGATACCTATAGATACCTATTGGTATTTACTATTAATATACAGTAGATATACATATATCCGGGAAATTGTGGACGGCTTTACCGATCGCAATAGGGATTTTGCCCCATAGTATATACAGTATAATAATAATGGATATATAGTAGATTTCTATAGATATCTATCAATTCCTATAGATTTCTATAGATATCTATAGATACCTTTTGGGATATAATATAGATTCACAGTAAATTTACATATATCCCGGAAAATGTGGACTGCTTCACCGATCGCATTAGCCTGTTTTTCAAACCGGCAAAAACGGTGCTACACGGTTCAAATGAGCTCCGACGTGCCCGACAGAGTTTAGTTGTTCAGTTACTTTCATTTTGATGCACTAAATTGACATATTTGGAACCATGAGAAACAATGCTATGAAAAAAGGACCAGTTTTTGTGGATTTCATCGGTAAATTCGATACTGGATGATCGCGATTGAAATATCAGCCTACACCTTACATATGAGCTCCGAGCTCCGATGTCTGGTTACTTTCATTTTAGTCTAGAATGAGAAACAACGCCGGGATTTCATCGGTAAATTGATCGACCGCCTACCTTACATAGTAGTCTAGAATACGCCGGGTTGATCGACCGTACCGCTAGGTCAAACCCAGGGTTTGGTGCAAGGTTTTCCAGGAAACTAGTACGATCAATTTTAAGGGCTACAGAGCAAGTCATGATAAATTGTATCACTTTGTAAAAAACGGTGCTAGACGGTTCAAATGAGCTCCGACGTGCCCGACAGAGTTTCGTTGTTCAGTTTCTTTCATTTTGTTGCACTGAATTGACATATTTGGAACCATGAGAAACAATGCGATAAAAAGGACCAGTTTTTGTGGGTTTCATCGGTAAATTCGATACTGGATGATCTTTATTGAAAGAAGAAGCTATATCTTAAATATTTCTGGTAGTCTAGAATACGCCGGGTTGATCGACCGTACCACTAGGTCAAACCCAGTGTTTGGTGCAAGGTTTTCCAGGAAACTAGTACGATCAATTGGAAGGGCTACAGAGGAAGAAATGTTAAATTGTATCACTTTGTAAAAAATTGGAGCAGGATAAAAGCTATCCCTACTGCCGGTTTGAAATCGCCATCGTTACTTGTTCATGTCTACTGTTTTCAAGGGCGGCAAGATTTGCTTGCCCATTCTTGCAATTATAATGCCATGTATAATTGTGCTACAGTGCAAATGTGATCTAATTTCACAAGGTGTTGCAGTCAACTGTTATGTATTGTTGCATTTCTGCATATTCATACAACTACCGCGATGCTAAAACTGTAAATGTGCCGGACGAAGGTTGAGGTATTGACACATACTATGTATATTAAAAATATATCCGTTTGATTTCATTCTTATCTTATAGCACTGTTTCCTGCGCTAATTCGTAGGAATACACCCTGGAAGAACCAATGCTGTCTTGCAGCACAGGATTAATTCTTCTCTATGGGTGTAAGATAATACTTTGCAAAGGCTTTGCCGCAGCGCCTTATAATCCCTTGACAAAAGCCTTTTTCTAATACAGTGAAACCCCGAACCCTAATTAAAATAAGAAACATAATCGCTATTAAGAAAAGGATTGAGGATGGCCGTAACACTGATCGGAATGCATTTATAGATAATAAACAGTGTCGATGTAGTGTTTTATACAGCGCTGAACAGTATAACCCATTGTTGACAGCCATAACGCCGTTCGCAGTAGCAATTCCACCCCCTTGTACACATAACATGTAATTTTTGGTACACAGTGTATAGACGTGTGTGTAAATACGTATATCTTGACTATATTTACATGTATATACACTTTACATGTAATGCATTGGATTTATTCGTCAATATGTGGCTTGGGCCCTTACAACGGTATTTATACAATATACACACTATATATTGTGGACAGGAAAAACGCCGATCGCAGCAATTCCGTCCCCAGCAGCAAGATATATATAAGTAACGGTAAAAAGTGTAGATATATGATTTCAAACGGGTAATTACGCATAGCTATACTGTAAATACCAGTTAATACACTATATATCCAATTGTTGACAGCCAAAACGCCGATCGCAATAGCCTGTTTTAATAAACCGGTAAAAACTATCGTAGATCTCAATTCCTAAGTCAAAAGTCCAAAAACCTGTCGTTATCTTACCTTTTAGACCCTTCAGTATGTCAAACTCAAAAAGATCTGTCAGGTCAAACATTGAATTTCGACTCAAAAACTCAATAGCCTGTAGAGACACAATCGTAGATCTCGATCCTTAAGTCAAAAGTCTAAAAAACTGTCGTTATCTTACCTTTATTGACCCTTCAGTATGTCAAACTCAAAAAGATCTGTCAGGTCAAACATTGAATTTCGACTCAAAAACTCAATAGCCTGTAGAGACACAATCGTAAATTCCGATTCCAAAGTCAAAAGTCCGAAAAACTTTCATGATCTTGCCTTTATTGACTCTTGAGTAGGTCAAACCCAAAATGACTAGTCCGGTCAAACATAGGATTTGGACTCAAAAATCCAATACCCTGTAGAAACCCCTTCAAGGAATTTGATTCTGAAGTCAAAAGTTGGAAAAACCGTCGTTAGCTTACCTTTATTGTCCCTTGAGTAGGTCAAACCCAAAATGACTAGTCCGGTCAAACGTTGAATTTCGACTCAAAAACTCAATACTTTGTAGAGGAACTATCTTATATCGCGATTGTAAAGTCCCAAAAAATTACGTTTTCTTACCTTTTTTGACCTTCGAGTATGTCAAACTCAAAATGACCTGTCAGGTCAAATATTGAATTTCGACTCAAAAACTCAATACCCTCTGGAGAAACTATCGTAGATTCCAATGCTAAAAGTCCCAAAAACTAACATTTTCTTACCTTTATTCACCCTCGATTAAGTCAAACTCAAAATGACCTGTCAGGTCAACATTGAATTTCGACTCAAAAACTCAATACCCTGTAGAAAAATTGGAGCAGGATAGAAGCTATCCTTTTGTGCCGGTTTCAAATACAATTTAACACCTGGTAGTATACATGTTAAAGAAATTATTCAAGAAAAAAGCACAAAAATCAGAAAACGGATAAATTCTTTCATATCGCCATGGTTCCTCGTTCTTTACTGCTATGCGCTGAAATGGCGGGCAGATTTGCTGCTGAAAACTCATCATTCTCGCGTACTTTCTTGTAATACCACCGTAGTGCGAAACGACGTAATGAAGACACTACAACAGTAAATCTGGTGAGCGGTAATGCATAATGGTTTGCATAGGTAATGGAACTGTAAAATTGTATGCTGTAAAAATGTTAATTTATCTATTGGTCTGATTTTCCCGTTACCTTCGCAGTGTTTCCTGCGGTAAATACTGGAACTAAACGACGCTACAGGAGAGCCGGCGCAGTATGTAAAAATATTT
Organism: Sminthurides aquaticus; assembly: GCA_906901655.1. NCBI lineage: Eukaryota > Metazoa > Arthropoda > Collembola > Symphypleona > Sminthurididae > Sminthurides > Sminthurides aquaticus. The sequence continues at coordinate 269,443 of CAJQTT010000007.1, forward strand.
GATTTAGGTTTTCAGCGATAATGTAAGTCACTACTTTGCAAATAGTTTGCGTCAAGCATATCCTTATCCTACATCTATTAACGAATGTTTTCTGAGTTTAGTTACAACAGAAACCGTGCTGTGGAAGGCCAATCAACGATAGCAATAGCTCCTACTAAATTCCTATTGTTTCTATACAGTAGTTTTTAAATAGATTGCAATCTATAATTTCTACAAATATCATGTATATATGCGAGTATATAACTAGTATACCAAATTGGTAACGGCTTTCACCGATTGCAATAGTGATTTCGCCCCATAGTATATACTATATTGTTTTTTCAGCTATATAGTAGATATATATTGATTCTAAAAGATGTTCTCTATAGTTTTCATTCAAATCTACTAGTATTTAACTAGTATATCAAATTGTTAACGGCTTTCACCGATCGCAATAGCGATTTTGCCCCATAGTATATACTATAGTGTTTTTTCAGCTATATAGTAGATATATATTAATTCTATAAGATATTCTCTATAGTTTTCATTCAAATCTATTAGTATTTAACTAGTATATCAAATTTTTAACGGCTTTCACCGATCGCAATAGCGATTTTGCCCCATAGTATATACTATATTGTTTTTTCCGCTATATAGTAGATATATATTAATTCTATAAGATATTCTCTATAGTTTTCATTCAAATTTACTAGTATTTAGCTAGTATATCAAATTGTTAACGGCTTTCACCGATCGCAATAGCGATTTTGCCCCATAGTATATACTATATGGTTTTTTCAGCTATATAGCAGATATATATTAATTCTAAAAGATATTCTCTATAGTTTTCATTCAAATCTACTAGTATTTAGCTAGTATATCAAATTGTTAACGGCTTTCACCGATCGCAATAGCGATTTCGCCCCATAGTATATACTATATTCATTTTTCGGATATATAGTAGATTTATATAGATAGTAATAGATATTCTCTATTAATTTAATGTATATCTACTAGTATATCAAATTGTTAACGGCTTTCACCGATCGCATTAGCCTATTTTTCAAACCGGCAAAAACCATCGTAGATCTCGATTCCTAAGTCAAAATTCCAAAAAACTGTCGTTATCTTACCTTTATTGACCCTTGTGTATGTCAAACTCAAAATGACCTGTCAGGTCAACATTGCATTTCGACTCAAAATTCAATACCCTCTTGATAAACTATCGTAGATCTCGATTTCTAGGTCAAAAGTCCAAAAAACTGTCGTTATCTTACCTTTATTGACCCTTGAGTATGTCAAACTCAAAATGACCTGTCAGGTCAAACATTGAATTTCGACTCAAAAATACAATAGCCTATAGAGAAACTATCGTAGATCTCGATCCCTAAGTCAAAAGTCTAAAAAACTGTCGTTATCTTACCTTTTAGACCCTTCAGTATGTCAAACTCAAAAAGATCTGTCAGGTCAAACATTGAATTTCGACTCAAAAACTCAATAGCCTGTAGAGACACAATCGTAAATTCCGATTCCAAAGTCAAAAGTCCAAAAAACAGTCTTTATGTTACCTTTATTGACCCTTCAGTATGTCAAACTCAAAATGACCTGTCAGGTCAAACATTGAATTTCGACTCAAAAACCCGATACACTGTAGAAAAAACATCGTACATCGTGAATCTGAAGTCAAAAGTCCAAAAAACCGTCGTTTTCTTACCTTTAGTGACCCTTCAGTGTGTCAAACTCAAAATGACCTGTCAGGTCAAACATTGAATTTCGACTCAAAAACTCAATACCCTGTAGAGGAACTATCGTAGATCTCGATTGCTAAGTTAAAAGTCCCAAAAACGAACATTTTCTTACCTTTATTATGTCAAACTCAAAATGACCTGTCAGGTCAAACATTGAATTTCGACTCAAAAACTCAATACCCTGTGCAGTGTGTAACCATGTGAATACTGTGTAACCATGTAAATATGAGATAGCGGCAGTTATTGTAGTGGCCGTGCTTTATAGTAAACGGCCGTATCAATCGAATAAATATCTAAAGGGTGTCCCATTTAAGTCGCACAATGACACTTTTAGCCGCGGTCTCCAATGATTTTCTTACGGAGGCTAGGAGGCTAAGGAGCGCGGTACTTGGAGAGGAGGAGCCCGCCGGATCCTCTCCTTCCTCGTCTCTGTAGCTGCTCCATGTTCAGTGGACGGGGCTGTGAGGAATGGCGGGACTGAGGTGAGGAGCTGCAGAGAGGAGTGAGGATGTGTCCCATAGAGTTGAACGGAGCAACTTCCCGCCGTGCGGACTGTGCAACTTAAATGGGACACCCGTTATCTATCTATCTACCCTGTGCAGAAACTATAGTAGATCGCGATTCTAAAGTCAAAAGTCCCAAAAAATTACTTTTTCTTACCTTTATTGACCCTCGATTATGTCAAACTCAAAATGACCTGTCAGGTCAACATTGAATTTCGACTCAAAAACTCAATACCCTGTGGAGAAACTATGGTGGATCTTGATTCCTAGGTCAAAAGTCCAAAAAACTGTCGCTATCTTACCTTTTTTGACCCTCCATTATGTCAAACTCAAAATGACTTGTCAGGTGAAAAATTGAATTTCGACTCAAAAACTCAATACTCTGGGCAGAAACTATTGTAGATCGCGATTCTAAAGAAAATATTCCCAAAAAATTACATTTTCTTAACTTTATTGACCTTCGAGTATGTCAAACTCATAATGACCTGTCAGGTCAAACATTGAATTTCGATTCAAAAACTCAATACCCTCTGGAGAAACTGTCGTAGATTCCGATTTCAAAAGTCCCAAAAACTAACATTTTCTTACCTTTATTGACGTTCGATTATGTCAAACTTAAAATGGCCGGTCAGTTCAAACATTGAATTTTGACTCAAACTCAATACCCTGTACAGAAAATATCGTAAATCTCGATTCTGAAGTCAAAAGTGCAACAAACTGTCGTTAGCTTACCTTTATTGACCCTAGAGTATGTCAAACTCAAAATGACCTGCCAGGTCAAACATTGAATTTCGACTCAATTGCGAGTAGAGACACAATCGTAGATTCCGATTCCGAAGTCAAAAGTCCAAAACACAGTCGTTATGTTACCTTTATTGACCCTTGAGTAGGTCAAACTCAGAATGGCCGGTCAGGTCAACATTGAATTTTGACTCAAAAACTCAGTACCCTGTAGAGAAACTATCGTAGATCTGGATTCTGAATTCAAAAGTGCAAAAAACTGTCGTTAGCTTACCTTTATTGACCCTTAGGTATGTCAAACTCAAATTGACCTGTCGGGTCAAACATTGAATTTCGACTCAAAAACTCAATACCCTCTGGAGAAACTATCGTAGATTCCGATGTCAAAAGTCCCAAAAACTAACATTTTCTTACCTTTGTTGACCCTCGATTATGTCAAACTCAAAATGATCTGTCAAGTCATCCTTGAATTTCGACTCAAAAACTGAATACCCTGTAGAGAAACTATCGTAGATCTCGATTCCTAAGTCAAAAGTCCAAAAAACTGTCGTTATCTTACCTTTATTGACCCTTGAGTATGTCAACCTCAAAATGACCTGTCAGGTCAAACATTGAATTTCGACTCCAAAACTCAATACCCTGTGCAGAAACTATCGTAGATCTCGATTGCTAAGTCAAAAGTCCAAAAAACTGTCGTTATCTTACCTTTATTGACCCTTCAGTTGGTCAAACTCAGAATGACCTGTCAGGTCAAACATTGAATTTCGACTCAAAAACTCAATACCCTGTAGAGAAACTATCGTAGATTCCGATTCCGAAGTCAAACGTCCAAAAAACTGCCGTTATATGGAGTTCATCAGACATCCTGATGGCCTACTCTCTAGCACCTCTATATGCCAAAACAAGCGGGAGGAAACCTGTGGGTTCGCCTTAGTTGGGTACAAACATTCTGAGAATTCACATTTCTGTGAATTCTGACGTCACAGCGTGTATGCTTATGGTTATGCACATTTCTATGGTACTCCCAGAAAGACCATAGAGTTTACCAACAATGTTCTAAACGCTAGTCACTTGACTGGCGTTGAATCTAAACTAGGTTCGCCTCAGCCCTCTCGCCTTCATCAGCTAGCTTCTTTTTATAAGGTTTATTCTTCCTAGTACCTTGTTCTGAAAGGGCCTGTGGGGAGCTGAAGTCCTCATCCTTCTTTACTTTGTTTCACCTTGCCTGCAGACATCTCCCAGTTTCCCTACGAGCCGTACAGATAATCTCTGCATCCTCTGCCTTCTGTTCCATGCTGTTGCTTTCTTTACCCGGGAAAACGTTCGATATCGTTTTTAGCACGTGACATTAAAAATTACAAAATAAAATCCGAGAGGGAAAAAGGATTCCAGGCAAGAGCCTGAAAACAAAGTTTAGAAAAGCACTAACACTTCTAATCAAGATCCCTAATGTGGTGGATTATTTCCAGAAGCATCCACAGGTCAACTATACTTTTGACCTGGATTAAACACAACTGCTCATTAGTTTAGGAAAAGATGTAGTATAGGATTACGGCTTAAAGTGAAAAGAATGCACACAGTTGAGTTTATCGTGGTCAAAAGTTTAGTTCACCTGTGGATGCCCCTAGAAATGATCCTCCACATTTCAGTGGGAGAGACTACTCAATTTTTTACCCCGGGGGAAGATTTTTTTGGCCAAGTTTTTTCCCCCGGTGGAAATTTTCTTCCCCGAAAGATTTTTAAGTGGGCAAAATGTCAAGCGACATCTACGTTGGATACTCGAACTGACAAAAACTGGGACATACTGATTCACAGGCTGCCGAATCCATCGTGTTGATGCTTAAGCCGAGATAAGCAAATTCTAATGGAACCACGTTCATTCATGCTATCCGGCTTTAAGTCATACCCCTAAACGACATCGCATTTTCAATCCTTCATAACGGAATTTGCGCACGATGGATTTCAAATCGCATCGGCTAATTTGAAGTATTTAATGCGTGCTTTAATATGGTGCAAAATTAAAACCTTGCGGATTATAATTGAGCCCTGCAGCTCAATGGGGAACATATACTACCCGGGTGGAAGTTAATTTCCCCTGCATCTCATTAGGTGACGTCACGATCTGATTACGGGGAAGAAAGTTTCCCCCTGTGGAAGAAATTTAGCCAAAAAAGAATCTTCCCCCGGGGAAGAAAAGTGAGTAGTCTCTCCCACTGCATTTGGGATTCTGATTTTAGAGCAGTTAGTACTTTTCTAAACTTTTTGCCGGGTTCTTGTATGGAACCTTTTTTCCCGTCTTGGGTGTTTTATCGGATTTCAGCGATTAAATCTAATGTACATGTCTCATGTACATTTCACCTTAGCTTCTGTAGCGATGCATCTTTCCTCCACTTGTCTCTGCTTATCATTTCTCCTAGGAGATGCCGCTCAGAGCATGTTTTTGCAACTCAGACTAGAACCTGGACTCTCACAAACGAAGCAAGGCTACAGGATTGCCTCTTCTCTGACGCATGTCATCTCTGCTTTTGTGCTTCAACGAATTCGTCCCATTTGCCTTCACGCAAGAGGAAGAACACAAAAAGAGTCTTAGAGGCAAGCGTAACTCCTTTTCGTTCCTCCTCTTTCTATTATTTTGGTCTCGTATCCTTGGTTATTCTTCTAAAGAAGGTGAGCAAACGTCTTCAAATGCATGTGCCCCCATCCCATATGGTAGTGCTACAATCTTAAACTTTGCGTTCCTACCCCTATATCATTCCTGTTCTTCACTTGCGAAGGATATGCTGAATCCAGACGATCTTCTCATCCATACCTGAAAATCATTTCCCTCATTTCTTTACAAAAGGAGTATCACCAGGGATGTTACATACGAGCAGATTCAATGGAAGAGAGATATGCAAAGGCCACCCGTATAGCAGAGAATCTTTAAGCTTTCCAAGGAAAAAGAAGTTTCAACGAGATGTTTGCGGATTTCGAGGAGTATGCAATCCACAGATATCGTATGCTCACAGCCAACTATGACCTGCATATGCGACATAGAGGGTATGCATAAACCGTATCTCAACATCGTCCAGTATATAGTATAGGCAGTCTCTCCGGTTCCACTATGATCTTGCTATCCACCTGCATCCTATTCCTCCCTCATTCTTTAGCTTCTTTGCTCCCAAGCTAAAGGTAGGCAGTCCTGAACCGGATTCCTCTTGGTGCTTCGTCGCGGATGCTCGCTGGAAATACTGCTACTCACATTCGAGACCTTCCTCTCTCACTCGTCAATCCACATCTTGCTGGAGTTGAACTTGTTCTTCCTCTGTGCTTTTCTAAGTGACAAACGAATTTTACCTGGAATACAGTTCTTATAGCCAATTATCTTTGCATTGACAGCGAAAGCGATAGAGGATTTTTTAAAGAGAACAATTTCGCGAACAGTGAATTCTGTTTTGCGCCTGGTCCAGGTCAGGTGTGAACAATTTGTTTATATTTAAGTTTGTGCGAATTAAAAAGAACTGCAAATACGGAACAATAATTTTAAAAAGGTAAGTCCGCCATTATATTGGCAGGTCAGAGGTTAGGAGCAGTTACTGTGTCTTCTTCCCACAAGAATATTCTTATGAAATTTTAATTTCCTTCGCGTTCCACCTAGATCACAAATTCCAGATTTAAGATAAATACAAAACTATGTTAATTGTCAGCACTGTGGATTACAATGAACCAAAATATTTTGAATAGAATCAGTAATTTTACAATTGCTATTACAAAATTTCATTTGTAAACACTGAACTTTTTAAAGCTGGTTATGAAGGTATTTATCCAATAGACATTATATAGAAAATGGAAGATTACCAGAATTGATTCAACTTACATTTAGATTCATGCACTAGCTTCACTCGTTTAAATAATTTCAAGCCAGAAAGATTTTCTACTTGTCTGTCCTTCAAGGGATTTTTATCCTTAACAAATAATTCATATTGAGCGAAGCTGAGCGTTTTCTTATATTAAAACCCTTCATTCAAACTGTGACTCAGATCACCATTTTTACTCAGCAATCAGCAAACAACTTATAATTCTAGTTTTTCAGAAAAATTAAGTTTTTATTAAAGATTATTCTCACTATTTTGAAATTCAATCAAGTCGCACTAAAAACTATTCCTCCAATTCTTCCAACAAGAAAGTACCCAAGAACTTGATGATTTGCAAATATTTAAACAACTAAATGTGGTTTAAAACTCGCGCATATATATACATAACTTGTAATGAAAATCATGTGGAACTCCATGAGTGCGCTTTCTGAAGCGTGTAATTTAGAAACATTATCAGGCAAGCATCGGAGCATCAATTGTATGAAATAGTTCTAGAGTGCTGGAATGTAAATAAATTTTGCGACATCTACATAGTTATTGCCATTTTCGCATCCAATTCTAGTCGTAACTGTAGGAGGCAGTCAAGTATAATGAGACGGAGACAAGAAGGAATGTTGTGTGTAGTAACCAAGTTTAATTTACAGCCTCATTATTGATGAATGATGCTCTTGGTTGAATAAGTGACTAGAACGACGATGTAAAAAGCCGAGTGAGCAATTTGGGCCACACTCATGATCAAGACTTTCGTCGAATGTCCTACAAAAGAAATCCATAGTGCGGTTCTAAATACCGAAAATCAGTCTCAATTTCCTTTCTTCGACCTCCTCCCTCCCCTTTGCTCTTCTTTCCTCCGTTATGGATTTGCTGTGTTTGTGTTTTGGAAAAAGTGAAATAATCCATTCATTTAAATGTTTTTCAAAATAAATGTGAGTGTCATAAGACATTTCTATTGTTTGTGTCCTTCTGAAAAATTGTGATTTTTGGATTCTGCAGTTGTTCAAATTTTAACTGATCTCATCAGCCGAGAGAAATGCTTCTCAAGTATTTAGCCCTCGTGTTTCTCATCCAGGGAGCTTGGAGTTCCTCGGAACGGGGTAAGAAATATTTTGCCTAAATTCATAAAACTAAAAAACTTGACAACTTCTATCCTGTCGTCCTAGTTTGAGTCGAAGCACGCAACACGAATCGATTAATCCAAAATATTTCCGTACCACCGCTCAACTTTTCACTCGTTAGAAGCTATCTACTCTATTCTTAAGCTTTATTCTAAAATTTCGAAACATGCAAACGCAAAAACTGTTTCACTTAAACCAACGCCAGAACTTTTTTTTAAATACATTTCCTCAATAACGTTGGTTCTAAGAATAGCATCGTAAAACGAGCCCCCCCCATAGATTATTAGGAGTAGAGTTGTAGGAAAATGGATTCAATTTGTCCATAAAACTCTATATCGCACATTTTAAACGGAAATCAAAATCCTCACACAATAGCGTGTTCAACTAGAACAAACCCGAAACACAAAACAGAGTCAGCTAACAAGTAAAACAAACATCCACACTTGAGTTGTTCGTCAACTTAGCAACGCGTAATCAATCCGTCAATTAGTAACACTCACATTTGTGAAGACGAACCAAGTATGAAATCTAGGATAGCTTTGAATATTTATCCATTTTTCAGGCCCGCGCTTGGACCTTCTCGACTTTGAGAGCGGCTACCATGGATTGATACGGGAAGATGAATTGACTGTGGAAGTCAAGCCCAAGATTCGTGCAGTAGGAGCAGAAATTTGCGGATTTCGAATCAATAATCGTCATCATGGTGAAATCCCTTTCGAGGTAAGCATCTTATTTCATACCCTTACTTCCAGCTCTCTACTTTGCAAATATTTAAGCTAAAACAACCAGCAATTATTCTCAGTCCGCTCTCCAGCCACTTGAACTTATGTAAACTAAAGGGAATCCAGAATCTTAAAAATAAGCAAAAGCTACTTGCTCACCCTTAATTATGCCCACAAAACTTAATTTCCCACCAATAATTAACATGCATTTTACACTCACTCTTTGCCGTTTGCATAAAACCCTAAATTATATACATTACACTGACTCTGCAATCGCATAAATAAATGCTATTCTTATTTTTCCCACCTTATTTCCAATCCTCAACTTCTCCGGAATTATATTTTTGGCAATGACCTCATCGTTTGTAACCCATCATCAAACCCCATGGTTTTTGTCCACAGACCGCTCTGCCCATCTTGATGAAGAATTTTCCTTCATTTCTCTTGCCTTAATTCACAATGCTTTTATGGATCACATGCGAGTTGATGTCCATTCCTATAAGACAGTTTGAAGGCTATGAAATGTGATATACATGTATTCAATCGACTCAATACAAAAGTCTCACAAAATCTTTTTATTTCTTTTCGCTTCTCTTATAGTGAGTTAAAAAATTATAATTTTTTGAAACTCGCTTGTAAATTCTTGTTCGCCTCTGGGAATGACAAGGGAGTGTGTCTGCATCTAAGGATGGTTACATTTCTAGGGTTGGGCTCCCACCAAATAATCCTTGCATATAAAAACAACATACTCTTCTTCGTGATATACTAATCTGATAGCCAGTCCTCTTTCCAACCTCTGTTGAATTGTAAGAATCGACTTACAGGTTATTGTCAGACCCGCTTCACATTACGCCTTAGGTTAGATCAACGAGCTTTTGGATTTATTCTTCACATTTATTTAGGCGCTCGCGAAATAAAATTCTTGCTCCTGACATACAAGTCTACCTCCCTGTCCAATAGTCCGTGATAATGACGAGTGTCCAACCCGCACTGTAATTACGTCCTCAGTACACGATAATTAACAATAATAAGCATGCCCTCTTCGTCAAGAGTATGTCTTCATGTCTCCCTGTCACATCATCCCAAGGTATTGGTCATGGCTATTGTTAGTTGCCACCAGGTAAGCATCTAACCTGAATTTTACAAGACTCCTATATCCCGGCTCACCTCAGACAGAATCATACCAAACTGTTTCAATGTGTTCCCTTAAATATTCACCGGAACATTTGAATAATACAAAAATACAGTTTTTTGGACCCATCCACATTGAACCCTTCTTTTTACACCATCTTTTTCCATGTCATATAAATTAACGACGACAAAATAGCATTGTAGCTTTTCTTCTGAATACAGGACACAGCTTACACAAGTTAGTCTAGGTTCTGAGCGGGAGAGAAGTTCAAGAGAAGATAAGACTAAAAGTGTTTGTTTTCTTAAAGCTTGGAAGCATAAAAAGTACGAGCCCTGCAGATACAATACCGAAACGACAAGTGTATGTATCTTGGTACTATCATCTAGAAAATCCTTCTTATCTCTCCCATGCCAAAAAGCATGCAATTTTATTGATAAACTAAAATCCATTCTATCTTCTCGTCCTGGAGGTCATTCCAAAGTGGTTCCAAAGAACAAGACGAGTAAACAAAGCTAGGAACATCAAATCTGCTTGTGTATATAAGATTATAGTTATCCTACAAGTTACTATACATGCGCCACATTACCGAGCTTCTGAATGCTCCATCAAAGCGTAGGTAACAACTCCCATGGCGCCGCATCTGTTAACACGTGAATATCCCAGGCGCCACATTTCTCTATAATCAAAAAAATCCGCGCATAAAAATCCATTGTGAGCCCATAGCAGAGCCTAAAGTTATGATTCTGCCCTTTCTGTATTATTGGTGTCGAATTCTGAAAGTCGCTCCTCGTAGGAGTGAGAGAGACGAACCAAGCTCTTTGAAACAATACCGATGCATGAAGCAACATGGAATCGATAAGACATACCAGGGCATGACTTTTCTTCAAAATTCGCCAACATTATATTTCCCATAAATTAAAGTGCATATTCTAATCTCCACCTACTCACTTCTCGAAAATGGCATTTAAATATCACGACTCTTTTTTATATTTTTAAGGAGAAACATCAGATAATTCTTAAGGCTTTAGCAGATTTTAACATTCCAAATTTAAAACCAGAAATCAAATGTATTTGCTAGTTCTTTGAGTAAAATTAATTCAAGATTTTCATTTTGCTCCTTTACAATAATTGTTTAACTGAACTAAAACCAAAGTAGCTTCATTTACTACGGAAGGTGTAAATGACGCATTTCATGCAAAAGATAGACTGTGATGGTGGGTTTGTAAAATTAATGAAAACTACCCTGCATTCTCAATCCTAATACCAAGGTGTGAATTATGAGCAAAGGCTTGGATAGGTGGGTAGAATAAGGAACGAAGATAGCTCAGGAGATAAAAAGATGCAACTCACAAGATACTAAACTAAATTCCCTTCACGAAAACCCATCTTGGTAGATCTATCTATAGCCAAACGCAAGCTTGATCATATTCTTCATGCTGGAACACAAGGCAAGCGGAACCTTAAGCACCAGATAAGGTAGCTTAATTCAATGTTTCTTTTACTCTTCCAAAGACCAGCTGCTCCTCGAATTCTAAAACTTAACACCTGCCCACACAATTTTCCTCAGCAGGAGGAGCACCCGCCTATTTTACCTTGAAAAACCTTCCGTCATCTAGGCTTCCCTTCTTATGAGCTCTTCTTCATCGTGGTGCAGTCTTCACAATAAGCGTTCACCCACTCTTTTCAGCTCTCCTCTGTATTAAATATTATTTTCAACAAACTCTCACCTCGAACCGAACATTACTTTCCCGGTTATTGCTTTTCCTCTTCATCTTGTTTACAAAGAGATGTGTTTCTTTTCAAGGAAACCCCGCCCTCCGTCTTGCTTCTTCCAACTCCTGACTAACACAGCTGCGATACACTTGAAATCTGTTTACGTTGATTACAAGCAACTAGTCCATGTTTCTATCAATACTGGAGCTCAACTAGAGCAAATAGGCATTACAGAGCTAAAAATCGCCCAACAAGTAAATAACATTACTACTCTGGTAACTAACCCGGTCCGGGTCTGTGGGCCAAAGCTTACTGAAAATTTTGTGGCCTCAATTTTTGACTGAGCACTCATATGTCAACCAGATTTAGGCCGACATATCAAAGAAACGCTATACGGCAAAGTTGCATCCATAAGAAACTTTCATTTCTTCCTGGCTTATTTCGCAATCTAAAATATGGATCAGCGTAAAGCACGTCGTTGTCATCTCCAAAATACCGAAACAAATGCACTGCTTCACATTAAAAGTTGCATCCTTCCTTCCTTTAAGCAGCACAGCGTTGCATCTATTGCATACAGGACACAGAAAACTCTCGAGTGTACAGCATGTTGGTCGTAGGCGTAAAATGTGACTTGTTGGGAAATTGGATGAGCAGTTTGCTATATGCCTCTGAATTGTAAGGATACACGCAACCCTACATGCCAGCTACAAATTATCTTCCTTGCTGCAACTTTTTGCATAGAAAGCGAACATGCATCGCGGAGTAAAAACAAGGCCATGGTGGCATCATAGATTTCCTTTCGGAAAGTTGGAGTGATCCTCCCGTATTTGTACCGGCGATGATGAGTACGCCAAGAATCTCATGTTTGTTCATATAGGATATGACGAAAGAATATTTGCTTTGTCACATCCGTTCGTAGATTTACTTATTTACCTTCACAGGTTTTTTACAGAGTGAGCATCATTTTGCATCATTTTATCATTATTATAAATCCTCAATATTCAAAAGTCATTCTCCACTTGTCTGTCCTCTTATCCTCTTTAAATCTTTTTTGTAAATTAATCATACATGCAGTCAATTAGGCAAATGGTCTGTGTATTGTTAATTATATACAAAATGAGCTAGTTATGTCGCAGTTCAAAGCCAATACTTTGAGAACACCTTCTGCTTAAGCATACCGAGTTAGTTGCTATGCAGTTTTCTAGACCAATTCTGTGACCCAAACTCTGCAGAGTTTTGGCTACCGATCCATACTTTGCTCTCCTACCAATTCGATTCCAACCTGTACCAGGCACACGTAGGTTCCTGTCTTAGCCCGCCCAAAGATGTAGGAGCGATGCGGTGCCTCGGTCGTCTCACAGTCTTAAATCGATCCTGTCGGAAACTACACACCGACCCGGCGTCGTCTTCTGTCGCACGTTGTTTTAGCACAGAGTTGAATCATGAACCCCTGCAACTTAATGTATGTTTCCAGTTACATAGCAAAATAAATATCCGATTTAGTACAGCGTTGTTTTTTTAACATTCAATTTAAAAATTCAAAAGTTACATGCACTCTTCAATTCAAAAACTCAGTTCTTTTAACAAACAACCTTCTCCCACACCTTTGAAGCTCAAAATTCCCGCAAATCCAGATTTAAAATTCTTTCCAAGCATCAGCCCACTTCAGTGAGAGCTTTCGGTCCAAGTGAACTCGTGCAGCACATCCAGGCTTCACCCAGGAAAGCAGTATTTTAGCTGAAAGCAAACGGAAACTGTGGAAGAATAAGATTGATGGTGGAGAAACGTGAGAGAATGTGTTTTTAGCCGAATAGTGTTGTTTGCCAAGACGGTGTCCGCTTTTCCCACCCCCGCAACTTCTAACAATTTCATCTCATCCCTCCCATCTTCCTTCACTCTTATCCAGCAAGGACCGAGTTTCAACTTACGATCCTGTTCTGAATTGAATTTTAAGTGATTGTCTCCAGAAATAATGCATCCAAGATGATACAATATCCTCCTTCTTCAAACCCTGCTACCATCCTAGCTAGCCTCCTTTCCTTACCTCCACTCCACACACTCTACAAAGCCTCCCACATTCATAATCCAAAGAAATGCACTTTACCCTCAGACATCCAGCCTGCCTACACGCAACGGAAGAGATTTAAGAATCTCAAGCTGAACAAGAAACGAAAAGTATTGTCCGTAGAGACTTGAAATCCTTTCTCGGCCAGCTTTCTCTTTTCTATCTCTTCAACCAGTAGTCTGCTGTCTACTGGACAGATTTTAAGAAACATGCAAGTATATCTGGTCTGGTACTCTTTTCCGCAGACAGACATGGGATGTGTCAAGTATAAACAATCCGTAGTATTACTCTTCGTAGTATCGAGAAATGCGATACATAGCACCTCCTGGAGGTACTTAATGCTCCACCTTACATCTACACCATAGAAAGCAAGACACGTGTCTGACGGATAGTGGATGCAGAAAACCTTTGGAATTATTTAGAGCTTGGCTAAGAGAAGGATCGCTCATGCTATTCTTCGTTCCAGACACCCATCCCACTGCGGATCTACTAAAAGCATTCCCATACGCTTTCTCTTGTCAGGTTCATCCGTCTTTTTGCTAAACTCCAGCAATCGCAGCCAAGTTGCACAGCAATTCTTGTTTAGCAATTTCAACTTCAACTCTTACCTTGACTTGAACTGCCTTCCTATTTCCCATGTGCCCTATGTACATTTCGAAGCTTTGTAAGCAAACCAAGCCCAGAATAGCAGAAGAATAGGTGAGAGCTACTGATTTCTGTCACTTTCAGTAGCATTTATGGAGATGGTAACAGGGAGTGTATAGCTTTAAAGTTAATTAACTTAGCTCAAGTGCTTCAAGAGTCGCAAACTCATGAAACTCTCAAACCCCCATCTCTTACACCATCATCAGCTCAAGCTCTGCTCCAAGAGGCTCGCAGAGTTGACATAAAATGGCAAATGGCACGACAGAACAATCGCAAGTACAATTAAGTATTTGTCTTTTTACGGAGTCACTTCTAAATGGCTTCACCCCTCCTCCGTATAACGTCATCCTCATCTTCCTTCTCCTCTTTCAATCCCTGCCATTTGACTCGACCAAATCTGTGTATAGCTCCACTACACATACTTAACTTCCGACAGAATCCCTAGGATCAAGGAAGATGGGCTTGTCCAAGGTTTGTCAAGACAATCTGAGCTTTAGAATGTTAACCATAGTCACCTCCGCTACACGGTAAATAGAGATCCCTGTTTGGGATTCAAGAGTTCCGTGGAGGAGGTTATAGCATCCAAGGTGGTTTCCTTTAAGTGCGCCGAGAAACGACAAGATAATCATAGCCTCCGCCTAAGTCTGATGCATAATTGAATGAAATGGATGCTCGTAACAAGACTTGGGAGCGGGAGCGAGCGATGGAGCACAAGACAAAGCTAAGAAGGGAGCAACAGTTTTTCACATTTCCCTTAATCTCCACCCTCCTTTTAGCTTCCCTCAACAGAGCTCTCCTCCATCCTCTTCTTCAACCCTCAAACAAGGAGCAGGCTAATTTCATATGCAGGATTAAACTAAGAAGATGAAGAAGCAGCTCCTACAGATTTCAGCTGTAAAATTATGAGAGGAACATCAAGCGTGGGCAGGAGGAAAACTTTTAAATAAATCTCTTCACTACACACAGCTTATTCTTCCTTGACAAATTCCCATTGACGTTTCGCATTCATGCGAGATTTTATTTTATAGAAAACCTCACGTTTTCCCCACCTCCCATCCCGTATAAGCTGTAGTGCATCAAGCAAGCAAGCGCCGTCTGAAGCAGATCTGATGACAAAGGACAACATCGTCATAGCCGCTCTTGGACGCTCCTCCATACAACAGTTACACCACGAAGAGCACTGCTTTTTCCCATAAAGGTCGTAGTGTCACTTTTAGGAGCACGTCTTCCATATCTCAACCAGTAAAATCATGCCTTGGGAGGAACACGAAAGATGAGACATGATTGCAGGAAACAAGTGCGCTTTTTTCGCTAATTAGAGAAACGTACGCAAGATCAGTTTAACACGATGTGACGAGGAGGAATCGATAGAACGCTAAGGGTATAGAGGAGAGCAACGCATGGTGCAATTTCTTTATGAGCACTTTTCTTTAAGAGCGCTGCGATGCAGTCTGCGATCAAGTAAAGGCAGATAGAAGGCCAGCATTAACAAACGCCAGAGGGAGACAATGCAGATTCCCAATTCAGCATTTATGTGACTACAATTCCAAGCCAAGCATGTGGGCGTCATTTTGTCAACTCCAATTCCTTCACTATCGCTAATCAAGTGTATTCAAAAGTCTTCCTCGATTCCCTCTTGGTTCGTTGACTTCAAAGAACATGTCTCACAATAATAGAGGGGAGTGACTCTAACATGAATCCCGACATAACAAAAGTCCAACCCTTCCACTACCTTCCTCCCGCATATCGTAGATTTCCCATTTCGCCATAAAGCTGATGCTTGGCTATTGATACAATTTGTCTTTAATACTCACACGTACCGGCACCGATTTCTCCGGTATTAACAAGTCCACCCATGCCTATTAGCCGACAAGGAAACTAGGTAACCAGCAGCCAAGGGCTTTGACACCGTGCTCCGGAAAAAGTTTTACTATCAGCCAAAGCGGATAACTTTGTACCCGTCTAAACCGCAGACAAATCTGGGTTATTAGCCATTAGTCATGCATATTTCCTTATGGTCGGAACACAACTTGTCTCCCATCTTTTATTTTCATGGCTCACATTTAGGCTAAGGCGGGCATATAAATATCTGTAATCCTCGGATGAGAGATCCTTGGCTCCGCAACTCTTCCGATGAAAGATGTGACAATTTGGAATGAGACCGAGAGTTGAGAAAATATTTTTCAAATATGTGGGCAGCGTCCCCCTGTAAACTCACTCCGCCGCCACACTTTTAGGTCAATCTTTTGGAAAAAAGACATGTACAGCTCATCACATTCCAATGCTTCTACTCATATGTCCTCAGATACACGCCCTGTCTACATGTATCATTTTATTATATGACGCAACAAATATTCCTTATTGTCTCATTTAATCCAACGCAATAAAACCGCTGATAAAACTCGGATTCGATCACGCATCAAGTACTTGCGAATTACACCAGAATACAGCCATCAGTTACAGACAATTTTAGAAGAGCCGACAACTTATTCAACCATTTCAAGGCTCATTTGGCAGTACTTGCAAAAATCTGTGCACAACAAATCCCGCCGTTCATTACCAGCCATCATAATAGTCCAAGTGACGTAAGGATTTTAAACATGGATTTGCAGATTGTAAAATTCCAAGCTTGTGGCTGTTACAAGGGAATATGATTCCATCCTTAGCCACTTAAGATCCTTCCACAGCTTTCACAATAACAGTTAAGGAGTTGCAATTACCCAAATGGCACAATTTCAGAACCCGTTAAGATTTTATGTCTCTTCCAATCCGCATAACTTTTCCTCTTGATCCTGCAACATCTGCGGCCGCTTGGTGGCTGTATTCATGTGTGAGATTCCTCTCGAAATACATTATAATAAAATACATTGCATTTATTCTCCATCCGAGTATTTGTTAGCATTCCCTCTCCTACGCTTTTCTCATGATGCCATTGACGTACCAAATAATGATCGAGAAATGAAATCATCTCGAACAAAGAAAAGCAGTTTTTACCAAATCCTCCAGCAATTCTAGCATCCTCAATCATCTCATACCACCCGACCGCCAAATAATAAAACACATAAACATACTGTAGCTGTAATAATAATTTAGCACCTGATAAAATAACAAGCATCACAACTCCTCCCGCATGCGACCAATTTCGGTTTGTACCACCGCTAATTTTTCATTCCGAGGTTTCCAAGTCCGCTGCAGGAGCTTAGAGAATTCTATACTCCCGTAACCATATAGATTAAAATATTCCAGCCACTTCAGATACAGAACAAGTTCTGGAGGTTTTATCCATGGATTTCTAACACGAATCCTCATTCCTGTTCTTAGGAAGCTGTGAACTTGATGAATTTCTCTTCTTAAAAAGCAGGCATTTCTCGCAATCCATTCTTTAAAACGCGAGAGTCGTACACCCTGTTCCTGGATTCGTCCATACTTTTAGTACACTCTCAGCAAACCAATATTCATGCTTGAATGGATCAATAAAATTTCAAAGATTACACATGCTTCGCTCCAGAGAAGCCAGCGGAGCTTGATACGAGCCGAGGAGTGCTTCTCGACTTTGTGTGTGGCTTTTACTGGCTTCACGACTCATACAAAAGCTGCTAACCTGCACTGCCTGCTACCTCACAAGAGGAAACAGTGTAGACTTTTTGCATCCCAGCTCCAGCATAGCCCACACACGTCACCTACAACTCTTCTTAAAGTCAGAGCATACATTCTCTCTACAACGGCCGGTCATCCGGCCAATTGCTTCCGAGAGCAATCTGCTACGAAGTATATATATGAGAATGTGACAAGGAAAAATTTAAACAATTTAAACCTTCCCAAACTCGTGTATATTTTCCCCTTGAATATCCGATTTATTCCAGACGAATGTAACTCAGTAACACAACGAGGAATGCTTTATGTACTGGATAATCTCACCGTCTTCTCCACTCCAACCGAGATACGTCAAAAATTCCATCTACCAAACCCCCAACATTCGTCCGTGAACATGTTCTTTGTTGAAATGTGATATCAAATCTCCCGCCATCATGATTTCCATTAGATTTTTGCAAAAGCTTCCACGTAAATCCATTCCTCAAGAATGAAAAACTCCAAATACGTCAACTCCAAGCAAGCATGTGGCAGATTTGCAACACCCCATTCTTTGTCCTCCCATCCTTGGAATTGTGTGGCGTTGAAATTAAATTTTCTTAAACTTTATTCAATCCCGCACCCGCCAAAATTAACGAAAACTGTGGAACAAGTTAGCGCTCATATTAATTTTCAGCCAGGCTACAACCACAGAGTTTCAGAGTCGGATTCATGAATTGTGCAAGGGAAAAAGCAGGAATTCCCATCCATTCATCTCTCTTCCATGCCTTCTTCCTCTTCGCTCCCCATATTTCAGAACCGAGCTTACACAAAGTTGACGTTCCATAGTAGATTTTACAAGTAGGGTGTTGAAAGATACCAAGAAAATTTTTCTTGCCCCAGCCCCTATATTTTCATACGTATACAACATTCCTCTTCACCCGGGAATGAATAAGAAACTAGATGGAGAGAGGGAAGGATGGAGGAAGAAATATTCCGGAAAACTTTTTCTAATAACTAAAAGCGTACTTTTATTTTACTCTTTCTTTTAAACTAAGACTTTTCCGAATATGCATTAGGGAATACTTTTCCCTTATCCAAGAAAATATTCACTACTTCCATTCATTCTTTCAACTTCCAAGCTTGTAGCTATTCATCCTCTCACTTGTTAAATTATCCTTCTCGTCCTATAAGATGATTTATTGGAAAATTGAAGAATTGACACGTAGCTCCTCCTCTGCCAGTCTTATATCAAGACGTCATTCTCTTCATTCATCTTCATAATTTTCCATATAGCATTTAGAGGAGACAGCGCAAGGCGAACACGTCCACTCTTTCCTAAACCGGGCACGTCAAATCCAATCCGCCATTCCAGGACCATCTTTCACCTCGTTTCCATCTTTTTTTAAAATTATTCTTTACTCCCGCCTCCCTCCATCACAGAGTCGTATAAACCAGGAGAAAGTTAACACTGTCAAGCGGCGCAAAGCGAAAATTGGGTAGACAAATAATGAATTGATAGAATTTGCAAATTTCAACCTCCTCTGCCATCACCATTTCAAGCATCGTCCGGGTCATCACTGAAAGTCTAGCACCAAGCCAAGAGCAGTTGGCTCCTTTCCGGGTGTTCTCCAAGATAAAAGCAGAATACTTCCTAGAATTCCAGGCGGGAGAGAATTCGAGGACTACAAAGAGTTTAAACCCACGGAGAAACTTCACTTCCCAGATGTTTCTCGTAGTGGCGATACGACGGAGACTAGTTTGGGGCGGGAGAAAGTGGAAAATAGATGAGAACAAGATTCTCACTCGAGAATAGAGAGAAGAGAATATACGGGCTTTCAGTCCTTTAAATACGCCGAGAGAAATTAAGGACAGAGGAGATACAGCCGAGCATAGGAGATGGCCATCATCCTCACATATTTTCCAGCCATCTATTAAGGATGGAAAGAGCAGAGGGTGGAGTGCAATAAAAGCCGGCTTCTCCCTAATTTAAATGGAAATTACTGTCATTTACCTTCTCAGCAGTACCCACCATAAATTCAATCTTCCACCCCCTTCCCAAAGTTCCCAATGAAATAGAGGAAACTAAAAGAAAAAATCCCCTTATTGCATCAATTCTTTATTATTATTTTTAAAAAAACACTCCACGTATTGTCCTCCATACAAAATTAACATTTACGTCCAAACGCACTGCGCGAATTGCAAATACCCTGCTTTGTATTACAAAATTAGTATTTAATAGCTCTTCGTCTTCTTTCTTTATACATGTTATTGAAATGTAACAAAAAAACAAATTTTGTTTCTCAAATTCTTTTCCCTACCATCGTAGCGAGTTAAATTGGTTCGTATATCATTGATGTGTAACACTCTAAAAGCAAGAAGACTATAGGTTATTTATTTGGACTTGAGCAAGAGCTCCAATTTACAGACAAAGTTCACAAAATGCCATGAGCCCATGTCACTCCCTCTCCATCCTGTTACCCGCGACAGTTAAAGCATGTGTGATGGTCAAACGGGGGAGGTGAAGCTAGGCTTTTAGGGTGGGAAACTCTGTGGATTCATCTTCCTCTAATTCATGTCTTTAAATTCTAGTTTGTCTTTTCCGAGCAAATAAATAGGTGATTAGTTCCATGCTCCTTTACAAGTTTCCCAAAAGTTAAACTTTCCTTCCTCCCTCTCACCCCATTCCCGATCATCCTCCTTCCATCCCAAACACTCTGCCTGCTTCCTTCCGCTACCCTTCAGTCAATCTACGTACACTCTGTGACCACAGCAGACACTGTCTGAAGCCACTGTCAGATACCAACTACAGCATCCATCGGACTTTCCGTAGCATAGCAAAACTGCACCGAATGCGGGATTCATTCCCAAGGTTGCTGACGCAGTATTGCATCCTACCAGGAAGTCTTGCTGTGATTCAAGTCATGTCGGTGATTTGAGCGGAAGGAAGGCCCCGAATTCCCTAATTCTTCCACTGCATCCCATCAGTTCTCACGCGAGTTTCTCCAAAAAACTTCAAAACTACCGCTCCAGTCCCTTGCTGTCTAAATTCTATGTTTCCTTGGAACAAGAACGATAATTTCCAATACTCATAATCCATAAAACTTGCAGCAATATGTTTCCTGAATTCTTTCCAATTCTCATCCCATCTTCTTCATTCCAGTTCTTCACGCAATTCTTTTTGAATCGCATAGAAAAAACCTGCATCATCCCCGTAACTACCGCGAGATACTATTGTACCAGACCCTTATGGATTTTACGGGAAAATAACATGGAAGCAATTGCAAGAAATGGTGTAAAAACCAATTTAAAACTAATTGAACCATTTATTTTTCCGGAGAGAACACACATGTCATTCCCAGGCGCAACTTCATTCCGTCGCACAAACTCCACTCCATATCATCCCAGCTTTTCATCAAATCTCTCTTCTAAACTCATCAATTCTTGGAACACTCTTGGAAAAAATTCCTTTTCAAAACCAAGTAATATCATATTCAACCCTGTAAATACTGAAATCCTTGAGCGAATATATTTTGCGGTTATTCAATCCGCATCCTCCTTTAGAACCACCAAGGAAGAAGAAATCAAGGAGAAAGCATTGAATATGACAGAGAAATCCTTCCCGCATATCCTCTGATTTCCTCCCCATTCTCCAGCTTTCTCCGGCTTCCTTTCACTCCCCATATAGCCTGTCGACTCAGAGAAAGTGAAGCTTCCTCCTAGTAAACGTATTATTCTCTGTACCGTATTATTTCCTGTTATGCATTTCAGTACTTGCACAAGGCAAGCTCTGGTCTAGAAGCATCAACCCCGTGTACATCAGTCTCTGTTTCCTAGAATCCTAGAAGAACACTTCTAGGCAGTTAGAATTGGGTTTCGTAGAGCTTTCCACCAACCAACTCCCTTTAGCCTTCTCCTCTTCCAACTCGATTCCATTTACAATTTCCATGGAACGAAGAGAAAGAGAAAGCTATTCTCTCCCGCTTTTCTATTCTATTCCCACCCTCTCCCTTCCCCTTCTCTGTTCTACGATTCTAAGCCATAGAAAGAAGAGCGAGTGGAAGAGAGCAAGGATTGAAAGTACACAGACTGTCATGCTCCTGGTGGGAGAGACGGGAGTGAAAGTATTGATCGGGAATGTTTGCGAGAGGGAGCAGAGTAGTGGAGAAAGTGGAAGGGAGCGCCCGAGAGTAGACATTAGGGTAGGAGTCAGCCAGTTATTCCAGCATGGGCTCTGAGACAGACATATTTGTAGCCCTAAGCACATAGGAAGGAGGACAAGGGGAAAGGGGGATTTTTAGGAGAAAGTATGGGGAGAAAGAGGGGGAGAAAGGAGCAGGGGAAAGCAGGAGGAAGAAGGGATCATCGTCATGGAGTTTGTCTTTTCGGTACTCTTAGAATTTCCCCTTCTCCATGGCTGGATATGGGGGAACTTTCGCCTTATGGAACTTGATGCAGAGAAAGTCCTATTTCTCCTTCCCTTGCATCTAATGCGAGGAAGCATTATAAAGAGCTATTCAATCCACAGCCCGTTACTCACTCACTTACTCACAATTTCTCTCCAGGATGAGGAGAAACGTGAAATTTTTATAACCTGAGAAAACATAGGCCCTCCTACAAGGAAACTACAGAGAAAGAGAAAGCAAAGCATGTCGATATACGTGGTTTTAGGTGCGGGCAACTCAGCCAAGTAAGAGAAAGTAATATCGACGTAGTGATAGATGCTAGCATTTCTGCAAAGCTCCATCTGTCCCAGCCCCATGCTTCAGTTCAGTTATAATACGTAATACTCCCTTTTGGCCTTGAGTTGAGTTGACGCTTTCCTTCTGCGTGAATGGACGCGCGTTCTTTAAAAGCAAAAACGCCTCAGGCTATTACAAATTTTAACCCAATGAGCCCCTTACAAAGGACGAGTTAATTATTTTCTTGTGTGGATGAATACATGAACTGAACGGGTGAAAGCATGGAGAAAGCACGACCTATGATTTCTCCCGTGGCGCAAAATTAGTTTTACTTGAATCCGTAATAAAATAGATTGAATTTTATGTAAAATGGAATTCCAATCTACGGATTGTGTGCTCATGGATCGGATTTACGGTTATTCGTTGGAGCAGAGAATTTTAGAGCCTCCCGGAGAAAGTAGTGAAAGACTGGCCCCATCACCACAGCTAAGCCATCCACACAGACTCGGATTCATGATTGAGCGGAAGCAGCATTCTGAGCTTGTTCGGAATAAATGCTGGGATTTGAATCCCAATTCCGAAACAAGCCTAAGGATTCACTTTTATTGAAAATACTATTGAGGAGGGATTCAACTTGCGGACAAGTTGAGTTCTCTTTAGCTTGTATACTCATCTATGTAGGGATCTGCTGGGAGCAGTCCGCACTTTCACCAACAAGTCTCCTCCGGCTTTTCTCTATTTCTCTTCATCTCTTTCCTGCCTGAGGTTGGTGAAAGCAAGCTCTGACCAGTTTCCACGTTAGAACGTATCTCCACTTTGTATTTTGCTTTATACCTTCCTTCAGAAAAGGATGTAAAGCGCAAGGATTTTCAGTATTCCCCAAGGCGGATTGAAACGTTTGAACGTTTTTTTTGTAGTTTACAAGAGTTTTCTCTTTCTGATGCCGGATAATCTGGAAGCTTCACTTCCGGGATTTTTCTCGGATAAATCAAATAATGAGCAAGGATGAAGGTAAAATAGAAAAGAAGGCAAACTTACCTTCAATTTTAAATCCTCAACTAAATCTGGAGCTTGGAAAGCGGATGGTCATTAGCGGAATTTCTCGTGTACCTTTGGATGATGAGAGAAAGCAATTAAAATACTAGGACTAGTTCCAGTTTCCGGTGAAAGTTTTCAAATCCAACCTTTTCATCCTTCGTCCCTCCAAGGTGTTTTTCTCTTGCTTTCTCCTTTGCCCCCATCTCCTCACGAAATCAGCAAGGTGAACCACCTTACAGATTCTTTTTAAACCAGCACAAGAATCGGCCCACATTTTCTCCACCAAAACATTTACAAACTCCTCAGCATTTTTAATTTAGACCTTACACGATTCCACTTTGACCTCTGACGCGAGAAGAATTCAAATGAAGACAAACGGAGCGAAGTGAAAGCCGCTCTCCCCACATCCTTCAATAATGTTCTCTACATTCTTCTCGTTCTCCTTCAAGGATTTACCATCACGGGATCTTTTACATAAGAGGGCATTAATGGAGACAATGGAGGTGGAGCATAGAATCCCTGTCATCTGAAAAGAACCTGCATAGAAGAATTACGTGAAACTTGAATGCTTTTTTGAATATCCAGCCCAGAGTTTGTCCTTTCCTCCTCCGCCTGCATGAATAATAAGTCAGAGGGTATACCCTTAGCGTAATAACCTGAGAAGGTCTTAACCTAACCATAATATAGGGCTTTTGCAAGGTTCAGGCGGAGGACATGAGCGTTGAATAAGATTTTATGTTACAACTTCCTCTCCATCCTCGACTCTAACCTATTAGATTATAGAGGGAAGTGTGCAGAAAACGCATCATCCTCCCAAAAAGACATTTCTCCCCCACCACCCACTTTCACCATGGGAGAAAGTCCAGGTGGAAAGAAAACGATGAAAAGATTGAGAAAAAATTGGGAATAGTCATGGAAATGGAGCGGAGGAATTAGCCCTGCCTTCCCTCTCTTCATTTTCCCGAGCCGTACTCCCATATACAGTTTACCTATCCCAAGATAGAGAATCCACACGAAATATTCTAAAGGTGATAGTTCAGCCTACGTTAAACCCAGTATGCATCCATAAGTCTGACAGCTTTGGAATTAGGTGAAAAACTGTTTGCCAAAACTAAATTAAACATTTCCAAGCTTTGATTACCCGCTAGATTTCCCATCTTCCCATTTTATACGAGACATCCCAGACTGGGAGGAAAAGAGAAAGTTGGAGAAAGTCTATCATGGGAAAATCCACGGATGTTTTGGGTGCATGGTTAAATGAATAGTAGCTTGGAGGAAGGATTCGCGAAAAAAAAAGTTTCAAGTTGGTATTGCGTGACGGACGGATGCGTTATAGCGGGTACTAGAGTATAAGTTGGATCAAGAGGGAGACTTGATTGATTTTATCTAATTTCTTCCATCTTCCTTCTAGATTTTTCTCAAGGACGAAGTCCGGGGTGAAGCCGAATTACGGGCCAAACGATATCTCAATTGCGAAAAAAGGAAAACTTACAAGTTTGACATCGCTGCTGTGAGCTGCCATGATGAAATGTCTGACAAGTAAGTAACTCTACGAGCTAATTAAACCTTTCCTCTTCAAACAGCAATACATGAAACCCGCCTCCATCCCTTCCATCAATGAATACCCGGAAGGTCTCTAAAGGTTAACGAATTCCAGACTACGCGCTTATCCTCATCCCGCTACGCCATTCAAACAAGATATCCTTTATGCTCGATATTCTATCGAAAGTATCAAACATCAAAGAGCACAACTGCCAGAAAAGAACAATTATTTTCCTATTCCCATTTTCGCATACGTCAGAAAATCAAACCACAATGTAAAACTTACCGAAGATTACTGGAGCAAAAGCTATCTAATCAACTTCACATCAGTGGATACCGAGGGAGATCCATTAGGCAAGAGAACCTAGCAACTACTCCTCTTAAAATTGATGGGTTTTCTATACTATTACCGCTTCTTTAGTGAAATTAATGACTTGGTTCATAACACGAGCTACTGCGTCAAAGGCAACCATCTCGTATTAAATCCTCCGCACTCCGCCTTATCTTGCCATCTCTATACAGCTTTCCATAATATTGTTTATCGATACAAAAACACTTTCTCCGGAGAAAGTCGTCCGAGTTTCCACTCTCTCACAGTTAAATGCAACCACTACCAGCCTTTGATCTATAAAATTAGGAGGAAGCAGTAGGAAAAGCTCCTACATAAACTGATACGATACCCTGAGGTGAGAGCTTTGAAGGATGGGCAAAGAAAACAACCATCTCTGATCGATTTTCTATGGAGAGCGTAGCGTAACCGCCAAAGCTTTGTGGTTCCAGATCCGGATTGTCGAGAAGAAAATGGATGACAGTCAGACAGGGCAGGCAAAAGGCAGAGAGACAGCACTACTTTAACGGAATCCCTGTCAGAGAAAGCAAACCCAAGTAAACCTTGAGAGTTAAACACTCAGCATGCAAAACGGGGGAAATCATAGTTGAAACTACTGAACAAGTAAATCAAAATTCTTACTTCTTGCTTCTGGTGAGCAAATTTTCCCAAGATATTATTCACCATCGTGTTCTTGGAAGCCCCCTGTGGAATATATTTGCGGATATTTGATTCTGTAGAGAAAGTCATAGACTTTCTCTTTACTTTCTCCTCAAGATTTCTCCGTAGGAGGAAGAAAGCTGTCCTCTATACAGAATATATTTAGGTAATTGAGATGAAGTTTGCTTTTCTCCCATTAATACCAAACATGAAGACAAGGCACAGAAGAGACTTGTACAAACAATGGTTTCCTTCAAATCATTATCCTCTCTTTCCCAAATTGATTGAGTTTCTTCTCCACCCCTCTTTTCCAGTATTCCCCCCTCATCCAAACCCAGTCATTTCTCCTCCTATACAGTCTCTCTTACATCAGCCGGAGGACTTTGTCCTCTTCAAGTACGCCAATGGGTGGTAAAACCACAAAGCAATCAAAGTTAGTTCCATCAATTATCCCCTTTTATGCGACGTATTTATTTAGTAGTTTGCATTCGAGCAAAATAGGATTGATGGCTTTGATGTTACAGGCTATAGCTGTCATGGATCACTTTTCTATTTTCCCTCCAGCTTTCACCATTTTCCCCGCCGACATCATCTCCCAGCATCAGTTTAAACTTGAGCATTCAACACAACACTTCCTCATACTCGTTCCTGTATTTAGTTTCCTGATTAATTTCCTTTGCGGCCAAATCATGAAACTGTCAAGAGTCAACACAATATAGCTGATGGCTGCGATCAGATATCATTGCAAAAGCAGAGCTTTTAGCCGAAAATCACATTTCCACAAATCTCCCCTATTTACTACCATCTTTTGTACTCTATTTCAAACCTGATTGGGATTTTGTACAGGAGAAGAGTAAATTGAGAATCAAGCTTTTCTTTCTAGTGTTGACAACCAATTCCTTTCCTGCCTAATTGTATAAAATGGCTTTTTTATTGGGTCCACGTGTGGAGGAGCAAACAGGTTTCTTTTTTTCTCCCCTCTATGGTTCCTAGTTTTGGCGTCGTATCAATTATTCGCAAAACTGCCCCTCACTCTACATGCTGTCTGCAAGTGCACAGCGGAGCACGTCTTTTATTCCATCTCCCGATTTTACTTTATGAACCTTGTAAAAACTCCACTTCATCACTAAAAAATTCTCGCATAGTTTATTTTCATTTGTAGCAAGTAATTTCCTAATTTTTCTTTACGCGCTGCGTAATTTTTTACTTTTACGCCGTCCTCTATTCAGCTCCCGCCTTGTCTTCAAAATAAATGCTTAGCAGGGTTGACGTGAAAGATTGTTTTCTTAAAAGAAAGAGAGAATAGAGCTACACATACGGGTAAAATAATAATAACGGCAAAAAGCAGTTTCAGTCTACAGCAGCGTTTACATTGTACAAGTCTCTCCAACTTCCAACTTCTCCTCGTAAGAGCATATGGTAACAATAAATTTTGTTACAATCATTCCTGTTTGTACTACGTGTAAATTTATGAGCTCAATCCATGTACTTCTCCAACAAGGAATTTCTCCATCTTGAGCATCTGAAAATACAATAAGGCTCACATGTAAATAGTGGATGGAGTTCAAGGGCCTCTTATTTCCTATATTTGCTAAAATACATAGCTCCGAGTGTTAGAGTTCAAGAAATAATGTGTTCCTCTATTCCATAAATTCCATCCCATAGATTCTACTGCATCCTAGCTTTCTTCCTCGAAGGTAGGAGAACGTCTCTGTATTTACACAGCTTTCTTAGCATTTGAACCTCCATTACCTCTTGCTCCTTGTAGCGATATACTAACACCTATATAGCCTCCTGGTATTACATGCTCCACATTAAGAGCGATGCACGATGCAGGAAGGATGAGAATCACAATAAAGCACGTAGTGAAGAAATAAATTAACAAAACTGGAGCGTAAATCATTTCCTACATCCTTCTAAACATAACTACAAGGTGGTAAAGTGGTAAATTCTTTATCAATTACATGCAAAGCACCCGCTTTCACCCACAGAACCTCTCGGATGAACCAAGATTTAGAGAGCGTGTATACGCAATTATGTACTGGATTTTATCACTTTCCCAACTGACAACTCAATTTATGCCTTCATTAATTTAGTCCGGATGAGGTGTTTTAAATAAGTGTTGAGGATCCGTAGATAATTTCTCTTACCAACACCAGAATCCTACAAGTCCGGAAGCTATGAGATAATCTCAAGCTCTTATGCAGCAGCCCTCAATGCACCTCTGCAAATGGATGTTTAATTTTATGGGCGGTGCTCAGGTCAAATAGGAAATTAACTAGTAACATTTTCGCAGTAAATTATTAAGCCCATACCTGAACACAACAACCCTCCTTACTCTCCTCTCCTGCAGATAATACAAGTAACCTTTACAATTTTTCAAACTGTTACTCCCAACCACTTCGCGCCACTTTCATTAACGAATCACGCGGAAACGTTAACCACGCAGTGATTTATATCTCATCCTTATTTTTCCTTCCAGCGCAACGGTCCATATCAGCGTCGTTGACGTCAACGAGTACGCCCCAATATTCCTGGAGCCTTCGTACGTAAAGCAGGTGGACGAGGGACGGATTCACAACAACATTCTTCGCGTCGAGGCCACGGATCGGGATTGCACAGCCAAGTTCGGAGACATTTGCAAATATGAAATCCTAACAACGGATCAACCTTTCGCGATCGATAACGATGGTGAGTTCTCCCTACAATGAAGGGCCTACATATCCCATTTGTTTTCTTCCATCCTCAGGGCAACCTGGGGACAACCCCTCACTCTTTCTCTGTGTAGTTATAGCCAAGTGCTTCCAGAAGAGTACGAGAACCCGTGTGTGGATAGTTTTAGAATCGCTACGCTACTCCTCCCTCTCATTTGTTCGCCGTAATCCCACCAATATCTTCACACACTCCTCTCCTCTCCGCTAAATCCCTCCAAAGTCTTTAAGTAGTAAACAACGAATGAATGGGATCTCTTGAAACGCAAGAGTAAACTCGTGGGGGTGCTGGTGAAACACAAAAAATACCCGAGTTTTTTAGAACCAAACCAAGTAAACAATACAGCTTTTCCCAACACCATGTACAATGTATCTTGCTCCTCCTCCGGCTTCCCTCCCAGGCGAGAGGCGGCTAAGTGCGCGGAGAACAAGACTACAAGACATGGGAATTTAAAAGGAACAGGAAGAGAAAATGTCTTTCTTTGATGATGAGAAATATTTTCACTCCCTTTTTACAGCTCTGTAAAATGGGGGACATTTCCCATTCATTCCTTCCCCTCCTCTCTATGCAATAATGTCCACCGTCTGTTCGGAGTTATATAAGCAGGGGAAAGTCTTTAACGAAAATCCTAGGAAACTTTAGATTCTCTTTTACCGAACCTTCTTTTACCCTCATAGGAATAAATCCACCGTCCTTATATGTATCTTGCTTTTACAATTCGTCGGAGCCATCCAAAAACACATCCTCACATGCTCAAACTAGCTGTCTCACTAGCTGCCTCACTAGCTGTCTCTTTTAGACTCCTCCTAGAGATGCTGAATTTATGAGAAGCTCTGGGTTTATGACCAGGAAATAATAGAATCCTGTAGCTCCCATATCATCATCACACCCCGCCATGTAGATGATGGAGCCAAAGGATGAAACCAGAGAATGATGGGACAATACAAGCAGTAACCAACTTTCTTTTCGTACCTACACTTCAAAACTTTCGGGTCTGTTGCATCCGGAGAAAGCTTTCATGTCAGAGTAGCAGAGAGAAAGCCATCCTTGAAAAAAATCTGCAGCAAAAAAAACTTGCAAATATCATCTGAGCCGAGCTTCCAAATTGCTAGGAGTCGGTCGGAGATAGAAGATAGTGTCTTACAGGAATCAATTCACCATCTCTCTTCTGGAGAAGGAATGAGGTTAATTCAAGGATTGATTCAAGAGATAAAAGTACTGGATCTTGTCCAACTTTGATTAAATACTTGATGGGAAAGTAAATATTTAGGTAGCACAAGTCTTTCCCATTAGTTCCCACATCATTCTCCACAAATTACATCCACTCTTAACCCAAACTAACACCACACAGTAATTTTACACACGTCTCTCCTACATACACGCCGCCTCAACTTCTCCTCTTTCTGTCTGGAATGAAATTATCGCAACATCTTCTTTTATTCAAACCTTCCTTGTCCACAAACCTTCTCACACCTCCAACTTTTTTTTAAAATTATCACACTTCTACCTTGAGTCAGTTACTGGACAATAGCAGACGTTAAGAATCTCTTCTTAATAATTAAGGCAATCATAATTTCAGCATTCCCCCGCCGTTTCTCAAGCTCAACTCTCATTCTCATTCAAGTTTAAATAAAATACTTGAATTTCATATCCAGCTGAGGTCCTAGGACAGAATCACGGCGGGAAGTAGACTGTAATAATACGGCCATGTAATTTCAAATTTCATCATATCTTTCTTGCTCTTTTTAATTCCATCTTTGAATGCATCAGGCTGTAATTTTCAAGTCCCACATTATTTTCCACAGTCATCCAGCCTCAAACTCAAAAAACCAACCAACAATTCCCGCTTCCATTATTTTATTTCTTTACAAGTTTAAGCTGTTATATAAAAACCTTATTTTCTTCATTCCCTCCGAGCTCGCTATGTTCACAAAGTGGAGAAAGTTGTAGAGAAAGATAAACTCGTATGTTTCTTCTCAGCCCTCCTTCAACTCAGCATTCTTCCACAACTTTTCCGAATAGTTCAACTCCACAAGGGATTCTTCCCAGTTGTTCAAATTGCTCAGCTATCATAAATATAGAAGAAGCAAACAAGATTATCTTCTTCCATTCACAGCTTCCATCAGAGATTCGAATCATTACTACAGAAGAAAGAGTCTTTCCGCATTAATGCTTCCGGAACTTGGAAAACTCTCATCAGATTCTTACAACTGACAAGTATACAGATGCATCCTAACATTTTCCGCCCCACTTCAATATGAGTCAAGCTCATTACCTCGTAATCCACGTATGATGCTTTCTCTAGCGTAATCAACCTTTGGCTGAGACGTCG
The DNA here is from genome assembly GCA_906901655.1 of Sminthurides aquaticus. Lineage (NCBI taxonomy): Eukaryota > Metazoa > Arthropoda > Collembola > Symphypleona > Sminthurididae > Sminthurides > Sminthurides aquaticus. The sequence goes on from CAJQTT010000007.1 coordinate 300,524, forward strand.
CTTAGCGGTGGCGGGAGTCAACTTGATGTTCAACACTCTTCCCCCTCTTTCTCATCGCTCCCAAACTTTTCTTTGTAGACTTTCTTTCTGGGAAGCGCAGTCAGAAGTGTTATTCAAGAGCGCAGCCGTTACAAGCTCAGTTCTACGCCAAAAGAAACCACTAGCGCAGACTTTCTCTTCCAGGCTCTTACCCTAAGGAATGTAAAGAGCTTTGCTCTTCCTGTCCGTATTCTCAAGGAGCTTCAAAATATTTAGAGTTTCAGAGAAGGTATCTTCTCATCAAAGTCCATCAAATCCAACCAACTTACTCAGCCGTTTCTCCTCAGAGCTCAAGCTTGGAATGAAAGGGATTCACGTGCTCGCTATTTTCAATGATTCCTTGGTTATGTTTATTTTAAAAATCCCTCCTTTGTATCCATGCATGGAGAATTTTAAGGAAGTTTCGTAACACTTTTATTCCTACGGTTAACCGGTTAATCGAGAGAGATGCAACCTTGGAAGGATTCTATATAGCGGCCAAAAGAACCTCATACCCACTATAGATGACAAGCTAAAAAGCTGATCAAAGCTTCCATTCCCTACGGTGTAACAAGAATCTATCCGAAACCCAGTAACACGACACCTTCCCTAACTGTTCACGACCAACTCAATTAATTTATCCTGACTCTTGAGGTGCAACCATCGCATACGTGAAACATTACCTCCTCCACGTACAACAGTATAGAACCGGGTAGCAAAAGCGGGTATTTCAAAGGGACGCGATTCCGTAATAACGCTCCCGCTCACGAGTCACGCTTTATTGGGAAAGAGTTTTGGGGGGCGTTAAGTTTGATGGGTTCTTCTGATATGAAAGCTCTCAACTTTTGACGTGTATTAATCCCGCTATAATATTTCAGGTGTTATCCGAAACACGGAGCCATTGGACTATGACAAGAGCCATAACCACATCCTCTCTGTGGTTGCCTACGACTGTGGCATGAAGCGATCCGCTCCCGTTATGATCACCATTAAAGTCAGCCGCGTCTGCAAATTGGGATGGAAAGGTAAGACATGCTTTTTGATTCCATATTTCACTCACTTACACGTATCCGTCATTTCCGACCATCCAAGCTTTCGCTTCCCCCCCCCCTTCCAGGAGAGGGGGTAGCGGTAGGGGAGGGGGGGATGTGCACTAAGCGGAACGCTGATTCAGCAGCCTTTTGATATCAGAAATATTTTACAAAGTTGACAATACGCCATAAAATCCGGAAGGAGAGCAAGAAGGCGACGTAGCGTAGCCGTGTCAGAGTGAAAGCAGGAGAAAGTCCCGGCACGCCACGTCAAAGAGAGACACTGAGGAGAATTGAAATAGTGGTATGCGGGAGGAATACGCTTCGTAGTAGGGTCAGCCTTGGTGTATTCACCTCAGGCATAGCGAGGTATAACATCCAGGAGAAAGCGGAGAAAGCAATAAGAGGTCTTGTTAGCATTTAGCGTTGACGGGAATGTGAGAACAAGCTTGGACAAGAGCATTCTTTCTTCTCTACCCTCGTCCTCTACCTTAGCCAGAGGTTTCGGATTTCGTCCAAAAGAATAGCTTTCACCACACGTTCCAAAAGACGTGTGCAATGCTTTCTCCCCGAACGGAGGTGTTCAGCCTTCTTCCCTGCTTTATCTTCTCCTTCCAGTGTGGCGGAGCTTGTAAGAGAGTTTCGTATGAAAATTAAGACGTTGTAAAAGAGGACGAGCGCTGGATGAGAATTGAGTGTTACAAAGAAAAAGGAGGTGGTGAATTTTCCTAGAGGCAAAACCAGAGAGATGGAAGCCGAGGGGAAGCGTATTGAAAAGGAGCTCTATATTATTCCGTCCTTGGTATTTGGCTTCACATTATTACCTTTACCTTGGCTAAAGCCCGCTTCATGAGATTGTGTCATGCTCTAGTTGAGATTTATCTCCCCTCAACATTTTCATTCTTCCCTCCAGTTGAATGGGAATGAATTTCATGGATCGTTTCCTACCATCCCTTTGATCGTCCTATTTTTCTCCTCAAATATCATCAAACAGGGATGAAACCCAAAACCCGACGTCGTCGTGTCAGCTACTCCCCGTCACCGCCGCCGCACCTTCACCTATAAAATACTCTCCAGCTCTGCAAAACCTTTGCCAAAAATCCTAGCTCCTCAGTTCATCCCTCCCGCTTTCCCCGTGTCAGTCTCATCCTCACCCACCACCGCAACCAAATTACTTTCCCGATAAGTATTTAGCTCCTCATGCAATCTACATTAAAGCATATACATGCTCAAACTCTCGCAATCCAAGCTCTCAGTCAGAGTTTGGGGAACACTTCCGCCAAATCCTCCAACCGGAAATTAATACCTCGTCCCATTACATCATTCTAAAGGTTACCTAATCAATTCCCCCCTTTTCCTCAGTAGTCTGCAAATCCTCTTGCCTTCCAGACATGGAAATGAGTCTTGCAAAATTTTTAAGATTAATCCCCTCCACTTCTCATATTGTCAAGGACGGATTACTCATTTTCCAGGCCGCAGTTTATATAAATGGCCGCGAAAAGGTCAAACTCAGCCATAGCGAAGATATAGCTGCCAAACTGACTGAAACGCTGAGTAAAATTATGGATCGTGACTTTCACTTTGTATCGTCACAATACAAAACTACACAAAAATACAAGACCAGTTCAGCACTTGGTGAAAGCAATGCACCATTTTAAGAATTTACAACCCTAATTTAACCGGTTAAAGAATTTCGTTAACCTGTTTTAAAAGTACCGTAGATAGTGGCGCCCTCTAGTTTAGATTTTTTAGCCTCAACTTTTTCCTCTTTCATCCTAGAAGCACAGGACCTAGGAATGCAATATCATCTTCTCGAATAACAAGTAATACAGGGGAAAGCATTTGAGAAGCAATTTTTTTCCCATTACATTATATTGATTCTCCTCCTTCAGGAGCTCCTCCTCGCCACTAAGACACTGGTGGAGAAAGTTGAGATGGGTGAAAGTAAGAGATGGGTGAAAGCAAGAGATGGGCCATGTCAAGTATGAAAGTTGTGCAAACACTTTTCATCTTTTTCCTATCCCACCAAACATTCCATAGAATTCTCGAGAAAGTATTGCGGGTGAAAGTACTGGCGGCTATGAAATCTTTCCTCCTCAACGGAAATCATTCTTCGACATAAAGTCAAGCCCGACCAAGCACACACGTATGACGTACTCCGCTCCGAGTCACTATTAACCAGCAAAGGAGTTGAGCCACATACGCAGGCAGCCACTCGGAATAGCCCAAGGAGAAAGTAAAACCAAAGTTATGACGGCAGGGTGAAAGTTGGGTGAAAGGAGAGCCAGCTTTTGGCTCCTAGTTCTTTCACTTTTATCTTTTCGAGTACCCTGTTAGGAGTTTGTTGGAATTAAAAATGTGGAGCACCATAAGATTTCTAGATTCCACATGCTCACACAAAGGCAAGCCATGCATTCTTCGTTCTCGACAGAAACCCTGAGAATGAGGTTGAATAAAGTCCCGTACAGGAACGAACCCAATCCTAAGAGCAATTCACCGCCGTGCTTTGATGGTAATGATTACGACGAGAAGATTAACCAACTTGTAGCAACTTTCTTCCTATTTATACAGAGTGGCAAAGTAGGACAGCAAGTGCATGTATATACAGAGTTTATTATTTGCTAGGGCAAAAGCCACAACCCAGCACAATCCTCTAGTCACGAAACCTTTTAATGGATCTACTCAACCTAATATTATCCATGTTTTCCCTTCATATTCGCGGTTTTACCAACAACAAAACTAAACGGTAGCGATTCCTCAATTGTTTTACATCCTCCGTGAAACTTTCTCCTCAGAAAGTCCAGTTCTCTGGACTGGATCGCGTAACTTCCAATCCTTCTCCTGCAAATTCCCACAATTCCTCTTCTCTCCCCGTCCCTACCTGCCTGCACTGCACCAAAAGCTTCTACTAGCCTACTTCTCCACTTCCTAGGAACAGCCGATTCGTGTTCCATTGAATCATAGTATTCATCTCCTTGCTACACTTCAGAAAATATGGGTTTGTTTACCGATTATGACGATTTCCAGCCCTAGGGATTTTTTCTCCTTGAATCCTTTTTCCTCTTCCTCTTCTTTCTGTATGCTATTTCTTTGGTACAAACTGTACGTCCGCCCTCCACACTCTCTGCCTGACATATTTACAAACTGTTTAGACTTCCTCCTCGGTTTCAAACCATGTTCTTTGTTTAGTTTCCGATGGAATAATTCCTTTGAGCGCACTCTTCTCTCCTTTCCTAACCGAAGCAAACATTCAACATAAATTTAGCAAGTGGATTCAACCTAAATCCCTAACCCGCATTGTAAAGCATCAACAAAACCCAGCAATAAACACAAGAGCAGTAGCTTCAACTCGCTACGATTCTCTTTCAGCCATTCCCACGTCAGTCAATCAATTCAGCTCTGCAGCTCCAACGAAGAACACGTTTCGGAAATTATGTCGTTTATTAGTAATGAGCCGTCATTTACTCTTTCTTGTCATCTTGTCATTCTTAGATCCAAAGGCCTGTCCATCTCCACTTTGTTTCATTATTTCCTCAACTCTCCTACCTAAACTTCTCTTGGTAAACTCCCGATTCCCCTTCGATGGCTATCATCTGATTTGCACGCACGTGCGAACACTTTGTTGGACTAACCTTGACGGATATAGAATTCCCGACCACGATACCGTGCTCATAGTGCTAATGTAATGCTAAGGCTCAGTTAATACAAAAGCTTCTCTCTCTCATTCATAATTCAAATCATTAATTAGAATATAATCACGCGTGTAGACTGCGGTAAAAGTTTCTCTAATTAGTGTTTACATAATCTTCCGCCTGGAAGCAGCTTCAAAAATGCATTGAAAATAATTTTCTTCGAAGCCTCAGCCTTAAACTTGAGAATCTTTACTTTTCTCACTCATCGCAAAGAAAAATCCCAGGAGAAAGTAAATCCCAAACTGTAGAGCTGGACGCTTCAGAGTTTTAGAAATTCCTTTCAAAAAAAGAATTTCGTCTTACGCTTCAGGGAAAGCATATAATAATTTCAAAAGTTACGTGATATCATGTGATTAACGTCAAGTGTAAAACTTCTTTCACGTCCATTTCACCATGAATCCATGTATGCTCCACTGGTTGTAAAAAGTGATGGCGTGGTGAAAGTTCTCAGGAGAAAACGCTTCGATATAGATTCTCAGCAATTTTCCCCGAGATAGGAAACTGTTATGAAGAATTAGCATATGAAATTTAGTGTGAAAGAATCATGGGATTTATGCAAAGAGCCCTAATTCAAAGTAATGCATAGCTATCACGCGCTTCACTAAGCTTGAATCCAGAGAAAGTACAAGGAGGAAAATATCTGATTTTTACACCACTATAGTCCTCCCCTCAAATGTGAATTTAACCATGAGTATAAACCTTGACTTTATTTAAAATCTAACCCAGTTTCTCTGTATGTAGTGGTGAAAGTGAGAGAGAAAGCGGAAAGAAAGTATCAAAACCCAGCTATTCTTCTACAGAGAAATAAAATCTGGAGAAAGTCCAGGAAACTGACTTTCTCCAAAAGTGAAAGGCCAAGTCCTTGGGTAGTTTGGCTTGGTGGTACTCAGGTGTGTTGTACGAAATGTTCTAATTTAGGTAGCTTTGTAAAGTTTCATCTTTGATTTAGTGAGTGATGGAAGGTATAGAGCACAAGAAGAGAGAAGAGAAAGCGGAGAAAGTTTCTAGATGCCTTTTGGCATATGGCGTTCCGCTCCCCTTCTTTTCTCTTAACTTGTTATATACTCCGTCTTCAACCTAACTTGTTTTATTCTATTCAAACTTTCTCCCGACGTTAACGGTCCAAGAGGGAAGAATAAGTGGAGGGCGGAGGAGGGAAAGATGATAAGCTTGTTTCCTTTCATACAACTTTCTCTCCTCTCTCAACAGAGCTCAGGTATATAGTAACGAAGACGAACAACAGGAACGAGTTCAAGTTAAAGAAGAAAACAACCAACGATTCAACTTATCCCACTTGTTCCCTCACCTTATCGCCTGGAGGAGACGCAAAACAGAAGTGAGCCTCCCCAAGTGTTGACATTTATGGATGCACATATGGTGGAGGGACAAAAGATTGGGTGGGTGGGGAGGGAGGGGTAGAGGAGTATAGAAGCAACCTGAGTTTTGCAGGAAAAAGTTAGGGCTGAGCATAAAATATTTATATTTCCACAGAGAAAACGGAATCGCGTTGTATGATGGGGGGAGACGAAAGGGGAGGGAGGACAATGTAGCACGCTGGCGCTTGAGCTAGCCACCCCTCTTCGTAATATGGTCCTTCACATGAATTCTCGTTAAAGGAAAAAGAAAACGTGAAACTTTTACACGTTCATCCCGTCTACAATAAGGAAAGTAGCTATCAGAGCGGATGCGGGCTTCAAGAGCAACTGGAGAAAGTTGAGAAAGCACAAGAGCTACCAAGAGTAAAAGCTCTCAAAGTATGCCAAATCAGGAAAAGCACAAAGGCAAGAATAGAGAAAACTTCCGTTTAGCTTCTGTAGAGAGAAAATGATGAAAAATCATTATAATCAAAGTTGGGCGCGGTGAAAGCAACTATGATGATGGATTCGCCTTTCTCTCAGCTCACTACCAATCGCTTCCCTTAGAACCAGAGTGTGTTGCTCGTATGCATGCAGTCTTAGTCTTCAAAGGTAAATCCCTTCCACTAATGAGGATACTTTTAGAAACTCCCGAGTTTTTAACAAAAGAGCTTACAGCAGAGCGGATTCGTCCACGAAAGACGTAGCTATTGATGTAAATTAATACAAGTTCCCTCTCCCTGCAGCACACCCGTAAGATGAATTCTAGTTTTTGGCAAACTTGTATGGGAACAGTTAGAACATCTAAAAACATTATGGCTTCCCACAACACTAGAATCACACAAAGCAAAAAGCTTTGAGCAAACTGCTAAACCTCCTCCTCCTAAACGACCAGAGTCAGAAGGCGCGCGCGAAAATTGCCAACTTTTCTAAGAGTAAACAAATGCGTGCACTAAATTGAGATTGATTCGAGGAAGAAAACAGGGAAATCCGGATACGAGCTGGCATTTGTAGTTTGTTTGATTAATTCTAAGATTGCTTTTGTAATTGATGTTTTAGGAATACCAGAGAGGATCGACTATGCACCAGGATCTTCCCGTCAAGAGTTGTTCCCGGAAGCCTCCCTCGAGCTTTGTGACATCCCTTGTGCCATCAATAAAATCGAGACCAAACTTCAATTGTCAACCGTGCATATCGGCAAAGGCTGCGACCGTGACACTTACGGAGTACATTCCCAAAGGAAATTATGCGGTAAATTTCATACGTATTCCCAACTTTTCAATGATTAATGAGATGGCAAAGAGGATGAGTTCAAGTCAAGGAATCTAAAGCCCTGTTTCGTCTCCAAGGATCCCCTTACTAAATCTATACCATTTTGAATTGCATATATAATCTAGCTCGAAGCATATAATAGATTTGAGTCTAACCTTGCAAATTTATAATTTACTTGCAGTTTTCTACAGTTTACGCTTTGATTTCTCACAGCTAAATCTCATAGATACTTCAAAAAGTAGTGGTCTGCCCATTACACTAACGGGTCTTTATCTTTAATCAACTGAAGCGATAAACAAACCCTTTCCAACAAACTTTTAAATTTTAATCTCAGTTTTTCAACTTCCCGCTAAAAAATATTAAAATACTTTTAATTTTCAAATTTCCCGCTCTTTTAAGTGATTCCAGCAATTATTTGAATTTTTAAATTTCAATTTCCCGCAAAAAATCAAATATGGAATTAATTTTAAATTCCTCCCAAAATATTCATTTTAATATATTCTTGGAACCTTTCCATTAAAATTACAACATAAAATCATGATAAATCCACAAACCTTTCAAATACTGAAACATTTTCTTAAACCAACTTTCCAAATAACATCCCTTCATCTCCATTTTTTGTATATTGTCAAACAACATTTACTGCTCCTCCCTACCTCTCTATACAATTTTAAGTAATTCCTCTATTATCGATCCACCATAGCTCTGCTAATCAGTCTGCCCTTCGCCAGTCTCCAAACCGACTGACCGTTTGTGATCCTCATGCGCAATCATCCCTCTCATCCATCCTCCCTGATTGATGAGCCAGTTAACCCTAGCGTATAAAATGGGCTAATGTTTGTACAGAGTGCGTGTGTGTGTACACTCAAGAGTGTTTGCTCAAGAATCTCTGTTAATTGAAACGTTTTTTCCCGTCTGCTAGGTGCAAGCACAGAGAGTGTGGATTTACTCCCTACCCCAGGACTCGGAGCTGAATGGACAAAGCCTTTACCCACAGACGAAGGACACGAGAGTGACCCCATGTTTGAATTTGATGGCTCCAGCACTGCCGTCGTAGTTCCCGAAGGTCTTGTGGGTCATAATCCCGGAGACAACTTTACCATTGCAACATGGATCAAACATGCCTCTCACCCCGAGCTTGACAGACACACAAAAGAGCACATCATCTGCAATGCTGATGATCACAGTGAGTTACAATTTTTCCACATTATCAATAAACTCCACCCGCCCTTCTCTCTCACTCTACACCACATCCATCCCCTCTCAGCCCTCTTCTCATCCTCCACATCCACTCTTCAATCCCTCAGCTTTCTCTCTCTCTCTCTCTTCAACTCTTCTCGCAGCTACTTTCCCTCTTTTCAAACTTAAATCTTGAATTTTGTTACCCTCATCCCCGGAGGTTTTCATAATAAGCCTTTTATCCCCATCTTCCGCTCCTCCTCCTCCTCCTCTTCTGTAACATCTTGTTAGAAAACCAAGACTACTTTTATCCAAACAACATCAATTGTTCTCCCACCCTGGGATGACAGTTAGACTCAAGCCAGGCTTCACCAACTACTCCGGCACAGATTCTTACAAGTCCTCTTTTATCACCGTCCCCCATCAATGTTACGATGCTCTAAAATCCCTCCGTAAAATCACATTTTTTCCCGCAGCCTCTCGTCCAAATCCTGTCATCCAGATCAACGAAACCTTTCTTGAGATGACAACTTTACATAAAACTTTCAACTGAGAACCCCAAAGTGATTTCCACCACACAGTCTTTTATTTTTTAATCCCCGCTCATCCTTGGGTCCAGTCCAGCTCTTGGAGCACAACTCTGAAGCATAGAGCCTTCTCTTTCTCCACCCACCTCCACTATAAATGATTCAGTCATGTAGATGATGGAAGCCATGATGAAGATGAATACTACGGCCACGCTCTTAAATAAATCCCACCTTACTGCCTGCCCCCAATTTCACCCGGGTATTAGCCACGCAGCTTCTCTCCTATCCCCGCTGCCTCCACCACGATAATCTACAGCTATTTCTCATCGTACACAACCTCAAAGAACCCCACCAGAACCACATAAATCATTCATTGAACATCACAAACTTTTACTTTCCTCGTACACAATAAACTCTCCAAGTACATGCCAACTTTTAGCTCTTGCTCCAATCCAAATCCTTGCAACCTGGGAACAAAACAAAGTACAAACGAATTTGACGCACATTTCACACAAACATAATATACTTTATCAAGATAAATTTAGATCGAATCCCTCTTCTTCTTCTTCTTCTTTAAAACTTGTGATGTGTTTGTGCGCAAACGAGTAGCTTTTCTTTATTACACTCATCCAAGCCTCCTACATGAGTCCCGTGTGTTTCTGTAACCCGGGAAATTGTTCCAATCCAGGACACAGGCAAATGAGCTTTTCCAGCCCATTATTATATCCCGTGTCCTCATTTCTCTTATTAGTGTCAGTCTTGCAATTTTCTGATAGCAAAAATTGCAATGCGCCAAATAAACAATTGCAGTCATTTACCGCATCAGCCCCTCACTCTTAAACATACGACCGGCTCAGAACAGGAGAACAAAGAGAAGAAAAGTAGAACAGAAAACGAGTTTAGATGGAAGAGATGAGAGGAAGATTCCAATCTTAAGCAGGGCGAGGATAAATTGTAGGCGGATCAATCCTGACTTTCGCTAGCATTTTTCTTTCCCAAAGTGGGAGCAATTAAGCAGGCATACTAGTCTTCTTCTTCCTTTGGTGTGAGGAAGCCCTTCAACCCAACACGACTTTAGATTGGCCAGAACCAGAGTAATTTTGTTTTGGAATTAGGATCTAGACATTGATGAATGTTCAAGATTAAGACGGAGCGTCATCTTGGATGAGTTCCACCATCAGCACGAGTATGCACATTCACACACAGAGAATTCCCTCCTCCTTCTATCATTGTTCCAAACATGGCTCAAATGTCTCCCACACAATTCCCCGCACGACTCCCGTCCAAATCATCTTGCCAGTCCAATGCTTTCCTGACGACACCTCTTCTTCCGACACTTCGTCCGACTTTCATGTCAAGGGCCCTTAGTTTCCAGCAATGGAAGCGGCAATGCGAAACATGTACAATCAACGCTCTTATCTGATTAACAATTTTAAACAAACGAAGAATTTCCTAAGAACTCACGAAAATATTTTAATTGCAACCGTCGTTCAAGTTTCAGAGCGTTGAAAAATCTTTATTGTCTCTGGTTTCAAAGTGAAAGTTCTTGAGATTGTGTAAATCAATTCAATGCAAAATTGCAAAACCTTCCTTCCTCTATCTTCTCCAAGCCTTCGTCGCTGCGCCTCATTAGAAGTTTTGCTGCAAAAAGCCTTGACAGTGTTTTCGTAAGTGCAGAAAAAGAGGAATGGATGAAGCGGATGGTCAGAAGAGAATGAGTTGATGGCAGCGGGCGGTGATGATGAAGGAGAAAAAAGTCAAACGGGAAAAGAATGAACATCAAAAGAAGAGGGAGAAAGAGTAGGGAATGTGCGGAAAATTCGTGAACAAAATTAGACAACCAGCAAATGCTCAAGGAGATGACGAGCGAAAGAACGAGGAGGAAAACAGGAGTGGAAGAGAATTCTTTTATTTTTCCTTATGAGAAAAGAAAAAATCAGTGGAATGAAATTGAGGATCCAATTCTTTGTCTCCTCAACCCTCCCGTCTTCCAAGCCTCAGCTCTTGCTTTGGAAATGGAATATCATGGAAATAGGACTGTATAATATCTAGCTGTCGAGGAGAATAGAGAAAGAAGCTCTTCTACTTTCTCAGAAAAGAACAAAACACTATGCTATTCAGAAGTAGACTCAAGGAGAAAGCTGGCTCCTCCAGGCGGTGCAGTCCTCATCCAAAATTCTCCATCTGTATACTCCATCCCTCGCTATGTTTGTCTCTCTGCTTTCTCCCTCCCCTTCTTCCCCTTCTCCCCCTTATTTCCTGTATCCTCGGGTCGTATTATTTCCACACAGCTTTCACCTCCTTTACTCCTCATGCTCCTACCACTCCTCTTCTACCGCTACTTTTAAATAGAATATAGCATCCAATGAAGCCGAACTTTCTCTCCGGATCTGGGTTAATATTCGTTCCGAAATGCCGGCAGATATGACAAGCTTCCTAAGAAGAGGAATCCGCATCCAAAAAATGTGCTTACAGCTCCAAAGTGTCATTGAATGAGACTCGGAGGAGGCTCCGGAATGCATGTTAATATGGATTCCGGAATGTGCATCAAACGGCCCATCCGAGGAGAGAAATATGAGGAGAAAGTGAGAGAGAAAGCATTCAAACTGAACACCTTTAGGATCGTACTTCTATCCCTTGATTAAGTCATGTGGCTTTGATGCCTCCTTTGCCTCTTTGCTCTTCGGAGAAAGTTGATGGTTCCTTGTTTTCTCCTTGTCAGAAGTAATATATATCGAATCCCTGTAACTTCACAGTCAAATATCAAAGTCTTTTTCATCCACCTTTCTCCCCATGCTTCCCCGTAATTTCAGCATAAATACCTGTTCCCTTATTCCCCCCGCTTGGATGATTCCAGCCGAAATTGGAGAAAGTTAATAACTTTCCAGAAAGGTTTCCTTCTATTCTACTTTCTCTCCCCACCTACTTGCTCATAGGGGTGGAACGATGGAGAATATTCATGTAGATGAACGAGAATATGGACAAATTTCAAGCTTCAATTAACAATATTTTTTATTTTCAGAAATGAATCGTCATCATTTTGCTCTCTTTGTCCGTAATTGCCGATTGATCTTGCTTCTCCGAAGGGAGCACTCTGAAGGAGACCTGAATACGTTCCGCCCGGCTGAATGGAGATGGAAGATTCCTCAGGTAATTTCTAATTTACAGACTCTACTTTTAATTTCGACCATCATTTAGGCCAGGTGCTTGCTTTGTTAGTCATTTAACAGGAAAACTTTTAGAATCCACCTGATTTTCATTTAACCGAAAATAATTAATGAAGAGAATCCCGTTTAGGACACTTTCACTCCGAACATGAAACGTCCATCTCGAGCTCACGTTAACACCAGTTTCTACTGTAGACGGCTAAATTTATATTCATTTATGCAAGTCAGCGTCCATGCATTTGTTTATGTAGCTTCAGCTGTTATTTACTCTAAACAAAATTGTTTGCACAAATCCTCCCAGAGTGAAAGCGAATAAGTTGTCAATATGATTGGTCGGAAATTTTGTAAATATTGCCGTACCAATTTGGAATGCAAACGACAAGAGTGGAGAAAGTCTCAAAGGATTTTAGTTCCTCCGCCTCCATAAATATTACTTATTCTAACGACACTTATTCTATGCAGCGATAACATTCCAAACTCAAATTATTCCTCGTCCTTAGTACAACTCCGAATCTTCAACACATCTTCGGTTAATTATACTCTGGAAACAACCAAAGAGAAAATCATGCCCGCGAAGCGGCTTGAGTGCCTACCGCCAACAGTGACTTCAAATTCAAAAAAGGCTTTAAAAAACCTATTTTCTATGCGAGTACTTGCTATTATTCAAATGGTGAAAACATTATCAAGACTCTCTGAAAAATGTTTACCTCAAGGGCTTTCTGTACAAGTATTTTCAAAAAAATCAGCAGTTTTCACCCTTGGCCTTAGTTTTCGCAATATTTAATTGGCCTTGCACAGAATTCAAACTTCCCTCTTTACTTATGGTTCTTAATTCCTGGTAGTTTCGTAGGCATATGAGCAATCCACTTTGCCAAAGCTCGAAAACCGGTTTAATACTGAACCAAAACCCAGTTGTTGACTCAACTTGTGGTTGAGAATAGCGGTAACCATTAGTGCCCGGCAACCTTTCCTCATTTTGAACTTTCTGGCTTCTCTTGTACAAGTTTCTTTGAAATATGAATTCGCCATTACGTTTGCTTATTCAAGAGCAGCGGGCTAAGAGCTGGATAGCTTTAGTTTGTTTAATGGACAAGATCAGAGAGATTTGTTAAAACAACTTCCGGGAAGATACGGGTATTGGCAAAATACGTTTTACAGTTCACCCATTTCGGGTTTGAACCCGCTTTAATCTAGTATTTGTAGAGAGTAGCTGGACAAGGACAGCAGGCTGTGGTGTCAGGGACGGATAGCTACAAGGTACGTGGGCCAGTTCAGGATAGATGGGAAAATATCCAGCCGATTCCTGGAATAAGGAAAGCAGCCAATTCTCGTCCCGCATTTCTCTATGACTCACAGTGACAATTTCCAGAGAGATTGTGTAAAACCAGGATGAGACAGCTTGGACAGAAACGGTTTTCCGGAGGCCTTGGCTCCGGGGAAACGTTAATGGTAGAATCGATAAACTGAGAACAAGATAGCCGCGGAATCGGTTGAACAAAGAGTAATTACTAAAGGCAGTTGATTCCAGTAAACCCACTACCATCTACATGTTTCTTATCATCTCACAACTCCTTCGCTGGGGATGGTTCCATTGTGGACGCTTTTAGTACTACCTACCATATTCAGCTGGCGCTGACGGCGTATCGAAAGCAAATACCATGTGGTTCTCCACATACCCAAAAATATTTTATCGGATACGATTCTTTTTTTCATTAAACTCATACCTAACTAAAACGTACTCGAACATATTTTAATTAAATACTCTACCTGCGGTTCACTTCAATCTAGAAATCATAAAGTGAAAGTCTGCTTTCTCTTGATATCATATACAGTAGCTACCTTTTTTATTGATTCGTTTAACCTCTGGTTAAAAGCAACCCGTACGTTCCGAATATCTGATACGAGAACGTAGATGACCTACGGAGAAAATCCATATCAATCGCATTACGGTCACCTGGATGAAAGTAGATTTCAAAATCCAAAACCCCGCCCTTCCAAAGAGTTCCATCCTGAGAATATGAATGAGCCGGCTAATGCTGCATTGTTTCTCTGAAATTGCAAGATAGGTTATGCTGGAGAATAGTACACATAAGATTCCATCATCCCATTCCCTTGTATCCCGTCCTCCTCCTCCTTGCTTTCTCCTCTCCAGGGTTTAGATAATACATTAGAGAATTGAGTAGATAATTCCGGAAATGTGTTGCCCGAGAATAACGGAAGTGCGTCCTATTCCCGAATGTGCATAACCTTTTGGATTCCATTAAAAATTCATTCCCCGTATTCCCAGTAACGCCATCCCGCTCCATCTTCTCTTCCAAAAGGGGGCGTGGATGAGCATTAAATGTAGTTTTAGTTGTTAGATAAGAAGAGAATTCCAAAACCTTGAATTTAGTTTCCGCTTTACCCGAGAACCATTAAGGAATTATTCTCTTCTTCACATTCTCTCCCCGGAAGAAGTTGAGCAAAGAAGGGCGGGAGCAAACCTGGTGAAAGTTTGAGGAGAAAGCTCCAAAGTATTTGTTTAACAAAGAAGACACTTTTTCTTCACGGAATCTTTCCCCATAAAATACATTTCCCTTGATAAGGGAATTTAAATGCATCCCAAGAAGCTGTCCTAATATTCCTCTTAAATTCCAATTAGGAAGAGGGCATGCTAAAATCCAGGCATAGATTTTCATGAATTCCCTTCCACACTCCCCATTCCATAACCTTGCAAAAACTTACAAGTTCATAACATCCTACATCTGTTTTATTCCCTCCCTGGTTCTGAATGTCGATTCAAAGGTAGCTCTTCGGATACAACATAGTTATTCTCCACACAGTGCTCAACAAGGGGAAAACTTTCTCTCACATTCATTCAAGACTATGGCCAGTAGTTATGCGGTTTCCGTTATGTCTTCTCCGGCTTTTATTCTATAGTCATTGAATAGTATTATCCTGGTAATAGTACGCGGGCCAGTGAGCTGTAATTTTCTACATGCTCTCAATAATAATACCCGGTATTCTACTGTAGTAAGAGAGAAAGGAGCAGGATATTCAATTGATTTTCTCCCAATGACGTAGGCATGTAGTCTCTCAACTGACAGCTGCGTAGCATAGATTCATCCCCCGCTCCTTCTTATCACCCACCTATTAATTCTCAAAACTCAATGCTTGAAAATCAATTTAAACGTTTCGTCTTAAGACTCTTCAGACACGGTGTAGCTGACAGGTCTTCATTAGGACCCATCTTAGCTTCCTTATGTAAGGAGGAGGAGGTTTGTTTAGCAAATTAATTTTACTTCACTCTCCACACTCTCTTCCCGGACTTGAACATTTCTATTAACACTTCCAGCTCCTAACCTTTCATTCTTGTCTTTCTCCTACTTTCTCCTATACTTTCTACTACTTACTCCTACACTTTCTACTTACTTACTCCTATACTTTCTCCTTTCTCCTATACTTTCTCCTACTTTCACCAACACCCCATCCTTAGTATATACCGGAGATTTCATACCCCCTCCAGTACCGACCAACTATAGCTTTCTCCAAAATTTCAATCTTTTCCGCATGTATTACTTTCACCCTCCTTTATTAAAAACCCGACCCTACGCACATATGCTCCCTCCGACTTTCTCCAAGCCTCTCCATGTATGCATCTCCCTTTTGCACAATCACTTTCTCCAATAACTCCACGTTTGCTTTCCCTACGGTACTGAGCATAACACCTACGTCCATTACCATCAGTTTGCAACTCAGCTTGGCTAGAGTGAATATTTGCAAATTCCCAATCTACTTTATGTAAAAGCCAGAGAGGCGCAAAAAACGGGGATTTCAACAAAGGTCACGTCATCTTTGTCTCCAAGGGACCTGAATTCAAAAAACTGATCCAAATTGAATGCGAGTGTCTTGTGTAAACCGTGAGGTGAGCAAAGTCAAGGGTACTTTTCCAATTTCCAAAGAATTTATTAAGCTTCTTTTCCAAGCCAATCCCTACAGGAATCACAGGAACGTCAATAGCATTTGCAAACTGAAACCTCATGTCCTACTTTTCCGCATCTACATTTCGCAATGTATTCAATTAGTGATAGGTCATGCGAAGAGAAAGGGGTGCTCTGGAGAAAGCCACGGCTCATTCAGTCTCAAGAGCCTCCACACACAAAAGGAAGAGCGATGATGATATCCAGCACAACTACAGAGTAAATGTTGCGTAATATGTTTGATGTACAGATTTGCATGATTCCCAGAGCCCCCGACACAAAGAGCTCCCTATTTGTCTTAGTCTTCAGCATAACGGCTTTTTTGGCTGCATGCAATTTTTAGCCTTCGTTTTTTTCTTTTAAAGGTGAAGGGTAATGGGATGGAAAAAATAGGAGGGATGCACGTCATGGGTGCTCTGTCACCCTCTTTTACTTTCTTCTCTTTGCTTTCTCCTCTTTACTCCTCGCGAGGAGAAAGTAGGAGGCAATCATCAAACATCCTATGACATTATGAGGTACGGTCAGGGCAACGAGGAGAAAGCGGTGCCAAGACTAAAACGGGCAGTGTCGGTCTGTAGCAAGCCCGCTCCACCTTAAGAAAGCAACCCTTGCTTTCTCCAACTTTCTCCATCTCCTCTCTTTTACCAAAAGAGAAAGTACAGACTCTCACATGGCAACACGTTACAGAAAAGAAAGCTCTTAAAGCTGCTGAGAAGACGGGGTAGAGTTTAATTGCATGAAGCAGAGAGGAGAAAGCACGCCATAGTTATGGCAAGAAGAAGAGAAGAGCAAGAACATTAAGGAGATAGCAGATGGGCATAAACTTGTAATTGATTTTCGACCAGCTATCCTCTTCCTAGAGCCCTGGAGTGTGCTCTGTAATATTTCACCGGATTTACAACCTTGTTGTCTAATATCACGGAAATTGAGTTTCTTGTCGAGTTTCATCATTACGATAATGTGGGAACAAGGTGAAGGGGCGGAGCGAAACCCCTCCCATTAAAACCTCCTCTCCAGTGAAGCAGCTTCAGTAAACAAGCATACCTATTAAGCGGAGCGCCAGTTTCAAATAACAAGGGGCGGGGAGAAAGTTAATTAAATGGAAACACATATAGAGGGAGCACTATGCTAATTACCTGTCGCTACATGTTTATATACATGTTCCCTTTTTATAAGGTTTATTTTCAAAAGAGATTCACCCAAGCGTAAATTTAACAATATCTCACTCAACAACCTTTCAGTCCCTTATGCTACTTTCAATATCCGCGGAGAAAGCGTAAACGCCAAAGGCGGTGAAAGTTGCAGCCTACTGGATGAGCATCTATAGTTTCCAGACCAAACCAACTGAAATCCTTCATTAGTGCTCATCAAAATCTGCGCTAGTTTCAATTTCAATCGTCCTTTGATTCAACTCAATGAGTTGCACACTTTCACTCAAATCTCAACTCAAGCTCCACATCCAAAGAGAAAGTTTAATTTAATTCTCCAAGGTCACGTGTCATCCTTTACAGACTTTTTCCCACTCCAAAAACTTTTTAATCAAACTAAATCCCATCTCAAGGCAATTTTCAAAAGTATCCGCCAATCGGTCACAAGGGAAGAGAAAGCACGACACAGTCAAATGAGCTCTCGATTATTGCATCCAAGGTAACTTTCAAATCGCCCCGCATCAACAAAGCCATGAATAGCGCCGTCGTAGCCACCCAATTCACAAGAATCAACCCATCTTGCATTTTCTCATTTATTCATGGCTTACACGCCGAGCTTGTAAATTATGCGGAAGGGAGTGGAAATAAGTTCGGTCGAGAGAAGTAGTGGCTGTCGGATGGATAGAACTGGAAAATGTATATCTAATCCGTGACTAGAATTTTAAGACCTTATTTGAATTGTACGCTCAGATCAAGCCCAGGAATCTCTGGATTAGCCTCTAACGTACATAAAGCCACACACGCTTTCTGTAATTAGCCTTTCCCTGGACGTCTCTTTCAAGCTTCCCTGTATTCCATCAGCCGCCCTCCTCTCCCCCTCTTACAGACTTGATCCTTCTCTCTCCAACCCGTCCCCTTCTTTGGCCAGGAAGAGCGACAGTAAAGGATTAGCTTCCTTCTTTAGTTTCCTTAGATGTGGAAACATCTTTGAATAAATTCTCGAGAAGATTCTCCGAGAAAGAGTGAAAGTAAGAGAAAGTGGGTGAGTGAAAGGCCGGAAGAGAAAGCAGTGAGAGAGAAAGTCTGTATGTGGGATTCCTATACATTTTAAACAAGATTAATACTGGAAAAGTAGTGTTCCCTTTTCAACTAGATTATGTATAGCACATAATGTGTTTTCATATAAGCCGGACCAACCCAACCCCAGGAAGCTCTAGAGAGAATCCTTAAAAGTACACTTTCCTTGCGCTGAACCATTTTTTGGTAACGTCAAACAAGATTTTACCTTCTGCCTTTCCAGTACACTAATAATGCAAGAGGACTCGGCAAAATGAGCTTTGATATTATGAAGCAGTTTAAAGATAATCTAAAAAACTACAGAAAAGTCAGTATGCAATCTACACATGAAGCTAATCCAACAAGATTCTCATGACATTTATTTCATTTCCCAGGTTTGCGATGACGAGTGGCATCATTTCGCCGTGTCTGTTCAATTCCCGGAGGTCCAACTCTACATCGATGGCGTGCCGATGAGACAAGACAAGAACAACCCCGAAGTAATTGACGACTGGCCTCTCCATCCCGCCAAAGGACTCAATACTTCCCTCAGCATCGGTGCCTGCTGGCAAGGGTCTGAGAACAAGTTCAAGCATCATTTCAAGGGATACCTCGCAGGTCTTTCTTTACTCATGGGTAAAACCGAAGATCCTCAAGTATTGTCCTGCCTTCACAAATGCAAGGAAAGTCTCGAAGTACCCGGCATGGAAGTTGTTCAACCCGGAATGCAGCTCATGACCAACACGGGTAAGCATAGCATCATCTAGTTTACCAACCTCCCCTCACACAGTCCCTATAGGGATGCCGGAACTATTTCTAATAAATCCTCTTTTCCTTTCTCTAGATATGACGGACATAACTGTTGAGGGCGATAACACAACGGATATTGAGAATTTGATTCGTCGCGTCGGCTACATCAATTCCCGTGAATTCCCGACACCAGGCCGCCGAAATCTTCATTTAGCTACCAAAGTCATGTAAGTTACTTCCCATTACACCATACAGCACCGCTGATTCATGTTCTATTCAAAATGATTTTAGTGCAGTCCTACTGCAAGCAAAGTACCATAATCTCCTGGAATTCAACCTTCAAGATTTACCCTAGCCTCAAACACGTTTAGGATAGCAAGTTTTTTTCAACGTAACAGGAATCCCGTCCATGTTCTCGTACTGAAAAACGGGGTTGGGCAAGTTTGACACAGCAGGAATCGAGAAATCAGAGCGAGCTTTTACATTTTGTTTAGACACCTTCTTGTAGCGATAAAGCCACCACCACGCTCCTTGACAGCCCTGGAACAGACAAAGACGGCAGTTTGTATGCTAGTAGCATAGATTTACAGTATGGGAAAGCAGTGAGGAATATCTGGGAAATGTGTCGGATTTTTTCACAAACACAAAGATAAATTATACACAGCCTCCTAAAACTCTCGGCCACCACCTGAGCTTACGATACTGTCTGTGCAAGGTAGACGACAGCTTTAACTCTTTTCCTCTCCTATCTTCCAAGTACAACCAGCAAGCTATAACCACCGATATGAGCTTTTAAAATTGCACACTGGAGAGAAAGATACTTTAGAAATAGCACGAGCCTCTGCTTCGTCTTCCAGCAGTATCAGTCTTCGGACCTTCTTCCACCTATACCACATAAGCACAAGCAAGCGAGAGAGTGTACACCCTAGTACTGCCACGCTATCCCCATAGTCTCAAATTGGCTTCTCCAGGCCAGATTCCGACCAATTTCGCCACAGTTCTTCCTCAAGTATGTCATACGGGGACCCGAAAGCTGTCTCACAGGGGTCGTTTAGTCTTATTTCAACGACCTGGAATTCTGATAGTAGCCTTTTATATTATCCTATAGCAGAACTTCTGCTGCAGAAGTGATTGGCCATATCGGCAAAGTAGACGGACATTTCAGCACCTTCCTTTTGTACCTCTACGACCGATGCAGATTTAAGGCCTTTGTTAAAGCTATCCATCCAATTCCTCATTTTACTGTATCCTATCTAAACACATCTAGCATTTGTAAGCTCGTCGTTATTGCTCCAGCATGTTTCATCTTAAAAGCATGTCCCCGTATATTTTCAAACTTCCCCTCGCATTCCTTTCCTTGTAACTCTCTTCCCTCATCTCCCTGTATCGTATTTTAAAATAGCTTTACCAAAGACTCCCCCCTTGCTCTTACTTTTGTAACTCCAACTTGGACCCATGTTTCGTAGAAACCACGCTGTAAAATGTATGTTTCACCAGTCTTGTTACTTCCGTTTCATTCATGTGGCCAAATGAGAGTTCTCAGAAGCATTATCATAAACGATGCTATTAGCTTGCGGAGCTTTTCAAATTGAGATGATGATAGCTATATGCCCGTCCGATGCGGGAGAGTAAATAGGTTCAACTTGCCCGGGTAGTAGCTTCAAAACACAGGGTACCCGCATCCCCGTTCCACAGCAATGAGGATATGCCCTTCGAAATGTGTCCGTGTTTAGGAAACGACCCGCCATTACTATCCAGCACACAAATAACTCCATCTCTTGCTATTCCAGTTGCGAGACCGGAAAGATGATCAAGATAATTCCATCCGATTCCTTCATAATGGTTTTACCACCTCAAAAGCCTACAATTGAAATCAACGGAACAAGCAATTTGCCCCGAGACTACGAGGATTTCCGTCTTGGAGTTCGAGTCTTCTCCGATGTTCGTGTCACAATTTCTTCCGATCGGGATGACAATGAAGAGTGGAGAAATGGTGAGTACTTTCTACCTCTTATCCCTCCTCAACCTCATCTACCTTATCATCCTAGCATGTGTACAAACCGCATTTCCTCCAACCAACGCGTAGGTGTTCAATGTAACGAGGAGAGAACCCCCTTCGAGAACAATTTCCTCGTATTCTTCTTCCTTAATCTCTCTCCCTCCTCATCATTCCATAAAGCTTCTCAAGCGCCTCCCGGGTAGCCCGTGCCACACTCACCTCCCTCCCCACCCTGCGAACACCCCTCCACAACTTTTTCATTAGCTTCATTTTTAATAGCCAGCCGTAGCTTAAAGTAGAGACGTCCCACCAAAACATGCTCATCATCACGCTCATATCTGACACTAATTTATTGTTCCTCTTCCTCTCGGACCAGTTTCCAACCTTGTGTTCATCCTCATATGGATCAACATTTTTAATTCCAAATAAGGATTCTCGTCCAATATGAGAAATTTATTAGACAGACCGAGTTTCACACCACCCAAACCAAGTAGTTACAGTCTTCCCTCAAGGAACAAGTTGTGGTCCACATCGTCTTCTTTACCTTTGTGAAACATTTAGTAAGTCTCAGAGACAGACGGACAAAATGAACAAGTTTTTTTTTCTAGGCCGCGAAACAGTCCCAGAAAGAACAAATTCTACAGTCTAGTAGTCATTTTTTAGTTCAGCAAGGGAAGACTTAATGATGAGCTACGGCTACAACCGCTACTTCCACCTTATGCACGCTTCCAACGCCCTTGTTTACCCAGTTCCATGTTTACTTTACACATGAGACTTGAAATAGTTGAAAGGGCATAAATCCCTTCATCTAATGTACTTGCTCAAGCCCAAGAAAACGAGCATGTAGCACAGGCCCAAACTCATCTTCCAGCCAGCACTAGCTGCCTAAAAACATCCTCCCCAACCTGACTGGAATATAGCTAGCGAAGATTCTTTTTCAAGAGTGTCGTATACTTACGGGAAGTGATACCAAGCAACGACCATTAGCAATGGTTTTAGCTTCAATATTTCATCCAGACACCTCCCGAGAGACTTGCCTGATAGATACACAACGCAGAATCTCACCAATTTCCGTAACAGCTGAAAAATATAGCTACAAAACATTAGCAGAAACTCCGAAAGTGAATATACATTAATGTCCCAAAATCCTAGTTGTTAATGAGAAGAAATCCTTGAAACTACACGATCATCATAAAACCCACAATCTTAAATCATAACTAATTACAAAAACACCTGAGTCTCCAATTCCTATTTTACTAAGAGCATATAAAATTTCACCCGACAGGTTTTCCGTTTAAATAAACCCGGGTAATCCTCCTAAAATATATATTTCAAAACGTAAAAAAACCAAAACTGTAAAATATCACTCCTTCCTTCCCGAATCCCTCAGGAGGAGAAACCGTAGGAAGACTTTTGAAGAGAGCAAGAAAAGATGGGAAAACAAGGTTCATTTTAGCTTAGCACAGCACACATTTTTTCATCCGGGTGGATAGAATAAGCTCCCAGGCTTTCCTCCCACAGTCGGTTTCGCTTGTCGCTTCCCTTATTGTTATTATTATGAAAAAAGGGTGTTGAGGGAAAAGGAGGGAGTGTTGTTGGTGGTTTGAATTATGACCAAGTGATGGTAATGTTGAATGAATATAATTTATGATCAATGATTCATGTAATTTTTTCCTCGAGTCGACGTGTGGAACACGCATAAAAGACTACGCGTTCCACCTATTTTTAGCAGTCTTCCGTATACATTTTCTCAGAAACCCAAGATTACCTAGGAAATCGGAGACAGAGTAGGAGGAGGAGACCCAAACCGCGTTTCTCATAGATGAACTCAAAGGCATTATGGCAGAGATGAAAAAGAAAATCCAAGGGGAAAAAATCCTTAGAAAGCGTATCGAAATACTCGAGAAGAGACTAAGAGATGGAACATTTTCAAATACGCCCAAATACTTTCTGATAGGCATTACGATTTTGTCTATTTCCACAAAATAATCGTCTTAAGTTCACATTGTCTGTACACTTCCTCCTCACTTTTCTCCAATTCTAAAAAACCTGGAGATTACTTTGAGTATCTGTGTGTGTATTTTTGAGAGCCAAGTAGCCGTCCACTATTTCCTCTCCCTTTCCAAAACTCATCCTTACCAAAAGCTTTTCAGATGAGTCTACGAGTTTACCCGAAACTATGGATTTTAGCTACGGTCCTATAACAAGGATATTCTCCCTAAATTATCCGCCATCCGGGAAGAATCCAAAAGTATCCTCATCTGTAGCTATCTCCGCCGCTGCTCCCTTAACTTTTTTAAACAGTTACGCTCACTCGCTCTTGCTCACCCTCCTCATTTCTGGATGAAGGGATATGATTCCTAGAACTGTTTCATCCTTCTCACAAGTGCACACATGTGGAATTGAATTGGATTTAGTTGGATTTAAATCCCGGGAAACATGAATATCATTCCTCCTTCTCCCAGAAAGTTAGACATACGCATCTGTACACCCAAAATTTTAAATACAGCCGCGTAGCCAGACCAGCAAAGCAACGTTTTACATACAAATCAGACTTGCTTCTTAACAAGATTCAAGAAATATTCAAACTAAACCCATTTTTGCATTAATTACATGTGCTAACGCTCCGTAAAAGCCCATCCTATAGAAATTACAATGACGAGGCACCAGCATATGGAGAAAGCACGTTGGAGCGTGAAGTGAAAGTGAGCAATCTAATTAGATCAAATCTTAAGCCATAAACGTAGAAGGTTTCTGGGCCTTTGCCCTGAAAACCCTAGTAGCCAATTTCCAGAGGGCGCTATAAGCTCTATGGGATCTCAGACTAGATGAGTACAGAACGTCTTTTACGACTTCTTTTAAGCCCGTAAAGTACACATGGGAGGGGCCAAAAATTCCAAATCTTAGTGGGTTTGTAAGATGTATTTACAAAAAAAGTAGTTTCAGGTGTATATATTTGGCCAAGTTGGCCACCATTTTTGTTTGACTTATAAAAATGTTATCGATTCAACTAAGAGAAGGTGGAAACGCTTTGCTACAGCATTCCAAACTTTATGTGTCCAAGGCGGATGGATGGATGATGAGATGGACTTATGTATACACGTAGTATATACTTTTTACTCGTTGTTATTCTATTATTTTTGTTGAAAGGTAAACATGCGAGAATGTAGGCTTATGGATTCTTTAACGATTCCCATCTACAAACTAAACCAGGTTTCTAGGTATTTTTAAAATCCTCCCATTTCTCACCCTCAGTTTTACCCGCAGTACTAAAATATTGTGTTTTAAAATGTACGTGTTTTAAAAGTCAAAGATGTAGGTGTTTTTTATTCAAAAATTGTGCAAGTATCTGTGAGTGAATTCTCTTGGAACCCAGAAAATGTGCAATGTAGCAATTACCAAGTTGTTGGACAGGAAACTTAAAAGCGAAAAGAGTTTCCGAACGAAATTCTTTCCGGGTACCCATTTTTTCCCCTTTTCCTCTTTGCTTTCCATTTCCCTTTTTGGCAAACGGCCCTGAATGCCTCAATGGTGGATTCAAAGTGTTGATTTAAGAGAACATGCTGTATTTTCCATCAGTTGACACAAGAAATTCTGATAAAAAGAGCTGATACCATCATGTATTTAACTTATAGACATAAGTATCCTTAATGCTTCTACGAGCTTCCCCTATCCACGACATCCAGTAACTGTTCCCAAGGGAACTCATAACTCCTTTGGATAACTTCATTCTTCTATACGGCATCAGACTGTACTATGGTTAGTTATGTATGCACGAAACTATTTAAGTTTGTCTAGCTTTCGTCAATTATGTTGCAGCGGCAGAGATGTCAGCGCAGTAGCGAAGACAGAGCGCTTATACGTATAAGACGGTTCCGTCTCGGTGTATTCCAGTCAATACTAGACTAAAGTTTGATCCTTTTTAGTTGCTATCTAAAATTGTCGTCTTGGCTAAGTTGGAGATATTTCGAGTTCTCCCCTTTCCTTTCCAGCCTCTCTCCGTAAATGTGTGCTCTGGATGTTTGAAGAGGACGGCTAAGAGATAAAGAACTAAATGGATTGAATCCCAAAGAGTCTGGGAAGTCTATTGTTGAGTGAAACGTACTTAAGTATGGAGGACAGAACCCCGTGTGAGTGTGGAGGAAGGGGCTGGTTGGAATGACAAGACGAAGCTCTATTATGTTAAGAAAGAAAATCGGGTGGTGAAGAAAATCCGGCAACGGATTGAGAGGGAGAGAGAACAAGCTTTAGTCCCAGATGTTGGCCCCGAATTACCCGGCTATTGTATGATACCATAGCTTCATACTTTCCTAACCCTGTCTGGGATCCCTAAAGGGAAACTGGGAGGGGAAAGCGAGCGTCGTTCCTGAGAGAGGGATCGTTCAAATTGGAATTTGTACAGAATTCCTAGGAATATTTTTGGTTCTGATTTCTTCAAATCCTTCCTCCTCCTCCTGAATCTGATGTTAAAATGAATATTTTTTTTCAGGAGAACCCGTGAGCGTTATTGAAAGAAAGCTGGATGCCTGTACCGTCTCCGTCTACCCACCCTTGAACCCGGATCATGAGAGTCTAACCGTGCCGGAGAATATGCTCAGTCAATTGGGCATTGTGGAAAAGATTACAAATGACGGTGTTTTGTTGACTGGGGCTGATATGATCTACAATTACGAGCAGGTGAGTCTTGCAAATTTTCCAAAGTTTTCTTCAACATAGTTACATCATGATTCCACTTCGATTGGGCACAAGCCGTAGAAACGTTTCCTAACAATCAAACTCCAGAATCATATTCCCGTTAAATATAATTGCAACAAAACTCAGGGAAAGAAATAACAATTTCAAAGTAAAAAAGTATGGATTCGATCAGAGAGTCATGCAAATAGAGATCCCAGGAGAAATGATGCGAAAAACTTTCTCGTACTTCTTTCTAGCTAATGAGGAAGGTGAAAGTAAAGAAGAGGGTGAAAGCACGGGAGAAAGAAAATATTGCAAAAAAGATAGCCTGGAAAAACTTTCTCCTAAAAGAGCGCAGATAATTAGAAAAGTTATCTCCATCAAATGTCGTTATTGTGAAGCCTAGCTAAATGATAGTCTTCGTAGTTGTACGATAGCTAGTACTTCTCTCCTACATCCCGTCTCCTGCCTCTCAGAATTAAGTGAAATGGGAGAAGGATTTCATCATGTATCTTCCTGTGTGTGTGTGTGCAATGAACGTTTCTGGAATACGAATGAAGGGATTTGAGACGAGGATAGATCGCTAGCGTGCCTTTCTTTGTCGAGCATGCGTACTTTTTCGGGTGAAAGTTTTTTCAGCCAAACTTGCTTCCTTAGTTCCTACTTACCAGCGTCTATATCGAACCTATTTCATTCTTCAGGTCCTCCGTCAAATTCAATACAGCAACAAGAAGCCCGCATATTACTTGAATCGCGCTTTCAAATTAATATGCTCCGAACTAAATGGCCGATTTACAAGTAACGAATATGTTCAAACGGTAAGTTTCCAATTCAATGCTCTTTACGACTTTTGAATAATTTAAACACCAGGATTTTTCACAACAGACTTAATGTACCGTTTATTCTCAAAAAAATTTAATAATCGTTCGATTTTGTTTCCTCGCTCCGCCCAGTTGACCGTCATCCATCCCGATTTGAGCAAGAGCACCGAAGATCCTTACATGATTTCCTCTGCTGACCGAGCTGCCGAGATGCACGCAGAGTTGGACAACAATCTCGTGGCTCATATAGAAAAGGACGAGCACCGCGTCGATGTCAAGCCCGCACATTTACTCAATGATTTGTATTCCGGCTCTGGCCTCTTGGAAGGCAGCCAACAAGCTGTCGGAGCCACCCACGCCGTCACAGTCATCATCGTCGTTTGCGTCGGTTTCCTTCTATTCATGATTGTCTTGGGAGTGATTCGCATCCGAGCAGCTCATCACAGAGCTAGTCAGGAAGACTTGGCGGATGCAGAGATGGCTTGGGATGATTCCGCTCTTAACATCACTGTCAATCCAATGGAGGTTAGGTTTTTCCAAAAAAAATCACTAAAATCCCCTAAAATCAAAGCTACAATTTTTACAACGCTTATTCCATTTCCAGAACTTAAACGCTACAAGCGGCGTAGCTGTTGTCGGAACCGTCGACGAAGGAGACGAGAGCTGGGACGAGGATGACGACGCATCCAGTTATCGGGATGACGATTCCTCAACGGACGGCGATGAGGATGGCGAAGATCATGTTAGGATGTCACGACGTGTCTCCGTAAAACCCCTGTCATGTCCCGCACCCACTCCGTCCCAAACTATTCCAACCCCCGTCCCGGCAGCAATCCCTACCACAAATAACTCTTCAAATGGAAAGCACAACAAAGAATTAGAATGGGATCATTCCTCCATGTAAAACTTACCATTTTATCAAGGACTGGGCGGCGAGGGAAGAAGAAAACAATCCAGAACAAAAAACCCCCTCATTCAAAATCCATTCAAATCCTAAATAGAATTACGACGACAAATACGAAAAGCGGAATAGACAATTTACAAACTCGTTTCTCACCTTTTCCTAGCCCACTATATTCTTTAACCCCTTGTGTTAATTAACTCCAGAAAACAAACACCATATATTCAATCCAGGCCCCCAATTTTAAAATATTTTCTATTCCTCTAAAATCATCCCTTGAACCCCTCCGTCTAGATTTTAAGCAAACGTTTTAATTTAAGGAAACTTGAATGAATTGCGTTGAGCGAGAATGAAACTTGTAGAAACAATTTACAGCTTGTAGTTTTTTTAAAACCTAGGTAAAAAGAAATCAGCTTGATTTCCTCCATCCATAACTAACAAATCCTGTAGCTTTTTTCAACTCTGTCAACAGCAATTGTCTATAATTTAGCAATTCGTTTCCCATTCAAATTATTCCTCCGTAAAACGTACCTGTGCATGTGCATGGAATTCACAGTTTTCCTCGAGTCCCACACGCTCCTGAGTTTACTTACTTTCAAAGAGCTAACATATGTTATTAACTTTAGCTTAATCAAAATTAGTTTAATTATTTTATCTCGTATTATGAGCTTATTAGTCCGTACTTTCTTGGCACAGCCTTCGTCTCCCGCTTTCCAAGAAGCATCTTTGAAAGATGCAAACACAGACTTGAAGAATATTCCAAGAAAGTCCAGACTGAAGTGTTCATTCAAATTTACTTATTTGTGTTGTCCAAGAAACACTGTGAGGATTCAAGTTACGTCAGTAACTTCAAGTCCCCCGCAGTTGTTATATAGTCACTAACCCATTGTAAAAAAATTCCAAAAACTTAATTGCTTTTAACCCTGTGCCATAACAAATATAGGATGGATTCAAGTGTTCTTTTACTCGAGCACAATTTATAGCCATAACTTTATCCCCAG
Source organism: Sminthurides aquaticus (assembly GCA_906901655.1). Taxonomy (NCBI): domain Eukaryota; kingdom Metazoa; phylum Arthropoda; class Collembola; order Symphypleona; family Sminthurididae; genus Sminthurides; species Sminthurides aquaticus. The sequence continues at coordinate 329,074 of CAJQTT010000007.1, forward strand.
TGAGCCCAAATCCGGCAGATTAATTAACTAATTGTAGATTTTAATTTCCAAGATGAACCCAGAGGTAAACATAGAGTATTTTCATTGTGACTCTTAGAGATTTAATTGTAGCTTTTGATCCTGGGTTGCATGGAAGAGAATATGTGTGGAAGAGGTGACTTAAATGATAGACCACAATCATAAGAGAATCTTTTTTAGTTGTATTGCAATAAGTCATTAATTAGTACGCACTTTTGAGGAGGAGTTGAAGAAATATAATTTTTAAACTGTACCAATGTTAAAGGTAAACCACGGAGACTTTCTCCGTCTTTTACGAGATCAGACGAGTATCCATTGGAATTATACCCGAGCATTACATATCCTGAGCCTGTTGCCGTATTTGTCAGAGGAAGAGCCATTGATCCGATACTGATCAAAATTCCCAGCTTTAATTCCTGCATCAATCTTTATCATAATATTCCGCTTATTCTAAAATCTGCTAGCTTTAGTGACATAGTATTGGATGATTTTTTTAAAAGTATTAATTTGTATTACGTGCTCTTTTCGTATTCAATATATAATAATATATACAACAACAGTACATTCCAAAATGTTATTATTTACTTTTAAAAATACAACATGTGAAAAAACCTTGTGGCATTCACGTAGCGTCTGTCAATTCAAGTGAAGCAAGTCAAAATTAATGTCGGATTCCAATTAAAATCTGGAAAGGATTTTCAAAAACAATTGTGTTCGCGCCAAAAGCAAGCGGTTGACCATTGAAACAGCCAGCGCTAACATGTAAGTAAAACCTCAAACCAGCAGAGCATGCAGCGTACCCACAAACGTTTTGTGCTCCGTACACAAACGAGTATAGCGTCTGGAAAATCTTTGAACTACCCTTAAACGACATTCACTAAAATGATGTAATCAGGAAATGAAAGAATTGCACAACAATGCTTCATAATACCGTGTGTAAAGCGTACTTATATCCACAAAATAGTTAAGTCGGCAAGGAGGTAAATGACAATTTAATGTGTCGAATTAAAGTGGATGCGAGTTCGCTAATATGAATAGTATAAAATTAAATAATTATATATATTCAACAATATTAATAGGCATATATACTGTAAGCCAGGATATCGAATTTAAGGAAAACATATGAAACATAGAACTGTATGTCGTAGCTTGTAGTAGACAATATTAACCATATAATTATTACTACTGCAAACCAAATTACTCTACATGTTTTACTTACTTAATCATACTGAAAAAATGCATGTGCCGTGTGAACACAAAAATATCATCGCGAAAAATACTAATCCTTCTATACAATATATATTTAATATACCAACTCATCAAATTCATTTTATCCCATTACGGAATATCTCTGTAAAACCTCTCTTTGTAAAACACATAAATGTCAAACCTAATCCTAGCCCAATATGGTTCATTTTGCCTTTTGCTAAATTGGTTTGTGTAGTTCTTAAACTTTCAAGTATCCAAAAAAAAATATTATGCTATCCGGTAAAATTTCCATCCACCAATAATTTACTAGCCATATTCCAGTAGGTCCGATTTCAATTCATATTTTACTTCCTTGACAACACACACACACACATATAATGACATGCGTGGTTGAACGAGCGTTCTTTGTATAATAACATTAACCAGGATACTTTAAAAAATATGGATTGAAGCTACCACCACAGTTAATGTGATTGCTTGCGTGTAGGAATATATATTATTATGTAATAAGCGTTCTGCTTATTCTAAATTTAATAAATCAACGTCCATTTGTTCCACGGTGGTACTACTAGGTAATGGCTTTTACTAATTCTCTTTTCTTCCCCATGTCATCCTGGCGCCCATTCGTATACAGGATTTTCATGCGCAATGCTGTTAATCAAACAAAGTAAAAAGCTAATAATTTGTCGTCCAGAGATGCGCTGCGAAGGTATGTCTATTGATAAAAACTTTCATCTGCCTCCAAATACTCTTATCACATACGAAATCGAGTCATGTTAATCTGTTTTTCAATTCTTTTATTTAAAGAGTATTTCCAGCACTTAATTACAAAAGTACGGCTAGAATTGTTTCATTTACAACTCTTCCCCGCAGAAACATGAGATAGTGCACAAGGATATTTAAGTACAGTAAAAACTGTTAGGAAACACAATAAAGGTTGTAAAGAAGCAAACTGGATTCAAGTGCACATCAAGAAGATAGAGAAAGTACAAATGAATCTTTGGCTTGTCAGACTTTTACTTGAGATGCATGAGAAACATATCCGTTAGGAATGCTGCTTATTGTTCCGAAGCTCTCGCCTGTGTACATTTTTCATGGCATCTGCGATTAAGTTACTACAGGACGACTACTAGCAAAACGAGTTATAGCAGCCGTTTACATGCTGCTTACCGCAGCTCGCTAATACCAACAGCGTGAAATTCAGGGTGAACACAAGAAATTTGCACTGAAACAAAACATGTGCGTAAATAACTAAGACCTCTGTAAGCTAACATAGTGTTGGTAAACCTATTATATCTGCATTTTCGCTCATGCTTAACAAATATATATTTATACGATCATATTAATACTCATATCTTCCAATTGAGCATTGGCGTTACATTACAGTTCTACTGCATTTGCACATTCATCTTCTTTAGCATTTTAAAGCATTCCACATTACCTAGTGTATCACATGAAGCTTATTTCTCATAAAATCTATGCGTACAGCTTATCCTACAAGTTTAAACTACCAAATACAGATAGTTGATAGGAATTTCTATTGCTCAAAACAATTATCGAAGAGCAAAGCTACACGCCCCATTCCATGGGATCAAATACAAAACTTGATACCTAGATAGCCAGCCTATGTCGCTGGAGCCTTTCCTTAAAACAACTTGTATCAACTACACGCAGAAAGTTAAAAGCTGCTTTTCATACTTTGACTTAATTGATTTTATACGTTTACATTACTCTTTAAATATCTGCTTTGACTTTCAGCTAAATTCAAATTCCAGTCTGGATAATCAGATTGCGCTCAAGTTTCCGCGGAAATCAATTCTCTGAGAAACTCATCAATTATTATTGTGCTCATCAACTTACACCCGGCACCTCACACTCGGTCTAGTCCGCAGTCTTGTCCGTTGACACTGTCAACGGGGCTGAGGAGTGCGAGGTGCTCTCCTCTTGTCATTCACTGTCCACTTCCAAGTTGGAAGCCGTGATTTGGCGCATTTCTTGGCCTTCATTCTCTCGAATACCTGTTCATTAGACAAACAGATACATTTAATTCAAACACCTGATTAGAATGTAAATTAATCAAATGATAAGAACTCAATAATAATACCAAGATCCTTACCCAACGAAACACCCAGATACACTTTATCACGACCCAGAACTAACATGGTGAGGAAGAACAGGAAGCAGAAAACGAATGCACCGCATCCGAATATACGGAACACGATGCTACCATCATAGCGGTAGAACATAAGGCCACCCACCAGACTGCCTGCAGCAACGCCTGCAAAACCAAATTTTCATTGTTATCCTTTTTGTCATAGCTGTCATGATGTTAGATCTTGGTAACAGTAAATACTTACCCAGGCCTTCAAAAGCACTTCCAAATACACCCTGCACTGTGGCAGACATGCCCCTTGGACTGATTCGATCTGCGTATGATGTCATAGTGGCATAGAATATGCCAAAGGTAAAGCCTTGAAGAAGTTCAACCGGAAGTATTGTCCAGGGGTTGACGATGACAGAGTATATAATAAACCGAATACCAAATACTCCTAGTACAACGGTTATGCAATTCACATGACCCAGTTTACGAATAAACCATCCGGAAAAATGAAAAAAAGGCACTTCTCCCAGGAAGGACTGAACAGCAGTTATTAGTCCTAGTAAAGTTTTAATATTCGTGTTGCTGGAGCTACCACAAGAATCTTGGGATGAAGCCAAGTCATCCACATGCCTGAAATAGTAAATGTAAAATGTAGTCACTTTACCCGCATTTCTATGCAACCAGTTGATATATTTCTTTCGCCAACTTACCAGAGAAGAAAATACCACTGCAGTCCAGTACACATGCCTATAATGATGCAAGCGGCAATAAACACAATGACTCGAAGGTCAGAAAGCAGTGAGCTAAGACTTTTACGCCAAGCTTTAGGTTTCTCCGTTTCTTTTATCTGCAATAAAATAAAGAGTAAAGAATGTACCCTCATCAACAGCAGTTAATCCCGCAGTCGCAAACTATCTACAAATATCAGCAACCTACATCCAATTTGTACGACACAGCCAAATCCAGTGCCAGCATCGCAGCCATTAAATAGAATGCGGGCGTGTAGTCCTTCAGCAACTGCCCTTCACTAGAGTAATCAATGAGGTATCCGGAAACTAGGGCCACAAGCCCCCAGCTCATGGCTCCAAACTGCCTTTGCACTCCGTAGTACTGAGGTTTGTCATCTGCAACAACAAAAATTAATAGGAACTGGTTCCGTTGTCCCATATTTTATCTGCATGCACCGTTTCAATCTTTTATAAATAAACTGAATCTCACCAAGAAGTTGAAAACATATCGCATCACCCATGGAACAAACGACAGCCATAGCTACAAATGCAACTATGACCAAAGTTCCATACAAGTAGAAGTTGAAGGAATCGAAAACATCATATGCCTCCAGAATTCTTTCCAGATGTAGATTCAGTTCTGGATTATCAGGGCAGTCCATGAAGCAAGTAGAAAGAAACGATCTCGACTTGCACACCATAGCCAGAGTTTCGTTGGCTCGGTCATCGTAAGATATGGTATCGACAGGTAGGTTCAAGCAACTGTCCTGCGGATTGTCCTCGCTCACTTCGAATTTAGCTTCCCACATCTGCAAAATAAATAGATGTATGTAGTATTGAAGGAACTTATGAGTTTTTACATCTCGTTAAAAACTAAATATCATTTCAAAAACTAACCTTCAGTCTTGCCGTGAAATTCAATGTGGTAACTCCTTCCAATTCCTGTTGGTAGAACACTTGATTCTTGATATGGCTTTCACCATCATCGAATGTGACATTGTCTTCCTCTGGAGTTGAGTCCATGTTGCATAATGACGGTGCATTTGCCTTATTGAGAATCGACTGGCAAAACTGTTGACCTTCCTTAAAACTTAGGATTTCACACTGGACTTTACAAACTTCTCGTCTCCATTCTTGCTGTTGAAATGAGGAATTCGAGAAAGGATGATTAAATTTTTCCGTCACTGACTCATTGCATAAAGCATTACTAGCTCCACATTGCTGTACACGACTTTCCACGATGGAACATAAGAAATTCACAGGTCTTTCAGGTCGGGATTGGGGCAGAAAACCGATGCAAGCCAGGGATACCAAATTCAGCAGAATAAAAAACAAAAACAATGTCTTTTTCTTCTTAAATCTGTCCGCAACTGCGCCGAATAGAGGCTTGGCAATCAGGCCACAAATAGGTGCTGCACTGAAAATTAATCCGATTCCGGTTGAGGATACTCCTAGCTGCTTGGCAAACACGTTAATAAATGGCCATACAGCTGCCACACCTGAAATGAGAAGTATTCCGTTAATACATAATCAAACGAAAACTGCACATCATCACAAATCATATTCATTTTAAACAAACATGTACTTACCTCCAAAGTAGAGAAAAAAGTGGGCTTTGATAGGAATCAATCTTAAATTGATTTTAGCCCTAGTCATTTTGGGAGCCAGTTTAAACCTCTTCTTTTCCACAAATACCAGCTCAATATCTGAACCTACTGCCAAGAATGCTATTTTCACTCGAGTTCGATTCTCTCGTGCGATTATAATAATTAGACGGTAGAGGTGCCCCGTGTAGGCATGCTGTCGTCGACTAGCTTCATTTTTTAACTCCACGAACTTGCTGATTGATGAACTTCTAGGGAATTCGCAAACTCAGGATTTTCTCCAGAACGTATATATAATATTAATTATAGAACAAGCGATCACTAATCGGGCAAGACAGAGGATCCTCTTTGTCTCGAACTAGCTGAACGAAGTCATCAACTTGCAGATTCAAGTGTCCACGGTTATTAACACCACATTCTTTGCATTGGAATCATGACGTATCCAGCTGAGTATTTATAGTCTCTGTCAACACATCCTCTCGCTTGTTGTGCAATCTAAAAAATCAATTAATTACACACTTATCTACGATTCTGTCGATGCTTTTAAAACATTAAGTTCTCTATGAGCTATCCTTGAACTCTTACCTCTCAGATAAACCAACAATAAACGTTCTAAAAGATCAGCGTTGATTCATCAGCCTGTATAACAGATATATATACAGTAGCTTAATTAAAGTTATAATTAAGAACAATCCATATCAATCATGTAGCACGTTAAATATAGCTATAGACGAAGATGTTTAACGGCCGTGGAATCCCCTTAGGGCATTTCTATTATTTTCATTCGGTATATGACTAGACCCACGTTTAAATAATAATCTTGCTGCACTTCACAGCATGTTTTGTTTGATGTTCGACGATATATTTATATTCAACTATGGATAGAAGGATAAAATAAAGACTCCGAACGGGCTTTTTTAATGTTGAATTCTGTGACTCTCGAATTTTGCACAATGAAAAGTTTCAAACTTGGCGCTTTAAATTCTATGGGTCTTTTTTTCGCACAATTTCCCAGCGGCACAAGAAAGAAATGCGTTCCTATGATTCATTTCTACTTCGACGAGTGAAGCCTAGATGGCAGAGCTACTACAAATCCTGACGCATGAAGTAGTTTTATTTTTCTAAGCTTTGAGGTTTAATTGCCGTGCAGATTTTCTCACTTCAAAACTGCGCTAAACCGTTACAGCGCCCAGCGGTTCCCTCTTCCACATCCCTCCCCTCCCAATTCCCCGTGGAGTGAGGCGCAACGTCCCATTTAGTTGGGACATATTGCGTTCTCTCTTCCACCACACCCAACCCTCCCTCCCTCCCCGTGGAGTGAGGCGCAACGTCCCTGTAGTTGGGTCATATTGCGTTCTCTCTTCCACCCCACCCACCCTCCCTCCCCGTGGAGCTCGCTTCCACCCCTTCCCTCCCCTGCCCCCTACCCTCCTCATTCCCCGTGGAGCGAGGCGCAAAGTCCCATTAGGGATATATTGCGTTCTCGCTTCCACCCCTTCCCTCCCCTGCCCCCTGTCCTCCTCATTCCCCGTGGAGCGAGGCGCAAAGTCCCATTAGGGATATATTGCGTTCTCTCTTCCATCCCTTCCCTCCCCTGCCCCCTACCCTCCTCATTCCCCGTGGAGCGAGGCGCAAAGTCCCATTACGGATATATTGCGTTCTCTTTTCCTCCCCTGCCCCCTACCCTCCTCATTCCCCGTGGAGCGAGGCGCAAAGTCCCATTAGGGATATATTGCGTTCTCGCTTCCACCCCTTCCCTCCCCTGCCCCCTACCCTCCTCATTCCCCGTGGAGAGAGGCGCAAAGTCCCATTAGGGATATATTGCGTTCTCTCTTCCACCCCTTCCCTCCCCTGCCCCCTACCCTCCTCATTCCCCGTGGAGCGAGGCGCAAAGTCCCATTAGGGATATATTGCGTTCTCGCTTCCACCCCTTCCCTCCCCTGCCCCCTACCCTCCTCATTCCCCGTGGAGCGAGGCGCAAAGTCCCACTAGGGATATATTGCGTTCTCTCTTCCACCCCTTCCCTCCCCTGCCCCCTACCCTCCTCATTCCCCGTGGAGAGAGGCGCAAAGTCCCACTAGGGATATATTGCGTTCTCTCTTCCACTCTTCCCTCCCCTGCCCCCTACCCTCCTCATTCCCCGTGGAATGAGGCGCAACGTCCCATTTAGTTGGGACATATTGCGTTCTCTCTTCCACCCCACGCACCCTCCCTCCCCGTCGAGTGAGGTGCAACGTCCCATTGAGTTGGGACATAGTGCGTTCTCTCTTCCACCACACCCTCCCTCCCTCCCCGTGGAGTGAGGCGCAACGTCCCATTTAGTTGGGACATATTGCGTTCTCTCTTTTTCCACACCCACCCTCCCTCCCTCCCCGTGGAGTGAGGCACAACGTCCCATTTAGTTGGGACATATTGCGTTCTCTCTTCCACCCCACCCTCCCTCTAAATCATTCAAGTACATGTGCATTGGGATGTGCATGCAATGCACTATTTTTGCACTCTTGCAGTGGTATATAATTGCGAATCAAATAGATTACAACCTTTGCATCTGTTCGAAACTTTTAGTATCGGCTATTAACTAACTCATCCTACACAACCAGAAATCATCTAAAAGCCGACAGCCAATAGAACTCCTTTGACAACCCCAAGAGAGAAAATCCTTGATTTGTTTTCCACTTTTCTCCAGCCTACTAAATACTTAGACAAGATCTCTTACTCTATGGGAGCGAGCAATAGAGACAAGTCAATTTGGGGAGAAAGTCCCATTGAATTTTGAGGGACTCGATTGTTGGAAACGGGTAGCGGCAAATAAACTTGATGAGACTGTTTGTTATGCACAATGTTCATTAGATACAGCAAATGTACCCCCTCCTCCTCTCCGTATATTTTTTCCTATAGGAATCACCAAATGGACTTGTCTCTTACTCGCTCCCATAGAGTAAGAGATCTTGTCTACTAAATACCAGGTATCACCTTGTTTGATCCAAATTAAATAAGTTTTCATTTTTTTCATCCAGGTATCACACATAATTTCTACTATGTTAGGAAAATAACTTGAAAATCACTTATTAGGAAAATAATTTGAAAATCTGTACTTGTATCTTAGATCTTAAAATGTGGCATCCGGCAGACCCCAAGGAATATGAACATCTATCCCACCGTGAGCGGATGACCCGGGGTTATCCCTACACACCCAGTGACCCTGAACTATGTCAGAACCGTTTAAAATGTCGTCAGCTAATTAGAAAATACAATGATTCACCTGACGCCGATCATCTATCAGAATACAGGAAATCCATACTACGAGAACTACTGAATCCGGAATCCAGCGATGATGTCTACATTGAACCGAATTTCCGATGTGAATACGGCTACAACATAACCTTTGGCCCTTCTTCCTTTATGAATTTCGACTGTGTAATCATGGACAATGCACCGGTAAAGATTGGCAAAAATCTTATGGCTGGACCAGGAGTTCAGATAATGACGGCTTGTCACCCTTTGGACCCGGAAAACCGTGCTGAAGTGTTGAACGAATACACTAAACCGATTACAATTGGTGATGATTGCTGGATGGGCGGCGGAGCCAGGGTTTTACCTGGGGTCACAATCGGTCAAGGAGTTACTATAGGTGCTGGTGCCGTAGTTACCAAAGACGCACCTGATTTTTGTGTTGTCGCCGGAAATCCAGCAAGAATTATACGAACGCTCGACGAGAGTAAGAAAAAGTACCTACAGAAGAAAGCTGGGAATGAAAATAACTAATCCTAACTCGTACGTAAGTCCTCGTTTGAAAAAACTACACTTGTAATCTTTTTTATTTCAGAGCGGGACTCACTCAACGAATTTTATTATTTTTTGCTATTTAGGCTTGTTGATTATTATTCGGTTTCTTGCTCAAAACGGATACAAAATGAACGGACGGCTGTTGTGTCGGATACTGGATTCGGAGATCATCCGTGAACTTCTTAACCTGATAAACTGTTACGATGCGAAAAACTATATCAAGTATGCAAGCAGCCATAGTGAGCAAGTCTATCCTTCCAAACTTTATCAAAAATACAAGGTAGAGAATCGTCTTTATAACTAGGAGCAAAAATATTAACGAGGAGAACTTGAGCCAGCGATGAGCTCTGTATTGTACCAGGAAGGAGTCAGAGTAAGTCTGTAATCAACAAGCATTAACATTATCAACACCTGTCCTTTCATAACTCTTTCTGAAGATGATGAATAGCATGCGACTGTGTCTTATAGTGTCAGTCAGATCCTAAACCTTACCGGTCTTAAGGACGAGAAAAGTAGGAAGGCCACGATAAATTGAACCATGTTGAACATGTAAATGCTAACCCATAGCACAACGTAGGTACTCCAGTCTAATGAGAATTAGGTCCGAGACAGTACATTAATATACTGTAGTTAATTATAAGTACCCTGTGATACGCATACAGAATTACTATACACTTACGATTTTGGAAATCCAGGAAGCCTCGAAACAATTCCACATTCCGTCGGCTGTCTGATATGAAGTTATAAGAGTATAACGCAATCATTACGATTGCGAAAATCTAAAATAATATCAACAACTTAATCTGTGATTTGATACCAAATACCATGTCAACATTGAAACAAAGTAAACTTTACTGTATGTGGCTTACCAAATCCAGTATAGCAATTAATTGACATGTTGGTTTTTTCCTCCAGGCACTTAAAGCCATATGGCAACGCTATCGAACCTCTAATTACGATCTTCCTCTTGTGTCTTCTACCTACCTCGTCCCTCGTCAACACAGATCTCAATTAATGAACCGTTCCGCCTCTTGTTCCGTTTTGCTAATATCGCCAATATTCAGAGTTTATTCTAGTTTTGCCTACTGCAATATCTTCAAAAGCTGGGAGCCCCGTTATTTTACTCCGGGTGTATCTCCTAACTTTTACTTCCATTAGCCCGTTGACTGCATCGCTCGTCTCAATTTCAGAAGCGTTCATAAATTCTCATTAAGAGTGAACTTCTCAGAGCTTTGGAGAACACAGAATCCTACAATATTCGAGGCATTTCCTCCCACTTTCTGCGTTTCCGCAAAATTATTTAAATGTGAACATATTACATGCTTCTTTTTCATTTTAGACACAGATGCGTAGTAATTTCCTTGGAGCATACATAAAGAACTGCTGGGACCGGAAGGAGACGAGCAATGTCCTAAGAAAACGGAGAAAACTCTCGCGCTGCTCATCACATCATGTTGTAAGTTCTCTCTTGTCCCGAGCAAGCAAAAAATTATTTTTAGCACACGTGCTAAAATACCCTTGACCAAGCTTTGATTATGAGTTTACATATTTCACTAGGCTCAAAGCAAGTCGCAAACGAAGCTCACAGATTAACAGCTCGTCTCAGTGAAACACCCTTCTCTCAACGTCTCAACTGCACCTTCTTGTGGATCTCGACTGAAGTTTCGGCATCCTAGATCAGCACAGTCATCAGTCTAGAAGAAGCTCCAGATACAAAAACACCAAGCAACACGTCCCCGATGATTGAGAAAAGCACGGATTTTAGGCAGCTTACACAAACAAAACTGAAAATGCGGGTAGCGAAAAAAACAATCATAAAATCTATGATCTGACATGCTTATATTTTCATGTGGCTTTTCATATAGAGATACGCTTCTTTCAAATAGATTAAGCTTTCACTGGTAGCAAAAGTTAACGTTTGACGTCCACTCTCACAGTCCTTTTGTTGATATAGTGCTTTAAACACAGTCAAGTTTTTCGGTCCACTCAACTCAATACACAACTGTTAACTATCACCCAGTATTTTTCAAGTTTTGCTCATTCGAGCACAAACCAGCGCTACGATTTACAATTAATACACCCATTTTATTTCGATACCAGAGCGGCAATACATCCAACGACTACCGTTTCTAGCTTATAGATTTTAACTTCGGTATTTACCTGTTTTTGTACCCGTGAGGACTTGTGAGTTTATAGGTCAAAGGATAAAAGCTCTAAGTTTGAAATTATACAGGTGCTGGGTTCAATGCAGTAACGATGGGTTTCAGGGTAGCTTTAAGGTCGTCGATAAACTCTTTGACTACATACATTCCTAGCACTCTAAGAAATAATTCCGCCACAACCAGAATCCAGCCGAAAGTTTGTCCAGGATGGTTATCTGACATCAACAGGAACACAAATATCTTCACAAACACTTTTGCTAAGAGGAATCCCGAGAGAAGGAGCCACCGTCTACTGGCTAATATGGATGGATGTATTTCAGGTTCCTCCTGGAAAAGTAATACACGTTTTTTAGACTTTATTTGCAATTAATCTCAAAGGTAAAATCAAAAGATAACATGGTTACCTTATTTATTTCAAGGAACAGTTTAACAGCCACGTAGATTTGCAGAATGTTCAAGGTAAATACAAAAAGCCAGAACGCTACCGATATAATTACAGCTAGAAAAAAAACTACAACGATTACCTTCAATACTTGTCACTCATCTCATACTAATTATTTTTTTTTGAATTCCACAGTTACTTACATACGAAGAAAGCTGCGACAGGAAACGGAAAGACAGGATTTAAGACAAACAGTCTGGATATATTGAATCCACAAATGAGCACACCGATAACCTGCAAAAATCAAGATACACTCCTAAGACTTAATCCCCGGAAATCCAGCCTGGTTTCTGCAAATATCTGCAATCAACTCCAGCTTACTGTATCTAGGAAGGCCACAGCCCGTACAAAATCCTTGTCTCTCCAATGATCTTCAACTTCCATTGTGAACCAAGGACCTCACGACGACACTACCACACACACCAAACACCGAATTAAGTAAACCGAAAATTAATTTGGACCACACACAGGAAATAATTCTAAAGTGATTTGTTTTACGCACATTTTTAACGTTTCCTTCCGGTTTGTGTTGCAGTTGAGGAATGTATGGATTTTCAAGGAGAAAAGCAGCCTCCAATCCTGCCCTTCTCTACGTTTGACATCCCTGAAGGAAAAATATTAGTCGGATATCAATGTAAAAGCAAACACAACTCAAAGAGCAGAGTTCAGAGAAGACAAGAGGAGAAAAAATAATAATAATTGTGAGGTAGAAGCAAGGTTGAAGAAATGAGCAGCTGCTAGCTTTCCCTCAAAATATTCTTTCCGTTTATCTACTCCTTGGCTTCCTCTGAGCCAATTCAAAGATAATGAATGTCCTTTACCAAGGTTTTTTATTTCAAACAAATCGTTGTACTCCTAATCCTAACGGGGAGACAGCATCCTCCGAGAAACTCCTTCAAGGAGACCTACATTCCGCCAATTTAGTTTTAGCTTTAGCTTATTCCTTTTGCAAATTCTCGGCTCCCAACTTCCTATCTCACACAGTCAGACAAACCTCCGATCCGACACACCCGCCCCAAGCGTGGCATTGCTACGTACAGTCGTATTTCGTATTCATTTTCAATCAGTCTTTAGCACTCCGTGGAAAATAGCACAACTATAAACCGGCTTCACCTACCGCCAACTAGGATTTTAGTACGCCTCTCAATTCCCATTTTCTCTTTTAACTTACCCCGGCAAAAGATTATTTCCCACTTTCCGCAAGATCCTCTGCCAACAAGTCTCACTCTCTTCTCTCTCTCAAGAAACTTATTCACCCTCAACTTTCATCAATTCCCTCAACTATTTATCTTCCCGTAGTCCTCCTTTTTCTATTACCTTTGACTATTTCAAATACTTTCTCCACACTAAAAGGTGTTCCAGTTATTTAACTTGTCGTATTTTAGCCATTAACTCAAATCCTCCATCATCCACCTCAGCTCTTCTTCTTCTCTTCTAACACCAACATATCATTACTTTTTCCTTAGGTAAAAATCCGAGGGATGAAACATGCAATGAATCCCTCTTCCCTGTCATCTTCTCCATAGTCTCTCTTAAGAAATGATTAGCTTCTATTAATAGCCGCACGCACAGTAAAACTCTCTGTATTTTCCATTAGTTCCATTTTATGTGAACACTAAAAACCGAGCAAGTCCGTGTGTGCAACTTGATGAAATCACAATAACAATATGCTCGCAGACTTGACTCTTCACAGCAGTCGGCCACCAAGCCACCACCTTTTCCTTGGAGGCAATCAAAACTTTATTACTTTTCGATTATAAATTATCCCAAGCTCATTACAATTTTTATGTACTCTTCCTAAATTCACAGTTGAGATCATGTGACAAGAGAAAATAAAAGTAACATTCTGAAGACACAAGGAATACACAACCGGAATTGCGTCATTATTTACGTAAGTTACACACCCCAAAACACATTACATTCTTATCACAACTTATAGCAACCATTAAGCTAATTATGGGTAATTAACCGCGTAATTACCTTTACTCATCTTTATATTACAAGTACCGTTAAGTTTACGCAAACCTCAGCAGCAGTACATTAACAGAGAAAAACCAGGTGGCGCTTTACCGCAACCACCTACCTATGGTCTACAAATCCGACAAATGGCTACAACTATATTTAATAGGCGCTATAGGGTTTTTAAAAATTATTATTTTAGCATTGCGCAGGAATCACCGCCCGTGGCATTATCCGTAATATTATATGTAGTTCCTGCACGCCTAAACTTAGTTTAAAGATGGACACCAGGATGATGGACACCAGAACAATTCTAGTCAATATCGTCACAAAGTTTCGGAGCAAATGCTGCTAAGTCTATACGATTCGTCATTTGCAAGCTGGAGCTACCACCTACGTAGCTCTGTAAATGCTCCATCTGTGTATGAAAATTGCAACTAATACAAAATTCTGACCCTGTCCGGTAACAATGCCCGAATTCCAGTTGTAAGCAACCCCGAAAGTTTCCAGCTTCAGTTTAAACAGCCGTTACTATTCTCGCCTCTCTTCCTCATTAGCTTTCCGTTACTCGGCCGCCGAGCGTATCGAAGAACAATCCAATAAAGCACCGAAAGAATAATTTTCCCACAAATTCAACAGCGCAAATTCCAGCTCCAATGTAACTCTGGAAGTCGGAATCCAGAGCAAAAATAATGAAAACGATAGACAGTGCTACCAAAAGGTAACAAGTAGATTTCAGCCACAGCTTGCATTTCGCTCTCATCGCTGGTGCTTCGTTTCGTCCCTGAAAAAAGCAACGAACGTTTTTTTCAATCGTTACATTCTGTCAAACATTCTGTCAATGAGACCCAAATGAGTTCAGGAAATAGCAAGCTTTAAAATTTACTAACCTTCCCTGTGATGAGGATCAGCGCAAACGCGGCGCACAAGGGCACAGCATGCATTAGAAATAGTCCAAGCCACAAGATAATATGCGTTGCAAACGCTGGAATAGAAAAAACACATTCAGCAAACGCAAGTATCCTTTTGCAAGCATGATGCGAAAGATTTCATTCCCATGACTTTTTCGCAGGAAAGAAGGAAGGGGAGATTTAATTTGTTATTGCGGCATTTAAAATTTTCTATTCAATTACAAGTTTAATTTCAAATAGTGGATGTTTCATGAAATGCAAGGAAGGTTTTAATGTAAATTTTATATGTAGGCTCTTTTTTTCAAACGGCACTATATAGTCGAGTCTGTGGCCCCGTAGCAATTTTCTCAAGAAGCACCGGAAAAGTATCTCGTTTTCATGATCATATCTCAGCTCTTAAGTGCCACAGCGTCAAGCAAATTACACAGTTCGATAGCTAAGGTCATAAACTCTTGTTTGCGCTATTTTGCATCTCCATAGGTCAAAGGTTGTAGACGCTGCACGGTGAAAATGGACTTGTTTCAACAATTTTGTTTTTGTTTTTTTAGGCTTTGCCCCTTCTCTAACCTTTGACCTATGGAAATTCAAGGTAGCGCAAACGAGAGCTTTTGACCTTAGCTATCCAACAATGCAATCCGCTTGACACTGTGACGCTTCAAAGCTGAGATATGACCATGAAAACGAGATAGTTTTCCAGTGCTTCTTGAAAGTTTGAATTCAAATGTGAAAGTTTAAAAGGTATCTCGTTTTCATAGTAATATCTCAGCTCCAAAGCGTCACAGCGTCAAGTGGGTTGCACTGTTGAATAGCTAATTTATTAAGCTCTAGCTCTAGCTCTCTAGCTTAATTTGCATGTCCAGAGGTTGAAGGTTAGCGAAGTGGCAACAACTAAACTAAACAAAACAAAAATTTCCGAAACAAGTTGATTTTCACAGCTGCAGCGTCTATGACCTTTGACCTTTGGAGTTGCAAGTTAGCGCAAACAAGAGCTTAGGACCTTACCTGCCCAACACTGCAATCTGCATGACACTGTAACGCTTGGGAGCTGTGATATGACCATGAAAACGAGAAAATTTTCCAGTGCTGCTTGAAGGTTTGAATTCACATGTGGAAGTTTGAATTCTTTGAATTTTTTTAAAGTGTCTCGTTTTCATTGTCATATCTCAGCTCCAAAGCATTGCAGCATCAAGCAAACTACACTGCTCGACAGCTAAGGTCTTGAGCTCTCATTTCCGCTGACTTGCATCTCCATAGGTCAAAGGTCACCAACGCTAACGCGGTGAAAATCAACTTTTTTCTGTCAGCCTTTGAAGCGTCGGTAACATTTGACTTGTACAAATTAATGTTATCGGAAATGGTAGCTTAAAATCTCAGCTATCCAACAGTACAACTTGCTTGAAGCTGTGACGCTCACAAGCTGAGAAATCAAGTGAGTAAAATGTCCATTCATCCCCACTCGCTGTAAAAGCACTGGAAGAAGCGGACGGCGGGCTTATCGCTTTTCCAGCATTTACACTATAGCCAAGTGCCGTACATTAGACTTAAACTACGCGCCGACGCTTAAATTGCAGACCGGACCGTTTCAAATAAATAATTACTTTTATAACCATTTCTTCTCGAATCTTTGCCTTCTTTGTATTTCAATTCTTCCCCCCACCAACTATTCGACATTGACTTACTTCCCTTTGTCATCGGTTCGATATTAGCCTTCTCCGGACACATTTTCAGGATAATTACTTCGACCAATTTCCAAGCACACACAGCCAGAACGCCCAGCACAACAAGCTGCCAAAGAAAACACACGAGTTATTAGTTCAATTTCCGGCCATACAATTCACTAGATTTTCCCAAACACTATATCCGATTACGTATCATCCTATCCTCCACACTTACCAAATCCAATGACGCAACCACGCGTGTAGTGGATCGTTTCTTAAAGAAATCCATCTCTTGAACCTCTCACAGCTCAACCCTACAGTCAATCCGCTTGTACAGCTTTCAACTGCGTCCCACTGTAATTCTTAATTTTATAGTTTAAACCACCAAGAACCCAATTAAATTTTTATTTATGCGTGAAAATTTTAATTTCCACGCCGGAAATCCTCTAGCAGCCACCGTCAACAGCACACAATCCGATAATAGCAGGAATAATAAAGAGCATCCTTACAAATAACACCGAGCTTTCCTGGCACCAATAATCCTGTACCTTCAAGATGCAGCATCCATCAAACGTCTTTCCAAAGGATACACCAACTGTAGCAACGAAATCTCCGACAGCAAGTATTCAATGCTAAATTCCATCATAGATATCTTAACGACTCTACCAAAGATGCATTCCACTTCCTTCCGTGTATCACTACCAACGCAAGACGCTTTTACGCAGCGCCAAACTTGCAAAATTTTGGCAATCATCCCTCACGCAATACAGATCTGTATTCTCCCCTTCCATACATTACAAATTCAACTTTATTCAAGCTAACACGTACAGAATCATCGTCGCCCCTTGGATCTGCTATAATTTCATCTACAAGTTGCTATCTAGATGCATCACAATATCATCACAGATTTGTCCTCCTTGAATAAAACTGCTCCAAAGTGGAGCAGTAGGTTTAGGTGAATATTATTTTTAGAACTCGCCTTCCAACATCCCTTCCAATCTCTTTAATGTCTTCCAGCCTACGTACAGACCTTGATCTATGTAAGATTTGCCGAATTATTATAAACGTTTCCTATCATCATGACAGCTAACATTATTCCTCGGTATCTTTTGAAACGCACCCAAACAGAAAATCATGCTTGAATTCGCAGTAATACTCTTTGCGAATTATATTTTGGCAGCCGCGCCTCTTCTTCAATTTCAAAGCCCCAACGTTTTGTAGCCACAATTTTCTAGCTTTCTCCTACAGCTTTTCCCCTAGCTTTGAGCTCAACTCACAACGAAACCTCCATCAAGTCTCAAATTCGCATGCGCCATCACATGATCCAGCTTCGATAAATTCAAGCTCCTGGAACCGGGCAAAATCCTTCTGTCATAGATTCCGTATGACAAAATTCACAACTTTGTCAAGCTCTAGCTAGAACCTGATTTATTCACATCGTCACCAAAGTGGTTCTGTTCTGCATCATCTCTTATCGAATCCCCGATAGTTAATCAATTCACGAGCTTTTTCAATTATCCTCTGAGCTGCCTTGAAGCCAGCCGGCTCTGTGTGAAAGGAGCAAAAGACTTTATTTACATGACCTTGATTTCGAGAATAAGCAGACGTATTGCAAACCCAACTTGCTTAGTGTCATGTGCTTCCACTCAAGCAATTGCGATTAAGCGTAAACTATTCAGCCAGTCTTTTATATTCTCTCATTCACATTCCGTTTTACAAAATCAAATTGAGATCTTCTCTTCTCCCGTTCTGTAATTTTTCTCCAGGTAATTCTCAGTTTCGTAATTTATTTTAATTCCAGCTACAACTCTACACCTCTTAAAATTCTACCACCCGTCAACACTACTATTCCTAATTTCCAAGCTCATTTCTTAACCAACAGGTCAACCATGGAACCACCTCCGGAACTCCAACACCTGAGCAACAAAGAGCGTATGCTCCAAGGCTACCTCTACGATCCCTTCACAGAGGAGCTCGTAAAGGAACGAGACACTGCCCGGAGGCTAGTAAAAGAATTTAACGACAGCCCAGATGAGAAAGCCCGACGCGAGACGCTCCGTCGTTTGCTCAATCCCAATTCCGGGGAGAAACTCTACATTGAGCCAAACTTTCGTTGCGACTACGGCTACAACATAACCTTTGGAGAAAACGCCTACATGAATTTTGACTGTTGTATTTTGGACGTTGCTCCAGTGAAAATCGGCAAAAACTTCATGGCAGCACCCACTGTCCACATCTACACAGCAACACATCCAACAGATCCCATAGCCCGGAGGGGCCAGGAATTGGGCACAGCGATAACAATCGGCGATGACGTTTGGATCGGAGGCATGTCAACGATATGCCCTGGGGTTACCATCGGAAACGGTGTTACTGTTGGTGCTGGCAGCGTTGTTACAAAGGATGTTCCTGAATTTTGTGTAGTTGCTGGAAATCCTGCAAAAATTATCAAGAGATTAGAAAAACCCAAAGACTACAGCTAAATATCTTAATGCATAATCCAGCTGTTGAACCAGTTGGCATTCCTTTATCAATGCATGCAATCAATCATATGCACATTTCCAGTTTTTCAATCCTGTTAAATACAGTACCAAGTTTATTTTAAGCTAAATTCTTTTACATTTTACAATCGCCGTTTCTCTAAGAAATAAACATTCCTGTCAATCTGCTCCCAAAGATTTTCCTCAATTCGCAATCCATATTCTCAGTTTTCGCATGCGCTCCAGATCATATGACAGTGGAAGGTGTGGACTCGTCCCAGCCGGGTATTTCAGTTTCGCATGAAAACATATGGCAAACTTATTTCCCACAATTCTAAGCAAACCTACTTGCAAATTTGCTCAGTCAAATAATTCGCACAGCTTTCCGCATCTGCTTCTCTGTCAACTATTTTCACCAAATTAGTGCACAATCAGTTCGCCTCCTCGCAAACAGCTCCACGGAATATTTTGTCCTTGACGCTATTCATTCAATAAAACTCAGCCCTCGATTCTGATAACCAGATCTGTTCCACATTTTCCAGAAGCATCATTGATTGAAGCTTAATCAGGAACTGCACGTCGTCCTTCATCCAAGCACATTTTAACCCTTGTAAGTAAAGATTCCACCACAGTTAATTTCTTAAGCTTACGCCACAAAATCGCAATACTAATTTCTCCAGTTTTACATTTCGCAGACCATGGCTCCACCTGACCCAAACTTGTACCAACACCTCACAAACAAGGAACGCATGCTAGGCGGCTTCCCCTACAACCCGTACACGGAAGAGCTTCTGTCAGACCGGGATCGTAGTCGAGAACTCACAAAAATATTTAATGAAACAGACCCAGCTGACGTAGAGGCTCAGAGGAGAGCACTCAAGAATTTACTTCACCCAAACTCCGGAGGAAACTTGACAGTAAAACCTAATTTTCGCGTGGACTACGGATCCTACATTATCATCGGAGAGAATGGCTTCCTTGATTTCGATTGCTGTATTCTGGACACAGCCCCTGTGACAATCGGCAAGAATTTCTACGCAGGCCCATGTGTTCACATTTACGCTGCTACACATCCAACGGATCCTATGGAGAGACGCTGGCACGAGAAGGGCAAGCCTGTTAAAATCGGGGATAACGTCAACGTTGGAGGAATGAGTGTAATTTGCCCTGGGGTGACAGTAGGTAATTGTGTAACAATAGCTCCTGGAAGTATCGTTACAAAGGACGTTCCAGATTACTGTGCGGTTGCTGGAAATCCAGCACGGATTGTCCAGCGTTTTAACAATTTTGCAGCTCATGGTGATAATAATTGAATTTTTTCATGCATTTTAAATACAATTTAAATTGCTAAAAACTGTGATGCTATCATTGACAATAAAATCATCTTTCCAGTTTTAGAAATTCTCGTCACATTTCAATATATTTTTGCCGTAAAATTTCATTTTAAATTCACATTTATCTGGCCTCCTAGAGCAATTTCCTTGTATGCCGACTACCACTGGTGCAACTTTTCCAAGAAAGAGGGAGACTTGTCGTTAACTCCTTGCACGACCTCTAGTGAAGGTCCTGTCTTACGTTTTCCTATGCTTTTACATCCACAGCAGCTCCAGATTCCAAATAGGGCTTACCTTTTCGCAACACTTATAAAATCTTGGATTAATCCAAACCTACACCATTGTCTCGGAGACGAGCCAAATAATTTTCTAGCTTCTCAACAATAGTTTTTCCTCTTCAGTATCCTCCCATTGTAGGGGCGAGAAATTGCATGAGTAAAAGCATCACTTTAAATCCTCTCGCATCTCCCATCTCCTCCTACGCTTGCACCACCTTTTTCTCCTTGAGAATTCGCAAACAAGATCCCAAACTTTGCAACATAATACCTGGTTGTGGGCAGCAGTTTTAAAGCTAAAGCACCATTCCAAATCCAGGCAACAACAATCTCAGACATAACAAGGACTAGAATCTCACAAGATGAGCCGACAATTTCTCCGGATCTTACTGAACATAAACACCATTATACAAGCCCCCGCTACGTCCTATACCTATTCATCCTCCCACCTCGCCACAATTGTACCCTGGGAATTAACCTTCATTGTAGATGCACCATTCCTTTTCGAATACAATCCCATGCAAGCTCAGGAACAGCCCACCAACTTGCTGTGGAATGCAATTCCGCAATTTATCATTCTCCAACCATTCTCCAAAGTTCAGAGGTTGTGCACGCCGAGTAATTTGCAAATCTCGCCCTCCTATAAAACCCCCACACCTCCTGCTTCCACCTTCTGCCCCCAATTAATTAGAGTTTTCCCTGCTACTGATCAGTAGCAACAAAGCTCGGATAAGGT
The DNA here is from genome assembly GCA_906901655.1 of Sminthurides aquaticus. NCBI lineage: Eukaryota > Metazoa > Arthropoda > Collembola > Symphypleona > Sminthurididae > Sminthurides > Sminthurides aquaticus. Next base: position 350,477 of record CAJQTT010000007.1, read on the forward strand.
TTCATGTTTTAACTCGAAACGTATCCGCTCCGCAAACTGTTTTGAACGCACCGAATTTCAAAGAACTTGACGCCTTTAAAATTCAAATCCTTGCCCATTTAATTTAGATTTTCTTCTAAAAATTGAATTTTATCGAAAATCTAACCTATCCGACGGGTTTTTGTTTTAAATAGTACAGTGTCCAGGCGATTCTGTTAGAATCGGCGCGTAATGAATACAATTCTAAAGTGCGGCGCCGGGCTATGAAATCCTGGAAAATTAAAAGAAGCCCGCCATCCACTTCTTTGTTCTTCCACTGCCTTGCAATTGCAGCGATCAGGAGGAACTTCACATTTTCTTTCTACATGTGATCTCTTAGCTCCAAAGCTTCACAGCGTCAAGCAAATTGCAGTGATCGATAGCTAAGGTCATAAGCTCTTGTTTACGCTATTTTGCATTTCCATAGGTCAAAGGTTGTAGACGCTGCAGCGGTGAAAATCAACTTGTTTGGGAAGTTTTGTTTTTGTTTTTTTAGGCTTTGCCACTTATCTAACCTTTGACCTATGGAGATGCAAGGTAGCGCAAAAGAGAGCTTTTGACTGTTGAATAGCTAATGCATTCAGCTCTAGCTCTGCATTAATTTGCATATACAGAGGTCAAAGATTAGCGAAGTGGCAACAACTAAACAAAAATTTCCCAAACAAGTTGATTTTCACTGCGGCAGCGTCGGTGACCTTTGACCTATGGAGATGCAAGTCAGCGCAAATGAGAGCTTCACACCTTAGCTACCGCACGGTGCAATCTGCTTGACGCTGTGACACTTCGAAACTGAGATACGACTATGAAAACGAGATTACTTTAAACTTCAGAAATTTAATGTAAACCTTCAAGGAGTACTGGAAAACTATCTCGTTTTCATGGTCATATCTCAGCTTTGAAGCGTCACAGTGTCAAGCGGATTGCATTGTTGGATAGCTAAGGTCAAAAGCTCTCGTTTGCGCTACCTTGCATTTCCATAGGTCAAAGGTTAGATAAGTGGCAAAGCCTAAAAAAACAAAAACAAAACTTCCCAAACAAGTTGATTTTCACCGCTGCAGCGTCTACAACCTTTGACCTATGGAAATGCAAAATAGCGTAAACAAGAGCCTATGACCTTAGCTATCGATCACTGCAATCCGCTTGACGCTGTGAAGCTTTGGAGCTAAGATATGACCATGAAAACGAGATTCTTTTTCAGTTCCTCTTGAGAAGACCCTGCGAGTATGCATTGTAATGCTTTTCTTACGGATGCGGCTCAAATATTTCAATTCAAACTTTCAAAAATTGAATGAATTTGACCATTTCAACTGCCGTAAGTTTCACCGAATAGCAAATAAAAGCTCCTTATTCCCTTCCATCCTGCAAAATGTCATCAAATTGCAATCTTTCGCATATTTTTCTAGCAAAAACCCTTCACTCGCGCTAGTTAAACCCTAAACCCAAAAGGCAGAAAGCTAGAAACAGAACGTCATAAATTAAGCAAAGACTTTTCAAGTTTCATTAGCGCTTCCAAAACGACATGCTCCACCATGTACACATTGCAAAGCAGTTATACATTTGGCGATAGTCGAGTAAATCTTGAAGATCTCAACTCATTCATACTCTCCGCCCAAGCGTTTCCTCATTCTTTTCGCCAACTCTTCTTCCTAACACATTTGCAGCTAGCCATTCCCTTTCTTGACGTGTAAAAATATTGTACACAGGAAGGGGCAGGAAGTGAAGAAATATGGACATGGACCACCTTACAAATGTTATTCCCTACATGTTTCTCTCTTCAGGTGAGTGACTCGGACAGATCTTCAGATGAGATCTTGGATTGCCAGTCAGGAAGAATCTCCGGCCCGACTCTCAACAAACAGAAGAGGCTCAATATTTTTATGTACACAAATCCCTTAAGAGCAACAAGTGAAAGATGAAACAGCTCTCGCAGCAATGACTTCAATACGTTGCAACAGGAAGAGAAAAGACAGTTTATTGTAGTAAGAGAAAATTTCCCTTGCATCCCTCAGTCCAGCAAACCTTAGCTTATTCCCCGTCCTTACCTTTAACATCTTTTAACTTTAAGCTTAACCAAATTCCTCTTTCTCTCTCTGCCTTACCTGCATACAGCTTATTTGAGAGATACTTGAATCCTTCATTAAGATTCTCAATGGCAGGGAGCAGGTAGTAGCTCTTTCTAAAAAATCGTCATGCTTACTCTCTTTTAGTGTTTCACAGAGAATCAAATACGCTCCTGCACAACATCCCATCCTTACCTGGCATTAGCGCTATCCCCAGCTTCAGCTCATCCTCCTCCTGCAATCCTTATCTCCAAACGACAACGTATACTCCTCACAGGTGTGTAGTAAACTCCATCCTCCTCCTGTTCTTGAACTTGCCCATATCTACAAACCTTCACCCACGTTCCTATTCATCATCAACGAAGAATCTCCCCAAAACTTGTTGTATTCCGCAATTCCAAAACATCCCCAGCTTTTACTTGTTCACTCTGTACTTAACAGCCTGGCATTCATTAAACCTTCCAACCATCACCGACACCTCCCCAAAACCGTTTCGCAAATTCGCAAACTCCCACATTCTCTCATCTCATCAGCCGCATTGCATGGCTAGCCCATAGCGGAAGTTGACCATAGCTCGGCAATTAGTCTCTCGTCCTCAAACAGATTTCTAGAAGATATTCTCAAACCGATTCCAATGATCCGTATCCATAACGGCAGGTCTAGCGTGTTCATCTGGACCCCAAAGCTGTGCAAATTATTGAGCAAGTCCAGTGACAATGAATCCCTATAAACGTTTCGCCTTTTACAACAAGATTTTAGTTTTGTGGAAACTCGAAAACTGCACCTTCTCTAAAAGTGTTGTTTGGGAAGGCCCGTGAACAAACAAACGTTTGTAAATAGTTGATACATAATCCAATTTCAAAAGTGTTATTGTGCTCCAGAGTTGACAAGTGCGTTAGTGCAATTTCTCTGGGATGCGTCAGGATTTGGTTGTCAAAACTGATTTGGAGGTGAGTTTAAGCATTCATTTCCAATAGGTGTAGCTAGTTTCGTAGCTTCAGTTCAATATTTTAGTTTCTTGTATCAAACCAGGAAGTAACAGATGGTCATCTGACAATTCAAACAGTTCAAGTAGCTTCTAGCCTCTATCAATACCAGAGGTCAGTGTAAGAAAAACTAAATGACCGTGTCCTCACGTCAATGCGCTTCTACCAATTTCCCTGAACCTATAAACGGTAGCTTCGAAACATAAGAATCAATCCGTTTATCTCGCACACGTAAGCGCAGTTGACAAATCTTCGGACAAAGAGCAGCGCCACCGTCTAATCGGACACGTATCGATGCTTTGCTCCAACACCATTCTCTCCTTATGAGTCTATAACTGCGCAACAAAACAACTTGTTAAGATCATTCAAGCGCAACCGGGGTGGATGACAGTTCCGAGATGCTTTGACAACACGACCGTTCATGTAACGGCCAATACATGGCTCTTGTACCTCAAATTCTAATATTTAAACTTACCTGCATGCACAAAACCTATCCAAAACCCTCAACGAACAAGCCAACAATAACATTGCTAACTTTATAGCAAGTTCCAGACAAACTTTGATCAAAACCAAAAGATGAGCCACAAATATTCTCAAGACCTGACAGGTCAAGTTGCGCAAATTCATATTTTCCGCGCCAAAGCATTCAGAGAAACAACAGGCCATTATAAAACGAGCCCTAAGGAAATGAAATAGATTTAATTACCATGGAATATGATCCATTATCACGCTTATCATAATCATAGCCCATCTTTTAAACGTCACGCTAGCAGTACAACTCCTCCAAGGTATTTAATCCCAATTCGTCCATAACATCAAACAGTTAGCTAGCGATAGCAGCTTCAAGAAAATTAAGGGTCACAGGTCATTGTATTGCAGCCTTCAAGTATTAACAAACATGACCCATGTTCTCACTTCTCACGTGTCTTTGAAAATACAAAAGCCTTAGATACTCCATGCATCGTCAAAGCCTGCGCAAAATATTTCCCAATTAATTTACCTTATCGTTTACAAAAATTCAATCCAGGTATTCAACACACCTGTAATTAATTAAATGCTCCATACCTATAAAGCCCACACGTTTTGACAAACGTTGGCCATTGTCTCACTCAATCCTTGGAATGCTGTTCACATTGTTGGAGAGTACTCTATTGTGCACATCAAGCTTTTCCCTTTCGCAACGTGTGAACCTGTTGAGCACACATATATATATATACGAGAAGATGAGAAGAATCATTCCCGTTCATCTCAGGTGTCATTACCCTCCATATCTTTTATCCCATAACCAACATCATTCCCCAAACATCTTGGCTCACCTCTCCACCTGAATCAAACTCAATCTTCTTCTCTATATACCTTCCCACATCTTCCTCCTCAATCCTTACCTGTAATCCGCCTCCCTCCTCCCTTCTCAGTCTCACAACTACACCTCCTTAACTCCTAAACATAATCAAACTCCTGGCAAACCTCCGTCTTTCTCTCCACTCTCCCCGCGTCTACTTCCTATAAAGAGAAATATTTTTTCCCACTCCCTCACTCACTATACTTACCTGTAATCAAGGAACACCAGGTGAGAGCTTGCTAAAGATTCCAGTCTTCCCCCGGCTCTTCCACCATTCTTTTCCTTCCTACACCATGGCTTTCCTCGGCTAAAACCATTTACCCAATACGTTTTAGAGGATTAGCAAAAGATTCTCTGGTCCATGGAAGACGGACGTTATGTAACTTGTAAAACACGTCCTTCTTTCATTTTTTCCCATCTCCATGGACGCAACCTGCCTGGATAATCACTCACATCAGCCACCACTTATGCATTACCCTCTTGAGCAGTCTCTCAACAAGACTAATGGCTATGGAATGATTATTTGCATAATGATTCCCGTTTCCCTTGACTGGTTCCTGGTGAGACGCTGGAATCGTCTGTCAATCCATCCGTCTTAGAAGGACGCTGTAGGCAATTTTAAAACAATTCCAATCATCATCCTGCGAGTCAGCATACTCTGTCTGCCCCACCGTTGGAAAGAATCAACTATTTTTAGCCACACTTAACTTTAAAAACGCTGCTGCGCTTCAGAAAAAGCATCTTTGAAAACGTTTGCTACCAGCTGCGCATGCTAATTGTAAGCGTTAATCATTTAAAATTAAAATTAAATTTAAAAATAGCCGTCGATATAACATTCAAATAACCTGCATGTCATTTAACCTGGATCACGTGACCATTTAAAATTTAAACGCGTTAACCGTCTTTCAACTCTTGAATAACATGCACATGTTTAGGGCAATAACTGGAGGGTGGGGGGTTATGTATTTCAATGTTAAGAGCGAGGTTAGTAATACGAGAGTGCACTGCTCCTTGACCTTGTCCATACAGGACGTGGAGGTGTCGCTAAGAACAGCTCAAGCCATTAAAAAGCTATTGGGTCCGTAGCGATCAGCGATCTGATACAGGAAGTACGCATCTTAACATTTTATGTGGACGGATCCTAGGCATGTTGCAGTGCATTTCATTGCAGTGTGTGTGCAGTCTGAGAATAAAATATCTCGAGAAGCGAAAATTCTTTAGGAAGCAAGAGGAAAATCAAGTTAAATACATAAGCATTTAAATGGATTTAATCTTTCATTAAATTCCAGTAGCTTCAAATTTAATTGTACAGTTCAATTAAGTGCAACTTTCAAGTTACTTTTTAAAAATAATAGTATTTAGAAATTGGCGCAAGGAATTAAAATTTTAAAAGGTTGGACGTGGGCGAGGAGAAACGGGAAGCTGGGATTTAGAAAGATAATTTTAGGAATAATTAAATCCAAGTATTTAGCTGCGTAATTAAGTTCTTGTGAATGTGATATAGTTTGTTTTCGTTCGGATGTTTTACAGTGTGAATAATTTTATGGAATTGTGGCAGCAGTGAGGGACCTTGTTATTAATTTTACCCGCACCTGTTTATGGTGATGTGTGACTTGCAATATGTTAATTAGCCAACTTTGAGCTTCCTTATAAATATACCTATCAAGAGCGTCCTCGTCCTTATCGGGTTCTAAGGTTCCTTCATATGTGCAAATACGTGCTAATAGGGTTTAGCTTTGAATGAAATTATATAGCTCACGGATAAATAAATATATTCTGAACTAGGCACCGATATATGGTAGCGTCTCTACGAATTTTGCGGAACGTATTTAAAAAGTACCACCGCTTCGAATTCATAGTGTGATTGACTCAATCAAGAGTGAGGAGGGTTGCTATCAATTTCGGACCTTAGGACCGAATTTAAGACAAGTTTTGAAAGTGTTCAATAAGTGGTCGGAGTTTGTTTGCGTGTGATTTTCCATGGTTGATGGTTACTGGTTTCAATTAAACCTGTAACTTTACTTGAGATTGACCATGCATACTGCTTAAAATATTTTCATACTGTAAGGAATTAATTGTCCTGGAATCGGTAAGTTGTTACCGATTATGGAATCATGTTGGTGACTGTACACTACTTGAAATTGTATCTGAACAGTTAAAAGCATTAACATTAAAGTGCTGATCGTTGTATGATGATGTACAGATAGTTCTGATTAGTAATTGAGGATTATTTTTTTTATCGCAGATCAAAATGGACGTGGAGGTGCTGAAGAAGAAAGGGCAGCGTCAGGCTGCTGCTTATATTCAGGAGTGCTGTCGATCTTCTCGAACGGATAACCTTCATAAGCTGCTTGATACGCTGTTAGATCCGTTAAAAAGTATCGATGATTGGGAAACCATTGAATGGTTAAGATGGCTCATGGCCGGGGGATACACTCCGGATGAATTTTCAGCTACCGGTAAGTTTAGAATTTAGGAATTCTAGTTATAATTTAACAATGATTTAGGCAATAAAATTCACACGTTTTTATTTTCTGATAATGTATTTCCAGTTAATACATTATGTAATTGCGTGTAATAATGGATTTTTTTGTTCATTCCCCTGATAGTGAGACGTTACGATGATGAGACAACATGTGGCCTTGTGTGGACTGCAAATTTTGTGGCTTATCGATGTCGGACCTGTGGTATATCCCCTTGCATGTCTCTTTGTGCGGAATGCTTCCAGCGAGGAAATCACAAAGGGCATGACTTTAACATGTTCAAAAGTCAAGCGGGAGGTGCTTGTGATTGTGGTGATACTAGTGTAATGAAAGAATCCGGATTCTGTTACCTTCATGGACCACATCCGGAAAATAGGGGACGGCACCCAGATCAGCCTGCACCACCGGATTTACTGTGTGTGGCCAGTGCTATGATGCCGAGATTGTTCCTCAGACTGATTCAGCATTTCAGGCAAAACAGCGAAACTTTGGACAAATTTCTCGCTGCAGCCCAGGAGGCTGACAAGTTCATCACAATGCTTCGGGATATGAGTGTTATGGGAACGCCGATGAGGCAAGTTATGACCATGGCTTTCACAAATTCACAGGTAAGGATTATTCGTTCATATGTTTTCTCCTAAGTTGCTGCTGTCGACCTAAGCGTAACTGTTTGTGTTCCTTTGAACAGACTTACAAGAGATTGACAGATGTTGACGAGGGTTCGTCAAGTCCAGAGTATCGTGATTTCATGGTTGAAAACAAAAGGGCTTACATTGAAGCCATTAACTCATGGCCAAATTGTGAACCACCGGAGGAGTTTAAAGGTAGGTTGCGTTTGTTGAATTGGAAATTATTAGTATAACTTCAGTTGAATGAAAGTTTTTGTTTTTTCCAGATATTCCCTCGCTTCAAAAGACATTGGTGCACAGTACTTTCTTGGAAGAATTCGTATTTTGGATTGCCCGATTCGAATTCCCGCAAAAGATAGTCTGTTTCTTATTAAACCTGTTACCTGATGGAGATTACAAAGTGAGAAAATGTTTTGATAATTTTCTTAGTAAATAGTTTTGTTAGTCATGATTGTCATTTATCATATGATGTATTTTTTACAGGAGTCTTTTACCCGGGCTTTTGTGCTCCACTACAGCAGAATTTCTCTCTCGCTCAAGTCTTCCAAGGATCCAGATATGCTATCTAACAGAGTTGTTCATGTGTCTGTTCAGCTCTTTTCGAATGAGAACCTTGCGTTAAGAATGACAGAACAAATGGGACTGCTACATGTGATGGTGATAAGCCTGAAGTACATGTTGGAGAAGATTACAAAACCGAATATTCTTCTAAAAAATAAGGGAGAGAGCGTGTTTGGAGTGGTTGACTGCACCCATCACATAATGAAGCAGCATTGCTATTGGCCCATGGTTTCCGATTTGAACAATATGCTATCCCATCGTCCGGTAGTGCTCAAGTTTTTAGAGGATGATCGACTTCTGCAAATGTGGTTTGAATTTTTGACTCTCTTTCAAGGTAATTCGATTCTATCATATTACAAACGATAGCGTAATCCGTATTAGTTTACTTAGATAATTGTGTGATACAGTAAGACATGTACTAACAGTGTATCATAACTTATCGTATCATATCCAGGTATGAATGTGAATATTCGTGAGATGAATCATCACGTGGAATATGAACCCAATTCCTACTACGCTGCATTCTCAGCTGAATTAGAAGGAAGTGCTTCCCCATTGTGGAATATCGTGTCGCATTTACGAGATAATTCTACCGCTCACCTGACTAAGAATTTATTAAGACATTGCCGCGCGCAGCTTAGTGCTTGGTTAGATGCTGCCAACATGGATATCCCCGCCGATGACCTCACTCCGATTTCTTTTCATTTACCGCTCCATCGTTACTTTTCTGTGATTTTATGCAACGGTGTTAGAAATCAAGACATGTCTTTAGCTGAATTACTGCCACCTCCTCAGGAGTTGAAGTCCATTATATTTCATCCCTTAAGAATTCAAACTGGGTTTTATGAAATCATGAGCGGTTTGTGGGTTCGAAACGGCTTGCAAATCAAAGGCCAAGCTATGACATATATACAGTGCCATTTCTGTAATTCCATGGGCGATCCAGACTTCTTTCTACTTCAAGTTGCAATGATGAATCTTCCACACGGCGAGTTCCTCAATTCTGTCCTTGCAAGGTAATTGTAGCATTTATATATTTTCCCTGTTCTTAACGTGCAACAAAAACACCATGATTTTATGCGATTCTGAACAGCTAATAAACGTATATTTTCCGGAATTACAGATTTCATGTGCTGGAGTCTTTAAGTATATCGAGTTCTATCACGAACAGTTTCTTTGAACCAGAGCAAGAAATGGCTATGATGGACAACTGTATGATATTCCTTGCGATGTTGGCGTCGATACGAACATGTATAGGGATGTCAAACACGGATCTAGTCAATATAGAAATGAGCACGCTACTCTGTATGGGTGATAAGACCCACAGTCAGTTGATGGATCTTATGCCGGAAAAGTGTTATAACATGTCTGTTCGAGTGACTTCTGATAAGAATGAATTCGAAACAGTTCTGTCGAGGGTAAGTTAAACTCTCTAAATACACTTTCGTTTTCATTATTTCTGTGTAACTGAACTTTTAAACAACCGAGTTTTGGTGATTTCAGGTGGCGGATTACAAAGCGCCTAATTTTGAAGTCGGGGGAAATATGTCCCAAGGAATGTACGTGCCAAAACCCTTTGTTTGGGAAACACTATACGACCCTATTTACACTCTGCTGAGAGCTGTCCACCGCAAAGAGTCACAAAATTCACTCGATAGGTTTAGCGAATAGTAAGTTTTTGATTTTTTAGTTCAAAACATTTGAGAGTAAAGAAGTTTCCAAATAATTTTGGGTGCGGAAGTACTAATTTCTCTCCGTTGTGATTTCTAGTGTACGCTTGACAGGACGATTTAAAGGAGGTGGAAGTCCATGGCCACCATATCGGATACCTGAAGTTACGGCAGAGCCTTACACGGATCCCCGTCATATACTTCTCTCTCGTGTACTTCAAGGCGTTTTGTTTGTGATATTCTATAAAGGTGTACACACAACTCAGCTTTCTGACCAGGTCATATCACTGGCTGTGTATTTGTTGGAGATGGCATTGAGTATATGCGATTTGATTGGACCTCAGGTAAACACTACGAATATATGCATTTTCTTTTTAAAAAGGGAAACGTGAGTTACATAATCACAAATTCTCACATTTCTTGTTGTAGGTGCTATGTCCCCATGAGGTTGCTTTTGCTAGAGTCGATATGGAGTTCGCATCCTGGTATAACACGGACTGTTTGTTAGCGAATTTAAGGACAGAAATAGATTCAGTATATGTCAAGACTCATCCATCGGTAACTTCTGATTCGTCCGAAGGTAAGTGCGGTATGCATCACAAGGATAGGTGGTTTATGGTAAGCCTGAAACTAATACGATAATCCTTTAGATGTCAGCGTTGATGATATGGAAGTCGAAAGTTACGACGGGGAGACAGAAATGATGGAACCCTATTATGGCAGCGGAATTGTATCGACGGAAAGTCTTGTAGCCCTAATTAATAACTCGGATTATCCCATGGAGGAAACAAATTCAACCTCTCGTACGCTAGCTTTAATGCCTCGTAAGTTTCATTCTTGAACAGCTTGGAGTTACTGATACATTGATGTACGCAGACATTAGATGCAACTATTGAATCCGCAATTTAATCAATAGGGTCCTCTGAAACAGCTGCTAGAACTAGTGATACTCAGCGGCAACCAAACAATCAAGTAGTACCTGTTCCAGCGAAGCCTTTAACCGCAGTACCCAGAAAAGAGCTTGTGGAAAGAAATTCATCGGTAAGTATAAGCAGTGCAAATGAAAATTTTTATTTGTATGTACTTGCAAATCTTTCTTTAACTAATGAATCGTGTTTGTTGTTTAGATGCTGAATCGAGATGCTGCAGTAGAAGTCATGGTCAACGAAAGTATAATTTCTCTTCTGTTAAAACTCCATTCGAAATTATCTTCTTGTCCGGATAGTTACGTTCCTTTCTGGGAGAAACCCGAAGCTGTAAAAATTGTAGAAGATGCGAAATTAGGTCTCGATACCCGGCTAAAAATTTCTATAGTAGAATCCGACCATTCGCCTGAAACTGATGAACCAGGAAGTTCCCAGAATGTGGCGAATCCTTCGTTGGATGATTCCACACTGGGACATTTCTACCAGTTCTCATATGCGCAGTTATATAGTATCTTACATCCTAACACAGATGACCCGTCCCTCCGCATCGGCGATGGCCCGTTCTTCGTTGGGAAAGTCCTGGATCATATAGCTGCTAAAGATGATATTTGTAGAGAAGCAATTGCAGTAACAAGAGAAAAGCTTTGGCCTCGTAAACCTGAAAACGAAGAAGAAACCAGAGCGCGAGAAGAAAGAGAAAAAGAAGAGCGTAGACGCAGAGCTCAAGAAAGAAAAATGAAAATCATGGCCGATTTTGCAGCCCGACAGGAAGCATTTAATCGCAGTATGATGAGGGAAGAAACATTGAATGCCTCTAATGCTTCTGAAGCTTCAATGATGGACGGTGAAGGTTCGTCTGGTTTGGAAGATCCAGAAGGTCAAACCATCAAACCCATAGAGTACGACTGTGTGATTTGTAACCAGACCAGCCCCAGTACTTCAACCAACCCTATGGGTTTGATCATCCTGCTTCAAAGCTCCAGTGTGCTCAGTCATCGTCGATGCAAAGGATCGAACCGCAACCAGCGACTTCCCACTAGTGATGAAGAGAGATTGGAGTTAACAATGGATGATACCATGAAAGCTCACAATGATAAAAAGATTGAAGAATTCAATGCCCAGTTTAGTGATTCCTCCTGGCTTTTGTCTCTTTCGGGTGGCTGGGAGGGTGGAGTACATGTGCAGACGTGTGGACATCACTTGCACATGGACTGCTTGAAGGGTTATCTTTCAGCCCTCAAGTCCCAGCAAAAGATACACATCAATGTTGATCGAGGGGAGTACTCTTGTCCCCTTTGTCGCCAGCTTGCCAATTCATTCCTACCATTAAGTCCTGAATTCGGTATACGGCAGTCTGCTTTAGTGAAAGACAGGAAGGTACAGAACTGTCCTTCAACTCCGGAAGTCACGATACCTGAAATACCCCCATCACCTGAAGCCAACGTCGCCAGAGAAGTCATGAAACTCTTGCAAGTATACCCGATTCCCTTAGGCTCCAATAAAGTTACTGATGCGATAACTAAAATGATGGAAGAAATGACGAATGCTACTATTCTAAAGTATCGACAGGTGAATGAAAACGTAGTTTTAAAATCATGTTCTTTTGGGGTTTGAATTCGAAAACTTATTGTGATTCGTTTCTTGCAGATTGGACAAGCAAAGATATTGAATATACTTCTTTTCGTCTGCTCCATTGCTAGGACTAATCTAGAATTGGAAATAGTTATGCGAGGGGGTGATTTAGTCACAATTCCCTCTGAACCGCAGCCCTCTACCTCCTCTGCGGCCACAACTATGCCTACAGCTGTATCGAAAAGATCATGTATCGGTAAGTTGTTATGTGCACACTGTTTCAACTAACTCTGTGCTCTTTGGTGCCACAAACTAAGGCATCTAATTCGTAATTTTCGGTTATTACAGCCCCTCTTCTTCACGTTCTCGGCTACCATTACAAGATTTTATCTACAGAACCCTGCTCCCCTAAAATATGGGAAAGGATTTTAGGAATACAGTTTTTACCTGAAACAACAGTCAAATTGCTTGATCGTGAAGTGCCGTTGCTGCTGAGTGACCCATGTGCAATTTTATTGCATTTCTTAATGCAGCTTCCTGTTCATGTCGACCTGGGTAAGTAGAGTCTTTGTGTACGCTCTTCAATATTCGTTTGGCCAAAGTATTGATTTAAGTATCTTTGTGTAATTGCAGCGTATTTCACTGAGATTGTTCAAGGAATATATAATTTGGTGTACATCCAAATTTTATGTGGACTGTCTTGTCGTTTCTCCGAAAAGGAGCGTGCAGATTGGAAGAAGCGTAACACTACACTGTCTAGAAACGGCTCAGGAGAATGTAACAAGCTGAGTTCCTTGTTCAGCAATGTGATAAGATACTTAGAGTCATCCCCGTTGTATATTCCTGATTCGGATTACGGAGACAAGGATTATGAAACAAAGCTGAAAGACAAGAAAGAAATTGGATACTCCGAGAGAGAAGTGGACGAACAGATTCAAGCCCGACTTCTTTCATTTTTACGAATTGCATCACTACTCCGACATCAAATTTACGAGCAAGATTTGCCTTTCATCAGTACAAAGGATGAAGAGTTTGGACATTTAGCAAGATTTCTTGGGCTCGGTGGTCGACGCTCTTCGAACGTATTTCAACCAACTGCAGAAGAATCAGACGACATGGAATACAAGGCAGATCAGTACTTAAGATGGATATCTCCGACTCCCATGAAGACTGTTTGGACTTGGTGTGAAGAGCTAAGCAATTTCATCCTTCGAGCCCGTGTATCGGCGTCATACTTAATCGAAAAGCAACATTTACTTTGGAATCAGCCGAAATTGCTTGAATTACCTGAATCATATGATGCAATATTTCGGTTTTATCACCGTAAAACTTGTTCGAAATGTGGCCGAGTACCCAAGGAGCCCAATGTCTGTTTAGTTTGTGGTACCTTAGTGTGTATGCGGGACGAATGCTGCAAAACTCAAGGTGGTGTTTTTGAAGCTATTCAGCACTCATCCGATTGCGGTGCAGGAACATCGATGTTCTTAAACATAAATCTATCAACAATAGTCGTAGTCCGGGGAAAGCGTGCTTGCATCTGGGGTTCTGTTTATCTGGATTCCTTCGGGGAAGAAGACAGAGATTTAAAGTAAGTAACTTATTCTTTGCTACTACGAATCATATCTTAAGCTTGTATGCATTGAGCGCTTATATGAATGTGATGGTGACTAACTAACCTTTGGTTCTGTTCTTCTAGGCGTGGTCGACCATTATTCCTTTGTAAAGAGAGATACAGTCTACTGCAACATCAATGGATCACTCATCGCTTTGATCATACAAGCAGAAAATGGATTTTTCATCGAGATACTCTGTAAGATTGGCCTATCTTGAACCAGAAACCGCAATAGTAATTTTACGCTTTGGAGCTCACGTTTAATTCCAGTGTAAGATTTTATGCTGTGAATCGTCTTTGTTAATTAGAATAAAGCTCCATGGACCATCTGGAATGAGCTTCATGAGCCGTTCATTCGTGTTATCGACTACTGCTGAATTAATCTGTGGTAGCGTCGAATGCAGCGTGCCATAAGTTCAAGTGTGTCATTAATTGTTACTTAAGACACCATAGAATCGCTTTTCTTCTCTAACGATGAGTTAACAGGTGTTAGAGCTTATTTTAATAGAATTCTACATTAAGAGTTAATGCTGTTTCTATTCGAAATCGTTTATGAAAGTCATAATTTATGCCCATTTCGGAAGTGTGTAGTATTAGTTTCAAGAGGTATTTATAATAATGCTTTCTTCGTTAAATTTATACGCAATCGCATCGTAATGGTTCGCACTAATGCTAAGTATCTTGGATTTCCTAGTTAGCTTGATTCGAGTCCGAGACATGGTATTAGATTTCGAATCTCCATAATTAGAAGAGAATTTTAATGTGTAACCTTTTAAGTTTCCACAGAGAATGCGGTAATGCAGTTTGTCTAGTTCATTATGTAATACGTTTTGACTTTGTAATCAGGAACAGATCTAGCATAATGTTTACTACGACTTGGACCTCGTTTATGTTGGCCTTCGAACCATGTATTTGGTTTGCTGTGAAACTTAGCATTAATATTTAACCTAGTCTATGCTGTGTACTCTTGCTTCAATCAATGGGAGCAGCTCGTAAAGATGTCTTCATCTGCAGCATAGATGCACGATATAGTTTTGCTGTTAATACACCGTTGAATCTCCGCTGATAGTGACGGTACTGCTTCGAGAGTTTGAAACTTGAAATAGTTGGTTCAATTGAAGTTGTTTCAAGAAGCTTAAGGATGTCTAAGCCGAAACTAGTTTCGATTATCGCTCGTACCTGTACATTTGTAAATGAAGTGTGAATGAGTTTTGTTAAATTTCTTTCGAATAAACTGCAGTATATATATACATATTTCTGAATATCTGAACTACTTGGCGCGCTGTAGTCATCACAAGAACCAGCACAAATGCTTTTCGAATGAATTGCATGAAGTGACAACCAAATAAAACAGATATATTGTAATACTATCTTTTTAATTCATACGACGTTTTAAATTTAGCCAAGAACTTCCGCTCTATTCTGTAGGACATTTAAACACATTTGAAATACGGATTTAAGATACAAAAGCTGAGGTTGAAATATAAGTAAATACGAAAAGAAACTGTAAACCTTACAATCAAAGTGCTTAATAATTAAAACTGCTTCCTCAAGTCTTGTCATAGCGAATAATGTACGCACAATAATTACATAGTGGCGTTACGTTGTGAAATCACCTCACAGTATCAATGAGTAATAAAGTTAAGCAGGTGAGACGATTCCGTCCATCCTACGAGCTCCACTCCTCCATTTCATTATCCTCATATTTAGTAGTCTTAGGATACTTGTAGGACAAAAAAACACGCGGTTGGGGTCGTGTCGTGAATATATTCTGCTGTACATAAATTACCCTAAAGTTCTGAAGCATCGCTTCTCCCACCAACTTGCTCCTGATACACTTCTATAACGTCATCGTTTTCCATTTCAAGCTGAAAATCAAACAACCAAATAAGTTAAAGCTTTGGACTCCTAAAATTCCCATCAAACACACATCAGTTCCTACAAAGTGGATTTAAAATTATTATCACTATTACCTGCTTTGGCGTCTCATCATCATTGATACGACGACCATCAAACAAGAAACGCAAAGAGTTCATCGGTACACCCTGAAATTCAATACAAAATTAGTAATACTCTCTCGCAACGCTTCTTTCACTATCGTTTCAGCGATAATTGAAATTAAATCTAATGCAAGACGAATTATTGAAGCACTTACCACTCTTTCAGAGTAACTCTTCTTCAGCTTTCCCATTTGAGTACTCATTTTGACTCTGAAGTGAATTTCATTGCTGTCCTGGCCGACCACCTTCAACTTGATATACTCTGAGTTTCCATCTCCAGCGTCCTGTTTAGAATCCTAAGTGTCAGCATTTTTCAAAAAAAAACAATACAAAGCATGTAACAAGCTCAAGCATTACCAATCACCAAACATTATTTCGTTAGTCAATCCATTCCAAAAACATGCAGACATAATAACAGAGTAAAGTTTCACAAGCACGACTTTAGACGCTACACTTTGCTCTTCATACAAAACACCTTCATTTTAACTAATTATGATTAAAGTGGTTGGAACGCATTCACTTCCTCCAGCCATGCAAAGGATTGCAATAAACCTAATGATTCATTCAAAATCCGAAAGCATGCTAAACTCTGTGGGCATGTCAAGCATTGCATCATTGATCATTCAGTTTTCTTCAACAACCTGACCATTTAAAATTAACTCAGCCCACATCAACGACATTCCTATTAATTTACAACATTCGAATTACTATAAGCTGTCAAAAAATTATCACATGCTGTTAGTCTACTGCATAAATATTAATCAAAGCGTTCCAAAAATAAATTCATTTAAAAAATATACTCAAGCCCGGCGCGGTAACAACATGCATGCGAGCGTTGCAAAAGTTAATTTATCTGAAAAATTACCTGGTTGTTGTCAGCCATTTTGATGAATTAAGCGGAATGCCTAATTACTGAGGATCACGGAAAGAGTATTTAATAAAAATTAATTAACTGCGAACCCAGTACGATTTTACTACAGTTAGTAAAATAAAAGTTCCCAGCACCGCTCAATGAATTCGGAGGCAATGTAAAAATGTGAAAGATTACAGCAGAGCGTATGCCTTTGTGATCGACGAGGAATACGTATGTACACTTGTCTTAAGCACGAGCGAGTCAGAAAATGTGAATCTCTTTTTCCAACTTCATCCGAATGGAACAATGCTTCCAGAGGCATCTACGAGGCAACCGCGAGGAAAAAAGATTAGGAAAACGTCGGATAATCATTCTGTGCGCATGTTAAGAGGTGGAGCAAGATGGCCTTCCCACCAATAAAATCCAGAAATAGGCGGGGCAAGTAAGAATACTCCGCCTTTTAGGGTGGAGCTACCCTGGTCTGGTGCTGCTGCCGTAAAAGCCGCTATAAGCTGAAGAGGGCCCTTAAAAATAGTTCACTATACAGGCATTCATATGTACGTACATCCCTACCAGGGTATAATACTCGGCCGCTATGGGCGGGAGATTTTCTGGTCAATTTTCAAGGATTCACCTTTTGAAAATCCCGCGGAAAATTTCCTGGACGACAAAAGTTCTGCAAGATGCTAATCCGTACAAAAACCTCATACTATTTGAATGACCGTCTTTCATTGGCACTTTGGTGCAATAGATTTAATTTGATATTGTACTTTTTAGAATGGTCACAAGATTAAAGTATGGGGTGTATGTAGCAGGGACCTAGCAGGGACCATCAGTGTTAAATCATAAGCGACAAGCATAAATGACATGCCTATAAACCTTTTATGATCAGGTACGATGCGCTTCTTAAACTGGACGCAAAGAAAAGTTAAATGTAAGATGCTCATGGCCCCAAGGCCTGTATACCTGTGCCATACATATATGAAGCGAATTAAACACAAAACTATAGAATGGTCAGCTGGCAATTTTTGCAAAATCTTGTCTACTGACAATTTAAAAACAGAAGGACGGATTTTATAAGTAAAATAAATGGAATTCTGTTCTTATTTTGGGTGACACATACGTTTACGTAATTGCTACATTCATGGCAAGTTAACTTCCTTCAGTTAGTGCACTCTAGTTTCGTCAAAAAAGAGGTAACTTAGTAAACTTTTTGTATTTCTTACATGAGTTTTATTTATCAGCAATTTTCTTAATTATTATATATGTATTTGTTAGGCTTCGATATCGATGACAGCATATCAGTTAGTTAGGCATTAGTCAATCAATAGAATTGTGGCTAATTAAGGTTATCCTCGTGAGTATGAATTAGTTATATGGTTGATATGTAAATGCACAAATTGCGTATAGCTACGATATAAAGGAAATATCAGATTTTAATTGACAGTTCGTATTTATTATCATGCGAGAGGTGATATTAGGCAGTGGGCGTTTACTCGTGAAACAGTTGATACGGAAGTATCAAATTAAAATATATATATACCCCTTTGCCCTTGTTGTGGCTACAATCATTTGCTGTGTGGGACCTGATTTTGTAAATAACTTGGGCATGCTGTTAACTTTTGATGAATATGTATGTATATTTGATATTAATTTTGTGTGATTACAGGAAGTAGGCGTTTGGAAAGTTCAAAGTTGATAGAGTTGTGGCATGGGGATTACACAGATGGAACTCTCGAAGATAATTCAAAGATTGTATGCCACATTAACCGACTTGTTGTAGGCTCGGTGTAAAGGCTTCAGACTCCAGAAGACGCTAGTCAGGTATGATAATCACAATTGTTATAAAGTCTCTGTTAAGCTTGAAGCTATTTTCCACTAATTGTTTATATTCGTATTTTCTTTGCAGGAAATCGTGAAAGAGGATTTTTGGTGGAAGATAATCATGGAGCTGGATTTTCCAATCTATCATGTAATCGTCGTGGGATTTCATCACAAACGGGGATGTCAAGTAAGTTTTGCTGCTGAACATTGAACACCTTTTGAAAATGTCTGAAGGATTTGTTTACTATAAGAATGAAACTTATTTTGTTGTTTTGCAGGTTGAATTTTCATTTCCAAAGCTAGAAGATGACGTTGAGAACACAGCATGGAAACATTTACCAACTTTGGCAATGCCAGATGGAGCTCATAATTTTGATCGGGATACAGTTTATTTTCATTTGCCGTCGTTGAAAAATCCAAAGGAAACAGTATTTGGCGTTGCGTGTTACCAGCAAATCAATGCAAGTCAGTTGAAGAACAAGACAGAAGATGTAACGCGAAGTACCGTTCAGAAGTCAGTGTGTATTTTAAGTCGTTATCCGCTGTATGGGCATGTGCAAGTCAAAATGCAGTTGATTACTGCAGCCTATTTTCGAGAGGGAGATTTTTCTCAAATTTCCTTGTTGGAAGAAGCTTTTCACAACTTAAATGCATGTCTCTCACCGCATTTATTGGATACCCCTGAAGCTTTCGTTGGATTGTCACCTCGAGAACTATTTTTTACCTTTAATCATCAAGTGCTGATATTATTGAAATTACTATTATTGGAAAAAAAGATATTATTTCGTGGGCCTTCCGTCGGCCCTTTATGCTCAGCTCTATTAACTCTCGTCTCTCTTCTCCCGGAAAGTGTCGGGTATGGATTAGCTGAATCTGCCTGTGTGAAAACTTCAAAGTCAATGTCAATTGTTCCAAGCTTTAATGAAGAGTTGGAAGGTGAAGACAAAATTGATGAAAGTGTGCAAGAAGCAAGTGCAGCAACACCGGCAAAGGATGCGTCCGAAATGAAAAAGTCCAGTTCTGTATTATCCACAAAGTCAATGGATGGGTCGGACTCGCAGCTAGATAAATGTGAAGAAGTTCCAGACTTTTTAACTGCAGTCCACATTGAACCGAGTGAAGCTGGTCTACCACTTGATATTTTTACTAACGTAAGTCAATATCTTAATTTAGGCGATTTTTAGTTACTAATCATTCGAATCTGCATTGAACAAGATTGTTAAGAGGATAATTTCGATGCTATAATTTTTCTGTAGGGTTACCTATGCCACCCGTACCTGTCTCTCAATTACTTGGAATTGCTCTCGGACACGCGAGTGAGAGGATTTCTGGTTGGTGCTACAAACGTATTGTTTAAACAGAAGAAAGATTTGGTGGAAGTTGTTGTGGAGGTAAGGAATACTTATTCAAAACGTTGGATACATTTTTGTCTTGTGGGAATATCAAATAACGTGTTTTTCTTGTCTTGCTCACAGGTAAAAGATGGTACAATCGACATTGCATGCCCGAATCTCAAGCGGCTTGTAACTTTGAGCACTCAGGATTTACGGTTCACTGAAAATATTGTCCGACAAGTCAGTGCAGAAGGAGGTCGGAAGTATGACGGGGATAGCTTCATGGATGGTGTCGGTTGGGAAGGTGGGGACGAATGGATTCGGGCTCAGTTCAAGTATTATCTTGTGTGTTTGATGAGAACCAGTCTAACCGACGAAGGTCATCGGAGTCGAGATTGTTTCTATAGTCCCTTTGTACAAGCCTGGCAGAAGACTCATAACTGGAAAACCTGGCACAAATACGTAACATCAGAAGCTCGAGAAACCCCTGGAGTCTATGCACTCTGTCCTGGACATCCCAACGACGGGAATATTTCCATTGCCGACATGAAGATTAAACTAACGCAGTAAGACAATTTTATAGTCACGAGTTGTAACGCAAACAGTTTTACATTTGCTGTAGAGAAAGTATTAACAATGGAGCTGAACCTGGTAAATGCCTGGCCGTAATTTGCTATTTCCTAAGTTAGGGATTCTAAATTACAGAGAATAAGGCCTCATGATTTTTTTTGCAAATTGCAGTGCAATTCAAAACACAGAAGGCGGCCGCCGGTTAAATCACGCCATGACATCAACGACACGGGTCGTCGCAAATACAGGAAAAGCAGTTGGAGGAGCCTTACATCAAGCTAGAGGAGCGCTATCCAACTGGTGGGGCACCGTTACTACAAATACTACTGGGGCTGAAAACACATTTAATTCTCCAATCATTCCACAGTCAGAATCACAAGCTAAATCAAGTCATTCCAATGAAATCTCTACTCCAGTAACGGAAATGAAATAAATCAGTATTTCGACAGAAATGCAAATTGTTTTGTATTTACCTTAATTCATCGAACACAATATTGTATATAGCTTGCTTTCAATTCCAAGCTCCTTCCGGATTGCTACATGAGACGGAGACACACCAGCAGTGCAATCAATCACAATTCAAAAAAATCAAGCAATCAACCTTTCATCTTTGAATCCAATTCAGATTTCCGATCTCCTCCGCCTATGACCAGGATTCCGCCAATTAAGGCGCGGTGTCCAATTTACACCTCCTCGAATTTTAACATGCTCTTCCGAGAAAGTAATCAGCCTTCCTCCTTCCCTATCCGCTGCTCTCTGAAGCCTAGTTTCCTCGATTGCCCTGGGTATCCGACCGGGTAGGTTGTAGTATTCCCTTAATTCCGAATCCCCCTCCAGGCGATGCCATCGATTTCTTAAACTAACCGCTGGTCTCCCTTGAAATACCTACAATTATTCAAATCATCAAATCCACTTCCTTCCACCTATTTCCGACGGACGCACGTTTTATCGTCCAAACTTACCCGCAGACGGGCCATTGTTTCCCACAGTTTATTCCCGTGTGTAAATCGGTACGTATCCGTTTCATCGATGAACGCAATTAAATTGAGGTTTTCCTCTCTTGTAAATGGGGGGCCACGTTTTCGGGGTCTACAAACGTTTTAGAGTTTTAAATAAGATGCAAAATATGATTTTAAGCGAGTCAATGAGGGGCTGTTACAATTTTACTGTGTGTATTAAAAATACTCAAAACTATGATCAGCATTTCAATTACGTTACCCTTTATTTTGACTGTCTGGTCTTCCTGCATTGCGTTCGGTGTCCGACATCTCCCAAGTTCAATTCAATTTTAAAACTTCAATTTGTACTGACTCTGTACACTAAAAATATCTTGTCTTCAACAGAATCCAGGATCCCTGCAAATGCACCCAAATTATCAAGCTTTTACAATTAAATTTTAATTTTAAATAAATTAAATTAATAATAAAAAATTATTTAATAAATTAATTTTATTTGTTTAATTTTTAAATTGGCAATAATTAATACTTCAATCTCCACAACATTACAAGATGAAATGAAAAGTTTCGCGGGCAGTATAGTAACTTTTGCAATTAAATCTATACACCGTAATTTATTTTTCTTAACCGTATCCACTAGAGCCCGATTCCGTGTGCGCCAGCAGTCCAACTGTCTCGTCAAGAATCAGTCCCACTTCATAGCTCCTTTGTTGCAAACTCCGTCCCCGCACCAATAAAGTTGCAGAGATGTGTCTTCCCCTGCGGCTAAACCAGACATTGTTTGGATTGGTGGAAGGATCCTGGTTTAATATTCTGCTTGTCATACCGTTCCATAAACTTTGAGCCAATAGACATGGCTCAAAGCCGGTTTTTGACACAATTTACACACATGTTGTTGCAAAAATATTCCCATACGTGAACCATGGCAATGAGAGAAGTATGCATCATGTGTGGTTCATTCTTAGTGAATTTTGTGAGGGATTTTTCTCCAAAACGTTTACTTGTTTATGTAAGGATATGCAAGAGTGGGGGAAAACTTGTTATCTCTTCATTCTTTAACCAAGTTGCATACACACGGAGAGCATCAGCCTTTCAACCATAAACCTCTTCTTCAAAGCGAAGAGAGAAAAAACCCCTGTAGGACGATGCAATCCCCCTTGGTTTAGCTCCATCCCATCCAAGCAACCGCTCCTTTAAACACATAATCTATCCTCAAATCCTAAAAGACCTATGGACGTGAGATGAGGAAGAAGCAAGCTCAAGAGAAATAGCAAAATCTCCCTTATTTACCATCTCCACTCCTGTCAAAGAGTTTAGTCCGTTTCGCACAAGAAACCGATCGCGTCGCCTCCTGAAGCGTCGTTAAACGTTATCCACAACCCGTTATCCTACACCAGTTCCTCTAATTTCGCTGATTCCACAATCGCATTTGCTAATTGTTCCTCCTGAAACACGGATTTCTCCGTTACTAAAACAGCAATGGACGGACGCAATCAACAGGTAGGTGAAGCATCATCTTCAATTTTCCTCCTGAACCTTAATATTCCTTTTCTTAAATCTCATCTTCCTCATCTTCTCTTCTGTCATCGGATAGTAGAAGCTTAGTCAATCGCTCAAGTATTTCCAAATACTTTGGAGAAATCCTTCGTTTCTTGGAGTTTTGAATGACAGAAAAAATAATTTCCTATATTTACAGGCCTCATCGCGGGTTCCAAAGTGTGCCAGGTGCGGTAATCATCAGAAACGGGTCGCAGTCAAGGGTCATAAGCGCTACTGTGAATTTAGAAATTGTGTATGTAAGAAATGCCAGCTGACAGCTGACCGGCAGAGAGTCATGGCTATGCAGGTAAGAAATGTGTGTTCATTTTCTCATCTCTCCCTTCTTTTTGAGATTCTCCCCTCAAGACTCGGCCGCTTCATCCCCATCTTCTCCACAATAATAGACAATTGCTCAATCTAAGCCAGTCAAACACTACACTCTTTCGGAATGAATCCTGTAGAGCTAACAATAATTATTCTAGCAACGTACGCTTTGCACTAGGTTTCTTCAAGTAAGGTAGTACGAGTTTTATTTAACAGAAGGTCATTAAGCATAACACGTATTTTTAGCAAGCTATTTTTCATTAATTTTGAAATTTTAAGTAACCAAAATCAGTGTTACATGTAGGAATAATTGGAAGCTTATCGCTGCGCAAGCTTTCATAATTTTCTAGGATTTGAAAACAAATCACACTACAGCTAAATAATTTATGCTGTATTTTAGCAGGAGCGCAGCGCGACTCCTTGAGAAACATTTAGCGCAAGAATTAAGTTTGATTATCCAAAAATGCCTTAACTTGCACAAAATTTCTAGCTGAATTTATTCGCAAACATTAATTCAACCCGTGAACCAAATTAATTCCAGCAAAAATATAGTACTATAGCTAGCATCTGTAGGTCAATCGTTTCAATGCACAACATTGCAAATTCATTTCATTTTAATGTCAAAATTATATTCAAGTAGTCTTCCATTACACTGCTCCTTCCAAATTAAACAGGTTGCAGTTAGCAGAGAATTAAATTTCCAACGCCAATTTCCAACGCAGGTAGCCGTGAGGAGAGCGCAAGCACAGGACGAAGCGAGAGCTGCACAATTAAGACAAGAAAACGGTAGCAACACGCCGCGTCCCGGTACGTCCCCCTCACAATCAGGTGGTAGTTCTCCAGTCCGGGCAATGTCACCCCCAACCCCGCCATCCCTTCCCGGACATTCAGCTTCATCGTATCAGCCACAGCCTCCACCCAGGTCATCATCAGAAACCCAAGCTATGGCTCATCATCATCTGCGAGAAAAATCAACCCATCATCAACAAGGATCATCATCGATTACATTTAACCGGGAAATCAATGGACCCGGGAAAAAGCTGGATCTTAAACCTCCACCTGAAATTAAATGTCCCGAACTGGATCCGTCATATTCCCCCTTCATCCCCCTCAATCTAGGACGGCCTCGGGAGATTCCTCATCATCTCCACCGGATGCAACTTCCTCCGCTCAGCCATCCCATTCCCGCACATTTGAACAACAGCCTCCTCTTGAACCTCTCTCACGACAATCTTCTCAAGCATGAACCCAGCTTTGCGGACCGTAATCTCGGCAGTAATTCCAGCATATCATCAGAAAACTCTGTCCTCAACCTCGGACCCACAGCCACAACAGCTTCCAGATCCAACGATCCACCTGTCAATGAAACAAGAGTCATCAAATATCCGCATTTTGGTAAGTAACACAAATCATTTCGTTTCTCTCAATTTCAAAATATCATGACAGCAACACCCTCTTCCGCCACTTCCCCTTCTTCGTCCATACATTCATACATAGCATCGCAATCAGCTTTCACCTGTTAATCAGCCTACTCATCCTTAATTTGGTGCCCGCCTAGCGCCTCCATCACATCTTCTTCCAACTTTTCCTTCCGACTCACAATTCAATCATTCTTTCCATGAAAAAAGCTAACCCTTGTAGCTCCCTACCCTTGGCCTCCCTCCCATGTCATCAGAGTTCACCATATTTAAACTTAACTAACAAAGATAATAGTACTACCCCTCCTTTATCGAAAATCCACTGCTCCAAGAATCCTCCTCTCCGACTTTCTCTGCTTTCTCCTCCTCCCAACCATCCAACATCATTTACATCATCCCTCCCAAACCAAATACGGGTGGCTCTCAAGTCACTATAGCTAGGATAAAGAGGGAGTGGCTTCATCAATCCTTTCCATTTTATTCTACGCAAGGTAGGTTCATGTGAATTGAGGGGGTGAGCAGAGAGGATGTGGGATTGGAGCTGAGGTACTCGCAGGCACATTTTCAAAGAAGATGAGGGAGGTTCCGGCCCGCATCCTCTCCACAAAGCTTATTCTTCTTATTCTTATCTTCCCCCTCCTATTAAATCCGTCTTATTTTTCCCCACCTCGCCTCTCATACGTATTTCAGAGAGCCGCACCGGCCCTTTCTCGTTCTGTCGTTCTCTCTCACAGTTTGAGTATGTGTTATAATTTCAAGACTTGAATTGCAAGAATGTACTAAAAGAACAACTAACTTGAAGAGCAATACTTTGAGGTCTCTTAGAATCAACTCTCTTCCTCTCACCAAAAACTTATATGCATGCTCTTATTATTCAACCCACACATGGTCTGTGGGGTCAGCTCATTTTACGACCCCCTTTAACGATTACGAGCTGTGGAAATCTATTCCAGTTTAACCCCGCTTCGGAGAGATTCCCACCGGCCCCCTCACCCATCTCATCACAAACTTCTCCGCCGTCCCCCCATTAAATTCATTTTAAAACCTACTCAAATTGCTCCTCCATCCAACAACCGCCAGACCCATTTCGCATTTCCCATCCACAAATCCCATCATCTTGCAAACTTAACTTTCCCATCATCATCTCCGCCAATCCACCCCCCTCACCTACCCAAAACGTACTTCCATCATCTCTTCCAACTCTCTGTAACGGGATTTGTATTACTTCCACACATCCTCCTATAAAATCTCTCTCACATCTCTCCGTCTCACATTCCCCCTCTTCCTAAATAAACTCCCCGAGCTTTCCACAGATTCAGCCTCCGACCTTGAGCAACACAATTTACTCTGACAGAGTATATCACAGAGTTTCACAAGTTCAGGAAATTCAAAGTATTTCTACCAAAATCAAAAGCTTGATCCCTCAAGATCATGGAAATATTCCGCGCTCTCAATCCAGATAATCAGCTCCACCCTTTGACATTTCACTTTCTCCCTTCAGCACGGCAGCGTGTAATTGTTTATTGAGGAGGGGCAAAGCGAGCGGATTTTCAAGTATCAAAGCTGATATTTATCCCGAGGATTTACTATTATCATTTAGAAAACCTATTTATTCAGTCTCCCTCCATATTACCTGTACCCTGTCAAATAGTTGACCAATCCCATGCTCTCCCAGCGTGTGCAGCTTGCTGCTTGCATCTAATCGAGGTTAACCTCCCAGAAACAATGTGACTTTACAAGTGCATCCAATTTAAAATTATCTTTACGGCCTCATCATAACTTTCTGAACTAAACCCTCATCTACAGCTGGACAGAAGGGCAAATGAATACTATTACGGTTTATCACAACTCCTGTGCGGATTTTGTTAAATTATATTTACAGTATTGCGATTTCAGAGGATTTTTTTGCTACACTTATTGGAACATTTAGTATTTTGCAAGCCGTTCTTCCCTTGGTTTAAAGTATCTTTCCAGATAAGATAACTTTTTAAAGTGCATAAGGATAATGACAAACTTACGCTACCAGGTCAACTTCTCCTGGACCTTGAGTTCACACCAATATTCCTCTTCCTCATCCCACCCAGTGCAGATGAACAGGGCCGTCTTTCCAAATCAGCACTTCAGATAAATTCAACTCTATCCAAGGTCGGGCCCCTATACTCGAAAGTCAGCGATATTGCTGTAGACCCATTTCGCAGAGAATCGAAAATAGCCCCCCAGGCATACATGAAATCCACATTTATTAGAACCCGCGAATCATTTAAAATTAGTTACCATCTTATCCCTCGTGAACCTTGCAGGCCTTATTGCAAATTGTAAATCCCGTCCGGCATCCCATGCATCAAGATGAACCTACTTATCACAGAATTCTCTCCACATTGATGAGGTTCAACGCTAGTCTTTTGCCTCGTTAGCTCAAAGCTAAACTCAGTAAATCCCGGGTTGCGTCGAGCCTAAAAGTCTTTAAAATTAAATATATTTTCGACAGTTAGGACATAAACTATGCAGCAGATATGAACGCGTACATAACAACTGGATTTAAAACTATCCAGCAGATATGAACGCGTACATAATAACTGGAAAACTATGTAGCGTCTACCCGTTTAGTGAGGAGGAGGTTAACAACGGTGCATGTGAGTAAAAAAACCCAACAAAATGTCGAATCTTTGATCAGCCCTACCTCTCAAAGTGTAAGCTACATTTTAAGGCGATGAATGCCATCAGATAACCGAAAGGTTATTCTACCAGGACTACAGAATCATGGTATTACAGCCATAATTCTTTATAACGGTTTCGCAGGGGGGTGGGTAAAAAACCCGTTAAGAATGTTACCCATCTATTTTAGTAGGACCACCAAGTTCGCTAAATTCATCGGCGCAAAACGTTTATAAAATAAAGTAAAACGGAGCATAGTTTTTGTGCTATATGCTGAATTATCCTTTACATCGACTCACAACACTTAAAACGGTTTAAAGCATCCAAAAACCGACAAAATACAGTAATAGAAGCATACTACGAGCGTCGGTTACCCGTTTTAAAGGAGAGGTCATTACAGTGTCATCCAGGTCACACAGGGTCATACAGTTCACATAGGGTCATTCAGGTCACACAGGGTCATTCAGGCCACACAGGGTCATTCAGGTCACACAGGGTCATTCACTAAATTGGTTTGCTAAGGACGAAGGGGGTGTCCAATTGGTTATCAAAACCTTATTAAAGTTTATTCCTCCCCACGCTCTAAGAATTTACTTTTTCACATAGCATTCAAAACGAATCATTTTCCACCACTATATATAAAAACGCCTACCATTCACTTCTTGTGGTTGAAGACAGTGTGACTATGACGTAGTAAAAGGTTTCGTGATCTCACTCTCCACAGACGCACGCTCAGTTGCAAGATTCCTCTCCTACTAAATCCCCCGGGAGGACTTTGGGTACAAGATGGAAGAGGACCTTGTATTCCTAAGCTCTCTATGCAAGTATCTGTACAAGCTGATTAGAGCAATAATTACACTTTGAGATGGTCCTGTCAGCATTCAGGAATAAAACTAGGATTTAATAATTATATTCAATTTTATGATGGCAACAAATCCCCTTTCTAATCTGCGACGTGGACGTGAATGGGTTCTCCAGTCTGAAGGCTGTAATTGTTTCCAAACTTGTACAATCGTGGAAACTTAAGAGGACAAGGTGTGAAAAAAGAGTTTTACAATTCATCACTCAGTTATTCAGATTTCCCCTTTCCGCCCAGCGCTCAACACGAATCATTTTCATAATTGTGGCATAGACAAGTTTGCAAGAATATGAGGAAAGCAGAAGCTTAGTACAGGCAATTGCCTAGGTCGAGGAGAGCATCTTCATTGTGAAACAGACCGGTGGTTATCAAAACCCTACCAAAGTTTATTCACCCCATGCTCTAAGCATTCCCTTTTTTACACGGCTTTCAGCACGAATCATTTTCCGTCACTTCATATATCAACGCCTACCATTCCCTTTTGTGGTTGACCACAGTTTCTCTATGACGGAGTAAAAGGTCTCGTAATTTCACTCTACACATACGTACGTGCAGTTGTAAGATCCTCTCCTACAAAATCCCCCGGGCGGACGTGGGGTACCAGATGGAAGAGGATCCTATATTCCAAAGCTCTCTAAGCCGGTATCCGTACAATCTAGTTATAGTACAATCGAGCAATAATTAAACTTTGAGATGATCCTGTCGGCATGCAGAAATAAAACTAGAATTTAGTAATTATATTTCACCAGCATTCATTTTTATGACATCAAATCCCATTACAAACCTGCGACGTGGATGTGAATAGGTTCTCAAGTCTGAAGGCTGAAACTGTTTCCATGTTAGTAGGATCCCGGAAACGTTAGAGGAAAATTTGTGTTACAAAGTTTTGCATTTCCTGACTTAGTTATTCAGATTTCTTTATCCTTTTACACTTAATCATCCTTTTACATTTATTAATTCCATTCACTTCTTGTGGTTACAAGTACGGATTTGCATTCAGAGGCTGCTGGTATGGCTATAAAACTGCAGATTATACTACCCTTATCCTTCCAAATGTCGTTAATCCATTTTGGCAGCCAAAAGTAAGGATTTGAATAAAGAGGCGGATCCTGTAGCTGCAAAACGGTAGATTAGTCTTTCCTCATCCTTTCAGATTTTCTTACCGTATTCCCTTTTGATTTCCATTCTTGCTCACATTTTCGGCAGGTCCAAAAGTAAGGATGTGCTTAAACAAGCTAATGTTGTGGCTGTTAAACGATAAAATAAGCTTTACTGCTACTGCTTTTCATTCTGTAGCCGTTTTATATGCCCTTAAGCAACTTTCAGGTTAATCCGATCGATGTGCAGAACTCATAATAAAGTAGGAATAAAGTATAGCCTCTAAAAGTATAGCCTATAAAGTAAAGTATCTTGAAGAGCGTATTCGAATGTGCATAAATCGGGTTAAGTCAAAAAAAAATACCCCTCCCCCTTAACCCCACCCCGATTATTAGCTAGGAAATTTCCAGAAATCCCTCCAGATTTGATCTCAGGAACCGCACGACCTATGACCTCCAAATTTTGCACGAAGGTAGCGGCATCTTTGAGCCCCATCGAGAAAAAAACCCGCATCAAAATCGGCTCGTTAGTTTTGCTGCAATAAAAAAAATCAAAACTTTGTACATCTTGGGCTGCCCCCTCTTGGGGGTAGTTATTTGCTCGTACAGTAAAGATGCAAATATAATTATGCTGTAGTGGAACTAAGGGACCGATTTCCATTCTGTTTTTTCTCCATATATCTCACATATTTTGCTATATGTTGACAATTTTTTGAACTTGTAACTCATAAGCTACTCGAGATATTAAGTACCCCGTTTCTAAAAGATGTAGCGCGAGTTGAATCAAAATGCTTCCAATTTGTTCTCGAGTATCTTTTGAGTCACAAGTAGTTCCTCACAGTAGCTGAACTTTAGCCTCTTGATGTTGAATATGCTGCACTCTGGTTCACAATAGTGAGATTAGCCATCAGGGAATTTATTACGCCGGGCTGCTGATAACACAAAACTGAAAAAAATTGAAGTTTTTAGGAAACACGTGGGTCATGGCGACGACGGACTTAAATTTATTGAAAACGATGAAATGGTGGCAGATCAATGATTTTCTAAAGAGGCCAATTGACCGAGTTACAGTAGATTGTTAATATTGGTATAGCGAATAACGGTTTAACGGGGTAGATCTAAAGTTGCTGGAGACAAATAACACTTAATAACGTATCTTTTTCGTTATAACGGTGTAATTCGGCGTTCCTCTACGTGACCGTCATAAACCATATTTACTGTATTGGCATTTGTTACTCGGACGTCCGCAAGATGGGACGCACTGCCAACTCTTCCAATCTGCTGGTAGATACCCGATTCAGAGGAAATTGTTAGGTAATTGACCCCTGGGAACTGAGTTCACCTGACCCTGGGTCATAGGTCAACAAATTAGCAGAACAAAAATGTTTTAAAATTAGTAGTCACCTGGTGCAAACTCCACATCTATGCAACCTGAACTTTCGCAGTAACGAAATTTTAAAGGGCTTCAGAAATGAAAGACAAATATTTCTGTGTGCAAAGATGTACAAAAGATTATACTGATACGCTTCCGTCTTTCCTTTATATCCAAGCTATGGCTTTCTTCAAAATATGAATACAAGACTTGGAAACCTTTATCCTCGAAAACCGTAGTGTGCCAGTGCATTTTCTTTATTTACAGAGAAATAACTTTCTGCACAGTACTTTAAATCCTGGTACGACGGGCTTAGAAAAAATATTTTCCATAAAATATAACTTTCAATTAGTCCATCTATTTTGCAGAATGACTCGTTTGACGGACTAAATTAAATAAGTCTTGTAAAGAAAACTAATTGTATACGCAACGAAGTTTTGTGAAAACCACCTTTGGTTATCATCACTCATATTACCAAAGCTTGCACGCCTGCGTATGCAGGCAGTCTCTCAGGAAAGTTTCAAATAATTCAAGCAATCCTTCCATTCAATCTCTCACATCAAACTTATTACTAATTGAAAGTTAGCTAACCAAGGTGACACCCCATCCGCGGTGACATAAAACTTTAAATTATTCTCACCATATGACTCCATTCAACACAATAAGAGCCATTCTGGATTTAACAGATCGTATAATAGAATTCATGCAGAATATGCATCAGTATAATTATTCTTAGTTTAGTTAACGACTAAAGCCATTTATTTATGATTATCAAATTTCTATTTCTGTCCCTACAAAGCTTCAACGAATATAGCTTCGACTAACGCTAACAAATAGTGGAGAGAAATAACGGCGATGCTAGGAGGATGAAAAACTATGTGAGAAAACTTGCTCAACATCCCTTTTCGCTATCGTTAATAGTTAACGCCTGCGGTTTTCTCTCTCTTTTGTAAAAATGTCTGAACAATGGAACGGAGGATAAACTTGTCATCATTTTCAGTCCGCTCAATCGTTAAATCTTTATTTGAATACAATGAGATATATGCGTTTCCTAGAGGACTCTTTCGTGTAAGCATCGTAGGAGCATATTCTCCTACGATTAATTGCAAATAAGTTTTGGGTGCTGTATCATCCTTACATCGCCTTTAGTTTAGGCTCTCTTTGCCAATAACGCTAACAATAGTTAACTTCACCCTTTCCCTGGCGGAGAGGTCGGTGTAAAATCTTTATTCCACTTGTATTATTACATCTACGTGTGGGATGCAATTATTGAAAGGCAGTCGTTAGAGTACTTTATTGCTAATTATAAATCCCAACCCTTTAAGATGAATCCCCTTTTAGTCACATTCCTTATAGAGGCTCAACGTGAATCTTTTGTATCGTAAACTCAGTCCTTAAGCTGAGTTAATCCCAGAGGTCGCGTCAAGCGTAAATTTATTTAAAATCTCTTTGATTCTACTCTGAACATGAAATGTAAGTTTGGTTTTTGTCGCAAATTTTCCAATATCAACCAGGGCTTGAAAGCAACAACAGTCAAACAATCCAGACACAGAACCAAAACTGTATCTGATCATAGTAATTTAAAAATATTTAGAGAGCTAGGACAGAGAATGGCAGAGAAACCAAGTAAACGTTCGTACATCCATCTTTTAGCCGTATGAAAGACGCTATAACTTACTGTGTCGAGGATGGATCAGATTCTGCAGACTCAGCAAGGCAAAAGCAATTACACTTTCGTTTCATATTTCATCTTAAGTTAATCCACTGACTAGAATTCCAGCAACATCTTCTAGCAACAATTTACGTCTCAAGAGAATTTGTCTCCCAACCTCCAGCCCGCTAAATCCGTATTATGTCATGACTTGACCTAGATAAAACGAAAGAATAATTCCAAGGAAACGCTTCTTCCACAAAACAATTATTCAACAGACCCTTGAAACAAGGCTCTATGCTCACAAAGTCCCCACAACCCAACTCTATGTATCCCTACCTTCCTCCCTCTTCCCTCCAACGGACCTTCATCCTAGCCAAGCCTTTCCAAAACCTTATATCTCCTCCAAGAATAGTTTCTGCCATAAACCGAGGGAGACATGAGAGCAGCTTAAATTAAGTTTCCTCCTGCTCACACTCAAACTTTCGCAAGTTTCAACATTTTACGACCACCTCCCAGTTTCCCTGAGTATTGAAAATCGGTTTAAAAAGTCGTTTCGCATTTTCCTCCACCGTAATTAGGGACACGACCAACCTTTCTGTAGTTCTCGCTAATTCTCTTTGTAACCCTCCTCTCTCTACTCTCTTCAGGTACGCATACAAAAACACGGACAAAAGATCTCAGCTTGCTCTATATATTTTCCTCAAAATCTCTTAAAACAAATTCATAGCTTTCTTTACCCTGTACATCCGACTATTGCAAATTACAAAACCTTTCAACAATCTTGCCACAGCCCGGATATGGCGAACCTCCAATGTAAATCCGTAAAAGGGAAACCGCAATTTTCGGATTTTCAAAAAAACCGCATTTACACATTACCCGACCTTTTAACAAAAACCATTTTCTCAATCTTTCTCCACCCCATGAAACCATTTTAAAAGGATTTCGCGCTAGAACATTCCTTGACATCCCTGCACAAAGTGCCACATAATTCATTCCTCCTTTGAGGGTAAAATGTGGGGAAAATGTTGACTTGTTTGCTTTGAGTAAACCGTAGGTAGCAAGGCAGAATTCGCAGTTATTCTGTTTTAGGTATAGCATTTCCATGTAACCAGCAATCTTCAAAAACTCTTCCACACATTTTTCATAGCATACATACTTTTTCAGCAGCAACCAAGTTTAGTACAGATAGCAAAGCTTCTATACTTTTTGTATCTACCTGCATTTCGTAATTCTGTAATTTCGCATTTCGCAAAAACTCCCTAAAGCTACTCCACAAAAAATAATTCGTAAACTTGTAGTACAGAGGCAACATCATGTTTACCTTCTGAAACAATTATAAATTTCTCAGTCCCTATTTTACGAGTCAACCCGTCCAGCATCCTCATTTCATTTTAACGCAACAAAGAAAATGGCAAGTCGTTAAGATTTTTCTCTCATGTAATTACTTTTGCGAATATGTCATTCCTCTCTCTCCTCTCCTCCCAAAGTGACTAACTTATCCCTAGAGGGGGAGGGAACTACCAAGGTATTCAACAAGACACATACAAGGAAATATGCCAAAGAGGGTGGAAACAACTTGCTGAAATCGGCACATAACTCTCTGTGCAAAAAAACTACCCCTTCCTCCTCATCCCTTCAATGCTAAAACTTAAGCCTTCCCTCCTACTAGCTGTCTTGCATACATTTTTACAGGGCCGGAGAAGGTTGAACCCATGAAAAGCCTATTACGGATGCTATAATTCAAAGGCCCGCGAAACTAACTGAAACCTTGGGTTTATGCTTATGGAAAGAAATAAAACTTGTGCTAAAATATATGCAATGAAGCCATAGCCTACCTTTCCTCCTGCAGCACAAGGAGGAGCGCTTGTAGTAAAACATTAAATCCAGATACAAAGGGCTAAGAGGATGGAGGATAGATACCACAATAAAAATTGACTTGGGAAATGTAGAAAATAGAAATAGGAAAGAATGTTAACAACCCTTGTTGCAGCCTTTCTCGTAGCAGTGTGTATGTGCCGAAAATCGTAAAATATTTATTGATGCATGGAAGTGAATGCATCGTAAATATTTCACACACACACAACAGCCTTTTCATCAGTTTAGAACGAAACGCACATGTTTCAAACATAAAACTTTTCAAAAAGCTTTCTTCAATCCCTCTCCCGCACTCACACGACACAAGGATGTGTAAACTCCAATTTGCAATTTCAACCTACCTCATCCTCTCCAAGGTTGTCCTCCTCTCTCCTCTAGAAACTTTGCACTCTTATATAGCTTTTCCTCCCACCTGGGAAAACACTCAAAGTTTCCAAATTAAATCCCCACCAACCCTCCTCCATTCCTCTTCCTCTGTCTCTCTATCTAGCATCATTTTCTGCAAGATACTTCTCCTCCTAAAACCATGTAACATGTTTCTCCCCGACGACGCTGCTCCAGCGTACGCGTTCCTCCTGAATGTGTAAAATTTCTAGCTTCATTGTACAAATATTCGCTCAAAAGTTTGCGAAATTTATCCCAAAATTCGTAGCATTATACACACAGTTTAACAAGTAAAAACTATGTCTCTTCCCCAGCAAACTAATTGTCACTATGTGCGGTGAGGGCTTGTCAGAACCCCTCCGGGGTTCCATTGTGACCCAACCCAAATTACGACCTAGGGGTTGGATAGACTTGGAACTTAGTAAGAAGACCCTTTGGACAATAACATGAATAAAGAGGAGGGTTAGGCCTGCCCGGTAGTTTGTTGTAGAGTTTCCCTTATGGTGTGCCTTACCACTACCAAACATTTTACAACCCTCCTCCGTCTTTCATCCCTTAACAACAGCAACAGGTTTAGTAGCCCTAAAACTTACCCTCTCTTCTCCTTTGTATCCTCTCCACGGAGTTGAATAGGAAGAGGGGATGTGGAGTAAAATTCATTGCTGAATATAGTGGAAAACCATCCCTTTACTCCTTAATTTTTCCTTGTTGCTAGGAAACTAAATTGCGAATTTTCCCCCTCGGGATTTTCTACAGCTTCCTTCCTACTGCTCTCCTATTTTGCATACTATTTTTTCTTTGAAACAAAATTCAACTACCAGCCGAAACAAATCTTAAATCCTTTCTCCAGTCTTCCTTCCTTCATCCCCTTCATCCCCTCCATAAACACAAGAAAACGCGATTGAAATTCGCAATCTTTTGTATTTTACAACAGGTATCCCAATTTTAGTATCCCTTCCTCCTACCTTCAGCCATGAGATTTCAATCCCTCAAAACCTGCCATCTTCTATACAATTTCAACCCTACGTTTTACTGTCACGCTCAAACCCATGTTTAATCACTCCGCTCTCATTTAACTCTTATTTATATCAGAGATGTAAGCTTCACTTGCCGTAGCCCTAAAAATCTTAAACAATTTCTCGGACATTGTACCACGTCATATTTTCCCCTCCCGTCATCAGTCTTAAATCCTCCAAATAAGTTTCAACAAGTCTCTCCATCCTAACCACTCCAGCCAGCTTTAGTTCGTGCTCATTTACAAGTTTTACAAATGTTACACATTACCCACGCTCCTTGTCCCTCTTTTTCCTGATAACGCAGTAACTTGGACATGTACAGAGGCAGAGTGACTTTCGTAACAGGAGCTTACTAACTCCCTTGTAAAACTTATTTCTCCTCATTTAGTCCACACATCCACAAGCTTTGAGGCTGTTAAAATAATGCGCTTGTCAACCACCATAAAACTTGTTGATAACACGCTATAAGATTCTCAAAGCCAGGGACAAGTTATTTGTCATGTTCACATGTAAAAAATCATTCCTTTATGACTCTCATCTCAGATTCCAAATCTTTAGCACCTTCAACTGCCTCTTCTCGAGACGGAGGGCTTCTTTGTTAAGGAAATTTGGACGTGTAGGTTATAGCTATAAGACTTAAGAAACACAGTACTTGGCGTGAAAGAGATGAACGTATTATGCATACGTTCTTTTGAATTATCATCGCAGTTTATGGATGCTGGAAGCAACAAGATTGAGCAGATAAGAAATTGTAAACTAGTCGTCCCCTAATTACTTCACGTCTCCTTTCACTGAGTTTGTAATTGTATCCAACTACAAAGTTACTTTCTCAGCCCTTCAGTTTACCAAGTTAGCAAATTCTTCTTGGTAGAACTGGCGCTGGAATATTTAAGTCAGCTTGTAAATTTTAGAACCATTTACAACTTTAAACCTCCACACCACAGCCTTTGTATACTACATGTACAGTATTCTCAGGATTGCTTATCCAAGACAGAGTAAGCGTAACCTCAAGATTTGCTAGCCATTTTAGCAATTCAGATAGTAATGAAACAACTACAAATTATCTCAGCACAGTAATCTCTGCGTGAAATCATGGATGACCTCTTCTTTGAACGATACTCATGCGTCCTCGCTCTTGTCTTTTTTGTGCGAAATCGCGGTAGAGAATCGCAAAATTACAGTACATCATATAAAATATATAAAACCTTGGTTCGTTTGCGATTCCATCCAATTTCCAAGATTTCAAAATGAGTTTGTTGCCCCAAAATTAGAAATTATCACTCTCTTGCTAAACCTTCTTCATGTACAAGTTTCCTGTACGCTCAGAGCCCATGTTCAATATTTGTATGTTCCTCCAAAGGAGAGCATTTGCGAAAATTAAGTAGAGAAGGGGTAGGTTGAGATAAAACTATTTCTAGATAAACAAGAGCTTTCAAAGCGACAAGATTTACGGACAATGTTCAATAGCAAATATGGGATGCGAAAACTGCAAATGATTGACAATGTTGCTAATCTTATCAAGCTCTCCTCCTCCTCACAACATTTTGCAAAATGACATTTCATTCCTTGAACTGAATTGACTCTTTCATCCCAACAAATATTAGATTCTCCTCCTGTCCTTATCTTCTGATAGAGCTTATAACGTCCAGTACAGTTATTGCATTCAGACTCTCTCTCAATATTC
Organism: Sminthurides aquaticus; assembly: GCA_906901655.1. Classification (NCBI taxonomy): domain Eukaryota; kingdom Metazoa; phylum Arthropoda; class Collembola; order Symphypleona; family Sminthurididae; genus Sminthurides; species Sminthurides aquaticus. The sequence goes on from CAJQTT010000007.1 coordinate 387,750, forward strand.
TTTCCCATACAATTTCTTCTAAATGCAGGATCAGGAATGAATTAGATAAACGAGGAGAGTGATGATAAATCTGATTTCGCATCATTAATTACAGTTTGCAGAAAAATGCACGACCTTTTTACAAGAGTTTTCAACAAACCAAAGCTTGCACTCTGCAACACACTGAACCTCGGAAAACTTTATCACTTTTCCCTCAGAGCAATTTTCTTTACACCACAAGCAAGCGTCAGCTAAAGCGCAAACAACAGCTCTGAACTGTAGACAACAACTAAAGCCATCTGTAGGAATTTTTCTCACAGAAAATCCCTTCACCGCCGAACTGCATAAACTTACTTATCCAGAACAATTCACTGCACACAAGCTCAAGCACGGAGAATATTTCCTTTTACTACTTTCTTCCACACTTCTACTCATTCCTAAAATTTTCTCTGAAAAACACATGAAACAGTACTGCATTTAACCTCAAAAACTGACCTAGCTTCCAGTTTAATCACAGACTAACGAATTTCCTTTAGAAACGTAAATTTAGCAAAAACTTACTTTTCCTATCATCTCGTGGCATTTTCAAAGTGTCCGGCACACTGCCTAACGGATCGAAAGATAATCCCACTACAAATTAAATATCTTGTAATTTTTCCAACCATTATGTCTTTTTTTAAATTAATTCTTCGGTTGACGACCAAAAGCGAGTGCTGAATGGCCAAACCACAGAAAACTAATCAAAAGCTCCACCACGGAAACTTTGTTACACACCGACTCCACAGTTCAAACTGAGCACACATTTCCTTCTGTTCTACTGTCTTTAGGTCTGAGTCAAACGAAGTGAGGCGTAGGATTTCGTTATTAGCGAAACTGTATACCTACTCGGATTTTTCAAAGTGCGAAATCAAGCAGAGCCTCCCTTCCGAAGACCCATGTTTCCTTCCCAACTTCTATATCTTTTGGACACTCTGTTCTAAGTGTAAAGGCGGGAGGATGTGCATCAGACAGAGCAACAAAGTTGCAATATCTCATACAAACTATAGGAGAAGATGCAGTTCAGTCCATCAGAAACTTTCACATATGCTTTCACAAACGTTGTAGACGGAAAAGTCTAATCTCCAATACTCACTCCCATCCCAATGAAAACGTGGACAACAGATGGCGCGGCGTGAGCTGTTAAATATCTCTGTATAAAATGCCATAATTTCTCTTTTTTCAGAAATCTTATCCGACCGGGTTAAAGACAACTTGAGATCGTTAATGAAAAAATTTGATTTGCCCGTTACTGCGTTGGATCTTGCACTGTGTATTCTACGAAGTGCCCAGCTGGACTTGGAGAGGGCTTCTGCGAAAATACTTGAAGGTAAGAAGAACTGTCCCTGCTTCAAGTTTGATAATTTAATTTGACTATGATAATTTAAGCTAATGCATGATTGCTGTTCTTGTTTGATAAAAACGTTGTCTCACTCACAAGTTAGGTGTAATTTTGGTTTCAACTTTGGTTTCTTTTCTCTTCCAGCTAAGCAAGATGTCGCTCACAACTTTACCATGCAAGATATGATGCAGTTCCAAATTCAGATGCAGCCCGTGTCTCCATACCCTAGTTATTACTGCTACCCTTCTATGCTACCATCAGCAATTGCGGATTTGTATAATCCATTCCTCGCTACTTCCACATTAAGAAGTAGAGAAAGTCCCCAGTAAGTCCCATCGCGTTTAGCGAAACAAGATGTCATTGTCATACATGTATGTTGTATTACAGAGGTTTCCTTAGATCTTAGTAACTATTGTTTATCAGTAGTGTGAAGAAGGTTGTCAAGTATTGGTTGTATGCTTCTTGGAATTATTTAATCTTAAAACCAGCTATAAAAAATGTATGCGTTTTCAACATTTCTATCGCAACTCATCCAGAAAATAGTTGTACAGGTGCTTTCCTCTGCACATTATTCGTTTCAACTTTAAAATAAGTAAATAAAATCCAAACAAAATCAAGCCTCCTGCTACTCATTAAAGTTGGCATACAATTTGAAAATAAGTCTATATATATATATATATATAAGTTTTCAGTTATCCAGCAGCTTAATTAATACTAGGGGCGAAGATTTCGACGAAAAAAGAAATACCCAGTTTCATGAGTGAGCACGCAGCGGAGGAGAGAAGAGAAGCGTACATGCAGGAAAGTGCCGTAGTGGAGGAGCGGAGGGAAGTACTACTACTGGAAGGATTCGTGAAACATGCGGTAGCTTCACTGGCGCGGAAAGACAACGTTTCATAGAGTTTGCGAAAAAGAAATGAAAGAATTATGTACAGTGTGTGAACAAGAATAAACTCCCGTTGCCATAGTACCGGCATAGATTATAAGAATTTTTTATGGGTTTGAAGTGAAACAAAGTATAGACGGGCGTAAAAGTTTGCATCCGGCATATCATCATACTCTTCTCTATCCAGCGAAGCCTTGATGCAGGCGATTTGCGTGATTTGTGGTTGCAAAGTAACTATAAATTGTTGGCTTTGTTGTACGCAGACACGTGTGTTACTACAGATTTTTTGCTCCACATCTAAGCAGAATGTAGCACGATAGCAGATGAAACAACAAATCGTGTCTGAAATTGCTAGTTTTCATCAAACTCATGTGTCGTGTCCATCTCATTTTATAGGATTTTATCCTTTGCATGCTACATCTCCCCAACCCTCCTAGTTATTATAGCGCGTGGATCTAGTTTGCATAAGCCAGACGTACCTGGCATACGGCAGTTTACTCTCCGCAAAGCAAGAGGTAGCACGAACTTTTTGTTATCTCGCACCGTTGCCCTAGCAACGCTCAGTACTCGGCTATTAATTCCTTCCCGTTCCTTATCCCTCTATTCCTGTCTTCGTATTGTCAGCGTGAATACATTAGGAGAATATTCAGAGCGAAAAAGCCTTAGTCCACTTATTTAGGCAAACTTTTCAAACTCCAAAACCTGGACTCGTTGAGCTCTAAAAGATTGTCTCTTGAGTTCCTCTCTCCCACTTCCTCTCTCTGGCCATAAAGTGCAAAAACATTGTGTACAAACACTCCGTTCCCTGCACTGTAGCAAATTCCGTCCGTAGTGTAGGGGTGTAACTGTATTCTTTGGTGCAGACAGAGAGATAGACACAGACGGACTAAGGTGCGGAAGGAGGAAATTAAATGAGCCTTGTGTCAACATCAGCATTGCGTATCGATTCAACGAGGACATCGTTCCGGATTCAACCATAAAAGAACCCACTATGACAAGGAAGCTCCGGCAAAAAGTCTCATAATTACATGTCCTTTTAGTAGTCTTCGTAACCGAAACCAACTAAAATCAATCATTATAATAACCCCTAGGATACTTTTACATTCTTCCGACATCCCAAGATATTACTCTTGTTAAAATACGTTTCTCCCTCACCAAACCTCGAGTTCTATTAATTAAAGGGTAGCATTACTCCAAACTTCGGCCCGCCTCCAAGGAGTAATGTCTCGAAAGAACTGGAGAGGAACGTTTCAAGGGATTTTAAGCCTGAGGAGTTTTTGGAATTATTTAAAGTGATTTTTCAAGGGAATTTCATCAAAGTTTTAAAAATTTGTGATGAAAAGAAAAAAGTGTTGGGCCTTTCATAATTTTTTAATTTTATCCGCAGTGCTTTTTGCATCATGTTCAGGTAAGTTACGAATTGTAACGAATTCACGAGGTGTAATTAAGTCGTTGGTAGAAATTTAATAATGTTTCAAATTCTAAATTTAAATTAAATATTACTGAAAATATAAATATTTCAACTTTTTAAACATAATTATTTCAGCCCAATTCGGAACTCCTAGACCTTCAGACGAGCTAGTATTTTCATCAGAATGGAACGAGAACGAAGAGCATGCAGAGTCATTGGTTCGACCGGAAGTTGCACTTGTTCGGAATTACCAGTAATTACAAAACTTATTTAAATTATTTGCATGCACCGCAGCTCAAAACGTAATATTTTGCCACACTTCTCACAGGAGTATCCGAGGCCTGGAATTTTTCTGGGCCGGTTCAGGAGGTGGACCAGTAACGACCGAGACAGATGGCGGCCTTGCTTGGGAAGACACAGGCCCCGGAGTGGAAGACGGTCCCATAATCCACGTGACAAAAACAAAAGTTTTGTACAAAACAGTTCTTTCAACAATTTACCCTGTAGAAATGACTCCAACGCTAGTAGCTTCCCATCCACACGCGACCCCACATCTATCATCGCTTCCAAGCCCAAGCACCGTTTCCATGGAAACACTCCCTTCCGAGCTTTTCCCAAGCCCCACAGCCTCAGTTCCTGAACGAACGCTCAGAATCTCTGAAATCTTTCCCGATCCTGAAAAGACAACAAAACCAAGCAGCGAAAACCATATTTCCGACGTACTCTTAAACCAGCTTTATTGGGTCCAGACAATAATCCGGGCAAACGCTTCCCTCATTTCATCATCCGAGCCTCTGTTTACGCACGAAATGCAAAAGAATCTCGCCCGTGTTTACGCTGCAGCTTTCAAGCGCCATCTAATGTCATCTCTGGGTATATTAAACGCGTCACCGGGAGCAAATCTGGAAGACGCTTCAGAGGATTCTGAAGACGACGCTGATGAGGGCCTCGAAAGCGGTATCAGGAATAGCAGGAGCAGCGCTAACATCACTGTCCGAAGGAAGCGGGAATGGTTGCTCCTGAACGAGAAGCAACTTGCCGAATCCACTGCCAATTTTTTTTACCTGGCCAATTTCACTGGCCAACGCTTAAGCCCTAGTCAGATGCATTCCCTTGCCACAGCAGTATTAAACGTGACAGTGTCAATATTCAATATAACTCAAATCGACTCTGCCGTCCCGCATGTCACGCTTAGCTACGTCGTTTGCGCAGAGGGCAACCCAGTCCTAGCAAGTTCAGCCGTTCATGATTTGAACTTGGTCAAGAAACAAGAGATGGAGCAAGAGATTGGCTATGAGGTCATCAATAAAGCCGAAGGTAACTGATTAGCATTACCTAAAAAATTATTTTTAAAATTAACTATAATTAATTCCCAAATTTTTCTGACCTATTTTCAGCCTTAATTGCGAGCCCATTACAGGAGCACAAAGCCGTCCAAATTGCTACATCCCCTTGGCTCATTGTTGCCATAATATCCATAATTATAATGGCAATCCTCGTTATAATCATTATGGTCATGGTATGGAAATGGAAGAGCAATCGCCTGGGTGACACAGGTTTACACACTTCCAGATCAGGTATTGAGGGCGGAATCATCAACCCGGCTTTTCTGGGTCCAACGGTACAAAAACAAATCTGACTAAAATTTACGCCCAATTTCTAAATCCATTCAATTTTTAAATCATCCCCCGTCAAATCATCAATTATTCCCGCTAATTTTTCTCTCTCTCTGTATTTTGCTCTCCTTCCTTCCTCTATTCTCCCAACTGTAATTAATTGGTTAGTGTAATTAATTCCAAGCTTCAAACTCTTCCAGTACTCGTGTACAGATTCTTTTTAGAACAGCTTTTAAACCCCGTCTCTACCGGCTCTCCATCTGCATGAACACAAAGCGGGCTTCCAGCTGATGCAGAGTCGGAGAGAGATTGGGAGATGTCGCTTGAGAATATTTCCCGGGTTTTCGGTAGAAGCTTTTTCGGTCAAAACTTTCTATACATTTCTATACATACTCTTTTCAAACTTGTAGCCTATCTTGGATCCCAATGATTGATTTTCGGGAAAGTAGAAATCCGTACTTGTCGTAGTCGGCAACAGAGATACAAATTCTCTGACCCTCATTGGTCGTAAGTAGAAAGCTTGGTTTGTTGGCCCTGTGAAAAGTCGTTGCTTAAAAAGTACTCTCTAGTTTAGTATATACGCTGAATTTTAAATACTAGCGCCGCGCTCTTTACTCGTGAATGCCGGGAGCATGAACAATGTATTTACGCGCATCGTGCTTTAGTTTACTGGCGTCAGTGCTCTTAATACCAACAGTTTAAATCAGCATGAACATGCGCAGTACTCGCGCTGTAAATACTATGCGCTTTGGTTTTAAATACGCTCAATGGAGTTGAAGAAAAATCAGCATGTGCGCATGCGTATTGTTGGATTTAATTCTGGCGCTTCTGGGCTGTTTTTGGAAAACATATTCTCTCTTCCACGGTGAACGAAAACCTGATTGCTCTCTCTCTAGCCCTCTTAACAATTACCAACACAAGATACCAACAACTAATATCTATTTCTTATGCCTTTTTCGCAGCGCCTTTCAGGATCATCGGAAGCGCCTCCTCGTAATGTCACTCAGGTTTCCAGAAGCGTAGCAAGTCCAAAACAAGTAGACCACCAGAAACACTCTCCAGCAACAACCATCTCACAGCAAGCACAAGCCCAGCAACAGCAGCAATCACTTGCTTCCGAACTAGATAATCTGATATCCTCAAGAAAACAGCGCCGACCTCCAAGCGGCAACGTCTCTCTCAGCAGCGGTAGCGAATGCTCCAGTAGCAAATTGTCACAAGAGGGCGGTGATGATACCACAGCGCCACGCAGAAGCAGCGCCCGCTACCGGACTAATTCCAGCAACGTTCGTAAAACAAGCCCAAAAAGAAAACCACGCCGCCGGGACTCGGAAGACCGAGGTCATAGACGACGTAAATCCAATATTGAAAATATTGATGAGTTCCTCGGAGGATTTCCTCAGATTCCTCAAGTCACAGACCTTGAAACACACCTCCAAGGCAAAGCCGTGGATAAGATCAGCTACGACGATTTAGAAGTATGTCCCGAACCTATAGCTCGACCATTGAGTTCAAAAGCTAGGAAACTCCTTCCTCAACGCGGCCCTGGAAGCAAAGGCAGAGATACCACCGACGACGCTTCCCGCCCCAGCTTGAAGGATGTGCCAGAAACTGAGGAAGCGCCCGAGGCTACCGATAACGAAAGCATCAAGGAAAAGGACAGAGAAATCAGTGAAAGCCTAGAGCACATCCCTTCTATCCGTGAACCTCTTAGAAAAGACGCTGCGGCTCAAACTCCGACACGGAGAAAGCCAAGAAAATCCCGCAAGGAACAACTCTCTTCCGAATCTCTCATTTCCACAGAATCTGAAGAAGTTTTCGAAATCCATCATTTCGATGAAACCGAAGATCAAAATCCAATGGGCAAGATGCGAAAGCGCTTTCATCAGTTCCTAGATGACGCTTTCAATGTCATGGGTAATTTCATTGATAAATTAAGTATTTCAATTTTAATTCTTTTTAAAAACTTTTTTTTTATTTAATTTTAAAATTATTAAAATTAAATCAAAACATTTCCATCAGGAAAAAAAGACGACCCAGACGAAGGAAGAGCAAAATCCGCAAAGATTTGGGTCTCCAAAAGCGTTGAAACCCGAGAAGTTCTCAGCCCCCGCCCTCTCACCGCTCACTCTGCCGACGTCGAAGACGACGATTCAACAACTAGCGGGAGTTTTCGACCCAAATCCGCATCTTTTGGTCCACCCAAGACGGGGTGGAGCGAAAGAGGTTCACAGGACACCCTTCACCCCACCACAAGATCAGCTACAGGTAGCTTCCGTGGGAAAGTAGGACCGTCAAGACAATCCAGACCCGGTACGAGTACGAGCCGTAACGAGGAAATTAGCGATTACATATCCACCTCAGTCCGCCCACACGCTTCCTCCACCACGACGCAACCCATATTCCCCAATTACCCTATTTATCCAGACATTCCTCTACCAGCTCAGCCTCCTCCCACCCGCACTCCTCTTCCTCCAAGCCCTGCCGTCCCCTTGATCATGGCAATCAAGGAAGAAATTAAACGTTTCGAGAAAATCAAAACACCAAATCTTCCAACATCAAAGAAGAGTGATCCCTAATTCCAACGGAAACACGCGCCAGTCAGATTGGCATCTTCGATACGTGCAAACGTTAATTAATAGATTCAGTCCTTGCATTCAGCTTTAAGCGCTAGCATTCATAATAAGTATAAGCAATTATTGAGTATGTGTACAATTAAGGGTGCAAATGGATTCAATCAAATAATCAAATCAGGTACATTATTAATCAACGGATGATTCTTTTCCTGCATCAATCCTATTTTATTACAGTTAATAACCGCGTCCAATAAATACAGTAACAACTTCAACAGGAAATACTCTTCTTACTCGCTTCTTTAAATTATTTAAAATTATACTCGTCGTCGCAGATGCGTTGTAGTGTAATTGAAAAACTTGATAAAATCCCAATCAAAAATAGCGACAAGGAACAAGGAAAACAAGCGTTAATAAATATAGACATTAAAATTTAAAACATTCCATGCCAGCATCGCTTCCTAAAAACTAAATCTTTCAAACCCTCTGACATTTAAATTTTAGCACGTTGAAGTAACAAGCTTCATCTCCTTAGCATACTTCTCCAAGCTTTTTTCCTTGGGACAAAAGAGGAGTTTCTGGGATTTATCCAATATCGCAATTTCAACTGATTTAATTGCCACGCCAGACGATTTTCGCGAAATAAACCATCTCACACCAAAGGACGGCAGGATTTCAACATCAATTTCATCTGTTTCATTATCAACGAGACGCGAATCTGCTATCAGGTACCTCTGCGTAAAATTTTTCCTCAAGTCCCTGTAAAAATTCAGTAGAATCAAAAGCTTCAGTTAAACTTCAGCCCTATAATTCTCCTCCCACCAACAGCAATCCATTTTGCCATCTCTCAAACTACCGCAGCTCATACCTCTCTTCCAGCTGTACAGTTTGCGGAAACGCCCTCCGTTGTCGGAAGATTAGATTAAATTTCACCTTTGAAAAGAATTGTGAATATTCTCCAACATGAACAGTAACAAGGTAATGTTCCCCTAGAGCCAAAACAAATCACCAGATTCATCATCATCTCTTCTATCCCAGTATGTTGTAAATAAAGTCTCCTAAATAGCATCAATAGAGCAAGAGCATATAGCTTACGGCAGAAAGGTCCCTTGTTTCCTGTAATTAGGTAGTAGCTTTGTGGAGCAATCCTTGTCATATTCGTAGCAGTACGCACTCCAATATCATTTGATCCAGTTGCATTCTTCCCATCTCCTCCTCCTCCTCCTCCGATATATTTTTCCACCCCATCATTTCCATCATCCCACGTGTGAAATCCCATCCGGAGGCAACTGAATCATAAAAGCGAGATCATCTCTCTGATTATCAGGATTAGACTCCATTCAAACCCACTCAGGTGTAACGTCCCCTCACCTCTCATTATCCTCGCACCCCACATTACATCCTGAGGAGAGGAAATCACTCCATGATGAGCATGCAAACGCTTGGAAGGAGCAGCTGCTTCCAATGGATTCCACAAAGTATTCATGTGATCGCATGTGATCGCAGCCAACCATTCTTTTAAGTCCTAGAAAAAAAATCCTTAGCTCAGAATGCTCCACCCACAGGTTCCCAGGGAAGAATCCCAGAGGGCGCTTTCTTCGCTTTCTCATACTTGTATATATACTTTCCAGGCATGTACACTCACCTCTTATGAGGGAACCTCCCTCCGCCATCACTTGCTGGTACAATGGAGCGTTACAGCCAGGTTGATCTTTACCATTGTTTGGGTAAAAGTCCACATGTCCTATGGCGTCCTCTATCCCTAAACCATTGAACCCTAGCGTCCCGGAATGACAGGTAGCATAAACAGCAAACGTTTGGATTACTATGGTTTTTGCGTTTTTAAAAGCTTTAGTTCATGTCACAAATCAGTCACTGCACTAAGCGCTTAAAACCTAAAAGTTCCCTTACCTTACCTTCGTTCAACATAGGCTTTGCATCCGTATGAATTATATCAACCTGTGAACAAATAGCACATCAACCTATAAATAGCAGCGACCCAGCAATAACACTTCCTTTTACTTAGCATTACATCAATCAGTTTATTTTTACTCGCCTTGAATGCATCAGAGGGGTCAAGACGTGCATCCGGTGGATATTTTTGAAAATACGGTTGCGCTGGATCCAGTCCTGGAAATACACACAAAAAATTGTCATCTCTCAAAGCAACTTTAGTCCACGAAAGCATTATTGACTGTTAGCTCACCCGAAATTCGTCCTAGCATCTCTCCGTGTTTATCGTAAAGCCAACCACCCGTAAGTCCCGCCAGGTGAGCGCCAAGTGAATGCCCTATGAAATGAATGTGACTAATTTTCAATTCATAGACTTCCTATACGAGATCAAAAAGTACGCTTGTAATGAAAAATTTTAGTAGAACGCTTCCAGCGTTTCCTTAATCCTACGCTATTATTTCATGCTTTCTCCTCCAATGCAAATTATAATTCAAAATCACATCTTTTCAAAAACACTTCAAGTTTTCCCCCCACACCAAACCCACATCTTCCCCTACAATAAAAACCATATCAAGCTTTCACCTGAATCAACATCATGAGCTGCCCAGTGTATGCCGCCAGAAGCGGCAAATTCGCAACGGCCTGCGTATATGGCGGATTAGCACCAGCCCCCCAATCAATAACAAAAACATTCAAGTTTGCATCATATTCCAAAAGTTCTCGAACCATTTCCTAGAAAACAAAACAAAAAACTTCCACCAAAACATTCTCCGCACAAAACTCACTCTGACACGCTTCCTTTTAAAAAGTTAAGAGTTTCAAAACAAAGTGGTTTCCCTCTACGCTTTCCAAAATAATCCCCATCCTTCTTCTCACCTCCATCCAAGGCGTTTCTGAGCTTTCCAAATATCCGTGAGCAATCCAGATTCCTTTCCTCCCATTTCCCAGTTGAAGCTCCGCAAGGCTGTCTCTATCAACATTTTGACAGCTCTCTCTTCCTCCAACCCTTCCCCTCCTCCCCCGCCTTCCCTCCTCCGTGTGGAGACAGACAAAAGGCTGAATCTGTTGGATGGGAAGTGGAAACAAATGAAATCCTCTCTCCCCCGAGTATTTCAGAGTCACACATCCCAATTCTCCGTAGCAGAATGTGTTAGTCGGATCTGCGGATTCCGTGGGAAAATTTTTATATACATCTCCAGAATCCATTACCGGATTTTCTTTTCACAATCTCCCCCAAACTTTCTCTCCCCCCCCTCTTTGTATATTCTTTCACCTTCTCATACATTCCCTCCATACACCTGCCTTTCTCCACCCCCTCCTACTTTCACATTCAATTCACTCCTCCCCCTCTACTTTCTCCTTTTACTTTCACTTCCATACAAAATTCCTTCCTTTAATTTTAACTTACCTTCTGGATGAGCTCCGTAAAAGATATCCTCACCAACACCTCCTCCCGGCTCCAATCCTTTGTAAATCGAGTATTTTTCACTAAAATATGGCAACCCACTCACGTACAAAAGCGTTTGCAGTATTGTTCCCAGCCTAGTAGAATTAAGTAACCTTAAAGTAGATGCAATCATGGTGAAAGTCTGCTAATTAAGTCAAAACGTTAATTTCTAAACCATCAACGTCCTTCTTCAACCCGCACTTTCTTCCCAAGAAAACCAACCTTTTCACGGAACTAGAAACAATCTATCTATGCACAAACTAAATCATCATCTTCCACTCCACAAGCTTCCTAGCCTTTTCCTCAGAAAATATAACCCACTCAGCCCATCTTGTACACTTTCAGCATAGTATTCCCACTCATAAGATTAAAAGATCATCCCCTCTCATAGTTGAGTCATAACATCTTTCATATCCTCAACTCCAGATGAACATCTTATAATTATCACACTAAAATCCATCCACGTACAGGGTAGCCGATAGCCAACATTAGATTTAACAAATTCTAAAAGCTCTCTTCAACATTTTCTTTGATTACAGCACTCATAAAAAACTCTAAAACTTGTCTTCACTTCATCTTCATTCCACACAAAGTCGGATATCAGATACCTTGTTCCATCTTTCATCATTTATGCAAAGTTTGTAGCCCTTTTTGTATTTATACAGTTCCTCTTTCTTATCAGTACAAAGTGCATGCCATACAAGGGAAAGTAATGAATGGGGCATCATCATCATCACCAGGATGTACGGAACAGAGTCCTCCTCTTCATCTTCCATCAATGAATGAACCTTCATCATCAATGGGAGCGTATTTTATGGAAAAACATCCAAATGTAGCATCAACATCCTCATCTTACCCAATCTAATCCCCCCTTTTCCCTTTGTCCCCTTTTACATCAGTTTCCACTTAGTTTTCATCTACGCACATTGCAGTTTCTTCCACCTCTGTCGCTCTCCCATACCCAACGATCCTTCTAAGGACTGGCTTCTCTCTTTTCCTACTTGCTCTTCTCTGTATTTAAACCTTTAGATCACAAAGAAGAGAAGGCGTAGGCTAAAGCTGATTGCAAACACAGCTTTTATCCCAAAGTCCAGATGCGCTCCTCTTCACAGAATACTATTGACGTCATAAACATGCATGAAAATCAAAGGATTTTCAACAATTTCCCAATTCATTCAGCTTTCACTCTCTCACTTTCCCTCCTCACATCTTCCAGCCTTGCTTTCCCCCATCACAAGAAGGCTTCTATACTTTCCCCATCTAGAGACAATGGAGAAAGTATACTTTCCCTCCACCTTTCTCCGCCATCAACTCCTGCTTGGCTTAGCTTTCTGCTTCATTATTTTTTCTTAAATTCTTCTCCTTTGTACCTACAAAATGTTTGCAAAATTTTAAATACAAGCATTCCTGAATTTACCATGATTTTTTCTAACCGTCACCTCCGCTATATCTTTTTGCCACTCCGTTAAATTATCTAACCCAATTTAAGGCTTTCTCTCGAATCCTTTCAGGATTTAAGAGAGAAAGCCTGCAAATTTAATCCGTCTGCCTATAACATCTAAAAGCCTGGTTCTAAATGCACTCAATCTTATGAAATTGTCCCATGTAACACACAGAGAATTAGTTGCATTGAAGCTGACGTTTTAAAACAATTTTTTAAAAATTAAATCAGATTTTATCCGCAGATTTTTCTGATGCTTCCTTACATTTTCCCCCCCTTCTAATCTTCCATGAAGACCATCATCTGAAATAGCTGGTTCAGTTTTTCCCTGCATGCTAAACTTCCTCATCCACTAAACCAAGCTCTAACCTCTGACATTCTTCTTGTGCAAACATTATCTCTCATTCTTTGAACGCACCTCCGCCAGATTCAATCCGTTCCCCAAGGAGCATTTATCTCCGGATAGAATGTGCCTTTTGATCATAATGTGTCAAATTCATTCAAGAAACGTCGGGGAAGACGAGAAGATATGTGGAGACGCAGAGATGAAAGAGGATGGATGAAAACGTTATTTCCTTGAGGGATCTTGGGAAGATAAAAAAAGCTGATGGAGCGTAGGAATTATTGAGCAATTTCCCGAGTTATGACTTGTCGAGCGGGAGGATGATGATGAGAGAAACTTTACTTTCTCCACTATGGGTTACACCAAAAACTATTGAGGCGATCCTCCTCGGGTGAAAGTACTTTGTATGCTCAGGAATGACTGCCTGCAGAGGCGGGAATGTCCTTGAAACCCTCCCCCACTCCCCCTGCCATTTGGATCCTTGCCATTACCATTCAGCTAGAATTTTACGACATTCCTCCATCCGAAAATTAGGGCTACGTAGCCAACAAAAACCCCGCCCCACAGTATATGATAAGGGGTAACATGGAAAACACTAGGGTAGGCATTCCCCAGCACTTACTCGTACATATATTTCAAGAAAAGGCGGGGGAAGGACGGAAGGAGCCAAGACTTCCACGAGCCGTATAGCAAGCAGATAACCAGAAGTTGGCAAAGAGAAAGTCGCTTTCTCCTCCTCATGATGGTAAACCCTTTAGAAAGCTCTCGTACGTACGGTAGCTTCCCACTCGGCTCCTCCACTCCTCCTCTAGTAAAATTTCGCAACGTTTCCCCTCTCGTCATACGGGGAAGGCCGTCCCGTGGATCGATGAGTTGCCTTGGAAACCATGAATGACGTATTGGATTTATGAGGGGAATGCGGGCTTATATAGTTTTTCCTCTGGAATCTTATACATCCCACTAGCTTTCCCATTCTCCCCCATCTTCTCAACCTTTTCACCAGCCTCTCAAATCGTTTAGCAACGGAACTTCACGAACCAACAGAGAAATCAATGCAAGATCCCCCACCTAAACATGCACGACTTTCTCTCTAACAGAAACTTTCCACCAACTCGCCTTCTCTCCATCTATTTCCTATCTTGGAATATAGCATGCCCTTCATCCAATATACTGTCCTCTGAATCCTCTCTCTCGCCATGTACAAGGATTTCATTAACTTGTCAAGGTAAGCGCATATTTTTCCTTGCCAGAAGCTCATTCTTAACGGGTGCGAACCTTGGAGAAGCGGGCTGAGCAAGTGCTTCTAGCGAATCCACCACAAAAAACAGAGACGCAAAACCTAAGGTAGATGAAAAGTCGTAGGGAAATCCAGTGGGACGACAGAGGAATTCCGTTTCATGCTGTAGCACCTAAACTTTCTCCTGGAGAAAGTCTTCAAGACAGCTAATGTATCCGGTTATATTCAGGAAAGCTTCTCCTTTCTCCACAGGCCCTCCTCTGCAGTCTGCAGATGAAACCCAGCTGGTATCTCATATCCACCCTGTATTCACTTTCTCCATGGCTCTGAGCTAGCTCCGAATCAAGTATCTGTACGTGTGTACATAATCCAAAATGAGCAATCAGTTAGCCAGGATCTAGAATCCATGTATTCCGTGCATGTGCACACACGCAGCTTTCCCTCTATGCGGTAGTGTGAGTGCCGAAGGCTAAATCCGTTCCTCCACCAAACCTCTTACAACTTTTACCCGGACCAAGAGCTATGAACTACTCGGAGGAGCGCGCTCTAGTTCCCACCGAGTCTTCCATCCAGGCCTCCTCACTACACACGAACTCAGCATTAACTCTACAGCTCTGTCTTACATGGTTCCCAGCTCCGTATGCGTATTTAAGTATGTGGAGGAGAAAGTAGATACAGAGGCAGATAGGGAAGGGAAGAAGAGAAAGCTGGCGGAGAAAGCAATTGAGGAGTGAATTTCGGATATATCCAACCTCTGTCCAGTGCATAAGAGCCTCCCATTCCCAATCCTCCTAGTCTTCTGCAATTGTTCAAAGTTCAAAGTTTAACCCAAGCAGGAGCAAGAGTCATCCTTCTTCCGCTTTCTCTCATTCATGCATTTTTTAACATCCCCTCCTCGCTCTTGCGAATAACACCCCAATTTTCAGCCAATCCCAAGGAAAAGCCCTCTTCTGGTAAGTACTCGGATATATAGTCTACAGCATAAAACCCATCCAGCCCAGATTTTATTCCTCCAAAGAGGAAAACACAAAACTTGTTCTTCCTCCATTGATAACCCTCCTGATATCCGGGTCATTTTCACTTCAAACTATTCTTTACAACTTTCTCTCTTGTTATTTTCTCCTAGATTTACAATTATCCCGACTGTAATCACGGGACAAGAACCAAACTTAGAAAGATTCAACAAGGATTTCAAAAAATTGTTCATAATGGGATTAACCCTCTCCTAGTGTGTCGTGCTACAAATAATCCATGCCGATAAGTGCCAATATGTGAAGAACCGGGATAACGCGGCTCTTCCCCGTCGTCGTCATAGCAACAAGAGCATTTAATAATAATTATATAATTTCCTTCAAACCAACTCCGCCCTCCTCCAACCTGTTGTCAACAATTTTTAGAATTATAATATCATAATAATAATGCCGGAGCAAAGTAATGATTACCGTGTCGTCGTTTTTGGTGCTGGAGGTGTGGGCAAATCCTCGCTGGTGCTTCGCTTCGTTAAAGGCACTTTTCGCGAATCTTACATCCCTACAATCGAGGATACTTATAGACAGGTGAGTCATCTCTCTCGTCTTCTCCATATTTCAATCCTCATATAAGTCCGATTCGAAAACTTGTTGCTAAAACGTGTGTGGGTCTTAAGTGGAATACGTAATTCCGATCCACAATCCTATGTGGCCTTTTAATGAACAAATCCTTCTAAAAGTATGCTTCAGCTTTGGTTTTAAGACAGTAAAAATAAATTCTGAAATGCTCATTAGTAAGAGCCAATTTTTAAGGCTTTTCATAATCAATTTAAAATTTTCAAACATTTTTCCATGTTTACAAAATTACATCTTTTTTATCCCTTTCATAGTGTCATTTAAGAATCAGTAATCTAAAACGTTGCCATTTAAGCAAAAGTCCCAAACCATTTAATCAAAACTGATCCAAAATATTTCTTCTGTACAATATTAAGTTTAACAATCCACAAAAGCCTTCACTCTTCAAAATCATCTATCGTAGAAACCTTAAGGAATTTCCAAAAATCTATCTAAAATCAAATCCTGCTTTCAATTTTCTTCATTTTCACTTCCATAACTTTCCTCAGAAGCATCACAGCATTAAGCAGCTTCCATTATTAGATAGCTCAGCTCTTCGCCCTTCTATTCCATTCAATATACTTTTTCTAGGTCAAAGTTTAAAGAAGCTATGAACGTCAAACTTAAAACGTCAGTTTTCCCAGTCAAGTGATTATTTCTCCCGCTCTACCATCTTTAACCTTTGACCTGCAGAATTCAAATCTAATGCAAAACAATTTCAAAGACCTCAGCTATCCCTCAGTTCAAACCGCTTGACGCTGTGACGCTTATGACTCTAGTAATCGCTGTGGAAACTGAGAAAATCTGTTCCCTCTCGGCGATGTTCGGACGGTCGCACATAAGGATACCAATGCCCGCCGGTGCTAATAAAAACGATATAAAATTATTACCCTTTAACTACAACTAAAAATTTCCTCGAAATTATTACATTTTACTTAAACTTTTACCACACTTTTGAACATGCAACGTTTAGGGTTTCTTCATCATCAAAACTAAATATCCTTTGACAGCTGAATAGAAATTTCTTGAAGAGCAAAATCCGCGAATTTGGCATAAAATTAGCATGCAAAATTTCTGAGAAGAACCAAAGTTTCTCGGCTAAGTGCAATTAATTAGCAAAATTAAAAGAGTTAATCAATAGGATTTTGCGGAAAAGGAGTGGATTGGATTACGTACGAGGTAGCAGCTAAATTGATTTCAAGTGATTTTATGGCGGGTAATTAAATCAAGGCTTCCATTCTTTCCTTTCAGGTGATAAGCTGTAACAAGAACGTGTGTACACTTCAAATAACAGATACGACCGGGTCGCATCAATTCCCTGCCATGCAGAGACTTTCAATTACGAAAGGTCATGCCTTCATCCTCGTCTACTCCGTCACATCCCGTCAATCTTTGGAGGAGTTAAAACCCATTTGGGAGATGATACGCTCAATCAAAGGAAATCTTGAGGACATCCCATTAATCCTGGTCGGTAATAAATGCGACGAGACCGAGAATCGGGAATTGGCGCAAACGGATGGCGAGGCGGAAGCAAGGCGCTGGAAATGTAATTTCATAGAGACATCGGCCAAAACTAACCATAATGTGCAAGAATTATTTCAAGAACTTCTAACGCTTGAGAAGAATCGAAATATGAGCCTCCAGTTGGACTCCAAGGGAACAAAAGGATCATCAAAAAGTTCCACAACAAAAGTCAAAGAGAAATGTGCCGTTGCTTGATTTATCCTAGGCTAACCTATATATTTCTTCTTCAAAAAACAACACCTCCTTTCCTACCTCCTCTACAACATAATTAACACAATTTACTTAAATATAGATTTATAAACAACGCGGTAAGTGCATTTTTCATTCAACCCTTCATTCGCCCAATCGCATCTCCTCGCTCCTCTCTTCCTCCAGGGATTATACGGGATGAATCCTCAATTAAATCCTACATTAATTTCATTTTTACAGGCAACCTTGGAAACATCTTGACGGAGTCTAATTTGCAACTATAATCTCCACTTTGACAACACAAGCTATTAGTATACAACTATGGGCAACGAAATTTTAAGCTCAAGCCACCAAGTAGTCCTGGAAACGAATTAGGTGATTATTAGTCAACCTTACATAGCTAAAAGAGCCTAAATAATTACTTTGTATCCTACCTCTCGCCCTCCTTCAACAAAGGAACCCCGTAGCGTCTACGTTATGATTGGATGTAGCCATTATGCCACAAGTGTGTGTAGTTTTACAAACATTTTTTAGATTTTGCAAAACCTCTTCTACACTATCTTCTCTTCTCTCATTGTCCTTTGCACGCTCCGAAACATTACTAAAAATCTTGGTGTCTCCTTAGAAACCCATACTTGCATTCCGGATAGATATTTTTCTCAAGACCCGTATTAGGATAGATATCATTTCAAATCTCGCTTCTCAAATAAGCGTTATCGCTTTCGATCGCATGAAAACATTCTTTCTGAATTCCAAAATCAAAACATATATATAATATATACTTAATTCCCATAGTTTCCATCCTATCCGTTGTACAATTAATTATCCAATACACCAAAATATTATACCATTACTCCCGCAGGTTGCCTCGTACGAACGAATCCACTCTCAGCCTTCAGAGAGAAAGGGAAAAACTTAATTCCTATATTTCCATGTAACTCCTTGTAGCTAGTCTTAATTACCTAGCACATGGAAAATATCCTCATGAAGACACGTTTCTATTATTGCATCTATACGTGAATATATATATTATCATAGCTCCTAGCTACCAACCTAAAGTCATGGATAAACATGTATATAATTGTATAAAGAGGTTACATTTGTACTTGAATATCATTTTATTCTTTACATAGGAATCATGGTAGAATCAATATTTTTGATCCGTTAAATGAATCAATGACAAAACCAAACGTGTATATATAGCCACATACATTTTCGTCTTCAACAAGACTTTATAAATTTTATCCGGATAACTAGCCTCTTTCTAAATATATTTATAGATATATATATATATATATACTTTCATCTCTATGTGCAATACTCTACTTGTATTAGACAAGCTATTAACTAAAACCGTGTTAATACAAATCCAGCTATTACATTAATAGTGAGTGAATACAATTATATCAGAGAGAGATATCCTGACTACTTCATTCAACAAATAAATCATATCTTCATTCAACCAATCAAAACCTCCACTCTTTCATCAAGGAAAGGTCGACTTAATATTCCTTTTGGATACATAAAAACTATGATATTTAGGCACATAACAAAACCAAGAAACAGAATACAACTACCAGCCGAGCCTAGTACTCCTGGTGTCAATCAGTCTTTAACATTTTCACAAATTACTAGCTCATCTAAATCCTTTTGTACAAAATAATCAACTACCAAGGAAATAATAAGGTTACACGTAGTAATAACATCCTCGTGAGAATAATCTTTGCTTTCCTCAATTAAAACAAAATCACAGGCATTGTCCACATCTTCGCGAGAAGAACACCGACAACTAATGGGAACACTTTCATCCATTTCATCACCAAGTTTCTTAACATGAGCTAAATACTGATCACGTCTCTGAGCACACTGCAATGCTATGCATCTCAAATCCGATATAACACTTGAATCAAATGGAATTTCTAGTGTAGACATTATAGCATAAATCCATGCTCCCTGTTTCTTAGTCATTACTCCAAAGTCTTGTAACCATTTCAGATGCAGGCTTAGAAGGAAGGTGAGTAAGTTCTGCGGCATTGACAGCAACAAACTTGTAGTTGGATCGTGACCATATAACTTGTTTGACTCTCGGAGGGCATCAAAACAGGCAGTAAGCTCATCTTCAGAATCGCCGATAATTTCAATCTTTCCGGCAACGCTTTCGATTGTACCGGACGCTTCACTCATATCCACTGATTCAGGTTCTAATACTTTCTCTGGGTCAACAGCTTCTGTTACAGCAATCGCTACTGTAGAGCTTTCGTTCATAGCATCATCGACACTAGCAACACCAGAGTCAGTACAGCCGCTTTCTTTGACGTCCTCTTCAACGGTAGATGATGGAATCTGTTCTTCGTCTGGAACACTCTTTTCATCAGTTTCTTCAGTATCCTCGTAATTGTCTTCTTTTACTTTGTTTTCGGGCTCTTTTGACTCTGAATCCGTACTTTCTCCACCGCTTTCATCTCCGTCTTCACCGGTTTTACCACTGCCACAATTTTGAAGTTTCTTAGCTAATAACTTTCTTGTCTTCTTGCCACGCTTCAGTTCAATCATTTTCCCAGAGTTTGATGTTCCAAAGCAATACCGAAGCCAATACATGGCATCCTTGTCGAACTGAATCAAAGTTACAAAACAACATTAGAATTGACTTAAAAACCTACTTCGTATTTAAGTTTTTCACGAGGTGAATTCCATCTCTTTATAGCTACCTTCTGGAAGGAGGTTACCAGATAGAAGGACCCTTCTACCATCATCGCTCGGGTCGTCTCTATTTTGGTTCTGATAAATACAAAATTAGTCAACTGGTTAGCCCTCCACTTCGGGGTTGGTCGGAAACGCTGAGAATTGCTCCATCCTTTGATAGTGTTGGTAATATCATCCTCCTTAATATAAAAGAAAACGCATCGGTTACTTTGTGAAATTCTTATAATCGAAACATAACATTTATATTGTAACTTTACCAGTTGCAATGTTTCTAGTTCGAAATCCACATCCTCCGTTTCCTCTTTAGCTTCTGAATTCGTGTCAGTAGTGGTCACCGTAGTTTCGCTAGATTCTGCTGGATTCCCGGTCGATTCTTCTTTACTGTCAGGTATTACTGCTTTTGGCTTGATTTTAATTTTAGAAGCATCCGCAGAGACCCATTTTGGTGTTACTTTTCTCTCATTTCTTACAGCTAGCAAAAACTGTTCACCATCTTCAGGAAAATTCTCACCGAAATCAAATTTGCGTCCGTCGTACTTAATATCCCTTGGTCCCCAAGCTTGTCTTAACGGGCCGGAATCAGAAGAATCCGTGTCTGATTCGGAACCTTCTTCCTCCTCCAAGGATTCATTTAAATCCGAATACGATACAACTTCACGGGTATCTGCCATTATTTTAAAACTTAAAAAGTGAAATTTATGTATTTGGAATTGCTTAAAAATTTTATAATTTGCTAAGAACGTCACTTGAATTACTCCACGTGCTTTGCTAATCCCGCAATGTTGAATGTTGAATGCGAAACTGCAGGAGACAAATTCTCGAACCGCTCTACAAGGTAAGCCTCCTCGTCGACGACCTATTCACAGCTTCGTCGGCTCTATGTTCCTCTGCTCAACAAACGATCTTAAAATGTTTCAAGTCAAACAAATAAATGTTTAATGCTCACAGTTATTCTTGAGAACAATCGATTTTTAAAAAAGGTTATATATGTTACGCATACAACGAAACTAACAGTACAATGATTTACCACCAATGAAACTAGCTATATACAAACCCATGTGCAACTGTCAAACTTGCCCATTCTAGCTAACTTGTAAGTGTGAGGTTAAAATGGAAAGATTTCCTGACTTAAATTCCTATGATTGGAACTGTAGTTTTTTCCCGACCATGCTTATTAACAAACATAAATAGAAAATATAATATCACACAACTCAAAACGATAAAAGTCGTCCCTACTCAAAAGCTCTCCTTCCAGCTTCACTCAACCAAACTAACAACTGAGAATACTGATTATGTTACTTTTCTACCGTATTGCACAAACTCTATTCCATCACAGTACCCATTAGCAAAAGAATTTAAATTGCACAACACACAAGATTGACTATAAGGCCCATGACTGACAATACAAAAAGATAATCGTCTTGCATCATAACTTTTCGAATTTCTTCATAGTAGTGGACAGAGCTCATATGTAATTCTTCCAATTTGACGCAAGTTTCTCAATGTCCACCGCCGAGTTCCCATTTCTGGACGTCCATATAGCAAGGTGTATTTCACGCCTTCATTCACCGTCGTTTCTTCTTCTCCTTTTTACTCATATTCCGATACTGCTTATGATTTGGAGACACCTGAGGACTATCCCTGTCAGATTGATCTTCTTCACTCACGTCAGATTCCTATGATCATAAAATACAAATTACAGTAGTCTGTCCTCTCTCAAAAACATTTTCAAGTTTCCATCCCACATTCATCAATAACTTACATTCAGAGCATCAGACTTCGGATCCGGCATAACAATAACAGCTCCAATACAAATCAACTGAAATATTGCCCCAAGGAAGAGTCCATACCGCAGCAGAACGTCTACGATATCCTCTTGAAATTCCAGATTCATATTGAGAACTAATCTCTGCTGGTGCCTGTCTTCTTTAAGACTTGGTAATTATAGTTTATTTTCCACTGTTCTCCCGTCCGCTTTGATTAACAGCAACCTCAGGACTTCATATCAACCGTACCTGTAAATTGGGGGTACAGTTTCATAGCATTTAACAACTATTACCAACAACTATGACCATACATATAGCTTAAATGTATTTTAAAAATTATTTACGGGATATCATTGATCATGTCAAACCATAAGCTGATGCATACAATTTACTACCTTAAGCTTTACAAAAATCAATTTCTCACCTTTCCTTTTCCACGATAATGTCACTGAGTACCGCAAGGAAATCCCAACGACATTGAATAGACAACAATATGTTCACGATGTGAATTGCTGTAAATGCAATCCGCAATTAATAAATTGCGACGTAAAATCACGAAATCACAGGATACGTATAATGTCAAATCTAGGGGGAAATTCCAGAAAAAATGAAAACAAAAAAAATTCAAACACTCCCGCTCCATATCAGAGCACTTTCAGTTTCATCCGCTTCATGTGCAAAGGCAGGGCCATCGGCTTCTGACTTCAATTTTGCTATAATATTTTCCGAGCCTCAACAACCAAACCAACCATTGCATTCCATTCATTCATCTCGCTTCCTTCGTATTCCATAATTACATAACTCTCCTTCGATAAGAATTTTGAAGCCAGTTTGTAATTCATTTCCACTATATTTCCGTATCCATGAGCTGCTTAATTCCTTCAGAAGCCGTTTAAAATACAATTAATTAATAATAACAAACTTCAAAACAACACATCCACATCCGCCAGGCCTAATCTCTTTAAATGAGGAAAGCTTCATGCAATTATAACGTTTGAAGGAATATGTAAACAATCCTCATAGCTCTTTCACTGGAGCACATTGGGGGGATGAACTAGTTTTACAACACAACCGACCTAACGACCTGCTGTAGTTATCAGGGTCGTAGAAATTCAAAATTTCAAATTCAAAATGTCAAATTTAAATATCAAGTGAATCGGTTTTGCGGGATTGATGGGTCGTTCAAAATCAAATTTCAAGGGAATGGGTCGTAAATGATGGATGCATGGGTCATTCATTGAAATCTGATAGGTTGTACCCGATTATTGTCGGATGACAAGGTCACAATGTTGTCAGTAAAATCTGCTTAACTAGGTTTTCCAGAACATGCTACATAAGAACCTTCGCACACACAAAGCATGCACTGGAAACGTTATATCTGGCTGAACCCTTTTCCAAAGAATAAAAGGAATCAATAAAAAAGCCGTGCCAGCTACTGATTTCCGTTCAAATCTTCCAACCATAACCTGGAATCAAACACGCAATATCCACATGAAGAGTTACAAAAATTACCAACCCGTCGCTTACGGACAACGCCTCATAAACCATCATTTCATGACACGCAATATATGCGCCGACCCCAATGCTACAGTGTGTCTCCTAAAAAAGCACACGACGACAAGAGATGAAGTTTTTTATCCACGAGAAAATCCTCTAGCACGGCAAGCATATGTACGAGCATGGCACTCAATGGGCTGGTGGTGCAGACGTATGAAAATGAAAATGGCCGCTCCTCCGAGACAACCTCCTTCGCTCATGCGCAATTGGGATGGAGGAAAGGACGACGAAAGAGAGGGAAATTCTTACCCCATCCTACCCCGCGCCACATGAAGGATCTGGCCGCTCCCCTAGTTGGCTTCCTCATCCACCCGCCGCTTCCATCCGCCCCCACTCATTCTTTTTTTGTGAATTTCAATCCCTAGGCATGGAATAGGAGGGACTGGATTAAGTGGAGGGGAGCAGCTCTCTCACTACCCCTCCCCCTTCCTTGGATTCACAGATTCGACAGAAACCCCCAGGCCCTCTGGCATCGGGCTCGGCAGACATTTTTCACGAGCAGCGTGCATACAATAGCGTATACATACGCACGAGTGCGATCCGAGGGGGGATATTAAGGTGCGGAGCACCCCTTCCGGGGGCGGGGGGATTCACTCATAGAGTGTGGAGTCAGAAATCATGTACTGTCGTTCCTCACCCTGTAGATTCAGCATATCGAGCCATGACTTGCATACTGGAAGCAGAGAGGATCGTTCGCAGTGTTATTATTATCTTGGGTCTATCTCGCAGTGTGTTTGCGCTTCAATTTTTAGCTATAGGAAAAGCCACTACTCGCCTCTCTTGTATTCTCTCCGATACTTTTGATTTTTAGTGTAACAATTTATGGATCCGAGTTTCAAATGTTTTGTGATGAGAGTGAGGAACGAGCATCAGGATTATTAATAAAAGTGTTTTTGTTATTATTCTAGTTGTCCTTAGCGACTCAGTTATTAATTGTCATTAACCTCAAGGTAAGCTACGAGTTTCAACCTTTAATTTAACATATTTCCAACCATTTTCCCGTGTCATCCAGTATTTTAATCTCCGTTTCAAATCCTCTTCAAATTCCTTGTTTCTTCCTGCAGTGCGTTATGCAGGCTGAAAAGGAGGGATTCAGTTTAACATTCGTTTTAGACGGATTTAAAATAGTTAATGCTTAACAACGTCAGTCATGGTTCGTACTAAAGGTTTCAACCTCTCTTCCGTTTTAATTTTCCAGT
The DNA here is from genome assembly GCA_906901655.1 of Sminthurides aquaticus. Lineage (NCBI taxonomy): Eukaryota > Metazoa > Arthropoda > Collembola > Symphypleona > Sminthurididae > Sminthurides > Sminthurides aquaticus. The sequence continues at coordinate 412,535 of CAJQTT010000007.1, forward strand.
TAATTCAAAAAGTTAATCAGCGGAATCTCTTCAAGCTTTTGTGAGGTTGAGGGGAAAATTCATCTGAAAATGGATGGAGTTTGTGTGTTGGAGCAGGATAAATGCAATACCAAACTGTTTCAAACATTAATCGAGATTGTTGGTTGTAGGTATTGCAAGTATATTGTTTTCCTCGTAGCAGAGTTTATATACGAAGCTTTAATCCTAGGGCTTGGGATCAGGTTAATGAAATCAGTTAACGCATTTCATTGTTCCCAACTGTTAAGGATGGTTATGAGGTTATTGATTAGATATTTAATTATGAATGTATTATGTTTAGGCATGCAAATGCTATGCAAATGCAGATGTTCAAGGAAAATCTCCAGCCGTGGTTTTCAAGTACGATTAAATATAATTGAAGCTATGCGCAGGAATATTATTGCTTTTCCGAGTGATTGCATCAGGATTAACAGCCTCGCTGCCGGGTATTTGATTCGGGTTCGCACAGGATAGTTCTTGACAATGACAGGTTTGACGTACCTTCTTCTTCCGGAGGTTTCTCTTGTCCATTGATAATAGCGAGGGATGAGGAGGAATATAATAGGAATTTAAAACAATTGTACATATGTGGAGTTGAAGAAGAGGCGTGCGAAATTTGAATGTGTTTCCGCTGATATTGTCGGTGATGGAGATTCTGAAGACTGAATAAGTTTAGATTCAAGGTTACCTTTTAGAGGGAAATTTTAGCCGGGACGATATTAGTTTTACAGAAGGAGAATCTAGGAACTGTGATAGTGTTTAAACGTTAACCAGATGTGGGCAAAATGCATAGTTGAAGGTGCTGCCGTCCTGAATTAGTTGGAATAGTCTTTGTAAAATAGTGTGTAAAATTTAATGGTTGTAGAAAAATCAGTTACAATGCAACGTATATATACAGTGTAATGATCAAAGTTATTGCAATCATATTTGTGAGCTTTTAAATAAGTCGATGATCTTGTTTACAGAGTCAGTGAATTCTTACTCCATCATATTAATGCCCGTTATCGTAGGTTGAATGAATTCTTAAGATGAGCTCAAAGGTTCGAGTACGGCTATTTGCATTGCAATGATTTGATGGGTTGGTTATCTGATGGAATGTAAATTGATGTAGTTTCCTTATTTCTTTAGTTGCTCCCAAATGTATTCCTTGCTACTAAACCGAACCGGAGCTTAACTTTGATATGTAGATCCATGGAGATTTTGAATGAGACCAAGGAATACACAGGCTTCAATGATTCCATGCCGATTTGCAGAACTTGCTTTCATAGGATTTTTTGTAGATCTGAGGAACTACGTGAGTTGTACTGTCTTCTGTTAATTTAATTACGACGTTTACAGTTTCTGGGTAGCATGATCAGGATTAGAATTCAGTGATTCGTGTAAGGAATCATATCGTATTTTAGTTTTGAGGTAGTTATCTCGTATTTAATGTGTTATGCGAAATTGACGAATTGGTTGCGTAGGTGAAATTTGATTGTGTGGGAGTTAATTTTTGAATTCAAATCGTTTTTCAGGCTCTGACCGCCAAATTCATTATTTCAACAAGCATGAAGAATTCCGCAAGTCCAGCATTTGGCGACATCGTCTTGAAGCAAAGCTAAGCATAAGTGCTGAAATTTCATAGGCTTCGTCAAGCGTAAGACCAGAATGAGTAGCATGCTTGTACATTTGGGAGCCGTAGTATCTGCTGCGTTGGAAGCCGCTGCCGAGCAAGCGGCAGCAATTAGCAGAGGAGATGTAACGACGACGGCATCGACGTCTGACGGAACTGCTTCAAGTTCTTCGCAGCCATCCCAATTAACGACTTCATCATCAGGCGGAACTGTATGCACTATTCAAACAGTGACCCCAGCAGATTCATCATCATTTGTTCACAAGAAAGCTACTGCGATTCAGCTACCCTTGTTACTTCATCAGCAGCAACCCCAGTTTCGTAGTGAATCAATTATACAGCAATCTGTAATTTGCGAACAGCCGATTACTAACTCTGAAAATCATCCTGTGCGTGAAGGAAGCCATGTATCGGTTGTCCAGTCCAAATCCTCACCAAGCCCGTGGACACCGCCAATGTCTAGACCAAGCGTCCTGGCTCTTGCTCCTAAATCCCAACACCACGTGTCGATTCGGCCAATACCTTGTAGGGTTCCATTAGAAGTAGTGCTTCAAGATCACAACTACGTCGCTCAGCCGGTTCCTTTGTCATCCGCATCTTCACCAATTATGAGCTCAGCGGTACCTGTAATAACACCCTACATCTATCACCCACCGCCGCCAATCCGGCAAACAGGACCTGTTCTCAGCGGAAGTAGTAGCAACAGTCCAGGAACTCTAAGTGGGGTTTCCTCTCCTTCATTTTCTACAAGCAGTAAAAGTGTTAGCCCTAAAGGAAAAACTGTATTACAACAGGTTGGGTTACCACAGTGTGTATCTCCCCTATGTATCAGTAATATCAACTCGAAATTGGAACAGCGAAATATAAATGACGTTGGAAAAGTGGCTGGAGTCAGCGGTGGTTCCCCCCGGAAGCTGCATCCCCCAGTAAGTGGATCTCGAAGAAGGAAAAGCAGTTTTAAAGACGCGAAAATCAAAACTGACGACGGGGATCATTTTGCCAAGTTCGGAGAACCTTCTAACAGCCCTGAGCTTACACAGGCATCCCAAGATGTAAGGGATGCTAGGAACGAGAGGTTCTTGGATGAGTCTAATCCTATGGGAGAAAAAGACCAAGGCTGCTCTTTGAAATTAACCGATCGGCCGAAGCAAAAGAGAGTTCGTGTCAAGAAGGCACCAAAATTGAAACTGAAAAGAATACCCAAGTCCGTTGGTTTGAAGGGACATCATAGCATGGATGACATTTCCAGCTTGAAGAAATCGGAGCAATGCTCTCCCGGTGATTTAGGCAATGAAATTCCAGGGAGCAGTGGAAGTCTTGATGATGATAGTTCAAATCCAAACGGCGGAGATGAGGGCATTACTCGGTGTATTTGCGATTACCTTCATGACGATGGTTACATGATTTCCTGTGATAAGTGCTTTGTTTGGCAGCATGTTGACTGTATGGGCATCGATAGAACTGAGATTCCGGAAGTGTACTTCTGTGAGCAGTGCGAGCCCCGATGGGTGTTTAAATCGCGAGCTCGATCTATTCAACTCAGGAAACGAGAGTTTATGAAGCGAGGATTGGCATTCGATACAACTCTTATGATGTCCATTCCGGGCAGCCTCAACGTTTTTCACGACGGTAACGTAAGCCCATCAAAAGCCAACTCCCCAACTTCTGCCGGTGCCAATCCTTCACCTGTCAGTCCTTTGAAATCCCCAACTAGCGAAAGCCCTACTGAGTTGTTTCCAGGAGTGAAGCCAAAGAAACGAGGTCGTCCAAGCATTACCAACGGATTCGCTTTTAGCGAAAGTGAGAATGAATTCACTCCCACAGGACGAAGGAGGAAGTCTGGTGGAGCAATACCTGGTACTCATCAAGAGAAGAAGGATAAAATGCGAAATGGCATTCATTCCGCTCCTGGAAGACGAAGAAAGTCTGTGGAAGGCAGAGTGAAACGCACTTACACGCGAAGGATCAACTTCATAGGAAAACATAAGGGTCAAGTTAATGCAGATGAAACCGGAAATGATGCTGGTAGTAGAAGCAGTAACGATCCTAGCTTGCTAATAAAGACAGAAGACATCAGTAATATCACTGGTGAGGAGAGAATACGGAGTCATCCCTCGTCGCCCTTAAACGGCTGTCACGACGATGATGTCAAGCCTCACTCCGATCGAGTTTCCTTTGGAGATGACAAAGATGATACTTTCAGGCCTGATGAATCGGATGAGCAGCCTCTGGAATCTGGTGCATCCCTGAATTTTAACGAAGCAAAACGGACAAAGGCTCCAAGGAAGCAGGTAAAGTAGACTCATGATTTATTCACGCCGTTTTAGTTGTCGTGATTCTGCAGTATTCGGAACCTTAACTAATGTTCACATTTTTGTCATTTCAGCAACTGCGAACGCTAACCAATGGCGACCTTAGCCCTCCTCATCTCATGTCGCCCTGTGGCAATCCAAGTTTTAATCCTCCAGGACCTAACGGAATGAAGATAGAAGCTACCGATATTGGGAAAACGGGCGTCACGGATGCACCAGCATCATCAGTTCCTGGAACTTGCTTAAAATATCCTGAAGGTAGTTGTCCATACTCGTCGTCTTCGTGGCTGGATAGCTACGATGAAGCTATTGCGTGTCATTACTCTCAAGAGTTACGCGCCAAACTACAGAAATCTCCTGCTGAAGGCTCTCCTGATTTCACCAAAAATATCGGCGACCAAGTATGGGATGTCTCGAACATCCCCCTAAACAGTGAGAATACGTTGAAAGTTATCGTCGCAAAGCAGAAAATTGAAAGCAACAGTGCAGTCTTAGAATTTATTGGGAAATTTAAAACTCTCTCTCAGTATGTGCCTGGAAAGTAAGTCATGTTTTCGGCATATTTGAAATATAATTCTTATTCTAGTGCTTTTCAATTTCGTAACCTAATTGAACTTGATCTGAAATCTTGCAGCCGAAAGCTTACAACTGTAAGCCCAAACGAAGTCTACCCCGAGCCGTTTACTTTCTTTCATGAAATTCCATCGAGTGGGTTATGCATTAGTATTGATTGCCGGCAGTATGGAAATGCTGCTAGATTTATACGGAGGTCTTGCTGTCCGAATGCAGTGATAAAGCATACCGTGGGGAAAGGAGCAGTTCACGTTTATGTTGTCACGATTCGCTCTATTGAGGCTAACGAAGAAATCACAATCCCACATGAGAGAGATTCTTTCGCTACATCTAGCAGTTTTGTGGTTACTGGACAGTCTCTACCTTGCGCTAATTGTGGTAATGAAATGAGCTCAGGTGATAGTAACACTGGAATAGCAGCGAAATCTGGACCAAGCTTGGATTCTGTGTGTGCAATTCCTATGACACAGAGTGGCGGAGGTCCAACTGATGTGCGCAGAAAGAACGGACTTCTTGCTAATGCTGATTCCGAAAACAACTCAGAGTAAGTTATTTACAGTTTATTAGTCTCAATATCTTCTACGTGTTGAGCCAAAGGCTTTCAGAAACATAGATTTACTTTGTATATTTATTGTTACTTAATGCATTTTAGGAGTAAGGACAACGGTGGACGGCGAAGGTTTAGCTCTCGACGCGTATCAGCAGTCGAAAAAGATTCTACCAGTGATTTTAAACCCAGTGTAAGCGTTGAAACTAACCCAGAAGACTCGTATGATAAGGCAGCCGAGTTACAAGTTGAAACAGTTACAAATGCATCGACGGCAGCAAGTAACATGGAAACGGGTCAAGTGTTGCTGGATGTATCAGTAAAGGATGAGGAGGAGAGCGCATCCAACCCAATTCCTGTAGCCTCCTCGACACCTCTAGTTAGCAATCGGAAGGAAAGATCTCAGCGAATCCGGTATTCTCTAGGGTCAAGCGGGGATGAAGGAGTGAGTAACAAGAAGATTAAATCAGAAACACCTTGTAAGCAGCGCCATAGGTCGGGAAGCTCATCTCTTGATTCTTCATCAACTTCCCAAATGACAATTACCCCTACCACAAGCAGTGCTCCTTGTCAGTCGAGTTCTGACGCGAGCAAACTGGTAAGTATTAAAGTTACTAACAGTGCAATTGCACTTGCCAATTAGCTAAATGCAACATAAAATGGTTAATTCAATATTTTCAGTCACGAGAAGAACGAAAGCTCCAATCTGTTTTAAAGCTCATTGAGAGAATGGAAAATATTCAAAAGAAGAAAGAATGCCGCTTAAAAGAAAAGAAAGACAAAGAGAAAGACAAGAAAGATGACAAGGATTGCAGCGAGCAGCACGTTCTGCCGGTTAAATTTGCGCCTGCTAGAAAGAAAGGGTATCCTGCATTTTCCGTATCTCGCGCGCTTCTTTCTATATCATACTGAATATAGCATCGCACTTGTTCCACTCTCTCTCCACCGCTGCGAGCGCGAGAAAAAGAGGGATCTTTGCCTTTCTTCGATCATTACTCAGCTCACAAGCGTTGCAGCGTTAAACTCTTAAGCCTTTGTTTCATTTCTTTAGAAAAAGAAGAGGTCGTTCTTTGACCTATGGCAGCTGAAAGAAACAAAAGCTATCTATTGAAGCCGCAAATGATTCGCCACGCAGAACGCAACGGAACTCGGGATCAGGCGGTGATCTAAGGTCCACGTCCACGGTGATCTAAGGAGTCTGAGTCTGACATAAATTCCGCAGATGAAGCGTGTAGAGCATCCATGTCGCCTCAGCGGGAGGGGTCATCTGCATCGTTTCGGTTCCCTAAAACGAAAAAGGTAAGCTATTCTTATTGAACGTATCGGCGGCATGAGCAGCATTTACTGGTAGATTTTAGATTTTAATGTTGAATAAGTGTCCTATTGCCTAAACTTTCAACACTGAATATTCATTTTCAAATTTATAGCTACTCATGACAGAATGGATGAACGAGAAAGTTGAACACGTATTTCATAACATTGGACCCGCGCCAGTCTCTGAAACATCACCATTGCCTTCACAATATATCAGAAGGACGAGCTCTGCCACCTCAACCATGGTAGCTCCACCGACTGTTGTTTCATCGTCAGCATCGCCGGGGCATGCGAGCATGTCCCCGCTCCCCAGTAGCTGCAATTTGAATTTAACCCTGGGGAACATGGATTCTGGTTCTGCGAAGAAAAGGTGGCTTCGACAAGCTATAAGTGAAGAAACTGATCCATCAACAATCAACAACATGTGCAACTTTCGTCCCGAGTCTCCTTCAGTCAGTCCAAGTGGAGATCATATTGCTCCTCTTAAGAAGAGAAGACTGGCACGAGCATCTATGTCTTCTGAAGTCTCAAATACACCACCATCTACGCCAACGAATCAGTTCGTTAATGAAGATGTAGAAGAGAAAGATGGCGAATCACCTAGTACGCCATTGAATCAGGACAGGATTGATTTTCATTCTCTGGACGGACGTAGCGTGGAAACCAGCGATGACGAAAACTTGGATTGTGAAATGAAAAGCGGGATAGTCTCAGAACCGTCAAAGAAACCGAGATTGGAAGATATCACCAGCAGTTCAGCACCAGAATCTCTCGAAACAAGTATGGACAGTGAAAGTCTGGACAACAGCGCGCTGGTAGAAGAAAAGATCGTACAGGAAAGCAGTGGAGAAAAATTAGACGAAGTTGCCCTTACTCCAGAATTGCTGCAGCTAAAATCATTGTCGAATCAAACCATCTCAGAAACCTCGGAAAAGGAACTTGCGAAATCAGCCCATTCTTCACCTGAAAAAAATGATTGCCCGGTAACTCCATCTGTGAAAAGAAGTAGATGGGATCAGACAGAAGGAAAATCTCCTGCGGCATCCAACTTGTGTCCAGTTACACCACCGATTAGCGCTGTTGGGACACCTTCTAGCGTCAAAGAAGCCATAGTCCGGGAATATGTTAGAAATCCGTCTAATAATAAGTTTACGGATAATTTTGCGCAGATAACGCAAGCAAGTGGACCCGAGACTACTTTCAGTGATCCGCGCGTGGATAAATCCACGAGCAGGTTGCCTATAGCATCCTTTTCTCCGGGCGGAGGACCTCCTACACTGACTTGCAATGCTCCAGTCGGAATTGATATGCCTTTCCATCAGTATAATATCAATCCAGATAGGAGTCCGAGATCTGATGTGACGTCAAATAATCCAATCCAACGGTTTGCAGATAGGCTTCTTCGACAGAATAAGAGCAAGCCAGACTCTGACGATACTGCAGGGGTTGAATCTTCAGTTGCTGCTCAGACCAATGGTCTCAGAGAGTCTACTACATTCCAACCGGTGAAACGAAAGGTTAATACAGAATATGTACATGAAACTCATAACATTAGTTTACTTGCCCTGCATTGTGCGGTTTTTTTAATGCACTTTTATATTGCATTGCAGTTATCGATTCTGGAGTACCGCAAAAGACAGCAAGGAGGAAGGTCAGACGCAGATTCATCTCGGCCTGAAACGGAGCAGAGTCCTAAGATTTCGCCTGCGGAATCAGAAGGAGATGACGAGGCACCTCCAGCACTCGTTCCTCAAAATTTGCCGTTTCCGCCTTTGCCGGAAAATTGTTTGACACCAGATCTTGTACTGAACGAAGAATTAAATGGTGCTGCCAATGGTATTAATTCAGAGATTTAAAAAGATTTATAAAGCTTATTTGACTATGGATTGTGACATTTGACACTTTATGTATTCTTAACAGGTAAACCTCTTAGGCCATGGAGTCCAACACCAACAATGGCAGAAAGAAAACAAGAAGAACTGCGCCGTCGATTGTCCAATCTAGGAATTATTAGGCTTGACGGATCCAGTCCTGCCGTACCTGAATCAGCAAGCTCCGTCCAGACGCCCTCTGGCAAGCTCCCTGGATCTGCAAATTCAGCGGAAACTTCGGGTACAAATTTCATGCGTTGTTGACCATTAATATATTACCATAATTTTAGTAACTGTTGAACTATTTACTTATTGTGCAACGTTTGGTTTGTAGGTGAGAACATGTTTGCACCAAAATTAGAGGATTTTCGTCTCGGAGCTCCATCTAACCATTTGAGTATGGGTCACAGATTGTCAGTTCCTACGCCGGCTGCTTTGAAACAGTGTGGTATGCCCCCTCTTCCGTCCCAGAACAACTTCAGCCCGGCTGATGCAGGACGTGACCGAAACCTGAAGCCAAGCCTACCCTTGAATGGATACACAACATCTAATACAGTCGAACGACTTTCACCGCCTTCTTCTAAGAGTAGAAGATCCTCTTCATCACCTTCTCCTCGATCGCCACTGGGAAGTAGAAAGTCACCACAGTGGTCACCGTCGAATTCTTCGAATTACCGACGGCAGCCGGGACTCCGTTCAAGATCACCTTCTGGTATCAGATCTCCTTCTGGACACCGTCGTTCAAGATTCGACCAGCCGCGTCATCAGAGTAGAGGAGGTCGAATTTCAGTTTCTCATAGCTCAAATTCCTATGGCTCAGTTCGGGGTTCATCGAATCGTGGGCATAGTACCTATGGAGGAAATGTTTTATCAGGTAACACAGGCAGTAAAACATTAACCTCATCGTCTAACAACACATGCTCTACTATTATTGGTGGCGTACCTTTATCAAATTTGATTCCACCACCCCCTCCCCCAAGTGGAAATCAGAGTCGATCAGTATTTAATCAGCAGTTTTATGGGAAAACTTTTCAGCCCTAATTAGTTTCATGCACAGTACAGAAATTGCTTTGACCAGCAGGAAGGCAGTTATGAGCCATGATCTGTCGAGAATTCCAATTCCGGCTGAATTTTGCCTCGGGTTTGAAACGCACAGTTGTGGCCGACTAACCGGTGGCACAGGAACACAATGCAAACCAAGTTTCAAGAATAGCTTATGAATTTTTAGATATCCTTACTGGTACTTTATTAAACCCAGCTAAGCAGTATTTCAGTCATAGGTAGTAATAGCCAGCGCCAAACCACTGTAGTTATTTCGTACGTATCGGAACATTTAAGTAGCATTGTACTAAACTTGATTAATTTTTTCCTCTGCGTGACTTAGACGCATTGTTTTACTATTGTATTTCCTGAAGCATGAATTCGTTATTACTTCATGCCCTGTAGCTTTAATTCTAGAACTAAGGTGACTGAACTGAGAAGGTATCCACTTTTTTGTTCCATTCGGATTGATATCTCTCACTTTCTCTTTGTATACATTTTACAAATGAAAGTTGTCAGAATAAAGTATTCTGATTTTCTACGTGACGCGTAGTTTTCCCAGTTTCAGCAATCAGTTCAATGCGCCTAGATCTCCAAAACCAGGAAGATAAAATATGTAGTATGATTTTCATAATGGAAACGGAGGTTTAAGGTTAGCTGAGTGTTGTTTGCTATACGCAGAAGTCACCGATCTCGTTTTGTGCAATCCTACACCAAATAGATATTTTCCAAATACGTAATTAGGAATTATTCCAGCTTTTAATTATTGAAAACTTCGTCAATGCGTTGTCAGATTTACGTAGGTTAGAAAGTATGTTTAATGGTTTCGCACGGATTCTTTTCAGTCATGGAATACATAAATTGGCTTTATACTAAACCTTTGCTACAAAATTAGTACGGCTTCATCCGAGATAGATTTAACCTTTTGTTCAGTTCAAATATGTGCTATCAAAATCTGTAGACTTGTACAGGATCACTCGGAATTTGATGGCAGTAGTTGTATTCCCATAACAAGCTTGCAGGGCATCGCGTACGAATTGCAGTTGACTTATTGAACGATTGCTCCAGTTTTTACATTTTCGTTGACTCCTTTTGTTACCGCTTTCAAAGACTACTTTAACCATTTTTCAGCGTCAAATAATTTCCCCATTTTTCACAGAGTATTCCTCATGGCAAAGAATTAAAAAGTCGGATTTCAACTTTAATGTATTTTCCCAAGTTCCAGTTTTTGAATTCAGCAATTTTCTAATTTCATAACTTGTCCCTCCCAACAAAGGTTTACTGTCTGCATGTTAAAAATATCAGGTCCCTAGTTTCTGGAAATAAGTTTAGAAAGCGAGAGGTCGATTCTGAAAAGTTCCTTATGTGATAGCACAATCTTTTATTAATTGCTTTTCCGATATTAATTTATTACTGTAGATAGTTGCTTTGCAAGAACGGGATAATTTACTGATTTGTGTTAATACCTTTATTCATTATTGGGCGTAGGATGGCTCAAAATATTGTCATGTTCTGTGAAGAAGCTGTTATGAGTTGTATACAAACTATGTTAAATTTCTGGTATAATAGTTAGATAAACTTTTTATTGGTAAGCTGGAAAGGCAATAGCTATAAGTGGTTCTCACGCGGAACTAAAGGTACAAAATAAGTGTAACCATAATTGTTAACCCAGTTAATTATTCATGATCCTTTTTTACAAAATGGATTCATTTCGACGTAGTGGATGTAAATCTATTAGAAATTGTTGTATGAAGACATGTGTTAGATTCTTGAGACAAATGAGAATTCCAGGACTTGGGAGTTGCGGTCAATGCAGTTGTGCGTATAGCTGTCGTGTGTGTGTGTGGATGCAAATGAACGATCCGCTTGTTTCATGGATCAACTTCAGTACAATTTTATGGAGATGGTGTATACAAACTGTGACTAATTAGAATTAATTTAAGCCTACCGTGCAATTGGTTAAATCGTCCATAACTAGCATGTACATAGCAAATTAGCTTAAAATTATAAATTTAATCCGTTTATGATATCCAGTCCCTTTAATCTTATACTAAGATGGGTACTTTTACAAATTGCTTTCATTAGGTAAGACTGGTTTAGGATCACGACCTAATATTAGTTTATGTTAGTTAGAAAAGTTAGCAGACTAGAGTAGCTAGGAATTGGAAAATAATTCAATTTTCTAATTGTACACGTTTGGCTTCAAATCTACTCATGTCACAGTCCCTCCCAAATCCAAATCAAAGGGGTCAGCAGTCCTAGCCAGCTGCAATTAATGTGTTGAATAGTGACAAAATACTCTACATTAGCTCTTTTCATCACAACAATAACCTTAGGTTATCACGCCATGTATATAACATGTAAACATTCTAGCGCTAGAATTAATCTTAAGATATGTACTTGTATGGTCTGCAATATTTATGGGCTTGTAATCAGAAAACTATAGACATTTTATCTATCGATTACTTCACAAATACTATATTAACGGACATGGAACTACTAGGAACCTTTAGTCGTAATCACGTAGTAACTAGATAGTTAGTACAAGTAGATGTAATACGAATAGAGTTGGTATTTACTTGTAATTCAGATACTATCGGTGTACACGTAATGTTATAATGAATTTGGATTTGCTCTTGTTAAACTGATACATTAACTTTCCATCTAAGGTATTTAGATAAACACACATGTGAACAGAATTAGAATCTTAAATATTTAAGCTTTGCTCTTTTGAGTAGTATACCATTTAATTAATAGTATGAATTAGTCGCGGAATGGGGATTATTCTATGATTGTTATTGTAGGACGTCAGATTTTGTCAAGAATACATGTTGAGTGTATCCGGATTTTATCATTTGCTATACATACGGGAGAGTAATTGGTGACAAATGATATATTATATACCAATGTAAAAAACAAATATATACGTAAATACTTATATACCCAACTTGAGCATGCAATTTCAGTGCTTAATTGGCATTGAGTTAATACGAAATATTATCACGATATAATAAATGCGTTACTACACCATTTTTGAATATACACTGTTCAGGTTATTATATCCTTCATTATTTTATTTTGACATCAATCATAATTTAACATAATCTCCTTCGTAGACAGCGAAATGATTGTTAAAATGCATATTTTTTAGGAGTGAGAATTAATTGATTTAATTGTGCAGTATGCATTTTAATGAAAATTGTCCATATGTATGTATATACCTTATATTTATAATGATGAAGCCATTGCTTTGAATTTAGCGCCACATGAGTATATGATTCAGTCACGTGACAATAGTCATTTCATCCATCGAGAAGGATAAATTGTTTCCCATTTTACACACCTTAAATTCTTGGATTTATGAATCAGTGAAAAAGTTAGTTAATTGCAATCAAGCAAAACGTACGCTCTCTAACTGCGGCTGAGAAGTTTGATATTTCAAGTCTTCGAAATATTTATTACTTTTCGGATTTCGTGTTGCAATTTGTTGCAAATTGGCAAGAATACATTCCTGTATCCGGTTCAGTAAACCAAGTAAATTAAAATGCCTCATCGAGAAGACTTTTCGAAGCAAATCCAACAGGATTGGGCTAACCGTGAATACATCGAAGTTATCACAGGCTCCATTAAAAGGATTGCAGATTTTCTGAATTCCTTCGGTAATTTTTATATTCTTCTTCTTACATCGACGGATAATTAAAGCGTTAAATGTTCGGTAGCATCGTTAAAAAATGCTTGTCCTGAAATTCCAAACGAGAGCTGCTAATTAATGAAGTGGTGATACATGGTTTTGCAGATCTGAGCTGTAGATCAAGGCTGGCACATTTAAATGAGAGGTTAACATCCCTGGAAAGGAAGATTGAATACCTGGAAGCATGGGTAAGGTTAACCGTAGATTACAAAGATTTAATGATGGATTATAACTCATGGTTTACACAATAATTTTTTTATTAATATATTATGCAATTGTAAAAATCTTTTATTCACAGATAAGCAAAGGGGAGGCTCTGGCCTAACGACAGAAGATCATGTACAGTCAATTTGGTTTGGATAATTTTCACAGACAAGGCCGCAAGCAAAGTTATGCACACAATGTATATTTGTACCATCAAAAGTTTGCAGGCATTATAGAAGAAACGCGATCATTAGGTAATATAAACATCTTTGGCACAAACTCCAGTCGTTGGAAATACGCTACGCGCAGATAAGCCAATTTTCATTTAGATTACTAAAATATTTTGAATTTGTAAATATTTCACAACCTTTTATACATGCGCAGGATTTGTAAATAGTTAATAAATGTGACCTGTCCACCAATCTAATCAGAAGTTGCCTTTTAACTACTTGCTAAATTTTTATCGGAAGGTTTGCAAAAGTTTTCAAATACTACAAAAAGTTTAAGAATTTTCCCTAATGTAAACCAATGTTTGATTATCTTGTCTCAGCCTAGAAACTGAACAAACTAATGTCCCTAGCTCAAAATTTTTTATCAGAGTCTGTTCTGAAGGAGCTAGTTTAAGTCTTTTTTTCAGAGGAGATTTCACAGGGGAACTATCAAACAGCTCAGAATGTATTTGATTCAGTGGGGGCACGGAAAGATATGGAGGACTCGCCAAAGATGATGATTGCTTTTTCTTTTTCTGCTTCGTGTCGGACGATGTTTGCGTCTTCTTTTTAAGATGCATTTTCTCAAAATGTGTTGAAGCAGTTTGGAAAGTAACAAAATCTTCACAGAAAGGACACTCAACCTCCCCGTTCTCTTTACCTTGACTATGAGATAGCTTGAAATGCTGAAACAGGACATCCCGAGGAAAAGCGTGGAAGCAGATGTAGCATCTTTTCATCCCATGGAATTTCAAGCACTGGTTTGCATCACAGATATTCGGGTACGGTGTAAAACAGAATTGACAGTTATGCAAACTATTTCTCACAGTCTCAAGATTGGTTAATTTTAGGCTAACTTTTGAAGACGTGGAACCTACTGTGCCGATCTCCGTCCCAGCCGCCGTATTGCAGTTCTTAACTGGTAGCTGCGTAGTATCAAACGTTGCAGTTGAATTTGATTTCAATGTTGTAGAGGATGAGGACCCATCCTCACTTCGTTTTTCTGATACAATTCGATTCAAATCAAGTGATGAAGATGCTGGATCCGGCACTTCCTTTCGACTGGATGAGCGATGTGAAGACTGTGATTGTTTATCCCTGCTTTCCTTCGCTGAAGTATTGGCTGAGAGTTTATCAGAGTTTGAATTTCCTGATTTTTCCGGTTTAGTCGTGCTGGAGTTGGAGTGAGTATCTGGTCCATTTTTTCCCGTATCGAGCTTCTTGCAACCAGTTTTTGGACCTTGTTCAGGAGCAGAATCCTTAGTACTTGCTGCTATCGTAATAGAACGTCTACTCACTTTAGACGTAAGCGGCCCTTCAGGTGCTCCGACGACTGAAGGTGTAGATTTCTTTATAAGTAGCTCAGACTCCCGGATTGAACTATGCATTCCGGAGTTTGAATTATCTTGAATTTCAGATTGGTTAGAGGGCATACTTGAGGCCTCACTTCGAGTTTTCATGGCCCATGCCGCAGCAACTTTCTTCACTGTTTCTTCTTCCCGAGCAAGTACATCAGGTTTGCTCGAGAATGAAGAATTAGGTGAATTCGCAGACGTCGTAGATTTCGTTTTACTAGATTTGGAGCTGGCAGATGAACCACTTTGCAGATCGTTAGTATCCTTCGAACTCTTCGAGATTTTGTATTCGGTAGAGGGTTCGGTAACAGTGATACTTTTGGTATTAGGAGCAGAATATGATGGAGTATCGGTTCGAGTACTGTTTGTCGTTAAGGTGACTGCCTGAGCAGATGTGTTCAGAGTAGTATTTTTGTAAGCACTATTTGAATCCTCCATCTGTGAAACCGACGCACTTGAGGTTCTAATACTTTGTTGTGTTGCTTCTAGCGAAGTGGAGACGACAGGTTGTAAACAGGTAACGATTCCAGAGTTCCGAGTTATAGGATTAGCAGAAGAAGAATCCCGAATCTGACGATTGGCAGCTTCGAATTTTTGGACATTTAGGGGTTTCCCAGAGGATTTGCTCACAGAAGGCAGAATTGCTTGGTCTGAGTTGTTTGATGGCGCATCACCAGCCTCTAATCTTTTATCTTTGTTTGACATCAATTGCTCAACAGCTCTTGCTATCTTTACTGGATCTGGTGTCCTAGTTGGACGAGAAGAAAGTTTCTCCTGAGGAAGCATCACGGGTTGTCGACTTGTAGATAGAAACGGCGATGGCAGGATAGGGGGTGCTACTGTCTGAAGGGGTGTGGTTGATGACGATCCGGTTGTATGCCTGCTATGAGGGTCAGATGATGATGAGGTAGATAAAGGAGCAAAAATATTTTTCACACTTGGCAGGACAGAATTGCTATTTGAGGTTTTGATACCACTCGTCGATTCCCGGCTTGAATTAGTTTTTTCAGATAGATTCTTGTAGTTATAAATTTGGAGCTGCTTAATCGTCTCCTGAACTTCTCGCAACTCTTGCCGATTAACACAGTAAACTTGCATGGAGTACACCATAGCCACTACTTTTCTCATTATGCAGACCGAATAATCCGGCATGATGACTTCCCTCAACCCTGGAAAATAGGGAACCTGTAAGGAAAATATAATCAATGTTTAGTTATAGCGATTGTACTGTATATATGAAAACCTTGGCTTGTACGGTAACTTTAACTTACCTGAGCATCCAGTATCGTTTTAAAAAATGGTGAAGCAGCACTTAGAATTACACCGTGTACGGGAATGCTCCCATCCTTGAGGACGAGTAGCGTGTCGCATTGACCACCTTGTGCAAAATACCGCATTGTAGCTGGGAAGCTCCTCGGATCTTCTGATGTGCAAGAGGTCGACTGCATCAAGTTCCACCAGTTGCACTTAAATGTTGCGGACATTTTGAATGAACTCCAAGTAATGAAATTCTAAAGTATCTGAACTCATAAACACAAACTGAAAGCAAAAGATTCAATATCGACGAAATCGAAATTATTACGTTGTTTTGTCAGGTTGTTATCGTATGTAAAATTGAGGAAATACGTTACGGCTTTTTCACAATTTTTTCCGTTTACATTGCAGATTTCAGAGTTGCCTCCACCAAGGTAAAAAGCATTTCCAGCTTCCTAATATTTACATTGCACTTGTACGATCTTCAGCAGAATTGCTCAGCTGAGACATGCACTGTTGAGTATGATAAAGGTATAAAGATACTGGTAGATAATATAGAAATTATGCAAAATCATAATATTGAAAATTGCAACAAGGATTTTCTTGCTTTGACTAAAATCGTGGTATACAACCTGCAAGTGCAGAAGCACAGAACAGCTTTACCTGAAGCATGCCCTAAAATAGTATGCGGATACAGAAGATTCGTAGAGGAAAGCTGGATTGACGACGATGGCAAAAACATTGTAAGTTCATGATTTCCATTCTCATACAAAAGAAGAATATTATTCAAGACCGCTTACCACAAGCCATTGGATTACATTAAAAGACATAACGAATATATGTATTCAACTCTATTTCAAAACAATCTTCTCATCTTGGTACTTATCCCATAGAGTGTCCATATCCTGTTCCGAAATCTTGATCCAGCCTGATTCTTTGACCTAAAAGTTAATGTAACAATAAACTTTATACCGTTACTTTTACATACATCACAAGCCACCCATCTACATCCTCTAGAATCTATGAACTCACCATGTAAACACGAATAATACCACCACTAGCAGCATCACGATGTGTAGCATGGAAAATTGAGCGACGTCCAAGCTCCTGGGCTTCCTCATCGGTCATATCCGCTCTGTAACCTTGATCCAAGACACCCATGGCATAAGTGGAACCGGAACCCACACTGAAAACCTTGCCCTTTGATCGTCTTCCATCATCATCCACGTAGTACAAACCGGGTCCTTTCTTATCCCACCCAGCGATCATGACCCCCATGGACAAACCGTATCCCTTGTACTGGTAAGCCATATTAGAAAATATTTTAGAAGCGGCAGCCACTGAAATACGTTCCCTATTCCTTAATTCGTACATTCGGCACTGCTTGGACAAAACACGTTCCCAATACACACAGTCTGCAGCACCACCCGCCATCGTCCCCAAAAGGAAGTCGTTGATCTCAATAATCTTCTTCACAGTTTGAGAGCCTAGAATCATTCAAATATAATTATACACCATTTCAAAATCATTTCGACCATGTAATGAGCTGCCAGGGAGCACAATTTCTTCCTTCAACCTTACCAATAAACATTCCTCCGGTAGCACGGGAATCCACAGCAAGAAGCACTCCTCCATTGTATTTGAATCCCAAGGTTGTAGTACCATGATCCATCTTAATCTTCAAGTCTCCACCTTTATCTTTGCCAGCAGCTTCAAACTGACTTCTATGAAAGCCATTCCATCCTCCCATCATATCCATGGGCCCTCCAAATCCATTCATATTCCTCGCAGGATGACGGGGATCCAAATAATCACGTTTCAGTTCGGATAACTCTGGAATCTAAATTAAAAGGAATTTTTATCATCTCCAGTCTCTACACTGTTAGACAAGAGCTTGACACAGCTAAATCCCGTTTCCAATCAAATTACAAATGTGACTTACATCCATTTTCGGAGGCATCATGAGGCTCATGTTGGAATTGAAATTCTGGGTTAAGCTGACAATATCATCCTGAACCTCATCCAAAGGATTGTGCTTAGCCTTCATGAAACCATGTTTCTCCAATCCACACAGACTCTCCAGAGCCATGATGATATCTACAAAAAATCAATTAAATTCAAAACTATTTTATCATTTACAATATTTAATTATGATTATCTACACTGCAATCATTGCTTTTACATAACATTTACTATATATTTCAATCCATGCCAGCAATTATATAAATTTCAATTCGAATTATGTCTGCAGCTAAACTACAAGAATTTTCAATGCTTATTTATAGCTTAATTAACTTATCAAACCCAAAACAATTTAACTTACCCAAAAATTAATTTACACAAACAAATTAACTGCGCTATTAATTAATTTTAACTAGCCGGCTCACAGTCTCCGTGTCATCTACTGAAAATCTTCGCGATGTGTCGAATGAGTTGCACTTTCTGTTTTAAAAATCTCACCGTCTTTCGCGGGATTTAGGTGCTCCGCATAATAAACTTTTAGGGAAAATTTCTTCAAAGGAAAATTTTTAATACCCCACTAAAATGTTTTCTTATTAATTGTACAGCTAACAGTAACGCAAAATGTTGCACAAAATCCAACAATAAATGGCTAACGCGCCTTTAAACTACTAACCAACATTTAAATCTTCAATATGTATTTTAAATCGTTTCTTCACAGCTTCTTTCTTCTTCATTAACTGCACGGGCACTTCATCGTTAATCTCTTCGATGAAGGACGGCACCTTCACTGACATCCCACTTCCACCCCTGTTCCTACCACCGATTGACCTTTGACCTCCCGTTGAAACCTCGACATTTCCTCCGACCCTCCCCCTTCCTGCTATCGCTGCCCTCGAGGTCGATGGCTGAACTTCGGTCTGAATCCGTGACATAACTGCCTCCTCTAGATGAGGCACCTTAAAATCTCCTGACCCTCCTCCTGAAGTACCCGGTAGGTCCTCACGACGACCCTCGCTCAAACTCCTTCCAGCCGATACCGTATTGACATTCGACCTAGTTTGCTTCTTCGTATTGCTATTTGACGACCTATTTTTTGACGTCACTAGCAACTCAATATTTTCCGCCTTTTCATTCCTCATTAACTTTTCAATTATTTCCTGTTGCTCCTTCAGCGCCCTCTTCTTCTGCGTCGATAATTCCCATTCCTCCCGCTTCATTTCCCTCACATCCAGTTTAGTAAGTTCCGCATCCACATCAAACTTGTCCCACTTGTCGTACTCCCAGGACTTGATTCGCTCCTGATTATCGTTAGTCACGTTGTTAGATTTTTCGCATTCCGTTTTCTCGCTAACGGTCCTCGTTTCAATCTGTTTATAAAAAATTCAAGGTTATTCTCCGATTTAATCTGCAACCTCCACAGGTTTCATTACAAAACTTTACATTTGATCCACGTATCGGAACTTCTTCCACTGGTAAAATATCCTTGAGAAGTCCAGCTCCAGGCTTGTCCTTAATCCATCTTTTCGACTCTGAGAATATCTCCTTGGAATCATAATGGTTCACGTCCTCGTCGGAATCGTGCTCACTGCCAGATTCAATATCCTTTGTCCAGTCCTAGGCAACAACTTTCAATTAATGTAACCGAGCATCGCACCCGTAATCACTGCTATTAACTGAAACCACTCAAACAACTCTCTCGTACCAAGAAATCCTTCTCCAAAGATTTCTTTTCTTCGGAATTCAAGTACTCTGAACGTAAAATCGGCAGCTCTACTCGAAGCAGTCGACTTCTTGGGTTCAATTCTTCAAGCTTTTTAACAGTAAATGCCTCCAGTTCTGGAAAATGACCCTCTTCTCCGGACCTTTTATAAACATTTTTAATTAAAATTTCAAAATACTATTTCATATTTTAAAACTAGAGCTCTTGCTATTATTATATTGCAAATAATTAAATGTTACCGGTTTTTAAATTCAAAATTACCGTAATATTTTAAGTATTCTCTCAATCTCCCGCACATTATTACATTTTTCCAGGTATCTAAAATCCAAATGCTCCACTGGAATTTCATATTTTCTTAGCAAAGTCCTCTTAGTTTCTCCATTAGTGCCCGAGCCATTTCCCTCACCCCTTCCAGTTTTCTCTTTCATCTTAACTCTTCCAGCACTCCCGCTTCGGTTCAACTAAAATGCTTAAATTTACAAAAACGTTGTAGTCCCCTAGCGATATGGTCACAACATGCACGTTAAACTGTTAACGACACTTTTTCAGCCCCAAGACCATTCCACCGCAGTCTGGATTTCCCTCGCATTGACGAAACAAAATCATGGTTTCCATAGCAACTCGTAATTTTATCCTCCCCCAGGACAATCCCCGGGAAGCTTCAACAACGATAAGTTCTTCCCATGCTTCAAAACCTTCAAGACCGCTATTTGTGGTGCCCTCTACCCAAGCGCTACCAGTACTCTGTTCACTAGAATGGAGTACATCCCTACTACATATGAATAGGTCCTACATTCAGTACTTTAATTAGGTTAATGTGATTGAACATACAGATTACAGCTAAAGTTAGACAGTTCCTTCCAACTTCATACTTCCTTTACATTCTCTAAAAATTCATTTAATATAGTTTACAGTTTCAGCAAATCCAAATTATATGAATTAATACTTAATTAGTGCATAACTCTCTTCATATACCAGTAACTACTGTGGTCAACTTCGTCCTACCTTAACCAAAACAAGAGGCCTCACAAAAGTTTGATATTACAAAACCTTCTGCAATGAATCCAACCAGTATTACAGCATTGTCCTATGCTGTAGTAACTGGCTTGCTCAAAGTAACGGAAACGGAAGTGACACACTTCAGAACACTTGCAAGGAAGGTATGCTTCATAATCCAGATTTTTTAAGGCAGTTTTACTATTTTTGCAATCAAAATAACTAGTGAGGTACTGGCGCGAATTTCGGGTAGTCTTTTCCACGGTTCTCATGTTTGATAATCAACAGGATTAATTATAAATCTTAATTCTATGTTAATTCAAATCCTATTTACACAATAGTAAGCTCACCTTCCTCCTATTAACCATGTTTTATCTACCTCAAGCAAGATACGCTATACACATCTGTGTACATGGACATGACAGGGAGGGCTTCAGGAAGCTCTTACAGTAGCGCCGCCATAATGTATCTCTTAATTTTAATTTAGTCTCCCTTACGTTACTCACCACCTCACATTAATTTCCCCAGCCTCAAAATGAGTGTTTTTAATCGTTTGGCCGAAGAATTCAACAGAGGGTTTGGAAATATTGGAAAAAATCTCCGTCTCACTAGCATTCCGCATTTTTACTTTGTCCGGAGCGAGGTAATTATTCAATTTACGCATTTTACTTATTAAAACTTAATTGCCGCTGTAAAAACTCATTGAAATTTTAAAACCCGCTTCTTTTCAGTGGGAGACAATCAATCCACTACCATCCTGGAAATTTATTTCCTGGAAGCTCCTCTACTGGCTCTTCATAACGGCAACCCTCATCTTTGTTCTTTGGAGCAAAGCCGATAATGATATCTCCACCTTCAAGTTTTTTTTCATCTACTTGACAAACTGGACACTCATCCTCCAAACAATTTTCTGCACACTCCACCTGGGTCTACTCCTCTACCGCCGATCCATCCCTTCTCAAATACCACCAGCCGCTCATCTTAATTGTAAGTTGAGGGTGATAAAAAAGAAAGAAATAGCCATCATGGAAACCAAAACTCCGGCTTCAACAGTTTCAGCAACACCATCCTGTCATTCAGGAGGTAAAAACACTGTATTAACCCACGTATCCACGTTTCCATACTTGCTTGTTCTTCTTTGCTTACCCATAACCTCCAAAAACTATTCCAGCAAATCCCTCCAGAACCTCTTCAGGCTCTTTGATACTGGATCAAAAATGTAGCAAACTGGAATCCTTACTATGGCTCACCTGGACGATGACATCCGCTCTCCTTCTCTTCATTTGCTTTGCTTTCTGGGCAGTCGTTTACAACTCCAACAATGAGCAGTTCCGCCCGATTTTCCCTATTATTTTAACCCACGGAATCAACGGACTTTTTGGCTTGGTTGATTTTTTTATCGTTGCTATGCCCATTCGAGTAACGCATGGTTTCTACACAATCTTCTTTTGCACAATTTATGGAATTTTTACGTAAGACAATCCTCTTTGCACCACCTTCAACATTTTAAATCTGCTTAAAAGTTTATTAATTCAATTCTTGAAATTACATTTTATCCTATTTCCAAATTACAGCTTTGTCTACGAAGCCATTGCCAAGGGAGAATACGAATACGTTGACAAACCTTACATATACTCCGAATTGAATTGGCATGAGAAATCCCTCCAAGCTTTCATTTCTCTCCTATTTGCTGCAACTATTATCTTCGTCTTCCACTTCGTCTTATGGTTTTTATATGCGACACGCATCAAACTTGTAATTTGCTGCTCTGCGCGTAACGATAAAGACCGTATCCTCGACTATCATGAATACGTTGACAGCAGTATGAATCTTGTCGACGTAAATGGCCTCCCCGATACTTATGAAGCTTTCCCAGATGGCAGCAGTATCAGTGCAAGTGCTGCTATTCTAGGTAGCGTCAATCCCGCAAACAATAATGAGGTAACGAACTCCACAATCAAAACGTAAGATCATTAATTATCCTAGAGTATTATGACCGAGTTACTTCCCGAAAACTTAAAATAACCTTTCAATAAAATTATAAAAATTCCATTCAATTCAATCCTGCTCTGAATAAACTACAGCATGACCTAATAGCTTCTTACCAATTATGATAAATCGTAGATCAAAAAGCACTCCATTTTTTTATGAGATGCATAAAATCTACATAACAACTCTCTTCGTTTTCTCTTTCATAACTTTGCTCAAAAACTTCCTAGCAACAATTCATCTGTACTTCTGTATAGCTCAGCTCTTAAGCTCTCAAAAGCACTCAGTTTGAGTGTACTAGGTCAAAGGTTAAAGACACTATGAACCGGAAAACCAAAAGACAGTTTTCCTGGCTACTTTAAACTCTTTTCCCGCTTCAGTATCCTTGACCTTTGACTTACAGAGTTTAAATTTAGTAAAAACTAATTGCAACGATCCAAGCTATCCTCCAGTGCAAACCGCATTACGCTCTGACGCTTTGGAGTGGAGAAATCTGGATGGAAAACGAGAAAATCAGTTGGTTTTCTCGTTTTCCAGATTTTATTTTCCTGCACTTAACCAACAATCTGAATACAATTAAACTTGTTTTCTAGCATTGTTTTATTCGCAGATTATGATACTAGGCCGAAGCGTAAAATAGCGGCTTGTATAATTAATTAGCTTGTATTTGAAGATGCGAAACTAGGAGTATTTAACGTGATTAAGCATTCATTAGTTTTCAAGCGTATCAAGTTTTTACTGTTTAATTAATAAACTTGCAGTCATTTACGTTAAAATAATCAACAATTAACTTAATAAAATAAATAGTAATAAGTTAAGCATAATTAATAAAAGATCCGGGCTTAATTGGACCCATAATTAAGCGAATTCCATTGTTATGCATTCGTTTTCCATGATGATTTTCCTCTTCCTATCTTTCAGCATAGGCTCCATTTGTTAACATAGCGCCCAAAAAGAAGGATCAGGAGTAATGCTAAAGCATAGGAAAATTCAAGAATATGCAAGGAGACGGTACGAGACCGCAAGCTTCCCTAAATCCTTCCCGCCGAAAGCTTCCCTTGGAAAGGAAGCTGTTTGTTTCGTACCGTCTCCTTGCATATGCTTGATTTTTCCTATGCTTTAGCATTACTCCTGATCCTCTTTTTGGGCGCTATGTTAAGTATAGGGGAATATACAACGACCTCCCATTGGCTGGCTATCAGTTGGGCGCGTACCTTCAAATCTGACTGCATTTATGAAAATTGTTTAACGTTTTTTAACTCTCACTTTAAATTTAAATACAGCGTGCATTTAGGTCACGTCTAATGATTTATTCAACGAATATGAGACAAT
This sequence comes from Sminthurides aquaticus, assembly GCA_906901655.1. Lineage (NCBI taxonomy): Eukaryota > Metazoa > Arthropoda > Collembola > Symphypleona > Sminthurididae > Sminthurides > Sminthurides aquaticus. Next base: position 436,535 of record CAJQTT010000007.1, read on the forward strand.
CCTTTATTACAATTTCAGCAAACGTAAGTTAAACTGATGACTTTAACCGTACTTAACAAACCATAGGGCACTAAACTAATTCTTGTCGTCTTTAACTAAATATAATTATATATTTTTGGAGAGAGCACTACAATACATGGAGGCGCATTAAGGTCTTTGATTCCTTGAGCTTGCATCTTAGATTCGTATTTTACCGTTAACGATCTCCGAGTACAGATTGGCATCTAGCGGTACATATTGGTCATGGGAGTAGAAGTATATTGGATCGTTAATTTTAGATATATCGAATCCTTCCTGTTGTAGCTGGAACTTTTTCATCTTGTGAGTACCTGGAATTCAAATAGTTTCGTTAGCGACCACACCAAATTCTCGCGTCAACGTGCTTCTTATGACCTCGTACATTTAAATTGGCTAATTTCCGCTAACGACTTACTTGTAGTTTCAATTTGGTCACAAATTCGTAGGAACAATGGTCTCGCGTAGGGCGCTAAAGACTTGGTAATGCTTTCGCTGAATTTTTCAAGATCAATTGTCTTCTCGGGGTCAGCAATGACGGCCATACCAGCTTTGCCATCAGTTTTAGGAATCTTTACCCCAAAAACTACACTATCTTGAAATCCACAAATTTTGCTTATGGCTCCCTCTACTTCCGCCGTAGCCACATTTTCTCCCTTCCATCGGAACGTGTCTCCAGCTCTGTCTTTGAAGTAAAAGTATCCATACTCGTCCATCACCAGAAAATCACCTGTCAAAATAAAATACAAAAGCCTTTTAATTTTCGACAAAACTTTCTCCCCTTTCATCCCCAATCCCAGAACAATTCCACATTTCAACCTACCTGTCCGAAAGTAAGCATCTCCTTTCGAGAATACATCTCGAAGAATCTTCTTGTTCGTACTTTCTCCAGCATCCTTTCCAGCATATCCCTGAAAATCCCGTATCGGATGATTCTTAACAATCTTCCCCACAAGTTCTCCAGATTCGTTGGCTTTACACCTCACAACCAACCCAGTCCTTTCATCCCGAACAGGTTCTCCAGAATATTCGTCAACTACAATCAGCCCCATCGGATAGACTTTAGTGGCCCAGACTGGAATGAATCCCACAGCACCGACCCGGTTGTCAAAGTTGACAAAATTGCAGTTCCCGTCCGTAGACCCGTAAATTTCCGATACATTCCTGATATTAAATCGCTGAACAAACTCCCGCCAAATCTCAGGACGAAGACCGTTTCCAACCATTAGCTTGATATGATGCTGCCGTTCACAAGGACTAAACGGCTGACTCAGCAGATAGCGACACAATTCACCAATGTACTGAGCAACCGTCACTCGATTCTCCACGCAATCCTTCCAGAACGCGGACGCCGAAAACTTTTTTCGCATTACAATCTTATTCCCGTAATAAATCCCCTGACCGACACCGCAAAGCCCTCCGGCAGTATGATACAGAGGCAGACACGTGTAGAGAACGTCTTCAGCGTCCAGGTTATTCATACAGTGAAACGAAATGGATCCCATCATGAACCTGAATCAAAGCACCATTTATAATTATTATTAAAGCTAAATATTCCTAAAACTATTTGAAAATATTTTTCACACCTGGCCGTAGTCACAATAGCAGCTTTCGGCAGCCCTGTTGTCCCCGATGTGTAAATGTACAAAAGACCGTCGTGGAATTTCGGTTTGTTCATAATCATAGGAAGAGAACTCCTCGCTTTCTCCAGCCCCGCGTCAAGTTCGATGGCGTCCAGAGGAAGCTCAGAGCTCTTTGTCCCATTCCAATCCTTGAACCGTCCAAGGGAAAACAGCCGAATCGTTCCTTTCGTTAACGTCCCCGGCGAGCTTTCTTCAACATCTACCACCGCTGTAAAATAATATCGGTAAGTAACGATCACATGAGTTGATGATTCATAATCACTCAACTACAGCCTGCCTACAGACTCACTAAGGATCTATACAATTACCCCGTTAAAAAACCCGACGCTAACAAGCAATTAAATAACTCACCTTCACATAATTCTTTTCCAAATATCATCCCATGAGCATTAGCAATCTCAATAGAATGCGCAAGAGGATGAGAGCGCAAATTAGAGTTAATTAAAGCTGTAACAATCCCGACCTGAAATAAAATATTATTTTTTTACTCAAGCTTTTCAAAGTCATTAATTTTAAATATTTTAGAAAACGTAATCAGCTAATCAAAATCAACCTTACCTTGCTCAGCCCAAGCCAGATACCAACATATTCCGGTCGGTTTTCCATGAACAAAGCAATCACATCCCCTTTCTCATACCCTTCAGAAATAAAGTAATTCGCCACCTTATTACTAAAATCCCAAACCTGAAAAAAAACAAAACTAATTCATTTTAATTTAATTTTTTAACCCAACATCCTCAAAAATTAATCCTTTCAAACAACCCAGTATATCCAATCCGCAATTCCAACTAAAACCCAAACAATGGCCACCAGAGGGCGCAAAACTCACCTCGAGAAAAGTCCATTCATGATGCTCATTAGCGAACAGCACTTTATGCGGATGTTTCTCCACAGTTTTTTCAAAAATATCTGAAACTAGCAACCCTTCCTTTTCATATTTCTTGAGAACTTTGAAAGTCTTAATAAATCCAGCGATTCCTCTGCAAGTTAAACAAAATCCATCATCAATCCATCAAAACAGCACATTCATCCCCCGCCACTTCTTCGATACTCCAGAATCACAATCCTCATCCAACCCATAAACCATCTTCACCACAGCTATTCAACCGCTCCGTCTAATTAACCATCCACACCTCCGCTCTCTCACCTGTAATCCCGAGGAAACGTTTTTATAACAATCCCAATAAACTTCCGATGCCGGACTAGAAAATAAGCAATCAAAACAAGGCAAAATCCGATTGCTGCCAATCCGACGCCCATCATCAACGATACAGGTCCTCCTCCGTGTCCGTTCTCAGCTGTCCCATTTCCGATCCCTTCATTTCCGTCCAAAATCGTCTTGTTCTCTTCCATCTTGCCGCAGATCCTCAGCTACGTAGAACTCCAAGATCCACTTCCAAGACACACTTCCAACCCCGCAACAACCTCACCGTCACGTCTCCCCAAAGATTCCTTCAACACTGTCTCACTTCCAGCCTTGACGAACTTACACTCCTGGAAAAACTGTTTTTTAAACCAAACATGTCCTGCTCACTCCTCCACCACTCATTGTCTCATCTTCACCCTTCCAATAACCTTATTTACACTCTCAACTTCTTATTTACTCCAGCAATAATCTCTTCAAAAAATCACCGTTAACTTAACCGTAATCTAAAACTTCACAGCAGATAACCACTAATTTTAGGACACTTATTCCTTCGACACAAAACTATCCCTTTAATTCCAGATTATTCCCTCTAGTTAACGGTAAATATACAAGACTTTGATAAGCGCTCCTCCTCCAGACTCCAGAGCTAATGTGCTCCAACCCGGAGGAACTCCAACACTGAACGCCACACAGGTAACCTCAAGGAAAATCCCCAACAACCTTCTCAAATCTATCTTCTCCTCAATAATCTTTCTGACCACTTGGAGCAGCAACCGCGGATGTCAGATCCTCCTCCTGCTGAGACATGAGGATAATAATCTATACATCTTTAACAAACTCTCATCTCCCTCAAACCTGCAAAACAAAATATTCCTCCCTTCCTAAGGGTTCCTTTAATTGCGTATACACACAGGTAAAAAACGCACATATAAACATTCAAATCCACTTCTTAGTATTCCTCCAACCTCATCTCCCTCCTACGCTTCCCCTCTTTTTCCTCTCTTCGTAATCCACATTTGATTATACAACCACATCTCCCTCCGTCGCGTCGTCCTATGCCTTCAAAGTCTTGTATTTTACCGTATTTCCACAAACCACTTCAAATATCAAATCTTGCCGTAGCTACCTATATCGTGATTCAACCAACACTTTAAACCAATAGCCTCTTGCAACCATAGTTTTCAGCTAAGAACCCAGCTAAGAACATCTTACAGAATAATTCGCAGTGACAGGATACACTACGTTAATATACAATTAAATAACGCTAAAGGCATAACGAACCAAGCAATAATTCAATGTACAATAGACACTAACTTTTTAAATCCAAACAAGACGACAGTCTTTAAACTTCCTCCCTATGGGATCTTTCTTTCAACTTGCGAATCGCTAAAACTCTAAAATCCTCCATGCAATCCACTAAAATCCAAACATCTCTTCCTTCCAACTCCACACTACTATGTCCAAACCACCACCGGATCCGCGTAATTATTCCCTTGGCCAGGGCGACGGGAGCGTGAAGACAACGTTGCCAGATGAATCCTTTAATAAAAACACACACCTCAGGAAACATAGACTTTCAAACCTAGCACATGTCCCAAAAACTATATTTTTCAATTTTTTACCTCACATAAAAGGAGAGTGTCTTTCCAGTAAAAACTATACATTTCTCCCAAACATCAGGCCATTAAAAGTCAAAGTGAATAAGTCTAGCAAGGTAAATGTTTCGAGATGAGCATCAATGTATTTCTTTGCGTTCTATCATCTTGCTTCGCTTATTCCTTCGACTTCATCATTACCCTTGTAATGCTCCGCATTACTCCAACTTAGCAAAGATTAAATTCCTGCATCACACACCTGAATCACACACAGGTAAAATCATACATGAAAATTCAATTTTTGTTGCGTATGCAACAAAGCCGAATCTTTGCGCGACGTAAATTCATTTTCACCAAATTTGGGTTCAAGGTCCAACGAGATAACGTGGGCTTTGCAACTTTCTTAATTTGGTATGATGGGCTAATGGCGTGTGCAGGGGCAGGTCCCGGGATTTCATCTCCTATCCTTGACGCAGCCATCAACCACTCCACATTGCATCAATCAATAAAATCCCCAAGGTTCATAGGTCACGCCATAAGCATTCATCAAGCTTCCGCATCATAAGATATGTTTAATTATTATGTTTACCTCCTCCATAAAAATATACTTTCCAATCCTCCCACCTTTCCTTTGTATATTTTTCCTTCCTACCTGTATCAGAACACTGTGTAAGTTGCACTTACTCACCCATCAACAAAATCAAACACGTAGCGACATCTGTGAACTCTCCAGGCGCAACTGAACATAATTTTACCTTTTGTCTTGACTCAACAACTACCATCCTAAACGCACTACCGTCATTATACATGATCATCAAAACGATAACGTTATGTAATCACCAGAGATCCGTCCCATGTGCGCTATAGCGCGCCGCCCTCATTCTTTTCTAATGAGATTTCAGGTTCAGTCTCCATGTAATTGCTGTCCTCCGCTTTCAAGTCCTCTATAGTAACGCTTGGCTAGCGTCAGTCACCAGTCTGGCATTAAGCATAATAATTATTAGTAATTATCATATACTTTTTTACAGTCTAACGCGTCTTCCATCTCCGTCCAGTACGCAAATTTATTTCATTTCCACAACTCCACATGTCAATCCCATCCTCAATGAAAATAGTACAATTCAATAACAAGTAATTAATTAAATTAAGACAATAGTCCAACTCCTTAATTACACTATTTAGCAGTCACAATACTACCAGGAGCTGTCTCTAAACGTCCTCCTAGATCAAATCCTATAGTTTCATCACCTTAATCGTAATTAACATACTTTCAAACAACATATATTTACATGCGTTTATTAACATTAATACCAACATTTTTAAACGCCTTCGGAGCCTTAAGCCTGATAAATATCAAGCGTAAGACAAAATCCAGCAAAGATTAAACATTATCATCCTCATAAACAGAATGATTAAAAGAATTTCAACTCTACAATTAAACAAACGGCACCCGATACACCCAACTGAAATTATCCCTTCAATTCAAACTAGCAGCCCCTTCCAAATGTTATTTCAATGTTCGAAATTTCCTCAAACTCAAAACTGTTCGAGAAGGAACACTGCAAACTCCAAACCTATGCCCTATAATTCAAAGCATCGTCATATCATAATATTCTTATCATACGTTTCTTTAAAACGTGATGAGGAGATAAGAGCGGGAAAACATTTTAATTTTAGTACACATATATATATTCAGTCCAAACTTAATCATATTTAACACACCAATATTTTCATACACAAGCTACACATATATTCCCACAATTCCACACAACGTCTCACACACTTCTTTGGCCATCCATACACAATTTCCTCAGCACCCCAATTAATTCTCACAGCACCTCATATGAAACCTTATATTTTCTATGATTGTCCAAACGAATCTAATGGGATAATTGACTAAAATTATCCTCACTTTTGTCTGACCATTGAAAAAAATATTATTTTTCATTCAAAACTACATGTTCGTCTAGTTTTTCCTAGCGAACACTGACTCTCCTGGCTATAAGTATATACTTTAGCCTCCGTACAATGACTGCTACATTTGAGAGAATTCAACGGTAAACTGAATAATCTCCATTTAAATTTTAAATTTAAAAAACTAAATAAAATAAATTCACAACTATTTAACGTTGTGGGTGGCATAGATTGCACCAGCTTTTACAAACCCTCGTACGCTAGGCCAGACCATCCTCGTACAAGACATCAAACTCCTCCCTAACGAATCCCACAAGCCTCTTAACGTCGCTATCCAAAGGAACAAGGGCGCGGTCAATGGTGAGGTCAATTGTGACGTCATCCCTGTAGCTTAGAGCTGTGAAGGTGAAACCTGTAAAGTTTACATATGCATTAGCCCATCCATCTTCCCACCGTTACTGCTATTGGCCAAAACAGTAATGCAGACAGCGCCCTCTAGCTCCAAAGCCTTGCAGCTTTTACCGGACCAGCAAACATACCTAATCTAAAATCCTTACCTGTCCGACCATGAAGCGATGCAACGTTATAGGAAAATTCTTTAACTTCTTTGTTCAGTATATAAATGGGTTCCTCATTTCCGGGAAAATTGCTCCAGATCCCACTGGCATGATAATTTTTATTAATATCCTTTGCAAACCGAGGCAGCGCGCCCCCTAGTAACACGACGTAGAAATTAATGAGCGGGATTGTTGAGCTTCTCATGGCCTCAAAATATTCATGACAGTATTGCAAACGTTCCCTCGGCGTTTTCTTCCCCATCGGTAATTCCCCCAAGCTTCCCGTCCTGGTAAAAAAAAACGTTTAGTTCAAAAACATAAAACCCTCACACCTTCAACATCCATCATCATTACTCCATGCATGATTTTTTATTCAAATTATTCTTCCTTGTCATAACTTATCATAACTTGTCGCAACCTCAAGGAAAGAGAAGAAACATTCCGTGAAAAAGCTCAACTCCTTCCTATCCATCAAACAAAACGTTTTAAAAAAAAAATCCCACACTTACAAATGATTCCGCAATTTATAATCCGGATGATTCGGGTACGGCATCGGAATGAAAACATGCATAATCTTCGGCACTCGTATCCCTTGCTCCAAAAAATATTTTCTCATTCCTCCAGCAGTCGCAGCAAAGAGCACAGCCGTGAAAGAAACGGAATGCGAATTTTTAATATCTTTAATGTAAGCTATTGGAATCCGGCTAGTTTTCCCAACCCTCAGCTTCCTTGTCAACTCTTTTTCCGGCAAATGCCAAGGATTTATGTCATAACACTCGAAAAACTGTTTGCTAAACTCGTAGGGCAACTTGAACGGAAATTTCAAAATATTCCACAGCTGTGCCTCCATCCTCGGTTTCAGCACTTTCGGCTTCGCAACCCTCCCCTCACGCTCTCCAGCCATATGATTCAGAATAATCTTTAGAAAAGTGTAGCCATCCCCCATCCCGTGATGTAAATGAAAAAGAATCATCGTGCTCCTTCCAGCCTTCTCTGATTCGTAGTAAGGCTGCTCCACAATCAAAAACTCCCACGGACTTTGTTTCAAAGGCCACGCCTTCCTCAGCAGCTTCTCGTTCACTCGTAGCACGTGTTCTTGACTCACAGGTCCTGGAAAATCCCGGAGCTCTTCACAGCCTTTAATATGGTTATTCAGACTGAACCCTTCGTCCCAGCTCCAGAACAAGTATCCAAGACTGTGTTTGTAATATTGCCGGAATTCGGGGTAGGCCAGCTCATTGTCTTTTGGATTTCGCAATTCCAGAACACGTTCCCGAAACAGCGTTTGAAACTCTTTTACACTCACTTCTCCGTCCAGGGCGAACCAGATGACAACGTTGCACTCTGGCTTTCCGTGCATGTCATCCACAGCCATGAGACAGCTCCGGGCCGTCACAAGTTTCCCTAAATCCTTTCGATACTTTCTAGCGTAGATTGATACTATTTTTCGGTAAATGTGAAACGGTGCAAATGTAATTATTAAAATCGGCATTAAAACTAGCCAAATCAGGGCACCAACACCAATCAGGCACTTGCACAGCCCCGCTTTTAAGCAGCTAAACAAGCCCATTTTGATGTGATTTCGGCAAAGCCTAAATTCAAAGTGCCTCAAAGGGAGAAGTCAAAAGCGCAGCGCTTGGAATCCTTCTCCTTGTTTTACACGCGTAGTCTCATCCTGTACAGCACGTTACTACGTGCTAAATATATGTCAGATCTCCAAGAGATATTTCTCTTGCCGTTCTAAAGAGAAACTATACCACACAGTTCCAAACATTTCACTACCTGAACTTGCTCACACATTTCAATTTCAAGCATTACATACATTAAACGGCACACCAAGGAACATGGAATCAGTGCGTGCATAGCGCTGTGCACTTTGCAGTAGCCCCAGCGCAGCGCAGCCCCTTGCGTCTCCATCTTTCCTTCAACGTGCACGGGAATACCGTGTACGCAACTTCCCCCACCGTCTGTAGCAGGGAAGCGTAACTAAAAATGTGTATAATACACACACACCCCGTGTCATACGACGCTTCCCGCAGCGCACTCTACCTCAACGCTTGCGTATTTGCGTTCATGGTTCTCTCGTACCAGACTCTGGTAACCAGAGGAGGAAAGATCCAAGCTAAGAGCCATTAATTATCTTTTTCAACTCAAAATTACATTTATGAGCAAGTGTATAGAATCATTCATAATCGTCGAGGATCCTCCGTGAGGAATCGGGAGCTCCGAAGCGTTAACTTCCATATTTTACGCCTTCCGTCCTAAAAACAAAACAAGGATATGCTCCAAAAGAAGGTAGCCTCAATTTTAACGCAAGGTTAGAAACTAAAAAAAATATAATCAGTTCAAAATTTTTAAATCACTCACACGGACTCGTGTTTCTTTGGATACAGGATGACGACGACAATGCGGCTGGGCATAGAGAAGACTTATAGACGACGTTCAAGTCAAAGTACTTTTTTTCATCCAGCACATTAATTTTCAACATTTTCTAAACCATTTTTTCCTTTAATGACAGACAATTAGCTTCACAATGCTATGTTAAGTAACATGGAAAAACTCAGGGATTTATTAAGTCCTCTGAAACTTGGGCAGTCTATCCAAAGCTCTATTCTTCCTCTTTTCCATAAATTAGAACTTGAAAATCCAAGTTATAACGCTACCTATATGCAGCTCGGGTAAAATGGTCTCATTGAAGGTTATAAAAACTGCCAACAGCTAAACTCAGCTTACAGATTTCCCCAAAAATGAATAAAAATAATTCTCAAGAGTCCGGGCCATTGTATCGTCAGTTGGACAGAGTTTGGCTAACGAAGACGACTGTCGGACTGAAACTGTGAGGAGATGCGCCAAAAATATCTGCAAAAATATGATAAAACGTCAACGGTGGGTAAACGAACGGTCCGATTGGGAAACTAACGACGGCAATCGATTTCTCGTGGCCGTTTACTCCTTACATCTTCATATTTCTGAAATCCGAGACGAAAAATATTTTCCCTCACGATTTTTGCAAAAAGTACAAAGGGGTTAGTTAGCCTTCCTATTTTTTTCAAAAATCCATGGAGAAAAAATTTATTATCTCGGATTTCAGAAATATTAAGTCTTCAAGGGTAAACGGCCATGAGAAATCCATTGGCGGTGTCCGTTTTAAAATCGGATCATCCGTTGAGCCACAGTTTACGTTTCATCGTAAAAATTTGCTAATAGCCCTAAACCAGCAAACTTAAATTATTTGTCAATCCGATTGCAAAACTGATATCATCCATCACTTTTCCATAGTAAATTACCGCTAATCATGCACACAGCTCTAAAACTTGACACCGCAAAAAATTTTGTGAAACAATTTTACCAAAAAGTAGAAACACTAATAATCCCTAGAAGCACTTTTCTAGTATTTGGTATAGACAGACTAACAATAATTTTTAAATCCTCAAACGCCATCTACCATTCATTTCCAAACTCACAACCGTTCTTTTTAGCTCTAACAAACCTCTTTTCTTCTTCCATCCTTGAATTTATCAAGCAGCTTTCAACGCCAAACTGCAATGGTCTCTGCACAACCATTGCTGTAAACTAACGCTACGCTTCTATCCTGCTTCACAATCAAGGTTACAGATGGAGCCAGCATCTCTTCCACTTCCATTAATCCAAAAAAGAAACTTACATGCACACTGGACCACAAATGCAGTTTTCCCATCGCTAAACGCACCAAAATGCTATCGCCTTCAATATTTCAAATCATTAAGTTTGCACAAACCAACATTTCAGCACTCATCAAGTGTGCTTAACCACGAGAACTTAAAACGGAGCTAAATCCATAAGAATTCCATGATTCACCCCACAGGGCAGTAGCACCAAGAAGGAATAGCCTTATGGAACCGCCTCACCTCAAGAACGGGGATGTAGCTCAGTGGTAGAGCGCTCGCTTCGCATGTGAGAGGCCCCGGGTTCAATCCCCGGCATCTCCAGTATGTTTTGCATCGTGCAGATTTCTTTTTCTTGCCTTTTCATTTCATTTTAGCATCCGTCCAACCACTCAAGTCAATATTCAAAATTTAATTTCATATTTTTATCTCAATTTTAAATAGATTTCTCCTTAAAATTTAATTTTTTCAACACGTTACATTATAAAAAGTCCAGCAAAACCTTTGTACAATATGTGTAATTTAATTTGTAATTTATATTAAATTTTAACCATTCTCACGTTTCCCCTACCTCTAAATCATTTCTACCTCAACCCTATAAATCCTCAGCTTCATAACCCGTAAACTCCCTCCCAGCTTCCCGTCTAAACGTATCATCGCCTCCCACAACAGCCTACTACCCGGGTCTCGAAATTCGCGAATTTTCGCACGCCCATGCATCCCTGATTACATAACGGAGTGATGCTCTCCGCTACGTTCTCTGCTTCCACACCTTCTCGTACACGATTACAAGCCCATGGAATCAATCAAGTTGCTCCCAGAATTCTTGGATCAGTTGTAGTATGACTTGTACTCCAAACATTTCCCAATCCCAAACTTGTAAGTTTGGCTTGCACATGCCTAAAGTTTGACGTTTTTCCTTAACAAACCTCTCCAGTCTCCAGCCAGTTCAGTTCTCCCGAAGGCTACCCCTCAGGGAATTGAATGAAAACGGGTGTATCTCAGAGTAACTTGAAGTTATCATCATCTTCCTCCCGGGATATATCTGCACAAACACCATCTCCTCCCGCCGTCCCGCCTACAGAGACTACGTACAGCCTCTCCCCGCCACGCCAACCACTCTCCTTTCCCAAAGATTGGAGAAAGTCATCCGGGCTTAGAACGGAAAAAATAGAGAAACGATGAGAGCGGATTTACACTCCGTCGTCGTCCTCTCCAAATATAATACGCGCATTTCCAAAGTCGCAAGGGATGAATAGAAAGATAGGGAGAAAGCAACTTTCTCCGGAATCGATGAGGGAACGCATGCGATGCGCATTCCAGGGTGAGGGAATCTCAAGAGCAAAACTGGAGAGAGTGCCCGTGGCGGTGATGGTGAAAGTCTACTTTCTCCACCACGATCTTCCATATCCGATCCGCCTTTTATAGGTCACATCCATCCTCATCTTCCCTCTCGTCACAGGCTAAGAGTTGTGCTGCTCCTTTCCCCGTTTTCCCATAAATTAATTATTATCCAAATTACAATTACAAAAAATACTACTAAATAACTCCCCCCTCAATACAAAATTGCACTTGCTTTCTCAAAATCTACGTGAATTCCCTTCCAACCCTTATCACGCCCCTCTCAACACCGTTGAGAGTGGGAGGCTCTCCTTCGCGAGACTGGACTCGCTCCTGGAATCGAATAATAGATATATTTTAATAAAATATTCATGGGCTCAAGATAACGATAATAATATCTCCGCTACAAAGTAAACACCACACACAATAGAGGCACAAACCACCCGGGAATTAACGGGACGGAGCACAGTTTAACAACCAACATCATCGTTACTAGCTTCGCACACTCTTAGCACAAGTAAGTAAACGGCGTTAGCAACGATTCTAGCGATCCCCCATTTTCACCCCCTGCCTTAGTCAGTCCTTTTTTTATTATTTAATTTTAATTCATTTTTAATTCCAGCCGGGAAGAGGATGAAGAACTTGGGGAACATCGGGAACATCCTCAAGGAACGCACCCAAGCGTTCAAGGCCACGTAAGAAATAATTTCCTAGTTTATCATTGACATCTCTTGGAAAACCGTATGATCCATTGCATCACAATCATAATTAACGATTTATATTTAAATAACGCGCCTTTAAATCGCTCAAACCTATCTGAAACTAATCAACGTTTCAATTTCTTAAAAAAAAGCTGCATTATTGCACACTCGGAAACGCTCCTACGGATTTTTTTTAATCATTTCAAATACGCTGCTGGAATTGGATTAATCTTGTTGAATGTCATGCTAATAACTATTTATGAAAGCATTAATGAGGGTGAAAACTTATACTTTCCCATTGAGGATTAACTAATTCCTGTATGATAATTATTCCCGATTTTTGCAAACCGCAAGTAATGTCCAGTACGAGGAATTCGCAATTAGCGAAAAACCCGCGAAACCTCTTGGAGTGTAAGTATTTCATATTTTACCGCAATCATTTCATACACTTCCACTAAAATTGTACATCTTCAATTCAAACATAACGCGCCTAAAATACAGCGCTCCTTTAACCAACGTTTCGTTTCCTTCAAACAGTAGTCAGGATGGCGGAGACGATTGGCCGGATTCTCCAACCATGGAGCGTCCACCGCTCCGTCAAATCGATAAATTCATTAAACCTGAGCTTCCTTGCTGTGACATTAGCAAACGGTATACGGTGGCTATCTTAGCAAGCGTTGGTAAGCCATTTTTTTTAAAAAACCTACTCAATTTTCTTGTCAATTTAAATATTAAATTCAATTTTAATTTTAAAATTTCAGGCTTCATGATTTCCTTTGGAATCAGATGTAACCTTGGAGTTGCCGTGGTGAAGATGACGGAAATCGTAAATGCGACTGGAGTAAGTTTATTCCTTCCAATACTTCTTTCTCATCCTTCTCCAGAGACTGATATATGATACCACTATTTTTAATTTCATCACGTTACCATGGTTACTTAATTTAGAAATTAGGTTACTAATTCCGACTAAATATTGATTGCACAGAAACCTGAATTTACCTGGTCCAAGGATACTCTTGGAGTTGTGAGTTCGTCATATTTTTGGGGTTACCTAGTAACGCAGATTCCAGGCGGATTTTTGGCTGCAAAATACCGGGCTAACATGTAAGTCTTCTTCCAACCACCCAACCGTAGATCCAGTTTCCATAGTTTATCCATTAATAGAGCATGTTGCCCATGAATTCAATTACGTGACATGGTTTCAAATCCAAATCTTTTACAGGATCTTTGGAACCGCTATTGCCGTATCAGCTTTCTTGAACTTGCTTGTTCCTGGAGCCGCAAGGATGGGCTACGCTGCTCTCATGTTTGTCAGGGTCATTCAAGGACTTGTAGAGGTACGTTCGCGCTTGGTCACTCCCTCCCTTGCCCTTGACCCGTCTGCGAAGCTCCATCTAGTGTCCCTTCACTGAACTAAACTCAGCTGCGCCATCTACATTCTCTTTCTTCCGCTTCTTCTAGGGAGTGACGTATCCAGCATGTCACGGAATATGGAGATGGTGGGCACCACCGCTGGAGCGCTCCAGGCTAGCTACGCTTGCCTTTTGTGGTTCTTACGGAGGTGCCGTCGTTGGAATGCCCGTATCCGGTTGGCTAGTTGACGGTGTCGGATGGGCTGCTCCGTTTTACTTTTACGGTAAGATTTTGAACCTATTTTGAAAACTCCCGCTCCAATTTCAAAAAGTCCCGCTTTTAAAATTTTAATTTAATATTTCTTCTCCCAGGTGTCGCCGGAATGATATGGTACATCTTCTGGGTCTGGCTGGCTTTCGAAAAACCCTGCAAACATCCCACGATATCAGCCCAAGAATTGCTCTACATCGAGAAATCCATCGGCCCCGTCTCCACTTCCGTTCCTAATTTTAGGACCACCCCATGGAAACAAATATTCCATTCCATGCCAGTGTATGCCATCATCGTAGCTAATTTCTGCCGCTCTTGGACCTTCTACCTCCTCCTCCTCACCCAGCCTACATACTTTAAAGAAGAATTCAAGTTTAGCGTTGCTCTGGTAACCAAAACAGTTTTTGTTCTCCTCAAATAAGCTATAGCACCTTTGGTTCCTAACTTTCTTACAACACTCTCCAAGATTCTCTTGAATATTTTAGGGAGGAACGCTAGCAGCGCTGCCGCATCTACTAATGACGATAGTCGTCCCATTCGGAGGAATACTGGCAGATCATCTTCGACGAAACAATATACTCACGACGACGCAAGTCCGGAAGATATTCAACTGCGGTGGATTTGGCATGGAAGCAATATTTCTTCTCCTCGTTGCCGTAGCACAAGACAACAAAGGCTTGGCAATCGTTTCCCTCATCTTGGCTGTCGGTTTCTCCGGTTTCGCCATTTCTGGTTTCAACGTCAACCATTTGGATATCGCTCCTCGCTACGCTGGAATTCTCATGGGAATCTCCAACGGTGTTGGAACGCTTTCCGGTATGCTCTGTCCTATATTCGTCGACAAGATAACTCGTGACGAGGTAAGTTGATATTTTTTTAAAATTTTAATATTTTTTAAAAGTTTAATTCCCATTTTTCTCTTTTAAATTAAACTGGTACTTTCAAGTACCGCAAGTCCCATAAATATCGCATATTTTAAATCCTTTTTTTAAATTCTTTTCCAAATCTTTCCTTGTAATCCCAGTCAAAGGAATCGTGGGAAACAGTCTTCATCGTAGCAGCGCTAATCCACTTTGCCGGCGTCGCTTTCTACGCCTGCTTTGCATCCGGTGACCTCCAGCCCTGGGCCGAACCTCCTCCGGAATTCAACGAAGAAGAAGGAGAAAAACCACCCATGAAGCAGATTGAAACAACCAGTCTAACCGAAGTAACCTTTAATTACCTATCTTTTGCCTTCTTGTTTTTTGTAATGCTTCATTGTTATTTTCAAAACTGACTCTTAACTACCTGCTTCAATTTTTCCCAGGGACCACCTGCAACTGATTACGGGACACGTTTCGGAGCGCCATCTGCACCAGCAGCGCTTCCGGATTTCAACGCCGCTTGGGGCGACAATCCAGCACCAGCCCCCACTGGAACCAATCCATTCCGTTAACAAGAATGTATTTCTTAAGGACTATTGCGAATATCTCAAATCGCTAGCAATATTTCCCAGGGTCAAACACAATTTAACCCCTGCCTCCATCAGTGTCAACCCTGTAAAACAAGCATGTTCATCCTTACCATCCAACACAAAGAAAAACACATCGACAATCAGAAGACGACGACAGATAACAGGTCAGAATGTGATTACTCCATTTCAATTTGAAGCTAATAAGCAAGGCCAAAACAAGGCTCCATGACCATTTGGTCAATATCTCCGCCATCTTCGTACAATCTAAATAGGCTGCTTAGTAACAGCCTGCAAGGAGAAAGTGCGGGGATCAAAAATACTATATAACATCAAACTTGACAATATTTGTGCATCCTTAAGGCTAACTAAATACTAAAAACTCAATATTTATATATATTTACTCAAATACTCCGCCATTATCCCTCTGCTGTCAGCTAAATGCAGCTCTAATTGTCTTAGAAAGAGATTAATTAATAGACAAAAGTATTATCGTAGCAGAAAATAATATACGCTCATCCAAATAAGCGTTCCATCAAGTTTTGAATCGCGTTAACGGTCAAGATAGCGTGCAGCAATTGCTAACGCTTCCCTCCACCGTGCTTCTACCTTCAGAACGAACAATAAGCAACAAGGAAACCTATTTTACAATTAATTTCTCTTTTTCTCATTACTTGCCACAAGAATGCCAATTTACAGAGCAATGTTGACAATACAAGAAACATACTACTATATATACAGATGTGAAGCTAATTCTTATTAAGGTTAGTGTCCAAGGTTAATTTAGAAATAGAATTGTAGCTCCATCTAGTGCTTAGGTCAATGGTTATGATGAGTGTGACTAATTACAATTACCGAAGCTGTCATTAATAATCCTTCAATTGGCGAGAATTTCCAAAACGTTTCAAATCCGCCAGTTTCCAAGGCAACGCTGAATAATATTCCATAAGCTGTATTTCACCCCTACCAACCCCTTAAACCTTGCCTTGACCACCGTTAACCTAAATAACCTTCTCCTTTGACTCCTCCTCCTTGTCCGTCTCATCCTGTCCTTGATCCCACTTCCGACCCTTGATTCCCGACAGCTGAGAGCTAATTGTATGAAGCCGCAATTAAAATAATAAAAATAATAATTGTTCCCCCATCTATCTACGATTGCAAACTGCGACAATAAGCGCAACAAATCCTGTACAACAGCTATACACTAATAGAATCAAGGAAGCTTGACGTCACAACTAACAATTACACTAATACCTATACGTAATATGCACAGTATTAGCCTGACAATAACAGATGAAGGCCCTCATTCCGCGCTGTCAGAGCGCAGCGTCAGCGCCTCATTCCGTTTCCCCACAAGTATATACCATTCTCCCAGTATTCCGTAATTACTGCTCGTTGTAAATGACATTTAATTTTAATTTAAATCGCTATTTAAAATTAGAATTTAAATGCATCCACAGTGGAGGATAATAAGCTATACGTAATGTGTCATGTAGCCATTAAGTAACCTAAGTAAGTGCCTTCCAACGTGCCGACGTTAACTGCCGACAATACAGCAAGAAAAATGTACGCTCCCCCCAAATTATAATTAAAAATACACTAATATAAGTGGTGAACGTACATTTTCCAGCGCAACCTCCCGGGTAACATGATTACCTCCGGGAAACCCAAGGGAGGTGTCAATTAGGAGGTTTTTTCACTTCAACGCTACTAAAATCCTCCGTCCCGTGTACCGACACCAATCCTGCACTTGCACAAAAATTAACCAAGGCAACGTGGCCATCGTTCCTGGTTGAAATTGACAATATTCATCTTGCACATTAACACAAGTACACGAGACTGGACGGAAGAAGTGGCAATGATGAAAGCCCGCCTTACTAATTAAAAAACCTACCCGTCTCCAACTCTACACTATCATCTAATTAACCGGGAATTATTTTGAACTCTGCTTCAAGCCAGTTCAAATGCTTTCACCGTTTCAAACCGTGCATATTAATTATAAATCCCATGTACGCAATGTTCTGACAATAGATGAACCCTCCCGTAAGCTTCACGAGAAAAATTAAGAGGGATTAATTAATTAATGTTAGATGACATTAACTTGTACAATAAACTCTTGAAAACAGTCCTAAAATGATAATAATCCTCTTCAAACTTGTGTAAAAGTTAGCAAGTTTGGTAGGCAACAGTAACAGGAGAAAGTAGTTAAAGTTGTATGCTTTGAAACTAAAATCTGTAGCTTTTACCCGTAGAAAACAAGTCTCTAGAGCAAACTATGTTCACGGAATGTTTTCAAATCGCTTCAACTCACATGAGTGTGACAATATTTTTTGCGACATCCGTCTCTCAAATCAATTTGATAATAATCAACTCAGAGTGAAGCAGAAAGTGTCTATTTCCCTTTGTAAACTCAAGTATTTCATACATTGAGCAAATAAAGCCTTGAGAGGCGTACATGAAATTATAAAATGTACGAAAAAGTAGTCATGTTCTAGAGAATCAATATGTTTCTAAGGACTAGCTTAATGTAGGTAAACCTAACCTGGATTTAAATAAAATTTTAACAATATAATTTCAAATAACCAAGATAGAAAATTCCAGATTCCCCGGTGGATCTGAGAGTGTTGTATGTAAATACGCGAAAATTTGATTCTTGATGGATCATTTCAGTGTTGGAAAATTTAAAAGATTATCAAGTTATAAAAATTGTAGTTTGATGCACAAGGAAGCGTGTATGGTAGACATGAAATGAAAGATATTGTAAAAAAATTAACGAAGAAAAATAGAAAACGTATGAAAAATAATCGTTATCACTAACTATAAGAATTTAAATGTAATTATTTCAGTAACTAATTGCAGGTCTTAAGGAGTGTGTTAACTGTTAGATGGAAAATACGAGATTTTATCAATGTTGTCGCCAAGAATAAGCTGTACACGGTCTCCTGCAAGCAAACAAAAACGGAAAAACAAAATGTTGAATACTCCGAAAGCGAGGAAAAACAATGAACGATTACTGCTTGCATGACACGACGCTGCCATTGTGCGCGCTCTGTGCTATAACGTTTGTGCGTGCGCCCATGAAGAATAAGTATGTGAAGACAATTCTGAAATTATATCAACATGTTTCATTATTCATTAACATTGTAGCTTGTAGTCGTCACAATTGTAGTCGCAGTCACATTTAGAACAGTTCATAAATAAAATTAACATGATATCTGAAAAGCCTTCGTTCTTAATTCATTTCAAACCTTAATTTAACTTGGAATGAGATTTAATCCCGTTGTAACCATGGAAACCTAAACACTATTCAGATCACCTTCCTCCATAGCTTCCATGACTTGGGATTCAGCTGCCATCTTAGCTGCCTTCTTTGGATTTATCCTTGGCTTTCGGAGTTTCTTGTGAACAACAAATATATGCGAATATACATTTGCTTTGCTCCGATACAATTTTCCACAATACTTGCACGCCTCAGTTCGTTCTTGATTATGCGTATCCTCGTGGGCGCGTAACCGTGAGGAATTATTAAAACACTTCCCGCAAACCTTGCAAATATAAGGAGCTTCTCCTGTGTGCAACCTCATATGATCTTTCAAATGGGAAGCTCTCTTGTAGTTAGCTGGACACAGTTCACACTGATGACTCCGAACAGGGACATGAGCCTTTTGGTGTTGATATAAATCTACTGCTGTTACATAGCCAGTTCCACAGGTTTCACAAAAGTATCTAAAGTTTCTGGTGTGGGCTCTGATTTCATGGGCGATGAGATGCTTGTATGTGTTGAAAGTTTCTTGACAAAATTTGCAAGGGAGTACCGGCATGGATTTTGAAGACTTGGACTTGATTTTGCATGCTGCATGAAGTTCCGCAAAAGCTACTAGCAACTCTGAATCTTCCTGGACAAACTGTCCAGATTCCAAGTTAGGCCCTTGTCCCATGAAGGGCTTTTGACAGTATCGGCAAGAATAATGGTCGTTGAACATCCGGTCGAGACGATGAATTGCAGTTATGTGCTGAGACAAGGCTCGTTCCATTGGAAATGCTTGAGGGCAGAAGGGACACTGAGCCTCGTTTGTTTTCAGGTGATAGTTCATGTGGTCGTTGTAATATCGAGATGAAGTCATTTCTTTCCCGCATATCTCGCATTTGAAAGTACCAAAGTTAGGTTTCGTGTATTTCCGCTTCCTTTCTCTTGATTTTCTACGAGAATTCTTTGGTGCAGAAGCCACAGCTGAACAAATACTAAAATGGGATTCACAAATCTCCGTGAAACTTGAATAAACCCTTTTTTCTCCTTCAAAGTCTTCAAAGTAACTAAAACCAACTACTTCACCGTCTAACACCTTATACGCTTCTTGGTTAAATTCCACTTTGCAAACTGAACACGAGAACTTCAAGGGAACGTCCGCAATAGGGCTGTGCTCTTCGTTGATATGCACGACTAGTAAAGAGGAACAGGTGAACTTCCGATCACAATATTGGCACGGGTGCTCTTCAGGAACTTGAACAACGACTTGTTCTCTTCTTGAATTCCGAGTAGCGGATTTCGGTCCAGCAGATTTCTTCTTTACCTTCGTTTTTGGCTTCACAGTATAATCTTGAGCATGATTATCATCTTCACCGGCTTCTCCGTCTCTTTCACCTCTTTCACTGCCCTCAGGTTCCCACAGTTGATCGTCATCATTCATACTAATTTCCACAATCTCCTGGACGAATTCGAAATCATTCTCAGTGTCTGGAATGGGCCCTGCAAGCGGGTCAATAGAAACCTCTTTGTCGTTCACCGATTTAGCGGCAGGACGCAGTTTCCGTGTAGTTTCAGGAATATCATTTTCAGTGTCAGCATCAACAGGTTCCGTTTTGATCCTCTTGCATTTTCGTTTTCGGGTTTTGACAGGTGGAACAAGGCTGTTATCCCGTGTTAAGTTTATCCTGCACTTTGAGAAACCTGTAATACAATTATTGATTATAAATTTATAAAGACCAGAGATGCTAAAAGCGTTTGCACAAACATCAACTTACATTGCTTAACCATCCCACTGACACAGGATTGAAGCTTGTTGCCATCTGATTGCAGGCTACTTGAAGCCGGCTCATTCCTTTGTGCATGCGACTGCAAAGCGTTTGAAATAATCTTTTCCTTGACCGTTCGGAGCTTCTTCTTCAGATCCATTCCGTAACTTATCCACAAGTCACAATCGTAGCAAAATTTTGCTTCGGATGTGGGAAGTCCATTAGAAAATAAAGGAGCAAGAAGAACGGACTCAATTGATTTATAGGAAATATCCAGAAGCTGAAACAGCAAATCCAACATATTCTTGCAATTCAAATCTTGACCAATGTCCGCTTGAGGAGGTGCCGTATTTTCATCTGTGATTCTTTGGGAACAAACTATACATATTTCCGATGGTTTTAATTGTGACAATCCAGTCTCAGATTTATGGATCGGGTCCTCTAAAATACACGAGGAGTTGATAAAGAAATCCATGGTTAACTATATAAACAATATTTTAATTCTAAATTTATAGTCGTATTCTGATCGTTGTTATCACAAAAATGACATAACGATGTATTTTTCGACCCATCCTCCAATATACCAAAGCGATTTATCTATGACGGAAAATTATAAATTTTCATCGCAAATATTTACATTCAAATTTCGAGCGTAACTTTCTGAGTGTTCTAGACTAACTTGAGTCGTATGTTATCTGCCACGGAATACACATTTTCATAGCTCTATGTCGCTCGAGTTTGTAGGTTCAATAAAGAGAAAGATTCAAGAGGATGGGTCTATAAATTAATTTCTACGTTACGTAACACTAAAACTCATATTCGCGCTTCATTTTGTCTTCCAAGCCGCTTTAAGGCCAATCATACGACAGGCTACCAGAGCCGGGTACTTCCTTCGGACCAAGGTCAACAACTCCTTTGACTGATCCATGTCTAGTGGTGGATAAAACTCAAACTTTTCCAAAATCGGGTTATTTTCCAATATTTTTTGGACTAAATTAAGACCGATCTGAAAAGCAAATAAAATATGCAAATCATTTCCGAACGTGTAAAACCCCTCGAATACACCATAGTAACATGCCTTATTCTTACTCTTTCTTGACCAAGGTCTCCGATCAAGAGCTGCCGGAGCTGCGGAAACTTCAAGTAATTAAGGTAAATGCTTTTAGTTAATCCAAATCCAACAAGAGTCAGTTTCTTCAAAGCTGCAATTAAAATAACGATATGTTTTAAAAACTATAACACTTCTTTCCAAGAACCAAAATACGGGTTTACTCGCAAAATAGTGGGCCAAAATTCCCCCCGGAGTACAAATACCAGCGTATCACTTAAAGCTATTTTTGGATTGCAATTACCACCTTTCAGATTTTGAATCGATTTGGCGGAATTCTTGTCGACGATGACACGGTTGGGATTCAGGGTAAGATGTTGCAATTGCTTTAACTTCGGCTCATCCACCGTACCAGGAAAACCATACTTCAATATTTCATTTCCGAAAGTTGTTAATTCCAGTTCAATCAGTTGCCCCATGCATTGGAAAAGCTTATGCAACATTGAGCAGTTAAAATTGAATCCGACACCTCTGAGGATTAACACCGTCACATGACATAGTTTACACATACTGGAAAAACTGAAGGCCAGAGGCCGTGACAAACGAAACGCTTTCATGTCAGAATGTGTTAAAATATTGATTCTGGTCAGACCAGCTGGAAGCCTATCCGGAAGAGTGGTAAGTGATATCCTTGATACAGAAGATGAAAAATTGCACTCAAACTCCAAATCCTGTAGCTTCCCGAATTTTTCCCATTCTATAAGCTCATCATTTGCAGATGCCCTCACCGACTTCACACTCAAAGTTTCCAGATGTGTGCCGATTTCATTCAATGCAGCCACTAGCGTTTCGGATATACTTCCATCGACTTGCATGGAGACTGAGGTCAATTGCTTCTTGTGGTTTCCAAGAAAACTGCTGAAGCTATCCATATAGCCCTTCACGCCTGAAAACTGGATGACTCGTAACTTTGGAAAATGAAGACTGAGGAGAATAAGGGCATTGAAATCCAAAAATGTTTCCAAGTTCAACTGCAATTCTACTAAGCTTTCTTGATTGCCGTGGATCAGCTGCATCGTCAAAGCCTGGTCCGAAGCATACCTGTTGCGGTCAATCAACCGTAGTTGCTCCAGCTTCTTGAAATTCTGGAGGAGGTACTCAAACGTGTATAATTCGTCAACTACCAAATCCAGACTTTTCAAAGACTCCAATTTTGCAGACCACGCTTCCTTGCACATCCGATCTGATAATGGAAGCTTATGGATGTCCCAAAGTTGTTTTGTGCTAATTGCTAGCTCCTTCAATTCCTTGGCTCCCAAAACCATGTCATGAATCCAGGTAGACGGAAAAGTTGACCTTTTCAATTCATCGAGGCAGTCGATTCTATTCAAGTCGGTAAAGGTAGCACAAAGTTCTTCTTTCCCCCTCCTATTCACATAATCGAGGTATGCATCATTTCCTTCTTTCACAGATTCAAACCAGGAGTGTAGTTTAACATTTTTCATGTTGAATCCAACATTATCGAAATGCTTGTTCTTTGCAATCAACTCCTTGCTGATGTGAACCACACTACGGGAGATGAAATTACTGTTCGCCAAAACACTTTGATTCATCTCTTTACTAAGTAGTCGGCACCTTTTCAAATCATTGTAGCTGATGTAACTCTCCAATTGTCTGATTATCTGTGACAAAGAAAACAACATATAAAGTTAATTAGTAACCATATTTCGCGCTTTTCCAAGTTTTCAATATTAAATTAAAAGCCAAAAAACGAGCAGGCCTTGAACTAAAAGACGACAAGAGATTCAACTGTTAGCAACTTACAATTCCGTTACCAAATACTTTGGTGTTCAGCATCCCGCATTCAACATCCTTCATTCGTTGTAATTCAGCCGAGGCTGCCATGTTTGAACCTTGAAGATATAAATGATACGGCACGATATATAAATATATGAAGACTTAAAACTTTTGCTTTCCAGTTATTTACAAAATAATTGGCCCGTGAAATGAGCCCACAAATTCGTTACGTTTGCAAGAATCAGTTAGCGATGGTTATGAAACAAATCACTAAATACTACGAACAGAATCCGCAATTAATTCCTTAACTTACCTCCAACTCAACAGGGTAAAGTTGGAAAATGAGTAGTCTCGGAAATGTAACTAAAAACCTGAATTGAACTATACACTTAACTGCTGCCACTGCCAAACTGTTACTTTGAACTTAAGTTTTGCTTCAATCGGCACGTTTTCGGCTTTGCGTCTTCAGCCAGTACCTTACTCCAATAAGATTCCTCCCAGATTCCCCTATCTTCTAACATCAACTTAGGGTAGTGCGCCCAATGCTGGCTTCGGGGAGAGCCATGGCTCCTCTTGACGGCTTCGTGGCTCCGTGGCTCATCTCGATGGCTTTATGTCTCATATCGATGGCTTCATGGCTTTGAGGCGGGAAACCAAATTTTTGTGGCTTCAAGATATAGTTTTATTTGTAAACACGCGGAATGCGACAGGTAGTTATAATTGCTAATTGATAATTCCGTAGGCAAAATAAAGTTCCAAAAAACCCATAGATTTCCATTGATAGCAGAGCAGTGGGGCTTCAGATTTGTTTTATCCTGATTTGTTCTTATTTAACGCTTTGCGTTCAGCAAAGCTAGCAGAATATCTATGCATTACAAAAATATCGATATCCGGTCCAAACCCCTCCTGCCTCATAAATGATATTTTAGAACATCTTAAATGCGAACAAGCAAGTCCTATGGATTTTCATGGGTATAAGGGTGGCTCGTTTTGGAAAGCAAGAGCGTTCAATCAATAGCCATGGATTATTGGATGTAAACAAACCTACGGATAAATGAGCTAATGTAAGCTGGGCCGAGCCATCGTCTCATATACCACCTATGGGACCGAGCCAGCTAACATTTGATTGCTCGCCACGAAGCCATGAAGCTCGAGATGAGACATGAAGCCATGAAGCCACCATAATTTGATTTCCTGCCTCGAAGCGATGAAGCCACCAAAATTTGATTTACCGCCACGAAGCCACAGAGCCATGAAGCCATCAAGAGGAGCCATGGCTCACCCCGAAGCCATGATTGGGCAGGTCCCATCAACATACAGTGCTTTTTGCTTTTGGCACCCGAATCGGTACGATCTTACCATCCAAAAGCAAGTTCAAGCATACCGTCCTTAATTGTTGTTAATATCTAAACTACTTTGTAACTGAATTTTTTTGACTTTCTTGTTTATTGTCCTTCTACTTGGACAGAAGAGTTTGACGAGATATCGGCGGCGTGCTGCATGGGGGGACTGCTAAGCTGTGTAAGTTTTAATTGTATATTTGAAAAGTATTAAGAAAACTTTGGGTTGTTGTAATTTTGTCATGTACTGTCATAAGTATTGTAAATTTAATCACAAATTTTCTTAATTATTGGAGGTAGCCTCATGGTGAAATTAATAGACACCAACCTGTATACTACTTGATGAAAATTAACTTTTGAGCATTAGTAATGTTTGAAATACTGAATTCAGAATCAAAGCATTCCTACATAAAAAAATTTAGCCGATGCCCCACTATTGCTATAAGTATCATTCATAATGAATGCATGGTTACGCTAAAAAATTGATGATGATTCTTATGTTTTTGTGGATTTCAGCATCGCACAGTGCTATTTGGTCCAAGCATCGTCGAACAGCTAAAGCGCGATGGAGAAACTCAAGCTAGAAGGAGATGTGGGAGAAGAGTTTGAGAGACGGGCAAGAAAGACTATCAAAGATGCTAAGAGCCGTGCTAGACCAGGTTAGTTTTTGACTTATGACCTCATATCTGGCTGCAAGGGCGAATAAAAGGGATTAACTAATAACTAACTGTGTGTTTGCCTTAGCCTAGCCGGTAGACTGAATCTGCGTTTTGATCAAATATAATTTTATAATTTCAGAACTGAAAGCCAAAGGAGCGTGGTACGAGCATGACTATTACAAAAGATTCGATTGCTCGCTCAACTCATTTCAAGAATCTACGACTGTGGAGCGTATTCATGTTAAGGATGTCGGCTTGGATGAATTTATATCGAGATTCGAAAGACCCTACAAACCTGTTGTTATCCAGGGAGCTACGGATCATTGGAAAGCCACTTACAAGTGGACCGTGCCGGTAAAAGTTTGTCTGACTTGTTTCAAGAGTAGTTAAAACGCGATACTGCTTTCAGTAGTTGTGTTTTCGCTGATATTGTTCTCTTCTAGCATGTAATAGCTCCCATCGCAAGCTAATCTATGCTGCTTTCTTTTCAACAGATGGTTAATTTGAGTGTGCATGAGGCTAATGATGTAGGCAAGTTTTTCTAACCCTTGAACACTTTTCAGCAACTCTTTTCGCTTCTCTATAAGCATGTTTAGAAGTTTGTGGAAGGCGAGCTTGCTTTTACATTTCCATCGACCTTAAATTTTGAGCTGGAGAATGTCACTTGAAAGGACTGAATTTTTCTTTAGCGCCTGGCGAAAAAGTTCAGAAATCAGAAATTCAAATGTGGAGAAGACAATGAAGGATACAGTGTGAAGATGAAGATGAAATACTATGTCGAGTACTTGAAGAACAACAAGGATGACAGCCCGTTGTATATTTTTGATAGCAGCTTTGGAGAGGTTGGATGATTTAATGCTTAGTTCTAATTAACTTATTTGTTTTATGCAATTTGATCTCTAGAATTCCTAAGATTTTCAATTTTGATGTAGCTGTTAAATGTGAATCTTTTTACCCTGTAGCATCCTCGACGGAAGAGATTAATGGAAGATTATGACGTGCCGAAATACTTTCGAGATGACCTCTTTCAATATGCTGGTGAGCGGCGTAGGCCACCTTATCGTTGGTTTGTCCTGGGTCCTGGAAGGAGCGGGACCGGAATTCATATTGATCCTCTTGGAACAAGCGCATGGAATGCACTTGTTGCCGGTCACAAGCGGTGGTGCCTCTTCCCAACTAGTACGCCTAAGGAACTGATTAAAGTTAAGCACTCGGAAGGAGGAAAACAGCAAGACGAAGCTATCACTTGGTTCAAAATCATTTATCCTAGAACACAATTACCTTCGTGGCCACAGCAGTTTAAACCGGTAATAAAATTGATATAGTTTAGTTGTATTGCATTCGAGCAGTGAGTATGAACTTATATTAAGCTAAGCAAATATCTTTATTGATGATTCGCATCTTGGATTTTGCAGTTGGAAATTCTACAGAGACCAGGAGAGACTGTGTTTGTACCTGGAGGTTGGTGGCATGTAGTACTGAATCTCGACACAACTATTGCAGTTACTCAAAATTTTTGCTCTCAAACAAACTTCCCTATCGTTTGGCATAAGACTGTTCGAGGTAGACCTAAATTCTCGCGGAAATGGGTAGCGGTTTTACGGGTGAGAATTAATTTTTGTATCTGACGTTGCTAGCGCATCTCTGATGTTACGAATTGCTCCTAATATGCTGTAATTTTCTAGGCTAAGTTTCCATACCTCGCCAAAATCGCGGATGAAGTGGACTTAACGAAACACAGTGGAATCTTTTCGGACAGCTCTTCGTCTTCCAGTTCTTCAAGTTCAAGTAGCTCGTCCAGTTCATCCGAATCTGAGAGTGACGATAGCGGACAAGCGAGTCTTCATGAAAATAAAAAGAAGCGCCGACGCGCTTCTAAATCTCCCTCCCACAACCTTAGCAAGACCGCTAAGACAGACTCGAGTATTGAAGGAGGCGACCGCCGTTATTCTCAGAGTAGCGTTGTATCCACTAAAGGTGGCCAGGATTACAGGGAACAACAACAAGTTTCGGCCTCGAATGTACCTTCTTCATCTAGTAACAATCTCAAAAAGGATGATGGACACGTTTCTAGCAGTAATGGTAGCCAGTACCGTCAACTCAACCTGTTTAGCAGCAACTTGTCCTAAGACAGTCGATAGTTAGAAGAGAATAGATGGAGATTTTGTTTCAATGTGTGATAAGGTTGTAAATTTATTAAATGATTGAGGAATATTATTTCAATAGTTAAAAATATGAAATGGAGCTGATTCCAACAATTGTACAATGCAAAAAGCATTTCGACTTTTACGTGAAGACGTTACTGTACGCAGTGATAACCTGCTTATCTTTACATCTGGTTCCTGATAGCCGGTGTTATCGGTATTTGTAATTTGCTTGAAGGTTAACATTAAATGCGTTTATGTGCCTAACACTTCCATCGTGCCTTTGTTATTGCTAAAATCATTAGTAAATTAAATTATCTATTAATCTAAAGAGAAATTTGGTCATGGGCTTGTAGAAACCTCTCACAGCGCAGGATTAACATGAATACGTTGACACCAGCATGAATCTTGCCGAAATCATCGGCATCCCAGTTGCGTACAAAGCCCCAACGTAACTGTTGCAAATGATAATGAGGTTAGTGTTCCTAGTAACGTGTAAAACATTAACTCTAGATTTAATGAGTGACCTTTTGTCACACGCACTTAGTGTTTGTACCGCACTCATCAGAAAGCATACAGATTTTTGCGAGACATCTAACAACTCTCGACTTCGTTTTCACTTGCATAACTTCGCTCACAAGCTTCCTAACAACAATTCATCTGTACTGCTGTATAGCTCAGCTCTTAAGCTCTCAAAAACACTCAGTTTGCAAGTACTAGGTCAAAGGTTAAAGACGCTATGAACCGGAAAACCAAAAGACAGTTTTCCTGGCTAATTTAAACTCTTTTCCCGCTTCAGCGTCTTTAACCTTTGACCTACAGAGTTTAAATTTAGTACAAGCTAATTGTAACTACCCCAGCTATACTCCAGTGCAAACCGCATGACTCTGTGACGCTTTGAAGGGAAGAAATCGGGATGGAAAACGAGAAAATCAGTTGGTTTTCTCGTTTTTCAGATTTTATTTTCCTGCATTAAACCAACAATCTGAATACAATTAAACTTATTTTCTAGCATTGCTTTATTCGCAGATTATGATACTAGGCCAAAGCGGAGAATAGCGGCTTGTAAAGTTAATTACCTTGGCGTTGAAGATACAAAAACAGGAGTATTTAACGTGATTAAGTATTCATTAATTTTCAAACGCATTAGTTTCTATCGTTTAATTAGTTAACTTACAGTCTTTTACGTTAAAATAATTAAGAATTAACTTAAGAAAATTATAAGTAACAAATTAAGCATAATTAATAGAAGAACCGGTCTTAATTGGGCCCACAATTAAGCGATTTCCATTGTTGTGCATTCGTTTTCAATGATGATTTTCCTTCTTTACCTATCTTTCAGCATAGGCTCCATTTGTTAACATAGCGCCCAAAAAGTAGGATCAGGAGTAATGTTAAAGCATAGGAAAATTCAAGCATATGCAAGGAGCCGGTACAAGACCGAAAGCTTCCCTAAATCTTTCCCGCCGAAAGCTTCCCTTAGAAAGAGAAGCTGTTTGCTTCGTACCGTCTCCTTGCATATGCTTGATTTTTCCTATGCTTTAACATTACTCCTGATCCTCTTTTTGGGCGCTATGTTAAGTATAGGGGAAGATACAACGACCTCCCATTGGCTGGTTATCAGGTTGGCGACACCATCAAATCTGACTGCATTTATTTAACGTAATTTTAACTCACTTTAACTTAATTATAATTGCTATAATTTAAATACTGCTTGCATTTAGGTCATGTATGATTATTTATTTAACGAATGTGAGACAAATTCTTTTTGCAATTTCAGCAAACGTAAGTTAATCTCATGACTTTAACGATACTAACAAACTATGATAGCAATTCTTGTCTTATTTAACTTGATATTGTTGGAGAGAGTAATGCAGTAAATAAAGGTGCATTATGATCTTTCCTGCCAAGAACTTGCATCTTCGATTCTTGATTTACCGTTAAACGAGCACAGATTGGCATCCAGCTGCAAATGTACGCATTTCATGATAGCAGACGCACTTTTAACTATAGATGCTGTAATTGCAA
Source organism: Sminthurides aquaticus (assembly GCA_906901655.1). Taxonomy (NCBI): domain Eukaryota; kingdom Metazoa; phylum Arthropoda; class Collembola; order Symphypleona; family Sminthurididae; genus Sminthurides; species Sminthurides aquaticus. The sequence continues at coordinate 466,194 of CAJQTT010000007.1, forward strand.
TACAGCTTGTCTACAGGATAGGTTTCATTACATGTTTGACTAGTATGAACGACTAGTTGAAGGATTATCCGGACATTCAGAAAGTGTAGCATTGATACAAGTGCAGCGGAGAAAACGAGATGCTTCTTTAATATGCGATCTAACTTCCAACAAAAAATTTAATTTAATGCACCGCTTTCCATCATCCGTAAACACCTTTTAACTGCAACTACATACTATCAGTTTATTGCAACAGAACGACCAAATACCTTAGCTACGGTATTACTACCTTAAAGTTGCTTGTAGCAAAGATTGAAAAATGACTGTATCATAATAAAAAAAACATCGAAGATAATGGTTCACAGTTCACATTAGGGCATAATATTCGGTAGACGTATTTTAAGTTAATGTCGATGCCAGTATAGCTACTCCACGTTCGTAGAAGCTATATTTATCTTGCTGTTTCACCATCTTCATGTCTACTGTGAAAAGCAGATCGTCACGGGTAGAGTTCAAGTATACTGGTAATGTAATCTTTCCTTCCTTCAGATTCACCTTGGGATCGATTCTAAAAACAAACCATAAAATGAATCAACATTACAGTTTGGATTGATACCAATACTATGTGACATGCTAAAAGCACATTATATTATCAATCACTCACTTGACCCAAGTTAAAGCCACATGTGGAATCTCACTCAATACATCGGAAGACAGTTGAAGACCATCTTTCCATGCAGCGCCTTGGAGTTTTAGACCAGTCAGGACAAAATTAGTGCCCTTGCCCCCTACTACTACATCCAAAATTAATTCTTCGATTGACCATCCATTGGCTTGAGCTACGGATTGCCTCGTAGCTGTGAAGTAGGCCTCTGGGTTAAACAATCCTCCAAGCCAAACTGGTGTACTCTGAAATAAAAATTTAGATGTGTGAGTAACCGATTACAGTTAAGAAGTTACCGATTCAATTGCTAATCTATTTCATAAATACCTCTAAGTGTTCGACGCCGCTGACGACCAGCGTCTCTGAAACTGTGATTAGTTGCTGAATTCTTAGCGCAAGGTCATTAATCCAACTGATGACAGTGCAACCTCGGGGTACTGGGTACTTGCCACCCCAACTATCAGGGATGATTCCACGAACGAGTTCGGATATAAGCTTGCGATGGTACGACGTTTGTTTCTTCTCGCCCTATAAACAGAAATAGAGTTACAAGTTAGAACATGAGTTGCACTGGTATCACCACGTATTACATTAATTAACGAAGATGTATACCTGACAAATTGACTTCACATCAAGCAAGTCAGACTTAACCGTCTGAAGCAAACCAACTCCTGCAGCTACTTCTCGCTCGAAGAATCGGTACAAGGGTCGCTTGATGTTTTCGACTGTGCGTTTAAGCGGAAGGAGTTTTTCTGGCAGTAGTTTCAACCATTCTTCAGCGGAAACTCGTAGGGTCCTCATCCAAGCAGGTGTGCTTCCATGCTCCTCATCACCAGCTTCCACTTCAATCGTAGCAGGGAGATCTTCGTCGTCTTCTATGAGTTGCATCTTGAGTAACTTTGATACCATTTCCGATCCCCTGTTGGTTAGCAGTACTTTTTCAGCATGTGTAGGCAAGCCTAACCACGCAGGAGTCTGCCGATGTCCGAGGCCAGTAGCCCAGGTGAGAAACTGGTCTCGTCGGATGGCATCAGGCATGGAAATATCACCGCCATCAGCGTTGGCCACAAGCAAGAACTCTGATTCAAAACTGCGAGGAGTGAATAACCGATGTACGAAAGAAGAGAGGAGGCGAGAGTCAAATTCGTTATCCACTTTGCCGCCATATATTGTTTCTGACAGAAGCGTTTTGAGGGCATCCCATGGAACCTTGTCTGGAGGCAAATTAGTGCGGCCCTAGAAGTAAGAAAAAACAGTAACCATGTAGTCACCATCTTAACTTTTTACTGGAATAATTTGAAAAACATGACCACAGTGTAGCGCTTCCTTACCATTGCCGTAGAATCGATCCAAGCGTCGAGTGTATCACAAGCTACACGAAGATCTGCTTCATTAAATTCGTAATATTTGGCCCATCCCAACGGAACATACCGCAGACGTTCTTGAACGACAGCATGGAACCATGCAACTAAAAAGTATAGCCTTGCACGTTCACTTGGAGCTTTCATCATTCTTGCCGCTGGTACTGTATTGAATGTTCTTAATAGATTCGCTTTGATGCCTGGAGGTGGTTCAAAAACAAAGACCCGCCCAGCACGAAGCAAATTTACAGGGATCTTCGGGTGAATATCCATCGTCAAAAACAGTCGGAATGATGCGTGTGGTTGAAGGGAATGCATCTTCTTCTCCAACTGCAACAGCCATTGCGGTGCCAGGTGGACATTTTTCAATAGGACCCATCTAGAAAAACAAAAGTGCTCATAAATCCTACAATGATCAATGCGATACACTGGGTTTTAGTAGTTGGCATTCGAATCACATCAGAAAGATTATATTATAGCGAACAAAACCAATTTGAATCATTCTTTTCATTTGAGGGAAAGGTAATCATCATAATCATTCGAATCTACTACGGCATAAGATGATTGCTAATCGATCAAAATTGCTTTTAACAAGTCAAGCTTACCGGCCCGTCTTGACAGCTGACGCTATAGCTTGATCGGCTTGAGTGAATCCTTCTGCTGAACCGATGGCGATAGAAACCAATGTTTGGCTTTTCTGCGCCGCCAAATCATCAACTCTGCCAGATGCATCATAACCAGCAGCAGCACAAAGAAGTACTGGCGTCCGGCAGGTAACCTCTTGGTCAACAATTCGTCCAAGATCAACGTCTTCCGTAGAAAAAAATTCGGATCCCAGTACTTGATCTGCCAGAATGTGACCCATGGCAACAACACGGTCTGGTCGGAATGCCTGCAAATCAAATTATCATGTTGCAAGGCACAAGATATTTAAGCGAAGCCACCACCAAGAAACTGTTAGGAGTTTTTACCTGAATTAGTAGAAGATTGTTGACTGTCTTAGTTATATCCAGCGAATCCCCTGAACCTTCTTCCCACAATTGCGGGACTTGAGTTTCAGGAGTAGGACTCTTGATCCATGCCATAAAATCGTTGCTGTCGATTTTATCTCCAAGACTTTTGAAACCAGGGACTTTAGACTGCAATCGCATTAATCCTTCTTGTTGGTCAGCGCTAAGGTAAGCAGGGAATTTACCCTACAAAATGAAGATTTTAAATTAGCACTATTTCCACGATGCGAGAGGGAAAACACATGCATGGTTTCATAAAATTATAGGACTTTACCTTAGCCTGCGGAAGAACACCTTCCTTGAAACGTAAGAAGCGTTGGAAACTGGTTTCAAATACCCCCTTTGAGAAAATCCTTGCCAACAAAATGGAGAATGGTAGACGGTCTATGTGTAACATGCCCCTCGTAACTCGATCAGAGCAAACCTAGAAAAACGAATTACGTGATTTAATCCTGCATCTGCCGTATGCTATTCAATTAGACTTGACTGCTTGAATATCTCTGTCAGCAAGTATATTATAGCGAACAAAACCAGTTTGAATCATTCTTTTCATTTGAGGGAAAGGTAATCATCATTACAGAATAGGACGAATAACTGTCAAATACATTACTGAAAGATGTAGATTATTTACCTTGAACAGGTCCTTAGTGATGATATCCAGGCGAGCTGAGTGGTCCTTCACTGTGTTCAAATTTGGATTGCCGTTCAGGACGGAGTTGAACATATCCAAGAAAAACTGGAGTGAGTACTGGTACAGGAAATGCATCTGGTGCAAGTTTTCGAGCGTGAAATAAATCGAAGAACATGCCTGAGCAAGGGGCATGTACTGCTGCGACACCGAATCGATTTCACCGATCACCTTATCGGTTTCTTCAACTTTCCGGGAAATGTCAGCAGCCTCCAACTTAAGATTTTCCAATGTTGTGATGACGCTGTCATCGTCAAGAATCTTTCCCTTTGCTTCATTCAAAGCACCAAGGAGGGATTTCTCCAGATGCCTTAGTCGGACTTGAAATTCCCCTGAAAACGCAAGATTTGTCATGAGTTTTACACATAACACATAAGCAAAAACATAACCCAAAAAGGAATGTGTTTTATCTTAAAGTTTACCTTGAAGTTTAAGTAGATCAGAGCGCTTCTTGTCGATATCCGGACGTTCCGCTCGCAATACTTGGTTCAAGCACTGGCTCTGCAATGAGGCTCTTGTGACGGTGAAATTAACGAAGGTAACTCTGGAGCAAACGTCAGGCGGAAATTCGACAGTTGGATCTCTTGTCGACAAGAAAATCACGAATGAAGGTGACAGATCAATGTCTTGCTCTCCAAGAGAAATTAACACTCGACCACCCGTCCTTCGTACTTCGCGATTCAAAACAGGGTTCAAAATAGGGTCGTAGCTTTCAACGTCTTGCACCAACAGCGGATTACCAAAACGTAAAGCAGACTCAAGATTTTTTCCTAAGGCACATAATCAAGTTAATAACTCATTCTCCGAATTCGCAGTCTAATTTGAGCGCATACAAAAGAAAATATCTAATTGAAACTTACTAAAGGAGTCGTCCAAAAATGAGGTTTTCGTGAGTTTTCTATCAGAATATTCTTTCATCAAGAATTCCGTGGCTTGTCCGGAAGGATCGATAATCAATGGATACCTATTGAATCTCTTCAAAGAAATCGCATTCTCAGTGCAGAGGTCATCGTCAGGTAATGAGTTGTCTTTCCACCGGAGACGCTCATCTGGATGACTGAGATACTCACAAAGTGCAAGATCCTGACGATAATTAATGCCGGCTTTACCAAGATGCTCACACCAGGTGTTAAATAGGTTTTGGCGATACCTAAATTACATACAATAAAAATTAATATAAATTGATAATTTAAGCTTACTTAGTTACATTAAACGCTGCACACTTACTGTTGATCAAAGTATCCAGCGTAGGCTAAGAATCCAGAGGACAACAACACATCTCCAACAATAGTTGCCATCTGCCCTCTGAAAGCCTCGCTACTGCCTTCCCACCGGTCACGTTCCATTCCTAGACTTTTCAGCAACGCCATCGAACGTTCAACCTTGCTTTGCACGTTCTCCAAGTCCGACTTGATAGCCTGTGCTTGCGCGATGAGCAAAGCATACTCTTCTTTGTAGCTGATGATTTGATTTTCGAGGCGCTGTATGTCGTCTGTGACTTGGTCTGCGTCGTGTTGATTTTTTTCAGCAGCTTTCTCCAAGCTTCGAAGCTCATCCCTCAAAGGTTCGATACGTTTTAACATATCAGCATAGTTAATCTGAGCAATAGCCCATTTCACTAATGGCCCACATGCCAAACTGGCACGATTAACCTTCTCGAAGTTGTAGTCAGGGTTGGCAAGGTATTTCGAGAACATCTTCTCCCTCACATCGTCTGAGATGCATTCCGTCTCGAAATTAACGATCGTGGAAATAAAGTTGTCACGGTTGAGAACTGCTCTGATAGCTTTCCAGTCTGTCGTATTTTCACCAAGTAGAATGCATATTGATTCGAGGGCCATCTTTACAACGGCAGGAGGATTTGCCATGGACCTTACTTCTACCAGCTGCTGCTTCTTGATGGACTGCACAGCTTGCTCGGCGTCTCGTACAGCTGGTTCTACTTGCTCCAAGTCTTTGGTTACATCCGCTCGCTTCAACGAGATCTCCTCCGTTTGCTTAACAAGTGCGACTTGAATTGCTTGACTTTGGACTTTTCTTTGTTCTGCTTCCTGCTGACGGCCAATCATCTCTTTCAATTTGTTGTTAGCTAGTTCATTCTTCTCGTTAAGTTCTTTGGACTTCAGTTCTAATGAGATCTTCATCTCTCCAACTTGTTCAACTGTCTCAGCAATCTTGTTCAAACCGATATTTAAATGTAGCTGTTGCTCTTCCAAATCCGATCTCTTCTCGTTGTAAAGTTTGACGAAATGACTGATAAAGTCGAGGAAATGTCGGGGAGTGATCGCCATAGTTCTTCCACCGCGTTTTGCCAATCTCTTGTTTGCCTTGTGAAGCGTGAGGTGAACAAATACAAAGGCATTCACCACAGCGTCTCTGTGAGCCATGGTAGAAGGAATCAGCTCTTCGAAAGCAAGAGGGAACTCCAACGGCATCCTCCAATTTGGATTTTCCAAATCAACTTTAAGGGTCAGCTCCCGGGCGACCTGTAAGTTCAAAGCCACAATGAAACCAAAACTCTTAATCACAAACTAAAACTAATGACGAATTGGGGTTGGGATAGGTCGGCTTACCTGGAACAAAGCGCTGTTGGTCCAATCGCCGAACCAATCCAATACACAACGATTGAATAAGGCAGGAGATGTTGCTGCTCGATCTTTCAATCCTTGTTCGCTTGGGTTCATAGTAAACACGACATGGAGATTACGCATAACCTGACCTGCAAACCACTTATACAGTTCCTCTCCAGAATCGTGCATGAGCCCTTCTCGCGCAGCTCCTTCTTTGCATTGCGTCATCAGGGTTGTATATTCATCACCTAAATAAAGTAATACAACCAATAGGATATTATTTACATTAACATAAGCATAATTAACGTTAGCTTCGAAACACTTATTCAAATCTCCCTTACCTTCGAACAAACCAGGAACTTCACCGTTAGCCAGTAACGTATTCATTCTTTCCAAGAAAGAACTCTGCAATACATTGGACTCATCCAGAATAAAACAGATCTTCTCTCCTTTGCACCCTGCTCTGCGAAGCACAGATCTTAGGTCTTCATCGAATTCCGCAGCAGTGTACTTGTTGTGGACCTTAATTTGGAAAACCTGTAGCCCGTTTATCCATGCTACAAATCTAGATAAAGTAGTTTTTCCTGATCCCGCTACTCCGATCAGTAACAGATGTCCCTGTGGTTGTCGGAAAATACGATCCATTCGTAAAACGTGCTCCAGGACTTCATCGAATAATACCAACGGTACATCCAGCTCTTCTTGGTAGAAAATCTGCAGACGAGCCTTAACATAGTCTCGCAATTCTTCTCTCCCGACAGGTACATAATCTTTCGACAACCAATTGGAGTAAAGAATGGGTCGAGCCAGCGCCGCTTGACGATCAATGGTAGGGAAATGTTTTAACGCGACACTATCGATGTTTTCATTAGTCCATGCTCGTTCATCATCGTAAACAAGACGATCTTGGAAAAGCCGCAACGCTTCATGAGCCCAAAGCCTCACCAGACCTTCAACCGGTAGCTGATCCAAAGGTCGAATTGCTTCGTAAATGCCTCGAACCCATCTGGTCATCTCACGAGGAGAGTACACGTAATGCGGTTGCATATCTTGAGTAAATCGCTCTTGTGATTTCAAGAAGAACTCCACCATTGCATTGGTAAGTGGCTCAGCGAAAGTAACCAAATTCGGCACCAACTTCAGCATTGCCCGATTGAAAGTTCCGTAAATCTGTTTTAAAAATACAAAATATAAAAAGTTAGGATAGGAATTTCAAATACAAAAGCAATAGCAGTAAGTAGTGTACAATTTCAATACATTACCTGTTTAAGTGAAGTTTCCCCTGGATAATCCACATATACGACTGGTACATGTCGCAAGAATCGGTGAGATAGTGGTTTGCGACCAGGATCCGTGGGCGGGTTACAGGCCCCGACGAACTGGATGCGTTCGAGGCGCACCAAAGAATGATCGGATGTACGATAAAAGAATTTATGCTCAACAAGCTGACGAAGGAAGGAAATCACACGTTGTGTTCCATACTTGTCCATATCAGGTAAATTGATCTCATCACAGAAAAGAATTAGCCACTTTCCAAGCTGAAAACGAGTAAACACAAAATTTTAGTAAATATCTAAAACGGGATCTTCCTTAATTTATAAATAGTTCTAGTACTGAAATCAGATGACGAAAAAGAACTCACAGAAAGGTCTTTATGACCATTCAAGGTTATACCCATGTTAGTCATCATTTTATTTTGGCTACTAATCAAGGATGTGAAAAAGGTACTTTACCTGTATAGGAGCAAGGACGACTCCATTAGGTGTTTTCCGGTACTCGCAATAATGGTCAAAAGTTTTCAGAAGCAATTCTGGAGTAGTTGCAGAAGAAAAGTTCAAGCCGACGACTTCCATATCGGGAAGGGCTCTTAGTGCTGACAGCAACGTCATCGTCTTTCCAGAACCAGGGGGTCCACATAACACTAAAGGTTTGTGTTCCGTCAGCCAAGTAGCGAGTAAAGACTCGTGGCGAACAGTATCCAACGTTGGAACGACAGCATCTGGTGAGGCGACCTTGTGAGTTTCGACGTCAGTTCTTGGTACTTTTACTGACCACGGAGCCCACTCTCCTTGAATGGTGACCTCATAATCGACAATCGGAGATGCTGCGTTCTGAGGTGGCAGAGGAATTGTAGTAATGCTTCGGATATATTCTCCCAGCTCATGGCGAATTTTTAGCTTCGCATCTCCAGTAAACGACCACAATATCGCGTATATGACAGACTTTGACATGTAGCGGTCAACTGAGTCTGGGTCCAATGGAAAATCGGGATGAGATGCATTATATGAATGAATATGACGAACGGCTTCATTCATCATGCAGAAAAGCGACGACAGTGCCCGCATCCTTGTGAAATCCATGATGTGCTCCAGGGTGGATGCAAATTCTAAACACTTCTCAACAAGCCCGTCAGGAGTGAAATAAGGCTGGAGCAGTGTAGCTACTTCTCTCTGGAACTGAAAGAAAGAACCGGCAAAATTAATTGTAGAACAAATTATACTTGTTAAATATTCTGAATTCGCGAATTAATTACACAATTATGTACCCGAGCCATGAAACGCGACTTGTATAGTACAAGCAACGCAATTTTAACTAGGGATTTGTTTTCGCCTCAATGGATTAGAGAACTACTCAAGGGTATAATGAGTGTACTCCTGCCCAGACATTCAGGCTCTTAATAGTCTAAGCCATTACAACTCTAAACAGAGCAAAACTTACCCGAAGAGCCGGAGACACTTCATCTCCTGCTGGTTTCTCTGAAGGACGAGCGAATTGATCGTTTTCTTCTCCATCGTCCAACGAAATGTTCTGCAATCTTGTTAGGAAATTATGGAATAGCATTTCCGTTGAAAGGACGTCGTGTGAAAACCACACCATTCCACAACGAGAAACTGTGGCCATGGTCGCGTGCTTCAGATCTTGCACTTCGAAGACTAATCGAACATTTGGCGGTAAAGCCAAGCGCTCTCCGTTTGGTAGAGTCAAAAGCTTGTTGTCATCCAGTACCGAGTTAAGATTCTCAACCCATTCGGGATCCACATCACCGTCAAAAACGATCCACTGACGCTTTCCTCTTTCTCCTCGAACATTGTCGATAATTTTCCTGCAAGGCGGAAGGAAAACATTCTCAATATGATTTCATGTCTGTCGTTATCGTAATTTTAATCAGCTATTGGAATTCGGTAATATTCAAACACAGGGATAATCATACCTCAAAATGTGAGTGAACAGACCATCCGTCCATTCCCGCGTATTAGGATCCATGAATCCGTACAAGGCCTCCTTTGACAGTGCTTTAGGATCAATAACGTGGGAAACTCCTTCGATACCTTCGTGACGCTCCAGGGCTCGCAGAAGAACTTTCCACGCAGTTGATTTACCGGAACCGGAACTTCCCACAAGCATGACGCCATGACTCAGAGCTTGAATTTGATAAAGTTGTAGAACCTGTAAAGAGATTTAACATTAGTTAAAGTAACGCGCCGTCTGCATCTTGCACTTGCATCTTCTCACTGTCTTAACTAGGTTTCACGGTCACTACAGTAATGTTTCTGTATCGGAGCTAAAGGTATGGCTGCTGCAATATCTTAACTAAAACATTGAAATCTAAGATTGTTAACAACTCCCACGCAAAACTGCTCTATTTTACAGCATTCATGAACACCCACACCGATACTCCTACACGGAGCCCTTTCATTCAGCAAACAACTTACTTTCTCTATCCAAGATTTTCCATGATATCCCTTCGTAAGCATGAATAATTACAAGGAAAAATTGCCATTAAATACACTGAGACATTATGGAACTTTAAATCTAGGACATGACGTTCAATAAAGAGTGGCATAAGTTAAATAGCCAGTACAGTCCAGAACGGAAACGCAAAAACACTTTAAATAAGCTAACATAGCGTAATCGAAGCGATAAACGCGTGATTACACTAACAGTGTACCATAGGCATGAAACGCGACCTGCAAAAGCACAGGTAACGCAATTTAATCTATGGATTTTTTATCGCCTGAAATGGATTGGAGCATATTCCATTGTAATGAGAATGTACTCCTGCCCAGACATTTAGGCTCCGTAGAAAATAAACAATAACTAAATAAGAAGCAAGGGTATTTAAGTGACAGTTTAGGTCAAGCAACTAAGTTAAAGGAAACCATGCATTACCAAGTTATTTTGATATGCGATACTTACCTTCTCCATCCAAGCGTTCTCTCCACAGACCAGATATTCTTCGGTGCAAATAGCTCGGATGTGCTCCTTTAATTGATCCATTTGTGCAGGAGTGTACTGAACGCCAGGGAATACGTCGCTCAAAAGGGAGAACAATAACGGAATGTCTTCTGCTACCAACTTTGGAACCATAGTCTCACAAATAGACTGAATCAGGATTTCTTGCTCGGGAAGGTTTTCTGCGATGATCGATTCTTCTACCACTTCCCCTCGTTGAATTGCTGTTTCCTTGATTCGTTGAATTCGCTCACGCTTCACATTACCAGCTGAGACAAGTACGGATTTCAGCGCACGTAGACCAAAATCGTAATGACTTTGAGCGGAAAGTTGTTGCTGACACAATCTGAAGAAAGGCACAACCTTTGCAGCCAATGTCTCTGCTGTTCTGAATCCTTGCGAAAAAAGCATAACCTCTGCAATCAATTGCCTATCCGGAGTGGTCATCGCCAAAGAGCGGAAAAGCTGCTTAAGGTTATCGGGCAGGTTTGATCTTCCAGCGTATCCAGGATTCATAGTGACAAAGACAGCCATTTCGCAGGAAACTTTCACAGACTTTCCGACTAATTCGACGATCAAACTTCCTTCCTTCTGTCCTTCCTTTTGAGACTTGAGCGCTTCTTGGATTGTTTGGATTTGCTGGGACACTGCCGACAGCATGCGCTCCTCCAACCGATTGCTGTAATTAACAACACAATTTTGATTACGCTACAAATAGCAAGAACCTACTCTAACAAGTTAAGCCATTGAACTTACAATTCATCGAAGCAACCCCATGCACCGACTTGACATAATCCAACAAAAATACGTCCCATGGCTTGAAAATCAAAGGTTTCGTCACAGTTGAAGACAAGGACAAATCTACCGAGTTGATGACCCAAAGCTTTGACGGACTCAGTCTTTCCTGTTCCAGCAGGGCCAAACGGAGAGCCTCCAAGACGTGCCTCCAAGGCTTGGGTCATAGTTAAGTAGCACTTATCGGTCAAAGGAGTCTGAACCAGCTTTTCTTGGACTCCAAGATACTCAAATCCGTAGTTAAATTTCGCATCAGCCATGTGAATGGTCAAGCGCTTGAGTACATCAGCTTGGTTAGGGTCGAAGTAAAAACGCATTTGACGAAGCCATTCGAAGGCTTTAGGTTGATTGACTCCCTTGTTGAGGAGATGGCGGGTAACTGTTCGCTTGTGGACGAATTCGTTTATCTGAAAGGAAACAACGCGTAAGTAAGGGTATTCCAAGGGAGAACATGAAATATAATTTCCATTAATAATGCTACTTTGAAAATAAATGAAATACTCACCAAATGTTCCAGTTTCTTTCTTCTGAGCGGGGGCTGTTCGTGTAACACGGAGTCAGCTAAAACGTTCAAGGTATTCTCCACCCGCTTCACAACTGCATCCAACTTATCCTTATTACCTATAGCTACTTCCACTCCATCACACCACCATATTTGAGCCGCCAAGTTAATTATTTGCGCTGGAAAGCGATCAACCCTGCAATCATCGGAATAGAAGTTAGTTAAGTAAAGTCACTCTTGTTGCAATGGATCAAATTGACAGCTGGATTTCACTTACCATTCCATAAACAATCTCTGGTCGATCCGTTCGTTAAACTGGGCGACTTCATTAACTGCATTTGCCAACTGCGTCGCAAGAGATGTCCTCATTTCTCTTTCAACAGCGGAAAGCCACTCGTTTACCTTTTGGTCAGTTACTACAACTGGATTGATGAAAGAAACTTCTTCCCCTTCTCTAGACGCTATTCCTTTAATCGTCGTCTGGTCTTCACTTAGGATAACAGCAGAAACTCCAGCGAACATTTTCTTGAAATGTTTCTGCAAACGAGCAATGTTTTTGCTATTTCCGATAATTTCAAGCAGATCTTCATCTCCGACGAAATAGAAACGGGGGAACGAAGATCTCTCCCTCTCCAAATATTCTCCTAGTGCTTTCTGAATTTTTCCTAACAGATCCGCTAGACGCTCCAACGATCTCTGCACACCTTGAATGTTCAGTACATCCAAGATTTTAGGGCTCTTGCTAACCCGCTTCATCAGTCCCAAAAACTCGGTGCTGATACTCTGGAACCTTGATGTCTCCATCGGCAACAAAGCTTTTATGTCTTGGCTGGACAGAAATATTCCTTCCAAGTACACCCATCTTCTCTGTACATCGATCCAGACGTCAAAGAGAGCTAAAATTCGGTTAAGCTTGTCATCCCAAGCGTTAGCTTCCTCTTCGAAAACCTTGTAGTACGGGGACAATTTCATAGCAGCAACCGAATTGATGTGTTCCCGCAACTTGTTGAAAAGGTCATCCCATCCCTTGATGAGCTTGCACTTATTTTGGTAATTCACGAGCTCCAACTCGTAGGTCTGCCAACTTTCGCGTACCTGCTTCAAGAACTCTTCTAAAGCCATCTCTCCTTGTGCCACAATGATCACATCTCTTAAGATCTTTTCATTCTTGAGTAAATCGATGTCCCAAACTTGGCCGAGAGTTAAATCGGATAATACCCAATTCACTCGAAGAGATTTCATCAAGCTCTTCCAATGACGTTCCTTTAGAGCTTCTGATTTCAATTCGATAATTAATTGATTCACCTGCAAGAGACAAAAGTACACAATAAAATTTGCTTACTCCCTAGGTCATCGTCATTAACGTCTGCAATATCAGATCTGTAGACGATATATATTCATCAAGATAGTTATACAGTAGGGATGTCATCACAAAAATAACTAGCGTGTACATGTTCCAAATTTAAAATTGACTTACTTTAGCAAAGCTTTGAAGAAGTCGTTTAACATGCTCATAAGATGCGTACTGGCGTAGCTTGGCTGGCAGCTCCTTCAGTTGTGACAGAAGGTCATCGATTTGCTTACGGATTTTCCTGGGCTGAATGCTCAGCCAAGGCTTTTCTTTCAGTTCATCAATCTGTTCCCAAATCTTGGACAATTCACTCCACACCCCCTTCAAGTCTTGCAGTTCTTCCAAGGCAATGCTGAAACGATCTGTGGTCTCACTACCAATACCTGAGACAAAATTACAAAAACAGGCATTAACCACATATACAAATAGGTAGCGGTAATATTGATGGAAAAATAACTACCTGAAATTTCTAAGGCTTCCTTAGCCCGTAGAACGTTGCTTCGTTCATCCTTTAGCTTCGTGTATCGGTTCTCGAACAGGAGAAGCTGTTTCAAAGCTTCTGAAGGCTTCAAATCTTCCTTGACGGGCTTTTCCTTTTCCCAGTCACCCAAGAACGTCATCGTGCGCCCTTCGACGGCCTTATCTTCGCTCATGATCTTTGCTTGCAAACTAGCGACTTGAATCTGAATCGAAGAATCTTTACGCTTCAGTATTTCCGAGAATGAGCTCCATTCACCCTCCACGCTGTCGATATGCAACCAGGAGTTCGGTAGCTGAAACCTCTGTCTTTCGAGAATTCGTTGACCTTCTTTGTACACCCCAACACGTTCTTCCCATTCAAACATTTTCTTCTTTAAAGTTTGAACGTAGGTTATAAGTCCAACAGCTTCAGAAGTAGATGAAGTCTCGATACTCTGTTGTTCCAGATCCGTTCGTGACTGAAAATGACAACAAAGAAATAAAATCTTCAGCAAATGCTTCCTTGACACCAGTTAAGTTAGAGATTGAATCTATCAATAAAATCAGCGTCTGTAGACAGACTACGATCACCGAAGTCAGGCTATTCCGAGATTTTCCTCACTTTGTATAACAAATAACTACGAAAACTATAAAAAAGCTCATTTACCCGTGCAACGTCGGAATGGAAAGCGGTCATCTGTGATCCAAGTAAGGCTGCGAATTTGGCCAAAGCGTCTTTATGCCAAGAATCGTACTTCAACGATACTTTTGATTGTACTTTTCCGTACTCGATAACGACAGGCCCAAAGGAACGCTTCACCTCCGCTGTATCGAAAGTACTGCGCGTTTGTCTGAAATTTGTGAGATTCAGGATTACGATCATTAGCTTCGACGTTTGCAAACTTTCGGTAGATAATAACACTATTGCCTGTACTTACTTAATGTCGGTGAGGCATTTCAACCATAAATGAATATCTTCTCCAAGTCGTCCATAAAGCTGGTCTGGTTGAAGATCCCACAACGATTGGTAACACAACCATTCATTGACATAGTTAGTAACTTCGGTCATTTTAGCTTCAACAGCTTTGTATGCGGCCTCCAAAGTTCCATCTCCAGCGGGTAGTTTTGCCAGAAGATCTTTGTAAGTGGTAGCTTGTCCTTTCTCAAGACCAACCTATTATTCAAACAAAACTTACATTGGAATCTGCATCACTCACTGAAACTGGAGATGCATCTCGCACTTTCACGCTTCGACGCTCAACGGAGGGTAATACATGAACTGCAACTTAGTTTTACCTGGTATCTAGAACTTTGAATCCTTGGATGAGACGTAGCAATAGCTTGCCAAGCTAGCAATTTCTGAAACAACTGCTGCCGTACTTCTTCAACTGCTGGGAAAACCCATAGGGTTTGCTGGGTCATTCTCATTTCAAGTTTCAGTTGCCCCAACTGCAAGGTAAGGTAACTTTATATTTCAAACAGAAATGGTACCAATCATGACATAAAAAGAGCTACACTTACATCCGGATCACCGCCGAGCTTGTGAGTTAATTTCTGGCTTTCCGTATCTTCGTTGTCATCCTCATTATCCACTCTTCCATCCAAACATGATGTCCACGCGGCAATACCAGCTTCTAGACGAACTGCAAGTCGCTTTTCTACCTCCTGATCAATATGCTGGACCCATTTACTGAGGTTGGCATATTGCTTCAAACTTAGGTCGTCCACTGCTTTCTGGATCTTAGCTAATATGTCACCAAAGGTCTTGGCGCTATATGCGCAAGTTTCTAGCGATTTGATATCGACGCTGACTTGAATTTCTATATTTAAGACTTCATCAACCTAATTGTAGCCAAAAGAAGTTATCAGACCATGACTATCACAGCAAAAAATGTTACGTTCAATAGAGGAACAAAGCGTCTCACCTTTTCAGCAAACTGGAAAACCGACTCCGACAGCTTTTTGACATACGGATCTAACTTGTAAGACTCCCATACAAGCCCCATACCCTGTACAAATGATTGAACTTTCGTCAATCTTCTTCCCTTCATATATTTTTATAAATGCATGTGCAGAACCAACAGAAAGGCATTCAATCACATACCTCAGATATCAACTGATGAACTTCGTGCCGTATTCCGGCCACAAGTAAAGTGACATTGGCTTTGTCTTCTATCTGTAAAATTCAATAATCGTCATTATCGCGAACAATTGCCATCAGTAGAAGAATCGCTAAATCATCACTTGAAGCTACAAATGCATTAATAAGTTAGATTCACATGCGATGCAACTATTAAGCAGTTTAGTTGAGGCATGGCGACGTTATAATGGACATGACCATCCACGCTCCCTAGATATCCAGCATGCATGCATAAAGCGTGCAGACTTCTACTTTAATCGACAGTTGCAATTGTGTTATTCGCGCCAAGCTCATGACTTTAACTTTATACACGTTCCCTCATCTCACAGTCAGTCCCACAAAATGCGCAGCCACCATTTCTCGCCGTGTGTAATTAAAGTTTAGGTTTGAGGGCCGGAAGCCTGGTTAGACTGTGAGCAGAGCTGCAATAAATTCTGACCTGCGTATTTGCAAAAATTTTACTCTTCGATCGCTATACCCAGAATTAGTGTATAGCAAGCATTAATTATATTATGTATCTATCACATCACAGACGAGACTTTGTTGTAAGTTACGTGAAGTTAACCAAATTTTGCTTTCTACGAACATATACTCAGTCACAGACGCATTAGCTTGTATATGAGCAAAATCATGATTGTAAAGCTACCTTTAAGTTCGTTGTGCTACTCCGACTCACAAGCTACATAAACAGAGGAAAACTCAATCAGTCATGTTACTAATTCATAGGATTTCTCGTCACGAAGAATGGTTGACATAAAACATTCCATGACTTATTTCTTATTTGAATGACCCAGTGACAATCGAGCAAAACTGCATGAGATGTGACGATCTGCTTGACTTTTAAAGTAAATTTACTACAACAGGAAGTCATATCCTTGTCTAGTGAGCAAGATGCATATTTTTCGAGAACTAACTCTACTACATGGTGCTAGCCGTAAAGTCGAGAATGCTTTATATAAATTTTACTTGCATTACGATAACTAGTGCAAACGAGATATAAGCGCATTTGTGGCCTAATCTTTTCCCGAACGTAGCGCAATTAATAGAACCAAAACAAACCTACATAGAAAAATAGAGTGAAAATCGAAAAAAGCAAGAGCTACTTTAAAAGGGGGTCAAAATTAACATGAGTTTAAAATGCGAATCAATCACTTTATATCCCCTGATAATTATAAAAAAAACTATTCTCTAAATTCCCCAAATTACTACATAATTTTTTATCGTTTGAAAAAGCTACCCGTAAACTATACGCAATTCAAAAAATAAAGCTGAAGTTTCAAATACCTTTTCCCACGATCTTTCGTAGGTACGAACACTTTCCATCAAAGATATGGCAAATGGGTACATTTGGTTAGCCTGATGAGCCTTATTCATAATAGCTAAAGGAACGCGGAATCCCAGATTTTTAAGGTGGCGCACCTGGAAGTATCGAGAAATTGCAATGAATATCCTCACTGATGGAAGGCATTTCTGGTGGAAATCATTATAAATCAGGGATACAAAATCGATGCTTACCTCTTTGGACAAAGTGATGATTTCAGGAAGAAAGTTTACTTTCAATCTTAGGAACTGCTTGCCACTTCCAGTGCGACTACGACCGTGTTCAATATCAAAAATACGACCACTGACTGACGCATCTTTCTGCTGAACTTTAGCAACCCACTCATCAAATATAGGCTGAACATTTAGTTTTATTCGGAAGCTGTCTCCATCACTCTTTAACCGCTGACCTGAAACGTGGATAAACATTTATAAGGAAACGGAAACATGTAAACAACGCACTTGTCCATGTAGAAATCACCGAAAACTTACCATCAACATGGTTTTCCCAACCGGATCCCAATATAGCTTCCACACGCCTGAGATACGTTGTAAGTTGCCGATCAATTTGTTTTGCCCAAATTATGGACCCAGAGACCGGAGGAATGTCTCGGTATTCACTCATTCTGTACGACTTACTCAAAGAGTACTGGGTCTAAAGAAATAAAATTGCATTTGCTCAATTTCAAATTATAGTGCTGTCAGGGATTGAAATCCAAAGTGCATTCTGAAGCAATTACCTTGAACTTTTCATGCAGAGTTTCAATATCATCTTTCACTCTTTGAATCAGCTGAGTCTGATATTCCCTAATAGCTCCACGGATTTGAGGGCGTACAAACAAGGCGTTAAACCTAGCAAAAATACGGAACATTTCGTTCGCTGATTTTGCTGTGGCAAGTTGCTCACGCAGGGCTGCAGTAATTCGTGCTTCGACAGTGTCAACCCTCTCGTTGTATCGCCTAACAGCTGCATCCCAAACCTCCTGACCCTCTTTGGTAATTTCAAGCACTTCAACTTCTTCAACCAAGGCATAGGCATTTGATACTTCCTACAGGTCAAGAAAACGAAGTATGAAAATTACCTACAGCCAAGATAGTACAGCTTGATAAGAGCAAGTTTACTTCACTTACCTCATTTGCATTGCCCTCAACCATGGTTTGCTGATCTGGTCTTAAGACTCGTTCGATTACAGATCTCAGCTGCTCATGCTGCCTTCGGAATTTGCGGATATGCTCCATCCGGCTTTGCAACTTCTTGTGGGCTGGGCTTACTCTCCAGATCATTTTCATCTCATCTCTCTTCTTCTTCATGATGTCTCTGTTTTGAAAATTAAACCGATTTATTAAGCTGTCATAGATACTGCTTTAACCATACTGCTTCATATACGTTGATCAGATCTGTAGACGTACCATCATGGTTTATCAATAAATGTAAATGTTATCATCCTGTCGTATATACATGCTGGTGTAAAACTGAAAACAAACCAACAAACTTACCGTAACAGTGCTTGCAACTTTTCGAATTCTTCATCCCATGTGTTGAAAATCTCGAAACTGGATGTCATCACACGCTCAAACTCATCGAATGGCACGACCATGAGTCTGAAAACATCAAATAGGATTTAATTTTAAAAGAACCTAAGCTTCAATCAAACTTTATTGATCACATCCATTAAGACTAACCTTCGAGTTCCGAGGATCTTCAGCAACTGAGAAGACAGATCTCTTGATATGGCTTCAACCAACCTCAAGGCACGCTGTATCGGGTACTTCGTATTTCTGATTTTCCTCAAATGACCAAAAATGCCTTGTAGAGCTACTCGAGCTTTATCCAGATCCGTAGCTGCCAACAAATCATGAATAGGAAAATCCTTCATCAAAGGGCTGTAGTCATTCACCGTAGCCAAGGCCTGTTTCAGACCGGTGTCTGTATCAAAAGACACGGTCGCATGGAACCGCTTTCCATGCCGTAATACTTCCAAGGTAAGTTCCACCTCCAAAGATTCTCGCTTCTCCTGTAGCTTCAACAAGGCTCTCTCCAGATTCAGCCAGAAGGATACTTCTTGCAGAGTAGTTCCACTCGACGGATCACGGTCCAGCTTTGTGACTTTCTGAATTTCCTTCACCCACCGATTAACTCCCTGTTGCAAATTGTTCAGAAACGTTGAATCATCCACATTATCCTTAAAGTCTGCTACTCTCGGCCGTCTGCTCTCTTGAGCACACAAGCTCACGGTTTGTGCCACCACTGGATGTATAGTTAGTGAGATTTCGGGGATATCAATGTTCTGCTGTAAATGCAGAAGGCCCATTTCCAGCTCAGCCATCTTCTTCTCAACGGACGGTGCCAGTTTATCACTTCCAGTATCCGCCGATCTTCCGGTTTCGTGCAGATACGATTTAAAATACGGCGCCACTGCCGTCGATATATAGGAATGCAAGGTTTCGTATGGAGATCCATCATTAAGGACCACCATGCGCAACTGTGATCCCAATGATTTATCAGACTCAATGTAGTTTCCCCGTTTAGTTAAAATTATTCCTGCAGCTCGAGTGCTCGTGAACCGGACTTCTGAGGTAATATGGAATTCATCCTCCCTGTCTTCATCTGCAACATTTCAATATGATAACGGTGAAATAGCTGTAACGGACTGAAACCCGGTGACGAATAGTGCACTGGCTAGCTATCCTATCGTCGGTGTAACTACCACCATCCTCGAATTGCGTCCATGCAGGTGCTCTACACTTCACCGTGTATGTATCTATGTTCCTATTCCACACTCCTCCATTCATACATATATTCCAGACTGACACGCACATGTATGTTCTCATCAAGCAGGTAGAATCAAATCAAATTTTAATTTACTCACCTTTGTTTGATATCTTCTGAACAAACAGGGAACGAACTTGAGGATCCGATACAAACTTCTTCACCACATCAACGGAATCACTCAATGCAGATCCCAAAGCTGCAGCACTAGGTGCAGTTAATTCCTCATCCTCCAAAACGTGCCCGCAAACCCTCCTCACGTAATTGATGACCGCAGTCCCATCAGCCAGAGACGGGGCCGGTAGCGAAGGCGGGCCGGAGGTCGAGTCCAGTGACCCTCCTTCCTGGTCACCCATCTTAAAACTTGTTCTTTCTTCTACTCATTCAAACCAAAAAGATCTGCAACAAAAAATAAGTCCACATTAAAAGGACACGAGTCAGCACAGCATGGCACTCCTCAAAACACAAAACATAATATATACACAATTGTTAAAGTCAAAGGTGTTATTCGGTTGGCAGCTGTCGCGCTCATGAATTTCAAATTTAAACTTAAAGAAGAAACTTGTAATAAATAATTTATACGAAAATATATAAACTTACTAATTTCATCCAGGCCACGTTTAACCAATCCAAACCTTTTGGATTGCAACCACGCTGCTTTTTAAACAATACAAATGTTTCAATTCTTCCGGGTAGTTAATAATTTAATTATCCTAAAATATTTGAGACTAGACCAAGCTAAATACCGATTTCTACTAGTTAAATAATACTTTCTGAAACTAATTCCAAAGTTAATTAAAGTTCACTGACTTTACTTCAGGAACACGCCTTCATCACGCTCGCTCTCCCACCGTGACAATAGTTGTAATAAAATACAGACGAGGTTCGCATCCAACAAGCCGACTATATGTCAAACAATGTATCCTTTCCGTGAGTCACATGAACTTCATCTCAGGACAACTCATCCCGCATCCCAAAGAGCACTGGACAATACGTAGTGTGAGAAGATGCCGCTATGTGATCGTCAAATTGCGGGAAAATTATATAATTTAAAAGTTTCGCACTGTTTAGGCTCTGTCTGTTAACCCATGATTGGAAAATGTAAACAAATCGGGCGCTGTGAATCTGCCGGTGGATTGTATTTCGGATAGATGAAAAACAACTACAGTTTTCGCACAGAAGAAAAACTATACTTTTCGCACAGAAAAAAACTACAATTTTCGCATAGAAAACAACTGAAGTTTTCGCTTAACAGCTACAGCAGTGTTTACGTAAGAATTCAGCCCGTTTGCAGTAATTACAATTAACTCTCTTTTTGCTGGAGTATGCAATAAATATTGCAATTTTCGTATGCACTATAAGCTGCTAATATCATCTCCTCATTTTGCGAACCAAGTAAGAGGAGGAGGTGATCTTTATCTTAAATTAAATCTGAAACTTATAATTGAGTTAAATTGACTGTTGAGGGTGCATAACTGCTAAATTATTTTACGCATTATCATATAACATTGTTTGAATTCCAGGTCATCATGGATCTCGGAACAGCCTACTCGCCAAACTATTTTTCTCTTCAAGACATTTTGGCTTCCCACATCCGTGTGCCGGTGGTAACCAAAGTCCCGATTCAGAATGTAGGATATTTGGACCCATCCTTGAATAGTGAACATTTACCTGAAGGATCTAAAATTGAGCTTCCTTGCTGGGCTGCTCAAGCCATGGCAGCCAAACACTATGTTACTACAGCAATGCCGAAAACCTTTAAAGAGTCCTACATGGAAGCTGTCAAAGCGGATCCCAGTGTTGTTGATTTAAACAAAATGTGCCCATTTTTTTACCAGTCCGGATTATATCTCAGTGCCTTGCCTGTAATCGACGCAGAGGAAGTAGGAGAAACTTTGCCCAAGGTCCTCCAGCATAGACTTCGATCCCTCACGGATTCTTTATCCTACGAAACGAAGCTTGTTACCTTGGATGATGATCCCTTATCCCAGAAAGGACCGGGTCTCAAGACAAATCATCTGGATTCAATGGAACATAAATTATTTGAAGATGCCAAAAAGTCTTATTCAGCTTTATCGAATTGGCTCGAGAAGAAGTGATTTTTCCCACGTCATGCTCCTAATCCTACCGAGTACCAGTATATTTAAGCCGTGATTATTACAGCCCATCCTGCTAACTTATAAGCAAGTATGAAAACTATCGGTTATAATATTTTTATGTAAGTGTATGCAAACATTTTCTCCCATGTTCGAGCTAGCTATCAGCTATATGTAATGTGTAAGGCTGAAATCTTTTGAGCATGTTTCCAGTATTGCAGTAAGTTGTAGCATGAAATTGATTATTTGTAATTTCTTGTAGATAATATCGTAAGGGAAAGTTCTGGAACTGTACACATCAACTGTTGACTTTAGTTGGTGAATGAAGCAGTTGCAGCTGCAGATATTAACACTCTCATTGTGTATAAGTGCAACCGATTTGTAACGAAACATTTGAAGGCGATGTATGGTAGTAAGATACAAACTGGCAAGCCACGATTATTGTTGAAAGGAAAATCTATTTTCTGAAGTCAACTAACTTTAGAATTATCGATTCCTCAATTTTCTGTTAAGTTTCCAATATCTGTAACTGATTGGATAGCGTCCTAAAGCCCCCGTTGAGAAAGTTTCGAGCAGTTCAACATTATATGTACAACATTGGAATTATCAAAAGTGCAAAAGCCTTGGAGAATTACATATTAGAATTGAACTTCTACCAGTTCCTTCATAAAAGTACTGATAAGCAAGATTATCTTTTCTAAGCTAGGAGTTCAATTAGTTAAAAAAAACGTTTGTAAACAGTTTCCAAAAATTATAGAAAGTACCTTATAATACTTAGCTTAACAACGTGTGAAACTTCAAAGGTTACATTAAAATTCTCTTCTAATAATGGAGATTCGAAATCTAATACCATGTCTCTGACTCGAATCAAGCTAACTAGGAAATCCAAGATACTTAGCATCAGTGCGAACCACGATGAGATTACGTACCGTGTGTTGCATCAGATCTGCTTGCGTTTGAATATCTCGCGCGCCTCTTTCAACCTATAACAGACTCCGATTCGTCCCGTCTGCCTATCGCAGCACAGCATCGCACTTGTTCCACTCTCTCTCCACTGTTGCGAGCGCGAGAAAAAGAGGGATCTTTGCCTTTCTTCGATCATTACTCAGCTCACAAGCGTTGCAGCGTTAAGCGGTTTGCATTGTTGCATAGCTTAAGTCTTTGTCTCTCTTTCAGTCTAAGTTTAATGTCTAAAGGTCAAAGAATGCAGCCATTGCAGCGCCTGAGGTCAACTTAGTCAGAAAAAATGACTTTTTTCAGTATAAAATTCGTAGCGTCCGTACCCTTTGACCTATGGACATTAAACTTAGTCTGAAAGAGAGACAAAGACTTAAGCTATGCAATAATGCAAACCGCTTGACGCTGCAACGCTTGTGAGCCGAGAAATGACCAGTGGAAAGAAGAAAGGTTTTGAGTTTTTCTCGCCACGCAGAACTGAGGAAACATACGGTATAAATTTAACGGAGAAAGCATTGTTAGAATACCTCTTGAAACTAATACTACACACTTCCGAAATGGGCATAAATTATGACTTTCATATCAACGATTTCGAATAGAAACAGTATTAACTCTTAATGTAGAATTCTAATAAAATTAGATCTAACAACATAGTCTATAACAACAATAAATAGCCTAAGCCAATTAACCTGCCACACTTCCGCCCTCATCTTCCGCCCCTCCCCAACTTACTTCAGATGGTGCGCATAACTGTAGGACGTATTCTGAAGAGTCTTCACTCACCACACTCTTCACGACGCCCTCTACTCTTCGCCCATCTTCCTCCACTTCCCCGCCCTCTACTTCCACCCTCTCGGACCCCACTACATCCCCATTAGGCTCCTCCCCTTCCCCTGTTGACCAGTCCATAATCATGCTGGCACAGACGTCCAGCACAAATGATTCCGCGTCCGAATCCTTTTTCTTGTCCTCCTTCCTTTCTTCCATTGGAAGTTGAATTCCATATTCGGATCTGTAGGGGAAAAATAAAAATAAATAATTATAGTCTCTCTTTTAAACGAATAAAATACTCGCGAATCCTCTCATCCTGCCACCACCCTTCAAGGAATTAATAATCAAAATCATCCCTCCATCCCTCCGCCCACTTGACTCCAGCAAGTAAAGTGTCTTTTACAAACACGAATTTAAATTCTAACCTCCACAAACTTCCCTTCAAGGGACCCCCTCAATCAGCCAACAGTTATCCAGTTTACAAAAAAAATCAATAATCCACCGAAATCATGGCGGCAAGAAAGTGGTACGAACGGTGGAAGTGGAGGGAATAATCCCTCAGGGTTAAATAATGGATCAAATATGTGCAATCAAATCATATATACACACAGGAGGGGATTCAGAGTATCCATTCTCAAGCCCAATCCCTCAAACCACCGCCCGCAGCAACTGCCTCCAAGACTTCGCAAACTACACGATTCTTTTGTCATATATATATATGTGAGAAAGGGCTCGAGTGTCAGTTTAGAGTAGTGAAAGCTAACTTACCCTGACTCCATTATTCCTTGGTCTACGCCGGGATTCCCCTCCGCCGCCTCCTTCCAGTGGGTTTCTGGCAAACCCCAAAATTTATCTTCACGGACAACCTTACCCACGGGAAGGTCCAGACTCTTGAGCCATTGCCGAAGGATCCAGGACCCACCCTCGTCCCAAGTTGGGGGTTGGCTCCAGCCGCTACTACCCGCCAAGCTCCCCACCTCGGCATATATTTTTCTTCGTTTTGATGGCGGCCCTGGGCAGGGCTCCTCCTCACCAGACGGGGACGCTCCTATGAGCAAAAAAAACTTTATGAGTTACATCAAGAAACCCAACGCTTGAAGCGTTCCCTAAGACACAAGCTCTATTTTTCCATATAATAGCTAAAAATCAATCCTCACTGCCTTAAAGGTTGAAGCCGCCAGATGCCATCAAAAAAAGTAGTTGCTAATCCTCCAAGTCTAACCTTAATGATTATTTCCAATCAAAAACCGAAACTTACCTTCTCCTCTGCTCAAATTTGTAGCGTTGAGAAAATCCCAAGCCTGGTAGATGAAGTCACCTTGGTCATCCCAGTCAGCAAATGAGGAAAAGTTTGATAAACTTTCTTCATCATCCCAGACAGCCTCTGCAGTGCTCACTCTGAAATCACCACATAAATATCACAACATGATGATTAGACGTTGTTAGAGGTGAAAATGTAATAACGCTGGGAATCACATCAAAAATTTCAGCATCAATGCAATCGAAATATGTGCATGTAAACATTTGATAAATTTGTTAAATCCTTAAAAATATTAAAGGGTCTGCGAAATAAAAGTGTGCCTGTGGATGTGCAGAATCTCTAGGATCTGGGAATCTGCAAGGATCTGCACAAATTTTGGTCAAGAACGGGATCTGCGGATCAGTAGTTTCAGGATCTGAACTTTAGCAACAACCAAATCAATACAAAAAATCTACTTACGATCCAGAATCCAATAATGGTGCGGCTCCTTTGCTAGTTTGCTCGGCTCGGATGAAAATACCCTTTCCCCGCTGCCAAATGTGCGAAAAATTCCCACCCATGTGCATATCTTGGCACATAACGAATCTGGTGGCTAAAAATTTGCTAAAACTTATTTTCGCTGGACCCTTTTCTCCTCCTTTTCCCATCTTCCTCAACTTCCCCATTTCTATCTGCTATCCCTATAAAATTTTGCTCCTAAAAACTCCGGTAGAACGTCGACTCATATGAGTTCAAGCACAACTAACAAAAGTCGTACGGGGACATTCTCAAATACAGGGTGTTTCAAAACTTATGTTCCCTTTTCCGGGACATCTAGCGGCTGTTCCTTGTACTCCATGGTCATAGAGCAAAGTTCATCTTGTAGATGAAGGTTCAAAGTTTTGTTTCATGTCAATGACCTCCATGTCAAAGGTCACTTTCATGCTATGGCGCGAAATTCAAAAATGGAAAATTTTCCGCAATAGCGGAAAACAATCCAGAGTAATCTTTGTGTGTACGGTGGTTATTGGAAACAAATTCGATATTAGCGGTTCAACGTAACTTTAGAAGACACTTTTAACGACCTCCTTCATGTAAGGCATCGATTCGTCGTTGGTAGCGAACTTTTACGGAAGAAAGTGAACAAGGGAGAAGAGGTGGTAGCGCACGAATTTTGGAGCGCCCGCCTCTCTCTTCCGTAAAAGTTCGATACCAACGACGAATCGATGCCTTACATGGAGGAGGTCGTTAAAAGTGTCTTCTAAAGTTACGTTGAACCGCTAATATCGAATTTGTTTCCAATAACCACCGTACACACAAAGATTTCTCTGGATTGTTTTCCGCTATTGCGGAAAATTTTCCATTTTTGAATTTCGCGCCATAGCATGAAAGTGACCTTTCACATGGAGGTCATTGACATGAAACAAAACTTTGAACCTTCATCTACAAGATGAACTTTGCTCTATGACCATGGAGTACAAGGAACAGCCGCTAGATGTCCCGGAAAAGGGAACATAAGTTTTGGAACACGCTGTATTGCTATCAAAAACCGGCCAATTTCTCATATCGAAATTTGAGAATGTTCCCTTCCCCCTCGTAATATGCTTTTGTAAAGCTCAAGGTATAGAGCGGATATATTGTCTGACCCAACCTCCCCCCTTATAATGCATATCGACATTTCAGAATTTTCCCTAAAACATCGTCCACGGGAAGGAGATGATAAGCACCGTGTCCAGCACATTCCAAGGAAACTCCATGGAATGTCCACATGTACGGCGCAACCAGCTTCAGCAAAATGCATTTAAGCAGTGCAGTTATGTGTACCAGCTTCCAAACAACATAGCGGGTGGGTTTTGCACGGCGTCCCACAATTAGCATCGAAAGTTTTCGAAAACTGATGATAAAGGGAGGATGGAATGCGGGATATGCAAATGAAGTTCAGGAGGATACTAATTTTGTATTGGTTTCCAGGGTGTGCCGCTGAATTCCCTTTTTATCTTGTTTGACGGTCGTCGTGTCAAGGATGAGGAGATACCAAAGCAGGTAATCATGGTGACAATTTTAAATCCACTTTGTAGTAACTGAAATGCATTAAATGGGGATTTTAGTAGTGCAAAGCTCTATCTTATTTGGTTGTTTGATTTTCAGCTTGAAATGGAAAACGATGACGTTATACAAGTGTACCAGGAGCAAAATGGTAGGAGAAGCGATGCTTCAGAACTTTAGGGAGATCCTAGATACTGTCGTACAAGTGAACCAAGTTACCCGGGTATCACAAACCTCTACCCGGGTAATTAGAGGTCAAGCAATCTCGGGACCATGATTTTTGAATTTTTGATACTTTTTTGGTCCTGATTGCAAGTTTTTGTCAAATTCGAGTACTCCAATCTTATTTGAGAGCTATTTGACTGAGACGAAAATTTCTTCGTTTTTAAACATTTGAAATCCCTATAGAAAGTAATAGGACTTCCAAGGGACGTGCCCTTGTTTCTCACTAACAAAATTTTTCCCGGTCTGGGGACTTTCGCATTTTTCTTAGTTACCATGAGTACTATGAGTGCGCAAAAGCTCAAAATTTGCCGAGACTTACAGTAATACTGCATGGCTTGTCAGAAAACTTTCGGTTCTCCACTACAGCGGAGAACCTGCTTGCGCGTGAGAATCCCAATGCTTCTCTTACGGGAGCGGGAAATTCTACGATGACACTCACTTTTACTTTTATTTCCTGAAAATTTCCGGACTGTTAGAGCACCTTGCACCCCGGATTATTGTGTGCAGAAGACTTAAGATGTGTTTGAAAACAAAAAACACGAAAATCCGCCAAGAAATAAAATTTCCACGGCATTTAAAGAAAGAAAAATGATTTCTGCCTACACGAAATGTTCCCGTGCTTACACGTTATGTATGCAGAAACAAGCTCTATGGCCCAGTATACATCAAAGCGCAACTCATTCTCTGAGACACAGCGTGTAGCTTGCGGGTGGACTGGAAGAGGGATGAATAATATACACAGTCCCGTCGTAGAATACTCTAGCTGTGTAAAAGAAACAGCAGCTGTGCCCAAAATGCCACAAGACGGGTGGCCGTAGCGTACAAGAGCTGTCACCACATGAGCAGGAACGCGGGAAAGTTGGACGTTAACGTTGTTCTTACGTATACCTTAAAAGTTATAAACTTTAAATAAGTTTTCCCTGCAAACATGAAATGCTGCGTTTCCTTGCACCCCGGATTGTTGTGACCCATAACATGTAGTTATGATTTGTAAAAACAACTAGTAAAATCCATGCGTAATTAAAATGTCCACGGCATTTTAAGCAAGAAAATAGGATTTAGCTTACACCTAACGTGGTAGGTGACACCATAAGTATGCTAGAACACAAGAGCAGCGGTCTAGAGTACAGCACATATCCCTAATGGTTGGTGACAGTAGGTGCACGCTTACTTGAGACTGATACAAGAAAGCAGTGCGGGAAAGGAACGTAACCTATGACGTAGTATTTAGCGGTAGCAGTAGTGGAGGACGGGTGGTGCTTGGGGTAACAGGGTGCGTAAAAGTTAAAAGGTTTTCTGGGGTGGCTACTTTCACTTTCTCATATCTAGTGTTGAGGCTTTATAAAAAGGTTGTGCACATTTTAACCATGGATCGATTTTCAAGCTTTGAAGCATTTTGCCAGCATCGCAAGGAGAAAAAAGCAATGGAGAAAATACGGAAAGCAGTTCTCGTAAAATGTTTATTGTGCAAACAAAAACTGCTTGGAGATCATTTCAAATTAAAGTGTTGCAGTCGATATTGCTGCTCCGATTGCTATGAACGGATAATTAAAAGCACGGGTTGTAGGTACTGCAGCACCATCATGATACAGAATGATGTTATTCCAATCATGTAAGTTGTCTTTTCTTGTTAACTGCAAACTTGCAATTCTTTAATACATATTATTCATTTACTACAAACCAACTTCTTCATTAGCACCGCTTCTCGCATTTCTGAATCGAGTTACTCGCAATGTTATTATATTTAGTTGGATTCGGCATTGGCAAAAAGGCTTTATCTGAAACTGGACATTTGATCAACACTATCATTCTGGCTCAAACGTGCCTCACGTGTAGGTAGCCTAGTTGCCCTACTTAATTGCATCGAATATCTTTATGTAAAATCCTTAAAATTCAATAGTTTCAATTAGTTACACAAGTACTGGGATATCAGAGAAAAATTCTAGGCTCTCAGTTTATTTAACCTTGTTCGGGTGTAGCAAGTAGCAGTTAATATGCAACGTTAATTAAAACAGTGTTAATTTTTTTCTTGACAGCGCATCATCAACGGATTCTGGGACGGCAAAAGCGGATCAATCAGGATCCAAATCTGTTCATTCCAAAACAGGAGGTACCAGCTCTGGCAAAAAGTAAGTCAAGATGAGAAATAGGAATTTATTTTAGTTTTTAATGAGCAGTATCATATGGACAACCATTCAAGCCATTTTTCATAATTCTACCTTCTTTAAGCTGGAAAAGCTGAATTTACGATCGTTTCGACGCCAATGAAAGGCCTTATTACTACTTAATCAACATAATTGTGCTTTCTAGCAAAACAAATATAACGATTTAGTTTAAACGTGAATACGCTAACTTCCGAAAATTTTGTTTTTAGGACAGTGGGCGGCGGAAGTTCGGATGCGGAATCCATGTACAGCACTACAAGCGCGTCCACAGATGATATGCAGGCTTCCCTGCAGAGGTACTCCCCAATTGCTGCTCACACATTTAAACGTAAGTTACAATTTCTAGGCTCCCACACCCGCATTTTCCACTGATTTCTAGCAATAACCTGTGCAGTACATTCGACCTTCACATTCGGAACCTATTGTTATACTTTCAGATTTTAGCAAGTGGAGGGTACCGGACGAGGCAAAGAAGCGAAATGCTAAGGGAGAAGCTGCGGGAATGAACGCCAGGAAAAAGCAGAAGACTGCAAATAAGACGGCTGTTTGTGCAGGTAAAATATTATTGCAGATCAAATGTCTACAGGGGGACTGCGCACCCCCATGTTTTTATCGTTCTGAAGGAGTGATTCTAATTAAAATATTATTTTTAACTCTTTTTTCTAGATGAAGCGCCACAAGAAGACTCAATGGATGATGAATGAGCGCGGAGGAGGAGAGAATACGGATCCTGCTGTTTCGTCTACTGTGAAAAGCAAATCGTCACGGGTAGAGTTCAAGTACACTGGTAATGTAATCTTTCCTTCCTTCAGATTCGCCTTGGGATTGATTCTAAAAACAAATGAATAAAAATTCGAGTTTAAATTGATTCCAACAATGCGTGACTTAAAATGCTAAAAGCACATCCGATTATTAATTGCTCACTTGACCCAAGTTAAAGCCACATGTGGAATCTCACTCATTACATCGGAAGACAGTTGAAGACCATCTTTCCATGCAGCGCCTTGGAGTTTTAGACCAGTCAGGACAAAATTAGTGCCCTTGCCCCCTACTACTACATCCAAAATTAATTCTTCGATTGACCATCCATTGGCTTGAGCTACGGATTGCCTGGTAGCTGTGAAGTATGCCTCTGGGTTGAACAATCCTCCAAGCCAAACTGGTGTACTCTTTCTACTTCCCAGTGGCGATCGAGGAGAAGGTGATGAAGAAGATCTTCTACTCTTAGAAGACGGCGGTGAAAGTCGTTCGACTGAATTAGATGTTGTGTATCCATTCAAGGGTAGGCTTGGCTTCAGGTTTCGGTCACGTCCTGCATCTGCCGGGCTGAAGTTGTTCTGGGACGGAAGAGGGGGCATACCACACTGTTTCAAAGCAGCCGGCGTAGGAACTGACAATCTGTGACCCATACTCAAATGGTTAGATGGAGCTCCGAGACGAAAATCCTCTAATTTTGGTGCAAACATGTTCTCACCTACAAATCAAACGCTGCACAATAAGTTGATGGTTCAACAGTTACTGAAATTATTGTAATGTATTAATGGTCAACAACGCATGAAATTTGTACCCGAAGTTTCCGCTGAATTTGCAGATCCAGGGAGCTTGCCAGAGGGCGTCTGGACGGAGCTTGCTGATTCAGGTACGGCAGGACTGGATCCGTCAAGCCTAATAATTCCTAGATTGGACAATCGACGGCGCAGTTCTTCTTGTTTTCTTTCTGCCATTGTTGGTGTTGGACTCCATGGCCTAAGAGGTTTACCTGTTAAGAATACATAAAGTGTCAAATGTCACAGTCCATAGTCAAATAAGCTTTATAAATCTTTTTAAATCTCTGAATTAATACCATTGGCAGCACCATTTAATTCTTCGTTCAGTACAAGATCTGGTGTCAAACAATTTTCCGGCAAAGGCGGAAACGGCAAATTTTGAGGAACGAGTGCTGGAGGTGCCTCGTCATCTCCTTCTGATTCCACAGGCGAAATCTTAGGACTCTGCTCCGTTTCAGGCCGAGATGAATCTGCGTCTGACCTTCCTCCTTGCTGTCTTTTGCGGTACTCCAGAATCGATAACTGCAATGCAATATAAAAGTGCATTAAAAAAACCGCACAATGCAGGGCAAGTAAACTAATGTTATGAGTTTCATGTACATATTCTGTATTAACCTTTCGTTTCACCGGTTGGAATGTAGTAGACTCTCTGAGACCATTGGTCTGAGCAGCAACTGAAGATTCAACCCCTGCAGTATCGTCAGAGTCTGGCTTGCTCTTATTCTGTCGAAGAAGCCTATCTGCAAACCGTTGGATTGGATTATTTGACGTCACATCAGATCTCGGACTCCTATCTGGATTGATATTATACTGATGGAAAGGCATATCAATTCCGACTGGAGCATTGCAAGTCAGTGTAGGAGGTCCTCCGCCCGGAGAAAAGGATGCTATAGGCAACCTGCTCGTGGATTTATCCACGCGCGGATCACTGAAAGTAGTCTCGGGTCCACTTGCTTGCGTTATCTGCGCAAAATTATCCGTAAACTTATTATTAGACGGATTTCTAACATATTCCCGGACTATGGCTTCTTTGACGCTAGAAGGTGTCCCAACAGCGCTAATCGGTGGTGTAACTGGACACAAGTTGGATGCCGCAGGAGATTTTCCTTCTGTCTGATCCCATCTACTTCTTTTCACAGATGGAGTTACCGGGCAATCATTTTTTTCAGGTGAAGAATGGGCTGATTTCGCAAGTTCCTTTTCCGAGGTTTCTGAGATGGTTTGATTCGACAATGATTTTAGCTGCAGCAATTCTGGAGTAAGGGCAACTTCGTCTAATTTTTCTCCACTGCTTTCCTGTACGATCTTTTCTTCTACCAGCGCGCTGTTGTCCAGACTTTCACTGTCCATACTTGTTTCGAGAGATTCTGGTGCTGAACTGCTGGTGATATCTTCCAATCTCGGTTTCTTTGACGGTTCTGAGACTATCCCGCTTTTCATTTCACAATCCAAGTTTTCGTCATCGCTGGTTTCCACGCTACGTCCGTCCAGAGAATGAAAATCAATCCTGTCCTGATTCAATGGCGTACTAGGTGATTCGCCATCTTTCTCTTCTACATCTTCATTAACGAACTGATTCGTTGGCGTAGATGGTGGTGTATTTGAGACTTCAGAAGACATAGATGCTCGTGCCAGTCTTCTCTTCTTAAGAGGAGCAATATGATCTCCACTTGGACTGACTGAAGGAGACTCGGGACGAAAGTTGCACATGTTGTTGATTGTTGATGGATCAGTTTCTTCACTTATAGCTTGTCGAAGCCACCTTTTCTTCGCAGAACCAGAATCCATGTTCCCCAGGGTTAAATTCAAATTGCAGCTACTGGGGAGCGGGGACATGCTCGCATGCCCCGGCGATGCTGACGATGAAACAACAGTCGGTGGAGCTACCATGGTTGAGGTGGCAGAGCTCGTCCTTCTGATATATTGTGAAGGCAATGGTGATGTTTCAGAGACTGGCGCGGGTCCAGTGTTATGAAATACGTGTTCAACTTTCTCGTTCATCCATTCTGTCATGAGTAGCTATAAATTTGAAAATGAAGTTTCAGTTTTGAAGTTAAGCAATACGACACTTGTTTAACTTTCAAATCTAAATCGATCAGTAAATGCCGACGGTGGGGGTATAGCTGCTCATGCTGCAGACACGTTCAATAAGAAAAGCTTACCTTTTTCGTTTTAGGGAACCGAAACGATGCAGATGACCCCTCCCGCTGAGGCGACATGGACGCGCTACAAGCTTCATCTGCGAAATTTATATCAGACTCGGTGGACGTGGACCTTAGATCACCGCCTGATCCCGAGTTCCGTTGCGCAATCATTTGCGGCTTCAATAGAATTTTGTTTCTGCTGCCCGAACGACCTCTTCTTTTTCTAAAGAAATGAAACGAAGAGTTAAGATGCTTTTAAACTATGGATACGGCAGCTATATTCATGATATTACGGAAAATGCATACCCTTTCTTTCTAGCAGGCGCAAATTTAACCGGCAGTACGTGCTGCTCGCTGCAATCCTTGTCATCTTTCTTGTCTTTCTCTTTGTCTTTCTTTTCTTTTAAACGGCATTCTTTCTTCTTTTGAATATTTTCCATTCTCTCAATGAGCTTTAAAACAGATTGGAGCTTTCGTTCTTCTCGTGACTGAAAATATTGAATTAACCATTTTATATTGCATTTAGCTAATTGGCAAGTGCAATTGCACTGTTAGTAACTTTAATACTTACAAGTTTGCTCGCGTCAGAACTCGACTGACAAGGAGCACTGCTTGTGGTAGGGGTAATTGTCATTTGGGAAGTTGATGAAGAATCAAGAGATGAGCTTCCCGACCTATGGCGCTGCTTACAAGGTGTTTCTGATTTAATCTTCTTGCTACTCGCTCCTTCATCCCCGCTGGACCCTAGAGAATACCGGATTCGCTGGGATCTTTCCTTCCGACTGCTAGTTAGAGGTGTCGAGGAGGCTACAGGAATTGGGTTGGATGCGCTCTCCTCCTCATCCTTTACTGATACATCCAGCAACACTTGACCCGTTTCCATGTTACTTGCTGCCGTGGATGCATTTGTAACTGCTTCAACTTGTAACTCGGCTGCCTTATCATACGAGTCTTCTGGGGTAGTTTCAACGCTTACACTGGGTTTAAAATCACCGGTAGAATCTTTTTCGACTGCTGATGCGCGTCGAGAGCTAAACCTTCGCCGTCCACCGTTGTCCTTACTCCTAAAATGCATTAATTTACAATAAATATACAAAGTAAATCTATGTTTCTGAAAGCCTTTGTCTCAACACGTAGAAGATATTAAGACTAATACAATAACTTACTCTGAGTTGTTTTCGGAATCAGCATTAGCAAGAAGTCCGTTCTTTCTGCGCACATCAGTTGGACCTCCGCCACTCTGTGTCATAGGAATTGCACACACAGAATCCAAGCCTGGTCCAGATTTCGCTGCTATTCCAGTGTTACTATCACCTGAGCTCATTTCATTACCGCAATTAGCGCAAGGTAGAGACTGTCCAGTAACCACAAAACTGCTAGATGTAGCGAAAGAATCTCTCTCATGTGGGATTGTAATTTCTTCGTTAGCTTCAATAGAGCGAATCGTGACAACATAAACGTGAACTGCTCCTTTCCCCACGGTATGCTTTATCACTGCATTCGGACAGCAAGACCTCCGTATAAATCTAGCAGCATTTCCATACTGCCGGCAATCAATACTAATGCATAACCCACTCGATGGAATTTCATGAAAGAAAGTAAACGGCTCGGGATAGACTTCTTTAGGGCTTACAGTTGTAAGCTTTCGGCTGCAAGATTTCAGATCAAGTTCAATTAGGTTACGAAATTGAAAAGCACTAGAATAAGAATTATATTTCAAATATGCCGAAAACATGACTTACTTTCCAGGCACATACTGAGAGAGAGTTTTAAATTTTCCAATAAATTCTAAGACTGCACTGTTGCTTTCAATTTTCTGCTTTGCGACGATAACTTTCAACGTATTCTCACTGTTTAGGGGGATGTTCGAGACATCCCATACTTGGTCGCCGATATTTTTGGTGAAATCAGGAGAGCCTTCAGCAGGAGATTTCTGTAGTTTGGCGCGTAACTCTTGAGAGTAATGACACGCAATAGCTTCATCGTAGCTATCCAGCCACGAAGACGACGAGTATGGACAACTACCTTCAGGATATTTTAAGCAAGTTCCAGGAACTGATGATGCTGGCGCATCCGTGACGCCCGTTTTCCCAATATCGGTAGCTTCTATCTTCATTCCGTTAGGACCTGGAGGATTAAAACTTGGATTGCCACAGGGCGACATGAGATGAGGAGGGCTAAGGTCGCCATTGGTTAGCGTTCGCAGTTGCTGAAATGACAAAAATGTGAACATTAGTTAAGGTTCCGAATACTGCAGAATCACGACAACTAAAACGGCGTGAATAAATCATGAGTCTACTTTACCTGCTTCCTTGGAGCCTTTGTCCGTTTTGCTTCGTTAAAATTCAGGGATGCACCAGATTCCAGAGGCTGCTCATCCGATTCATCAGGCCTGAAAGTATCATCTTTGTCATCTCCAAAGGAAACTCGATCGGAGTGAGGCTTGACATCATCGTCGTGACAGCCGTTTAAGGGCGACGAGGGATGACTCCGTATTCTCTCCTCACCAGTGATATTACTGATGTCTTCTGTCTTTATTAGCAAGCTAGGATCGTTACTGCTTCTACTACCAGCATCATTTCCGGTTTCATCTGCATTAACTTGACCCTTATGTTTTCCTATGAAGTTGATCCTTCGCGTGTAAGTGCGTTTCACTCTGCCTTCCACAGACTTTCTTCGTCTTCCAGGAGCGGAATGAATGCCATTTCGCATTTTATCCTTCTTCTCTTGATGAGTACCAGGTATTGCTCCACCAGACTTCCTCCTTCGTCCTGTGGGAGTGAATTCATTCTCACTTTCGCTAAAAGCGAATCCGTTGGTAATGCTTGGACGACCTCGTTTCTTTGGCTTCACTCCTGGAAACAACTCAGTAGGGCTTTCGCTAGTTGGGGATTTCAAAGGACTGACAGGTGAAGGATTGGCACCGGCAGAAGTTGGGGAGTTGGCTTTTGATGGGCTTACGTTAGCGTCGTGAAAAACGTTGAGGCTGCCCGGAATGGACATCATAAGAGTTGTATCGAATGCCAATCCTCGCTTCATAAACTCTCGTTTCCTGAGTTGAATAGATCGAGCTCGCGATTTAAACACCCATCGGGGCTCGCACTGCTCACAGAAGTACACTTCCGGAATCTCAGTTCTATCGATGCCCATACAGTCAACATGCTGCCAAACAAAGCACTTATCACAGGAAATCATGTAACCATCGTCATGAAGGTAATCGCAAATACACCGAGTAATGCCCTCATCTCCGCCGTTTGGATTTGAACTATCATCATCAAGACTTCCACTGCTCCCTGGAATTTCATTGCCTAAATCAACGGGAGAGCATTGCTCCGATTTCTTCAAGCTGGAAATGTCATCCATGCTATGATGCCCCTTCAAACCAACGGACTTGGGTATTCTTTTCAGTTTCAATTTTGGTGCCTTCTTGACACGAACTCTCTTTTGCTTCGGCCGATCGGTTAATTTCAAAGAGCAGCCTTGGTCTTTTTCTCCCATAGGATTAGACTCATCCAAGAACCTCTCGTTCCTAGCATCCCTTACATCTTGGGATGCCTGTGTAAGCTCAGGGCTGTTAGAAGGTTCTCCGAACTTGGCAAAATGATCCCCGTCGTCAGTTTTGATTTTCGCGTCTTTAAAACTGCTTTTCCTTCTTCGAGATCCACTTACTGGGGGATGAAGCTTCCGGGGGGAACCACCGCTGACTCCAGCCACTTTTCCAACGTCATTTATATTTCGCTGTTCCAATTTCGAGTTGATATTACTGATACATAGGGGAGATACACACTGTGGTAACCCAACCTGTTGTAATACAGTTTTTCCTTTAGGGCTAACACTTTTACTGCTTGTAGAAAATGAAGGAGAGGAAACCCCACTTAGAGTTCCTGGACTGTTGCTACTACTTCCGCTGAGAACAGGTCCTGTTTGCCGGATTGGCGGCGGTGGGTGATAGATGTAGGGTGTTATTACAGGTACCGCTGAGCTCATAATTGGTGAAGATGCGGATGACAAAGGAACCGGCTGAGCGACGTAGTTATGATCTTGAAGCACTACTTCTAATGGAACCCTACAAGGTATTGGCCGAATCGACACGTGGTGTTGGGATTTAGGAGCAAGAGCCAGGACGCTTGGTCGAGACATTGGCGGTGTCCACGGGCTTGGTGAGGATTTGGACTGGACAACCGATACATGGCTTCCTTCACGCACAGGATGATTTTCAGAGATAGTAATCGGCTGTTCGCAAATTACAGATTGCTGTATAATTGATTCACTACGAAACTGGGGTTGCTGCTGATGAAGTAACAAGGGTAGCTGAATCGCAGTAGCTTTCTTGTGAACAAATGATGATGAATCTGCTGGGGTCACTGTTTGAATAGTGCATACAGTTCCGCCTGATGATGAAGTCGTTAATTGGGATGGCTGCGAAGAACTTGAAGCAGTTCCGTCAGACGTCGATGCCGTCGTCGTTACATCTCCTCTGCTAATTGCTGCCGCTTGCTCGGCAGCGGCTTCCAACGCAGCAGATACAACGGCTTCCAAATGTACAAGCATGCTACTCATTCTGGTCTTACGCTTGACGAAGCCGATGAAATTTCAGCACGTATGCTTAGCTTTGCTTCACGACGATGTCGCCAAATGCTGGACTTGCGGAATTCTTCATGCTTGTTGAAATAATGAATTTTGGCGGTCAGAGCCTGAAAAACGATTTGAATTCAAAAATTAACTCCCACACAATCAAATTTCAACTACGCAACCAATTCGTCAATTTCGCATAACACATTAAATACGAGATATAACTACCTCAAAAATAAAATACAATATGATTCATTATGCAAATCACTGAATTCTAATCCTGATCATGCTACCCAGAAACTGTCACGTAGTAATTAAATTAACAGAATACAGTACAACTCACGTAGTTTCTAAGATCTAAAAAAATCCTCTAAAATGACTCCTCTTCCAGTACACATATATATATATATTGCAATTTGCAATACATAAGTGTAAATTTAATTTTTGCAGCCACTATGGCTAAACGAATTCACAGTCACTTAAGCATGTGCATATATATTCAAAGGGTGAAACAATACGTGAAGCACGGAGGAGTTTTTGGTTTGGATTGGAGGATGACAGATGAGGAGGAGAGGAGCGACTGGAATGGATGAAATTTAGTACTCCAGCACACGTTTCTAGACACCAGAGCAGTGGCAAATGTGTATGCACGCCCTTGACCACTATAGCCCTAGCTGATTGTCCTATAGTAGAACGGGGGTTGGGCTTGCACAAGCCAACTTTGGCACTCACCCTTACCACTTATGCTATATGGTTTCAATTAACGGTCTTTTTGGTTTGCAAAGGCATGTCGCGTGTGAGCGGCTTTAGTATAGTGGAGAAGGGTGCAATAGGAGGTGATCAAAAAGAGTTAATGTAAAAGCCGGTTTTAGTGAAGTGAGAAAACAGTTTTTATATATATTAATATTACATTTAACTATTATTATTTTAATAAAGTGAGGGAAAGTTAAAGGATTTGACTTGGATGGAAAAGCTGCGTACAAACACTTGGTTGCGAATTTGCAGTTTCCGTCTAGTTATCCAGTTGGCTGTCTTTTAGGCTGTGTGGATCTAATCAATTGCATTCCGCAAGAAGGATATTTAGAACTTTATCCTACTGGTGAAATTTCCGATCTTTACGTATATGTTCTAGCTAATCCACGACCCCTGCCCTTCCGTATACCAATGCAACCGAAAATATTTAAACTAGAAATGCATATCCATCAAGCCGCTAAAAGAGGTCGTTCAAGTAGCAGGATCTTCAACGGTCCAAACCGCTTGAACGTGCGACGATTCTGAGCCGAGTTATTAATTAAATTAATTAATTAATTTACTTGGAATGGGTGCGGGGATTTCAGCCAGTACTCTCCTGACCGCGGATCTACACTTTTGGCACATATATAAAGGGCGCGCTCCTCCTCCCTAGCCATTCAGTGTTCGCTCTTCCTCGTGGTCGGACCTCTACAGTATTGCCCCTCCCTGGTGGTCCCCTCAGTGCTCCTCTCAGTGCTCCCCTCAGTGCTCCCCTCAGTGCTCCCCTCAGTGCTCCCCTCAGTGCTCCCCTCAGTGCTCCCCTCAGTGCTCCTCTCAGTGCTCCCCTTAGTGCTCCTCTCAGTGCTCCTCTCAGTGCTCCTCTCAGTGCTCCTCTCAGTGCTTCCCTCAGCAGTAAGTTCAAATTTAAAAAGTCTTTTTTTACGTTTTTTATTTATATATTTATTTATTTATTATTTATGTTATCATTTGATTATTTATTTATTTATTCTTCTTTTTAAGCATTATATATTTATCTATTTATGTTTTGATTAACTCATTAATTTGTTTGATTAATTTACTAATTATTGAATTAATTTATTTAATTTGTTTAAGTAGTATTTGATTAATTTACTAATTATTTAACTAATTTATTTATGCTTTATTTTATTTCTAATTTTATTTTTTTATTTAAATCATTTAATTATGTATTTTATGTTTTATTACTTATATTTTATAAGTTTTTTATTTTATTTTTCATTAATTATTTAGTTTATTATTTATTTTTTATTGATTATTAAATTTTACAGCTATTTCTTAAGTATTGTATTTCGTTTCGAGTTTTGAGGGATTACCATATTGACTCGCATGCTTTTAATTTGTGTGTATTTGGTGTTGCAGATTTTCGGTTGAAGGATCATGAGGCAACACAGGCCCGCGTTCTCTACACGTCCCATCTCTGGCTTTTGGGATCCATATTGAATGAGTCCGTTGATAGTGGTCAAGAAGTACGGATCGGATTCTCAAGTTCGTCCCCTATTTGCTCAGAACATATCAAACACAGGTCAGTAAATTTTAATTATGTAATGGGGTTTTATCTGCCTCAAGAGAGTATGCACGTACGTTAAAACCATTGGTGATTTCCATATTCATGATTTGTTGGCAGCTACTGATCTGAATAAAGCTCGAGTAGCTCTACAAGGCATTTTTGGCGATTTGAGGAAAATCAGAAATACGAAGTACCCGATACAGCGTGCCTTGAGGTTGGTTGAAGCCATATCAAGAGATCTGTCTTCTCAACTACTGAAGATCATCGGAACTCGAAGGTTAGTCTTTATGGATGTGATCAATAAAGTTTGATCGAAGCTTAGGTTCTTTTAAAATTAAATCGTATTTGATGTTTTCAGACT
This sequence comes from Sminthurides aquaticus, assembly GCA_906901655.1. Taxonomy (NCBI): domain Eukaryota; kingdom Metazoa; phylum Arthropoda; class Collembola; order Symphypleona; family Sminthurididae; genus Sminthurides; species Sminthurides aquaticus. The sequence continues at coordinate 506,438 of CAJQTT010000007.1, forward strand.
CATGGTTGTGCCATTCGATGAGTTTGAGCGTGTGATGACATCCAGTTTCGAGATTTTCAACACATGGGATGAAGAATTTGAAAAGTTGCAAGCACTGTTACGGTAAGTTTGTTGGTTTGTTTTCAGTTTTACACCAGCATGTATATACGACAGGATGATAACATTTACATTTATTGATAAACCATGATGGTACGTCTACAGATCTGATCAACGTATAGGAAGCAGTATGGTTAAAGCAGTATCTATGAGAGCTTAATAAATCGGTTTCATTTTCAAAATAGAGACATCATGAAGAAGAAGCGAGATGAGATGAAAATGATCTGGAGAGTAAGCCCAGCCCACAAGAAGTTGCAAAGCCGGATGGAGCATATTCGCAAATTCCGAAGGCAGCATGAGCAGCTGAGATCTGTAATCGAACGAGTCTTAAGACCAGATCAGCAAACCATGGTTGAGGGCAATGCAAATGAGGTAAGTGAAATAAGCTTGCTCTTATCAAGCTGTACTATCTTGGCTGTAGGTAATTTTCATAGTTCATTTTCTTGACCTGTAGGATGTATCAAATGCCTATGCCTTGGTTGAAGAAGTTGAAGTGCTTGAAATTACCAAAGAGGGTCAGGAGGTTTGGATGCAGCTGTTAGGCGATACAACGAGAGGGTTGACACTGTCGAAGCACAAATTACTGCAGCCCTGCGTGAGCAACTTGCCACAGCAAAATCAGCGAACGAAATGTTCCGCATTTTCGCTAGGTTCAACGCCTTGTTTGTACGCCCTCAAATCCGTGGAGCTATTAGGGAATATCAGACTCAGCTGATTCAAAGAGTGAAAGATGATATTGAAACTCTGCATGAAAAGTTCAAGGTAAGTGCTTCAGAGTGCACTATGGATTTCAATCCCTGACAGTACTATAATTTGAAATTGAGCAAAGGCAATTTTATTGCAGAAATTGCTAGCTGGTCAAGCTATTACTACGTCTCATCCAAGGATTCAAAGTTCTAGATACCAGGTAAAACTAAGTTGCAGTTCATGTACTACCCTCCGTTGAGCGTCGAAGCGTGAACGTGCGAGATGCATCTCCAGTTTCAGTGAGTGATGCAGATTCCAATGTAAGTTTTGTTTGAATAATAGGTTGGTCTTGAGAAAGGACAAGCTACCACTTACAAAGATCTTCTGGCAAAACTACCCGCTGGAGATGGAACTTTGGTGGCCGCATACAAAGCTGTTGAAGCTAAAATGACGGAAGTTACTAACTATGTCAATGAATGGTTGTGTTACCAATCGTTGTGGGATCTTCAACCAGACCAGCTTTATGGACGACTTGGAGAAGATATTCATTTATGGTTGAAATGCCTCACCGACATCAAGTAAGTACAGGCTATAGTGTTATTATCTACCGAAAGTTTGCAAACATCGAAGCTAATGATCGTAATCCTGAATCTCACAAATTTCAGACAAACGCGCAGTACTTTCGATACAGCGGAGGTCAAGCGTTCCTTTGGGCCTGTCGTTATCGAGTACGGAAAAGTACAATCAAAAGTATCGTTGAAGTACGATTCTTGGCATAAAGACGCTTTGGCCAAATTCGCAGCCTTACTTAAATCACAGATGACTGCTTTCCATTCCGACGTTGCACGGGTAAATGAGCTTTTTATGGTTTTCGTAGTATTTGTTATACAAAGTGATGAAAATCTCGGAATAGCCTGACTTCTGTGATCGTTGTCTGTCTACAGACGCTGATTTTCTTGATCGATTCAATCTCTAACTTAACTGGTGTCAAGGAAGCATTTGCTGAAGATTTTATTTCTTTGTTGTCATTTTCAGTCACGCACGGATCTGGAACAACAGCGTATCGAGACTTCGTCTACGTCTGAAGCTGTTGGACTTATAACCTACGTTCAAACTTTAAAGAAGAAAATGTTTGAATGGGAAGAACGTGTTGGGGTGTACAAAGAAGGTCAACGAATTCTGGAAAGACAGAGGTTTCAGCTACCCAACTCCTGGTTGCATATCGACAGTGTGGAGGGTGAATGGAGCTCATTCTCGGAAATACTGAAGCGCAAAGATTCTTCGATTCAGATTCAAGTCGCTAGTTTGCAAGCAAAGATCATGAGCGAAGATAAGGCCGTCGAAGGGCGCACGATGACGTTCTTGGGTGACTGGGAAAAGGAAAAGCCCGTCAAGGAAGATTTGAAGCCTTCAGATGCTTTGAAACAGCTTCTCCTGTTCGCGAACCGATACACGAAGCTGAGGGATGAACGAAGCAACGTCCTACGTGCTAAGGAAGCCTTAGAAATTTCAGGTAATTATTTTTACTCCCGTCAATATTACCTCTACCTATTTGTATATGGGGCTAATGCCTGTTTTTGTATTTTTGTCTCAGGTATTGGTAGTGAGACCACAGATCGTTTCAGCATTGCCTTGGAAGAACTGCAAGACTTGAAGGGGGTGTGGAGTGAATTGTCCAAGATTTGGGAACAGATTGATGAGCTGAAAGAGAAGCCTTGGCTGAGCATTCAGGCCAGGAAAATTCGTAAGCAAATCGATGGCCTTCTGTCACAACTTAAGGAGCTGCCAGCCAAGCTACGCCAGTACGCATCTTATGAGCATGTTAAACGACTTCTTCAAAGCTTTGCTAAAGTAAGTCAATTTTAAATTTGGAACATATACACGCTAGTTATTTCCATGATGACATTCCTACTGCATAACTATCTTGATGATTAAATATCGTCTACAGATCTGATATTGCAGACTATGATGACGATGGCCTTGGGATTTAAGCAAATTTTATTGTGTATTTTTGTCTCTTGCAGGTGAATCAGTTAATTATCGAATTGAAATCAGAAGCTCTAAAGGAACGTCATTGGAAGAGCTTGATGAAATCTCTTCGAGTAAATTGGGTATTATCCGATTTAACTCTCGGTCAAGTTTGGGACATCGATTTGCTCAAGAATGAAAAGATCTTAAGAGATGTGATCATTGTGGCACAAGGAGAGATGGCTTTAGAAGAGTTCTTGAAGCAGGTACGCGAAAGTTGGCAGACCTACGAGTTGGAGCTCGTGAATTACCAAAATAAGTGCAAGCTCATCAAGGGATGGGATGACCTTTTCAACAAGTTGCGGGAACACATCAATTCGGTTGCTGCTATGAAATTATCCCCGTACTACAAGGTTTTCGAAGAGGAAGCTAACGCTTGGGATGACAAGCTTAACCGAATTTTAGCTCTCTTTGACGTCTGGATCGATGTACAGAGAAGATGGGTGTACTTGGAAGGAATATTTCTGTCCAGCCAAGACATAAAAGCTTTGTTGCCGATGGAGACATCAAGGTTCCAGAGTATCAGCACCGAGTTTTTGGGACTGATGAAGCGGGTTAGCAAGAGCCCTAAAATCTTGGATGTACTGAACATTCAAGGTGTGCAGAGATCGTTGGAGCGTCTAGCGGATCTGTTAGGAAAAATTCAGAAAGCACTAGGAGAATATTTGGAGAGGGAGAGATCTTCGTTCCCCCGTTTCTATTTCGTCGGAGATGAAGATCTGCTTGAAATTATCGGAAATAGCAAAAACATTGCTCGTTTGCAGAAACATTTCAAGAAAATGTTCGCTGGAGTTTCTGCTGTTATCCTAAGTGAAGACCAGACGACGATTAAAGGAATAGCGTCTAGAGAAGGGGAAGAAGTTTCTTTCATCAATCCAGTTGTAGTAACTGACCAAAAGGTAAACGAGTGGCTTTCCGCTGTTGAAAGAGAAATGAGGACATCTCTTGCGACGCAGTTGGCAAATGCAGTTAATGAAGTCGCCCAGTTTAACGAACGGATCGACCAGAGATTGTTTATGGAATGGTAAGTGAAATCCAGCTGTCAATTTGATCCATTGCAACAAGAGTGACTTTACTTAACTAACTTCTATTCCGATGATTGCAGGGTTGATCGCTTTCCAGCGCAAATAATTAACTTGGCGGCTCAAATATGGTGGTGTGATGGAGTGGAAGTAGCTATAGGTAATAAGGATAAGTTGGATGCAGTTGTGAAGCGGGTGGAGAATACCTTGAACGTTTTAGCTGACTCCGTGTTACACGAACAGCCCCCGCTCAGAAGAAAGAAACTGGAACATTTGGTGAGTATTTCATTTATTTTCAAAGTAGCATTATTAATGGAAATTATATTTCATGTTCTCCCTTGGAATACCCTTACTTACGCGTTGTTTTCTTTTCAGATAAACAAATTCGTCCACAAGCGAACAGTACTCTCCTGCACAAATGGATCAGTTAAAGGAGCACATCCGAGCTATTTGCACCGAAGAATATCTGGTCTGTGGAGAGAACGCTTGGATGGAGAAGGTAAGTATCGCATATCAAAATAACTTGGTAATGTATGGTTTCCTTGAACTTAGTTGCTTGACCTAAACTGTCACTTAAACACCCTTGCTTCTTATTTAGTGATTGTTTATTTTCTACGGAGCCTAAATGTCTGGGCAGGAGTACATTCTCATTACAATGGAATATGCTCCAATCCATTTCAGGCGATAAAAAATCCATAGATTAAATTGCGTTACCTGTACTTTTGCAGGTCGCGTTTCATGCCTATGGTACACTATTAGTGTGATCACGCGTTTATCGCTTCGATTACGCTATGTTAGCTTATTTAAAGTGTTTTTGCGTTTCGGTTCTGGACTGTACTAGCTATTTAACTTATACCACTCTTTATTGAACGTCTTGTCCTAGATTTAAAGTTCCATAATGTCTCAGTGTATTTAATGGCAATTTTTCCTTGTAATTATTCATGCTTACGAAGGGATATCATGGAAAATCTTGGATAGAGAAAGTAAGTTGTTGGCTGAATGAAAGGGCTCTATGTAGGAGTACCGGTGTGGGTTTTTATTAATGCTGTAAAAATATCAGTTATCCGTGGGATTCGTTCACAATCTTAGATTTCAATGTTTTAGTTACGATGTTGCTGCAGCCATACCTTTAGCTCCGATACATAAACACTACTGTAGTGACCGTGAAACCTAGTTAAGACAGTGAGAAGACGCAAGACGCAGACGGCGCGTTACTTTAACTAATGTTAAATCTCTTTACAGGTTCTACAACTTTATCAAATTCAAGCTCTGAGTCATGGCGTCATGCTTGTGGGAAGTTCCGGTTCCGGTAAATCAACTGCGTGGAAAGTTCTTCTGCGAGCCCTGGAGCGTCACGAAGGTATCGAAGGAGTTTCCCACGTTATTGATCCTAAAGCACTGTCAAAGGAGGCCTTGTACGGATTCATGGATCCTAATACGCGGGAATGGACGGATGGTCTGTTCACTCACATTTTGAGGTATTTTTTCCTGTGTTTGAATATTACCGAATTTCAGTATAGCCGGTTGAAATCACGAGAACGACAGACGAAATCATAATGAGAATGTTTTCCTTCCGCCTTACAGGAGAATTATTGACAATGTTCGAGGAGAAAGAGGAAAGCGTCAGTGGATCGTTTTTGACGGTGATGTGGATCCCGAATGGGTTGAGAATCTTAACTCGGTACTGGATGACAACAAGCTTTTGACTCTACCAAACGGAGAGCGCTTGGCTTTACCGCCAAATGTTCGATTAGTCTTCGAAGTGCAAGATCTGAAGCACGCGACCATGGCCACAGTTTCTCGTTGTGGAATGGTGTGGTTTTCACACGACGTCCTGTCAACGGAAATGCTATTCCATAATTTCCTAACAAGATTGCAGAACATTTCGTTGGACGATGGAGAAGAAAACGATCAATTCGCTCGTCCTTCAGAGAAACCAGCAGGAGATGAAGTGTCTCCGGCTCTTCGGGTAAGTTTTGCACTTTTTAAGAGTTTTAATGGCTTAGACTATTAAGAGCCTGAATGTCTGGGCAGGAGTACACTCATTATACCCTTGAGTAGTTCTCTAATCCATTGAGGCGAAAAAAAATCCCTAGTTAAAATTGCGTTGCTTGTTTCTTCTGCAACTACTCCAGAATTGCTTCTGAAAACTTTTGACCATTATTGCGAGTACCGGAAAACACCTAATGGAGTCGTCCTTGCTCCTATACAGGTAAAGTACCTTTTTCACATCCTTGATTAGTAGCCAATATAAAATGATGACTAACATGGGTGTAACCTTGAATGGTCACAAAGACCTATCTGTGAGTTCTTTTTCGTCATCTGATTTCAGTACTAGAACTATTTATAAATTAAGGAAGATCCCGTTTTAGATATTTGCTAGAATTTTGTGTTTACTCGTTTTCAGCTTGGAAAGTGGCTAATTCTTTTCTGTGATGAGATCAATTTACCTGATATGGACAAGCATGGAACACAACGTGTGATTTCCTTCCTTCGACAGCTTGTTGAGCATAAATTCTTTTATCGTACATCCGATCATTCTTTGGTGCGCCTCGAACGCATCCAGTTCGTCGGGGCCTGTAACCCGCCCACGGATCCTGGTCGCAAACCACTATCTCGCCGATTCTTGCGACATGTACCAGTCGTAAGCTTAAATTATCAATTTATATTAATTTTTATTGTATGTAGTTTAGGTATCGCCAAAACCTACTTAACACCTGGTGTGAGCATCTTGGTAAAGCCGGCATTAATTATCGTCAGGATCTTGCGCTTTGTGAGTATCTCAGTCATCCAGATGAGCGTCTCCGGTGGAAAGACAACTCATTACCTGACGATGACCTCTGCACTGAGAATGCGATTTCTTTGAAGAGATTCAATAGGTACCCATTGATTATCGATCCTTCCGGACAAGCCATGGAGTTCTTGATGAAAGAATATTCTGATAGAAAACTCATGAAAACCTCATTTTTGGACGACTCCTTTAGTAAGTTTCTATAAGATATTTTCTTTTGTATGCGCTCAAATTAGACTGCAAATTCGGAGAATGAGTTATTAACTTGATTTTGTGCCTTAGGAAAAAATCTTGAGTCTGCTTTACGTTTTGGTAATCCGCTGTTGGTGCAAGACGTTGAAAGCTACTACGACCCTATTTTGAAACCTGTTTTGAATCGCGAAATACGAAGGACGGGTGGTCGAGTGTTAATTTCCCTTGGAGAGCAAGACATTGATCTGTCACCTTCATTCGTAATTTTCTTGTCGACAAGAGATCCAACTGTCGAATTTCCGCCTGACGTTTGCTCCAGAGTTACTTTCGTTAATTTCACCGTCACAAGAGCCCCATTGCAGAGCCAGTGCTTGAAGCAAGTATTGCGAGCGGAACGTCCGGATATCGACAAGAAGCGCTCTGATCTACTTAAACTTCAAGGTAAACCTTAAGATGAAACACATTACTTTTTGGGTTATGTTTTTGCTTATGTGTTAGGTGTAAAACTCATGACAAAGCTTGTGTTTTCAGGGGAATTTCAAGTCCGACTAAGGCATCTGGAGAAATCCCTCCTTGGTGCTTTGAATGAAGCAAAGGGAAAGATTCTTGACGATGACAGCGTCATCACAACATTGGAAAATCTTAAGTTGGAGGCTGCTGACATTTCCCGGAAAGTTGAAGAAACCGATACGGTGAGTGGTGAAATCGATTCGGTGTCGCAGCAGTACATGCCCCTTGCTCAGGCATGTTCCTCGATTTATTTCACGCTCGAAAACTTGCACCAGATGCATTTCCTGTACCAGTACTCGCTCCAGTTTTTCTTGGATATGTTCAACTCCGTCCTGAACGGCAATCCAAATTTGAACACAGTGAAGGACCACTCAGCTCGCCTGGATATCATCACCAAGGATCTGTTCAAGGTAAATAATCTACATCTTTCAGTAATGTATTAGACGGTTATTCGTCCTATTCTGTAATGATGATTACCTTTTCCTCAAATGAAAAGAATGATTCAAACCGATTTTGTGCGCTATAATATACGCGCTAATATAATTTTGATTCAGTAAGTCTAATAGCATGCGGCAACCGGAGGATTTAAATCGCGTAATTCGTTTTTCTAGGTTTGCTCTGATCGAGTTACGTGGGGCATGGTAGACATACCATCAGCCATTCTCGTTTTCGTTGCCATTGATTTTCTCAAAGAGGGGGAACTACTTCCTTTGACGGGTCTACCGGTGTGCTCCGGTACCGATGAAGCTACAGCAGGCAGAAACCCGTAGGTCTCAACAGAATTAGGTAGGTCCACCCCTTCCCTCCCCTGCCCCCTACCCTCCTCATTCCCCGTGGAGAGAGGCGCAAAGTCCCACTAGGGATATATTGCGTTCTCTCTTCCACCCCTTCCCTCCCCTGCCCCCTACCCTCCTCATTCCCCGTGGAGAGAGGCGCAAAGTCCCACTAGGGATATATTGCGTTCTCTCTTCCACCCCTTCCCTCCCCTGCCCCCTACCCTCCTCATTCCCCGTGGAGAGAGGCGCAAAGTCCCACTAGGGATATATTGCGTTCTCTCTTCCACCCCTTCCCCCCCCTGCCCCCTATCCTAATTATGCCTTGAGCATTTAATTATGCCTTGAGCATTTAATTATGCCTTGAGCATTTAATTATGCCTTGAGCATTTAATTATGCCTTGAGCATTTAATTATGCCTTGAGCATTTAATTATGCCTTGAGCATTTAATTATGCCTTGAGCATTTAATTATGCCTTGAGCATTTAATTATGCCTTGAGCATTTAATTATGCCTTGAGCATTTAATTATGCCTTGAGCATTTAATTATGCCTTGAGCATTTAATTATGCCTTGAGCATTTAATTATGCCTTGAGCATTTAATTATGCCTTGAGCATTTAATTATGCCTTGAGCATTTAATTATGCCTTGAGCATTTAATTATGCCTTGAGCATTTAATTATGCCTTGAGCATTTAATTATGCCTTGAGCATTTAATTATGCCTTGAGCATTTAATTATGCCTTGAGCATTTAATTATGCCTTGAGCATTTAATTATGCCTTGAGCATTTAATTATGCCTTGAGCATTTAATTATGCCTTGCGCATTTAATTATGCTCTCATACAATTTCCTGGAGTCGTAGGGTATAATGCTTTCGCATTATCACCCGCCGCCCAGGAAATTGGCACCACACTCTCATACAATTTCCTGGAGTCGTAGGGTATAATGCATTCGCATTTTTACCCGCCGCCCAGGAAATTTGCATACTTTAGTTTCATCGGTCTAGGTCTGCTGGTGTTGCTCCAGTACTGATGATGGCTGAAGCAAGCCGAAACCTAGGGAAATGACGAAAGCAATGTCATGTCGGTCCAATGTATTGCAGAGTTCGGTCTTTGAAAGAATGAATATTTTTGCTCGTATGTTGCCAAGTTACAGATTTCTACAAGTTTGTAACTGAGATTTTATGTTTTTTTAAACAGACTGACAAGAGATTGACTGATGTCATCAAGTCCAGAGTATCGTGATTTCATGGTTGAAAACAAAAGGGCTTACATTGAAGCCATTAACTCATGGCCAAATTGTGAACCACCGGAGGTTTTTAAAGGTAGGTTGCGTTTGTTGAATTGGAAATTATTAGTACAACTTAAGTTGGATGAAAGTTTTTGTGTTTTCCAGATATTCCCTCGCTACAAAAGACATTGGTGCACAGTACTTTCTTGGAAGAATTCGTATTTTGGATTGCCCGATTCAAATTCCCGCAAAAGATAGTATGTTTCTTATTAAACCTGTTACCTGAAGGAGATTACAAAGTGAAAAAATGTTTTGATAATTTTCTTAGTGGTTAGTTTTGTTATTAATGTTTGTCATTTATCATATGGTGTATTTTTTGCAGGAGTCTTTTACCCGGGCTTTTGGGTTTGAATTTTTGACTCTCTTTCAAGGTAAGTCGATCCTATCATATTACAAACGATAGCGTACTCCGTATTAGTTTATTTTGGTAATTGTGTGATACAACAAGACATGTGGTAACAATGTTACTGATTGTATCATATCCAGGTATGAATGTGAATATTCGTGAGATGAATCATCACGTGGAATATGAACCCAATTCCTACTACGCTGCATTCTCAGCTGAATTAGAAGGAAGTGCTTCCCCTTTGTGGAATATCGTGTCGCATTTACGAGATAATTCTACCGCTTACCTGACGAAGAATTTATTAAGACATTGCCGCGCGCAGCTTAGTGCTTACCAGTCCGGATTATATCTCAGTACTGCACACGATAACGTAGACACCGAAAAATTTGAAATGTAGTTAAAGTCCGGATTATATCTCAGTGCCTTGCCTGTAATCGACGCAGTGGAAGTAGGAGAAACTTTGCCCAAGGTCCTCCAGCATAGACTTCGATCCCTCACGGATTCTTTATCCTACGAAACCAAGCTTGTTACCTTGGATGATAATCCCGTATCCCAAAATGGAATGGGCATCAAGACAAATCATCTGGATTCAATGGAACATAAATTATTTGAAGATGCCAAAAAGTCTTATTCAGCTTTGTCAAATTGGGTCGAGAAGAAGTGATTTTTCACACGTCATGCTCCTTCTGCTACCGAGTACCGGATAACGGATATTTGTGCAGTGATTATTTAGCCCATCGTCCTAACTTATAAGCAATAAGTATGGAGACTATCGGTTGTAATATTTTTTATTTAAGTGTATGCAAACATTTTCTACTTCCATTTTCGAACTAGCTATTAGCTTATATAATATGGTCAACGCTGAAGTCGTTTGAGCATGTTTCCAGTATTGCAGTAACTTGTTAAATGAAATTGAGTATTTGTAATTTCTTATAGATAATGTCGTAAGGGAAAGTTCTGGAACTGTACACATCAACTGCAGTTGGTGGATGAAGCAGTTGCAGATATGAATAAGTTACACTCTCATTGTGTATAAATGCAACCGATTTGTAACGGAACACATTTGAAGACTATGTATAGTAGCAAGATACAAACTGGCAAGACACGATAAATGTTAAAATAAAAATATATTTTCTGAAGTCAGCTAACTTTAGAATTATCGATTCCTCAATTTTCTGTTTAGTTTCCAATATTTGTAACTGGTTGGATAGCGTCGTAAAGCCCCCACTGAGAAAGTTTCGAGCAGTTCAACATTATATGTACAACATTGGAATTATCAAAAGCGCAAAAGCCTTATAGAGATGTACATATTAGAGTTAAAATTCTACCAGTTGTTTTCACAAACGTACTTAGAAGCAAGATTATCTTTTCCAAGCCAGGAGTTCAATTAGTTAAAAAATACGTTTGCAAACAGTTTCCAAAAATTAAAGAAAGTACCTTATATATACTTAGCTTAACAACGTGTCTAATGCAAACTGAATCAATAGAGATTATCTTTTGTTTCGCATTATGAACATCCACAGCTATCTCATGCTTAAATCAAATTTCACAACTTGTTAACCCAATAAACTGCAAGAAGAGCCTAGGTTATATGGTCTGCGTCCAAGAAAATTGCCGAAAAGTATCAAGATTTAAATTTTTAAAATGAGACCCCACCAGTACCTCTTATCCTGTATATAATCATTATTCTTACGATTCGTCACACTCCTTTTCTCCCCAGAAAATTATGATAATGCAGTCCAACCGCAGGAATCCATTCACATTTTGGTTATGGTCTGTGCTAAATGTTGATGAATCTGAAATTTACATGCATGTGGATCCGTCGTAAATTCCCACAAAAGCTTTTATAGGATCCCTGGCCGTTACACCACAATTTAATTACCACAGGGTCAAGACAGCAGAGAAATGTACCAGTTCACACGTCAATTCTACCGTACGCTTTCAAGGGTTTTTCAGTAGCAGAGAGCAGTTTCAAAGCCTCCTCCGAAAAAGAGTCACCTCAGCCGTCTATAGCGAAATGAAAGATGCAAATCCAATCAAAATCCCGTCAGAACATCCGTCAACCACGAAGCTAAAGGTCAAGTCCATGCTGCCAAGAATTAGCATCCACACACTTCGTCTTGTTACCTCCTCTCATGTCGGACGCCACACGCTTCATGAATTTGTCTTGCAGAGCGCTTCTCAACCGCATCGCTTTTCACGTAATTAATTAACTGTTATTAAAATATCAGAGCGGAACTAAGATTTCCATCTTTGGGATGAATGAATGTTCAAGATTAAACCCTTTTTATTATTTTCCCTTTAGTGTATTCTGATCAACGAGAAAACATCTGAGGAAAATCCACCAAGAAGAAAGGGAAACCCCAAGAAAGTTCAAGGATTATTTACCTCATTCCGTCTTTACCGGAACTAGGCCTGCCTCCAAGCTGTCATCAAGACTTGAATAATGTTTCCTTGTCTCTGTGCCGGTGGTAAGGAGAAATAATAGCTGTTTAAAACATGAGACAGCAGGGTAGGGATTCATTCAAATAATAGAGATGCAAGATGAAAAATTAGGCAAGGATAATATAGTTTGTTATTGTCACGTCACGCCACGAGAGTGAAAATGTCTGCGTACCATAAATTTAAAAATTATCGTACGTCCTTTGACCTTTAAGCCTTGTCTCAGGATGAGATGAGCTTGAGAATAGAAAGCGGAATTGCATATAATTGGATTTTTCGTTCCAAGGGTTTTTAAACCCAACGCGTCTTTCAACTTGAATGAATCAAAATAACTCAATCATCGACTTCATTACTTGCAGAGGAAATGCCAAAAAGGAAACACTTTTTTAAAAAGCGCAGCTCAACGAAAATTACTGTAAGTTAAATCTTTTAAATATAGCAAAACCCTGTATCCTACTACCGAATCCTATCCGAGTTCAAATAAGATGCATCCGTACCTTTGGATTTCCAACAGGAAGACGTCACTTCTTCTGCAAAGGATCTACGTCCCTATATATAGCTAATACTCAAACAAACGCTTTCAATCTGTAAGCCCCAGAAAACAGCATCTTTGTTTTTACAAAACCACACCGTAGTTCCCATAACCAATTTTGCCTCCTCCGTCCCTAAACCTTTTTGTACGGATTTTCTGAACGCTGCGCTGATAATAACTCGACCATGATGGGATTCTTTGGTGGCCAACGAACAGTAGCCGTTATCATCAAACTCAACGCTTCTTTCGCCCGCACTTAAGAGAAATTTTTCAGACATTTTTTTACAAAATTCATCATATATATATACATGTACACTAACCAAGCTAAGTAGTTACCAATTCCAACACCAGAGGAGCTATACACAGAAGCGAGAAAAGCCCTAGGACATTTTTTTGCATTTTCTAAAGCCCTAGGACATTAGACCAGCCGCAGCGCAAGCCACAGCACAAACATTTTAAGAACTTACAACAAAGATTACGAGAGGCAGTAAAATTTTACAGTTTCCTCACACTTAAGTGATTCATTCAAGAAGCGATGGATGATGAATTTGTTTTAAAAATTTACTTTAACCCTCTGCGACGTTTGTTTATATGTGTTCCGAGTGAGGGCGGCTCCAACCTCCTGCGCTAATTCAGGAAAGTAAGGAAGGGAACGTGGCTGACGGACGGTTGAGAAGAACTATAAAATTATCTGTATTTTTGCAAGCAAACAGTCGTGGAACGAGACGGACAGGCAGGGTATTGTGGAAATTACGGATGGACAAGAGGGATTCTTCACAAGGAATTGGCCACGAATTTTAACGGATATTTAACTTACAGCGCACGCTCATGATTCCTTTGCCCTTTTTTTGTTACTCTACCTACCACCATGCACTAGTTCTTATATAGGAGATGAAGCGCGGATGGAAGATCGGAGCGCTGAACGCTGATATTACTTACGTATTTCTCCTCTGGCTTTTCCCGCAGCTTGATGCAATTTCTACCTTACTTTATTTACTTGTTATGCCTTCGAGATGCGAAAGTTTTGTGGAATGTAATAAGCCAAGAAAACCCAAGGAAGCATGTTACACAGGATCAAGAAGAGCGGAGGATTAACGCAACAAAGTCTTGGATCCTCAAGAGGAAATAAATAACCAATCATCATCATCATCTACACCATTCACGTACCAATTCGACCTACATTTTCCTTCAAATCCTCCTCCCTCAACAAAGCGTCGTACGAATAAATATAAATTTACTTTTCAATCCCTATATACGCTTATATTCTGAACAAATAACTTTGTTACTGATTCTACTCAATTTCAGTAACTGCGCTGCGAGAGCACTACCAGCGCCGCGCTTCCTCGCCTAACAGTGTAACAAGTAAGGATGAAGCCGTGTATTTAACAGCCTTTGTCCAACCTGTCCGTGCGTAAATTAATATGACACAAATCCAAGTTCACCACCGATTCTTGGTAGCGCCGCGCTGTCAGCGCAGAAGCACTTGCCTTCCGACTGTTCCGACTATCATATTTGGGAGGGTGGAGGAAAAGTAAATTATGGCTGATAAATTTTAACAAATTAAAATGATAAATCCCTGGCCGAGTTCTCATTGAATGATGACTTGGAACATACATGAAGCTTCTACAATTCCACCTCTAAGGATCTGGCAATAACGCTGCTCCTAAGTAGCAGCGTCAGCCACTTCTCCAACTTTAATTACATATTACGGCCCTTGGAGTACAAGTGAGGATGATGAATCGCTCACTCACACATCCTCCTCATTATCTATAATCTTCGGAGCATAATTAAACTTTGGATGAGGACGGAAGACGAACATTGCTTTATGAATCTTAAGCTACGCTTCTCATCGACGCTGCTAATGTTTAGAATCCCTTCCAAGCGCACCTCGTCTCTCCACCTCTCATTCTGTATTCTTTAAAGGCCCAGCTTCTAAAGAAGAAAAGATATATAATTGTGATTCAGATGATGCATTTATCCTTTTATTCCCTCTTATCATATATTTCAAGACGCGGATTATCCATCCTGATCATTGTCATCCCTCAGTCATCAAATGTCAATTAAGGGCGATGCGGAGCATGGTCACAGAGGATGGTCAGTTGGACACCACCACAGCAACAGCGCGGGATGATCAGCACGGGAGCGCGGCGCTGTGAATCTTAGAGAATTTATAATCTTGTACATATACTTTCTCTCCGAGCTGAAATATATCTTGGCAGAGATCACAAATTCCGTTCATGCAGTAATATATCTGCGCTCCAACTTAGGATTTCAAGCTGGGATTTTATAAAAGAAATCTAATAGAAAGTGAGCTCCGGAATCGGCCAACCTTACACGCGTGTCTACAGATTAAAAATCCATCTCCCTTCGTTAACTACAGATTCCTAGAAGATTATACTGACTTGGATTAGCGTTTCCCTTCATCCATCGTCCTTCTCTCTTTAATGGCGAACAGGCTTTAAATTACATTCCACTACATTTTAAGCTCCCTTGGCCCGGGCTTGGAGGACAGCCTTAGGAAAATATTTAACACAATCCCTGGGTCAATCTTGATTTGATGCGCTCTTGGAAAAGGAATGCTGGCGCTGAGAGCGATGGCGTGGTTGCCTCGGAGCTCAAGTGTGCGCAGGTGATTTCCTTAAGGCACACGGCTCGGACTCAAGACGTTAAAAACTCTTCTCTAGGACACAGTAGGTTTAAAAGTTTAATACTTTTAGCTCAAGATTTACGATCTCGCTCTCAATAGGAAATGGGCAACGAGGATGATTCCTATGTTTTAAGGGACTGTAAACCAGGAAAATCCACTACCTCTACCTTCTGTAACGTCACGGCTCAAAGCTTGGACAATGTTAATTAAATTTATATACGGATTTTAATTTTTTTAAAGCGTTTACGTGGCCCTCTTGTAATTTTACACGTTTTCCTACAGCTCCAGGCTTGAAGGAAAAGCCAAGAGAAAAGAAGAAAAAATTAGAGAAAATAAGCAAAAATTAGGAAAAAACAATACAGAATTAGTGGGTTCTCTGCGAAAGTTACTGAACAATTAATTTAAAATTTGATTTTTACACGGCTTTCAAGTAAAGCAGAGCGGATTTTAAAATTATATTGTGTGCCGAATGTTAATAGTAACTCTTAATAACCTCTCAGAGTACTATTCGGAACAAGGAAATTGGGAGAAATCCATATGTTGCATTTTCATATCCTGTAGCAAGAAAAAATCCACACACGTTTATGTAGGTTACTTGCGGGCCACACCTAAAAGTCCCGAATATCCAATTTCAATTTTCAAATTTCAATTTATGAATCTTTAAGTAACTTAAAATTTCTGATTCAAAATTTCAAGTTGAAATTTCAATTTTTAAATCTTCCTCCCACTTTAAATTTTCAATTTATCTTCATACATTTCAAATTTAAATTTTTAAACGTATAGCAAAATTCATGAGTTTCTCATTCTTAAAATAAATGCGAAACAAACGTGAAACTTGGATAACGAGCAAGAAAGTTATTCTCCATCCAACCTGCCACGCATCTTCCTGAACTTGACGATCATAGCCAATTTAAGACCGAGTGCAAGAA
Source organism: Sminthurides aquaticus (assembly GCA_906901655.1). Classification (NCBI taxonomy): domain Eukaryota; kingdom Metazoa; phylum Arthropoda; class Collembola; order Symphypleona; family Sminthurididae; genus Sminthurides; species Sminthurides aquaticus. The sequence continues at coordinate 522,724 of CAJQTT010000007.1, forward strand.
TTCAAAAAGAAAGCCGTCAAATTAGCGTCTGCTGAATTAATTTAATCCGCCGCGCTCAAAATTAGGAATCACGAAATCAGTTTCTCTACTCAATCATGAACGAAATATAAATACTTTTCTCAAGCTAAAAGTAATTTCCCTAAGAGCTTTGACTCAGACTACTTGCGCTTTTGGCATGCGCGTCATGCGTGCGCTTAAATTTCTCAGCCTCCCTCCCTGCTATGTTTTAGCAACAGCTATTAACTAAATTGATTCACTCTCAAGATTTAGTGAGGAGAGGATGAAGACGGAAATAACAGAGAGTTAGCTATTGGATTCCTATATAGTTCGTGATGGAAAGCAGGTGCATGGTTTAGCTTAAGGTTATTACCAGCTTCAACAACAGAAACGCTGCGCTTGGCTACAAGAAGCGCAATTAGGAAAAATCAGAGCAGGGTCAGGTGCTACAAGAAGCCTGACTTATTTTCCCTCTCCTTCTTCGCTCCTGATAAAACTTATGCCTAGATTGAGTAATTGCGCGCTTTTTTTACATCCACTCGGCAAAGTACTAATTTAGGTTTCTTCTCTTCCTAGGGTTCACCAGAGATGCCTCATTCGTAGCGTGTTGAAAGTCATGAAAATTCCTCAGATTACGCGTAAGTTATTTTCATGGTGAAACGAGGCAAATAGGATGCAGTTATAGCACTCCTTAAAATCACAAAAACATGGAATTCTCAATTCGCGCTGTAGCGCGCTAAAGATATAATTATTGGGTCGAATATTTTAAACTACACAACATTCCTTCCGACTGCAGCGCAGTCTTTTTTCGGCAACACTTTGCGCGAAAAAAAGGAGGGACCGCACGCTAAAAAACAAGGAATGCTTCTTCCCTTGCCCTCTACGCGCTCCTTATCATCCTCGTCGCTTTACTTTACCAACCTTTTGGACATGATTATACACCTTTCTTTCATCCTCTTTTCTTCTTTCTTTCAGCCAAAATCGGCACACTCCATCCCCACCCGCATTTCCTTGTAGAGCCAGGGAAAATGCTAAACAATTCTGCACCGCTCTCCTCCAACATTTTATTTAGCAATGAAAAACAGCCCTACCCGCGCGTACATTATGCAGGATTGTATGAATAATTTTCTCATTTAAGCCGAGAACAAAAGGAATCGAGGTACGAAATGGAGGTGGGAGGAAGATGAATGTGGCGTTTGTAAATAGTAGATCATTGCGAGAGCAAGTGTTTCGCTTCAATAGCTCAATAGAGTCGTCCTCAGCTCACGGACTCCCTTTGTCTCTCCGTTTGTTTCAAGAGCTTGCAAAGAAGAAACTGTTACAAAGGCAACAGGTAGTTTTTTTAATTCAGTCCTTCCCGAAACAACTCGTCTCTCCTCCTGTCCTCTTCTTCACTCCTTTTCCGTCTTCCCTCTCTTTCTTTATGCATCCAGAAGAAGCGATCGTGAAAAACCCTACAGGAGCTCCCACACAGATGGAGCAGGCGTCAAGCAAGCACCATGACTGGCCAATGGTCAGCCCAACGTTTTACCTGTCCACACACACACCTCCGTAGTCCCGCTCATCTTCTCCCTGCCCGTCTGTCCCATCCAGCTCAGGCTAAGCAGGAGGAGGACAGTCAAATATTCACATCTCTACAAACTGAAAATGAAATGCAGGGACTTGGTCATTGGATGAGGATTCCTTTGTAGGACAAATGCAGGTGTGTTCCTCTGTATTGTATCCATCTTTATGCATATCCTCCGACTGAGATGGAGAGGGACGGCCTCATTTCCAACCTTTTAAATACCTTTCCAAGCTTAGTCAAGCCAAAAAAGACACTGCGAGATGGGCCTACAGCGTTTTAAGATGATAATAACAAGATGGGATTTACTCGGAATTTTCTTCGCAAGAGCCCAACAGAATTGCATCTCCTCTGTGTTTTCATCCAGCTTATTCCTTACCTCTCAGTTTCCTCTCACTACCTCCCTCCTGGCTTCACATTTTGGTTTTTTAGTGTGCAAATTTTAAACCACCGCCACTTCATCATCCACAACGCTGTCGCTGTGCTAAACGTCGAAAAAACATTCGGGATTCAAGTTAACCCATAGCCGGAAGCTATGTGAAATATGCTATGTGTGGTAGATGATGGGATAAAGATGGAGGCTAATTTACTCTTCTTTTAGCTCTGGGAACCATAATGAATCCTCCTTTTCACTGTCACTGTCGTTCAAGATGCAGAAATCTCGAGGAGAGTCGGATGCAACCATGGCTACACACGTCCCAATGAACCACAAGATGTGAGACGGGGAGAGGAACAAGGATGGGAATTACAACTGCGAATTACAACTGCAAGGTGGAATCCAAGTAGTTAACTTTCTCAATAGCCCCAAGAGAGTGATGCATCAAACACAAATCCTAGATCAACTCGAATTAAAACCAAAGTATGTTAATACGAATGCGATTAGGGAACAAGACACAAGTGTCACTGACTGACTATAACTGCGGCTACCAACACTACAAAACTTCAAGGGACAACCAACAGCGGGCATAATTACAAGGACGTGAGTAAGGCAGTGGTATAAGTAGTGATGGTAATGGCTATGAGTAATTGCTCCCAAAAGACTCTCCACCAATCCCCGCAATTAACTATTTAATCAGTTATAAAAAACGTCAACAATGAGGCTAACCATTGTAGCCAAATTAATTCCTATGGCTATTCCTCCCGGATGCACAATTATTCATCTCATTTAAATTCACATAGCCTCGAGTCAATCAATGTCGGAAGATGACTAATTCATAATTTACCACCGTTCCATTAGCATATTTTAGAGCGGCGCTTCTGGGCAAGTCCTGGGTTGAGCTGATAATACATTTTTGCAGCTTAAGCTGAAGTGCTGTATTATTCCCACGTAAGCGACGAATATTTATGGATCTGTTTAAGCGTCCTCCAGTCCTCAAAGTTTCATCAGGTCATCATGACAGTGTCCATTTACACCTGTTCGCGAAATTAACTCCCTTGGTTCTACTCCTTAGGTCAATCCGTTACGATGCGCTCCATGCTGCAATTCCATCCATGAACCTGAAACCCAACTGCATAAATCAATAGAGAATCCGCCGATTCACAAAGTATACGCAAACTCTCGCAAAATCTTCCAAGTAATCCCCTCCTCTTTACAGTTCGTTACGCATGCAAATACCACAAATAGAATCCATACACGAAAATCAACGAGTACAAGCAAACATAGAAGTGACTTAATTTCCTTTCAACGATTCTTCTCCCTCTCTTCGTGATCTGTACCAGTTTGGGATGATTTCAATAAGAGTTATTCGAGAAGCAGAAGGCGGTAGCTAAAAAAAATGCTATGCAATCTGACTAGCCGCTGGCTTCAATAAGCTGCCTAACAATAGAATCCCTGCGCTCTCCTCGAGAAATCCAACGGTTCCAAGACCCGGATTGATATTTCAATGAGCCACAATGACTTGCGTTCACTAATAATTAAATCAGATGAAAATCTAGGGCAGGTATTCCAGCGTTGATTGACACAAACTACCAACTGACCAACAAATGACCATTTGCCATACGCTTGCATTCAAGCCTCCGCCGCTTCTTTCCATCATCGTTGATGATTCAATGAGAACATGTTTGTGTATTGATGAATCTGAATAATAAAAATGCTACGCTCAATAGATTTGAATATAAACGTTTCATGGCTTCCGTTGCGTTGAGTTCATGCTCAATGTGCAATCTACTTCCATATTTAATTTCGCTATTTTCCAAACGAATCTCCTTGATCTTTAGCGATTTTTTTTCAAACCGCTCATAATAACTGCGTGCCAAGATAGCACTCCTATCTTCTGAATTACAGGGATTTTGCAACAAGTGCCTCTCTTCCTGCGTGCCTGATTTTCTTCTATTTTAAATTTCCCTCCTTAGCGCCGTTAGTTGGCTACTGATTTACCATAACTTCTTCATTAATTATACCTCGGGATGCCTTGTAGCCTACTGACTTACTGGCTGAATGCATGGATTCCCCCTACCTCCACTTGACTCACGTATAAATTAAGATAAATTCTAAATTGCTCAAGCGTGATGTTAGAGTTCTACTTTTTATTATCATTACATGCACCTTGATTTTCTCTATATGCATCAACAAGTGCTTGGAGGCGCAGACCAAGCTTGACCAACATCCTCGCGCCAAAAGATGCTCGCAGAAATAACACAAACTTATAATAACAACCTCCTCCTTCTCTTCATCTTCTTGGAGAAAGCCATTGGACTTGCCCAGCTTTTCCTTGATTATTATTATGAGCTCGCGTAGATTTGGAGAAATAAAAACATGTTCATATATTATTCATATATTTATATATTCTGTATTAAATTCCACGCTCTCTGCGTCTTTCCATTTGCTCAGAGAAAATAAATACAATATGAAAAATATAATAAAGTAGATATGTACAAGATTGTTAAGCTTTAAAAGTAGAAAAGTTACGAGAATGTATGGAAAAAAGTGGTAGAGAAATGTAGAAAAAATAAGTAAAACGTGATGCAGCCTATTCCTTTTTTGGTATTATAAACAACAACAAACCAAAGTTAAGTAAAAGCCACGTGAATAAGCTTAAAATCTAGTACCTCTCACAAGTTACCGTTGCTGACTTTAAATAAACTAAAATTAATTAACTGAAATTAAGGGCTGATTTAAATTTTTAAATCTAACAATAATTAATAACTTAATTAAATTTACTTGGAGCAATAATTAAATATGCATTATCCGTTGTAATTACAATTAATACAGGTACAAGCCTAAAACATATGAATTTGCCCTTACTCACTACTTTGGATTTCTCACGCTAGTTGGCGCTCCTGGCGATGATTGTATGAGTATATGTATTGTATAGCTCGAATCCATATGTGTGTTCATTAAATACTAAAAACCTTATTTGGGTTGCTTAAAGGCGCTAAAATATAAAATATAATCAGGTCACGCTATGAAATATTTCAAGATGAGGTATTTGAAGTCTCTGTGGAGGTGGCCGTGGAAGAATCAGAAGAAGGGGTCAAGTCTTGTGGAGCAGCGCTTGTCCCACTGGACTCGTTCGACGCTTCAGACGAAGCGGGGGTTGTGGAGGAGGCTGGCTCAGTGCTGAAGCTAGAGGGGAGAAGGTCAAAGTTCAAAGAGCGGGGAGCCTGAAGCTGGACAAGAGTGGCTGGTTCGGGGATATGTTCTGGCCGGGAGTCGGATTCAGAGGGGAAGATTTGGGGCACGGCGTTGAAATGTGTGGATTTTTTAAAGTGGTGAAATTTTTTACGAGGGGAAAAGTGTATGGGGGAAGGGGGATGACTCTCCATTGAGGAAATAATGGATGGGGGATGATGTGTGAAAGGGTTTGATGGGTCTGATGATGAAGCGTCTTGGGATGGCGGCTGGGAGTCATTATCTTGGTTATTAGAGCTAGAGGAAGAGGATGATGAAGACTTGGTCATTGAAACTACTACTTTCGGATACGCTGCACCGTCTTCGAGTTGAGAAGAAGAGTTTTCCAAATTATTGACATGATTCCCCTTCTTGGCACGCTTTTCCTTCTCCTCCTCCGCTTCAGAACGCTTCTGCTCATGCTCCTCAAGTGGCTGAGCTGAGACGTGGTCGCTAATATCCCCATTTCCCTCCTCACCATGATCTTGATTGATTTGATGAGGGGATGGCGTTCCGCCAGATGGAGTCTTGTCTAACCGGAACCACTGACTCTCTCCGTAAGTGACGTGGGAGTTTGGTGTGGTTGAGCGCGGAGACTCTTCCAAGCTAGCTGTAGTGCTCTTACGACGCTTAAAAATCCTTATTGGAGCAGAAGCGCCACCTTCGCCGCTGCTGCTGCTCACAACAATCCGCTTCCCAGCTTCCGGATCGCTCTCTGTTGCTGGAATACCAAGGCGAGAGGAGGAGCTCATGTTCTTGATACGCTGAGCAAATAAGCGGTGACGGGTATAGCTATGGGGTTGCGTCACAATCATGTCTTCGGAGGAACCGGTAGTGGGCGCTGTGACGGGTCGATGACGACGGAAGGGTCGGTGTGTAGTCACAACTGGTTCTTGAGTTTCAAGGGATTGTCGGTGACGTAAGCGAGTAGCAGCGCCCTCTTCATCTCCAGTTCTGTTCACTCTGGACGAGAAAAACTTCTTCCGACCGGCCATCGTCCCTGCTTCGTTAAAGCCGGGACGGCGACGCTTAATAAAACGTTTCGGAGAAAACGATGTAGACTCAACAGGGGTTTCCGTTGTGGCCGTCGTCGTTGGCGTTGTTGCTGAAGCGAGCCGTGTCGTCTGGGTAAAACGATGACGTAGACCGGTAGCGGAGCTTGTAGGGATGTTGTTCTCGTCCTGTTGTGCATCCGACTCTAACGATTCAGTTTTCGTTATTTCCGAGGACAGGATTATCGGTTTTGAAAACTCAATTTCCTGAGAAGTTTCTCCCGATGCTGGATCCTGAACTTCTTGACCGTGACGATCCCCGCTAGCATGTCTATCGCTATCGTCGCTAACGCCGTCAGTATTCTGAGAGGATGTTGTGGATTCTGGATGAGAGACTAGCGGAGAGGAAGAGACTGATGAGAAGGACGTTGGACGGAATGTCGTTGAAGATATTACCGGAAGGGATTCGGTCCGTTTACGATAGTAAATCGGTCGATGAGTGGCACGAACGATAGTGTCCCGTTTCGGTGCTTCCGTTATTTCCAATTCTGGAACCACCAACTCGGAATCCGAAGGGGCTGTGAAGGATGATGCTTCGGGTGTGTATGCTTTGGTAGTAGAAGGGATTTCCAGGTCGGGCCGAGATTCAGGCCGAGATTCAGGCCGCGGCCTAGGTTTGCTGAATTGAGGCCGGGGTGATGGAGATTGTTGAGGCTGAGGCTGCCCCGTGTAGTACTGATGATCGTATTCTTTGATTGGAGACACAGAGACATGATTACTAAAATCCTGGATGGGAGCAACATTGAATATTTGATCCGAAGAAATGCTATTTGTAATGTAGGTTGGAGCGGTATATTCTTCCTTGGGATAGTTCCTAGATGGCGTAAAATCCGACTGAGGATGGGGTCTTATAAATTGAGCAAAATTAACCGACGGTGATTTTTGGCTATCGTAAAATTGAGCGTTCCCGCCATTATTCCCCTGTGTTGGCATCAGTATGGATGGACGGAGGAAGGATGAAGCCGCTTCCGTGCTAATACCGCCGCCGCCAGGGTACAAAGTTGTGGCAGGTAGTCTTTCCGTAGAGGACGAGGCTAGCGTTTCCTGGAACGGCCGCAGAAAATCGTCAAAGTACTGGCTAGGAGGCATAATGTCCGGTGATTGGTGAGTGTGACGCACATTATTTCCCGGGCTTGATCCAGATGGCGGTAGTGACCCCGGTCTCACGCTTGTTGTGTAAAATGTAGATGGCGATGATGGAGGACCGTCGTTGTTATCATTGATTAGAATTGGCCTCAGATGGTTAACGAATTCCATTGGAATCTTTTCGTACTCGGAACTGTCGTAGTAATTATGTGGCGGAGCTGTGAAACCAGGACGGTAGTTTGAAGCTCCCGGCCGGGGTGGACCTGAAGGACCAGAGGGACCTGATGTAGGTGGAGGTGGTGGAAGCGGAAGTGGGGCACGGGGTCCTTGAGGGTGTCTCACGTTTCTGACCTCTTGTCTTGGTGGAAAATTGTTGTTATTCACAGGATGCCGTTGAAAATGTTCTCCTCCGCCTGTTGGGTATTGATGACCGAATTGAATTTGATTATTCCCGCCGAAATGCGGAGAGCGAAGCGTTGTCGTCTCTTGTCGAAGTTTCTGTCGGTGATGGTGAGGCATGTTTGGGGATGGAATCGGACCGGGTCGAGGACCACCAGAGGGTCCAGGACCGCTAGGGAAGTTATGTTGATGTTGGTGAGGAGGCGGTGGAGGTGGTCGGTTGAATGGTTGCGGACTTGGGCCGATTATGTTAACCGGATATCCCGGTTGGTGTTGCTGCTGCTCCTCTTCTGCATGGTTACCTTGTTGGAATTCAAACTGATGATGGATAATGTTCGGACGAGAGCCGGGCATTGTCATAAAAGAGACAGATGGATGACCGTCATTGTTGGCAAGTTGAGTGAATTCATTGGGAAAGTAAAACGGGTTTGGTTGTTGTTGTTGTTGATGCTGTTGATGCTGTTGATGCTGCTGTTGATGATGCTGCTGCTGCTGGGGTTGCAGCTGCAGAGGTTGAGGATGGGGACGCTGCTGCTGCTGCTGTTGAGGTGGAAAGTGGGGGAAAGAACCCTGATCTTGGTTACTGTTAGGGTGGTGGGGAAGGTTGTTTCTGATGGTTGTCTGATCCTGTTGAACCGGTTTTTTACGCTCGTGTTGTATAACCATTGACTCTTCCTGACCATGATTGGGTTTTACTTTCTTTTTCTTTTGAGGGCCGGCTCGTGGCACGTGGTTTGGACCGTTTGGATGATGATCAGCTGGCCCAGCGTTTGTAGGAACAACTGTTACCGGAGCTCCAGCGTAGTTACCATCAGGGCCGGAACTAAAGTAATGCGGGCTTACTGGATCATAGAAAGCTGGAGGAGGCGCCATTGGATGTCCGTGACCGTAAAAACCACCGCCATACAAGGAAGGAGGAGCGGGAAAATTCAAACCTGAAATATTACCAGGAGGCGGAGGAGGGCCACCAGGTCCACTGAATTCCGAAGATGATTCCTGTTCGTTAATAGTAGAATAAGAAGGGCCCGGAGGCCTGTTTATATTATCCTCACTGCTGGCCAAGTTGATGTTGCTTTGGTATTGTTGATTTCTATTCCCGCTGTTCTTGTTCCCGCTTTCCGTTCCAGCGCTTCCTTCCGAAGAACCATGCTCGTTTCCAGAATTCCCAGCACTTCCTCCTGATTGGTTCGAAGACTCTTCCGTGCTTGTTTGCTGTTGAGAGTTGGGAGCGCTCTCTGGACGTTTCCCCCTCAGACGAATCCGCCCTCTGTTGATTTTTTCCTTGATGCTAAGATTCTGAGACGGGCTCGAAGATACTTTTGGTGGCCCGAATTCATCACTGTCATCCGCAGGCGGTTTCCGAGGTCGGTTGAAGTTGGGTCGTTTCGACTTGTAGCGATGAAGTAAATTATTCAGAGGTCGCTCACTTTCACTCCCCGAATTTGACGATCCGTGCTGCCCTGCAGCTGCTAAACTTTCACTAATTACTGATGAGTCGTTAGAGGGCGGCGTGAAAGTAGCCTTGAATTTTGGAAACGGTTTCCTCACCGGCACCTCCTCCGACTGGCTGTGCACAAGGTTGTTGTTGCTATTGCTGTGGAGGTCGTGAGAAGTAGGAGGAGATGAAGGACGCGTGCCAGACTCACGGTCATCATACTGAGGTCGCCCACCAAAATTATGGTTTGCTGGATGCGGGTACGGACGGATCCCATGATTGTGGTGAGAATAGCTCACAGGCGGGCGTGGTCCTCCACTTCCGGATGAATAAATATCATTAAACTCCGCCTCACGACCGAAATCGTCGTAGAAAATATTCGCCGGGATTCGAATCCGCTGCCCTTCCTCATCAGGTATGGGGATCAGAACAGTTTTATGATCTTCCGAGTACTCAGGTTTCAGTTTCACAGGTCGGGGTGGCTTAATGTACGAAACGTTATCGCGAAACAGAGTGTTCATCATCAAGTTCTGATGCTTTCCACCCAAATCCCTATACAACTCTGTCGTTGAGCTGTAAGCCGGAGAAGTTTCTGGGCTAAAACTCACAGGGATAGCGACACTTTGTTGCTGGGATTGCGTCTCCTGCTTTTGACGCTCACGATCCAGGTAGTAGGAAGCAGGGCGGGCAACAGGGATCCAACCCTTGTAATTCGGTGCAGTCCAACCATGTTCAGAGCCATTTTGTCCAAAACCCGGGTCACCTGTAATCAGACCGATGCTCTCCGGCGGAGGAATCCCTTCAAGACTATTTGAAGAAAAATGCGGGACGGAAGGATAATTTAGCGGGTATTCTTTGCCTGGCAAAATCATATTATCACGAGATGGCTCCGTCACAGGGATTCTAGTCGTCTCAAAGGGTATTTCACTCTGCTTGAAAAAATCCGGTGGACCCGTGTAATACCCGGGCCCTGAAGGACCTGATGACGCGGATGGAGACGGACCTCCCGGGCCTGAAGGCCCCGAAGGATGAGACTGCTGATGATGTTTCATGTGATGCGGTGGCTTAAAAAAGACCGGAGGACGGAATGATTTCATTGGATGGGGTCGATTCGGTGGTGGTGGTGGACGGATACGCTGTCTATGAACGTTTGAACTTGAAGTTTTCATAGGGAATCTGCCCGGGAAGCTGGGGAATGGTTTGTAACCATGATGGCCGTGATGCGGTGGACCTCCATGACCTGGTGGAGGTGGTCTTCCTCGAAGATGCTGATTTAGAGGATGATGATGATGCGAAAATTTCTGCATATTCCCGCCAGGCACTACCTGACTTTGTAGGTTACTAGAAGCACCTTCAAGATTTACATTACCATTATGCATGGGACCGTGATGATGCTTTTGAGGTGGACCTGGAGGAGGTCGATTTTGACGGTGATGCTTCAAGGGACGTGGAGGTCCGCTCCAGAAACCTCCTTCTATCATGTCCCATGTCAGAAGGAAGATGAGCAATGAAATCTGCGCAAAATATTTTACAACTATAAATCTTCCACGCAGTTTCCATTTTCTGATCAAAACGCTCCTCTTTGTCATCTAGCTTATTCATTTCTCATATCAAACCATAGAGCTTGATCAATTATTTCGCGAATTTGCGAATTTTCCGAACCCCTGAAAATTTCAAAACTTGAACCAATTACTTACCAAATATAGCTTCATTGCAGTAAAGAAAAGTATTGGAAGGGATTCACTGCACTACTAAAAGTCGTCGTTATTAATTAAGCTCATGCGCTAGAAACATATTCAAAGCTTTACATGTCAAATAAAATATTTTCGTCTCCACACTCTGCACGATTATCCCCTTCAGTATGTCCTAGGGATGACTGATTCTGCCTTCTTCACCAGCCTCCAAGACGACCTAATTCTATTATTTTTCACAAATTCGCGAATCCTAAAATCAAGTAAATCACTTAAAGATTCCACCCAAATATTCTCACACAGTCTTCTTTCAAAAATCCCAGTAGAATCCCAGTAAACTAAATCACTTGAGCAATTAACTAATCGTGAATACACCCCTCACTAATTCCCATGTGAACACAATAGTACACACTAGACTAAAAATCAGCGACCCTTGAAAACGCTACAAAACGTTTTCGATACCCCTCTCCTTCCTCGAATCTGAGGAATCTTCTCAAACTATGAGCGTCGTTCCAAATTGAGCAGGACAGCAATAAGAAGAAGCACTTTTTCCTCCGTCCTAACGGTTCGGGCTCCAAATCTAAATTGAACGTGAATGAAAGCTCTCAATCTGTACTCTTTAACGTCTCATCCATGAGAGAGTGGAAGATGCTCTTCGTCTACTTCCCTCATCCCCTCATCCCTGCCTTTGCAAACCCAAGTTAAGTTGCAAACACTTAACTTACAGGCTCAGCCGCCAACTTTTAGGACAGGGGAACATTTCCCCAAATTCCACACCCCTTTCACATTCCACTTCCTTCATCCCTCCCATCCCTCACCTCCTACATCCATCCCATATCTCTGGGTTAATGTAACCTATTTTCTAATGAAAGATACTGATTGACATCAAGGAAGGTATAAGATCAGGCCGTACGTAAATCCGTCATTTACCGGCTAAAGACGAGTGATAATAAAATGCAGCGGGAAAGAGATTCGATTTTATAGGAAAACAATAATCAAGTATCTGTTGTTTATTTTTTAATACTGTTTCAGAGAAAATCATGATTTTTTAATTCCTGTGTAATACACATTACGCTTTCCTAACTAGACTTCGTACGTCTAATTGTTTGATGAATCACTTCTGAATAGTATATTATAGCTTAATGAAGCTTACAATTTTGAAAAAATACCTATGATAATAGTAGTAGTCTTCATTAGATTTATAAACTTTCTTGATAGCATATTAAAATTTAAAGAAGCGCTGTTACACACGTTGTTACCTACAGACATAAGACATTATATACAACATAGTATATAACAACAAAAGCCTAGGCCAATTCACCTCACACACTTCCGCCCTCCCTCATCTTCCGCCCCTCCCCAACTTACTTCCGATGGTGCGCATAGCTCAAGGACATATTCCTCTGAGTCTTCACTCACCACACTCTTCACGACGCCATCTACTCTTTGTCCATCTTCCTCTACTTCCGCGCCCTCTACGTCCAACCTCTCGGACCCCGCTACATCCTCATTAAGCTCCTCCCCTTCCTCTGTTGACCAGTCCATATTCATGCTGGCACAGCCGTTCAGCACAAATGTTTCCGCGTCTGATCCCACCACGCTTTGCCAATCTCTTGTTTGCCTTGTGAAGCGTGAGGTGAACAAAAACAAAGCCATTGACCACAGCGTCTCTGTGAAGCATCGTAGAAGGAATCAACTCTTCAAAAGCAAGAGGGAACTCCAACGGCATCCTCCAATTTGGATTTTCCTAATCAACTTTAAGGGTCAGCTCCCGAGCGACCTGTAAGTTCAAAGCCACAATGAAACCAGAACTCTTAATCACTAACTAAAACTAATGACGAATTGGGGTTGGGATAGGTCGGCTTACCTGGAACAAAGCGCTGTTGGTCCAATCGCCGAACCAATCCAATACACAACGATTGAATAAGGCAGGAGATGTTGCTGTCGATCTTTCAATCCTTGTTCGCTTGGGTTCATAGTAAACACGACATGGAGATTACGCATAACCTGACCTGCAAACCAGTTATACAGTTCCTCTCCAGAATCGTGCATGAGCCCTTCTCGCGCAGCTCCTTCTTTGCATTGGGTCATCAAGGTTGTATATTCATCACCTAAGTAATACAAACAATAGGATATTAGTTACATTAATTAACATTATTGTGTTAGCTTCAAAACACTTGTTAAAATCTCCCTTACCTTCGAACAAACCAGGAACTTCACCGTTAGCCAGTAACGTGAAAGAACTCTGCAATACATTGGACTCATCCAGAATAAAGCAGATCTTCTCTCCTTTGCATCCAGCTCTGCGAAGCACAGATCTTAGGTCTTCATCGAATTCCGCAGCAGTGTACTTGTTGTGGACCTTAATTTGGAAAACCTGTAGCCCGTTTATCCATGCTACAAATCTGGATAAAGTAGTTTTTCCTGATCCCGCTACTCCGATCAGTAACAGATGTCCCTGTGGTTGTCGGAAAATACGATCCATTCGTAAAACGTGCTCCAGGACTTCATCGAATAATACCAACGGTACATCCAGCTCTTCTTGGTAGAAAATCTGCAGACGAGCCTTAACATAGTCTCGCAATTCTTCTCTGCCGACAGGTACATAATCTTTCGACAACCAATTGGAGTAAAGAATGGGTCGAGCCAGAGCCGCTTGACGATCAATGGTAGGGAAATGTTTTAACGCGACACTATCGATGTTTTCATTAGTCCATGCTCGTTCATCATCGTAAACAAGACGATCTTGGAAAAGCCGCAACGCTTCATGAGCCCAAAGCCTCACCAGACCTTCAACCGGTAGCTGATCCAAAGGTTGAATTGCTTCGTAAATGCCTCGAACCCATCTGGTCATCTCACGAGGAGAGTACACGTAATGCGGCTGCATATCTTGCGTAAATCGCTCTTGTGATTTCAAGCAGACCTCCACCATTGCATTGGTTAGTGGCTCAGCAAAAGTAACGAAATTCGGCACCAACTTCAGCATTGCCCGATTGAAAGTTCCGTAAATCTGTTTTTCGCAATATAAAAAAGTTAGGATAGGAATTTCAAACACGAAAGCAATAGTATTGAAAAAGTAGTGCATAATTTCAATACATTACCTGTTTTAGTGAAGTTTCCCCTGGATAATCCACATATATGACTGGTACATGCCGCAAGAATCGGTGAGATAGTGGTTTGCGACCAGGATCCGTGGGCGGGTTACAGGCCCTGACGAACTGGATGCGTTCGACCAAAGAATGATCGGATGTACGATAAAAGAATTTATGCTCAACAAGCTGACGAAGGAAGGAAATCACACGTTGTGTTCCATGCTTGTCCATATCAGGTAAATTGATCTCATCACAGAAAAGAATTAGCCACTTTCCAAGCTGAAAACGAGTAAATGCAAAACTTTAGTAAATATCTAAAACTGGATTTTCCTTACTTTACAAATAGTTCTAGTACTGAAATCAGATGACGAAAAAGAACTCACAGAAAGGTCTTTGTGACCATTCAAGGTTATACCCATGTTAGTCATCATTTTATATTGGCTACTAATCAAGGATGTGAAAAAGGTACTTTACCTGTATAGGAGCAAGGACGACTCCATTAGGTGTTTTCCGGTACTCGCAATAATGGTCAAATGTTTTCAGAAGCCATTCTGGAGTAGTTGCAGAAGAAAAGTTCAAGCCGACGACTTCCATATCGGGAAGGGCTCTTAGTGCTGACAGCAACGTCATCGTCTTTCCGGAACCAGGAGGTCCACGTAACACTAAAGGTTTGTGTTCCGTCAGCCAAGTAGCGAGTAAAGACTCGTGGCGAACAGTATCCAACGTTGGAACGACAGCATCTGGTGAGGCGACCTTGTGAGTTTCGACGTCAGTTCTCGGTACTTTTACTGACCACGGAGCCCACTCTCCTTGAATGGTAACCTCATAATCCACAATCGGAGATGCTGCGTTCTGAGGTGGCAGAGGAATTGTAGTAATGCTTCGGATATATTCTCCCAGCTCATGGCGAATTTTTAGCTTCGCATCTCCAGTAAACGACCACAATATCGCGTAGATGACAGACTTGGACATGTAGCGGTCAACTGAGTCTGGGTCCAATGGAAAATCGGGATGAGATGCGTTATATGAATGAATATGACGAACGGCTTCATTCATCATGCAGAAAAGCGACGACAGTGCCCACATCCTTGTGAAATCCATGATGTGCTCCAGGGTGGATGCAAATTCTAAACACTTCTCAACAAGCCCGTCAGGAGTGAAATAAGGCTGCAGCAGTGTAGCTACTTCTCTCTGGAACTGAAAGAAAGAACCGGCAAAATTAATTGTAGAACAAATTATACTTGTTAAATATTCTGAATTCGCGAATTAATTACACAATTATGTACCCGAGCCATGAAACGCGACTTGTATAGTACAAGCAACGCAATTTTAACTAGGGATTTTTTTTCGCCTCAATGGATTAGAGAACTACTCAAGGGTATAATGAGTGCACTCCTGCCCAGACATTCAGGCTCTTAATAGTCTATAAGCAATTACAACTTTTGAACAGAACAAAACTTAAACTTACCCTAAGAGCCGGAGATACTTCATCGCCTGCTGGTTCCTCTGACGGACGAGCGAATTGGTCGTTTTCTTCTCCATCGTCCAACGAAATGTTCTGCAATCTTGTTAGGAAATTATGGAATAGCATTTCCGTTGACAGGACGTCGTGTGAAAACCACACCATTCCACAACGAGAAACTGTGGCCATGGTCGCGTGCTTCAGATCTTGCACTTCGAAGACTAATCGAACATTTGGCGGTAAAGCCAAGCGCTCTCCGTTTGGTAGAGTCAAAAGCTTGTTGTCATCCAGTACAGAGTTAAGATTCTCAACCCATTCGGGATCCACATCACCGTCAAAAAAGAACCACTGACGCTTTCCTCTTTCTCCTCGAACATTGTCGATAATTTTCCTGCAAGTCCAAAGAAAAACATTCTTAGTATTATTTTATGACGGTCGTTATCGTAATTTTAATGAGCTATTGGAATTCGGTAATACTTGAACACAGGAAAAATCATACCTCAAAATGTGAGTGAACAGACCATCCGTCCATTCTCTCGTATTAGGATCCATGAATCCGTACAAGGCCTCCTTTGACAGTGCTTTAGGGTCAATAACATGGGAAACTCCTTCGATACCTTCGTGACGCTCCGGGGCTCGCAGAAGAACTTTCGACGCCGTTGATTTACCGGAACCGGAACTTCCCACAAGCATGACGCCATGACTCAGAGCTTGAATTTGATAAAGTTGTAGAACCTGTAAAGAGATTTAACATTAGTTAAAGTAACGCGCCGTCTGCGTCTTGCGTCTTCTCACTGTCTTAACTAGGTTTCACGGTCACTACAGTAGTGTTTATGTATCGGAGCTAAAGGTATGGCTGCAGCAACATCGTAACTAAAACATTGAAATCTAAGATTGTGAACGAATCCCACGGATAACTGATATTTTTACAGCATTAATAAAAACCCACACCGGTACTCCTACATAGAGCCCTTTCATTCAGCCAACAACTTACTTTCTCTATCCAAGATTTTCCATGATATCCCTTCGTAAGCATGAATAATTACAAGGAAAAATTGCCATTAAATACACTGAGACATTATGGAACTTTAAATCTAGGACAAGACGTTCAATAAAGAGTGGTATAAGTTAAATAGCTAGTACAGTCCAGAACCGAAACGCAAAAACACTTTAAATAAGCTAACATAGCGTAATCGAAGCGATAAACGCGTGATCACACTAATAGTGTACCATAGGCATGAAACGCGACCTGCAAAAGCACAGGTAACGCAAGTTAATCTATGGATTTTTTATCGCCTGAAATGGATTGGAGCATATTCCATTGTAATGAGAATGTACTCCTGCCCAGACATTTAGGCTCCGTAGAAAATAAACAATAACTAAATAAGAAGCAAGGGTATTTAAGTGACAGTTTAGGTCAAGCAACTAAGTTAAAGGAAACCATGCATTACCAAGTTATTTTGATATGCTATACTTACCTTCTCCATCCAAGCGTTCTCTCCACAGACCAGATATTCTTCGGTGCAAATAGCTCGGATGTGCTCCTTTAATTGATCCATTTGTGCAGGAGTGTACTGAACGCCAGGGAATACGTCAGCTTGGCTTCATCCCTGCTGTAGTAAAAGGGAAAACGTTGTAGACAAAAATTAAAATTAAAACCTTAATTTAAATAACTGTTTTGCATGAAGCAAACCACATTCCTAGCAGCTGCGGCTGCGACTACTGCACGTCCTCCTCGGGATTCCCGGGCCCGCTATCAGACTCTCCTCGGATTGGATGCTCGAGCAGCCAACTCCAAGCAGCATTCACACATTATCCAAAGGAGGAGGCTACTCCCCCCATCTCACACATATTCCTTAATCACCTCATGTCCTCTAACAACTACCCTTTGATTCCCTCCTTTATATCGTCAAGTCATTTTTGGACGGTACCTAAAATGGGAGGATCGGAAAAAGTAATTAATCTACCCTTAACGTTTTCCAAAGCCGCTGCTAATTTTACCAAGCTTTAATTTTTGGGAAATACATCAGTCGTAATCAAATATTGTTGAAGACTACGACAAAAGTTTGTGTTGGCGAGTTTTTCCATTCTTGGTCAATTTAAACTGCGTTGATAAAGTTAATAACTGTAATTAAATAAATAAAATTAATTGTACTTACCACTATGGGACTATGGGAGCGGGACATTCCTCCGATTCGGCTAATTCTTCTGAATCTGGTAGCAGGTCATCAGAACAACCGGGTAAGTACCTAATTTTTAATTTTTGACCCGGCTTATTAGAAATAGGGCTACTCTCTCTTTGAAGCTACGCGATGGCCCTGGGAGATTCAACACTTTTCTTGACTTCCAGCTTCTCAGTCTGTTAATGATGCCGCAATAGATCCTAGCAACTCAGCAGCGGCAGCGTCTCTGTAGGATTGCGATTTATTCTTTTGCTGGTGAAAGTATTTGAGTTTAGATTCCGCAGACAAATTATCAAACTTTGGCGATTCAAAATTTCCACTCGTTTATGCACAAGTACACAAGTCATGCTGAAAAATTGAATTAATCCATTTTATACTTCAATTTTTTCTAAAATACCATACTCTGGCGACCTTTATTAAGTCATCTCACTGTCTGTAACCGCTCGCTTCCTTGTCTGCTGTGTAGTTTGTATTGCCTTCGATTGGGCTTGAAGGGCTTGTATTTCGGTGTTTTCCTTTACTTAATCCCTGATTCACTGCAATCTGGTCCCTTCCTCGGTATATAGACTGGAACTGCTAGATGACGCACGCTATTGGTTGCTATCCTCCTCTTGTGTAGCTCTGGTTCAAGCGTCAGGATTGTTTGCTGTAGCTTCCGTAGTGCTCGTCTTATCGATAACTATACGTTGATGGTAGCGAAAGGCCCCGCAGATAATTCCAGTACCACTGCTTCTGGTACACCACCACCACCCGCCGCCATCTTTCTTTTTCTCATGGATGTTGACCCTGCTTTTTTCTCCTTACAGGGCCGGAGCGCAGATGGAATTCGGAAGGGTGGAGGGTCTGGTCTCCGCGCAATACCTGGGATGGGACTATCCCAAGAAGATCAGGCCGGAATATTTTCAACCCTAACCGGGCTCCATGGCCACAGGATAATCTTGGAAACGTTGCGATAGTCCCATTCCCGGGCTTTCCAAATCCTCCACCCACGCCTCCCATGATAGAGCTTCCTGCCGTAGAGCCGATCGAGGAGGCTGGAAGAGAAGAAGAAGATGACTGGGATGAGCACGAAGATGACGCCTTGGAGAGAGCCGTTCAGCTCTGGAACCAGCTAGTTGGTCAACAGGACGATCCCGCTGAAGAAGACGGAAGCCCAATGGATACAGGTGAGTACCAAGTTTAAATCAAGCATGCTTCTTTAATTCCCTTGTCTGCACAACATAAACAAGTGTGTACCTATAAACAAACTTGACTCAATCTTATTCTGCACTCTCTATTTAAACTCCCTCCGCTTCTTTAAAAAAGAAAAACACTTTCAATTTCCAAAGAGGGTGCCGTTAAGTAAGAGTCATTGAAAGCCAATGTGATTTCATCGGAAATGCAATTTTAAAAGCCACATTAACCACTCACTCACTCAGCCAAAATTCATGATTGAGTAGTCACATTTCCCCCCATTTTCTCTCTCACTATAAATTATATTCACCACCATCTCTACAAGATTTATTAACAGACCTCCCTACTTACCTTACCTGCCCCCCCAATCAACCATTTCCTCACAATTACAATTCATTTCTCTCTCATCTCCCAAGTTACATCGAGAACATATTTTTGGCAGATTCCAGCAGGGAGGAAGATCGTGGCGAAAATGAGGAATCCATGGAGGAGATGGCTGGCAGTACTACTCCTAGAAGCTCTCCTCATCCCGATGCGGAAGATGAAGATGATAGTCCCTCCGGAAGTGACGAGGAGGGTTCCGACCATGGGATGAATACCACCTCAGCTAATCCTGCATCTAGATCTTCCAGCAGCGATGGCTCTACAGTGACCTGGAGTCCTTCAAATAGCCCTCCTTATGGGTCTCTTGCTTCAGGCAGCCCCCAAGGTTCGTTCATTAATTCCCTTTCTCTTACATTTTACTTACAGTACGGTACACGACCGATTCAGGCGTGAAATTAAGGGCTTTCATTATTATTCCATGAGGCATCCCTCTCAACGGAATCTGGGTTATTTCAATAACACTCCTTTGCGAACCCTCATTATTTCAAGGTTTTAATGCTTTGTTTTGTAATTTTGCAGGAGCTTTGGGAGAAGACGAAGTGGAGATAGACAATTTTCCAGTTGCTCCAGAAGTTGATGGTGAGAGACGTCCTTCCCCAATGCCTCTGGATAACGTTCTTCATGTCCCTATTGAAGAAGCGAACGAAGAACCTGTCGAACATCCTATCGCACAGCCTGCTAGGAACAGGATTCAGCGATTCCGCTGTGGTAAGGGAGAGTGTCCTAAGAAATACAGAGATAGACGAGATCGTCGTAAGCACCGAAAAAAATGTCTCCCTGAAAAAAAATCTTTGCACTGTACAATTTCATAGGTCTAAAGACGGGAACACTATGCTGTAGATAAATTCAGAATTTTGGATTAACTTGTAAAACAGTTAACTTTTTTGTAGCAAAACCTTTCATCTCAAAAGGTTCAGGATGAACTCAACACTGTGACTCCAGTGGTACATATATTGTTTTATAACTATTATCTTGCTGAATTGTATAGCTGGCTATCGTTAATTGCCAAGTGAGTGACGTATCGCTAAAGACATCGTCTAAGTTAAAAAATTTAAATGTAATTCGCTTTCGGTAATCCAATTTTTTAAATATTTCCGGTATTAACAAAAATAAGACAGTTGAACATTACTCGGTTGCTTCGTACTTGCGCTTAGGAAACTTACAGCAAAAATTAATACGGAAGTTGAGGAGCTTCCATGCGTAGCAATCGCATAAGGTATACATTTTTACGGCACACAGTACATAATCCTGCCATTCTATTTATCACGTAAAAGTTGAACGGCTTACTTATAAGAGTCTGAATACAGCTACTACATCGGTTAGAGCTACAAATTTGTTAGTTTAAAGTATAATACTGCTTTCAAGGTGTGAGGTGAAATAAACTAGCTGCTTATATTTCTGTACCATTAACGCAGCTCAAAGAGAATCACAAGTTTTTATAGATTCTAGCCTAGTATAATTGATATTCAAGTAGGAGCCTTCTGATTCTTGGAATCTCATTTATGTTACGGTTTAAATTTCTGAGATGATAAATAAACCCGATTTAACTTACCGGTTTGCTCAAATCATTCTACATTGAAGATCCACGTAAGAGTGTGTGAGTATTATTTACGTGTAACATGTAGAAGTTTGTTGTGTTCATGTTTCGTATTTCTAAGCTTCCTTCGCTTATGGTTATTACCTGGGCATAGGAGTAGAAAAAAGTCTACGTATGAATCTGACTAGAAATTATGCGCTTCGGTACGTGTGATCCGAAAGGTCAAGGAGCATCATGTAAGTCTAATACGGTTTTAGCTGTTGTAAGGAATTTATTGGTATCTTCAGAATTGCAGTGCAAAAATTATGCAATGCCCCGCCGGAATACAGTCATAAAACTTCCAATCTCTCGCCGTTCCCATGCTTTCTCTTTTCACGAATTGGGAAACCAGAGCCGTTCTGACAATACCAGGAATGTAGAGGCTTATGCAGCAACGTATATGTACAAGATAATAATTCGACTTTGGAATATTTTTATTCGTAGTTAATCACGAAATAGATAATACTTACATAATATTAATGCTTCGCATTAAATTTGTTTAAATACAATTAGCGTAGCATCTTATATCTTCCTTACATGTTAAATTTAAATATTACTTGTAAAATTATGTATCAGCTCTAACTTACATTGTCACTATCTAAAAGTGTAACTGTGTTTCTTTAAGAGCGCACAACTTTGTCTTCCGTGAGTAGCCTACCTGTACATACTTTTTATTTCAGGGTCATTTACACAAGAACCAGGCAGCTGAGACTTGGTTTCGCAACAACTACTAGGATATATGTACTTATGCGAATTCGCAAATTTTCCTTTAAGAATTAAATATTTGTTCTTTAATACTTCAAACTTAACCATGTTTTCCATGTACTTACCTAAACAAGTGTTGATTAATTAACAATGTCATCCATTCATTATAGAGTATTGTAAGTTAATAAAAGGATTTTGCCAATCTTCAGGCACAAACAAAATCCTCTTCACAATCCCTAGTAATTCCACTCAAATCACTCAAACCTGCATACACCTGGTTCATATCCTGTCGGATGTAAGATTAGCAAGAACATTGCCTGCAAATTTTATTCGTATTGCGAATTTTTGTCTTGTGCGCTATCATACCTGTAAACATAATTAAGATTGACTGCTAAAATCCTGTAGATAACACCAACACTTAACTACTAAAGAGGTCATGTGCCCACGTTCCGATAATGTATGGATGAAATGATTTTCGTAACTGCACTTTGGTAATTACACAGAATTTTTAAAATAATTAAACTCCTCCTCCTATTCTCTCTCTAAACCACGCAATTTATCCATTCTTATTAACTCATACAAACCATATGAGCTCACTGCAATCAATTCACACAATGCAATGTCTACATAAACTGGTACTGACTGGGATCGTATGGAAACAATCACAGACTTTCAAGAAACGCAACCCTCCACGACCATTTTTTCTAAAACTTAATTAAATCACATATTTTCAGAATGGTCAGATAATTTCATTTATAATTGCAATTAAGTATTCCATAATCACGCATCATCCACTCTCACTCCAGCATGCTGTAAGTTAATTAACCAGGATTCAAAAAATTCTCCAATTCACTCACATGCAGCAGGTTGCAGTGATTACATTTTATTGTAATAGGAATTCTGGTTAGATTAATTTGTATTTTAATATCGCTTCTAACTGCCGTATTTCTAATGACCCTTCACATCAGGTACTTAATCTCTATTCCATGTACCCTCTATGCTACTGTCCAAATCAGGTCACACTGAGAGCTGATGAGTGAATTTTTCTGTCAACAGGGTGACTCTGCTATGTCTATATTTATAGATTTTAAATTTTAAAATTTCAATTCCGAGGTACAGGTTCCAATATCTGCGCACTGCGCACCTCTATGGATTATAAAGGATTTGTCAATCTACATTATCATTTCTCTACGTTTAATTATATAATAACAAGTGAGTAAAGTTTTCCTAGGTACATTTTTCCATCCTTTCGGAGCAGTATTATCATCCATGACAATTTAAGTAATTATTTTTTTTTAAATTTTAAAATCTATTGCTTATGAATTCTTCCGCCATTCATTTTACAAGGCCCACCCAGATGGCGCCCCCGACAACCTTCCAGCGCAGCGTCAGTCAAGCCTTTTGTCGTCAATTGGATGGTTTCTGAGATTATTTTTTCACTGGCTCTCCAGCAGGATATTCCACATCTCCAGGATTTGAGAAAAACATGGACATTTCTACCACTTCCTCGTTAATCTATCGGACATGTCAGATATCCGTATTCAAAGAGTAGAGAAACGGCCAAGAAGCAGAAATACAAGACAAACATGACAAGACCCAGGCCCTTGTTCATCTTCCACCGGAAACACATGATGGAACCCACCACAAAGCATAACATTCCTGAAAAGTCAATCACAAGTTTTGCAATCATGTTATCGATTTTTAAAATTTAAATTAGGCAGCATAATTTTATTTTATTTTAAAATTAATTAATCACTTACCAAACAGAATGGTTATAGAGCAAATCATCCCCTTGGCGTTCACCTCCACAGCGGTTTGGGTAAAAACAGTATACAGGAGCCATGGGAATGGAAGACCTACAGTTACGTCAAATATATTTGAACCCACAGAGGATGACACGGCCATGTCACCAAGACCTTTCCGTGCTACAATCACACTGGTAATTAAATCTGGTATCGATGTTCCCGCCGCAAGGAAGGTCAGTCCCATAATCTGTAAACAAAAATCAAATCTTAATTAAAAAAATCCTCTCCTTGCATTTAACCATACGACGTCATCATTTGCTCTTTGCCTCAAGGTATTTTCCAGCATATTTCCCATTAAATTAACCTACGACTTTCTCCGACTTTCACCGCATGTGTTCCTCAACACTCATCCACCATCACACTTTCACCCAGAATTCAAGCCTTCCCAGCACATCAAATCCTCTTGCCTTCCTACCTCCTATAACTCCATCCGTGCATGGCAATTTACTCTTTGTCACGCAATTTTACCATTCCAGCTAACGGCCACCCGTACATACTTTAGCCCAGCCTGGAGAGTAACCCGCAGGCACTAATCCAACCGGGTACTCTAAATGTATCGCATAATCCTCATAATACGAAGGGAATCGATATCCTTACGGACCACCGAAGAAAGCTACGAGCAATCTATCACCTCACCACACATTAAAATACTATATAGGAGTGTAGCCCCACGCAGCAGAGTAAACCATCCGCTAGTTCATCCATACTACCCGGGTAAAAAAGTTCTAATTGACTCCCGTTCTTTATACCTTCCAAAGCCTTCCCATTACCTCTCCAGTGCTTTCTCCACTTTCTTGGAACCAATTCAAATCCAATAAATCCCCGCTCCTCCTCTTACAGCTTACACTCCTTGAACCCAGAGAAGCACTGCTTTCTCCATCCTTTCTCCCAACCTCCGGAGCATATATAGCTTTAACCCTTGCATCATTCCATCACCGCATAACCGACTCCATGAAATGCATAAGTCACCAGCTCTTATTCACCTTCTTCAAGAGCAAATCCTTGTCTGCAATACTCCACTGCTTTCTCCTCCACTTTCTCCAGCCAATATTCCATCCCACGCTTCCACTCTTCCCCACTCAGGACGAGTGTCCCCGCACTCGATCCTACAACATCCGAGTCTTGCAACCTTATACCGTCGTGTCATTCATCAAATCGGAAGGTTAATGAGATTTCCTCTTTTTTCACATCCACTCCTCTCGTCCCTTACCACATCAATTACATTTTCCCTAATGAGTTCCTACACCACCGCAGTCCTATAACGCTCCCTTGTTCTTCCTTTGCTTTCTCCCTGCTCACTCTCCTTATTTTCTTATTATACTTTCTCTGCTTTCTCTTTTCTCATTTGAACGGACAAAAATATTATATACCTCTGTCTCACACTTTGCCACCATCTCTCTAACGGTTTCAGTCATAGCTTTATCCTCCGTTTACCTTCATCCTGTCCATTCTCCAGATTTCTCTTAGCCTGTTATCTGCTCCTGGACAAATTCCCCAAGTGCGTATTCAATCCTCCCTACGGTCTACTAAAGATTCTCATTCGTCCCTCAACGGCTTCATTTACGCCATACAGGAGAAAATAAATAACGGTCACACCATCCCATCTGATCTTTTGGGTACAGGCTTGAATAAAGGTCAGCCCGTTTTTCCGTCCAGCAGCCCAGCCTCTTTTCTTCTACAATTCTTGCAGCTGGTGCCTCCAATTTCATAAATATTGACATTATACCGGAGACAGGGGTACGTTTAACAGGATATAATTTAGAACCTCTCATGGCCTACTTTACTTTCCCCATGTGTCTTCGTAAAATATACAGAGGTTCGACTCTGAGATGGTCCCATCTTTCTCTTGGATTTTGGCAATATGTGTTTCCAAATTACACCACCATCCAGTCATCCCGGTTCCATTTTCTCTCAAGCTTGTCTGAGGTACGGCTTGATCCTCAAGAATGCCCTGCTATTTTCCATAAAATCCTAAAATATTAGCTCAGACAAGAGAGACTGAAGGCTGTCTCTTCGGAAGGATGCGAGGGATTGTGTAGGAATATATATTTAATCTATATTTTGCATTAAAGCGAGAGCGTGGATAAATTCTCAAGGATGTCTCATAAATAAATGGGTGAGATTTGATATATGCTTTTGCAATTTGCATACGCGATTCTCAAAGTCCACACCAGGAGAAATTATGCCAAATACTAGGGAAAAGAATCCACAATCTAGGAGCAGGGAAGGGGAGGGGGATGCTTTCTCTTCTACGTAGAAAGCATGGAGAAAGCTCATGCACAAGGATGACGATCAAGTGAAAGTACGCATACTTGTATGGATAAAGAGAAAGTAGACCGCGAAAATTATGCGGAAAATCCCATCTTTCACACTTGATTTACCATGAATCCCTCAGCCTCTTCCCTCCTCTTGGTTCGGAATAAACACAGCTGTTACACAAATTCCCTCGTTAATCAACCGCCGCAAGTCTAGCGCATACAGGCAACAACGGACAGCGTACTCTTCCACGCTCAGCTTAACGAAAATTGACACTCTAACGGCTCCCAACGGTACTAAACAGTTGCTCAATTTGCTGAGAGACTAGAAAATGAGGTTTTTATTTAACCCTCGTAAACCTTTCACCTTTTCCAAATGCTACAAATAAATCAACTTTCTCCGACTACTTGCTCAAATTACATCCTTCCAACCTTCCAGGGAACGAACCCAAACCAACCTCGCTGTCCCAGCTCACAGAACCAACTTTCTCTTTGATTTGCCAAACAATTACCGGCGGTAAACCAATTTGACCTTTTCAAAATCATTTTGGCATCAACTATAAGCTGACTGACAGCCGCTTTGGCCTGACCTGAAACCAAGTACTGCTTGGGGGTTTGCTTATTTTCCGCCAGATGCCACTGTTTTTCATATCGGAGAAAGTGGTGAAAGCGTAACTATATATGCTAGCAAAACTCCTTGTCTCGCACCACATCCCTTAGAATTAAATCATACGAATCTCTGAATCTTTTCATCTAGTTTCTCAGAAGTACCAGCAAAGATTCCGCTGCTACTCAACGAAACTTGTTCTCTTTCTAATTACGCCAAGTCAGTCATAAAGTTATTCCCTCTCGGGCAAAACCGTCATAATTTCGCCAATTTGCGAATTTTCTACTCATTTCTCTATCCCTTGCAAACAGTTTTACTTCGACAATTCCTTGTCAGAGCAGTCTACCATGAACATTGTCCGTTGTTGACAGCTAAAACTATTTTACCCCGCACATACCCATATGTAAACTGTCCAGAGCTGACAGACATCATGGACAAGCTTCTGGTGAAAGTAAGTTCCAAGCACTGCTTTCTCTGCACGCAGAAACGATCCATCCACATCCTTGACATTCCACTTCATGTAGCAGTATACATGTCCTTCCTTCACTTTCTCCGCTTGAGTATCACAGAGAAAAAAGATATATACTATCCCTTGCTTTAATTCTTTATAACTTAAGCACAACATTTACTAAACTCCTAATTCGCCAAAATTATTTCTCCGAGTAACCATTACTGTATTACACAGATAACTGCAAAATACAATTAGGGTGTGACATTTTCCAGAATAACCCAAGAATTTTCAGATAAACCCACCAGAAATAACAAACTCGCAACTTGGCAAATTACAAGCTATAACTGCGCTAACAATTTCAAACTTGATGCCCCCTTTTCATCCCCTTCAGCCATAAACTTTAAAAAAAGCACACTTTCCTCCTCGCTTTCCCCTCACACGCTCCATTCTCTCATTTTTCATCCCCCTTTGCTCATACTCGTTATAGAATATAAAATTCGCAATTGTGCTTTTGGCACAGAACCACTTCACTCCCCAATTACCACTCTCCTTATAGTCATGTGTAATCTCGTTTTTCAATTTCTCAACGCCCCTTAACCCGCATCCCTCTCCAAAAAAGCAATCTACGTCATGACGAAATTGCAAAAAAATTAAATTCATTAGCCTAATCAAACTCCAGGACGTAAGTCTTCTTAACGGATTCCCTCCTATTTTGCTTCTTATCCTTCTATTCATTCCCTTGCTCTCCTTGGAGGAATAATTTTTCAATTTCATCCTCTATTTTTCATTGTCTCCTCTTCCTGCTCATGTAACCCTATTTTTTGCTATTGTCCATCTTGTCTCTTCGCACTTTCTCCAACTTTCTCCGTTTTTCCCTCTACACACACGTCGCATTCAACCCGCTCCAGCATGTCTTGTCTCTTCTTACATCCTGCTCTCGCGATTATCCAGAAAACAGCACCGTTCCCTGTCCTATTGTTACATCTCCACTCCCTTCCATTCCCTTCCATACTTTCTCCGCTTTCTCCCATCCCTGCATCACATTAATACAAGGTCTCCTCTTGCTTTCCCTCACTACATCCTAGAAACCCTTACAAGTCGACAGAGACAAGACACTACAAAACTCATCTTGTATGTGCTTTCTCCTGCTTTCTCTTTTCATACTATTGGATTACCACTTGAATCAGATACATCCAAAGGATCCTCTCGACTAGAGTCTCTGCTTTAGCAAGCCAAAACGAGAAATATATTCCATGTTTATGCGGAAATCCTCTCCTTTACAAGCTTGAGAACACCGCAACAATATCTCAACCCTTTCTCTCTAGCTCAACCCCTTGCTTCCTCGTTTTCCAGATTACCAAATTCCAGGGCAAGGCCTACTAACACACTTTCTCCGGTGGCTTTCTCCCTCAGTTGCTCTTCCCTCCTCTTCTCTCGCTCTCCTCTTCGTCTCCTATTAGTATTACTTACATGACTCTTGGCCTACGAACGTGGCCTTCAAGCTCTTCCCTGATTCACTCCGTTTGGCAACGTCCCATCCCGGCAAGATTGCGACGGAGAGCAAGACAATTCCGTACATTCAGCACGAACTCTAGGACTGGAAACCTAGTTCCCAGATTACAGATTTTACCAAAAAACCCTCACGTTCACAATTAAGTACGCACATATTTTCCATTAGCTACACACAAAATACCCGATTGCACAACACGTCAATCCCTAAACCACGCAAGGTTCAACATCATCTCTCTGCATTCTATTATTCAAGGTCCTCTATTCAATCCATTTTCTCCGATAACAACAAATCCTTTCAAACACACCTTTATCGCTTTCTCCTAGGACTTTCTCCAATTTTATTGTCATCCGCATATTCTATTATTCCAATAATTCCATTTGCGAAACCAAACTTTCGCAACAAAGAATCAAATCAATCATATTTCTCCCGCCCTTCACAAATGTATTTTCACCTGTGCTAAAAACGCAAAACTCGCAGTAGACCGAATAAATGACCGCCAGTTTCAATTTCCTAGCTTCTCAAACTCCAATTCAATGTAATATTCTTTTCACTCACAATTGACCTTGTACCCCATATTTTATTATTTTATTCTCATTTCGCATCTCATGGCAGCGCTATAACCCACGCAACCCCTTCCTTAGTCTCAAGCACATGCGAAATTTCTAATTTCAGGCCTCACTCAACGCCTATTCTTTCATCAAGGCCTTTCATCAACATTAAATTATTTCTCATCACACTTTTTCCCGTAAAACCAGCGCTTTAATTTTAAATTATGTCGTCATTTTCTAAACTTCTTGTAACAAAAATCTCAAGTAATTTCATCCTTTTTACGTCCTTTAATTTCACAAGCTTCTACGGCTCTCCCATAAGATGGCACTCCTCCTGTAACAGTTACTCCTTGGACAGTTAACCTTACTAACGACACCCGCCTCCATAAACGTGTAATGTTCCTCACTATATATTATACTAAAAAACCGCATCTGACCTATGCAGACCTGTGCAGAACTCAAAAGCGTTATAATCTCCACTTTAGTCTGCACCTCTTCCAAAAGGTTTTACTTCTTTCACCCCCTAACATTGAACACTTTTCCCTTCCTTGTCTTCGCAACTATATAACTTTCTCCAGACAATGGGCAATTAAACCCCCCCCAACTTTCTCCGCCTCAGCGCGCCACTTTCTCTGAATTTTATTTTCCACATATCCTCTCCTTGAAAACATATTTTCGTCCGCTATTATAATTTTAAAACACTTGTTTACGATCCTCCCTTCACCCTTACCTTGATATGTCATTTAGTTTTATGACCTTCCCGTAAAATCTCAAACGTCGTTTGGTTTCCTAACTTATCCACACAGAAATCACGCCATTCACATCCTTTCCACTTTCCTATTACCCCTTCCCCTCTCCAACTACACATGTTCCACACTTTTACATTTCCAAACTTCACGATATCCCCTTTCTTCAAGACCTGCTTCTCCTTTGGTACTACCACAGCTCCAGACCTCCTTGCACTTTATCCTTACCCTTAACTTTCTCCTCACCCTCGCCTATCTCCCACCCATCATTTAAATTCCAAGAGAAAAACTGCAAGAAGAGAAAATCCCAGGGGAAAGTCAATGGAGAAAGCTCTGCAGAGGCGTTCTCCAGTCGCATATTAGACGCAATAAATTTTTTATTTTACACCCTCATTTAGGCTTCTCAACTTGCGATATCATAAAATGCAAACTTGCTCTTTTCTTCATACGTTCAAACTAAACTATCCCGGATAAATTACAATGTAGAATTTCCATTGCCTTCCGCCAGGTCTATGCTTTCTCTTTTCATTGTTAACCTACTCTCTCTCTCGTTACGAATATTTCCAAATTACTTCTCACGCTAACCAGATTCATTGTGAGATCTTTTCAAAATGTACTTCCTTCAGCAGAACATCTCATTAATAAAATAATTTTATGAACACGCCTTTTCCTCTCTTTGACTCCTGACGTGCCAATCTACATAAGAGCCAGTATAGATTCTTTCATAAAAACAATTCATAAAAATGCAATGCTGTAAAAACTCAGAGCATCATCAATTACATCTCCTACAAATTATTCAAAAATCTGTAACAAAATTCGCCAATTATTTTTGCAAAATTCCTGCACTCGCGGGTCGCGGACGAAGATGCAATGTCCCTTAATATACGTTGGATACAAGCTAAAACTTACTAACGATGGAATCGCAAAACATACAAAAATCACCTCCTATTCCGATTCATTCCTGGAAAATTTGTAAAGAATTTCAGGAAACTTTCGCTAATTTGGCAATCCAAGGAAATTCTATAACATGGGCGGATCAATGGTAGAAAAATTCAGAGAAAGGTATGAAAGCACCTAAATTAATTTCCGCACAAATCCCTCACACGCTCCCGTTTTTTCCCTCATTCCATTCACAACTCCCTCCTTCAATCTAATCTTTGTATATAAAGGAAAACAAGGGGACAACGACACGGAGAAAGTCATTCAACCGCCCAGAGGTTGATAACTTTTAGTTACTGGGACAAACCACCCGGAGAAAGCACTGCCAGACTACCTTTCACCTTATTATCTCCTCTGTCCGACAAACTAATTTTATACAATTACCTTTCCACTATCCTATAAAGTACAATATACAAGTGTGAGAATTTCGTTGCCTATTACTTACACTAATTAATATTATGCACCCGTTACAAAATTTTTTCAATGTGAACCCCAGCCATTTATCTCACTCTGATTCCTGAAAAAACTGGTACACTGATAGCCAAAAAAATTCACAAATTCTCATCCTGATCTTAATACTAAAATCATAAAATTCCCTCGATCCTAGGGAGAAATGATTTCATGGATTTCATTTCTCTTTCATCGACAATAATATTTCTAACTAGAAATCTATAGCTATAATCCACAGAATGTTTCCACAGACTATGAGAAATCTCCGGAACCTTTATTTTTCCAGCCTTGGACAGGGTGGACATAACAAAAGAGAGTAGTATCCAACCTACCTCTATTACGACACAATCTTGGCTCCAGGGAACCAAATTGGCAAGAGCGGGACGTGTACTAGACGAATGACTTTCCGATTACTTTATCCTCAAAAAATCGAGACAAGTTCTTTATTGTATTTATGTATTCTTTTATCCACTTTCTTTCTGGACCTTGGATTTTAGGACCCGCTTTACCAAATTCCCAACGATCACAAGTAGTCCTTGTACATGATGCTGACTTTCTCCCCCGTGCTTTCACCAACCTCTATTTCCACTTCTCAATTCCCATTCCCCGCTGACTCCCTTCTTTCTTTATGGATGAGGCTTTTATATGAGTGACCATGATGAAAGTTTGACGGCTGGACTGCAGGAAATGATTGGAAAAAATGAGAAAAAACACCAAAAGAAAAGCCTATTGTCCACGAAATTTTTTCACTTCCCACTATATCTTTTTAGTACTACAACACACTCTCCCACTTTTCTTTTCTCATGCTATTTTCTTCTCAACTCCTACACACATGTAACGTGTTGAAGCGGGATATTTTATTTTCACCCAAACTCCTCCCCTCTCAAACAAGAGAGTGAAAGCAAGGTCTATCTGAAATCAATCTCCGAAACAAGAGCGTCAATCCTTTCATCCCAATTTCATCCTCAAACAAGCTTCCTCTCACAAAGTCTTCATCGTCTGACACACTGACGACTTGGAAGCATAAAATATTCTTTTACGATCCTCATCTCTCCCTACTTGCAAACTCTTTGGTTTCTTCCGACCACGCCTGTATCTTCTTATACTTCTCGCATTCAATACTTTCTTTACTTTCTCCACGACTTTTTTGGGACTTTCTCCAAAACCCATCTCAAATACTTCCTGTATCTAAATCCTCCCTTCCTCACTCGTCAGACAACTGTCTCCAGCACATGTTGTTGACAGGAAGAATCATGCCTCCGCCCGTCTCCCTTCTGTACCCCGTCATTCATTCTTGCTATTCTACGGAGAAAGTCCTCTTCCTCTTCCCACATCAACTTTCACTAGACTTGCCGAGACCAAAATATTTCATTCTTTAAACGCACTGCCGTTCCGTAGCCGATTCAAGTATTGCGGAATTCGGAATGGATTGGACAAAAACTGCGTATTTTATGACTTTCGAGCATTTATACTATTAAAAGACATGACCTTTAAAGGAGCTAAATTTCAACTTACCGCCGGATCTATGCTAAAAGTTTCTCCAGTTCGATCTGCCCACCAGACCATAAAATAAGAAAAGACAGCAATCCAGAGGATGGATCCCACAAAACCCCATACAAAAAATTTTTTCCCTCGAGGCGTCCGTGTATCCGGAAGAGTAAAATACAAGCACATCATAATCGGGAAGAGCACAACGTAGGAAATCTGTTTCCTCAAATCCCCCTTCGGCCATGAGATGTCCAGCGGCTCTTGAGCTTCATTCTCAGCTTCGTCCAGCGCTGCTAATTCCTGTAATTCCAATCAATAAATCCACCAATAAATTACTCCTCCCTCCAGTACAATTTAGCATATAAATCTCTCTTCAACACACGTCATCCAGCACAGCTCCTCTTCCCGCATCCCCCCCAGCAAGCATGTACACAACTTTCTCTCCAGCCTGCAAAATCCCCTCCTATAAATAGTTCCAAGGAGCGCTTCTAGGAAAAAACAGAGATCAATAGCCTTTTAGCTTCTTCCGTGCTTTCTCTACGACTTGGGCGACGACAAGTTAATAGCAACGTTCGAGGAAATAATCAACTTCATGCCAAACTATATCCACCAACTTGGATGTTATCTCTGGATCCAAACTCCAGTCTTGCCTCCTTCCCCACGTTCCAGACCAACCTCATTAATTTTTAAATCCAGCAAAACTTTCTTTATCCCAAACTGCACAAGAGCATCCCGCTGCAATACAGCATCAGCTTATCCGCCCTCCTACCTCAAATGTCACGCAACCCCTGAAAATCAATATAAATCAACCCCACTCCAACCATCCCAATTCCTATAATCTGCAACTTATATGCACTCGACTCACTCATCGCCACTTGAGCAAAACCACTAAACTTTTCCACTTCCAGCTTTCTCCACAGTCTCCCAATCCGAGCCCACCTAATCAATAGTCCTGTATTATACTTTCTCCAATTTTCTCCTTCAATAATTCCCCTGAATTATGAATCCATATCCTCGCCAGATCCTACAGCTAGTAACGAATCCGCTTTGTCCATAGTTGAACGGCCTCTCGTAATGTTTCCCCGACTTTCACCGCCCCCAAACAAGCATACGCTTCCGCCTTTGACTCGTTTCCGTTCAGCTTTCTCCGGTAAATTTTTAATCTTTGTTTTACCAGGACTTACAAGTCACGTTCTTTACTTATTCCTCCAACTCGCACAATTATCCTTGAGCCCTGGGAAAAATTCCAGAGCTTAAAAACAATATCTATAATCCTGACCTAGCACTTAAAGCAAGGCTTTCTCCTCCCCGAGTACCCCATGCAAACTTCCCATTTCCTCCCGTAGACCAATCAAGCTCCAGGGTTTTAAGATGAGTGCCCGAGATTATCAAGTATTTTTAACCTTCTCACGTCCAAGGTGAAAGTACTAAAATCCCTTTGCTTCAAACCGCATATTACACCTTACCAATCCTACCTGAATTTTTATTGCATAAGCCGCAAAACGGCCTCCAATGAACCCAAGTCCGACCTACCTCTCCGCACTCTATATAGCACACCAATTTCGCCAGCTTTTATGCCCCTTAACTGCCCTCACTCCTACCTTCCCCGCTTGGCCAATGAGAGGACTGAAAGCATGTATTCCAATCCGCTAATTACGATTTCCAAGTCGATAGCTTTCTCCTCTTCCCATCCGGATTCCTTCCATGGTATCCGCCCGTTACCCGATTTAATTCCGTCTTCCTCCTTCACCCTTTTCTCTTTATTTCAGTTCCTTCGCTTTCTCTTCTCTTCATACAATTCCATCGACTCTGCCATACAAAACTTTTGCCACTCCTTTCTCTCCTTTCTCTTGACTGGTTTTCATTTTATTCATGAGTATATACAGCACAGCGTCTCTATAATTTAAAATATCTCGATTTTTATGTCATCTTATAATCATCCGTTCTGACATTTCCGTCGATATCACTTCATAGATAATTCCTGCTTTCTCCAAACTTTCAGTCCTATGTCAAGATACCGACAGAGTCGGAAGGCTCAGAGTCTATCTGCTTTCTCCACTTTTTCTGCTTTCTTCGCTTTTTCTGATTTCTTCGCTTTCTCCTCATATTTCCATATTCTAACCTTACCTACAAATGCACTCCTCAGTCAATTTAGTTTTCATTTTCTCTCTATTAAATTTTTAAATTATTTTTCACTCAAAATTTTGAACGACACCAATTTAAGAGGGGGAAATTTAAAGTATTTTGCAATCCAATCCATGCAAAATATTTCCGAGCATTTTCCAAAACATGCAGCTTCAAAGTACTCAAGGGCAAGCATGTCAGAGTTGCTAACTCGTCCGTTTCAATGTCTCAACTTTATATCAAGGAGAAATAATAATCTACCCTTGGAATACATTTAGACAGCGCCACCTGTCTTGAACCAAAATTGCCCAACAAACTCTAACACGTCTTTCAGCTAGCTCTATTAAAGCTTATATATTCCACCCAAACGCTTCCGTCCTCACCGCACCGCAGTATCAGATATACCATATGGCAAGAAATTTAATAATTCATCACTTATTCCGTCACTAAGCTCTCCAACTTTCTCCCTCTATTTAAAGCTAAACACATCTAAGTTAAGCTCACGAAATTATCTTGTCTTTGCCCTCCTCATTCCTTATTCCTACCCAGAACTAAGCCACATGCCATCGTCACCACAATGCCAGACTCGTACAAGCTTCACTTAACACTTGCATGCAAAACTATCCCGACTACTCACAACTTTCTCCATGCAAGAGTTGCTTCTTCCGCGCTCTATGTTCAAGGGAAAGCAGAGTTGTGCCAATTATTTGCAAACATCTGCCTCCTGATACTCTCAAGTTCAGCCTGTAGTTAAGGCACGGTTTTGTATTAACTTTCACCCGGCCGCTTTCCTTTTTGCGGTCGAAACAATTTAAACAAGCATTTGCATACGACCCAACTTTCTCTTAAAGAGCTCCAAAATTGTGCAAACTCTTCCACGTTTTGCAAAACTAAAATCTTTAAAGCTTTACCAAAGCTAACTCCACATGCCCCTGACCTATTTGTAAGTTACTGCTGCTCTCATAGCTATTAAATTGAGTTTACAAACAAGCGGCTCCGGCTTGACGTCAAACTTTCACCAGCTTATCAATCCAATGTTTTACCCACCTTAAACTTGCTTTGAGCATGGCTTATTTTTCGACTAAAATTTTTATCGTCTTTAAATCCATGCAGCCCTTTTAACTGATTTTCAAGACTTTGGCGGAATATTTAAAAATTGGTAGCTACACAAGAACCCCTCACCTTGACCCTTCTCTCGCACTAATATTTTTCAAAAATGATGGATAGCATAGTGTGTGAACTTTTAAGAACATCCGAGTTTTCACACCTGCCGCTTTTCAATCCTTGACACCACAATAACAGCCATTTGTCATATTTGAAAACCGTCGAAACATTATTTCCCCGCGGACGGGTACTTTGTTACCCGTTTCCAGGTTTACACTACCCTCCTCACTGTCTCTCCCACTGTCTGCTCATTCCCGTCGACGGATTACTGCTTTCACTTCGGTTTTACAACTCGCCCCCAGCATTATTCTGTAAACCCACGTATGTTTATTTAATAATGTTTGCCATGCAAAAGTATTGACATCCCATTCTCCCTACTTTCTCCGCTTTCTCTTTCTGCCATCCTAACGGGAATGACACGAGGGAAAATATAAAGATTCCACACTTTCTCCTCCCAAGTAAAACAGACAGCCCAAATTCTTTTCTTCCCCTTGTCATTCCATCTTTCAGCGTCAATATATATCAGATCCGCTGAAGCAGAGCGAAAACGGGATTTAGTATCCTTCCGCTCATTACCACCCTTCCTCCTTCGTCTCGGCCTTTTGAGAAACCCCCCTTAGCAACTACCAAGAGAGAAGAAAAAGAGAAAGTCTACTTTCACCAACCTGAGCAGACGGAGCATCCCCGTTGGCGTGATCCTCAGCATCCACCGTAGTCAAGGGTACGTCTGAGGGTTGTACAGAGGGTGGAACTTGAGGTGGCGCCACTGGCTTGCTTCGATTATTTCCTGCCACAGTATTATTGGCATCAGTTTTTGCAGCATCCAGTAAAGCTTTTAACGAGGCAATAGCATGTAATTGCGTTGCTTTCTCATCAACTCGACCTGAAAATTAAATAAACATCCCTATTAACAATCACTTACCCAAACATTCATTACCCTGTCATTCTCAATCCTCGCCCACGCTTTCTCTTTTCTCCGCTTTCACCACCCACAAACTGATACCAAAAACCCATCATCCTCTAAACTAGATTGCTTCCCCTCTGTCACCAGCTTATACACAAATTCATTTCCACTCGACAACCACTGCGTTTAGAAAACTTTCACTTCTTCCTTTGACGATCCCTCTGCTTTTGAAGCAGGAAGGCTTACACAAAATCCTAATACCAGTTTATGTTTATCATACAAAGGGTGTCGAAAGGAAACATTAGGCGTATGCCACGGAGAGCATAAGAAATGTCCGCTGGGATACACTTTTTGTTTCCCTGTGAGAGCTAAAGGCGAGTCTAACGTCAAAAGTGTTCGCTAGACAAACTTTAATCATGGTTTCCTCTTTAACCATAAGCGCTACCTTTGCTTGCAGCCCAGAATGTTGTGCGGTGTGAGCTGCAGATACGATTGAAAAAAATAATTTCCAGAATCCGCTTGTAATGAAGATTTCCACAGCATCTAAACCAAGAAAACTGAGATCGGCGTACAAGAAATGTCTCCCCGCTTACACTTTTTGTACCTGGAAACGCGGGCTATGCCCTGGAATACATAAAGCGCAACTCATACGAGGGGACAGTACGTGTATGTTCCTCCTGCACTGAATACTCCGATTTCCACGTTGAACCCAGATCACCAACAACCAAGTTCGTTAATCCTCATCCCCATTTCCGGCTCGTTATGCCCAGGTTTTTAATATAATTTTAGTGACACGAATTAAGAGGCTAAACGACAGGAGTAGTGCGTATAATTTATAGTGTCTAAAACTTTTGAAATTCTTGCAACTGTATGCTCATAAAGCCGAAACTTTCCCCTGCTTCACATCTTACAACTTCTCCAGTACCCTCATCTTCTTCCACCCTTACTTTCCCCAACTTTCTCCCACACGCTTTACAGCGGTATTACACGGGCTAACAAGTTTTCCTTTAATTTTCCTTTCCCAATCCATCAACTCAGCCTTCACTTAAGGTTGTAATTAAAACCAGGATTAGCTCTCCAAAAGCCAATATTCTCCTTCACTGCCCCCGCTAAATATCAAACTCATCAAGAGCATCTCATTCCAACCACGACTCCCTCCCCGGACCAATAACTCTTCCAGAACGAAAACTAAAACTCATTACAAAACACTTAAGAGTAGGTCAACTATTGATGATAAATTCCTGTTCCACAATCTTCTACACTTGGCCCAACATACTTTTGCAGCAATATAGAATCAATAGCATAGAAATAATTAAAGCTTTGAGAATTATGGCAAACTCGTAAAAAAATTACTTTCAAAATAAAAAATAAAAAATCAAATTTTAATATTTTTAAAATCAAATTTTAAAAATCAAATTTTTAAAATTCAAATTTTAAAAATTTAAATTTTAAAAATTAAAATTTTTATTAAAATTTAAATACTACAATTTAAAAAAATTATTATATTTTTAGAAAATTCCACAAGTTTTGCTCAAATTATATTCTTTATCACACGTTTACAATTATATTTGCAATTAAATACCCCTCATTCCCAAATAACACACCACACAAACATCATGTAACCTACGATCTACGGAAATCCCGCACATTTACATTCCCCGACTTTTGGCATCCTCCCATTTTCTTCCGCTCCTAAAAACGCAACTCATCCACTTGCCTAAATCCCACTGCGTAAAACCAGATCCCACAAATTACCATTCCTCACATTTTTCATTCGACAGTTTTATGGTTTAGTCTTTTCGCATTCCGGAATATCAATTGTCCTTACAGAAGTTACCAACAAAAAATAAACCTCCTCCC
Source organism: Sminthurides aquaticus (assembly GCA_906901655.1). Classification (NCBI taxonomy): domain Eukaryota; kingdom Metazoa; phylum Arthropoda; class Collembola; order Symphypleona; family Sminthurididae; genus Sminthurides; species Sminthurides aquaticus. Next base: position 560,987 of record CAJQTT010000007.1, read on the forward strand.
CAAATACTATTCAAATACCGTACCATAGATGTAGACTCTCCAAAAATTCCTAGGGAATATACATTGCAAATATTTCGCAATATATCTTACAAGATTCCCTCCTTGCCGAAATACACTCTCCCTAGATGCTCTTCCATTCCACGTCCGATCTGCTTTCACTCTTGGTTTGCCCAAGAATTCTACCAAGTCGATTCAGTCTATTGCTCCATTCTTACATTTTCTGTGCCTGTCTCTTCAAGTTATCTCGTGCGAGTTCCTTGTGCCTGAATCCATTTGCGAACAAATCGGTGCCATTGAAAATAATTCTCCAACTTATGGTCACAACGGACACATTAAGTAGATCGTTTTCTTTTCTCCTTGTCATCTTCAAATTCCTCCTCCAAACATACGTATTCCTCGTCTTCTCTATCTCATTCCTCAGCTCATCCGTTCAACGCTTACCATAATATCCTTTTGCTTTACAGCCAATAGACTTCTATCGATTTAGGATGAACCCGCATTTATTGACTATCTTGATTTCCTTTAGTGTGTCTATCGTTAGCTTCGCGGCGGAGAAGCCCTTATTCTCGCCATGATTAGGATTTCCTCCCAAGCTTCGTCCCAGATATAATCAATCCTCCCTCTAATGGCAACATCTATAGGCTCTTCTAGACTTTCTCGCAATTGCTATTACACTGTAAACCGGATACCAGTGTCAGACATCCCAGCAAAGCCAGAGATAAGACCAACGGAAGATGAATGATCATTGATTCCGTTATGTCAAGTATCTCCTGAGAAGATTCCGTACAACCAGTTTTTTATATACGTCCCAGCTTTCACCACTGTCAGAGTGGCGAAATTCCGTCGGCCTTCGACTCAGTGTATCAAGTAGCCCTTTACTCCCTCCAGACTTTCACCAAGCTCACCAACCCCTGCTTTCTCCCACTGCCATATCATTCTGTACCACGGCCACACGCTGGTAATATTCAAAGGGCGTGGTTTCCGCGTAAATCTCTCCACATTTTCCTATCATCCACCCACAAATTCTCAATCCGTACTATTTGAAACCCCGAAATTTAAATAGGTTAAGTGGTAACTTTTATTGCGGAGAAAGTCAAAAGTCTCACTGAGTTTAAATCCCTCATTTATTTCATGGCTTTCTCCACATAATGGCACTTTAAATATACTCTGAGACATTCCTGAATTAACATTTAAAACGTTTTTAAAAATTGTAGCAGGATAGAAGCTATCCTTTTGTGCCGGTTTGAAATACAATTTAACACCTGGTAGTATACATTTTAAAGAAATTATTCAAGAAAAAAGCACAAAAATCAGAAAACGGATAAATTCTTTCATATCGCCATGGTTCCTCGTTATTTACTGCTATGCGCTGAAATGGCGGGCAGATTTGCTGCTGAAAACTCATCATTCTCGCGTACTTTCTTGTAATACTACCGTAGTGCAAAACGACGTAATGAAGACACTACAACAGTAAATCTGGTGAGCGGTAATGCATAATGGTGTGCAAAGGTAATGGAACTGTAAAATTGTATGCTGTAAAAATGTTAATTTATCTATTGGTTTGATTTTCCTGTTACCTTCACAGTGTTTCCTGCGGTAACTACTGGAACTAAACGACGCTAAAGGAGAGCCGGCGCAGTATATAAAAATATTTGATTTAGGTTTTCAGCGATAATGTAAGTGACTACTTTGCAAATAGTTTGCGTCAAGCATATTCTTATCCTACATCTATTAACGAATGTTTTCTGAGTTTAGTTACAACAGAAACCGTGCTGTGGAAGGCCAATCAACGATAGCAATAGCTGCTACTAAATCCCGATTGTTTCTATACAGTAGATTTTAAAAAGATTGCAATCAATATATTCTACAAAAATCATGTATATATGCGAGTATATAACTAGTATACCAAATTGTTAACGGCTTTCACCGATCGCAATAGTGATTTCGCCCCATAGTTTATACTATATTGTTTTTTCAGCTATATAGTAGATATATATTGATTCTAAAAGATATTCTCTATAGTTTTCATTCAAATCTAGTAGTATTGAACTAGTATATCAAATTGTTAACGGCTTTCACCGATCGCAATAGCGATTTGCCCCATAGTATATACTATATTGTTTTCTCAGCTATATAGTAGATATATATTAATTCTAAAAGATATTCTCTATAGTTTTCATTCAAGTCTACTAGTATTTAACTAGTATATCAAATTGTTAACGGCTTTCACCGATCGCAATAGCGATTTTGTCCCATATTATATACTATATTGTTTTTTCAGCTATATAGTAGATATATATTAATTCTAAAAGATATTCTCTATAGTTTTCATTCAAGTATACTAGTATGTAACTAGTGTATCAAATTGTTAACGGCTTTCACCGATCGCAATAGCGAGTTTGCCCCATATTATATACTATATTGTTTTTTCAGCTATATAGTAGATATATATTAATTCTAAAAGATATTCTCTATAGTTTTCATTCAAGTCTACTAGTATTTAACTAGTATATCAAATTGTTAACGGCTTTCACCGATCGCAATAGCGATTTGGCCCATAGTATATTCTATATTCATTTTTCGGATATATAGTAGATTTATATAGATAGTAATAGATATTCTCTATTTATTTAATTTATATCTACTAGTATATCAATTTGTTAACGGCTTTCACCGATCGCATTAGCCTATTTTTCAAACCGGCAAAAAGAGAAAGTTCGGAGTTAGTATATGCACTCCAAAAGCCGGTTACTCTCTAATCAAAGTGCAACTGGATATTTAATTTTACAGAGAAAGCGGAGAAAGCACCTCAACTTATTTAACTTTCCCTATACATTTTTTCAATCCTTGCATTATCAATTCAATCCAAACTTTTTCTCTCTTATTTTCCCACACAGTTAATTCCACACATTTCCATTTAATTTAACACATTCAACTCACATTTCCTTCACCCACCTCCCACTAACTCCACAAATACTCCTGGGGAGAGGACAAAGGGCGGAGTCCAATGTCCTCATTCCCATCATTTATTTAGCGGAAAAGAATTAGAGATTGAGAATCCCTGGAGGATTCCATTTACCTCATCCGGATTCTTTCATACTGAATTACAGAAAAACCTTTGGAAATATAAATCCACCAACGTTAGTTCCATCCCAAGAGACAGGAATGAAGCTGGAAAAATAGCTAAGCTTTCTTCTGCATGCTTGACTTTGTGTTGGAGGCTTTTTATACTAGAAGATTATGCAGTGACGCGAAAAATTCCAAAATATGTGTACCATCTTTTTCTGCGTCTATTCAAATCCTTGAATAACTCTGATATTTCCCATGATAGCTTATGCATTCTTCCAAGCTATCATTTCTCCTATGCCATACGCCTTTCAGCTTAAACCTTATTTTACTCCCATTTTTACATTCATTTCTCACAATCCTTTCCAACTTTCTCTACTTTCTCCACTTTCACCAGATATAGGCTATACCAGCCTTTAACCTTGGCTATGTGCTACCTCCCCCCTTCTGAGCTACTTCTCCAACTTTCTCTCGCTTTCGCTCCAAACTTTCTCCTACACTTTCTCCACCTTCTTCCCTACCAGCTTAACTTCAAATCTCAGCCACTTCCCAAGCCTCATCCTTTCACATAGCATTGATCGCCATCCTCCTCCATAGCCTCTTCCCCTGCTTCTCAAAGACCAAGCTTAAACACGGACGTCACGAGAAACGCGCGGGCTTCTCCAGATTCCCATCCTACTTTTGTCATATCCCGGGACTATATTTAGTAGCATATAATTTTCAATTTCCTTTACTATCCCTTCCTTCCAAGACTCTATTCATTTCCCAATCTCTTCCCCTGTCATACGCACTCATGTATACCAAATCCCAATCTTAAATTAACCTGATGTAGTGCATTACCCCAATAATAATCTGTTTCCTGGTTCCTGGATCTTAGCTTTCTCTCTCCACTTTCACCCATCAACTGCGTGATCCTTTGTCTGTGTATTATATTCAATCCACTTCTCTGTATTTTATCTAGACAAATCCCCTTTTATTTTCGCAACAATTCCCTCAAAATAGACACAAATCTCTCTTTTATGCTCTTTAATGAGCTTTTCCTCACATTTTCCTCAGTTTAATCAAACTCTATCTAAAAATAATTCTTTTCAATATGAGCGCGGGAACGAATCTGTGCACACAATTTTTAAAAATAGAGGGCTTACCATCATGGAGGGGATCAATTGACTGGATCATAAGTTGGAGAAGCCCGTGTCTGAACTTTGTTCCAGAGTGAAGAAGCGGTATTGATCCTCTCCGTCCATTAGCACCGCTAGGGGGCGGTTTTAATGAAGCACTTCCATCTTTCCTCCCATCCTTCCCGCCGCTAACTGTCTGGACCGAGGCTTGACTACTTGATCCGCCGTCACTTCCTTTCTGTAATATCAAAACCATACTCACATTAATCATACTCTCATTTTGACAACAACGCAAGCTTTGGGCTCAAACAGTGTATATTTCGTGATCCCGGAGTTTTGTAATATAATTCTCTTGGTAGCAGCAAGCATAGGCCGACAATTGCGTCGCGAATTTGCGAATAATTCGCAATATTACAACAGCCAGTCCTGTGACGTATGAGCGTCAAATATTTATCCTTTTCATACTGGTTACTCTTATAAAATCGGCCATCAATCAACGGAAATTAAATTTAAATTTTCGATACCTTTTTAAAAATTGCAACGAGAATTCTAGTAACAATAAAAAATATAAACTCTTCCATCATCAGCGCCCTCTCTTCAATCAAATCCATTGACGTCTACTCACTTAAGATTCCATAGCCGATGCATCAAACGAAAAAGAAAATAGCGAATAAAACAGAGCATTCCTCTTGCGATTTTTTATTTACCAGTATTTTTACACACCTGCGCCTTTTTCAAAGTAAACGCTTTTATATAACAACAAGCCTTTACTTCCTACCACCGCTCCTTTTAACGACATAAACAGTTTCCATCTATCGTATATTACGGCTTTCAGAAAACTTTCAAAATTGCCGCCAAAACATGTACTCATACATGGGTATTCAACCCTCTGACTGACTGTGAGTAACGGTGAAAGTCGAGCACTTTCCGCAATAAAAGTAAGATTCCATGCAAGAGAAAGAAAAGGTTGAGCGGGTGCTTTCTCCTGTTACTTTATAATTTATGAGAAACTGATCGCGTAGTTCCAAGCATCGGCTTACTCTTAGATCTTCAAAGAACTTTCACTATTACGCGCTCATCTAGAAAACGGGTCTGTAACGCAAGCCAAGTCAATACAAATCTCCTTTCACTTGTACTTTCACCAGCCCTTCAACCGCACACCATTTCCCATCCCCCTCCTAAACCATTTCACTCTCCTAACGCTAAGCCCTTTCAAGAAACAAGCTTCTTCACTTAACTTCCATTTTCTTACTTTCTCCAGCCTTTCTCAGCTAAGCTCGTCTTAGTGTCCAAACAATTACAAACTCTTCTTGCCAACCACTCGACTAAAAATAAGCAGCAAGCTAAAGCTCCATCCTCACAAGATTCTAATATCTTTTTTAATTGTAAAAGCGCATGTAGGAGGTTCGAGAATAATTTAATAATTTACAAAATTTTACAAACTTTCTCCCTCCTTTCTTTTTTACTTTCTCTTTGCCCTTTTCCCTATTAATCACCAGCAGTGTATCCTACGACTTGCAAAATCCCACGACAACATCATCCCCTTCTCTTTACATTACTATAACACACTAGCCAAAATTATTTCCAGCTCGTTCAAGGGTCAATCAATACGCTTTGACATCACAAGGTCTGCAGTCAGCTCCAGTTAGATTTTCAGCAGAGGACCAAGCTTGGACACAACAAATGGTCAATACAGCCCAACAGCTGTTAGCCCCAACAGTATTTAACCTTCGCCTAAAAAGAAATCTTTCCTCTTCTCTCCGCCCCAAGGCGCTTGTGAAATAAATAATGCAGAATACCTTTACAAGCTCCCGGTGACAACTTCCCAAAAAAGCCCGACAGCACCACCCGAAACTTGCTTCTTTCTAAACCACAAACCTTTTCGAAATACATAACCTTCCCTGACTTTCTTCCTTACTTTCTCCATACTTTCTCCATACTTTCACCCAAGTCAGCTTCGACTTGATTCTACCTCCAGGTGGGTCAAGCCGTCTCATTGGCATCATGTATATACATGAATTTCTTACTTGGTGAGCCGCAGAGTCCCACAGCATTGAGACTCATTAATGTTTATTGTGAATATAAGGTGAAAGCTTTCTCAATGTCGAGCGGACCTTGAAACCTTGGCTCCACTCCTTTCCCCGTCCTCACTTTGTTTCTCCAGTTGTGGCTTTGAATAAATTTTCTATTTGTTATTCAACACTCCTGCTTTTGTATAGCTCCGCGAAAATCTACATTCTTTATGACATTCTCGGAGCTTTGAATAACGTCCGTTACAAATTGCGTTCTTCATATTGTAATTTTCAAAAGCCAAAAAGCTCTCTGTGAAGGACAAAGAAACAGCCTCCCACAACCTGCCATTTCACAGCTTAGTATTTACTCTTGACAGCGCGGCTTTTTGCAAAACAAAAGTTTTTGCGGTGAGACGATTACCAATTCTTATTCACATCATATTTTCTGTTCGCCAAAATCCTGAATAAACTTAGTCGGAGAATTGCGGACAAGGAGCCAATATAACAAGAATAGGGCGCTAGTCTTTTCGCCTCTTTTCTCTCACGCAACTATTTAATCACTGTCATGCACTTTCATTCACATAGTCCGCCTCCTACCCTCGCCAGATGGACATTCTAAGAAAAACTTTCAGACGTCCTCATTCATTACATCCCCGACGTAATTTCCAAATCCCGGAAAACACTCTATTCCATGCAAATTATTTATTACGTTTCCAACTTTCCCTTGCTTTCTCTTACTTTCACCGCCAATTCCCTTTTACGCCCCTGCACTATACATTGATTGACCCCGTCCATTTTCATGCTCACAACTTTCTCCAATGTTCCTATACTGCTTTATTCAAATCCTCTTCTTCAGATTAACTCATTGCTCCTCATTCGGCTATTTTCTATATTTTTCAGCTCTCTTCTCCGCCTTCTATTCCGTCTCTCCTTTCTCCCTTTCCTCCTCACATCCTGTCATTTCCTTGCTTTCTCCGCATGTAAATAAACATCAACTCCCTCTGAGTCCCACTCCGATTATCGGGATCAAGGGCTTTCTCTTAATTCTCCCAAAGTGAAAGCAGCACAGTACAAATCCAAAGACTCATCAGCTCCATCACGCACAACCTCACGCCACCAACATCATGGTCACGTAATCCGAAATCAAAGCACATCCATTCCACTTCCACCATTAATTACACCCTTTGTTTAAATAAATTCCCCTCACACTTTCACCCTCTCCCTTTGCATTCGAATTTTCTCAAACATTTGACTTTCTCTCGCCGCTTACCTCTTTTCTCCCCATTTTTCTTTTCAAGTATACACACAGAGAGTCATTAGCATGCTTCCAAAAAGAGAAAGCATGCTTTCACTCAAACCTAATTTCAAACAAATCCTATATAATTCCTTCCCACATGCACTAACGCATATACGATTACCCGCAATCCTCTGAGAAATGACATGTCAACTTATTAAATCAATAACTTGCTTTTGTTTCCTCCTCCTACCTATCCTACCACTCACCAAGAACTGCCTCACTCCGTTCCCAACTTTCTCCACGCTTTCTCTTTCCAGCTCGCTCCTACTCTGGTATCAAACAGCCGTACAGCTTTCCCTCAGTTAAGCACAGTGAAAGCATATACCTTTACAGCCCTGTCATTCCTACCACTGTATTATTTTGTCTACGTAAACCGATATAACTTATGCATATCTGCCCTCCTTATGTCTTTTTCCATAAAGGACTTTCTCCAGACTGTAGTCCTCTATTCCCTTCCATCCCGCTATTTCCCCCAACATTGTATTCAAATAAACAGACACACAGTTCCCGCTTTTCCCTATAAAATCCAAACCACCTCACAGCTACAACCTATCAAGCATTTAGACAAAGACAGCCCAGGGAAAGAGTTGGGCCCGTCTGACGGCAGAATTCAAAATTCATGCCATTCCTTGAGCTTAACCTCAACCTCATTCTTTAACTGACGGAATTTCTAAATACGTCAGACGTCATTCCATTACACAAATCCAAGAGTTTCTATTTCAAAAACAAATGGAGAAAGCTATCCCAGAGGTAGGACGTGAGGTTAAGGAGACATTGTTAAGACTATAACTAAAAGATGGCGAAAAATCAGGGTAAATTATTTACGTTATAAAAAACCATGTCAGTTGCTTTTGCTGCATCGAGAATTATGCATACTTAAGAAAGAGAAAGTTTGGAGAAAGTTTTTGTAAAAGCATCTTCTCTTTCCATATTTACTCCTCCTGGCTCAATCAGTGCAACAGAGAAAGTACATATTTATAGCTTCTTAAAGAAAGCTTCACCTCTTTTAAGACACTCTTAGTACCTTGATACAACGGCCCAAGTACGAGAAAAAGTACATTCAATAAGTACCCACCCCTCCCCCTACCACTTCCCGCTCCCAGCTTTCTCTCTAGGGAGAAAGCCAACACTTCAGCTCTTGTACCCACGTACTTTCCTCCTCGCTCTTACGTCGTGTTTTATAGGGTATTTGACATTTATTGACAACTCCTCAGCTACTTGTATTCCTCCCTTTCTCTGGGAAATAACCCAAAGGTCAAAGTTCATTGGATTTATAGTGCTGCCACCTGCTTTCAGCTGGAAATTCGCCAAGCTTTCGTTGCAAATCCAAACATTTTCCTGCCAGCCCAGACAAGCGATGTCCAAATCAAAATTATATTCAGAAGTATATCATTGACAACAAGATCCTCTGCTTTCTCCAACAATTATAATACATCATTATTATCATTTATTAGCCACACTCCCTACCAATGCATTTAGTTCTTTGTATACATACTTCACAACTAATCCGAACCAACTTTCTCCAAGGATTTCTATACGAAGAAATTCTTTTCGCAAAATCCCACAAAGTCTGCAAGAGAGTCGGATGACAAATCTCTCAATGGCACAGACAAAGGGAGGAGAATAATTTCCCACCGGCAGCGTACCCGCAGCTCTTGGCTATAATAGCCAGCAATCATAGAGAGCGAGCAACGTACTTGGAGAAAGTCCTCGCAGCGCTCAAGAAGCTAGCAAAGAGAAAGCATAGAAAATATGCAAATAATTCTCCATTTCTAACCCGGGCTATCTTTTGGCATGTGAGGCCATTTGGCAGATGCTGTAGAAAATTTTTGCACACTCCGTGAAATGAACATCATTAGTAGGATGGAACAGATTGAAAGCATGGAGCTTTCTCCTCCTCCATGCTACACAGCTAAGAAAAAATCAAAGTTTTTGGCATCCCGTCTCCCTGCCTACCATTACAACTTTCTCCGCTCCGTCCTCCTTCCTTCCTCCTCCTTCTCCTCCTCTCTTTTATCTTATCTACAAGAGTTAGCAAGAAAACGACTCACCCCGGGCGTCCTTGCAAATTTCTATTCACCCGTCCACCCGAGCAAGAGCTTTCTCCATTTTTTATTTCCCTATTCTCTCCTCCTCTTATGTCTTTTCTCCACGTCTTCCTTTAATAATGGAAAAGAGAAAGCAAGCCTCCACCAGCTTTCTGTACATACTCCATACATCCTCCACCAACAACGGCTCTATACAGGAACACACTTTTTTTAACCAACCCATACTCACTTTCTCCTCCGTTCTTACACAACGGAATTTTCCTTCCACAACTTTCTCCACGCTCCTCAATAAATCATTGCTCCCTATGAGTCCGCGCTCCAAAAATTCCATTTCATATACCTTTCTCCACCCCTTTACTCTTTTCATCCATCTCCTACTCTCCTTTCTCCACGCCTCTCATTTTCACCCACTCATCTTTTCCTACTTATCCAGTTACTTTCTCCAGTAATCTTCTCCATCCAGAAACAGGAAAAACTCTTTAAACTCATCATTTCCCTTCCATCCACCTCCTTAGCATGCATAACATATCTCTCTTTTCTGGAATTTGCAAGAGCTTCCTTTGCCTTCCTTATTCTTCTCCTTCCTTTCACTTCCTTTCTCCTCTGCATAACTCCTGCAAACCCCAGATTCTTAGTTTTCACTAGCTTCTTAAATTCTTCAAAATGAGATCAAAGAGCACTCACAAGCTCCAACCATTCTATTTCAAGAGCATCCAATATTCATCCGCTTTGCTCTCCGCAAGAATGCGCCTCCAGCATCCTCTTCCCACTCATCAACAATCGCCTACAGCAAGTCAAACAACCAAGTAGTGCTTTAAGTCAAGGAATGGATGACTTTCACCGGTCAAACCATACTTTGTTTTACCAACATAGTTTGCGGGTTAACGGTAGTAAGTTACTCCCGTAGCAGCTGGATTCCCACCCCGTCTAAAAACAGTCTTCCTCCGAAACAAGTAAATCAAAGACAAAAAATCATTTTCTCTCTGTCAGGAAAACGCAAAGAATTCGGATTCAGTACAACGCATTTCTCTTCAATCAAATATTCAATTTCACAAAAATAAATCTGGAGAAAGCAGCTTTTGGCATCTTACATGACTACGTTGTTACAGTTTCTTATCCGCATTTGTTTTTTCAGAATAGTGCCAGAAAATTACTCTCAAAATAAATCTGTCACCAGTCAACTGATTTCGTTCCTGTCTCTTCAAATAAATGACAAGCATCTCTCAAAGTATTCTGCACTAGAAGGCTAGCTATATTACACGTCAAATATTTTCAGTCTATCACGCACGACTTTCACCACCTTTCTCCGCTACCTAAATCTGCAGCTAAGCTTTCTCTACTTTCTTTGCTTTCCCTACTTTCTTTGCTTTCTCTCCAGTTACCAAACGCATACACCAAAATATTTCGCACATCTAGCTCTTATACTCAAATTGCTTTCTTGCAATAACGCGTCAGCGTCTTATAAAATGTCTCTCACGCTAGAGAATCCAGTTCCAATAAAAAATACACATTTCTCAATAACCTTATAACTGAATTAGCTGATACGAGAAGTCTTTTCCCCTTTTTCCTTCGACTTTCTCCTTACTGTTACGCATAATCACCCTATATAGCCACTTCCTCCAACCATACTCGACGGCCTTCATCCCTCTCCATTTTCACACCACACCCAACATTAATAACTTTAATAACAGGGGTGCTGTTGTCCGAATCCCTGGGGGCTTTCCCTCTTTCCAATATCCACCTTTTCCATCTCTCAAAACGGTTCGAGCTAGGAGAAAGCAATCAACATAGGTACAATAAAACGGGCTTAGCCTCATTTTCAAGCCAGTGCCTTCATAGCAGCCCGCTGATGCGAATGAGTCCGGAGGTGGAGCTATACCCTACTTCTTGTAATTCAAATCACACATTCTTTCATTAGGCACAATGACCATGACTACGCCATGATTGATGTTGGAATCCCCAAGAAAAAACTGCCCTACAAAATTCTCAAAGTCATGCAAGGTACAGTCCAGTACGAGCCTAGAATCGATACCATTAACAGCTCCTCCAAACTACCTCCGATCAAGAAAGACTTTCTCCATTCAACAACTTCCCCAGACATGCACTACTAAACCTACCATTATCCCTTCCTCGGACCAAAACCCTCTTCCTTTTAGCCTCAATCCAACTTCTTAGTTCTCGGCACAGCACGTTAGTTTCCTAGCCATGCAATCCTACAAACCTACCCTAGCTACACCATCGCCAAAATTTACAGGGTCCTAGAGGCCAAACTCCAGCAGGGCTACTTCCTCCTCCAATACAAGCCCTCCTCCTTTCTTTGTACTACTTTCTCCTGCTCTAAGAAAAAGCCCTCATGTAAACAAACTTCAAGGTGACGGTGGAATTCCGTTAGGACCAACTTGCAAAAGTCGTTGAATACGCGGCCTTGGCAATGGCTATTATTGCAGGATATCAAATTAAATCCCATTTGCTTATCTCTCTTCAATTTAATGATTCTATAGATTTTTTCATAAAACGAGTAGCAAAATACTAAAAAAGAATCTCCCAATTTCCATTCATTCCTACCAACTTCGATGCACTTTCACCCGTCTCCAACCAAACTTGAGATTCATCCGTCTTGAACGAAAACAAGTCCACAAAAATCCCTGCATCACTTTCCCCGACAATGCAATTTCCCGACTGTCTTACTTTCTCCCTCACTTTCTCTACCTGTTTCTTAAATAGCATTTCCCAATCCGCTTGCATCCGCTCTATAAATCCATTCGCAGATAATGGCAAATTAGATTCCCGCCTCCGATTCCCCTGTTGAGTCCCGTCTCCATAAGAACAGAGACAGACAGAGTGGGACAGTGGGAGGAGAAAGTCGCTCCAGCTTTCTCTGAATCTTCAATCAAACTATAAAAACTCGACTTTCCTTTGATATTTTGACGCTTCCCGCTTTCCATAAAATAAGCCCTTGTACAATGTTCCCTCCTTCCAAGAATCTTTGAGCTCCAAAAAACCTAAAGCCTGTTGTCTGTCTAAAGCATCTGTCTCCCATAAAAGATGCATTCAAAATATTGCCGCCTGTTTTGCATTGTTAGTGCCCTCGTTCCGCTCTACTTATCCGTTGGAAGCCAGTCGCTCCGCCAGACGTCAGTCTTAATCTTGTTATTTATAGAAATAGCTTTGCACTTAAAAGCAGCATGAAGTAATTTCCCTTGATTTTCGCTTTTGATTCTTTTACATCCAGCACTGTGTATGATTTTTCAATTATTCACAATTTTTTTTGCATTAATTCTCGTAAAATATATTTATTTTTCAGTCTTGTCTTTTTGAATTTGGCAATCTTACAGCTATTTAGACTAGACAGCTTATTTTCTCGATATTTTTGCGAAACATTTCCTATATAGAGCTAAGATGCCTTCCAAACCGTTTTTCTTCCCAGAGGAAATTAAATTAATTTGGTTTCATTATTCATTAACCTTGAGAGGAAATTCCGCAATATTTGCATTCGCCGTTTTCCTCCTTGCATCCCTCTTGACGCTTGAGTGACTTGATTTCAGAGGATTTCTCGATAACGGAGAAAGTAAACGCTTTGAGTTTCAAGAAGAATCAATAGATTCGCCGCTTAGAATACAAATTCCCAGTTTGTTGCCCATAAAACTCATTGGAATTGGAAAATTATTGAGATGCCAAAATGATGGATAGTCCTTCTTTTGCGCATCTTCCTCGTTTCCACAATCAATTCCCCCCTGTCTCTCCTCCTCCCTCCCAGCGACTATTCAGAATTCCAATTCTCTCTCACCTACATTTTCCCATTCTCTTCCCCACCTCTTCCTTAACATCTCCTCAGGATGAATCTCCTCTCACCGTTCACTCATTCATATATTCATAATATCGCCGATTAAAATCCCCATTCAACCCATTCAATTTCACATCCATTCACTCAATTCTCAATCTAAACAACTCTCCCCCCCCCCGCTTCTGCTTTCTCCAACCTACTTTCTCCGCATGTGTGCACTTCTTCTTCCTAGTTTTCTATTTCTAGTTTCCATTCAGTCATATCCACGTTTATAACTTTCTCCAACCTTTCCTTTAGCAACATGTACCAAATTGTCTACGTCATACTCTCAGCAAACACTCCCTGACTTTCACCAGCCAAAACTTTCGACGTGCGCAGATCCAGCAACCGGAAGTAATTTCTCCGCCAGCTTTCTCATAACTTCAACAAATTATCCACAATGTATTTGTGAATATAGTTTTATTTTTCTCCAAAGTCCCGCTATTTTGCCAACTCTGTCACCGTCTGTTCATTGATACAAAACTATGACGACTTTCACCACCTCTAAATTCCCTCTTTTCCAATCTCCTCTTCTTTAAGTTCACAGCTAGCCTCTCCTTAGCCCTTCTACCCTAACAATGAGCAAGCCTTGAATAAATCTTAGCCTCGAGGAGAGACCAAACTCGTTTCTCAATTTCTTTTCGTGTAATTGGACGTAGGATTTTATCACCAAGGATTTTTTCTGACTTTCATGGCTCTTTATACCTCCTCTACAACTTGCTCCGTTTCTCACCCAATCTTTCACCCACACCTTAAGATCTTTGAGGCACTCAAAGATATAAAATACTAAAGTATGTGCTTTCTCCAACTTTCTCCATGGTTACTATATGCCATTTCGACTCTCCTAAACTCAACCGTCCGAGAACAAGCTTAGATTCAACCAACTGCGCAACTTTTTCAAGAATTTCACCCAAAAGACAATATAGCTTTTCAAGAGAGAAAGTCACAGCAATTGAAGAGATTGAGATCAAGGGAACAACTTTTATTGTTCCCCAGGACTTAAACCACAAACTTACAACGCTTTCAACGAATCTTTCCACTAAATAAACTTTTATAATGAGATACTATCCCTTTAACACCTTACCCTTGAAGTATCACATGAATTCATGTTAGGGAGAAAGTCTATATGAAACTTTTCCCGGCAATATTGAAGCGCGCGCTCCTGACAGCGCTTCTGATCTAAATCAAGCATATGCTTCCGCTGAAATGCGGACTGAGACGTCTTAGTACGTTTTCGATATGAAACGTACCATGGTGAAAGCAACTTTCACCGTAAGCTAAAATCTATACCAAGGCATGCGTTCTGCTTGAAACGATCTGTCATTACCTCAGCAAGTTGAAGGATGAGGGATACTTTGGAGGACATCTGCTTTATCGAGGAAGCTCCAACAAGATTTATGATTCATTATTATTGCTCTACCATTTTCTACGAACCCCCATCAAAATCCCTGTACATGTCAAAAAGCATGTGGAACGAAATTGAGCCTCGTTTCAAAGACATCCAGAACATGCTTTCTCTACTTCCACAGCTCATCTTCTGGGTAAACATTGTGACATTTTCTAAGAACCTCCCTCCCACCACCTCCCTCTTTCTCCTGGTGAAAGTTTTTCGCTTCAAAATCTCCTCGCCTTCTTTTACCTCCAGCTTTCTCCTGTCTTTCCCTATTTTCTTTTATATGGGTCTAACCGCATCCATTTCTCTTGCAATCCACATTCTCCTCCTCCTCAAAGCCATCATAACTCATGTAGCAGATACTGACGTCAAGCAAGTACTCCAGAATTCCCCACCACCCACTTCTCACCACTTTCTCTTCGCTTCGGCTTTCTCCCAGCTTCTTATTTCACCAAGCCTGATTCTAGGCAAGTTATCATGAATGGAAACGAAAATTCCTTGCATTCTTAGCATCATATCTTCTCCCATAATAATTTTGAAGAAATTATTAAAAAAATTCGAAAGAATTTTCAGCTACGTAGCACCCGGCCGAGCACAAAGAAACATGTTCAAATTTATTTTCTTTGGCAACTTTAAAGGCAAGGGATTTTCACTCCATCCAGCCAAACCTTTCTTCTTAATCTTAAACTCCTTCCTCGCCAACAATTCCCACCCACGGTCTTCTTCTGCCTACTTTCTCCAACTTTCACCAACTTCATCTTCTCCCATCCGCAGCTTGCTTTCAAGAGACTATCTCTTCCGCTATAACATTTGTTCTCTTCCCACATTTCCAACTTTGTTAATTAGACAGTGAGATGCTTGAAATAAACAATTCAATATTTGACTTTCACCAACTCCGCCCTGCTTACTTTCGTAACCAAACACATCAGCTCCTTCGACCATAGACACTTAAAACTTTAGTAAGTATTTAATATCCATGCAAAGCATGCAACCCGACCGTCCACAAACGTATTATCTCATCAAAACTCTGCTCTTCCCTCATCTGGCATTAAACTGCATTCACAACTTTCTCCAAGTTGACCTTTCCCAGCTAAAAAAATTGGAGCAGGATAGAAGCTATCCCCACTGCCGGTTTGAAATTACCATGGTTACTTGTTTAAGTCTCCTATTTTCAAGGGAGGCAAGATTTGATTGCCCATACATGCCATTTTCGCAAATTTTCTTATAATTGCGCTAAAGTGCAAATGTGATCTAATTTCGCAAGGTGTTGCAGTCAACTATTGTGTATTGTTGCATTTCTGTATATTCATACAACTACCGCGATGCTAAAACTATAAATCTGCCAGACAAAGGTTGAGGTATTGACACATATTATTATGCATATTACAAATAATTATATAAATCTATCCGTTTGATTTATCTTATAGCACATTTCCCTGCGCTAATTTGTAGGAATACACGACACCATGGGAAAACTAATGCTGTCTTGCGATACTGGATTAATTCTTCTCTATGGGTGTAAGATAATACTTTGCAAAAGCCTTGGCCGCAGCGCCTCATAATCCCTTGACAAAAGTCTTTTTCTAATACAGTGAAACCCCGAACCCTAATTGAAGAATACGAAACATAACCGCGAGTAAGAAAAGGATTGAGGCCGGATGTAACACTAATCTGAATGCATTTATGGATAAAATACAGTGTCGATGTAGTGTTTTTTCCACGTATACACAGTATAACCCATTGTGGACAGCCAAAACGCCGTTCGCAGTAGCAATACCACCCCCTCATATATATAAAATGTAATTTTAGTTATACAGTGTAGATACAGCGTAAATACGTATATCTTAACTATATTTACGCGTATTGATACGTATATATTAAATTGATTCTATTTAATATGTGCTATTTATATCATGTAAATCTACTAGTATATTACTCAAATGTCAAAGTGTGGACGGCTTTCACCGATCGCAATAGGAATTTCGCCCCATACTATATAGTTTACACTACATTTGGCATATAAGTAGAAATTGATTCTATTTAATATATGCTATATATACCATGTAAATCTACTAGTATATAACTAAAATGTCAAATTGTGGACGGCTTTCACCGATCGCAATAGGGATTTCGCCCCATACTATATAGTTTATACTACATGTTGCATATTAATAGATTTAAATAGAATCTATTTAATATATGCTATATACGCCATGTAAATCTACTAGTATATAACTAATATGTCAAATTGTGGACGGCTTTCACCGATCGCAATAGGGATTTCACCCCATTCTATATAGTTTATACTACATTTTGCATATTAGTAGATTTAAATTGATTTTATTCAATATATACTATATATCTCATGGAAATCTACTAGTATATAACTAAAATGTCAAATTGTGGACGGCTTTCACCGATCGCAATAGGGATTTCGCCCCATACTATATAGTTTATACTACATTTTGCATATTAGTAGATTTAAATAGAATCCATTTAATTTATGCTATATATCTCATGGAAATCTACTAGTATATAACTAAAATGTCAAATTGTGGACGGCTTTCACCGATCGCAATAGGGATTTCGCCCCATACTATATAGTTTATACTACATTTTGCATATTAGTAGATTTAAATAGAATCTATTTAATATATGCTATATACGCCATGTAAATCTACTAGTATATAACTAATATGTCAAATTGTGGACGGCTTTCACCGATCGCATTAGCCTATTTTTCAAACCGGCAAAAAGCCTCAGAAACGTCGTAACTTTCTCTTTCAGCAAACCGCGTTTCATCTCAAACTCGAATTTTACCTTCAATTTTACTTGCTCACACACAACTCCCATGTTACATAGCAACAAGCCAAACAAGAACATACTTTCTCTTTGAATTTCGCAGTACTCGCCATTCCTATTTTTTAAATTTCAACACTTCAAACAAAGCTGTATTGAATAATACAGCTAAAAATAAATTCTGCAAACAGTATCAATTAGGCTTCATCAATATTTACCTGGAACATACATGCGTTTACGTCATAGGCCAAGCCACAAACTATGCTAAAATCCTAAATAAATCCTCCAAAAAAGATAAAAATAGCAATTTCCACTCCTTTCTTTTCAAACCAAAATAAACACTTTGATGTGTATTCAAATTAAAACCTATTTCCCAATCTATTTAAACTGACATTGATCTTTGGCTTATTGGCAAAACATACAAGGAATTTCAACGCAATTTAAATATACCAGACTGTTTAAACTACCAGGGCTACAAGTAATCCTAGATTTCCGTTAGAACATCCCAAAGTGAAAGCAAACTTTCTCTTTGTTTTGAACTTATCCCTATAATTTTTCTATCCCACTCTACCATAGTTATAAACGTGATGGATTTTTAGATCCTGCAATAAAAAATTCATAGCTAGGCTCATGAGGAGTTTCAAATTTTTATTAGTATTTTCCCTCTGCTTGTTTCAATTTCAATGAAATTGCATGAACCTTGACAGAGGAAAGCATCCAGCTATGCTGGCAGGGCAGGGCTCTACTTTCCCCCGCATTCACAAGAAGCTCTCAGAGATCTCATCAAATCTCTTGTGCCATTTCATTTTCATCTCTCCTCCCCCACATTCCCGTGACTGGAATCCCTTGTCAGGATATGGGATTTAGCATCATCTCACAACTGTCGAGACTCGCCTCTTTTTCAAGTATCCGGAGGAAGCGATAACCCTTGAGCTTTCTCTAGACTTTCTCCTAGTTTTTCTAGCACTTGTCTCCAGGATCCCTTTCCTCTTTGTTCAGTTGCTTTTCCCACGAGACTTTCTCCTCACAACACTCCATTCAATTTAGTATGTGTACACACGTTTCAGAGGTTTTTTTGTCAAATGTCATGCGGATACCCCGGAGGAGGTCTGATTCAAGTGCTTGTCTAAAATTTGCTTGCGTTAGGGTAGATAGTATGACAAAACATTTACTGCATTACCTATCCAATATCTTTTCCCTCGTACGTCTCATTTGACCTCCTTTCTGATACCGTTCCATCCCTGACTTTCTCCGACTTTCACCCACCATACCTACTTTCTCTTTCCGGCCCATTTCTACAGTCCTCTTCACTTCTTTTCTCCTCCCAAGCTTTCTCATACTTTCGGCTCTTGCTTTCTCTCCTCACACCCGATGACCATTGAACGTGACCACCTCCACTTCCTGGTTTACCAAGTGTTGTTTCTCAGAGAAATTCTCAGTTTAACCGAAACATCATTCCCTCATTGTAAACAAAGCAAGATTAACATGTTCAACACGAGTTTGCCGCACTTTTCCGTATCAAGAATGATCCCATCCCACGCTGATAGTGAAAGCAGTCGGAATTTGTAGTTTATAATGCACAGAGTCATTTATGGTTGGTTCCTCCTACTCGCCAAGAATAATAATAGTTTTCAAAGGTTTCTTAAAAAAGGTTTGTACATGTAGCCGCAGACAAGCCTTGTTATAAGCTTTGATGTCGCTCGACAAGTGCACAGCACTCGCCTCCATTAAGAGTAGAGAATAAATGTACTTGAGAGAAATTGCGAATTTACCGCCCACGACCCTGCCGTCCACGTAATTACGTCCCTTCCTTGCGAAATTATATGGAAACAACTTTTCTTATTTCTTACGTGACCGACACCAGTGCCACCTTCCAACTACGCTCACATTTCACCACCCTACTATTATTCTGGGCCCCCGTCCAATAATTTGCTATAATCCACGAATTTCTCCAACCTCATTGCCCCGTTTCCGCTTTCAGCCAATTTCTTCCTATCCTTAACCACATCTGGTCGGCATGCATACCGCAACGACTTCCGCCTTGTATGGCCGCGGCCCCTGTACCCAGCTATAATTATACAGCATCCTCCCGCTACTGAATTGGAGCAGAATGGCTGCACAATTTTTGGCACGGCTTCCAAAGTTCTGCCAACTCCAGATTTCAAAATCCCGTCCTCGAACAAATTCAAACTCGCCCGCTCCTCTACATATTTCCAAAATACTCCTCCTTTCTTTGAGCTTCTCATTCCATGGATAACATCCGGCCTAATTCCCAGGCTAGCTGGGTTCCGCCCACAATTTTCTCTTATTCTGCCAATAACTAATTGCCCGTACTTAATCAAGGGATTTACAGTGAAGGGGAACCCTGCAGAGTTTATTAAGGAGGCAATTTACAAGGGCTTACAATTTTACAAACAAGCCGCTCCTTTCTCTTATATTGTAAATGAATCCTTGTTGGAAACCGTCCAAAACGGTGAAAGTTGAAAAACTGTTCCCATATTTCATTTTCATGGATTTCAGCCTCCCACAAATTTTGTCACAGCCCCCTCCTGCCCCCCTCCCCCTTCCGGGATGTTCAAGGTCCCGACCGAGTTGTGTATATTTTTTAATATATTTTTTATTTCTCCGACTGAACAAGAGCGTCGTAAAATTATTTCGGATGGGAGAAACTTTTAAAAATAATAATTATAAAAAATAAATCATCCCTTTCCTCGACAAACAAATGAAAAGCTTCGGAAGAACAAATAGCAAGAAACCAAACCCTCCGCAGTAAGTTATATACTCAACTTTCACCGACTTTCTCCAAGAAATTCTAACATACTTCCTTCCGTTCTCCCATAGTCGAATCCTACTTTGTGTGCATGTAGCTACTGCATTCGGGAAACAGAGAAAGTCAACGAGATCTAGTGTCTCAGACGTATCCAGCGCTGCATGGTGAAAGTTCGGCAATTTTATAAATATCCTTTCTTGACTAGCGTAATGTGCTGTTACGCTGAAACAAATCTAGTGTCACACTTAAATTATGCAAAGCCCCGTTAGAATACAGTCCCAAAACTTTCCATCTCTGTCCGTTCGTGCTTTCTCTTTTCGCGAATCTCTGAAACCAGAACCGTGCTCCTATGCCAAGCGTCAGCCAAGCAAGACCAACCCACCGAGGAAATGATAGGCCGGGAAACACGTATCCAGAGAATCCCCAGAATCCAGAGCGAGAGAAAGCACAAAAAGAGGGATGGCGCGACAAGGAAGGCCATTCAGAGGGGACACGGATGAGTGCAATTTCCAAATGAAATAATGAATTATAGTGTCCAATTAAAACGTTTCATTAAGCTTGTCCCTCAAGCCTCCATTCCACCTCGGTAGTTGGATTAAACCATTCGCGTATCATGTACAGATTCTCCTTCTAGGAACATCACTCTTTGATGCGCCAATTTTTGATTCCAGGAAAACCGAATCCTCCTTCAATCCCCTTACGCTTTCTTTCATCAGCTTTACCATCATTTTATTCCCAAAACACTATCGCGAAATTAATGACGAATGAATCCCCTTTAAATACTTTCTGTCGCTCCTATAACAATTTTCATCCAGTTCTCCTAATGAGCAGCAAGAATATTTTTTTCAAACTGTTTAAATTCCTCTGGAATTAAATTCTATTTTCACTTATGCCAGATGAGATATCCGGCAGAGGAGGACATACTTCTTGTAACCAAACTTTCCCCAGTGGAACGTTACCACGTTGCACTAATTCGTAACAGCACCTCAGTAGAGGGCGCTACCAACCAGACTAAAGCCCCCTACAGTTAATAAGCTCAACTTAAAGCTCTGCTATATCAGGAGAAAGCAAAATTCCCACTGCTAACGACGCTGTTTACAAAACAGCCATAACAGCTCCAAAAGTTGTAACACTAGTCCTTGCGCGAAAAACTTTCTCCAGCCCACATGAATTAAACCCACCAAGACAGAGGTAACAAAGCCTTTAGAAAACTCCAAAGTGAAAGTTTAACTTTCTCCATCCTCAAATCCTACAACGGCAATCCCTTCCTAACTCCTTGAAAAGCGAGCATCCTCTGACTTTTGTCTTTTGCATGTGCTTCCGAAATACTTACAACGTCCGCATCTATCCCATTCTTTATTATCCCCTCCTTGTATCTCTTACTCCTGAGGATTTGAAGTTTCCCTCCGTCTCCTACCCGCATTATGTTAATACAGAATCCCCTCCCTCCTTAACTTTTATCTGGATTCCCTGATACGTCCTCGAGCACAATCTCACACAAGTGCATTCACTTTGAAGTTTATCTTGTGTGCAAATATGCTCGCTCCAAATTGAATGAGGGTTGAGGCGGAAGGGATGGCTGGAAAAATACGAGGGCTTTGCGGTAACATTTTCCGCAATTCCACTTGACAAAACTCCTACCTCTTGACCTAATTCCATGTCTATTGTAGCATTTTAATCCTGGCAATGCTTCTTATCTCTCTCATTTTCCTCCTAAAGACACAAGCCTACCATAGCATCTCCAAAACCCTACTTTCACTCTACTTTCTCCTCCATCCCTATTATCATCTCAGCTAGAACCCACACGTAAGCTATTGTCTGCCGCTTATCATGCAGACTCTATGTTAGACCCATTTCCTTTTCTTACTTTCTCCAAGACTTTCTTTCAAATATCCTTAGTGGAATTCATATAGTAATTTGTTTTCCATTCGTGGCTTGAACAATTAATATCGCGCAGCTGCTCCCCTTCGCCTTTCAAAAACCTACCGCGCCAACCGACTTTCTCCTCATGGCCGCCAAAACTTAATCATTCCCCAGCACTACTTTTCAAATGACCTTCCTCTTTAAATCTTCCCTACAACAGGGACTCTGCTCAAGCTGCACTCCTTGAGTATAACAGCCCCGGTACTGCTACCGAACCGCAAATCTCAAAGCACAGCCTGGACACGTCAAAGTTGAAGCCTCAATAAGGACGCTTTAAATCAAGCCCAGCCGTCACTTGCTGCCACCCCAAGAGCACGAGAGATCACTTGAGTTCGGGACGCATGCTGCTGAATATGCTAAGGCGGGAGCTTAAAAACATTTCAAAAGGCACTTACCGACACCATCAAGTGGTCAGTTGAGGAGACGCGAGTCACGCGGTTCTTGTACAAGATTTTCTTAATAAATTTCTCCGTGTGCTGATTAAATTTCATAAAGGTCACGTATGCAACGTAGATGCCCAGTAAAAGCAAAGCTTCGTACCAAAATATCTGACTGTCTCGGAAGCAAAGAATTAAAAGGATGAGTGCCACAGAGTAGAAACTGCAGTCCCGAAATAATGGCCACCACGTCAAATGAAGTACTGTCTTGGAAAACAGGGCACACATTCCAATCACAAACAGTATATTGAATACTGCCGAACCTGAAAATCAGTACACAATTCAATCAATCCAATCATTTTTTTAATCCTCAATTATTCAGTTATCTTCCTAAGCAACAGCTCCGACGACTTCAGTACAGCATTATCATTTCCTGCACATTTATGTGCTCATCCATATCAATAATTCATCAGCCCCGTGCATTACGATAATCGACATTCCAGGAGAAAGCACCATTTAATTCAAACACAACGCAGTTATATAGCAACAAACTTATTTCTTCACCTCCGCGCTTTCTCCGCGCTTTCTCCACGTCTCATCCGGGAAAATCCACCCGCAGTACAAACAACTTTCTCTCCTGATTGCACAACGAGTCCTATCTTATTGTACATTTTCCCATACTTTCTCCACCATGCATGTCTGAGTAGGAGTTCGTGCTCTAGCCTATTTTCTAGGTTAGCATGCAACCCAGATTCCTTTCTCCATGGTCCTTGTCTACACCCTCCGGCGAATATCTTGCTTAAGCCCTACTTCCCGTACCTCCAATCCCTCCTCTTACCTATTTCTCAGAAATCATTCTCGCAAACGACAATTTAACCTCCCACTCAAAACTTTTTCTTGAGCGGATTATAATAAACCAGGTCGTAACATAGCTCATTGTCACGGCCCCAGTTTGCATGGTTACCGGATAACTCCACCAAATCAACTTTGCCAATCTTATGTTCAGTGCTTTCTCCAACT
This sequence comes from Sminthurides aquaticus, assembly GCA_906901655.1. Lineage (NCBI taxonomy): Eukaryota > Metazoa > Arthropoda > Collembola > Symphypleona > Sminthurididae > Sminthurides > Sminthurides aquaticus. Next base: position 584,633 of record CAJQTT010000007.1, read on the forward strand.
TTCTCCAACTTTATCCCAATACTACCCCACTATTATTACTCATATCCCTCCTCCTCCCCTCCCCATACTCTTCCCGAGGACACAACTATTACAAGAGCCTCTCAAAATTTCCCTATGCATTAGCCAAACGGAATAACTTATGGCTTCCGTCAAAGCATCCGGCTCCTCACACAACCACAAAATCCTGTCTAAATCCTCACTAAACATACCCTTCAACCACCGCCATCCCCACATAACCTTCCACAGTATAAGCCAAGTCACCAACTTCCACTTACCTCTTACTCCTTTCATACCCTCCACAGCCCACCCGTACTTTCTCCAGCCAATCACAAACTCCTCACCCACTCACACTTTCACCAGCCGGCTAAAGGCAAATTACTCTCTCTCAAAACCCATCCACTCCATTCCATATATTATCAAAAGAGTAGCACACACGACACGACCTTCCAAACTTTCCTACACTTTCACCACAAACTTTCTCCCATCAAACCACATCCCTCCAAACTAATCCTACTTCCTCATACATCCCTCCCTCATTCATATCATTTCCCTCAATCTGATTTACTTCACTCTTGTCCATCTGCCACTGCATACATTAAATTGTCTTCTTCAAATTTCCCACCCTCCACATCTTGTACAGTATGATCGCCATCAATCCCGCATTAGTCATTTCTCTTCCTCAAAGCGGCAACTTTAAATTTGAAACAAACTTTCTCCTCAGTTACCCTATCGATTCCACAATTCTTATGTTTACAACAATACCAGAGGGAAAATTCATCCCCTGGCGGCTATACTAGCTGCTAAAACTCCGATTCCTCTCTGACCTTCAAACTCCTCTACAGAATCAACAACCATTTTACTTATCGTACGTGCACGACTCCCTCTATTTCCAATCCGTGCATAGTAAATTCATGCTCCTCACGGAATACATGTCACTGACTCGTCGTCTCCGTGTAGTGAACATTCTAACAACTTCTCTCATAGACGCTAAGCTCCTCCATGGGAAAGCGTAGATAACTGAAGAATAGATGGACTGCATTTTCTAACTTTTCAAACCTTTCCAAGAACCAATCAAATATTCCCAGCACGCACAAGGGACCACAACCCAACACAATGCATCTCGGGTATCCAGTGGAAAATGGAGTTGCCAATTCCTCCCGAGCAGTGTATTCATGTACCGTCTACCAGTTCCCAGTAGCCCCATGTGCTTTCTCCACTTTCTCCTCCCGCCCCACGTAGTTTGTCTGCCTTGTAGAGGAATAATGGCCCAATCTAATCATCCAAGCTGCAACCAGAATACAAAATCCTCCTTTCGCTACATTCTTTGGATACCCAACGATTGCCAATCCAAGGCCTGCATTAGGATACAGTTACCCTGCTAAGCGAATCAGCCTCATAAAAATTCATAGCAAGGCTTATAGATTTAAGTGGGAAATTTCATATTTTTCACCTTGAATCTCCCCCGATCCCTCCATCTGGATACCTTGTTTCGTTAAACTTATCGTGAATCCCTTCCATTTTCTCCCCAAGGGAACGTATCTACAGATACAGGCCAGACTGACAACAAACCCCGTTACTTTCTCCATACTCTTTTACACCCAAAGCTCTGTATCTTGTACAAATTTAATAGCCTTCGCTCAAAATCAATCCGATAGATAAACGCTTCAACCCTACTTTTCTAATCTGTTTTGCTACTTTCTCCACCTTCTAGACAGGGCTCCAACGGAAACCGCAGGGACCTCTGACGGACGTTGTACAACACACAAATAATCCCTGACAAAAGCGCAGTACCAGTTAATAAAATCCCAACAACTCACCAACAATGGTGCCGATACCAACGTCATCCTTGGAAATGAACACGCCTATAACGCTGGTAAACAATTCTGGAGCTGATCCTCCAGCAGCCATGAAAGTAGCTCCTGCTACATCATCCTGAAACAAACAAATTTTTCAAAATTAGCCAAAATTACGTGTAAACTCCGTCAGAAAATGTGATGCTTACTATAAGCATACCATAATCTACAACTAATCTAAACACAGCACGCATACATCAACATTTGTTCTCCTTTTAAGCTTTGCGAATTCCCTCTCCGCGTCTAATTAGAACACGTGAAATCAGGTCAAGCTAATTGACATCACTTCCTAACTAAAGAACATGTATTCTAATGTCCAAGCAAGACCGTAAATGTACGCACATAATAGCAGAACTGTAGGACGAAATCCCGAAGCAAGAGCAATCATTGCGAAAAATTCGCGAAAATCCAACCATTATAGTGTCCTCACCCAGAACCAGATCCCTCTTCCACTCTAACGCTTTCCCTATGCGGAACGAGCAATCACTAATTAATACCTTAACAGGATTTCAGATTACTCCACACAGCAATTGAACACTGCTTTCTCCGCTTTTTCCTCCTTCTGTAACACAGCCACTGCATGCCCGTACATAGCATGCAGTGGCCGCTTCTTCCTTAATTCCATCCCGAGTTCCATGAAACTAAACACATCCAATTACACGCTAGCTTAATTTCTCTCCCTGCATCCACACAGTTCACAGTTGGATAGTTCTACTGCAAATACACTCCTTAAGCTGACTGAGTCAATTTCGCAAACTTTTTTGCAAACAATTTAAAATATTTTCTTTCTTTAAGAGCATTTCCTCATAACAAAATTTCGCAATGATTCACATCACGCAAAACCCTCTTTCATTGCGAATTTCCAAGAATAGAAAACTTTGCTTTTTTGTGCAATCATTGCTAAAATTAATTTCCAGATTACTAATTCCATTATTTTTCCGCTATACACGCTTTGTCCACGTAAACAGTTCTCGCACAAAAGAGCAATTATTCATTTCGCAACTTTATATACGCTCCCCTGGAGATTTGAAGCGATGAATTGCATGACGTTTTAGGGAGTGTTCCTTCATACGAAATTTTCCGCAATCAATCCACGTAATTCCCCAAACCTTCCACCCGCCTATAATCACTAAGCTCCTACTACTTTCTCTCACATACTAATAACTGCGGTAGAAAGCACGCCGTTAGTACCCTAACAGCATCTCAAAGCATTAGACGGGAGTAAATAATACACAAAGCCTTTAGAAATTCTTGCTCTGCCGTGCTTATAACTACATACCGTCAGCAGCTACAGCGTTTCAAATGATTCCGATCACGACGGAACAGATGGGAATCAATCTTATTCACGCTCAGTCTATAATAAATATATAGCTTTCCCTCTTTCTCTCTTACTGTCCTCCTATTTTCCCTCTTATTGTATGTTGCCTATCTAACTGTTCCAATTACAGTTCCAATGCAGAATCAGTCGCGCGGCATCTATAGATTCATCCCAATTTTTTGCCAATTCCACGCAACTTTCTCCCTTCCACTCCTGACTTTCTCCAAAGGATCCAGTATAGCCGTCGTGCACTTAATATCCGCACTCTCTCCATCTTCTACAGCAAAGCAAGGAAACAAATCCTTATCCATTCTTTCTCCACAATGTACGTTCGCCTCCGTCAAGAAGTGTGACATGAAGGAGAAAGATTGGATGGAATCTCCGCCAAAACTTCTAATTCTACTTTCACGCTCTACTTCGATCCTTATTACTTTGCAAATCCTACAATAGTTTTCGATTCTCTGTCACGCCTCCGCTAAGAAGAACCGATAAAATGTATAGTCTAGACTTGTGAAAGTCCTGGAGAAAGTCCTGGAGAAAGTCCTGAAGAAAGTCCTAAAAGCATTCAATCTGGTAATAGGACATAAAATGTACCCAAATCTCCGTACCACCCCCACTCGCTCTATCCCAATTCCTCCAAATTCTTCATCATCATAATTTAATATGGAACAAATCATAGTTTCCGGATTTCATCATAATCAATGATAAACTTTCCTCTTTACAGAGTATGTAAAATCCTCAAGGATTTCCTCTCCTGTTTTCAGAACCAAACCAGCCTTCATATCTTCTCCTACCAAATCGTAGTGAGTCATGTTCATCCTTTCCCTAGGATTTCCTACTCTGAAACTTGTATTCTTCCCTAATCCGCACAGTAACGCCCTCTACGTATATCCGCAAGGGAGTCAACTACAAGCCTATGAAACCTACTCAACTCGATAAAAAAAACAATTTACCGGAATCTCAAAGACTTCAATGATGACATCGAGGGAAGGTACGAAGAATTCATCGCACACAATAGCCAACGCAATAAACATGTAGATGACGCCCAAAATATAGAAAACCACAGCACCCTGCCGTCTCTGCTCCAACGTGAACAAGTCCGGTGGAAACAATTTCCCACCCTCCTCCGTCCCGTTCAATTCCCCGCCCTCAGCATTCCTCCGATATCGATGATGAAGATTAGCGTCCTGCTGCTGCTTTGCTCCTCCTCCTCCACCTTTTTGGGCCACTTCCGCTCCAAAAGTATATTTGTAATTGAGAACATCACTGAAACCATCTCCATGGTTATAATTGAAATTCACTACTCTAGGGGCTCCATTACTGACGGCACTGAATAGTAAGACGGCTGGTATGATCCCAAACATGAGGATTTTTCTCCATTTCGTTCGGTAAAATCGCCTAGTGCGATAATAGTCTTCAAACCTCCCGCTCGTCATCTTCAAACCGTCACCATCAACAGATCTCAACAGCAATGGATCAAAAACCACTCCAAGTCCTACTAGTTGTAGCTTCACTCACAATTTTTGGACTCCAATATTGATTCTCATTACTCCAGTCAAGTTTGGAGGACTCCCTGTCACTACTACAACCCACAACAACTTTCCTCCTCCAACCATTCCCTCTGGAGTCTCATATTTTATTTTCAAAATAACAAAACTTTTCTATGAGGCTCTCCGAATTCCCTCTTCACGTGTCTTCATTTTGATATGTTGCAAATATTTTCCACAATTTCTGCAAAGTAAATCAAGGAATATTCGAGTAGTAGTAGCAATTCAATTTGATACGTCCACTTGAACAAGTTCACACATTTCGCGAATCCCTTTTGTGCTTCCCAAGGCCTTTCATCTTCATAATTCCTGCTGGCACAAACCGGACAAGTTGGGATTATTTGCAAATTCACTTTTCTGTGGACAAAAAACAAAATCTTCTTAATTTTCAAACTTGCAAAAAATTTTCACGCTCTTCAACGTTGAGAAAAGTTGTAGTTAAATGTGCGAAAATTCCCAGTCAACACCCACCAGCTCGCTCAGCTTCACCTTCCAGACTGAAGATCAGCTAGAGCTTTCCTCCTCTGCTTGTGAATCATGAACGTTGCAAAAATCCCCCTACGATTCCCTCTTGCCCCCCTCTGTAGCTAAGTTTACAACTCCTTAAACTTTTAGCAAGGTCCAACAGAATCAAGGTTTCAGACCTCAACCTCGAATCCCAACGCTAAACAAGTGTACGCTGTAAAACAAAACCCTGGACTCAACTGCTCAATGTCTTAAATCACAGGGCAATCTAGCACCATCAACAAAGAGCAACACACTATTCTTAAATCCGATAAAATCTATTGTGTACCCCTCAAAAAATCCACTCCTTCCTCCAGAGGTCAGCCGAAGTTATACTTTTATATTATGTAAACTCTACACACGCCATCACCTTCTCTCTCCTACGAAATAACCCTTATTTCTATTATACCTACACACGCCTAGGTGCCAGTCCCGCTCTGGTGAAAGCACACACTTTCCCAACTACTCTCGCAGCCCAACCTTCCAACAGCTTTCTCCAACCAGACTGAATCCAAACTTGTGTTTTGCTCTTGTTTCTATGGCATAGCTCCCCAGTCTTTTCTAGCCCTCCTCTCCCTACTCACTATAGCCCTTCCGACTTTCTCCAATGACTCCTATATATTCCTCTCCTTCCTATAACTTTCTCCCTATAGAACCTACACCACCTCCTTCCGTACCAGTTCCAGCCGGCCTTCCAGTCTTCCCAGCCTTCGCATTTCCTTTATTTCTTCCCTTGGATCATACTCCTTTCTCCTCCAGCTTTCTCCCAGACATTCCTCTGTCACTCTCACCACATGCATGCATAGCAAATTCTCAGAACCCAACCGCTCCCAAAAATCCCACTGTCCTTCGCAAATAATCCCGTATTATTTCCTCCTCCTTATAACTCCTCAACCTTTCCAAGCTTTCTCTCCTGCCTACCCCTTCGAGTGTTGCACTTATTTCTCCTTTCCTCCCAACCAGTTAACCATCCATCTATAACGTCATAAATTCGCATTCTTTCACACTAGCTCAAAGTATAATTATCCTTTTTGTTTATTCCCAAAATCGTCATCATTCCATAAAATGTATTACCTGGAGCTGTCCCAGGCTTCGGTGTGTACATTCTTCCCGTTTTAGACCACCATTAGAAATAAACGAGGCAACCCGTTCAGCCTTTCCTCATTCTGAAATATATAAAGAAAGACTGGAAAACACATTACACATGATACATGTGGACACAAATAGATGTTGGAACACAAGTAGGAGAGAGCCATTCTCCTTCTTACGCCATGTCTCCCACATGCGACTTTCTCCTCATGCTTTCTCCACAAGCTCCATCAGCACCCACAGTAAATCCCACGTTCCTTAACCCGGCTTTCTCTCCTTCTTATCCTCCATCCTCATTACTACCCACCACCTCTTCTACTCGGATTTACGCTTCCGCAAAAAGTAATTTCATTACGCCATTCCTCCTTTCCCAAAAATCTCAAGAGAAGGATTCATCATTCCCATATATTCCGCCTTCAATAGAACAAATAACTTGCAACACACCACCACTACCCGGTCCGGTCACACACGTCAAACATCCATCCACTCCTCATCCTTCCTACCCCTGCCTTGTAATTCAGACATTTATCCTCCTCCTCCTCTGGGAACACCCTCTATTACCCGCTTATTCCTCATCCTCCCGTTAAACCAAACTTTCTCTGGTAATTCTCTTTACTTTCTTTCAAATAGATGGTAAATACGAGAGGATGACTAAAAGTCTTCTACATTCTATGCTACCATCCTCCAAAGAACATGCTTTCTCCGCCGCAATTCCTTCCCTTTTACGCACAAACTTACATCCAAAGGGAATTCCATTCTATTTCTTACCCTTTATACGTACTACCAAACAACTCCCTTCTTGCTCTTTTGAAAATAACTTCAAAGCATTTTCTTCTCCTTGCTCTCTTTAATATTTCTTTGTATTTTCTCCCTTGCTTTCACTTCCCATGAAGCAGTAGACTAGAACCTCTGTGCTCTTTGACTTCTCGCCCTAATCCTTGCCCTCCTTCATTTAACCTTTTACAAACTATTTTACTCAATTCTTCCCCTGGTTCTTCCCTTTGTAAAATTCCTTCTCAGGTTTATAGCTCAGCTGAAAAATAGCATGTAATCTTCTCAATACTTGTACTTCCACCTCTTTCAAGCGTATTAACTTTCCCTACAATCAACTTCCTCTTCCTTTTCTTCCTGACCCCAGAATTATCTGGGCTTCTAGTTCACACGGCTTTCCGCATCGGAATCTTGTTACTAGCATACATACATTCTAATTATAAGAGAGATAATATACGCATATATGTCTTTGGAGTAGTAGCATGCGAAAGCATCATATCCGATTTGTTTTTCCTTAAAGCTATTAGTTAAAAATTCTGTCTTATTCCTTAGATGGGGTGTATCTCTAAATCCGCTCGTCTTTAGACGTCTGTGGACGCGTCACTATAGATTATTCTGTTAATTCACAACGAAAAGTATATATTAAACCAGTACCCATAAAAGGTATCAGCTTACATAAATAGCTATAGCGCTTCCTCATACATCAGTCATAGCTCATATGTCCAGCTCATCCATCCTCAGCCCAGGGCCCAGAGGGCATACTAATCTCTTCCAATGACGTAATTCTATGACATAGTAGTAGTAATTTCTCGTCCATTTTTCCTCGTGCAGTAAAACATGGGAAAATGTAATAGCAATTTCACGTGAATTTACTGACTAATTACTTAAATCCAGTGCCGTCAATGTCTTCAAGCTTCTTTTTCTAATTCAAAACGTGGAAAAAGCATAGCCCATACCCTGCGTCAAAGATTGCAGTTGTAAATAAATACATGAAATTAATAATCAACCCAACAAACTATCGCGGCAGAGCTCCAACATCGCTACCCTTTTGCTCCACGAGTAAAAAACTTGTACCCTCACCAAAGATTTTGCATCTAAAAACTTACAGCATAATATAATTTCAATTGAAATTTAAGACTTTCAAGGAAACGAGTCCTTTCAGTCACATCTTAAATTGCCTTCTCAATAAAACAATTTCCTCATTCTACAACCCCAATCCCCCACAAGCTTCCAAACACAGTCTCCATTTACTCGCAACATGATTCCCAATTCCCGTCCATTTTTCCGAATCCAAAACCCTCTCGGAATGAGGTCAAGTCTATGCCGCTCCACAATACAAACTACCCCATTCAACTACCCCACCTCTGACCTTTCCGTCATCAATTCTCTCCAGACACGCCTTCGACCTCCTTCCGTCTTCTATGCCTTTCCACGCCTCACGCCCCTGTTCAAAGCTGGACTTGCTGGACACACACTTTAGCTTTAGCTCCTGCTACCTCTCCAAAGTTTGCAAAAAATATTCGCCAATTATCCACAATCCGCATAGCATTGATGTTCTCTATTATTTTTCTCCCTACACATTAAAACAATTATCAACTCTGCTCCCTCCATAGCTTCACTTAAATTCTATCCCTCCTCAATTCTCTCCATCATACCTTTTGTCCCGCTCTTTAAACTTCAGCTACTAAACTAGAAAACTCTCCATCGTCCTAACAATCTGGACTATAGCATCGCAGTCTTACTGAAAGCCTTACATGCGGCCATAAAGCATAAAGCAATCAGATTTCTACTTTATAGCTTTCCTATTCCCTTCAACTTCTCCACCATCAATGTTCATCCCAAAGCTTTGCTTCCGAGCTTCACCTGTAATGTTTTTAAACCTCACCAAGGTAAAGGTTAATATTCCTTGCGATTTAAGTATATTTTCCGTCTGTAATCCTCGAGCATTTTACCTCCAGAACCATTCCCTCAGCTTCACTAGAACACCATACTAGCCTCTAGCTACCACACATGTTACAATTCAAGGGTTGACCTTTTCATCCCGGTTAGGGACTCGGGGATTTAATCAGCCTAGAATCCTTGGAATTATTACCATCTTTTACAACTACATCCAGTCCATGCACCGTAACCTCGGGAAAAGCAATCCATTCAAACAATGCAAGACAAGGTCTGAAGGACCCATGCTTTCCACCAGGGTCTCCTCTCCATGTCCGACTCCAGCTCCACAATTCTTTTAAAACCTACCCGCACCCACGTCCTCAAATCTTTCCAGTATCTTACATACCGAATACAATCTTGATTCCAACGACGTAAATTTCCAAGTCAACCGATTACGAGTCGCTAGAGAGAGAAAAAACAGAGGGACATGTGAGATTTCATGTCAAGCATACAAGTAGTATTTCAATCCAACTTAAAAAAGGTGGTAACAGGTCTATGGAGCTTTTGAATCCTTGCTTAAAATAATACATACTTTTACGTATCTAAGCCGCCTCCTTCAAGTTCCTCCAGGATAAAAATAGGTCTCAAGTCCAAAGCTAAGGTAAATCCAATCCAAAGACGCCATTATTTTTTACATGTATTTTCTATGCGCTTAAGCTCACTCCAGGAAGGAGCTAAGCCAATTCCTTCCTTGGAACAAAATTTACCGTCGTCCCTCTCTCTGTATGTATCCAAAACTCTTTTTTCACCTTCCAGGGCAATCATGAAACCCCTGGGTGTTTCCTTCCTCTCAAACCAAACCTCTTGATAAGTATTACCAGCCACCTGCACCTGGATCAATAGAATATTAAAATACCAAGCATAATAACCCAACCGTCCCAACTTGCAATTATCATAACATGGAAATTATGTCTTACCTACTAAAAACTGTCTTCCCTCTTGCTCTGAGAGTAAATACAAAACATTATGCCAAGAAAAGGAGCAGTTCCATAACAAGCAGCGCCGACGCTTTACATTTTCAGAACGCTCTTCAAGCTTTCCATCATAATATTCCGGGGTTGTCGTCTTCATTCTTACTATGTATTCTTTTCCACTTCAAGCTTTGTGGGACGCTGCAAGTCCATTAAGACTACCCAGAACTTTCACAGCCTGTTACGTTGTGCTGAAACTGGAATCGCCTTCCCAAGCACATCAAGTAGCTGGAAAAATAAATGGAGCCATAAACGTGGCCAACAAACACAAAAGGCGTTATTCATGCTAATTCCACGTGTGATTTTTGGCAAACAAGTACAAACTCTACACACCAACTCCAATTCAATCTTCCTCATACATTATTTATCCACCCTAACCAAGGTCAAGCTCAATTCTTAATTGGAGAGGAAACTGGCATAATTCATACTTTTCTCCATAGCATCTTTCTTCTATTTACTATTCCTGAAAGAAAAAGTAGACAAGCATGCACTTCTCATTGTGGCTACATTATTGCTGTATGCAATTCCTTCCCTCTTCTCAGAACCATAAGCGCTCGCGAATCAAGACCATAAGCCTGAACAATGAGAACGCTTACATAATCAAAAATAATTGCTACTCTCAGGATTTTCTTGCCAAACTTTCTAGACGGTAGACTATGGCAAAAATCCAGCGTATTTGAACAGCCGGAGGGTAAAGAAAGTCCGGTTCTTAAAGAGAGCTGCGCTACCCGGCCATTTCCATTGTACCGTATTCTCAAACAACAACAAGTACAATAATAACAGCACATCTTTTAATACTTAGCAAACTTATTTCCATACATGTCCTGTGCGTCATTCCTTGAGAGGACTTATTATAATTACTATCTTAACTTGAGTCACTCCGTTATAACTTATGAACAATTCTCCTTCTTTAAAACCTTCCTCCGACACAGGCTGTGATTAGAAGGGCGTTTCAAATCTAAATAACACAATCAATCCTTCCGTCTCAACAGACAGCAGCTTCACAGAAATATGTAAGCTTAAATATAAAACTTTTCAAGTCATCAAACTATGATTTCATAAAATCAATATCTGCGTCATCGATTCAATTTAAGCTTACTTCAAACATGACTAAGATAGGACCCCCAGATTTGTCTCGCTATCCTCTATTCTTACACTAGGTACAGTTACGATACAGTTCTTAAACATTAATTTTAGACTCTGAAACCTATAGTGTAAACCCTAGTTTGAACAAGTTTCAAGCTATTGTAACTGATTATATCTTGTTTCCCATGCTAGCATTTAAATATGTTCAGTAACACGCATGATTTTGGCACAAGGAAAAACTTTGGTTTTCCTACATCTTTCTCCATCTCCCCTAATATACACTATATCATCATTCCACCGATAACAAATGCTTCCAAAGCACATATGAGTTAATCTCGCTACATTTTGGAACTACAGCTGTTTTAACAGTTTCTAAAACAAGAGAAGATTACAACGGCTTACTCACTTGATACTAATTTTAACATGGTCGACACGGATTGTCGAGTACAACCCCCTGGGATGGCGGTTCGAAGGGTATCTTGAATCCACAGCATACTTTCCAAATGAATTGAGTTCGGGTCACAGTCTGAGTGTAAGAGGGTTTCGTAACAAACCCCGGACACCCTACTAGTCTGCTAGATGGGGGTCACAAAGTAATTCCATGCATACCCACTCTCAGCATTTCATGTTGATAACACATGTATACCTACCAACAAAGGTCATACAGAAATAGGACGCTACAATTATTACTTGGTATTGCCTAAGCTCAAAGATTCTTGTTAAGAAAATGGTAAAACCGTTAATAATCCCTTGAGTAAATTTTCAGTTGGGTCCACATATAGTCTTTTCACTCTTCCTCCTATGCAAGGGTCAGTTCCAGTCATTTCAGATCACGCTGACCCTTCTTCTATAAATTAGTGACCGCAGCTCAGTTCCGGAATCATTTCCAGTCCATCCGCTGCCGCGGTTACACTTCTCGGTTGGTGACTGACTTTTCCATCACTGGGTTGTGTTGCCACTGTAGACGCTGGACCTGTCGGCCTGAAAATATTCAATACTTTTAACTTGGCTATCGTGTACTCAAACTAATTTAACAACCTCAGATCTGTTTCTGATTTCCGGTAGTGTTGACATTTTTCAGTCGGTGTTCATCTTATAGCATCACTGGGAAATGTTCCCACTACCGGGTATTGGATTTTCATCCATGAACTCAATTCAAAGAAGCCTGACTGGCATTGTCCGGTTTTTAATAGCCTCATTAATAGCCAGTATTAACAGATTTACCTTCAATCGTGTGATTCCTCTCGGTTGGTGCATCTTTTCCGCATCACTGGGAGGTGTTGCTACCATTGAGCGGTAAATCAAATCATCCTCAGGCAATCCACAATCTGATACAACATAATAAAACGTTTTCCCCAAGGTTTTTATCCCATCCAGCCGAAATCACGACTGTAAATAAACCAAACACTTACTACATCAACTTATATAATACATGTACTTATCAATTTACATGCAATTCAATATTTCTTTATTGCACCAAGTCTGAATAATAGTATAACTTGTAACGTACTCTTGCTCTAAATGTATCCTTGATAACCAGGAAGATGGTTTTGTATGATTTTCAAATTTTCCATGTCGGTTTTCCACAGTACAGGACACACGCGCGACCAACAGCGTACTATACTGAAATAAATTAAATTTAAATGGGACTCTCTTTAGCATATACTTTAAATATAATTAAAATTACAATTTCTCTCTTCTAGCAATACATTTTTCTACTTAACCGACAGTTGTAGTATTTTTGCGCCAAGCAACAGATTTTCACTGATTCTCTCTCCTCAGCTCAGGTCACATTCAGTTCCGTAAAATGCGAAAACCGTACCGTGATGACAGAGCACATGCCATTTGACACACGTGATTTAAGTAGCCTTTATAGGGTAGCCCATTGCATTGCAAAGGCCCAAAGAAAACTCTTCTCACAGAAGTACTGCAGCACATTTCAAGTGAAAACGGAAAACGAGATTCATTCTTCTTCCTGAATTCCTTCAACTAAAATTTAACTATAACGTGTTAAACAAAATTCAAAGGTAGCAATATTTTTTTCAGCAACACAATTCCTAGAGATTTTCCTTGCCTAATGCACACTAACTTTAACTTCAACTCTGCACTTGACATGTTTTCCAGTTAATCTAATTTTTTATTATATTTATTTAACTTGGTATTATAGCTCAGCCATGGTGAATAAGAAGTCCAAACCCAGGCCCAAAAAGGTTTCTCGAGAGGTCAAGGAATATGAAAAAACTAAACAACTTTTGGTAAGTTAGCAGTACATTTACTGTAGAAAATGCAAAAGCTGCATTTTCAAGTTTCTATTAATTTTGGTTCTCCAAAGGCTTGTCTTCTGATTCATCTTGGTTCTTAAATCCCCTCTTTCTGATTATCTTTGCGTCCACAGATTCCGGGGCTGATGCAAATTTTCCTCACCCACATCCTGGCCGAGGAGAACACCAAGATGGACGAAGAGGTCAACAAGGACACAGAGGTCCAGGCCAAAGGCAACCGAAAGACGAAGCAACAGGATGATGTCACCCGGAATACTGCCGAGGATGTCTCCACTGAGGATGAAGCTGCCAATAGTCTGGAAGAGTGATGTGCCTAATCATTCACTAGTCTTGCATTGCGGACTCTAAAAATATGTCTAGCATCGCTACCAAAAATGTACTTATAGTTATAACCTACAAATTTTCATTTTTTTCAATTTATATTCACAATTTTCTTCAATTCTACTTCCTATTCTCGCTTATATCCGAAATTTACTTCAGTTTAACTACATCGGAGTGGTTGTTCAAAAGAGGCCTCCTTTACATTTATAAGTTGATGAGGGATGTGGTGATTTAAAATAGTACAAACAGTAAATTCAATTAAGCCTTTGGAAGTTTACCAAATACAATCTTATTCGATCCAAATGCTTCTTTTACAATTCCTCACAACTCTTAACCTCATTTCGAATACATAACAGGGCAATATAACAAGTACTTCTTTAAATAGATTCACGAATTCATACAAAACATCTTACAAATTACATGTTCAGTGTACATAACGGCGTATTCCTTGAAATCATGTTGAAAATAGTAGCGATGCAGCTAAAACGACACAAGCAGCTCCAACCCATGGGCTTAATCTTTCACCGATTCTCGCACATTTCCAAAACGTTCCAAGGAATCTACGATTAGAAATGACAACAATATATCAATATTATTCGAATGGTTTTTCAAAACTCAACAAAGAGTTTCAACTCATATCCAGCATCAAACAAGGTCTGTCTAGCAATTGAAAGGAAAAGGGGGGCTCAAAGTTGTTATTACAATCAGTAAAAAATACAAGCATAAGGATATGCTCCTTTACTTACCCAGTCTTATTCCGATCCAAAAGAGAAGGCATCAAGGAATGAATGTAGGTGCAGGTACATATGACAAGGGCGATGACAGTCAACAGACTTTGAAAGTTAAATAGCGCAGACTGTAAAAACAAAATTATCAACTATTAGAAACGACATCGAAAACACAAATTATCAGCATTATGTACATGACGAATGATCAGCATTTTGCACATCACAATTTATCAAGAAATAGTCTTTCACAGCCCGCAGTTCATAAACCTGTCTCCAATATTAAATCTGACTTACCATCGTTAAATTTAAAAACCTTCCGGTCCAAGTACAGCTTGATCTTCCGTCGACGGTATTTACTCCTATTTAATCGAAGTTTTTAGAAGCGGCACCATATGTATACCGCTTTTAGAAATATAGTAAACACTAACGCATTCACTACTAGGAAACCGATATGACCGCTCAGAATTATGTTGAGTTAATAGATTAAGTTAAAATCACTGTTTATTAACGTTTTTAATACTCAATCATCTCAACGTGATTTAACTTTTTGTTAATTTTCAGTTTACCAACACGACATTATGTTTATGTTCCAGCACTTCACAATATTATACCGTATGTTTGCTCAGTTCTGCTTGCGTTTGAATATCTCGCGCGCTGCTTTCAACCTATCACATACACTCCGCGCCTTGAACATGTCGCAGAATGTAGTCGTATGTTCCAGCACATCACAATATTATATATACGGTATGTTTCACTTGCAAGATGCAACACAGACTTGACTAACTTCTCTTCGTTTAGTTGCGATTCAAGTCTGTTATGATTTTACTTTGTTGTCAAACTATCGCCAATCTTTCCCATACTCTCAGGTTGATTAGTTTTACTGATTCCTGTTACTGTGTTGAAATGATTGTCGTCTTCATAAAAAATCGTATACGAATAATTTTAATTTTTTAATTATCGCGATATGGCTTCATCACGCTTCAATGAGTAATTTCTACATTTGTTTATCTTCTCATTGTATAATATAATAATCTAGATACAATGGGGATTAATGATGCATAATGCAAGTAGCCCAATGGAAGCGCAACTCAATGCTACTCTTCCACGTAATAATGATAATGACAAATACAGAAATTAATTGGTTACGAAGTAGTTTCGTTTTCCTAAATGAATAGACTTATTTTGAATCGACCCATGCCGATAGATAAATTAATCTAAGATTAACGTAAAACTTTGGAATTCTGTAGTACATTTCTTAGCGTTGCAACTTGGGAAACGTTGCAACAGTCCCAGGAGTTCCAGTCCACGTGAGTTTCTTCCCTGAACTCATTCCTCTATTTAGTCATTTGAAGTTACACGATAAAATGCTAGAAAAAGTACGGGCGTCCCTCCATATTGTGCTTCCTAAATACAGCCTAAGCATACTAGTTTGGATTCAGCGCTTAGCGAACATTTTTAAGCTAAGCTACATCGTTTTCAGAGCATCCGCAATCCGTTGTAGTAACTCGAAAATAGACATAGCTTAAAACCCTAAATATAGGCATACAGTCATTTCATTTTTAGCACCCAAAATATTTACGATTCGCGTATTTCATCAACATGTCGATGAATTGTTGACCCACATTTTATCCCCTAGTTGAACTTGCGTTAAATGCGTTGGAGGCTGTGGAGCCGGCTGTCTTTTCACTGATTGTGATTGAGCTGAAAGTAATAATAAGAATAAAAAAAGTTGTACTTAACCATGTTCAATAACACGCAATGCTCTTGTAGATTTGCATCTCACAACTCATTGACTAAATAATATTGTTACAACTCACCATTTTTGCTAGGGTAGGTCTTCATAAGCCCACTAAACGGAACAGGTGCTGGAAGTTCATCAATACTACGGAAATACTGATTGAATCTTGCTTCCAAGTCTGCACCTGCAATACATAAAGACGAATCTAGAATCAAGTGACTATTACAGTTTCGAAGGTCAAAGACTTGAAAAACTTTAATATTACATACCGATAAACGTAACCGGAGAGGAAGAACAAGAACTAGATACGGAAGTTACTGATGACGTAGAGTTATCACTACGCATGGAAGAATTTCTCACTGGGGGAGGGGGTGGCCCCGTCGTAGGCACAGGAGGTAATGGGCCAAGAACCTGTAAATTCAAAGTATTTTCATAAATCAAGCCATCACGAATGCTACCTTTAATCATTTCGGCCCAATTACAAACATCTGCATACCCCATTGATTCTCATCTGCGGAGGAGCCGGAGCGGGAACAGTCCTATGGGGTGGTGGCGGCGGTGCGTTTGCTGGAGGTGGTGGAGGAGGATGATTCGGAGGAGCTTTATTTGGTGGAGGTGGTGGTCTTGCACTGGGAGGCCTTAATATAGCGGGTCTGGGTCTATTTCCTCCGTTCTGTAAAAATAGTACACAAGTTTAGATTTTCAACCGTCATTACAATATCACTCCCGGCTTTTCTTAAGACTCAGTGTATTTTACTTACAATTACTCTCGGAGGCGGGGGAGGCTGTGGAGCCCTATTTCCAGTCATTTCTCGTCCAGCAACACGGCCGATAGTTTTATACGATACTATATCATTTGCGGTAGGCGACTCGGATTTTGGCATTCTCATACTATGAGCACGGTGCACAGTTGGAGGAGGTGTAGGAGGATTCGGGCTGTAATTTGAACCTGGAGTTGCAGAAGAAGGGGAATCTCCATGCAGCGATGATGATGTTGGGGGAGGGATGTATAACTTAGGTGGTGGATTTGGTTTTACTGGCTTAGGTCCGTTCAAAGCAGGAGGCTTTGGAGCCAATGATGGCTTCCCGTAACTGCTTCGTTTCTCTTCAGAAGCCTATTTCAATTTTAAATTCATCAAATTAGAACCACATCATTACCAACCCTGGCATAACGCCATAACAATTGCAAATACATATTCAGCGTACAATTATTTAGTTAAGCTTATTACTTATCAATGTCGTCAATATAGTACAATCAAAAAATCATAAGACAAAATAGAAGCAAGGCATTCAGGCAAGAAAAACATAATTGAATCTTTCGCAGTACTGACCACGTTGTTGCTTGAAGAGTACTGCTGTGAACTATAGGATAAGGGTTTTAAATTCGACGGTGGAGGTTGCGGTGGGGTGGGCTTCGCGGGTGAGAGATGAAGACTAGGAGGAGCAGATGTACTGTGAAAATTTCCCGAGCTTCCACCATGGTTGTTGTTGTAGCTCTCATTACTATTCCCTTGCTCATTCTCTTGCGTAATGTTATTGGAATTATTGCTACTACTCCAGTTTCTTGAAGGGCTTCCTAAGCCAGCGGATGAAGACCCCACCGGTTTTAATTTCGGCATTCCTCCAGCAAAAAGTCCGCCTAAGCCTGGTGGTATATTCAATCCATTTACACGTCCGCCGCCGCCACTACCTCCTCCGACAGAACCGGAATTCCCTCCTCCAGACTTGCTTTTATTGGCTACACAAACAAAAATAAACCATGCAAAATTACATGCATTATTCAAACACGGTCAACTAAAAATCCATACCGGACACCATACAAAGTGTACTGAGCGGTACATTCCACCAAACACGTTTTTACATTACATCACGTACGTTCACAGCCTGCACAGACACCGCGCTTGTAAATAGACTTTAAGCGTTGCCTCTTCGAAATTTTACTTTTAGTAGAAAATACACGCCATTTGAATGGGATTCTGAATCGACACAAATACAACCTCATTTTTTCCACTACTCTGCTATAGTTTAGCTATTCCCTGAAAAATAATCCAAGATTATTCTCTTGTAATATTACAAGTCGATATAGCAAGTACATTTAGCTGCACATTTTGAATCAAAATATTCCTGTTTTCTGCATAGATAGTCTAAGCAAGCTGTGGATTCAAAATTTCTTCGCAACTTCCCGCAAAACTATATGCACCCAGAAACTGAATCACCCTGGCATACAAAACGTTGCTATAAGCATCAATAACTTCCTAGTAGTAACCTTCATCTCATACTATACTGAAGATCTAGTGTGTCGTCTACCGCTTGGGTTCGATACGAAAAGTTTGTAGGTTTCACCGTTATCTAACTCAATACATAAATGTTTGATATAATTTGTGGATAAATCAGATTTTCTGCACACGAATATTACACAACCCGATCAAATCACACATCCTAACATGGCATTCCTATGGGTACTGCTCACAATCGTTTAGTGCAGTGACATTAATAAATTAATCAGAGTCAATATTCTCAAACGCAATTCACAGGTCAAGGGAATTCACCACAAAACTCTTATATACATATTCGCTACACTTGCACGCAATCCTGCAAATCAATTAAATATTCATTAATTTCAACCTACCATCGACAATAGGTGCACTACGATCGTTAATCACAGATACTTTTTTCAGTGCTTTTCCTTGTCTGATAGAATCTAGTAGCATATTCCTTCCAGCAGGATCCGGAGCAGCAACTTTAGCGGCAGCAAAAGCCGGTGGAGGCGGAGGCCCCGGTGGTGGTGGAGGTGGAATAGGCATTTTAAAGTACACAAATAAACAAGAGTCACTCAAAAGTTTTTCTCTCGTTTAAAACATTATCCCTCTCCGGGGATCACTTTTCACAAACTACAACTTTGTCTCTCTACATTAAAAACGTGTCGGGAATTTAAATAAATCGCATTCACTGTCTAGTCCTCCACATTTTAGATTACTTTCTTCAGTGGCTACATTTCTCATCCGTAGCCAGCCCAGCCCTTGTAGACCATGGACAAAAATATTCAACGAAGAGTTTTACAATTTCACGCCGCATCTATTTCTCAATTTCACGTAAAGTCTTCACTTCAGTCCTGATTACTCATTCCTCGGTTTCTTCTCGGATCCAATGATTGAATCTGCTGCTCTTTTAGTATTCCTTTTCCATCCTATTCAAATCACTTTCTTCCGGTGTCGCAAGCTTGGCCAAAGTTTCAATCCCCACTCTCGGGCACTTGATCTGTAAAAAAATTAAAATAGTTTACTTTTTAGATAAGCTCTTGGTAACCGCTGGTTCAACTTTGTCCAACCCAACTTTCCTCTTCGGAAGTCTGCGTCCAACTAAAACTTGTTACAGTTCCTGCTAAAATACAAAACCGCTTCCTCTCCTTGCAGGAGGTCTTTCCCTCTTTGTAAAAACTTTCAATCCTTCAGATCCAACAAAAGCAACTCATAACCAAAACACCATATTTAGCACGCGCAGCAGCGCACATGCTCATCTCCTAGGGTATTCATTACTTCACACTGCTTATTAAATTACATCTCATAAAAATCCAACCTTGTAAATCATCCCTTCTCAGATACCTCTTCAAGTAGCTATTTGATCACCGTGTAAACGAGAACCAACTCCAGAAACTAAAGCACCGATCCGAGAAAACACTTTTAGATCTGTTATATCTAATTCAGCTGAAGTGAACCTGGCGGCAGTAGTTCTTTCGACAAACTTTCCTTTCCAGTACAACAAATTATCAGGTAATTACTAACAAGAAATAACATTTTTTCAGACACCAGGTGAAATGTCTTGAAAGTCCTGAACCATAAATATTACACCAAACCCACAACAGCAACCACCCCAGCAGGTTAACCGCATTCTCGGACAAAACACATGTTCTTTCCTAAGATCTAGACAAGTATATATCGCAAACCAGAGAACCAAGCACCTCTTGTACTCTCTTTCATCAGTTACTCGATCAATATTTACCATGACCCAAAGATCCCTCCACATTTTCCTCCCTCAGGCTTCAATCATCAATCTTGCTAAAGAGCGACCAAAGCGCACCACCTCAACCAAACGCTTGACACCCAGTTCCCCTCTTACACCTCACTACTTTAATTCATTCAATTGCATTACCCTAAACCTGTTTTGGTCATCCCCACATTATGCAACTGCGCACAATTCCATGCATCTACAAGCCTTCAACTTAAACTAGTCAACATCAACTATTTCCTAAAAGACGTCTTTACAAAATACTTGCAGTCCGATACATAGGCAACAGAACGTCAAAACTTCCCATTCTGTCCTACACTTGATTTCTTCAATAAACTCGCCCATTTTCTTAACTCCAGTTGCTCCCACGTACACATTCATCATAACCTTCTGTTATCTTAAGGAACCATAATCCAGATTGCCAAGTTTTGTATATTTGTCTTATATCTTCCCCACGAAAAACCCACGTTTGCAACACGCATGTTATTTCGTTCTACTTTTCGAAATACTTGTCGAGACATTCATAAAACTTCAACACCGATACAATTAAGACACGATCTGCTTCATTTCACAATTTCCTTCACTAAAATCTTTCCGTCGATACTTTCTGAAGAATCCGCCTCTAAACTCCTGCAATTAAATTAAAATAACAACTGATTATAAATATTCTTGCTTTCAGCTACGAGTAAATAGCAAAACACCCATACAGAATCCATATCCTACAAAATCTATCAACTCTTTTCACTTTTCTTTAAGTACAAAATAGCAAACCTTGTAAACAATGACAGGATATTCTTTCTCTCTTGGATAACTAAACGCTAATATCCTACACTCTGAACCTCAATAGCCGCTTCTCATTTTCCTCCGGATCTCTCCAATTTCAATTACAATTAGCATCAGAAAGGATTCTATGTAAATCAAGATTCCCATCACTACCGCAGCCATCTCGTCTTCTCTAGTTCCAACGGTTTTCAAACTAATATATTCTTCACATCCTCTTTCATCAACTTCATCTAGATTCCCCTACATTAAATCAAAGACAGAGAACAGTTAAGATTATTATCAATTTTCGAATCATTGCACATGCCTTTGCGGTCTCATATACATTTCTTTCCTTTCCATTAAATCCACCATCGGCAAAAATCATTCCTTAAAACAAACCTCATCATCATCCAAGCAAAATTTTTCACCAAGCTACTTTCTCTCTACTCTAGCACACCAAAACTCATCTACTCCTTCACACACCACCATCAAATCCTTGCAAATATTTGCACAAGATAAACTCGTCAGTCTATCCGTCTTCAAAAGCTGGTATACCATAAATCCCATCTCCGTTTTACACAATATACTTTTATACATGCTTCTCCATCCTTGATATTTCCACCTACACATTCAAGTCATATCATCTTAACTACGCCGATTCCTCTTAACTTAACCCAAAATATTTCATATATCGACTATCCCGTAACTGCTCCATCATACTTTACCTAGTTTAAAACATTTCACTATCTTTTTGAGCGTTTAAATATAACAATTAGCCCTGATAATCTATTTAAGTCTATGACAGACCAAGACTAGGCGTACAAGCTGTTTCCTCACAGGAACCAATATCATTCTTCCGTCATTCTATCCCCGCTCTTCATTCTATCGCTCCAATTAGTCTTTACAATGACAGGAAGTCGAGCCCTGACTACCTAACCGAGGAAAACCACACAAGTTTTACAACCCCACAGCGCCACAGCAACTAAATGCATGTATACAGAAAAGTCTACAGTTAACGAAACAAGATCCACTCCATTCATTTCTAATGTATCCTACTTCAAGCCTTCACATACGCAAAAGTATTTTATTCTAAGCATCATTCATTCCTATTCGGTCACCAGGCGCTTACCTAATATTTTCCTCCGTCACTTCCTTAAACGCTATCAAATCGGCTAGGGAAAGGGAATATTCGACTATTGACTGAATCTGTGCAGAACTGATAGCACATTTCCAGTCACATGATTCGCTTTAATCTGTTTGCACAGCACTGGGACTGTTGATAAGCTTGCGACGATGCGATACTACTTAACACACTTGTACCACCATACTAATATTATTGCATCGTCAGTCGACTTGGATTCCGGCGACAGCCAAAGAACAGAACGTCACTAAACGCATAAACAGTCCTGCTCATCCATCCAGCTAACTGAATCTAGACCCACGATCACTTCCACTAGACAAAACTAAACGTACAGCAGGAAATATACATGGTTCCTTAAAGGAGAATGATGATTTGTAACCCGAGTAAATAAGCCAGAAGAAGCAATCAATTTTAAAAGCAGTTCTAACGGTTATTACCTTCTGACATGTCTCACTCGAGTACTAGGTCTCTGATTAAATTGCATCCCAGCCCTTTTCGGTAATTTACTGCCCTCGTAGATATTCCCATCAAATTTTACTTTCCTTCTTCGGAATCAATTATCTCCGACTACTCTATTACTTCCATTCCCCTCCTATCGGCATCTTCCTTCATCAAATAAATTTCATTTCCTGACCCCGACCTTTCTCTCACTACAAAAAAATACATCAAAATATTCAAACACCAGCTTACTGAAACGATACTTAATAACATTTCTACTTCTCAGACACGAACCAACTTACAATTCAGGGAGTTTTAGCCTACGGGTGCTTTCCTCTCTAGTTCTAGGGTTTCTTCATTTTAATCCACTACTACAGGATCCTATATAAAATCCCCGGTGCTCACACGCAAGCTAATGAAACCTTTGCCACCGTTGCGTGCAAGTCTTATCGCTCATTTGACCCCTGGTTCGAAGGCTGAACACATTGGTATTTCTGATAAATCAATCTCTTTAGCGGCTCCACAACTGCACAACACGGCGTTTACACGGGCGTAAATTCTCAGTTTATAACGCACACACCAAGCTGGAACCAAGCACAATACGCAACCGATTAGAAACGTAGTTTACACAGCAAAAACACACACAGTCATGCTTGACAGCAACAATTATTGAGACAATACCATCTGAAGAACGTGAGAGGGATAAAATAGATCACAGAGCTCCCTTTGATTCCTTGCGTAACAATCTTATCAAGTAAGACAATCGCTAAAGGATGCTCACACAAAACTAAGACTAAAACGCATCATGTGAGAATGAATTACTTGGCAGCCTCGTTACTCTTTGACCTGACAGACAAATCCCACTTGTCTAGCTGAGCTCCTTCCATACGAGCAGTTCATGCCCTAGAGAATCATTTAACGGCTGGATTTGATAATCATACATAAAATTTCTTTCGCCGCATATTCTCATCCTAATAACAAGTTTCCCTTTTGATGACCAGCTTCAAACTTGGATTCTTATTTCATATTTCAAGTGTATCATCATTTATGGAGATCAGATAATGAGTCATGAACCTTTGACTAACCTGAACAATAGTTAACAAGCTATACGAACAAATCTCCACGAAGCGTCGCCCGCAGTGCACTGGTCACATGAGCACGCTGAGCATATTTTGCACTTGTTCGTGGCAGCGCAGCGCTATTACACACAACACATCAAAGTGGGCTGGGTGCTCCAAGCCTACTTACCTAAGCGTAAGCTAAGTTGAATGTCAAGTGGCGATGATTATTGCTATACGGCGGTCTAAGCTTGAGAATCATGAAGGTTGTGGAATGAATGATGCCATCCCCCTACACACAACATTTCCCTATCATCGCACCAAATATCCTGCACATGTACATTACAATGCTTTCCTCTCTAAATACAATTAAGGACTGACGACAAGGATGGGCATGCGAACGCCTTTCATTTTCCACTCTTCTCTTTACCCAACCATCTAGCACAATACATTGCGAAACAAATACAGGACAAGCCGCATAATTCTTCACTTACTACGTAATGGAATCTAAGTAAACGTCCCCAGCCGACGCTTCAACAGACCGAGCAGGACAAATACATCAGCGAAAACTAATCTCTCACTCATCTATTACTCCCAAGACACTGACAGGGAGCTTCGAAAACCATCCATTCATAAACTTTAATTCGTTTCACCTTAAACCTTTACCAACTATAAATACGCACCTGCACACCTCTCCCCTCGCCTTTAACAAATCCTTCATAGTCATTCACCAATCAACCAACAACATTTTTCATCAGTAAGCAAATGTTGCAACAACACAATCTTCTACTGCTCATCCACACATAAACTCTTTCGTGAAATACAAATAAATCCTTACATCGTAACATATAAACGAAGAAACTAACCTCTAAACCGGTAAAAACAATACGCTCATCGATCAGATTGGATTCACTTCACCAAAAAAATTAGTTAGACTGAATCACACATCAATTAAACACGTAAACCATCATTCTTGAGATAAAAATCAGAAACCTTCTGTTCAAAATCCTTTTAACTTTCCTTAATGTAGCATTTTTTTCTTCATAAATATTTCTTTCCGCTAAACGAAAACCAAAATCTATTCCCATACATATATATTCTTCTTTCCACTTAGATATTCAGTGACTGCCGGCACTTGCCAAAACCATTCTCTCCTACATCCTAACCGTGTCGTACGAAAGTATTCAAAACCACTAAGAATGTATACAAAGTACACTCACATATTAATTCTCTTTTCCTCCCACGTACATCCTCAGGGCTATCAAAAATGTCAAAAAATCATCTTCTCAGCAGGTTCTGCGAATACTCAAAAATTTAACACACTGATCAAGTTGACGTCAAACGGGCAGCTACATGGCCCCTTTCAGCATATTCAGCTATTCAACAAAAATTTTATGTTTTCTCCTTTCTCCTTTAAAAATCCAGGAATGAGATTTGCTAATTTATTCTTACCAAGGAACGACGCCCTGGCTCACTCATCATCCCTCCTGTCTTATCACATAGTTCCAGCATGACGGCATACCAAAAGTATTCAACAATTTCATAAACGCCCGCATCACCTTCCCTTGCATATTCTTACTGAGTTAAATCCAAAAATGTTTTGTATACATAAAATCACACCAAGTGATATTGAATAAACTTCTAATTTCCTATTTATAGAATATGATTCTGAACCGATTCTGACATTCCTACAGATCTTCGAATACTTTCTTCCTCTATTAATCCCTCAGGGAATTCCCATTGATATCCTTCAGCTCCATCTTAAACCTGCTACAGAATGAGAAACCGAAACAAATTACATCATTTCCCCATCTTGTCCCACAAAGACCGTTAAATAACATTTAGGAACCCGTGTATATATAAATACAACAAAGTCGTTGAATCCGATCACACCAGTTTACCAAAAGTCATTCCATCACTAACCACTGCATAAAAAGTCGACTAGCCTGCTGGTTCACTTTTCTTCCAACTTGAATATTATTACGTGAAACTAGTATTACTCGTCCACGTCCCATCGTCATTCATAGCTTCCCTAACCCGCTTCTCATCTCTGTGACAAGGCCAAATCAAATCTCTTTTTCATCCCCCAGGAATCCAACTCAGGCTACCGCAAAATCCATCAACAACGCACCTCTCTAACTCAACAATAAACCAAACATTTTAAATATGATAGTTAATTCAACTAATATAGAAACAACATTTAGCAATCCGTTCTTACCCACAGCTTCCTTCATGAAAAATCCAATTTTTTCTTCCAGGCAAAAATTTTTTTCTCTTTTCAAAAATATAGCAGAGCGGCCAACCTACAAGTTACAATTACTTTTACTTCACAAGTTAAACACCAACAATTATTCAACACAAATGCTTGATTAATTAACATTTCCTAATTATTATTCACACCTTACTTTTTCACGTTTCTCTGTTTCTCTAAAGCTGGTTTCGTCTAATCTTCCTTAAATTCACTTCTTAAATATTTAACCAATACGAATTCCACATTAACTACGGTTCAAACTGCACATTTCAATTAAATCCTTCTTTAAAACAGTTTTAATTTCCCCTTCCAACAATTCGCAGCTTTTGCTGCACTTTAATTGTTGTCCATCCGTCCATCGACCGAATGAGTTCAACTCCAAGACGGCTATGCAATGAACATGAACCCCTTAGCCCATGCTCTATCCGTAGTAGACGTAAGGAGCCACCTGTCTAAAGGGGGTTCGTCCCACTTCAAACGTCTCTAAACTTGTGGATGAGCACCATCTACTCATGAACCACAGGAAGGCACTTACCGACGCAGCCTATGTATGCTCTTACATGTAAGAGGTTTGCAAACAATTTTTTACAACGTAGTATGACGTCAGTAAAATTGCGTTTTACAGGTATACCCCGCGAAGTTTGAATTTCTTCCTTTAATATGACGTCACGATGCAGCCAAAATCGCTTTGCGGAAAACGAAAATGGTACACAAAGAAATTCCAAGTGACTCATATTGAAAGAACGCGGGATGGAAAACCAGAAAACCGTCTATGATTTTACATGCATGTCTATAGCTTAATTTAATCAGGCTTGTTCTTCGTGTACAGTTAAGTTGATTAATTGTATGCATTTTTAATTTTCATCTTTATTAAATTAACTGTGCGTGATTAAAAGGTATAACTTATGTCAAAAGTCAGTAAAACTATGCGTACAAAAGAAAATTCTTCATACATTCACATGATTTTTACAGCTTTTCCGATAATTTTCAGCATCAATCTTGATTGGCACAAGCACTCCACGTTCCTAAATCATCTTTGCAACACAATGAAGCAATTCAAACTTGATTAATAGTTGAGGTTTTCCAAATTCGCAAAGCACTGGTCGAGCCTTTCAACGATTTGCCATCGGTTCCATTCGCTAAAAAGGAAATCCACGTCTGGATAAGAGTCCATGCAGGACATTAGGCTGGAAAATTTATCAAATCAAGGCATTTAAAACCCATTCTCGCTTAATTCCTTCATTACTGCTACGGCCTGAGAGCGCATTCAGTTTATGAATCAATCCGCAGCAGCAGCAGCAGCATTAGTATTGCACAGATTGTGTAACCAATTCATGAAATCACTATTTAACTAACTCTGCTATCAGCAAACCGGCATCAGGATCATCGGCGACAGCATGTCAGTTGAACAGAGTTGTACTTTAATCAGCTATTTGCATCCTTGCGCAATTCAATTTCGCCTAGATTTCAATAAATTATCTTCAAATCAAGTTTTCAGTTAGTTTCTCCAAAAATGTTAGCGGTAGTTTTTGCATCAGCGAATCCTCAACTGATGTCTCATCTTCTCCGCTTTTATAAATTGTATTATTTCGCCTCCACATCCTATTGTAACTCCATCAATTGCATTTGAGGAAGCTACACTAACTGTTTCAGAAGCTTGTTTCAGAGAGATTGACTCCTAGCCTTGCCCGAATCAAGAATCAGGTTGCTAAGAGTTCCCTTCGTATTGAATTTAAAAGCCTTAGCTTATCAGAAACAAAGGCGAATTTCGTACGGCTAATTTCTGCTTCTCCATCAAAAGCTTTCTCTAAAGCAATCAAAATTCAATAAGTTTAATATTACGGCCAAAATTCAAAACGGATCGTTCATCCGTTTTGCACTGTAGAGCCTGGAACTTGGAGCATTTAAACTTTTCATTCAGCTCCTGGAAGCAATCCGGTCTCCCTTGAACCACGCACTACCAAACCTATCACACGTAGCGGCACTTAATCTAATTAGCATCCACTCTTCTTTCAATCAATTATAGAAGAGAAAGCTGGAAACAGTTTACATACCTGGAGTAAGGCACGAACGTCAACAATTCAACTTCCTTCACAGTTGCAGCCTTCGTAACATTATCAATCACCGCCGTGTACTCCACAAGTTGATCATTGAGCAATTGGAGGGATGCCTGGAATCAAATTTATCAGAATTAGCTTTTCAAAAGCCTGGAACAGCATCAACCCTACCTTAAAATAGGCCTCGTACTATGGAGAAACCGTCCGAAGTTAATAAGGTTAAACCTACATGGCCTCCGCTAAAAAAACCCCTTCCCCTGCCTTCTCCATGGATACCTTCTCCTGTCAACTTGATTTTCCACAGTAATACAATATAATTTCTGAATGAACAACTTCATAAAAGCGCACTGTGAGTTAATGCAGCGCACAGCGCCCTGTATATAAATCACTACTACAGATTCACTCAAATCAACTTACTGAAATTGCTCCCGAACTTTTCCTAGCCGCGTCTCCTAAAAGCGTTATCGGTGGATCACATTCTTCAAGCTCAGCATGAGCGTCATTTAAAATTTGAGAATTAGTTGGGTCAGCAGCAAGCATAGGTTGAACGCTTCTCCAAACTCTAAGATATTCACGAAACCTCTCGGACGCTTCAACTTGCTGAAACAAAAGATCCGTTAAATTTTCATCACGACTCTGGAACAAATTACTCAATGCATTTTCCTCCAACTCAGATTTAACTACGTTACAGATGAAAAATATGTTACAACTAATAGACAACAACTTCGTTAATTAGGATTAAACTCCCATCACTCACCATCACAATTAATTCGCTAACTCGCTCGTTATCTCTTAGCAAAAGTATTTTCATTCTGTTAATGTGTTCTGCTTGCTTGGTTATCTCTAAAAATTTTGCCTCTTTCACAGCCTCTAATTGACTAGCTTCGTCGTTAGCACACTTTGATGATCCTTCCTGAAAACCTGCATTTAAAGCTTCTCCCTCCGGATTCCTTGTATTCCCTAAATTAGAAGATGCTCCTTCCGATCCATCTTTCCTAAGCTCTGAGTTTACGGAACCTGTTACCCGGGAACTTGGCCCTGGCTCTGCCATTATATACTTTAATCACAGCTAAACTTTCAGCTAACTTCCAACAATCTTTAAATCAAAAGACGGGGGGAGGCAGCGCGTCAAATCCAGAATTGTCACCCTAGGGATTTTTTCTCCTTGGAGAGATTCTGACTTTAACTGGTTGATTTTTGAAGAAAATCCCAGCCTTTTGTAGCTTTGTTTCCATAATTTCAAAATTTAACTCTTCAACTCACAGCGTGCTTTCCGTATGTAAGACGCTAGCGTCAAGCCTATAAGGTCAGTACGTTCTCAATCCTCATAAGAGTGCGTCTCTCCTCCAGCGCTAACCCTCGATCCTCACCTTGCAGAATATCTCTAACCCTATATATGCCGTCGTACATTGCATACCGCGTTCCTCCTCTCGTATAGACGCATAGCGCTTTAGTCTCCCTCCAGTTTTCTACATAAAGATTCCGAATTTCAGCCGTTAATAGGAACCCTTTAAGGACCCGACTCTTCCTCCCCAAGCGTGTTTCCTCTCTCAAAATTTCCTCACATTTTCTAATCCAAATATATATACTACTAGATTGCCAAAAATAGTTCCCACCTCCTAGACCCCTTTGTCCCCACATTTTGGATTTTAGCTCCTTCAAGACATTCAAACCAGTTGTCATTCATCTTATCAACGGCAAACTAGCCCACAAAGATATAATCTCGGAATGCGTCAGTCTCCAGAGCAGAGGATAAAAACGTACGCTGGCTTAATAAACTAAGCTTGGCTAAAACAACCGCCCGTAGAGGGTTAATACTTGTGCGTCCATACGCAGTTTCTGGGTCAAAGTTTCTTCCCCGGGTTCGGAGGATTATCCCCAGCCTTAAAAGTTATTGTTAGCCGCGTTCCTGGATCAACAGCGTTGGGAGCCAATTTTCCAAATCCTTATGCCGCTCCTCCATCCTCCCTTTAAAACACTCCAAGGGACCATAATCTTGGACGATATTTTTTAGGCAAAGGACTTAATTAGGGGCCAAAAGGATTTCATTCTCCCTCCGTAATTAGAGTACATATCAGCTTGACACATTTTCTGCCCTTCTTTTGTCGCTTTTACCTGAGGAGCAAAAAGACAAGGGTCCCGGTGGTATTTAAGTGAACAAGGATTACAAGACTGGGTCAAGCTTAAGGGATTTTTCCACAGCTGTACGTCCCCTCAACCCTTATTAAAGAAGACCAAGAATAGAGTTCGGAGAGAAGAACAATGTCACACCATCGAAAAATAGGAGACGAGCACATATTATTCAAAGACTTTGCGGCCCCTCAGATAAATGGCAGAAGCAAAACTCTAAAGATTGCCATAGATAATGCCGATGTATCCAACAATAGCATCACCCATCATGCCAAGGACAATTAGATTTAAGTTGGTTACAGCCGTTTCGGTAGACAAGATGCGCATCGTAGCATAAGCTAAAAGAGAAGAGATAAAATTCAAGTTCAGGTTTCACGGATGAAAATGAGCTTACAGGACCATCTAGCGGCAACTTTTTGTACCCAGTTTAATGAGAGCGCGGACAACCAAAATAACTGCACATCTTTCAATTATGCACTTTTAGCATTTTCAAATTTAACTGGACCACACACTGTTGACTAAATTAGCACATTTAATCTTCGATTTCGAAGCAAAATTCGAAAATAGGACCTTCGCCATCCATAAAACCGGTTAGTATTGTCGTATATGATTGCATGTGCATAGAAAATCTACTTCAATAGAGGCTCTTTTTTGTACTTGCTGTATTTGGAGATTATATTTTAATTGCGATTTTTCATTGCCTAAAATGGAAGGTTAACTAAAATTTTCATGTCGTTATCGTCACTCTTTTCATAATTTCTCTTTCCAGCGTCTCAAGCCCTCTACAATCAACAATGGAACTCAGTAAAGAAGCCAAAGAGAGACTCGGTGCGGTAACATCGTTAGTCCAAACAGTTTTCCACTACGGTTACATGCCAGCCCTCATTTATTTGGGTAATTTTGTCACTTTGTATTTATCATTGATGCTAGGTTGTGACAACTTTTGCTGAAAAACCTGCTTACCAACCTGCTTAATATCCTGCTTAATTTTGCTTCTAGGCTTCAGAAGAGGAAACGAACCTGGGATGCCTCCTTTGACTTTACTAAGGTAAGAAAGTGTTTTAATAAAATTGCTAAAAGACACTATAATAACGACAAAATGTCATGGAAAACTTAAACCCACCAAGTACTAGTGTATGACGTTTCTTTTATATTCTTTCCAGCTTATTGTGGCAGTAATTTCGCGTGAACGGATCCTTTCAAGTCTGGATAGGTGGAAGAGTGATGAAGACCGCTGCTCAAACCCACTGCCAAGAACTTAAAAATGACATCCTAATTTCAAAACTACAGATTCCCATCTTTTCCCTTGTATTATCTACTAGTTTTGGCAGTTAATAAATTAGTCATGTAGTGTTCCAGTATTACTTGCATGCGGTTTAGTTTCTGAATTGAATAGTTCGTCATCAGTCACACTTATAGGTTTAAAACTCCCATTTTTTCAAAAATTATAAATTCAAACAGTCAATGTCATTATTGAAAGCCGCAATCCTTGCCTTGCCAGTAATGTAGACAATAGATGCTCAAAGCAAGGAATGGATCACAGTATTTTGTAATCATGTATGTGGTCTCAATCCAAACTTGTCGTTCATGACTAGGCGTTAGTTCAACTTGAAGAAGTTTGAATTCATCCTGACATAGCTAATGCCAAGACAGCTAAATCAAGGTGTATGTGGCCATGACCGGCTTTAATCATGGTTAAACCGTATTGACTCCTGTCGTCTTCTCAGACCATCCCTGAAGAAACATTA
This sequence comes from Sminthurides aquaticus, assembly GCA_906901655.1. Classification (NCBI taxonomy): domain Eukaryota; kingdom Metazoa; phylum Arthropoda; class Collembola; order Symphypleona; family Sminthurididae; genus Sminthurides; species Sminthurides aquaticus. The sequence goes on from CAJQTT010000007.1 coordinate 616,369, forward strand.
TATTTACAAGCACGTGCTATGCAATCTTTGCTGATTGAGGAGACTAAATACCGCACCATAGACCAAGTAACCCAAAACCGCCAATTTCAATTACTGGGATTCAAGTTTTCTGGAAAAAATAATGTTAATTCGAAAGTTTATCAGAATTAGTGGGATTTAAACGTCTATTTCCGCATCGATAAGCATTAGCTTCAAGCTTCCGATAGCATCACTGTCGGAAGCTTAAATAGCTAACTGCATACTGTGATACATTGAGGATTGACATATTCAATAAATAGTGTCGCTATTTAATCAATGTCGTATCGTAATTGTCTAGAATATATAATTAAAATCAGGTCACTTTGAGCATTGCTGTGATCAGACTGTAAACTAGTGTATAAAGCTCTGCTTAATATTGTAACACCAACCTTTAGCAGTATATATACAACGACCTGCATTCCAGCACCTGATGCCTGAACTACTGCACAGATCTTTAAAATGTCTTTCTTGATTTATCAGCGATCTGATCCTCGTTACGGCGATTGGATTCCATTGTTAACGCAACAAGTAAATTTAACATTAATATTACATATTTTTCTGTGTGTAATTTATTTATTAAGTTGACTGCACTCTAACAACTGCGCTTTATTTCTTTTCCCCCTTACAGTTCCGCCTTCGGAATCTCATTCAAATAGTGGGCGTGAATTTATCTGCGGACGAAGATCGGAATGACGAAAACAGCAAAGATGGATTATTGTACTACACCCTACATCTTACGCCGATGTCGGCACCGTTTTTTACCAGTGAACGGTTAAGCTGGAGCTCCACAATGTTTTGGAAGGAAGTCGAGCCACGGCAGATTCCAGCGTACGTTCCACTATCGGCTCCAGGAGTGGTTATCAGAATTTGGTCAACTAACGACGACAGCAAGGCTATTGGTTCCTGGGGTTTATATTTTTCCGGACTACATTGTTTAGGAAGGAGGGCAGACTGGAAGTCGCATGATTTTTCTAGAAATACGATAGTTTTTCGCACCCCTTTTGGATTTTTTACCGATATAAAGTGTATAACAAGTAGTTCGATACCAAGGTTAGAGCGATATATAACTTTCCAAAATACTAAATGCTTAGATGTGCCGAAAATGTCGTATACAGTCAGGAATTTAGCTAGTCTTCATGGAGTACAGCGCGCAGTACTGGAAGAGGTAAGTTACATACCCGCCTTTCCATAGTGTCAAAACAATATTTGCAATTTTAATTCTGCCCGGTGTCAAAGTTTTTCAACGTATTATCAATTTATTTTTCAGATCGCATTCGCAAGAAGTCGCAAGCAAGAAATTAGTCAATACGGTTACTCCACTGACTCGGATTATTTTCTCAATCCACCAACAGTCTACGGTAAAGCTCTACGTTCTCCAACGGTGCCTAAACAAGTATCTTTATATTCCTCTGGAACATCTTACCGATCGGGTATATCGAGTGGTCGGCCTCAAAACGTCGAGGAAGAACGGATTAAGATTCAACTCAAGGAAGCAATTGAAAACAAGCGAAACTTAGTCAGATTATTAAAAGACGAAAAGGGAAGATGTGAGGGGCGTGTTCATCGGATCAAGCAAAAGACTGGAGGTTTGGATGAACGGGTGATAGACTTGACACACAGGGTTCATGCATTAGGACGGGAACGGGATCGACTTCGAGACTTTAAAGGGTTACTTTTTGAAAAAAAGTCTAAACTAGCAGAATCACGCTCGATGTTAAACCTTCGAAAGAAGCAGCTTATTTCGGAATTGCTAGTAATTTATCCGATTAAACTGGTAAGTGATTCAAACCTGTAAGAGATTAAGCAAACCATCTATTGTTATGATACATATAATTTTAGCAACAATTACAATTGATTTTTCACACTATTATAGGTATCGGGATCAAAGAAATATTCTATCGCAGAGGTTCAATTACCTAACGCCGAAGATTACGGCAATGAGAGCAGTACTCAAGTTTCCTGTGCTTTAGGATATACGGCACACCTCATTGCCGTTATGTGTTTCTTCCTGGGAATTCCTCCAAGATATCCTATTAGGCATTTTGGATCAAAGTCTCGGATTGTCGATCATATTACCACACAAATTCCTGACAAAGAAAGAGAATTTCCGCTCCATTTCCGAGGAAGAGAGGATGTTTATTCCAAATATGCTGTCTGGTTGCTGAATAAGAACGTTGCGCAACTACGGTGGTACTGTGGTCTCTCCACGCCCGATCTGAGGGCAACTTTACCGAATCTCTACAATTTATTGACATCACGACTAATAATACCGGGGTAAGCTTCAATCTCCTGGCCCGAGACTTCTCCGGCAGATAACTGTTATATGTTTATGCAACAAAAAATATGGTACTCAAGTAAAATTGAATTTTTTTGCAATTATTAAAGTTGGCCACCAAGTCCTGCCGATAGTTGCGAAATGGCAGAGGAGCTTACAGAGGAGACGGAGCAGAATTTCTTTAAGACAGAAGTTAGTCTTAGTCTTGATGGTGGCCTTGATCAGATATCCCATAAAATTGAGATCGATTTAAAGCAACAGGTAAAACATAAGCTCTTCTAAACCGATTCTTATCAGACGTACATAAATGTGGTAGTACTTCAAATTCATTGTTATTTTCAAATATTTACAGCCTTGGATGCGGTCATCATTCTCGGATTTAGAATTCGCCGGTGGAAACGCTGTTCCAGAAGGCGAGCTGCATCACGGACGAGAACAAAATCGTTACCTGAGTGGTTGGAAGAAGAAGACTTATTCAGAATCTGAAGAAATTGATCCGAGATGGCTAACTGATTCACTCAGTTTAGATTTGGACCTCGGCAGAGTTTCCAACACGCCGAGTCCTCCTCTTCGCATCCCTACAATCGTCCTACCCGGCGATCACAAGGACATCCTAAGACGAAAGCGAAGATTTGGGCGCGTAGAGCTTTCCAATATTTACCAGTCCAGTCCTATAGAAAGTCCCGCCAAGTCCTTGAGCGCAAACAATCTAAATCCAGTACCACTTCCCGAAAACACGGCCTTACTAACACCAAACCATAGTATGAACGAAGTGGAACTTCACATTTACGAGAACGAGCGAAGAAAGAGCGTTGTGGAAACTAGCAGACTTAGCCCTCATCCTCCCTCATCCCAAACACAGTCTAAACGATCATCATTCCTCAGCCCTGCCCAGCCTACAGTGGATAATTACTCCACCACCGACGAAGAAAAGTTTGACGACACCATTGCTGAAGTAGTTCGAAAAATAAGTCAAATGGATGCAGCCGCTCAGGTCCCAAAAATAATCACACGATCCCAAGACTACACCATCTACGAAAACCAGGAAAATGTACGTGGCCCCATGCCGTCTTTGGTCATAGAGCCGGATACAACACAAGAATTCTCAACACCGGAGATTCTATCCAAAACCGGAACGTGTACCACCAGTATTGAGGAAGACGACGAGACAGAATTGTCTGGCGAACATCAGCAGATTACCAGAACTTCCATCCCCGAAAATCCCACCATAGCATCAGTTATGCTAAATGATGATAACCACCCACACGATTTTGATAGCCCCGTTGAAGTCAAAATCGGAGACTGCATTACCTTAGGATCCCAAGACGGTGTGCTAAAACACACTCAAATCATTCCAGAAGAAAACTCTAAATCCAGCTGTGATACCAACCATGAAGAAAGCGTTTCCATTTCAAACGATGGAGATATCTCAAATGACTCGATAAACACAACAGTTAGCGATGATTCATCCTCCCTATGGTTTCGTACAGAAGCCCTTATGGGCTCTCAGCAGTCATTTAACATGGTCAGAAGAAGAATATCCGAGTCAAACTAATGCCCGATTACGTAGTCATTATTTTTAAGCTCTGTACGGTACAGATGTTCATATTTTTTTCTCGCGTCATCATTAAGTAAAACACGGTTGTAATCCATAATTCTAAACGTTTACCTGCATTACCAAAATATTCTCTTCAATTTTCTCACTACCAGGTTCCGTGCTATTTCATCATCTGTCTAAAATTAATTTGCTCGTTTTTCTATGTATTTAGCAGACCCTTTGTATTTCCACCCGTGTGAATCAATTCTAAATGCCAGCATCCACCAGTGTACTCGGAGCCATGTGAAAATCGGACTACTTCAGCCAACTCGCAACTCAATCCAAGGACAATCTAGTACAGCCTTCACCCAAGATCACAAGCAAAGCTTCCATAGCTTCTCCGTCCTCAGGCGATTACGGATTCTTTTCAGATGCAAATTCCAGCCCTGGAGTTCAAGCCCCCTTCTTAACGCATTACCGTCTTTCTTTCCAGCTATTAGCGATAATGAGCAGCCTTTTCAACCCCTTCCCTCAACACAACAGAGAAAATCATCATTCCGCCTCAGTGAAATAGTTGTGCATTTCACGTCTTCAATGAATTGTTGATTTAACATTTCCTCACAGAAAAGATTCAGTCCCATTCCACCATTTCAAAAGGACTCCAAGAGGATCTCTCCCCTCATCCGACCTTAACTTCTACTCCGTAAGCCTAACGTCCTAACATTACAAATCTTGACACAGCTCACTGCTTCCGTATACACTATGTGAAGAAAGAATCCTTTAACTTTACACATATCATTTTGTTCTTTTTGACAGCCTACCCCTCCCTTCCACAGTCTCAACTACCACTTGACACTCGATGAAATGGAATGAAATAATCACCATTAACCAGAAGCAGATCCAACTCCCATTCACATCTGACTTCTACAACATTCCCAACAGATTCCACAAGTGAAGCAATTCAAGCAACCCCACTACTCTTCACTCAATTAAACCGATACGGTCTCCCTGTCCCGTAGCAGTTAAGCAAGAAAGTCAATCCCATCTCAAGTATCCTTCATGATTTACTCCCATATCTTAAATATCAACATCATCATCCTCCCTTTGAAAGGGTTGAAAAGATGTGAGAAGAAAAAACTGTAAAAATATTAACACAAGCTATACCACGAATACTAATATTCCTCTCTTCCCAATCCCCTCTTCTGTCTTCTCTGGAAGAGATGAGGCAAACCCTTAGATGCGATTCCTAGATCCTTCCATGCCCCTTCCCTCCCCATCCTTCCCATTCATCCTCATAATCTTTTCATTGATTCCATTTTCATCTTCCTACATAATATTTTACCATCATCTCCCCAACAACAGACTACAAGTATCAGCAAGCTTTTAAAATCAACTCAATTGGAATTCATAAGGCCGCTTCTATTTTCAACTACACACTTCCAGCCCACCGCTACTCCGCCTTATTTACCGACTTCATCTTCCGTTAAGAGAGGCCTCCACCAAGTATACTCCTCTGTCTGGCCACATTATGTAACTTTAAACGATCCTCTCAGAAACAGAACCCTTCTTGACAAGGATTGAAAAACCGACTGACTTACTGACTTACTCTCAGCTTTTAAGAACAGCTCACGCCAAGGAATATCAACTCTACATTTACATCGATGATCAAGCCAAGAGTGAAATCAGAGTCCGAAGTATAAGTCAGTACAGGCCAAGAAGGTGCAGTTAGTAAGAAAAAATTATGCAGATTAGGACACGCATCGCTTTTCACACTTTTCATTTCCGTCCGACACTCCGCTCGTAATTCCTTCTTTTAAGCATATTACACGTTCAGCCCTTTCGCTGGCCCGAATTATATAGCACTCCGCCTCACAAAAACGTCAAACTCAACTTCCTTCTTGTCACTCTTATTCAAACTCAACTGCGAATTCTTGTTACTTAAAGAGAATTTCCACTTGCAGCTTTTTCAAACCTTGCAATCTTTCCCGATAGGACCTACATATTTAACATTTTTAAATCGCAAAATTAATTTTACAAATTCAAACATTTCCAGTCTAACAGTTTCCCTCCCTTATTAGTATTACAGATCGAACTTACGCCGCTAATTTGCCCTCAAGGAACAATTCCCTCCAAGGGACCTTTTCCTCTCCCCTGTTCCTCATTCCTATCATTCTCATCATCCTTAAAATCCCTTCCTTTCAGCCTAAAGAGACATTGAGGTGCAGATGTGAGCCATTAGTGCCACATATGACAGATCCCCTCCACTCAAAGGCCCCAGCCCTCCCCGCCACATGCAATGAGCGTAACAATGAATTAGTTATTTTCAAGTCAAAATATTTTTTCACACTGTCCACACGTTCACCAAAACTTACGGTTGCAATCGTTTCTCCGATTTGACCTTTTTCATGAGCGCAATCCAACAAAACCACAGTGGGATTCCTTAATTTCACTAATTTCATTCCTGTAAATGCCCATCCTGTTTCAGAGGATTTCAACGGCCAAATAGATGCTTACATCCGCTCCTCAGCATGTCCCCTTAAATAACCCAGCGACACAAAGATCCAGCAACTCCAGGAAGCTATAGCAAATCCTCCGTGTCCCTCAGCCCCTACTATTAGCCGCATTCACAGCACTGCATCTTTGATCAACTTGTATTTCCGGGAGCTCATGAAGGGTGGTCCCTTGAATAATAATCCCGGTTCTGCTTCATCCTGGATTAGCTCCAACGTCGCAACCATTAGTATTTCAGACTCTTGCTCCTTGGTTTCGTTAAATTCATAGCTTTCTTCCCTTCAGCAGTCTCAATCAAGTGACATCAACTTGTCCAACCAGCAGCGTCACTTCCGTTTCGTATTAAAAAACTCCCCTCCTTCCCTTCCACCCCAGAGCGGAAGTGGTAAGAAACCTCGTTGCTCAATCTGATTTCAAAAATCATAATAAGCCGTTAATGCGTATTCGCTCGCAATATTAGTGCTACAAACCCTTCAAACTTCAACATTCCGTCCCTCGGAAGAAACCGAATCAACAAGTTTTCATACTTCCCCCACTTTTAAAACCTAAATTCCCCCCCGTGTTTGTCTCTCAATTAACTCGCATGCTGTTATCACAGAACTTTATAGCTAAATAGTTAGCTCAGAATAGAGGAATACAATACTGTGAAAAGACAATCGTTGTAAAGAAGCAACAACTTCCCCCCGTCAATCCCAGAATTGGCAGGTGCGAGGGACTCAGATGAACAGATAGGGAATCCCATTTCAATTTTTATCCACTTCAATCTGTCTCACCCATAGTCAGTCCCTCCCTCCCATTCGGGTGCTATGTTCCCCCTCTTCATTCCTATCATCACTACAAAATACTTTAACATATACAAAATCCTTATTTGAATTACGTAGAGGATTCAACAGGTTCCCCTCCAGGCTGCTATTCTTCGCCCCCTTGTAGCTCTCTACCCGGGTAAATACTGCCCACTTCCGAGTCAAATCATAATTCCCACCCCCTAGAAACACTAAAACCCTCTTCCCTAGCTCATCAACTCCCATTTCATTTTAATTGCTCCGTTTAACATCTCTCCCATAATTTTAATTCAGCACAGCACTTGCTTCCCATGTACCACACAACCATAGCAACACACTACGTTTCCTCCTTCCCTCACTTGTGCACCCTTAGGAAAAACCTTCATACGTTATCTCTTAACCAAAAGACAAGAGTCAAGTTTATAAAAGTGACCGTTAATAAACCAAAATCCTTATAACATATCCACAGCTCTCACGGCTATTACCATAACCACATTAACCATAACTCCCATCTTCCTCCCAGTTTATAAGTGCCATCTGTTACTTTTACTACTCTCTGTGCTTGGACTTATCCAGCAGTAACCCGCGAAATCTGATCCCCTCATGCTATAATCCTCTTCCTGTATGCGATTATCATCTGAAATTTCAAATTACTGGAGTCATGTATCCATCCTCCTCTTTCTCTCCCAGCAGGTCTTCAATTGAATTCCTATGTTGCAATCTTTCAACACAGATTCCTTCCACTGTGTGGTGGTCGCGAAATAATCCATAAGTGACAAACTGAGAGCACTAGCACTACTGAGCACTTAGCACTACTGAGCACTTAGCACTCAGCTTCTCATCAATGCATCCATTAACTGCCAGCAAATACTCCTCTTCTAGATTACAGAGAAATTGCGAACATATAGCCAAACAATCAACCATCAACAATTCATGTCCTACGCACTAAATAAATAAAAATCCCATATATAATTACAATCCTAGAAAAGTTATATTAAGAGATCAAATACTCATTCCAATTCCATCCCCACCTCATCATCGCCAACGCATCCTCCATGATAACGAGTCAATGTTATAGTTTCTCTCCGTGGGAGATTTTGATTAACCTTTGTTGAGAATAATAATGTCATCATGATACGAGAAAGCTCCATCTGTGATAGACTCCCTCCTTGATTTCTATTTCCAACCAATACAGAGCGGAACCGGACAAAGAAATCACCACAGCCCTACAAAGATTGAACAGGAAGCAGCGCAGAAGTGTCCGAAGGTGTTTGAAGAGTAAATTGACAGACAGTAAGGCGGCTGCTGTCGATATGGATTAATAATTCCCCTACGTTCGCTCAACATGGTATTCCTCTTAAATTGTTAACGCCCGAGTTAAACGTTGCTGTAGTGAAAACTTTTTAAATTGGTCATCCAACCTACCTCTTCTTACAATTTCTTTCCACTGCCAACCGACCTCCTACCCATCCGTTCTTTAGCGCAGCGCTCATTGCAGCGAATTAAAGCGAAACTCGGCGCAGCGTACAAATTACATCCAGTCAATGATTTCTCTATATTCCCTGTCTAATCTTCAAAGGCTTGACCATCCAAATTACAGTAAAAACTTCTTGATAGAAATCTTCTTCTCTTTAAACGGCCGTTAGCTCTCTATAAGGAGGATGTTGTCACTGTTTTCTCATTATTCTCAGCCTCATCTTGAGTGACAATATTCAACGAGATGAGGAATCCAATAACGTGTTTGCGTATATGCTTATTACGTGGATTCTTCGAAAAATCTTTTGTCCTTCTCCTCTTTATTATGATATTTCCAAACCATCGACCACCTCTTCTCACAAGCGTTTTAGGAGAATGTTAACACCTGATTTTCATCCCTGCCATTTAATCAATCCTCAAACTCAACAACCACGTGTAGGTGTATTCTTTCCTATTCCTCAGTACCTTATTCCTCCGCGGCAGATGCAAACTAAACTCTTGAAACGCCCTCTTCTGTCTCTCAGTTCAAGAGGGTAACGATACACTCTTTGTCCTGTCGGACACATTACACCTCATGCCTTTTAGCAGCGCAACGTCTCTTCTTGTTCACAGCTCTTAATCTCCCCTCACCATCAATCCTTCAATTCTTCAATCCAATAAAGCAACTTTAAACAACAAAACTAAACAAACAAACCAGAGGCGAACATGGAGAGCAATTACTCTGAAGCAAATCCCCCACACTTTGCACTTGTGTACTTTGAATAACGGAAAAAGTGAAAGAGATGCGCATAAATTCTAATTGACTCTTATTGTTCACGTCAGTTTCTCGTTTTGTAGCTCGCGCGCCGCGCCGCGCCTATTACTTCCCAGCCTTCCTTGACTTTCTACACCCGTCTTCCTCCTTAAAGTGTAACCAATTATTCGCTCAAGAATACAAGATGATGATGACGGTTAATCCAGTTTAAGACTCGCCACAATTTCTTCTCCATTTCCGCTTTCCTCCTGCTACTACTCCTGCCCTACATTCCCTATCTTTCTCCATGCCAAACCCACGTATCCCACAAACTGACCGAGCCAACTCAACCAACTTTCATTCACTGAAGACCTCGCCGGCGGCAAGTACATCACTACCGCTTTTCAGCAGCGCAGTGCAGTTCCAGGGAAATGTGCTAGCATTTTCTCCGCACATTTCCTGCATGCAACACGTAACGGTTCTCCTGAAACGAGGTGCTAAACGTTTTCGGAACTTGTTTCCTGCAATCCAGCATTGCGTGTCCCTCCAGCATCGAGAAGATTCAAAAAGTCACATCCTCTCCAAGGGCCTCGGGACCTTTCATTCATCCCCATTGAATTTCATTCAGTCCTCCCTGGAACAACCGTCGTCGTCACCTGCTAAAATATATTCCGTGATAGCAAAGCATCCAGCATAAAAATACAGTCTCACATCCGATACTCTGATTTCCATTTCCGCTCACAACAATTTACAACACTTACACCCAGCTCTTATCACTCCCTCTTGTCAGTTTACCGAGATGCCACCGATTGAATTATCAGCCGTCCCCAGCCAACAGCCAAGTCTCTGTCCACTCTTCTCCACCAGCCAAAAAGATTATCCAACGGACGCAGTCCACTTTTCTCCTTGAATCCTTTCAGAAGAGTCAACATCGATCTATGGTGAGCACCACAAGGGAAAAACTGCAGAGAGTCAAATCATACTCTTCAAGCAAGCGTCAGAGGATTCAATCATTCCGCACTCGCCCTTCTGTAGACAGGACACCAGAGAGCGCTCGCGCGGCTCAAAAACGATTCTTGTAAAACCTTCCGTTTCCGTCATTTAAACTTATTCACTTGCCTCAATTTAGTTTTCCGTAAATCTTTTACACTATCCTCCACTTTCAGCCCCTTCCGTTCATCTCACTCAATCATTTTTCTGTGTGTTCAGTGTTTAGATCCTGCAAGAGATAACTTTATCATTTCATTGCAATTCCGTGCAGCTTTCCAACATATTTAACTCTAACCCTAGCTCAAGCCGCACTCCTTTTACCTTGCTTCCTTTATTTTTTCATAAGACATGAACCAAACGTTTCCAACGTCAGTCATCTGTCAACTCCGAATCTATGAGCAACACTGAACTCTTTGATCTCGAAGTCCTTGTAAAGTGTTGTGTACTCTGCAGAGCACAATCCAGTTCTTGTTTTAAAACTACTAACGCCTTCAAGCCGCTTCCCGAGGGTCTGTGTCTGATCTTATTTTGTACTTCCAACAGCACGTTAATTTGAACCGATATTTAAAATTGCTTCAGTCAAGAAACCGTTTATTGTGAAGCCGTAAGTGGCTAAAGAATTCCGTTTCAAAAGTGCTAAAATTGCTTCAAATTCCTGTAAAAGAAGAATTAAACTGCCCGAAATCAAGAAAAAAGTTCAAAAAAATTAAAACAGTGTGAAACAAATGGCAAAATATAATCGCGAAATACCTTAAAAACTGAAATTCCGCACAACTATCGGACTTGTTCTTCAAGTAAGCTTCAATTCAAAATAATTAATTTATACATAGTATGTACATAACTATCAGCAACAATGTATACATTTCACCAAGGTCAGTCAATAGGTGTCAGAAAGGTCATAGGTTAACAACAATTAGCGTGTGTCAGTTAGCACCATGCAAATTAACATTTTGAACCATTGAAATCAGTAATCCGGACCATTGAGCATGGGCGCCACCATTGCGGAGATTACGCGCGCCAAATCCTTTCATCCAATGAAAACCCTCCTAAAATTTTGCCTTGTCATGCATAATTTTCCGTTAAGTTAAATTGTTTTGCTTCTTCACTACGTATAGAATTTATAATGTGCGATTGGTTTTAATGTAAAATGGTTAAAACTATTACTTAATTATATATACTCAATATTAACCATATTTTCATCGCATCAAGTGTTAAATATTTTCGTAGTTAGTATTTAACATATAACTAAAAAAGTGTTAATTATCTTCTCCCCTTCGTGTTTTCCCATAGTATTTAACATACCACCAAGTCCCACGTTATTCCTTCAATGAACAAAACTTTAATTGCTGTGTAGTTAAATATTTTCCAACAACTATTCTAGATTATCTTTAATCGGTAATAAGCTTGAAAGTTCTTAAATGAAATTAACAAGGTATATTTACTCCTACGTATTTTTCCTAAGCTCGTCATCAGAAAATGGTACGTAAAAATATTCATCTCCACAAGTTTTAGTACTGTAAGGTTCATTTTTAAATTTCAAACTTTAAACATTATAAAATTTAGCAGCCTCCAGCATCACACTGCACTGCTATTGGCAAATTGCATTTCAAATTGAATCATGGAGATCTAAATTTGATAAAAATGTGACCTGATTCTTATTTCTATTTCCAGATTCTCCTTTTCTACCCTAGCATCAAGTTGCAAAAAGATCATCTCAACTCCCTCAACTCCACTTTTGCGAAGCTCCGAAGAAGGATTTTTGCCAACTCCATTTCATAGTGCATCTCAACTTTGCGAATTTTCCCATGCGTGGGAGGTGCTCTCTTTCCTCCTTCACAACTTTGAATATTCCTGGAAGTCTGGGGAATGAGGAAATAAAAGTGTTTCCGGGAGGATGATTCTGGATTCAAATGAGTTTTATGTTAGTGTCAACTTCAAGTGGTACAAGTATATGTAGATGTGATAGAAGTGTGGAAACCGTACTGAAAGTAAAACAAGTCAAGTAGGACGTGGAACATGACATAGTGAAAGTGTAAAATTACTTTTGTCGAGAAAATATACAGTGCGGCCGTCCGTATTATTATTGGAGAATTTAATCAAAATGTTCAAGAGTCACAACGGGACGTATGCTGTAACTCCACTTTTTGCCAGGTGAGTGCAAGAACCTCTCAAAGAATTTTATACTCTAGTAAATCCTCCGTCAATTCATCTTTTCATGCCTACCTCTTGTCCGGTACAGCACTCCTGCATATCACACAGTCCGACAAACTGAATAATTAGTTCAACTCGCATACAGTTCCAGGACTTGATATAAATCCTAAATTCAAGCATTATAGTAACTGTACATACCCTCCTGGACAACATGTAGGAACAAATATAGATACCCGATTTTCCTCCTGGAACGGAAAATTCCAATTAGTGAACGTTGTTCCATCTCTTACCCGGGTACATCCCGTACAAATGCACTCTTCTCCACCTATTAGCCGTCTTTTCATCCTTCAACAGCATCTCGATCTAGGCGCATACTTTTATTCATCATTCTACTACCCTTCTTTGTTCAACCGGTTTCCATCCTTTACTCACAGAAGTAAGTAAAGAAGTAATAGAAAATTGTCAAAGTGTCATACATATAGATATGAATTCAAAAGATTCAATTAAATCAAAATTAGATTCACAAATTAACCCAGAAATTTTTCAAAGCGGAAGCGCGGGCAACGTACTCTAGATTTCTGTAACCATATGCCGTTATGATGATATTTATCGTCGAATGATAAACAAAAAGGCCATTGGGTTAAAGTTAGGAAAAATTACGGAAAGCGGAGTCTTGTAGGTGTTAGAAGATACAGGAGGGAGTGCTGTGCTTGAAAAGCTAGGCTAAGGCTGACTCTATGTGTAGGAGCAGCTTATGAGATAAGATACAAAGGACGGACGTGTGAGAGACCCGGGGTCGGACCTAGCAGAGACACACAATATGAGCACAGTTTTTCCAATTTGAACGCCGCCGCATATATTAATTATAATTACAGTTTTATGCCAGGTTACAATCCATACATTTCCCCACGTTTCGAAACACAGGCATCCAGAAGTCATGTGCTCCTCTCGACACCCAGCAACATTGCGTAACAATTCAAGCGTCAAGGCTACTAGGATTTAGCGCTCCACGGCTTCAAATGGCAATAGTTTGTAGAGCTAGTTAACGAGCAAACGGTGGTAAACAATTTCAAATTTGCATAACAAGGGTAAGCAAAACATAAGCAGCTAACAATTGCAAGCAGACTATAAGCTTTGTCCCTCTGATTATTGCAGAATGAGGAGAATGTGAGTAGTTTTGGTAGCAGATATTCCTTTTCACTGCTAATTCACGTCTTCTTTTCATGCTAATAGGAGTGGAGGAAGGAAGAGCAAATAGAAAGTATGTGAGACGAGGGAATAAATTAGCCAAATTGGGGGAAGAAAATGTATCAACTACGCGTTTTCCGAGGATTAGATTTGATGAATGAGAAATGTGACAGCATTAGGTCAAACAATCAGCCACATCATTCATTGTTTTAAAATCCCTTGACACCTCTCCGAAGCCTCATCCGCACATGTAACAGACAGAGGAGAAAGACGGGAGGAGGGGGTAGAACTTTGTTGAAAATATTTCATAATTCTCAAGGTAGGAGCAGCGCATCCACGACTTTTGTTTTAACCCCTCCTTGCCACGCAAACACAAGATGCAACAAAACAAAACAATATTATGCCACAACACATGCACTCAATGCAGGCGTAATAAGCTTTCCGCAATTCTTCTCCCACATTGAGTGTACCTTTGACCTCTTCCGTTCAAGTGTCCGTCACAATTACGTACTATTTTCACAATACTGCACAAGAGGATGAGGAGCAGTAAGTAACTAATGCAGTTTGAAATTGTTTTTTTCTTCCTATCCCTGCGCTGCGGTAGACTATGTAGACTAGGAAAAGAGTGGGAAAAGAACAAATTAAACAGCTTGAATGAATATCAAGATTCTCTTGCAATTTCAATCATATCACATAACGGACAAATCCTCAAGCAGATTACCGACAAGGCAGAGGAAAACAATAACTTTTAGGATATTTAATACAATCCACTTCACTTATTTTATTCCCGCCTCATTGAAATGTTAATTTATTCAACAGTTTTCGACCTGAGAACTGCAGATAGCCAAGTAATTAACTAGCCTTTGTTTAGCCCATCTCTTTAAAATCAGCATCCAGAAGATTGTCAATAATAGTACATAATTCATCCTCCTATCACAATTTTCAAACAGACATCAAGGTGTCAAAATTGTTTGAATTTCATGAATATTTTAGTACATATCCTTCCATGCATTTTTTCATTCATCGACTCTGAAAGATTGTCAGATATTTCAAACTTCAAGGCGTGCTTTATCTTGCGCCGTTGGTTGTTCCAACGGATAAGGTGCAGTGTTTTTGAGAATATTTTCATTCTAGTCAAACAATTTAAGCTGTAACGGTATCGTCAACCATAAATCCTGTAGTATTGAAACACCTCTGTGGGTCAATCCGTTGTAACCAATCAGCTGTTTTTCGCAGGTCGCATGTAATTCAATCTACTAGCATTTTGGCTATTATCGAAGATGCTGTTTTTATTTCGGAAAGTGTGTTTGTAGCAAGATTCAGCAGGTTCTTACCAACTAAATATTACAGAACAGGTCAAATGCTAGGTAACACATTTACTAAGCATGCAGGTCAAAGTGATTGACCTTGTAGATACTGCATTGTATATTTTAGTACTTGAAATCATCATAACCTCGCAATTCGTCTTCCTGCAGGTCAGTTAATTAATTCCACCGATTCGTCATCCTGCACATCAGACAACAGGTTTATACCGTTCATATAATTATTCTTAATCTTCTTCCAAGTCAGGCTTCTGCCCTCCTCTTCATCTCGGCAATCTATCATTTTAAAAACAATAAACTGTTCGGCATCCAAAAGACATTTGCAATTCTGTAACAAAGATTCTAAGGAAAGGGCAGCTATAATCTAAAATTTCATGCCGCCCAAAACTATCCTTAATCTGAGCAAATATTTAAGCAACTGTAATATGCAATACCCCTGCCTAATATTAATCACTATTCTTTAAAAGATTTCATTTTCTTATTTGAGTAAAGCAAGGAAAACAGTTTGGAAATAAAGAGTGAAAGTAATCTGCATTTTTTACAAGCACTAATAAATAAGGAGCGTGCAGAAGTAATCTTAATTTCTTATCGCAAAAACGAGTAACAGTTTTTATCTCATCATATTATATAATTACTCTACCCTCCTTTCCCTCCCTCCATTTTATTCAGATTCGCCTCAGGTGCGGAAGGATGAGCACACTGAGGCAAAATAGATGCGCTCCACTGTATCATAAGTGACGAGGCTATCTATCCTTGATACATTTTATAATTCATGGATCATATATTAATAATGAGATCTAAGATGAGATGGTTCAATTAATTGAGGACGCTGAAGGTGAGAATTATTTGGGAAATTATTTACATAATTGAATAATAACTATAGGGCATGTGTAATAGCCATCAAGGATGCTACATTACATAATAATTACACATGAGAATAAGCAGCGTTAGCGTTTTGCATAATTTACATGGCATCCTCCTCCGCCCATCATCCTTAAGACATCTCCATAAGCCAGCTCCTAGCGTAGTTTTCCCAATTTGTCAATATGACGTAGGTAGATGTATGATGAGAAGCTAATTAGAATCCTTGATTAATTTCTTCTCACTTAATCTTTGTTGACTAGCTTAAAATACAATCCCAGAGAAGGTGAATAGGTGCGGTCGTCTTTGGGTTTTGCATATTCGACAAAGGTACTATTGACAAATGAGCTGTCATTTAGCTTTAAATGTGACTAGGGAGCAGCTTACCTTAATCCTTTCTGTCTTTCTTAATTTGTAGCTTTTATGAATCACACACATGGCATGTTTGTCCCTCCTTCCACCCTGCATCTTAGCTTCATTAATTAGGCTGCCTCTTTGCAATTTAATAGCATCAGCAAGCGAGTTTGTGGAAGCCAAACCCACAACGCCACTCAGTCTGCTACAGGGAATCCCGAAATAGTCAAAAGGCTGTCAGTCTACGATTTCCATTGTTGCAGCGTCTGTCTCACAACGTTTTTCAAGGACGTTTTGAGTCTCCAGCGCAAAGCTCATCGTTTTGCCAATGCAAAGGAGCAAGAAATAACATGTAAATTAGTCATGTATTAACCTTCAAATTGAGGGGCTCAATATCAATCCTTTCCTTAAACCTTTTATAATGTCATCCCCGGCCACAAATTCATCATTGTCTTGGCCAAATCCCGGCACATGCCGGCACTTCAATAGCGTCAAAGAAAAGCCGCCACTCCGTCCTAAAACTTATTCAACTTCAAACTTGTTGTAGGCATCAAGCATCTTTCCATTTAACACTCAAAGAAACTAAAAGAAACAATGCAAATAAAGGCAAGAATAAACGAGTGAAGGACGAGCGTCATGGTGGTTGTAAACTCTATTCTTTACAAACTCTACCTTCAACTGATTGGCCTGTGCCGTGTTCGTCTTTTATGCACAACTTGACACCTTTTCTCTTGTCTTTCTTCTCCCGAAATTCAGCTCAAAGTTTCAGCCAGTCAGAGAAAACGGTGTAGTAAATGCATATCTTCTTGTAGATTCCACCTTAACTTGACAATGAAAAGAATATTTCAAGTCAAGGCTACTCCTTATCGTCCCTTTAAAACTTGCTCCATTTCCACCATGAATTAGTATCAATGGACAAACTTTTGAGCTTTGGTCTCGTGGCTTTCCAGCGTAAAACTCAGCATGAAAGTTACTTTTAGCTTCAGTCGCTTGACGGATTTCATTTCCAAGAAATATATTAATTCAGGTTGAGCATTTCTCATAAAATATTGCAAAAATTCTCACAACGAAAGTTTGCCAAGTTAATTCACTTTCCTTTTATCAACTCTGACCTTCAGCTTTAGATTACTTGAAACTGCAATCAGCAGGCCAAGAAAATATTAGATCCTTCCTGAAACCTTATTTTTCTCAAGGATATAACCAAATTGTCACCCAGAAACCGTCGTACTGCAAGTATCAAACCCTAAGCCGGCTTTCATGTCTTTTGCTTATGAAACTCATTCTGTGCCGATTCCCGAGCCACCCTTTGACTGACAGCTAATCTCCAAAAGAGAAATAGCAAAACTAAACCTTTTTAGCATTTCATGGCTTCATGGGCGGGTCCGCTGTTAAGCAGAACCTACTTTACACAAAAATTCAGCATATTTCACCTCCCTGACTTTCACCCGAAAATGTTAGATGGAAAACTGTCAAAACTTTTCTCATTCCATCAACTTATTTAATTCAACTCCGTTTCCGCCTACATTACAAATTGCATTTATGTTATACAACGACACTCCCATGGTAACTGTATGCATTACATGGTATCCGTTGAACCAGCATCGTCTTTCTGTCCATCCAACTTTCATCCCCACGTGACTCCCCGTCACGTTCAATTTAGATTCTTTACAAAGTCAGTAAGCCGACGTGGATGAGAAAAAGTTCCTTGTCCTCTAAATGAATCTGCCTTCCTGTTCAATTATGCTATGGTATTTGGAACTCACTCCAGTAAAATTAGTGAGGATGGTCATGTTTTCAAATTTTTAAGGCTGCTAAAGGCGCTTAACTCGTTGTTTACTCCTTCTGTTCGCCAACCTTTCAAGGAAATTTTAATTTCACCGTTGCCCCGACAACGGCTTTGTTCGGCTTCGCGATTTGTGGTCTTATTTGGCGAAACTGATACCATTTGCAATTAGGAACCAAAACAGCCTTCTGGTCCTTGCCATTCACGTCAAAGTTGGCATGTTAGCAAGTAAAAGCTCATTCCGGTTTCTTCCCACTGTGTTTTTCAAAGTCAAAACTTTGACGGCTTCCTTGTTTACAAGAATCCTTAATCCTGCAAACTCTTGCGCTCTGAGCTGGAGCTAACTAACAACTGAGCTTGCTCTGAATTCCTTGAATTATCTAAATCTACGTCGCAGATTTGCAACATACACATGACCATTTCCCTGTAGTCAAACATCTATTCCAGCACTGCATTATAGCACTTTTACGCAACCAATTTATGCTTCCGGCGTAACAGATAAAACAGATTTAATTGGAACCTTCCCTTTTATTTACAATCCATAAGCAAAAACGCATCACTCTTTGTTACGCTTGAAAATTATCGATTTTCTGCGAATCTTTCAACGGTATATCTATTCTTTTTCTCCATTTCAATACCTAATTGGATCATCTTTAGGCCTAAAGCGTTTAGAAAGGAAGAGGTAAACAGAGGAAGTGATATAAGAGATTTCGTTGAATATGAGATGATGAGAGTCGATATTATCTCCAAATTTCTAAACATTTATCCTTGCTTCTAAGGAAAATCCTTCTTCTTCTTAACTTGTAAATTGTCTTTAGGCGAATTGTATAATGGATCTGGCTTTCTGATTCCTGATCCTGTCATTTCACCACTTATCTTTGATAATAATAATTCTTTAAAATTTCCCCTTCATTCACCTTTTTGCCCGGAAGAATAAGAGATTACTAATGGATATAGCATGAATAAATGATCTAGATTGGAGAGCCCACATGTGTGATTAATTCCATCATTCTTCCATCTTCCCTCTCCGCTACTTCTGTCAGATCTTCTCCTCCCCCCGTCTTCATTATTATTAATGATAAGTTGCACAGGATTGGAGCGATATGATTCAAGGAGGAAGAGGACATAATTGGTGGGTGCTCTTATAGTTTCACTTCTGATGGGTTTCTGAATGATTCCATGCCTGTTAGACGCTTCAGTTAGTGAGTCACTCGGCCAGTCTGAAACTGTTACATGGAGTCAGCGGATTAATGAAGAAGAGTAGGGTTCTGCAATTATATTTGACGAATCTTGTTTAATTTTTTCCTCGCCGTAATAACCATAATGATCACCAAGAATCGCGCCTCTGTCTCAACAATCCCACCACGTTAAGTGCTATTCCATGCAGATCTTCTTCCTTGTGCCCTCAGGGCAATCTCTGCAGGGATTCGCATGCGGTGGCCCTAACCACGCACAAGTTGATGTGTTTTATCTGTAAACGTTTGCATTTCATATTTCATTCTAAGCATAAATAACATACGGAGATATTTGCCACAGTTTCCTAGCAAACTAGTTCAACTTACAGATTTTATATAAAAATTGCAAAAACATATTGCAAAATTTTCGCGAGATTTTCCCCCACCCGTCAAGTAAAACAACGAAAGATGTTCGCTCGTATTTACCCCCTACAGTCTCTAATCTTCCGCCCGCGGTCCGTCCGTTATAGTCCACTGTTATAATTTCTCAATCCCTCAAATCCCTCTCTCCCAAGAACAACTCTTCGCACATACCCTTTGCAGAGTGACCGTTGGCTCTGTCTGGTCAGATCCCATAATATTTGCGCAAGATGAAAGGAAAACTATAAAAAACGAGATATCAAGGAGAAGAAGAAGAGCAACGGTCATCGCTGCGTATTTCTGAATAGCCAAACCCATTACGTTTTTACTTGGCTCTCACCAACAGGATTTCGTAGATCTGAGCCTGGCCAAGCCTGGGCGGCGAGACTGTGGACTCGGGCAGAGCTATGGTGCAATCCGCGTGTATTTTTTTTTATTTATCGTGAGATTTACTTCAAGATGATGCTGATGATTGCGATATTTCATGCTCAAATGTCTCCTTGTTAATGGGTTTTCTCCATTTTTCTACCACTCTCAACTATATTCCCATATAACCTATCCCTCCAATCCAAACTTATTCCCATTCACTTTCATTACCCGAGGGGTTCACATCTGAATTTTATGAATATAAGACCGGTATTTTCAAAGCTTGACGAAATTTAAAAATTTAAACAAAACCCGGGAAGAGAGTTCGGAGAAGGGCAGTGCAAAAGATTGAGATGAATGAATCAGACCCCTTAGGTCATTACAGGTATTTTAAGAGCCATCCACATTTGATCTTGCATCTGTTCAACCTCATATTCTATGAGAATTCCCAAGAATAGCCTTAAAGGCTTCCATACATTTGCTGTGCTGGTTGCTAGTTTGTGCACCGCGTTCAGGGTTTTGTCCGAGAGTAAGTGGGGTATTCTTAGTTGTTTGAATTGCGACACCTCAGCCATTCTTCCTCCATTGTGAGGCTGTCCCTCCAAAGGGGCGATATCAAAAGGGTCTCTTTTTTAATTTCTCGTACCTGTTGTCATAGTCAGTGGGTGATTATTTTATTCATTTCATCTCATTGACAAGAAAGAAAATAAAAGTCCGGAGCGGATTATCTTTCAAACGTCTCCGAAAGGAGAGGGGCTAATCTATAGGAATCTTTTGCATACTTGCTTCCCGTTCCCGGGTATTTCAAGCTCTAGCCTGAGTACAATACGCAACAGAGTAGAGTACATAGTAATAGGAAGTGGAACTGGATACTCTTACTCTCTTCCTTGTTCTTATCCCCTTTCATTGTAATCATAGATAATAGCTAAACCAACCACTAAAACTAACGAGCTAAGCTAGTCCCTGAATTTGGATAATGGACGGTGGGGAATGAGTGAGAGAGAATGAAAACTTTTAGAATATTAAATACCGCTAGTTAGTCCAAACTTGGAGCAAGTTGTACCTGCGGAATCTCCTCCGCTTTGATTTAATACCCGGGTAACTTAACTCTCAAGGTAAGAGTTGTGCAAACTTGTTCCGCTCAGGAGAGGGGAGTCTTAAAGGATATTTTACCCTTGGATGATTTCTCGGATTTTGAATAGCAGAGTGGTTTAAAACCCATTGGAAGCTCCACTAAACTAATACACCCTTCTGTGTTTTGTGGTTCTTTAAACTTTCGGCTCCGGAAAGGGAGACAACTTGTCTAGACTCAAACTTGAGACCCGGATATATTTGAAACCTGTTGGACAAGCCCGCTTTTGTATTTTACCTGTTCCTCCGTTCCTTCTACCCGGGGTCTGGTGCATAGGAATTAGTTTTGCCGTGACGCAATAAAACAAAACTTGATTTTCATATTAGGCAGGGATGAACGATGGGAAAGTTTTGAAAATTTCACTAACAAGTTTCGCAATAATTTCAGTCTATTCACGCGAGAGTAAAGTAGAGAGGAGGAGAATTACGAGAAAAGTCCTTGGCGGGTAGTTTCACCGGCTAAAATATTCTTCGGTCATGATTCCACAGCAAGTTTCATACTTTTAGTTTATGCAAGTGCCCCTGCCTCATGTACAAAATTAATGTGCAGTCTATGGGGAAACGGAACAAGAGAATGAGAAACGGCGGTTGAAATCAAGTTATGATAAAAACTACTCTGTCACTTTCTTTCTTTGTGACAGTTTAGTGCGAAACGTTGCGTCATCATAAACAGCATATGTTGTGTAGGATATAACGGATGAAATTAGACCACTTTTTGTCCAACTCAACCACCAAGGACTTGCTTTAAAATTGCATGCTCTTATATGGAAAGAAAAACTAAATGTTGAGCGTTAGGATTTACGTAAAAGGACTCTTCCAATAATCCAATTCCTTAAAGGCTCAAGCGTGCGCATCGCTTATATTTGATCTTCGTTTTAGTTGCAGTAAGACACAGTCATTTGCCAAATCCAACGAGACTCTTCACCCTGGTTTGTGATTTATAAAATACAACAAGGCACGGCTTAACTAACATCCACACACAGTCCAGAATTGTTGAGTAATGCTAAATGGGCAAAAATCATTCACGAAATTGGCATGCGTACCAAATTGCTTCTCCGGCTCAACTTGCTTCATCCACTAGGCAAAGGTTGCTTTCTATGAGATCTTCGCATGAGATCATCAAAAGCTAAACAAGTCACACAGGGATTGGGCTATTTAGTGCGTGGGGTCAGTGAATGGGTGAGTAAATGTTTTCTATGCCGTCGTCATTAAGTTATTAGCTTGAATCACGCCAATCCCCCATTTTGCACATCCTCAAGTCAGTATACTTAAACAGCATCGCTCAACTTTTCAAGTTGCAATGGCTTTGAAGCTCACCTTTGAAAAATAAAATGTGCAGTTTTATAATCTTTAGCAATTGTGTTTGTGGGATAATTGCAAAATCATTTTTGCAATCAGCTAGGATGCTATGTTTATATATAAGATTTCTGCAGCATAATCATTAGCCCTGGGAAAATTCCGACGTCACAAGTTAGTCAAGTCCTATTTGGTCGATTTCACTGCTATCTCGGGTACCAAGGTGTGCATAGTGGGCCTCTCCTCAATGTGACCTGTGGTAAACAATAACTAGTTCGCAACTTAATGGCTTGTTATTTGAACTTGAAAAACATTAACCGCTTAAACAACGAGTGTAATGTAAACTCTTCTTTCCTGGAGCTTCATTGTCAATTTAATTCACTTCAAATTTAAAAATTTTAATTCAAAAATTTGAATTTGAAAATTTGAATTTAAAAATTTGAATTTAAAAATTTGAATTTAAAAATTTGAATTTAAAAATTTGAATTTAAAAATTTGAATTTAAAAATTTGAATTTAAAAATTTGAACTTAAAAATTTGTATTTAAAAATTTGAACTTAAAAATTTGAATTTAAAAATTTGAATTTAAAAATTTGAATTTGTGTGAGGGGCGGGTAATTTAAAATTCACATTCTTTGCCAATAATTCCAAAATCAAAGAAACTTGAAAACTATATGGAAAATTATGGAAAGAAGTTCGGGAGCTTCATATTGCATACTAAAGCAAATATTTTTACCGACTTGAAGAAATTCTGTAGTACATGCGCATGACATGCGTATTTCTGAAAACAAATCTTAAAACGGAGATGCTCCTACCCCGAACATGACCCACAAATTGGAGCATGTACTTCCGCACACGTAATTTGCAACATGAAATATTCCACAAAATCCTATCACAGCATTGCCAGCCGTTAATTTAGTTAATTCATTCAATAAAAATCTGCTGCAAGCTAGCTAGTGCAGTCCATTCCTGTCAACTGTCAGCAATTATCAACGGGCATCCCAAATCTCCTTGTAGAATAATTTCTCCCTACAAAAATGACGGGTCCAGATTATGGATTACAGACAGGCAAATGAAGAGTAGATGACAGATGAACATGAAATAATCTAAAAGAATTACAGTAGCTTTTACATCTACCATCTTTATATCCTACCCGAGTCGTCGTTCCACCGTATCAGATATTATTCTCCCGCAGCCATATCGCCACATAAATATCCATATTAATATCCCTGGTTCATGCCATTACGCTTCTGTAATCCCGAGTCTGCTCCTGCGGTTTGCAAGATGGAATTATGGAATACATATTAAGCATTTTTTAATGTAAAGAAAATATAGGGTACGCACTTAGGTTGGGTTGCATTATGTAAATGATGCGTTTCCGGAGAATCGACATCCATCAGCCAAGCTCAAGGCTATGTCAGACCCCTTTGCGCTTTGCCTTGGAATTATTTCCCCTAACCTTCTCTTATATCCGGCTTCCTGTACGCTGAGCTGGGCTTATGACATTTTAAAATGTTTTTGACAATCCGTCCATGTATCTGTAATTTGAATTCTGTATCACTCACCCTCACTCCATCCTCCATCAGTTTCAGTTACGCATTTATTTATATTACGGAAGAGCAAATCAAAGACAGATGTAACACATTAAACGTGACACGGGAGTAGCGTGTAAAACATTGGCTCGTATATACTCCAAACCAAAGCAAGGGATCCTTTGCTCCTTCAAAAAAAGTTTTTAGTACATTAGATCCCAAATCCTTTCCGCTTTCATCCCAGTCCGGGAGATTAGAATTCAATCTTCTCCACCTCCATCCTCCCGTACTTTTACACAATCCCATCCGCCCATAAAAATGTTAAATATTTCGCGGCACATATTTTTCTAATTGGATTTTTCATGGAAATAAAACTCCGCATCCCTGCACCTGCACCTAGCATAAAAGGGGTAAAAATAAAATACGAAACGAATTAGAAAAACTCTCGTCTTCTCCCGCTAACCTCCCTGTCTGTCACCCACCTATTTTTCAATGCAAAACTCCGAGAGATTGATGAAAAATGTCAAGTCAGTGTGTACCTTACGCAGACCGCACAGACAGAGAAGAGTACTTGAGCCCAGCGGCTCCCTGGTTCATCATCATCCGGACCGGGTATTATCTTACCCGCTTCCAGGGGAGTGCCTGCCCATGGCCATGATAAGTAGGAGATACATAGGAGTAGGCAGCCACTATTTACATCCTTCATCCTCCTTCCGCTGTAAGCTTTTGTAACTGGATAATAGCCATCTAGTTTGACGTGGGGCGGTGAGCTTTTGGAATGATAAATTAATTTTAACGGATAAACGCTCTCCTTGCTAAAAGATCTTTACACAAGAGAGGAAGGGGTTGTGTAGCATCACGTTAAGGTGAAAAAGACTGGAATTAGATCACGTTCAAAAGCGTATTGGAGTGAAACGAAAGGATTGGAGCATGAAGTCGGGTTTGCTTCAGATAGCGTTTCATTCATACTCGAACCGGCACAAGCCAAAGCACATGCAACTTTACCCGTTTCATCCAGCACCCGGGCGGCCACTTTTTTCTTTAAAGCTCAAGCTCCAGTTTAATTCACTTTTGTTCTTACAAAGTGTCATTGTATCCTCCTGTTTGGGTGGCGTGTGTCTGACTAGCTGCGTCCCGGGCTTCTGTATCTTTTGAATCATATCATCGGAACCGGGTAGTTGAGGACGGAGACAAAAACTGTATCATAGTTTCAAATACCTTTCCAATCCTCATCCCCAACTCTTTAGCCAATCCTTTCCATCCAGTCCTCAAGCTTGTAGTCCATTATAACATGTAATTTTTACGACAGAGGACATGACACTAGCAATAAATTCTTCTCAGGGACACACACACAAGTACAGGCTTGTTCATTTCATAGCCTTCATTTTTCACTTCAAAACCTTCCACAATAGCACCCTGTCATATTTTCTGAATGACTATGCAAATCCACCCAGAGTCATTCATCCGTGGAGTGGGTAAGAGTGCGCCGGGGTGCCAAAGGATGCGGGTAACATGGCAAGTATCCGGGGACTCCTGAACCTTAAACGAGATGAGATGCTATCGAATCATTATGACGAGCCTCATCATCATCAGACTCTACCAGCCAGCAGGATCATCCAACTGAGGGTGGCCTTTGGCCAAATCCTTCAACTACCGGGTATTTACCCTTTTATCCGGATTTTTCTCCTAGAATCACAACAATCTGCTCTTCTCCACCAGAGATCACACAATCGACAATTAGGGACAAACCTATAAAAGGAGCCGAGTGTTCGGATGGATACCCGCTTCCAATGGACCCAAGAGCAGAAGTGTTGGAAAAGAGCATTATTCAAAATATTTATGTATTTTGTCATTGTCGAAAACTTGTCGTGGCCAACTTTACGATCGCTCGAATTTTTTCAAAACACCCGGGCAAAAAACTTTTATTGACTCCCTCCATTCAAAACGTGGTTATCGCTAGCACTTTACGACTTTTACCCAACCCGTTCGATATGCTTCCGATTTTGCAAACAATACTCCAGGACCGACTATTATTGCACCGTTTGTTACGCGGCCGGAATATTTATTGGAGCAGTTATTTCAACGGTAGTTAAAATTAACGTCCGGAACAGTAGTGTCGCCTGTCCACCTTTAGGCTCAATGTATATTGTTATCCCAGGTTTGAATTACCTTTCCACCGCTTCCGCTCCTGCATCTACCGTTATACGCTTCAACGTAGAAGCTCTTCCAAAACGCTTTCGAACGGCTCCATCACTCAAAGCACTGAACTTGAATTTTTGGTAGCGTTCACTTCCCAGCATCAACTTTGTCGCGAATCATTTCAAGGATAGCAGGATTCAATCCTGGCAAATGACCTGTGTAACCCTTGCGCTCTAACTGGTAGCCCGTTAAGCTATTCCTACTTGATTTCTGGCATCGCACCTTTCCTCCCTCGTTCCCCGACTCGGATTCCAACCTCACATCGGTTATTATCCTCTGCCCCAAGATCATTACAATCCGAGGGCATCCTCCCCGGCACGCGTTGTTTATTTGACATTCAGACATGCTTCACAATAGAGATCCAGGAGGAGCGCGGATTCTTTTATTTGTCTCCACACTGCTTTTCGCTTTTCGAGGCTTGGCTTCAATTCATATAGTTGTAAATTAAGTGGAATAAAGTGATGCTCACATTATCCCCACAATCTCTCCATCTTTTTCCTCTATTCAATCTATACCAGTACAGCACGCTTGAGTCCAAGCCCACTTTTTTCTCTCAGTTCAAAAAGTTCCAGCGCTGCTCCTATTCTTCCATCTTCAGAGCCCATTAGCTCCTCCTGTTCATAAGCATTCTGTGCCCCCTTGAAAACTATCCTGCAATTCCAATCCAACATGAATTCTCCACGCCTGTCGTCGTCGTTCTCATAGAATTGACGAGGGTGGTTTTTTATAACCAATAACTCCGAGAGTGTGTGTTCACTATGCTCCCGCATTCTCTACCAATGCCCGCATATGTACACGCTCTCAGAGAAACGCACAACTAGGTCTGCCCCAAATAAAGCACGACTGTAGTGTACATGGCTCTGTATAGAGGTGGGTTCAAGGGAACGCGTGATTGGAATCTATCCATGTAATAGACTTTTGTTCCCTTCTTGTTCCGCTTCCTGCTTCCTCCGGGTTATTGATAAAAACTTGATGAAAATGAGAGATTTTCTATCATCCGCCTATTTTTTGCCCTCCGGATTAGCCGGATAAGTGTCCGTTTTCTTTCTCCAACTAAACTAAAACTCTCTTCAACCCAAATAAAAAGGTTACAAAAGGTGCGATCCTGGAGTCGATAATCTCTGGATTTTCCTTTAAATTCAATACAAACCCTGTATAGAGAGTCTCATCCAATCCTTTCTTTCACACTCCTTCCCGACCACTCCGCTACAACCTAATAAAAGTGATTAGCTATGCAGTGAAAAGCCTGTCGCTCAGAGACAACCCAACATTGTACAATACCCGCTCTTTCCCTCTGTCAATATTCTCCGGGTTATCGCCCGATACAGTTACCAGCCTTCCACCATTCTCTCCAACCGGATGCATATTAGTAGAAGCCTTAATTCGGTAAATAGCTTCTCCAAAATGTAGGACACTCCCCTGTCTCCTGCCTCTCGTTTCCAGTTTCCGCAGCATTTCTCTCTGTCTTTAGTCTGGTCTTGTTGGCCCTCTGACTGACAGCAAACACCAAGGAAAAAACAAGAGAATAGAGGAAGATGGATTAGATTAAATTGCCCGAAAATCGACACCCTCTACACAATATCCCACCGTCAACGGTTCCTCCCAACCCAGCATTTTCCACTACAGCCTCGTGCTTAATGTGGACAAGCTGAAAACCAGCTTCTGCCCACCGACCCGTATTTTTCTTCATACAGTGTCTTACGCCTTCTCTACATGACCCAGCTGACGAATTGCGGAAACAGAAGGCTTCCTTCATGTGGATTCCCGTCTTTCACAAGTTGTCGGTTGAGCAAGGTGTTGCTATAAAGTGCCTCTGAACAAGGTGCAACCCCGCCTGTCCTTGTACTTTACCGGACACAATTTCCTCAACGGATCCCTAATAATAAACAACTATGTACATGCAGAAGAGCTGGATAGCAGGGAAAATATAAGCATACACAAGGGACTCCTCTCTCCCCTTCCCCTTCTTCCCTATCTTCCTTCTCTGTTTGGTAAAGAAGATAAGGCACTTGAAATTTGTACTTTACTGGCTCCTTTACCGACCGTAACTAAAGGATAAGGGTCTCTAGGTGTGGAAGGGGGATTCAAGTTACAGTGAAGGTCCTACCCTCCTACCAAGGAGTGTACTTCTCTACCAAGGTAGTGGGTAATATTAAAAGCTATAGAGTTGATAATAAGCAAGCTAGTGGCAGACCAGCAGAGAATACAATTTTAAATGGGATTATATAGAGGTTAGCTCAGGAGGTTTGATTCTTAAATGCGGAAGGTACGGAGATAATAAGCTTTTCTTTGGGGAGGTTAGTTAGGCAGCCCCACGTTAGTTCTACTATGCCTTCACCACAACAAAACTACACACAAGACAACTTGTCTTATCAAGACTTTTGTATTCTCTATTCAGTAGCTGGTGTGGAGTGAAGAGTATCAGCGTTCGTAAACGAACCTTCCTCAGGCTTTTTTCTCCTAGGAGAGCCGTAGTAGTGCATTGCGTTTTACATGCAACCACATGTGCGTATTGTGCATTTCAAAGGTTCCACACTACTTTCTTTGGCTGGAATCCATCCATCCGTAGCCTACAAAGTTCAATAACTCAGTTTGGGAAACCCAAGAGGAAAATTATATTGTATTCCTTCATAAGTAACTTAGCCTTTTTGATTTTGAAATTTTCATTATATTTGTTGGCGACACTAGAAAATTTTTTGAATTCAGTGTATTTCTTGCAAAATTTTGAGTTACCTTTTGCCAAAAATGTAAAAAGACAACAGAGTGAAAAACCAGTGATATGACCGGCGAAATTCTCCGCTTCCTGGATAGAGAAAGCACCAAATAGATTCCGAACCATACTGTCATCTCTTCATCTTATCCAGTTCCGCTGGTTAGAGCTGCATCCTTCTAATTGAAGAATAATCTGATAAACCTATGACAAAAGTTGCAGTACAGCTCAGCATCAACTCCCTACACTACAGCGGATAGTGATAATTCAAAAATTACCCGAGAAACCACCACTCCACAGGCCTTCAAGTCATACAAACTGCTGGAGAAGTTTTCACAAGGGAATCTACTCTACCTACAGTTACAACAAGATTCAAGCCCTCCTCTCCTGGAAAGTGTGTAACTAGGCCTTGCGTGTAAATACATGTAGCTTAGGTACTTCTTGTGCCTGGAAAAGCTCTAGGAGCAACCCACTGACAGAGCGTTCAAGTTCTCCAGGCCTCTCTGGCAAAGAGCTGGAAGGGAAAGAGCAGAGACTGCCTGGGCTGGGGTGGATGAAATCCCACTGCATAAGCCCAATGTAGGACAGTCTATTGAAGACTTTATAAAGAGAGAGAAGGGTGGCTACTGCTGCTCCTGCGAGTACCCATAGTTTCAGTGTCTGTGTTTTCCGGACCGAATTTCAAAAGAGCCGGGAATCTGAGAGGGACGACATTCAGTCTCAGTGTACAATTTTTCCAAGTCAGAGAAACCCAACCCGGGTTTTTTTGCTCCGGGCTCGGAATTTCTAAACAGTTTCATTAATAATTCCAGAACATTAATATATTATTATTAGTGCGTGCGCCCATGTGTGTGTATCACAATACAAGGAGAAAACTCCAGCTCCAGGAGGAGGAAATTGTAAGCACGGAAGAAAAGTTTACAATCCCCCGTGTACGCATCAACCTTCTTGTGTCCCTCTGTGTTTGTGTCTTTTGCATGCTTGTCAATTTCTATGGGCCCCAACGCATAGCCACCGTCCATGCACGTACTTGACCGATTGATACACAACGGTAAATATTGGCTTTCCTCATCAGCCACCAGCAACCATTCCAAATTCCAAACCCTGCATTATCATCAACCATCCCAACGTTGAGGACACATGCTTCAAAAAGGGTAGATTTGTACGGAAAGCAAATATTTCCAGAGTTATATATGATCGGGAGGTGTTTCTTCCCATTTTTTGCCCCTTCAATCAATTTTGTGGCTTAAAAGTACTTGAACGTACGTCTCTGTGCAATATTGTACGATAAGGGAGGGAAAAATGATACGATAACGAGAAGAGGATTTACAGCCAGAAACAAGAGACATACGTCAGGCTGTGAGCAGAGAAGGCTGTAAAAGAAAATACATTTTCTCTCCATACTCTCTCTGTGTTTCAAGCTTCAAAATTCATAAAAAACAAGAAACGTTTACAAGAGGCAAAACGAAACATAGTTTAGTTTAGACCATAAGACGATAGAAGGTGTAAGATTTCATTTTTGAGTGTGGTATAAATAAGTGTATCTGTGTGTGTGTGTCTTGTATTTTTTGCCCCGAGATTCCAGCCAAAGATACCCGGGTGTCTTCTATATGAACGTTTGCTTATATATTTTTCGTCTCTGAATAATAGCCTGCCAGGAGGGAGCATCTTGCAAATGCTCCAGGAAATATACACCAGCCTGCTTCAGAGACAAGTAGAATGTAATACTTATCTTAGATTCCTAGTAAATATACTTACTTAGCTTCTACAATATTTAGGAATAGCTCTACAAAATCCTTTATTTTTCTCTTTAATTTCTATAAACTAATCTCTCCATTCAAGTTACAAACTGAAAAATTAGCCTGTTTTAAATCCAATAAGCTGCAAATATTGCAAAATTTAAATACTTTCCCCAGAACTTGCGAATTATATAATCACAAACTTAGTCACTGATCTGACCTGTCAATTTCAGTATCCCTTGTTTCTAAATGTGCTTAAAGTTGGATAAAAACTCCTAAACGTGAATCATTACTTGACAACGTTTCACAATTCCTGTTAATCGTGTAACTATTTATGAGCAAACTTGTACTGCTTGATTGGATATTTGTTGCAAAGTGTTGATTCCCTTGTTGGTCTTGGATGTTGTGACTCCTTGGATTTAATTGAGTTCTTCTTTCTGGATTTGCCCAGAAAGGGTAAAATAATTGCCGATTCCGTGGCAAGCAAGTGCGAGGGGTTCAAAACAAGGGAGAACAAGGAGCCACTAGGACTGCACTCGAATCTTAAATAATTTCGTCATATACAAGAGGATGACGTTGTTCAAACCGCAGCTCTGCACCGCCCAAACCTCGTGATTACATTTTTATCAAGGTACACACAATTATTCCGTAATTAAAATTAATAATTACCGACATAATTCCTCCACACTCCCACTTGTTCCTCCAATCATTCATAAGCTTCTAACCATTCTGGCTATCCTGCGATATTTGCAGTAATTCCAACTCAATCCTCCACCCAACCATCACTTCTTCTTTCCCACAAAATCTCCACACTCATCCTATTAATCCCAATCTTGCAAAGGTTTCAGCCATAGGCCTTGTCAGCTCGTAGATTCCATTATCATTTTTGCCAATTCATTTAATTCACCTTCTTGCTGAAAGCTTGCCAAAAACAAATTGCAAAGCGCTCCATCAGCCAACAAGGCAGAACAAGTTCCATGCATCAAAACTGCAGATTGCAGCAGAAAAAAAATTGCGCTGGAGGAAACGTTTTTTTCTCCTTCCCTTAGTAATTTCGCAAATCATTTCACCCACCCACCTCATGGACACGTAAATTATGCTTTTAAATTCTATAAGCTCCATCATACTTTCCTCGTTCAAGCCGAGCAACACTGTAATTCTTACACTAACCAATTTAGCAAACCACACACTTGTAGCAACAATTCTACTAGCATTGATTCACTCACATGAATTATTAGTTCTTGGGGCTGTTATTAGCTCCCAAGTGTTAATTTTTAATTTCTCTTTC
Source organism: Sminthurides aquaticus (assembly GCA_906901655.1). Classification (NCBI taxonomy): domain Eukaryota; kingdom Metazoa; phylum Arthropoda; class Collembola; order Symphypleona; family Sminthurididae; genus Sminthurides; species Sminthurides aquaticus. The sequence goes on from CAJQTT010000007.1 coordinate 648,206, forward strand.
ATCCATTCCATTCAAGTAGAGCACAAGCATTTTGAATTGCAGTTCTATATTTTTCCAAATCCGCCTGAGGGTATGAAACCAGATAGATTTCTGTACAAGTGTGATTTATACACTTGTGCCCCTCCACCGGATTGGTATTTATTTCCTTTCATCATCTATGGTATGATCTGAATGCCATACGAGGAGAAGAGATTGGAAACACTAGTCAAGGCTGTGCACACAAAAATCTATTCTACTACATCTTCCAAATGTATTCCTTCAACCAGGATTGTATTGTTATCCTCAGCAGTTTTAAACATAGAACGATAGAGAGAGCACATGTGTATCGCTTCCAGGCTTCATGTCATTCTGTCCTTTTATAGTGTATTTATTACTGTTATATTCTTGGTCTTGGTCACGGTCAAAACCTTTGCATTTTCTTTAGCAGACTGTATACAAATATTCCTGCATATCCTGCACTCTTGTCTGTAACATTTCAAGAGGATCTCTTCCCGCTTATCTATTCAAATTTAGAATAACTATTCCTCCAAAGAGATTTCCGACTAGATCTTTCCGATAGCTCTGATAGCAAAATAAAACACATTCTTCCAAACTTACATAAGCAGCACGTATAACTCTTAAAAAGAGCATCGAGTGAACACTCAAAGCTTGGAACAATAACAGAACTAATACCGGAAAATGAGCAATAAACGCATATACTAATGCATACGAATAACTCCAAACTAACATACACAAACCCATACAAACTCTTACCCTTCTTGCATTCCAGAATTTACGTTGTTTCCTCCTAACTTCACTCCAGCTATACATTAAGCATCAAAACTATGCATCCTTGCTTCAGGGAATAAGATTTTCGAGAGATAACATTTTCTAGAATCCTATTTATGTGAATATCTGATTTACTGGATTTTCAAAGCTTGTATAATCAGAAGCCGGAGCCTGGAGCTTAGCCACAAGTTACTTCAGCTACAACTTGGGAAAACAGGAATAGATTTTAGGCAATAATTCATGGAAGGGACGATAATGCTGTGGATAACAAGATTCTTGTCAACTACAAATCAGACTCAACTTTCTTGCAAACAGAAACATATTATTCATCATCAGATTCTATTCTGCTGTGTGTCTGCTACGCTGCAGCGCTTAGGGTTTCTTCTAGTGGCCGCTGTCACAAGGGAAATTACACTTGTTTAGAAGCATCTGAATTAGCTGGAATTAGTTTCGTGGACCAACAAATCCTAAATCAATAACCTCTGTACGTTTTATATTAATAAGATAAGCAAGCATAGGATAGCCTTACTGGGAACCAAAATACTTTGCGCCGCATCAAGTCAGTGTCAAGACATATTCTTATCATAATCCTAAGCTCATAGTTGCTCCTATCTTTGCCACAACTTACTCCATTTACTACACACTACAGGGTAGTATTTAGTATTTCCCACATGTTTCCTTATCTCGAGTTTCAGACTTGTAGTAAGTAGAGCTTCTGAGACGCTGCAGAAAAACCAACAGCAGGAATTAGGACTGTATCGTTTTTCTTTGCTCTTTCTTACTGCTTTTTTCTAGTTGAGCTGCACCAGCTACTTACTCGTTTGATATTAGTTTTTCCTGATTAATATGTTGGTCATGTTGGTAAAGGCAGTTGCTGTATATGGCCGGATATGTGTCCCTTGGGGCTCTCAGAAGGCTGTCTTGAAAGATTGGAGGCGTAATTACTCAGTTGCTTCGCTGGCAGTCCTGGCAAAGCTGCAAGAGTCAGCACCAACCAATGAGTATGTAGTAACAATGATAATAATATCAAGAGTGAAAATGAGAATAAGATCTAATTAAGTAGAAATATTGCCTTTGGATGAATTGGCGGATCCGCACCGCAAAGCTTCCTTACCTTATCTTACTCCTCCTCCACCCAAAAGAACAAACAGAACGTAGAAAACTTTTGTCTAAAACGAATCCCGTTTACCTAATAACGATATAGCTGTAAAAATCTCTCTTTGGGTGTTAGCCGGCTGGCAATAAATGCCACTCACTTCACGTGGCAAACAGACAACCCTTCCAGTAATAACATACATAAATGGGCTGATGAAGGAATCGATTAATGGCAATAATCATTAATTGCAGATCGATAAATACTTTTGCAACTATTGATTAGAAATTCATCAAAGTTTGTACTTGCACTCCTAGCTCCTTGTGTAGTGCTTTCAAGGTAACGGCAGTAATGTCAGGAAGATGAATATATGGGACACTGCGCTCCTACTCTTATCGAATAATTGTGGGCGACGACGACGCCACGTTTTAACGGCAGTGCGCTCCGGCGTCCTCTGCGCGGCATTGCATCCCCTCCGACCAGTCTCCTATCTGTAACATCTCGAAATACGATCTTTATGAATAGGGCGCAAGCCTGTAATTAATATAATTCAGACCGTGTAGGAGAAGCGTTGCGGCACAATCCTCGTGACGCTTCCAGCGTTTGGGAGCGGTGCTTAAGCACGTCTGGAGGTCTTGAAGAAACGCTCGAGGAGAAGGAGCGACCCGCCGAAGTAGTAGCGACTATTATCGGAGGTGTTGATTATAGGAGCAGCGATTCTATTTTTTATTGCAATAATAAGAGCAAGTGATTTTGATCCATCACCACACACAGCTATCATGTCGCATTTACCTGGTGGTCAGGAACACTCTTGTTGACGGCGTAATTGGCGCACATCAAAGTTTACAACACTTTCCTTATCATCCATCAGGTCAGAATCAGGAGCAGCGCCCATAAATTACGTGTACCAGAACCCATGTTTTTTCAAAGTAGAACAAGCAGCAGAATTTTGTATTTCCTTCAGCGTCAATTGTATCAGCTGTAATATTCTTTTTGCGATATTACAGCAGTGCACTATTTGACGCATGTTACGAATTTGAAATTGAAAGCATGCACACGAATCGTGTCGCAGAGGGCTAGAATTTTTCTGCAAAATTATTCACAATAAGCCTCAAGCTTTAATAGATTTTCATTTTTTTTCAAAACTGTCCAAACAAGCAGTTAATTTCTAACCCCATTTTTAATCCATGAAATTCATGCGAAGGTCAGTAAATTGTCTTCCATCCTCTCCTTTCCGCAATGCTTCCATCAAATTATAACATCAATTCCGTGCGAAATTAGATCCAGCCGCGCCTTACTGATATTTAAAAAAAATTCTAACAAGATGGCCATATCCTCCTTTTAATAGTATCTCTTAAATTAACAAGCGATATCCCTTATATAAAATAACCTACCATCATTTTCAATTACCATCCTACCCTTGATCCATCTTTGATATCTTTACAAACAGAAGGAAAAGAGGGCGTTCTAAGGTCAATTTATAGATCAAAAACTATCTTCAAGTATCCGGGCGGATACTTGAATTTTATTATTAATTACGAAATAATTGTGCAAAAAATATCATGGTACTGATTGTCCCAACCAGTAGCTATTTTAATTAAATCTAATTACTCTGAGTAAGTCACCAAAGCAACAATCCTTCAGAATATAAAGCATCATCATCTACTAACTAGGACCAATTATTATCAAAGATAACCATGATTAACTTTCCTGCGGACAGAGAGGGAGTTTTGAAATCATTATGCCCGTAGAGAGCTGCAAACAAGTCTTAGACACAACTGAATTAATAGTGTCTGCCAATTTTCTAACTGCAGTTGTAAAATATTACAACTTCATTCCCATTTTCAAGGTTTCAAAAGCCAAATGATTACGATATTCTTCTTTGCCTTGTTTTTTTTGAATTTTGGTCAGCGGGTTCGACCAGTAATTGTTGAATTTCATCCCTTCAGTACCCGTAATTTGCATTAGTTTCCCTAATCTTGTTGGATACACTTGTACTACAAGGAGGAGTACCTACTCAAGGAGCCATCTCTCACCTTGATTCCTGAATCCTGAGGAAAAGAATCTGCTGTGCACTCGGCTAAATATTCTTTTGATACCCAACAATTACTTGGGTTTGGATGTCAAAATAATGAATATTAATTATTATTATTATGACTCCCGCCTTTATTTGGTCATTTGGAATAAGCAGCTTACGAGTAAAGTTGGTCTATAATATTCCATTCTTTTTACTATTTTATTCCCTTAACTCTCAACCCACTAATTACAACTACTTGAGTTCCCACTTAAATCCAACGACCACAACAAACTCCCCTGTCAAATACACAGAGCAGATGCTAATCTAGTTTTAGCTACACTATAATGACTGCTCAACTGTTGCATCTTTCTCTGTTTCGCGGATTGTCGGTCAACCTGTTATGGTTCATCTCTTTCTTTAGTTTTATGCTACAGCTTTTTCGCAGCTCTTTGTAATTACATCAGGTCTCACCTGTCCATCATTGTAACCCAGCGCGGCCAACTCCCTTCATCATATTATTATTCGTGACAGAATTAACGAAAGGGTGGATCGCCAATTTCAGATTCCGTATCTGCCAACAAACGCAGTAGTAGCAGAACAGCTCACACTTTTATGATCTTCGTGATCACCTGTCCATCATCTCGTTAATTCATTTAGTATGTCAACAACCCTAGCTGCTAACTAACATTCTTTGGGATGAGTTACTACATAAAGCACAAACGGATCTCATGTTACCACTCGAGAACCCACGCACAGCACTGGTGCTATGACGCCGAGACGCAGCAGCTTCTGCAGCCTGTAACTCCGACCCTTCTTCCAGAATTGCTTCTTGTCAATAATTCTCATTTCTTTGTAAAAACGTTGATAAAATAAGGCAAATTTTGGAGCCTAGTGATGTAATGCCCATGGTTTAAAGTACCTTGCTACATAGTAATGACATTTTTTATCAAAAATGCGGAGGTGGTGACAAGGGTCAATTGTCTCTTGCCGAAGCTTGTTATTACCAAAACCCGCCCAACAAAATTACCAGCTGCTGCGTGGAGGTTGCACTACGCTCATGGCAATAAACAGTAGGTCATTGTAAATGAGACCATCAGGCGCGCAGCGTATGACAAATTCGGCGCGTTAGCTGATAAAAGCGCCCGATTACCAAACAATTTGTTACAATTTGCCAGCAACGTGCAAGTAAATTTAAGAAGAAAACTCTTAGAAAGTCAACTTAACTTAGTGTTGACAGCACTTTCCATGACTAACAGGTTTCCATTGAAAATTATGGTTCGCCCATAAACATGTTCTTATCTCTCCGCCAACATGATAAAAAATATACAACATTCTTACCATTAAAGGAAACCAACTGATGATGAATCAAACAAAATTATGAATTTATGCAGGATTCAAGCGTGTCGAGTTTAAATTTCAATATGTCGTTAACAGCTTATCTTTACGATTATTACTCCTCCCCAACTCTCCCGTAATCTTCTCACAAGCGTCAACTCTAGTAAGTAAACACACTTCTCTAAGGTTAATATCCCGTCCTAACTCAAAAACTACTTCACAAGCTAGCAGCGTAACGCTCAAACTTTAAATTTATGGAGGAGACGACATTTTAAAATGCACTTCAAAAGGGAAATTAGCAGCTTGAATTTCATGCAACTCCCAAACTAGTGGCTCTTTGCCTTCTCTTGGTTATTTATATTGCTTTTTGTAGAGGACCTAAACGTAAATTGTTACAGGAACAGAACAGTTTCCGAGACATGTGGGTTTTAGGTATATGTTTGTTTACAGTATACTGTTTTGGCTATAATGAGTTTAAATACAGAGGAGCGACTATGATTAGCATGACGACGCTTTCATATTTTGCATTGTCTTTAATATAATTTGCCCATAAACAGTTTCTTGTAACGTCTAATTTGTCTGGAGCCAACTCCTCGGGGCTTTTCCCCGTCTTTCGACTTCAAGGATTTTCTTAGAATCCAGCCTAACTACATGCAGCCTTTGTCTAGCTCAGTAACTGCTATAATATAGTCATGTTCACCCCGCAGTTGCAATCATCTTCTGTCCGTCTGACACATTGTCTGAAACTGAATCTCTCTTGTGCAATTCAAAACCAAAGTGCTCATATCCGTACAGTCATATTACAGCCCTTTTGGGCTTGTAAACAAAATACTAAACCTCTTGTGAGTGTGGTTACAATTGAGGTTGTAAACTTGTCCGAACGGTTTCCACTGAAGCTGAAGCTACTAGAGAAAAACTAAGTATTCTGTACTACGGAAGCTCTGGTAGCTATTTAGCAGTAGCGTTTTAAACATCTTGACCTACTACGAAACGTATCATCAGGCTATTATGCTTTCACTACTGCAATGTAATCAGTAACCCTGGAACAATTCCGTAGTAGTCACAAGTTTATAAAACCCTATTAGGTCGATTTATTGCTATCTTGAATTCTAACTTTTAAAATTTAAATTCAAAAATTGAAATTCAAAAAATTAAATTCAAAACTTTAAATTCAAAAATTGAAATTCAAAAAATTAAATTCAAAAATTTAAATTCAAAAATTTAAATTCAAAAAATTAAATTCAAAAATTTAAATTCAAAAAATTAAATTCAAAAATTTGAATTTGCATTTGCGCAATGTAACCACGAGTGGCGGGTAATTTAAAATCCTTGGTCTTTGCCGTTAATTCATAATTCAGGAAACAAACTTAAAAACTACATATATGAAAAATTATGAAAAGAAATTCGAGAGATTTATTATATATATATACTAACACAAATATTTCAACGGAGGAAATTCTGTAGTATAAAGTACATGCGTATAACATGCGTATTTCTGAAAAGAAATCCCAAAGCTGAGATGTTCCTACCACTACCACACACATGTACAACAGACTGGAGCATGTATTTCAGCACACACATTCGCAATATGAAAATGTAGAAAATTAAACATATGTGCATGTATCACAGTATCACATATCAAATCCCTCTCCATTAATAAAAACCAGCCTGCATAACATCCAGTGAATACAATACTGAAAGAAGGTATATGCTCATGGATAAGTCAGTAGAATCATCTTGCTCGAATGCAGTTTCCTGGAATCATAAGCTATAGAGCTGTCTAATTATGCTGGAAGCTGGATAAAATTAGGCCGGATAATGTTATGCATAGTAAACAGATTGAGAGACACGAAGCACGGAAGCACGGTGGGTGACACACCCGAATGAGTTTCAATCCCTGTCATTCATCCTTCCCCTTCCAGGGATTCCAGGACTTCATGACAGCGCTCCAGGGTAAATGTGCTTGACGATCAAGTCTTTTCCTGCACCACACATCAGCGCAAGGATGATGTCAGTTGAATTTCAAATTGATAAACATGTAAATGAGAATGATTTCATTATTGAATCTCATTCATGAATTCTAAGGCACTGCCAAACGTTTGCTACGCTTCAATACGCCAAAAGTTCCGAGCACAACTAACTGGGAAACCATCAATTATTAACAGGGATTCGCTTTTGTCTTTACACAATAGGGGAGGGGGCGCCACTGATTGTCTACTTCCTGTTCATGCTTCTCCGCAGTCTACACTGCACCACAACTTTCATTGTACTCCATCCAAATACATACACGTGTAGGCTCATTAATACATTAGCGCTCATTCTATTCGGTCCCCTTCTCGTTTTTGCCATCGTCACTTTCCATTATATGCTGGACAATTCAAACCCATACTCTGGACGCTCTTAAAACTCTCATTCTTCTCAAATCCTCCAAAACCTGCACATTTACACATGTTCCAGGAACACCACCCTCTGTCCGTTACAAATAAACTTTCCTAGATTCATACAGCAGACTTTCCTGGAAATCCGAGTAAATCAGTGCTGTAGACTGTAAATTTCCTCGTAAAATCAATTTTTTGTGGGCGTCTGATGATAAAAGCCATCAATGTTTCTCCACTATCTCCTCCTGTCGCCTCCTATATGTCGCCCTTCCTCCATGATTGCATTGTTCCGTATGCTATATCCTCAGTTTTCCCTCAGTTTCTCCACTATTTATCCAAACCCAGAAGATCATGTTGCATCAGGGTTTATTTCCAGTTTTACGCCATAAGTCCAGGCCGTCCGAGCCGTTAATCCGTCCACATTAAATGCGTGAAAGGCGACGATTAAGGGTCGAGGGAGGAGATAATAGAGAGATTTTCTCATTGTCACATCCTTTTACACAAGCCATCCACTCCTCCTCCCCTCCCTCTGTTACGTGAGATGGCATAGAAAAATTCCAGTTTCCACACCATCCGAGGAGATAATAAAATTGCATTCAGATTTCAGGGATGCAATTTCATTCCCGCTTTTAAACCATTCGATTCACAAGACCGAAATTCGGATAATTTCCTTTTAATCAATACCCAGACCTTGTTGCGGTAAAGATTATCTCTTGCCCTCCTCCTATCCTGCATACTAAACTCCGAATCTGCTTTATATGTCTCCAAATTTCTCTTGGGACCATCGTATAACTTTAAAACCCGGTCACGCTTTTCATTAACCAGTCCAAAGGCTTACATGTTCCGCAACCAAAGCTCCATCCAGCATACAGGGCAGTAAATAAGTTAGGTCATTTCATTCGGAGGATTATTCCCGAATCTCGTAACGCCCGACCCCACGACCTTAGCCTGATTACTCCTGCACAGTCCAGCCGGACTCCGGGTAATTGCATTCCGACTCCAGATTTTACACTATAATCCTCCTGGGAGGGCGGGGAGGGGGTTTCAGAAGTAATATATATTGTTTGATTTCAATGAGATTTTACCCGGTATACACCGTCATCTAGTCAGCCGTCACCGTCGCCCATCCAACAGTCAACTTGAACAATAATACACACATCAAACCAGTAGCTATTTTAAAGAGAACAAAACCAAGTGTCCGAATTCAAGTACTTTGAGGCAGTTTCCAACCCGTTTTGTTTATGCTTCGTTGATTGAATGGGGAATGGCCTCTCTTTCGAGAACAAAGCCCCGGAAAATACACAACTTCCAGGCACACAATTTCAAATCCAGCCTACAAACCCATCCATGTACAGCTACGATTATCCACTCTTCGACACCCCCTGCTCTGTCGTGTGCATAGATTGCGTCAATTCTTCCATACAGTTGGATCATATCAATGAAATTTCAATTCATGATGACTGGGTGATTTCTTTCCTCCAGCAACCCACCTCTTCTCCCTACTACTGATTCATTCTGAACTCTAATCCGTCCCCTCCCCCTCCCTTCCTTACATGTTTAACGAATAGAGGTGAGACATTTGATTGAGTGCGGTAGCTGGCATCTAAATAAACCCAAAACCCTTGAGGGTCACAGGGAATGCTAGTTAGGAACAAAGTTTCCTCAAATGCACATTTTTGTGCAATGACGTCACAGCTTCTAATGCTTATTGCCAGAGATATTTCAATGGTACGTCCGCAAAGCCCATAGATTTTACCAACAATGTTCTCAACGCTAGTCACTTGACTGGCGTTGAATCTAAACTAAGGGAATGCAAGCCTAGAATGTACGTAAGCTACCCGGTATTCGCCTTCAGACCCCTCATTCTTTCTCATCTCTGAAACTAGAAATATCAGCTGCAGCTGTTACGGCAAATTCACGCACGTCCAAGGCTCCCCAGTCCTTAACATGAAGGCCCGATATATATACTTTTACCTGAACCCTTAGCCAACGATAGGGCGAGCCTTAGGTAAAGTAATTGACTTCAAGTTAACATCAGTCTCCTCCAGCTTATCAAAATCAGGGAGTCGCACCGATCAAGGCGTAAAACATAGCATTACAATTCAGGTTTTCTTGCATCTCTCATATCGGAACCGTTATATACTACCAGATTATTAACGTGTCTTCTCATCAACCAGAGATGACGCTAATGATAATAATAGCTTCGATAATGAATCTCATTCAGCTTATTCTTAATTTCTCTGTGAGATGCAGGCAAACTAATAAAATCGAGTCCGTTTTTACGCTTTTTCTCTTTCCCATCCACAGATACAAGGAGAACAGAGCAAAATCTAGATCTTACTTAACAAGAACCTGCTTAATAAGAAATTCCTTCCTCAGAGATCAGGTATTTTTTAACGTGCGAGATCTAGAAAATCTAGATAAAGTTGGCGCATTCAAAGCAGTATCAAAAGCCAACCTTGTTTATTTATCAACGGGAGCAAGCAAGCATGATTACTTGCTTCTATTCCTAAAATCCGCTTCAGGCTTTTTCATCCATTAGTTTTCCATTTTGCAAACTAAGGCAGTAAGTCAGGAGGGCAACAAGTCAATTCACCTTCCTCTTCACTTTTACTCATCTCATCACTCTCCATATATCCTTTTATCCCCTCCTGGGCATTCCCAATATTTGAAGGATGGGTTGGAATAGATATTGTTTATTTTCTCCTTCAACCAACAACTCATCTCTCATATTATTTCCATATATCCTGGCAATATTAATTCCGCCTTGCGTCCTCCTCCACCTTCCACAACTTGCATAAGCTTGTCCCACAGGAATCCCTGAAATTATTAACGGGATCTCTCTCTATGGTATTCCATAAGAAATTAGCATACAGATCCAACGGATTATTGGGTAGGACGGATGATAGATGCAGCCCAGAACTAATCAATAACCTTTTATGTAGAAAATAAGTTTTGCGGGCAAATCATTTCTTTGAAAATGCAAACTATTCCCTTCTCTTATTTTACTCCGAGGAGCGTGCAGTCTGATGAGAGAAGAATCCTGAGTACAATTCGTAGAGCTTTAGACAAGAAGCGCCAAGGAGCATATGAAATCAAATTGCGTAATTCTGTTGACAGCGATGGCAGATTTCGCGATAACTTGCCAAGACAAGGCGAGGAATACCCATTATTTCCAACTTAAATTCCCAGAGAATGTCAAAGAAGGGATATAATATCCTATTAGTTTCCTTATCCGCCCTTCATCATATCAGAATCATCAAATATGACAACCGTCTAAAACGTTTTACCAGAAATGGTAATTCCGCCTTCCAAACCTAAAGAAGCGTTATGAGGAAAAGTGCTTAGGAATAATTCACCATCTTATCAATAATAATAACTAGAATTCAAGTAAATAAGTGTGAATCGCAGTACACTCAATAGCTTCTCGCTTCTAATGACAGAAATTACATCCACGCTTCAAGTCATCCTATGAAGCGTAATAAGTCTCCATAGTGTTGTGCCTAATGACCCTCCGGATATTTGAACAATTTTTCAACAGAAAGCTCCCCAGTCAAAGCTAACATTCTTCAAAGTAGGCCATAACAGATTGACAGAATTATAGAAATTAAGGAACGATAGCTTCCTTTGATAGCTTCTTTTAAGGATTCAATTCAGATAATTAAATGTTTGCTTATCCTTCGTCGATTTGTACACAAGAATTTGTCTGCTGGCGCCTTGAGTTGAATTTATACTCGACGTTGTATCCCCTAGCCTTGACCGTTATCTTATTTTTTTGCTGTAGGAATCCTGTCAAGAATTCCGTAAGAATTAACAGGGAGTGGCTTTACCAATAAGCCTTCCAATTTGCCATACATCCGCATATTCATGGGTGTGCCCAACGGTCAAACGTTCTAAACGCTAAAAGCTTCATAACTTTTTCTCTAGCGTCTGCTGTATCACAGCACGGATTCACCGTTTTAATTTTCGCTAAAATCATCATTTCTTCCAGTTGTACGTTCCCTCCACGTCCACTTTGTCAACTAGCGCACGATTCTCTTTCTCCTCCACCCTAAACGCTAGTGACAAATGACTAGGAGTCAAGGACGAGATTTTCTGGATTTAGCTCAACTATATAAACTACCATGTTCCTTCAATCATACTCAAGCCCTTCTGGGCCCTGCTGACGCTTGTGTTAAATCACAAGAGAGGATTATTTAAGACAGGAAAATCTCCACAGCGCTTTTCCTTTCTCCATCGTCCCTCTGTAGCTCCCAGATGCGCCATTGTAAATCTGACGTTTGATGGACAACTCGGAGCGTTTATCCTTCTTCAGTCCTCCATTTAACTCTTCTCAAAATATTCGCTAATGCACGTAGTGGACACAGCCTTTTCCATGTGCTAAATTAATCTATCGCGCACAATTTCCCAACACACACGAGCGCATCCCTCCCAAACGAAAATCCCGCTTACTGTCTTCCGATGTTATGAACAAATAGTAAATAATTGAGAAATAACACAGAATCAAACCTTCCGTCTTACGTATCAAGACAATTCAACATACAACATCCTCAGCTCTATTGTCAAGCAAGGATTAAGATTAATAGTTATCGCCCAAGACGCAACCTTGTACCTCCAGCACCAGCTGGTCCTTAGCCTTAGTTTCCTAGTCCACGAGCCACTGGCTCATACCCCGCTATGTGCCTTTCAAGCTTGTCTCTCCTAAACTCTTCCCGTCCTTAAACTTGCTTTAGAAAAGCAATTTACACGCTCCAAAATTAAGAGCGATCAAGGCAACAACGGTTGAAAAGCACGAAACAAGCATCACAAGAGTTTCCCAATGTACACACATTCCCTTGGAGAGCAGTTTAGCTCTTTCCAAGAAACGAAACTAATTTTACCCAAGAGAAAGCACGTATCCAGCTTGAAAAATCGTATTCAAGCTCCAGCTTCAAAAGCAAGCTGAGCAAGTGGAAAGTAGCTCACACTTTTAGGCTACTTCCCGAGACAAATAAAAATTACAACTTATTAGTTCCTTCATTTCACGTCTCCAGAGATTTAACAAAGCTGGAGAAAGCTGTCGTCTTAATGCCACGTGTTGGAGGCATGTCTAGCAGTATAGCAGAGCATCCCTAGGATAGTACACGTATATTCTTCTTGATACAGCTCTTGATTATGGGTTATACAAGCTTATGCTCTTCATGTGCTCAGATTCCTCAAATCTTTAATTAATTGATTCGAGTCGCTTGTGTGACAGAAAATTTTTGTAGTCGAATACTTTGCCATCCCGTATTCCTGGTTCTTACCTCAGCTAACGGCTACAGCGGTTCCAAATAATCCTACCGCATCAAGGAAAAAGGTACCCTAAAGCATAAAGACTAGTCTGAGTCTGAAGGCATGTTAACTCCTCCGAATTTTATACACCGCAACGATTCACAAAACAGTATTTTCCTCGACTCCAGGGCGAGTAGACATTGAAGAGAGAAAGTCAAGAGAGCAAGAATTCTGTTAAATCGATTAGCAGACCTCCTCAACTTTTGTTGCGAATTCAAAGCCGGTCTTGCGAATTTCCAGAACACTCTTTTCCAACCCTCCTCTCCGATCCTCTTCTAAATGGGTCTGCGTGTTTTACAGTCAAGATCGTAGAGAGGAGGAGGACAAGCGATAAACTCTCCCGTCAGTCAACACAGTTCCACCGCATACATCTCAAGGGTTTATTATGCTCTTGAACTTGTCCTCTCGAAGTTTTTGTCTCTTTCCTCCCTCTCATCAATCCTCTAGCCAACAGTCCTCTCTCCCCGAATTCCGACCCTCTCTTCGTAAAGGAGAGCCCTTCTAAAAGCTGGAACGGAGTCAACAAATCGATTATCTTGCACGGCTATTTTATTTTATCGCCATTTTTCAGCGTCACTCATGAAATTAGTGGTCCAGGCTAGCATATATGTCTACAACCGATTTTGCACAATTTCTAAACTTTCTACTCGCTCCTGCTTGAAGCCAGAGAAAGTTTATAGCATAGGCTATAAACTTTGTGCGGTTGATCACAGACAACTTTTTCGAAGGAAAACTATATCTTCGTGTCCAGGAATAGGCACAGCTTTTCACCATCGCTTCACCCAGCGGGCCTTACCTCTTGCAGTGTCTGCTGATCTGCTGTCTACCGACTTTCATACAATTGACTTCAAGCTGCTGCTGTACTCAAGACGGACCTGCTTTGATACCCTGCTTATTTTAAATACAAAGTCGCGTAATTATTGCGAAAATTTCTGAATTTTCGACCCTAAATAGGAAGTAATTATAGCTGCATTCGTGGAAACCGTATTGCAAGCTTGTTGCGAAACTTTATGAGATTTCGCTTGCGAAAATCCCTCAACTCATCCCTTTCCAATCTCTAGTAGTATATATAACTTCAAGGCGACTTGGTGGCTCTTGTTCCTCCCGAAGATTCTGCGTTTCAGCTTCATCTCTTGTGAAATTGTAAATTATTGCACAAGATTTTCTCGGGTGAAGAAGAAATCCCCGGGTAGTTTACGCAATAGAGACGACAACCTTAAGATAAAACTGAAACCTCCGAAACTGCGTTTCGGATTTTACATATCCAAGGATTATTTAGCATTTCTAGCCGCCTTCTGCGGTGGCTCACTCCAGAGCTACCCTAATACAGCAATATACTGTGACCCGGATTCGGATCCAGTTCCTGTGTCTCTTCTCCCTGGCAACATGGGCTTATTCCTAGTTTCCTTATTCAAAATCCTCAAAGAAAATGAAAAGAGACATGTCGTCCTGTAAGAAGCTTTACATGAATTTATGTTGCCCCACCACACCCCTCTCCCCTCAACCTTGCCCCTTCTTCTTTCCAGCTAATACCCGCTCTTCCTCTTTCTCTTGTTTCTTGAATACCATAAGCTGATTTCGAGGACAAATTTTCAAGCATCTTGTACAAAATTTTAGCTCTTTTTTTCCTACGAGAACCATACTTTCCTCCACCGTCATCTTTTGCGTCTCTTCTTGCCTAAGATCTTTGTAAACAAAAAACTCGTACCCTACGACCTAAGCCCATTACGTCTCATACATGGAAGCCAAATTGCGACACGTTGCCTCGTTTCCATCTTAAAATTGAAAGACAACAACACAAGCCTCCGCTCTTTTTCCATTATTTTCTCCGTTTCAAAACTGTTAGTGTATATGGTAACCTCATGGCATCGGTTTCATTTTACAATTTACTTTCAAGCGTGTTTTCGCTAGCGAATCAATCAATTTCTTGTAAGCATCAACCTAGCCTAGGCTCATATAATCCTGCGAATTCTACTGAATCCTCAAAACCAATACTCTTTGTAGCTCTCTAAAGAGTATTTACTCTTTAGAGAGCTACAATATTGTTCACTAGTCAGTAAGCTGCACATGTAAAACAACTTTTTTTCTGCGTTTTTAGAAAACATTTCGCACATATTTACCTACACTGCCGCGCAAATCCGCAACGCAATAGAAATTTGAAACCACCAGCATCAAGTAAATTGATATCAATTACTTCAAACGTTTCTAAATCCTTGGCTAAAGTTCTGGGATTAACTTTTGATAGCAATGCCACTCACACAAAGCCTACGTTTGCGATATTTTGCAATTTTACGGCTTCGCAACCCATCCAAATTAATGCAGGTTTTTAATGTTGATGGAAGACAAAAAAAATCCTGTTAAGTGCTTTAGTTCTGAGCCTGTTTTCACAAATGTTTTTCAGACAACATTTTAACCGGAGACAACTTTAGAAAATGATTCCGAAACGGTGGCTTACTAAATATCACTTCTGCTTCTGTATGTCTCTGTTCTCCATTAACTGTCTCGAGGAGTTTTGCTCTTGTTTCAACATAATCCTGGTACTTTGATGCATTTGCAACTCTTTTGAATAATTTTCAAATCATATCAGAGCTTTTAAAAGAACCTTTCCAAGCGTGACAACTGTAGTAAAAGCTTTTGTGCCCGTGTTTCTCATTTTTGCTAAGCTGGAACTCTAGAGCCGGAGCAGAGACAATAGCACATCATGCAGATTGCAGATGCACAAGTCAAACCATAAGCATGTGTTCCTGAGCTTTATGGGAATTCATCCTCCCATTCCCTCCTAGCCTAGTGCTGAAGGAGAAAGTATCCTAGAAAGAAAAGACCATGGGAAAATAATTTTCAAAGACTTTTTTTTGCTGAGTCAGAAAAAAAATTTAGTCTGCAAAATTACTCTGCAAATTCTCCAGGATGCATCATCAGCACATCAATTTTTCCGTCCCTGAAATTTTTCTCTTCCAATGTCCCTTTACCCCACCCCCTCCAGCTTATGCTACATTGAGCTATCTTGTAATAGCTGGTGAGGTGCTTCTCCGTAACTTTTTTCTATTCCTGCGAGCTGTCTCTGTCCCAATCTGGGAATCTGCCATCTGTCAGCACTCATTCTTTTTCCTTTGTCTCCTTTGATTTCAGCAAATTGCTTACGCCATATTATCCCCGCCTATCTCATTCTAATATTCACAGGGCTTTCACTCTACCATTTGATATGAATTCTCCGTGCTTAATCTTATTGGTCTTCCATTACTAAAGGTGATTGCAAGACTCGGATTATATTTTGCCCAACCCAGAGGCCATTCCTCTTAAATATTACAGGCAAAAGAGACTCGTAAACCCAATATCTTACACATAAAACAACAAAAAGAAGAGAGTATCACAAAATTGCCAATACAGTTTTCGCGAAAAATATATTAAATTTGTTTATTTTCATCACGAGATTATGCAAATTCTTAAGATTGCCTTTTCTCGGCTAAAACAAAGAAGGAAGAGCAGGAGCACAAACCTTTCCATCCTATCATCTTCCGCTTCGGAACTTGTAGGAAGTCCCGCAATCAGAACCACGACTTATTTGCAACTCCCTCCTAGATTTTCATATTGTTTTTCTTCCCAAGAGTAAAATAAGGCTTTCCTAGATTGCTTTTCATCAAAATCCGTGCATCTCCCTCCCAGCCTCGTGGTCTTAAGTTTGCCTCCGTATAGAATCTGATTGAGCACTCAAAATTAATCTCAAAATCGTCTTACTACAGAAGCTAACAAAACAAAATGTGACAAACCAGACCCAGGCAAAATCTTCTCCCAAATAGTTATTTTCCCCCTTTCGGCTTTGCACTGTGTTTCCTTTGAATCCAAAATCTTACAGCTTTTACTCCAAAGCCTATCGGCCTCAAGTCTTAGCTCACGGGGTCCAGGGTTAGTATTTACCTTTGATTACCTATGAAAACCTTCAAAATTTCTTAGACTCAATTCCGCCCAAGGCGTTCTTTAAAATAACGGCCACAGATTCAATTAAGGTGGGCTCAACCAGACTCAAGATAGGCGTAGGGCGAAGCGGAGGCGTTTTTTAGTTCCAACCAGAGAGCCGTTTCTCTTTGGAGAATAAGACGTGATGATCATGATTCTTTACCGCCGCGTAATAAGATGTAAGCAAGAAGAATTGATGGCCAAATAAGTATGTAGCTTCAGTAGCTCCGTAGCGCTCCAGCGTACACTCACTTGTTTTTCAAGCAAGTTTTTTCATCCTCTCACTTCTCTAACGCTGTTGAATCAAGAGAACCCCATGGAAAAAACTCTGGAAACATCTAAAGAAAAAGCCGAGATTTAAGCTAACCGAAAAAATCCTTAAACCCGCTCTCCCTATCTCTTTTATGAATCTAAGGATATTTCACCCTATTTTCATAATTAGATTTATACTACTAAGGAGCGAAGCGAATAAATCATAGTTTTCTCCACCCTGCGTATACCAGATCTTTACCTCGAAGAGCTTATAAATATACCAGAAGTTCAGAGTAGAGCATCTTTTAATTTTACGGAGAGCATGAAAACATCCTAACGTTTCATCCATTATAAGATGCATATTACTTCCTTCCTTGTATACCAGCTAGCATCAGCAGTAATCCAAGAGGAAAAGGTGAAGAAACAATATTCTCCAGCCAAGTAGGGCTGCAGTTGGGAGCGGAGGATAAAAGACGGTATAAAGAAGAAGAGAAAAAAATCTCTAAACTCTACAAAGTAGACTACATGATCGTCGCCTCTTCCCCAATCTTAATAATAGGAGGTAAGGTTGGGTTAGAGAGAGAGAGCAGGTGCGTCTGCCGTTATTTTACCTTACATGGAGCGGAATACACCTTTAATCAACTAACTCCAAGGATGATCCAAGCCAAGCAACTGGGAGCCTGAGAGGAGCCTCAGGTGAAGCAAGCGGGAGGCTGGGGAGGCAAGAGCAATATTATTAAAAACAAAATACATGTAGGAAATACATATAACAAAACGGTTCGATGCGAAGGTGGCAGTCAAACAGTCAAACCGATGAACCGTTCAGGCAGTTAGGTTCTTCCGTCCCAGTGTTTTTTCAAACATCCCTTGCATCTAGCTTTTCCTTCTAAGATTTGACCTTATTCGTATTCAAGCTATTGAAACAGGTCCAGCTGTTCTAAATGAACTGTGGTCCTACGGTGGGGCAACGAAAGTCCTACCTTTTACTTTATACTAATCCTCATTTAATGTCAATTATTTAACTGCTCATATTCTTTCCTACTAAAAACTATCAGTCCTTGGGCAATATTCAAGTAATTGCGTGGGAGAGACTTCCGGTTTCTTAAATGTACGCTATGATTCCGAAAATATAGCCCATAATTGACATATCTATAGATTGTAAAAACATAGTAAATGTCGAATATCTTTCCCTTACCCTTTTGTCTGCTCCTTCTTCTTCATATTCTTGGAAAGACTAATTTGCTGATTTTCCGCAAACCAGAAGGGAATTATATTCTCTTCCAGAGAAGTCACCCTTAGAGATATTTCCATCATCTTCAAAGGTATAAGGAAATTTCCGTAGAACCAAAATGTCGCTTGCGGGGGTGAAACAATATGAAACAGACGGCAAATTAGAAGATAGACCATAGGAAATTATTCGTGCAACTGCTCACAAGAAAGGAAATTATTTCACAAGCTTCAAAGATGAAAGAAAGCCCTAAAGGGGAAGAAGTCGGAGAAAGTAGTTTCTAAAGTAGGATGATATAGACGTGGGATAGATTCTTCAACTCCTGGAATAGTTCCTTATGATGAAAACAATGAGAATATGACATTACCTCCGAGAATGAGAAAATTCGCAAAAAACCATCTCCAGCCAAAGGAAAGATTGAAAGTTGTGGGTGTTAAAAGAAATAAGTTAGGGTAGGTAGAGCAGAGCGGAAATATGAATCCAGTGAGAGACACTTTCCAAGGCACAGTCAAGCAGGAAATGTAAGTGGGTGGAAAATTTAATTTCGCGTGAAAAAGGTGTAAATCACTGAGGAAATAGAACCTTTCGCAGTTCTTCCTCATGTCTCCAATTCCATTGCAAAAGGTCAAAAGAGTTAAAATAAATCAAATATAGATTTAAGCCGCAAAATATTCCGAAAAATGAGCCACCAATCTTTGAATCCGTAAGAGCAAAATCCCAGAATGATACAGTTGTATTTCCTCCTTGGGAGACATTGAATAACCCCGCTGCAAATCATTAAAGCGATTTAAATTTTAGCGGAAATTAGTAAACCACTATGCTTGAGTTACATAAGTACAGGATATTGGAGTAGAAGCAACTCAAGGAAAAGGTTTTCTGCATTAATACACGCATCTTTAAGTATGTGCATCATCCGCTCCCACATCTTTACGTTTTTACCGGTTTGAAGAACAGGCAAAACGATTACTCATCCGAATAAGACAGAATACCCGGGAATTTAATTGCTGCGAAGCATTCGATAGGGTAGGGACGTGTATGATTTTATTGATTCCCTCCTTCCCCATTAATTCATACTTATCGGATTTACTCGTTCTGAATTCCAATGCGCAATCCTCCTATTTCTTCAACCCATAAATCAAAATCCGACTACAGCTAAACTAGAATCTTCCTACATGAGCCTATAACGTCATTTGCCATAGAACGTTATCATTCTGTGCGCTTTCCTTTACCAATCCCCTCCTTTTCTCCCATCCACTGTCCAGCAGCAATAGCAACCACGTTTCCCCAAAAATTATGACCGTAAGAATTAAATCTCTGCAAATTGGCCCTTAGAATTTTAGTAGCGGGCATTAAATCCGTAGCACGCTCCTACTACCCTGTCCGCCAAAATCTTTCCAGATAGTGTCTCCCAGTATTCTTAATGGCCAATTTAGATGCATTGAGGATAAACCCGTGTGAATTATCCTCCCGACCTTCACGTATTTTATACCTGCACCTCGGTTCGAACCCCTGCCCAGCTCAGCCTATCCCTGTCTTTCCTCTCACTCCCCAGAAGACTGATGGACGAGCTGCACTTTCACAAAGCAATAAGAGGATTCGCGGATATAATCTTAAGCAATTTCCTCTGTCCAACTTTACCCATTCCAGAAATCCAGTCCACCTCTTTCTCCAACATAATAATTTAGTAGCATCAACTACGAGCCTCGTAAATTGCATCTAATGCCTTAAATTCTCTTTCTATTTTACCGAGCCTCCCAGCTTTCTACTTTTACCCGCCCTAGCCTTCTTCACTACCCCTCCTGCCTCCCGACCCGGGTAATAGGATTCACAATGAACCCGCCTTCCTTCCAACCCTTGACCTTCAACTGCCCTTCCCCTGAATCTTTCCAACCGGACTTACCTACCCTAAAAACTAGAATCTACCTCTATTCTACCTGTGTCTCCGAGATGTAGTTTAATTGACAACACGTGAAAATTTATAGCTTTCCAAGTAATTCTAGAAGCAGTTTCGCAGAAATCCCCATTAAGTATTTCACACACGTGTCTTTAGCCATTCCGGTATATTTTTCCACTAGCGAGAGAATTCCCGCTCGCACAAACCATTTCCTGTCATAGTAAAAGAATCCTGCCCTTGAAACTTCCCTTGAAAAGTTTCCAATTCAGGTGTACATATCACCAGGAGAGATTAAATAGAAACAGCATCTTATCAATAACGTTTTACTAAAACAATTCTTGTAATATGTAGAATTTAAGCCTGTCGTCCATGTAATTTGTAATTGTCTTTTGTTCTTCAAGGACATCTTTTTCATATTTACCTGGTAAATTATAACGCGCAAGCTGCTAATATTCTCAAGTTGATAGCTGGAAACGGATCGATGATAGAGCAAATTCCTATCGCGTGAACCATTACCTTGTCTTCCTAAAACTTTTACACAACGAATTTCCCTCCTCGTTCGTTTACGTTATCACCAGCCTAGCATAACACAAAAGTTACCGTTCCATAGGACAACCTAGAGGTTCCAGAAGAGTATTGATGGGATGACAAGCTGAAGCGATTTTAATTATTCATACGTTCCTCTTTCCCTTCCGACTTGCCTTCTTCATATAATGGTTCCTCCTGCGGACGCTACACTTCCAGAGAACTCCAATCATCAAAAGTTCCTCTATGAAACTCAATAAACTTCCCTCGCCACTTAACTCTTTCTCATACCTCAATAATATTTGTCAGAGCAAGCCCTTGCTGTAGTACAGTATACATAACCGTGTGTGTCTTAGCGGTCAATATAGAGGACTCCGTTCCGACTCTTATGTTCACCTTGCACCTGGAGAGGCAGTTAAGGCAGTT
Source organism: Sminthurides aquaticus (assembly GCA_906901655.1). NCBI lineage: Eukaryota > Metazoa > Arthropoda > Collembola > Symphypleona > Sminthurididae > Sminthurides > Sminthurides aquaticus. Next base: position 669,389 of record CAJQTT010000007.1, read on the forward strand.
ACTGAGTTGAGAAGAGGCTCTTTATAGGGTGGAGTAAATTTTCTTTTGTCATTCCCGCTCTCAGCCAGGTAATCGAGAGGAATAATTTATGCATCGGAATGTATTTTCCCTTCGTTTGGCTTACCCGGGGAATATTGAAACGGTTCGAGTTGGTTCTGAGGGCTCATATGAAGGAATGCTGAACGAGGGACGGATTCCGTTCTGCCAAGACATGTATTCTTCATTGTTATGCTTGTCATTGAAATATCCATTGCTGTCCTTAATTGCAATAGGAAATAAGTCATTATGGATATGTGGATGTGGGCCAGGGACTCCAACTTCCTGGATTCCAGGCTCATTCTTTCAAAAGGTTTCCAGCTCTTGAGCTAAAACAGTGGAACCTCGCAATTCTCTGCGGCTATTCTTCTAAAACCACCCCTTAGAATTGTTCCCTCAAGCAATGTTTCGTGAGTTCTCCGCTTCAATGGAGAAAATTGAATTGTAAAATTCCTTGACTTCTTTCTTTGTGAGCTTAAACTTGCTCTGTTTTAAAATTGATGCAATAGCTAACGAAGCAACTAGAACATTGCGTGTTTTACCCGGGTAATTCACTCGGCTAAATAACCCCGAATAACTTTTCACAATTCCGGACGTTACGAAATCCTTGCGTGCTCATTTGGCAAGATTGGATTCTTTGCGGATAGTAAAATTCCAGTATTCCATGTTTTCCACGAAAACTAATCAGTTTAAACTGCTTGTAGAAACTCGGGTATTTATTGTAAGACACTTATTTTCCTCCTACTTTCTCCTCCTTTCCCTTTAAGTTTTTCATAACATCTTCCATGCTCCCCCCTCAATCCTCTTAATGTAGAATTAATTTAAAACCCAATTACTTAGCGCTAATTGACCCACTTCTTGGAGAAAGCAGTGAAAGTTAAGGTTTTATATTGTATGTTGGATAGAGTAAAGCTAACCAAAACATGCAACTTCACACAGCGAAAAACCGTTTATTGATTACCTCGCAAGACGTTAATACAGCCCCGTGCTTTATAAAACAAAATTATCAACGTATAAATAATTTAATTTTGCAAAATCGATTTTGCATAAACCTAAATCCCCTCGTAATCTTTTCTTACACATGGTTCATAATTGCTGCGAAATATGTAAAAACAAAGGCAATCACTTGATTAATCTTTAGCCAAAGTTTAAATAATCAACTTTCTCTTTGCTTTTTAATTACAGAAAATACAGCATAGCAGAGACAATGGAAACGATAACAAGTCACCGTTCCTCCTTTTCCTCTGCATCTGTCTCAGCTGGTGACAGCAGAAGAGGATCTTCTGCAGCCGACAAAATCCTGGTAAGCTATTCTTATAATGTTTATTAAGTTGTTGAACAGTTAGCAATTTTCTACTTCATCCAAGTTTCTAGTTTTAAGGCCTTTTATTTAACCACTACCCACTCCTTTCTTATTCTGCACTAATTAAGACGCATTAATTAATTACAAGCCCCAAGAAGAACAACGAATACCAAGATTAGATGTGCTTCAGACTTAATTAAGCGTATTAGTGGTTATGACAGCCTACCTCCTGCCACCACTTCTCAAGAACGCTCCTCCATTAGCAACTTCCTAGTCTCATGCCAGACTTGCTTGAGCATGACAGGCGTTGTTTTCTCCTGGATTATAAACTTTCTACGCTTTAGGTTATTTCATTGCATCCTTGGCATGAGAAGATATTTTATCCGTTCCATTTACCACTACCACCGCCCACTTAAAGTTAGAATATTGGCAAAATTGGAATTGCAAAATTAATTCATATGCCCTTGCTCCATCTCTTCCTCCACCTCCTTCTCCGCATTTATCGTGTCCTTGTTAGGCTCAATTTTACCCAATCTGTCCACAACTAACGTTGCGTTTGTGTTAACAATCAAAGCGTTGTCAGCTATTTTGAGGAGTAGATAGAATCCTAGAGAGCATGTGTAACCTTCGCTGGAAAATATAATACGGAGGTATTCTATCCAATTCGGTTTTAGCAGAATCGGAAGCTGTAACTCCACACGTATCTTCCATGGTAGACATTCGTTTGCGCTGATGAGCGTGTGGCAAAACTATGATTGAGGGAAAATTAGCTAGCAGAATTGGAAACCAGGTACCCTATAACGTCGTCAAGAGATAGGAAATAAATGCCATGCAACGGTGACCCGGGAGGCGTTATTTTACCCACTTTTCAACCGGATTACCTCCTCAAATTCCTTGGCTGTAGCTCAGAAAAGTCGTCATTCAATGAGGAATACGGGCACAAAGAGAAAATTGGGCTTCAATTGAAATTGTCTGGAAGATTACTCGCAACGTATTCCATCGGTCTTCCACTGCCTCCGTCATATGATCTCCATCTTATTTTTAAAGCGAGCACCCTCTTCTCTCGCTCCTTTCTCCCACAAGACGAAAGACTAATTGCCACTACGTTTTTCTGACTCCACTCTTCTCAAGTAACGATAACGACATAGGGAAAATAGTAATTGAGGCTTCCTCTTCCTCTACCTCACCCCGTGACCACACAGATTACTCCTCCAACCGCATCTTAGAGAATCATCAAAAGAGAAACCAAAATAAGAGAAGGTAAAAGTTCAAGAAAACTTCCCCCAACCTTTCTCCTTCCCCATCCAACTAACTGTATACTGAAAGCTGTTCATAAAATTAATAACACAGTAATCATAAGATTCAGAATCTTCCATCTTTTTCAATCCTCACATGCTGTGAAAATTATTCCGTCTCTTTGGAAATGCATGAATTGTGCAAATGTTTAAATTTCCCGGTGAAGAAAAAGAAGATATTAGAGGCAATTAACTAGGATTCAAGTGATTTTTATTTTTAACGAGCCAGTATTGTCAGTCTTCCTCAACGAAATGGAGATTGGACTACAGCTGTGTAAACTTTCTTTGAACTTTAAGTAAACTCCATACCGATCTGCAAAGAGTTTCGTCGATTTTTTGCATTTTTAATGCTTTTAAAAAGAATCCCATTCAGTCTAAATCCCATTGCTTTCTCAAAAGTAGTAGGTAGGTAGAAAGAAGCAACTGTGTCAATAAGAATATTTAAAAACATACGTCAATCCTCACATTGATAAAAGACAGTGCTAGGGAAATTAGTCCAGAGCAAGCACATCATACAACTTTCACTCCGCTTTCACCACTGCTTCAGCAAAATCTAAGGTCTTGAAAAAAATTCTCTTCATGCTGTTTTCTAAGGAACTATAAATTGCGTATAGCCAGAGAAAAGGAAACTGCCTAAAGCTCCCATTCGAAATCCAACTGAAGAAAGCAGACTCTATTGTAGCCATCCTCTTGGAGAAAGTGAAAGCTTGAGCAACCATGTTAGCACTTCCGCACGAAGAAAGTTCCACACTTTCTCTAACACTTTCGCATGGAATCCTGATTTACCCCCACAATAGAGAGGCCTCCTTTATCAATACTTCCGCACGAAACCCATAGACGCTGCTAACAGCATCTTCGGAGGTGAAAGTAGAACGACAGAACACAGTTCAGCACCGATAAATCCGAATTTTCTTTCGCCTAAAAAATTGCAACAATTCAACTTGTTTCTTTTAGCAATACACTTGGACATGAAATATTTGATTTCTCCATCACAAGTAATCCCTCTTTTTACCACAAGAAAAATGCGGTCCAGTAAAAAATATCTCCTCACCTGGCCTTCGCATTTTAACATCATATAGATAGATCCTTGAAAAACGGAACTATTTCGAGAAAATGTATTCCCAGTTGCCGTAACATCGAAACGGACGGTAGAAAATCAATTGCGTTTCGTATCCAACGTGAATACTTTTACCTCAATACTTTTACAGAACATCAATTTTGCTATCCCAACTCTCTCCAACGCAAAGAATAAGTTGGCAAAATTATCCTTTTATCAGTAGCACTTTCACCAGTAGCGTATTGCTCCACAGCAAATCAATAAATCTCACAAAAAAAGAAGAGTTAGAAAAATGGTTCACTAAATGTAACCAGATGTCAGGAGGAACGATGTACAATAATCCTGTTAGAAGCATAGATGAATTCACTCCATATTTATTCCAGGATAAATTGGATACATTCAGATTTGCTTCCACAATATTTATTCCTCAATCTGGGTCTCTTCGTGCTATCATCCATCCAGTTCACCACAGGGGTTATCTCCTTGGTTCATTTCCATTGATGTGCCAAAGGATACGTTAAATATTGCAAAATCTATTGAATACTTTTAGCAAAAGCTTCCTTGAACTGTATCAGATCTAGAACACAATAGGCTACCCTGAAGAGGTATTGCTTTTCGTATTAAAAATTATAATGAGCTGCTATTGTGAGGAGCAGTTGCGGTTTCATGATCATCTTGAGGTAGGTGGATGGATGTTCCAGGTTCAGCTAATTATTTTCGAGATCTCAAAGGAGAATATGAATGGTTGATGAATACAAAAGACTTATTTTATAGTGCAGTGCTGAAGCTATACCACTGATACTATTATCGTTTCCATTCGATGCTAAAAATTAATCGGAGTAGATTCCCCCTCATGATTAGCTGTACGTTTAGATTCATTGAATTCCGAAAGGATATTCGCTCTTGGCCTACCTTTTGTGCAAAATTTCCCAGTTTTGCGAATTCAGAAATTGCATAGATTCAGTATTTTAGAATTTGCGAAGGTTTTTTTTGCATGAGAAATTATTGGAGAAAATTCTCACATGCCCTTGAAATAAACATTAGCAGAATTTTCCAGTTTTTCCTCCAGCTTGCAAAAGATAAAAGCATAATTACTCAGGTCCTTTGAGACCAGCAGACGTTTGAGAGATCCTGACCTTGGTGAAGATGACAGGAGCGTCCGATGGGACACATCTCGGCTTGTAAAACTGCAACTGGAGAAGCTCAAAATTGTGCAGGATGGCAAGGACAATTAGCAGAGGCATCTTTCAAGTTTATTGACATTTGGCGCAAGAGTCCCTTTCATATACTGTTATAGCTATCAAGTTGGCCTTTCTGGAGTCCAAAAGCCTGAGCTGATGGAGAAAATCATGGCAGGATGGGTTGGAGAGATAATGTCTGCACAAGTAATGAATTTTTAGTCCTTGGATCGTGCTTGGGTATGTTTGGACTTGATTTTTATTTCATCCCTTGGGTGGTATGAGGAATGAGAATTACATGGACTCTTCCGAAAGAGATGGAAGCTTTGATGGTCTAAATCATGTTTTCTCTTCCATTCCACTTCCTCTTTCAATGTCTCCTAGCTTTCTCCAAGGCTCCTGACTTTCTCCCATTTCCATCCGTCCGCTCTCTCTGAAATATCAAATATAAGAATTGAGATAGCGCTTTCATAATACTCTCCATCCAAGGAGAATATGAGGTCAAGTGAGTTGCAGTCAAAGCCTTGTAGGTTTCTCTAAAAGCTAACGGAGAAAGTTACCTCGTGGGTGTACCAATAATATGAAGTCACAGGATTCCATTATTTACATCATCATGTTTTCATTCATAGCTGTCAAGAGCGCAGAGGGCGTAGGTTGCATCCGTAGCTACATTATATTAAACCCGCTTCTGACTTTCTCCTCGCTTCCACAGCTTTTTATTCACATATTTTCTTAACGAGATTGAAATAAGTTGCATTGAGAGTTGTTGAATTATGCAAGAGGGCGAAGAGAGAGTGAATTTGAGTGCAAGTATCTACATATCGACTTGTTTTCCAGGCCTTCCACTAGCACACCCGCCTTTGCCATAGGTAGGTGAAAGCATGTGCTTGAGCGTAGAGAAACTTTCTCTCTCAAAACCGTTTCCTCTTACAACCTTCACATGTGCTTTGGCATGGAGAAAGTCGGAATCGATCTCAAGTATGTGAAGGACTATGCCGTGTTGACCTAGAAAAGGGGATTGGTGGACGGATTGTGAATTTGGATAGAGAGAGTCAGAGAGGATGAGAGAGAGGTGGTGGAGAAAGCTTTCGGAGAAAGTCTCATCCCTATGTAGATCTCGGGTGTCCTGCATATTACATAGTAGTAGCTTTAGCTTTCTTCGCTCCTGCTACTTCCATACTTTCCTCTAATCTATCATTCCATGTGTCTCTCGGGATTTAATTCTCGCAGTATAAGTTTTTCTATTAGATTCTCAATGGATGTCCGCTAGATAGATTCCAAGTGACGTGTCTTGCTCGGATAAAAAGGAACAAGAACCTTTCCACCCTTTTCTTTCCCCCTTATTCTTACTCCACTTTGACTTCCATCTTACGATTACGTAAAGATTTTTTCTTTCTCTTCCTCATTGTCATTCTGAATGGGAAATGTGGAAAGGTAATGTGGAGAAAGTGGAGAGGTGGGAGGGGCATCCTAAGGGCGTTTATCCAGGTGTATGAGAGGAAAGATGATAGGAAAAGAGAATGATAGTGTGTAGCAAGAGCGAGACGGAAGGATGACGCAGACGAAATCGATTTAGATGGAAACAATTTTTCATTCTTCCTAATCTCCCACTCCCAACTTTTCTTCTGTCTCCTCCTCCCCTATGCATCTTTCCTAAGGATGGGAAGATGGACGGAAGGAGGATAAGCCTTTTCCTGGCATATTTTTTACATTTCTAGCATCAAACCTTAATGGATCCTTACTCGAGTTGTTCTATTATAATTCCCCGGATAAATTGCCTCGGGAGTGATGCTACTTTTAGACCTTAGCGTGCAGATATCCTTGCAAAACTAAAACCATGAAAGCTTCCGTATCACTTCAAAGTAGATCCTGCGGGTCGTAGAATAACGCTAAAGACTCCTGCATCTATTTTTCCCGTCTTGGACGCTTAGCCAGCTGTTTTCCGGCTCTCAGTGGGATTCCCAGCTACCCGCCTCAGTCCGTCTTATCATCCCAAGCGATTCTTGGTGGTCGAGCATGCGGGTCTCATCCGCATGCTGAGTGTCCCTATTGAGACTTGTAATTTTCGATTCTTGTCCCCATGCCGTGCCATTTTCTGATCTTCCATTCTGTTTTTCTATTTAACCAAAATTTCAAACTCTTCCGACATTCTCCTCACTGCAACACTTAACCAAAGTTTTTTCATATATATTACACTTTCTCCACCTACTTTCACACACATAAACTACAGCCACTGACCCCAGGTCACGATATCCCAATTCGCAGAGTTTATTTTAGCTCATAGAACTTTCTCCACTTTCTCTGTACCCCCGCGCTTGACCTACTATCTAGGATTTATAGTGCGGTTCATAGCAAACAGACAAAACTATCTGCGTCATAGTAGCATTTTCTCGGTCGCGTGCCGAGCATTTTCTCTATTTATATTTACCAATTTCATGTACGTTTCTAACTGTGGATGACACTGCCGTGGGAAAATAGACACAGGGGCTGAGGGAAGCAAAAGAGTGCGGGAAAGTAGCAAGTGATCGTAAAACAAGAAATGATTTACAAGTGAGCAGCAAAGATACGTCTGGGACTAGGATTTAATGGCTCCTCTTCCCATTTATGCTGGCTCTTGCTTTTTGTTAACGCGGGCCTTCTCCCTCCTTTGCTCCTTACCCGCTCATCTTGAAAAGCTCTGTACTTCTGTCCATCCGTATCCGTTTAGCTCAGCTGCATATACATTTTTGTATGATTCTGTAATACAGCTTTGCTTTCTCCTCCTGCGAATGCTTGTGTGAAGTATGTCATCTCCTCCAGAATTACTCCTTTAAAAGCTCCCTTGGCAAAAAGTAGAATCCAAAATCCAACTATTCCTAGCAAGTTGCTAGTAGCAACAGAACAGGAATGCTGTTTAACACCGGCCACTCCTACGTTGGGTTATTCGTTTATGCCCTTATTTTTTATGTGACTTCCATACTGCATACATTTTTCGTAGACCTGTCTGACCGCCTGTACACAAGCACCGCTCATTCATATGAGATGATGCTCAAGAGTGGACCATTGACTTGAGTGGAGAAAGTTCTATGGAATCAAAAATCCTGAGCTCTGTGTCGCATCCCGCCTCTTGTATCCACATTTTCTACTCTTTCCTTCCCTCCAAGTCCTATAAAACTCGAGAGGACATTGAAAAAAAGGTTTTTATACGCGTTAGTTACTGCGTTGAATGGGCCAGTTTTTTACTAAGAATTTCTATTAATGCCTCATCCCCGTACTCTTCCCCCTCTTCTTCAACTCTTCCAAGCGACTACAGACAGTATCCGACAAAGCCACTTGATTTCGGATCCAAGGAGAATACCCGCTTCAAAGGCGCCATACCCTGTCTTTCATGTTTCTACCCTTGGATTTGTATCTATAGCAACCCGGCCCTTTAGCTGGGCATGTTTCCTTACAGGCTCCAGCTCTTCCGAAGAAGGAAGAACCATAAAAGCATAGCGTGGAATCCATTTTAGTGCGTGTAAACTAGTTTGGGATTCAGGCGTGAAATTAAGGGCTTTCATTACATTCCACGAGGCATCCCTCTCAACGGAATCTGGGTTATTTCAATAACAATCCTTTGCGAAATCTCATCCGCTCCCATGCAGAGCCTCCCTTATCTCTTCCCAGTTAGCACTAAAACCGGTCCTTAGATTAAACGAAAATTTTAAAATGGGGTAATTGTCCTTGAGAACAAGGAAATTTTCCGTTTCCACGACCTCTGAAACAGGAATTCTCGTACCCACACTGTCTTCGATTGCACTGTAACAGACCAAGATCATGAGACGGGCGGAAATCATCCGGAAAATCCTTAAAACTCAAGGGTATTTTTAGACCTACCAAGGAATTGATTGAAATTCGTTTTCCCTTTGTCGTCCTAAAGCTGCCTTTCCAAAGCCTCGTGCTAAATTCTTTTGGAGTTTACCTTTCCCCTTCTCGGTATCCGTAATACGGAAGGAGATGTGTCATCAAATTTTATGAGGCGTGTGGACAGGGAAGAAGAACCGGGTATTAGGAGCATGGAAAGCAGTAACGCTACGCATCCTACACTCACTCGCACGGCTACATCTTGTCCGCCTAGAACAAGAGTTCAACTACTAGGCAGGGTAAAATCAAACTTTTACTATGCGTAACAAGTAGTAACGCTTTTCTCCAACATGTCAAGAAGAAGGCGGGCAGGAAGGGAAAAAGTATAGAGACAGATAGTTATTTCGAAACTTTTCCTCTAGGATTTTCCACAATTCACCTCCTTTCTCCACAACTTTTCCTCTTGTCTCTACGTATATATTGACCTTAAATACTGTGGAAATTGGACAGAGAGAATAAGAGAAAGTCTGTACGGAAAAGAGTATTTTCAAAGTGAAGACGCATGTAGAGAAATTATCCCTCGCTTCCCTTCCTCCTTTCTCTTTGTAATGGAAAGTTGTTGGGCGGAATGAAATGAATAGTTTGCTTCCGTATGTCTTAAGACGGCACTCTTCCAGTCCAGAGGGTTTTAACGTTTTTCCCGAAGAAAAGAATCTGTACCTTTCTCCCAGAGATTAAATGGGCGGAGGATATTCCAAGACCTACTTATTTTACAGACTTTCAGCTGGACCGTCTGAGGAAGAGAAAGTAGGAGAAAGCTGAGTGAAATGGGAAGAATTGTATCTATAATCTCGAGCTAAAAGAATCCGGAAGGACAGAAAGGATTGTCTCTTGATTCTACAGGCTGATAGGTGAGAAAGTAGAGCTGAGTTGTACTAGAGAATCTGAAGAATGGCTCAGATTTCTAGAATGCTGCCCATAAAACGTTAGCGCGGGATCACCGAGCAACGGCCTGATACGGTGAAAGTGAGGATAATTGCATAGACGTTGCTGTACTGAGAAAGCCCGGGGAATCCAAAGAGTGGAAGTGAAAGTGCTAGAAAAAGAATAAGAAAGCTATAATAAAGTAAAAGCCAGAGACGAATTGAATATCCTTGACATTTTTAGTCTCATACTTTTCCATCAATGTTATTTTTATTCTTCCTGGGGTGTGGTAGCTAACGTAGTCGCAGTAGCTTCCCTTTCACTTCCACCTCGCTTGCCTACGTGCTTTCCCTAGAGTAGCTTCGTTCCGGATTTACAAAGCCTGCCCATTCCAGCTCATACAGATTGTGGAATTTCAAGGTTAGGTGGAAGTGTAAGCCCTTGAAGCAAAAGAACCTCAGTTCCGTGCAACCCAGGAGAAAGTAGCAAAAGAGAGACGTGATCCACTTATGTAATTGATTCCAACGTTTAGATTTGTGCGTACAGCATTCGGATTTACAGGAGATGAGTTTGGTAATTTTCCGAAATGCTTTGTAATTGGAAATCTTCCCGTCGCTTTCCCTCTCGCTTCACCCTTTGACGCGCTCACAGTTCACAGTGAAGCGTCCGTCTCTTCACAGGTTAGAGCTTTAATTTCGCGTTTGTGGGCTAAACCTTTCCTTTAGTGGTTGCTCAATTTCCCTGCTTCCTAAACCAGAAGAACCAAATAGGGGCAAGGCTGTTAGTATGCTATGAGCAATGGCAAGCGGAAATCCCAGGAGAGGTGAGGGCTATTTGGCAAAGAAAAGCGAAAATACCCGGACTGGAGGAATGAACATGGAGCGAGAATTAAGATGCATTCTCTTCACTGCCAGGTTTGCAATCCCACTGGTGCCAGTAGCGAAATCAGCAACCTCTCTCTCTCTCTCTTTCTACACTCTATGGCAAATTTCCCTGGTGCATTCTTCATAGATTAAGGGATTGGAGAAAGCTAGAGAGAAATTCAGTGTTGGTTTAACTAAAGCCAGTTCTCTTGCAACTCAGTAGGAAGGAGCTATACTAACCAAACATCTGTTAGACACGTACGTTATGGAGAAAGTTACTTTTCCGATAGTTTCTCCAATAACGGCGAAACTAGAAACAGGACAGAGAGGCAAGGATGAAGTAGAGCGCAATAGAGTCTCAACTCCCATGTCTTAGGGGAGAGAAAGTTGAGAACATTGCCACTCCAATTTGTTCCTTGTATTACTAGGACTTGTGGCTCCGACTGATATAGCAAAAATTCGCTACACACCGCAAACAATAACCCGTTCTATCAAGTTCACAACTTTCATCACCCTCTTCCTCTACTTGGTTTTCCCTGTAGCTTATTGGATAAAAGAACTTCCTTTGAGGTAGCTAGCTAGCTAAACAGCCCGAAAATTCCTCCTAGCAACCCCTACAATTTCGCGACCCTTAACGGACTATGACCACTCTAGACCTTGGATATTATTATCACCCCCTCAACTTTCCCAAACTCTCTCAGAGGAAGCGGATTCAGAGAGATCTCATCAATTCTATATAGATGATCGCATTTCCTTTCATCTTCATAGCATTGGAACTCGGATACCAGAAGTTGGTAGTCCCACACAACAGTTCCGGTTACAATACAAACCATCCACCACCCCAATACCAGAATACTTTCCCTGCCTTTGGTCCCTCATCCTAACAGACTGAGAAATTCAAAGAGAACTCCGAATAGCTTCCTAGTGAACACTCCTCTCCAGATTTCGGATAAGCTGAGTAAGCAAGGGAAACAAAACTTCCATTTTACCTTGAACTCTTTGAAACTGTTGCTCCAAGGAATAACACCGAGGACAGGGAACGACGGAACAAGGGACGAGGATAATACAATCCTGTCTAACTGCTATGTAGCAGAATAAAATGAGGATGTGAAAGTTTTTCGAGGGGTTAAACGGTGTCCTCGCAGAATTCCTACTAGATACGGTCATATCCTGGGTTTTCTGCAACCTTTCTCTTCAATTCCTCTGTAGCGAGTTAACACATGTACCCAATTTTCCTTTATTCCTCCAAAAACGCTTCCAAGGACTCCTTGGAACTTTTTCAGCCTTGCCTTACCTTTGACAAAATTAGAATTATTGATATCCTTCATGGCGTATTAATTTGGAAGTCGATGATACGGTTGCACGGCAGACGTATTTAATATTTAAAACGTAAGGCAACCCCTAGTGTACACGTTCTTTGATCCTTCTTCCGAAAGTTAAAAAAGCAGAAAGTACGTACAAGTATAGTGCAAAGAGCCAATTTCCCTAGTACTCCAAACTTCACCTACTTCACTTTACTTTCTCCGTTAGGCATATAAGCTGATTTAAAAGTAATGAAAAACATGGACGGTTGTTGAATACTGGAGTGAGAAAAGGATCAACCGGAGAAATTAAGTGAGTGACAGTAAAGCTTTTCTTGAGCAGAAAGGGCTGATGGAATAAATTTTAATATTCCATTAAAAATTCACCACTTCATCTCTAGTCCACACTTCCCTTGGAATGGTATCATCATATAAAGATTTCTTTCACCAAATGCGATTTGTCTCTAATAATAATGTTGCTGATAAATGCCCTGCTATTTTCACGAGAGTGCTTTAAATTACTTCCGAGAGAGGCAGTAATTGATGGAAATTGAGGCACATTTGTGCGAAGAGTGTTTGCTAAAATTCGCTGCATTTTAGTGTAACATTTTAGTACAGTGTATGATTTATAAACTCATTTGTATTTTTCTTTGTATTTCCAGGGCCCTTCCCAGGATTTGTTTGAGTTACTGGAGAAACTCCAAAATAGTCGACTTGACGATCAGCGGTGTGTGCTGCCCTCTTACTTCAAACAGGTAAGCTTGTAGTTCAACGTTCCTAACTTTGTTCCAGGGTAGACGTAGTCTTGGTCCATCTCGTTAGGTGGCGCTCTCCGTCCCTCTTGAACGTGCAGAAGCTGTATTCAGCATAACGTTTAGGCTCATCCGTGCTGTTCCCTCCACGGATTGCTCCCCTTCTTCGTGCATACAGCTTCCGGTTTTTATCTCCTCTCTGCGGGAACCCTCCGTGTGATCTCTCATTCCGCATTTTAGCTCTCACGACGCCCTGGTTTATTTGAACTGGTTTTTATTATTTTCCCAATTCCGTCGTGCCCAACGTGCCCTTATTTCTTAAGCGTCATAGCGACTACTCTTTTAATTAACTTTTGAATTAGATTAATTAAAATTGTATCAATATAATTCAGGTTTTCATTTCATTAGTGTTATGGATGAATTAACCGGCTAGTCTTGACATAGTCTCAGGATTGTTTGACACGAGTAGGTAAATCAGTCTTTGATTTGAACCACAGGTGTTAATGAGTCGCTGACACAATTAACTGTGCTACCTGCTCGCTACACAGAGCTAACACTTTTGTTTACTGCCACTTTCTTCGGCTCAAAACTTGTTGCAATCCTGTTCTCTAATGTCGGTGATACTTTAATGTGCAATCTTGAAGAAGGTGTCTGCATTCTGACCTGCGAAATACCTAAAGCTGGCAAACTGAAATATAGAATTGCGAGATTAATGACCAATAGATCACCAGCACACGTTTGAATCCACTCTCAGCTTCACAGATTCATCTGGCTGACATGTTATTCCGAACCTGTCTGAGATTGACGGAAACTCTTCGCGGATTTCCATTACTAAGTGTCACATCGTCTAGAAAACATTGCATCTGTTGAACAAATGGCGAAAAGCTATTGCTAGACACCGTCAAAATATTCAATTCCATGTCAGAGGCAGGTGCTAGGCAAGAGAGGCTGAATTCCATTTTAGAAACAGCATTTGTCCACCGGTAACGAGTACATGACAAGGACAAGACGTGCTTACAGCTTGTCTTACTTGTCCAGGTGCTTGGAATGAATTCGTGTGTTGGTGACAGACGGGACAATGGCCACAGCCTCATGTTTCCACCGGATCTGACTTGCTTTATTCCTGCACTCCTATTGTAAATTCAGGATGGAGGGGCGTAGAAACGAGGGTTACGCGTAATGAATACAAAATCCTTTGGGATCTATGCCTTCCCGGCTTCTTAGAATTTCCCGCCTGGTTAACTCGCATCCGATTTGGGTGGGGCGTAAGAGATTCGAGGAGCATGACATTTTATAGCAAGGCAGACAAGAAAGAAGATTTTCTATGTATTTCCTCTGAATTTCCTTAAAACCAACCCAACCAACCTACTTTCCTCCCAAGTCCCATCACCAACTAAACAAGGAAGGGACCAATTGTCCTGAACGTGAGTAGTCATGGTGATGTTCTTCGATTCCGCACGTGGATTCCTATTTGAATTAGCCGAGCAAAATCAAATTCTTCCGGAATTAATAATAATCCAGGACTTAGAATCCTTCCCCACCGTCTTCCTATCTTCCTCTCGATAGTTATAGTTCATTTACTTGGAATCCTCTTCCAGATTTTTCTCCACGGATTTCCTCCATTCCCTCCTCTCATTCACCCCGTCCTGGAAATATTCTTGATGAACGTGCATTCGTTTCCTCCTCCCCATCTCTCACTCTCCAACAAACTCAGTTCCAGACCAACGAATTTTACAAATAACTTTCTTCCTCTGTGTCGCTTCTCTTCCCAGTAGCAAATTTCACTGTATGTTACAACATTGACAACTCTCAAGTTTTTACACTCTCGTCATACTAGAACTAGACGTCTGTAGGTAGAAGAGCATTTGTTTGTCAGTCTTGCAATTTCAAGTTTTTCTTATTTGCGAATAGACCATGATTTTATTTTTGAGTGACACGACAAACTAAGACTACATATCCACTTTCTCCTCTTAAAATTCCAATGGAGAAAGCTTCATATTACTCCTCGCTCGCTTAGCTGAATAGCAATAGCGATTCCCAGAATTTAGAAGTCTGCCTCCCAACCCAGGATTCTGTAGCTTTTAAATTCAGGAGGATGACAAACTAGAGATGAGGAGGAGAAAGCAGAAGAAGAATTCCAAGAGAAACAACTAGAGAAAAAAGCAACAGATTCAATAGCAAATGTGTAGAGAATATGAGGCATCAAATTGGATTCGTCAGTAAATATATATTTCTCAATATCCGTGAATGAAGTCACGTTTGAAAACATGCAAAACTTCTCATCCGCCCCGTCCCACTCAACCATTGGAGAAAGGAGATGAGCGTTTGAGAGGATTGAGAATACCCTGTCAGGGAATTAAGTGACGTGGATACAACTGATTCCTCTGGATTTTATTCAAACCAATATTGTTACATCAGTCTGTGGGAGTCATTTCTCCAACTCAATTCAAATTCCAGCTACTCCCAGTCCTTCTCTCTCTCAACCCGATCGTCTCTAGGGTGCAATTCCATGTAAACTACGATTTTGATGCCAGTCAACTCCCTTTCCATATAAATGAGCTTTGGTTGCAAATTCCCATCATGTTTTGTATATATTTTCACACAATCCGAGAAAATACACGCAAATCAGCCCATTTCTCCTGTCTACAATATATTGAACATAATTCTAGACTATTAAGAATATTAAAAAAAACTTTGAATTTTAAGGCTGATTCACGTAGAATCTGCATACTTTCTTAATTTTCTTTACCTACCTTTAACCTCACATGGTCCATCTTCAACATCTGTTTGCTGTCCAATGTAGAACACGGTCCAAATTATACAGGAAAAATTTGTCTGATACTTAAACGTACCTCTATTTTTGAAACAATATCCCACGGCTAGAAAATTTTCTTCCTGGTCCGCTGTGCCCAGCATGTTTTTCCTTTTTATCTGAATTTTCTCAAATATATTTGTATCATTCCTACTACCATCATAGCGGGAAATTTGCCATGACATGTGTAAATTTTCTCACATCATGTAAACTCATCTCATCATGTAACCTGAAAAAGTCAACAGGATTTTTCCCCCTGTACACGGCATTTCAGTTCTCGTATATGCAATTTTCTATTACGCGGGTAATTTTGATAGTAGGTGAGTTGCGAATTAATTCTTAGATACAGTATATATAGCTCAAAGTTTTTTTGCCCTGAACGCATCCAAATATACTAGCCCATGCAAAGCAACGTGCTCCGTAATTTCATTACTTCAAATACTTGCCGTAAGCTATTAAACAGAACGAGTTTGCAAATCTAGAAATACCTTTTATAACGGAAATAGAAAAGACAAGCCCTCCCTAGGCTTAATTGTTTTCTTTTAGCAAAAGTTTTCTCTTTGACTTTATCATACTTTATTTCTTTGGAAACAGAATTAATTTAATTTTTAACGCCTCCACAAAGTTTTGCAAAAACCTTTTGATGATTTATCTTATCCATAGAATCCCTCTGCCTGAATAAATAATGAAAGTAAATTCTCCAGATTAAACATGTCGAAATTCTAAATTAGTTTAACATCAATTTCAAAGTTCCCAACATAGGAGGAATCAAGGAGACAAAGTGAGTCAACTACCGCTTCTGACAGCTCTTTTACAACTTTTCCAAAACATTTTATAAATTCTCTTTGCAAATTTCTAGCAGGCGCAAGATCAAGAGGATTTTAAAGATTTAGAGAGATTAGAATTATTGTATAAATATAGAATTCGAATATTAGAAATTCATGAATACGGATTCCTAGAATTCAACCGAAAAAGCAAAAATACAAAAGCTTCTCTAAGCTACACATTTTACTTCAGAATTTTAGCATCTGCTCCTCCGCATCCCCAATTACTTCCTAGCTCTTTCCAAATAATCTGTGAAAAAATACCAGGTGGGAATTTACCAGCTGCAAAATTGCCCGCATGCGGGCGGGCAGCTGGATACACAAGCCCACCACCTCCCTCCTCATTTTCCAACCTACACCAACACATGTAAACCTTTCAGTTTAATTGATTGCTTTAGGGTATGACAATCTTTATATCCACTAGGATGCTTTCCTTTAAGCTCAGAGTATCAATTTCCGTTTTAGGAACCATTAGAAACCACTGCTAAAAGCCAGCAAAGCTTCTGCGTCCTCTGACGCTCAGCTTGGACTCTGCAATTTCCATCTCCTTTTACGCCGTTAGGGTAAAAAACAGAGAATAGCATGGTCTTTTTATTGCCAGCGCCCCCGTTGTTATTTTCAATTCCTCTTATTTTCCGGGTATTTTAATAGCTCACGTGGAAAGTGTGCACATTGTCTT
Source organism: Sminthurides aquaticus (assembly GCA_906901655.1). Taxonomy (NCBI): domain Eukaryota; kingdom Metazoa; phylum Arthropoda; class Collembola; order Symphypleona; family Sminthurididae; genus Sminthurides; species Sminthurides aquaticus. The sequence goes on from CAJQTT010000007.1 coordinate 686,235, forward strand.
TTCCAGACTTGTTAGCATTTGCTGTTTGAAATGGATTCTTTTTGGAACGCATTACTTGCTCCTCCAAAAATGAGATAGCAAAATCCCCGATTTTTTGCCCCAGCACAGCAACTGTATTACCGTCACAATCTCGCAATCATTAATTTTAGCATGGAGGAAATCTGTGATAGTTTCTTGTACCTACCAAATCAAGAGTGTATTATTCCGAGCTGAATTGAGTCAAAACGTTTTGTTTATGCACATGGCAATCCAGTCAAGCTAATAAAGCCAGGGGATACAAGAGCGAGGATTTATAGATTTTAGCACGTGTCTTCCGGTTTAAAACCCCATCAAGCCTCCACGTTTTCAACAAACCCACCCTCATCTTAATTTCTTCCCCCTCCCTCCACTCCAGAAACACTCCCACTCATACTTGATTGAGTTGAAGTAAACAAACATAACCTTTTCTTTATCCACGGATGCTTCTGGCTCTTTCACTGATCATTCGGAGCAACGCATGTCCCAAGTTTCAATTCATCCCTACAGGTTGAAGCTTATTTAAGTTCGGGATCAAATTTCCCATCGTAGCCGACCATGTACTCGCAAATAATTCAATTCAATTTGTCGAGCCAAAGTCGCAAAACTTACAGCATACCTTCAAGCCGCACAAGGGAACAACAAACTGTGTAGCGAATTCAATTTCAAACTTTTTCCCGCTTCGTCAAACTTTCCAAATTTGTATGAATGAATGAATTTTGAGGAGATGTTGTCTGTGAATAGTTGAATTTACCCCAAGTTGACGACCTGTAAAACAGGACAATGTATTCCCAGTTCCATCTCAGAACATTGCCCCATGGATGCGTAAAACTTGCTAAGGTTTAATAACAAAATTAGCAAGCACAGAATACGCAAACATACAACAGCACGGGTCGCATCTTTTCCCGAAAAGAGAGAGAGATGTCACCGAAAATGAAGTTGCGGAAGAAGGGTTGAATAAGAATTGTAATCATGAGGTTATGAACCCTCACGGATAATACAGGAGTGTCATACACCGTACATACGTTTACGCTGTATTATTATTTATACAGCATAGGGATTTTTCTGCACGCAGAAAATGCAAAGTTTCGTAACCAAAATTTGGTTGGCTGAGCCTAGGACTCGGCTATTATTAAGTGTATATCATCTCCTCCGCCTGGGAACTTGAGGAAGAAGAGGGTGGGATGATGATGAATCATGCAAATTGTGTACTCTATGATTTTGCGAATTTAAACGTCACGGAATCTCTTAAGATTGTGATGCGTGAAGGACCCGGTTGCACGCCTCAAGAGCAAATGTCAACTTGAGTGAAAAGGAAGCAGCGATTCCGTATAACAAGTCAACTTCCAGAATCCACAGATAGACAGGGACGGGGAGAGCCGGGCAATTTCTAAGCCTCGAGTTCTCACGAGCAATTCCATCCAAATGTCTTCTCGTCATCCCTCCCTATTCTTCTCCATCCTTAGCTTCTCTGGGTTTCTTCTCCTCTTTATTCTTTCCTCAAGTTGCCTGAATTCCTCAAGTTTTTTAAATTCTCTTCAGAGTTGTACACCATATGCCAGAGAAAATAATATTTCATTCAATGCTAACACATCACTCGCAGCGGTTATCCTAATCCTAATAAGAGGAAATTTTAGAATTTTTCATGGATTTAGGCGAAACGGTGTGTAAAATCTCTTCAAGTTCACAATTTCACAAAACAAGATCGCCTTTACACTAAGTGTAAAATTTCTTCATGTTTTACATGCCATGAATCCTTCGTAGCTGGAATCACTGGCCATTTGCATACTTATAACGCATACTTAATTCCAAAATCCCTAGTTTCATTATACGTGGATAAGCTATAGGAAGAAGAAGGAGGTGAGCAGAAGAGCAGTGAGCATAAGTTGAAAGTCCGAGAGAACGGGATCCACCGGATGGATAATAGAGTCGCTAAGAGTTCTCAAACTTGTTCATCTCCTTCTCATTCTTCCCAGATAATGGAGGAAAGATCCGAGAAGAGGCCAAGAAAGAGGGAGTACTTAAGTCTAATGATTATTAATGTGCGGAAGAGAGGCTCTTCTGAGGTAATTCAATGGCCGGGAAGCTTCAGAGAGAACCTCCACGGAAACCCATTCAAAATGCATAGAGGTATTAAAGGTGAAGTCCTGATGAAATTCATACAAGGACTAGAAAAGTGGATGCGGCGGGTAGCATGCTAAGGGGGCGACAAACAAGAAGATACTTGAAAGTGAGTTTAAGAGAGATTCAAAGAGAAAGATTGAATGCAGGGAAATTTTAGAAGATGTTTGATAATTTAATGTACCGCAGTCGCATCCTAGCATATTTCATGTGATTTTGGAACCATTTGCCAAATTTCTGAATTCAAAGACTCATTGCTATAATAAAAGGGAGCGCCAAATGCGAGTTGAGGAGGAAAAAATTCCATGTTTCGGGAAATACGAGAAAACGCCAAGGCATTAGCTCTTGTAGAAGATACCAGAGTGCGCTTAACAAAATGCCGAGTTCAAACGGAATCACTAATAGTACATAATTGATTAATTTACCTCGTTGATTGAAGTCAAAAAAGTGATGAGCTCAGAGTTTTTTGCACACTCTTTGCAAAACGTTTCCTCAATTTAGAATGAAGAAGCATATGCAGCTTTTGGAAACGGAAGTTTATAGCGGTTTGCGTTTTGTTAAACTGGAGCGGATTGCCGGTAAAAAAATTAAATTATTTTCTCTGCATGTGCATTAAACATTACTCTTTGTTTTCTTGCACATTAAAGACGAAATGAGGGAATGATTTCCGGAAGCGCGGTAGCAGGGGAGAAGCTTTTAATTTTTTAAGTTAGAGCATAGCAGAAATGTTTCCGAAGACACGGTATGAGAATTAGTTTCGCGGTTTCCGTTCGACATTTAGTTTTTAAAATTAGCGGTTATGCTCGTATAAAAATATAGCATGCAGGCTTATGTGGCATTCATCACATTTAAAAACACAATTAGGAGGGACCCTAGTTTGAATCATGGACGCATTTAAAAATACCCATTTACTTGGCAAGGGGGGATTAAATTAGAAACTTATTAGGATCATTCCTTATGTAGACCCAGCAGTTGCAAATTGCAATTTAATTTAGGAAAAGTATTGCAGAACTCTATTCATTGTCACAGCTAGCTTCTTTAGAGAAACAAAAATACCGCTCAGCGTGTTTTTTAAATTTAAATTTTTAAATTCAAAATTTTAAATTTAAATTTTTAAATTCAAAATTTGAAATTTAAATTTTTAAATTCAAAATTTTAAATTTAAATTTAAATTTTAAATTTAACAATTCAAAATTTCAAATTCAAATTTTTAAATTTTCCGCCAAAACTTCAAATTGCGGCTAAACGAAACGCGAGCGCCGAAAACCACTTGCACCACTACAATCTGCGCAACATTCTTGTCAACTAACCTTCATTTATCCAAAAAGTCCAAAAATGGACAATTTTGAGAAAAATCGAAAGACCCCTTTCGATTTTTTCCAAAATCATTGATTTTTGGACATTTTGATTTAACGGCAGATTCCGGACCAAAATGGTACGACGAGTTCAGAAACGAACACCGTTTTTGGCGCTGACGCCCCATGACTGAAATATGGACAAAAACCTGAATCAAAATGGCGAGAAATTTTAAAATTCCAGATCTTGATTTTCGTTTAGTAAATAGATACGGTTAGTTTTACCCATAGTCTAACCATGTATCGCATACTGTTCGTGCCATTTAAAGCGTGTCACATCGGCCATTAAAAAATCTTTATGCTATTTAAATGAAGTTATCTCCTCCCCTTTGACCATGCTAGCAAATTTCGCTCAGTTTCTCCCACCAAAGCTTGCTAACTTTTCCCCTTCTCTTCCTCCACAAGAACTGCATTTTTACAACCCCTGTTTGGTGTCCACAATACACCGTCGCGGTAGCAGACACCAGTTCAGAGGACCAACTTAGGCTTTTCCCTCTTCTAAAAGTTTGCAGAGGAGGATGAGTTGCAAAAATCCAAATTGTTTTCTCTCTCTCTCTTATTTCATTGAGCTCCTTCCTTGGACTCCCTGGTAAACGATAGAGGACATATTTGGCATATAAAGGAAGCGGAGAAGCCGGACAGTGTCCAACGTTGTCAGTTTCTCATGTAAGATGTGGGAAGAAAGTGATAGTTGTTGCGGATGGAGGAGTTGGCTAATTTGGGCGGGTCGAGAACGTGTTTACCTTGATGTCATTAAGGAAAGTGGAGCTTTTGTCGTGGACGGACATTGGACATGGACAGAGCATTGACTTGTCAGGATTCTTTTGATTCTTATATATTTTTCCAACGGCAGAGGAAGCATCTGAATTTTATTGTTGTTAGCGAAAAAAATACATTTCTCTCTTCACCGGGCTATCCTTCGCATATTCCTTATTGCCTACCCTCTCACTCTTCTTCGTATATAATTGTCTTGGATTTGGCCAAGTGCATTCCTTCATTCCTCCATTATTCCTCCCTCTGTCATCTTCTGGTATTGCTATAATATTCCCCATTTATTGCCACTTGAAAGCGAGGAATGAATTCCGACTATGAGACTCTTTCAGCTAGAAGATCCAACTATCCAACTTTATTATTCCAATCTCAAGGACTCCTGCGAAAAGCTGTTGACCTCTTTCAAGTTTAGCGGTTTCTTTGCTCAAAGTAGGAGCAGCGGGGGGAGTTGTCAATTTCCGAGTCTTCTTCTGCTTTTAGAACGTTATAGCCCCGTTTAATAACAAGCCTGCGGTTCGGTTGAAGAGAGGAGGTTATACCGTTGCCGGGTTCTTAACTTCTTAGGAAAGAACAGAACAGAGACGGTTGAATTCTACTCGTTCACGCGGGGGTTCCTGGAAACGGTTACCAATTTCCCTTCAATTTTCCCTGTATTTGTCAGGTAGGTATTCCTTTGAATTCTCCCGCTGAAAAATCATACGATCCAACTCTTCAAAGTTCTTACAAAGAATTATTTTCATAGTTGCCTGCTTTTTGGTAGGATGATACTATATTTCATTGTATCTTTCATCTTTATTAAACTGCAAAAATATGAGATTGCTCTGGAAAGCCTGCCCTCATGCATCCCTAATTGCTCCACTTCGACATGCCAATATTTGCGAAATTGGTAAATAAACCCACAGCGAAAGAGAGAAAATTAGCGAAATTTTCGCGAAATTCAAAAGGATGTGGTTAGTGGTGAGAATGCATTGAAACAAATTACTTTTAAGGATACTAAAAGCCATTAATCTTTAAAATAGTAAACCTTATTTCCAGCCAAACCTTTGAGTTATTTACTACAAGAAAAAGCACCAATTTAGTCAAAGGAAGGAGCGAGGAAATTAATCCAATTTGGTATCAAGAGGGTGAGGTAGATTTAGTTTGTCATGCCACGCAAGGAGTCAAACTGGCTGCAGAAGTTAGTTTCGGTGTAAAATTGGGAGGGGGCGCAGAGGAGTTAAAAGGCAGGATCTTTGACCGAGAAGCAAATAATGATTGATTCCCTTTAAAACCCGCCCCCAGCTTTAGGTTTTGATTGCGAAAGTGTTGGCAAAATTTAAACTAATTTCAAAATTGCCAAAAGGTGTAGCCCGCCGCGTGGGAGCTGGCTCAGTACAGACTAGCTTGACAAGTACACGAGTATTATGGCGTCAAGTTATTGAGGTTTTCCACAGCCTGGTGGGAATCAACTTGCAAGGAGCTCTGTAACTTTCATCAATTATTTTTCCTCCTGGAGTTCAATCTCCTTGCCTCTGGATCTCTTGATTCAATTATCCCGAACAAGAAAATATTATCGTACAGAATTGCAAAAGCTACCGGCAATGCGAAATACAACAAGTGAGAAAGAGAGAGCAGAAAGCCGAGAGAGAGAATAATGGAAAGATTATAACAAGTCATTTCGGAAACTGGTTTAACTAAAGCTTATTGATAAACACGGTCATAAATTAATGGAATTCAAATTTCCGTCTGCTTAATAATAATTCAATTGCTGTATTGTTTTCCTAAGAGGTTTCTCCACTTTTCTCGGCAGCGATAAAACCTGCAGCGTTCTTCCATGAACAGAAGGCAAATACAGCGCTTCCACCCATTCAATTAACATGCACTAAAGTGTTAAGCTCGCTCCTTCCTTTCGAACTAAACGCATTGACGCAAGCGTCAAGCTGAACCTCCAAGGGACATTATGAATCCAAATTCTCATTGATTTATGCTGCACTATTCGCGCGCGCGTCATATTCATAGTTCAAAACCCCCACCATTCAATTCCATTCAAACCTATTAGTTAAGGAGCTACAGGTGAAAATCATTACCGTGTTTACCCTCATACTCTTCACACTTTAGTTAGTTTGTTTCAAAAAGAAGCGTCGTCGCCCTAAGAAAACTTGTTCCTCCCTGCCTGTGATCCGCCTGACGCAGCAGCGACTCCACTTGAATCATGTTTTATTATCTCTTTCAAATTGTACAGTGTGTAAAAAGGCAGGGACTTGCTGGTGTCACAGAGAAAATCCGTCCGGCATAACAATTCATTTCTAGTAAGCGGAAAGAAGGTGAGGCGGTAAATCAAGTATAGGAAGAGAGATTCATCATTATTTTATGTAGCTTCCAGCCTGTGGATTCTGTAAATTGCATAGAGCTGCTGAATTAATGTGAAGAGAGGATGATAATTATTATAATTAACCATGTTTATGCAAATCCTATTCTCCAACATATTTAATTAATTTATCTTTTACTAATGCCGAGGGCAGTTTGAACATGACATCCTACCGACATCACACAGTACTTTACTTCATTCTCAGACTTTCAAGAAAAATCCAAGATTTATTATACGATCGATTATGTTAAATTACTTCTGCGTGCGCATTGTAACCGAGCGTGAGGAAGCGCGCTTTGGCTTTTAACAGCGCCGCGTAATTCGTGTGGTAGGAGGTGGAGCAGCGCCCAGGATGTAAAGAATAGCATGTGGCTTATTAGATGAGACAAGGAAATCGGTGAAAGCGGGAAATGGAGAGGGACATGGAATAGGAAATAGAAAAATAACGAGAGGGTGCGTGAGTAAGAGGATTTGTGTACATTTTTGCAATTTCTTGCCTATAGCTTTGCCAATTTTCATCTCTGATTCATAAATAAGAGAGTTTGCAAAAATTTGCGAAACGCCAAATTCACTATCCGTTGCACGGTCAATTATTGTAATATTTGGGAAGATCCTTAGCGGAATGATAATCAAAGGTGGGCCAGTAATGACTGCTAAAGACAAAGCAGTTGCGGTTTTGCATTGCAAATATCGTACTTTCAATTCAAGCATGCAAAATATCTGCAAAACTTCCTACCGACACAAGTGCGTAAACTAAAGAAAACTGCATTGCAATTCCGCCTGACAACTCGCAAAATTATTCCATCCGCATCATCCTTCTTCCTGGCAGTACATAGCTTCAATCTCAACAACCTCTTCCTCATTCTTGACGTAACCGTAATAATCGGAAACTAGATTAATTTTTTGCAAAAATATTGCACGCCGCCTACTTACTCCTCTCATTTTTCTGCAAAATTTAGATCATTCTTATCCAACGAGCTTCTTTAAATCTGATGACGGCACTCCTGTAATCTGATTTGCATGCAGTATGAAAATCCATCTTTGCACAGCCGGAGTGATGACGGCAAAGTTGCAAATCTAATCGGATTCGCATGCCTACAGCTGTATATTTACAGCATGGGGCGATGAGTTGATGGCAGACACGGTTGTCTATTTGAAGGTCTGCGGACATGTATTCGCTAATCCATGTTTATAACAGGTGTGAGGTTTGTTGGCTACTGTTAGCTGTTTACACTTTGATCAGCATGTCTCTACGTGCCTTGTAAGTTAACAACAGAGAACCCTTCAATAAGCTCAACTGGTAGTTTAATGTCAACACACGGTAAATCTAAAGCCTGACGGCTGGTAACAGCTTTTTCGCACACACATTTACATTGCTTATTCGTAAGCAAAATTCATCCTTGTCATATTACTTCCACGAGACAACCGCCTGATGCAAACCACCTTAAAACCCGCCTGCGGAATTACTATTCGCTTAAAAACAGAATAATTCATCATCTCCTTCTTACCTTTGAAACGCTTTTACTTTCTGCTACGAGTTAAGCAGCGAGAAGTGCGAATAACCTATAGTTGCCTCTCTTTGAAGGAGCCTCCACGCAAATATAACGCATAATCTCCCCTCATCCGAGAAAGTTGAGCTAAAATAATCCGGTTTTCAATTTTATTAATCTTGCTCAACTCCCTCCGCTCCGAGCGATGTCAGACTTTGTTAGATTGCATATACCTACATCATGTAAAATTTAAAAAATTGTAAACAAAATTATGCAACATTTTCTTTGCAGTCAGAAATTTTTTAAACCGCGCGAATATAAATAGCTTTTGAATTAATTTCTAGTCTCACCCCTGTTACAAAATTCCGGTAGGTTTTCATATCCTGATTCATAGAAGGAGCGACACACGCCAGAAGCTATGCAAATTTATGGTCATGCTTCTATTTGGCGAAATTAAAAATAGATGCAGAAAAAAATTACATGATTTTTACTTAACGCAGTATCTGTTTACGCAGCAGTTTATATTTGGAGAAGATTTTAAACGAGTACGGAATGTAATTAACTTGAAAGCAATATGGGCATGCATTTCACCCGCATAGAAATCATGCACAACGTTTCATGTCGTAACGCAGTGCATAATAAGCAAAGCAGCAGATAATTGAAATTACTTCCCCGTCCAACCAATCTTCTTGGCTAAGATAAAAACTTCATTGTCTTCTAAAGCAGTAGCGCATTGTTTTATGCTACCTTGTTGAACATTCCGAATACCTCTTGGGCGTTTTACGCGCACAATATGACGGAAGCGCCGCCACACGTCCTGGTGACTGACTGCACGCTCCTGCGGCGCAGCCTAGGCTTGTCTAACAAATTCTCTCAATACTTTATACCCAGCAGTAACCCAGCAGTACTTGCACTTTCCGTCATGAGTCTGAGAAACATGATGTTATTTTCCCCTAACTTGATGTAAATTTAATGTTGCACTGCAACCAAGATTGAATGCCAATCACTGACCATTACCCAACCGCACCAAGTCCTCTGGCCTAACCAAGAAATTTCGATTAGTTGATTCAAAAAAAGGAAAAAGGTATTTTACACTCAATCCTTGCAAGCAATTCAGCCTAATGCGTTTTAAAAGATTTAAATGTTTCTATTTTGAAATTTTAATTGAGTAAAAGGTCAAAGCCTCAACTGAACCAATGAACAAGTCAATTGAATTCCAAATTATGTTTTATCCAACTCAACTTTTTGGCTTCACTCATCCAATTCTCTCTGAGGCTATGAACTCAATCAAAGCTCAGTTCATTCTATAACCCAACTTTTTCAATTTAATCATCTTTGCATGTACTTACCTTTTCAAAATCGTAAATTTTCCCAAACTAATTTTAAACTTTTCCAAACGTGTCTATATTTAGTACCTTCAATGCTTAGGTTGCCTTGCAACTAGAATTTCCAAAACTCGAAGCATTTCCTTCCGGAAACTTTCGCAATATTTATCAATTTCTTCAATTTATACCTGCCTTATATTTGACCTCTCGGTCTCTGAACCCGGGATTCTCCGTAAAAGATCCATAGTTTACGTAATTAGCAATACTGGAAAGAATTCTAATTAATTTTAGGTTTGTAGCAAAAGTAAACACTTGAAATTTCATTTCCTCAACCGAGTAACATATACATGTATTCGCACCAAGCAAACACTGACTCAACCATATCCAAGCAACCAACGCTTATGTTAACGAATTCCCCTCAAATAAAGCTCTTAATTTCCTTCAATACTTTCCAATTAGTAATTACCTAATTTCCCGAGAAACTTTTCACACTCAGTCCTATAGAAATAGCAAGAGAATCAACAAACAGTCCTCCACTCTCTTTAGTTTATTTTCCTCTTCAGTTCTTCATCTTCTCCACTTGTCCTCCGTCCTAACAAGAGCAAGGCACAAAGGGCAACCATCACAGAGATACATTAATACACAGGGAATACACTCACTCACAACTTCATACTCAAAAGAGTTGTAGCAAAACTTTTCGCAAGTAATTAGCTCCAGCATTGTAATCAATAGACAACTCTCGTAACTTGATTTCCGGTTATTGGAATTCTCTCTTTTGATAATTTTATTTGCCGCTATACTTCTCACGTTAGTCCAGTTATGCTCATGTCAGTTATGTCGAGGTAACCGCCTTAGAAATACGAGTTTCTAGAATTCAGAGCACTACTACAGCGCAAACCCATCATCTCTCTTCACCTTTCTCCATACCTTCAACCTTAGGGCATTGGCAGTTGCCCCTTAAATTTTACGTAATACATCCTATCTCTTGGATTTGACCCGTGAATCGATAAACCAATAGCCGAATATTTTTGAAAAATCCGCTAGTGGTCCCAGGTTTTTGGTATGTTGTTTGCAATCCTTACGTTATTGAACAAAAATACGATTGCGGGAAGTTTAAAAAAGTGTTTTCCCGTAATTGCACAATCTTGCCGTGTCTGAGGTACACGCTTCAAATTATTCCCGCTCTTGGAATTTCGCCCATCTTCCCTCTCATGTATGCATAGCCATGAGTTTAAGATGCATCTTTTAAATTGTCAAGGTTTTCGCATCAGATTTGCACATTAGATACGGGTTATTAAATAATTTCCTCGCAAAAACTCGGTACTTGTACTCTTCTACCGAACACTGAACTACAGTTCATAAACTTTTTATCTCACAATTTCCTCTAACCTCAACAAGTTCTGCCTCCTCCTTCTCGAAAACCTGGCAAATTTTATCCGCGAAAGACTCGTCTTGCAAAAACTTGTAACATCATCTCGAGTTATTCCTGTTATTCAAAATTGCATAGCAAGAACAAATTCACCAATTTTCCACTTCCAAAACACTTCTCAAGCACCATCAGGCCAACCTCGATTATATATTTCAAAAGCATTATTGCTCACATAATAGGCCCTCATTTTCTTGTTATACACTCTTCGTGCTGTAATGATGAAATTACATTTCTTTTCCCCATATTGTCCCGGCAATTTCCAGCCTCCTCTTCAAACTTTTTTCAAACATCTTCTTGAGTATCTTAATCATCATCTTTGCGAATATTCGCACACACACGCAACTTACAACCCAATCCTGCCTTGTATCCCCTCATAGTCTGCCCGCACATGCCATTCCGCACTTGATGAGGTGCGAAATGTGAGCTTCCAAGTCACATAATCCTCTCTTTGTTATCTCATCTTAAATTCCAACTGCAGCATCCAAGACTTGGCTCAATATTGCTTGACTGGCGGAAGAAACCTAGAACAGCGTCCAGCGTCATCACAAGGGATAAACTCCGAACTCGAGACCCTGTTCCTTCATGAACAAACTACGTAGAAGAGAGAGATACTTTTAGCTGTGTGCTAAGTTGAAACTGCTAGTCATGGAGGAATAGGAATTACAAGAGAATCGTTCTTGATTGATGGGCGGTGGCGGCGGTTGTATGCAGAAGAGATGAAATAAGGATTTATCAAGCCTGTAACCCAGCATGAGGTGAAATACGGTTTGCGAAAATGGGACATCCGCCGTTAAAGCTTCCAAACCGCAACACAAAACGGCAACATAAGAGAAAGACTACAAGGAGTTTCCGTACAATAGCTCAGAGCTAGCAGAGGATAACGTGTGCTTAAATGCTTTTCTACGAACAAGATGAGATCCCAAAGCATCTATTAACATGCCAATAAATCCCCATAGTTTAATTAATTCTCCAAGCTTTATTGCTCTCCAAGGGATAAGCAAGAATAAGGTGGATAGGTGATAAGAAATCGGCAGAGTTAATTCCACCTCCCGAGCACCAGTAATTGAATTCTTTCCTCCTTTCATACATCCGCCAAAGTCCGCCCCACGGCGCTTTTATCCCTAAGGAGAAATTGCGAATAATCTTTAAATGATATTCTTTAAACGCTTCCCTTTAAAGCCGTTCTTCCTCCATCTCTGGATCTCTTTCTCAATTGGATTCCAATCCTTCTTCTTCGGAGATATCCTTGCAATCCTCTCATTCAGTGACTCAGTGTGTGTGATCCTTGCTCTATACTTTTCGTTCCGGTGTTCTACTTTACCTCTTGGGTTAATGTTACACCCTTGAATAATGTCGGTCAAATCTTTAAACTCAATGCGCTCTTCGGTTATATTCTGTGTATATATGCACTCCGCGCCAATCCTCGCTGTTCATTACAAAGGCCACGACTCTATGAATATAACAGCCGCGCTGCCAGCGCTCCACAAGATCGAGAAGAGAGCAGTGCGGCTACAGGATTGATTCAATGTAAAAATATATTTATTGAGGACATTAAATTCAGCGCAGCGCTCTCACTCCTCATCCCAACCCTTCCACGAACCATAATTTAAATAGGTACAGGGATAACGTGTGGTCAAATTTTTCTCGACTAAATTAGCCACAGTCTGTAGGAACATTCTTCGTTCTTTGACAAGCTCAGGGGATGTCGTGCGGTGCATGATTTCAATTACGCACAAATTCTTTTCCTGTAGGTCACACATTTTAAGGCTTGTTTTCATACCAAGGCCAACAGCAACACCGCTATTGTATCATATACTGCCAAGAAGTTTTTCTGATACCACCAGTGCAGCGCTCTCTGTCTGCAAAGCCTTAAAAAGTCCGCAACCATGAAATAATCAACTCCAACATTACATTATAACCAACTGAATAAACACAGCAAAGCGGCAACAACTAACCTGATTTAATTATTCAATCAGAAACCGCACAATACTTTCTTGAGCAATCCGCGCTCATTAAACTCAACTCGCCGCCATGTACTAGCAGCAAAACTGCGCGGTAAACTAGAAAGCGCATCAAAGAAACAAAATAATTCCACTGTAGTACTGCATATTAAGCTCAAGCAACAAATTTTCTTGACCTTATGAGCAGTCGTATTTTCAAAAATCCTGCGGTTCTTCTCAATATGAAACTAGGAGAAAAAATATCCAAAATGTGGTCAAATCTTTGCATTTTTATCATCCCCTTTGCTTTCTTCCTCCTTGTTCTCCTCGTCCTCCACGCACTCACCACATTAAACAAGAAGAAAGTTGGCAACAATTTTCGTTATAATTACTTTTTGATGTGTGTTAAAAAATTTCGGAACTTGCTTCATCTTCTTCTCACGGCTTAAATGGATATGGACGCCGCAGCTTGTGAACAGTCCAAACGAAGCCTTCAGTCTTCTTCATCATCTTCTTTTCTATATTATTCATCTCATTACGCGCTTTTCTTCAAAACTTTTTACCCTTTCCTAAACCAAACCAGCCTCTTATTACTCAAAACGAGCAAAGTTTTGGTGGAATTACGCCGCTCGTGCGTGAAACTTCAAGTTGATTTTCCAACAATTCCCCTCTCTAATTACTATACACTATCCTTGTTCCCTTGTGTAAATTAAAAGACAGGAAACACGGAGACGGAGTTGTAGTGCCCTGGATAATAATCCAATTTTTAACACCACAAAATCCAGGTTTCAGTTATCATCTGGCTTATAAAGCCTTGTCCCATCATCTTGACTGAAAACTGACTTGAGAAGCACGTTCGAAAGACAGAGAATCTCATGATAATTTAGACTTAACCACTTCCCAGCCAGCCAAGTAGTACTTGTATTTAAATAGTAAGGTTTCCGCAGGTGTGGAGAATAGAAATAATTTTCAAGTCCCTGTAATTTTCGTTTGTTAATGGCTACATTTTAAGGGAGGAAGTGAAGAGAAGTATAGAATTTAGGGAGTCAAGGGCGCATTAAGTTGGTTGGCGGTTGAAGAGAGCTTAGCTACCGACACAGAAATGCATAATTGATGATTTTTGTGTCCGGTAATTTTTCAAGTTCAACAAGCGTAGAGAATCATTCAGTGTAAACCTCCGTAGACAGTGGACACGCTAGGGTGATAGGTGTGTGAATTGTGTACAAAAAGAATGACGGATCCACGAAATCGCTCCCCTTTTTTCAAACCTTTATAGATGCTCGGGGATGCATGAGAAATGTTTGTTCCTCCTACACTTAGCACTTCCAACAGGGGCGCTTCAATCAGCGCAGCGTTTCCTTTAAGTAACTGTGGAAACCCTAAGGTTTTTCTTATTTGTTAGACGCTTCCCAAATTCCCTTAGATCCGTCGCTCAAAGCTGCTTTAAAAAAACCCTCTTGTTTCACATAACCTACATCTTTTGCTAATAATTCAAGATTTTAGCACTCTATTTTAGCGAACATTTCCTTCAAGTGATTGACGTCGTCCATGTATCTGTCTCCAAGAGCGCTTTGGCCTCATTAGTGATGAAAACGAGCGGGAAGAACATTTTTAATATAAAACACACAGCAAAATTGTATGATATACGGATTTAAGAAATATTTACCCAAGCAGCCGGAAAGCCGGGCCTAGAAAAAAAGCAATGCTTGTTGTATACTCTCCCTCCGATGCCATGACATTAAACTTGGACAATTTTATAGTGTGTAGTTCTGTGTATAATTGGAATGTTGTAGGATTTGTTTTATAAAAGATGGGACTTGGGCGGAGGAGCATGCATTTTCCCACGGGCTGCTGATTCCACTTCCGTTCCCACCCGCCTCCATCATCCATCCTCTCAATTTCCTGTCCAAGAGAAACTCAAAAGAACCATGTGTGTCGCTTATCTCTTCATGAAGGATGCATCACTAAATACACCTTCTCAACTTTACCTGCCTTCCAAAGCTTCTCTCCTTACATCAGTACCATCTTCTCTTTCTTTACGAACCGAGCATAGAAATCTTCTTCCTATCTTCTTACCTGTAACAGTCTGTTTTACCTGTATTTTTTACCTGTAACTCAACTGACGAGTACCTTTGATCCAACTCCATGTCTTCAAGGACCCTCAGCCCGTCTGCCAGCCTTCTGTTTTTGTGGGTGGATGTGACGTGTTGACTGTATCTGTATCACACATCCTTCCTTAACTCACTCTTATTATCATTATCACCCGTGCTTCTTTTAATATCACGAAACCCTTCAATCAACATACTCTCGCTTCCTCCTCTTCTTCTTGACGAAGCATATCCCTATTCAACAAATACAATTAGATCCTTGGCAGATTCTCCCAAATCTTGTAATCCTGACTCGAGACGTTCGAAGAATGACTAACCTTTCGTAATCAGGTAGCTTGTTGATGACGCTTACTCTCAAATCTACTCTTCGAAAACGTTATCCATCCGTTTCCGATAAGATAACACGATAATAGCAACTGTCGATAAGGTGCGTAGCTGCCCTTAAGCTTGACCGTGGAGAATTTAGCATGTGCAAATGATAGCTTTGTATTTTTAGTTCCGAGGTTCTTGTGTGCTTTCATCCGGTTGTGCCGTACCTGAGTTTCTCACCTGTGCCTGCTCAGACTTACCTCTTTTCTTTGGATCTTTGATATCATATTGTGACCACAGTAAAGCCCGGAGAGTTCAACCCAAAGCATTCCTCATCACCTAGTATTGATTGAAAGAATACTCAGAGCGTACTTCCTCAAATCCCCCTCTCACCTTCCTCCAACAAGTAATGCCTGAATTTGGTGGTCTTCTTCTCCCTCGTTCCTGCATCATATGACTGCATGGTGACTCAATTTTTTGAAACCCTTCAAGGGCCCACCTTTGTTGCTTCTTTTATTTCTTTGTTCCCTTACAACACGAACACATCCTCCTCTGGTCTGCAGGTTAATGAATGGGGGATTCAAATTGTTGGCTTCCATCCAAGGGTCGCTCATCCTTGGTTCACGAACCGGCTTTTGTGTTGAAGGATCCAATATTTTTAGCACGCTTAGATAAGGAAGGATGCCATAAGCCGGAACGATTGAAATTACACATTGAATTCAGAAGGGGTTATCTCTCCCTCCTCGCCAGTTTCTGGCTCCAACCGAGGGACTCTTGTATGTTTCCGTATTTACTCACCGCTTCCTTTTCAAATCCTTTAAAAACTTTTGTCCGTTGAAGAACATGAAAAACCTACTTGGAACCCTCCCCACGACTCCGACTAACTACTGGCTTCCAAAATTCACTCTGTGAAACACCAAAAGTTTCAACCCTCCGAACCGCACGCAATTTCTCTGGACACACGTCACTGAAGCTTATGGCGTGTCTCTTCTTTCCAAAGCAACTCTTTTCATACCAAGAGAAAAGGAGCCAAAGAAAAAGAAAAACAGAGAATCAAAAACAAGAAAATTTCCCATATTTTACATAGTTGTGGTTTTTCTTCAATTCTTCTCTCATGAGAAATCCTGGGAAATGTAGATGATTCCATCGCATCTTCATCCTCGTCATCCAGCTCAAGGTGATGCCAAGGAGGAGGGTGAGAAAGGAGAATGATTCGAGTGAGATGAGTCCGTTTGTCAGTTGGTTAGCTTCTGGATAAATGTTTTATTCCAACAAGCAAGAAATCCACAGATTCACCTTCCTCCCTCCAACCAACAATAAAACACAGAGTCAGTCAAGGCGTAATTGCCAAGACGAGGAATAAGATGAGCATTAAATTGCTCCCTCGTAGATTTCATTGTTTTACCAGTTTAATTTTATATTCCTTTTCTTCTTCTTCTTCTTCTTCTTCCCAGACCATAGAATCCCGCATGACGGACAATCTTGTTTGGGACGAGATCCTCTTCGTCGAAAGAGTCCGTAGTTGTAGAGTAATTTCCTTAATTTCCTGGAGATAATTCCATGATTGAATAATGCGGTAAGAAACAGCACAATTGAGGAAAAGCAGATGTGTTCCACGCTTCGGGTTGTAGTTTTTCCAGGTGTAAACCCAAGGGAAACATCACACAAGCTTTTAAATGCAAAAAATGTAAAGCAAACTTCAAACAAGGGAAATTGATCATGCCACATTCTTCTTAAAATCTCAGGTAGAAAAAATACAGCCAACTCCTAAAAGCTGTAATTCAAACCAAGACTGAGGAGTAAGGGAAACCATAGTCATCTTTTCTACAGACGGCGTGGCACTCTGTAAAATTTGCTAAACGAAGAGAAAACGAGTAAATTATTTACCATTTTCTTGTAAACCATCATGAAATTTTCAGCTTTGACATTGACGTTGCGTGATTAGGCGCAACTAACAAGGCTAAACCACATCCTTTCAGTCCACTTTAAAGATACATACGGCGTGAATCTGAGACAAACGGTGTAGTCATAGAGTACATACGAATTGTACGCAGTGCATACACAACATGTAGGCCATGTGATCGCAAATGCGCGAAATTTGAATGCTCCGTTTCAATAACACATTGTAAACCGAACTTCATTACTTCCAACTCGTTTTACACACAAACAAGAAGCGACAAC
Source organism: Sminthurides aquaticus (assembly GCA_906901655.1). Classification (NCBI taxonomy): domain Eukaryota; kingdom Metazoa; phylum Arthropoda; class Collembola; order Symphypleona; family Sminthurididae; genus Sminthurides; species Sminthurides aquaticus. Next base: position 703,626 of record CAJQTT010000007.1, read on the forward strand.
TTACCTTGCAGGCTGGATTATTGTTCGTCAAAGGATGTAGATGTCATTTAAAAAAACCAAAACTAAAATCCGTTGAGAAATAAAATTTCCACGGCATTTAAAGTAAGAAAAATGATTTCTGCCTACACGAAATGTTCCCGTGCTTACACGGTTTGTATGCAGAAACAAACTATATGGCTCAGTATACACCACAGCTCAACTCATTCTCTGAGACACGGTTTGTATCTTCCAGATGGACTGTCCTTTACTAATCACTGATATGTAGCTGGAGGAATAGTGCAATCAATTAGCATCTTTTTTATTCCTGAGCTACAACTTGTTCTTGTAAAAAATTTGAAATCAGATACTTGAATTTTGGAAACAATCCAACAACGCATGCAATACTTGACGCTGTCAAAGCTAAGAAAGCACTGGAGGCAGACTAATGCCAAGGAACGCGCTGAGTATGGACCTTGTAAAGATGCGGCTTTCAGAACGTTTCACCTCCTGCCTCCATTTTACTTGCATCTTACCAGCTTTAGATTCAAGCAACCCGAAAACGTTCAGAAATGATTCAGCCCTTGAATCTTGCTTGTGAATTTGCACATCTAATTTTGAATTTGTATAAAAAGTAGGCTGAATATTTCAATTTTTTCTCAACCTTCTTTACGATGACTAATATCATGAATGTAGGACCCAATGACTGACAGCCTGACTCAATGTCTGCCAAAGAGAGAGAGAGAGAGAGAGAGAAGGTGCGGGTGACTAATGGATGTTTAATATTTTTTCCTTGGCGTATGCATCTTGTTTGCCAAAATGTGCCCCAACCTGGCCGTTTATATTCTCAGTTGTAAAACCACTATCTGCAGAATTCTAAGAATTTCAAACTCTCTCAAGAAGCAATAAACCTGTACTCCAATCCTCATCAAACTTTACGATTTCTACAATCAAAGAAATAAAGACACATTTACGCGAAAATAAACTCTTATGCAAATCAGGTAGAAAACTGCATTAAATCTCCTTCCGTTTTTCCGTGCAGGTAACGAGCAACATAATAACTCAACAGTATTTCTCTTTTCCCTCTCTTCTTTGAGGTTGGTCGTGCTTCAAGACGTGTGCTGCTCCCTCTGATTTAGCTCATCTGTATAACCCCTCCCTCCTTCAGTAGATTGCAAATTGGCTAATGATTAACTCCTGCATTTCAAGTTTTTCAACCTTATCCCAAATAATTTACTGACTCTTTGAAATAATTGGTGTAAACTTGCTTGGATGCTACTATTGCACTCTCGTCTATTGTCTGGCAGTTACTTGTATGACAAAGTCATAAACAACATTATAGAGACTGCAGATACATCTCTACTATACATTCTCTCTGCTATCTTGTCACTTGTCCCTCAATTCAGAGACGTCTGCCTCACTCAGCACCCAGCATTCGTTCTCGTCTTTAAGAACGCTCTAGTTTTTCTGAATTGAAGATTGTAATTTAAATATGGGGAAAGTCTAAAGAACAACTCTTCTTCAAGGCAAGTCAAAGGTGTTTAAAAACGTGGACGATGGGATAGAGACAGGCGAGGGGGAGATTTAGATGATGGGCTGTGAAAGGATCATTTTTAAAAAAATCAGCACATTATACGCCTCATTCGTGTTAGCGTACATTGCATTTCACAACCCGTACAACGTCTGTACGTGCTGAGGACAAATATTCTTATTTTCTTCCTATTATGCTTTCATGAGAAGCGACTAACGAGGATTGAACATGGCACAAGAAGGAAAGTCTCGGCAGATTTGAATCTTAAACGAAATCCGTTTTAAGGCGCATGTAAAAGGAGCAATGCAAAGGACCAACGTAGATCTTCCGCCTCCCATCCAGCTTAATGTCTTTCATTACCAACTACCAAACCACCTATTTATTGTTATTACTACGGGAGAGGTAGGTTTCTGGTGGCTACTTGTTTCAAGATTGTTGCTTACAAACACGAGTTAGTCACAAGATGTTATAGTCCTTGTAAGCTGTGCCGCAGCTTTAAGATTCAACTTAAGATAATGTCAGGTTAGATGGAAATGGGATCTTATGATAACAGACATTTCCTATTCCCGCCACCTCCACTTCATCATACCAGTAGTTGGTTCAGTTTCTCTCACAGGTGATCGGCCTTGATGAGGATAATTTATTGATTTTATATTAACAAATACGGAAACTTATTGACCGAACAGCGATAATCCGCAGAAAGAACAAGAGTGTCCGGCCATGTGGTTATTTCACAGCTACGGTCTGGCAGGCAGTTCACACATATTTCAGCCATCTTTTAGTTGCGAACCTCCTTGTTTGCACAGTGTGAATTTGAGGTTGGAAAAGTATCTGGTTTTAAATGTAAATTATCTTTCACAGCCGACTTTCAAACATGTTTTCTATGACGTATTTCCATTTCCCACTCAGAAAGATACCAGAGTTTCATCCATCAGTTACTCATAGTTAATAGGCTGATGACAGAGCTGGGTTAGACATCTCTAGTTTATACAAGCTAATAGCTATCAAAGGCACTGTTCCGTATTTGTGGTTAATTGCTAACAGTTTCAAGTTCCTTCTCAAGGTTACTGTAAACACGATGGGGATACTTTTTGTTGTGCATACTTTCCCTACCGACGCACCTGACCTCGACATTATGTATTTTTCTTTTGGAATTAATAGAACTTTATTCCGATTTGCAATTAATCTGTTTCACAAATCTAGTCGTATAGTTCCTGGATGACTTAATTCTGGCGTTTCCCTAGCAACCGTTTTTAACTGTCATGCTTGTGCTTCACACCGCGGGCCTCTTTGCGATCCTCCTAGATACGGCATGAAATGAAGCGCTTCCATGAAATTCTCACTTGTTCAACGACATTGATACAAGCAAACCAGAATCGGTAGCATCTGTAGACAGGTTACTAGTGCTAGAGCAGAGGAGCTGAAAAGCGCCCCTTCAAAGAATTTGTTTCACAAAGTGCTCGACCCGGAGTTTAATTGAATTCTGTGGTATGATCGCCCGGGAGACGGGATTTCATTAAGAGGTAAAGAGTTGAGGGTGATTGGGAAGAAGCCTTAAGCAGATCCGGGAGGCGGATACATCCAGGAATTCGCCAATTTTCGTATCCTTTACAAGGGTGCTTGTCTTCCTCGTTTCTGCTTCTCCTCCCGGGTAAACTTCAACGTGCAACACGTGTGTCTTCTTCAGCTTCTGGCTACAGTAAAGCATTTGGCACTCCTCTTCATACCTTGTTTTTTACATGACTTCCGATACAGATACAGTCTGTCCACCTACAGAACTAACCAGGGGATCGTAATTCCCAGAACGATTTACTAAATCCGGTTGACATTCTCCTGAAATCCATAACCAAGGTCTTGTCACTTATGTGCCCACTCATCTCATCATAATCAGCTAACATTAATACTGGAGCAGGATCCAGCTAATAATCGGTCTTCCAGTCCTTTTTTACATCAATAAATATCGCTACTCATGTTGCAATTCTGCATCACGTGTCACAATTCCTGACCATACTAAATTCTGGACTTTCTCCTTTACATCCTCTTGAATCCTTATTTTTCTACCCCCACCCCCGATTCCTCTCATCTTCCTCTGCAATCTGTATCTGCTCGAATAAATACGTCGTTTTGCAAAAGAGAGAGAGAGAGAGAATAATGGAATTCCAAATTCATTTTTCCGCCGAGTATAACAAGTTTCAATCCTTGAGCACTTGGAGAAAGTGGAGAAAGTTTTTTATGCATCCTATCGAAAAGAGTACAAGCTCATCTATACTTTCCCTAGTTGAATATACGAGAGCAACTCGAGTGAAAGCTCCTAGTTTCTTTGCTATATATAATATGTAAAATAGTTGGGCATATAATTTACATTTTATATAAACCCCCGTATTTCTACCTGAATTCAGTTCCAAGAAAACAGTTACAGAAACCGACAGGATAGCTAAACTGAAGTGGGAGACATGCTTCGGAAACTGAATTCTCCACAAAATAAGTCTGACAGCATCCTGAAGTGTGTCACTGCAGAGGAACTTAGAGTAGTTGGCGAAATTGAATATGACAATTCCAAATGGGATTTTTCTAAACCAGGTAATCTAGTCCCCGAAAACGTGCCTTTCTAGCCACGTGTAAGATGCTGCGAAACTTACATAAAATTCAACAGCGTCTTGACATCCACTTCCATCACAATCCAAAGAATGTGTTTACCGACCAGTCAATTACCTGTGCTTCCTTGAATCCCCGCCCCCCCCCGGGTATTATATAAGGCAAAAAAGTTTCGCTTCACTTCCCCATAATGGTTGTGTAAGCTCTTCTCAATGCTGGATTTTGTACTGGATTCTGAATTTTTATAGTTGGATATATTGCACCATTATTAATTTCAAATGTAATTTCGCAAGGCTGCATCTTTTGTTCAGGATAACCGACAAGTGAATATTCTCGTTACTAATTATCACGTGATAACTGCATGTTGCTGCCAGAACGTAGCTTTGTTTCTTCCATCCAGCTTTGTGTCTCCATCCACTTAACAAACTTGAAGCATACAAACAAGACTCAATTAATAAAAGTTTTCCATCAATCCAAAATTACAAGGACGAAATCAAAACCACAGCAATCACATCGATGCAAACTAATTCTCGCACTCATCTCTTTAAAAGCTTCCGAGTTATACCTGCAGGCCATTAACGTGTGGGCTTATTCCTCAAGCTAATTATTTTTTGGAACACTTTGTTATTTCTGTTTGTCAATTAGTCCATTATTTTGATTTGCACTCCCCTCTGGCATTCTATGTTGCTAATTCGCAAGTACGCAGTTTAGCGACGCGCAAAATTGCGAAAATTCGCCAATTCTCATTCTTCACGCACAACCTACAGCCTTTTCGTCCGTAGTTTCCAGTTTTAACAAGAATCATGACTTAATTTCCCGAGAAACTTCATTACAACTAATTGTGGTTGAAAGACAGTTAATTAATTACTAGTTTTCCTTTTTATCATTGACTTCAACAGCAATTGTTTGCGGTACTCCATATTGTCATTTCGTATCATATTAGCTGAAACATTATATTTTGCATCAACTCTTCTCTCCTTTTGCGGTTACGTAAATCTAATACACTCATGCGGAAACTTTTAATATTATATTTCCTAACAAACTACAATATTATTCCTCCTCCTTTCCTTATGTGGGGCCAAAAATTATATGGAAATATAAGTATCTCATCTTCACAAACCCTATCCTCACTGACTACAATCGACCCTCGCTCACCACTTTTCACCCTATAAGCATAAGAGCAATATAAAGTTTCAGGCCATAATACAGCACCATATCCACTTGCCCTTCTCGTTTGTCCTTCTAGTTTCAGTGGGCTTATGTAAACCAAATCGGGCAGGGCGCTCCGCTTACGAAAACCACCCCTGTATTAGCAAGACTCTAGACTCTAAGACCTCTTGTAAATTCAGGCTCTGTCAAGTTTCGAGTACATTTTAGGCTCTTTTATTCAATTTCAAGAATTCGCAATGCGAAATCAATGCTCTTTTAAGGAAATCCAAAGGTTGTATAATCCCCAAACAATTCTCAATCTGCGTCCACACCATGTAGCCATTTTCGGCAGGATTATACGATCGTTACATATCTTACGTCACCTAATCTGACATTTCCATTTTATTCATCGAGTATTTCTAGGGCTTGGTCATTTTTTCAGAGATCTAAAGCTAATCTGATAGTTACCCCAAAAATAAGGTGTTACACTCTGACTGCAAATCCATGGATCACGTCATACTTTATTTTATGGCATGTAGCAGGATAATCAGCTAATTTTGCACAAACAAGACCATCCTAGAGTCGGCCGGGAGATTTCAAAAATTCCATCAAGCCTGAGAACTATGCATAGGCGTTTGTAATAATCCTGGTAATTATTGCAGGCTTTAAAAAGCCTAAATTGGGCAAACTTGTCTTTCCCGCCTTCATCACCGGCTTCTTTAATCTTGTCTTGATTAGGCTCACAAGATTTTATTGAAATTAACCGTCCAAGCCTTATCTAGCAGCGAAATCGTTAAACACAAACAGAAAACCAAGGCGTTCTATAGTCAACATACGCAACAACAAGAGACATTATCAAGCGGGCGAGAGAATTTAAAAGGATCCCGCTTCTTCTCGACTTGTAAAACAATCAATCCTTCTCTCCTGGAGGCTAATAATCATGTAAATGTTACAAGGAGAGGAATGGGAGGTGTCCGGCAGTAAATTACTCGTAACCAGCTGCGACTTAAAGCCATGTACACTTAACTTTGTCGTGTAGTATGCATTTTTACTTTTAATGGTTGCAGGAGTTCTACCTGATGGTATGATTTTCATTATGTAACCTTATCGAATTAGTTGTGGATCAGGATAGCAAATGTATGACAAGTTATTTAGTAAACTTGTTATTTGCAGCAAGAGATTCAAGGAGGTGGTAAAACAAGAAGCGCGGAAGCAAAGTGCTGGCGGCATCAGGTTGGCAAGCTCGCGAATTATAGATGCGAGGGAATTGAAATCTATCCTTTACTAAAGGAATTTTAGTTGCTACTGCTTTTAATTTGATACCTGAGGGAAGAGTATAATATTCTGTATCTGTTTTATCTCCGATAGGATCAAATCATCCGTAGATTAGCGAAAGGGAAACTTGCTAATTTAGGGTGTCCGTGAAATAATTCTAGGTTGAATGTTGCATATCATATTCCATCCAGATACAAGGCATGCGGCGCTACATGCATCATCTACCTTTGACTGTTTTGATACCCTTTTCAATTCGCATTTTCCTTGAAGCACTTTCATAACATAACATTTTTAAGAATTTTGCAAACTGAAAAAACATTAGTTTTTGAGCCTTCAAACCCAAAAGCAATTATTATCTCACTGTTTCTCAAGTAGCGGAAGAAACTATAAGCAAGTAAATTCACAGCAAAGCATATGCGATTCTAAATGCTCAAAAATGACATCCAGGGTCATTTTTTCCCATCTCTGCTCTACACAGCCTGGACACATCATCTCAACAGAGACAATTAGCGAGATTTGCCACGTACGTCAAACATTATCTACAATCGTTATGAATTCCTTGGCTTAGCATGCAAATCTGCAATTATATTTCCCACATTTAAATCCATCCGCTAAAAGTACGAGTAGAAGGTGCTAATGGATGTAACCACTTCAGTCTGTACCGTCCCGAGGCTTTTACGTGTAAAGCCTTTAGCTGATTTAGAATTAAGATTATTACTCTACCCTCAAAATATTTTCAACTGTTGCGAATTTTGCAACGCTTTTTTCACCACGTTACTTGAACCTACTGTATTCGCCATTCCTCCAAGGGTATTCGGCTAAAAACTGACTTGTGTCTTCTCGCTCTTGTAAAAGAAATGACCCTGTGCGCCAATTCTCTTTTGTGTATCTTGTCAAATTTTTTTCCAACTTATTATCTTAATAGCCATCATTACTATAATAAAAATGTCTCCCGGCCCTCGCAGATTTAGTTGTGGATCATTTCAAATTTCCATCAGGTTCACCAGACATATTTCACATGGAATCAAAATAATTTTCATATTTAAACAGCTTCTCAGGATAACCTTTTGGCAATTTCTCCACGCATTCTCATAGGTGTGTTAACCTTTATTTTGGCTACCGTCTAGTCATGCAGAAGGGTTAGCTAAACGAAATCTCTATATTAGTCCGCCTCACGTTTCCACACATATTACTGAAAAGGTTATGCAACATCAAAACCCTGCACTGCTTCCAATTTGCAATCCTACATTCTCCTTCATGTTTTCCTGTCATTTGTCAAACGTTTTCATTTGTCATGAATGGGCGTTAAGAAATTTTCCAAATAGAGCCTCAGCCCTCTCCCGCAGTCACTTTGCTTTTCCACGCTACTAACTTTACTATGGAGAGATTTTCAAGAAGTTGTATTATATTTCTCGACGTCACTATTGAAATATTGTCGCGTGTCCTCAGCATTAGCGTTTCCATCTTGGCCGTCACACTACAACTTGTTCTCTGTAAACGTCCACATTTCCTATTCCAATCCCGCATCCTTGAGACGTTCATAAAGTTTCATTTTTTTCTCAAGAGTCTACGTCTTTTGCTTATTTAGCGTTAATCATCTAACGATGATGTATTGTGCAGACTTTGTGCACAATCTCTGAGCGCAGGGTTCTCCTTGGTCTTAAGTTTTACACACAGTTTTTACCCATCACTCTCCCACCACAAGGTTGCCTAGTAACTTAGAGAACAAAAACCGGCAAATCTTGCATCCCGACATCAATTCACCAACGTCAGTCAGCTACTAATTTGGTCATAGTTCATATTGCTATATTAAGGAAATTATATTAGCCACGCCGGAGTTATGCGTTTCGGGGGAGGCAAAATATTATGAGACCAGGCTTAAAATAGTTTCCCGGATGTCCAAATTTTCCCGTCCTTGCTCTCCTAGACCACGACATCCTCCCACCCGTTTACATGTTATCCAGTCTGCCTCCTCCAGTATCCAGAATCGCATTCATTGATTTCGCGGGACAAAAATAATTTCCAGTCATGACGCTTGTCCCTCCTGCGGTTTGCGAAAAATCGACCCCTCCCCTTTTCCACACCTCTTCTCTCCTTGAATGCATGCCGTCATTGGCAAAATATATATATTTGCACAAACATCCTCAGAACTTTTGTCATATTTGCGTAACAACTTCACCCGAAACCTCCGTCAGACTCCAGCAACTCCAGCTGCCGTCAGAGTTTCCTTCACATATTTTTACACCATGAATGTGGTTAACCTAGATTTTTTGCAATTCCTCATAATTCACTCATACTCGTCGAGTCCACAGAGTTTTCAAGAAAGCATTGTGGTTTGCAATGTGCAAATCCATCACTTTATCCGCCTTCCGACATCTTAAAACTCCTTATTCAAAATAAACTAAGAAATCAACGGCAAAACCTGCTGCCCGCATTTCTCAGACAATATTTTCCTACTCTTCACGAAAACTCCGATTTATTTCTAGTAAAGCAGCTTTATTACAACTTTCCCCTCAATTCTTACGCAATTATCATCATCATCCTTCCAGCATTTCATTCCCAGTTCTTTCGATCCAGTCAGACCTACGTCTGCTCAGGCTACCCACCCGGTCCGAACAGCCTTGAATTAATACATGTGGCTCTCTCGATCGTCTTTGTAATGAAAAACCTTTAGGGAAGAATATACATTAACAGAGAGAGAGAATAGTATACTACAATAGCAGTCCTCAAGCAGCCTGAGTCAAGCTAACTAAGAGGAGGAATAGGCAATAATAATAACCATGGGGCGGATTGTCCCGAGAGTCCTCCTGGAGTAGGCTTGCTCCAGGCTTAATGGCAGGATGTTGAACACCTGTGCACTTTTTCCGGTCCAGCTTTAAGGACAGCATCGCTCAATCCTCACACGCCCGTCCCTTGTGTGTTTAATATATTTTCCATGTTTGTTTCAAGACGATTATTAAGAAGAGAGGTGAGTCCCTCCTCGGCTCGGACATCCACGGTTGAGGAGTGGAAGAGGATGAGGCGATTTAAAAACAGGGAGAAAAAATCAAAATCCAACTTGTTGGCATAATTAAAACAACTTTTCTTTTCAACAAAAACTATACTAGGGCCAAGGGTCAGGTAGTCCAGTACGACTCGAGGAGCTGGACAGTCTCGTAGTAGGCCCTTTCCTTGAGAAATTTACAATCTTGACTGCCTACAGACCAAAATTTGTGGTCAAAGTCTCCCCAGTTTTCGTTTACATAATCAAGCACTCTGACCATCAGAAACTGACCATTTCGTTTCAATATTTGAATTTACTGGTCAGCTTGGCTTTTAAAAGCAGAATGGTTATCAGCCGAAAAGTCTGAGAAGCAGTAGCTGGAAGCATGTGCTAAACCAGTGAAAATTATAAGTAACACAGTCCGCTGTAATCAAGATAGCGGATGCTAATGAGGATACCGGGTTAAAAAAACTCCCGGATCCTCACTAAACTCCGTGTATACAAGGTGATGCTCCATTTTATACACTGCCGAAAAGCGCGGCAAGTTTGATGACTATCTCAAGACGCAAAAAGATGCTTTTAATTTGCATGAATCAAATCTTAATTTCATCCACACATCACGTCTTACAGCCCTGCCTCCTTCTCGTCGTGTAACCTTTTCGTATTTTTCACTTCGGGGTTTTCTACAACAAGCTGGATTCGGCATACACTGTTTATAAAACTTACTTTCTCAGCCCATACGCTATAGAAGTTAGCTGCAATAGTGCATATTTTCCATATACGAAGAAGTTTTTTCTAATTCCACAGGAAAATATAATTTAATTACTTTGGGACTTTGGGATCCTTTTAAATCTACCACGCATTTTTCATTCCCTTCCAAATAAATGTAGGATTTGGGGCTAACATTTAAAATCCAGAGTCGTAAACATGTCACTCATGGTCATATTAACGAGTAATTATTAGGAATTTGCGGGGGAATATTAGTTTATGAATTACGTGAAAAGCTACACACACGACGCGCCCTCTTAGCCCTCTTTGCATATCTCACGTACTTTTATAGTTTACCATTTCCTCAAGTGCAGATTTACGCAGCGTAAACTTCATGCCGAGGATAATGTAAATTTCTAGGCTGTGATAATAACTCGTGGCAATAATTACGGCCTCTTTCCAAACATTAATTGACACTTTGCACTTTGTTACCTTGGAGGCGTGGAAGCACGAGAAAAACGCTTTAATGGCTCCTCCGAAAGCAATATCATTCTCCTAGAATTATGACGGCCTTCATATCCTCCTTTTTAAACTCTCGCAACGTTTTAGCAATTCAAAGCTCATCAACTTTGTTGGTTTTATTTCCCTTCTTGTAGGCTGTATAGTAATACTTGCGCCGCTAAGCGTTTATTCGCTTTTGGCTGCTACAAGCTTCAAGCTTGCAAATTCACACCATGAATAATACGCTCGAGGCTTTTCTTTCATGGGCTGGCCTTACTGAATGTTGCCTTAGGTTTATGACCCGTCATCAAAAGATTTTTACCAGAAAAGCATGCATTTGTTTCCTTTGAATCTCACAAGGATTTTGTTCTACTTCCACATACAATTTTCCCCGAGTTCAAATCAACAAACCCGGGTAACTCCTTTCTCACTCACAACCCATCCGAATTTCTCAGCTGCCACCGATTCCAAACCAGCACAGCAATCTGTGTGTTCCTTACTTCTGTGTATACTCCATGTATACATTTTACATCTATGCCCTCTTTCATAAATTATTCGATGGAGTAAATTTCGAACATAAAATCCCCCTCAATAACCGAAGCTCACAAAAATATCCGAAAACGGGGTTTATGGATCGAATATCATGATAAAAAGAACGCTTTCATTCCCAACCACTTCCCATCCCGTCTGCCATCAACAACACTCAAGTTGCCAACATACAAACAATAATAATTGAGCACGAGTCCCTGCCTTCCCATGTCTTCCAAGCTTTGTCGGTAATCTCCTTCTGACATGTATCAGATACTTGGTATCCGGTCGACGGGGTCAGCTGTCCGCTCAAGATGAACTGAAGAACCGCTTCCAAGTGTATTCTTCCCTCCTCTTTCTTACCTTTTACCTATCCGGCATATAGTTACAAAATACTACACGTTTTCTGGGTCATTTCCTCCCCTCATGGCAGGAGGATTCCCTATTGTTCACAAAACCGGGAGAAGCTTGTGCAAGTGAGTGATGGAGGAGGGAAAAAAGAATTGCAAAAGGTTTACTAGAAGAAATAGTTGCTTTATAAACTTACAAAAGTTCCATAGTTGCTTTTAGGTGTTGCCTCTTCCTGAGAGGAAGCAAAAGAAAGCCCACCTTTCCTCTTAGAAATATACCAAGGAAGAGCAAGAATAATAGCTTGATGGGCAAGATAAAGTTTTTCAACTAAAGAAGCTCTTACATCCGCTCAAGATAATAGAGACAAAGGACAGGCTTAATATACACGATGCTTGATATAATGCCAACCTAATGTATACTTCTCCAAGGGATTGCATACGGATGTGGCTTTTTTAGTAACGTGCCCTGATGTTCCTTTAAGAGTCCTGCCTTATTCCCGTCTTTTAGTAATTTATTAACAAGAACAAACTATAATTCTGACGAATGGCTTATGAGGAGTCAGTAGTTGTGATTAGCTGATGGGCAATCATTGCAGACGAATGGAGATATGAAAACCCAAGTGTACATTTTGTTGCAGAGCTTATAACTTATTCCTTGATTGGTATTTTTTATAACTTGAGATAATAATTATTCATAAAGCTTTTATTCTCAGACAATCTCTGCCTTTCTGAATAGATTTACATATCTTCCCTTCTCCCGTCCCGCCTCCTCATATCGCCCTATCTTAATGCTCTCCTCCTCCTCCATCCCGATTCTCCGGGTCAAGGGTCGGAGAGAGGCGGGACCGGGCGAATGCACTACTTCCCCGTTCTGGTACTGGATGGTACGGAAAATACAATAGTTGCACTCGATCAGAATTACCCAAAATGCATTTCTCTATACCTCTGTTAATTCTATTGTCCTTCAAATTCAAGCTAACTCAGCTACACAGCAAGGGCAAGGAGAAACATAGAACATGTTGTTTCCCCAAAACCATCTTTATCGAACGTTATAGATTTGAAGATTTACCGACTACTGTACGTAATTTACAAACGCTTCCTTTGCTGCACATATACATTCTTGCAAACACTTCCTTTAGATGATGACTAACTGATTTTTTTCAATATTTTATTTCCTCAACCACAACCAAGCTCCCAAGATATTAATAAAACAATTACGAACAAGATTTCAAACAGATATTGTAAAAAGAATAAGGGGATATATATTCTCGCCTCCCATCCAGATAAACAGATAAGGGTAGCTTAGCCGCTGGCCCTCTATTTCTATGGATTACATATTCCTCATTTCTCCTCAAAGCAACAATTCTTGTCGAGTTAATAAAATATTATAAGAAAAAACAGAGCTGGATTCTTAGTCAGCCCCAGTCCCACTATACCTTCAGAAAAGAGTAACAAGTTAAGCGAGGTGAGTCAGAAGAAGAAGAGTAATAATGAAATGAATATAATAGCCCCGGATTTATTCTAAAGCTTCCATCCTTACGTCCAGTCAACCCCAGAGTGTGATAGCTATCCAGCTGTAGACTCCAGCCTCTTGTAAGTTTGTGAAGAATAATTTCTTTATAATGTCCAATGAGCGTATGCACATCTTCTCACTTTTCGTTTTCATCGAGATGAACTCACGGAAAACAGATGCAGAGTATTCACTTTTTTCTGCATCTTCTATTCTTCTCCTACAGCAATTCAATCCTTGTAGCAGAGGCGAGTTTTACCTTGAGCTTGTAAGCAACCTCCAAAGCTTTACGCTTTACGCTGGTAGTAAAATCACCTAAGGAGAAAAAATCCCTTGGACAGCAAACCCAAAGCAACTCCCCGTATATCCATAATAGCCTTTGGGTAAATGCTAGAGTTGAAGGCAGATGTATACTCTGATGCTTTACGCTTTGGATTTCTGCCTTCCATCCTACCATCACCAGATCCCCTGCCTCATTCTCGTAAGGCAAACTTTATCCTGAGGAGAGAGCAAACTCCACAAGTGAACCAGACCCTATCCTTGCTTTCCTCTCCTAGAGAAACATCAGTTGGATTTTAGCTTGTCAAGAGTTGAGAGCGTTCCTTCGTGTGTCTCACGTATTTCAAGTTTAGCCGTTATTGGATCGATAACCGGTGTATTTAACCGGGTATTGTTATTACCTTCCGTCCACACATGGTTACCGGCTGAACGATAATAATAACCCTCGCAAATCTGTTTTGTTTGTTGCTCTTGGAAACAGAGGAGGGGAAGGAGTTGAATCTATCCCTGTTACTGTGCATCAATTTAGCAAAAGTGTTTGTGTTTCTAACGGACGTGCCTCCTTGTGTTCCTCGGGATTTGTTCGTTTAAAACCCTTTTGAATTTTCCACCCTGGTGTCTGTCTGTCTTTCTAAGGGCTGTTAGTAGCCTCGGGGAAAATGCGTTACCACCACTATTTCCTCAACTTTCAATCTGCAACAACCTCTCAATCATTCACTTAAAACCCTCCGTTACTCTACGTTTATCCTTCGAAGAAGACAATTTTTATATTGTTAACTCAAACATAACTCTTCTTCCTCCTCCGTGTCTTAAAGAGTTATGTCTTGGTCTGAGGAATAGAGGGAGTTGTGTAGTAAATCCACCGCGGATTTTGTGTCAACCAGAGGGGGATGAGTTTCAAGCTCAAGAGGAATTCGAGCAGAAGATTGTCCCGACGAGACAGAGTCAGTGATGAGGTATAGAAAATAAGGATTTTTCAAAAACTCTTCATGTTGTCCTAAACCCTCTATGATTTTGCCTGAGCATGAGACAACGGTATCAACCATATTCTTTTCTGTGGTTTACCCAGTACACATTTAGTTTCGTAAATACAGTTTCTTGTGTTCTACCCAGTTATTTGTTTCTGTAACCACCCCTTTACTACGAATTGCAATCCGGAGCGCGCAAAAAATACCACTTTTCAAATACGTATATGTGTGCCTTTCTTATATCGTGGTGGTTTTGTTAAAAACGGCTTCTGCAGCTCCTCCAATTGCATCAGTCAGTCTCATTGATGTGTCTGATGCAGTTTTCGTAAAGAAAAAAAATAATTAGAGGAAACCCCCGTCTCTTTAAATCATTCAAACTGAGTAATCGAATGGGTGTGATGAGGCTCCGACTGGAAAGTAGGGTAAGTGTTTACAATATGATATCAATCCAATTATTTTAACAACGCGTCAACATTTCAACTTTTAAACCTTTAAACTCTTTCCCAAAAATTTTCAACAAGGATTTTACGTTTTGGCTTAAAAATCCCAAACGATGCGCGCGCCAGCTTATCGCAATATCTTTAGCCAAAATAATATCATCGTCTTCCTTGCTATCTCGTGCGTGTGTGCGTACGTACGAGTGGTATATCCATCTTCAAATCCTTCCATCTTCATGCCTCTTTAACAATATCCTGTTTCCTTAACGCGCTAAAACAGACGCGCTATTATCAACGCTCGTAACCATGTAGCCACATTAAATCCACCGTCCCATCTCATACAACCAGCCGTGACAACGTTTTGGCGCTTTGTGCCGCGGCGCGATCTTCAAGATAACCGCTCTTATTTTCAAAAAGTTTAACAGCGTACCAAAATTCAAAGGCATCCATGTTTTGCATCAACGAATTATGTGGCGTGCTGACATGATTTTTTAAATGCTACTCTTAAATAGCACAAGTGTTAGTTGCTTGATTGTAAATAAGCATGTTACTTAGCAACAGCTTCCTTGTTTCACCCTGGTAGTTCTTATACGTGTTTTCTTTGGCATCTTGACGCGGAATAATCGCCTTTGCCTATTTTTAAACACACTCCAGGTGCCAACTTGGCTGTCTGCATTACAACAAAAATTAGTGAGCATAAGCTGATTAGTTAATGCGAATCCAATGTTTCTTCGTTCCTTTACATCCTGTTCCACTCGTATAGCAGTTACCTTTGCTTGCATCATCTTGTATTTACCTGTTGATTACATGAGTTTACCTAGAGTACTCCGATAAGCGCCAAGGACCTCCCACTTCCAGTTCCAGATAGAGACTGACTAATTAGCAAATCTTATTACGTGTATCTGCTAATTGGCTGCAAATAATATCCCGGATTTAGCCACACTCTCTTCCCGGTATATTCTCAACCTATAATTTCCCATAGACAAATCCAGGTCCATGTGTTTACTGAATGTCATTTTTTCGCATTTTCAAACTTCCTTTACATTGCATATATACCCTAAAGTCGCGGTTCCAACGCGCACCCGAATATAGCGCGCATCAAGTATATGGAAGTATTTTTTCTCCAAAACCCCGCTTATCTGCGCCCCCGATCTATTCGCGCACTCAAAACAGAGAGTTAAGGTAAAATTGCATGGAGAACACAAGGAACACACATTAAAGCAACTATCAGGTTAATCCGAGCAATGTGCAGAACTCATCAGAATAAAGAAGTAAAAAAGTATGCCTTATTTTGAAGACCGTATTTGATTGTGTATAAATTGGGTTAAGTCAAATAAAAATATCCCTCTCCCTTAACCCAACCCCAATTATTAGCTAGGAAATTGCCACAAATCCCTCCAGATTCGATCACATGAACCGTGTGACCTATGACCTTCAAATACACGAAGGTAGCGGCATTCTTAAGACATATCGAGAAAAAACTGTATCACAATCGATTCATTAATTTTGCTGCAATAAATAAAAATCGAAACTTTGTTCATCCTGGGCTGCCTCTTGGGGATAGTAATTTTCTTTTACAGTAAAGATGCAAATATTATTTTGCTGTAGGGGAACAAGTGTACCAATTTCTGTTCTTTTTTTTCTCCGCATATCTCCCAAAGTTTGCTTTATGTTTACAAATTTTCAAACTTGCAACTCAAACGGAATATTAAAATCTCGAGTACCGTTTGAGTTGCAATTTCGATGTAAACATAAAGCAAAATTTGGGAGATATGTGGAGAAAAAAAATAGAAGTTGGTACGCTTTTTCCCCTACAGAAACCTTTGACTTAACCTGATTTATACTTCATCTGATACGCTCTGGAAATTGATCGGATGAATTGGTTGGGGGGAGGAGTGAGAGCGGAAAAGTTTGTAGTAAAAGGAACAATGTTTCAGGAAGAATCCATGCTCTACACTCACACGCTTGGGAAAGAAGGAGTGGAGCAGTAAAGTCTCATGCACCCATTTTTTAAAAAAGCTGTACAAACCCCGCCTACTACGCGCCCCCGCATACAACGCGCCCCCGCACTTTCGCGCGGCTTTACAAACTGTAAATTTACATACTACGCGCACGCTATATCCGGGGTTTTAGGGTACCTGTAATCATCATGCTGGAATTACAGGTGATATCATACAACTATACCTTATCAGAAAATAGCTCCTTAATTCTATCTTCCATTATAATTATAATTTGCGATAAAATCATGTCAAATCCTTCATTATACATCAATTTCACCTTTTCCTCTCTTCATAAAGATAATAGCTAAAAAGCTATAGCATGCAAAACCATTCACATATGGACAGATAAAAGATTAAATGTTTCAGCTCTAGTTGCGTTTCTAAGATCCGTGACATGATTTACTTGCGCCTTGAACTCTGCTTATTGACAATGTCTGTATGCCAAAACCGCTAGGACCGCAACAGACTCTTCCTTGTATCACCTTCAACATTTCTCAATTACCAAAGAGATGATGATGAGCTGTCTATAGAAAATCCCCTCTCCTTTGTCCGCCTCCCCTGGCTACACTTACCATTAATTACCCTCATATATATATATATGATTCCTCAGCCAGCTTGTGGGCATATAACAAAACTGCATCTGTTACCAAAGCTTGTAAAAGCCCTTGCACATGATTCCAGTCATTTTCACGCTCTCTTAATTCTCAAATCTACATGAGCAACCCTTGCAAAATCAAATCAACCTTCCACTAAAATGAATCCTCAAACTCATATAGTTTCTTCCCTTATACACGGTTTTTCTACACAAAACGGTTTCGTTCCTGTAGCTTCCAACGGGATTTTACCAAAGAAGCAAGCCTCTCTTGTTTTCTCAAAAGCATTCCTTCTCCCCATCTCCTCTTCCCTCACAACTGTAATTCAGTCCAAGCATCAATCATACTTTTGTTATCACACGCCAGACATTGTATTGGCAGTCTTTTAATTGCAGACTTGATTAGAAGCCTGCCAAAGCCAGGATTTTCGTCCATAACCCAACGTGATGATTCAGGTATTGATAGGGAAGAGTAGGCGGGCATCAAGTCTCTTAATTCCTCATTCTCTCTTACACCACAATTAGTAGAAGCTCTCTTATAATTCCACACCTTCCCTCCAACACCTTTGCTCACACACTTGTACACCGTACACTCAATACAACCAGCCTAACAAAAGCCTTCCTCTACTACTAATTATAACGTAGTAAATTAGTGTGACACACAACCAACCACCACATTCTGACCTTAATGAAGCCATGTAAAGAACCTTCTCTAAATGTAGGTTAAATATTCCATACATTTCCCATGGGTAAATGTCCGGTGCTTATTTATCCATTAGTTAGCAAACCGCATTAGAACAAAGCCATTAGGGATATATGCTTGCGCTCTATAGAATAATTATAACTTCCAAGGAGATTATTTCGACCGCTCATGAATGGCAAATGGAAGCGCGTGGCAAAAATTTTAAATAGTTCCCATGACAACATTCAAATCCGCATCTCATTCACTAATGATTAGTGGGTGTACGAGGGATGGACTTGATTCTTTCACTCTTTTAGACAGATTGTAAAAAAGGATTTGCATATAAGGAGCTGCAACCGACACGTGTTCTTCCCCAACTGATGAATACAAATTGGATACTTTACATTTCTCCATCGCACCAACCATCAAAGAGTTTAGTTCCCAAAGAGAATAGTTGAAAAGCACACAGAAGACCAACCTTCAAACTTTTCAATCGCTTTTATATTTAGAATCCAAAGCCTAGCGCTCTGCTCCAAGATTATTAGGAATACCATTTAGAAACCTTTGCCCTCCTCCTGATAACCTCCTCTAAGTCACAGGAAATCCATGTGCCACCAACCAACATAAGCGTCGTCCCTACAGCTCTTTGAAAAATATAGAGTTCCTAAACCCTTTAAAATATCCTCACATTTCTCGCAACTGGTTTTACTAAAGCTTCGCACAGCTTTTCCCCGAGCTTCAACTTGTTTCTAGGGATAACAGAGCAATTACATCCGATATGGGCTTTTCCTCTGTCTTTTTTCTCTTCCAGGCAAGAAAAAGTTTTACTAACAAACAGATCCTTGCAGCAGCGTGAGTGATACGGAGAAAGATTTAAAGGATTTTCATACTTTTTCCTAACTTAGCTCATCTCTTTTCCCTGGATTTCTTCCGTTTTTTCTCTTCCACTGCTTCGTCCTGGAAGCGCCTTTGAAAAAATATACACACACACACGAGTTATACACTTTAAGCTTAAAAGTTTCAAAAGCTTTTCTCCCCGTACAAATCCAAAGAAAATTAGCCCTAAGCAAACCCATCAAGTGCGGCCCATAAACTTTGTACTAAAACAAATTTGCATACCTTCCCGGATTCTAAGTTAACTAAACTTAGTCAACACTCTCCTCCTACACGGTTAATCAAGTAACCAATTTCCTCAGCTAAACCTGAGTTAGCTTAGCCTGACTTTTAGCTTATTAGCAGAGCCGATGAGCGTCACACGTTTCCAAGGATGGGACGGATGTATTAGAGACACCTAGAACTAGCGTAGATTGGCTCCAATATTCCGGCTCTTCTAATTCTTCAAGCAACTCTGTGAATTAAAAGAATCTACGGAGGCTGGCTAAAAGTATCACAAAGAATTGTTTTCTCGCCCCCTATAATTATATAGAAGAGACTCCAGAGAGAATGAGAGAAGCCAGCCGCATATTTAGCCTGCAGAGAGAGCGAGTGTGAACATAATTTTTAAAGTTATGTCTTCATTTTGGCTCGGTGCCTTTGCATAAAAGAAGGGATGGGAAATGGGATGACGAGCCTTTCAGTTTTTACAACCAGATCGTGTCATTGTTCAAACCACCGAACTTGCATCCAAATATCTCTGCACTTCTACAGTAGACTGCAGCGAGTGAGATGATGAGACGCTTTAGAAATCTTTGACGCCTCCGAAAACGTTCTAATGCATCTATGTAGTCCTATTCCATGGCGCTTCCCTCTGAATACACGGAATATTTTCAATGGTACACTAGTATTTTTTATCCGAATCCGCTATGTAAATCCAAGTCTCCAGAGAGCTTGAGCAAAAGAGGGCCGGGTAGTTGAATATTCCTATGTAATTATGTATTTTTAGTATGTTTTTTTGTGACTAGACGCTACCAGGAGGATCATTCCCTATTCCGTTTCACTCAACCCTGCACGGGAATGAGGGTTTGAATGTCAGTCAGTAGCTCTGGAATCTTTTTTAAGCAAGGGCTGCTTTGGGATTTAATAAGCAGGCAGGCAGGCGGGGATTCCAGGATGGTGTGTATCATGTATTTTAAAATCTCAAGGAAAACATGTTTCCATGCTAGGAATGCTGGAATGTCTGCTCTCATATATAGTTATTGACACTTGGAGTTAGAAGAAGGGCGCTAAATTAGTCTTGTTGAAATGTTTTGAATTTTATCACATTAAACCCCTTATTACCGTACTTTTAATAAGATGCGCTGGCACGGCGCCCAACTCATCCTCTTTCTCTTTCAAAAAACCCAAGCACATCAGAACCACATGTGCTTAACGACAGATGAATATTACCTTAGCTGGCAATTAAATGTTTAAAACAGTTTTAAATTATCAAGCGCCACTTCATAAAAAGGCATGTGTCCCTCCGTCCGACAGCGCCGTAACTTCCGAATGGATGGTTTGCGGAAAACCGAAATATTGAGCAAATCTACATGAAAATCAGCAAGTTCAAATCGATGGCAAAAACTTGTTCAATTCTTTTAACATCAGTAACTATGCTTTGCTCAGCGTTTGTCTATTTACATCACAATTTATTTTCGTATAAACAACTCAGGTCCCTATAAACAATTATTACATCGCACCCACTAAACTTCATCTTATAGTTATCACCATCAGCTCCACACAAATTATTTTTAAAGCAGCAAGCAAATTAACTCCAAGCGTTATGTCTCGTACACAAGTTGTAGTATTTTACACACTACATTCCAATCACGATTCAAGCAATTATTTATCTCTTTTCAAGCTTCATTGACTGCCCCCGATTTTAGCAATCCCTATGCTAATTAAATCCCAAGCATCCTGCTGACTCTTGCCATCCGTCAACACAATTTAACTCACAGATAGTAATTGTAACGTAAATTCCCTCCTCCACAATTCTGCCCACAGTAAATTAAACGCCTACACAACAGGGAATTATGGGTGAAGACAGAGTTTATCACGGATTTCATTAGTTTTAAATTAAGCGTTGAAAGGCATAGTTAATTGTAATGCATCGGTAATAAAAATCCATTTTAGGATATATTGCAGGCATTCTATTTTTTAACCTACTTGAACATCCAACACATGTTTCTCCACTCCATCAATTTAAATGAAGCAAACCCCAAGTATCAGCTTTTTACATTCCAAACACATTTGACCGCATCACAACATCCATGCCATTATTTAATTTTCCAATTATCTCCAGATTACATATATATCATTTAGGATTTAATTATATTTTTCTATCCATTAGATACACGTGTGTTTTGTATCTGTATCTCAGTAAGTGAGTTAACTAACATGAAACTTGATTGTGAATAAGCGCATGTCTGAGGCTGTTATTATGACGTAACCGTACAGTATATCTGTACGCATACATGCACCACAGTTACCTATATGATAACTGCATATATAATAATTGCAACCAGTGGGTTACTCGTTTGATAACTTCCTGTCCTTTGCAATTCGCAATTCTGAATATTCTCCAAGTTATCAGTTTCCGAATCCAGTACCGAATTGATTCGACACATCCACAAAAGTCTCTAAGCTACATTACTTGAATCCTGGTTACATTTCTTTGAATCCTCAATAATCCTCATGCGAAAACCACAAACCTGCGTTCCATCCGCCAGAAAGAATACAAAATCCCTAAGCTTGAAAAGTAAGAGACCATAGGAATTAATTTACTGGGTGTTTCTTTTTAAAATATAGCGTGTGAACGTCCATCTCCTCCACATCTTCCAACCAAAGCGACACCTCCTCAATTATTCACAATCCACCATCTCCACCAACTCCAAGCGTTACTTCCAGCAATAACTAATAAGCGTTCAACAGTTGTAGAATTGACACAAGCAGGAGGTAAATTGAAAAGGCAATCCAAGGGATATCCCATTGTTTCACACGGTTTCTTATAGAGGCTCTCTACATTGACACTGCTCAACTCCTCTCTGCAATATTTAAAATGACTTCATCCAAGTACAAACAACACGCATCGCCCAACTTGAACCAAGCCAAAAACTCCTTCCCAGCAGAGACAATGAGTTAACCTTTGCACAACCTATAGAGAATATTAGCATTTGCCCGAGGACTTATGGAATTGGATATAACTGTGCCTTCCCTCACTATTGCCGTACTCCTTTTCCCTCACTTCAACATGTCAAAGGTGTATTCTCTTTGAGAACACCACATGTTTCGCCCTAATCCGATCCTGTGGTCTTTCCTAAACCATAAGAGTCCTCCTTCTCGACTTGAGTTTAATGCAATTTCAGCCAGCAAGGTTTAGTGCACGACAGGGTTTTAGCTACAGCCTTGACAAGAGCGTATATATACGCTCAAGTCCTCCTCCCTGATTACATCAACGCCATAATCTTAATGAGGAGATAGAGAGGGGAGTTGTGCAAGATATGAGTTGTGTGCAATATTTTTTGCACTTGAGAACATCCAAGGGAAATGGATGTGCGAAAAAGTCAAAGTGAACGTTACTTGTCCTATTTCCAAGAGTCTCTCTTCAAACCTCACAGTTCGACACACAGCATTTTATGAGCAGTCCTCAGAGCTTCCTTCCTTCCTAACGGACAACGCCTCTTCTTAACGACGTTCAACAGTTTCTTTTCTTCGTTAGTCTCTGCATTCTGTATTTTACAAAGCATACATGAATCGTCTTCCTCCTTCGCTTATTTGAGGAGGGATGATTCCATCCAATCTTCCGGGTTTAAATTCCCAACTACATGATAAATGAGCAGGGTCATCAAGTTAACCCGCCAATGTAGCACAACCATCCACAAGCCCATAATTTGAGCCAACTTTGTACCGACACGAGGAACATTATTATTGGCAGCGCCAACAACTCGCGGCATCAGAGTAAATCTTATCCCCATTCATCCAGCCTCAGCTTCAGCTCTCACAACTTTTTAATACATGTAAGAATTCTTAAACCCTAGGCTCAAATCAATGAAAAAACTTTACAGAATCCCAACAACAAAAATGTATATTTCTTTCCGATATTTAACAAGAAATACGGACGGCGGTCAATTTAAAATGAATCTTCATAAAAAATTATTTATTGATCCTAAATTATACAAGCTCTCCAAGCTTTTGTTCCCGATAAGTTGTTCAAACATGGCGAGAAAATACCATGCAAACAATATATAACCGGAGGCTATTACATAAACCTTGCAAACTCTTTTCCTGACCCCACCGGCAGATCCGTTCATAACTTGCCTTTTGTAAAACTTCCTGCCTCGTGTGCCGGTTAAGCTTGAAATATTCCAAAAACAAATTCCCCAGAGCTTTAAACCTCCTCGAACATAGCTATTGCAAATTTCGGTGAGCGGAGGAAACATTTAGTGCTATATCACAATCCTGCTCTTATTTAAAAAGTTTCATTTTTAAATCTTTCTACACAACCTCGGAAGCATAGCATCCAGGAGCATTCCACTGCTCTCCAGGGCTACATAAGTGTTGCATGATATCTGTCGGCACGTTGGGTAATTTCCCTCTCGGGGATCATAAGCTCATCTTCAGGATGATGAAAGATAATAACAATTTTACTCTCAC
The DNA here is from genome assembly GCA_906901655.1 of Sminthurides aquaticus. Classification (NCBI taxonomy): domain Eukaryota; kingdom Metazoa; phylum Arthropoda; class Collembola; order Symphypleona; family Sminthurididae; genus Sminthurides; species Sminthurides aquaticus. Next base: position 727,258 of record CAJQTT010000007.1, read on the forward strand.
CCTCCGGAATCCACCGTAATCTTCTTGTTTTTCAAATTTCAACTCATCTCCGTAACTGCTGCCAAAGTATGGGCATTTATGTGGGCAGTTGATTCATCTCAAGTGCAAAAGGTTATCTCCGGCCTTTTTATTTACTCATAGCGTGTAGCAAGCTTTGCAAAAAGCTTACTAGCCATTCCTTCAGCCCGAAAGCTAAGCTCTTAAAAGCCAGTAGTTTACCAATACTCGCAATTTTAACTATGAGCTTGAATATGCTTGCAAATTTTAAATTGCACACACAAATGAGGAAGACCATTTCATTCACACGCTAATACCCATCCATCCAATACAATTATCACAAGTTAACTCATTCCGACATCCTCTTACTCTTCTTAACAGATGTATATCACGACACTGCAAATTAATTCATTGGTTAATCAAGCGTAGACCGCTCACGCTCCGTTAGCATCGTTATTAGCCATCAAGCACGCCAAGTCATTACGTTACAAATCTGGCAAGATTGTCGCTGCTGATAAAATCAACTAGCAAAAAATTGTGAAAAAAGTAACCATTAACCCAAGTATTGTATTCACAAGTGCCCTCTTATGCAGCGTACAGAACCCTACCGAACTCTTACGGTACTTTCAAGGCTCTTCGCTTGAGTAATTCATAACTGTATGTCATCACGACACCAGCTTCCGCTCCCAAGAGAATAACTCAATCAACAGTTTACAAAACCCATTTGCTCTCCTATTATAAACTCCCAATAAAAGTAGAGCGGCCCAACATTTCAACAAAACCCTTGGATCAGATAAAAAACGCGTCATGTGTATGCACAACAGTAGCCAGAAATACAGTACGTTTGAAGAATATCAAAGCGGGAGAGTTCTAAAGCAAGATCAGGAACATTAATTCCCAGGATCCACAATCAACAGAGATATATAAACAACTTTGTGCGTTGCCGCTATTATGACGCCGTTATTATCGATGGATCGCTACTAAGCGGTGTTGATTATTAAAATAATAACGACCTGATAGAGTAGAAACAACTGCCCACGCTTATACACACCCTCTGTCGGATCTGTTCAAGGAGAAATTCCACAGTTCGTGTCCATACTTTCATGTCGTGATGGGTGTTGTATCATTGATTCAGGTTGGGATAACTGTAATTTACTACTAGGCGCTGACGTCTCCTCACCTGTGTATTTATAAAACACAGAACAACAACCATCTTATTTTCATTCGTATCCTTCATGTTTTACCACTCTCACAACATCAACACCGTTTGTCGGAAGCAGAGCCTACTTCCCAGCTTCCGATACCGACGTCCTCCATAACAGGGTCACTGCTAACGATCAAATTTTTACATAGCATCGCTACCACTAATAACTTCCACCCCCTTCCTCTCAAGCACCCATTTTTTCGACACGTGTTTTCTCTATTTGCTATAGCGTAGCAGCATAGAACAGAAGCGTGTATGATTGCTGATAATGCAGAGTGTATTAGATTAGTTAATGTTCTTGCGTGTTCACCAAATGGATTTTCCTATAGTTCCGTTAGTAACTTCATCTGTTCGTTTTCACTCCCCAACTCTTTTTGCCCTACCACACGATCCGCATTTCGGCAATATTCCCCAGTTTCTTCCCAGATATTTGATACTCGTTGTCTACACCTTCCATTCTGCATCCCTCCCTTCACACCCCTCCGTAACGATAGCAATTGATGATGTTGACAAAACTAATTAGAACTAAGAGCTGCTCTGAGCAGAGAGCTTGACGTGTGTGATCTTGTGAAATCATACCGTCTTTTTGAGCACGTGAGAAATTTTTTGATTGCGTGCAAACTCATCGCCTCCTCCCTCAATCTCAAGAAGACTGCTTCCATAGCATCATCTTCCCCGTTCCATTACCGCAATACTTGCAGAAACTTATTATATTTGTTATTAACTCTCAAGCAACCATAGCTATCATCAGCTCAACATCTTCCCTCATTCTCTTTTTATTCAGTCTTACCTTGTCAGCTGCCTTATAAAATAATATGTGCTGCTCTTCCTAGCGATCTTCTTGTCCAAGATGTATTCTATTCCTCCTAAAGTTTCATCTTCAATTTCATAATATTCTTCAGTTTCTAATGGCTTTTTCAACTCCGCGATCGTGTGTAAACAGATAATCAGTGAATGATGACTCTGGTATTTACACTTTTTAAAATAAAAACTTCACGCCATGCTGGATATTACATCAAATCCAGCTTTCATCAAACTTTACATCCAAGACCTCATTTGTCATTTGTCCTCAAAACTTTAAAGAATATCCTCCATGCATGAGCTCTCCTCACAGCTAGCTCCGTCTCAATGCTGAGAAATGCATTTTTTACATGGGATTTTCTATAGGAACGGCGCAGTGCATAAAAAGCGAAAAAGAAATAAGGCAAAGAAGGAGGGAGAAGAAAGTTGTTCCTCCTCTGAGTAATGAAAATAAGAGGGTTTGTAATCTGGATAGATTATGATTTAGAGGGAGTTTCAAACTTTCACGTTAATCATCTCTTGTTCAACAACAAAGTCAGAGGAACATGATGGTGGATGATATAAGATTCTCTGAGACGCATGAGCATGCACATTATCTTCTCAACAAGTCAACTTTCTTAACAATAATCTCTTTTTCTCACACAACTCTCCTCTTTTCTTGTCAACCCCCAGATCATCTCACTTTACACACCACATTCACAAGCTTCCGTCTGTATATTCTCTTCCATGTACTGCTGATAGGTTCTGTACACTGTACACACATTTCTTTTTCAAGCCTAGAGACTTAAACGTCAGGGATCATCTTCCCTCTCCTTTTACCTTTGTGCCTTCCAGTTTAATCTATGGATACGTGACACACAAGAGAGGCTATTGTTGCCAAGGTTTGATGTAGGATTCTTTAGAGTTGCTGATGACAATTTGGAAGTTATAACGCTGAAGCGTTTCTAAAAATCACGCTTCTCTTCCTCTTGTCCTCAGCAATCTGAGTGGCTTTAGCTTGTCAAGCGTCTAGCGCTTCCGTAAATTCTGATCATTAGCGCTAATAATCCCATCTGCTAATTCCAGCGTCATCAACGCTCCTCTGGTCAAGAGATTCAATCAAATTCTCAGTCTTCTATCATCCGAAGCGTCACTTAACGTCCGAAATCCCTTACACCAATCACAATTTCATATCAGTGTCATTTCATCATTCTCAAAGCTTTCGCATTTCCTCTGTATTTAAAACAGAAGCATGTGAGAGAATCCTCAGGCTCAGTGCGAACGTGTAAGGGAAAAGCTATAGAAAGTTGTATAGGATTAATAATCACAACATTTACTAGCTAATGTTGAGGACGTGTTCGAGAGCTCAAAGAAACTTTCAAGCTAATCGATCCTCAAGAGGTTATCTTTCTTCCTTGCCCAGACAATAACTAGCGCTACCAGCTGACCATATGTGATTCTACCTTTTCCCAACTTCCTCGTCATCCCCGTCTGCAGCTTACCTTTAGCTCCTATAAGATCATCCCTCCAACTCATTTGTTCTTGTCTCAGAATGAAAGTGACTTACTCCTGCATCACAATCTTGAGCAGATCAACCACAGTACAGGAGCAATACTCCACAACAAAACGGGCTAGCTTTGAGTAATAATATTTATAAAAGGCAATGTCATCCCACAGCTTTCCAACGTGTTCTCTCCTTATTATCTTTCCTCCAAAGAAACGTAACAGAAGCTTAACTCTGCCTATAGCTTTAATAGGATCTCAAAGAATTTCAGATCATCCTGTATCTAATAAATAATCCACCTGAAACATTACAGACAAGACGTAAGTAATTCAGCTGTAGTAAACGCAGCTCAGTGCAGCGTAGCACGAGTAGGCGGAGACGAGATGTCTCACTGGATTTCTGACCGTTGAGCCAAGTTTCTATCTTTGTCCTCCCTATGAATTATTGATCCTTTAAAAATTCAACGAGGATCAGAGTTAGTAAATCCTGAAGAGGTAATGAAAGTTTCTAAAGCTTCTCGCACTGCCCTACCATCAGACTAATTTCTACAACAGCGCCCTCACCGTTTCTTATGTCGCTTCAGTCATGTTCTACAGCCTTTTATACATCCCCAGAGCGAGAGCATCTTAAAATGTTAAGTCATGATTTTTTATGAAAAAACACTATTCTCTTTTATATTTATCCCCTCCACTTTGTATATTTATAGTTATGAGCCCAGTGACGTGATTGAGCCACTAGGGCAGCCAGTTCCTCACAAACCCACCTCTCCTCTGTAATTAATGTATCCTGGCTAAATCCTCTCTGAATGGGAATTAATAAGGATATTAAACCTTCTCTGTATTCAGCTCCTATACCTCTTTTAAAGAGTGAAATTCAGAGATTTAATTCCTCCAAAGCTTGGAATACACACACACACACAGAATCCAAGCGACCATGTCCATCGCATCTTCTCCATTTCTCTCTTCACATTACTTGGCAACCAACTAACTCAACTAACCCTTGTCGACAGCCACGCTGCGCTTCCTGAGCACGTAGTAAATTACTTTCAAGAGGAGGCACAAGAGAGTGTGGATTTTACTAATTTTTATTAAATCCATGTGGTCACAGTCTATTTGCCAGAATCTTCTCTTAATGAACACAAAATGAGGGATGAACACCAAGAATTGTATAGAGCATGTCTAAAGCAGCCCAGCATGCAAACAATATCATATCACATAAGCTAATAAGTCATTAGCTCTGCTATCTTCAGAAAGTTTTACAACAAACCTAAACAATCTTCACCTCCGCTCTTAATTTCATACTGAGCGAAATCAACTAATAATTGCGTTTTGTATTTAACCTCTTCTGTAACAGACTCAACTTGATTGAGTTGGCTTCTTATTAGCGGAGTTGCGGTAGTAGCAGTTTTCAGTTATTCGTTTAGTTTGTTTAATAGATTGCTAAAAGTTGGAAACACGTGAAAGCTTTTACGGTATAAGAATGATAAAGCAGAATATTAGCTAAACACCATGCAAGAGCAGCCACAAAAAGCTCTGCAAATATGGTTGAGAGAGAATGTGGTAAAAATCTTTTATTTTTTTGCAAACAATTTCAATCTTAAATAAGGCATCCAACATAAGGCAATACAACGTGCTCCTTCCCCCACATTCTCTCTATTCGCAATTCTGTTTTTCTACTCGTTCTCATGTCCAAGCCTGATTAGTTGTTAGATAAGGCAAAGCTTTTTGTAAATCTGCAAACGCATTCCACCTCCATCAACACATCAAGAGAGAGCGTTTAAACTTTTAATTCTATGTCAGCGTGACTCCTTTGCCTCAACAGTATCATTTAGTATGCAAAATTTTAGTTCACTACACGCTTTATAATTTTCGCCAAAAGATATCCAAGACCGAGAGGATCTATTAAGGAAGATGATAAGATAATAACAATGTGTGGGCGGTTGCTTGTTGCTGGCTGCATGATTGCAAACAGCTTGAACAAATATATGTGAAAGATGTGCCCGTTTTGGCTGGGAACACTGTTTCTTAAACGACTTGACAAAATGGCAAAGATTGATCATGTTCTGAAAAGTTTTAAATACTGCACCATAACCTGTTCCTCCAACCACCGCAGGTCAAGGGTTTGAAGACGTTTGAATATTTCAGAGTCTGTAGGCACTGACAACAGCCATCGTTCCGTCCACCAGACAGTGCTGACGCATTGATGGACGCAAACAAACTCGACACTTCTGTGGACCTACCGGCAGTACTACTGCCAGTAGGAGCCAAGGTCACATTCAGTCTGGCACCCCTGCAGTTTCTTGCCTTCAAGGACCGCTTTTCCTCTTAATTTTCCCTTGAAACTACGCTGCATTTCCAGCAGCCACCTCGAATTTGGCTACTCAAATATTTGTTTTATAACAACAATCCACACACAGCCCTCAATGGTATTTATGAGCTACGATATGGGATTCATTTAAGGGCTCCCTTACCAAGTAAGAACGTGCCGTAAATCCTATGACTTTTAGAGCCTTCATACCCATTAATGGAAGGCATAACAGTTTCCTAAGGCTTCAATGTCTGAAGGAGACGAGTTCTGACAAGACGTTTCTAGCCCTACTTTAGAATTCCTCAAACCAACAAACCCAAGGCCCCTTTCATCCATAGACTCCAGACACATGAACCAAGACCAACCAAATTTTCTATTTTCTCTTGGCTATCTCAAGCAAATGACTGCATTTCTTTCAAAACGGGGCGGGTAATGCTCCTCTTTCATTTTTCTTCTACAGAAAAATCTTAAGTCACGTTAAATCAACGACTTTCTCCCACTAAACTGATAGACCATGTAATGTATACCGTGTATCAGGAGGGTCTTGTAGGGGTTCAACAAAAGCTGTGTCACTAATGGTCTCTTTATTATATTGTTTTCCCGAGCCAACAATTCCCTATCCTATTACATAGCCGATTAGTAAAGGAAAACAATACAGTTTCTCCAGTCAGCGTCTTTAGCTCACAGTCAGTCAGTTCTTCAGTCAGTTCGTCAGTCATTCAATGATCACCGGATCGTAAATTTCCTTCACCCACCAAAGAATAGCTGCTAGAAAAAGGAAAAATCCTCTGGATAATTGCTATCCCTTCATTGTTTCCCAGCCCGAGGAGCTGAACCTCCAGTCCAGAATAGCTGTTACAGTGCGAAGCACGTTGGACCGACAAATGTAATATAGTCAAATCCTTGAGAGACATGTATAGGGAATCCAGTATCGTATTACAATAGTAGGATGAAACTGGATATAGTCAATACTGGAGAAACGAGAGTGAATCTTCTTGGGCTGTCTGTGGAAAGCTAGTGGGTGGTTCTGTCGTGTATGACACAGACCGGGCCCAGAAAATCATCAAGGCAAATCCTCACAACAGTCCACGCATTACAATAATAGAAACAATAGAAATCCTAACTTCTATAAACTCATCTTTTCATCTCCTCCCGTATATATTTCAAGTGTGTGGCCTCCTTTCCCTTTGTTTATCAACGCCCACACCTCCCACAAACTAATCCTTATCTTATCAAAGACAACAAGATAATAACTTGGGATGAAATTGTTTCTTTTCTTCCCCCGTCATGTAATAAAGTCAAGGAGGATACAATCTCCCCTATATCCCCTCTCGTATATCCCTCCCCTTCTTCTAACATCATCTCTTCTAAGATTCCTGCCTAGCTTTAGCTCTGCTTTAAGCTAAGCTTTAAACTATTCAAGCTAACTTCTGGAACTCTTTGTTGTCCGTTAAATCCTGTAATAGTTTCTAAGAAGGCTGGAAGAAACAAGTTTCAATCCTCTTTTCTTCCGCCTCAGGCTTAAGCATCACACAGGTGGTTTACTCATTTAATACCGATCCATTCAGCCTCAGAGGTCAATAAGTCACAGAGCTTCAAGTGTTGACGACTGTCGTTGTGGAGAAGGTTGTAAAATAAATCATGGAGCATTGACGCTACTAAACCTTGTTCCATCGGAGATCACAACAGTAGCCCGGGAAAATCCTGTTTCAATCCACCTGTCTTAGCTTAGGCTTCGCGTTGTTGTTGCAACAATGCCTGCTATAGTTTTTATTTCTGTCAACGAATCCATATCGATTTCTAATGATATAAGTGAAATTCTATCCTTAGAAATCATCTATCTTCTATAGCGAAAAAAAGATAGATACTAAAGCTTTTAAAATCCAGAGAGAGTCGTCTCTGATGTATCCTTAGACAGAGTAACAAAGAATAGCTCTCCCATCTTATCTCTCATCCGCTTCCCAGTCGCAAGTCTCAACAAGTCAGCTCCGCAACATCTCACGCAGTAAATATAACCGCTTCTTGCTCCTATTTTCCAAGAATAGTACCACAACATCCTGTACTACTCAATAATCTTTAGAATAATCTCCGACTGTTTACAACCCCGAACCATCGTATCACCTCACTTCATATGGCACTTAAAACTCCGTGGTTTAAGGCTTTGAAAATTTAGAAACAAGCGAAATCAAATAGCTTTCCCTCATTCCAAATACAATTTTTCACCTACAGAATTATTATTTTGAATAGAGTTTTGCAATACATATTTTGAAATAGAGGGCGCAGTCCGTGCCATGGTTATTGGGAAATCAGACGAAGCGTATTCTTTGAATTCAATTTGTAGCTGTTATTCCTAGGTGTGTCTCAGAAAAGTTTCTGTATGCTCCACACAGTGACGCTTGACGAGGAGCTCAAGTTATTTTTAAAAGTTTTACTTCAAGAACTAAATCCCACCGATTGTACAAAAGTTATCCAATTCCACAAACCAAACACGCGTACGCGTAAAAATTCAATATATAAATCGCAATATAACGGTGAAAATTCCTTAGCAAATTCTATTGAGTCTGGTCGACGCACTGCGTCGGAATGATGATGATGGACAGATAAACTTTTGAGATTCTACCACCTTTGTGAGCATTATGAATTGTTGTCGAATAACTTCAAGTAGGTGACAGGAGTACGACAGGTAGGGAGACTATGTCAGAGAGAGAGAAGGATTTTTCAAGAGGATTCAAAAAACCTTGTCACGACAACACAATAAAGAGAGCGTGAGCAAATATTCGGACAAGTCATGTAGAGAGGAGTACAGCGACAACCAAATCCGCGTGACACGGAGGAGATACAATGGCGAATGTGCCAAATCCATGTACCGTCTTCCAAACTCAGTGACACATGAGCGGTATAACTGATTTGTCAATTTTATTGTCAACAAACACACCTACATCATATTTTTATTCTCTTATTATTATGCATTTGCTCCATAAATTACGGAACAAGATTTCGCAAAATCCCAAATTGCTAAATTCAAATGCCATAAAATCTCCGAGGAAACCCAATGAACATTGCATCAGCTTCCTTTGAAGGCATGAACAAGAATTAGCTTCTTAACAGAGTTATTAAACCTCTTTTTATTAGTTCCCGTGGAAGCAATTTTAAATTTCATTACAAATCCAAGCCTCCACTGCAAATAACTCCTGGTTTACGATCCCGCTAAAAGTTCAATCCCAAAGGTGGTAATCCTCCGACGGAAGTGAATTATTGAATTACACCATTAACCCGTAGCGCCATCCTCCGTACTTGTGTAGCTCATCCTGTGTCCTGTGCATGTCCCTCTCAAGCTTGTTTAAATAGATTTTGCTTGATGAAGCGAGCAGCGGCAGCGAACTCTTGATGCTTAATGGCTCTAGGGAATAACATTATTGGCCTAAATGGATCAAGTGCTGAGAATGTAATTTCATCAATTTACTCAGCTGCTTTTCTCCTTGCAATTTTCCCATTAAAACCTTCATCCTTACATGTGTTCCCTGGTTTAGTTTCCAGCCCAACCACTGCCGTAGCTACTATTTGCAGAGTTGCTTCCCTCTAAAAGTAAAATATCCTCCGTGCAACAGTCTATAGCCTCTGAATTATTTTTAATGGACAGATTTACCAGAGCAAGCTCTTTAATTCCCTGCAATAGGACTCGCATATGTTTGTTTACCGTTGACGCAGAAGGGGCCGTGTTTGTGGCCAGCTCTGGTGAAAACCCAGTTGCCTGTCCCACTATCCAACAACCACATTACTAAACCACCCTTTTCCACACCAACCAATCCCTTTTAAATTCACTCAAAAATAGATTGAGTAAACAGAGATTTTATAATGCCGACCTAAACCGCCAACTTCTCTTCACCATCTCGTATTTCTGCAACCAACACCAACTCAACAGCAATTTGCGCCATGATTCTCCCCTTGTAAAGCGACCAAGTTCCCTTCTAGATTTGACAAGGATTTGATTCCAAGATACGAGGAGCGCAGAGCGCTCTTGTACAGCCGAATTGTCAACGTGTTGATTGTGGATGTCGATGAGAATTACGATATTCGCGTCAAGGAATTAAGTAGACCACTGCCTGAGTTACCTTCCTCTTGCATCTTGTAGTGATTGTCGAAGAAAACAAGCGGGGGAGGCGTTGTTCTTGGATTATGCAATACCATAGCGCCGCGCGCTCCAACGCAACAGCATCATGTAATCCCACAAACCCTCATGAAGTTAAAGCCAATTAAACCCGAGCACTCATGACTGTCTGCTAGTCCTTTAGACTCGGCAATTGCAAGGACCCTGTCTGAGATAATAATAAAGTGATTCAATGGATGAAACATTGAGTCATTTATTGAAATCAGCTCAAAGCTGAGATAATAAATAAAAGTGAGAACAAATCCTCGCAACATGCGCTCTGTTGACGGGAGATATTCCGATAAGCGCCAACATTAAGCGCTTTAGTTTACATGTTTGTAATCACAGAATTCCTAGATAGATTCCTCTCCCTTCGCAATCCAATTTAATGTCAAGAAATAAAGAGAGCAGAGAGAAAGAGGACACGAAGGATAAAGAATCCCTTTAAATCAAAAGAGAGACAGCCAGTGAGAGAGAGAGTGATGTAGAATGGAGTTTTTATCACTGGGTGGTGGTACATTTAAATTTAAATACAATCTGTCATAATAATTTATCTTTTGAAATTCTGCTCTGCAGTTGTGACATGGGAGTGACAGATGAAATTATTTAAATCCAAAACATTTTTTCTCTTCCACTTTAAGAAATCCCCGCTAATAAGCAATGTGTAACAGACATCAAAGTCCAGCATTTAATCCATATTTTAATACACTTGTTATTATTTTATAGTTTTTAAATTAGATTAAGGAGGCTGAAATCGTGTAGGAGGATATTAAAGAGTAAGATGGATTAATATACTGGAGATGATTTCAAGGAGGATACTAGGATACTCTTAAAGTGTTGGTTTGTGTGCCGTATTGAATTGATTGCTGCTAAGTAGGGATGGTCAACAAGTTTGCATGTGCTTCACCTTTCTGTTTTATAAACAGATATCAGCCTTCAACTACTGCTTTCCATTCAGCTTTTCGCACATTCGCAAAAATCAAGACAAGCATAAGAAATCATTGATTTTCCCATGCACAATAGCCATCAACAGCCTCGGCTTAAATAATGACATGGGTATGTGCAATAAAGTCCAAGGATTTCTTTGCACAACATCAATTCAGAAATCTCTACTAATGCTAGCATCATCGTTGCAGCCAACTGCTCAACAAGATTGCATGGATAATGAGCAAATCGTAGCGCTTTTAACAGCTGACAACGACTATTAGTTTAACATTGTCAGGGATGTACAAATTCGCAATGCTCTTAGTTTTAATACCGTTAAAATTCGTGTAAGTATCGCAAAGTAACTAGTACGACTATTTTCCAAAATTCTTAACCTCTTCTACCTTCGAGACCTCATATATTTTTTCAAGTTGCTTCCAAAAAATCTGAAAAGCTTTCAACAATCTTTATTTCAGTGGAATAATATTTTTGTATGAATTTCCATTGCTCGTCGTAGACTACCAAACCAAGCAATCTACCTTCACCAAATTTTTAAACACCATCTAAAGACATTTTTAGTCCAAATAAATCATTCCTTACTTAATCCAGGTAAATCCAAGTGAATCCTACCTGGCATGTATTCCGTCAACCCTTTAAACTTCAAAATTGGATCTGTTTCACGGAACTCATACCGAAAGAGATGTTTGAGACTCTTGTAAGAAAATCACTAATTCCGAGGAAACAAATCAAAAAGTAGCAAATAGAATGCTCCAGCTTCCTTATAGCTGGATAAGACTCTCATCTTCTTTCCCAACTTTCCTGGAATTTCCCCACTGACACTAGATCTCTTCTTGTTTACAAGAAAAATAATCTCTTTGATGAAAATCTAAATTGCGTACTCATTTTCATCTCTATTTCAAGTAACCATCCAGTCGTAGTCATTCAAAGGGTTTTTTCCAGGAGTATTACTTTCTTTGATTCCGATATTTACCTTTAAAACCCTCATTTTTAAAAGCTGCGTCGCACATGTATGTCCGCATTCCCTGTCATCCTCATACTTGTGTTTCATTCTTTAATTTCATGAACAGAATTTTCTTATTGCTCCTTAAAAACTACTCCTAAATCAATCATCTTCTGCGCAACTACTAACGCTCTCCGTAGAAAGCAAATCATACGTAAACTTCCTACACTACATTCAGCTCTTCCAGCTTGAATTAATTAACCAAGAAGTTTTCTAATCAAAACCATGTTTTTTTTTCTATTACAGTCGAGCCGAGATGACGGGACAAAGTCTCCAGGGGCGTCTAACGTCACATCTACAGGGTCGTCCTCCTCGACGTCCACTGCAGTTCCGCCACCCTCTTCCAAGGTACGTCATCTGCTTAAACTTAGCCTGTCCATCTCCTCCATTCTTGCCCCCGTCTTCCACCAGTAGTAATTGGCCCGTCTTATCCTCTCCGGGTTATTTTATGCCATCAACCAATTTTTCATCAGTCAAAAGGACAAAGTATCCGTTATACTGTAGGCGAATGAAAAATTCAAAGTGATGAGTTTTTGCTACCGCTGGCGTTTAAACCTTCCGAAGCATCCATCTCCTCAACCTCAGCATCCTTTCCCTATTTCCGAGACTGTGTATATATCCGCAGTACACAAAACCTCATACTAGGGATGATTGAACACGCAGTTTACTTGTTCCCTTGCAGAGCCAGATCGTAAATATTTTTAGAAACAAAACACGGAAAAAACATTGTCCTCAAATAGCCAGTGGGGTTAATATTCAAAAGCTTCTACATTCAATTCAAAATACAATATCATCCTCAACCATCTTCCAGCATCTTCTCCCGTTTCCCCCTACAACCAGCTCGTGTATTGCTTCAAGCTCATCTTAGCAAGCTAGCAATACAATAGCTCTAAGCAATCTACTGTATACGTACAATCATGTAACGCCTTCGGCGGCTGGGAACTAATGCGTACCAGTATTAAATCCATGCGTGCATGTTTGAATGGCCAAATTAATTCTGGACAATGGCCTAGAGTTGTGATGTCCAAAGAATATTAAGGACTAGGCCAGGAGGAGGTGATTATGGAGTTGGTAACGGTCAAATCATGTGTTGATGCTCCACGAGAGAAATTACAATAGAGGCCTTTACAAACTACAAAAGCACAGATGCCGTGGTAGCCATTGTAGCAACGGGCCATGAGTATAATACATGATGTATTCCTGCATCGGCTCAATCGTGCGAGTTCACGTCGAGATCCCCAGAGCCATCCCTATAAATTGTGTACTCCTGGAGGCATTTAAAAAGCCCAGGATAGATATAATTAAGAAAAGTGAGACGGATCCTGGAGAAATATTATTTTTTAACATAGCACAAATTTATCCCTCCATCCTTCCCTCCAGTCTACTATACCATAATTCTTCCGTTCATCTTATCCAGAAGATCTCTTCTGCACTCCAGCTACAACCAGGCAACAGCTTTTACAAGCTCCAGACGCTATCCACAGCTTCTTCTCCAGATCAGCATTTGAATATTTTGCCCTTGCTTGGTTCAAAGTAGAATGCATAAGTCTCCCGGAGTTGTAACAGAAAGTACAGTACAATTCCCAGCTCTTTTTCCAACAATAATTTCCATAGCAGCTTCCATTTCGTTACAGAATCGAGAACAATCATCCAGTACTTGAGTACTTACTCTTCCCAGCTACCCCTCCCTCCCGGCCCTTTCATTTCACATTTCAGTTTTTTTCCTCCAGCTTTCCTCCACCGTACAAAACTAGTTAAACCTCCCCGAGTTTCGGAGGTTTAATTCTCTCTCATGCCTTTCCACAGAATCCAGATCACTTGATTTACATACGAGCGGTTAACCTTTCCTTCCGTCCTCAATCCTTCTGGAACAGCAACATGCTCCCTCCCGACTCTCCGTAAATCATACAAGAGGAGCCGACGATGAGTATAAAACCTAGTAACGGGAGTGAAACACATCTAGCTCCAACTTGTAGAACAAGGCCAATCTCTCATCCCAGACGGAGCAGACTCACTCCTAACCTTTGACCCTTTCAAGAATATTATAGGCATTTAAAAAGTTGTTTTTCATCCACACAAACTACTACCTTTCCCCTCCTTCATTCCCAATCCAATCCATGCTTATTTCGATAATTTATTCCAGCATCATCCTCTTCGGATCATAGTTCTCTCTTCTCATTGTTTAAGCATTTTTAAAGAGTTGTGAGGCGGGTGCCGTCGGGCCCTTTGGAAATTGCCGCTCATCCTTTTCATTCCCCGATACTAAATAGCTTCAGCTTGAACGCGCCGATATGAATTACTATATCCCGCATCTCTAAACATTGTACCATCCGAGTCTCTCCCGACTCAAAGTTTTAGCTTTATTCAAGGATGATATTCACTTTAGGAACGAGAGCATATCTCTTACGTATCTCAGCAGTATTAGATAACATCTCTGCCTACAACATCATCTCGTAATTCAAAGAATAATGCTCGTTTCCAAAGATACATTAAGCCCTCCTCTTATTAAGTGTCGAAGACACTTCCTAGGGGGGTCGATGGTGTCTGTCTGTCCGTCTGTCTGTCCGTCTGTCTGTCCGTCTGTCTGTCCGTCTGTCTGTCCGTCTGTGCGCACTCTAACTCACGAACGGATGGATGGATTGTAATGAAATTTTCAGGATATGTAGATACATGTATCAGGACCATCGCTATTGAATCTCAGTGATATTGGTCAAGTGGTCACTGAGATACAGGTCAATAAACAGATTATCTCAGGTAAACACATGTGATGTAGATACATTTCCTACTCCATGCCGTAGCTCAGTTGGTAGAGCGCAGGCACTAGAAGCGGTATAGGAAAGTGAAGGGCAAGGGTTCGAATACCACTATGTGCATGCGTTGTGGTAACTTTTGCTAATGATAAGCTTAAAGGGAGGGGAAAGCATAGGGATGAATGGAGCGAGCGCGGAAGCATAGGGATGAACGGAGCGAGCGCGGAAGCATAGGGATGAACGGAGCGAGCGCGGAAGCATACGGATAAATGGATGGAACGCGGAAGCATAGGGATAAACGGAGCGATAGCGGAACATTAATTTTTCTAGGCACTATTCTACTTAAAATGAAGAATAATTCATGTATATTATACAATTAAATCTTATTAATTAAATCTACTTGGAGTTACTTGTAGAAAATTAAATCTACATTTATCTTCGACACTTCCGTACACCGGCTTAGCCGTTTATTTTATCAAGCAACGCTGTATCTAACATTAATAGTATATTGTAGTGTGAGGGCGCTGCTGTCTTATATTTAGCATCATATATATTCAAGCCAAAAACATCAACTTCCATACGCTTATTCGTGTCCTTAAAGCTCAAGGATGTTCCTACTATTGCGGACAAATCCTGAGCACCTTTTAGCCTCAGCACTGTCTTACAGTAGCCTCCGTAATAAAGGAAAAGGTCAGAATGATCACGAACTAGGCTAGTTCTTACTCCATAGCATAGGTTGGGCAAAGTGAAGTTGCCCATTGTAAGTTCTCTTCTTTGGACACTCAGAGTAATTTACGACAACAACGCTTCCCTTTTCCTTTACTCCGTGTAACAACAAGAACACGTTGCTTGGGAAGCATTTACTAAAAATTTTAAAAGCAGTCCTCCAAGCTCTATTATCCTAGCTCATATGGTTCTTCAACACACAGATCACAACAGTACGGCTGATAGCTCTTGCCTGAGCTTTAAACATTGCAATACTCAGCTTAACCCTCCCCCGAAATTACAGCTCAACTAAAAGCGCACACCGAGGACTCAGCCAGAGAAAATTAGGATTTATTACTATTTGGAATCATTCCCAGCATGTAATTGTGGTAGACAAAAAGATAGCAATTCTCTTCAACCAAAATCCCTTTGCTCGTGCCTTCATTATCGTTATTAGGGTTTGAGGGCGGAGGAGAAACCCATAGTCCACCTCCTTTTTTCTCCAGCGTATTCACCCAGTAATTCAGAGACTGAAAGCAAGAGTGAGTCCAAAGAGGCAGATGACCCTCTGTATTATTCCTCTCTCATCTCCCTAATGATTTAAACGATTTCAAAAGCTGACCAAGCAAAATGCAGTTGAAAATCAAGCTACTCCAGCGTATTTATACACTTCAATTTCCTGGAGAAATACACGCGCGAGCCTGACAACCACGATGAGCAGATGTCTTTTCCGTTATTCACATCTCCAGCAGATGTTGCATTCAAATCCTGCTCGTGCGACGTCCGGTATGAGCTCCAGGATATTAAATTCTCCAGCTTTGCCTACAACCACCTTTTCCAGTATCCAGAGGTCTTTATACTCTTTTCATAATCTGATCCTGGAGAACAGAGGTGGGCCCTTTAGTAGTCTCTCTTTCAGAGGGGCAGAGGTCTGGTAGAATATAAAAGAAACTGCATATGCGATCTTCAAGTTTCAAGTAATCTCGAGAAGTACTGCTGGAGGAGGAGGAGCAGAGCTGTTCTTCTGTGAGCCGTGTAGGATGGCCAACCTAATCGAGAATGAGCCTGGAAAATCTTCCAGGATCTTCACTCTCCAAAGGTTGAAAGAAGAGACGAGGGATGCATACGGATGAGAGGAGTTTGAAAAAATATCCCCCTTTTCTTAGCTTGTGTTCTCGTAAATGACGGTAATTACTACCTCTGAGAGAGTCTGTGGCTTGTAATGAGGGACTACACTCTGGCTAGATGAAGCACATCAAGAAGAGCCCTTTCAAACTGAGAATTTAAAGGGAACCAGGTTCTCATGGAGAAGGATTCCTTCAGAAGGAACCCTTCATCCTCCTCCCTTCACTCATCCCTCCTTCGTAATTCCTCCTAATATGCGGGACTATTGAACGCAATTTAATCCACGCTCATCCGACGAAAACTCAGCCTTCTCCAAGTCAGATGGTGGCTTTACCACTCAAGAATGTGTAGCTAAGGATTAAGGCTGCATATCCTTGTATAGTTAAGGGTTTTTAAACCACATGTCGGAGGATAATATGGGAGAATAACCTTGTTGTCTCAACAGACGTTCGTCTCAAGAAAATAAATTCCCATCATCGACTACATGATAGGTATAAAGATGGATTTGAAAATAATGTGATGGATATTGTAATTATATTCCTATTTTTTACATACTTTCTCCTCCTCCTTGTATCTTCTTCTTCTCTCAAAAGAGTAGTTCGTACTGTATTCCAAAAGGGCTTTTTTCAAAGTATGGTATTGGATTCTCAAAATAATACAATTCTAAAGACAAGCATGCCATATCTGTGGATCCAAAGAAACAGAGAATATATATATCCTCTCCTGGATTCAGAGATGCTGGAGGATTTAAAAAACATCCAGAAACAAGCATAATCAGACCCTCCGAAGCATCCAATAGGCTCCAAGGGATCAATCAGGTACATGGGAGACGATGTTCCTACAAATAAGACCCGGGTTGTAGACAGGTAAATGAGGGCAAGGGTTGAATTAAACTCCTCTTGGAATTAATGTTACAAGAACGATGACGGATTCAAGTACAAGTTCGTGCGAGTTGGGAGGTATCAAAGTATCCTCTAAGACTTATGGAATCCGTAAAAGCAAGACTGATCTAAAATAGCATGCATATTGATCTTCTCTCATTTCGCTCCAGACGTAACTCAACAGCCCTGCAACTAACTCCGACCCCCCCAGTATTTCTGTGTCTTCTCTTTGGTTGTATATTTTTATATTAATATTAATTTATATATTTTTATTATTCCAGGAACTCCTTGAAGAGGTTCTAAATGGACCTGAACCTTACCCTATGGTGGTGCTGCCGCGGAGAGGCGGATACTGGGTTGAAGGTGCGGGATCCGAATCCCCACCTGAATTCTCTTCATCAAATGGAAACGGAAACGGGACCTTGCCTAAACCCAGGATTGACCAGGATGACACAGCCTTGGCCTATAGGAAACATTTCATGGGAAAGGTAATCATATAGTTTCAATTCTAATCTTAGGGCAGGTATCTACACGTCAACTCGCCTAAAGTTAACGTGTTTAATTAGCTCAGAAAAGTGTTTAAATTACCGATCAGGGACTCAGCTATGGCTTGATTACTCTCCAATCTGTATTCAACTCCAGGGTGGTCATTTAATTTTCGGCCCACCTTATTTCAGCCAATTAGTATTGTAGCTCTCAGCATGAGGGGAACGGAACACACCTGTAAAATATTCAATCGCCGGGTAAAAGCGAGAGGAGGAAGGGCGGGATTGTTTCTTTTACTCAGTCAAACATAATCTCCCCTGTATTTTTCAAGACGATAGTTTTCCTTGCAATCATTTACCAAAAGGTCCTTGTTATTCCCTCCTCTAACTTCCCTGCAATCCTTCCTTCTCTCTCAGCTCAAAAAGGCGAGAGAGAGGTGATAATTTCACCGGTTTTATTAGAGGCAAAGAGGGTGGCAAGAGTTTAGTGATTAGGATTCTATTCAAGATGAAGAAAAAGAAGGGTTATGCGACATAAATCTTGTAATTATGTAAAGGGCTAGATAATCTTGACAGGCGTGTGCTTGGAACTTTGGAGGAGAGGTACGGACGTCTTAGAAGCCTTCTTTACCTCCAACTTTGTATTCTATTCTACACTGCAATTGCTCCAAAGAAAATCTTCAAATTTAAGACGTGTTTACTACTCTTTTCCTACGCTTGGATTTACACATTGGAATTTAACGATGAGATGAGAAGAAAACATCATCTCCTAGTCCAGCAGATCATTCCTGTACATGCACAGAGGTTCTTTGAATTTTAAAACCTCCAGCCGCTAGCCGGCAAAGTCTTGATTGGAAGGTAGAAATTCGACAGCCTTTTCTTCCCAATGATTCCCTTATATTAAATCCTGTAGATCCAATACATCCTGTAGATGCTATGCTAGAAAGCGGGTAGGTCCCTTTGGGTGGTCCTTCCGACTCAACCCGCCCTTCATTTGCCCCATAGCAGATGCACAGGTCACAGGTAGAAATGAAGAGTAATTGTCTAGTCTATTATTGAATCGTTATAAATATGTTATACTTCACTTCGGCTCCAGTCTACGCTACAAGTTGAACAGAAATCTTTGAATCTAAGGGAGCAACTTACTACGACTTACTACGATCATCTAAGGCTCCAGGGACTTGAAGCTAATGTAAGGGCTTGTAGTAAAACAACTTAAACAAAAGCTACACAAGCTTCATGAAGGCATGTTAACCAGGATAACTCATTACCAATGCACGCTGACCATTGTTTTGTATTTTCATAGTCAAATGTAGCCTTAGCCAAAAAGATCCTTTCATAGCTTCTCCTCCTCCTCCTCCTCCTCTAAAGGTAGTTTTTGATGGATTTCGGAGCCTATTCCAGAATATTAGTTCGTCCGTATTTCTGAATCTTTCATTCTCCCTGCCTTCTTTGAATCATCTCTGGTATTTGCTGCAAGATTGGCTTATTGAGGAAAAACTGAATGGGAATCCCAGGGCAAGCCTTAGTTACAGCATTGTCGTTGCGAGTTACCTGATAAAAGCCATTAATAGTAACAAATGCACGAGTTCAAGTGCTCCAGCATTAGCAGTAAGAGTTATAGTTTGATAAGTTATTGCTGCTAAGAAACGTGAGCTTAAGAGTATGGACGATTTGTAAAAGAGGGAATTCTTGTAAGACTGAAAGGTTTGATAAGGAATTTTCAAGTTTTTTTAAACATTCGTGATAAGAAGAGCCGGAGAGAATCCTTCTCATCTCCCTCCTATGCTTTCCACACTGTGAATGTAGTGCTAAAATCCGAACATGCTTTACCAACCAAAGACGAAAGAGAATGCCGCATCCTAAAAGGTGTGGAGCAGTGATGTTGAGAAATATGATAAATTAGTAATGGTACGGAGGTCAAAACTATGTGAAGAAAAATTCCTTCCAGCAATTCCTGCATCGTGCTGGAGCGATTAGGAGGAAATCATGTTCTAAATTACTGGGATTGTGTAGATGGTTCTTGAAAAAGCTCTCACATTTGTCCCAACGAAAGGTTAGATTAAACTCAAGGAGGGAAAATTCCGCAAATATTCAACATGTTTTACACGCATTTCTACACAAAATCAAGGATTTAAGTTTAAAATACTCAAAGAAATAGCACCCCGGGTTTTATTCAAGCAAAAGTTCAAAGTTTTTGCTCACGAACAGATTGTAAAAATAAAAATAAAAGAGCATCTGTTATATCCATGCACAACAGTCAGGATACCGTCCTGAACGCTCTTTTCTGTGTACAAAGACTTGACCCACTATGTTTTTCTTTCCAGGAGCACTACAACTTTGTAGCGACAGATGACAAGCTGGGTCCTATATTATTATCGGCGAAATCCGAGACAGTGGCAGGGCACGAGCACTGGAGACTCATCCTCCGCCTCACCACCGGCACATCCCATGAACTCGTCCCAATTTCCTGTTTGTCCACCCATGGATCTACGTCCTCAAGTTCTGGAGTCAACAGCACCTCACCAAGCCCTCCATGTCCTGCTCGTATGGCCAAGGTATGGAATCCTTGAGTTTTTTCCACATTTTCATTCAAAAATTATCCGTCCAAACTCGAGGTCATAAAACAATGTACCTTCCGTTCTTTGTCCCTTGAAATTTTAAAAGACTCTCCCTCAAGTCCTCAGCCCTCCTCAAGATCACGAACATCTGTCGACGTTCTTCTTGATGATTTTGAAATGATTTTTTTAAAATCCATCCGCAATCAAATGAATAATGCTTACCATATGCCATTTTCCTCTTTTTCCAGCTCCTCAATGAAGACGTGACGACTGATAAATTTAGCCCCGTAGTGTGTCCACGAGCTTCTGATCTCATTGTAGCTTATGACGAGCACGTTCTTGTGTATACGTACAAATTCGGAGTGGTCTGTCAGAAGAGAGGCCAGAAGACGGAAGAGGAGATATTTAGCAACCGAGAGTCGCCTCATTTAAATACCTTCCTCGATATTTTGGGTGATAAGATACCTCTTCTCGGACACAAAGGGTACCGGGGTGGACTGGACACTCAGCATGGACAAACAGGGAACGAGTCTGTTTTTGTAAATTACCAAAACCGGGAAATCATGTTTCATGTCTCAACAATGTTACCATATGTCGAGTCAGACCCGCAGCAGTTGCAGAGAAAACGGCATATCGGTACGTACCACAGTAATCTTTCGTCGGATTAGTGAAACTGTATCACGTAAATCAAATTCTGGTTTTTAATCACTCCTTTATTTTTCCTAATTCCAGGAAACGATATAGTGGCCATCGTTTTTCAAGACGGGAACACCCCATTCTCGCCGGATATGATAGCTTCTCATTTTCTTCATGCGTTTATAGTCGTTGAAGTGTTAGATGGCTCTGGACCAAATACAAGGTATAACTTTTTTCATACAACATCGTAGAACAAATTTGAATAACCGTAGGACAAATATTTGAACTTTTTAAACGTATAACTTCATTTATACCTGTATTTTTTATTTCAGATACAAGGTTAATGTGACTGCACGTGATGACGTACCTTTCTTCGGACCTCCATTGCCGACCCCTCCAATATTTCACTCTGGACCTGAACTTAGAGATTTTCTTTTAACTAAATTAATTAACGCGGAAACTGCTTGTTACAAGGCGGCTAAATTTTCTCAGCTCGAGGTAAGCTTTAAGTTACACAGTTATGATTGCTCTTAAACCATATAAACACTTAAAATTAGAATCAAACACGCTCTAACTTTGAATTCGGCAATTTCAGTCAATTAATCCTCTATATTTTTACTCCTTTCCAGATGCGGACGCGTACATCTCTCCTGGGAACATTATATGATGAGGCAAGGAGAAAATCCCAGGATTTCCTAGGCTTTGTACTTCCTGGAGAACTTACCTCAAGTAGTAGTAATAATAGTGGTAGTGGTAGTAGCGGGGGAGGGGGGAGTAGTGCAGGTAGCAGATTTATGGAGACTGTCCGCAAAGCTTTAAGTTCCGCCAAAAATTCCTCTGCCGCCTCCAACAGCAGTACCAACAAGAGTCCAGACTTGGTTTTCGGCTCTACCAACGGAAGCATTAACGGCTTCCATAGTCATTCCGGAAGCAACAATAATTCCATCAAGTTGAGACACAATCAAAATTTTAGTTCAAGCGCTGGAGGGTCACCCGTCGTTGATAACGCTAGCGGAAGCTCGTCAACTTTACAGGTGTGTAGTCAATGTAGTTTTAGGTATCATTCAAGTAGAAGCTATTGCACTTGTCCTGAACTATAAATTTCAGTGATTTAATCAAACCTTATTCTCCTTAACAGAGTTACCGAAACGGAATCAACGTCGACACTACAACAGTAATTACGTCCGCCAACATCAAGCAACAGCCCGTTAGTCCTGTTTCAAGTCCTGATACTCCACCTCACTGCGTTCCAAGGTTAGTTGATATCCTTGAATGTTTCACTTACCTGCTAGTTATTTCTACTAATGATCACAATTTGAAAAAAGTGTACTCATTCATTTTTTCCATACTTTTTACAGCAGTATGAGGATATCAGAAAGTGACGACTCGTCTCTAAACAGTGAAGAACTCGAGGGCTCCGCCTCTTCTCACAATCATCATAATCATCATCATTTCCACTACAAGGGAAGCAAGCCCTTTAAGAATTCCAACGAGGATTCAGACACGGGCTTGGAATCAATGTCATCCGCCGGTACGCCCAACAAACGATCCTGCTCCCTCTGCCTAGAAGACGAGACCTCGACGAGGCAAAATGACACATTAAGGGTTGAAATCAACAAACTCAAATGTGATAAACTTGACCTCCTACGTCAGAATGTGGTAAGCTACCAATCATTTAATTTTGTAACATTTTCTCAAATCCGTCCACCGCAATGCTCAGTCAGTTGCCTTGAGTAGGTGCTAATAAGTTGATGCATGTATCATAATTATAAAAACCTGATTCTCTCTCATTTCAGACCTGTCAGCGCGACATCAAGAAACTGAAAGAGCGCGAGCTCCAATTACAAACCGACTTGGCATCTGCTTCGAAAGAAATCATGAGACTAAGGACTTTACTAAAGGAGTATGGTTCGGAAGGGTCAATAGTATAATATGAATTTCAAGAGACATTTTTAATAGGCGTAGATTAGCTTTTGATTGGAACAAGCATAGCGCTGTATCCATATATACACATTATATACCTCTCTGCTGCGGGATTAAGCTTATATATATTATATACTATTAATACTACCGGTCTAAGTGTGTTAACCTTATATGTGCAACAAAGATACTATTCAAAATGGTCTAAACTTAAGTGTATTTTAATCACTCATCCCCCACACTTGCCCATCTCCAATGGTAAAACCTAACTGGTCACGCGCACCTTGTTCGTAATTAAATAAGCCAAAGATGTTATACATTACAGCTTCATTCATATTTATTGTGTTCTCATCAAGTACTACACTACAAAGGAAAGTATATCAAAAATATATCTTTTAGAGATCAATAAAATGTTTATCACAAATTATAATTCCGCATTTCTCTTCCTTCAGAATACGATGATCGTTTCATAGCATAAAAATTGCTGGTCAGTCACTTAAAATCCGCTCAATCAACGAAAATGCTCTCACGGAAACATGTAAAATAAGTTTCAAAATTGACCATTAGTGGCTCTAATCTTCAGGCTCAAAGTGTCCCAGTTTATATAAAACTAAAATTGTTGTGATGGACATCAGGGACAAAACGATTAGTATTCCCATGAGTATTCGCACAACTTTGTTCCTTTGGTAATATTTTTCATACTGCAAAATTCAAACATGAGCAATCAATCAGCGTTATATTTTACGGTTCATATATTGAATTTTGCCATCTAAGTTTTCTGAATCCAATACAAATTAACTTACAATATAGAAACTGGAGGCAAATAGCAGCGCTCGTTTCCTACAGTTAAGCTCGTCTGGCAACGGTACTCCAAACATTAGTCTCTTAGTTTCTAGCAGAAACGGGAACTCGGACGGGCTCCAGTGGTTGTGAATCGTGCAAATCTTGAGCTGTTCCGGATACAGCAACACTTCAAAATGGCGTTTTATTTTCTCGATACGAAATAGTTGATCGCCGCAGTCATCCTCACCAATCATAGCACGTACTTCCCATTCCTCACAGTCCAGTCCAGGTCCATTGCAAAAGTTAAGCTTTCCGAGATAAGTGCCTCCCATCTTAATGGACATCATCTGTTTCAAGCAAACCACAAAGTTATAACTGATTTTTTGCTTTCCCCACAGCATTGGAACAAAATCCCTTTGTCATAATTTTCTACATTAGAGTACATTGCGCACTGGAACAATTCATAGCCCTCCATCGTCGTAAACTGATAGCGCTGCAGTTCTACTCCAACTGGCGCGTCCTTCAGATTACAATACGGCGTCCAAAATGTCGTCTTTCCAACAAGCATGATCCTGGTCCCACTTTCGCATAAAACTTCACTCACGCTTCGAACAGGGTTCCCGAAAATTCTCACTAAAAGCAAACTATACATATTATAGCTCGTATATTCATGTGACCACCACAAAGCAAGTGTTCTTGACCAACAATTTTGTCATTTAGGATAAGTTCACTACCTTTCTATAAAGGGGAAGTTAAGTAATTTTAAGTGACCTACCTTGGTCTCTCGTATCAAGTTTCCACGGTCGTATGAACAATTGATCGTTGGAACTCATTATGTCCTCAATGACGGATTGAACTTTTAGTTGATATTCGGAAAGACTTTGTTTTCCACATTCCTCCTTCCTTCCTTCAATATAGCTGGGTACGTCCGGGATACTTCCTTCTTCGATAGAGATATAGCTGTTGACAGCATCGGTATTTGTGTACGAGGAAGCAGATGAAATCGGAGCTGAAAAAATCTCTGGCGAAACTCCGACGGCTACGATCTGTACATTTATATTCCGCTCAAAGATATAAGTATTCCCTCCTGCCATTTTCCAAACTGTTCCTCCGGCTTTTGTAAAGAAATCCCTTTCTGCATCTACATTTAAATTTCGCTCATCTATCGCTGGAGTAAAGCTTTAAATTTGCGCCAAACAGCAGTAGTTTTTTCCAGTATCCATCGTGACGTGATGGTTTATTTCCACAAATAGCTACAAACTACACCTTGAAATGCTTGTATAAAAACTGAAATTACGACTATTAGTACTTAATAATATTCTGCTCTCCCATAATCTCGTCCATGCCTTTTGTACAAACATTTTAGCTAGTTTAAATTCAGTTCAATGGGCATCCATACCTAAAACACATGAGCATTTTTTTCTAATAAACATAGTGTTATCCATCATTAGACGAGCTGAACATCAGAATTTCCAACTAAAGAACTTAAAGGTCTATATTTCATAATTAGCTGACCCCCAGGCCTTAGCTTAACCTGCTCCGCTCTTTGACCTTCTGCATCGTCTACAGCAACATCAGCAGGTCTATTGACTCGAACAAACACAAAGCTATCCAAGTTAGGGGTCACCATAACACGCTCTCGCTTAAGCACACCCGTCTTTTCAGGCATATGAACTGAAGCAGCGTTATTTAAATGTGCTTCAACAATTTCTATGTAGTCCCTCAAAAATTTACGTTCTTCAGGCATAAGCCGAGATGGTACTTGGGGCCCCCGCTTCATTTCTTGGTCGTGGATGAACCAACAATATTTTTGAATTTTAGCTAATCTCGTTCTTAAATAACTAGCTACTAAAAACCTAATCCGTTCCACTTCTAACTGCATGTGCCTAATTGCTTCTTCCCTGGGTTGCATCTTACTAATTTTATCATCTTCAAGTTTCATCTGTTCCAACAGACATTCCACTTCTTGTCCCAGCGGTTGCAGAAGTTCAGGTGAAATCTTTTCATTCATCCAACCATTCGTCAACTTCATTAGGACTTCATAGGGTGTCACAGCCTCAGTCTCATCATCACTGGGTCCAATCTGCTCATCGCTGGAGCTATGCATCATTTCCGAATCCATGTCTCCAACTTTCCAAGTAGTTCAACGTGAATTATGCTCCTTATATCTAAGGATACAACACCAAACGTCAGTCTTGAATCAGCTATTCAGGTTCATCAACATTCACAATCATAATCATTTCAAAAGCGGAAAGATTCTGATTAACAATTTCAAAACCTGTTCAGTCACCTGTTGCTTCAAAAGTTTCCAAGAGTAGCTACTCCTACAAGTAGATCACCACAGTTCCTGGTGATTGATCACCCTTAGGGTTTTGATGTCAACTTCCTTAACTGTAAAATTTATTAATTAATACCATCAATTAACGAAAACTTTAAGACAAAGCTACACTGATTGATTCATAACGGAGGACTCAACATTTACAGTTGAAAATCATGAAGCAACGATTGTGTAATTACAGCAAGCTAATTAACTAATTGACTTACCTTCTAACTAGCCTCACCATTTGACCCGAGCTGAAATGTATAATTTGAATGTAATTAACACTAAATATCACAAGCTGGATTAATTCAAAGATAATTTTCAAAATAAAACAAGATCTTTTGGTCGTTATTCTTTTCATCACAACTAAAAGACTGAGAACAACGAGCCCGCTCTGCTGTTGTTACCGACGAATCACAGCCTCGGTGGTAATTGGTAGGAAACAAAATTGAATCCAATGGTAGGATAGAGCGTCGTCCAGTTACATGTAATCCTAAGCCACATCCTACCTTCCTAGTACGCTGACATCCATCTTTAGTGTTCCGCCATATTGTTTAATGCATCCACCATTTTGCGTTAACGCACCCACCATATTGTTTAACGCACCCACCATATTGTTTAACGCACCCACCATTTTGTTTAACGCATCCACCATTTCGTTTAACGTATCCACCATTTTGCGTTAACATCCGCCATATTGTTTAACGCAAAATGGTGGATGCGTTAAACAATTAGCGGGTGCGTTAACACAAAATGGCGGATGCGCTAAACAATATGGCGGTTGCGTTAACGCAAAATGGTGGATGCGTTAAACAATATGGTGGATGCATTAACGCAAAATGGCGGATTCGTTAAACAATATGGCGGATGCGTTAACGCAAAATGGCAGGTGCGTTAACGCAAACTAGTGGATGCGTTAACGCAAAATGGCGGGTGCGTTAACGTAAAATGGTGGATGCGTTAAAGGAGGTCGTTGTGTCTTCCCCTATGCTTAACATAGCGCCCAAAAAGAGGATCAGGAGTAATGTTAAAGCATAGGACATTAACATTACTCTTGATCCTTCTTTTTGGGCGCTATGTTAACAAATGGAGCGTGTGCTGAAAGACAGGAAAAGGAAAATCATCATGGAAAACGAATGCATAACCATGGAATTCGCTTAATTGTGGCCCCAATTAAGACCTGAAAGAAGACGTCGTGGAAGAGCGGAGGGAAGTATGACCAAATCAAGGTTTCGTGAAACATGCGGTAGTAAATCTAGTTATTTAATTTATATCAATGTTACAAAGTCGAAATAATTTACAACTATTAGTTTTAACGAAAATAGGCGAACTCCTATTCTTCGTCCATCCTCGTCATTTACGTCGGCTATCTTTATGTCGCTTCCGCTCTTTGCTTTGCTCAGAAGCATGACCCCTTGAATAACGTGGAGGGGATCTACTCCAGTTCTTTCGTCTGTTATCCTCGGAAGCCTGATTGTAATATCTTGACTGCCGAGGTGGAGAACGACTTCTGCTTCGCTTACTGTGCATTTCTTCTCTTCGTTTAGGCTTTGATCGCTGCGGTGAACGGGATCTGCTCCGACTTCGGTGTTTCTTCCGTCGGACATCCTCAGTCTTATTCGATGCACGAAAGTTATCCTCTGATTTGCTGCTTTGGATGATCCACGGAGCTTGCATACGTGGAGGGGGCTTCTTCTCGGCTTCGTCATTGATTTGAACCCCCCGTCCTTTACCTTTCCACTTGTATTTCGACACACTCTGACTGAAGTCAACATGGATCCTCCTGTCGTCTATAAGTACATTGTCCATCTTGAAATACGCTTCTTCGCAAGCTTTTGTATCCTCAAATTCGATGAAAGCATACTGTAAAGATTCCTGTGTCTTTTGATCCCGAATCACTTCGCAACTGAAATTACAAGGAACAATTGCATCACCATCAAAAAAGGTTGAACCTATGTATTACTCATGCTGTTCCTTTACTTAGATTCACCCTCTGTAACGCGATTTCACCTACCTTTTAACTCTGCCAAACCTGCTGAAAATTATTTCCAAGTCCTCGTCAGTCGTCACGGGATTTAGCTTGCAAACAAACAGCACGTTTTCAGGCGGCGCAATGTCAGCATCAGGTAGATCTCCCACCATTTCTAGAATCGTTGCTCTGGCCTTTGCTTCCCTTTCTTGAATAATTTCTTCAATTTCGTGTATGGATTTCCCTTGCATGTCATTGATATCCTCATCCGCTCCTATACGTCCACTCTGCACATTTTTCATAAAACAAGAAAATCTTAACAAATATTCATTTCTACTCAAAGATCGCGTCGGAATCAGTACAGTCTTACATCAAGTATCTCCCTGGTTGGGATCGGCGAGGCATTAGGAATCTCCAAACCGACAGGGTCTTCAAACGGGTCATCAAGAATGACAGTATGAGTAATTCTGATATCTTGGTAAGGTTTCTGAGCATCATCACAAATCGTTTCATTTAGCTTTTCCAGAACCTCGAACCCTTCAACCACTTCTCCTATCGGACAATGTTCTTCGTCCAGGTAAGTCAAATCTGAGGCTAAAGTGAAGAAGAACTGCGAGCCTACAAGCTGATCTCCATGATTAACCAACGACAATGTTCCTAACTTGGAATGTTTGATTCGTGGAATAGTTTCCGCTTTCATCAATCGGGCCTGCTCACCATAAAGGATCCTGTAAAGTAATAGCCATTATTCAGATACACCTTTCAATTGGTAATAGAGTAGCTCCCATAGAATAATTTCGCATAACTTTAGAATTCAAATATTTACAACTGGCTTACCCCGATATAGATTCTCCTCCTCTACCAGTCCCAGTTGGATCCCCAGTTTGCGCAATAAACCCATGCTGCACATGATGAAAGAGGCAGAAGTTGTAATACTTAATTTTGCATAGTTTTAGAAAATTCTTGCAAGCTGAAAACATCAACAAGTTAACTATTATGTACCACTGTATCGGACAGAGCCATGGGGAATAACTGTATAATTTTCGACGTTGCTTACTTAATGGTCTTTCTTTGGTGTAGAGGTCAACCGTAATATCTCCTTTCGTAGTTTCAATTACAACAGACATCTTGAGGCGGCTTCACGGAGTCAAATATGTTGCAGCGTATCCCAACGACCCTGTCATTCCAGAAAAATTATGGTGATTCAAATCAAAATCTTCAAATTTTCATTGCAAAATAATTGCAAACACAGCCAACATCAGCCGGCTATTAATTCAAAATTAAATACTATTTTACTTACGATACGAAATTGCTGAAGGACACGAACCAAAATTACCCACTCAATGCCGACAACATAATAAATTTGATTTAGCTTGTCACTTTCTATTCACAGTTTAACTGCAACTAACAATAACCGTCCAATAAAATTTTATAATAAATTAATTATTTTATTCGTCTAATGAGAAAATTTTTTGTTTATCCGATGCGTTCAAAATTCCCGCCGTAGTGATGAATCCTAGCTGAACACTCCATGGCTTTATTGTTGCTTTATGGGCTTTGGCAGTTACAGTTTCAAAATACTATGATATTGAAGCAAAAAATTAATCTCAGCAGTTCTCAACATCTTATTGGTCGTTTAATTATGAAAATCAGGTCAAATGGTTCAATTCGTCAATGATTTCCCTCCATTCTGCATCATATTTCGTGTATGTAACCCACTTGTAATCCTTATAGTTAAAGAGATGCGCAGGTGAGGACAGTGTATTAGGAATAAAGGTAGGAAGTATACTCACCAAAGGACTAGGTTACCATTATAGTCGTTATGGTAACCTAGTCCTTTGGTGAGTATACTTCCTACCTTTATTCCTAATACACAATCCTTGTACAACTATGATAGTACATGGGACTATGATTAATAACTTTTTTATGTTTACATCTGTATCTAACGTTTCTCTCACGTTGTTTGAGTAATATGTCGTAAGATACTGGCCCACTGTGCTTATGACACCAAAAATAAACCAAAGTTCTCGTAAAACAAGCTTTGAACCTCAGTGAGGTTACCTCACTGCTAATTTTCAAATGGCATTCATTTCCACAAGTAGGAAAACCACAACCGCAATGAAAAGGTTCACCCCTAGCACAGTTTTAACACGTGGTTCCTCATCCTATATTCCAGAAAGTCTACCCCTTTAAATCATGTTAGACAACATATATGGCTTGAAACCTTAACATTCCGACATTCGGACGAGTGACCCGTAAAAATTTGGCCTAGCACACATACAGTAGGTCACTAATCCAGTGGCCCGTACTTATTTACTTCGAACATGGCAATCGTGTCCGTCAGTTACACTCTGGATGTCTCAGCGAGTTGTATTAGAATCTCGTAAATAGATATCCCGAACGTTATCATCTTCATTCTCCAAAATTAACTGAAATTGAAAAAAACCATGAAGCACTACCGGATCTTTGGAAGCTCCCTTCGGAGCGGTGTCATGAAAGTCAGCTATTCGGATTTAGTGAGTAGAGTGGTCAATATTTACATTATTCTTCGAGCTAAGGCGACCAAGAAAGTTGAAGACGACGCTGGTATAGCATTTTTAAATCTAATTTTAGATGGTCGAATTGATTGGAATCCTGGTTCACGCCTTAGCGCTTTCGCCACAAGCTTCTGAGATCCTCCAAATAATGTCTCAGGTGTCACAGAATTACCCCAGTGATGGTACAGCCCAAGTAATAAAAGAGCCGTTAGTATCTTCAAATGCCATATTAACCGGATCTTTGTTGCATTATACAGGAACTACTCCACCTCCATTTGCCATTCTCGACCAGTTGATGAACAATACTTGCATCTTTAACGGAACATCCACCGCTGCTGGCACCGGCTTTGTTGCGAACGGTACTTTCCGCTTCTTTAAAATAGTTTCAGGAAACCTGTAGTATTAACGCTATGAAGCAGCATCTTCTCTTGTACTTCCAGGTTGCATATACGGCATTTCCTTTGGCGCAGCAGGGATTATAATCCATTTGATAGAGATCGTCGCGATGTTTTTCGTTCTCAAGCTTGGCCAACAGGTACTATCATTTCTATGAAATCAAAATAGAGCTGCATATAATTGATTGCTAATTCCATACACGATTAACTTTTGCAGACGGATCCGAATAAACTAGAACTGTGGATTAAACTTACCGGAGTTTTGACAATATTGGATGTGTTGGTCTTCATCGGTAGCATAGTTTTCAGACTGGATCCAAAACTGATAGCCTACACCTTGTCAAACCTAATTTACAAGATATACTCATGCGGCCTAGTCAAAGCTTACTCTACAGAACAGCGAAGAGCTGGTGAAACGGCTGTGCTGACTCGTGCAGGAGGAGAATCGAAAAATTCCAGAGTAGAATAAACCACTTGATTATAATACTAACTGCAATAGCTTTATAAACGTCAACAAGAAGTTGAACAACTAGGATTACCATTATTAACTATATACAAATTTAGAAACTTATCAACCAAACCTCTGTCACACTTACCGAAACATTAATTTTCAAACTAGATGCCAAACTGCAAACTCCAAAATCGGTCACACGTGTCTTACTGCTATACCGTAAACTTGCGCTTCACCGAAATTAATTCTAATTTTTCATAACACATAATGCAAGGAGCAAAAATAAAGTCTACACGGAAACCTAACATTTTCATCACTTCTTCGAACTTCCAAAGCCAGAAAATCCCATGATCGAAGCCATTTCTGGATCTCCAGCTTCATCCGTTTCGCCGCTCCCAACAGTTGTTTCAGTAGCTTTTCTCTTCCGCTGCATCCTTTTATCTTTTCGGTACTCCTTACTGCGCTCGTCCTACAAACACAAGTAAATTACATTATTTCTCAGAGCTCTGACTGCATCAATAGAAACTATCATAGCTACATGTAGATGAATCCAAGCCCATTACTTCTTCTTGTAGTTCCTGCAACCGCTTTTCCAGATCGTACTTTTTCTTCTGCTCGTTCTTCTTGAGCTTGTTGAACTCGAAGCGTTGCTTCACTTGGTCCAAGGTAGATCGTTCTATCCGCATGGACATCCCCAAGTTACGTTGATCTTGAATTCAAATCAAATACACACGTTATTAGCAACATTCCCTCATCCCACCAATGTGAAAATATAAGACTCTAACTCCTGAAGTTACTTACGTTTTTTTCCATTGATATGATCAAGAAAGTTAATTGAATCCTTGACGACACAGTCGCAGACATTGCAATAATATCCTCCAGCTTGAGATGCAGGTGTATTCTTGGTTATTACAACAGATTTTCCAAGTCTGGAATCGAGGTCAACCTGGTAATCTCGCTGCTTCAGCGTTTCCCGTCTAGTTCCTGGTTCTCTATCCTGTCTATCGTCATCATCATCCGCAAGTCGCTTTTCCGCGAGCTTTTCGTATTCTTCTAGATTCCATTTCCTTCGGTGATCCGGAGCCTATTATTTAAATCCACACATAAATAATTACAAATAATCGTTTTTTATATAACTTGCAGTTCTCGTATACACATAATAGGCTCCAAAATTGAAATAATTAACCAACAATTTCAATTTTAGTCCACTTACCGCATTTGGAGTCGCCATACTGGCTTTAGCGTATTTCTTCTAATTTCTTAATTTCAGATCAAAAGCAGTGAATATAAAGTTAATTTTTTTGATCCAGATTTAAAATTAATCAAAATTTATATTTAATAACCCAACCAGCGCACCAATTGTATGTGTATACATACTTTTCGTATCAACATCTACTTTTTTTGAATATCCGCGCTCCAGCAATGAAACTCGATGGGTCTAGTCTTGTTGAGCGGGAGGAAAGAGGGCGAGGGACCGACGAGGAGCAAAACAATAGCATAAAGCACGTGTTGTTGAAGCACTCAATGAAAAGAAATAAGCGCCGGTTGAAATTTCTCAGTTCATTTCTGGATTTCATCGTGACATTATCTCGGAGGCAGCTGAGTGATAATTTGGATCGTTGGACGTTAAGAAAACTACATATATAATTATTCTTTGTAGTGATTCCCAATTACAGCATATATCGCAGACAATGAAGCCTATTTTCTCCCTTCCACAAGATAGTGCCAGCGTAATTTTTAATTTAGTACCTGAGTATCAAGAAGGAGATAAAACTTCTTCTATTCAGGAACTGATCGAGGTAAATTTTGGGTTTCATCTTGTATCTTCGAAGTGATTTCCGG
Organism: Sminthurides aquaticus; assembly: GCA_906901655.1. Taxonomy (NCBI): domain Eukaryota; kingdom Metazoa; phylum Arthropoda; class Collembola; order Symphypleona; family Sminthurididae; genus Sminthurides; species Sminthurides aquaticus. Next base: position 760,502 of record CAJQTT010000007.1, read on the forward strand.
TGATGAGATACGAGTGGTGCAATTTAATATTTATTACCTGTTTGATCATTAAATTTTTCAGGAATCAGATGGGATACTACTAGATGCAGGAGATTGGGATGAATACGAGATTTGTATCGTTCGTCCGGAATGGGAAAATACAGCTTCTTCGGTTGATAAGGAACAACTAGCCCGAAAATATGGAGAAACTAGAGACCTTTTTCGTTGGCAGTTTGTGGATGACTCTTACCAGAACAATAGAATGCTGGATTTAAACGAATATAGGTAAGCTTTGAAAGGCAGTTTTCTCAAGGAGAAATGTATTTGAATACTTGAGAACTGAAGTAACAAGCTGATTTGTAATAGGTGGAGGGGAACTACTGTGTTTGAAAACTACGACGCCAATCTTGTGGCTCGTCGTGTCAACAAATGGACTGAAATACAAAAGAAGGATGAAGGTACTCCTCCGGTAATCGTAGATGTCGTTAATGCTCCACGTGATATAGAAATCATCTGCATATCATCCAGGTAAGTATAGATATAATATCAGGCAAGAAGAAAATTAAGTATAGGCGCAAGTCTTACTTTTTCGGTTGAATTTTTTAGTGATGAAGAAGACGAACAGCCTAGTGCTAGGAAACCCAAGGAAGCAGCAGCTAAGAAACTTCCAGCCATGAACTCAACGAAGTAAGTTGTTCGTAACTCTTTGCTATAGTTTTGATCAGTAAGGCTGCCATAACTCAGAATGCATTTACTTGTACTTTTAGGCAGCAGCATGGAGGAACCGGTGGTGAGAGAAAACCTTATGTCCCGTTCGACGATTATGAGGATTTAGCAATCCTCTATTTCATCGATGAATTCCATCGTCACCTTTACTTGGGAGGTTATGAAACCTTTAAAGTTATGGCAAGCGTGCAAGTAAGTTTTCATCTCGTTTTTCAGTGTTTTCAGTTGAGTGCATTGCTTAAGTCTGTGATTATGATGCTACCAATAATATATTTATTTCTGTACAGATCTTTTCTGCACGTACGTATAAAAGTTTGCATGAGCGGTACAGGAGATACATCCGCCCTAATTTGCATCGCTACGACATCGAAGATGACATGCGGCAACGATTTTTGGACGCTGAGATTCAGCGAGAAAAAGACCCAGCGAAAAAACATCAGCGACCAGCGCCTTTCGTTTTAGAAGTAAAACCTGACTGGACTCCGAAATTTCCGGAAGCTGGAGTCCCTAAAGCCGGACCGAGTGCACGTCCGTGAAATTCACGGCAAGATTTCTGTCTTCGTATAGCTGTATTTCAGTTTTTTCTTATTGTAACGGTAATTTTTTATTACTTAAAAATATTGATTTATTCATTCATTGACTGATACCCAAATATGTCTTCTTGCAAACAAAGTACAAATTACTTTTATGTGTTGATTTGAATACGACAGAATTCTTACTTTCAGTGTCTTATTATAAGCTTATTTTGAATTTAAATGATACAGTTTTGTTTTCTATGTAATCTACTGAAACCATCTATCTTGTTTGTGGAAATAATGTGTATCATCTTACGTAGTATTATGATGTTGCTTTAAGTCTAGTCTAACACTAGAAGATGCTACGGATATGACAGGCTCTTGTTGGCTTTATAATTGTACGGGTTTTAGTTCCTGCAATGAACAATTGCAATCTCAAAGTGCAACGATATAGACTAGGATTTTTATATACAGGCAGGACCATTGCTTTGGTAACACTTTACTTGTGTAACAGTAATTGTAACAGAGCCGCAGGCTTTTGAACTTAAACAGTAAAAACTTTAATATTTCTCATCAACCAGCCCACTCCAATGTATTTGATAATACAATAATTTAATATGTAATGTTACCATCATTGCCAACGCAATACAGCAACAACATCAACCAAAACCATGTGGTCATGAAGCTTCTTTTGGATCTTGATTTTGCATCAACGCCACTGCGACTGCTACTGTTAATTATTACGCTTGCTGCCCTCACCAGTAACTCATCCAACTATATGTAACTCCTATTTCCTTATCAAACACTAATTGAATCACTAAACATCGAATTTTTTTAACTTAATCCTAGGAACTATTGGAAGCGAGGAAATCGTTCAATGTTTTGACTGCCACTGGAAAAGAGGGACGACGGATCCAAAGTTTTGCTACACACCCTCATTAAACAAGACAAAAATTAGATTATGCTACGATCCTATGGCTTGCGCAAAAATCATCGACGATGGACTCATAATGCGAGGATGTTCCTACAAATCAGACGCCTGCATCCGTAAAAACGATGCCATCGTGTACACCTGTGCTACCCACCTCTGTAACAGCACTTCCAGCATTTCCAATCTTCGGATAGTACCAATTCTCTTTGTTTTTTCTTGGATTTCGTTGAAGTTTACTTTGGATTAAAATTCCAATACCTACTTGCTAAACCGACGCACTGTCAAACATTGTAAAACCTTTGCGTACGCTTTCCTCCAGTCGAGTCCAACTCTTCAATTTTCTCCGGCCAGGATTACAGATATTACTATCCTCCTGTAACATCTGTCCCTTAACCTCGTCAAACTTCTGTAATTCCTCTTTGTGTCTGTATCCTAGGATTCAAGTTTTATAATCCGTTTCATTGCCAACAGCTTTTCATTATGTATCAGCGTCACCGTTGTGTAATAATGACAAAAACTAATTTCCGTCTTCCCGTCAATGAAAGCTGCATATTTTGTACAACTGGAAACTTGACTTGTCCATGTAATCCGATCTCATATCTTAAAAGCTTTATCCTTGAAGAAACAGCTTTGCCTGTCTCTAGTCTCCAGGATTTTGTATTTAATAGCAACATTTCAAGCATCTTCCAAGTTAATCAATATTACCTCCTTCATCAATCAGTTCACAGCAGCCAATTCAACCCAAGCCTCTCCAACGCTCCACTGCTCATCTCGATCCGGCTTTACCACTGATACCCGGCCATCATGACAACTCACTTCAAATACCCGCCCCTCGAACTCCAGGAAGAGCTTCAACGAATTGCAAACCAGCTTGTAACTCCAGGAAAAGGTCTACTGGCAGTAGACGAGCCACCGGTAGTCATCGCTAAACGTTTTGCTTCCGCTGGAATCGATATAGAAAACACCGAAGAAACTCGTCGCTTGTATCGACAAGTAAGCTTTAAATTTCAACCTTAATCTTTCTCGAACAAACGATTCATCACTCCGACTAATACTTGTTCTCCTGGACTTTCTCCAGATTCTCTTCACAGCCGAGAGTCGTTTGGAGAAGACCATCTCCGGAGTCATACTTCACCATGAAACAGTGTACCAAAGCGCAGATGACGGAACCACTTTCGTTAAACTCTTGGAAAGCAAGGGCATCCTTCCTGGAATCAAGGTTGACAGAGCAGTCGTAGAGCTTGCAGGCTCCGAGGGAGAAACAACCACACAAGGGCTGGACGACTTGGATCAGCGCTGCGCTCAATATAAAAGAGACGGATGCCAATTTGCCAAATGGCGGAGCGTCCTCCAAATCGGCCGACATACTCCATCCTATCAAGCCATTATCGAGAATGCCAACGTTTTGGCTCGTTATGCATCAATCTGTCAAAAAAACGGTCTCGTGCCTATCGTAGAGCCCGAGGTAAGCCAAACGAACCGTTACCTACGACTGCAATAGAAAATTAATCAACAATTAATAAGTTGATTTAATCTTGTACTTAATTCCTGCACTATTGCAAAGGTACTGCCAGACGGTGACCATGACATCATTAGAGCTCAGAAGGTGACGGAGACAGTCCTATCCTTTGTATACAAAGCCCTCAATGACCATCACGTCTTCCTCGAAGGCACTCTGCTTAAGCCAAATATGGTCACTCCAGGTGAGTCCTGTCTTAAGGAGTATACTCCAGAAGATATCGCTAGAGCCACCATCACAGCTTTCCAGCGTACCGTCCCTGTTGCTGTTCCAGGTAACTTTCGCCAATTAACAAAACCCGATTCGTACTTATAATCTCTGGATCACAAAACATTCTTCTCTCCAGGTATAACCTTCTTATCCGGTGGTCAATCCGAGGAAGACGCTTCTGTAAATCTCAACGCTATTAACGCTTTTCCTGGAAAAAAACCATGGGTTCTAACATTCAGCTACGGCAGAGCTCTTCAGGTAAAATCCGGGTTGAAAAATCAACTTTCCAAAACTTTGTAAAAATCCCTCTTAAAATCTTTTAAAAATCCTTGCAGGCCTCTGCGCTCCGAGCGTGGAAGGGAAGACCGGAAAACGTTAGCGCCGCGCAGGAACAATTCTTAAATCGAGCAAAGGTAACCGGAGAATCACATACATTTCCCAAAGCGCAAGGGTATCTATTCCAAATTCCATAAATCTACTACAGGTCCACTAATTATTTATTTTTTTCCATCTTTCTGAAAATCAATATCCGTGACTGATGATGCGACCGAATCCTTGGAAATCCAGGCAAACAGTTTAGCATCACGTGGAAATTATTCTCCAGGAAGTATCCAGAGCGTCGCCGCTGGAAAGAACCTCTTCAACCCAATCCACACTTACTAACTCATGGAGACACGGTTTACTCGCAGCAATCCAACTAAAATAATTAACCTCAATTGCACATTTTCAAGTTGTTTAGGTAACACTATCCTCAACTTTCCAATTTCATCAATAGCTCTAACAATTCCAACAAACTTTCAGATTTGTATCTTCAAAAACACTTGCTACATCAACCAGACCTTCCTAAGCCTTTCGCATGAATAGACCTCCTTGCCATGTTTCTAAAAATAATTATAGCCTTTCCTCTTGTTTTTAAACTTGTAAACAATTCATATTTTTCAAAACAGTTGCATTAAATTGCAGCAAGTAAATCCAAAGCACCAACCTTCGCTTCGTTTTCAAAATATCCCATCTTCCAAAAGCTTAAAATACACACAATATTCTTATAAATGCGGGCCATACATTTCATCTTCGCTAACAAGAAGCTTCTTCTTGCCGCCGGTATTGGAGTCTTGTCAACCGGAAGCTTTATGGTAAGCTTAAACTTTAGCTCACTTCTCCTGTAATACTAGGAAATTTCAAAAACGTAACCAAGGAAACCAAAAATATTTCACAACTTTTCACAAACTCCATCCATTTTCTATTTTATCCATAGGCCCAGAAAGCATCCGCCTCCAGTGGTTCCGATGGACAGTCAATTTACGATTTCGAATACATTGATATATGGGGAAACCCTCAGAGCATGCAGAATTACAAGTACGTGTACTGTAATATGAATTAATCAAAAATTTCCAAAAGTTTTTTCTCACAAACTACAACGCTCTCTAAACACCAACGCCCTCTATTCTTTTTTTGAATTCTAGGGGACGAGTACTTATAATAGCAAACGTAGCATCAAACTGAGCCAAGACTGCCGTCAATTACAGCCAATTGACGGCGCTGCACGAGCGCTATGCTCCGAGCGGCTTGGCTATTTTAGCATTCCCATGCAATCAGTTTGGACGTCAAGAACCTGGATCCAATGCTCAAATTGCATCTTTTCTCCGTAGATATAATGTCAAGTTTAATATCTCAAGTAAAGTAGATGTCAACGGACCTAATGCGCATCCCATTTGGAAATTTCTTAAAGCCCAAGCAGGAATATCCCAGATTGCGTGGAATTTTAACAAATTTTTAATTGACCGAAATGGGAATTTACAAAAAAGTTACGGGTCCAATCAAGATCCATATGTAATCAAAATCCCATCCCAATGTATACATGCCATTACCTCACACAGGATCCTTTCAGCACTAACTTTGATTCCTATAAAATTTCAGCTCATGGAACCAGACATCCAGAAGCTATTATACAATCACTAGAGAATATAACGGATTCACTTTATTTGCAAATAGGACGACAGCGACCTCTGGAGGAGGAAACAAAAGGCGTTTGTGAATACGTATCTGGAAACCATTTCACAACGGTCGGATACGCTATGATTTTAATGCGCTTTGCGTTCCTCCACCGGCTCTGTTAGTCGTCAATCCTTATTTATTTTACAAAATTAAACAATTTTAATCATCACTCAAATCTTCAAATCAACTCAAGGGAAAATTTCTTCCAAGGGATAAAAATCCCTTGGAGTGCTCGAGTCAACCTTGAGTTAGCTAGCGTGAATTCCCAGCGTTATTTTCTGTGTTATAGTCGTCGTCCTGGAATTAAAAAATAACAATTAACATCCGACGAAAAACAGTAACAGTCAAAACATTGACGCATTAACAGCGCCATCTATTCTAAATGTCTAACTTACAAAATTTCCACCCCCTCCTCCAGATTGGACATGACGCTGTACTTCAAACTGTCCTTGTGGTCCAAATCGATAGCTTCCCTCTCGACCGTTGCTCCATCGAATGTGGAACAAGCCTTCGTTCTGCTGAGGTTGTCTTCCAGTTACGACTCCAACGGTATTTCCATCCTACGACAAATTATTCCGCAGTATTAAACACTAAACAGCATTAAAAAATAATCCATCCATCTCTCAGTCACCTCGTTTTCTTTATTCCAATGGGGTCCACGAACGACGCGGTCGCCAGGTCGCAAGGCCAACTGAACCTCATATTTTCCATCTCTCCCGTATCTATACGTGTTCACTGTCCCACAATCCCAACGAACTTCCACGCTCCTTCCCGCATCAACTAGTTTCCTTACAGTTCCAAGGGGCGTTACTCGGTCGTACTGTATAGGAAATCAATATTCATTCAACCATGCTTACGTACTTGCTTCGGTATATATATATATTAAATATTTGTATTTTTTTTAAAATAATATTATTTCAATTTTTAAATATTTTTATAAGCGATACTCCAAGTAAAACTAACCATAGTATCGCGATTCCAATCTCGGCCACGAACAACCCGGTCTCCAGGTTTCAGGGCTGGGTGCGCTCCTACAAAAAGTAAAATGCTAATTTTACGAGATTTTAAAACTTTTAAATTTTAATTGCGAAAATATTGTCAATTAATTTGCAAATTTTCAATCTCAATTATTATTTATAATAAAAATTACACCAAGAATATAAATATACCTTGCCCGGAGACACCGCCCTGATTACTGATGACGGCACAACCGACAACTATTAAAATTAAAACAAGTCGCCCGGCCATTACTTTCCCGTTATTTATCCTCCTTATCTCCTACTTCTCTTCCTTGCTCAACAAACCCCCCCCCCCCTGAATCAATAAACCTCCGGCCAGTATTAAAATAAATTACTTGCACCGTAACCAAGTTTCCACTAACTGTAATCAATACGCTAAAACCCATCTTATTTATACCTTCAGCACCCAAATACTTACAAGTAGTTTCGTTAATTAATTCCAATGAATTTAAACTGTCATAAAAGTCGTTCGACGTGTTTTTTCCTTTACTTCCTTAAATTAACTTCAATTTCCTGGACCATTTGTCATGCCCGTACTTTCTTTTGTCGCTAATCCCGGAAACCATGTAGCCAAACGTGGTTAGCATCATAGCATCACATTTAGTTCTACAGAAATCGTTTGTGGCGGTCCCTTACGCATCCACTACTGAATTATTCCATATGACTCGAAAATAGCTACGTCATCGCTGATTTCATCGACGAACGAACACATATACGCACGAGTTTACTCAAAAGGAAAATATTTTTTAATTATTTAATAAATTATTTAATAATAATTTATTTTTTATTTTCCTCTGCTTCTGCTGTCTTCAGCCGTTCTTTGTAACTACCTCAAAAAAAACCGCTAACCGAGGCACATCTTTCCTCGTTTTTCCTTGCAGTTAGTATTATAAAATTCACATCATGTTTTTCTTTCCAACGCCACATTCAATCCACCCGCAGGGAACAAAACGACATCTGCATGCAATTCCAGCTCACGAATATCTTTTTCCGCCCTCACAGAAAATTTTCTAAGGACATGCACCGCCAAAGTCTTCACTTGAAAACCTGCATATCGCATCCCAATGCAGTTTCTGGGCCCAGCAGAAAAAGGAATGTAGGAGAAGCGGTGCCTTTTGGTTTCCTTGTCTTGAAAAAATCTGGATGGTTCAAAGCTAAGCGGTTCAGGAAAATATTCTGCATCGCGTTGCATCCCAAAAATATTTATCGCAACGTTCACACCCTTTGGAAGGATTAGGTCATCATCTGTAAAGCAGTAAACCACAGAATTGGTTCAAAGCTCTTCATTCACGCTCATATCCACCCCTTGACGAGGAATATGTTTCTACAACAAGGAAAAATGCTTCTCCACACTTACGAAGAATCAAGTCGTCTGTAAGTTTCCGCCCGATCAAAGGAATTACAGGGAACAACCTCAGTGTTTCTTTTATACAAGCTTCCAAATATTTCAATTCTTTCAAGTCTGCGGAAGTGACGTCACGCTTCGAATCATCACCAAACACTTGCTGTAGCTCCTCATGGACAAGTTTCTGGAAAAAAGAAGCGCAACAAGTTTAATCCCTTGCAAACTGAACATTTATCAACAGCCTCCTTCTTAGTCAGCTCAACCGAATTTTTCTTACTTGAGCTTCCAGGTTTCTTCCAAGGTTATACAAGAGATAGCAAGTTGTATGAGCTGAGGTATCAAAACCCTGTAAAATTCAAAAATAAATTACACCATGTTTCAACGCTAGCATTGAAATTCAAAAGTGTTTCCTTCGTACGCCTGCTAAGACAGTATATAAATTCCGTCGGATCTCTTCATCAGTCATCATCGTAACGCCCTCTGCCTGCTTCAGCATCAAACTATCCAGTAATGACATGCTCCCTGCGTTTAAAAGGGTATCGCGATAGCTCAATCATATTATTATTATTATTTAAAACACGTGCTGTAATCTGTAAGCACATACCTTTGTTGATCCTAGCTCCCTCTTCCGAGCTAACCTCCTCCTGTAAACCTGGATCTAATGTATTTCCTTCACACATCTCTCGGATTTCCCCTTTACGATTTTTCATAATCTGCAAATAGAACAAGGGTTTTAATTATTTATTTTCATTTCATTTCTCAATACCGATTTTCGTTTAATCTTCAATTAGCAACGCAACGACAATTAGGAACGCAAATTAATATTAAATTAAATTAAAAATGTATTATAATTTCATAAAAATTCTCACCTCGTCCAGCGTTTCATCACACGTTTCTAGACCCTCTGCAATAGCTTGTCCAGGACCTGTCAGTTTGTAATACTCGTCTTTCACAAGCCAAGGTCTTTTAAGCCGCGCTACCCATTCCCGTCCAACCCTGTATAACCAGTTTTTCAAAAAAGTTTTACACGCACAGCTTCAAACTGTCTTAACTTGTTTAATTAATTTTTTAAGTCATCATTATTATTTCATTGGCTACTGGAGTATGATTATAATATAACCAAATATACCGATCAACAGTATGAATAAAGGTTTGCGCCAGTTTGACAAAGGGTGTTGCTGAGTCTCCAAACATAGTCCCTAAAAGAAAATCAAAGTTTATTAAATTCACGTCACTTCATCACAAAAGACCTGTTAAACTTGTACCTGTATTTAAGAACTCATAGTTAAAACTCATATTTAAAACTTCATATTTAAAAATTCAAAAACTTTCTTTTTAAAACTGTAGATTTTAAAATATAGTCTTTCAAAACAAATTAATCATCTTACGAATTATAGTATTAGCCGTGCAAATCGATGCAGGTGGTATGATATTGAAATACCCTTCCTGATCCGCAAACTCTTCCAACGAAACTGAGAACTTCCGGGATTCTTCATTTTGAACCTTCAGGAATTTTTCAAGCGCCTGGTAGTGGAAAGATGGCACCATCATCTTCCTCAGCAATCGCCATTTTTTAGCTGCTCATATTATATACAGGATAATTCATACATCATCATACACATCATCATACTTCTGTTAACTATTTTCTCCCATCGAATTAACCATCATCCGCTCTCTCACCTCTTGCCGTAAGCAACGATCTCCCAGCAAGTATCCACACAGGGTAGTAGTGATCCGCCTTGTTAATTTGATCCTGTGAGCTCAAGATAACCTGAGAAATATTAGAGCTAATCATTCCCACTTCCCCATCAGTTCAAAATCATGCATTTACATCTACACAAAAACATTCTCACAAGCTACCAAGCTATACATTACTATAAGCACGCGCATAAATTATCTTAATACCTCCGCATCTTCTGGAGACGATATAAAAACCACAGGTTTCATATACGTTAAGAGAACCCTGTATCGTCGTCCGTACTCTACCGTCCATTTTGTAAAAGCTTCAAGGATAGCTGAATCAAAACACACGCTCATTTAAAATATAATCAATCCGTGTAGCTTTAAAAAAATTTCCACAACAAAATACACATAATGTATTTAAAAAAAACCTTACCACCAGGATCTTTATTAAACTCCAGCACATTTCCAAGCACAGGAATTGCCTTCGGTCCCGGAAACAGATTAACTAGCTTCACGACTCGATTTGTGTGCAGTTGATACAAAAAAACAGTAGCCCGGATGACAATGCAACACACCAAAAACTCTAATAATCCAAACGCCATTATATCTTTTCCTTTAATCCTTAAAGCCAATCCATCCCTTTAAACTACCCCTAGCAATACGCGTATTACAATTTGCATATACAATTAATTAAAAAATCCTCCACTACACAATCTAATAATCTGCCAAAACACAAAAATCCTCACACCAACTCCAGCTTGTCATAAAACTCTTTAAAAACTTTTATAAACAGCTGATTCCCTCACACAATCATCCTCTGCAGATATCATTTTTTACATCCATGTACTTAACTCTCATTCTTCCCCTCTTCTTCCCTCTCTCTACATACATACACCTGTAGCAACGTTTTTTTCCATCTATGGTTCATGCACCCGCTCCCCTCAAAACAAGTTTCATCTTCATCCTCGCTCATCAATCTCTCCATATATTATATTCCCAAACCCTAACGAGTTACGTCATGTAATAACACAGACTAGTCTTCCAGAGATGCGATTCAAGACACGGCCACCAATTCTCCCGTTCATGACGTAATCCCTTAAAGAATAACGTATCCAGAGGGAGCCACTATCATCAGACACAGCCCCCATGGCTTTCTCCACCTCCGTTCTACACATAATTCTTCCCAACATCCCAACCTAAAACTTAAACTTGTTGATTGACCAATCACAGTTCTACTCACAAATCACCACAGCCTTCACGGATTCCCACTCCATCCGTCACTTTAAAATTCTCACAAAAGAGTAGCTCCAAGCTAGTCAAACGCTATTTACGCATGTCAAATAATTAATGTTGCAAATTCTACACTTGTTTTCCCACTCCCCCCAATCAAGACGTACATATTCTATGATTCGCTGTGATAAAAAAAACTATTTAATTCCGGTAAGGCAAAAACACCAAACTACACACCTGTATACAGGTGATGCAATTACCTCAAAATTCTCACACAGAAACGGTGTAACTTATTTCTTCGGACAGCTCCAGTTGATTGAGGAGTGAGGAAAAAACGTGTAAAATTACTACTCCACCACCACACAATTTTACCCCCTCCCTGCTCCACACTAATAACAGTCAACATATAATGTGAAATTACAGAAACCCTCAGACAAACTTTATTAACATATGTAACACGTTAATTGAGGTCTAGCCCAGCTGGATTTCCATGCCTCCACAGATGCGCATAATTTCTGTCGAACATTTCATGAATGATGATTTTAAGATCACCTTCATCAGTTTGCATATTTCCAAAATTTGTTTTCCTTGGAAATCCCCACGCTATATTTTTTAATTTATTCAACTGACGCATTTTCCTACACTGTATCGGGAAATATACTTTTATTTATTTAAAAAAGAATTCTTCAATAAAACTTCCTCCTGTAAACTTCTTCTTATTCTTATACTTGAATATTATGCGCAGCAAAACCATGAATTTCTCAAAGCGATCTCACAATGTAATCTGACATCCGGGTATGTTATAAAAAAACAAATGCAAAAACGTTTTAATAATTCCCCTTTTCATAACCGGTAAAACGTACAATAGGGTGTGTTACAAGTATAATTTTGCAAACCGCCAAATCTCGGCGGCAAATATTTCATTGGGATTTTTTCAACAATTGCTGGAAGCCATACATCCTTGTCACTCTCAATCATAGCCTTGTTTATCGCCTCTCCTATGGCAGGTCGCAGGATTTTTATTAGTCCATTAGCGAGGAAGTTTACTGCGGAAACCAAAATCAAGTAAAGCCCCAGCGTCTCTCACCTGCATGCTCCGGAGTAATTAAACTAAACTCACCGTTCACAAAGAATCCGTACTCCATGTAATCCATAAGCGGCACCACTTTTGAGACAAATGCAAGCATCACATTCACAGCTAAACAGAATAAAAACGTTAGCATCCAACTTGGCTTTTTGGCAACTAATCCGATTAATTCATTTCCAAGTCCTTACCCGAATATGAGGTAAACTGATAAAAGCTGTAGCCTTCAAAATCGATAATAACAACAGAGGACTTGTTCCCTCTTTTTTCTTCCCTTGCTTTCATGCTGCAGACCATTTGTTTCGCAGCAAGGGTCCCCACAAAATCCATCCTCTCTGCATTTTCCTCCTTTGCTTCTATAATCCCTCGAATATCCAGTTTTCCAAGCTCCAGTATCCAAACTGAAATTTATTTTCCATCATTTATCCTTGCAAAGTATATATTAAAATATATAATTATTATTTTTTAATTTCAAAATTAAATTTAAAATCATTTTACCGGGTCTCCCATCATTATCCCAACCAGATTGGTAAAATACCAAGCTCTCAAAATCCTTTCCCCAATCTTCGATCTTGAATTCGTCCTTGCAAGCCTGATTGAATTTATTTTTCAAAAATTTAATTATTTTCTATCACCGATTTAATGTCTTCAAGCAATAAAAAAAATCAAAACTTGCATACCTCAGAATCAGAATCCACAGAATTAAAATCTGTTCCGTTTAGTCTTGATCCGGAGTTGTGATTAATTCGGTTTGTAATCTGAAATAATTATTTTAATTTAAAAAAATAGAAACCGGAAAATGCCCCTTAACAACAACTTTTAATGCACATGCTTTCCAAAAATAATGCTTCAGACTGCGAGCTTCAAACCAGCCGCATGTCACTTACAAAACTTTGTAACCCCAAAAACCCTGCGACACAGACAACAAAGAGAACAAAACCGATTGTTCCACCGCACACCACAATTCTCCTTGAACGTTTTTGACGATTAGCAAATTTTTCGTCGACTATCCGCAATTTCAAACTACGTTCCATGTTATCAATGACAAGTCCGCAAATGTTCTTTGAAACCACAGTCACAATTCTTCATCAGCCAGACTTTAGCAAAGCAATGATTGGATATTATTATTTATTTTCTCTCTTGTAGCCTCTCTGGACCTGCTCTGTGTGTAAACAAATCTTCTTATTCCTTGTTTCCCTCCCGCCGCTACTACAATGTATCCATCATCAAATCTTCCCTCATCGATAACCTTTGTATGCATATATCAGCCGGAGACCTTGTTCCACACTAATTTTTCTCCTTGGAGTTTTTGCATTCTAATTTCTGCTTACGTCCGACGCGCTCATTACTGGAACATATATGATTAGAATTCTAATGTGGGAAACAAGACAAAATGCGTAAATCGAGCTGTTACTTGCTCTGCACACGCTGTAATTAGGATTGTTAACGGAGGAAGGCAACTTGCTGCCATGCCGTTAGCCTCCAAGCTTATTAAAGCTATAGTTTCGCGTAAAAACTTTATAAATCCCGGCTCAATTCCAATTAAATAGAGTCTCATTCATTTCCATCAAAAACCTTCCTTATAATATGTACAAAATGGTGTCCGACAAGTATAATTAGAGTATCCTCCAAATTCCGGTATGATGTATTCCAACGGGATCTTCTCCTTCATAGACGCCTTCCACACATCCACATCACTTTCGATAACGACCCGGTTTATAGCTTCTCCGATAGCAGGACGAAACACTTTCAGAAGACCGTAAGCCACAAAATTCACTAGAAAGTCCGGAAAACACAAAACAACTTTTAGTGAACGTATCCCCAGGGCAATAATCCAATCAAGGACAGGTGTGCTAATCTAATGGCTAGTACTCACTATTTATAAAATATCCGTAATCCGTATAGTCGATCATCGGTATAATCTTTGAAAAGAAGCTAAACATGGCATCCACAACTGTAAAACGAGAAACGATGCAGCTCTATATAGTTTCAATATTCATATTAGCACATCCAGAAAACATTTATACATAGATGGCGCTGCTTTCAGCATACCCGTGTAAGACGTGAATTGGTACAAGCTGTATCCTTCCAGATTCAGTATGATGATCCAGGCCTTCTCCCCTGTTTTACCTTCCGCTTGTTTCATGCTGCACACAATTTGCTCCACTGCAATCGTTCCCAGCGCATCAATCTTGGCTAAATTCTCTCCATTTTTGTTCAAAATCCCTCGAATGTCCAGCTTCCCAAGCTCGAACGTCCATACTGAAAAACACATTAAATTTCCCGGTCAAAAATTTAAATTAAAAGCACAGAATTTCTAAAATAGTATTCCTCCAAGCTCCTATATTTACCCGGCCGCCCACGCTTATCCCATCCCATTTGATAAAATGACAAACTTTCAAAATCCTCTCCCCAATCCTCCTTCTTCAGCTCATCCCTGCAAGTCTAGAAAAACCATAAAAATCCGTAAAGTCCCAGATACCATCCCAATCACGAACATCGTGGCGCACTCTAGCGGACAAATATTCAAAATTACTACACACTCTCTGTACTCTTACCGTCGTATCTACAGCATCGAAATCGGATCCGTTAACTCTTGAATTTCCATTAATCCGATTATTTACCTGTCCAATTTCAAGGAAATATTAATTAATCTGAAGTAAATTAGCTACTGAAATTGACAAAATTCCTTCAGCTAAACTTACATAATGCTGGAGGGCATAGAAGCCACCAACACAGAAAACGCAGACCACCATCGCAAATCCGATAGCATAGATTCCTACTCGCCTAGAACAGCGTTTCTGCTTTTCAAATTCTTCGTCCACGATTTGTAATTTCAAGCTTCGTTCCATGTCTTCTTTGATTCTATAACAGTACCTGGATTTTATCACACAAGCTACCCTGTCCAGTTCCAATGTCCAAATGACCAGCAATAATCACTTATCTTCAGCCTGTCCAGTATTCTTCTTCTACACAGCAAAGTTTACGACAAACATTTTCCTGGAGCAATTAATACTCCTCCAAAAGGTCATTTCTTGCCTTCCATAAAATTCCTATTTTGCAACATAGTTTTTAATCCGTTTTATTATCATAAACTTGACTGCTGTACAAGTGTCTTTTTTATAGATCCCTTCTTTTATTACTCTCCTCCATTATCTCACCCCGGGGAGGAGTTCACTTTGACGTTTCACTATTGACTATAGCTATTTACGCAATCCAATCTTAAGCTTAATCCTAATAGAACCGTTGCATAAAATCCTCCGCCATTTTAAAGTAAACAATTCCTATGACCACACAAGCTGTAATCTTATTAGTTATTTTAATTACAGGTATCGTCATAAGCATATATATGATCGTGAGAACCCTGTCACCACGTTTCCCTTATGTTTCGTCTATTTTTGTTTAAACAAGGTGTGGTTACTCGTCGACAGTAACTCACATTTTTTAAGATCCTGCATCGATGTATCCATCTCCACAAAAATTATTCTTAACCAGCGGGTTTTATTGATTTTTATATTCCTGTACAACAATTCTATACAACAATTCTGTACAACAATTCTGTACAACAATTCTGTACAATTCCAGACATTTCAGAAGTACAAATTATAGTACTACCGCATACAGCTATCCTCATCTATCCTTGCTACCACACATCCAGGCTAATTGACATGGGGTGTATTCAGTTAATTATTCCCAAGCATAGTAACCTGTTATGGAGTCGGCTCAAAGTTAGTATCTATTAATATAGTGTGTGCAGTCTTATTCAATGCCGAGTGAAGGCTATTCACGGTAGCCTGAGAAAACAGCATAGCAGCCAGCCCGTGACAAGTTTAGTTAGTGCATGGGAAAATTATAAAATCTAAAATTATTGTAACTAAATGCTTTTATTACCGAGTTCTTGTGAACTTTCTGAATTCACTGAACGCCCTGTAAATTAGCGTTTCAATCCGCTCCTAAAGTCAGCACTACGATTTGAGTAAATATATATAATTACAGCCTGCTTGCTCTTCTTGTAAACAGCCATGGGAAGCAATTATCCCTTCGCTGACGTAAAAGATCAAATACTTCGCTAATACAAGGCTTCTTTGGAAAAAATTATATAGCCATCATAAAATATGAAACGTCATTTCAACAATTGCAAAACTGGTTGCGGACTGCCCACAAATTGCACCACAACGCACGCCAATTTAAGATTGTTTTTTTATTACAAGTATTTTCCTTTAATACAACAACGTTGCATTTGTTCCAAATTAATTAAGCTTCGGGTGTAAAATATCCCTTACATACACGCAGACAAGTATTGCCTGGCGCCCTCTGCTGAGGCACCAACCCAGTTCATTAGTTAGTCTATAATTTCCTACAATTTCTTACCTAACACGCTTCTAATTAGTCTTTTTCCTTTTCCCGAAGTAAGCCTGGTAAAAGAAGTTGGTGAAGAGAATCAGATATGTTGCATACATGGACAGGGCAGCGTAGATTCCGTTTTGATCGGCTGACGGACAGCTTCCGTCTCCTCTTCCTGAAACAAGAACAGCATTTTTAAAATTAATTATTTAAATATAATATCACACAGCTCTTGACTCTAACGGCATTCTCCTCAATGTACAACTTACGTGTGGCAAACAGGAGGTACATGTTAATGAAGACGCCAAGAACCATTTGTGAACACTGTGTCACTGTAATCGCCATGGCAATTTTTCGACTAACGTTTACCCGCATCGCCTACAACAAAATTATTAATCCGTTACAATCATCCATAGCTTTGTACAGTTTCGCAATGGAAAATTCTAATTACCCTTAGCGCATAGTATCCGTACATAATCGCATGTACGAACATGTTCATTGTCATGAAGTATCTTGTAGATGGCGCAATCGTAGCAAATGTTCCCCAAACGTACACAAGAACTGTGACGTGATGGTACCTACACACGTTACAGACAACAGTGTACAATTATTTCCAGCAACTTGAAAATTACGCCAACGTGCAACAGAGGGCGCTTCAGCTTACCAAACTTAAACTTACCAATGCAGAAAAATCAGCGGCTGCTTTTTAAGCACAATGAATCCTGTATCGCCCAATTCAAATAGCTTCGACCATACCATCAACACCGCCCAAAACACGGTAGCCGAATTGTAGCCATCTCTGGAAAACAGTTCAAACATCACACCTTGTCGCATATACTCCGTTTCGTTTATAGCCTTTAAAAAATCCTCACTTATTCGAGCAGACGGATTTATGAAACCCGTTTTCCTCCTGCAGAGTCACCAACAATTCCGGCAACGTTCGAGAGAACCCCGCGAAGGAAAATACCGCTAGCAAAATATTCCAAACCGCTAAAGGACCCCTCAGCCCCATCGCTTTTCTGTTTCCCATCCAGTATTTTCCATAAAAAATCAGCGCCAGATAAAATACCGAAGCAAGGATGCTCATCGTCCAATAATCCTCAATCCACTGCCGAGACTCTGTAAAATCCATCTTCTCCCACTCAAAAATCCTCATGTACGGCACTTCCTTCAAAACCCGAACAATCAACTTGCCCCGCCGGTCCCGGATTTCATAACCCAGATTCTTTCCATCTCCTTCCACAGCTAGTCTCGACGAATCCAGGCTGGATCCCGTTAGATTCCCTTCCATCCCTCCACCATTCCAACTCACTCCAACCGCATATTCCAGGAAAGAGGGCGCTCCCTTC
This sequence comes from Sminthurides aquaticus, assembly GCA_906901655.1. NCBI lineage: Eukaryota > Metazoa > Arthropoda > Collembola > Symphypleona > Sminthurididae > Sminthurides > Sminthurides aquaticus. Next base: position 778,431 of record CAJQTT010000007.1, read on the forward strand.
AAACACGTTCCCGTCCTATTCGCCATCCCAAGTAAACCCGGAATCCCCGTCATTTTATTAATACAATCTCAGCCAATCCGCAATCCCAGACCTCGATGTAATCCAAAATTCACTCAGCGTATCCCTTTCTCAACAAGCGCGAAACACTTTATCTTCTCTTACAATTAATTTCGATGCTCTACATTACAAAAATCAAACGCTACAACAAATCCAACTTCTCCGGAAATAATAATTCCAATATCCCGGCAAACACCACATTCGACACCCAACTTCAAACCCGAACCCGCCCACTCCTCAACTCTTCTCAAACTGACAACTCTTCCACCTCCGTCTACCAGTTTTCTGGAACCTGTGTCCCGACCTTCCGACCTCCATCGTCTACAACCACATCCTCACACAACATCAAGTCCTTTTTCACCTTGTACTCCAATCCGCACGCCAAAACCTATTCCAGATTCATGTACAATGTATCCTATATGGCAAACAGAAAAGAGTTCCCAGGCAAACTCCAAAATTGCGACATCTCTCCAACCCTGGAAAAGCCCTCATTTTACTCTATCAGCAGTCCCGGTTGTGCATCTCTATACGTACGTTCAGCGCTAATACACAGGCCGCGCGCCGCGCCTTCCCACACAACACATACTATTGCTTCATCAATCCCTGTATTTGTTTCACAAAAAGCAGTTATTTAGAAAATTATCCTTTCATTCCAACTCTGTTACTTCTTTCCCTTCAATTTTCTACTTTTTACTTCTTCCCATGAGTTTCATATTTTTTATCCCTCCTTTCCTTGGAGTCAAACTGGATTTTTCTCTCGCTTATAATGGATTTAATTCATTGGACAAAATCTCAACAAAGCTGCGAACACTTTGCCTTTACTACCACCTCCTTCCCTGCTATTCCTCTTTTTATTCCCATTTTTTCCGCATCCCATTGGAATTGGAAAATCCGACAGCATCACGATAAAACATCATCTCTTCAACACACCTTGACCTCACCTTAGCGTCCTCCCCGTTTCTCTATCCTCCCATGCATCTATATAAACTACTCAAGGCAAACTGACAAATGCTAGTCAGAATATTATCGAGCTAAATTCCTTGTAGCAGTAAATAATTCCCATTTCCCTGTATACCTTCTTTTTCAAAATCAAACATTGACTCAAGAAATTCTTGTTTCCCACCAAAATATAATCAAACCGTACAAAACCGGAGAAGCGCTCTTCATCCTTGCACTTATCATAAACTCATTTACATTTTCACCCTAGAATACATTGAAATTCTTGGACTAAACAAACACCAAATGATTATACAGTAGTTACAGCTTGTAATGTATTGGCAACGCTATGTGAACAACACTGTGCACATTCAGTGCAGCTCGTACAAACAGATTAACCGCATCAATACGTCATGCATACATGATCCTCAAGTTTTTGCAAAATACTCGCTAGTTTCTAGCCAATTTTCCTAATATTTCCCAAGTATTCAATTCATTCCAGCATCAAATGCAAGTTGCAATACATGGTTCAAGACGCTACGACAAGGCAAACACATTTCGTTCCAACGCAACAACACTACATTTAACTTGTAGTGTTGTTGTAACTTAACAATTAGTTAAACATGTAATCATTCGAACAATTTCATTCCTATGTTCCCAACAAGTTTCTCATTAAGCTATGATACAAGTCCTTCAACAGCAAGCTTAACCCGTCAGAAACGCATGTACCTAACCTGCATTAATCCCCGCAACATGAAAACATAATTACCGTTACGACCTTTACAACATCATCTCTCGTTGCTTCGAAACCAACCTGGAATTTCATGTTTTAGTAATTTCAACGTGATGTCACAGTTCCATCACATGTAAAACGAACCCTCTTTCACGTAATTTCAAACATGATTCATAAACATACCCACGACAAACATCCACATCCGTCGTTGAACTTGTCTACAGTAATCACCATATACTTTAACATCCATGGCTGCATGTCTAAATTAAACAGTTGCTAACATGGTCATTCAGTGTACCCGAAAATACCTACTGAAAGAGGTTATTTTTACAACAAATCCCCTATCACAACATTCCTAGAAGACCTAAAGTGGCCCTTCTTGGCTCCTCCTAGCCAATAGTCCTACAAGACAGCAGCCCTTATTATACAGTGAAACTCCTAAAATTCCCATACGCAGCTATCAATAGAATGAGAAAGTACACACTGATCCCTGCACATCGAACTTGTCTCCACTCATTTGAATATCAGTGAAATCCTAAATTCCGTTCTAGAAGAAGGTATGCACTACTTGACTAAATCACAAAATCTTCGTGCTACTCATCCAGCAAGCTATTTCGTCAACAACAAGGAATTACAACATTACAATTCAACAAGAACATGCTGCTGCAGCAACGCAAAAGTTTCTTTCATTTCCGACAAACTTACACTTCGTGCAAGATCATTGTAAATTGTCCTGAAACAGCTTGTGTTAATTTTGCTATCTTATAAATGGTGGCAGTGTTGAAACATTATTATATTTCAGTGTGACCAGTACTACTGATTTGGTTCACTTCAAGGACTTGTTAGAAACAAACAACGCGTCAAGATTCGTTCAATCCTGTATTTTTTGCCATAATCCGCCAACTTTTCAAAATCTATCTGCTACTGGGTAAGCTGATTTACTTTCTTCACTAACTCTAGTTTGCTCATACACTTGCAATTAATTTTCATTACAGTTTAGTCGATATTACTCTTGCAAACCATTAATTTTACAAGGATTCATACATTTACAGCCAAACTCATTTTCCTCCTGCTTATTCTTCAATCAATCATGGTCTTCGGTTTCGGAAAGTTTACGGCCCGAAAATCACCCGGCGTCTTACACTCCAGGCTCTATCCATCACTCAACCGTACACGCTCTAAAGATTCTGTAACATGTCCAGTCTGTTCCAACACCTATGCCAATACCATGACACTCCAGCGTCACTTGCAATTCCACCTCGACATCCCTCGAAGCCCTTGCGATTATTGTAGCAGGAGCTTTCAAGCACCCTACCAACGTCGTGACCACGTTCGAACCGGTCATCCTGACCAATGGCCAGTCTACATGACTACAACAAAGGACTCCTTGAAACTGGACCCTAAATTGTTCATCAACGGTGTCTACACTGGACCTTTGCCCTTCGATACGGAAGCGCAGCCGCCACGGCTATCACCGATTCGGAATTTCCTTCCAAACCCGAGCATCCGTGGGATCGGAGTGCCTCATCGAACAAGTTTGCCAGCATTGAGCTCAGGTCTAATCAAATCAAGATCCTCTGATATCGAGCCAGCTAAACCTCTAGACAAACTGAACCAAAGTCTTGGCCATTCCAGCAGCCGCTATGATCAACCCGCAGTTGGGATACTCCGACCTTACTCCTGCAGTCTCTGCCCAAAAAGCTATACGGAAGATAACTCACTCTTCCGCCACTGGAAAACGCATCACATTAAACGAACTCCCGGCGGCATTGACTGCAACTTTTGCAACAGAGTTTTCCAAGAACATAAATCTGAATCAGAGTTCCTGGCTCACGTCCGTCAACACCAGGAACGGTATAGAGCCTCCTTAAGTCCGCTCGTCCACGGTCAGAGCGTCGACCCTTCTCGGACCCTTGTCGCCCCTCCGCATCGACAGAGCACTGCTTTCGGCAAGAAGCGCGACAAACGATCAGCGCGGACGCCCACCTTATATCCAAAAGCGTTTCGCTGCAAGTACCCCAATTGCGGCAGGAGCTTCACTGCACGGCATTCCCTCGCTCGCCATGCTCATATACACACTTCAACGGAGCGGGTCCCTTGTGAACCCTGCGGCAAGACCTACCCGACTCATTTCCACCTCCAGGAGCATATACGGCTTATACATTCTCGGACGCATACAAAACGCATAATGGGTCTCGACGTCAAGGGAGCAATGCACAAATGTCTCAAGTGCCCTATGAAATTCAAGAGGATTTCCGGTCTTCAAAGCCATTGCAGACACACTCATCCCGAGGTATATCAACGGATTCTAAAAGTTCCGATTGAAACCCTAAGACGATTGACACAGATACCTGTTGATGATGCGTCGAAAACTGGACCTGTTCCAATACTTGCAACGCCCACAAAGGTCAACCACCACAGCGGCAGACTTCATCCAACGATAATCCTAGCTGATGCACCTCCGTCAGAACTTCCTCAGCCCTCAGATCAGGAAGCTCCTTCCGTCAGTTCAAACGGAGCCACAGTAGCTGACATGTCTGGTAGCGATTGGGAATCTCCAAGTGGCGAAGACAATGACGATGAGTACTGCCCAGCCTCTGCCAGGAGGGTGAACCGTAAGAAGCGTCGTCCCCCGTCTCCTACACCACCACTTCCGATTCCGGCCCGTAATAATTGTTTCGTGCAACTGGATTCCTATGTTCCACGGATTCCCATCAAAGTTGAACGTCAGTCCGATGAAATGTAAGCGCCTTTTGTGTTTTCTATTTGAAACATTGGTATTTTATTTTACAATTTCATTATTTCTTAACTGATTTTCTCGTACGTTTTACAGTGACAGACTATCAACACTTCAGCTCTACCTATGCCCTTATCCGAAATGTCCAAGGAGTTTCATAAACAAAGACAGACTCAAGCGCCATCTCAGTCTGCACAAGAAAGCCCAGAAATCCAAGTGCGGGGTCTGCAAGCGTAAGTGGTACTCACGAGGATCCAAAAAACTATGTCCCAATTGTCATCACAACATCCTGGATCAAAAGCAAAAAGAACAAGATAGTTTCCGACCTACCCGCTGGTTGAAACTTCCAGTCTCCTGCTTCGCTTGTCAAAGCGCCTTCATCACGGAACAACATCTCAAATCTCATTTGCGCAGCGCTCATACCTCTGAGCAAAGCTACAACTGCAAGATATGCTTGTATGTGGCTGACGACCCCGTCGAATACTATGCTCACTCCAGAGCTCATTCCTTCGACACGGATCGCTCCGTGCGCTGCACTGAGGTTCATAGCGATTGTGTTCAACAGTTCCGAAACGAAGCAGATGTGGACAAACACGTCCAATTGGATCACAGTTACAGCTCCGAAACTACTACAGTCGAAGTTGACCCACTCGGTAACATCAGTTTTGAGCCACAGGTAGAGCCACCGCTAACTACATCAAACAGCACCATTGTAACTGCAGCTGGTGCCCCGATTATAGTTCATGAACAGCCCCCTCCACCCATTGTCGAGCAAGCTGTCCTTGGCGTCCCATCGGTTCTCTCCGAAATACCAGAACTTGGACACCTAGCAGTCAAAAAACTTCAACTTGAGAATCAACCGCCGCCACGTCTTGGACAAACTCAGTCAGTTGAACCAAAACTCCGATCCAGTTCTCTACAGCAAACTGCAACCCCTCGAACCTCAACGGAAGTCGAGAACAAGGGTCACGGATTCCCGTACCCACCCTTCCTTTGCTACCTCTGCTATTCTGATAGCTCCAAATCCGAGGACGAGTTGACTCTCCACATCCAGCTTCACCGTCATGACAACCTCAAAAACGTTTGCAAGTACTGTGATTTCTACACCTACGACGCCATTAGATTCCATCTCCACAGTCGTAATCACGAGAAACAACTACCTTATTGCTGTCCCTTCTGCTACGATAAGAGCGGTTCACTACAGGACCTCCAGAGCCATATTTCCGAAGCTCATGGCGATCGACAACGACCCCAAGAGTCACCCAGCCCAAAATCAAACAAGATACTCCTCAAATCTACGAATCTTAGCTCTACTGACATGCCAGAGTTGTAAAAATATTGGCTGCAAGCATTTCGTTGAATTTGATGCATGACATTTTTGAAAGGTAGATAATTGTGTTCAATTGTTTTCAAAGCTTCTTGTCAAGTTGTATATTCTGGCTCCAGAGTGTAGTTAACGAGAGTGAATGCATTCCAGCTTAGGTTTTAGTACACTTCATCTGTTCAACCTTACATATTAATCTTACAGTTATTATAATCCTGTTATTGTTATGTTTATTAACGTCATTTTGATCTTGTTAAATAATAAAAACAACTATTTCAAATGTGAGAAATACATAAGTTACATACATTAACTCTTTTCCATTAAAATGTTTCAATAAAATCCAGCTCTGTTATAAAATAATCAACATACAATTCCCTTTACATAAGTTCATCAGGTCCAGCTACACTGAAGTAGTGCCTTCATTGCATTACCTCCAGCATAAATTGTCTTCATAATCTCAACATTAGTAAAACATCAAAATTCAATTACAAAACAAATCCATATACTTAAACCATGTTACTAAAATCAAAAAGCAACTTCTCATCTCCAACATTAATAAATTATGAATAAATAATAATCTAGTGAGTCAATAAGTTACATAAGACATTTTTAAAATATTCCAAACATGTCCTAACCATTCAAAAGAAAATAGCAATCCCGAGGCTTGTTTCACTCAAAACATTGTGATTCAGAAATCAAGTCGCTCCGCCCGAAAGCGTTCATTCCAAATCGTGTACATGTCACTTTTTGGAACATCCAAAGAGTGCCTGGAGCTTCCAATAATTATTTTACGAATATTCACCGCCTTCTTGTCATTAACCCTACGTCTCCACTGTAGGTAGCGGATCATTTTCAGCGTTACGATCACAGCAATGATGACTAAAGTTGCCGCAAGGAGTATCAGGATAGAACCCAGAAAAAACGAAAACATGGGGCTTTGAGGTGAGAACATGCTGGGCTCTTCTTCTTCGTTTAGGGCGTAGTCCTATAGGAATAACAAGACACAAACAATTATAGTTACACGCAATTCTTCCCAATCGTACAATGCTACCATTTAATTACTACCGTGTAACAAACTACTATTATATACTACATATCAGTTCTTACCTCATTTGATTCGGACGCAAACCCACTCCAGTCTCTGAATCTCAGAACGTTTTTCCCTCCGTCATCATCCTAAAGCAGAACAAATACAAAAACCTTGATTACAATCCTCCCACAGTTTCTTAAGAAATTATAATCAATCTCAAAACTATTGCTAATTAGAATAGAATACGGCTCTAATCTAGCCAAATCGTAGGATTAATTTCATGACGTAGACACATAATAACCTTGAATAGATTGCAAATTAATCTTAGGAGCATCATTTCCCACCTCAATTGCGTTTTCCGAAATCCCCTGATCAAGCTTCACGTAACGTGGCATCTTGTCTTCCAGGCACTAGTGATCCACAGCCTATATAATTGCTCAGTTTCAGAATCAGGTCTTCTTACACCTGCACGAAATTTCGACGACAGTCTAAATTATGTCAAAGTTTTTAAATTAACTTTCTTATACAAAATAACAAAATAAAATTATCTTTAAATGGGACAATAAAACAGGTATAAAATCTCTAGCCCACGTCCTGCGGCAACTAGGAGGGAAGTAAAACTGAAGTAAACTCAAATACATCAAAAATACTCTGCTCTGATTAAGCTTACCTAAAAGACTAGCCCAATAGGCCCCCAAGGCTTCTGGATTATCAGTTCTTTACCACTGCAGGCTGTAAATATACACATTCTTCTTTCAGTAAACCTCCATAGTGTACAGTCCACACCTTAGCTTCCAGTTTCCGCTTCAATTAGGGCTTATTCCTCTCCTCGGCTTGATAATAAATTCAAATTCTTCTGGAAAAAGAAGATAGAAAGGTGTACATACTGGACAACGATGGATAGGTCCCACTGGAACTTCCAGATCCAGTCTGGAAGTAAAATAAATGCATGTGCATGAATTAAAGTAACTGAGAAAATCATCAGTACATACAGCAGCTAATTGTGAGTTTGGGTCAGGTAAACTTGTATAAATAGGACCGATACTGTTAGATGTAATGTAAAGCTGCATAGGGAATACCAGGAAATAAAATTAGGGTAGTGGGGTTCGTTCAACTTGACTTAGCTCTTTAAATGACGCCTGCGGCACTTTACCTCGACTGTATAAGAATAAGATATACTGAAGTAGCTGGAATCAGAAAATCTTGAAGCCGAAAAGCGATACAGACTTGAGATTTATTGGCTATTTGGCTGAAAAGTTTGATACAATAGTATATAATTATGGAATCTATAATAGCGTTTCATTGGTCACCTAATTTGGTTTCAATATATTAGGTGTACCTTACGTAACCTAAACTGATACTGCAAATTTATCACATGTCAAAGAGAGTTACACATACTGTTTCCAAATTTTTAAACGTCAACGCTATCCTCATCGGGTTTTAACTGCGGGTGAAGCATGTTCTTACTGCGCTTTAGAATAAATTACGAGTAAATATGTACATACAAAATGTTAATTACATACGCATCGAATTACGTCACTGACTTAACAAATTCGGCAATCAATTCAAACCTTATGCATGAATTATTTTGGTACAATTCCCAGCCTCAAGCTTATCCTTTACAATTTAACTCAAAGTCGGAAAGTGAAAATATAAGACTAGATCGTCAAGTTTGTGATGTACACCGAGTTCAAGTTCTAACCTCCAAGATTTTTCAATTTTTAAAACTACTACTTCTGCTACACTTTGAATTTAAATGCCTTGGCTTAAATTCAGTAACAGCATTTGCATAAAATAGAAGGAAGACCATTGGTTATGTCACCGAAATTTTATCACCAAATCACACCGCTAATAGTAAAAATAGAGGCAATCAATTCCGTCTTGAAACAAGTGGCTAAACTGATCACTGTCCTGCATGTGACCGAGCTCGATTTCAACACAGTATCGAAAGGGTTTACATTCTAATCCCCAATACGATACTCTCTGTATGACACTAATCTGCAATATTGCTCGAGAAATTGTTTGAGAAAACAATCAGGTTCTACTTTCAGCTACTAATAAATTAAGTTGTATGCGCTTTAGCTAATTATACTTATTACAATTCTTCGACTCCGAACATAAAACCTATACACTGCCACAGAATTCACATAATGATAGCAGTCAGAGATGTAAAGCTTTTCCAAGCCCAGATTCAGTCTCGAGATAAACGCATATTCCGGATTTTCCAATTAGTCTTACAGAAACTCAGAATGTACATTCCTACCTGTTCGATTCATTCTTTCTAAATACAAGAGGTACAACTGCTTATTTGATTCATAGTAATGCGGATTAGCTTCTGCAGTTAATGACGGTCGGTATGGCAATTCGTCTCCCGCACTACCGTTTTCGTAAGGTGAACGCTGTCCTGGCCCATGTCCGTGTTGATTCAGATCTTCTCCATGGAAGCCGTTCGATCCATTCTGAAATCAAAATCAATACCATTTAATAACTTTTTATACTTCAATTGTCATCAATATCCAACTGAATTCCGCAATAATGAGTATATAGTGTACATACCGCCATGTAATTCAATTCTTGATGAACATTAGAGCTCTGAAACCTTTCGCCATTAACTCCATGCCCATTCTGTCTGTTATCATCTTGAGATTCCAATCGACGATTATGGCTATTCAAAAATCTAGCTTCTTCAGAGCTGCAGCTCTCATTTCTGTTCACGTAGCCGTTGTTCAGGGCTCTATCACTATCGTTCTGACCGTTTCCAAACCCGTTGACATGATCAGTAGCTATCAATCCGTCATGACTTGTCCCAGTACCGTTCAGTCCCTGCTGCATTTGATGTAAATGTAAGTTATTGATCCTCTTCGAGAGTGGTGTAAATTCCGAGTCTTCTGTATCCATCTGACCTCGTTCTCTTTTCCTGTAAAAATCCAAATACCATCAAATCTCATTACATATTAACAAATGCAGTTTCACATCACCTTTAAATTAATCCAGCTCGATCCCAGACCACCAACAGCGCAAGAATTCCTGACCAATCCAGCTGTGTCATCCTATTTTGCATTTACTGCTACTAACTATTAAATCGATAATTAATTCTACTAATTGATATTTATGCAATCAAACATACCCGTTCTCATTCTTAACCAGCGGTACTGCAGTAGCCATTGAACACTCTGTAAGAGCTCAACTTTGACCTCCCTTCCCCGCTGCTACAATGTACAAATATTCTTCGGAATTTCGTGACTTCGAACAGTTAGTGCACTTTCAATCAAACCAATGCAAATCAAAGCATAGACTTTTGGAAAACGAACTCAAACTCCAATTTTCAAACTCCGTTAATTTGGTAATTAATTATATTAACCCAAATCTTCATCTGTCAGCCAGACAAACTTTATTAATTGTACGTCACTGAAAACTCAAACTGTTCACTGATTGCTTCATCACTGGAATACCAATTTTCAACTTGAATTATTTCGCACCACAAATAAATCAGTAATTATATATACAATTAATTTTATGTAAATCTTGCACCGCAGCTCTACCAACTATTATGCAGCAGCAAAACAGGAAATGCAAGTCATATTAATTATCAAAACGTATCATATCATATGGTATTTGATCCGACACTCTCTCTCCTCGTTCATACACTGACTCTTTTATTCAGATTACTTTTATATTGTAAGCGCCTAAGAGACCTGCATTATATAACGGTCAATTTGTATCAAATCTTCCGCCCTCATTCTGCTGTTGCTCGGGGTAGAATTCATCTCTTGTCTGCTATCTTCACGCCCGTATCTTCATAAGTTCAACCGCCAAAACCGAGTCAAACTTCAACGACCACGCAGGAAAATCTCTAACGGACCATTAATCTTCTGAAATTAATTGCAATTAAACCTTGTATTTAACACGCATTTGTCTCAAAACTTACGAATTAGTGTACTTGTATTCAGTTAGAACGGTAAGTGCAAACCAGAAATTGGAAACATAAACGTACATGAGCTGTCACACTTGAATTTTCATAACGGTCAAACCTTTATCTTTTATTCTTATATTTTTGATTTATTTAACAGTATTTTAACTGTATATTTTACTAAATTTTAGACAAAATGGGAGGCATCACATCTTCACACAAGAACGACAAGCGGGACGACGCTGACAATAACGGAATCGCCAGCCCAATCCAGAGCGCTGATCCTGGTCTTCTAGGAGCACATTTAACGGACAGCAAAGATGATTCTGCTATCATTTCTGGATCCGATATCAAGACAATTGAAACACCTGTCATTTCGAAAGGGAAGAGCATTTTCGGCGGACTCATCGACCCTAGATCTCCAACTCAAGAGATTAGCAGAACTCCAATTGCTGTAAGATCAGAAACTGAATCTGTACCGTGTGTATGCTTCAGTAATATTTACTAGATTCACAGTTTTTAAAAATTAATTCTGCTTCCTATCTAGGTCGAAGAGCAAAGAGCTCGTCGTGAAGCTGCATTAGCCAGATTGGCAGATTTCAAAGAGAATTCCCCGCTTACATCAACCCCGAACGGATATTTTGATTCAAGACCCAAGGCAGCTAACAGTGCAACTCCCATCCGCTACACTTCCGTCCTCAAGGAAGGAAGACACAAGCAAACCTAATAATTTTCCCAATTACGATGCACTCTGTATGGTATCACTAGACTTAACACCGAAATGTTTTTCTAAGATTTATATAACCTTTTAGAGGTATTGTATTCGCATTAGAGTTTATCAAGAATTCCGTGTCCCATGCCACCGTTCATTATGATACTGTAGCTCAAGATTTGAAAACGTGGCGGAAGCGTTTCAAGGAAATGATGGAATGTAAGTCTAAAATTATTTTATATTCTATTTAACATTTATTTGCTGGTCGGTGATAATATTTTTCTATACATCTATTACACAAATACATGTTAAAATATTGTCCGTCACTTTTGTACATCCTTTGATCACCTAGTATGATTATGTAGTTGATTTACTCATCTCTTTAACCTTCCTGTACAAATATTAAGAAACTAAATTTTTCACATTTTGCAACAGACTTCCAATAAAAGTCTGTCATTTCTTAACTAAACAGCAGTCACTTTCCGTATCCATCTTTACAACTACTACTCTAAATAGGTCCCATTACATTAGTCAATATCCAAAACCTACTTAAAACATGCAACAATTGTAAGGAACAGTGTTAGGTGCAGTTAGATTCTAACATCGGTCAGGTGGATGAGATCCATGACGGCAACTCGTGTTGTCGACCGTGAAGCAGAGTGTTGTCCGCCCAAAACTTAAAGCTAAGGTAGTGCGTCAATCAGCAGCATTTCTAAATCTTATCCGATGCATTCTTTGTAGAATTTCGAGTATCTATTGTTTCCGCTAGCAGGAGTTTAAGTTCAAGAGAGGACGCTGTACCAAGAGAATCTTGTATGTATTATATGTATGAAGACAGAAGGGGCAATTAAATTAGGTGGTGTAATTTTATAAAGTGTTAAAAAGGTGCACGCTAACTGGAGTCTTAAATGGCTTCAAAAGATTATCCTGTACCACCCCCGAAAAGTTGTAACGATATAAGTATGCGTATTTTTACACTAATATTTTATATGTGTAACTACGCGATACTGGGTTACTCAAGCAGTATTACCTGTAGCTATTAACTATGAATCAAACCTTTTTTCATAGACTTGCTGTCACATTGCCCCAGTGCTTTGCAATAACTTCAAGAACGTCATTAATGCAATAAGGTATTCGGCACAGTCCTCCGTTGAGCTACCAGCAATAGCTACTTATTTCCATGCAACAGCTCGCCCCCAAAAAACAATAACTTCCTCTCCTAAAACAATGAGTACCCCCCTGTCGTACGACAGCTAAGCGATTTTGTCCCTTTTTTAATCCTTTTCCAGACAGCTTTTCCGTTCTGGTTTTACCCGTGTCTTGAAAATTCAGACACGGGATTAATAAAGGATTACCGTTCGTACGACAAGTTCTCAAGCCCACCCTGTCCGCTAGCACCAGCTTTTCAGCACGAAGCTTCTGACGATGATCTGGACACGCTCCTCGTCGTAATCACTATTCCGTTTTCAGATGGGGTCAATGAGGAATGAGGCCTCGCCAGCCCGTTCCCTGGCTGGAACCCTCCATTGTTGGAAGAATTTGTAGGAACATGTGATGTGCTAAGAGTGACAAAGGAGCTCCGATTCGGAGCCATCACCACTTCTTTCGTATTCTTCTCCGGTTTCAAGAGAACAATATACAGTTTAGGGAAGAACAGGCATCCCAACTCCACGAAGCCACTGCAAATTCAAGGAAAATGAGTAAGTCAACATTACTATGAAAGCCTTTCATGCCAAAACATATACATCTTCATCAGCCTGTATTTTGTCTTCCATTAACCAACTTAAATTACACATTTACAGGAAGGCACTCGAGGACGAGCTAAATAACGAATACCTGAGGGAGAGCGATATGGCAAGGGTAACTACCCGGATACTGTTACTCGTGCTCGCAATATACAAAGGAACGAAAGCGAGCCAGATGATAATGATGGTGTAGTTCGTGAACGCAATATACTTGGTTTCGTTGAACCCCCCTGGACATTTCCTCGTCTGTATGGCGTAAATTGTGCAAAATCCGATGAGTATCATGGGATAAACTATTCCCACAATGTACGAGTAAGTTTCGACTCCCTGAGAAAAAAAAATATCAAGAAGAGAAAGTAGAAAACAAGCGTCATCACGAACGAAGAGGGGAAAGACAAGAGAGAGCTTTTTAGGCTCATTAATATTGAAAGCTCCTGGAGAATACGAGATATAAAGCCACTCACAGCACAAATACGGATGCGGGTCGTCCTGTTAGGGAAAAAGTGGGTTGTTCTCGGGGGATCCCAAAGGATCCAGATGATATTTATAATGATTTCCACAGAGGTAAGTATACTGACAATAATCATTTGCGACACGGGACTTATATATTTTGTCTTTGGTGCTGACATTCCAGGCTTATGATGAAAAATTCTTGCGATCCGATTAGTCTTGGTCACGATGGCAGCGTAGCAGAGTGTTTGGCAGAATCCCACAAAGAATCGCATCAAACCACACGTAAATGGATTCGGCTCCGCCACGATAACAAAAGTTACAGAAAAACTCAAGAAAATCCCCAAAAGGAGCGTATAACTCAACTCCCTCCCTGCAGCTTTTATAATAGGAGTCTCATTGTAAGCCCAGAAGACTATAGTCACAAATGTAGTTGTTAAAATTCCTGGAAGGCAAACCAAGAACGTCATCAAAAATCTCATATGTGTATATGTTTTCTTCCAGATTAAGACCGCCGGCTTTGTCTATGCCTAGAGTAACCCGGATGAAATCCACCACAGCTTACCAAGTCCAGCAAAGCCCATTGCACCAATTGCCCAAGGATTCCGATAATCAATGTATTTTTCCGGAATGAGAATACAATGGGAATGTGTTGGATCTGGAGCATGGTCCTGTTTGCAATCATCACAGTGGAAGTCATCGTGCTTTACTTGATAAGGGCCACAAGGCCTACATTTCCAGCAGCAAGAGTCGTCTCTCTAAAAGAAAAAAATCTCCATTACTAATCTACACACACACGTGCCGTTCACGGACCTCACGCCTCCTCCTTCCACGTCTCCCATCAATTACAAGCCCATGTCATCCCTGCCTCCCGCCAGCTCAACCCGATCATTTCAGACTCAATAAATTCCATCAGATTTCTCCATTACCTCTCGAACTTTTACTTGATGGGGAGCACATGGAGTTGCGCACGTAGAATCCGGATATTTCCCTCCCTCATCCAACCGATATCGCATCTTTAAATGGTCCAACTTCAGCTCCAGCGGTCTATCTTTGTGTGCTAAATCAAATCCATGGATTCATTATCCTACACACCATCATCTTAATGTTACGACTTCTCTTCCTTCCCTTCGCGTTCCAACTCATGTGATTCAACTATCTCGGCTCTCAGCACAATCTATATACATCCTGGGCGGAAGAAGAAGACCAACGACTCAAGAGTAAATCCTTCGTCAAATTAAATTAATCACTCAGACAAACTCAATACGTCCCGATTCCCCTACCCCACCACCCGTCCTCCCTTTAAATCCTATTTACCCACACTTCAATTCCACTTCCCCGAGCAAACAGGAAAGGCTTTCACAAGCTCCCAACATAAACCATAGAGCGTACAAGAAAAATACACCCTCCAAATTCTTCCCAACCAACAGCCGATACTTTCTCCACCATCTACTTTCTCCTTCCACCGCCCCCCATGAGTTACACACAACGGAAACCCTCCCGACTTTCTTTCTCCACCATAAACAATTCCCTCGCCCCATTAGACCTTCTCCAAACAGAATATGAATTATCTCCATTCTTCCTTCAAGACACGCACTTCGGCAACTTCGCCCTCCCGACCTACTTGTTACACCTTCCCCCCCATCGCACCCTTTTATCAACAAATAATATTTTCACTTACAAGAATAATTCCCAACTTCTATCCAAGAGTATCCGCCAGTTACTTGGTTCTTCTGAAAATTAACGATTGTGTATCGAGTAGGCCCGTCACCACCGTTCTCAAACCGGAATTCATGGGATTCTTCGTCTGTAAAAAACAAGTTTCATCACTTCAAACCCTTCATCAACAGGAGCCTCTCAACTTCACAAATCTTATTCCATCCTCATTCTCCTCTTATTCAATTATCATCACAACACGCCATCCCTTCAATACTTCATCAACGACACTACAACGACACTACAATCAAACCTCACCTGTGAACGAAACGTTTTTCAGATAATCAATAATCTGATAGCCATCAACATGCTCCATGGCCCTACAAATCCCAGGCACGCCATTACACAATTCTAGATGTAAATTATGCAGTGCATAGGCAAATGCATACACGGCGTCCCGGATAAAATGAATGAAAGTTTGTTGACGATACACGCCCATGGCTTCCGCCGCCGCTCCCCCAAGGGTCAAATTTCTAGCACACGTGTCATTGAAGTTTTCATTGAACTTTGTGAGTGGCGTCCCTTCAAGTTTACATCTGCAAATTTCAAAGGATTCTATCGCAATTACTTCCGATTCATCTCCATCTTGGACAACCCTTTAGCTCAAAAGACAAGATTTCCCATTTCCCAGTTCCAATAGACACTTGAAAATTCAAACATGAGATCCTGCCCATGCTGCAACCGAAATCCCTATACGTTTCAAACTTGCCCGAAATTTTTGACACTACCCAGCGTCTCGGAATTCTCCCAGTTTTTCAAGTATCTCATCCCAAACCGGAAAGCTTCATACCTAACAGCTCTCTCCTCCCCCTCCTCCATAGTATCCGCTTCCTTCTGAACCCGCTCCCCTACGTACGTCACCCGCATCCCATGTCATTTCCTCTTGGCCTGCTCTTCAACCCATACTCCCTTCCTCTTCATCTACGCTGCTACCCGAATCCGGGAACCAACAACACATTTCCCAGGAAACGTCATGCGGATCCTCTAATCTTATCTTCTATCCTCACTCCACCGCAATAAAACAACTCAGAGCTGTCTACCCTCTACATTACCCGCACCGAGAAATCCCTCCAAACTACCCGCTCTAAAATAATTTACAGTTCTAAACAGAGTATTAGACACATCAACCGGACATCCAATTCTGAGCCTCCTTGCGGTTTATACATACCGTATATTTTAACTTAAAGTGTCGCTGGAAATTCCGAAAATTTAATAAATTCTCTCTGTCATACTTAATAAAAATTATTCCGGCTATTATTTCCACCAACCATGGTCAAAACCCCCTTCTATTTTCCTTCTCACCCGGACGCCTCATCTCTTCGGTTTCTTATTGAAACCCAAATCCTCAATTTATACATGTACTAAAAGGGATGACAAGAAAAAAAAGTCAATGAAAAAAACATTCAGTCCAACGACCAATTACCCTCCCCCATGCCGCACCCCCAAATGACAACAATTACGCTCAAAGCAAACAGAGCTAAATGCCCCCATATCCATTTACTCCCTATTCTTCTATTGCTTACACTGCTTTCACTGGGCTTCATCCACTAACATACACAATAAAGAGCAGAGATCACCCAGAGCAGGATCTACAATTCCAGCTCCCTCATATATTTTCCCTTCTCATTTTACGTATAGAGGACTCAAGGCCTTTTCCCGTTAATTCTTCCCGCAAATATTGCTTCCACAAAAGCTCCAATTCCTCGCCGCTTCTTCTATTATCCTTGGAGGCAATATTTCTTCAACTAAACCCAAGAAAACATAAAATATACAATACCGCCCGCCTCCCCGACATCCTCAATGACGCTAATCTGCTTACAAACTATACGCTTTCTCCAAACTTTCTCCATGCTTTATTGTGTACACAAGCCAAAAATAAATTCAATTAAATCAATTTCAAACTTACTCAAAAGTTTGTTCCCAAAACTCCTCAAACCACGGATTAACGTCAACATGATCAAGTGTCAAGGACGTAAAGTAACTGTCAAAACCCTGGACGCGGCTCACATACGGCTGGATTGCAATAGCGCCCTCTACGATACTTCCCAGGCTCTGAAACCACATTAAAATTAGTTCATTAAGCAACCGCTTCATGTATTTCCAACCTTCACACGCTTCTTGTTTCACTTTCTTTCCCCGCCCCCTCCTCCACTGCTACTTCCTACCCGGGTATCTCTCATTCAGCGACGTGCAGATAGCAACCACGAGGGGATTACGTCCCGAATTGAATTTTAAACCCTCTGGTTGTACACCGCTCAATCCGCAATTCAATACCCGGGAACAAATCCATCACGGCCATTTTTAAGTGCTCCGGCTGCTTCCCGGAGGATGGATTACCCAACCGAACCCGCACGTGTGTCACCAGGAAAAGTCCTCAAACAACTCCTACCTACGCTTCCGCTTGTCATATCCGACGCTTTTGTTGCACATCCCATTAGTAACTTATGGTTAGCCCCCAACTTTCACCGGTTATCAGCACCCATACAATTGCGGTGAAAGCGCAGCATGACTTAACTTTCTCCTAAACAACTAATCCAATCATGTTGGGGACACCATTGTGTTGTTGGTGAAAGTCGCCAGGTGAAAATTACTTTTTAGCCACAATCTTAAACCAGTTTTTGCACTCATGCATTTTCCCCTCGGTCTCGCCGTTACAAGGTGTAACTTACAACCAACCGCAACAGCTTAATGCTCAACCACTGTGAAGAGAAAGTCAAAAGTGGGTCCCAAGAAAATTCCCCGAATCCAATTCAATTATCTTCATCCTTTAAATCCCGAGAACAGCGTCTTTGTCCCCCGGATATTATAATCAACAATGTCACAAAGTAAAAAACTGCAAGCAAGGATTTAAGAACATCCTAAAAATGACAGCACGACTCCTCTCCCATAAAAATAGAACCACATTTCAATCTCTCATTTCCTCTCTATTTCCTCCATGGCCATTTAGGCTAAATGCAATTTCAAGCTACAAAGGATTTTCTCTGCGAGAACCAAGGCACTAGGTTTATATACTTGCATAGCTACTCTACTTTCTCCTTCCTTCCTGTCTACATTCTAAAAGATGCGAATTTTTAGCTTCAAAGTAACACTGCAATCTTGCCAATCACATATCGTTTCTCATTCTGTTTCCAGTTCAGTCTGCCATTTCCTTAACCTTATTTGTTCATTCTTTCCCATACTTTCACCCTGCATTCCTTCTACTTTCTCCACATTCACGGCCTAGCCTTCTTCCTCCTTCACGACATTCTTCCTCAGCTTTCTCTGCCCCACAATTTCATACTTTCTCCACCATTCGCTTCTTCCATACCACGGAAATCATGTCGGCTACTTCCCATAAATACTTAACCCCGTACAGTAGATGCACTGAAGGTGAAAGAGATAGCTGGAGAAAGTTAAAGGAGTGGATTTCATTCAGTATTTGTTCTATTCTAAAAATCCTCCTTCAGTCTCAGGTCTGCCACATTCCTGAATCTCATTTTTCTCCTCGACTCCTGTATTCAAGGACCGTCAAACTCACAGCTCAAACAAGAATTCTACATTATTATAGACCTCCTTCCCGTCTGCTTCCCTGTCAGCGACCAGAAGGCAGCCACTATGACGTACAATCAATCACAAGTAACGTCCTGGAAATAACTTCACAGTTGCCACCGTCATTACTTTCACTCCACAGCCTGCTTTCTCCTCCTCACCCTTAGTCCTACCAAGAGAAAGTCGAGCCAAGGCGCTAATCTAATAGCCCGTATCAAGTATACACTATGAGTTTCATTTCAAAAACTTTTCACTCAAATCTCAAAAACACGCGCCGAGGGGAATTTCTCTAATTTTAGTTTTTATAGTTCCATCCTCACTCTCCATCCTACGTCTATCCCTCCTCTAGAGCTTCTTCATCTTCCTCTCTCGTATTCCCAAGGTCAAAGTCCACTTGTCCAGTGCCTCATTAACACCAACGTCTACTTGTATTCAAATCATTTTGCAAAATATTTCCAAGAAACGCCTCCCGCCCAAACTTCAAAGGAATCAAAGACTACGCGCTCACTTTTATCGCAAAGTTTATCTAGCTTGATTGGTGTGCAGTGCGTCAATCAGCAACTTTCTCCCCCATCACCCGAGACAGAAGAGCTACAGTACTTCACAGTACAACATACAAGAGTAGATTGGCACACACAAAATTCTCCTCCTGATATCAAAATTATATTTGAGTTTCCTAAAAATTCCCGCTTAAATCCCAGTAACACGATTCAATCAACTTTCACCGTATCACTAAACAATACCAGATTATGTCATTCACATCCGCGTAGATTATTTCGAAACATCTCCTGCCTCAAATATTTTTCGCTGTACTTTCTTCATAACGCCCTGATTAAGGATGCTTCAAATACTTTATTATCAATCACTTTCTCCTGAAACTTTCTCCACTGCTCCTCCGTTCATCCTCTAACCACTCGCTCTATTTTACCCATAAATCCTCATTCGTCCATCTCACAAAAGTATCAACCCATTCCCCAACTTCAAAAGACAATAGAGTAATCAAACATTCCTCGGATAGCATCCCATCAAATTAAACTGCATCCATTTCGCCGTGTACACTGTAACAAACAATAGCGGCTAGCTCCTGGCTTGCAGCAACATTTCATCCTTTTCTAATAGTCATTGAATCAATATCCTATTTCAAAGCCCGTAAACCCACGCGAGCTTCAACTTTCTCCAGACGTTCACCGCTGATGCACTTCCGCCCCTGCTCAGCCTACAAATACTTTTTTCCAAATCCCAAATGCACATACCCCAATATCCTTATTTATTTTCTTTTTTGTGTACTACAAATAAGCAAAATCTTCCGAACACACTTCCAATAAATTACATGCCACGTTGAGCACACACACATATGCTTCCTAAATTAAAACTTCCGCTTCACCCTTGAGCAAATTTCATTATTCTTGCAAATATACATACTGAGCAACAACCAAGTACGAAACCCTTCCATGCTTCAAACTTTCACTAATTTCCTTCTATACTCGCGCACAGATCTTCCTTCCAAATTCCCCATAAGTCCTTGAGTCCATATCCTTCCTTGAATTCCCTAATTTACCACAAGATTGATTTCAGATTGAAACTCGTGGAATTCATCAACAAAACACTTGGAATAACTCCTAAAATTGCAACCCTGTGAAACTTGCCATTTTAGTTTGGATGAAATCATTCCAGATTGGAAATAAATGAAAAAACCCCTACAAAATATATATAGTAATATTGGATAGTTTTACTTTTCCTTTAATTATCCATGCCCTCTTAGCCATTTCCTTGGCATTCAAAATACTTTCTCCTCCTTTCCCTCCTCCTCCATGCATCCTCAGTGAGGATTCCTCACCACTTCATAGATGTATACTCCAACCTCTATGGCTCTCATAAGTTCATAAAATTTAATGGGATTAGTTAGAAGATACGAAAACAAATTGTCTTTTTAATAAACCCAAACCACCAGCCCATGCATCTCTTCTGTATCGACCAAGATTCCTCTCCTCCTCCCGGAACGAATTAAGAATAACTCCACTTCTTCCTTTACTTACTCTGCCAAAGTTTCAAGTTACCCGGCTACCAGTTGGTTGCAGAAACCGTGAAACCTGAGAAGATGAGCTTATGCTCCCAAAGAGAGGAGAATAAGTGACTGCTAGTTAAGGAATATCATGTTATCAGCAGCATATTACAGCCTTTCAGAATGCTCACTTTTCTGCTCTCAGAGTTCCTAATATTTCGTCCTTAAAATCCTCCACCTCTTCCATATATTTTACATGCCTTTCTGCACCCACGTTCTAAAACTTTTCTAATAAATTCTTATTCAAGTTCATCTCCAATGACTTTCCCACCCAATTTGTCAAAGTATACGCAGGGCCTAGAATATGATTCACGGAGAAAGTACTCATTACTTTCTCTCCTCCTCTCCTCTTCCATAACCCTGTTAACTACCAACTATATATACGGGTTGACTACCTCTATAAAAGTTGACTCTATAAAGGTTCAGCAAGCATTCCTCCAAATCAGCACCCCATCGAATCAAGAGCTTCAAATCTAAATATAATTATTTCATTCTTAATATTTACACTTCCTCCTTGCGACAACTTTCTCCAATACAATCTCTTATGCTTTCTTCTATGCTTTTTCCAATACTTTCTCCTATGCTTTTTCCAATACTTTCTCCTATGATTTTTCCAATACTTTCTCCTATGATTTTTCCAATACTTTCTCCTATGATTTTTCAAATAATTTCTCCTATGCTTTTTCAAATAATTTCTCCAATACTTCCTCTTATGCTTTCTCCATTTTTTTCTATTCTTCTTCCATTCACTGTCGATTTCTCGAGTGCTAAATATATTTCTGTTTTTGAAATCTATGCCATTTTCCATTTGCCTGTTTCCCGTTTTTCAAAAACCCATAGTCACCAGCTAAATTGGCACACTTCTTTCATTTTCCTCATTTCTTCCGCTATCTTATCCACTCTCAATTTCCAACCAATACCTCCATCCTCAATCCCTCATTTCGTAGAAAAGTAAATTCAAATACACATATACCTTCCAAAATCATCACGCTCTCTTTTCTCCAGGTATTTTAAAAATCCCCACCTTTTCCTCATTATTCATTCATCAAATTAACAGCCTGACAGGATTTAACGATGCTGAAATTGAGATCATGAAGCGGAAGGAATTCCAAGTTTGGATGCGTGTAATATACTACAAAATACAACCCTGCTTTCACCCGCCCTATAGTTTAATACGCCTATAGCGCCTGTCCTTGAGCATCCTTCCTCAATCTCCCGCCCTGTCCTTCCCCTCGCGAAATAGAATCAAGAACACTCTGCAGATTTCACACACGAGTAGGCTTTAGCGAAGACTAGGCTGAGAAAATATTGGAAAGCAAACCCCGCACAGCGTATGGCAAAAGCATTCCTCTTCTTTTACAATATTTCCATCACCAGAACACACACGCAGTCTTACCCCACTATCACGGCTGCTCCAAGCATCAGTGCCAATCCAAACGTAAAGGGATCCGACACCAAGGTTACGAGCTGACATCATCAATTTAGCCATGTATTCCTTTTCCAATATGAGGACGATCACTGAAAGGAAACGGAAAGAAGCGGAATCATGAGGAGAACTGAAACAATCTCCAACCCGCATTAAGGAAACATGCAAAAAATAAGTACAATAAGATGTACTTCCCTTTTCTTTACTTCCGTCTTTGCTAACCTTAAATCTTTTACAACTTTCTCCGCTTTCTCCCATTCAAATTTAATACTTCCATGATTTTTTCTCCATCTCCTTAAAATATTAGCTAATTAAATCTAATTAATCGTGTTTTAATTTAAAAAAAAATAATATACCCGAAAAAATTGCGGTATAGCCCACAATTTTTTTAAAAATTCTGCCTTTTAAAGAACCGGGTTATTACACCGGCTAAATATATTTTGAAATCGATACAGATTGTATAACATTTCCCAGTTGGCTCCTTTCCCCCTACCGCCCACTTCAATTCCCACATTCATTCTAACTAAAAGACTCAAAAGCCACTTCCTTTCAACGCGTCAAGGACTATTGAAAACAATATTGGCTTTTACACAAGTATCACACAGGTTCTTTCAACACTATAGTTTCTTAGCAGAACAAAGAAGACGAAGCTCTGAAAGTCACTGATAGAAACAATAGGTTAACTTTCTCAAAGAGACAGAAAATAATTTATTGCCGCCTTGGTAAACGATTCTCCGGAAAACTTTCGTCTACAGCTTTAATGAAACAGAGATAGATTCCATCTATTAGCACAGCACGGCGGAGGACAAAAGGCTAAATTACTGAATACTGAATCACTTCAAAGCTCAAACTTCCACCGACTTTCACCACTCCGTCTTCAAGGGATTCCTTTCAGCCGGATACAATTCAACTTTTTCAGCAAAAATCCGAAACAATTCCAGTTCAGTCATCAAGAAAACAGCCTTTCCGGTTTTTTCCTTTCAATTTTTAGTTCTTTGATTTTGAAACCAAGATTAGTGAATTAAATTCCTTGAGGTTAATTTTCTTCAACTTTCTCTTTAAATCCAGCTCCATTCCTTAATTCTTCCTATTCCTAAAGTCCTCAAAGTTCAAACGCATACAACTGCAGTTTCCCTTTGAATCAAAACCCTAGCAAGTTTCCAACACGCCCTCTGCCGTCATATACCAGCTCTCCAATAGAAACCTCGAGGAACTAAACGTTTAAAAGAAGGTAAAAAGGCAATCGCAAAACGCATCTCTCTTCATGATCTTACCTCGAATCTCTTTCTTGCTTATAATAGTCCTTATGATTTGATCGTAGTCGCTCACAGTGAATTGATCCCTGATAACTCTCTGCGGAGCTGTGAAACAAATTGAATCGTTCGCAGCAAAGTCCTTGAGTGTTTCGAAACAATGGACGCCGTACTCGGAATCCGAATAAATGACAGCAACATATGTCCAATTAAAGTGTCTGCAAAGTAAATATATAACGTAATTCTCTTCACATTCCCAATCTAATAACCCCACACGCCATTAAACAAACACAAAGAACAAATTGCATCATTTTCTCTTTCACAACTCTCATCGCCCCCTTTTCCCTTGCACGCAGAAACCTTTCTCAACGCACATTCTCCTCATTCTCTTCCAGTTCGCAAAACTCCCAGATATTCCGCATTATATTTATTTCCTCATTTGCTCCCCGCAAATCCTCCGGCGCTGCCTGGGTGATATCAATATAGGATCGTCTCGTTAATCAACAAGTCTTTTGATCAAAACCGAAGACCACCTCCACGTAACTCATGCGCTACCTCTCAGTTCTCAGATTAATTTTGTTACTGTGGGATCCTTCAAAGAATGTGTTTCGAAAATCAGATTGCTAAAGGCCAAAATGAGAACATTCATTTTCACCGACTCCAAATAACTCTTTCCCCATTTAGGCACTACGCATACCTTCAAATCCAATAAACTTTCACAGCGTCGGCTTTTGTTCTCGATATTTAGATTGAACAATACTTCCACTTTGTGGTTCTGTTGGTTGGGCTACCCTTACTGATGTTCGTATACACCGTGGTGGACCAAAATTTTTAATTACTCGTATTTTCCGCCCCTCGATTTTAAATTTTCAAATTTAAATTTCCAAATTTAAATTTCCAGCACTCAGATTTTAATTTCATACGCCTTTAGTTCCGTACAAGAATTAAATAAAACCATCCATCCTGTCTCCACCTCATCCTTACTTAATGGAACCCTGGACTACACGGACTAAAAAACAAGACATAAACAAAAACTTTCTCTTTTGTAAAACAGCTACAGTAGTACGACCAACTCTAAAAAAAAGTTGGCCTCGCATTCAAAGAATCACATGCTTTCTTCTCTTCCAACTAACTTTATTTACAAACCTTCACTTACTCAGTTGCTGTGATACAGAGAGACACGAGGGTAGAAAAAATCGCATTTTCTAAATTTAAACTTTACATAGCCTGTCAAACTTGAGAATCCCCGAAGGCGCTCAACCCCACAAACAACATCTTCTATCCAGACTTTCACTACTTTCTCCAACCAACACGCCTCATTAAAAAACTTATGCCCATGTATACTACTTACTGTAAAATGTCAAGTATCGCATGAGCCTGGTTCACATCCGACGGGACAGTTCGAAAGAAATATGGAAACCTTTCCCGGTTACTTAGTTGCGGTGAAGTAGCCATGTGACTTATTTGAGGGATTTCAAACAGCCGCAACAAATTGGCCACCTATAAAAATTCCCACATAAAAGTTATACAAAATCTCAAAAATCCGTTGCCGTTTCAGGTTTCAGTCCCGTCATAATAATATTTCTCTCGTCATTTCTCTTCCCTCATGTGGAAGACAGACAGACATTTTCCACATTTCCCACCGACTTCTTCAGCATCATACTCTGTCATACAATACCATCCTTCAACCACATTCCTTACATCCATCTCCCTTCCATCCCTCTAACTCCAACAAGAATTTCTTTCTTCTCTTTTTCAAAGCAATTCAAAACATTTCAGTAAAGAAAATTCCCAGATTTTCTTTTAAATTATTAAAAGCAGCTAGCTTCTCCTCTTGCTTTCTTCTTGTCAGCTTTCTCTTTTAAATTCTCAAAATTTTCCAACGTTTCCCGCAATACTCACAAGGACAAGAGAAGAACATGTAAGAATTTATTGCCACAAAACCAGAACCGCGTATGCATTATCTCAATTGGCGGCTGAGAAGCAAAATCTCTCTTTTCAAACAGAGAGAGACGCTTGTACAAGGAAAACAGGGGGAACCACATGTATCATTTCACTCAAATCCCTCATGCATCCTTGTATCCAGCTGTTTCAGCAACTTTCACCAAAAATTCCAACCAGCCGCGCGCTAAATCTCTTTTCCTTAAACGCACGTCCACTGAGGCGTCCGTACTTTCTCCAATCCGCCCCTACATGAGAAACAACTTCTGGAAGCAGCTGGTTTCTACGAAGAAGGCGACAGAGAAAATATTTTCACTCACTTGAATTGACACGGACGAAGACTGTCCCCCGATGACTGCAACGACTCGATCGAATTTCCCATGCCGAAATTTAGCAGGAGATCCATCTGCACACTCAAACTCTTTCGAGTTGTGATGTTCATTGAAATGCGCTATGAATCCTGGAATCAAATCCAATATCCTACCCGTCATTCTCTTATCCTAATTCTCATTCACAGCCAAATCTCATAGATTATCCTATAGCTTTCTCTTGTCCCCCATGTCCTTGCTTTCTCCACAAAACTTTCACCACAAACAAATCCCGACTATTAACCTACCGCACATACCTTTCCAGCTTATAACCTTGCCTCAACTCTCCCTTACAAGTCTTCTTACAAAATCCTCCCGACCTTTGAACATTTCATAACCCGCCCAGCCCCATTCTCTTTTCCGCTCTTATATTCACTAGGAAAATTAATCTCTTTTCCCTCCAAAATCCTCAAATCTCCCCTGGCTCAGCTCCCGATTTAACAGATTTCAATTTAAACACCCGGGTATTACATTCCCTAAATCCGAAATCTTTTACCTTTGATGAAATCCAAGGATTGTTCTAGTGCGTACGTACTGGAATCACAAGAGTCTAAGGCAAGCACTCCCAGTCGGATCCCGGGTAGAATATCCTCTCTCTTGTTAATCTTTTCCAGCGTGTATAACAGCGCCTCCAGCGGCTGGATCCCGTCTTCCGGCTAAAAATCCACACACAAAAGCCCATCATTTCCCTTACAAACCCTTCCACCCAACCCTGCCCCAAGTATATTTTATTTAAACCACACACAAGAGCTCAACCCTTCCCGCGTCATTAACATACTGAACTTTCCCTGCTTTCTCTACTTTCTCCACTGCTTAACCGAATCCTCTAACTTTCTCTACTTTCTCTTTCAAACCCACCCAAACTTGCCAAAAATTCAGCCCTCTTCTTCATCCTTACGTTCATCAGCTCTCTAATCTCTGCCATGGAGAGCAGATACATTAGGAAAACTCCTCAATCTCTAGCATCCATCTATGGTCAGCCCTTGTATTTCTCCCATTTCTCCATGTCCCACCCAACCAATAGACATTAAAACAATATTAAATCCCCATTTCCCCGATTACTACCCACCGCCTCCTCCCCACCCGTATCCGACAAGGTCAGCTCTAATAACATCAATAGTGCATCAAACCCCACACAACTTTCTCCGTCCAAATGACACACATCATCTCCAACGAAACTACCCCCACAAAACCATTATCCCTCCAAATCTGCAACCGTCTCTTCAAAACCCTGCATAAAAAACCTCAAGAGCAAACCGAATAACGTACCTGGATTCTATCACAGACGTCAAAAGCAGAGCCTCTCCGATGAATTGGAAATAAAGCACCAAGAACAAAGTCTCCCGAAACGTTCACATATATTTTCCTTTTAAACAAGTTCCCAACACCGCCATCCGCCAAGGATCCCACATCATCCCCTCCCCGAATACTTAGTATCCCTCCGATTCCTCCTCCCTCTCCAGCACAATCACCACATTTTACACATAACTCAAACACCACTACCAACATACACCACACTCCACACCGCCCCCACTTCCCTCTAAAACGTTCCAAACTCCTTGCATCCACTCCTCCCATTTCAAATCCTTTCGATTCCTTTCCGTAATTCCTTCCTGATAAATATTCTCTCTAATCTTAACTGAGAGCCTTCCACATATATCCTCTCGATAACTGACCTTCACCGTATCACATGTCACATGGATGCTCCATCATCATTTTCCACTTCATCTTCAGCTCAATCTTCGTAGGAGGATTCATTTTCTTCAGAGTTATGCAAGACTCTTGGTTTTCTCACTGCCCCCGATTCACAGCTCCGACACAAACTCACCGCCACCAGAACAAACTCTGGAACCGGCAAAATCCCGGGTAACAGCACCAAAATCTTCTCATAATTCTCCACCGTTTCCAAAATAACCTTCACCCTTGTCTTCGCGTCTGGACAGTCTGGAGCAGAATATAACTGGTGAGCCTAGAGCTGGCGTCTCTCATCTCCAAATCCTTGCCTCCCATCTTCTACATCTTGCTAATTAATTTCACCGTCTGCTCCACAGGATCTCCAATCTGCAAAGAAAACCCACAAATCTTTTCTTAATTATAATCCAAACTCTTACGCAACCCCCTTTGCATTGTCCCTCTCTCTCTCTCTTCAGCTTATGGACAAGGACATCAAACACCCTTTCCCATTCAAACTTAATCCTACCCATGCATGGGTATGTTTCCAGTATGAAACAACTCCTCTACCACGACACAAGTTCCTAAGTATCACAAATCTCCACATGTTCTTCTATTCCTCACATGCATCTACGTAACTGTTTCCTAAATTCTTAGACTGCTGATATAGATTTAGCATTAAACAAAAATTTCCATAAAACCCAAATCATTCAATCCAAAAATAATTTCAGCACTGTTTCTTCCAGCTTTGAATCCTAATCTGCGATCCATTTAAAGCTTTATCATTATATTTTAAAAACCAGCTCCAATCTCCACCCACACAATCTCTCCTCCATCCAGCTTCCAACTACATTATTATTCCGCCTTGCATATTTCCTCTTTGGATTCCTCAAGAATTGTTCCTCATCCCTCCGAAATGCGAAAAATCCCTGAACCTTCTTTGAGTATTTCTCAAAGTTGCATCATGTCGCTTTTCTCAATCAGCTCAAGTTTCCCAACGTAAACCCATACATACATGCCTTCGTCCAGCTTCTTCCTTTAGCCTCCCATTTCACAATCATATCCATCCCATTTGGAATTTGCAGGACAACAAACGCATTCGGAATAAAGCATGCTAATCAATTCATCGTAATTTTCGCATACTCTGCATCAAATACCCTCTTCACATTCTTTCCAATCCACATTCCCTTCAATAACCCGAATCACCTCATCGTATTCTCAACCTACTAGCACCTTCCTCTCCACTTGTCCACAACTTTCCCATACATCTTTAGTAGAATAAAATTACAGTCTTTTTTACAAATAACGTTCCCGCGTCCTTACCTCGTCTTCATCTCTGTTCTCCTTGTACTTTCTCCAACATCAAACCAACACAATCTAGCCTTCACTTTACGCAGAGCCGTACTGACGTAGCTCCAGGTGGCTACTTTCTCCTAACTTAAGCTTTTCCCCACGTTTCACCCCAGCGATCACTGAAACAAATGCTTTTATTTATGCCAAAAAACCTCCACATTTATAACATCCTATCCTTTACACAACACTCCTAGCTTTCAAAGCAACCTAAAATCGCTTAAAAACACCAACTTTCACTTAAAGCGTGTTTCCACCTTTTTAAAATTATCCAGCCAGCTTTTGTCTCCACCTACTTCCCCATCTTCCTCAACAGCTCAGTTTGGCCATTGACAATTGAATCCACCATTTCTCCCTTATCCTTCTGCTTTCTTCCGTTATAATATACACCAATACCGGCCAGACACAATTGTATCCTCCTCCTATCTCCCCGGCTTCTTCTTCAAGACTGAAGGGCGGAGGAGAGAAACCTCAAGGAAAAGTGTAGAGGAGGGAGCGCATCGGAATAATCGCGAATCTTTTCCAACTTCTTCCAACTTCTTCATCTTTACAAGGGCAAAAAACGAAATATATAAATTCCCGTATAAAATACACAGGGCCGGGTCAAAAGTTTGAACTTTCCAGCGCTAAAATTATCTAAACTTGTTCTGATCAGGCTGAATGTTTGAGTACCTACTAAACTAACTATGCTGAACACGAATCCTTTAAAAAAAAATTTGCCAAAAATGTTGCGAATTTACCTTGGGTCGTAGTTTTGATATTTTTTCGAAAATTCAAATTTTGACCAAGGATTCCTGATCTGCATTATAAAATGTACAGGATCCCCGAATTTTGAGGAAATCCGATCCCGCTTTCCCAAATTAGGGCCAAAAACGGAATATATATTCTCCCGTTTAAAATACACAGGGCCGGGTCAAAATTTTGAACTTTCCAGCGCTTAAGTAATCTAAACTTGTTCTTTTTATGCTGAATCTTAGTGTACCTACTGAATTGTCTATGGTGAACACAAATCACCTAAAATATTTGCAAATGTTTCCAAAAAGTTTGCGAATTTTCCTTGGGTCATAGTTTTGAAAGTTTTTAGAAAATTCAAATTTTGACCAAGGAATCGTGTTCTGCATCATAAAATGTACAGCATCCTAAAATCTCGTAGAAATCCGATTGCATTTTCACAAGGTGGTGCCAAAAAACGAAATATATATATATACACCCGGTTCAAGTTTTGAACTTTCATGGGTAAGTTTTACCAAAATTGGGCCGTCCCAATTCTCCTTTTTTCAATTGAAGGGCTCAAGATAAGCTTTACCATACACTTCGTCGCGGTCGAGCTAAAAACTCTATTGCCTTGCTCTATTTCCTATCATCTACCTGTAAAATCATCCGCAAATCTAGCAAGAGCTTCAGGAAGCTAAATTCTCTTCCTTCATAAACGTACCGTCCATCCTTGCACATTTCGCTATAAAAAAATGAGCAAGCAAGTCAAATTTCTTCCAGCTCATTCATCATCCTAGCAGGATTCCTAGCAGCTGGAACCATCTGCTGCAATAACTTTCCCTTAATAGCAAAGCATTAGCTTACCTCGGACAGAACAGAGGACTTTATCATCATCAAGTAATTAGCAAAAACTTCCTACCTTCCCAACCGCTCCTCCATCTCATCTCTCACTTCTCCCAGCCTACGCAAACCTTGCTCTCATTTCCACCCCACCTGAAGCTAATTAATGGGAACTCTGCCTCCTGCCAACACTGGTAGTAACAAGTTAGCATGGTACATTGTTTTAGTGTATGCTATACAGTTTTCCTCCAGAGAAAGTCCAGCCGGTTCAAGGTAATACCTGAAAACATTCGTGGGAAACACATGCAAAATTACCAGCAAACCTCTTTTAGCTTCCAAGGAAACTATAGCTAAATAAAGACCACAATAACTTGGAACTGAAATCCCATCAAATAATACAAGCACAGAAAAGCTTAAATGTTGCCAAAACGTAGCGAATTTCTCCAACACCTTATTTTACTTTCTCCAACCTTAAATTCTAAGACCATAACATACGTATAAGCAACTATGATTTCAGCAAACTCAGCTCCTGTTCCCAGTACATATACCTGAGCATCCGAGAACTTAAGCAAAATGCGTTCAAATGATCAAGATGTAGTACACGTCCTCTTTGTGAAACTTTTTCAATTATAATAGAAAAAATTAAGTAAAAGATCCAGGAAGAGCGGAAGAGAAAGTAATCAACTGCCGATATCCCTGCCTACATTTAACTGGAGCGGAAGGTGGATGGATTAACAGGATATCCCGGGATAACAAGGTTTACAGACAGGGGGAGGGAATGTCGAGTGAAAGTTAAGTGTGCGTCGTCGTTGGAGAAAGCAAGGCCTAGGGTAGATATGATAATCGTATTGGACATGAAAATACAAAAGTTGATTGACGTAGGTGATGTGCAAACAAAAGAGAAATCCATCATTTCTTACCACCGGCCCTCTTCCTCCTTTCACCTACTTTCACCTTCTCTACCCATTTCACTCAAGGAACATAAGCTCACAAGAAACCACGGAAGAATAAGAAAGAGGTTTACAAAATTGTGAGATTATACTGGATCCTCCACCAAGAGAAAACGAGGTTGATGAAGATGAAGGAGTGGAAGGAGAAATATAATCCTCACCGATTACCACTCTTCCTTCATCCATATCTCAAATAAATTCTACACAATTCTAAAGCAGGATGTATCCCATTTCCGCGAATCCATGAAATCCTTCTCTGTCTCTTCCTTCTCCTTCAAAAGGAGGAAGAGAAAGCGCGTGCTGTACATTTTTCTTCTCTCTCACGCTACTTTCACCTGCCATACACGTCCTCCAGCCGCTCAAGCATATGTCGTTTTTAGATTCAACGGCCTAGAAAACGAAATTCTTTGCGACAAAGTGATTGATCCCCTCATAGCATTCTCTCCCTCTCTCTCTCTTTGGACCTTCCGCTTCACTTCCATCTCTTCTATAGTATTGTTTCCTTTTCTCGGAAATGTATGAGATCTTTTCTAGCATCAAAACTAAATTACATAACTTCTAGCTGCTAAAAAGTTTTGTTAGAGCAGAGAGGATCAGTGCTAATCGAGTCTTGTTTTGAGCATTCCAGCTTGTCAGTACCTCACTCTAGAACTAATTTCGTACAACTTCCGTGATCAATATTTATAGTTCACGTGGGTGTTACGGAATTGCGGTAAGAGCCTGCACCAAAAGTATACAGTCTATTGTCCTTAGTGTTATATCTGCCCAGATTGCTCTCCTATTATCACATCTAATTTCACCAATTTCATTTACTGCCGTAGCTCCCCCTAATGCACAAGTTCAATGCTACTCCATCCTACTTAAATACCAAGGTTGGAGGTCACATGTACGATAAAAATACTTTTGCTCGTTCTTCCGCCCAAACTAAAATCTCAGTCGTCGTTAGCATAAGCAAAGGTTGCGGAGTCCGCGTCTATTCCACATGGCTTCAACCTATGAAGACGATCCATACATTTTTCATGTTTGTACCACCAAGAGAGAGGCTAGAAAATAAAACAGCAACGTTTGAATAGAGTCACTCCTTTAATTCATCCTTGTTATTCACGTAAGAAACATTAACTCGATGAAAAACAGCGTAATAAATAACGTTATCGATGATTCCTTGCGATTCCGAATTCCGAGCTCATTTACTTCAAGTCAATGTAGTCCGAGTCCAAGTCATCAGAGGGACTAGGACAGGGAGTTGGGTCGTCGAGGTCAATTTCAGCAATTGACTGATCTGTATCAAGCATTGGGATCTGAACTTCTACGACAGTACTGCACTCGCTAGTGTCCGTCGTCGTCGCTGAGGTTATGCTCTCCGTTTCAGGATGTAGTACAGTAGCAGCCACATGGTAGAACTAATAGATCAAAGAAATTAAATATTTAGTACTTGTATTATTCTAGTAATCTTGCGGTGTCAACCATGCTGATTACCTCATCGTAAGGCAGATCAAGGAACAATTCTTGAATAAACCGACGGAGTGCCAAACGAACATTATGATTGCTTAAAACAGCACAGAGCTCCGAGTATAGACATAGATCGTGAAAGGCTTTGGGGAATTTCTGCTTCAGTCTACAAAAGAAAACAATGCTTAGACTCTCAGTGTTTTACGCTAAAAATTGCTTAAAAGGATTCGGTATAGTATTTAAAAGCGTTTACCTTAAAAGACCTTGCTCATTACTCTTCGCCCCCACGCAACTTATCATACTTGTGACTAAACGAATAATTTCCTTCCGCAGGAAGTTCTTTCCATGGACGCTATCAGGTATTATTTTCCTAGTGTCCCCTCCTTCAATGCTGCTGTTACTAAGCAGGGAGCCGATGGATATCATGGAATTCCGATTACCTTCCCCGTTTTCCACCACTAACAACGAGTCCATACTTTGCTTTCCACCATCAACTGCAAAAATTATAAAATTCATACATGTTTAGTTAACACAAGCTGTACGATAGTATCGACAAGCTTATCGGAAATGTAGGAAGTAAGAATCTTTTAACCTCGTAATATACCGTTAAAATTGTCACAAGCATTTACCTTTTTGGAATGGGACAACCTTGCTGTCGCGGACTTTAAGGCAGGCCATACACACACCTTGAGAATGAAACTCGAAAACCTCTTCACTGTTACTTCGCAAATTGAGATTTGCATCAAGGTCGATATCTGTAACAAAAACTTAAAAATTAAACCCTGAACCTGAACACAACGGCATAGAAATCTAACTTGAATATATACACTAGCTTAAGCAATAGCTTACCATCACCATCACTTCCTGAGGAGGACGGTGTAGTTGATGGAAACCGTTTGGCAGCATCGCCAGACAGAAATATCATGTTAAACGCTTTTGGAAGACATAAGCCCATGAAACAAGGACCCTTGGCCTCTTTTTCAGGCCTTGCTCGAAAGGATGGTGTTGATAAAGACGTCATAGATGAGTTAACTCGCATGAGCTTAGACTCCAAGAATAGGTCCTTCGGGGATAACATGAAGTGTCTGTCTAGACTTGTAGCTTTCATTTCCCTGATAGAACCCACCCTTCGATGACTGAAGGGTGGGAAAATGTCCGATTCTGACGACAGGGGAGCTTGAATAGTCGGTTTCCTCATCATACTGCGGTAAATGTAACTAGGTGACCCCAACCTTGTACCAGGATCAGTGAATGCTCGACTAGTATCTGCAAAACAAAATAAGCAACCACTTAATATTGCACCGCGTGTGAATTCACATTCACAGCATTATTGTTTCCTTATTTCAATGCATACCTCTCGATGGCGGGCTGAGATTAGACAGTGAAGGAGGATTGGACAGAATCGTTGTAGCTATGGACGGCGAACTTGGAATCGGACTCAGTGTTTTTGCATGTTCCATGACAGAAGATGACTGGATTCGCGAAGAATTTTCAGGAGAACCTCCAATCGTTCCCGAGGAGACATTATCCGACAGACTTTTGGCCCACCTTTGGTGACTCATGCTTGAAATAGTGGCAAAATGTGTGGCGGAAGCACTGCTTCCCATGGAAGCTCCATTAGTTTTTCCTTCTTTTTGCTGCCGTTCCTTTAAGCTACCTCCACGTGTACTGCTGAAGAACCACTTGAGAGTGCTAGAGGCCACAGGTCGAAGGGTCGACGTCATTCCCGCATTTCCAGTTTTATTGTGACCGTAAGACTGAAAACTCCCATTTCTAGGACTAGTAGCTTGAGATTCACTTTGACTTCGATGATGAGCAATCGTTATACTTCGTTCTGAAATTTCGTCGTTCCGGCTATCTTCAGCTAAATCATAGCCCTCATCCACAAAATAACCACTTTCATCGTCTTCGTCGATCATGTTGTTGCTGCAGGTATCCGTTTTGGAATTCAGGGATGTTTTATCCAACAAATCCATTTCAGATTCTAAATCCAGGTCGGCAAACAGTGTCTTGGCTTTCAATATCTTTTCTGCAACCGCTATAGAGCCTCCCCAAACAGGAGAAAATTCGTGATGATTTCGTGGCATCGCATGCCAATCAAATTTCCTAATGTATTCAGCTCCTGGTTGAGTGGAAGCAATCAAACACAGACAGTGAAATGCAGTGTGTCGGACTGACAGCACCGGACACCAAGCCGCTAAATGCACCATTGTGTCTAAAACCATCCCATCTTCCACTACTTGAAGTGCATCAATCGACGTTGCTAAGTGTCCCAAAGCCCACAATCCAGCTTTGAGCTCACGAGTTTCTTCTGGCGTATCGCATTTTCGTTTGTTCACAACCTGTAAGAGTCCATCCATCATTAGCAAAATGTAATCATCCTTAGCGATAAACAAAGTCGCAATAATGTTAACTTACATGAATGAGCCCATCAATATCACCGGCTTCAAGTAGAAGGTCTAAGCCTAATTTGTGTTGCGCCAGCTGTCCATACAGATGAGGCGGTACGTAGATATCCACGAATTTAGATTGCTCCTGATTGCCACTAGGCCTTTTCGGATATTTTCCATCCTCCCCTCGCCGTAAAGTTGAAACCGAATCCCGAACAAGCACTTCCACAAGCTCAACATATCTGTGATCACATGAAAAAACATATACACGTAATGTTATCGTGAACGAACCGCAACAGCTAAACACTTAAATCTTAAACCGAAGTATATTTTGATATTCTTACCGTTTATTGAAAGCTGTACGCCATTTTTCTATTTCACTCCTAAGGTAATTAGCCTCCAACAAAAACTTATAGCCGGAAGGAAGAGACATGAAACAAACTAACACCAACAGTCCACGATCCCCCAAATGTGTCAAAGAAGGACGAAGCGCAATTAGGGATTCGAGATACATCTGTAAATCAGAGCAAAAAATTCAAAATTACATTGCATTTTTTAAAAGCAAATTTTCGCTAAAATCTGTGAGATTACCAATTTGATTTTTATCTATTACCTTATCGTGAATTGCCTCTTCTAATATGTCTAATGCAGTAAGCGAAACAGTCCTGTGTTTATCATTAAGCTGATTAACCAGCAATTCCATTCCCCACTTGCTGAAACCAGGAAGCTTGGCTCGGACTAGTACTCGCAAAAACTGAGTTGCAAACAACCTCGCTCCCTCTACAGTGGAAACAAGGGCTGCATTCAGGATATGCCTAAAAAAAGTTTTGATTAGATTTCCCACTTCTTAAAGTTCATTCAGATACAACCCTCACATATTTCACGCACGTACCTGCAGAATTCGTCCCCGTAATAAAGACTGGAGATGATTAGCTTGACATAGCTTTCATGCTGCATATCTCTAACTAAGTTTAGGAAGCGTTTCAAAATTTCTTGTCTCTCCAAAACCCGGGTTCCTTTGGAAGTTTGAGTAAGTTTCCCAATGAATAGAAAATAGTATTGTGACGAAGTGGTCTCCAACTTGTTTGGACTCAGAAAGCAGACGTAAGGATTCTGAGCGTTTCGCAAAAGCTCCTCTAATTGTGATGATATATCCGATAACAATTCTTCTAAGAATGTAGCACCAATGAAGTTCTAGAAATAATAACAAAGGAAATGAAAGAACTTCACTTTTATAGTGATGCAATCGATGCTATATCCGATTAGCTCTTGTTGATACGTACCTCTGATTCATCGCACAAGAATTGGACTAGGTAACACCCCACTCTGGCAAATAGCTTCGTTTGTTCTTTAGTAAGTTCCATCCTAGCAAAGACGTTATTACTTGGCTTGTAAAAGTCTACAAGACGACGTAAAAATGTTTTCCAAGCAGAATCATCAACTTTCTTCAAAGGCTCCGGAGCCCACTGAAATAATTAAAACAAATTTTACCACCAAGAGCAAAGATTTCCAATTTCGCAGTTCATCACACCACTCCGTACACCGATTAATGTATGCTAAATCTATTACACAACAAAGTATAACAACTTACCCGAATCAAAGTGCTGATTAGTTCCCATTGCCACGAATAAGGATCCTTCGAGTTAACAACCCCACACTCCTTCAGTAACTTTCCCGGACTGGTGTCCATGTCCTTCTTCAGAAGCTGTTATTCGAAAAGCAAATGTGTTTTTAGTACAAAAACCATCTAAAGATCTTTCAATTCATACTTCATATCATAAGTTTAACAATTTACCCTTGCCAACTGTACTTGCCCAAGTCGGTCCACGAACTTGTCAGAGTGCTTTGCAGTATATCCAGCAAACTTCAGCTGAGACGTAAGGAAAACTGAGCAAGCTGCTGCTGGACGAGATTTTATTCTATGGATGGCTTTTAATATAGTTATAGCTTCTAATGCTCTATGCTGCTTTAGCTGCAGAGTAGCGGATGAAGAGAAGGCTGACGAGCTTGAGACAGTGGTTGAGGAGGTCGAAGGATCAGTCATAGCGTGCCGGATCAGCGTAGGAATGCACTGACTAGGGTCAAAACATTCTACAGGTAGGTATCGATCGACCAGACTCAAAAGTTCTCCCAACAGAACTGATGCTCTCACACTAATGAAAGTGTCACTCGTAACGATGACTTCGACAAGGGCATCAAGTAATCCCCTTTTCGCAAAGCAGTAAACCAACAGAGCCTTGTGGTTTGCAGTTATATTAGGTCTAGAAATATTTTAACACAAGTTAAATACTATGGTCGAATTCAGCATGTAAACTTATTTGTAAGAAGATTTTGTTTTCTTACGTAGTAATAGCTAAATGTGGAAGCACAACCATCGCTTCCTGTACAATGAAATCATGTTGCAACTTCCAGCTATCCTGTGGATAATAAGCATCAACCGCTGACAATGCTACACTGACTTCATCTGTCCAAGTAGGAAATTTTAAGCCGATGATTTCACAAATCAAATTAAGAATCGTCCGCTACAAAATAAAAATACCAAAATATCAAACAAATTCCATTCAACCTCATACATTTAACCTTGAATTTTCCTCCTTACCCTGATTTGTAGTTGCTCAATGTACAGAGCATCTATTAAAGCTTGCAAACCAGAATTTTCACTCTGGCAGAAATGCGCGATTCCACTCCAGCTTCTTAGAACCGTACCGATTGCAACTTTGGCACACCGATGTCCGATTTCCTGCTCGTCACTGAATATAAACAAATCACCTAAGCTATTTTCTATCACTCCCAAAACCACCCAAACAAACTTACTTCTTCCTCTACTTACATGTCTTTGTCAGGTTGATCACGTATTCCCAGTTTGAAATGCGGATCAGTCAATGGAGCGACAAGTGCGTGAAGATTCAAGCATGCCCCATTACGAGTTTCAGGAACGTTTAATAAGTGAAGAAGGCTGCCAAGAATAGCTTCCAGCACCATTGGGGTAGTACAACCCAAAACATTATGGAGAAGCACTCTCACACCTCCGTTATCAATAAAATGCTTAGGATTCAGTATAGCTGAAACACAACCAAACATCGAATTAACTCTTACAGATCACTCCTGAAGCTATAAATCCTTACATAAGAATATGCTCACACACACCTAGTTGACATAAGATGGACAAGCTTCCACGATGAAGTTTGTCAGGTTCCAATAAGCCGTCGAATCCAATAGCAACCAAGGCTCGGGTAACCGGACTAGGAAATCTCTCCGCTCCGTTAGGAATAGATAGCAGCCGCTGACAAAACCTTGCTGCCTGCAATCTTTCCCCAGAGTTGTTCAGCACAACGTCCAAGGATCGCACAACCAAATATGGCACCCCCGTCGAGTTCATCGCAACAATATCCTGTTCATCATGAACTAAATATCGAAGCGCTCTAAGGGCTGCCATCCTCACCACAGCTGCTTCATTCACCAAACATGTTCTCAGGCTGTAACAGAATCAATTCAAATCAATCCAATTCGAATCATTAAATCATATCTTACACCAACCCTTGGACTGCTACCGGCGGCCACCGCTCATATTCATTTAAATCGTAATCCTATATATTCTCACCATAAACAAATCTCTTCCACACTGTATCCGTAGGACTTAGCCACATTGTTGCTGCTCTTGCTTTGCAGATACTGCAACAGTTTAACGAGAGCATTCAGGTATGCAAGCCTTCGCCCCTTGGTGATCCCTTCTTTCCGAGACACGTTTTTCAGTATATCTCCAATCAGCAGTTTCGCATCTGGATTAAAACGCAACCATCACATCATGACTATTGTGTTACATTTCAATTATTTACAGCTTAGATCTTACATTATTCACTCACCTTGATTGAAATCAATGTGAACTTCATCCTGGGTTTCCTTCCTCGAAACTAACACAAATATTATCAAATCAATGCATTAAAACTCTTCCAAATCCGATACATAGTAAATCCAATACGTTTTTTAAACTACCTCTTGGTATCCTTGAAGAAACACCAGATCTCGTTTCCCCTCCCCTCTGAGCTCCAGAAGCAGCTTTCAAATAGAACATTGCCGACATATTTTTGACTCCACTTGATTCTCATCGGAATCCCACACCTTATCCTCTTTGATCAGACCCTTTGCAGCCTGCTTCCCTCCTTAAGTAAGATCCGAGAATATTGTACTTTTCCTTTTAACATGAACCTTGATGGTCCCAATGGACGGATGTGGATCTATTATGACCTCCTTTCTTAATCATCCTGGGTAATAAACGCAATCCTTGAACATGGCCAATCTATTCAATCATAAGCAAAATGTTATCAGTTAACTCCCTCACAGCCAGATAACACAACAACAACTTAGTCATTACCAGAGAACGAATACCAAACAAGTTACAATTTATGCAACATTAAGGCAATCCCGTCATTCAAACTTAGTCTATTTATTTACTACTTCTTACTGCAGTTTTAATAAGCTTGTTTTTGTTGCTACAACCGTATAATTTTACGCAAAATATCGTAGCACAAATACATAACTAACCACACTTACCGGGTTACAAAGTTACCAAGAGGAATAGGTCACCAAAAATTAATTCGATCACGTTATTCCTCCGGAACTATTTCAGTGAAGCTGTCAATGGTAATTAAACAACACAATAATGTACAACAGATCTATACTTAACACGGCTGACCCCTCAAGTTGCAATTCATATTTAAACCTACCAGAATATTATATAGAGCCTCCTTTCTTCTAGCTAATTCCACAAGTCTATTAAAAGTTACACTCTTGCACGATATAATTGCGATGTACCACCAACTGCTTGCTGACTGTTGATGATTTGCATCTCCTAATGTTGTGTATACCTATATCGTCTAGACACATATGTCAAAACAATGAGTTTCAACTGTGGCATATACACAACATTGGACCTACTCACATCTTGTTATGTATGTAACGTATATCATTGTGGCGCCAATATTTATGTGAGTTCAAAAACTTAGTATGTGTGAAACCTCCCCCACCATCACCGACTATAACTCAGAGATCATGGCTATGGCATATTGAGTTTCGCGCCTGCAATTCTCATGACGTCACAACAGCACTTTGTTCACTATGCGGAATGCATTAAACAATTTTGGTCCTAGGGTAAAAAATTCCCTTTGAACTGAGCTGTTACCATAGTGCCAAAATGACTTTTCTCGTAGCTCCAAGGGAAAGAGCAATATTTTCAAATTCCGCAGGCATCCGTCCTCTTAGGAGTCATAGGTCATAGCGCAGTGGTGAAGCTCAAAATAGATGCGCAATAAGTTTCCGGAAAAGTTAATGTTGTGTGTTAAAAGCAGTGTCTATCACACGTACTCTCCTCCACCTACGCATGTAAATATAAAAAGAATACGTTTAAGATAATATAGTGTAATCAAAGCTGTAGGTTATTTAACATATCCTAGTTTATATCGTTGCACTTTGAGATCGCAATTGTTCATTGCAGGAACTAAAACCCGTACAATTATAAAGCCAACAAGAGCATGTCATATCCGTAGCATCTTCTAGTGTTGGACTAGACTTAAAGCAACATTATGATACTAAGTTAGATGATACACATCATTTCCACAAACAAGATTGCTTCAGTAGATTACATAGAAAACAAAACTGTATCATTTAAATTCGAAATAAGCTTATAATAAGATACTGAAAGTAAGAATTTTGTCGTATTCAAATTAATATACTAAAGTAATTTGTACTACCGTTTGCAAGAAATAAAACTTTGAGTATCAGTCAATGAATGTATAAATAATTTAAAGTAATAACAAATTACCGATAGTACATATAAGAAAAAACTGAAATACAGCTAACATCGAACGAAGATCGAAATCTTCCCGTGAATTTCACGGACGTGTACTCGGTCCGGCTTTAGGGTCTCCAGATTCCGAAAATTTTGGCATCCACTCTGGCTTAACTTTTTTATGGAAAGGCGGTGGTTGCTGATGTTTGTGCCATGGGTCTTTTTCTCGCCGAATCTCAGCGTCCAAAAATCGTTGTCTCATTTCAGCTTTGATGTCGTAGCGATGCAACTTAGGGCGGATGTATCTCCTGTACCGCTCATGCAAACTTTTATACGTATGTGCAGAAAAGAGCTGTACAGAAATAAATATATTATTGGTTACATCATAATCACAGACTTAAGCAATGCACTCAGCTGAAAACACTGAAAAACGAGGTGATAACTTACTTGCACGCTTGCCATAACTTTAAAAGTTTCGTAACCTCCCAAGTAAAGGTGACGCTGGAATTCATCGATGAAATAGAGGATACACAAATCTTTATATCCGCCGAACGAGACTTTAGGTTTTCTCACACCACCGGTTCCTGCATGCTGCTGCCTAAAAGTACAAGTAAATGCATTCTCAGTTATGGCAGCCTTACAGAGCAAAACTATAGCAAACTTACGATCAAATTACTTCTTTGAGTTCAATACTGGAAGTTTCTTAGCTGCTGCTTCCTTGGTTTTCCTAGCACTAGGCTGTTCGTCTACTTCGCCACTAAAAAATTCAACCGAAAAAGTAAGACTTGCGCCTATACTTAATTTTCTTCTTGCCTGATATTATATCTATAGTTACCTGGATGATATCCAGATGATTTCTGTATCACGTGGAGCAGTTACGACATTTACGATTACCGGTACGGGAGGCGTACCTTCATCCTTCTTTTGTATTTCAGTCCATTTGTTGACACGACGAGCCACAAGATTGGCGTCGTAGTTTTCAAACACAGTAGTTCCCCTCCACCTATTACAAATCAGCTTGTTACTTCAGTTCTCAAGTATTCAAATACATTTCTCCTTGAGAAAACTACCTTTCAAAGCTTACCTATATTCGTTTAAGTCCAGCATTATATTGCTGTTGTAAGAGTCATCCACATACTCCCAACGAAAAAGGTCTCTAGTTTCTCCATATTTTCGGGCTAGTTGTTCCTTATCAACCTCAGAAGCTGTATTTTCCCATTCCGGACGAACGATACAAATCTCGTATTCATCCCTACCTCCTGCATCTAGTAGCATCCCATTTGATTCCTGAAATATTTAATGATAAAACATGAAACAAATATTATACATATTAAATTGCACGACTCGTATCTCATCACCGGAAATCACTTCGAAGATACAAGATGAAACCCAAAGTTTACCTCGATCAGTTCCTGAATACAAGAAGGTATATCTCCTTCTTGACACTCAGGTACTAATTTAAAAGTTACGCTGGCACTATCTTGTGGAAGGGAGAAAATAGGATTCATTGTCTGCGATATTTGCTTTAATTGGGAATCACGTTACAAAGAATAATTATATAGTTTTCTGAACGTCTAACGATCCAAATTATTACTCAACCGCCTCCGAGATTGGAGATGATGACACGGTGAAAACCAGAAATGAACTGAGAAATTTCAACCGGCGCTTTCTTTTCATTGAGTGCTTCAACAACACGTGCTTTATCATATGCTATTGTCTATGCTCCTCGGTCCCTCGCCCTCTTTCCTCCCGCTCAACAAGACTAGACCCATCGAGTTTCATTGCTGGAGCGCGGATATTCAAAAAAAGTGTATGCTGCGAATTACACGAAAAGTTATAATGCACACACATTATAACATTTGGTGCGCTGGTTGGGTATAGCTTAAATATAAATTTTGTACTGTGTATACACAATGAGCAAGGGCCCTTCTGTCGTTAATTTTTGCTAGCATTAATTCTTGAAACTACATGTTTGCGTACACTATGATTATATTTACATCTTTTACAGAGTTCAAGTAGCTGAGCTGAAGGAGCAGGAAAAGTTATCATCTGACGACTTGTTGCATTGCATCGAATACCTGGAGCTGTCGTACCATCTTTTTAAGCTAATAAATAACCGAGTTAAGTGTGATCGGTTCCATTGTACCTTGAAGGTGTTAGAAGACTTTACACAGTCATGGATCGACGTCGTGGGACGACTCCAAAAAAGGCACCTGGTGGGAAACCTGTACCGGCTGGTGCTGGAAAACGTCCTGAGGAGAATCGGTGAATTAATTTAAATCTTCAATTCACAATTCAATCAGCTTCGCTCAGGAAAAAACAGTAAACTTAATTAATGGCCTTCGTTTCAGATCAAGGGAAGAGTTGGAGGCTGGAGGAGGGTCAAAGGCTCTTGGAGCGGGTGCTCGGGCTGGACTACCACCTTCTCGACGCCCACTAAAGCCACCATGTATCCCAAAGATTCAATCAGACTTACGACCCAAGCCAAGTGTAGTTCCAACTCAAACTAGGAGTCAGCCAATGCTTGTGAAACGGGATTTATTCAATGAACGAGATCGACCATTTCCTGAGGGAGAGCTGCCACCGGATTGTTCATTAGTTACTGAAGAAGAAGCGGATATTTTAGAAGGAATGTACAGCGAATACCTTCAGCAACGTCTCATAGCCCAGATGCTAACCAAGCAAAGGCGACAATTCACTGAGGTAATGGGTGTAATTCGAATATGACAAAATTACCGAAACGAATTTTGAGAAATGTGGAAAGATGTGCTTAATACTACAATTTTTTCACAGGCGTTGCCCATGAACTTTCTTGAAGCTAGCAAAGACGAAATACTGCTCCACTTTCAATTACAACTCGAGATTTTCGCCTTCAAGAAAGTATTAGCTGACCTTACAGAGATTGACAACATTTCACAACTTGATACTACGATGGATGTATTGTTGGGTCAGATATCTAATCCTGATGTGAAGTCATGCCTCCATAATTTTAATCAAGACCTTTCCGTCAACTTGGATTATGTCAAGAACAGCGGCAGCGGGGGAGAAAAACTGGAACTGCGATTACAAGCCCTTCAAGAAGCACAAAAGGAAATTCAGGAAGCAGGAAACGGTTCGACGCTTGCTTTCAAAATACTCAGCGATGCAGTGTCACAAGGAATTGAAGTGACCAAATTGCTGAAAAGGTTGGATAAGTTCCTACTCGTATTCTGAATGCTACTAATCATCAGTTGTGTACTTTTTCCATCAAAAGTCAATTTATTTT
Organism: Sminthurides aquaticus; assembly: GCA_906901655.1. Lineage (NCBI taxonomy): Eukaryota > Metazoa > Arthropoda > Collembola > Symphypleona > Sminthurididae > Sminthurides > Sminthurides aquaticus. Next base: position 822,773 of record CAJQTT010000007.1, read on the forward strand.
ATTCGCAGTGTCACCCATGAAGAAAAGGAGCTTAATGATATGATGAGAAAATTAGCGTCCTTGAAGCTATGCAAAGAAATGTTAGCAAAATTGGATAATCCTGATGAATTCCACGGACCTCAAATAAATATTAATTCCATGGCTACTTAAAGAAAGCTAAGATCGCAAAGGAGGGTTTTCAGGTCTGAGTATGTATTATGTAGAAACGATAGCTGTGATACTATGTGAATGAGTTGCATGATACAATTAGAGTTTACAGATACAAAAATAGTTTTTTATTTCAACTTTTTAAATGTACTTCTTTAAATATTTCCGTCAATTTCAACTTTATGCAGGTACGAGGTTCACACAATGGGATCAAGTACCAAGTTTCAGGTCACGAAGAATTAATAAACCAATCTGCATTAAACTACGGGCCGTGAGTTAGTTAGTGCCCATTTGCGTAAGGGTTCGTTTTGCTTGACTCAGGATAGAATCCGGATCATGATTGTCTTTGCTCAATGCAATCATTTTACTCCTATCCAGTAATTTCCCTTTCGAAGATTTTAGCACAGACTGATAGTTTTTATACAACGCTGGAAGAGGAACAGCCCCGGCAGCAGCATTACCACCGCTGTCACTAGCCTCATTTTTTCGTCGATTACCGTAAGAATTGTATTCAAAATTTTTATCATCATCCATTGTTGTCCAATCACCAAAATTATTTCGTATTCGATTATCCAGTCGGTTTAACATTTCTTCCAGGTCCGGAGGATTTCCTGCCCTGCTTCTCGTGGGAATTTCTGGTGTCTTGGGCCGATTCCGTCTCCCCCCTCCATGATGCTTAGTGGGATGCGCTCCCGTTTGGAATACATTAGGCTCAATCGTGCTCAGCCGAGAGGGTGCAACAGTGATTGCGTTATTTTTATGAATAGTTATCAGCGACAGGGATGAATGCGAGTGATGATGCGGGGAGTCGTTCAGTTCAAGTTCATCAACTTCGTCATCGAACACGGATGCCTTCTTTTTCTTCCGGTGAGCCTTCCTATCCTTTTTGACATCGTCCGATTTCCACGTCCCCTGACTTGCATACGGTGTCACTAGTTGATCGTCATAATTCTCCACCAGCACACTCCTCGCACTTCGACCTTCCAATTCCGCTGAAAGGCTGGATCTCCGTCTAAGCACAGCTTTCTTCTTCCCCGCATTCACTGCACCAACATAAGGAGGAGACCCAGGTCGTCGCAGCTGTACTACCCGTTGATGCTCCACAACCGACAATCTACCGTTCCCTCCAGCATCCCAACTTCCTACATAGTTTGCCATACCAGCAACAATCCTTTCACTCCTCCCACCCAGTTTTGCAATAGAGCCACATGACTCTGGAAATCAACGCTTCACACCACTGACTTCAGGAAATCTTCACCAACTATTTCAACAATCTACCATCACTTCAAAAATAATCCCAATCGCCAAACAACACGAAGCTAGCCCTGTATTCTACGCACTTCAATCTCCAACACCTACTCACTAAATGCCGAAGGCCGATCTCCAAATTACTCAAGTTTCCTCCTGAATTTATTTCAACAAATACCAACACTCAGGCTTACGTGTCGTTCCGATTGTGCGAAACAAGTATTCAGTCTGCTTTGTTTGGTATTTCACCCTGGAGGGGAACTTCCCTGTCCCGTACATTTCCGTCCCGTCTTTCTTTGAGTAAATACCTTCCGATTCTCTCCTCTACAACTCAAGTGACAATGCGTGTGTATAGTGTTAAAAAACTGTATTCCAGCCTGGAGGACAAACTACCACCACAATACAATAACAGGATGAGAGAACTTACTAAACTTCCAATTCCTCCTCAATCGCCAACGTTTAAGGCGTCATGGAGAAAGTCCTTTATATCCCTCGCACACACACACACACACACACCTATCCTTTCCCTCCTAGCACTTTCTCCACACTCTGACAACTTTCCCCATTCTCTTTCTCTCAGAAGAATTTCCCATCACCTCTCTCCTATAGTTAGCCATCCCAATCCCTCCCAACCTTTTAGTGCTCTACTAATAGTCATCACTCTGCCAACTCAATAGATTATCCTCAAACCTTGTACTGGTCCCCATCAGCCATCAGCTCAATTCCTCCGATACAAACCGGTGCGATACACACGCACATTAACCACCGTATATTTGTGGTCGAGCAAGCAGTGACTCCCCTCACATTTACAATCATCACCAACTAATGATCAATTCAAGCCGTACATTTCCCTCACTTTTTCCACTAGCATTTCCGCAAACGCCCCAAATTCTATTCCTCTCTGCTATGAATCCTTAAGTTCACTATGTCAGGTCACATCAGATCCCCCTCCACCTACTAACCATTTCCTTCCACGAACCATCCGTCCCCTATTCATGAAGTATGTAAAGAGCTCAATCCTTTCGTGGCTTGCATCATCAAATGCCAAGGTAACTTGTACAATTAACTCTACTGCCTTTCTTCCACCAGTCCATGTTTAATTTGACCCAAGCCTTTCCCAATTCACCTACCGAATCCTCCTGTCGTCGATATGACATGGATGTCCAGCAACATAGACCAAATCCTTCGTCGATGACTTAACCAACAATCGATAGCCGCACTTGCTTGCTACCCATATCAAATCAGATATCACGCTTTCGAACAAGAACCTACGACAGATCGTACCCAATCTCATGCTAACAATTTAATACCTGACTAATCCATTTGTTGTCATTGAAGCAATTGCCATGTTATAGTCATGACTGTTCTAATAGTCTTCTACCTTTGAGTTTCCTTGTTCGCAGGTAGACAAAGTTGATGACACAAATCTTTTGCCGATCTGCAATCTTGTGTACCTGCATCTGCATTTATCCCTAGGAGTGAAAATACTATAGTAAAATGCTGCTCTTGCGATGTGACAAATTCCTTTATCCCTTCGAACACCTATATGTAGCGACAGGTGAAAGCGTCGAAACTTCACGAACGGAATATAGACAGATGAGAGATTAGAATGAGAGTTCTTTAAGCTGTTGCTGCCGTAGTAATGATGCGGCGAAATTAAAGCTTAACGCATGTCTAAAGGCTAACACTACAATTAAAAGCACAGCATAGTCTTAGATTCTAAACCTGCTGTCTGTGATTTTTTCAGTCAGGACTAAAATTTCCACTTTGAAGCTGTTTTAGTTTCTTCACTCAATTCTTTTACGCATGTTCGCCGTTAGACTCACCTATGGTTTAACATTAACATATCTGAACATAAAATACTTGGTCAACTGACTGTAGGGTCATTGTGTAGGATTGAATCAATTAATTGGAATTGCTCCTCTTCATGAGGATCAAACCGCATTGTGTATAATATACCCAAGTGCTAATTAAATACAACTGATAAATTGAGGTGTTCGGTAAGTTCAACAATTAATTACAGTCATTACGAACAGTTTCAAGTAATTATTACCCACACTGTCCTTTGAACTGTTAGATTAGCCATTAATTAAATTACATAGAATTACAATTCATAAACATCTCTTTCTCTTTGATTTTGGCTATCGATTCTAGAGTTAGACATCACTTTGAAACAGAAAACTGAACTTTATGCTTGTATATATATACATGTTATACACATGTGAATTTAATTAATATTCTTTAAAATCTTTCCAGCTTTATGTTACCCTTTTACATAATAAATGGCTACCGGGAGTTTTAGAAAGGACAAGCCGGAGGTTATTAAGGAAACTTCCTTTGGTGCTTCAAAGTTGTCCTATTCGATCCATAAATGTTCCAGCTTTTCTTCGACTTACTATCCCGAGTAAGTGTCTTCCTGTTATATAAACACACACAATTTTGTATATTAAGAAACTATTTATATAAAGGTTTTCCTATAAATCAATGGTTTCAACTTTTCAGAAATATACTTGAAGACAAGCCTAAAGAACAAAATTCAAGATGGTCTTCAGAAACCAATACACCACCGCAGGTAATTAATTGATTTCAACGTTTCCTTCAGTTTTCACTACATTGCAAGCTGATGATATGATATTTTAATTATTCTATTCTTATTACAGTTTCTTATACTGAAGCTACAGCGCGTATCTATAGTAGAAACGATCAGGTTTGGAAAATTTGAAAAGAATCATGTATGCAACCTTAGAAAATTTAAAGTGTTCGGAGGATTGACTGAAAATAGTATGATCGAGTTATTGGAGAGGTACGTAATTTGCAAGTTTCATTTTAAGTGTATAACTTCTAAATGTTTAACTCCATAACTTTGTAATTCTATTGTTTCCTGATTCTAGCGGTTTGAAGAATGATGTAAATCCAGAAACCTTTGTCCTGAAGCATAAGATTAACGGATACACTTTCCCCTGTAAATATATCAAAATAGTTCCTATACAATCTTGGGGCCCGTCCTTCAACTTTAGCATTTGGTATGTGGAACTAAACGGAATTGATAACTATGAAGTCGTCAAGCCTTGCATGACGCGCTTTAATAATGTAAGTCATTCACCTACTTTTCCATTTTAATAAGTAATAAGTTTGCGTGTTTGTGAGGTGGTTATACATGTATTGCTCTCCTATTGCATTTTTACAGTACCGGGAACGAGAAGCTATTCGTGTCTGCCTTAAACATTTAAGAGATCACAACTACTTGGATGCATTTGAATCATTGCAAAAAAAGACAAAAATACAGTTAGAGCACCCTTTCATGACTGAATTACATCGGAAATTAGTTGAAAACGGGGATTATGTAGCAGCGGAACTTTTTTTGAAACGAGCAGCTGAAAAGGACCTTTTTCACGATTATATTGCTCAGCAAGATTATAAAGCTCATTGGAAGCCTATTTATTCCGAATCTTTTCACTCTCATGAAAATTCCCCCCGCCCAGGAATGCGTGGAGGTCATCAGATGTGTATCGACCCCATCACAGAAACAATCTACATTCATGGGGGATGGGATGGAAATGAGGATCTTGCTGACTTCTGGTCATTTCATATTCCAACTGATAAATGGACTCGTATCAGCAAAAACACCGAGAATGATGTAAGTTTGCCTCGCAATCCTGATGGGTCAATCATGATTGATGTCAATATATTTAATGCACGATTAGCTAGCGTGGGTTTACTACACACACGGTCTATAACTGTCATGGGAATTCTGTTGTAGGGGGGTCCCACACGAAGGTCTTGTCATAAAATGTGCCTCGACCCAGAAAATCGTCAAATATTTACCCTAGGAAGGTATTTGGACAGTAATACTCCAAATCGTAGTCTCATAAAGGTAAGTTGAAGTAACTACTATTACATGATTGCTGTATCTTTTAAGTGCTATATCTAATTAACTATTACCTACTCTAGAGCGATTTCTACGTCTATGATATTGAATCTGGTAAGTGGACTCTAATCACCGAGGATACTGCAGCTATGGGAGGTCCGCAATTACTATTCGATCACCAGATGTGTATGGATGTTGAAAAGCGAACTATATACGTTTTTGGAGGCAGGATCCTAACTAGACCAACTGGGTGAGCTTATGAATTTCATAATTTTTTAAGGCAATAAAGCTGTATCAGCAAAATAATGTCACATCTGTCTTATGGATTACAGGCGGGTTGCTGAGTCCCTGAATCCGGATCTGTTTCCCGTTGTCATAAATCCTGAACCTCCTAACGAAGGAGAGTCGCGTCCAGTAGAACTAGGAAGCCCTCCGAGGAGAAGGGGTAGTGAAATAGAAGAACGTGTCCCACCACCAGAAGCTGATCCTGATGATCCTGCTGATTTGCTTGACGTACTTATCCGACGTCAAGCGCCAACCTTTAATAACGAAGATCAGAATAGTTCATCACCCTCTTCAGCAAATTCTGAGTTAACGTACTCCGGCTTGTATGGATACCACATACCCACAAACACATGGTCCTTACTTCGGTGTGATGTAGCTACACCTAAACCTAACAAGAACACCTTTCGATCACGAGTGGGACATTCTATGCTCTTCCATCCTGTAAGTCTTAGAATTTAAATAATGAAAGATCGGTGAATGTGCATTTTTCATAGAACATTTTCCTAACTGCATTGCTTCTATGTTTATTCAAGGGATTACGGAAGCTATACGTATTTGCCGGCCAACGTGCCAAGGAGTACTTGAATGATTTTTTCGCTTACGACGTTGACACCGATGAGGTTGACATTATTTCGGATGGTTCTAAAAAATTCGGTCAAAATACTCCAACTGCTGGATTCACACAGAGAGCTACCATAGACCCTGACCTAAATGAGATTTACGTATTTTCCGTGAGTAGTACAATGTATATTATTGGAATAAGTAAGTTTCTTGTCCCTAAACATATTCTTTGAAACTATTTTATGAATTATCCAGGGTCTTAGCAAAGACAAGGAAAAGCGCGAAGAAAACGTCCAGAATTCCTTCTGGGTCTTTGATATTAACCGTAAGGCTTGGTCCTGCGTCTATAAAAATGAAGCATCATTAAGCGAACAAAACTGGAATGAAGTTCATAGCTGTGAACCCTGTCCACGCTTCGCCCACCAATTGGTCTACGATCATGTGAGCAAGGTTAGTCTTTCAGTCTATACAACTGCAACAATACTGACCACTTTTAACATGAGCACATCTCATTAATTTATTGCCATCATTTATTCCAGATGCATTTCTTATTTGGAGGAAATCCCGGTAAACCAAAAGAACCTCGGCTTCGATTGAATGATTTATGGCAGCTAAGACTGATAAGGCCCTCTAAAGATGATTTACTTCGGCGTTGTAAGCTCATGTTACGTCGTCAACGATTTGAAGAACTCGCATCCACCAACTCAATCCAAGCCTTACAGTACCTCCAAACCTCTCTATCTGAACTCATAAACCACAAAGATCCGCAGCAAACCAAAGAAGTAAGATAAAAACTATCAAATACGCAGATCATACTTTTCATCGCACAATCCTCTTATCCCAACTCTTTTTATATACTCACATAAAATCTTTACTACAGTTTCAGAGCCTAACCCTTCTCCTCTTCGCCGCTGAAGACGAAGATCCCGACTCTTCCAGCAAAGCATCCACCCAAGATGCTGAACCTGATGAAAAAGAAGAAGATTTCCAAGAAGACGAAAAGATGTTGAAGCGGGGCCAGTTATTCGATAAGCTCATAAGATTTTTTCCCGAAGACATGACTCAGCCCAAGCTAAACCTTGTAGATCTACTTCCCTTATGTTAACTACACATATTCACCATAAATGCCACCACATTGTACCTACTTCGGATATTTTAGCTAGATGAATTCTACGATTCTAGGGATTCTTTTGTGAATTTTTCCAACTTCACAGTCTCTAATTAAATCGCTACAAAGAGTGAATATTCAAGAATTAATCCTACCCATTATGCTCACAGAGTACTAGAGCTTTTACACTGGAATAGGTTTAAACCATAGCGCTTAAAAGCAATCGTTCCTATTCTCCAATCTCTTTTCCAACTTTCCCATCCTCTTTCCTCTTGAGAATTTGCCAACGACTCCAAGACTGTGAATCCGGATTAATCCTTTGTAAAATAATCGCACCGGATTCAGATCAAGTTTGCATACCAACCGGCTCTTAGAAGGATAGTTTTATAAAACTTTTCCCCGCTTCCCGGTGAAAGCCCTCCCAGTTAACAATTCCCTTTTGCCACAACTTTTTTCTCTTCTCCTCACCCGCATCAGCAAGTATGCAAGACTACTCTCAGTAATTCAGCTTTTAAGGCTCGCAAGAACCTCATGCATATTTTACACCCCTGTAGGTTATTTACAGAAACGGTAATAAGATGTGATGAAAGCTACACTATTACTGCAGGTTAGGCGAAGAGGACACATCCTTTAGCTCTAAGTAACATCAGATATGCTTTTAATACAGAAAAGCAAGCCTTTTCCTATGGGATGCAGTCGAAACAGAGCAAGCTTTGAATCCAAGGAGCTCATTCACCAAACGCTTCAGCCGCATACAATTTCATCTCCCTTGCTTGGTCCCCACCAAATTCGCAATTTACTATTTTTCCATAACCCCGTCTTTTCATGCATATCCAACGAGGACATTTCACCTTCCTCTGCATAAAATCCCATCGATCCAGCCCTTGATCCACTCGAAACAAGAGCCCCTGTCTTCCTCCCGTATATTGTACTCAATTTCATCAAACATTTCCCGTATCTACCTACTTTTATCCTCCGTGCTCTACACGTACACCTTTGTAAATATCTCGCTGCATCCACTCACAAATTGCCTCAAGCTCCGACAAACTCAACTTGATCCTCGTCTTTTACACCTCACTCCCTCAGGCCCTCAAGGCAATGAATGAATGATCTTCCTCTTCTGTCTCCTTTCCTACTTTCCGCTTCTTCTCCTCAAATTCCAACTTTTTATGCTTCGTCTTGGGGATCACACACTGTAGTCCTTGTCAATTCCAAAGAGTCAGTCAGGAGGATCTTTCCCGAGCAAGTGCTACTAAACTAGTGAAAATAATTCGCAATTTTCAGCCCTCTTCCTCATAATGCTCTCCCATCCCCCTCAACCCAGTGGACATCTCTATACAGCTTTAGGAAGAAGCGCCTGTACTCAGGAGGCATGAGCTAAATCCATCCTCTGGCTTCCCGATCACATCCTTTACTTTACACAGTCCTGCCATAGGAAGGCCGAAAAGGAGCACAGAACGGAAGAGCACAGAGAGGATCATGAGAGAGTACTAGGGGGAAAAAATTTAGTCTTACGGTAAATTTTCCCTAGGAGGCTGCCTGGCTTACTGGCTGCATCGCATCGCCAACAGTTGACACGCTTGCAGATTTTTTCCACATAGCGACTACAATAGGAAATTTTGCGATTCACCATCATCTTTTCCCATTGTAACATTTGTCTCTGCATACCGCCTCCACCACTGCATCCCTTTCAAATGTAGCGAATTGCGAATATATACACTTCGCACTGTGTCAGATTCACCATGGATAATTCACTAATTCCTCTTTCTGTACCACTATAACTGAAACTGTGTCGTTCTTCATCCTCTCTCAACTTCTCTGTCTTCACCAAAACATGTCAATCTTTCTTCAATTCCATCTCCCTGCACGTGAAAAATAATACAAATTAGTACACAGACCCATCAACAGTCAAGTGTTAATGTGCAAGGGTTCAAGAGGTAGTGTGGAATTATGTGAAATACTTATACGCTTACTAATTGGGAATCACGTAAGTTGCATAACGTTTCCCATCTTCATCTTCTTAATCCGGTATTCCATTTCAAATCATAGCATCTGTGACAGTTAATTCCAAAGTCGACGTAATCCCACCTATAATATACAAATGTACAGAGAATCAAAAAAATATCTCTCTCAATATTTTTAGTTCATCAACCGTAAATGTTTCATTAGAGAAGCTGCAAAGCACTCTGGGAAGCTAATACAAAAATAATAATTGCACAAGAAAATAAATAGGAATTTACCCAGAGTAATTAGCTGATAAGCCTTAGTTTAGGAGCTCCAGTATGTCAACATTGACACTTGGTTAATCAACCTTCATCACTCATGCTTTGCGGCTAGCTCCTTTGGTGATATTCGCTATCAGATATGATATCTTGAATGAAATTACTTCCGGTTGGTGGGCGTTGAGTCTAAAATCAGGATAAATAAGGAAATTAATTAGTGACAAATTAACTATAGGAAAACCGTAAGCAGTGAGAGCAAGATCAAGATGGACGAGGCTACCCTCAAGGAAGAGATTGCTCGCTTGACCCGAGAGCTGGATCAGACGCAAAGTGAAAAAGTTCAAGCAGCTAAATATGGCATGAGTTTACTGGAAGAGAATTCCAAGTTATCTCAAAGATGTACGGAACTCGAGGAACTATACGACGTTACGAAAAGCGAACTCGAAATTACCAAGGATGCCCTAGGAAAAGTCTACGAAACACATAAAATTACAGAAATCTCGGGGATTCAACACGAAGAAAATCTCCTTTCCGAATCTGCAGCCTTACAAAATTCACTTAATTCACAAATTACTGACCTGGAGAGCGAAATGCGACTAAATAAGCAAGAACTGGGTATGTTGAAGAAAATTGTCAATCACATCCTATCAATAACCCTAATAACTGATTTCACAATATAAAATTCACGTATTCTTCAAATTAGATCGCTTAAGAGCCGAAAAAGATAGATTAATGAGTGACACATCCGAACTACAAAAGGAGGCAGAGACTCTTCATAATGAGAAACAGACTTTGAAGAAGGAACTAAAGGAACTCAAATTCCGCGAGGGCCGGCTCATCAAAGATTGTTCGGAATTAGAAGAGGAGAATACATCACTTCAAAAACAAGTTTCAGTTCTAAGATCCGGTCAAGTCGAGTTCGAAGGTGCTAAGCATGAAATTAGGAGACTGATGGAATCCACTATTGAACTACAGCAACAAGTCGAAGAATTGGCGACTCTAAAGAAATTAGCCGAGAAGCAAATGGAAGAAGCCTTTGAAGCTCTTCAGAACGAACGAGAGAACCGATACGCGCTTAAAAAGGAGCTAGATGCTCGTATCAATTCAGAATCCATGATGAATCTGTCCAACCTGGCGCTTAGTCTTAGAGGTATACAATTTCTGTATTCTTTCATTGTGCAATTTTGAACGCAGGCTGTCCTTTTCTGATTCTTCAATATATTCTTCTTATGATTTAAGGTGGTCTTCACGATAATGAACAAGATCACGGCAGCGACAGCGACGATGACCCATCCCGTGCAACTCGAACTGAAACTGGAAACGAAGAGAAACAACTGGATTTGTTTAGTGAAATTCATTTAAATAAAATGAAGAAACTGGAAAAACAAGTGGAAAATGTTGAATCCGAGAGAAACTCTCTCACCAAAAGCCTTAAAGAGATTCAGGAGCAAGTTGAAAAAGGCAAAGGACAAGTATCTACGCTCCAAGCGGCAGTTGCTACAATAGTATCCCATATCGACGCCTTGCACTCAGTAAAATCAAAGACTAGTCAAAAACTCGGAACTATTCAGGATGACACGAAGGTGAGGCGGTCTACAAACCAAAACCATACATTTCATTTTAAGTCATTGTCACTTAACAACCATATTTAAACTTACAAAATTTCAGAGCGTTGTTTACCAAGGATGGTTCAATGTATCCGCGAAGGAACTTGATGACCTCAAGATATCTTTGACGAGCATAGAAAATTCGGACAGCAACATTATATCTGACGTTACAGCCGCCCTTAAAGGAGAAATGACCAAGCTGAAAGAAAAGGTAAGTCTTGAGTTTAAATTCTCATTCCAGCACAATTATCTCAGGTTAATTATGCTTTAAATTCTTTCCACGCAGTTACTCACTTGCGAGACGAAGCTAGCCGAGATGGACATCGAATTAAAAACAATGGACGATTCTGCTTCGGAAGCACACAAAACAATTGACAGCACTCAATCAGATTTAAATGCTATTTCCGAAGAATTGGCTGCATTATATTATCAAGTTTGTCAAGTCCAGGGAGTTACACCTCAGCGCGTCATGCTTGATCACATGAATAACAAGCATCAAAGTAAGTTATTTTATCCAGGTGTCGATCCTTTGGAAAAATAGAAACCTATTAAGAACCACATAGTTTTACATGAGTAACTTTATCATCAATGCTTTACAGCGAAAGGAGCGGACGGAAAGACTTACTCACCCGCAAAATCAACAGTATTAAATCACAACAGTCACCTTCAAGGTCTTCTAGGACGTCTGAAGCCCAAGACGTCATCAACAGGAGCAGCAAATAACTGGGAAGGTGACATGACCTTTGCTCGTCAAGTCGAAACCTTGGCTGACCAGGTCAAGATTCTTCGTGACAACGTCATGGGCGCTGTTGCTCTTGCAGGTAATCCTAATATTACAAAATTAAACTTGTTCATTCCTGTACATTAGTCGCTTCTTCACAATTGATATCAATGCTAACCGAAATTCTCATTACCAGGTACTGCAGCGGAACGGGAACCCGCAAGCTTGGGAAGTCCAACGTTGGAAGAGCTGCAAAATCAAATCTGCGAATACCGTTCCATGGTTGAAGCCAAGACGGAGCAAAACGCCACTCTCAGAAGTGTCCTTAAGGCCAACAAGCTGGCAGCCGAGAAAGCGCTTGCAAATCTCAAGGCCAAATACGAGACGGAAAAGACCATGGTGTCAGAAACTATGCTTAAACTCAGGCATGAGTTACGTCTTCTCAAAGAAGATGCGGCTACATTCTCCAGTAAGATTCATTCCATTTTAAAGTTCTTCATGACAAGTCCTTGGAATCCATCTCAATTAATCCTAAAATCCGATTTCCAGGTCTTCGAGCAATGTTTGCGGCACGTTGTGAAGAGTACGCGACTCAGGTGGACGAACTCCAAAGGCAACTCAGCGCTGCAGAAGAAGAAAAGAAAACACTCAATCAATTACTCAAGCTAGCAGTGCATCAAAAGTTAGAGCTTAATCAGAGATTAGAAGCTATTGAATTAGATCGTGAAATGAAAATCCATTCACGCCGGCATCCCGCCTCACGAGTTGGCACAGGTCCTGCAAACGGGCCACGAACAGGTGGATTCGGCAGTCCACGACATCACGTTAGTCGATAATTAGGAATGAGTCAATACTAAAATTGTAAAGTTATACGCTGCATACACTAGCAAGTTTAGTTTGAAATCCTATCATAGTAGTAGTTATAGGATCCAACATAGCTCACAGCTACATAATGCCAATACATTTGCAAAGTAATTGTGAACTGCATAGTTAAAGGTTGTTATTAGGTAAACCATTTTAAACGGAACATGCCGCCAGGCTCAGGTTGTTGATAAAAGTTTGATACTTTTAGGGTTGTTATTTGTTATACTGCTATTTTAGGTCGGGACGAAACTATCCTTCGGAATACACCAAATTCTACAGGTGCAAATCACCAACTGCTCCAAAAATTCATTGTTAAAATCTACTGTAATATGCGCGCGAGTTTAAACCCTATCCTTCGCTTTTTTCATACACATTAAATTGCAATCAAGAATCCTCACTCCAGAATCATCGCATACGATAACAGTTTAGCAATGTGTACCGTCCACACTTTTAGGGGTTACCACGTTTTAAAATAGTGTCTCCCCCTATGAAATAATCATAAGTTAGATAACCCAAGTGCTAATGTAAGTCAATAAATAGTAAGTTTATATATACATGACGAGAAGTTTGTTTATAGCAATTTTAAACCTGTGTTTTAAAAATACGATTTGCAAACATCCATTCAAAGAGTGTTACTCACTGCAATATGTAAACCTTGTAGCTCATTCTTTCGTTTCGGCTATACGGTAAAACTCAAGCTTTCGACATCCCCGAATCCCTTCAAAAGTTTTGGGTTTTAGTGCGAACCTAAGTTGTTCCACCAAAATTAGCGCCGTAGTTGAAGTCGCTTGCAACTCAAACTTTCATTTTTAAGTTTTAGAACAATTTGCTATTTATTTGTATTAATGCAGCTTGCGTAATCAAGTTACAATAAAGAAAACAGCCACTGTTTCTAAATCCGTAAGTGTTAAACCTATATCAGATGCGCGAATTCGAGGAACAGTTATTGAACTTAACCAATATTATTATATTATACCTGGACTGTGACGTGACTAGCCGCCAATCATATCTCTACGAACGTCTACACGAAAATATAAAATCTAGGAGCTTTGCGTCAAGCTCTGGTGTGAATTGCCCACAATCTGGAATCCAAATTCCTGACCATTCTGGTTACCAAGGTCAGATTCGAGTAACCTTGCTAGTTTATCAACGCGCAATCCTCAATGAGATGCTTCCAGATTGTTCCAGACGCCGACTATCAGGTGTCCACACTTGGCAAATTCCGTAAAGCACAACTTACGGTTTGAGGTGTAGTTATTTATTCTTCCCATGCATACCCCACGGAACTTGTAGATTGGGCATCTCCTTCGACTCAAAAAATGTATACGATAAGGTAATTTCGTCCACGTCCTCCATTTTCGGATCTTCAGTAAATTCAGGGTCAATATAAAAAAAGACTGGCAGCTCCACTATTTCTCCTGGATTTAATCGTTGCTCTTCAAAGCAAAAACACTGAATCTTGTTAAAGTAAGCACCCGCTTCAAAAGGTAGGACGTTGTACGTTGAAATCCCATCCACCGGTTTAGAAGTCTTATTTTCTGCCCGATAAAAGGCTAGTGCAGTCTCCCCTGGATGAACCTAAGCATAAATGATATTCATTTCAAATTGTTTTGCAACTCCTGTTTGGATGGTTCACCATTCGTCACACCTGCATAGCTATATCTTAATCAAGTATGCATAACGTACTATTATTTCCAGCTGCTGAGGTCGAAAATTCCATTGAAACGCAGAGGATTTGTCAGCATTAAATTTAATTTTTATTTCTCGATCCTTCTTAGTCTTCATGTTTGCAATATCAGCTCCCTCCTCCGGTCCAGAAACAGTTCCACCGTAGCTGAATGACTGTAAAATAAACAAAGACAATCCTGTAATTATGTCTTCATCCGTATTTAAATAATTAAGCCATTTAAATCAATATCAATCCAGTGTTCCTACCTGACAAAAGATTCGATACATGGGTACAGCGCAGTAAGAAACACCAACAACGAAAACTCCAACTGCACCAAGATAATACAAAGTAGTTCGTCGAGATGCTGGATCACTAAATGCTATCCTCTGAGGTCTATTGTTGAAACAGTGATTAGATTTGCTTAAATTTCTGTATCCTAAATTTCTTCCGAAACGCACACCAACATTAATTAATTCTTTGTTGTTTTTAATTTCTTGTCGTAATCTGCAAGACATTGCAGGGCTACACAGTAAGTTACGAAACATAATTCAGTCTAATCATGCACCAACTATTAAAAAATCAAACTCTTCAAAATTGTATTTTTTGGCAAAATATATTGCAATTTGCAATACTACATAGTTATGCAACTGCTCCATATTTTAATGCACATATCTAAAAGCTCGAGATTGCCGCTAAAATCTGTTTAAAAGTTTGTTCGAGTAAAACTCATCGAGTTTTCTCAAACTCTATGGTCTTGGTTAAAAGCATTGTAATAATGCTCTTCAGTGGCGGGACATTGAAACTCCGGTGTTGTGTAAAAAATCCTTTGTGCGAGTTTACACATGGAAGCTACATACCAAGTTATAATAGCAATAATTAAATATTATTTTTAATTCCGTATAACTGTAAAAGTGAATGAATTGGGTTGCTGAAATTCGTGCATTTACTATGAAATAGCACACTTGTTGAAGGCGTTTGATTATGCGTTGCATATTTTCGACGTTGGGTGAGTTACAAAAGTTTTAAAAAGTTTGATTGCGTCAATTAATTTATTAAATCCGTAACTTTAATATACATGAATTGGGCTTGTCATTTCAGAATAAAGTCCACGTAGGGCCCCTTACATTGATTGTTCCGTGAAGAAATTGTGAATCGAGTCCAGTTAGGGATCGTCGCTTGTATCGCTGGTGAAAAATATTTACAAGGATTGCACAATGATAACACCAAAGATTCGAAGTAAGTACAAAGGTTCATACATTTTAAATGATTTTACTCTTAGCATTAATTGCTTCTATACTTGTATAATTTCTTTACTTCCAGCCCCTAGGGGTCGTCTATCTCATTTACAAGCCGCGGCCGGTGTTGATGCATGGACTACTCGGGAGCGAATTAGCTTGATCGAAACTGTGATGAAGTGTGGCACAGAGGATTGGTTAGTAATACGGTCATTACATTTATATTGTGTATCAGAAGCATGTCTCTTAAATGCTATAACAACTGTTTTTAAACTCTGAATCCTCAGGAATGAAGTCAGTAAAGCAATGCATGAAATCACCAAATCCACAAGATCAAAGGAATGGTGTTCACCGACAAGTTGTACACGAGAATTTCAAGTGGCTGTGGAGTTTGCGGGTAAAATTGTTAGAAAACAGGGTGTTGCTGGTGGTGGTGGTGACTTTTTGTCGCATATCAGAAACTACTATGTCGGCGGTAAGGGAAAATCCATTTAAATATTCTTTTTATCACCGATTTTTGTGCTGTGAGTCCTCTTATAACTAACTTGGAATCAATGCAGAGCGCTTGAAGGAGCTTAAAAACTTGGAAGAAGAACACCATAGCAAGTATACTAACGTGTTTAAGTTCAACCAGGAGATTGCTGCTGGCCAACATGATGATAAAGTGGATGCCTTAATTACAGCATAGTGAGAATCCTTGCTTGTAAACTGCACACCCAATTTTAATATTACTGTTACCTAATTTTAAATTGTCTCTCTAATCCTGCAGTGAAGGGGAAGGTATTTCTCTGCCAAATACAGACGATGTGATTGAACCGAACTACAGCGAAATTGCTGATTTAGCGGAAATTTCCGACAGAATGTCTATAATTCAGTCAATCATTAATAAAGTTATCGGAAGAACCATTCAGCCAAGCAGCTCAGCTCAAGGTAATTCTGAGAATCATCAAATTCTAGCATATATTCTATCCAAATCTAAATTATAATCACGTTTACTCCATTCCATAGATGAATCAATGGATAACGAAAGTGAGAGTGGCAAGCAAGGCGAGCAGACTCCAGCAGACCTAACTGGCATTACTGAAGAAGACGACGATATCAGAGAACTAATGGGTATCTTACCTGGTATAGAAAACTTTGATGGAGTTGATTACGATACTTCGGCAATGATGGATACTTCAGAATTTGACGTAAGTAACGATGCTTGATGGCAATTACTAATGCATGTTGTAAAACCTCTACTTTAATAAAATGTCTGAATATTTTGATTTTGAACAGGTATCTAGCCCACCTGAAAGCAGTGCCTCCTCTCGGAAAGGTAAGTTCTATTACGAAAAGGAATAGAGATTGAAGCTCATGTTAGGTCATTCTGACGTATCTCTGTATTGTATGTTTCAGTTGCAACCGCACCGAGTCCAAAAGTTTCGCCACAGTTGAAGCACACCGTTCGATCAGCGATAGCTACTACACCTAAAGAGGAGGAAAGGTCGAGAACTGCACAAGCACGTAAGTAATATTTACGTATAAGATCAACTTTTGTGGTTTGAAAGAGCATTTTAACTTAGAACTTTGTGTTTGCATAGCATCTGGAGCCCCGACCTTATCCTTGCTCCTGGGAATGCCTCCACGGGATCCTGGACAGCCATTACCCGAAATTGAAAGTGTTGCTAAGGCTGCTGAATCAATCTCTATAGCATTACAAGCAAGCAGTCCAACTAAAGTAGGATATTCCACACCTCCCCATGCTTCTCCATCAAATCGTGATTCGCCCAGTAAGCTCTCATCGTCACCAACTCTGCAGAGGTTACTTGAGGGTACCATGTACGCAAAGCGAGATTCTGGAGAAGGAAAGGCATTAGAAGAGTTAGCTGTGGAAGCTATTGTAAGTGGAGCAGCTGAAATTGCGGATGGAAAGTCGGAAGTTAAAGATGTTGCCAAGTCACCTGCCAATACCGAAGGAAGCATGTATACAGCATCAGTGGTTGTAAAATCCTCGATTACGGAGGAAGAACCCATGGACACAACCGAAGAACCCGTTTCAGCTGTAGCAGAAATTTCTTCTACCAAATCGGACTCTCCTGCTTTGGAATCTGATGCACGTTCGCGTTCACCAAGCAAAAGTATAACTCTTACCTATGAAATCATAATGTTTCAAGCTTGTAGTTCTAATGTAATGACGGAATAATCCATTTGTACGTAAAATTAACTTTGTTTCATGTAATCTTTTGTTAAGGGCTGGAGGCTAAGGGAGTCTCTGAACCAAAGACAGCAACAGCAATTCCTGCAAGCCCTTTGAAAGAAAAGAAACCAACTGAAAACACCGTGCGAACACCGTCAAAGTCGTCTCCCGTCAAAGCTGCTTCCCCTCAGAAAGCAGCGACACCGATGAAAGTAGCCACTCCTGTCAAAGCAGGATCTCCTACAAAGTCTTCGCCAACCCCAGTTGAGGTTAAAATAGAAAATCTAGAGGAACTGGAAGCAAGCTCAAAAACCAATGAGATACCGGACGAAGATATTACAGCAGCAGTTAAGAAGTCTTCACCCATAGAAGCACTTCTTCCAGAGTGTATCGAATCCCCGATTAAGGAAGCTAAAGAAGTTGTCGAGAAGGTTACAGCAGAAGTGAAACCAGATTCCATTGAACAGCCATCCACAGCTTCTCAAGAAATCAAAGATGAACCACAGAGTCGCGATTCAAATGCAGGTGAAGTATTATTGGAATCTGAGGATGAGATGATTAGCCACAAGCCCGTTCTCATTCCAAGCAGGACTTACTCTAGAAAGGAGAGATTTGGAACCGAAGCAATTGAGGACGAAGAAGAAAGCTCGGTAAGGCTACAGCAGATCAGTCTCGACCACAGTTTTTGTTCGTCGTTACAGTTAATGATTGGCTTCTGATTTTTGCAGAGCTCGGAATACGACGTACCAGCAGCTCCAAAGGTTGAAACCCAGGCTAGATTATCTTCCCCTTCACGCACCTCAAAGAGTCCTGTCATTCCGGGTTCTCCGAGTCCTACAAAACGCGGAAGAAAAAGTCGAAAAGAGGTTAGTGGCTTGTCATTTCAAATATTTAACGAGATCTCGGATCTTCATTTGTGTAATTTCAACATTCTCTTTTTACAGACTTTAAACGAAACTTCTGATGCTGGAGAAGAAGAAACTCGAATTACAAGGTTGGAATCGCTCACATTTCATTCAATTCACGAGTTCTGGGTCCTCTGTTAGTTATTACCGAGTAAATGCTAGAAATACATTAAGTTTGAATGTTGTACTACTTTGCAGAGCGACAAGATCTCATCCTGTAGCAACCCCAAAACAAACATCGTCTAAAGCAAGTACACCCAAGCCAGATGAAACCGAATCAAGCAAAGAAGTTACAAAAGCTACAAGAGCGACCAGAAGTCGTTCTTCCATAGCTGTAACGCCTGCTCCACCTCCTAGCATCTCATCGGAACTCAAAACGCCTACCCCCGTTACACCAACTCCGTCTAGAAAATCTCAAGTTTCGGTTTCAGAAGCAGATAAAGAAATTGTATCTTCTCCTGATTTGGATTCAATGTTTGGTGCCGGTCGGCCCCTGCGAGGTCGAATGCCTTCAGCAACAAAAGTTTTAGATTCTCTTCCAAGCGCTCCTATGGAATCAAACCCTAGCAGTCCATCCTCTACCACCACGACCAGTACAAACATGTGGGTTTATAATTCCGCAAAATTCCAGCCGAAGTCTCTAAATCAGCAGGCACTTAATCTAATTTGTATGTTTTATGTTGCAGGGATGACGATAAGGAGCAGCGGGCCTTCAAGAAGAGTATTTCGTTCCTCTGGGAGCAAATTAAGAGCCACAAGCATGCTGGACAGTTTCTAAAGCCCATCACTGACATTGCTGTACCTAAATATAGCACAAAAGTTTATGAGTAAGTAGATTTTCTCCTTTTAATAAGCTGTTTATAATGGAAACAGATGTTAATTGTTTTTAATCTTTTTAGGCCAATGGATCTTACTACAATCAAGAGAAACATTGACGGAGGAAAAATTCAAACTATACAAAGATTCGAGCGGGACATTTATCTCATGCTCATGAATGCTATCATGTACAACTCTGCCGACCATGAGATACACCAGCGGACATTAGAGATGGAATTAGATGTGCGAAATTTGATTGAGGTACAGACCTAAATTTGACAAGTTCTAATCGTAGTGACACTTATAAACATGATGTTTGATTTTGATTTTTTGATGTTTTAGAGTTATAAAGCGACTCAAAAAGCTTTGAAAAACAACACCTCCCAAATTGGGGATACCCTTGGACATGGGACAGATTCCACAGCACGGTCTCCTGTGAAGCTCCGAAGCAGCATTCGCCGTTCCAAGAAATCCGAAAGCGATTGGGACGATACACATGACGAGTTTGCATCGGGAGAACACACACCCCTTTCCTTAACAGATGCAGAATTTGATGATGTTGATTCCGAAAAGCATGGTCACAAGACCAGAGAAAGTTCTCCAGATATAACTTTGGGGGGTTCTCTTCCTAAGCAAAGGAGTCACCGTAAGTAGGACAGAACATATTTTTCTGCCTCATCAATTATCACACCTGATTTCAACTAAATATTAACCAATATGCAATCAGGAAGCGGGACAAGACGTCTCACAGATCGCACCTCAAGTACCGAAGGCGCTCAGCCCTCTCCTGATGTTGCTGCCCAAGGATCCAGAATTTTTGACCATTAGAGAATTCAGAGTTTTTTACTTTTAGCATTGTATAAAGTTCTTGTATTGCTGTCAATAATCTAGAATTCAGCAACTTCTGAGTGTGCATAACGTACTTTTTCGAATAGGTTGCTTAAGTTAGTTCGAATTCGCATTTTAACTTTAAGTTAAATAGACAAACTATAGCATAACTATAGTATATACATAAGCTCATTTTTTAACTTCTTCTTTGTGGAATATGTCAGCTACTTAAAGTATCTCTGTGAAAATTAATCTTTATAAAAAGAGTTATAACCTTGATTTAAAATTTGCAAGATTTATCGTTATTTCCCGAACTTGTATCTTGTATCATTTCGCCTCCCCCACCTCTTTCTTGCAACTATATATATACCTAGCATACAGATTTCAGACCATTGAAATGTACTACCATTGAGTGAGCGCGCCTCTCATCTTCTCATATTCTTTAAATAAATAATTATACGTGACCTAAATGCAAGCAGTATTTAAATTATAGCAATTATAATTAAGTTAAAGTGAGTTAAGTAACGGTAATTCATTTTCATAAATGCAGTTGGATTTGAAGGTACGCGCCCAACTCATAGCCAGCCAATGGGAGGTCGTTGTATCTTCCCCTATGCTTAACATAGCGCCCAAAAAGAGGATCAGGAGTAATGTTAAATCATAGGAAAAATCAAGCATATGCAAGGAGACGGTACAAAGCAAACAGCTTCCTTTCTAAGGGCAGCTTTCGGCGGGAAGGATTTAGGGAAGCTTGCGGTCTCGTACCGTCTCCTTGCATATGCTTGAATTTTCCTATGCTTTAACATTACTCTTGATCCTTCTTTTTGGGCGCTGTGTTAACAAATGGAGCCTATGCTGAAAGAAAGGAAAAGGAAAATCATCATGGAAAACGAATGCACAACAAAGGAATTAGCTTAATTGTGGGCCCAATTAAGCCCGGATCTTCTGTTAATTATGCTCAATTTGTTGCTAATAATTTTCTTAAGTTAATTGTTAATTATTTTAACGTACAAGACTGTAAGTTAACTAATTAAACATTAGAAACTAATGCGTTTGAAAATTAATGAATGCGTAATCACATTAAATACTCCTGGTTTCGCATCTTTAACGCCAAGCTAATTAACCATACAAGCTGCTATTTTACGCTTTGGCCTAGTATCATTATCTGCGAAGAAAACAATGCTAGAAAATAAGTTTAATTGTATTCAGATTGTAGGTTAAGTGCAGGAAGATAAAATCTGGAAAACGAGAAAACCAACTGATTTTCTCGTTTTCCATCCGGATTTCTCCACTCCAAAGCGTCACAGCGTAATGCGGTTTACACTTCAGGATAGCTCGGATCGTTGCAATTAGTTTGTACTAAATTTAAACTCTGTAAGTCAAAGGTCAAGGATACTCAAGCGGGAATAGTATTTAATTTACCGGGAAAACTGACGTTTTGGTTTTCCCGTTTATAGCGTCTTTAACCTTTGACCTAGTACATTCAATCTGGGCTCTATTAGAGCTAAAGAGCTTAGCTATACAGCAGTAAAGATTACTTGTTGCTACGACGCTTGTGAGCAAAGTTATGAAAGTGAAAACGAAGTCAAGAGTTGTAAGATTTGTCGCAAAAATCTGTATGCTTTCTAATAAGTGCGGTACAAATATTACGTGCGTGTGACAAAAGGTCACTCATTAAATCTAGAGTTCATGTTTTACACGTTACTAGTAACACTAACCTCATTATCATTTGCGGCAGTCTTTAACCTTTGACCTCGTACATTCAAATTGGGCTCTATATTAGAGCTGAAGAGCTTTTAGCTATACAGCAGTAAAGATTACTTGTTGCTACGACGCTTGTGCATAGTTATGAAAGCGAAAATGAAGTCGAGAAACAGTGGAAACTGATGCGTTTGAAAAATAATGAATGCTAAATCACGTTACAAACTCCTGGTTTCTTCAAATACAAGCTAATTTAAAATAAAAGCCTTGTTATTGCCAGAGCTTTGTTGTCTGTGTTGTTGTTTGAGCCAGAAGATTGTTTTTCAGCCCATCGAAATTGCAGCAATCCCATTCTGTTTCATCCCTTGCTTTAATTACACACTGTCTGGCACATGATTTTACACAGATGTCAAGCCAAACGTTTCCCTCTAGTCTGTACAAACCATAGCGCCCTCTAGCTAATCCGCCATCCAAATCCTTTGATTATCACATCAGCTTAATTAACATTCCCGCACAATCTTTAATCTTGAACCTCTCCCAGCCACACTTCTTCCCACACACAACCAACTTACATCTTTTCCCCTTTTGCCTTTCCACCAACAATCAAACCAACAACTACATCCCAAAAGAATAACAGCATTTCCCATGGACATTTTATTCCAAAACATTTACGTTGCTCATAGTAATTTAAACGGGCCTATATTACCTTCTCCGTATAACCGATAAAAGTATACTAGGCTGAAGAGCTCGCTTCGCTCGCCTTCAGCCTACCCGCAGCCTGTACACACGGCTTGCACTGTACACACGGCTTGCACTGTACACACGGCTTGCGTTGCACACCCGATTTACCCTGTACACGCGCTCCAGCGTTTTATTTATTAGTTCTCTGCAGATGACAGATACTTGAATCGATTTCGGCTTTTTAATGGTTCGCTCTATTAGCATCGCAATAATTCAGGGAGCGTTCGCTTCGCTCTCGCCGGTTCCATGACCATTCAGCTCGCTTGAGCTCGCTTCTCACCATATAGTTTAATTTCAGTAGGAAACAGACTTCATTCGCTAAAGTGAATGTAGCAGATATATATTTACTTACTGGCATGAGTCAACTTGAGTTACCACAAAGACCGAGTGGCACTTTAACATTTCAGCTTTAAATACATGTTAAGGTAAAACATAAATTCTGCTCCACTTGTGGAATGTCTCACAGGTTTGAAGGACATGCCTGCATTATCTATTGTGACGATAACCCGTGATTCCGAAACGGATTCAGTAGTACTTCAAGTACTTCATTCAGACTTTACAGGCAATTGTTACAGGCAAAATGTCTCTTTAAAGTTTCAGTTTGCAATTGTCCCACTATCGTTTTTGCGTAAAAGCCATCCTAATTTGTAGTCACTAAAAGGTCACACCAGATTAATCATGCCTGGCAACAATTGCTTATTGATATTTTTAAGTTGGTCAGCCATCGGTGGACATGAATGCTCGCATTCTGCCAAGCCGTGGCTTCTACTGTACACACGATCACAACATTTACTTGTTTGCCCTAACGATTTTCCGCGCAAGCTTAAAAATAAACTAATAAGGCGTATGCCCATGTTAGGTTTTATGAGCCAGCTGGCGGTTTACTAAATTTTATATGCAACGCTTGAGCGCGATGGTCCTTCAGCGCGCTGGCGTTCGCTTCTCAGTTTATTATTAGAGTTTAGTGGTCAAGCAACTTCGCATCGCTGGAGGTCGCGAGATTCAAACGTAGCAGAGAACAGAGATAAAAGTAAACGGCGGCAGAAATTACAATAAGGTCTTAATATCCGAGAAAAAATCTCTCCATCATTACGGATTGCGTCGGAACGCAGGCGCAACGATTATGCTTAAACATGGATACTGGACGGTGTCGTAGATCATTTTCAAACAAACGTACACACGATTCAGCCTGTACACACGCTTCAGCGTTAATTACAACATTTCCGGCACATTCCGATGCAATATTTATTCAACGGAAACTTGCATAGGTTTCGAGACGGCTGATGGTCTACGGGATTCTTGCTACAGAGAGCGTTCGCTCCGCTCACGCCGCGTGCTCGATAATCTTTTAGCTCGCTTGCGCTTGCTTATGAGCGTATAATTAACAGCCATTTCTTAGCTAACACCTAAGTAAATTGGAGTTACTACCAAGACCTAATGGCAATTTAACATTGGAACCTCAAATTATAAATCAAAATAGAATCGTATCCCACTTGTTAGGTTTCTGAGGTTCCAGCCAGTATAGAGTACGTCAGTACCACAATAATGATTTATGAAGCGCAGGTTCAAAGCAGGTCCAAGTCTGCAGAGCTACAGGGAAATTTAAACAGGAAAAAATAAGCGTTCGCTTCGCTCACGCAGCTGGCCCAATAGTTCTTGAGCTCGCTTGCGCTCACTTCTCAGCTAATCATTTAAGGTTAGCGGTCACATTACACATTACATTGTGGAACGGTGGCCGTTTGGAAACTGGTTCCGCAACGTATTTAGCACTATTACATTCATAGGCAACGGGTGCGTAAAATACCATTTCAGGTTGCAAATGATATGTTATTTTACTTGCTAGTCACTTATCAGTTGAATTATGTCTTAGGAAATATGATACTATGTATGAGTATTCTAACCAGTCAGCAACTCGGTGAATGTTAATGCACGGATGGTAATTCTCCTTGCATCGATGCATTGATGGCGAGGCATGAGAGGCAGGTGTAGAAGATAGGAGATCAAAGTAAATTAATTAACGATTGTCTGGCCTAAATAGCCTCATGACTTTAAGGATTGCATGGAAACACCCCTAACTCTGCGCTTGAACATCCCAATTATTCTGGCCAGTATACAGGACGTTAGTGAAACAATGATGATTTATGAAGCGCAGGTTCAAAGCAGTTCCAAGTTTCTGCAGAGCTACGGGGAATTATAAAGATAAAAGAATAAAAGCGTTCGCTTCGCTCACGCCGCTGTCTCCATTGCCGTTAAGATCGCTTCTCAGCTAATCAATTAAGGTTAGCGGTCACATAAGACATTGCGTCATCGTGGCGATGTCGAGTCGCATGTGTGGGTAGAAGATTTCAGGTATAGTTGCAGCGGAAGGCCTTAGAACAGAGTAAATAAAGTGTGGCGGTAGTAATTGAAAAGTATAAATATTTGAGTAAGAATTTCCTCCGGATTTAGAATAGCGCCAAGGCCGCTACGAAACTCGGTCGGTTAGACCGTTCGATTACAGTTTAACAGAATCGTAATAGTTAAAGAAAGTGAATGAAGCATATAGATCTAGCAATGAAATAGTTTCTCCCTATCAATACCTCTCACACCCACACAGTCGTCATGGAAACGTTGTTACCAAGTTATCATAGATTATATACGGACGCTTAAAATCAATGACTTAGAGGGGCCAGCGCGAATGTTCAAAAGTCAGCGCGAACATTCAAATGAGGACAAAATTTTCGCCAGAGCTACACCGATTAATATAAAGGATGAATCCCGCAACTATTTGAATCATTACAAGCCGGTATCTACAATTCGCTAACCTTTTCTACATTCTATTAACAATTTACAGTTGTAATGACCGCGAAAACGGCGTCGTTCTTAAGCAAAACTATCTTACATTTATTAATTTTCAATTTAAGTCCGTCCTCGCTAATATTTGTTTCAACAAACAAATTAGCACCACCAACCAGCACACTACCTCCGTTTCTGGAGACAAATGTACCGAGCAATGAATGCAAATCTTTCCCACGTCGCGACCTGGAAGATTCCACTGAGTTGCTGGAACTCCCGAAGACGTCCTTCTCGCCTCAAGAAGCAACCCCAAAAATCGTGTACATTCACTGGGGTCACAGTGCATACCTAGACGACATGCAAAAAATCAACGACACCTTCTACACTTTTAATAGCCGTGAGTTCCACTGTCCGAACAAATGCCTATTTACCTACGATCCATCTGTGAAAAGCGTCGCTCATCTCCTTGTATACAACGTCATGGACTTTGGCGTCGATGTCTTCCAGAACCCATCCAAGGTGATTAAATACAATAAATAGTACCTTAAATCCATTCTATCCTTGAACCTTAAGCTATTATTTTAACCCAGTCTTGAACATATTCAAATATACCTAAAAACCTGTAATTCATATACCGTCTAATATTTTCTTTCACAGCTCCAGATTCCGATTCAAAGACCTCAGCATCAAGTATGGGCACTTTTCATCGACGAACCACCTACTTTCAATGAATACCTACCGAGATTGAAAGTATTCAACCATCGGTTTAACTGGTCTATAAGTTACCGCCTCGATTCTGATGTTTACTTTCCATACGGACAAGTGTACAGGCGGAAAATACCCTTGGACTCATATCAGTTTGGCAACATCCTACAACAAGTCACGTAAGCTTCACGTCTTGAGTATCCTAATTCTTCATTCCATTTAACCAATCTTTAATCATTTTAATCTCTTCCAACACCATTATTTTCAATTTCTTCAGGAAGAAAACACGGCTTGCGTCCTGGATCGTCTCAAATTGCGTAACACAGTCCGCAAGAGGAAAACTAGTGAGCCAATTACAAAAGCTTATGGATATCGACATTTACGGCAAGTGCGGACACTACACCTGTCCCGCAGATGATCTTCCCCTAGTTCCAATGTCCTGCCAACAATCCATAGGGCCCATGTACAAATTTTACTTGGCCTTTGAAAATTCTCTCTGTGTTGATTACGTCACTGAAAAGTTTTTCCAAGCTCTCCATTCTGACATGGTTCCAATAACTTACGGCATGGCAGACTATGCCAAAATTGCTCCTCCTCACTCCTACATTAATATCCTGGATTTCAGCAGCCTCTCCCAATTTGCGGATTACATACATTTCCTAGATCAAAATCCCCAAGAGTATGCCAAGTATTTTTACTGGAAGAAGGAGTACCACATTCACACTATCATCTCACCCCTAGGACTTTGCAACATGTGCAATAAGCTCCATGAACAACAAGGAAAAACTAACATTTTGCAAGATTTTGAATGCTGGTGGACCAGCATTCCCCCCGCCTACCCTCCCTTCCAATCCTCCTTGTATAACGTATCATTATTAGAAAATTATGCTTGCGTTAGCTCTAATTTTTTCAATTCTTTTTAGCTCATCTTCTATCAATTCCCTCAACTGCAAGCAATCCTTATAGTTTCTAAAAGACTTTGTAATCCCAAGTTTTAAGTTCTCTTAAAAGTTGCGATAGTTGTAAGCGCTCAAAACTAGAAATTTTAGGTATTTCAATTTTATTCTAGCATATCATGTAGGTATAATAAAGTAGCACTTACACCTTTTTTGTAAACAATTTCAAGTATTAATTAGCTTCCAAACACGCTTCGCGGATCAATTTTTGTCGACTCCAGCTCAATCATTCCTCTAAGGACAAGTTCATCTTGAAAAGGTCTTCCAACGATTTGAACTCCAATCGGCATTCCCACAGAGTCATTAAAGTTCTAAAACATATTATTTGTATCAATCTATAGCCTTACTTGTTCTTAATTGTTCGTTCCTTATGTAATATCACTATAGTGTCAATAACTCGACTTACTTTTTTCGCAAACCTAAGCAACGAATCTCCTTGATCATCAAATTCATTCACTCTCCTTCCACTCTCCACTCCATACGGAACAACACCAGCAGGGAATTCCAGCACGTTCCAAACACTCGTATAAATTTGTCCAACTATCAAAAATTAAATTTTAAAATAACATCTTCTTTTTTACAATCCAATTTTGCAAAAAAAAAATCAAAAACCGCTACTTACCAGACAGATAGGATGCAATTTCAGCTTTAGGAGCCGGAGTAGGAAAAACAGGACAGAGAATCAAGTCAAGTCCTAAATTATCCATCTGTTTTAGCACATGTTGCCGAAGATTATTACGCTCCTGTATCAATTTTGACATCGCACTCCCACCTTGAGCCTTAAGTCCTGCTCCAATGGCAACCTGTGTCCTAGCTACAAAAACCTCCACTCAATTAATTTTATCCAGCTTCCTCCAAAGCTCTTACTACTTCAAAATAATTAATTACTTACAAGAAACAAAAGGAGCACGAGACAGTATTCTCCGAACCCAAAGTGGAGTTTTTGCCAAAAGCTTGTAAAACGTTAAGCTGGATGCAACCGCGTCCCCTCTCAGCATCTCCAACACCGTTTTCCCATTGTCTGCGAATGCAAAATTCGCAAACATTTCTCCAACCTCATAGGAATCAATGAAATGCTCCAGCAATTCCACACTATTTCCACGTCTTTCAAACGCCTTTCCAGCCCGCTCTATCGTTTCTCCAGTGTCTCCTATCGTTGGAAACAGAGGGAGGCTTGTAAAATAGCCGATTCGCATCTTTTTCCTTGAGCTAATCATCTGAAACGAGTATTAACAATCAAATCCATGAAATAACTACAAGTTTTTACGATTTCTTCTCTTCAAATATATACCTCGGCGTTCCATGGAACAGGCGTCACACTAGCATCAAATCTCGTTTGTTTCTCGTTCTCAACAAGAGCTTTATAAACTGTAGCGATAGTTCTAGCGTTGTCAGCCATGAAACCAACGGATGCAACCACTGAAACATCACAGTGAAGCAAAATATAACGCGGTTTTAGCAAATTCAGAAACATTTAAAATCCATTCGACCTCCGGTCAATACCTAAGCAAACTCACCTCCAGCATTTCCGATTCCATAATTCTCAATCCCGACGCTACTTAGTCGTCCAGCCGTTGTTTTCAGACCTGCAATTCCAGTAAAATGCGCCGGCACACGCACAGAGCCTCCAAAATCCGACCCCACAGCAATTCTCACACCGCCCGCGCTAATCAAGCAAGAGCCCCCGCTAGATGACCCTCCCGGCGATAGCCTTTTATTAAGCGGGTTAACAGTCATTCCGAATATCGGATTGTCACTCCCAGGAGATCCATAAAGAGCCTGAGGAACATTAGTTTTACAAAACGGAACCGCTCCTAATTCCTCCAGAGCTTTAATCACCACTGCAGAACTGGAAGAGGGTCGTCTTAATAGCTTTGAAAACCCGAGAGTTGTGTGCATTCCTTTGATGTCAACGTTTTCTGATACGGACACAGGTATGCCGAAAAGAGGGCCTGGAGTGGCCGTACTTTCCTCTAGTTTTTCCACCCATTCCTACAATATTAAAAAATCAAGCTCATTAAATTAATAAATTAAGTCCTGTAAGTCCTGTAAGCTCTGTAAGCTCTGTAAGCTCTGTAAGCTCTGTAAGCTCTGTAAGCTCTGTAAGCCTGTAATCCATACATTATCGGTAAACTCTGGTAGCTCTGACAACTCTTTAAGCTCTGCTTATTCAGAACACAAACTTACACCTCCTTTCGGAGCAAACTCAGTCACACAGTTATATTCTTCCGTTGCGTTAAGAGCTTGGGCCATGTACGCTCCATAGACTTGTTTTGCCGTTAAATCTTTACTCTGGAGGGCATTAACGAGATCTGGAAAGCGTAGCTCAAGTATTCTCTTCGTTTCCGGGGTTATCTGGTATTCCTTTCCAAGTCCTTCCAGGGATGCATTTCTCTTTTCTTGTTTTTTTACTCTCAGCTCCCTCATTCTTTCACACTCCTGTTTAAACAACAAAACCCTGACCTGTGTTAACACCGTGTACGAACATCCAAACCTTGACATTTCTCAATGTCATTGGGTATTCAAATTTTAAAATTCTTTTAAAATTCTCATAGAGATTCAAAACAACGAGACGAATGAGCTTGTAATTTCTCTTTACCTCAGTCCAGCACCCATTGGCATGAATGAATTGTGTACTTGACCAAAACAAAAGCACTGCAGCAACAAAACGAGTATACGAAGCCATTTTCAACCGCCGCTAAATGCTAAATCCAATAGGAATGAATCCTAACAAGAACGAAACCGAAAAACCCTCTTCATACTTTGAAATACGACACGAATCCTGTAAGTCATCTCACCGCGGATTCAGAAGAGATACTGTGATTTTTGCGATAATAATTTTCGGAAATCATTTCACATCTCTTCAGATAAGGCAGGACTACTACAGGGCAAGTTGACGTATGAACCTTGCCAAACAACTTTTTTCCCCTGAATGTTTTCCTAGGTTTGCCACTGGATTCCAGCTTTTAGACGGAACGCAGAAGCTTTGTTTCCCTGTATTTAGACTCAATCTTTGTCTCCTTGCATCTCAAGCAAGTTTTGCGTGCAAAGGTTATTGCCATTTCTCAATTAATTTCCTAGTAAGCTCGGGTTTCCATTCATTTTATTGAGCAACAATTCTTGGAATCCTTATTTACTGGGGAATTCTTTAAAAACGGTAGCAATAACTTGGCTCCATTTACTTGTCAAAAAACTAATCTTCAGTATTTTCTTCTAATTATTAAAATACATTCCTCGCTACATAAATATTAAATATTTAAAATATTAAATAACTTCGGGGTAATACGAGCATTAAATCCCAATCCATCCATATATTTCCGCTTTATGTTATAATTATTATTTGAAATATACCAATTGTTCGTCACTGCTATTCAGGCAAAGCAAACTTAATTTAAACTAAAGTTAGTTAATTTATCCAGTGTAAAAATCGCAACAACGTTTTACAATCAACAATTGCGTGCCTTAGGGATATTTAGCCTGTGAAGGAAAAGGCACGTGTGATTCTCTAATGTCAGTAAGCGGGAAGGTTTGAACTAATGTCTACGTGTCCCTTTGAACGTGCAAACCAGCCCACGATAGCATGAAGCTACATACCTATTATAGTGTGCAGTTGCCAATTTAAATCGCATATGCTGTAAAAGAAGCAGGTATGCAAGAGATAAATATTCAAAAGTGGATTATATTTCGTGATTGCAAAAGTACACATATATATTCACAGCGCAAAAACAATTTCCCCTTCACTTTTCCACATCTTCTGTCTTCATCATTCAATTCAATTGTTTACATACATCCTAAGAAATATCCCATTCATTTCCAGTCAAACCCGATCCTGTGTTTTATTCCAACAGACTTATTTTCAGTTAAATACAGTTTGTGAACCCTAAAATAACCGTTTATCAACTCACATTTAACTCTTCAATTAATTAATTATTCTATGTAAAATATTTTAAATTTACTAGTACACATAAAACTGTAGCTGAAATCCGAGAATTCAGGATCGTAGTTCGATTAACATCAAAATATTCGCCTTCAGTTTAAACCTTCATGTTGTCAACAAGGATATTCTGTAGTTTGCCTAATAGCCTTGACGTATTTGAAATGTCTGGAAACTTAAAGTGTAATCAGTGTGTCATTAAGAAACTCTTGCAGAATTCCGAGGGAGGCGTCTGGATTCAAGTGTTAAGATAAATTCGTCCCAGAGATATCTGTTTCGGTTCCTTCCGTCTGTCAACAGACGAGCTATCTTATTTTAACCTCATACTCAAGATAATATTCCAATCAACTCCTCTGTTAACTTCAAATATCGTTGCCAAACTTTGGACTGCGAGACTATTACCACCCGACAATCAATTCACAACATGAATCAAGCATGAATCGTTGATAACCCTTGTTAATTTCCTTGGTCTGCATATCTGGATCGGATCTATATATCGAGATCGACGTGGATTAAAAGGAATTCATCCGAATTTCGATCATCCGGAATCGGCTATAATCGCTTTATAAATCTCTGGTAAGCAAATCCTATTTATTTATGTCATCCTGTATCGAATAGACACGATCCCCTATTACAACATTCATGAACCCATGGTAAACCAGGTTACCGTCTAGTACAAGTAATATTAGCGTGTCGATGAAGCTAGTTAGTAATATTTGATTGTGGTATTACAAACAGTTGTTGCTATCTTTCTTAATGAGCTCGGCGCCTACACTGGAAAAGTTAATGTTAACTGGATAGTACATAGCAAAACTAATGAACTCAACCGATTAGCTCTACACTAAGAAATTCTATAAGCATGTACGCTCAGTAGTGTATAAATGGTTAGCATTATCTGTAACTGAGAGAGCAGAAAAGGAGCATGAAGATAATATGAAATCATGTGAATGTATAGACAGTGAGATAAATTAATAATTCAGATGAAGGTGCGATGACTAATACGCAGAACACTGTTTGTTTCTCACCAGCTTTAATCCCTTTCCATGAAAACAAACTATTGCAGCAAAGAAAGTCACATGTGAATCCAGCATTGCATTGGATTCACTTGGACTTCTAAAAATGTGGATTTTTTATTAGCTATAAATTATAACTACTTTTTAATACAGGACCCGTGACTCAACATTTCAAAGATGACACAGCCCCAGCTTGCCGTTGGTAGCCCAATGGGGGAACAGTTTAGCGTTGGAATGAGTCCAAAGCAAGGAAGTTCTCAAGATCGGAAGGATTTGGAACGATTTGCAAAGTTTTTTACCCTCAAGTGCGTCCAAGTGATTGTACAGTCAAGACTTGGAGAGAAATTAAGTTCGTGTTCAAAACCGACTTCTAGTGGATCTGATTGGGTAAGCTTTGATGAATGTGCTTTAAATCGAAATGAACTTAAACTTGGTTTTGGGTTAGTGTTTAAGAAACTCTGTATTTTATTTGGCGTAGTTCAACTTATCAATCGAAGACAATGCAGAGATTCTGGATGAGACGAAGCGTGCTATTTCCTCCACACCATTACCTGGTCAACCGCCTTTGTACGTCGAAATAAGTCTGCAAACTCAGGAAGACACGCTCATTCTGGAACTGTGGTCCTTGTCGTTCAAGCAGGACATAGTGGATCCAAATGTACGGATTTACCATACTGTGTACAACAGAATGGCACTGTTGTTAAAGAGTGTTATTTCGGTGACAAGAGTTATTCCCGCTTATAAACTGAGTCGTGTTAAGTCAAGTGACTATAAAATGTACTATAAAATATACACTAGTGAGCAGCAGAGGAACCTTAGTGAAGCCCTTGGCCATGAATATAAACATGTAGAGCTTGGAACTGTGGGAACGCCGTTTGGAGGACTTGTGTTCGAATTAAGTTACCGTACTCGATTGGAAATCGTACCTGTTAATAATACAATGATGATCAAGAGCGATCATTATGGCAACACTGGAGCTAAAGAGATCCAAACACAAGCTGAGTAAGTGAACGTGATATTAAAATGTGTTGTACCGTAGTTGCTATGTAGGAACCCTTTATTTAACAGATTACAATCATACGTCTTTTCCGTAATATTTTCATGTGTTATTAAATACATTTATATTTTCCAGGTCTCCACCATCAACACCAGGAGGTGCAGAAAAGCGAACAAGGGAGAGGATCCCGAGTACAGCCAGTAATGGAACTACTGGAAGGATTACCCCATTGCATGTCGTGGGTGCCTTTGAACCTGTTCGAAGTCCTCCACCAATAGAGGATTCCTTTGATTCAACAGTACCTTTTTCCAATTTACTCAAGCAGTCCATGCGATACAAGAAACAAAAGGATTTCCAAACAACCCAAGATACAACAGGCATGGTAGCTGAATTGGAGGAACCTCTGACCTTCAAAACTGAAGGCAAAATTACCGACTCGATTTCTTCCGGCGGAGGGGATCGAAACCCTCCTGCGGATTTCATCATGTTAGACTTCGTAAGTAGCCTAAACTTAACAATTATCAATCCAATGCATATTTATAGATTAATTGTGAAGTGATCTATCTAAACCAGCTATGTTATACTTTTGCAGAAAGCACCATTTGCCCCCAGTCCAGCCCCATCTACCAGCTCCGGAGTCATGGGAAATCCAAACGCCATGACGGATGCCGATCCAGTTACCTTCTTCAATCAAGTCAAAGAAGCTCCCTTAGATTTGGCTTCATTAGAAGCAAACCTTCCTGTTCACGAGATTAATTTCAACGACGAACTCAACAGTTTCGAGCAGACCATCGGAGAATATGATGACTTTGTTAAAAAGTTGTGTAGCTCATCTAGTGATCTACACGGAAGTAGTAGTGGGAGTGGTACTCAGTTCTCTTGAAGAGAAATCATTTTTCAAGCTTTCGCCATCACTGTCAAATGTTTTTATTCTGACGCTTTTTAATCGTCTATGTAAATCCCGATAGCTTTTCTTTATTACCTATTTATTAATCGCCAACTTCCGGGACTGATACGTTTTCTAAATCTTATGTCAATTATTGCATAGTTAATATATTGGCATCGCATATAAATAAATTAGTTATGCATTAAGCAGTATTTCCAATTATTCCACTAATTTATCATATTCATAATGTACAATCTATTTTCTTCTAGGAATTATTCCTTACCAAGTTTCTAATCCTAATCCTTCAGAATCAGCACCAGAAAGAATAACTGATTGTAGTATCTCTGCAATCAATGAAACGCTCAAATACAAGCAAGAGTTGCTACGGCGCGGATGGCAACGCTCGAGGTGTCAGAGGCATAGGACCATTTAGGCGAACATTTTTACTAAACTTTTTTCTCTGTGCTTCAGTTACTCTCTGGATTTCCCTCCTTGGCGATTTCTGCCCCAGAGAACCTACAATTGCACTTAAAACATTTCGTTTCTTTTCCTTAACAGGCTTTGGCTTCGGCTCGTTCACAACTTCTACTGGCTTCTCTTCCGTATCCTTGTTTTCCGGCGCCACCTCTGGAATTCTCCCACTTTCGCTACTTTCAGCTGGCATTGTATCGCTTACTACTTCGGTAATATCCGCAGCAGTTCCGATGATAGACGGTGTCTTAGCTCTTCCAGAATCCTGTACCGGTTCCTCATCGTTTTTAGCTGTGCATTCTTCCTCCTCAACACCAGGAGTAACTTCTTCCTCAATCTCACAATTCTCATCATCGTTAACTGGCTCGTCCTCAGACTCAGTGCGCTCCTTCAACTCTAAAGGCTGACAATTATCCGGGAACGACGCAAATAATTCTGGAAAAACCGACACAATCCTATCTTTGAGTGCAGCCATGTCTTGATTTCTGCCCTGGAGCGCACTTTCCAGCGCCGTCACCATTTCAGCAGCAACTTTTAACAATTTATGGTATCTCAGCTCTGCATCCAGCAGATTTTCTTCAATATACTTCAGTTCCTGTTGCAAATCTTCCTGCGTGTAAGACTCTGCCGTATCTCCTCTACCTCCACAAGTGCTAACAGTTTCTCTAAAATGTCAAAATCATTTTCAAAATCTAATTACATTAATTCTCTGTTTACCTTTAGAGCCACATCCTGAAATCGTGACTTTAAATCCAAATTCACCTCCCCTTCTGCCGACTCCTCCTACGCTCATCGTTTCCATCCTCCATAGCAGCAATGTACAACTGGACAAGATCGCTTTCAGCTACAGTCGGCAAATTACATACTTGACAATATGTGGCCAGTACCAAATTAATTTGCGACTTGAGCTTATTTTTCCATGCATTCTTGAACAACTTTTTAAAAACGGGATGGTTTTGAGGCTCCGCCACAAAAGGGAGAGCAAACAATGACAATAATTTCGGATTCGACGACATTTCATCAGTTTTATCTTCAAAAAATTCCCTAAGCTTCCCCAAAGCCTTCGCTTGAGCTTCCTTGGACTGACCCACCCGAAAAGGAATTGTAGCAATATATATTCTTAGGAAAAATATAATATTTTCAAAATCTCCCTTGCACTCGTCCACAGATTCCTTCACCCCTTCCCGCACAATAATCCCTTTGGTGGAACTGGAGAATTTCACCCACAGCCGTAGCAATTCTTCTTCGTTTTCTTCGTCAAAAGCCTTGTACAAGAGTGCAATATCCTTGGGCCCAAACCTATCAGTCTCGTCCGCTTTTCCACCATGATGTTTTTCTCTTGGCGGACCTAATTTAAATCCACATGAAGTGCATTCTTCCCAAAACGTTTTGTAACTCTCCTCAAAGCCCGACGCTTCCATAAACTGCAGCACCATTCCCATCAAGTCCTTGGTCATCCCCTCTCTGAAATCGCTCGAGTCCCCAGAGGACGCTGATGATATCGCCGATACACTCTTCCTTCCTCCCACCGTAAAAAAATCAGACATAATTTCATTTTCTCCTAGGCCAACCCTCCCGTCAATTGTTCTTCAGTCAAGTACCGGCTTCTGCTTTGTATGTATTAATTAAACTCTTTTTATCTTTTATAACATTCTTAAAACTAGAAAATCCTCCAATCATAAAAATAGTTATAAACAAACATTTCAAAACAAAAATCAACAAATCCTCAAATTTTGGCCCACAATTTTTATAACTGTCTTGAAATCCTGCCGCCAAATTTTTATTTAGTTACAATCGTTTCCATGACATTAAACTGTAGTAGCTGTATTTTCTCACTTTGTGTAAAAACCCCAGAACGTTTTTACAGCCTTCTTACTTACTTCTAGCATACGCTTCCCAATAACGTAACTTTACGCTGCGTCTCAAAGTCGCTAAATCGCTCTCGGCGTTTAATGTTGGATTCCAATCCACACAAAATCAATGTGAAGGCTGCAATAAAAATCCATTCAGAGCCTGTTACGACTCAGAGCGTGCAAAATCTCTTTTTCCTCATCCAATAACATCTAATAAAACACAATTATGTGGTCGCCTAAGGTTGAGCAATTACACAAAAACCCAAAAAGGAAAGGAGCTTCACATTCTTGTCTCATTCTGTCTAAAACCAAGTTGCTTGATTTCTACAAGATCCTTCCCACTAGCCATTTTCCAACCTAATCTTTTTTACTCAACAGCAGGAACCCAGTCTAAGCAAATCAAATCAGCGCTTAATTTCGCATGACAATTCACCAAAGATGTTTCCCGCCGCGTACCGGAAACACCTAACGGCTTCTCAAATCTGATTGGCATCTCGCTAATTTGTAGGTAAAAATAGCAATTTATTTGCAAACGTTAGCATCGCATTTTTTTTTTAAAAATCACAAGTGCTTTGCACACTAATTGAGAAGAAATTACGTCAAAGGAAAGAATATAATTGGTAAATTTTTTTGCGAAAAGCAAACACAAAAACCTATCATAATCCTAGCTTCTTGTTAGTTGCAAATTTGTTTCTTCGAAATCCTTGTTCTCTAAGAATTAGAAGAGAGTCTGGAAAATAATTGATTTTTTGCAAAAGTCATGTTATTGTTTTCTTTTTCATCCAAAGGATACAATTATACCGTGATAGAGGAAATGAGACCACCGAAACTCTACAGTTCTGTAGCTATGCTTTGCTCAATTGAAGAATTCATAAACGTTTGAATTACATGAAACAAGGAAATTATTCGTACCAGCAGGAGCAGTAGCTTTAGCAGAGATTTTTAAAGAAAAAGAGGAGGTAATTTTTACAATGTGCTTACACGTCATCCCAATTCTTTGTGGTGACAGAAAAGCATGTGAAGTTGCAAATTAAAGGGGGGATTGCACAAAACACGTGATGAGTGATGAAGCAGAGAGGTTCCATTGTGTTCACTCATATCCGTTTAGCGTATTGGACAGGCGAGAGTCGTCGTTAAAACTGTTATTGAAATAGATGTTTAGGATGGGGTTGATGCGGTCTTGGAAGTTTTTTTTACCTGCCCTTCTGGGAAGTTTCGTGTCATCTCGACGACGACGACTACATTTAAAATATCTGGAGACAATTTCCAAGCTACGAGAACGCTAAAATGTTCCTCATGACGCTGCGCAGCCCACCGAGTATATAAATACAGCTGGATTTAGCAAAAAATATATTTGTTTCCATACCACTGCCGATTATTCACATCTCCTTATCTGTCCTCTCTAATTCTTCCAGCCATGTCTTTTACTGTAAGTTTGTTGCCAATAGCTTTCCCATAATTTTAAATAATTGGTTCTTGAATTTTACCATCGGATTTGTGAAAAGGTTGTAATTTTTATTTTATTTTTTAAAACAGAAGCCATCCTTTATACTACTGGTTGCAGCAGCGCTTTTAGTTCAACATGTCAGAGGTCAAGAGGAAACAAGCAAGGACGAGGAGAGTAGCAACGAAGAGCTAAGCACAGCAGCGCAAGGCTATAACGGATACGGTTCCTCCTCCTACCAGCCATCCAGCGAGTATGAGCAAAGCGGTACCGCCGGCGGTCGTGGAGGTCGCGTTACCGGTGTTTCCTTTGGAGCCGATGGCAACAATTACGACGAAGGCTACAATGGTCGAGGACAAGGTGCGAGAGCTATCGGAAACGAATATTCCGGTAACGCTCTTGGCGGCAGCGCTACCGGAAGCAGCGGTTACGGCGCTTCTTTAGGCGGTGCTCAAGGTTTATACACCTAGCGTAGGAGGTGGAAACTACGGTGGTTACCAACAACCCCATGTCGGTGTCAGCCCTGGAGTAGGTCCAATCCGTGGAGGAAGTTACCAGGGTGGACTTGGTGGAATATCAGCTGGTGGACTCGGTGGTTACGCTGGAAGCGGTCAAATCGGCGGGCCAGGAGCTGGATACGGTCAAATCGGTGGACTAGGAGCTGGTTACAACGGAGGCGCTGGTTTCAACGGCGGCGCTATTGGAGGATACTCCCCAGTTGTTGGTGGTTTCGGACCTGGTGCAGGTTACGGAGGTCCCGGTGGTGCCGGAAACTATGGTGGATACGGTGGACCTGGAGTTGTTGGAGGTAACTTTGCTGGAGGCTTTGCTCCTGGTGCTGGAGCGTACGGAGGTGGATTATCTGGCCTTGGAGGAGGATTGGGAGGAGGTCCAGCTATCGGTGGTCAATACAATGCTCTTCGAGGTGCTGGATATGGAGGTGGCGCTGGCGCTGGCTACGGAGGTGGTAACGAATACAGCGGAGCTGGAATCGGCCATGGAGCAAGAGCTCAGTACCAAAACGTGCCTTACGCCAATAGCAGAGTTCAAGGAGGTCCCTCTTACAACAGTCCTCGTTACTAATCCCTAGCGTTTTGTATGTACAGCATTATCGCAATTTTCTAATATTTTCATATGGGCTTAATAAAATCTCGCGTTTTGTATTATTTGCAATTTGCAAACGCAACTATGTTCTGTACTTTAGAATGTGCATATTTAGTTTCTGAGAATGAAAATTAAATAAATACTAAATAATTAATAATAATTACAAAAATACAGCGCACCGTAACATGCTCAATGTGAGTTTGGCACTCTCTAGGAAACGTATTCCAATATGATTTCATAATATGCTGCGTAACTATCCCAATGGAATCCTGTTCTTTTACCGACTTCCAACTTCCAAGAACCTAAACCGGGCCTGTTATCTCCTAGTTTAGATTAATTATCTCCTACAAGAAACATTGCATTCAGCATTGGACAACCGGGTC
This sequence comes from Sminthurides aquaticus, assembly GCA_906901655.1. Classification (NCBI taxonomy): domain Eukaryota; kingdom Metazoa; phylum Arthropoda; class Collembola; order Symphypleona; family Sminthurididae; genus Sminthurides; species Sminthurides aquaticus. Next base: position 861,999 of record CAJQTT010000007.1, read on the forward strand.
ATATTACTGCAACCTTGCTCAGCACTGTCATTGTCACCAACGGATTCTCAAGAACCTGTAAACAGTTGTTTTTCTGTCCAAGGAGTTTAAACCTAATACATAAAATATTTGCAAAAATCCAGATTGGTAACATAACGTTTTCCCTTTAATTTTACAGACGACAGTGGTGGGAACCGAAAGTGTGGAAGCAGATGACGCTGTCACCACAACATATCCACCTGATACACCTACCACAGTCACCTTTGACCTGTGAGTTGAAGGCTACACGCTGAACGTGACTGTATTTGTTGATTTTATTGGACGACTCTCCGTTCGGGGAGGAGCTTAACTAGTACTTAGCTAGTTGCAGTAAGGTTTGTTTTATGCGCTAACGCTAAAAGTATAGCGTAATTTCAAAATGATGCACATAAGCTGTATTGCGACAAATTATGTGACGACGACGATTAAACTAATTTTCAAGAATCGTTTTATTCGTAGATAATGATACTAGGCCAAAGCGTAAAATAGCGGCTTGTATGGTTAATTAGCTTGTATTTGAAGATACGAAATCAGGAGTATTTAATTTGATTAAGCATTCATTAGTTTTCAAGCGCATCAAGTTTCTACTGTTTAATTAGGTAACTTGCAGTCATTCTTCATTACAGAGAAATCTTACAACTCTCGACTTCATTTTCGCTTTCATAACTTTGCACAAGCGTCATAGCAACAAGTTATCTTTACTGCTGTATAGCTAAGCTCTTCAGCTCTAATAGAGCCCAGTTTGAATGTACTAGGTCAAAGGTTAAAGACGGTATAAACGGGAAAACCAAAACGTCAGGTTTTCCGGTAAATTAAACACTATTCCCGCTTCAGTATCCTTGACCTTTGACTTACAGAGTTTAAATTTAGTACAAACTAATTGCAACGATCAGAGCTATCCTCCAGTGCAAACCGCATTACGCTATGACGCTTTGGAGTGGAGAAATCTAGATTGAAAACGAGCAAATCAGTTGGTTTTCTCGGTTTCCAGATTTTATTTTCCTGCACAAAACCAACAATCTGAATACAATTAAACTTATTTTCTAGCATTGTTTTATTCGCAGATAATGATACTAGGCCAAAGCGTAAAATAGCAGCTTGTATGGTTAATTAGCTTGTATTTGAAGATGCGAAACCGGGAGTATTTAACGTGATTCAGCATTCATTAATTTTCAAACGCATCAAGTTTCTACTGTTTAATTAATAAACTTGCAGTCATTTACGTTAAACTAATTAATAATTAACTTAATAAAATAAATAGTAATAAGTTAAGCATAATTGATAAAAGATCCGGGCTTAATTGGGCCCATAATTAAGCTAATTCCTTTGTTGTGCATTCGTTTTCCATGATGATTTCGCTTCTCCTATCTTTCAGCATAGGCTCCATTTGTTAACACAGCGCCCAAAAAGAAGGATCAAGAGTAATGTTAAAGCATAGGAAAATTCAAGCATATGCAAGGAGACGGTACAAGACCGCAAGCTTCTCTAAATCCTTCCCGCCGAAAGCTGCCCTTGGAAAGGAAGCTGTTTGCTTTGTATTAAGTATAGGGGAATATACAACGCTATCTATTGGCTGGCTATCCGTTGGGCGCTTACCTTCAAATCTGACTGCATTTATGAAAATTGTTTAACGTTTTTTAACTCACTTTAAATTTAAATACAGCGTGCATTTAGGTCACGTCTAATGATTTATTCAACGAATATGAGACAATCCTTTATTACAATTTCAGCAAACGTAAGTTAAACTGATGACTTTAACTGTACTAACAAACCATAGGGCACTAAACTAATTCTTGTCGTGTTTAACTAAATATAATTTTTGGAGAGAGCACTACAAAATATATGAAGGCGCATTAAGGTCTGTGATTCCTTGAGCTTGTATCTTAGATTCGTATTTTACCGTTAACGATCTCCGAGTACAGATTGGCATCTAGCGGTACATATTGGTCATGGGAGTAGAAGTATATTGGATCGTTAATTTTAGATATATCGAATCCTTCCTGTTGTAGCTGGAACTTTTTCATCTTGTGAGTACCTGGAATTCAAATAGTTTCGTTAGTGACCACACTAAATTCTCGCGTCAACGATCTTATGACCTCGTACATTTAAAAACACATGGCAATTTCCACTAACTAGTTTCGATTTGGTCACAAATTCGTAGGAACAATGGTTTCGCGAAGGGCGCTAAAGACTTGGTTATGCTTTCACTAAATTTTTGAAGATCAATTGTCTTCTCGGGGTCAGCAATGACGGCCATACCAGCTTTGCCATCAGTTTTAGGAATTTTTACCCAAAAACTACGCTATCTTGAAATCCACAAATTTTGCTTATGGCTCCCTCTACTTCCGCCGTAGCCGCATTTTCTCCCTTCCAACGGAACGTGTCTCCAGCTCTGTCTTTGAAGTAAAAGTATCCATACTCGTCCATCACCAGAAAATCACCTGTCAAAATAAAATACACAAGCCTTTTAATTTTCATCAAAACTTTCTCCCCTTTCATCCCCAATCTCAGAGAAATTCCACAACCTACCTGTCCGAAAGTAAGCATCTCCTTTAGAGAATACATCTCGAAGAATCTTCTTGTTCGTACTTTCTCCAGCATCCTTTCCAGCATATCCCTGAAAGTCCCGTATCGGATGATTCTTAACGATCTTTCCCACAAGTTCTCCGGATTCGTTGGCTTTACACCTCCTAGTTCACTGCTTATGCACATGTATATTAAGTTGACAAAATTGTAGTTCCCGTCCGTAGACCCGTAAATTAAAAACGGAATCCGCCTTCCGCTGCTTCCACTTCCACTGCAGTGCCTTGCAGCGAGCAGGAGAGAGGAATTGACTTCCCTAATATTTTCATATGGGCTTAATAAAATCTCACGTTTTGTATTATTTGCATTTTGCAAACGTAATTATTTTTTATGTTCTGTACTTGGTAATGTGCATATTAGTTTCTTTTAAATGTAAATTAAATAGGAAATGAAAAATCAGTAAGGCATTGACCAATAACTCATAATTTTTGCTGATTTTACAAAAATACAGCTTGAAAAATATGTGTCTCTGTAGGAACGTATTCCAATATGATTTCATAACCCCTGCTGCATAACTGTCCCAATGGAATCCTGTTCTTTTACCGACTTCCAAGAACCAGAACCCGGCCTATTATCTCCTCCAAGAGACAAATGACAACCAGGTCATATTACGAAAACCTTGCTCAGCACTGTCATTGTCACCAAACCAACGGATTCTCAAGAACCTGTAAACAGTATCAGTTTTTCTGTCCAAGGAGTTTAAACCTTCCTTCAACGTGTGTTACACTTCCCAGAAATGATTAAATTAACCATTTCAATTATCTTAGTAGCGCAATGCGCCATCTTAATTGTTGCAAAGGTAAATTACTCCTAATCGCCTACTTAAACAGCGTCCCTCTTGCAAAATATTTGCGAAAATCCAGGTTGCTAACATCACGTTTTCCCTTTAATTTTACAGACGACAGTGATGGAAACCGGAAGTGCGGAAGCAGATGACGCTGTCACCACAACATCGCCACCTGATACACCTACCACAGGCAACTTTGACCTGGGGGTCGAAGGCTACACGCTGAACGTGACTCGATTCGCTGATTTTATCGGACGGTCTCCGTTTGGGGAGGAGCTTCGCGCTAGTTGCAGTAAGGTTTTTTTACGCGCGAGCGCTAAATCCAATGTTATCCCATCATTATGATGCAATTGACCTGTTTTTACTATACAGATTTAATCCAGATTGTAAATTATAATATTTATTATTTATTAATTTTATTAATTTTAGTGTGCGGAAAACCAGTACCACCATCTAGTCCACAACGCGCCTGCCAATCGGATAATACATGTCCAGGCGCTGTTCAGATATGCAACAAGATTGTCGGCGGAACAGCGGCTTACATCCGAGGTTTCCCTTGGACTGTAGCCCTAATCAAGAAGCAGGCCACAGGCTTTAACGGAGTCTACCGCCCCTTCTGCGGCGGCACCCTCATCAACAACCGCTACATAGTAACCGCTAGCCATTGCGTTGACGGGTAAAAAACACTGAATTTTCAATTCTTAATTTTTATTTTTATTATTAAATTTTAATCTAAAAAACAATTCAATGTTAATTTTACATTACAAATTTTAAAGGCAACAAGCCCATGGCTTACAAGTAGTCGTTAACGAGCAAGACCTTCTGGACGGCAAAGAAGCAAAGACACGGACGATGGATGTCACCAGCATCGTCATGCACCCTGGCTACAATCGGCAAACTATCGATAACGACATAGCCCTCATTCGTTTACAAGAACCCATCGATATAAATCACGACATCATCACCCGACCAGCTTGCATTGCTTCCGCAAGCAGTTACGATTTCGCTGGAAAATCCGCAACTGTCGTTGGATGGGGCGCAACCTCAGAAGGAGGGCAGACCTCAACCCACCTCCAGCAAGTCGAAGTTCCCGTCCTGAGTAACGAAAACTGTCGGCGAAACAGCGTCTACACAAATAAAGTTACCGATAATATGATGTGCGCTGGAGAGCTTGAAGTCGGAGGCAAAGATTCTTGTCAGGTACACACAATTACTATCAATAGCAACAACGCTCATAGATGTCGGTAGTATCCCAGCGTCCATGTGCAACGCATCATTAAACGTTTTAACTCTGCTCACACCAGGGAGATTCCGGTGGCCCATTAATCGCTGAATTTGGTGGACGTAAAAGCCTCATTGGGATTGTTTCTTGGGGCTACGGCTGCGCTAGACCAAAAAGCCCTGGCATTTACACAAGAGTTTCAAGTAAATTTTTAAGTCTTGACGGATATTTAGCATCAATTTTTGCTAAAAATGTAAAGTGCTAAACAACAACGTTCCTTCTCTTTTAGAATATACACAATGGATCTTGGAGAACACCCGAGACGCAGCTTGGTGTGATGCCTAGTTACATCATCACAACTCATTCATATCTTTGCTGTAGCATATATTCAACAAAAAAACGTTTTTAAATTACATAAAATTTAACCGCTATTTAAAATAAATACTTTTATATTTATCCATTTCTCTTCTTGACCCCTTTTTTCAATCTCACCTTCTCCAACAGACAATATTTCTTAAACCAAATCTTCTTGACAAAAGTAGCCCACATCACATAAGTTACAGCTTCCGGATTTGTAACTTTGCCCCCTTACCCTCGTCACTGCCAACTGCAGCAGTAAATACATTGCTTACGTGGACAGTATAAAACTAAAATTCCCAGGTCACAGACCGGTCCCATTTAGTTTCACGTATGCACACACATCAGCTTACCTGTCCAAATCAAAAATATCACCTTCATTATCTGTCAAACAGGTAAGAGTAATTTAAAGAGTAGTTCCCATTGTATCATCCCCGCTAAAACAAGTTTTAACAGTTTTATAACCATCAACTCCTTCAACAGCTTTGCAATTCCATCAATACGCACGGATCACCACCACCACCTTCCTTGAGATACAGTTTTTTCACCCCAAATGACAGATCCTCAGCGTCCTCAATTTAGAGAGAGTTGGATTTCAAATTGAGAAGATGACTTTGAACTTGAATTCAATCCTTGGCCAGTTTCATTAAAGTATTCAGAGGCAACGCATCCGATCCCGTCCTAAAAGCTGACATATTAAAATGCTTCGTTTCTCCGCGTTGGCTCTGCTGTTAGCAGTAGCGATATGCTTGACCTCCGGTCATAAGGTGAGCCTTCTTACTTAAATTTTGTCGTAGCTTTCACAACGTTTTAGATGAAAATATTTGTTTAAATTTAAATTGTAAATACAAATTATTATTTTTTAAAGATCAAACTAATTGACATTGAAACAATCGAATTGACCACTACTGGAGTGCCAGAAGCCTTGGAAGACGAGCCAATCCGTACGTATTCAATGTTTGTACCTTCCAAACGTTATTCCACCTTGATAACTAAATTTTTTTTTTAAAATATTAAATTTAATTTCAGAACGAGCTCAGATAGTTTGCAACCAATTGATTCCTGAGAATTCCAATTTTGCTTCCTTTGGATGTCCCCGAAATGCCACCCCAATCCTTCCCACCACCAAGCCAGCCCCTACTCCAGCTCCTCAAGATCCGGATTTTTCAATTCATGATGAATTCCGCCCTAACGATACTCCAGATGTCAGCACTGTCATTTCCAAGAAGCGAACAACTTGCTGTAAGTAATTGTCTTTTACAATCCTCTATCAACCCTTTAATTCTAAATACAGCTTGCAAGACTGTGACTAACGCGTCGGGAAACTTCCACAGTATGCGGAGTCCCAAACAAGCAACAGCAGATGGAGGGCGCTCTCAGCGAGGTTTTCAACGAGAGAATCGTAGGTGGCGTCCCAGCAAAGATCGTCGACTACCCTTGGACAGTTGGACTCCTCCGTCAAGGATTCTTTGGCTTCGGTGGAAGCAGCAAGCCTTTCTGTGGCGGTACTTTGATTAACGACAGATACGTTGTTACAGCAAGTCATTGCGTTGACAGGTGAGTTATATCAATTGCTTATTTGAAACTCTGCATTCTACACCAGGGTGCGCTACAATTCACCAACTTTCCTATCCTACACAGACAAATCGCTAGAAACATTCAAGTCTTGGTTAACGAAGAAGATTTGACCACTACGAACGAAGCCAACACGACCAAATACCAAGTCGAAAGAATCATAATGCATCCAGCTTACGATCGATCATCAATCGATAACGATATCGCACTCATCAAGTTAGCCACTCCCATTCAATTCGACGTTGAAGGAGCTGTTCGCCCAGTTTGCTTGCCTGCTGTCAACACCAACGATTTCTCTGGACTTAACGCAACGACTTGCGGCTGGGGTACTACTACTCAAGGAGGATCCCAGTCAAAGCACTTGCTCAAGGTTGACGTCCCTGTCATTACTAACGATGTCTGCAACGGAGCTGAAACCAAATACCAGGGAAAAATCACTGCAAACATGCTCTGCGCTGGAAATGTCAAGGAGGGTGGTCAGGACGCTTGTCAGGTAAGCAATCGCTTACAGTACAGTAAATATTTTCTACAAGGTAAGTCTTTTAATCCTGATTTCAAACTGAGTCGTTACACTTTATATACAGGGTGATTCCGGCGGACCTTTGATTATCGAAAACGGTGGACGACGCACCCTTGTTGGAGTTGTATCCTGGGGATACGGATGTGCTCAGCCTAAAAGTCCTGGAGTCTACACCCGTGTCGCACGTAAGTTCAGTTTTCATGACAACGAGCTTCCAATTTTCCAAAATCATTTTGCTTACATTTTCCAAAACCTTTAAAGGCTATCCTGAATGGATCTTGACCAATACCCAAGGAGCTGAATGGTGCGGTTAGCCTTGGACGTCATGTACATTGTGCGTCCCCGCACCTTCTTTGATAATTTATAAATAAAATATAATTGTGTAGCTGTGACTTCGATGCTATATAAAGTTAATCTCACATATTGTACCGAGGTTTTGATTCATGCATGCATGATTAAGATCAAGTCTCGCTGAATATGTGCATCCTTCACTCACCTCACTCAACATTACCTCTGAAACCCGTCCATCAACTTCCTAAATACACAAATAATCCAAAGGAACATATACAGAAAATTCTGACTTTATTTTACACTAGTAAAGAATGCATATAACTAAAAACATAATTCTCGGAACTGGGTTAGGCCCTAGAGTTCCGGTAGGAACATAGTATTTAAAATCTCCATGACTAATTTCACTTTCCTATGTCTTATGCCACTTCACGTTTGTACGATATCGTTGCAATTGGTTTAATCTTAACATAAGTATAATTGTTGCGCCACTCTTTGGAAAATAACTGGGAAGATGTCCATACGCATTCTCTTCATTCACAACTTAGGTTACTCTCTTCATCTACATCATCATCGTCAAATAGTTCATCTCGGGAGCTATATCCTTCTGACGAGGGGCTAAGAAGATCATCAGAGCTTGGTTGCTTATCCTCTTCGACAAGTGGCTTGAATGTACCAGCATTGCATTGCTCAATTGTCGTTCGGAGCTGTTAATAAAATAAAACCCATTAAAATTCAGAAAAATAAATTCAAACCCACCCTCCAACGTACCCAATTATAGCTAATCAAACTTACTTCTCGCATGGCTACTACACCGATAAGTCTACCCGTATTCGTCACATACGCACGATTGATACCCAGCAAAGAGAAGAGTGAATGAACTTTTAACAGTGTTGTTTTGTTCGTTAATTGCACAGGTGATGGGTCGACGGGACAGCGACTGTAATCCACACGCTTCCTCATCTCTTCTTCCTCCCATGCGCGTTGCTCCTCTGGAGACATGTCTATCACTCGTTCCCTGGGCTGAAAAGAGTGTATCACATCGTTAATTGAGTAACTATCCATTCACAAGCAAATGCCGTCGTTACTCTACCTCTACAATATTGCCTCCTATCCAAGTCTTACCAGCTGAACACTTTTCTTTACTATCGGTGTAGAGGGACTTAGCATCTCTTCAGATGGTCCATCTCCGTCTGGCGTTGCATCCTTTAATGAATTGGTTTTTTGGAAAATAATATGGAAAGCTGTCTTCAACCTGGATTCAGCTCCTGTCACCGTATTGTAAGGTGTAGAGAAGGGACTGGGTGAATTCCCCAGATTATGAAAGCTAAACGAGGTTGTCTTCTTCAGAATCGACTTCTTTGGTGAGAGGTTCGTTCTCACAGGTGATAAGTACAACGGTGCAGTGTCACCCTACATAAAACATCAAGTTAGGATCATCGATAACAAAACCCGATCCCCCGTTATCCAGTACAGAACCCACTGCACCAAGCAACACAAGCGGTTGTACATGAGAACAAACATGAATGAAACAAATCACAAGCTTTACGTGTATAGTTACGCGATTGGCATCATCAACATCATCATCATCAGTTGGTGAGACGGTTATCGAAGGAACAGGAATGACCTCAAATCTAGATGGCCTCCGGGTTTCCATGACCGGCTTCGTTTCTTTCTCAATGTTCATTCGAGCCAGAGTTTCTCTATGCCACTTCGCGGCTGCTTGGATTCGTCTTTCACGGCCGATATGCCTCTCAATGGACTGTAAAATTTACAATCAAAATTAAGTACTCCGGTTAATGGCGTTTTTGAAATCATAATGAAGCACAAAACTGTCATGTCAAAATGCAACTTTACCTTTAATAGATGAACTCGAGAGATGGACCCTAGTAAAATACGACTGTCCCGACTCTCGACTAAGGGGAAGAACCCAATGTCCGGATTGTCTTTAAGGGTCGTCTTTAGCTCTTTGTAGGTCATTCCATACCATATATATTTTACGCCCTTTACCATGAAATCCTTAACAGTTACATCGTACGCACCCTCTACAAAATTTAATCGCAATATTAATAAAAATCCTCGACAATCCCATATCATTAAACTATACAAAAAACCAATTTACCAGAAGACGAAGGTATGAAATCCGGCAAATATGGCAGTTTCTTTATCATAGAGATGGAGTCGAAGAGGGATGGTTGCAGCAGTCCAGCAACGGCATTCGATATCAATACAGCAATCATAACGGGGATGATATGAGTTATCTGTCCTGTCATCTCTGACACAATTACACTAATTGATATGGTTCTCGTCACAGCACCCGAAACCGCTGCAGCTCCCACCACAGCGTACCCACCTGTAGATTGAAACACCACAAGCAAGCTGTAAACATACTAACTGATTGATTAACACCGCAAGTGAGTTGTTAACATACTAACTTCCCGATTTGCTCACCTGGAACGATAGGCCAGCGATCACCCGAAAAATTAATTCCATATGGGAAAGCTAAATGCATCGCTTCACCAAACATGCGTCCAACAGCAGCTCCCATCTTGAACATAGGCACGAAATTACCAGAAGGAACTGGGATAGTCGATGCGAGGATTGATAGAAAGAACTGCAAAAATAATCAAAAGGTTAACGACCAATCTAGAACTACCGGATCTTAGTGCTAAGTACGAATTTTATAAAACCAAGTGACTAACCGTTGCAATAACATAAAGTGTGAGGTTCACAAAAACTCCAGTATACGGATTCACCCAATGTTTTATCGTTTGAATCTCCTCCACAGTAAAGTTTTCCTTCGTCCATGTGAAGTTAGAGAAGAGTTGCACAACCTGAGAACCAAATACAGTATACTTAAAATCCAAAACGCGTTACACAGATCCCTACTGTCTGTATAATCATATATTAGTGTACCTGGTCATGAGTTGTCAAATCTCCAGCTATGAACTGTCCGAATCCAGGTGGAAAGTACAAGGATGCGATAAGACAAGACACAGTAAATGGGTATATGAATCGACTGAAAACATACAATAATATAATCTCATTTAATCTGTTAAACTAAATACGATACAATCCACTCCTTAAATCCGTACAACCACGCAGCTTACTTTTTCTGTAGAAACGCATTCAAGCGTTTGTTTTGCCGCATCCAAAGGACGTAACGTCTATGAGCCCATACAAACGCAGCTCCAAGAAGGCCAGAAACGACTCTGCAAAACGATTAAATCCACAATCAAGCTATCTCCGCGCTTTAACTTAAAGTTTAGGTGCAGGTGAGTAGCATTCAAATAAAAAGTAATATCAGTAGTCTTGTTAGAAAAACCAACCCAATGATGGCAAAAACGATTAATTCCTGAGGATCATAAGGGAATTCACTGCCAAGATAAGTCTTGAAAACTGGTTTCAAAGTTTCTACAAAATTATAAATTAACCAAACGTATCAGTAACAGTTAACAAACTCCTTAAGTCACATGCAGTCCCTCAAGCCCATCCAGCATCCAAATCAAACTTCAAAATCATAACACAAATGAATTCTCACCATGCCCTTGGAACCAAACAGCAAGTAATCGAAAAAAAGTCGCACCACATGCAGCAGCAAAGAAACCACGCCAATAATTCCTCACAGCAAAATAAACTGCAGTTACTTCAATACTGAAGAGCACACCACCAACTGGAGCTGCAAAACAGCATGCGACTCCCACAGCGCAAGCTGCGCCCAACATCTCAGTAGCCCTCGATTCATTTAAGTAAATACTCTGAAACGCGTCCAATTTCGCTAGCAAAGTGGCCACCATTGAGGCAATGTGCACAAAAGGACCCTAAAACCATAGCAACTCAAAGTAAAACTTGTCCATCACAACCCAATCACTAAACTCCAACACATTTATCATAAATCAACTATATCAACCCACCTCTTTCCCAAGCGGCATCCCACTTCCGAGCGATGCTGTCAGTCCGACAACTTTTGCAAAAAGTGTCCTAAACGTTAAGTATTCTTTCAATTTCACTCCTCGCAAAATCGTTTTCATCTCGGGAATACCAGAACCTAGGATTTACCAATCATCACAGCATTATACTGTCACCTTCCTTCCAATCCAATGTTATGCTACATTACATCAGTAAAATCAACAAGTATCATTTACCGATAGCCTGTGGTGCTATAACATGTACCAGACCAGCCGAGAAAAGTATTAAAGTAACAGGAAGTATTATCCATGAGAAATATTGCAACGCAATGTGATAATTGATATCCAAGTACAACCATATTCTAGCTGCAATCATAAAATATGCAAACATCAGAATAATCAATTCAACATATTCCAGACTAACAAGCTTCAGCCAACATCCCGTGACTTTCTCTATCCTCACCTTTATTGCACACTCCAATGCCCCAGTCCATCACGAAACTGATCACAGCCATCAGAACACCTAGAATCGCTAGGTACACCCAATCCTCTCCCAATCGGGCAAATGTTTTCCCCCAAGCATACGAAATGCACCCAAGAACCCATCGGAAGCATTTCGCTCGTTGTGTTATTTCGCGTTTCCGATTCAAAAATTCTTCCTTCCTCCTCTTCCGATCACGAGCTTTGTTCCGTTTAGCTGTTTCCCTCGCAAAATTCGACAAGTCTGTCGTATAACGACCATACATCTAAACAAAACAACATCCATTACATAATCCCGTCATCTTCTAAACCCTGTTTTGCCCCGTATCCAGCCAATGCATGGAATTAATTGACCGGAATATATTAAACTCAACCCCAATCACTTACCAAAGTATGCTGATAACCCAATTGTGAATCCTTGTTCTCTGCTCCTTTTGGTGGTTTTACGTCCTGAACCATAGTCAGGACTTCTCCTTTGGAAGTATTCATCTTTCCTTTGTAATAGCTGCTGAGGCAGCTTCAAGATCTGAAACCGCAACCACATATTGATAACAATTAAAACCGCGTCATTGCCCCTAAAGTATTATGATATTTAACCATGATTCCAAACTATTAGGACCACAGAGCACATTCTTATCACACACTACAGCAAGATAATCCTAAGGAGAGCACACCGGTTACCATGGCAATTGCAAAATTACACACATTTTACCTTGATTGATTATTCCTCGGTGTCAGTCAATCCAATCCCACTATCGGTAGATTCTCCTCAAGCTCAAGTTACTCATGGTAAGATCCTTGAATTCATCACGCACCCCTTCAAGTCTTCCAACATTAAAACACAAGATCCTCATCAATTACCCAATGTAGATCACAAATTTCCTTCCAAATTCCGCACTTCCCGTCTCTGTAATGGAGGACTCAAGGATAAAACTTGCGCACGTTTCAAAGTCTTTATCATTAAACGACATTGGTACACACACACACAAACACACACACGCTTCTTAAAAGACCAAAGACAAATTGCAGAGCCCACAGCTTCCTTTAAGGCCGTCCCCCACACAGGTAGATAAAGCAATTACCCACCGACTCGCACACCTGTTGAACTCTATTTTGCACAATCTCGTAATTGCGAATACTCAACTAGGAGATAAACAAGCTAAATGCGCCTTTCCTTCCTCCGGTTACGCTTCTCATGAGCAACAGGATTATGCGAGTGTGCTAAATGACTAAAACTCCTACGCTCGCGTGTTGCAGATTGCTCATTAGCAATTCAGTAGACGATTAATCTGCATTAGATTCCTAGCTTATTTGCTCCAGGAACAACACGATATGCTTTTAATGTTTTGACTGCTCTCACTGCTTGAGTTGATCTAAAAGCTGCGAACTTTTTTTGCTAAAATGTTGGCGGTGTTTTTAAATTGCGGTATGTACGACTAACGAGTTCCATAAATCCAGTGTGTGTGTGTACTATAAGAATTGCTATACTGCTATACCCTTAAACCCATAATAAACCGGATTTATAGTGAATCTAAAAGCTTTTGAAAACAGAATTAATTCACATCTGTTTTTAATTCAACATGTTAAATAATTTTATTTTCCCCCTTTATTCCCTTGTAGCTCATCGCAATATCTGCTTTGGAGGATTATTAGCGTGGGCATTGTCGTTATTTATTAGTTTAAATTAGGATGGATTTCAAATTTTTATTTCCTTAATTTGTGTCGAACAGAGAACCTAAACTTGACAGGCTGCAAAAAATAGCTTTTATCAATCGCATCGGTTCCTTAATCGAAATTATCACTATTACTAATGTCCAGTTCGCTATCTACACTGCCCTTGGTATTTAGTAAAATGAAAGTGTAACAGTGTGTCAAAGTCATGGCGGTGAATTTGTAGCAGAAAGTTAGGCAAAGGTCAAGGTCGGTTTCAAGTCACATTAGGTGGTTATTCAGATTTGTCAGAAGTGGGTGGTCAAAATGTTCACAGCGCTTAAGCGGTTGACCTCTCGGTCAGATACCAATGGAGTGTCATCAGCAACACCTCCGGGGCTTCACACCATGTCTTCATCTCTTCAAAAAAAGTTCTCTAAAGGTGTTCAGTATAACAGTAAGTTAAAATCCTGATTATGCGTTAATCTTTTGTCAAAATGTACCAGTTTCTGCGTTTACTTGCAGTTACAATGTAGTACTCAAAAAATTCGGTATAGATGGAACACCTGTCAATTTTTGACAGTGGTATAAGCTTCGGATTCTGTTCTGAAGGTTGTGGGATCGAATCTATGACATCGTAACAGGTTTAAATGATGACCGTAATTTGCGTCTGTAATTCATGAAGACAACACATCGCCTGTGTTTATGTCTGATAAACCTTGTTAACGCAAACTTTTAAATTTTACCCGACGGCACTTTTTGAAGATTAATGTACAGTTTTAATGACGGTTAATTAGTTAACTTTATCTTGTTTTTTTTCGTTTCAGTGAAAATCATTTTAAAGGGGGACAGAAATTCTGGAAAGACGTGTCTCTTTAGAAGATTGCAAGGGTTACCTTTTATAGACACCTATACCCCAACGGAAGAAATACAGGTAATAGCGTACATGATTTCCAGATGTTTACATAGCATTCAACGTTAATGATGCGGCATCAGTTCTAACAATTCATGTTGTGTATATGTATACAGGCAGCAAACATACAATGGAACTACAAAGCTACAGACGATGTTGTAAAAGTAGAAGTTTGGGATGTGGTTGACAAAGCCAAGAAAAAGAAAAGTCTACCAAACAAACTCAAGATTGAAAACAGTCAAGGTCAAGCTGGAGAGGTTGAAGACGTTCAGGAGATCGGATTGGATGCAAGTTTCTTGGACGTTTACAAAGGAACCAACGGGGTCATTATTGTTTTCGATATAACTAAAGCCTGGTAAGATACATGTTGCCAGAATGTGAATAATATTTATAACCGAATACAAGTTTTAATGCTGAGCTTTACTGTATTTTTCCTTAGGACATTTGATTACGTTAAGCGAGAGGTAACATGCGTCCCGTCGCATATTCCGATTTTGCTCCTTGGTAATCATCGAGATATGGGACATCATAGGGCAATCGCTGGAGATACGGTGCATTATTTCATAGAAAGCCTAGAAAGGTATATAAGAGCATTTCCTGAGTAATTTCTTATTTCTTCGAGTTGAAGAATGAAGGCTAATTGTTCCTTGGATTTTATATTTCTACAGGAGCAAAGATGCTGCAGAGATTCGCTACGCTGAATCCTCCATGAGAAATGGTTTTGGCCTTAAATTTGTACACAAGTTTTTCAATCTTCCCTTTCTCCAGTTACAGAGGGAAACTCTCCATAAGCAACTGGAAACAAACCAAGAGGAAAAAAATGTAACCGTACGGGAACTGGACTTTTATGCTGAGAGTGATGATGCAAATTATGATCTGTAAGTAACTATGTCTGTAAGCTCCATTGCTCCATATATCGAAAATACAGTATATTGTGTTAATTCATACCTTGGAATTGATTCAATAGATTTATCGAAGGCCTGAGTCAGAAAAGACGACAGGTTGCGGATGCTATGGCGCCTCCAAAAGTAAGTTTGGCTGAAGCAAGAGCTATCGCTCAGCAGCGAGCCATGAAAGAAGGAAATGTTGAGGCTGCTCAAGCGATGGCTGGGAATCCAAGCATTGCTTCTACCGCCGGTGAAACTCAAAGTAAATCTAGCTCCAGCTTGCCCTCACAAACTGAGAAGACGCTTCAAGAATCAGCAGCTAGCTTAGCCCAATCAGCCCCTGTTGGCAAACCCGTACTTAAGAATGGACAGAATTCAACTGGTAACAGTAAACCAGGTGCTATTCTGAATGCAACGGAGGGCAAGGCCGCAGAGAAGCAGGGGTCACGAAAAAATCCTGCTTCAGCCGGTGGTGTCGACGATTTTGTGCCAGATACAACCGCATATGACCGAGAATTTTATAGTGATGAAAGAAGAGAAAATGATTTAGCTTTGGAGGGAAGCGATGAAGAAAACGTGCCGGAGGCTGTTAATGACGGTGAAGAAGGAAATCCAATGGTAGCCGTGTATGTTGAAGATGTTGAGCCTGAAGTATACTCTTTGCCTTCTGTGAAAAAGACTGAAGAAGTTAAGAAACCGACCGAAACGGGAGAAAATTCATCGCCTTCCAAAGATTCTGCCAAGTTTTGTATACTATCATCCTCCGATGAAGAAACTGAAGACCCTGGAGAAATCTTAGAAAATAGTAAAATCAGCATGAAACCCGTCCTCGATTTTACCAACTTGGATATGGGTTACTTCGAGAAGCTGGAAACCGAAAGAAGTGGCTCCGTTGATGAAACTAGAAGCCCCTCCGCTTCCGGTGCTAGTGACAAAAGCAGCAAGAAGAAATCAAAAAAGTCTAGCAAGAGTGAATCAGGATCTTCTCAAAAGCATCACAAGAAATCGAAACACAAAAAGGCTCCCAAGGACAAGGATCACGCGGACTTGGAAGACTTCCTTAATGGGCCAGGGGGTGGCTCTAGCCGAGCCCCTGAAGATCTGGATCTTAACGCATACGAAGCCATTTAGCGAGTTCAATGCAATTTTACCACGTAAACAGCTCGGATTTTATTAGTTAATCCGTTTTGTCGATATTAATCATCAGCAGATTTATAGACTCTTTAATCAAGTGTTTATAGGCCAAGACTTATTTTGATAATTGAGATTTGATGCATTAATTTTGTAATCATGTTAATTAATGTCCATAATGCTTTAACTTGAATCAAAAGAGCAATTGTAATATGTAGGTTTAGGCGCTAATCCTTATCAAATTCGTTATACTTTGGGATTGAGTCGAGGAACGAAACCGTATGAGCTTTACGACTACCATACTTGGTGCTATGCTCGTACTAATCTTTTCCTAACGTAGGAATCCCAACTTGTCTTTAAAATGTGCATAACGTATATATGCCAATCGTGCAATGGGAAATATCTTAAGAATAATTGTGTCTAACAGCTATAATTCATGAAAATTGTTAATTAGAGTCGCAATCAGGTTATTGAGATGTGGGTATTTAGAATCACAATCCAATTTTTAATATTTTTTTGTTACTTCAAAATCCAAGGCAACCTTTAATGCAGTAAAGGTTTTAGGTGTAGAATCAATTCAAATTCCCTGCCTTTATTTGATAATAATATAACATGTTATTATAGCAAATCACAAAAATTCCGGTATTCCATTAGGTATTAGCTCGTCAGGGTTCGAGGGCAAGTAGGGTTCTAGAGCTTTTTCAAATCTGAAAGCAAGCTCATCTTCATCTTCCGTTTCAGCTGGAGGGGTCGTCGTCTTCCTCGTTGTTGCAGCAGTAGTCCTAGCAAACTTGTAATTCAAACCAGGTTTCTTTGAAGACCTCGAAGTGGTTACATCTTCACCATCTTCATCCTCCGCGTCACCCGTCGTCGCCCTCTTTGTCGTAAGTATCTTTGGTTTCGGTGTAGTTACAGTCGTAGTTGTTGGTGTTGTTTTTTGCAAAAGATTCGAGAATACTTTTAACGCTGTATTTTCATTGTTTTTGCTCAGGAAGCTGAAGGCCCCGTCTTCAATGATTCTTCGAATGTCTCCAGTCAAAGTACCCAGGATTATAGCTGCTACTCCTGGAAATACAGGCCTGCCAGTCACGTCATCGTCATCATCCCATGAAATGCCATTTTCCGAGATTCCTTTAGACTTTTCCAGTTCATGGATGACTTGAAGGAGGGCTTCCCGTTCAAGTACATTTCTGCTTTCTTCTGTGACTCCATTCGAGACTGGTGCTCCTTGAATCTAAAATATAACATAAGTGTTGAAATCAAACTTGTCTTGTGTATCTTTAACTCATTATTTTTAACTATATTTTTCAGCAATTATCTTACCGAAGAGAAGCAAAGAAGAGAAAAACCGGAAACAAGTAAAATAAAACTCATATTCGCGTCTGAGGAAGCTATCAAACTATCAAAAAACAGCCTGAAACTCAGAACTCCTCAGCAGAACTGCTTATAGAAGCCCAAGTGTATTAGAATACCATGTTCCTGAGCTTCAATAATGTATTCCAGCAGACACAATTAGAATCGTCAGGTGTAGCTGCGAATAACTGCATGTCTCTCAAGATCCTACGAATCCAAGTTGCTTCCCACTTGGCCGACAAGCCAGTGTACCAAGGCGATGACTTCTTACTAGTAATAATTGCAATTCTAATGTAGTTAATTAATTAATTCCAGCAGCTGTGTCATTAGCAGAACATTATTTTCAAAGCCTTCCGGCCTACAAGCCATAGTCCCAGGCACTCTGCTGTACCACATGGTACAAAACCCTGCCTCTTACAACGTTTAGATAAACTGGCGATGGCACTAGCTCTCGCAGGTCACTAGGTTTATCGCTTCATGTCCAAACTGCTACCCAATGACCTTTATTAATTGACATGAGATGTGGTTGCATCATGCCCCAAGATAAGCGACTCGATGTTCTCAGCATATGCCATTGAGTGCTGTTTCTGTTCCAGCTAAATACATAGGAATGTCTCTATGACCAAATCCGTATGCTGTAGCACGTGAGGTTTGCTCATATGGCCTGATGTAAGGAAATTGCGCAAGGGTTTGAATCTTTCTGATAGATTCGCGAAAAAATCGGGATATATTTTGTAGTCCACTCTTTGCGCTATTACCCATTATAGGATTGTCCCTCAACGTGCAAATAATTGCAATTAGCAATATTGCAGAGTCCTTCTTCAGGATTAAATTATTGCATTAATTAATTTAAAACCGGCTTTTTATTCAAGTTCAACTTAAATTTTAAAAAAATGCAAGCCATAACTTTCTGCAGAATTCAGCCTGGAGTTTTGCTTCGATTTAATCGAGGAGGGGCGGTCATCAATGGGGTGAGGTCAATGTCATCGACTCACGATGCTGATATCGTCGTAATTGGATCTGGTCCCGGTGGCTACGTTGCGGCAATCAAGGCAGCGCAGTTGGGAATGAAGGTACAGTTTAACAGCTACATATGTTACATAACATCTAGAAATATAATTAATCGGCTGTATTTTGACCTTGTAATTCTCATTTGAATTTCAGACAGTTTGTATTGAGAAAAATGCAACACTGGGAGGAACTTGCTTAAACGTCGGTTGCATTCCATCAAAAGCTTTATTAAACAACTCTCACTATTACCACATGGCTAAGGATGATTTCAAGAACCGTGGGATTGATGGTGAATTTGAGATTATTCCTTTTCAAATACATATTTTAACCATCTTTACTTGTTAATTTAAACTTTACTATATTTTTACATTATAGTTGACAACGTACGATTGAATTTGGACCAGATGATGGCAGCAAAATCTACGGCTGTGAAGGGGCTTACCGGAGGAATCGCACATTTATTCAAACAAAATAAAGTAACTCACCTAAGCGGACACGGAAAAATTACTGGACCGAACGAAGTCACCGTACTTAAAGCCGACGGAACATCCGAAAAAGTTGCAACAAAAAATATTCTTATTGCTACTGGTTCTGAAGTTACACCTTTCCCTGGCATTGAAATCGACGAAGAAACCGTTGTATCTTCTACAGGCGCTTTATCCTTAAAGAAAGTACCCGAGTCCATGGTCATTATTGGAGCTGGTGTGATCGGACTTGAGCTGGTAAGTTTATTTCCACAATGGTTGAGCATGTGACTAAACCGTTGTCAAAGTCTAAATAAATGTTTGTAATCATCTGTTTCAGGGATCAGTCTGGTCGCGTTTGGGTTCAAAAGTCACTGCTGTCGAGTTCATGGGTTCTATCGGTGGAATGGGGATTGATGCCGAGATCTCTAAGAATTTTCAGCGTATTCTCACTAAACAAGGACTTAAATTTAAGCTGCAGACAAAAGTAACGGGTGCTCGAAGAGAGGGTGATGGTATCAAAGTCAGCGTAGAGGACGTCAAGGATCCTAGCAAGAAAGACGAGGTAAGAAACCATTTCAAGTATTACTTATCAGTGACACTCCTTAATTATAAGCACTATAAGATTACCAGAGTTTTTATAGCCAAAACGCTCTAATGTGTAATTGTTTCAACAGATCCCTTGCGATGTATTGCTAGTTTGCGTTGGACGTCGACCTTACACTAATAATCTAGGTTTGGAGGAGCTGGGAATCGCCAAGGATGACAAAGGCAGAATACCAGTAAACTCAAGATTCCAAACTGTCGTACCGAAGTAAGTATCTGCATTTTCTAAAGTGTTTTCAAATCGTGATTGTATATTGCGTAACTATTACCTAATATGGCTAATTTTTGTCTACAGTGTTTTCGCAATCGGTGATTGCATTCACGGACCCATGTTAGCTCACAAAGCTGAAGACGAAGGTATAATTTGCGTTGAAGGAATGACCGGTATGCCAGTTCATATAGATTACAACTGCGTCCCATCTGTAATATACACGCATCCAGAAGTAGGCTGGGTTGGAAAAACTGAAGAAGATCTGAAAGCGGAGGTATGACATTGATTCAAGCTTTACATGTTACACTAGCATTAATTATATAAATTGCAGTTTCTCAAAGACTCTTTTTGTTTTCCTTGCAGGGAGTTGAATACAAAGTAGGAAAATTCCCCTTCGCAGCAAACAGCCGTGCTAAGACTAATAACGATACTGATGGTCTTGTAAAAATCTTAGGCGATAAACATACCGATAGGCTCTTGGGTGCTCACATCATCGGGCCTGTAAGTTACTCCCTGCTTCTTTTACTTGTTAACATAGTTTAGTTTCCTCGTAATCAATAAACTTCCTTAGTTATGATTTTACTAATGTTGTGATGCCATTGCATTTAATTTTAAGGGTGCTGGGGAAATGATTAACGAAGCCGTATTAGCCATGGAGTACGGAGCATCATGTGAAGATGTGGCTCGAGTTTGCCACGCTCATCCGGTAAGCTATCACTCTAAACTCTATTCCTACATTTACTAACCTGCGTATCATTTACCAACTTAACCACCCTAAGTTCCAGATTAATGGTTACAAAAAGTAAACCACGGTCCGACAAATAATTCCTTTTTCATCAATTTCAGACATGTTCCGAAGCTCTGCGAGAAGCCAACTTAGCTGCTTATTTCGGAAAAGCTATCAATTTTTAATTCACAACATGTTGTAGTGCTAGTCAACTTTACATTGTGTAGCACGTATTTGTCCTACAGATAACACTTAATCGAATATGCTCGTGCTGCAGTGTTTAAGTGTTAAAATCCTCACTGCGTTGTATAAATAATGTGTTATAATTGCTACGCTGTTCCTGATTCCAATCCAAATGCTTTGAAGTCATTCAAATCATTTATTCAGTACTCTTATTACGACTATGCATCCATGATTCACTGTATGCTACTAACTAACCTTTTTTAATCCTGCCTGAAGCATCCCCCACCATTCATTATGTTGGTTTATTTAATTGATTCTCTATTGGTCGTCCTCTTCGTCGCCGTGGTCATCGTTAAAATGTCGTCTTCCTCACTACTGCCGATAGCCCGTTCCAGTACTGTTAGTCCCTGTATTTGCCTCAACTCTTCACACAACTCGCACTGTTGGGATGCTTCATCCATCATTCAACAAAGTCCCTGACCCCTCGGTCATTATCGGCACAGGTAATTGTATATTAACTAACTCTTATGCAAGACATGCGTCGGAAATATTATTACAAGATGAGCATCGTTTATGCGTGAGAAATAACATTGTTTCATGGAAGGTAAATCCTGAGAAATTCCCATTTGTCTCCTCATCCCCCTTCTTGCCTCACACACATCACACCTTCACAGCGTAAGTCTTGGATATATCTTAACGAAATTATCTTGGATACAATTCATTCCCTTGAAGCCTCTCTCTCATCTCTCAGTCAACAAGGGAGGTGAGGTGAGGTAGGCATGTTGTGTTAGGTACAGAGAAGAATCTTCCGTCGACTGTCTGCATCTGCCAGCAAGAGAGTCTTACTTATATTACCAGTCAGGGGTAAGATCTTCGCCTTCCACCTGGTCTCTCTTACAACTTTTCACGTAAGTTGTTCAAATTGGTTAAGGTGAATTCCCATCAGGACCTACATACATACAACCAACCCCTCCAAACAATGATCACATCCCAGCCAGCAACACACTAAAGTCTCACAGTAGACTAAGGCGTCAAAAACCTTTTGTCTTCCCAGCAAGCAAGTTGCGCAGTGTAGTTGTCCATCGCCGTAGATTTGGATTACCTTCGTGTAAGCAGATGAATCCATTAATCCACTCATCTTTAAATTATTTAAATACCTTATACATTTACCAGAACAAACTAAATCACTATTTTTTTTTCAAAATCTTCCAGCTCCATTAAAGCAGCAGCGGCTCCCACGTCAAACTCGGAACACAAGAAACGGATAAATCATCAAGAAAGCTAATTTTAACAAAGAGAAGAAAGTGAGTGCAAAATAGTGAAATGGGCCGCTTTGTTATTTTGTGATCAGTCATCCCCTTTGATCATCCTTCTTCGTCAGTTGTGTATTGTGCTCCTCTACGCTTTTATTTGTCCCGATTCCACAATCCAATCTCTCACATTCATCCCCACCCGCATTCTCTCCTTCTTAATGAGCAACAAGTGAGCGTGCTTATCGGATTTCAACTATAAGAACCAGAGCAATTACGGAGATTTCCCCCATAAACGGATTACGCCAAGGCGAAAAGGACCAAGTCCGCAGCGTCTCTGCCAGAACGCTAAAACTCTTTGTCCCTCCACGCTTTAACCATCCCCTACCCTAGCCACACTAGAAGCGTTCTCGTGTTACGGATAGTGATTCTACGACACTAGAACCGTTCTGGTGTAAAGAATAGTGTTTCTGCAGGACCAAAGCAGCAGACCTGCTACATATTTCCCATCAAATATGTAACCAGCCTGACTCTCATCATACAAGACCCATAGTGTAATAATCAACTTCAATCGTGCCGTGTACTCACAGACTGTCAAAAAATGGTCAGCACGTCCAAATTAGAATACGTCCAAAGCGGACAACTTGTAGCAGCGTCCTATGTCAAAAATTCAAAAGCAATCGGATTCCTCTGGGGAGTCTTTAGTATATGCTATGCAATAATCACCATAGTTGTATTCATCCAGCCACAGTGGATCGGAACCCGGGCTCCTGCCGCACCCGGCTATTTCGGACTATGGCGACACTGCTCAGTATCCACCCACATCACCGATACTTCTGCAAGCACAGAATTCCTTTGCAGAGGGCGCTTAGATGATTTCGGAACAATATTGAATCCAGCCTTCCGTGCTGCAACAGCGTTTATAGGCATTGCCACAATCGTCACCGTCTTATCAGTCTTTGCCCTCGTTTTATTTGTGTGTGCACCAACAACAGTGGCTTACCACATTGTAGCATGGATG
Source organism: Sminthurides aquaticus (assembly GCA_906901655.1). Classification (NCBI taxonomy): domain Eukaryota; kingdom Metazoa; phylum Arthropoda; class Collembola; order Symphypleona; family Sminthurididae; genus Sminthurides; species Sminthurides aquaticus. The sequence continues at coordinate 885,144 of CAJQTT010000007.1, forward strand.
CAAACCGTATCAGGTAAGGAAACCCCGACTCATTTTTTTAGAAACCGCTATTTTTTTTCCTCCATTTCAAAATTATGTCATCCATACGCAATCATCTAGTTAAAACCTCATTTAGAACACACTCAATACAACCCTGATTTAGTCCACAGCTCAGGCATACACACACATGCTCCCATATTTTCCAAGCACGAGCTTACACCCAAAACTCTAACCGCAAACCTTTTTGTCGCCATATATTTTCAACCCTCAATTTAAATTATAGCCAAGTAGCTTATAACCTAGGCTAAACCATCTCTTTCAAATCAATAGGCACACATCAACTAATCTGTAATCTTGGTTCACGTTCAAGCCTAAGGTGAAAAAAATTTTCACTTTTCAAAATTTCAAATTGTTAAATTAATAGCCTCTGCAACAAAACCAATGCAGCTCCACCAAATCCGCACACCATCTTCCTCTGTTAAACTTATGCTGGAGGCTCTTCTCCTTGTCATTTCATAGCCTGTTTCAGGCTATCAAATTCCCACGCAATCACCAAATCCACCTGCCGCACTCTCGCACATAAATCCCCGCCACCATCCATAAAATCCAAGCAAGCCATTTTCCATTGATAGCTCATAAATCATGCAAGGCCATAATCAACTTTCCATAATCCTCGGCAGAACATGTATAACATTCCGCAGTTACTATTCTGCAGCGCATGCACGCAGAGAAAATAAAACGCCATACGATTGCATCCGATAAAGCTAATATTTTAAAAAACGATTCACATCACTCAATCCTCATCCTCAATAGCAACTAAAGCTAAGGTCAAATTCCAGAAAATCCCCATCAGCTCTCATCCATTAAACGAAGATGTTCAGCTAATAACTTTGCTAATTATTCCTTCCGTCCGCTCTCTGCTTCTTCATCATCCTCCTGTGTAAACGTAAACAGATACTAATTTCCACACACGTGCGCCATTTTTTTCATCTAATCAGCGTAACAAACGCTTAATCCCTTGTATTCTAGAGAGGTTCCCAAACCATTTCAAATCTCTTCTCATTCAAGCAAACCAAATATCACAGGTAGCATATGCAGACAGGTGGCAAAACATTGATTAAGATTTTATCACCACTTATTAGCAGGAACCAAAAGCACTAGCTCAAAACACACCGCAACAGGAGGAAAGTTGCTCAAATTAACTAAATAATCCCACAGAAGCAAACCTCTGATAGTAAACCTCTAATTGAGAAACAGTAAAAGCTTTTGATTCCGTACCGTTTATCCCTCCTCACACTCTGCTCTCTGCTCATACGTTTAATCCAATCCCAGCCTTCAATACCCATCCCAATTAGCTTCATCCATCACCGGCTACTTAATCCACCATCTCTTTAATTAGTGTAGAAGAAGAGATGCTCATCCCATTTTAGAAAGTTTTCATTCATTCCCTAATAGCTTTCCTAACCTCTGTACATTAAAATAAATCAGAATCCTTAGCCTCTCCCTAGCAAACCCATACATTCATAATTTTTCATCCTTCTTCTAATCCTCCGTATCAGTTTCCAACTATATTCAAGAGCTCACTTGCTGCCAAATTACCAATTACTACACAGTAATCATTACATTACGCTTTGCATTTTACAATTAGCACAACAAACTCCTAATCTCGACCCATTGACAAACGGAATCTTGTCCAACGTCTGCATTTCAAGTATTTCCATCCTTGTCCTCATCAACATTACCCACATTATTAACCACTCCACCAGTTTATTACGCAAGCATTCCTCAAATCCACACCATCACCTGTCCCTCATTCTTGCCCACCTTTACATGCCCAACCAGGTAGAAATCATCTTCATCTACACCATTCCTCTATACACAATCTTAACAAATTACCAGCTCCTTCCAAACTTGCCCCTCGTTTGCGAAATAACTATAAAATAGCTTTACTCCACCAATAAATGTAATGCAACCCATTACAACGGATGTAAATGGTAAACGAGTAGGAGCTATGCAAACGATGCGCCGTAGGAAGGAACACCACCAAAACGGCCACAAGAATCACGGAAATGTGCTTCCTTGTTCATTGTCAATCAGTTAACAAGATTTAGGGAAATGAATTAAATAGGCTACCCAATTTGTACAAACTTGTCTTCTTCCTGTAACCACATCTTTACTACTCTCCCCACACACATTCTCGAATCCCAGAAATCAACAGCTTCTCAAATGTAGCTTGTAAAAATCATTGATCACACGTAACTAGCTCAAGCATATAACTCCGTTTATCTTCATCATAAGCTCTTGAGTTTTGAGGAATTGGCAAAGGCATAGGGCTGCTGCAAGTCAGATGCGTCCTTAATCTTACGAGTGCTTAAATATCTTGTTAATTTTCTCCCCCCATCTGTCAAATAGTGTTCGGCCACTTCTATACACCGCTCTCCACGACATCTTAAGCAAAGCAAACATGCAGCGCTCCGCAGCGCCAACTCCAACCCAATAGCTTTTGCTCTTTAGCTAGGGCAAAAATCCTCAAAAGTAGCACAAGAATGACAGGAGGCCCATTGGCTCATTCTAATTGAAAACATATACACACCTTTCCCTACATCCCGCAGCACGTAGCATCAATACGCTATTGTAGTAATACATCTCCTTCCATCTCTTATCGAGATCTTCCCAGAGTCTGACAATCTGTGAATGGGAATGGTCAACAGTCTTTAACAAGCTATCACGCAGGCTAAATAATAATCACGAACCAAATCCACATCTGTAGCAGCCACAATAATTATTTACCACCACAACAGCAGGCTCCGATTACCTCCATCCTTTACAGTATAGCTACAATCTCTTGGGACAAGACACAAGAGGGAGCAAGTAAAAGCCAGTAAAGCAGGTGACGTCCACAGGCTTGGAATGCGAATAATAAAACTTGTCCGCATATTTTCATTACTTACACTCCATGTAATTTATCTTCAAAAGGAGACCTAATGTGGGACATGAATTCATAATTAAGAGGAAGAGCCAAACCAATCTTACACAACATTTCTTCCTTCGTAACACAATTCCTCACAATCCCTCAAACCTTCCTTATCAATCCCCAACCAAGTAACCTCGAGACCCTTCTTTCTCTTAGTATTTCTCTTTATTTCTTCGGCCATCCAATATCTTTATAACTGACTTACCTCCATTTTCTTCTTCAAAAGAATCTGGTTATTGACTCACTTAGCAACTGGCATAATCATAGATTGAGGTAAACCAATCCAAGCAATGGCAAGCATGTATGATGTGAGGGGAGGAAGAGGATGGAAAACCGGTAGGAAAAGTAGGCGGAAATCTGGTCCGCTTTACGTAGCATCCGTAGTCATCACCTCATGCACCTCCTAGTTGAAAGTGTAGGGCGCTTCAGGGCATCCCATGTCACTCTTTCGGGTTAAATGTTTCAGCGTGTCTTAAGCTTGTGCGCTGCGCACCAGCGCAAAGATTCGCCCCTGTATTCCTTCAAGCAATCACGGAGAGACACTTAACATCAGCCGGCCGGAATCGCAAAAGTATTTCCTTTGCTAAACTATAACGTTCCGTCTGGCGCAGTCCGCAATCCTACTCCTTGACACGGTTTCCATTTCATGTCCACATCTTGGATCAGAGACACAACGATGCAGTCATGTAGGTGCGAAGCCTAGATAAACTGTGGCTGTGGCCAAGCACCAAGTTCGATAATCGTTTCTCGTTTATTCCTAATTCCTACACAATGATAGCATGGTATTTGGTCAGGCTTTGCAAAAACTTTTAGTGTTAACGCTCTTCGAACACTCTTTCATTGTTTCATTCAAAGTGCCGATATAATTTCTCGTCTACGTTAAGACGAAGGCTCCGTATCAGCTTCATCTTAAACGTTTTCGGCTTTTAAACTATGCTCCACCGTTCGCATGCTAAAATCAGCTTGCAATTTCCCTTGCGGATTTTCTTGGGCAGGTGGAATAATTTTTTTATCATACACTTGCACCACTGTCACACAACTGTATTACTGCTGACTGACAGGCAGTCAGTCAAGAAAACATGCATGTCACATGGAAATGGACTGATTTCAATGGAGAAATTTATAATTGAGTGTCATGCTGTCCCTATCTTGCGGCTTGTACAAGGATGAAATATTGTTCGATTAAGAGGCAGGATGTTTATAATGCAACAGTTGAGGCAGTAGCTGCTTAGCTTTCGAAAAATCATCTTTGATTTTAAACTTCCATCGTCTTGTTTAAACCTCAACGTGTTATCATTACCCATCAATAATTTTCATTGACGCAGCATCAAACTAGACTTAGACGTCATCAACTATATAAAGTTTGATGACAGCCATAAAATCAAAAGCGAGCGTTACTGACGCTTCGGTTTGAAATAAAACCCGCGTGATTAAATTTACATCTGAATTATAGTCCAAGCGTCAACAGTAGTATTTCCTACCCCTAATTCTATTCAACTAGCCCACGTTATACTATTAATCACTATAGTTTATTCACAAATTTTAAATTCCAATTAATCTTTAACGGTTTAAAAAATCTAACTAAGCATATTCGCTTTTAAACCTAAAATAGCAACGACTTAATGCAGTACTTCTGAAAAAATCTGCAATGTCTTCACTCGAAATCATTCTCAAATATTTCCCTGCCCTCAAAGTTTTTTTTGTACTGCTTCAATTCTTAATCACACTAATTTTTCACCACTACTCCAAACCGTTTAGCAAAACCTTAATTCCAAACTGACGCTGATTTAAAATCTCAACCATTTCTCCATTATTCAAATCAAATAAACCAAATCCCTCACCGTCAAACCCTCCGTCACCTTCTCCCGTCTCTTGTAGGTCAAACCTTTAATTAAAGCTGGAAACAGCTGAAAAAACTCTATGAGCAAACCCCAACTCCCTTCCAATTCCCAAGGAAACCCTGCAAAACTAATTCGCAACAATAAATAGCGACCACGTATCTAACATGTATCCAACCGCGTAAAACTATGTGCAAGGAAGTAAAAAATTTCACGCAAATTTCACACCAAATTATTCATGGCTAATGGCTTTAGTGTGTGTGGGTAGGTTTTCAAATTATGGATAGTTACAGTCATTCCTCGTATATTACATATGCTAAATATCCACAATCTTTATATCCAAACTTGTAGCTCTAATCTTCCATATACTATTTATTCTGTTCAAACCGTCAACCCAATATTCCTCCCATTCCTCACTCCTATATTCTCACAGCAACAATTTCGCATACATCCGCCCCAACTTTAGTTCCTCCATAAGCATAAAAAGCCTTAGCAGAAAACACAATTACAAAAATCTAAATTATACGTCGCTAAGGCAAAACACTACAGGTTACCATAGCTACAACTCCATCATCCACCCAAGTAACCATCGTAACCGATAACCTATCCCTTAAAACCTCTCCACCCTTCTTCGCTACAATTTCGATCACCTCGTATAATTTCACTACATGCTACAATTGTAATTGCCATGAATGGGAGTGAGGATTTCGTAGATTGTCAGTTTCTCCTACGGTCTATCCCGCCAGTAACATGCAATTCCAAGCATCAGCCACAAAGAAACCCAACCACATCTCTTATACCTTCTCTCTGATTATAATAATTAAGTATTGTTCCCCTAGTCTCTTACGTCAATTGGTTGAGGATGAATGGGGAAAGTGCGGATGAGTGCATATCAACGGTTATCAAAGCCCTCAGCCTCTTTGAAACGGATGTAAAGGATGAAGGAGGGTCGAGATGAAATTTGAATACTAGGCTAAGAAAACACGACGACAAGACGCTGATGTAGGCGGGGAAAATATATAATAAATGTGGTTGGTATAGAGCTCTCTCGCGATGAATTAACTTGAGGCAGAGCTAACAGCATCGAACATGGTTAGACGGTTTAAATTAGTTGGTCCTCCCTTGATCCAAGGTACGAGGCGTAGTCTCTTTTCATGGGTGTTGCATCTTACGAATCTCGGAAAGCAAAAAGAATTTAGCGGATTATCTTCCGGATGACTGATCATTTCCTTTGTACTTTTGCGATTTTTGCATCAAACATGATTTACATGTTTTCGCTTACAAGTAATTTGGTTATCATGTATTTTTCGCATTTTCAACTATCCCTGCCCTATAATCACGTAGCTCCTTGTTATTCCTCCCATAATTTTTAAAAACTCTCATCATTTCCTACATGCTATATCAAGGTTTGCGAAAAATCGCGAAAAATCCCAAACTCGTTGCTCAAGCTCCATTAAAATTCCCCAACCAAAGCTACCTTCCCCTCAGGATTCCGTACACTTTCTTTCTTTTACACAAACTCATCCTACCACTCTTTGCGGTAGTCGCTTTTGTAGTTATTAAACCTCTCAAACCTAATTAGGGGGAATTAGATGAAATTTTCCTCCGACTTTCCATTTCCCTTTTTGTATTTTTATTTAGCATAACCCTTAATCAGGAGCACGCAATAATTTAATCTCTCACTTCATTTGAATTCAAAAATTTAAATACCATACCTGCGAAACAGGTAAAAGGCCTACACACACCTGTCTCACTTTCCATGTCAATACTTGATAATTATGCCAGATAGAAAATAAGGCAACAAAATAACTTTTCTTTTAGCTTCTCTGCTCTGAATTATACAGCTATCATTTGCCTTCGTTGATGGGATTGCATCCTTCATTCCTTGCAAGGCTACTGAAAGAGGAGAAGATGCTATAATTTTTGCAACTAACTTAGATCCAAGAGGAGAAGAAGGCAGAACTTAATAGCTGTAAAGAATCGGAGCATGACAACTTGATTGTTTCCATCTGAAACTATAAGCTGAAGCAGAATAGATTCTTCTATTGCAGAAACTAATCACAGTTTGCACACGCGGAATTAGTATTTTCTATCACAAGCATACACAGCGACTGCTTACATTGTAAGGAGCAAATTGCAAATTCCCAAAAACCACCCCATCCTCTTCATCTTCCTCTCCGCCTCCCGCCTGTGACTAATGTAATTAAAGAATCTCGGTGAGAGCAAATTATCCCACGTCACGCTTTTGTCAATGACTCCAAACCCAAGTGCATACTGAGGACCCTCTTTCACTTCTAATTTCACTCTACGAAACAAAGCACCATTTAAATCATGCACATTACATTATCCCAAAAAGAAAGTCATTCTCTGGTAACCAGGCTAATTGTTTGAATTTGCATCCATGAAGCACTATTTCAAGACATGTCAGTCTCTCATGAGGCCCACATTTCTTTTATTCATCTTACGCATGCACACAGCCAGGAGCACATTTCTATTTCAAAATCCAATTCAATCCCAAAGCCCACCGAATGAAAACGAAATCCCATTCAATTCACTACTTACAATTCCACCCCCACAATTCACAATTTTCAAAAGCTTGTAATCCTGCCACAGGGCTGTAAAAAAGAAAAAACCATTAAATAATTTTAAATTATTCAACATGTAAAATCACAATAATTTCTTTTTATTATTTCCAGCTGTCTGCACCGGCGTCGGCCTCGTTGTTTTCCCCATCGGCTGGGACGCACCGGAAGTGAAAGCTACATGTGGCACTCATGCTGACAGATTTGATCTTGGCAGCTGTGGCATCCGCTGGGCTTATATCCTTGCAATCATCGGACTTATGGACGGCATCGTCCTCGCCATCCTAGGCTTCGTCCTCGGCTCCCGCCACATCAAGCTCACGGACGAGTTTACCTCTACAGGATCCTACGGAACTGGGAGAAAGTTACAGAGCGTCGGCAGTTACCCGGGAGGCGGCTACTACCATCCAACAGACTCTGGCCCCACCCCCTCCGTCACAATGTCTTACGCCTCCACCAAGCGATCAATGAATCTTCAACCCATCGTCCTCATTCCCCCAGATCCAGACTGCTACTCGGAATTCTCCCGATCAAACAAGGCTTCCATTTATCGAGCTGAGTATGCTACTCCGTCACAAAATTTCCAATTGTGAAAATACCCGGGTATGTGTCGGGCTATTAGTTAATTTTAAAAAGCTGTATTTTCTCCAAAGGGTAGTTAATAGTCTTTTTTGTACATTTTTATCAAGACTACAAGTATTTTTTTAATTTTACGCTATAAAACATCAAGTATTGCAATAGCGCAGGGGCCATTACAGAACGGAAAGCTTTAAAGCTTTCTTTAGCTAGTGTAGAGATAGAAAATCTGGACTGTTTTTAGCAATTCAATTAAACAGAGAAGCGCAGCGCAGCATTCTCCCAAATTCCCGTTACAATCAGCAATTTCAAAAACGGAACACGAAGCGCAGCGCATTACACGGATATTCGAGCAATAGCGCATCCCATTTTTCTTCCGTCACGTCCTCCAGTTTATCGCGCTGATAACAACGATAACAAATATGTCAAACGATATTCAAAGGCTGCGCTGTAGCGGAATCGTTATCCTTATAATAATACCCTAATCTCTACGTTACACACGTGGGTCAGTGCTCAAAAGCGCCTTCTAGCATATAATGTATTGATTGCGCTTCAACTCTGCAGTATGTTACGTGTACGTATAGCTTTCCGCGGTATAGTTTTAATGCATGAGCGCTGATTTTTCTTGATTGAATGCGCGTAAGGTGTGAAAGAAATGCATGTGTGTGTAAGAAAAATTGTTTAAATGTGCGCGGGCAGGATGAAAATTCCAAGAATTTTTTGTGTTCCAATTCATAGTTTTCATTCACAGCTCTTGGTTTCCTCCTCCTCGCTATCTACTATAATGCTTATAAGATAGATGATTTAGGGAGCGCTCTCTAGCGTCCAGTATCCTTCAAACCCAATCCTCTTGTATACTTTACCTAAGGTATTCATTATGTTTCCAATACGGCGAATAAATGTAGGAAATATATTCTATGATATGCAATACATGCTGACAACGAACCACTAATTCAATGTCCATGCGCTCAAGATTACCCTTCAACGCTAATAATTAACGCGCTCATCTTCCCATTTCAAATTCTAGCGCCTTTAAAATTTTAAAACATTATAATTTTAAATTCTAAATCCTCTCCATCCCCAGCGTAAAAATTATGTATCAATTACAGCCGCACTTTCTGATCAACTTCACCCATATCCTCATATCACCATCCTTCCTCTCTTCAACGTAGTTTTTTATAATTTCCCGACTAACGAGTGTAATTATACCCTTCGTTAGCCTCCCCAAGTTGTGCAGTAGAGTGTGCGCAAGCGTGAATCTTGCGCTCTGTATAAATATATCATCATTTTGCATAGTCCAAAAACTCCAACGAAAGTAAATGTCCAAACAAACCCCATTTTAGCTGACTTGTAAAGTTGAATCACAATAAATATGAAAAAATCGTGAACCAAACAGAGGCGGACGAATAAAAACGAATTCTGTATTATTTTCAACTTTCTCATCATCACGTTTTTACTACAATTCTGCTTAACATAAGGTCGTCCTTTACTCTCAATTTTACGCTCGTTTACAAACGCTTGAATTTGACGTGCAAAAACTATTATAAGAAAACCTTGAAATCCCATCCAAGCCATCGGTTCATACTGAAACATATCCGCAAGTATTCCCCATGAAAAATTCAAATTATACTTTTCTAAAACCCACGTTTAACTTAATTTTCTCTAAGCTAAATCCATCAATTTCAAATCACTCCAAGCTATACAAAACTGCATTTACAAAATCCAAGCCCAACCGCCAGAACGTTGTCACATTAATCTAACTCCAACAATGAGCGTACTCTAAGCTCGCGCCGCGCCGCGCGCATTCCTTAATTTTCATCATTAAAAGCGAAACGTAGAATTTTCTCTCATTCACAGTATTAATTACTAAACCGTTCATCAACTGCCTTACATATTTAAACTACATGATTATCTCAAACCTGGCCACCAGCTCCTGGTGGCTCCATCTAGAAATAGCCATGAAGCTGACGTTATAATTACATTGTTCTTTTAAATTATTCTTATTTTCTGCAACAAAATATACAACGACTTGCTTCACCTTCTTACCTTGTACCACCGTGAGAAACTCAAAAAGGAGCGAGCACAAATTACCTTTTTCAAGTTCAGTTCCTTACTTGATTCACACATGGAATTCATCCTGTGAAATGCATAACGGTCCGGGTGAAACAGTTACAGATAAGCGCGCAAGCATGTATGGACGCTGCGCCTTCGTTAGGATCGCAACAACCTTTCGTGTTTACACTATTATTTACAATTCAACTCATCCTTTGCCTCTCATCGTCTCAAACATTACAAGAAAATAATACGCTCCCTAACCAATTACCGCCAGAGCGCAGCGCAGAGCGCTCCGCACACATTTATTTTTACACGACTCGCTAAAGCTCAACTTGCATGTAAGCGCAATCCCACCAGCGCACATACATTCACTGTCACATGACACAAATAACTTGTAAATCAAGGACGACGAGAATATGGAGCATGGAAAAGAGAATCTTGACGAATCCCTGACTTGCTCCTTGAAGACTTGTGTAAAGCAGCAATGCTAAAATTAGCAGCACAATCGTTATGGTTAGAGTCACGCTCTACGCTTTTCCCGCTAATTTTCCTCTTACGCTCCGCCGTTACTTCCATCTTGGGTGACGACGCTGATTCACCCACTTCCTCTCCGCCAACTGCCGTAGCGTTTCTAGCCCTCAGGCTCTCGCCGTAACCATGACTACCACCAGACCTACCGCACCCTTTGATCTCGAACCGCCCCATCCTAAAACTACTTGTAGACCTGCCTCCCTCTTCCGGTTCTTCTGCTCCAGGAGAAATTGGCCCTAGGGAAGCATTTCCAGGCGAAGTTTCCCTGGAATCCCGGTTATGCCGCCGCTTCTCCGGTTTCAGAAGCTCGTCAATCATAAACGATGATAGCCGTGATGATTTTCTGCAAGGTGCACCAGCTCCAGACCCTCCTCCGCTGTCCTCATCATCCGAACAGCTCAACTGAAACTGACTGGAATGAGTAACATGAAGACTGCTTGGGATCCGTCCTCCTCCAGGACTATTGTCAGCCCTCCTCTCCAGGGACCTCCAGCCCAGTGGTTGCCGCGGCTGGAAATGTGCGATAGGAGGTATGATTAACTGGGATTTCCCCGTTTCCTTATTTCCAGTTTCACCAGGAGCAGCAAGGGATGAAAGAGGATGAATCCCGCCAGACGATCCTCCTCCTCCTCCTGGAAGGTTACTCCAAAGAGGAAAAGCGGACGTAAAGTAATTAAAATGTTGAGAAAATGAAAAATGTAGCGGCGATGAAGACGATGCTGGAGTTGCTGGAAAATGTACAGGCCGGGGATGATGGGAAGAACCTATACAAAATCACACATCACGCAGTTGATTTCATTGTCTTTTTAAATTTTAGAAATTCCCACGCTTTTACTCAACCACAAATTCCAGCATCAATGCCAACAATTTCCAAATTTCTAATAACATTCTATTCCTAAAAGCATCAAAGATTCAAGCAAGCTTAAACTTTCTCAGTCAACTCCTTCAATTCTACTTTGCCAACTTCGATAAGTTCAGTCACATCAAACAATTCCAAGTGACAACAAGGAGGAAAAATCAAAATTTCCCATAATTGATAATGCAACAATCACTTGCAAATTCAAAAGCAAACAATCCTACACCAGAACCTCTTGAGAAAGTGAGAGGAGATCAGACCAAAGTCTCCCAGGAGGCCAAACCCATATTTAGCCCAAACTATCCCAGAATCAAAACCGCCTTTTGTGCAAACCCTTTAGAAGCTCCATTGCTTAACTTTCAGGCCTACAGAATCAGCAGAGTAGACTCAAGCAAAGTGCAAAGGCACAATAACTCACTTTCAATACACCCAAATCATCTGCGCTATTTAAAAACTTTCTATTTAAAGAGCTTCTATTGAGTCAAAACCAAAAAGCGCAAGCCACGACCTGGGCCTGACACTCATCACGAGAACAAGGGAGACAAACCCAGAAGGAAACCCACAAAGGCTCAAGGATCGACATGGGAGGAAGACAAAATCTGGTTTACCTCTCACAGCACAGCTAAATTTCTCCAAAAACTTGGAGAAACCCCTTAAAATCTACAAGCGTAACCCAAGGAGAAGCGCTCCTGCAACAAGCGCTCCACAATTATATTTAAATTACACCACAAGTAACCATCGCTGTTCACAGATCGTGTGGATCACAAACAGACTCTTACGCTACCTTCTTATAGATATCATCAAAAAGGTTACTTTTAGATCATGACGAAGACGCGACCAACACGTTAAGTCATATTGTATGGTTTAATGATTGCTTTTTCCTCCAAGTGTCTTTGTCTCTAAATCTAAACCGCGCAGACCGAGCAGACCGCGCTTACCGCTTGTAGCAAAGCAATTTTCTTCCTATTGCGCTCCTCCTGTGCACATCTTCTGCGCTGCATCCCACCTGTACCATGCAACAACTTTGAGCCTTTTTACATTTATCAAACGAGTCTATCATCAACGCCTCATTCTTGTACCGCTTGGGAAAATACCTTAATTGACCGAGATGCACGTAATCCGTATCTATCGCGGTATTCATTATTACACAGCCCATGTCTGTCATACCTTATAAAATCAAACCTCATAATAATCCTATTCTATTTCCTCCAAATAACCTTTCCACATCCTACAGAAACTTCTCACGACCCTTCAACCTCACTAAATTGTAGCTCTCTTTCTCAGCTCCTTCTCTTCGCTTCTTTAAAACCAACTCTGACTCCTCTGCGAAACCTCTTCACAATTTTACAACCCAACAAACAAAACAAAGCAGCTAGTTATGTTAAAACAGGAATAAAAGCAAAGCCATTAACTTAATTGACATCAACTTTTAAATTAACTCAAATACAAGCGTATCTCTTGCGAGCTAACCTCCTTGATGCTCCTTATGTTGATTATTCTGAAGATTCTGATGATGGGACAGAATGGATTCGCTCCCAAGAAGCGATGTTCCTGATGCTCCTCCACCGCCGCTGCTATGGCTATTGTGATGGTTGTGGTGATGTCGATTAATATTATTGTTGTTGTTAGCGGCTGAGTTTGCGCTGTGACCTGGAACAGCGCCTGCATTAGATTTCCGGCCACTGCCGCTATTGCTGTTGTGACAACCGCTGTGACCGTTACTGTGTTCTCTGGAGCTGGAATGGTGGTAATGCGCTTCGCCGCGATCGTTGCTGGCGCCATCTGAGGGGCCGTAGCCCATCAACCCTTCGTTGCACATGTCGGAGGGTAGGAGCATGCCAGAGTTTCTCAGGATACGATTTATTGAACTGATGCTTGGTATTCTGAAAATATTATTACAAAGGCTCAGGTCAAACGATTGTAATTGTCTATTTTCTGGCACATTGCAGTCAAAAATGCCTAAGAATGTAATTGAATCTATAGCGTCCACTCGCTCTCTGCATTTGTTTACTGAAACCGGGAAAATTACGGAATTAGTCGAGCCATTTCTATTGTTGAATGTGAAAGATTTATCAAAACCACGAGAAAGTCACATTTGAAATTGAAAATTCAAATTTGAAAATTCAAAAACCAAAATTCAAATATTTAAGACGAGAAGTCGAACATATAAAAACCTTTACATGATTTTAACTATTTTATTTAACATCATTCCCTCGTTTGTTTTCAAATTAGCTTCTAAGGTTAATATACAGCAATTTTTCTATTTTCCGCCTCTAAAAACCCTTCCTTGCCAAAACCTGTTTTTGAATTCACGTACGACTCCTCACATTTCGTGAAACTTACAAAGGATGAGCAAACTGTTTCTCTATTTTCACCGCTTCTCAACAGCAGCAAACTTTTATAATCATAACAATAATTTCAAATCAAGCCCAACTTGATTACAGGTTCAAGGCAAGGCGCAAGAATCCGTGAATGCCTGTGCACGGGCCGTTACTTTCCCTAAAAATAACGCTATTTTACAGCTTCCGAGCTCACCTTCAAAGCACCAAATCCTTCTTCACTCTTTCACAGATTGTAATCAGAGAACGCGTGAACTAATAAAACATCTTCCCGTATGAATCCCTCAACAGGGCCAACTTTACCCCAGCGTACAACAAAGAAAATGTCTAAAATCATACACAAGTTCAACAACCGTACTTGCAAAAATCCACGCTCTGCTTCAAACATTTTCTGACTTACAATCCTTCGATCCTTCAGTTCCTCATCCACTATTTTGCAAAAAATCCACGTCTCAAGTAGTCAAGACTAATAAGACAATCCTTAGTATACATAAGAAGAAAATCACATAGCCGACTTTAAATAATCATCAAAACAGCTATTAAACTCCTCATAAACCGACTCAACCATCCTCCAAACCTGCTCCTTCATGAGCAATCATAATCTTAATGACGAGATAATGAGCAGGAGATTTATTAAACCTCCAACGCAAATTCATGTCATCGCAACATTCATCTTCTTAAATTAGAATCATCCTCCTCTTCCCCTCTCTTCCCTAGCTTAAATCTCACTCTTTAGCCTAAATTCTATGGCCCTCTACGAGTACAAGCCACACAAGGGCTTTTTCTACTTGTCAAAATTTTTTTTTGCTCCCTTAAGTACACACAAACTCGCTTTTAACAAGCATGAAATAAACACGGATCCGTCATTAACCTTAGCAAATTACTGCAAACTCAAAACTAGTTACAGTTCCAACGTACCCCAAAAGCCGCCAAGATCATTCAAAAAACAAACTTACGTTCCAGCATCACAAATCCTTTGGCTCAGGAGCTCTTCCCGGATTTCCCAAGCAAACATGGCTGGATTTTCTTGTTTTAGTCGTAAGATTCTCTTCACAACCGCAGGAGTTGCAACTTGCTGTAAGATACATCCAAAAGTACAGATAAGCCTCAGTTTTTATGCAAAGCGCCCCCTTTTAAAATCCTTAAATCCCCCACTTTTCTTACATCCTTTGAAAACATAAAACTAGGCGGATCATATGTGAACACTCCTTGGATTTTACAAAAGATCAAAGACTTTTTCATCACAATCTCCTCAAACAAGCTGAAACTCTCAATAAATCCGTACACACTTTACCTTAGTTTTGCTCCCTCCAATTGATCCGGGCTTTATAGAACCCGTTTCATAGAATCTCGTCAGGATTTTTGAAACGCAGCCGTGAGAGACAAGTAATTGCCGAGAAATGTCACAGGGTCGCACTCCCATCAACGCTAGCTCAACAATCCGTCTTCGCACATAGTCCGGTAGCGGTCGACCGTTGACAAACACTCCTCCCAGCTGATTAACCCCAGCTTGACCTACAAAATACAAATTATTTTTTAATACACAAAAACTCTGGTATTCATTACAATAATTCCTAAAGCCCGATTTTTTTCTCCAGAAAAGAAATTCATGGTACTTCAAAAACCAAAAACCCGGGTAATTTCAAAAACTCGCAATGCTCACAGCTCCCTAGCTTCTAACTTATCCAACCTCAAAGGTCACAACTTACCCGTATGGGGCATCCTGATCCAAATACTGTTCCTCTTCTCTTGCTCTCTTCTCCAAACTCTGGTGAAAGTCCTCTCTCCGTCCACCAACTCTCTCCACTTTCCCCCGTCAACTATTAAACGCAAACTGCCCTTGTAATCCCACAACTTACAGGGTATTTATGCGGTGAGAACCATATTGAAGGGATGAAATCCATTATAATGACTCCAATGACAGCATAAAGAGCATAGAGACACGGGCATCATCAGATATTCAAAGCCCGGGTAGCATCCCAATCCGAATCACTACCCTCTCCATACACACTTTCTCCGCCTTCTCGTATTTTCAGCACTAGAACCACAATCATTCCTCACCAATCCTCCTCTTGCCTGTCATCCGGTTGGTTCTCGGGGATGCTTTCCGGAGTGGATCCGCTCCCGGGAGTCAGCCTGAAAGCCTATGGTTGCTATTCAAGAGCAGCTCAACCTCGCATATTCACCCACCCTCACCGGGACCGTATCCAGTGGAAGCGGCGGGTAGGAGGCAAGTCCGAGCAGTTTCCTTCTACCCGGGTATTGGTGGGTGCAACTGGAACTGCGGCCATGGGATTGGGCAAGGGGTGAGAAATCGTATTTTGATAAACTCTATAACACGGAACTCTCTTCTATGCCTTACATCAAGGCCTGGAGGACTGTGAAACATGTGGATTTTTACGCTCTTTCAAGTATACACAGTTGACGCAACACGGAAGCCTTCTCCTCCTATCTTTTCCAGCCACCCGTAAGGGATTCAATGCCCAACACCCGGGCTTCACCACGCTTCACCGCTCCTCAAAAGTTTCTCATTTACCATTTAATACTCATCTCCTCCAGAACGTTTCCAGAAGCATTCTTCTAGATTCCTAGAGCTCTATAGCCAGCTAGCTTTACCTCCTATACATTTCAAATTAACTTTTCCCGTCCCTTGAGGATTTCCCAACTGCAAAACTTTGATTACTCCACAATCCGACAAGGCTCATCCTGGTTTCTCAACTTGATAGATTCAATTCAACACTACAATTCTCCTATAGTCCTTCCTCCATCTTCTGTTCAATTGTTTACATTCTCTCGTAGCTCCCTCTTTTTGAATCCAGTTTAAGCGACCAATCATTAATCAATAGCTGAACGCATCTCTTCCGTAATTTATGCAACCTACTTATCCTCGTCTCTTCAAAATTTCCACTTTACAATGCTACAACAGATGCGAAACAGTCAAGGACTTGACGCGATTTTTAAATTTCTCCTCGCTAAGCTACCCATTGTCACCTAAATGATTTAAAATCAATTAAATTAAAATCCCATGCATTCGAAGAGAAACGATCAAAGTATAGCAATACAATGCAAGAAAATATTAAATTCAGTTTACCGCAATTATAAATTGTATTAATTAGTTAATTGATTAACAAATTTTAATTAATAAAAAAACAAAATTCACACCCACCCTACCCATATTCAGAGGAACAATAAAATCTCTAATTAATTCCCTTTAGCCCCATTTTCGGCGTCAAGCAAATTAATGAACATAAATACACCAGTCGCGTATTTGAGCGCTTCGATTGCGTCGGGATCTATTCCATCAAGCGGTACTCCGTCGCGTACACCATCCAAAATTTGCAAAACGATCTTCTTGAAATCCCATTTCGTCAAAGAGACAAACTGTTCATAGTCCAGTTTAGCTTCCTCTAATAACTTCCCAGGGAGCCAGGGTTCCCTACCTGTCCTAGACGCTGGGCCTGGTCTTTGTCCTCGCTTTCCATTTTCACCGTTGCCTCTCCCCTGTAATATTTGCCATCATTAATTATATTAATTAACTAATCACATTTAAAGTTAATGTATATACCTTCTTCCCTAATATATTTTAGCTACACATTTACCAAATTACATATGTTATAATAATTTTAATTTCAAATTACCATAACTCAGCCTTAGTTTTCCAACTAATTCCGAATAAATCCGTACTCTCAAGTAGAAGCAAGTCTTTTCACTAATTTTTAAATGTAATAATAACTATCCTCCCCAGTAATTTCAATTTCAACACCACACCACAAATATTTTCAACCGACTCCGAGTCAAGGATCTAACGTCTAAGCACACCTCCCCGGCTTCACACACAGTAGTTTATGGTCATCGTAGCCTTAGGGCAAGCACCACGTGTCCAGAGGACACAGGAGTAATGCATTCATGCACAACAACGACTCCAGGCATAGAGCATGAAACCATTTTCTATAAATAAAAGTACGGAAATAGGATAAGCACACAGAGCCTGGAATTGAGCATACTAAACGTTGTAAACACAAGTTTTATCCAATGTCAACAAGCCACGCTGTAAAAACTCGACAACAAAGCAAAACCTGTGGGCGGAGCCAACCTCTAACGATTCCAGCTCATCATTCCTACCTGCTATCCCCCCTTCTTGGTGTGTACAATACAAAAATAGCATGTAAATCGCCTAATTTTTCTTCCACCTCTCTATACATAATCCCCGCAACTGCCACAGCAGTTTCCCCCGCATTTAATAATACACAACGCTGCCGTATCATCCATTTCTAACGTTTTATTCCACGTAGCATTACCAAATTCCTTACGTAGAATTACCCATTACCTTCACATTAAAACGTTTCCACTTTTCTTCCATCAACCAACGTCCTAACTAAATCCTCCTAGAAACCAGAGTGACTTTAGTATTATATATATAAGCTTTGCATAATTTTAAATATTATTTCATAAAACAGCTACATGTTTTAAATAATTCATAACACTCTTCACAACAATTATCAATTACCTCAACACAAAACAAATTCACGTACTTGAAACCCTACAACCAAAGCTACGTGTAACAATTTAAATGAATAATTAATAATCTTGAATTAAATCCTTCCGCCCATCCTTCCGCTTCCAATTCATGTAATCATCAACTTCATATCACACAATCAAAAACAAATTACATCCTTTATCACCCCATCATCAAAATCATGCAAACATTACTGACAGCCCCTCAACTCAAAGTTGCAATCCGCTCGCGTGTCACTACGCATTTACTTTCAACGGGTTCGGGAGCACACACGCGTCCTTCACAAGGGCCCGCTAAAAAATGGTAGAAAACGATAACACTTATCCCGCCGCCGTCCCCATGTAATCCCAAATCCACCCCACTTTCTTCTCCACTAAACCCCCCTTTCCCCCCTTTCGCTACAACCCCCCATCAGATGGCCAAACTTTGATGAGATGCATTACGAATCCATGAAAACTTTTTACTCCTCAAGTCTCTCCAGCGCCGTTCCACTGTATACGCTCCTGCTGCTCCAGAAAACATGCTTGGATTCCGCTGACATGGCAGCGGAAAAGAATAATTTACATCCAATCCGACTATTTATTACATGTCTCCTTAATTTATTTGAGTCCTGGAAATAGGCATGGACGGATGAATCGGAAGTCGGAATCCAGAGAGATAGCACGAGTTTGAGCAGGTGTTTCGTTTAATATTTAATTAATTCAGCCCTCCTGTCCAGGATTAAGGAGCAAACTATCAGGAACATCATTTTCCATTAATCCAGCCAATTATGTAGGCAGTACTGAGAAGGGTGATGAATACCAAAGGTATTTTCAATTCAGTATTGCACATTTAGAATTCTATTCGATTCGTAAAATTCCATGCATGCTATCCTTGAAAAATTCACACGGAATCCATCCCGTTAAAGTGGAGAAGGAACAAAGCAAAGTAACACAGGATTCGCAAAATGTAGTCCCTGTCTCTTTTTGACCGACGCTGGGAATGGGAAATGTGACGAAAACTGTTAGGAGTTCGTACGAAACAGAAAGCGTCCTCCTCACGTCCCAAGCATCATCAGCAGCAATACAACATATAGGATCCAATAGCTTATGCCCTCCCAAACTGCATCCTCCAAGTTTTCCTAGAGTTTCCCTCCAAGGGATTTTTCTCCCTAGGACATTCAATCCTCTCTAATGTCGCTAATGTATACATTCCATGCATGATCTATCCTCACGGGAGCTTCCCGTCTCGTCCTGCGTCCGTATATACAGCTCCGTCATTTTCATCATTTCGGAATGACAATCCGTCATAACAGCAAAGAATGAAAAAAGCATAGGATGCAAGCAAGGCAAGACGAGAACGGTCCAATCTAGACGGAAGGATTGCGAAGCCTAGCGCCATCTAGCCTCTTGCCTCTTTTAATGCCTTCAAAGTAGACGGAATTCCCAAACATTTTAATTTAGCTGTGGTTTAAAGTAACTTAAACATAACATCCATCCACAGTCCTATCGTTCTTGAACACATTTCATGCATTTCTACAGCACAATTAAGAAAACTTTATGAAAAATCCAGCCAGATCCCTACCGACCGTTTCTGCTTCTGCCGATACTTCCTCAAGGGAATTACAGACCCTCCGCGTCCTCCCTGTACTTTTCACTATCAAAACGATAAATTCAATAAAAGTCCCAAGTGATGACAGGATTATCCCTTTTGTACGCGCTCTTCAAGGAAGGGGCCCTCCAGACCTAGACCATAGGAAACAACAACAACCGGACGCCTATCAATCCACCAACCAGATCCCAAGATAACTCGTCACAATTCCTCTAACGCATCTTCTGACACACATCTTTAATAAATTATAGCGATCCACTGACAACAGATTCTTCAGTCCCCTCCTCATTCCACGCACACTGTCCCCCAATCCTTCTCTCCTATTATTTATCCCTTTCATCAGCTCATCTCCCTCAAGGACCCCCCTCCATCTCTGGTTAACTACCGGATCCTTATCCCACAAAGCTGAGCTATTACCCGGGTAACAGCCAACATCGCACTGGCCACATGCGAACCCTCCAAAATACAAGCTATATTACCCTGCCCCACGCACGCATCCCCGCGAAAAGAACAAATCAAATTTCATGCTCACCTCTTTTTCATCCCTTCTTTTATACTCTGCTTTCCGCACTTGACTTTTAATTTCAAAAACTGTGACTTCATAAATGATCCTAGTTTCGAGCCAGCAACAGATAATTGCTTCACAATCTGCTCTTCTTTCCCAACCAACACCCTTTGAAAACAACTCGTTACTGAGACCATTGTAATCATTATTAACAGTATGGCTTGCATAGATCATGGTTTCCGGATCATTAAATTTTCCTCCAAGCCAGATTTTCCGAAACTGCATTCATATCCTTGTGGCTACTTTACTAAACGTAAATCCAAGTGTTAACTTGGAAACCGTGGTTGCCTTGACAACGATACTGATCCTCTCTTCCATGTCATGCATTGGCCTGAACATTCCTCCGAAACTTTTGATATCAGCTAATGTTCACCGTGTCCCATCATTTACCTTTACGTTTCAATGTTTAGTTGAATAATTGACCTCTCCGAAGAGAAGTCGTTCCAAAAAATGAATTATACTCATTTTATGTCCCCCTCCACGGAAATCTTTAGTAAAAGGCGAAAGATTTATACGACTTGAAGGGAGGCCCGAGCTTAAATGTTACAAAGCAACTCTGAGCCCCACTTCTCAGACTGTCCTTTCCTAGCATCGCCTACCCGCTTTACTGTATTCTTAACGTTTCAGTGCAATTTATACGTTGCAAAGGTTTTCAAAATTATGTTCTTCATGAAATACACTTTACGAAGGTATTTTACAAATTTCGATTACGACATCAACATCGATAACAAAATGTGTTTTTAGTTTGATTCATGTTCGAGAAATCCTTGGAGCGCCTGCTGGAAAAATACAGCCGCGTATATACCCGAACCCTACCCTAAATGAAAATACCTTATACATACAGAATACAGAGATAAGTTATTATACTATAATCCCTGTCCTACCCTAACATCACTAGCCGCTCTTCTGCTTGACCATTTCCTGTACATGGAACCTTCTCTACCTTTTCCAGTATCATAATTGCTACAGTCAGAGTCAGGGAACTGGCACAGGACCAATGCAAAAATATAAACTCGCTATACTAGTATATCTGTTGGCTACTCTTCCTCCTACCGATGAAGTAATGTAAATGATTGTTAAATTAGCATCATGATTTCTACATCTAGCACCTGACGGGACTTGTCTAGAACAGTCGATAGTATTCACCTACCGTTTTGATATGCATCCAGCTAATACACAGATCATATCCTTCAATGCTGCCAATTGCTTGTTTTTGCCTTAATCTAGAACAGGCAGAGCAGAGCAAACAGACATTGAAAACTTATTCTGGAATGTACAGAATAACACTGCAAGAAATAGCATTGCTGAAATCCTTTTAACACTATTGCATAACAATTCGATCACATATTTAATGTTTCTGGTCTTTCGCCCTATGCACGTTATAAATATACTATACTCTAATGATTATAATATTAAACTAGGATAAAGAGTTAGCCCATTATCAAGAAATCAGCTAATTGGAGATGACAGGGTACAGTTAGCAACATTTTCAGAATGGAATGGTGATATGGTCAATCAAAATTTTATAAGCCTTGGTAAGTGATGATCACGATGGGATGTTTAAGGGAAGCAATACTGCGCCAAGTTGTACCAATGTAGGAAAATGTCGTCTAAATAAGTAAACGGATGAAGAAGAAACACGATTTGGAAAAATTTAAAAGAACTCCAGGTCGCAAGCTGTCTAGAATGTCGGGGAATTCATGATGAATATTCTGTCTTCCTCTTTCTTGATCCATTTTAAGAGCTTATTCACAGCATTGATGGCACCAGCCTTCTTCACCAACGGTTCGAAGGCAACGTACATTTCAAAGGATGTGGTGAGCTAAAAAATAAATAATAGCTCGAGTTAATAATTCGACTTAAAACTTTCCATCATTACATCGATTATCACAAAATGCTAGTTTGAGAACGTCGTACACTTACCCATCCTATCCAATTCTCTGTATCGTCTACCCAGTACACCAGCTTCAATGGTCTCGACTGACTATGTATTCGGGCATGCAGTTTAAAATAGGAGGAATACAGCCTTCGCAATTCGGGGCCTATACTACGGTGAGCAGCATTTGTGGTTTCTCGGTCATTGTTTGAAGAAGGGGCATGATTGGTATCGGGTTGTGGCAATGTAAGTGGTGATGTGAGATTTATGTATGGAATGTCAAGGGCAGGTGACACAAATTGAGCGATGGATCGAGATTTATATATGAAATGTCGGATTTCAGGAATGTTGACTGCTGGTAGTGTAGGCCACGGATGATTCATGGATGAATTTATAGCTTCCAGAATATTATGGCGACGAAGGCGCTGAAAGGAGCAATTATAATTCACTTGTTAAAATCAATCTTTAACTTCTCTATTATATTGAAACTGATACACTTTGGACGGGAACATTAAATTACCTCCACTATTTTCTGTTTGGCTTCAGATAAGGCAAAAAATGATTCTCGATCCACTGTCAGAAGCACTAGACAAGCTTGGCAATCATCAGCAAGGTATGAAACGTGTCCATGCACAAAACCACTGCGAAAACCAAAATATCATTATCTTGCAACCGAACTAGACTTTACTCAACTCATTTAAATTTTCCCCTGGAACTTACTCGGAATCGAATCTAGGCAGGCATAAGGGAGTCCAGCTCTCTGCAGTCTTAAAGGATTCTGATGAGTCGATCAAATTCAGGACGATATGAAGATCCATGGGATGCATGAAACACTTTTTCATCCGAACGCAGCTAATCAACTGATTATTTCCCACCAGTATGGCAAAAACCAAGTTCTGTAAACCGAATTGCCATCAATGATAATTCACGCCAAAATCCCATCAAAGATACACTTGAAGCTACTTCAATTTTTACCTGCAGCAACTATAAACTCAAAACATCATTACACAAACTTATTTGGAAACCTTACCTTTACTTTACTAAGGTTCTGAATTATTGTCTGGCTTATCGTTTCTCGTACGGCACTTGCCAGTGGGAGGCATCTCACTGCTCCCAAAAGGTAGCTTGGATCATCTTCGACTAGCGTTGCTAAGTTATCTAATAGCCTTTCCGACCCCGATAAAAGCCTCCGTAAATCATAGTTTCTTCGCTTTTCAAAAATCGCACTTAACTGCTTCAAAGTCAATATACTAACTATTTGATTGTAGAAATACCTGAAAATACACAAATATAAGTGTCACACACATGCAACCATATTCACCCATCTCAAAACAAATACAAATCATTAACACCCCACCAACTCACATTAACTGTGTCTGCGTCTGAGTCACACATTCGCTTCGTCTACTGACACAAACCAAAATCAGAGGACTTTTAGCCAAAAACACGATCGTAGTCGCCCCAACATGAATACTTCTTATCGAATCATCATTATCTTGAGCCACAGAGACCAAAGCTTGCAACAATCCAAATATCGTGACCAAGCTCTCTTCATTCCCATACCTAGAAATACCATACATACAACATCATTAAATTAAGTATCCTGCTCTCAACGTAATCAATCACTAACAAATCCCTTTACTTACCTCGAGTAAATCGGTTTCCCAGCCTCACTCAGAACAAAAACATGCCGTTTTTGATGCTTCCATTCTGAACTGGTAACAAAATCCTCATCCGAATCAAACCCAAGCACCGTCTGTCTCTGAAAATTAGTTGATGCAATAGCTCCCTTCAAATCCTCTGCTTCAGTCGTAGCAACAGAGAGTTCATCCAATGCTTTAGTCAAATCCTGCAAGCAAGGAATAATGCTTCATCAAATTATCATTTCAATTAATAAAAAAAATGCAGCTTGATAGTAGCCATACCCAAGTCTCACCAGTTTCTTTCCTTGTACGTCGTCCTCATTTTCCTCTTTCTGATAACCACGGTTACTTGGTCCAGCTCTAACATCATTTTCAACCGTATCATCATTGCAGCTGTCCGCTTTATCGGATGATGCCAATGAGCTCGTCGAACCGCTATTCAAGCACGAAATTTTTATCCTTGAAATCTTAGCACCATCCGCAGAATCTCCACTTCGACAATTTAAATTTATCATGTCACCATCATCGATAACAAATATTTTGGCACATTCTCCAGCCCCAGGCACTTCAATATTCTCTGCAATAATTTCATTCCCATCGTCTACTTTGACAACTACTTTTAGTTCACCTCCCAATTCCTCCGTCATGCTTCCATCTCCTTCTACAGACATTTGAAAGAAAACTTTTACGACAAGTCGCTGTCACTCCATCCGAATCACATAACGTCCTAGCAGATCAATCGAGCTAAACCGAATACAGTCTTGAATAATTTACCTGTATTAAATCAATAGACGCTATATTTATCTCTTCATGGGCAAAATACTCCTCCTGTTATTCCCTTTAATATTCTTTTTTACAGGCCGAATATAACCGAACAGAATAAAAAATTCCGTAATTTATAATCTTCTCCCTTTAAACATCCCGCGTCTTGAACCAGCACGTAATTTCAATGGCTCCTTATTACTTGATGTTCAATCAACTGTTTGCAAACTGGAACAAAGTTGATTGGTAATCGCACATGATCAAGGGAAATCAATTAAAATCTTTCAATCTAATCTTTAAAAAAATAACTTTAATTA
The DNA here is from genome assembly GCA_906901655.1 of Sminthurides aquaticus. Lineage (NCBI taxonomy): Eukaryota > Metazoa > Arthropoda > Collembola > Symphypleona > Sminthurididae > Sminthurides > Sminthurides aquaticus. The sequence continues at coordinate 910,143 of CAJQTT010000007.1, forward strand.
TTGCAAGATTTCCAGATTTTTTCAAACCTTTCTTATTTTAGGCAGCTAAAATGAAGCATCTCATTCATGAGCAGAAGAAATTGGTCATGGGGTCAAATCGGCTTCCACACAATCATCTTATCAGCCACACCTCACCCCCCCTTAAAATCTACCAGGTGCAATTCACAGTGCAATTTAATCCATAACACGTGTCAAATCCAATGACAAGAGCGGGTTGATTATGAATCCCTGTTAGCTCCATCACAACCACCCCCCGCAATTCCATCGATTCTAGCCATGTCGCTAACGAAAAGTATGCCACGCCCCTCTTGCATCCTTGCAACAGCCTTTGTTCTCCAGAGTCTAGCATGCTGCAGCCTTGTTTCTGGAGCTACGGAGGTGAGCCGCTGACGCGTCCTTAAACAATCAATTTCATCAACGAGACTCACAACTCACTCTCAGTAAGCATTTAACGTAACATGGAAATTCTAACTTTATCAACAGGACAGCTACTTGGCAGCGGTAGTCGAGTTTGGAGCAGACGAAAACACTTCAGGTTTGTCTCCATTGCAGCGTCTTTCCCAGAACGTAGAACGGTACAGACAGATTATTGCTGATGCTTCAACAGCAGTACGTCAATTCATCACATCCTTTTTTAAAAATTTAATTCATAATGTATTAAATAAATTAAAATTTTAATTTTAGCACCCTTTTTATTTTATAGACTGCTGACATAATCGTTTTCCCGGAATACGGACTCACAACGTTGACTTTCTACAAGAATAGCGATGCTGAGCGTAGAGATCCTCGAGATCTTATAGATCCGCTCCTTCAGATAATCCCAGAAGTTGGTGCTAACCCCTGTGAATTTCCAGGACTTTCTCTAGTAAAACCCTTAATTAAAAATCATTCTCTGCAAAATTTTACAAATTAATTTCCGTCATTTTATGCATTTTTCTCTTGTGCAACTTATTTCAGGTCGTCCACAATCTATCATGCGCAGCAAGGGAAGGAAAAATCTGGGTCGTCCTTGACCTAGCCGAGAAGGTCATGGGCTCAGGAGATGACGAAATCCAATATCGATACAACACTGCTCTTGTTTTCAATCCAAACGGTACCATAGCAGCAAAGTATGTACAGGATTGTTTCAAATTTTTTTCAAATAGTCATTACCATAGCAACATGAACCACATTTTTTTCCAGGTACCACAAAGAGAACCTCTTTGCAGAACCCTGGTTCAACGTTCCAGAGAGGACGGAAGTAGTTTCTTTTCGCACGGATTTCGGAATTGATTTTGGAATTATCATTTGTTTTGATTTACTCTTCGAATCTCCGGCAAAAGAGCTTGTGTCACAGGGACTCAAACATTTCGTCTTCCCCACCGCTTGGATTGACGAGCTTCCGTACCTGACAGGTATAGGCTCCTCCGGCCATTTTCCCTGCTTTATATTCTTCCCGCCAAACTGAAATTTAACTAATTATTAATTTAATCATACAGCACTTCAAGCTCAAACAATGTGGGCCTCTTCATCAAACGTCACGCTTTTGGCATCAGGTTACCATAATCCAGCTTTTGGTAAATTAGGCTCAGGCATATTCCTCCCTTCAGGAGAAGCGGCATCTTACGTTTTCGATCCAACTTCCGGTACTCGAACAATTTACGCCAACGTTCTCAAGGACTTTTCTCCAGGACTGAATTCCAGACTACAACAGGAACAGCCATCTACTGTATTTCAGCAAGAAAAGCAGCCCTTGGAGTTTTACTACAGAGAGAATTTGTCAAACTACACAGGCGTTACGCTAACAGAGGACGCTGAGGTAGCAGACACGTGTGATGGCGGATTCTGCTGCCAAGTCCGCTACGCATTCTCTAAACTGGAGCAACCCCCTTGTCCGCCTCCCACAAACTCATCCTTGGATACGTCGTATCTAGATGCTCAATACAAGCTACTCGTATTTAACCAAACCAGGCACTTCCAAAGCCCCAGCGTCGTCAAAACGATGGCTCTCCAGATCTGCAGCGTTGTACGCTGCCTCAATTCAACAATTCAATCATGCGCTGAAAACGATGCTAGTTCCAAGCTACCTGGATTCTCATTCCTCCAACTACGCGCATCTCCGTTCCAGACCTCTGAACACTCTCGTCCTGGAATAATAACGCTGGATTATAACTTTAAGCCAGCGCCCTCTGGTATGTTTCTCGTGGAAAGAAACGGCGCTGAGGTGACTTTTAGCGCATCTAGTCCTCTTTTACCCACTTTTAATTTACAGACTGTTGCTCTATTTAATCGAAAATATTAAATTTCTTCAAACAACTCTCGGCAAATCGTCCATAATCTTTCACTATCTCCTCAATTGTTTTCCTCTGCATATCTAATCCATCTTAAAATAGCCCTGTGTCACCATCATTAGCAAAATGTAATCATCCTTAGTGATAAACAAAGTCGTAATAATGTTAACTTACATGAATGAGCCCATCAATATCACCGGCTTCAAGTAGAAGGTCTAAGCCTAATTTGTGTTGCGCCAGCTGTCCATACAGATGAGGCGGTACGTAGATATCCACGAATTTAGATTGCTCCTGATTGCCACTAGGCCTTTTCGGGTATTTTCCATCCTCCCCTCGTCGTAAAGTTGAAACCGAATCCCGAACAAGCACTTCCACAAGCTCAACATATCTGTGATCACATGAAAAAACATATACACGTAATGTCATCGTGAACGAACCGCAACAGCTGAAACCTTAAATCTTAAACCTAAGTATTATTTCGAAATTCTTACCGTTTATTGAAAGCTGTACGCTACTTTTCTATTTCACTCCTAAGGTAATTAGCCTCCAACAAAAACTTATAGCCGGAAGGAAGAGACATGAAACAAACTAACACCAACAGTCCACGATCCCCCAAATGTGTCAAAGAAGGACGAAGCGCAATTAGGGATTCGAGATACATCTGTAAATCAGAGCAAAAAATTCAAAATTACATACAAATACAAAATTTTCGCTAAAATCTGTGAGACTACCAATTTTATTTTTATCCATTACCTTATCGTGAATTGCCTCCTCTAATATGTCTAATGCAGTAAGCGAAACAGTCCTGTGCTTATCATTAAGCTGATTAACTAGCAATTCCATTCCCCACTTGCTGAAACCAGGAAGCTTGGCTCGGACTAGTACTCGCAAAAACTGAGTTGCAAACAACCTCGCTCCCTCTACAGTGGAAACAAGGGCTGCATTCAGGATATGCCTAAAAAAAGTTTTGATTAGATTTTCCACTTCTTAAAGTTCATTCAGATACAACCCTCACATATTTCACGCACGTACCTGCAGAATTCGTCCCCGTAATAAAGACTGGAGATGATTAGCTTGACATAGCTTTCATGCTGCATATCTCTAACTAAGTTAAGGAAGCGTTTCAAAATTTCTTGTCTCTCCAAAACCCGGGTTCCTTTGGAAGTTTGAGTAAGTTTCCCAATGAATAGAAAATAGTATTGTGACGAAGTGGTCTCCAACTTGTTTGGACTCAGAAAGCAGACGTAAGGATTCTGAGCGTTTCGCAAAAGCTCCTCTAATTGTGATGATATATCCGATAACAATTCTTCTAAGAATGTAGCACCAATGAAGTTCTAGAAATAATAACAAAGGAAATGAAAGAACTTCACTTTTATAGTGATGCAATCGATGCTATATCCGATTAGCTCTTGTTGATACGTACCTCTGATTCATCGCACAAGAATTGGACTAGGTAACACCCCACTCTGGCAAATAGCTTCGTTTGTTCTTTAGTAAGTTCCATCCTAGCAAAGACGTTATTACTTGGCTTGTAAAAGTCTACAAGACGACGTAAAAATGTTTTCCAAGCAGAATCATCAACTTTCTTCAAAGGCTCCGGAGCCCACTGAAATAATCAAAACAAATGTTACCACCAAGAGCAAAGATTTCCAATTTCGCAGTTCATCACACCACTCCGTACACCGATTAATGTATGCTAATTCTATTACACAACAAAGTATAACAACTTACCCGAATCAAAGTGCTGATTAGTTCCCATTGCCACGAATAAGGATCCTTCGAGTTAACAACCCCACACTCCTTCAGTAACTTTCCCGGACTGGTGTCCATGTCCTTCTTCAGAAGCTGTTATTCGAAAATCAAATGTGTTTTTAGTACAAAAACCATCTAAAGATCTTTCAATTCATACTTCATATCATAAGTTTAACAATTTACCCTTGTCAACTGTACTTGCCCAAGTCGGTCCACGAACTTGTCAGAGTGCTTCGCAGTATATCCAGCAAACTTCAGCTGAGACGTAAGGAAAACAGAGCATGCTGCTGCTGGACGAGATTTTATTCTATGGATGGCTTTTAATATAGTTATAGCTTCTAATGCTCTATGCTGCTTTAGCTGCAGAGTAGCCGATGAAGAGAAGGCTGACGAGCTTGAGACAGTGGTCGAGGAAGTCGAAGGATCAGTCATGGCGTGCCGGATCAGCGTAGGAATGCACTCACTAGGGTCAAAACATTCTACAGGTAGGTATCGATCGACCAGACTCAAAAGTTCTCCCGACAGAACTGATGCTCTCACACTAATGAAAGTGTCACTCGTAACGATGACTTCGACAAGGGCATCAAGTAATCCCCTTTTTGCAAAGCAGTAAACCAACAGAGCCTTGTGGTTTGCAGTTATATTAGGTCCACGAATAAGGATCCCTCGAGTTAACAACCCCACAATCCTTCAGTAACTTCCCGGACTAGTGTTCATATCCTTCTTCAGAGGCTGTTATATTTAATTACAAAAAAATCGAATGTGCTTATCAGTACAAAAACCATAACCTCATGTTCTTTTCCGACCTGTGGACTTAAATATTGTCAACTAGTGTTACCTTTAAATTATTACAAGTAAATACGGAATTGGGCTCTTCAACGGTCCAAACCGCTTGAACGTGCGACGATTCTGAGCCGAGTTATTAATTAAATTAATTAATTAATTTACTTGGAATGGGTGCGGGGATTTCAGCCAGTACTCTCCTGACCGCGGATCTACACTTTTGGCACATATATAAAGGGCGCGCTCCTCCTCCCTAGCCATTCAGTGTTCGCTCTTCCTCGTGGTCGGACCTCTACAGTATTGCCCCTCCCTGGTGGTCCCCTCAGTGCTCCTCTCAAGTGCTCCCCTCAGTGCTCCTCTCAGTGCTCCCCTCAGTGCTCCTCTCAGTGCTCCTCTCAGTGCTCCCCTTAGTGCTCCTCTCAGTGCTCCTCTCAGTGCTCCCCTTAGTGCTCCTCTCAGTGCTCCTCTCAGTGCTCCTCAGTGAGATTGGTTGAAGCCATATCAAGAGATCTGTCTTCTCAGTTGCTGAAGATCCTCGGAACTCGAAGGTTAGTCTTTATGGATGTGATCAATAAAGTTTGATCGAAGCTTAGGTTCTTATAAAATTAAATCCTATTTGATGGTTTCAGACTCATGGTTGTGCCATTCGATGAGTTTGAGCGTGTGATGACATCCAGTTTCGAGATTTTCAACACATGGGATGAAGAATTCGAAAAGTTGCAAGCACTGTTACGGTAAGTTTGTTGGTTTGTTTTCAGTTTTACACCAGCATGTATATACGACAGGATGATAACATTTACATTTATTGATAAACCATGATGGTACGTCTACAGATCTGATCAACGTATAGGAAGCAGTATGGTTAAAGCAGTATCTATGACAGCTTAATAAATCGGTTTCATTTTCAAAATAGAGACATCATGAAGAAGAAGCGAGATGAGATGAAAATGATCTGGAGAGTAAGCCCAGCCCACAAGAAGTTGCAGAGCCGGATGGAGCATATTCGCAAATTCCGAAGGCAGCATGAGCAGCTGAGATCTGTAATCGAACGAGTCTTAAGACCAGATCAGCAAACCATGGTTGAGGGCAATGCAAATGAGGTAAGTGAAATAAGCTTGCTCTTATCAAGCTGTACTATCTTGGCTGTAGGTAATTTTCATAGTTCATTTTCTTGACCTGTAGGATGTATCAAATGCCTATGCCTTGGTTGAAGAAGTTGAAGTGCTTGAAATTACCAAAGAGGGTCAGGAGGTTTGGATGCAGCTGTTAGGCGATACAACGAGAGGGTTGACACTGTCGAAGCACAAATTACTGCAGCCCTGCGTGAGCAACTTGCCACAGCAAAATCAGCGAACGAAATGTTCCGCATTTTCGCTAGGTTCAACGCCTTGTTTGTACGCCCTCAAATCCGTGGAGCTATTAGGGAATATCAGACTCAGCTGATTCAAAGAGTGAAAGATGATATTGAAACTCTGCATGAAAAGTTCAAGGTAAGTGCTTCAGAGTGCACTATGTATTTCAATCCCTGACAGTACTATAATTTGAAATTGAGCAAAGGCAATTTTATTGCAGAAATTGCTAGCTGGTCAAGCTATTGCTACGTCTCATCCAAGGATTCAAAGTTCTAGATACCAGGTAAAACCAAGTACATGTATTACCCTCCGTTGAGCGTCGAAGCGTGAACGTGCGAGATGCGACTCCAGTTTCAGTGAGTGATGCAGATTCCAATGTAAGTTTTGTTTGAATAATAGGTTGGTCTTGAGAAAGGACAAGCTACCACTTACAAAGATCTTCTGGCAAAACTACCCGCTGGAGATGGAACTTTGGTGGCCGCATACAAAGCTGTTGAAGCTAAAATGACGGAAGTTACTAACTATGTCAATGAATGGTTGTGTTACCAATCGTTGTGGGATCTTCAACCAGACCAGCTTTATGGACGACTTGGAGAAGATATTCATTTATGGTTGAAATGCCTCACCGACATCAAGTAAGTACAGGCTATAGTGTTATTATCTACCGAAAGTTTGCAAACATCGAAGCTAATGATCGTAATCCTGAATCTCACAAATTTCAGACAAACGCGCAGTACTTTCGATACAGCGGAGGTCAAGCGTTCCTTTGGGCCTGTCGTTATCGAGTACGGAAAAGTACAATCAAAAGTATCGTTGAAGTACGATTCTTGGCATAAAGACGCTTTGGCCAAATTCGCAGCCTTACTTAAATCACAGATGACTGCTGTCCATTCCGACGTTGCACGGGTAAATGAGCTTTTTATGGTTTTCGTAGTATTTGTTATACAAAGTGATGAAAATCTCGGAATAGCCTGACTTCTGTGATCGTTGTCTGTCTACAGACGCTGATTTTCTTGATCGATTCAATCTCTAACTTAACTGGTGTCAAGGAAGCATTTGATGAAGATTTTATTTCTTTGTTGTCATTTTCAGTCACGCACGGATCTGGAACAACAGCGTATCGAGACTTCGTCTACGTCTGAAGCTGTTGGACTTATAACCTACGTTCAAACTTTAAAGAAGAAAATGTTTGAATGGGAAGAACGTGTTGGGGTGTACAAAGAAGGTCAACGAATTCTGGAAAGACAGAGGTTTCAGCTACCCAACTCCTGGTTGCATATCGACAGTGTGGAGGGTGAATGGAGCTCATTCTCGGAAATACTGAAGCGCAAAGATTCTTCGATTCAGATTCAAGTCGCTAGTTTGCAAGCAAAGATCATGAGCGAAGATAAGGCCGTCGAAGGGCGCACGATGACGTTCTTGGGTGACTGGGAAAAGGAAAAGCCCGTCAAGGAAGATTTGAAGCCTTCAGAAGCTTTGAAACAGCTTCTCCTGTTCGCGAACCGATACACGAAGCTGAAGGATGAACGAAGCAACGTCCTACGTGCTAAGGAAGCCTTAGAAATTTCAGGTAATTATTTTTACTCCCGTCAATATTACCTCTACCTATTTGTATATGGGGCTAATGCCTGTTTTTGTATTTTTGTCTCAGGTATTGGTAGTGAGACCACAGATCGTTTCAGCATTGCCTTGGAAGAACTGCAAGACTTGAAGGGGGTGTGGAGTGAATTGTCCAAGATTTGGGAACAGATTGATGAGCTGAAAGAGAAGCCTTGGCTGAGCATTCAGCCCAGGAAAATTCGTAAGCAAATCGATGGCCTTCTGTCACAACTTAAGGAGCTGCCAGCCAAGCTACGCCAGTACGCATCTTATGAGCATGTTAAACGACTTCTTCAAAGCTTTGCTAAAGTAAGTCAATTTTAAATTTGGAACATATACACGCTAGTTATTTCCATGATGACATTCCTACTGCATAACTATCTTGATGATTAAATATCGTCTACAGATTTGATATTGCAGACTATGATGACGATGGCCTTGGGATTTAAGCAAATTTTATTGTGTATTTTTGTCTCTTGCAGGTGAATCAGTTAATTATCGAATTGAAATCAGAAGCTCTAAAGGAACGTCATTGGAAGAGCTTGATGAAATCTCTTCGAGTAAATTGGGTATTATCCGATTTAACTCTCGGTCAAGTTTGGGACATCGATTTGCTCAAGAATGAAAAGATCTTAAGAGATGTGATCATTGTGGCACAAGGAGAGATGGCTTTAGAAGAGTTCTTGAAGCAGGTACGCGAAAGCTGGCAGACCTACGAGTTGGAGCTCGTGAATTACCAAAATAAGTGCAAACTCATCAAGGGATGGGATGACCTTTTCAACAAGTTGCGGGAACACATCAATTCGGTTGCTGCTATGAAATTATCCCCGTACTACAAGGTTTTCGAAGAGGAAGCTAACGCTTGGGATGACAAGCTTAACCGAATTTTAGCTCTCTTTGACGTCTGGATCGATGTACAGAGAAGATGGGTGTACTTGGAAGGAATATTTCTGTCCAGCCAAGACATAAAAGCTTTGTTGCCGATGGAGACATCAAGGTTCCAGAGTATCAGCACCGAGTTTTTGGGACTGATGAAGCGGGTTAGCAAGAGCCCTAAAATCTTGGATGTACTGAACATTCAAGGTGTGCAGAGATCGTTGGAGCGTCTAGCGGATCTGTTAGGAAAAATTCAGAAAGCACTAGGAGAATATTTGGAGAGGGAGAGATCTTCGTTCCCCCATTTCTATTTCGTCGGAGATGAAGATCTGCTTGAAATTATCGGAAATAGCAAAAAGATTGCTCGTTTGCAGAAACATTTCAAGAAAATGTTCGCTGGAGTTTCTGCTGTTATCCTAAGTGAAGACCAGACGACGATTAAAGGAATAGCGTCTAGAGAAGGGGAAGAAGTTTCTTTCATCAATCCAGTTGTAGTAACTGACCAAAAGGTAAACGAGTGGCTTTCCGCTGTTGAAAGAGAAATGAGGACATCTCTTGCGACGCAGTTGGCAAATGCAGTTAATGAAGTCGCCCAGTTTAACGAACGGATCGACCAGAGATTGTTTATGGAATGGTAAGTGAAATCCAGCTGTCAATTTGATCCATTGCAACAAGAGTGACTTTACTTAACTAACTTCTATTCCGATGATTGCAGGGTTGATCGCTTTCCAGCGCAAATAATTAACTTGGCGGCTCAAATATGGTGGTGTGATGGAGTGGAAGTAGCTATAGGTAATAAGGATAAGTTGGATGCAGTTGTGAAGCGGGTGGAGAATACCTTGAACGTTTTAGCTGACTCCGTGTTACACGAACAGCCCCCGCTCAGAAGAAAGAAACTGGAACATTTGGTGAGTATTTCATTTATTTTCAAAGTAGTATTATTAATGGAAATTATATTTCATGTTCTCCCTTGGAATACCCTTACTTACGCGTTGTTTTCTTTTCAGATAAACAAATTCGTCCACAAGCGAACAGTACTCTCCTGCACAAATGGATCAGTTAAAGGAGCACATCCGAGCTATTTGCACCGAAGAATATCTGGTCTGTGGAGAGAACGCTTGGATGGAGAAGGTAAGTATCGCATATCAAAATAACTTGGTAATGTATGGTTTCCTTGAACTTAGTTGCTTGACCTAAACTGTCACTTAAACACCCTTGCTTCTTATTTAGTGATTGTTTATTTTCTACGGAGCCTAAATGTCTGGGCAGGAGTACATTCTCATTACAATGGAATATGCTCCAATCCATTTCAGGCGATAAAAAATCCATAGATTAAATTGCGTTACCTGTACTTTTGCAGGTCGCGTTTCATGCCTATGGTACACTATTAGTGTGATCACGCGTTTATCGCTTCGATTACGCTATGTTAGCTTATTTAAAGTGTTTTTGCGTTTCGGTTCTGGACTGTACTAGCTATTTAACTTATACCACTCTTTATTGAACGTCTTGTCCTAGATTTAAAGTTCCATAATGTCTCAGTGTATTTAATGGCAATTTTTCCTTGTAATTATTCATGCTTACGAAGGGATATCATGGAAAATCTTGGATAGAGAAAGTAAGTTGTTGGCTGAATGAAAGGGCTCTATGCAGGAGTACCGGTGTGGGTTTTTATTAATGCTGTAAAAATATCAGTTATCCGTGGGATTCGTTCACAATCTTAGATTTCAATGTTTTAGTTACGATGTTGCTGCAGCCATACCTTTAGCTCCGATACATAAACACTACTGTAGTGACCGTGAAACCTAGTTAAGACAGTGAGAAGACGCAAGACGCAGACGGCGCGTTACTTTAACTAATGTTAACTCTCTTTACAGGTTCTACAACTTTATCAAATTCAAGCTCTGAGTCATGGCGTCATGCTTGTGGGAAGTTCCGGTTCCGGTAAATCAACGGCGTGGAAAGTTCTTCTGCGAGCCCTGGAGCGTCACGAAGGTATCGAAGGAGTTTCCCACGTTATTGATCCCGAAGCACTGTCAAAGGAGGCCTTGTACGGATTCATGGATCCTAATACGAGAGAATGGACGGATGGTCTGTTCACTCACATTTTGAGGTATTTTTTCCTGTGTTTGAATATTACCGAATTTCAGTATAGCCGGTTGAAATCACGAGAACGACAGACGAAATCATAATGAGAATGTTTTCCTTCCGCCTTACAGGAGAATTATTGACAATGTTCGAGGAGAAAGAGGAAAGCGTCAGTGGATCGTTTTTGACGGTGATGTGGATCCCGAATGGGTTGAGAATCTTAACTCGGTACTGGATGACAACAAGCTTTTGACTCTACCAAACGGAGAGCGCTTGGCTTTACCGCCAAATGTTCGATTAGTCTTCGAAGTGCAAGATCTGAAGCACGCGACCATGGCCACAGTTTCTCGTTGTGGAATGGTGTGGTTTTCACACGACGTCCTGTCAACGGAAATGCTATTCCATAATTTCCTAACAAGATTGCAGAACATTTCGTTGGACGATGGAGAAGAAAACGATCAATTCGCTCGTCCTTCAGAGAAACCAGCAGGAGATGAAGTGTCTCCGGCTCTTCGGGTAAGTTTTGCACTTTTTAAGAGTTTTAATGGCTTAGAATATTAAGAGCCTGAATGTCTGGGCAGGAGTACACTCATTATACCCTTGAGTAGATCTCTAATCCATTGAGGCGAAAAAAAATCCCTAGTTAAAATTGTGTTGCTTGTTTCTTCTGCAACTACTCCAGAATTGCTTCTGAAAACTTTTGACCATTATTGCGAGTACCGGAAAACACCTAATGGAGTCGTCCTTGCTCCTATACAGGTAAAGTACCTTTTTCACATCCTTGATTAGTAGCCAATATAAAATGATGACTAACATGGGTGTAACCTTGAATGGTCACAAAGACCTATCTGTGAGTTCTTTTTCGTCATCTGATTTCAGTACTAGAACTATTTATAAATTAAGGAAGATCCCGTTTTAGATATTTGCTAGAATTTTGTGTTTACTCGTTTTCAGCTTGGAAAGTGGCTAATTCTTTTCTGTGATGAGATCAATTTACCTGATATGGACAAGCATGGAACACAACGTGTGATTTCCTTCCTTCGACAGCTTGTTGAGCATAAATTCTTTTATCGTACATCCGATCATTCTTTGGTGCGCCTCGAACGCATCCAGTTCGTCGGGGCCTGTAACCCGCCCACGGATCCTGGTCGCAAACCACTATCTCACCGATTCTTGCGACATGTACCAGTCGTAAGCTTAAATTATCAATTTATATTAATTTTTATTGTATGTAATTTAGGTATCGCCAAAATCTACTTAACACCTGGTGTGAGCATCTTGGTAAAGCCGGCATTAATTATCGTCAGGATCTTGCGCTTTGTGAGTATCTCAGTCAAATAGATGAGCGTCTCCGGTGGAAAGACAACTCATTACCTGACGATGACCTCTGCACTGAGAATGCGATTTCTTTGAAGAGATTCAATAGGTACCCATTGATTATCGATCCTTCCGGACAAGCCACGGAGTTCTTGATGAAAGAATATTCTGATAGAAAACTCACGAAAACCTCATTTTTGGACGGCTCCTTTAGTAAGTTTCTATAAGATATTTTCTTTTGTATGCGCTCAAATTAGACTGCAAATTCGGAGAATGAGTTATTAACTTGATTTTGTGCCTTAGGAAAAAATCTTGAGTCTGCTTTACGTTTTGGTAATCCGCTGTTGGTGCAAGACGTTGAAAGCTACGACCCTATTTTGAACCCTGTTTTGAATCGCGAAGTACGAAGGACGGGTGGTCGAGTGTTAATTTCCCTTGGAGAGCAAGACATTGATCTGTCACCTTCATTCGTAATTTTCTTGTCGACAAGAGATCCAACTGTCGAATTTCCGCCTGACGTTTGCTCCAGAGTTACCTTCGTTAATTTCACCGTCACAAGAGCCCCATTGCAGAGCCAGTGCTTGAACCAAGTATTGCGAGCGGAACGTCCGGATATCGACAAGAAGCGCTCTGATCTACTTAAACTTCAAGGTAAACCTTAAGATGAAACACATTACTTTTTGGTTTATGTTTTTGCTTATGTGTTAGGTGTAAAACTCATGACAAAGCTTGCGTTTTCAGGGGAATTTCAAGTCCGACTAAGGCATCTGGAGAAATCCCTCCTTGGTGCTTTGAATGAAGCAAAGGGAAAGATTCTTGACGATGACAGCGTCATCACAACATTGGAAAATCTTAAGTTGGAGGCTGCTGACATTTCCCGGAAAGTTGAAGAAACCGATAAGGTGATCAGTGAAATCGATTCGGTGTCACAACAGTACATGCGCTTGCTCAAGCATGTTCCTCGATTTATTTCACGCTCGAAAACTTGCACCAGATGCATTTCCTGTACCAGTACTCGCTCCAGTTTTTCTTGGATATGTTCAACTCCGTCCTGAACGGCAATCCAAATTTGAACACAGTGAAGGACCACTCAGCTCGCCTGGATATCATCACCAAGGATCTGTTCAAGGTAAATAATCTACATCTTTCAGTAATGTATTAGACGGTTATTCGTCCTATTCTGTAATTATGATTACCTTTTCCTCAAATGAAAAGAATGATTCAAACCGATTTTGTGCGCTATAATATACGTGCTAATATAATTTTGATTCAGTAAGTCTAATAGCATGCGGCAACCGGAGGATTTAAATCGCGTAATTCGTTTTTCTAGGTTTGCTCTGATCGAGTTACGTGGGGCATGGTAGACATACCATCAGCCATTCTCGTTTTCGTTGCCATTGATTTTCTCAAAGAGGGGGAACTACTTCCTTTGACGGGTCTACCGGTGTGCTCCGGTACCGATGAAGCTTCAGCAGGCAGAAACCCGTAGGTCTCAACAGAATTAGGTAGGTCCACCCCTTCCCTCCCCTGCCCCCTACCCTCCTCATTCCCCGTGGAGAGAGGCGCAAAGTCCCACTAGGGATATATTGCGTTCTCTCTTCCACCCCTTCCCTCCCCTGCCCCCTACCCTCCTCATTCCCCGTGGAGAGAGGCGCAAAGTCCCACTAGGGATATATTGCGTTCTCTCTTCCACCCCTTCCCTCCCCTGCCCCCTACCCTCCTCATTCCCCGTGGAGAGAGGCGCAAAGTCCCACTAGGGATATATTGCGTTCTCTCTTCCACCCCTTCCCCCCCCCCCCCTGCCCCCTATCCTAATTATGCCTTGAGCATTTAATTATGCCTTGAGCATTTAATTATGCCTTGAGCATTTAATTATGCCTTGAGCATTTAATTATGCCTTGAGCATTTAATTATGCCTTGAGCTTTTAATTATGCCTTGAGCTTTTAATTATGCCTTGCGCATTTAATTATGCCTTGAGCATTTAATTATGCCTTGAGCATTTAATTATGCCTTGAGCATTTAATTATGCCTTGAGCATTTAATTATGCCTTGAGCATTTAATTATGCCTTGAGCATTTAATTATGCCTTGAGCATTTAATTATGCCTTGAGCATTTAATTATGCCTTGAGCATTTAATTATGCCTTGAGCATTTAATTATGCCTTGCGCATTTAATAACTGGCGAGAAATGACATTTTATACTAGGAACGCAGGTTATGAGTGAGAATGGCAGGGAGTTCGCCAGGAGAAAGATAGAAAGCGTTAGTCTAGGTCTACTGGTGTTGCTCCAGTACTGATGATGGCTATAGCAGGCCGAAACTTGGAACGTTTCTCTTACTTACTCATGCCTACAGGTCTGCCGGTAATGCTCCGGTACTGATGAAGCTTTAGCAAGCAGAAACCGTAGGTATTAGGTTACAAAATTTGATTAGGAATCAAATTTAGGGTTATTTCTTAGCTGCTTTCTGGTCTTGCGCATTTAATTATGCCTTGAGCATTTAATTATGCCTTGAGCATTTAATTATGCCTTGAGCATTTAATTATGCCTTGAGCATTTAATTATGCCTTGAGCATTTAATTATGCCTTGAGCATTTAATTATGCCTTGAGCATTTAATTATGCCTTGAGCATTTAATTATGCCTTGAGCATTTAATTATGCCTTGAGCATTTAATTATGCCTTGAGCATTTAATTATGCCTTGAGCATTTAATTATGCCTTGAGCATTTAATTATGCCTTGAGCATTTAATTATGCCTTGAGCATTTAATTATGCCTTGAGCATTTAATTATGCCTTGAGCATTTAATTATGCCTTGAGCATTTAATTATGCCTTGAGCTTTTAATTATGCCTTGCGCATTTAATTATGCCTTGAGCATTTAATTATGCCTTGAGCATTTCATTATGCCTTGAGCATTTAATTATGCCTTGAGCATTTAATTATGCCTTGAGCATTTAATTATGCCTTGAGCATTTAATTATGCCTTGAGCATTTAATTATGCCTTGAGCATTTAATTATGCCTTGAGCATTTAATTATGCCTTGAGCATTTAATTATGCCTTGCGCATTTAATAACTGGCGAGAAATGACATTTTATACTAGGAACGCAGGTTATGAGTGAGAATGGCAGGGAGTTCGCCAGGAGAAAGATAGAAAGCGTTAGTCTAGGTCTACTGGTGTTGCTCCAGTACTGATGATGGCTATAGCAGGCCGAAACTTGGAACGTTTCTCTTACTTACTCATGCCTACAGGTCTGCCGGTAATGCTCCGGTACTGATGAAGCTTTAGCAAGCAGAAACCGTAGGTATTAGGTTACAAAATTTGATTAGGAATCAAATTTAGGGTTATTTCTTAGCTGCTTTCTGGTCTTGCGCATTTAATTATGCCTTGAGCATTTAATTATGCCTTGAGCATTTAATTATGCCTTGAGCATTTAATTATGCCTTGAGCATTTAATTATGCCTTGAGCATTTAATTATGCCTTGAGCATTTAATTATGCCTTGAGCTTTTAATTATGCCTTGCGCATTTAATTATGCCTTGAGCATTTAATTATGCCTTGAGCATTTCATTATGCCTTGAGCATTTAATTATGCCTTGAGCATTTAATTATGCCTTGAGCATTTAATTATGCCTTGAGCATTTAATTATGCCTTGAGCATTTAATTATGCCTTGAGCATTTAATTATGCCTTGAGCATTTAATTATGCCTTGAGCATTTAATTATGCCTTGAGCATTTAATTATGCCTTGCGCATTTAATAACTGGCGAGAAATGACATTTTATACTAGGAACGCAGGTTATGAGTGAGAATGGCAGGGAGTTCGCCAGGAGAAAGATAGAAAGCGTTAGTCTAGGTCTACTGGTGTTGCTCCAGTACTGATGATGGCTATAGCAGGCCGAAACTTGGAACGTTTCTCTTACTTACTCATGCCTACAGGTCTGCCGGTAATGCTCCGGTACTGATGAAGCTTTAGCAAGCAGAAACCGTAGGTATTAGGTTACAAAATTTGATTAGGAATCAAATTTAGGGTTATTTCTTAGCTGCTTTCTGGTCTTGCGCATTTAATTATGCCTTGAGCATTTAATTATGCCTTGAGCATTTAATTATGCCTTGAGCATTTAATTATGCCTTGAGCATTTAATTATGCCTTGAGCATTTAATTATGCCTTGAGCATTTAATTATGCCTTGAGCATTTAATTATGCCTTGAGCATTTAATTATGCCTTGAGCATTTAATTATGCCTTGAGCATTTAATTATGCCTTGAGCATTTAATTATGCCTTGAGCATTTAATTATGCCTTGAGCATTTAATTATGCCTTGAGCATTTAATTATGCCTTGAGCATTTAATTATGCCTTGAGCATTTAATTATGCCTTGAGCTTTTAATTATGCCTTGAGCATTTAATTATGCCTTGAGCATTTCATTATGCCTTGAGCATTTAATTATGCCTTGAGCATTTAATTATGCCTTGAGCATTTAATTATGCCTTGAGCATTTAATTATGCCTTGAGCATTTAATTATGCCTTGAGCATTTAATTATGCCTTGAGCATTTAATTATGCCTTGCGCATTTAATAACTGGCGAGAAATGACATTTTATACTAGGAACGCAGGTTATGAGTGAGAATGGCAGGGAGTTCGCCAGGAGAAAGATAGAAAGCGTTAGTCTAGGTCTACTGGTGTTGCTCCAGTACTGATGATGGCTATAGCAGGCCGAAACTTGGAACGTTTCTCTTACTTACTCATGCCTACAGGTCTGCCGGTAATGCTCCGGTACTGATGAAGCTTTAGCAAGCAGAAACCGTAGGTATTAGGTTACAAAATTTGATTAGGAATCAAATTTAGGGTTATTTCTTAGCTGCTTTCTGGTCTATGCCTTGAGCATTTAATTATGCCTTGAGCATTTAATTATGCCTTGAGCATTTAATTATGCCTTGAGCATTTAATTATGCCTTGAGCATTTAATTATGCCTTGAGCATTTAATTATGCCTTGAGCATTTAATTATGCCTTGAGCATTTAATTATGCCTTGAGCATTTAATTATGCCTTGAGCATTTAATTATGCCTTGAGCATTTAATTATGCCTTGAGCATTTAATTATGCCTTGAGCATTTAATTATGCCTTGAGCATTTAATTATGCCTTGAGCATTTAATTATGCCTTGAGCATTTAATTATGCCTTGAGCATTTAATTATGCCTTGAGCATTTAATTATGCCTTGAGCATTTAATTATGCCTTGAGCATTTAATTATGCCTTGAGCATTTAATTATGCCTTGAGCATTTAATTATGCCTTGCGCATTTAATAACTGGCGAGAAATGACATTTTATACTAGGAACGCAGGTTATGAGTGAGAATGGCAGGGAGTTCGCCAGGAGAAAGATAGAAAGCGTTAGTCTAGGTCTACTGGTGTTGCTCCAGTACTGATGATGGCTATAGCAGGCCGAAACTTGGAACGTTTCTCTTACTTACTCATGCCTACAGGTCTGCCGGTAATGCTCCGGTACTGATGAAGCTTTAGCAAGCAGAAACCGTAGGTATTAGGTTACAAAATTTGATTAGGAATCAAATTTAGGGTTATTTCTTAGCTGCTTTCTGGTCTTGCGCATTTAATTATGCCTTGAGCATTTAATTATGCCTTGAGAGCATTTAATTATGCCTTGAGCATTTAATTATGCCTTGAGCATTTAATTATGCCTTGAGCATTTAATTATGCCTTGAGCATTTAATTATGCCTTGAGCATTTAATTATGCCTTGAGCATTTAATTATGCCTTGAGCATTTAATTATGCCTTGAGCATTTAATTATGCCTTGAGCATTTAATTATGCCTTGAGCATTTAATTATGCCTTGAGCATTTAATTATGCCTTGAGCATTTAATTATGCCTTGAGCATTTAATTATGCCTTGAGCATTTAATTATGCCTTGAGCATTTAATTATGCCTTGAGCATTTAATTATGCCTTGAGCATTTAATTATGCCTTGAGCATTTAATTATGCCTTGAGCATTTAATTATGCCTTGAGCATTTAATTATGCCTTGAGCATTTAATTATGCCTTGAGCATTTAATTATGCCTTGAGCATTTAATTATGCCTTGAGCATTTAATTATGCCTTGAGCATTTAATTATGCCTTGAGCATTTAATTATGCCTTGAGCATTTAATTATGCCTTGAGCATTTAATTATGCCTTGCGCATTTAATAACTGGCGAGAAATGACATTTTATACTAGGAACGCAGGTTATGAGTGAGAATGGCAGGGAGTTCGCCAGGAGAAAGATAGAAAGCGTTAGTCTAGGTCTACTGGTGTTGCTCCAGTACTGATGATGGCTATAGCAGGCCGAAACTTGGAACGTTTCTCTTACTTACTCATGCCTACAGGTCTGCCGGTAATGCTCCGGTACTGATGAAGCTTTAGCAAGCAGAAACCGTAGGTATTAGGTTACAAAATTTGATTAGGAATCAAATTTAGGGTTATTTCTTAGCTGCTTTCTGGTCTTGCGCATTTAATTATGCCTTGAGCATTTAATTATGCCTTGAGCATTTAATTATGCCTTGAGCATTTAATTATGCCTTGAGCATTTAATTATGCCTTGAGCAAATTTAGGGTTATTTCTTAGCTGCTTTCTGGTCTTGAGCATTTAATTATGCCTTGAGCATTTAATTATGCCTTGAGCATTTAATTATGCCTTGAGCATTTAATTATGCCTTGAGCATTTAATTATGCCTTGAGCATTTAATTATGCCTTGAGCATTTAATTATGCCTTGAGCATTTAATTATGCCTTGAGCATTTAATTATGCCTTGAGCATTTAATTATGCCTTGAGCATTTAATTATGCCTTGAGCATTTAATTATGCCTTGAGCATTTAATTATGCCTTGAGCATTTAATTATGCCTTGAGCATTTAATTATGCCTTGAGCATTTAATTATGCCTTGAGCATTTAATTATGCCTTGAGCATTTAATTATGCCTTGAGCATTTAATTATGCCTTGAGCATTTAATTATGCCTTGAGCATTTAATTATGCCTTGAGCATTTAATTATGCCTTGCGCATTTAATAACTGGCGAGAAATGACATTTTATACTAGGAACGCAGGTTATGAGTGAGAATGGCAGGGAGTTCGCCAGGAGAAAGATAGAAAGCGTTAGTCTAGGTCTACTGGTGTTGCTCCAGTACTGATGATGGCTATAGCAGGCCGAAACTTGGAACGTTTCTCTTACTTACTCATGCCTACAGGTCTGCCGGTAATGCTCCGGTACTGATGAAGCTTTAGCAAGCAGAAACCGTAGGTATTAGGTTACAAAATTTGATTAGGAATCAAATTTAGGGTTATTTCTTAGCTGCTTCCTGGTCTTGCGCATTTAATTATGCCTTGAGCATTTAATTATGCCTTGAGCATTTAATTATGCCTTGAGCATTTAATTATGCCTTGAGCATTTAATTATGCCTTGAGCATTTAATTATGCCTTGAGCATTTAATTATGCCTTGAGCATTTAATTATGCCTTGAGCATTTAATTATGCCTTGAGCATTTAATTATGCCTTGAGCATTTAATTATGCCTTGAGCATTTAATTATGCCTTGAGCATTTAATTATGCCTTGAGCATTTAATTATGCCTTGAGCATTTAATTATGCCTTGAGCATTTAATTATGCCTTGAGCATTTAATTATGCCTTGAGCATTTAATTATGCCTTGAGCATTTAATTATGCCTTGAGCATTTAATTATGCCTTGAGCATTTAATTATGCCTTGAGCATTTAATTATGCCTTGAGCATTTAATTATGCCTTGAGCATTTAATTATGCCTTGAGCATTTAATTATGCCTTGAGCATTTAATTATGCCTTGAGCATTTAATTATGCCTTGAGCATTTAATTATGCCTTGAGCATTTAATTATGCCTTGAGCATTTAATTATGCCTTGAGCATTTAATTATGCCTTGAGCATTTAATTATGCCTTGAGCATTTAATTATGCCTTGAGCATTTAATTATGCCTTGAGCATTTAATTATGCCTTGAGCATTTAATTATGCCTTGAGCATTTAATTATGCCTTGCGCATTTAATAACTGGCGAGAAATGACATTTTATACTAGGAACGCAGGTTATGAGTGAGAATGGCAGGGAGTTCGCCAGGAGAAAGATAGAAAGCGTTAGTCTAGGTCTACTGGTGTTGCTCCAGTACTGATGATGGCTATAGCAGGCCGAAACTTGGAACGTTTCTCTTACTTACTCATGCCTACAGGTCTGCCGGTAATGCTCCGGTACTGATGAAGCTTTAGCAAGCAGAAACCGTAGGTATTAGGTTACAAAATTTGATTAGGAATCAAATTTAGGGTTATTTCTTAGCTGCTTTCTGGTCTTGCGCATTTAATTATGCCTTGAGCATTTAATTATGCCTTGAGCATTTAATTATGCCTTGAGCATTTAATTATGCCTTGAGCATTTAATTATGCCTTGAGCATTTAATTATGCCTTGAGCATTTAATTATGCCTTGAGCATTTAATTATGCCTTGAGCATTTAATTATGCCTTGAGCATTTAATTATGGCTTGAGCATTTAATTATGCCTTGCGCATTTAATTATGCCTTGAGCATTTAATTATGCCTTGAGCATTTAATTATGCCTTGCGCATTTAATTATGCCTTGAGCATTTAATTATGCCTTGAGCATTTAATTATGCCTTGAGCATTTAATTATGCCTTGAGCATTTAATTATGCCTTGAGCATTTAATTATGCCTTGAGCATTTAATTATGCCTTGAGCATTTAATTATGCCTTGAGCATTTAATTATGCCTTGAGCTTGAGCATTTAATTATGCCTTGCCTTGAGCATTTAATTATGCCTTGAGCATTTGAGCATTTAATTATGCCTTGAGCATTTAATTATGCCTTGAGCATTTAATTATGCCTTGAGCATTTAATTATGCCTTGAGCATTTAATTATGCCTTGAGCATTTAATTATGCCTTGAGCATTTAATTATGCCTTGAGCATTTAATTATGCCTTGAGCATTTAATTATGCCTTGAGCATTTAATTATGCCTTGAGCATTTAATTATGCCTTGAGCATTTAATTATGCCTTGCGCATTTAATAACTGGCGAGAAATGACATTTTATACTAGGAACGCAGGTTATGAGTGAGAATGGCAGGGAGTTCGCCAGGAGAAAGATAGAAAGCGTTAGTCTAGGTCTACTGGTGTTGCTCCAGTACTGATGATGGCTATAGCAGGCCGAAACTTGGAACGTTTCTCTTACTTACTCATGCCTACAGGTCTGCCGGTAATGCTCCGGTACTGATGAAGCTTTAGCAAGCAGAAACCGTAGGTATTAGGTTACAAAATTTGATTAGGAATCAAATTTAGGGTTATTTCTTAGCTGCTTTCTGGTCTTGCGCATTTAATTATGCCTTGAGCATTTAATTATGCCTTGAGCATTTAATTATGCCTTGAGCATTTAATTATGCCTTGAGCATTTAATTATGCCTTGAGCATTTAATTATGCCTTGAGCATTTAATTATGCCTTGAGCATTTAATTATGCCTTGAGCATTTAATTATGCCTTGAGCATTTAATTATGCCTTGAGCATTTAATTATGCCTTGAGCATTTAATTATGCCTTGAGCATTTAATTATGCCTTGAGCATTTAATTATGCCTTGAGCATTTAATTATGCCTTGAGCATTTAATTATGCCTTGAGCATTTAATTATGCCTTGCGCATTTAATAACTGGCGAGAAATGACATTTTATACTAGGAACGCAGGTTATGAGTGAGAATGGCAGGGAGTTCGCCAGGAGAAAGATAGAAAGCGTTAGTCTAGGTCTACTGGTGTTGCTCCAGTACTGATGATGGCTATAGCAGGCCGAAACTTGGAACGTTTCTCTTACTTACTCATGCCTACAGGTCTGCCGGTAATGCTCCGGTACTGATGAAGCTTTAGCAAGCAGAAACCGTAGGTATTAGGTTACAAAATTTGATTAGGAATCAAATTTAGGGTTATTTCTTAGCTGCTTTCTGGTCTTGCGCATTTAATTATGCCTTGAGCATTTAATTATGCCTTGAGCATTTAATTATGCCTTGAGCATTTAATTATGCCTTGAGCATTTAATTATGCCTTGAGCATTTAATTATGCCTTGAGCATTTAATTATGCCTTGAGCATTTAATTATGCCTTGAGCATTTAATTATGCCTTGAGCATTTAATTATGCCTTGAGCATTTAATTATGCCTTGAGCATTTAATTATGCCTTGAGCATTTAATTATGCCTTGAGCATTTAATTATGCCTTGAGCATTTAATTATGCTTGAGCATTTAATTATGCCTTGAGCATTTAATTATGCCTTGAGCATTTAATTATGCCTTGAGCATTTAATTATGCCTTGAGCATTTAATTATGCCTTGAGCATTTAATTATGCCTTGAGCATTTAATTATGCCTTGAGCATTTAATTATGCCTTGAGCATTTAATTATGCCTTGAGCATTTAATTATGCCTTGAGCATTTAATTATGCCTTGAGCATTTAATTATGCCTTGAGCATTTAATTATGCCTTGAGCATTTAATTATGCCTTGAGCATTTAATTATGCCTTGAGCATTTAATTATGCCTTGAGCATTTAATTATGCCTTGAGCATTTAATTATGCCTTGAGCATTTAATTATGCCTTGCGCATTTAATAACTGGCGAGAAATGACATTTTATACTAGGAACGCAGGTTATGAGTGAGAATGGCAGGGAGTTCGCCAGGAGAAAGATAGAAAGCGTTAGTCTAGGTCTACTGGTGTTGCTCCAGTACTGATGATGGCTATAGCAGGCCGAAACTTGGAACGTTTCTCTTACTTACTCATGCCTACAGGTCTGCCGGTAATGCTCCGGTACTGATGAAGCTTTAGCAAGCAGAAACCGTAGGTATTAGGTTACAAAATTTGATTAGGAATCAAATTTAGGGTTATTTCTTAGCTGCTTTCTGGTCTTGCGCATTTAATTATGCCTTGAGCATTTAATTATGCCTTGAGCATTTAATTATGCCTTGAGCATTTAATTATGCCTTGAGCATTTAATTATGCCTTGAGCATTTAATTATGCCTTGAGCATTTAATTATGCCTTGAGCATTTAATTATGCCTTGAGCATTTAATTATGCCTTGAGCATTTAATTATGCCTTGAGCATTTAATTATGCCTTGAGCATTTAATTATGCCTTGAGCATTTAATTATGCCTTGAGCATTTAATTATGCCTTGAGCATTTAATTATGCCTTGAGCATTTAATTATGCCTTGAGCATTTAATTATGCCTTGAGCATTTAATTATGCCTTGAGCATTTAATTATGCCTTGAGCATTTAATTATGCCTTGAGCATTTAATTATGCCTTGAGCATTTAATTATGCCTTGAGCATTTAATTATGCCTTGAGCATTTAATTATGCCTTGAGCATTTAATTATGCCTTGAGCATTTAATTATGCCTTGAGCATTTAATTATGCCTTGAGCATTTAATTATGCCTTGAGCATTTAATTATGCCTTGAGCATTTAATTATGCCTTGAGCATTTAATTATGCCTTGAGCATTTAATTATGCCTTGAGCATTTAATTATGCCTTGCGCATTTAATAACTGGCGAGAAATGACATTTTATACTAGGAACGCAGGTTATGAGTGAGAATGGCAGGGAGTTCGCCAGGAGAAAGATAGAAAGCGTTAGTCTAGGTCTACTGGTGTTGCTCCAGTACTGATGATGGCTATAGCAGGCCGAAACTTGGAACGTTTCTCTTACTTACTCATGCCTACAGGTCTGCCGGTAATGCTCCGGTACTGATGAAGCTTTAGCAAGCAGAAACCGTAGGTATTAGGTTACAAAATTTGATTAGGAATCAAATTTAGGGTTATTTCTTAGCTGCTTTCTGGTCTTGCGCATTTAATTATGCCTTGAGCATTTAATTATGCCTTGAGCATTTAATTATGCCTTGAGCATTTAATTATGCCTTGAGCATTTAATTATGCCTTGAGCATTTAATTATGCCTTGAGCATTTAATTATGCCTTGAGCATTTAATTATGCCTTGAGCATTTAATTATGCCTTGAGCATTTAATTATGCCTTGAGCATTTAATTATGCCTTGAGCATTTAATTATGCCTGGAGCATTTAATTATGCCTTGAGCATTTAATTATGCCTTGAGCATTTAATTATGCCTTGAGCATTTAATTATGCCTTGAGCATTTAATTATGCCTTGAGCATTTAATTATGCCTTGAGCATTTAATTATGCCTTGAGCATTTAATTATGCCTTGAGCATTTAATTATGCCTTGAGCATTTAATTATGCCTTGAGCATTTAATTATGCCTTGAGCATTTAATTATGCCTTGAGCATTTAATTATGCCTTGAGCATTTAATTATGCCTTGAGCATTTAATTATGCCTTGAGCATTTAATTATGCCTTGAGCATTTAATTATGCCTTGAGCTTTTAATTATGCCTTGCGCATTTAATTATGCCTTGAGCATTTCATTATGCCTTGAGCATTTCATTATGCCTTGAGCATTTAATTATGCCTTGAGCATTTAATTATGCCTTGAGCATTTAATTATGCCTTGAGCATTTAATTATGCCTTGAGCATTTAATTATGCCTTGAGCATTTAATTATGCCTTGAGCATTTAATTATGCCTTGAGCATTTAATTATGCCTTGAGCATTTAATTATGCCTTGAGCATTTAATTATGCCTTGCGCATTTAATAACTGGCGAGAAATGACATTTTATACTAGGAACGCAGGTTATGAGTGAGAATGGCAGGGAGTTCGCCAGGAGAAAGATAGAAAGCGTTAGTCTAGGTCTACTGGTGTTGCTCCAGTACTGATGATGGCTATAGCAGGCCGAAACTTGGAACGTTTCTCTTACTTACTCATGCCTACAGGTCTGCCGGTAATGCTCCGGTACTGATGAAGCTTTAGCAAGCAGAAACCGTAGGTATTAGGTTACAAAATTTGATTAGGAATCAAATTTAGGGTTATTTCTTAGCTGCTTTCTGGTCTTGCGCATTTAATTATGCCTTGAGCATTTAATTATGCCTTGAGCATTTAATTATGCCTTGAGCATTTAATTATGCCTTGAGCATTTAATTATGCCTTGAGCATTTAATTATGCCTTGAGCATTTAATTATGCCTTGAGCATTTAATTATGCCTTGAGCATTTAATTATGCCTTGAGCATTTAATTATGCCTTGAGCATTTAATTATGCCTTGAGCATTTAATTATGCCTTGAGCATTTAATTATGCCTTGAGCATTTAATTATGCCTTGAGCATTTAATTATGCCTTGAGCATTTAATTATGCCTTGAGCATTTAATTATGCCTTGAGCATTTAATTATGCCTTGAGCATTTAATTATGCCTTGAGCATTTAATTATGCCTTGAGCATTTAATTATGCCTTGAGCATTTAATTATGCCTTGAGCATTTAATTATGCCTTGAGCATTTAATTATGCCTTGAGCATTTAATTATGCCTTGAGCATTTAATTATGCCTTGAGCATTTAATTATGCCTTGAGCATTTAATAACTGCCTTGAGCATTTACATTTTATACTAGGAACGCAGGTTATGAGTGAGAATGGCAGGGAGTTCGCCAGGAGAAAGATAGAAAGCGTTAGTCTAGGTCTACTGGTGTTGCTCCAGTACTGATGATGGCTATAGCAGGCCGAAACTTGGAACGTTTCTCTTACTTACTCATGCCTACAGGTCTGCCGGTAATGCTCCGGTACTGATGAAGCTTTAGCAAGCAGAAACCGTAGGTATTAGGTTACAAAATTTGATTAGGAATCAAATTTAGGGTTATTTCTTAGCTGCTTTCTGGTCTTGCGCATTTAATTATGCCTTGAGCATTTAATTATGCCTTGAGCATTTAATTATGCCTTGAGCATTTAATTATGCCTTGAGCATTTAATTATGCCTTGAGCATTTAATTATGCCTTGAGCATTTAATTATGCCTTGAGCATTTAATTATGCCTTGAGCATTTAATTATGCCTTGAGCATTTAATTATGCCTTGAGCATTTAATTATGCCTTGAGCATTTAATTATGCCTTGAGCATTTAATTATGCCTTGAGCATTTAATTATGCCTTGAGCATTTAATTATGCCTTGAGCATTTAATTATGCCTTGAGCATTTAATTATGCCTTGAGCATTTAATTATGCCTTGAGCATTTAATTATGCCTTGAGCATTTAATTATGCCTTGAGCATTTAATTATGCCTTGAGCATTTAATTATGCCTTGAGCATTTAATTATGCCTTGAGCATTTAATTATGCCTTGAGCATTTAATTATGCCTTGAGCATTTAATTATGCCTTGAGCATTTAATTATGCCTTGAGCATTTAATTATGCCTTGAGCATTTAATTATGCCTTGAGCATTTAATTATGCCTTGAGCATTTAATTATGCCTTGAGCATTTAATTATGCCTTGAGCATTTAATTATGCCTTGAGCATTTAATTATGCCTTGAGCATTTAATTATGCCTTGAGCATTTAATTATGCCTTGAGCATTTAATTATGCCTTGAGCATTTAATTATGCCTTGAGCATTTAATTATGCCTTGAGCATTTAATTATGCCTTGAGCATTTAATTATGCCTTGAGCATTTAATTATGCCTTGAGCATTTAATTATGCCTTGAGCATTTAATTATGCCTTGAGCATTTAATTATGCCTTGCGCATTTAATAACTGGCGAGAAATGACATTTTATACTAGGAACGCAGGTTATGAGTGAGAATGGCAGGGAGTTCGCCAGGAGAAAGATAGAAAGCGTTAGTCTAGGTCTACTGGTGTTGCTCCAGTACTGATGATGGCTATAGCAGGCCGAAACTTGGAACGTTTCTCTTACTTACTCATGCCTACAGGTCTGCCGGTAATGCTCCGGTACTGATGAAGCTTTAGCAAGCAGAAACCGTAGGTATTAGGTTACAAAATTTGATTAGGAATCAAATTTAGGGTTATTTCTTAGCTGCTTTCTGGTCTTGCGCATTTAATTATGCCTTGAGCATTTAATTATGCCTTGAGCATTTAATTATGCCTTGAGCATTTAATTATGCCTCGAGCATTTAATTATGCCTTGAGCATTTAATTATGCCTTGAGCATTTAATTATGCCTTGAGCATTTAATTATGCCTTGAGCATTTAATTATGCCTTGAGCATTTAATTATGCCTTGAGCATTTAATTATGCCTTGAGCATTTAATTATGCCTTGCGCATTTAATTATGCCTTGAGCATTTAATTATGCCTTGAGCATTTAATTATGCCTTGAGCATTTAATTATGCCTTGAGCATTTAATTATGCCTTGAGCATTTAATTATGCATTGAGCATTTAATTATGCCTTGAGCATTTAATTATGCCTTGAGCATTTAATTATGCCTTGAGCATTTAATTATGCCTTGAGCATTTAATTATGCCTTGAGCATTTAATTATGCCTTGAGCATTTAATTATGCCTTGAGCATTTAATTATGCCTTGAGCATTTAATTATGCCTTGAGCATTTAATTATGCCTTGAGCATTTAATTATGCCTTGAGCATTTAATTATGCCTTGAGCATTTAATTATGCCTTGAGCATTTAATTATGCCTTGAGCATTTAATTATGCCTTGAGCATTTAATTATGCCTTGAGCATTTAATTATGCCTTGAGCATTTAATTATGCCTTGAGCATTTAATTATGCCTTGAGCATTTAATTATGCCTTGAGCATTTAATTATGCCTTGAGCATTTAATTATGCCTTGAGCATTTAATTATGCCTTGAGCATTTAATTATGCCTTGAGCATTTAATTATGCCTTGAGCATTTAATTATGCCTTGAGCATTTAATTATGCCTTGAGCATTTAATTATGCCTTGAGCATTTAATTATGCCTTGAGCATTTAATTATGCCTTGAGCATTTAATTATGCCTTGAGCATTTAATTATGCCTTGAGCATTTAATTATGCCTTGAGCATTTAATTATGCCTTGAGCATTTAATTATGCCTTGAGCATTTAATTATGCCTTGAGCATTTAATTATGCCTTGAGCATTTAATTATGCCTTGAGCATTTAATTATGCCTTGAGCATTTAATTATGCCTTGAGCATTTAATTATGCCTTGAGCATTTAATTATGCCTTGAGCATTTAATTATGCCTTGAGCATTTAATTATGCCTTGCGCATTTAATTATGCTCTCATACAATTTCCTGGAGTCGTAGGGTATAATGCTTTCGCATTATCACCCGCCGCCCAGGAAATTGGCACCACGCTCTCATACAATTTCCTGGAGTCGTAGGGTATAATGCATTCGCATTATCACCCGCCGCCCATGAAATTTGCATACTTTAGTTTCATCGGTCTAGGTCTGCTGGTGTTGCTCCAGTACTGATGATGGCTGAAGCAAGCCGAAACCTAGGGAAATGACGAAAGCAATGTCATGTCGGTCCAATGTATTGCAGAGTTCGGTCTTTGAAAGAATGAATATTTTTGCTCGTATGTTGCCAAGTTACAGATTTCTACAAGTTTGTAACTGAGATTTTATGTTTTTTTAAACAGACTGACAAGAGATTGACTGATGTCATCAAGTCCAGAGTATCGTGATTTCATGGTTGAAAACAAAAGGGCTTACATTGAAGCCATTAACTCATGGCCAAATTGTGAACCACCGGAGGTTTTTAAAGGTAGGTTGCGTTTGTTGAATTGGAAATTATTAGTACAACTTAAGTTGGATGAAAGTTTTTGTGTTTTCCAGATATTCCCTCGCTACAAAAGACATTGGTGCACAGTACTTTCTTGGAAGAATTCGTATTTTGGATTGCCCGATTCAAATTCCCGCAAAAGATAGTATGTTTCTTATTAAACCTGTTACCTGAAGGAGATTACAAAGTGAAAAAATGTTTTGATAATTTTCTTAGTGGTTAGTTTTGTTATTACTGTTTGTCATTTATCATATGGTGTATTTTTTGCAGGAGTCTTTTACCCGGGCTTTTGGGTTTGAATTTTTGACTCTCTTTCAAGGTAAGTCGATCCTATCATATTACAAACGATAGCGTACTCCGTATTAGTTTATTTTGGTAATTGTGTGATACAACAAGACATGTGGTAACAATGTTACTGATTGTATCATATCCAGGTATGAATGTGAATATTCGTGAGATGAATCATCACGTGGAATATGAACCCAATTCCTACTACGCTGCATTCTCAGCTGAATTAGAAGGAAGTGCTTCCCCTTTGTGGAATATCGTGTCGCATTTACGAGATAATTCTACCGCTTACCTGACGAAGAATTTATTAAGACATTGCCGCGCGCAGCTTAGTGCTTACCAGTCCGGATTATATCTCAGTGCCTTGCCTGTAATCGACGCAGTGGAAGTAGGAGAAACTTTGCCCAAGGTCCTCCAGCATAGACTTCGATCCCTCACGGATTCTTTATCCTACGAAACCAAGCTTGTTACCTTGGATGATAATCCCGTATCCCAAAATGGAATGGGCATCAAGACAAATCATCTGGATTCAATGGAACATAAATTATTTGAAGATGCCAAAAAGTCTTATTCAGCTTTGTCAAATTGGGTCGAGAAGAAGTGATTTCTATATACTAACTATTTGATTGTAGAAATACCTGCAAATACAAATAAAAGTGTCACACATATGCAATAACATCCACCCATCTCAAAACAAATACAAACCATTAACACCAGACCAAATTTCAACTCACATTAACTGTGTCTGCGTCTGAGTCACACATTCGCTTCGTCTACTGACACAAACCAAAATCAGAGGACTTTTAGCCAAAAACACGATCGTAGTCGCCCCAACATGAATACTTCTTATCGAATCATCATTATCTTGAGCAACAGAGACCAAAGCTTGCAACAATCCAAATATCGTGACCAAGCTCTCTTCATTCCCATACCTAGAAATGTCATACAACATCATAAAATTACGTATCCTGCTCTCAACGTAATCAATCACTAACAAATCCTTTTACTTACCTCGAGTAAATCGGTTTCCCAGCCTCACTCAGAACAAAAACATGCCGTTTTTGATGCTTCCATTCTGAACTGGTAACAAAATCCTCATCCGAATCAAACCCAAGCACCGTCTGTCTCTGAAAATTAGTTGATGCAATAGCTCCCTTCAAATCCTCTGCTTCAGTCGTAGCAACAGAGAGTTCATCCAATGCTTTAGTCAAATCCTGCAAGCAAGGAATAATGTTTCATTAAATTATCATTTCAAATAAGAACAAAATGCAGCTTGATAGTATCCATACCCAAGTCTCACCAGTTTCTTTCCTTGTACGTCGTCCTCGTTTTCCTCTTTCTGATAACCACGGTTACTTGGTCCAGCTCTAACATCATTTTCAACCGTATCATAATTGCAGCTGTCCGCTTTATCGGATGATGCCAATGAGCTCGTCGAACCGCTATTCAAGCACGAAATTTTTATCCTTGAAATCTTAGCACCATCCGCAGAATCTCCACTTCGACAATTTAAATTTATCATGTCACCATCATCGATAACAAATATTTTGGCACATTCTCCAGCCCCTGGCACTTCAATATTGTCTGCAATAATTTCATTCCCATCGTCTACTTTGACAACTACTTTTAGTTCACCTCCCAATTCCTCCGTCATGCTTCCATCTCCTTCTACAGACATTTGAAAGAAAACTTTTACGACAAGTCGCTGTCACTCCATCCGAATCACATAACGTCCTAGCAGGTCAATCGAGCTGAACCGAATTCAGTCTTGAATAATTTACCTGTATATTAAATCAATAGACGCTATATATATTTAACTCTTCATGGGCAAAATACTCCTCCTGTCACCTGTTATTCCCTTTAATATTCTTTTCTACAGGCCGAATAAGAATAAAAACTTCCGAATTTATAATCTTCTCCATTTAAACATCCCGCGTCTTGAACCAGCACGTAATTTCAATGGCTCCTTATTACTTGATGTTCAATCAACTCATTGCAAACTGGAACAAAGTTGATTGGTAATTGCACATGATCAAGGGAAATCAATTCAAATCTTTCAATCTAATCTTTGAAAAATAACTTTAATTGTTGTACAATTTCCAGATTTTTTCAAACCTTTCTTATTTTAGGCAGCTAAAATGAAGCATCTCATTCATGAGCAGAAGAAATTGGCCATGGGGTCAATACGGCTTCCACACACTAATCTTATCAGCCACACCTCACCCCCCCTTAAAATCTACCAGGTGCAATTCACAGTGCAATTTAATCCATAACACGTGTCAAATCCAATGACAAGAGCGGGTTGATTATGAATCCCTGTTAGCTCCATCACAATCACCTCCCGCAATTCCATCGATTCTAGCCATGTCGCTAACGAAAAGTATGCCACGCCCCTCTTGCATCCTTGCAACAGCCTTTGTTCTCCAGAGTCTAGCATGCTGCAGCCTTGTTTCTGGAGCTACGGAGGTGAACCGCTGACGCGTCCTTAAACAATCAATTTCATCAACGAGACTCACAGCTCACTCTCAGTAAGCATTTAACGTAACATGGAAATTCTAATTTTATCAACAGGACAACTACTTGGCAGCGGTAGTCGAGTTTGCAGCAGATGAAAACACTTCAGGTTTGTCTCCATTGCAGCGTCTTTCCCAGAACGTAGAACGGTACAGACAGATTATTGCTGATGCTTCAACAGCAGTACGTCAATTCATCACATCCTTTTTAAAAAATTTAATTCATAATGTATTAAATAAATTAAAATTTTAATTTTAGCACCCTTTTTATTTTATAGACTGCTGACATAATCGTTTTCCCGGAATACGGACTCACAACGTTGACTTTCTACAAGAATAGCGATGCTGAGCGTAGAGATCCTCGAGATCTTATAGATCCGCTCCTTCAGATAATCCCAGAAGTTGGTGCTAACCCCTGTGAATTTCCAGGACTTTCTCTAGTAAAACCCTTAATTTTGAATCATTCTCTGCAAAATGTACAAATTTATTTCCGCCATTTTATGCATTTTTCTCTTGTGTAACTTATTTCAGGTCGTCCACAATCTATCATGCGCAGCGAGGGAAGGAAAAATCTGGGTCGTCCTTGACCTAGCCGAGAAGGTCATGGGCTCAGGAGATGACGAAATCCAATATCGATACAACACTGCTCTTGTTTTCAATCCAAACGGTACCATAGCAGCAAAGTATGTACAGGATTGTTTCAAATTTTTTTCAAATAGTCATTACCATAGCAACATGAACCACATTTTTTTCCAGGTACCACAAAGAGAACCTCTTTGCAGAACCCTGGTTCAACGTTCCTGAGAGGACGGAAGTAGTTTCATTTCGCACGGATTTCGGAATTGATTTTGGAATTATCATTTGTTTTGATTTACTCTTCGAATCTCCGGCAAAAGAGCTTGTGTCCCAAGGACTCAAACATTTCGTCTTCCCCACCGCTTGGATTGACGAGCTTCCGTACCTGACAGGTATAGGCTCCTCCGGCCATTTTCTTCCAGCTTCATATTCTTCCCGCCAAACTGAAATTTAATTAATTATTAATTTAATCATACAGCACTTCAAGCTCAAACAATGTGGGCCTCTTCATCAAACGTCACGCTTTTGGCATCAGGTTACCATAATCCAGCTTTTGGTAAATTAGGCTCAGGCATATTCCTCCCTTCAGGAGAAGCGGCATCTTACGTTTTCGATCCAACTTCCGGTACTCGAACAATTTACGCCAACGTTCTCAAGGACTTTTCTCCAGGACTGAATTCCAGACTACAACAGGAACAGCCATCTACTGTATTTCAGCAAGAAAAGCAGCCCTTGGAGTTTTACTACAGAGAGAATTTGTCAAACTACACAGGGGTCACGCTAACAGAGGACGCTGAGGTAGCAGACGCTTGTGATGGCGGATTCTGCTGCCAAGTCCGCTACGCATTCTCTAAACTGGAGCAACCCCCTTGTCCGCCTCCCACAAACTCGTCCTTGGATACGTCATATCCAGATGTTCAATACAAGCTACTCGTATTCAACCAAACCAGGCGCTTCCAAAGCCCCAGCGTCGTCAAAACGATGGCTCTCCAGATCTGCAGCGTTGTACGCTGCCTCAATTCAACAATTCAATCATGCGCTGAAAACGATGCTAGTTCCAAGCTACCTGGATTCTCATTCCTCCAACTACGCGCATCTCCGTTCCAGACCTCTGAACAGTCTCGTCCTGGAATAATAACGCTGGATTATAACTTTAAGCCAGCGCCCTCTGGTATGTTTCTCGTGGAAAGAAACGGCGCTGAGGTGACTTTTAGCGCATCTAGTCCTCTTTTACCCACTTTTAATTTACAGACTGTTGCTCTATTTAATCGAAAATATTAAATTTCTTCAAACAACTCTCGGCAAATCGTCCATAATCTTTCACTATCTCCTCAATTGTTTTCCTCTGCATATCTAATCCATCTTAAAATAGCCCTGTGTCACCATCATTAGCAAAATGTAATCATCCTTAGTGATAAACAAAGTCGTAATAATGTTAACTTACATGAATGAGCCCATCAATATCACCGGCTTCAAGTAGAAGGTCTAAGCCTAATTTGTGTTGCGCCAGCTGTCCATACAGATGAGGCGGTACGTAGATATCCACGAATTTAGATTGCTCCTGATTGCCACTAGGCCTTTTCGGGTATTTTCCATCCTCCCCTCGTCGTAAAGTTGAAACCGAATCCCGAACAAGCACTTCCACAAGCTCAACATATCTGTGATCACATGAAAAAACATATACACGTAATGTCATCGTGAACGAACCGCAACAGCTGAAACCTTAAATCTTAAACCTAAGTATTATTTCGAAATTCTTACCGTTTATTGAAAGCTGTACGCTACTTTTCTATTTCACTCCTAAGGTAATTAGCCTCCAACAAAAACTTATAGCCGGAAGGAAGAGACATGAAACAAACTAACACCAACAGTCCACGATCCCCCAAATGTGTCAAAGAAGGACGAAGCGCAATTAGGGATTCGAGATACATCTGTAAATCAGAGCAAAAAATTCAAAATTACATACAAATACAAAATTTTCGCTAAAATCTGTGAGACTACCAATTTTATTTTTATCCATTACCTTATCGTGAATTGCCTCCTCTAATATGTCTAATGCAGTAAGCGAAACAGTCCTGTGCTTATCATTAAGCTGATTAACTAGCAATTCCATTCCCCACTTGCTGAAACCAGGAAGCTTGGCTCGGACTAGTACTCGCAAAAACTGAGTTGCAAACAACCTCGCTCCCTCTACAGTGGAAACAAGGGCTGCATTCAGGATATGCCTAAAAAAAGTTTTGATTAGATTTTCCACTTCTTAAAGTTCATTCAGATACAACCCTCACATATTTCACGCACGTACCTGCAGAATTCGTCCCCGTAATAAAGACTGGAGATGATTAGCTTGACATAGCTTTCATGCTGCATATCTCTAACTAAGTTAAGGAAGCGTTTCAAAATTTCTTGTCTCTCCAAAACCCGGGTTCCTTTGGAAGTTTGAGTAAGTTTCCCAATGAATAGAAAATAGTATTGTGACGAAGTGGTCTCCAACTTGTTTGGACTCAGAAAGCAGACGTAAGGATTCTGAGCGTTTCGCAAAAGCTCCTCTAATTGTGATGATATATCCGATAACAATTCTTCTAAGAATGTAGCACCAATGAAGTTCTAGAAATAATAACAAAGGAAATGAAAGAACTTCACTTTTATAGTGATGCAATCGATGCTATATCCGATTAGCTCTTGTTGATACGTACCTCTGATTCATCGCACAAGAATTGGACTAGGTAACACCCCACTCTGGCAAATAGCTTCGTTTGTTCTTTAGTAAGTTCCATCCTAGCAAAGACGTTATTACTTGGCTTGTAAAAGTCTACAAGACGACGTAAAAATGTTTTCCAAGCAGAATCATCAACTTTCTTCAAAGGCTCCGGAGCCCACTGAAATAATCAAAACAAATGTTACCACCAAGAGCAAAGATTTCCAATTTCGCAGTTCATCACACCACTCCGTACACCGATTAATGTATGCTAATTCTATTACACAACAAAGTATAACAACTTACCCGAATCAAAGTGCTGATTAGTTCCCATTGCCACGAATAAGGATCCTTCGAGTTAACAACCCCACACTCCTTCAGTAACTTTCCCGGACTGGTGTCCATGTCCTTCTTCAGAAGCTGTTATTCGAAAATCAAATGTGTTTTTAGTACAAAAACCATCTAAAGATCTTTCAATTCATACTTCATATCATAAGTTTAACAATTTACCCTTGTCAACTGTACTTGCCCAAGTCGGTCCACGAACTTGTCAGAGTGCTTCGCAGTATATCCAGCAAACTTCAGCTGAGACGTAAGGAAAACAGAGCATGCTGCTGCTGGACGAGATTTTATTCTATGGATGGCTTTTAATATAGTTATAGCTTCTAATGCTCTATGCTGCTTTAGCTGCAGAGTAGCCGATGAAGAGAAGGCTGACGAGCTTGAGACAGTGGTCGAGGAAGTCGAAGGATCAGTCATGGCGTGCCGGATCAGCGTAGGAATGCACTCACTAGGGTCAAAACATTCTACAGGTAGGTATCGATCGACCAGACTCAAAAGTTCTCCCGACAGAACTGATGCTCTCACACTAATGAAAGTGTCACTCGTAACGATGACTTCGACAAGGGCATCAAGTAATCCCCTTTTTGCAAAGCAGTAAACCAACAGAGCCTTGTGGTTTGCAGTTATATTAGGTCCACGAATAAGGATCCCTCGAGTTAACAACCCCACAATCCTTCAGTAACTTCCCGGACTAGTGTTCATATCCTTCTTCAGAGGCTGTTATATTTAATTACAAAAAAATCGAATGTGCTTATCAGTACAAAAACCATAACCTCATGTTCTTTTCCGACCTGTGGACTTAAATATTGTCAACTAGTGTTACCTTTAAATTATTACAAGTAAATACGGAATTGGGCTCTTCAACGGTCCAAACCGCTTGAACGTGCGACGATTCTGAGCCGAGTTATTAATTAAATTAATTAATTAATTTACTTGGAATGGGTGCGGGGATTTCAGCCAGTACTCTCCTGACCGCGGATCTACACTTTTGGCACATATATAAAGGGCGCGCTCCTCCTCCCTAGCCATTCAGTGTTCGCTCTTCCTCGTGGTCGGACCTCTACAGTATTGCCCCTCCCTGGTGGTCCCCTCAGTGCTCCTCTCAAGTGCTCCCCTCAGTGCTCCTCTCAGTGCTCCCCTCAGTGCTCCTCTCAGTGCTCCTCTCAGTGCTCCCCTTAGTGCTCCTCTCAGTGCTCCTCTCAGTGCTCCCCTTAGTGCTCCTCTCAGTGCTCCTCTCAGTGCTCCTCAGTGAGATTGGTTGAAGCCATATCAAGAGATCTGTCTTCTCAGTTGCTGAAGATCCTCGGAACTCGAAGGTTAGTCTTTATGGATGTGATCAATAAAGTTTGATCGAAGCTTAGGTTCTTATAAAATTAAATCCTATTTGATGGTTTCAGACTCATGGTTGTGCCATTCGATGAGTTTGAGCGTGTGATGACATCCAGTTTCGAGATTTTCAACACATGGGATGAAGAATTCGAAAAGTTGCAAGCACTGTTACGGTAAGTTTGTTGGTTTGTTTTCAGTTTTACACCAGCATGTATATACGACAGGATGATAACATTTACATTTATTGATAAACCATGATGGTACGTCTACAGATCTGATCAACGTATAGGAAGCAGTATGGTTAAAGCAGTATCTATGACAGCTTAATAAATCGGTTTCATTTTCAAAATAGAGACATCATGAAGAAGAAGCGAGATGAGATGAAAATGATCTGGAGAGTAAGCCCAGCCCACAAGAAGTTGCAGAGCCGGATGGAGCATATTCGCAAATTCCGAAGGCAGCATGAGCAGCTGAGATCTGTAATCGAACGAGTCTTAAGACCAGATCAGCAAACCATGGTTGAGGGCAATGCAAATGAGGTAAGTGAAATAAGCTTGCTCTTATCAAGCTGTACTATCTTGGCTGTAGGTAATTTTCATAGTTCATTTTCTTGACCTGTAGGATGTATCAAATGCCTATGCCTTGGTTGAAGAAGTTGAAGTGCTTGAAATTACCAAAGAGGGTCAGGAGGTTTGGATGCAGCTGTTAGGCGATACAACGAGAGGGTTGACACTGTCGAAGCACAAATTACTGCAGCCCTGCGTGAGCAACTTGCCACAGCAAAATCAGCGAACGAAATGTTCCGCATTTTCGCTAGGTTCAACGCCTTGTTTGTACGCCCTCAAATCCGTGGAGCTATTAGGGAATATCAGACTCAGCTGATTCAAAGAGTGAAAGATGATATTGAAACTCTGCATGAAAAGTTCAAGGTAAGTGCTTCAGAGTGCACTATGTATTTCAATCCCTGACAGTACTATAATTTGAAATTGAGCAAAGGCAATTTTATTGCAGAAATTGCTAGCTGGTCAAGCTATTGCTACGTCTCATCCAAGGATTCAAAGTTCTAGATACCAGGTAAAACCAAGTACATGTATTACCCTCCGTTGAGCGTCGAAGCGTGAACGTGCGAGATGCGACTCCAGTTTCAGTGAGTGATGCAGATTCCAATGTAAGTTTTGTTTGAATAATAGGTTGGTCTTGAGAAAGGACAAGCTACCACTTACAAAGATCTTCTGGCAAAACTACCCGCTGGAGATGGAACTTTGGTGGCCGCATACAAAGCTGTTGAAGCTAAAATGACGGAAGTTACTAACTATGTCAATGAATGGTTGTGTTACCAATCGTTGTGGGATCTTCAACCAGACCAGCTTTATGGACGACTTGGAGAAGATATTCATTTATGGTTGAAATGCCTCACCGACATCAAGTAAGTACAGGCTATAGTGTTATTATCTACCGAAAGTTTGCAAACATCGAAGCTAATGATCGTAATCCTGAATCTCACAAATTTCAGACAAACGCGCAGTACTTTCGATACAGCGGAGGTCAAGCGTTCCTTTGGGCCTGTCGTTATCGAGTACGGAAAAGTACAATCAAAAGTATCGTTGAAGTACGATTCTTGGCATAAAGACGCTTTGGCCAAATTCGCAGCCTTACTTAAATCACAGATGACTGCTGTCCATTCCGACGTTGCACGGGTAAATGAGCTTTTTATGGTTTTCGTAGTATTTGTTATACAAAGTGATGAAAATCTCGGAATAGCCTGACTTCTGTGATCGTTGTCTGTCTACAGACGCTGATTTTCTTGATCGATTCAATCTCTAACTTAACTGGTGTCAAGGAAGCATTTGATGAAGATTTTATTTCTTTGTTGTCATTTTCAGTCACGCACGGATCTGGAACAACAGCGTATCGAGACTTCGTCTACGTCTGAAGCTGTTGGACTTATAACCTACGTTCAAACTTTAAAGAAGAAAATGTTTGAATGGGAAGAACGTGTTGGGGTGTACAAAGAAGGTCAACGAATTCTGGAAAGACAGAGGTTTCAGCTACCCAACTCCTGGTTGCATATCGACAGTGTGGAGGGTGAATGGAGCTCATTCTCGGAAATACTGAAGCGCAAAGATTCTTCGATTCAGATTCAAGTCGCTAGTTTGCAAGCAAAGATCATGAGCGAAGATAAGGCCGTCGAAGGGCGCACGATGACGTTCTTGGGTGACTGGGAAAAGGAAAAGCCCGTCAAGGAAGATTTGAAGCCTTCAGAAGCTTTGAAACAGCTTCTCCTGTTCGCGAACCGATACACGAAGCTGAAGGATGAACGAAGCAACGTCCTACGTGCTAAGGAAGCCTTAGAAATTTCAGGTAATTATTTTTACTCCCGTCAATATTACCTCTACCTATTTGTATATGGGGCTAATGCCTGTTTTTGTATTTTTGTCTCAGGTATTGGTAGTGAGACCACAGATCGTTTCAGCATTGCCTTGGAAGAACTGCAAGACTTGAAGGGGGTGTGGAGTGAATTGTCCAAGATTTGGGAACAGATTGATGAGCTGAAAGAGAAGCCTTGGCTGAGCATTCAGCCCAGGAAAATTCGTAAGCAAATCGATGGCCTTCTGTCACAACTTAAGGAGCTGCCAGCCAAGCTACGCCAGTACGCATCTTATGAGCATGTTAAACGACTTCTTCAAAGCTTTGCTAAAGTAAGTCAATTTTAAATTTGGAACATATACACGCTAGTTATTTCCATGATGACATTCCTACTGCATAACTATCTTGATGATTAAATATCGTCTACAGATTTGATATTGCAGACTATGATGACGATGGCCTTGGGATTTAAGCAAATTTTATTGTGTATTTTTGTCTCTTGCAGGTGAATCAGTTAATTATCGAATTGAAATCAGAAGCTCTAAAGGAACGTCATTGGAAGAGCTTGATGAAATCTCTTCGAGTAAATTGGGTATTATCCGATTTAACTCTCGGTCAAGTTTGGGACATCGATTTGCTCAAGAATGAAAAGATCTTAAGAGATGTGATCATTGTGGCACAAGGAGAGATGGCTTTAGAAGAGTTCTTGAAGCAGGTACGCGAAAGCTGGCAGACCTACGAGTTGGAGCTCGTGAATTACCAAAATAAGTGCAAACTCATCAAGGGATGGGATGACCTTTTCAACAAGTTGCGGGAACACATCAATTCGGTTGCTGCTATGAAATTATCCCCGTACTACAAGGTTTTCGAAGAGGAAGCTAACGCTTGGGATGACAAGCTTAACCGAATTTTAGCTCTCTTTGACGTCTGGATCGATGTACAGAGAAGATGGGTGTACTTGGAAGGAATATTTCTGTCCAGCCAAGACATAAAAGCTTTGTTGCCGATGGAGACATCAAGGTTCCAGAGTATCAGCACCGAGTTTTTGGGACTGATGAAGCGGGTTAGCAAGAGCCCTAAAATCTTGGATGTACTGAACATTCAAGGTGTGCAGAGATCGTTGGAGCGTCTAGCGGATCTGTTAGGAAAAATTCAGAAAGCACTAGGAGAATATTTGGAGAGGGAGAGATCTTCGTTCCCCCATTTCTATTTCGTCGGAGATGAAGATCTGCTTGAAATTATCGGAAATAGCAAAAAGATTGCTCGTTTGCAGAAACATTTCAAGAAAATGTTCGCTGGAGTTTCTGCTGTTATCCTAAGTGAAGACCAGACGACGATTAAAGGAATAGCGTCTAGAGAAGGGGAAGAAGTTTCTTTCATCAATCCAGTTGTAGTAACTGACCAAAAGGTAAACGAGTGGCTTTCCGCTGTTGAAAGAGAAATGAGGACATCTCTTGCGACGCAGTTGGCAAATGCAGTTAATGAAGTCGCCCAGTTTAACGAACGGATCGACCAGAGATTGTTTATGGAATGGTAAGTGAAATCCAGCTGTCAATTTGATCCATTGCAACAAGAGTGACTTTACTTAACTAACTTCTATTCCGATGATTGCAGGGTTGATCGCTTTCCAGCGCAAATAATTAACTTGGCGGCTCAAATATGGTGGTGTGATGGAGTGGAAGTAGCTATAGGTAATAAGGATAAGTTGGATGCAGTTGTGAAGCGGGTGGAGAATACCTTGAACGTTTTAGCTGACTCCGTGTTACACGAACAGCCCCCGCTCAGAAGAAAGAAACTGGAACATTTGGTGAGTATTTCATTTATTTTCAAAGTAGTATTATTAATGGAAATTATATTTCATGTTCTCCCTTGGAATACCCTTACTTACGCGTTGTTTTCTTTTCAGATAAACAAATTCGTCCACAAGCGAACAGTACTCTCCTGCACAAATGGATCAGTTAAAGGAGCACATCCGAGCTATTTGCACCGAAGAATATCTGGTCTGTGGAGAGAACGCTTGGATGGAGAAGGTAAGTATCGCATATCAAAATAACTTGGTAATGTATGGTTTCCTTGAACTTAGTTGCTTGACCTAAACTGTCACTTAAACACCCTTGCTTCTTATTTAGTGATTGTTTATTTTCTACGGAGCCTAAATGTCTGGGCAGGAGTACATTCTCATTACAATGGAATATGCTCCAATCCATTTCAGGCGATAAAAAATCCATAGATTAAATTGCGTTACCTGTACTTTTGCAGGTCGCGTTTCATGCCTATGGTACACTATTAGTGTGATCACGCGTTTATCGCTTCGATTACGCTATGTTAGCTTATTTAAAGTGTTTTTGCGTTTCGGTTCTGGACTGTACTAGCTATTTAACTTATACCAC
Source organism: Sminthurides aquaticus (assembly GCA_906901655.1). Lineage (NCBI taxonomy): Eukaryota > Metazoa > Arthropoda > Collembola > Symphypleona > Sminthurididae > Sminthurides > Sminthurides aquaticus. The sequence continues at coordinate 951,420 of CAJQTT010000007.1, forward strand.
TCTTTATTGAACGTCTTGTCCTAGATTTAAAGTTCCATAATGTCTCAGTGTATTTAATGGCAATTTTTCCTTGTAATTATTCATGCTTACGAAGGGATATCATGGAAAATCTTGGATAGAGAAAGTAAGTTGTTGGCTGAATGAAAGGGCTCTATGCAGGAGTACCGGTGTGGGTTTTTATTAATGCTGTAAAAATATCAGTTATCCGTGGGATTCGTTCACAATCTTAGATTTCAATGTTTTAGTTACGATGTTGCTGCAGCCATACCTTTAGCTCCGATACATAAACACTACTGTAGTGACCGTGAAACCTAGTTAAGACAGTGAGAAGACGCAAGACGCAGACGGCGCGTTACTTTAACTAATGTTAACTCTCTTTACAGGTTCTACAACTTTATCAAATTCAAGCTCTGAGTCATGGCGTCATGCTTGTGGGAAGTTCCGGTTCCGGTAAATCAACGGCGTGGAAAGTTCTTCTGCGAGCCCTGGAGCGTCACGAAGGTATCGAAGGAGTTTCCCACGTTATTGATCCCGAAGCACTGTCAAAGGAGGCCTTGTACGGATTCATGGATCCTAATACGAGAGAATGGACGGATGGTCTGTTCACTCACATTTTGAGGTATTTTTTCCTGTGTTTGAATATTACCGAATTTCAGTATAGCCGGTTGAAATCACGAGAACGACAGACGAAATCATAATGAGAATGTTTTCCTTCCGCCTTACAGGAGAATTATTGACAATGTTCGAGGAGAAAGAGGAAAGCGTCAGTGGATCGTTTTTGACGGTGATGTGGATCCCGAATGGGTTGAGAATCTTAACTCGGTACTGGATGACAACAAGCTTTTGACTCTACCAAACGGAGAGCGCTTGGCTTTACCGCCAAATGTTCGATTAGTCTTCGAAGTGCAAGATCTGAAGCACGCGACCATGGCCACAGTTTCTCGTTGTGGAATGGTGTGGTTTTCACACGACGTCCTGTCAACGGAAATGCTATTCCATAATTTCCTAACAAGATTGCAGAACATTTCGTTGGACGATGGAGAAGAAAACGATCAATTCGCTCGTCCTTCAGAGAAACCAGCAGGAGATGAAGTGTCTCCGGCTCTTCGGGTAAGTTTTGCACTTTTTAAGAGTTTTAATGGCTTAGACTATTAAGAGCCTGAATGTCTGGGCAGGAGTACACTCATTATACCCTTGAGTAGATCTCTAATCCATTGAGGCGAAAAAAAATCCCTAGTTAAAATTGTGTTGCTTGTTTCTTCTGCAACTACTCCAGAATTGCTTCTGAAAACTTTTGACCATTATTGCGAGTACCGGAAAACACCTAATGGAGTCGTCCTTGCTCCTATACAGGTAAAGTACCTTTTTCACATCCTTGATTAGTAGCCAATATAAAATGATGACTAACATGGGTGTAACCTTGAATGGTCACAAAGACCTATCTGTGAGTTCTTTTTCGTCATCTGATTTCAGTACTAGAACTATTTATAAATTAAGGAAGATCCCGTTTTAGATATTTGCTAGAATTTTGTGTTTACTCGTTTTCAGCTTGGAAAGTGGCTAATTCTTTTCTGTGATGAGATCAATTTACCTGATATGGACAAGCATGGAACACAACGTGTGATTTCCTTCCTTCGACAGCTTGTTGAGCATAAATTCTTTTATCGTACATCCGATCATTCTTTGGTGCGCCTCGAACGCATCCAGTTCGTCGGGGCCTGTAACCCGCCCACGGATCCTGGTCGCAAACCACTATCTCACCGATTCTTGCGACATGTACCAGTCGTAAGCTTAAATTATCAATTTATATTAATTTTTATTGTATGTAATTTAGGTATCGCCAAAATCTACTTAACACCTGGTGTGAGCATCTTGGTAAAGCCGGCATTAATTATCGTCAGGATCTTGCGCTTTGTGAGTATCTCAGTCAAATAGATGAGCGTCTCCGGTGGAAAGACAACTCATTACCTGACGATGACCTCTGCACTGAGAATGCGATTTCTTTGAAGAGATTCAATAGGTACCCATTGATTATCGATCCTTCCGGACAAGCCACGGAGTTCTTGATGAAAGAATATTCTGATAGAAAACTCACGAAAACCTCATTTTTGGACGGCTCCTTTAGTAAGTTTCTATAAGATATTTTCTTTTGTATGCGCTCAAATTAGACTGCAAATTCGGAGAATGAGTTATTAACTTGATTTTGTGCCTTAGGAAAAAATCTTGAGTCTGCTTTACGTTTTGGTAATCCGCTGTTGGTGCAAGACGTTGAAAGCTACGACCCTATTTTGAACCCTGTTTTGAATCGCGAAGTACGAAGGACGGGTGGTCGAGTGTTAATTTCCCTTGGAGAGCAAGACATTGATCTGTCACCTTCATTCGTAATTTTCTTGTCGACAAGAGATCCAACTGTCGAATTTCCGCCTGACGTTTGCTCCAGAGTTACCTTCGTTAATTTCACCGTCACAAGAGCCCCATTGCAGAGCCAGTGCTTGAACCAAGTATTGCGAGCGGAACGTCCGGATATCGACAAGAAGCGCTCTGATCTACTTAAACTTCAAGGTAAACCTTAAGATGAAACACATTACTTTTTGGTTTATGTTTTTGCTTATGTGTTAGGTGTAAAACTCATGACAAAGCTTGCGTTTTCAGGGGAATTTCAAGTCCGACTAAGGCATCTGGAGAAATCCCTCCTTGGTGCTTTGAATGAAGCAAAGGGAAAGATTCTTGACGATGACAGCGTCATCACAACATTGGAAAATCTTAAGTTGGAGGCTGCTGACATTTCCCGGAAAGTTGAAGAAACCGATAAGGTGATCAGTGAAATCGATTCGGTGTCACAACAGTACATGCGCTTGCTCAAGCATGTTCCTCGATTTATTTCACGCTCGAAAACTTGCACCAGATGCATTTCCTGTACCAGTACTCGCTCCAGTTTTTCTTGGATATGTTCAACTCCGTCCTGAACGGCAATCCAAATTTGAACACAGTGAAGGACCACTCAGCTCGCCTGGATATCATCACCAAGGATCTGTTCAAGGTAAATAATCTACATCTTTCAGTAATGTATTAGACGGTTATTCGTCCTATTCTGTAATGATGATTACCTTTTCCTCAAATGAAAAGAATGATTCAAACCGATTTTGTGCGCTATAATATACGTGCTAATATAATTTTGATTCAGTAAGTCTAATAGCATGCGGCAACCGGAGGATTTAAATCGCGTAATTCGTTTTTCTAGGTTTGCTCTGATCGAGTTACGTGGGGCATGGTAGACATACCATCAGCCATTCTCGTTTTCGTTGCCATTGATTTTCTCAAAGAGGGGGAACTACTTCCTTTGACGGGTCTACCGGTGTGCTCCGGTACCGATGAAGCTTCAGCAGGCAGAAACCCGTAGGTCTCAACAGAATTAGGTAGGTCCACCCCTTCCCTCCCCTGCCCCCTACCCTCCTCATTCCCCGTGGAGAGAGGCGCAAAGTCCCACTAGGGATATATTGCGTTCTCTCTTCCACCCCTCCCCTGCCCCCTACCCTCCTCATTCCCCGTGGAGAGAGGCGCAAAGTCCCACTAGGGATATATTGCGTTCTCTCTTCCACCCCTTCCCTCCCCTGCCCCCTACCCTCCTCATTCCCCGTGGAGAGAGGCGCAAAGTCCCACTAGGGATATATTGCGTTCTCTCTTCCACCCCTTCCCCCCCCTGCCCCCTATCCTAATTATGCCTTGAGCATTTAATTATGCCTTGAGCATTTAATTATGCCTTGAGCATTTAATTATGCCTTGAGCATTTAATTATGCCTTGAGCATTTAATTATGCCTTGAGCATTTAATTATGCCTTGCGCATTCAATTATGCCTTGAGCATTTAATTATGCCTTGAGCATTTAATTATGCCTTGAGCATTTAATTATGCCTTGAGCATTTAATTATGCCTTGAGCATTTAATTATGCCTTGCGCATTCAATTATGCCTTGAGCATTTAATTATGCCTTGAGCATTTAATTATGCCTTGAGCATTTAATTATGCCTTGAGCATTTAATTATGCCTTGAGCATTTAATTATGCCTTGAGCATTTAATTATGCCTTGCGCATTTAATAACTGGCGAGAAATGACATTTTATACTAGGAACGCAGGTTATGAGTGAGAATGGCAGGGAGTTCGCCAGGAGAAAGATAGAAAGCGTTAGTCTAGGTCTACTGGTGTTGCTCCAGTACTGATGATGGCTATAGCAGGCCGAAACTTGGAACGTTTCTCTTACTTACTCATGCCTACAGGTCTGCCGGTAATGCTCCGGTACTGATGAAGCTTTAGCAAGCAGAAACCGTAGGTATTAGGTTACAAAATTTGATTAGGAATCAAATTTAGGGTTATTTCTTAGCTGCTTTCTGGTCTTGCGCATTTAATTATGCCTTGAGCATTTAATTATGCCTTGAGCATTTAATTATGCCTTGAGCATTTAATTATGCCTTGAGCATTTAATTATGCCTTGAGCATTTAATTATGCCTTGAGCATTTAATTATGCCTTGAGCATTTAATTATGCCTTGAGCATTTAATTATGCCTTGAGCATTTAATTATGCCTTGAGCATTTAATTATGCCTTGAGCATTTAATTATGCCTTGAGCATTTAATTATGCCTTGAGCATTTAATTATGCCTTGAGCATTTAATTATGCCTTGAGCATTTAATTATGCCTTGAGCATTTAATTATGCCTTGAGCATTTAATTATGCCTTGAGCATTTAATTATGCCTTGCGCATTTAATTATGCCTTGAGCATTTAATTATGCCTTGAGCATTTAATTATGCCTTGAGCATTTAATTATGCCTTGAGCATTTAATTATGCCTTGAGCATTTAATTATGCCTTGAGCATTTAATTATGCCTTGAGCATTTAATTATGCCTTGAGCATTTAATTATGCCTTGAGCATTTAATTATGCCTTGAGCATTTAATTATGCCTTGAGCATTTAATTATGCCTTGAGCATTTAATTATGCCTTGAGCATTTAATTATGCCTTGAGCATTTAATTATGCCTTGAGCATTTAATTATGCCTTGAGCATTTAATTATGCCTTGCGCATTTAATAACTGGCGAGAAATGACATTTTATACTAGGAACGCAGGTTATGAGTGAGAATGGCAGGGAGTTCGCCAGGAGAAAGATAGAAAGCGTTAGTCTAGGTCTACTGGTGTTGCTCCAGTACTGATGATGGCTATAGCAGGCCGAAACTTGGAACGTTTCTCTTACTTACTCATGCCTACAGGTCTGCCGGTAATGCTCCGGTACTGATGAAGCTTTAGCAAGCAGAAACCGTAGGTATTAGGTTACAAAATTTGATTAGGAATCAAATTTAGGGTTATTTCTTAGCTGCTTTCTGGTCTTGCGCATTTAATTATGCCTTGAGCATTTAATTATGCCTTGAGCATTTAATTATGCCTTGAGCATTTAATTATGCCTTGAGCATTTAATTATGCCTTGAGCATTTAATTATGCCTTGAGCATTTAATTATGCCTTGCGCATTTAATTATGCCTTGAGCATTTAATTATGCCTTGAGCATTTAATTATGCCTTGAGCATTTAATTATGCCTTGAGCATTTAATTATGCCTTGAGCATTTAATTATGCCTTGAGCATTTAATTATGCCTTGAGCATTTAATTATGCCTTGAGCATTTAATTATGCCTTGAGCATTTAATTATGCCTTGAGCATTTAATTATGCCTTGAGCATTTAATTATGCCTTGAGCATTTAATTATGCCTTGAGCATTTAATTATGCCTTGAGCATTTAATTATGCCTTGAGCATTTAATTATGCCTTGAGCATTTAATTATGCCTTGAGCATTTAATTATGCCTTGAGCATTTAATTATGCCTTGCGCATTTAATAACTGTCGAGAAATGACATTTTATACCAGGAACGCAGGTTATGAGTGAGAATGGCAGGGAGTTCGCCAGGAGAAAGATAGAAAGCGTTAGTCTAGGTCTACTGGTGTTGCTCCAGTACTGATGATGGCTATAGCAGGCCGAAACTTGGAACGTTTCTCTTACTTACTCATGCCTACAGGTCTGCCGGTAATGCTCCGGTACTGATGAAGCTTTAGCAAGCAGAAACCGTAGGTATTAGGTTACAAAATTTGATTAGGAATCAAATTTAGGGTTATTTCTTAGCTGCTTTCTAGTCTTGCGCATTTAATTATGCCTTGAGCATTTAATTATGCCTTGAGCATTTAATTATGCCTTGAGCATTTAATTATGCCTTGAGCATTTAATTATGCCTTGAGCATTTAATTATGCCTTGAGCATTTAATTATGCCTTGAGCATTTAATTATGCCTTGAGCATTTAATTATGCCTTGAGCATTTAATTATGCCTTGAGCATTTAATTATGCCTTGAGCATTTAATTATGCCTTGAGCATTTAATTATGCCTTGCGCATTTAATTATGCCTTGAGCATTTAATTATGCCTTGAGCATTTAATTATGCCTTGAGCATTTAATTATGCCTTGAGCATTTAATTATGCCTTGAGCATTTAATTATGCCTTGAGCATTTAATTATGCCTTGAGCTTTTAATTATGCCTTGAGCATTTAATTATGCCTTGAGCTTTTAATTATGCCTTGAGCTTTTAATTATGCCTTGCGCATTTAATTATGCCTTGAGCATTTAATTATGCCTTGAGCATTTAATTATGCCTTGAGCATTTAATTATGCCTTGAGCATTTAATTATGCCTTGAGCATTTAATTATGCCTTGAGCATTTAATTATGCCTTGAGCATTTAATTATGCCTTGAGCATTTAATTATGCCTTGAGCATTTAATTATGCCTTGCGCATTTAATAACTGGCGAGAAATGACATTTTATACTAGGAACGCAGGTTATGAGTGAGAATGGCAGGGAGTTCGCCAGGAAAAAGATAGAAAGCGTTAGTCTAGGTCTACTGGTGTTGCTCCAGTACTGATGATGGCTATAGCAGGCCGAAACTTGGAACGTTTCTCTTACTTACTCATGCCTACAGGTCTGCCGGTAATGCTCCGGTACTGATGAAGCTTTAGCAAGCAGAAACCGTAGGTATTAGGTTACAAAATTTGATTAGGAATCAAATTTAGGGTTATTTCTTAGCTGCTTTCTAGTCTTGCGCATTTAATTATGCCTTGAGCATTTAATTATGCCTTGAGCATTTAATTATGCCTTGAGCATTTAATTATGCCTTGAGCATTTAATTATGCCTTGAGCATTTAATTATGCCTTGAGCATTTAATTATGCCTTGAGCATTTAATTATGCCTTGAGCATTTAATTATGCCTTGCGCATTTAATTATGCCTTGAGCATTTAATTATGCCTTGAGCATTTAATTATGCCTTGAGCATTTAATTATGCCTTGAGCATTTAATTATGCCTTGAGCATTTAATTATGCCTTGAGCATTTAATTATGCCTTGAGCATTTAATTATGCCTTGAGCATTTAATTATGCCTTGAGCATTTAATTATGCCTTGAGCATTTAATTATGCCTTGAGCATTTAATTATGCCTTGAGCATTTAATTATGCCTTGAGCATTTAATTATGCCTTGAGCATTTAATTATGCCTTGAGCATTTAATTATGCCTTGAGCATTTAATTATGCCTTGAGCATTTAATTATGCCTTGAGCATTTAATTATGCCTTGAGCATTTAATTATGCCTTGAGCATTTAATTATGCCTTGAGCATTTAATTATGCCTTGAGCATTTAATTATGCCTTGAGCATTTAATTATGCCTTGAGCATTTAATTATGCCTTGAGCATTTAATTATGCCTTGAGCATTTAATTATGCCTTGAGCATTTAATTATGCCTTGAGCATTTAATTATGCCTTGAGCATTTAATTATGCCTTGAGCATTTAATTATGCCTTGCGCATTTAATAACTGGCGAGAAATGACATTTTATACTAGGAACGCAGGTTATGAGTGAGAATGGCAGGGAGTTCGCCAGGAGAAAGATAGAAAGCGTTAGTCTAGGTCTACTGGTGTTGCTCCAGTACTGATGATGGCTATAGCAGGCCGAAACTTGGAACGTTTCTCTTACTTACTCATGCCTACAGGTCTGCCGGTAATGCTCCGGTACTGATGAAGCTTTAGCAAGCAGAAACCGTAGGTATTAGGTTACAAAATTTGATTAGGAATCAAATTTAGGGTTATTTCTTAGCTGCTTTCTGGTCTTGCGCATTTAATTATGCCTTGAGCATTTAATTATGCCTTGAGCATTTAATTATGCCTTGAGCATTTAATTATGCCTTGAGCATTTAATTATGCCTTGAGCATTTAATTATGCCTTGAGCATTTAATTATGCCTTGAGCATTTAATTATGCCTTGAGCATTTAATTATGCCTTGAGCATTTAATTATGCCTTGAGCATTTAATTATGCCTTGAGCATTTAATTATGCCTTGAGCATTTAATTATGCCTTGAGCATTTAATTATGCCTTGAGCATTTAATTATGCCTTGAGCATTTAATTATGCCTTGAGCATTTAATTATGCCTTGAGCATTTAATTATGCCTTGAGCATTTAATTATGCCTTGAGCATTTAATTATGCCTTGAGCATTTAATTATGCCTTGCGCATTTAATTATGCCTTGAGCATTTAATTATGCCTTGAGCATTTAATTATGCCTTGAGCATTTAATTATGCCTTGCGCATTTAATTATGCCTTGAGCATTTAATTATGCCTTGAGCATTTAATTATGCCTTGAGCATTTAATTATGCCTTGAGCATTTAATTATGCCTTGAGCATTTAATTATGCCTTGAGCATTTAATTATGCCTTGAGCATTTAATTATGCCTTGAGCATTTAATTATGCCTTGAGCATTTAATTATGCCTTGAGCATTTAATTATGCCTTGAGCATTTAATTATGCCTTGAGCATTTAATTATGCCTTGCGCATTTAATAACTGGCGAGAAATGACATTTTATACTAGGAACGCAGGTTATGAGTGAGAATGGCAGGGAGTTCGCCAGGAGAAAGATAGAAAGCGTTAGTCTAGGTCTACTGGTGTTGCTCCAGTACTGATGATGGCTATAGCAGGCCGAAACTTGGAACGTTTCTCTTACTTACTCATGCCTACAGGTCTGCCGGTAATGCTCCGGTACTGATGAAGCTTTAGCAAGCAGAAACCGTAGGTATTAGGTTACAAAATTTGATTAGGAATCAAATTTAGGGTTATTTCTTAGCTGCTTTCTGGTCTTGCGCATTTAATTATGCCTTGAGCATTTAATTATGCCTTGAGCATTTAATTATGCCTTGAGCATTTAATTATGCCTTGAGCATTTAATTATGCCTTGAGCATTTAATTATGCCTTGAGCATTTAATTATGCCTTGAGCATTTAATTATGCCTTGAGCATTTAATTATGCCTTGAGCATTTAATTATGCCTTGCGCATTTAATTATGCCTTGAGCATTTAATTATGCCTTGAGCATTTAATTATGCCTTGAGCATTTAATTATGCCTTGAGCATTTAATTATGCCTTGAGCATTTAATTATGCCTTGAGCATTTAATTATGCCTTGAGCATTTAATTATGCCTTGAGCATTTAATTATGCCTTGAGCATTTAATTATGCCTTGAGCATTTAATTATGCCTTGAGCATTTAATTATGCCTTGAGCATTTAATTATGCCTTGAGCATTTAATTATGCCTTGAGCATTTAATTATGCCTTGAGCATTTAATTATGCCTTGCGCATTTAATAACTGGCGAGAAATGACATTTTATACTAGGAACGCAGGTTATGAGTGAGAATGGCAGGGAGTTCGCCAGGAGAAAGATAGAAAGCGTTAGTCTAGGTCTACTGGTGTTGCTCCAGTACTGATGATGGCTATAGCAGGCCGAAACTTGGAACGTTTCTCTTACTTACTCATGCCTACAGGTCTGCCGGTAATGCTCCGGTACTGATGAAGCTTTAGCAAGCAGAAACCGTAGGTATTAGGTTACAAAATTTGATTAGGAATCAAATTTAGGGTTATTTCTTAGCTGCTTTCTGGTCTTGCGCATTTAATTATGCCTTGAGCATTTAATTATGCCTTGAGCATTTAATTATGCCTTGAGCATTTAATTATGCCTTGAGCATTTAATTATGCCTTGAGCATTTAATTATGCCTTGAGCATTTAATTATGCCTTGAGCATTTAATTATGCCTTGAGCATTTAATTATGCCTTGAGCATTTAATTATGCCTTGAGCATTTAATTATGCCTTGAGCATTTAATTATGCCTTGAGCATTTAATTATGCCTTGAGCATTTAATTATGCCTTGAGCATTTAATTATGCCTTGAGCATTTAATTATGCCTTGAGCATTTAATTATGCCTTGAGCATTTAATTATGCCTTGCGCATTTAATTATGCCTTGAGCATTTAATTATGCCTTGAGCATTTAATTATGCCTTGAGCATTTAATTATGCCTTGAGCATTTAATTATGCCTTGAGCATTTAATTATGCCTTGAGCATTTAATTATGCCTTGAGCATTTAATTATGCCTTGAGCATTTAATTATGCCTTGAGCATTTAATTATGCCTTGAGCATTTAATTATGCCTTGAGCATTTAATTATGCCTTGAGCATTTAATTATGCCTTGAGCATTTAATTATGCCTTGAGCATTTAATTATGCCTTGAGCATTTAATTATGCCTTGAGCATTTAATTATGCCTTGAGCATTTAATTATGCCTTGAGCATTTAATTATGCCTTGAGCATTTAATTATGCCTTGAGCATTTAATTATGCCTTGCGCATTTAATAACTGGCGAGAAATGACATTTTATACTAGGAACGCAGGTTATGAGTGAGAATGGCAGGGAGTTCGCCAGGAGAAAGATAGAAAGCGTTAGTCTAGGTCTACTGGTGTTGCTCCAGTACTGATGATGGCTATAGCAGGCCGAAACTTGGAACGTTTCTCTTACTTACTCATGCCTACAGGTCTGCCGGTAATGCTCCGGTACTGATGAAGCTTTAGCAAGCAGAAACCGTAGGTATTAGGTTACAAAATTTGATTAGGAATCAAATTTAGGGTTATTTCTTAGCTGCTTTCTGGTCTTACGCATTTAATTATGCCTTGAGCATTTAATTATGCCTTGAGCATTTAATTATGCCTTGAGCATTTAATTATGCCTTGAGCATTTAATTATGCCTTGAGCATGCCTTGAGCATTTAATTATGCCTTGAGCATTTAATTATGCCTTGAGCATTTAATTATGCCTTGAGCATTTAATTATGCCTTGAGCATTTAATTATGCCTTGAGCATTTAATTATGCCTTGAGCATTTAATTATGCCTTGAGCATTTAATTATGCCTTGAGCATTTAATTATGCCTTGAGCATTTAATTATGCCTTGAGCATTTAATTATGCCTTGAGCATTTAATTATGCCTTGAGCATTTAATTATGCCTTGAGCATTTAATTATGCCTTGAGCATTTAATTATGCCTTGAGCATTTAATTATGCCTTGAGCATTTAATTATGCCTTGAGCATTTAATTATGCCTTGAGCATTTAATTATGCCTTGAGCATTTAATTATGCCTTGAGCATTTAATTATGCCTTGAGCATTTAATTATGCCTTGCGCATTTAATAACTGGCGAGAAATGACATTTTATACTAGGAACGCAGGTTATGAGTGAGAATGGCAGGGAGTTCGCCAGGAGAAAGATAGAAAGCGTTAGTCTAGGTCTACTGGTGTTGCTCCAGTACTGATGATGGCTATAGCAGGCCGAAACTTGGAACGTTTCTCTTACTTACTCATGCCTACAGGTCTGCCGGTAATGCTCCGGTACTGATGAAGCTTTAGCAAGCAGAAACCGTAGGTATTAGGTTACAAAATTTGATTAGGAATCAAATTTAGGGTTATTTCTTAGCTGCTTTCTGGTCTTGCGCATTTAATTATGCCTTGAGCATTTAATTATGCCTTGAGCATTTAATTATGCCTTGAGCATTTAATTATGCCTTGAGCATTTAATTATGCCTTGAGCATTTAATTATGCCTTGAGCATTTAATTATGCCTTGAGCATTTAATTATGCCTTGAGCATTTAATTATGCCTTGAGCATTTAATTATGCCTTGAGCATTTAATTATGCCTTGAGCATTTAATTATGCCTTGAGCATTTAATTATGCCTTGAGCATTTAATTATGCCTTGAGCATTTAATTATGCCTTGAGCATTTAATTATGCCTTGAGCATTTAATTATGCCTTGAGCATTTAATTATGCCTTGCGCATTTAATTATGCCTTGAGCATTTAATTATGCCTTGAGCATTTAATTATGCCTTGAGCATTTAATTATGCCTTGAGCATTTAATTATGCCTTGAGCATTTAATTATGCCTTGAGCATTTAATTATGCCTTGAGCATTTAATTATGCCTTGAGCATTTAATTATGCCTTGAGCATTTAATTATGCCTTGAGCATTTAATTATGCCTTGAGCATTTAATTATGCCTTGAGCATTTAATTATGCCTTGAGCATTTAATTATGCCTTGAGCATTTAATTATGCCTTGAGCATTTAATTATGCCTTGAGCATTTAATTATGCCTTGCGCATTTAATAACTGGCGAGAAATGACATTTTATACTAGGAACGCAGGTTATGAGTGAGAATGGCAGGGAGTTCGCCAGGAGAAAGATAGAAAGCGTTAGTCTAGGTCTACTGGTGTTGCTCCAGTACTGATGATGGCTATAGCAGGCCGAAACTTGGAACATTTCTCTTACTTACTCATGCCTACAGGTCTGCCGGTAATGCTCCGGTACTGATGAAGCTTTAGCAAGCAGAAACCGTAGGTATTAGGTTACAAAATTTGATTAGGAATCAAATTTAGGGTTATTTCTTAGCTGCTTTCTAGTCTTGCGCATTTAATTATGCCTTGAGCATTTAATTATGCCTTGAGCATTTAATTATGCCTTGAGCATTTAATTATGCCTTGAGCATTTAATTATGCCTTGAGCATTTAATTATGCCTTGAGCATTTAATTATGCCTTGAGCATTTAATTATGCCTTGAGCATTTAATTATGCCTTGAGCATTTAATTATGCCTTGAGCATTTAATTATGCCTTGCGCATTTAATTATGCCTTGAGCATTTAATTATGCCTTGAGCATTTAATTATGCCTTGAGCATTTAATTATGCCTTGCGCATTTAATTATGCCTTGAGCATTTAATTATGCCTTGAGCATTTAATTATGCCTTGAGCATTTAATTATGCCTTGAGCATTTAATTATGCCTTGAGCATTTAATTATGCCTTGAGCATTTAATTATGCCTTGAGCATTTAATTATGCCTTGAGCATTTAATTATGCCTTGAGCATTTAATTATGCCTTGAGCATTTAATTATGCCTTGCGCATTTAATAACTGGCGAGAAATGACATTTTATACTAGGAACGCAGGTTATGAGTGAGAATGGCAGGGAGTTCGCCAGGAGAAAGATAGAAAGCGTTAGTCAAGGCTATTGGTGTTGCTCCAGTACTGATGATGGCTATAGCAGGCCGAAACTTGGAACGTTTCTCTTACTTACTCATGCCTACAGGTCTGCCGGTAATGCTCCGGTACTGATGAAGCTTTAGCAAGCAGAAACCGTAGGTATTAGGTTACAAAATTTGATTAGGAATCAAATTTAGGGTTATTTCTTAGCTGCTTTCTGGTCTTGCGCATTTAATTATGCCTTGAGCATTTAATTATGCCTTGAGCATTTAATTATGCCTTGAGCATTTAATTATGCCTTGAGCATTTAATTATGCCTTGAGCATTTAATTATGCCTTGAGCATTTAATTATGCCTTGAGCATTTAATTATGCCTTGAGCATTTAATTATGCCTTGAGCATTTAATTATGCCTTGCGCATTTAATTATGCCTTGAGCATTTAATTATGCCTTGAGCATTTAATTATGCCTTGAGCATTTGATTATGCCTTGAGCATTTAATTATGCCTTGAGCATTTAATTATGCCTTGCGCATTTAATTATGCCTTGAGCATTTAATTATGCCTTGAGCATTTAATTATGCCTTGAGCATTTAATTATGCCTTGCGCATTTAATTATGCCTTGAGCATTTAATTATGCCTTGAGCATTTAATTATGCCTTGAGCATTTAATTATGCCTTGAGCATTTAATTATGCCTTGAGCATTTAATTATGCCTTGAGCATTTAATTATGCCTTGCGCATTTAATAACTGGCGAGAAATGACATTTTATACTAGGAACGCAGGTTATGAGTGAGAATGGCAGGGAGTTCGCCAGGAGAAAGATAGAAAGCGTTAGTCTAGGTCTACTGGTGTTGCTCCAGTACTGATGATGGCTATAGCAGGCCGAAACTTGGAACATTTCTCTTACTTACTCATGCCTACAGGTCTGCCGGTAATGCTCCGGTACTGATGAAGCTTTAGCAAGCAGAAACCGTAGGTATTAGGTTACAAAATTTGATTAGGAATCAAATTTAGGGTTATTTCTTAGCTGCTTTCTAGTCTTGCGCATTTAATTATGCCTTGAGCATTTAATTATGCCTTGAGCATTTAATTATGCCTTGAGCATTTAATTATGCCTTGAGCATTTAATTATGCCTTGAGCATTTAATTATGCCTTGAGCATTTAATTATGCCTTGAGCATTTAATTATGCCTTGAGCATTTAATTATGCCTTGAGCATTTAATTATGCCTTGAGCATTTAATTATGCCTTGAGCATTTAATTATGCCTTGCGCATTTAATTATGCCTTGAGCATTTAATTATGCCTTGAGCATTTAATTATGCCTTGAGCATTTAATTATGCCTTGAGCATTTAATTATGCCTTGAGCATTTAATTATGCCTTGAGCATTTAATTATGCCTTGAGCATTTAATTATGCCTTGAGCATTTAATTATGCCTTGAGCATTTAATTATGCCTTGAGCATTTAATTATGCCTTGAGCATTTAATTATGCCTTGAGCATTTAATTATGCCTTGAGCATTTAATTATGCCTTGAGCATTTAATTATGCCTTGAGCATTTAATTATGCCTTGAGCATTTAATTATGCCTTGAGCATTTAATTATGCCTTGAGCATTTAATTATGCCTTGAGCATTTAATTATGCCTTGAGCATTTAATTATGCCTTGAGCATTTAATTATGCCTTGAGCATTTAATTATGCCTTGCGCATTTAATAACTGGCGAGAAATGACATTTTATACTAGGAACGCAGGTTATGAGTGAGAATGGCAGGGAGTTCGCCAGGAGAAAGATAGAAAGCGTTAGTCTAGGTCTACTGGTGTTGCTCCAGTACTGATGATGGCTATAGCAGGCCGAAACTTGGAACGTTTCTCTTACTTACTCATGCCTACAGGTCTGCCGGTAATGCTCCGGTACTGATGAAGCTTTAGCAAGCAGAAACCGTAGGTATTAGGTTACAAAATTTGATTAGGAATCAAATTTAGGGTTATTTCTTAGCTGCTTTCTGGTCTTGCGCATTTAATTATGCCTTGAGCATTTAATTATGCCTTGAGCATTTAATTATGCCTTGAGCATTTAATTATGCCTTGAGCATTTAATTATGCCTTGAGCATTTAATTATGCCTTGCGCATTTAATTATGCCTTGAGCATTTAATTATGCCTTGAGCATTTAATTATGCCTTGAGCATTTAATTATGCCTTGAGCATTTAATTATGCCTTGAGCATTTAATTATGCCTTGAGCATTTAATTATGCCTTGAGCATTTAATTATGCCTTGAGCATTTAATTATGCCTTGAGCATTTAATTATGCCTTGAGCATTTAATTATGCCTTGAGCATTTAATTATGCCTTGAGCATTTAATTATGCCTTGAGCATTTAATTATGCCTTGCGCATTTAATTATGCTCTCATACAATTTCCTGGAGTCGTAGGGTATAATGCTTTCGCATTATCACCCGCCGCCCAGGAAATTGGCACCACGCTCTCATACAATTTCCTGGAGTCGTAGGGTATAATGCATTCGCATTATCACCCGCCGCCCAGGAAATTTGCATACTTTAGTTTCATCGGTCTAGGTCTGCTGGTGTTGCTCCAGTACTGATGATGGCTGAAGCAAGCCGAAACCTAGGGAAATGACGAAAGCAATGTCATGTCGGTCCAATGTATTGCAGAGTTCGGTCTTTGAAAGAATGAATATTTTTGCTCGTATGTTGCCAAGTTACAGATTTCTACAAGTTTGTAACTGAGATTTTATGTTTTTTTAAACAGACTGACAAGAGATTGACTGATGTCATCAAGTCCAGAGTATCGTGATTTCATGGTTGAAAACAAAAGGGCTTACATTGAAGCCATTAACTCATGGCCAAATTGTGAACCACCGGAGGTTTTTAAAGGTAGGTTGCGTTTGTTGAATTGGAAATTATTAGTACAACTTAAGTTGGATGAAAGTTTTTGTGTTTTCCAGATATTCCCTCGCTACAAAAGACATTGGTGCACAGTACTTTCTTGGAAGAATTCGTATTTTGGATTGCCCGATTCAAATTCCCGCAAAAGATAGTATGTTTCTTATTAAACCTGTTACCTGAAGGAGATTACAAAGTGAAAAAATGTTTTGATAATTTTCTTAGTGGTTAGTTTTGTTATTACTGTTTGTCATTTATCATATGGTGTATTTTTTGCAGGAGTCTTTTACCCGGGCTTTTGGGTTTGAATTTTTGACTCTCTTTCAAGGTAAGTCGATCCTATCATATTACAAACGATAGCGTACTCCGTATTAGTTTATTTTGGTAATTGTGTGATACAACAAGACATGTGGTAACAATGTTACTGATTGTATCATATCCAGGTATGAATGTGAATATTCGTGAGATGAATCATCACGTGGAATATGAACCCAATTCCTACTACGCTGCATTCTCAGCTGAATTAGAAGGAAGTGCTTCCCCTTTGTGGAATATCGTGTCGCATTTACGAGATAATTCTACCGCTTACCTGACGAAGAATTTATTAAGACATTGCCGCGCGCAGCTTAGTGCTTACCAGTCCGGATTATATCTCAGTGCCTTGCCTGTAATCGACGCAGTGGAAGTAGGAGAAACTTTGCCCAAGGTCCTCCAGCATAGACTTCGATCCCTCACGGATTCTTTATCCTACGAAACCAAGCTTGTTACCTTGGATGATAATCCCGTATCCCAAAATGGAATGGGCATCAAGACAAATCATCTGGATTCAATGGAACATAAATTATTTGAAGATGCCAAAAAGTCTTATTCAGCTTTGTCAAATTGGGTCGAGAAGAAGTGATTTCTATATACTAACTATTTGATTGTAGAAATACCTGCAAATACAAATAAAAGTGTCACACATATGCAATAACATCCACCCATCTCAAAACAAATACAAACCATTAACACCAGACCAAATTTCAACTCACATTAACTGTGTCTGCGTCTGAGTCACACATTCGCTTCGTCTACTGACACAAACCAAAATCAGAGGACTTTTAGCCAAAAACACGATCGTAGTCGCCCCAACATGAATACTTCTTATCGAATCATCATTATCTTGAGCAACAGAGACCAAAGCTTGCAACAATCCAAATATCGTGACCAAGCTCTCTTCATTCCCATACCTAGAAATGTCATACAACATCATAAAATTACGTATCCTGCTCTCAACGTAATCAATCACTAACAAATCCTTTTACTTACCTCGAGTAAATCGGTTTCCCAGCCTCACTCAGAACAAAAACATGCCGTTTTTGATGCTTCCATTCTGAACTGGTAACAAAATCCTCATCCGAATCAAACCCAAGCACCGTCTGTCTCTGAAAATTAGTTGATGCAATAGCTCCCTTCAAATCCTCTGCTTCAGTCGTAGCAACAGAGAGTTCATCCAATGCTTTAGTCAAATCCTGCAAGCAAGGAATAATGTTTCATTAAATTATCATTTCAAATAAGAACAAAATGCAGCTTGATAGTATCCATACCCAAGTCTCACCAGTTTCTTTCCTTGTACGTCGTCCTCGTTTTCCTCTTTCTGATAACCACGGTTACTTGGTCCAGCTCTAACATCATTTTCAACCGTATCATAATTGCAGCTGTCCGCTTTATCGGATGATGCCAATGAGCTCGTCGAACCGCTATTCAAGCACGAAATTTTTATCCTTGAAATCTTAGCACCATCCGCAGAATCTCCACTTCGACAATTTAAATTTATCATGTCACCATCATCGATAACAAATATTTTGGCACATTCTCCAGCCCCTGGCACTTCAATATTGTCTGCAATAATTTCATTCCCATCGTCTACTTTGACAACTACTTTTAGTTCACCTCCCAATTCCTCCGTCATGCTTCCATCTCCTTCTACAGACATTTGAAAGAAAACTTTTACGACAAGTCGCTGTCACTCCATCCGAATCACATAACGTCCTAGCAGGTCAATCGAGCTGAACCGAATTCAGTCTTGAATAATTTACCTGTATATTAAATCAATAGACGCTATCCTTTATATTAATCGGTGTAGCTCTGGCGAAAATTTTGTCCTCATTTGAATGTTCGCGCTGACTTTTGAACATTCGCGCTGGCCCCTCTAAGTCATTGATTTTAAGCGTCCGTATATAATCTATGATAACTTGGTAACAACGTTTCCATGACGACTGTGTGGGTGTGAGAGGTATTGATAGGGAGAAACTATTTCATTGCTAGATCTATATGCTTCATTCACTTTCTTTAACTATTACGATTCTGTTAAACTGTAATCGAACGGTCTAACCGACCGAGTTTCGTAGCGGCCTTGGCGCTATTCTAAATCCGGAGGAAATTCTTACTCAAATATTTATACTTTTCAATTACTACCGCCACACTTTATTTACTCTGTTCTAAGGCCTTCCGCTGCAACTATACCTGAAATCTTCTACCCACACATGCGACTCGACATCGCCACGATGACGCAATGTCTTATGTGACCGCTAACCTTAATTGATTAGCTGAGAAGCGATCTTAACGGCAATGGAGACAGCGGCGTGAGCGAAGCGAACGCTTTTATTCTTTTATCTTTATAATTCCCCGTAGCTCTGCAGAAACTTGGAACTGCTTTGAACCTGCGCTTCATAAATCATCATTGTTTCACTAACGTCCTGTATACTGGCCAGAATAATTGGGATGTTCAAGCGCAGAGTTAGGGGTGTTTCCATGCAATCCTTAAAGTCATGAGGCTATTTAGGCCAGACAATCGTTAATTAATTTACTTTGATCTCCTATCTTCTACACCTGCCTCTCATGCCTCGCCATCAATGCATCGATGCAAGGAGAATTACCATCCGTGCATTAACATTCACCGAGTTGCTGACTGGTTAGAATACTCATACATAGTATCATATTTCCTAAGACATAATTCAACTGATAAGTGACTAGCAAGTAAAATAACATATCATTTGCAACCTGAAATGGTATTTTACGCACCCGTTGCCTATGAATGTAATAGTGCTAAATACGTTGCGGAACCAGTTTCCAAACGGCCACCGTTCCACAATGTAATGTGTAATGTGACCGCTAACCTTAAATGATTAGCTGAGAAGTGAGCGCAAGCGAGCTCAAGAACTATTGGGCCAGCTGCGTGAGCGAAGCGAACGCTTATTTTTTCCTGTTTAAATTTCCCTGTAGCTCTGCAGACTTGGACCTGCTTTGAACCTGCGCTTCATAAATCATTATTGTGGTACTGACGTACTCTATACTGGCTGGA
Source organism: Sminthurides aquaticus (assembly GCA_906901655.1). Taxonomy (NCBI): domain Eukaryota; kingdom Metazoa; phylum Arthropoda; class Collembola; order Symphypleona; family Sminthurididae; genus Sminthurides; species Sminthurides aquaticus. The sequence goes on from CAJQTT010000007.1 coordinate 971,147, forward strand.
ACCTCAGAAACCTAACAAGTGGGATACGATTCTATTTTGCTTTATAATTTGAGGTTCCAATGTTAAATTGCCATTAGGTCTTGGTAGTAACTCCAATTTACTTAGGTGTTAGCTAAGAAATGGCTGTTAATTATACGCTCATAAGCAAGCGCAAGCGAGCTAAAAGATTATCGAGCACGCGGCGTGAGCGGAGCGAACGCTCTCTGTAGCAAGAATCCCGTAGACCATCAGCCGTCTCGAAACCTATGCAAGTTTCCGTTGAATAAATATTGCATCGGAATGTGCCGGAAATGTTGTAATTAACGCTGAAGCGTGTGTACAGGCTGAATCGTGTGTACGTTTGTTTGAAAATGATCTACGACACCGTCCAGTATCCATGTTTAAGCATAATCGTTGCGCCTGCGTTCCGACGCAATCCGTAATGATGGAGAGATTTTTTCTCGGATATTAAGACCTTATTGTAATTTCTGCCGCCGTTTACTTTTATCTCTGTTCTCTGCTACGTTTGAATCTCGCGACCTCCAGCGATGCGAAGTTGCTTGACCACTAAACTCTAATAATAAACTGAGAAGCGAACGCCAGCGCGCTGAAGGACCATCGCGCTCAAGCGTTGCATATAAAATTTAGTAAACCGCCAGCTGGCTCATAAAACCTAACATGGGCATACGCCTTATTAGTTTATTTTTAAGCTTGCGCGGAAAATCGTTAGGGCAAACAAGTAAATGTTGTGATCGTGTGTACAGTAGAAGCCACGGCTTGGCAGAATGCGAGCATTCATGTCCACCGATGGCTGACCAACTTAAAAATATCAATAAGCAATTGTTGCCAGGCATGATTAATCTGGTGTGACCTTTTAGTGACTACAAATTAGGATGGCTTTTACGCAAAAACGATAGTGGGACAATTGCAAACTGAAACTTTAAAGAGACATTTTGCCTGTAACAATTGCCTGTAAAGTCTGAATGAAGTACTTGAAGTACTACTGAATCCGTTTCGGAATCACGGGTTATCGTCACAATAGATAATGCAGGCATGTCCTTCAAACCTGTGAGACATTCCACAAGTGGAGCAGAATTTATGTTTTACCTTAACATGTATTTAAAGCTGAAATGTTAAAGTGCCACTCGGTCTTTGTGGTAACTCAAGTTGACTCATGCCAGTAAGTAAATATATATCTGCTACATTCACTTTAGCGAATGAAGTCTGTTTCCTACTGAAATTAAACTATATGGTGAGAAGCGAGCTCAAGCGAGCTGAATGGTCATGGAACCGGCGAGAGCGAAGCGAACGCTCCCTGAATTATTGCGATGCTAATAGAGCGAACCATTAAAAAGCCGAAATCGATTCAAGTATCTGTCATCTGCAGAGAACTAATAAATAAAACGCTGGAGCGCGTGTACAGGGTAAATCGGGTGTGCAACGCAAGCCGTGTGTACAGTGCAAGCCGTGTGTACAGTGCAAGCCGTGTGTACAGGCTGCGGGTAGGCTGAAGGCGAGCGAAGCGAGCTCTTCAGCCTAGTATATATTTAACTCTTCATGGGCAAAATACTCCTCCTGTCACCTGTTATTCCCTTTAATATTCTTTTCTACAGGCCGAATAAGAATAAAAACTTCCGAATTTATAATCTTCTCCATTTAAACATCCCGCGTCTTGAACCAGCACGTAATTTCAATGGCTCCTTATTACTTGATGTTCAATCAACTCATTGCAAACTGGAACAAAGTTGATTGGTAATTGCACATGATCAAGGGAAATCAATTCAAATCTTTCAATCTAATCTTTGAAAAATAACTTTAATTGTTGTACAATTTCCAGATTTTTTTAAACCTTTCTTATTTTAGGTAGCTAAAATGAAGCATCTCATTCATGAGCAGAAGAAATTGGCCATGGGGTCAATACGGCTTCCACACACTAATCTTATCAGCCACACCTCACCTCCCCCCCCTTAAAATCTACCAGGTGCAATTCACAGTGCAATTTAATCCATAACACGTGTCAAATCCAATGTCAAGAGCGGGTTGATTATGAATCCCTGTTAGCTCCATCACAATCACCTCCCGCAATTCCATCGATTCTAGCCATGTCGCTAACGAAAAGTATGCCACGCCCCTCTTGCATCCTTGCAACAGCCTTTGTTCTCCAGAGTCTAGCATGCTGCAGCCTTGTTTCTGGAGCTACGGAGGTGAACCGCTGACGCGTCCTTAAACAATCAATTTCATCAACGAGACTCACAGCTCACTCTCAGTAAGCATTTAACGTAACATGGAAATTCTAATTTTATCAACAGGACATAACTACTTGGCAGCGGTAGTCGAGTTTGCAGCAGATGAAAACACTTCAGGTTTGTCTCCATTGCAGCGTCTTTCCCAGAACGTAGAACGGTACAGACAGATTATTGCTGATGCTTCAACAGCAGTACGTCAATTCATCACATCCTTTTTTAAAATTTTAATTCATAATGTATTAAATAAATTAAAATTTTAATTTTAGCACCCTTTTTATTTTATAGACTGCTGACATAATCGTTTTCCCGGAATACGGACTCACAACGTTGACTTTCTACAAGAATAGCGATGCTGAGCGTAGAGATCCTCGAGATCTTATAGATCCGCTCCTTCAGATAATCCCAGAAGTTGGTGCTAACCCCTGTGAATTTCCAGGACTTTCTCTAGTAAAACCCTTAATTTTGAATCATTCTCTGCAAAATGTACAAATTTATTTCCGCCATTTTATGCATTTTTCTCTTGTGTAACTTATTTCAGGTCGTCCACAATCTATCATGCGCAGCGAGGGAAGGAAAAATCTGGGTCGTCCTTGACCTAGCCGAGAAGGTCATGGGCTCAGGAGATGACGAAATCCAATATCGATACAACACTGCTCTTGTTTTCAATCCAAACGGTACCATAGCAGCAAAGTAAGTATGTACAGGATTGTTTCAATTTTTTTCAAATAGTCATTACCATAGCAACATGAACCACATTTTTTTCCAGGTACCACAAAGAGAACCTCTTTGCAGAACCCTGGTTCAACGTTCCTGAGAGGACCGAAGTAGTTTCATTTCGCACGGATTTCGGAATTGATTTTGGAATTATCATTTGTTTTGATTTACTCTTCGAATCTCCGGCAAAAGAGCTTGTGTCCCAAGGACTCAAACATTTCGTCTTCCCCACCGCTTGGATTGACGAGCTTCCGTACCTGACAGGTATAGGCTCCTCCGGCCATTTTCTTCCAGCTTCATATTCTTCCCGCCAAACTGAAATTTAATTAATTATTAATTTAATCATACAGCACTTCAAGCTCAAACAATGTGGGCCTCTTCATCAAACGTCACGCTTTTGGCATCAGGTTACCATAATCCAGCTTTTGGTAAATTAGGCTCAGGCATATTCCTCCCTTCAGGAGAAGCGGCATCTTACGTTTTCGATCCAACTTCCGGTACTCGAACAATTTACGCCAACGTTCTCAAGGACTTTTCTCCAGGACTGAATTCCAGACTACAACAGGAACAGCCATCTACTGTATTTCAGCAAGAAAAGCAGCCCTTGGAGTTTTACTACAGAGAGAATTTGTCAAACTACACAGGGGTCACGCTAACAGAGGACGCTGAGGTAGCAGACGCTTGTGATGGCGGATTCTGCTGCCAAGTCCGCTACGCATTCTCTAAACTGGAGCAACCCCCTTGTCCGCCTCCCACAAACTCGTCCTTGGATACGTCATATCCAGATGTTCAATACAAGCTACTCGTATTCAACCAAACCAGGCGCTTCCAAAGCCCCAGCGTCGTCAAAACGATGGCTCTCCAGATCTGCAGCGTTGTACGCTGCCTCAATTCAACAATTCAATCATGCGCTGAAAACGATGCTAGTTCCAAGCTACCTGGATTCTCATTCCTCCAACTACGCGCATCTCCGTTCCAGACCTCTGAACAGTCTCGTCCTGGAATAATAACGCTGGATTATAACTTTAAGCCAGCGCCCTCTGGTATGTTTCTCGTGGAAAGAAACGGCGCTGAGGTGACTTTTAGCGCATCTAGTCCTCTTTTACCCACTTTTAATTTACAGACTGTTGCTCTATTTAATCGAAAATATTAAATTTCTTCAAACAACTCTCGGCAAATCGTCCATAATCTTTCACTATCTCCTCAATTGTTTTCCTCTGCATATCTAATCCATCTTAAAATAGCCCTGTATCACCTACACCCTCCCGCAAGTTAAATCACAATTAAACATTACAAATCTCCATTAATTAAACCCCATAACACACAACTTGCCATTGCAAACAACACTGATCCTTCCTATTTTTTTATAATTTTAAAAATCCAATCAATTTTGTAACTAACCAGCAGTATTTTCTCCATCATGCTCATCCTGTATCTTCTAGCACTAGCTACTGCAGCGCTCCCTGCCGGTAAGCTCTTCAGCACACTCACTCCCTCCAGCTCTACTATTCATCCTACCACCTCCCACTAAAACTATTATCCTACTCTACAGCTTCACCTTCTCCAGACCGAATCATAGGCGGTTCCAAAGTACCACTAGGCGGTGCTCCCCACCAGGTGTCGGTACGATTCAGCGGAAGTCATATCTGCGGCGGTTCTATCCTCCAGCCCACCTTTATACTCACTTCAGCCTCCTGCGCCACCGCCGGACCCCTGCGCTACTACTCAATCCGCGCAGGACTCAACACATTATCGACTCCAGAGGCCGGTTTCCAGCAAAGCGACGTTGCCAATCTTACAATACACGACAAATTCGACCAGATCACCCTCCTCAACGACATTGCCATTTTAGAACTGTACGAACCCTTGGACCTTAACCCTGAAAATCGAACATCAAGCATCACCTTACCGCCGGCCGGCAATTCCTCCGTTAATGCGGGTAACGTATCTTTGACCGGTTGGGGAGCTACCCGCCAATCCGGTGAATACTCCAACAGCCTTCAGCTCGTCCAAGTCCCGCTCATCCCAAGAGAAAACTGGTAAAATCTAAAAATCAGCCTCATTCAATCCAAGAACAATCCAAAAACTAAAATATTCCATGACCATATTGAATTAAATCTCTATCTGCAGCACCGCCGCTTACGGCTCCCTCTTCCAGCCGAACATGATATGCGCCGGAGAGGTCAGAGGAGGCGAGGGTCACTGCAGCGGTGACGAGGGTGGACCTGTTATGTTCAACAAGACAGCCACAACTCAATACCAAATAGGGATCGTGTCCTTTGCCTCAGGCTGCGCTCGACAAGGCTTGCCAGGGGTGTACACGGAAGTGTCAAAATACTTGACTTGGATCACAAATGTCACAAACGCTGGATACTAAAATTCCACTTCCCGATAATTAATAATTCCAATTTTTTAAAGCATTGTCCAGCAGAAATAGCAGCTTTTCACTACTAAGCTCTATCAACTATTACCTATTCCCTAGCGACTCACCTGTATATATTCCTGTCAACCTGTCAATTATTTTTTCACAGTCTGCAATTTTTCTTGTTTTTTCCAGTTTTTTTTAAAAAATTAATCAGCTTTGCTATCAGACAATTCGGGATTCTAGAATACAAGAGCATACGAGATAAAGAAACTAACAAAAGAGTTCCTCATCCAAACAATATTTCATTTTTCAATTATTCATCTTTTCTCAATTTCGTTGTAACTTATTAAATTGACCCCACTGGTATTCGATCCCATTGCATAATTAATTCTTCAAACGACCATCAAAGAGTAACCATCAATATTTAAGCATGCAACGTATCAAAGCTTCATTACCTTCTCATCTTTCATCCCAAATATTCCAACTTCTGCACAACACACCCCTCACGCCACGTCCAACAAGCTAACACTGCCTTATTCCCCATCACGCAATCATTTCAAGGCTGTGTTATACAATTAAACAATCAAATAATCAAATAAAAACCACTCCAATATCTACATACGTCTTCGCTCATCAATGATTCTCAATCCACAAGGAGGAAACAAACTTGTAGCAAGTCTAAACATGAAAGTACACAATACTTGCAAATTTCGACGCTCCACTATGCAAATTTTGCGTAAAATTCGCAAACTCCTACGGCGCTTCATCCGTCTTATCTACACTAAATCCTTAATCCTGTCTCCTGATATTAACGATTCAGGACTTAATTGCAGTTCCGAATAACCAACATTTTATCAGTAACTCGTAAAACGTTTCCCAGACTTGACTTACCTTGAAACCAATCACGGCAATGATGCAATGACAACATGTTGACATTTAATGTTTCTTCCTTGCCGTATCTTCAAGTAACTTGAATCAAATTCACATACAGCATCCCTCATAATCTTCCCTACAATAATTCTCCACAACATTTCTTCTTCAAGCTAACTAAAGTAAGCTCTCTCCTTCTCTCCATCACCTGAACACCAAATAATCCAGTATTGTAGTCAGCCTTTAGTCGTTTGTCCTTGAGAGAAGACTGCAAAGAAAATAATTGCGGAAAATCATACACACTAAAACATTGATTCTATACACTTATTGATTTTTTCCCCAAAGATATCAACTTTTAATAAATGCTCATTGAAGGCTGGAGATGCGGACAAAGTGTTGGAGCTTCCTTCAAAAGCAGATACTCTGTCTGCATCAGTCGTAGTAGAATCATCAGATTTTGCTCTCTGCCTTTTGCTCATTGTGTCTTGTGCGCTGCCCTTATTAATAAATCTAATCTCCAACCCTTGTCTCCTTCCTGACGCGCCACCTTGGATACCAATTACTCTTGAAAAATCCAATCGTTAACCGCTACCGTTACCGTTATCGCCATGCATTCTCTTCGTTATTTGTCAGCTGCCCTCCTCATTTTCGCTACTTGCACCCTCGGCGCCGGCGCTCAAAAATACGGTCAAGCTTGTGCCGAGGCGGAGCCTCGGTGCGAGGTCGGAAAGAATTTGACCTGCAACTCTAGCGGCATGTGCGGCTGTAATTATTCTTGGCAAGTGTACGACGAGCGGCAAGGGCTTTGCTTGTCACCACTGGGAGGCTTTTGCAAACGTGATGGTTCGTTGCCATGTGTCCTTAACGCTACCTGCTCCTCAAAAACCGATTTCCTTGGATTCTGTCTCTGCGATTCTCCATACACGGCCATCGCGGGGAAATCCTGTGACGAGAGGGAAGATACTAGCGGAAGCGACGCTAAATCCAACGGACCCAATTCCATAACAGCGCCCTCTCCCCTCATCTGCTGCTTGCCCTTGGTGGATCGCTCTGGAGTGCCTGGATTCTAAACGGCTTCTTCTATTATTCTTCTACCAAATCCCACACACCGCCCCCCAGCCGCTGTTCCCCCAAAACTCGGAGGTGGTCCATCTAATTTGTATTTAAATTTTAATCCTACGCATCAAAATAAATTCCTTGTACCCAGCCTCTCGCATCTTTTTCTTATCTAACTTGCAATTTTTACCATTTATATATTATAAACTATCCGAATTATACTTTCGTTTAGTAAGTCATCCGTTAATAGTTAAATTGTATTTTAGTTCGCATAAAAAGTTTTAATTTTAATTCCTTATTTAATCCCCAATTATATTCTTAGTACAACTCCGCAGAAACATTACTCCTTCCATGTTCCATCTGCTAATCTCTCAATCATGCCTCATATATTCCCTAAAACCGGACATCCCAAGCTAGCTATCACCTCTAAAATTAAAACCAATCTAATTCTTCACTTACCTTACCTAATTGTTCCAAAGTCAGTTAGCTCCGTAGCTGCACATTAAACTTCCCTATCACCACAACCAGGATATCGCCAACTCTTCATCAATTCCATCATCAATCCTATAATTAATCTAGCATGAAAGCAGTTACATCCACTACTTCTGAAACCACTCTTAAAAATACTTAATAGCAACGATTAGATTAACTTCCCTGGGAAATCCCAATAGCATGCAAACGTATTTGTATGCATATCTCAGTAGTACATAGTAGATGCTTGAACGGATTGAATTAAAGAAATCTATAGTAGCTTCTAGTTTTAAAACAGATGACAGTACGAAGGAAAACTACTTGAACCCAACGACGATATTATCGATACATGCTATTACATGGAGAAGAGAAAACAATGACGAAATCTTTCAGATAGTATTCAAAACCTTTCGACCCCCACTTGAAACATCAACAATGACCGCAGAGTTTCTCAACATCCATATAAGTCACTTATCGCCGCTATGAAACGGGTCATATATAAATAAGACTCAAATACAGCGCCCAGAGTCGTTTACAGCCATCTACGCTGCATGTCACTTTGGCCCGTTTCTCAAAACTACCCCAAAGTTTTGGCCTAAAACATGGGTCGTTTTTCAGCAATCGTTCTTCTTGCTTTTGCAAGTCTCGCTGCTGCTCAATGGGACCCCCATTTCGTCGAGAATCGAACCAGTATTGTCCACTTGTTTGAATGGAGATGGGAAGATATTGCCCTGGAATGTGAACGCTTCTTGGGTCCCTACGGCTACGCTGGAGTTCAGGTACGTTGAGGTCAAAACTGATTTTAGCAATTAATGACTAATCAAAGCTCTTTAATTAAGTGAAAATTCAATAATAATTCAGACTTCTCCCGCCTCTGAACACATTTTTGTTCGAGGAGACAAAAACCGACCTTGGTATGAACGCTATCAAACTGTATCTTACAAGCTCATTAACCGTTCCGGAAATGAACAACAGTTCCAAGACATGGTAAACTAAAATTCCAAGTTTTTAAATTCTAGTCTTTATATAGAAATTAAATAATTTCAAAATCCTCCACGTCACAGTAACTTGCATTAAAATTAAACTCTTCCTGCCACAACGACCTGAAAGACAACAGAGTGGTTTTAGTAAACCAGTCTTCGGCATTGCTTCTCACAGGTCCGACGCTGCAACGCTGTCGGCGTCCGCATCTACGCTGATGTTGTCTTCAATCACATGACTGCTTCAGGCGTCTCTCAAGGCACCGGTGGCACGGATTATGATTCCACCAACAAAAACTATCCTGGCGTCCCTTACTCAGCCTTTGATTTCAACGGACCTCAAAATTGCTACACTGGATCTGGAGAAATTGAAAACTACAACGATCCGGAACAGGTAAACGTTTGTGAAGCTAACTAGTATCTGTATAACCTGTCCACTCATTACATTTTTTATAACGTTTCAAAAATACCTAATTGTATTTCCTCGCCAGGTGAGAAACTGCAAACTTGTAGGCATGAACGACCTTAATCACGGAACTGAATATGTTCGTGGTAAAATCAGAGATTATTTGAACAAGATGATCGGTTACGGTGTTGCTGGTTTCCGGTAAGGAGGCTTCTGCTAGTTATAAAAAAAAAATATTTTCCCACATGTTTTCCCTAACTTTCTAGGAATATTTTTAAACTATCCTTTAATTTTCTTTAAACAGCGTCGACGCTTGCAAGCACATGTGGCCTGGTGATTTGAAAGCAATTTTTGACGGACTAAACGATTTAAATACCGATTTCGGATTCCCTCCTGGTTCCCGCCCTTTCATCGTTCAAGAAGTTATTGATATGGGTAAATACTTTGAACCTTATATAATTCTCAAAATTTTAAAACGTTTTAACTTCCCACCATCAAATATTTAACACCACCCCCAATCTAATTTCCCAACAGGATTCGAAGCAATCAAATCATCAGAATATTTTGCCAGCGGTCGCGTTACGGAATTCAAGGTAATTAAAATTTTAATTAGACATCTCAAATTAATTACACACACAAATCTTTTTATTTCAATTCACCTTCATCTCAACAGGGCTGTCAAAACATTGGTAACATAATGAGAAAATGGGAAGGTCAAAAGCTCAGCTTTGTCAAGAACTGGGGTGAGTCTTGTTATTACAAATCAAATTTGTTAACGTCGCATTAAATAATTAATTTAAATAAATACTTATCACAATTATACATCTAACCTGATCCTCTAAAATTATCCTTCATCCATGCTTTGCAGGAGAGGGCTGGGGTTTCATGCCCGACGGAAACGCACTCGTCTTCGTCGACAACCACGACAATCAACGCGGAGAGGGCGCTGGCGGTCCAAGCATCTTGTCATTTTTCGATGCCAGAATCTACAAGATGGCCCAAGCTTTTTTCCTCGCTTGGCCTTACGGCATTACCCGTGTCATGTCATCCTACTTCTGGGAACGCAAAATTGAAGGCGGCCATGATCAAAATTACTGGGTTAGTATTCTATCACAGCCTCCCTCACACGCTCCCAGTAGCTCCCTCTGCCAAAATCTCCGATAACTTTTACTCATCGTTGCATATACCAAATACAAGATCCTTTGCATCCTAGTGACTCCCTCTACAGAAATCCCAGCTAACTATTCACTCCCCGTTACCTATTCCAAGTACAAGATCATTTCTCTTACACAATATCCGTATTCTCCAATCGTAGGTCGGCCCACCCATGGACGGAAGCGAGAACATTATTCCCGTTACCATCAACCCAGACATGACTTGCAACGATGGCTGGATGTGCGAACACAGATGGCGCCAGATTTACAACATGGTTGGCTTCCGCAACGTTGCTTCTGGTAAGCATACCATACAGCATATAAAAATTTTATACGCGAACTTTACCACATTTTTTGCTAAAATCCGTACATTTCTTCAAATTGACACAGGAACTGCGATGAACGACTGGTGGGATAACGGTAGCAACCAAATCGCATTCTCTCGAGGAGACAAAGCTTTCCTTGCCATCAACAACGATGATTTCCCCATGAGCGCTACCATACAGGTAATTAACTTTTCGTTGCTAAGCGTTACCGCGTTTCCTTCTTATTAGAATACCTAGCAGCAATTATCGATCACGTAACCATAGTTAATTAACCACAAAAACAATTAATTTAACTTGCTTTCTTCCTTCCCAGACCGGACTCCCTGGTGGACAATACTGCGACTTGATCTCAGGTAACTTGGTCAACGGTGCTTGCACGGGAAAGACAATCACCGTTAACGCGGACCGTACCATCAACGTCGACATAACCAACGCTCAGGAAGATCCCTTCATTGCCATTCACGTTAACGTAAGAACAAACATTAATAACCCTTCCACGTGGCTCAATCTTACTCCCACATTCCCATAATAACTCAAAGCTTCATTTCATATTACAGGCTAAGCTCTAAGGCTTTCCGTAGCGCCCTCTGAATTCACGCTTCCAACCGCTTCTCCATTCTACAAATCATGTATTTATACTTACAATTAAAAAATAAATAAAAAATTGCATCCATTTAAATTATTTATGTATCAAAATACTCGTTGCTATTAACAACGAAACAATCAATTTTACCTCGTATGCTTAATGATTTTATTGTAATACTTAAACGACAAGCTACTCGTTGCCATGAGACCGAGCACAATGCATTCAAACTCACCTTGTTTACCCTAATTTAAATTCTGAAGCGCGCTTCATTCTCTACTTGTTTCCGTCATCTTTCCTCCAGTTTCTCTTCCTTCTTGTCTTCAAAGAGTTAATCACCTAATTAACCTGTGTCTCTAATTAAACACTCAACTACGCCATGGACCAAGTGCTGGCCTCTTGCTACGTTTGCAACTCAACTATTACGGGCAACCGGTTTCGCTGGTTACTACGGAGCGACAACGCTTGCGAACGACAAGTCTTGAACATGCATCGTGTGGAATTGCTGGGACTGGAAAAACTAGATCGAAACGTCAGAGTTTGCTTAGCATGCAATTCTCGTTGTCGGCAATTTTTAAAGGACGCTGGCCAACTTACCGGTTCCCCACAAATTGTCGTTCGTGATTACGGCAAAAAAGGTGAGGATTTTTCAATGCATTCCTGTATTTCATTTATCAACTGCACGTTTCTTTTAAATTAAATTAATTTCGAGTTAATTAATTCTATTTAATTAATTAATAAATTTTAATTAAATCCAGACTAAAAACCTTCTTATTTTCTATTCTTTCCAGCCTGTGTAGTCTGCAGAAACCAAGTCAAGACCGAATTAGCCATCTTGGGATTCCCAGCGCAAGCGCGCGTCTATCACGACACGGACATCTTTATTCCATTCCGTTCAAAATGCTGCTTCGCGCATTTGGACAAGGGATTCCTACGCCGGGAAGAGTATCATCGCCTCCGTGGAACCTCACAGTATTTGCGCCTCTCCCAAGCGCAGTACGACAAATGGATTTGTTACATCGAAGAAGAACGAACAAAACTTTTAAATGTGCGCAAGAAGCTCAAGTTTGATAAAGCGCCGCAGTTCCTCAAGGACCGTTACCGAAAGAAAATCCACCAACTAGAAACTCCTTCCGTGCCACCTGTCGATCATCTCCTCAATCATGCAGAGGGGCTTTAATCTTATTCTCAATGGTTCCTGGTATTGAACTAGTAGGTAAAATAGCTACACTACAGGTACTGTAAAATTAGCGTCTTCTTTTAGCAACGATTTCTCAATTAAGTTTCAGCATTAAGTACAAGAATCAACTATAAAAGGTCAAAGTCCAGTTAATATAATTAATTATAGCGTAAGTTAGAGATAACCCTATGACGGCTAGCTTTTGCAACAAGAATCACTTTGGAGAGATGCAAATACTACTAATTAAAATCTATATTACGTAAATTATAAAATAACTGTGTACATAATAGTTAATTTAACTTGTAGCTTGTTTATCTCGTAAAACATTGACAAAACCCTTGCGAAAATTTACAATTTTATATTTTAAATAAAATACTACAAATTAATGAGGATTTTGGGTTACCCATTCAACAAGTTGCCGCTCACTTGTACCTCTCCATCTTCGATTAGATTCCATCATTCCTATAGTATTATCGAGTTGTGGCTTTATTGTTTTCAGCTTGTCACCGTGCAATTTGATTAAATCCTTTACCTGTGTATTAAAGAGTTCTTGTTAATCATTTCTAATGCCCTCATACAGTAAACCCTCCAATTAACATGCCTCTAATATGCATCATTCTCCCATTTACATCCACATTTTAAATCCCCGTGCAATTCCCCTATACCTGCAATGTTAAATTTTATCTGAACTGCATCGATGTTATTGAGAGAACCCTCCTATTTGCATCCAAGATTTTTCAGCCTTTGGATGCAAACATAAGGTATTTTCATCCCTAAATAACATCATCTTCCCATAGAGTGCAAGGATTCACTTAATGGTAACTTAGTCCAAAGACGAATACCAATATGTGAACAATCCCGGGCACCAATAAAAGCAGTGTGCCTATTCCATTATGTGCAGGCTAAACATGCTTTACGTCCATCACCCCACCCGAAACTGGGCACATTTCACCATGTAGTTCCCAAGCCTGTGTTTGAGTTGACTGGTTTCTTGTTGCTTCAATTTCAAGTCCCAACTCCCAAATAACATCACGATGATGTTATTTAGAACAACATCATTTTCCAATTTACATCAGGAAAACTAGGATTTTAGAGATGATGCTAATTGGAGGGTTTACTGTATTTCATTTCAATCATTCTCAAAATTTAACATTTTTTCCAAAACTGATTTTCTAAATATTATTCTTGAAAAATTTGCAAACTTTTTTTCCCTTGCAATCGATAAAGTAACGGATTACTCTTAGGTTATCAACCACGGAGAATCCATTTATGCCATCAGTTTCACCTTCTCATGCTCCGCAAATGATAATACGGCTAATAACATGATCCCAGAAACTAAAACATTCAAAAACTCGAACTCAAGTATGGCTAACCGGATGGTCAGATTGAAAAACTGACAGCGCCAATCGATTTCCCATTGTCAATTACCCCTCACAACCCATTTTTTATAAAATCCGGAACACAAAATATTCTTTGCAAAAAAATTTGAAAAAAATAGAAACTGTACTTTTTCCAAATTTTTGTGCACAAAATATTTTGTTATCCGGATGTTAGAAAAAATTGGTTGCCAGGAGTAATCGACAACGACGAATCCATTGGCACTCTTCAAATCCTCGTCCGACACTCCTATCTCTTGCTACGGCAAATTATAGCGAAACAGCGACAACACGCAAAAACATGCTAATTTCAAAAGTATTTCATCTACGGATCATCAGACTGAAAAACTGACCGCGCCAATCGATTTCTCATTGTCGATTACTCCTGAAACTCTACTCTTCTTTAAATTCTAAAACAAAATTAATATTATCCTTCGCAAAATTTTACGAAAATCGCAAAAATAATTGCAAAATGTTTTTTCTTCCAAAATCAACAGTTTAAAACCCAGGAATTTTTTACTTACATATTCAATGTCCTTCGCCTTAAAAACAGTTTTCGCCACAGTTTCAACCGTTTCCTCAATCGCTTTTGTGTCCACATCGTTAGGAAAGCCGTTCGTCTTTTTAAACGCCATCTCTAACGCAACCTTTCGCATCTTCCCGTCTTCAGAAATAGCCAACAACAATCCTAGTTTATTCCGATGTTGACGCAACACTGGTGGATACGACTCAAAGCGTTTGAACAGCCTGAAACAGCAAACGGGTAATAATATAGCGGCCAATTCATTCATTTTACATGCATCCTTTGATTATTCCTATTAAGCTTTATTTTCGCTATTCCAGCTACCGCTTGATCTCCGTTACACTTCTGGAGCAGCCCATAGCAGCCAGGTACAAACGAGGATCCGGTATGTTCCTGTTCTTCCTCCTCTCAAACTCATCAACGAGAAATCTCAACGCTTCCGTCCCTAGCGTCTTGTCTCGAACTGCTTGACAGTACACCACCGGTCGGAGGTCTGGAGGTGTCCTGGAAAACGTTAACGCACAAACTATACACTCAATGCTTCTGAATCATTGTTATACTGTCTAGAAGCTCAAATCATCTTACATGTCACGCCCAGTTTTCATCCATGCTATAAACATTTTCTTAGCATAATTATGACAAGCCTTGTGACCCAGAGCGCATGCTTTGTGCATCAGCGCTGCGCGTAGAATAACGCGGTCCCCTTTTTCATGTGGAGGCTGGTACAACCCAATATTCTCCAGCGCATCGCTAATTTTTTCAAGAATATATTTCTACAGGTGTGGGAAAAAAATCAAATGCTCTACAAACACAAAGACAAGGCAATATGTCAATACATTAGTTAGTAATCAAAGTTCTTACTTGCACGACATTAGCTGTATTAGGTTTCCCGCTAGAGTGCCCCACGAGCTTCAGTATCCGATCTATAAAACCCAGTGCAACGGTCCAAGGGCCTATATCTGTCTCTGTTCCTAGATATTGTGTGAATCGCATGGCTGCACTGATACCCAAGCGACCTATTAAATGAGAGCAAGATATAAATTTTGTTAGAAATTATACAAATAAATTTACTGACCCTTTAAGCCTTCTAGCGACCCTTTAAGCCTTCTAGCGACCATTTAAGCCTTCTAGCGACCCTTTAAGCCTCACAATTTAATAAAAAGAGCATACCATTACCTAAAATATGAAGATTAAAAACATCGTTCAAAATCTGCGCCCTTGTCGTTGCAGAGAACATAGTAGCACTCTTATTTAACTGTTCCAGTATTTGAGACGTCAAGTAATCATCATACATGACACGGTAATATCCTGTATTATTAATTAAAATTGTTAAATCAACACCACACACTAACAATTTAAAGCATTTAATTTTAACTTGTGAAAATCCTTTAATTTATTTTCAAATATTGTATTGTCCGCTCACCTACGGCATTAGGGTTAACGATAACCCAGCTGCTCGTATTGACTGTAACCTGGCTCATATTATTCCGAAGCCAGAGGTCAGGCGTCATATCCGATTTTCGGATATCATTAGCACTCATCACTCTCACCGGAATATGCCATAATTTTTTCTCTTCCAGCCTTCTCCTTTTCGCCCCCTTTGAGTCCCCACTTCTACTACCTTTAAATTCTTCCTGTAAAATATTACACAGGTAATTATCATTCCAATCCAGCACATCTTGATCATGAAATAGTTTTATAATGTAACCTGTTCAATCTGAATCCGATTTTTCCCCACACTTCTAACCCTAACCAGTGGATAACCAGACTGCAGGGTCCATGTATCCATAATTTCTTTTATATTTAGCTTTTCCCCCGTCACATTTTGCAAATGTCTGAACAGGTCATCCTGAACTGCGGACTTGTGAGTCCTGATAAATTTTTAAAAATTAAAATTTTAAATTAGCTTCTTTGAAGCTGGAGAGCCAAAGCGCAATAGCATACTGTTTTTCACCCACATGTTCCTCAAATAATTCCGCAAACCCGAGCACAACGTTTTAGTCCCTAAAACATATCCCAGCATCCTAATAACAGCGCCCCCTTTCGAATAACTTATAGGACCAAAAACATCCTTAATTTCTTCGGGGCTTTCTGCATTATTCCTCAATGGATGACTTTCCTCGCCGATATCCACTGCCATTACCATTGCAATACGGTCTACATAGAATCTGAAAACAATTTCCCGCCGTGTATAGCTTCACACTTCAATCGACCATCACTTCCCGCCAACAGGTCACACAAGCCAGCAACACAAGTGCATGACAAAGCTATATATAATTCAAGAAAACCCTACCTTTGCCACAGGTCAAACTCGGGATAGAACTTAAACCTCCCAATACCTTCGAAATATGAAGCAAATCCTAAAAAAATGATAATCATAAAAATATACAAACACAGAAACTAATTAATCATCTCCACTTTTTCAAGCATATTCAATTAGCTACCTTCACTAAGCCAAATATCAGACCACCACGCTGGTGTTACCAAGTTTCCCATCCATTGATGACTGTAAATTAAATTATTTAATTTTTAAAATTTTAAAATTTAAATAAATACATTATTTTCAACCCGTGGATGTTAATAACACACCCAATTTCATGAGAAATCGTTCCCAGCACTCTCATCCTCCTCTCTTCCGTCGTAATCCCAGGAAAATACATTAAACTTCTCTCCTTAAAAGTAAGAGCCCCCCAATGCTCCATAGCAGCCGATGGAAATTGTTCCAAGGATACAACATCCATTTTCGGGATTTCAAATTTTATAGAATAAATCGTTTCAAAATATTCCAAATATTTTCCAAGTGCCGTCAAAGCCAACTCCCCTCCATGCATTTCCCTTATTTGATGTTCAGGGCCCCAGATCTAATTAATTATTAAAAAATTAATTCTTAGGTTCATAAAAAATCCATTAATTCAATTACCCCTTATTCAAATTGCTCAAACATGTATATACGAGCATTATATATTCATAAAAATCATACTCTCATCGGTATCCTGAACATCCCCCTCGGCGATGCCGCATGGTCATACTCGCCCACAAAAAACGATACAAGATACGTCGACATGACCGGCGTTGGCGCGTAGTGATCCCAAATCCATCCATCGTTTCTGCAAAATCAACCGAATTTAAACCATGCATTCTCCCGCCAGAAACCTGCGTCAAGTTAACGCTACAACCAGAGATCAATCCGTCTTACGCATGTTCCGTATGCGTCGCCATCGTATTGGACACGGTCACATAGCCTTTCCGCCTCGCAATGCTGATTTCAAAAGTAGCCTTAAGACCAGGCTCATCAAAGCACGGAAACGCTTTCCTTGAATACACGGGCTCCAGCTTCGTTGCCGCCATGTAACTGAATAAATCATATTCAAACCAATTAACCACCTTCATGAAAATACCGCAGGTTATCCCGGGTCACAAAACCGTAACCTTAAAACACACTCACTGTATCCTATTCGTACGCGGATCCCTGTACTGCGCTCGATAGTAACCATTGATATCACCATGGAGTAAGTTAACCCGGTACGGAATAACCACTTCATACTCTTCACCTCTCACCACGGATCCCTTTAGCTCGATAATATAAAAATGCCGCTCAGGATCATAGCAATGTCCTTTTATCGCCAACGATTTTCTGCTTCGCCTGTCCAAAACCTACAAATAACAACATCCAATGCAATCAACTCCAAGTTTTTACCATGTAAGTTACTTCACTACCGCTAATCGTTACAATTCTAACGAAACCAATACCTTAACCATCTCCTCCTTGATCAGTATCACCCCAGGCCATGCATGCAGTGTGATTTTCCTTGAATCGTAAGCGCAAACAACACCAATCCGAACCACATCATCCGCTATAAATGCATCTTCCCCTTTAAGTTCTTCTAAAACCGGTCTCGTTTGAATTCTGTAACGCTTTGGAATTACTTCAAGCGGTAACCGGAAGTAACCCTTTCCGCTTCCATTATTAATCAGCGCCAGATCCGAACCCACCAACCGTGTCTTTTCCTTCCGGAAACACGAAGCGAATGAGCTACCCAGCCAAATTACCACGATTACGTAATACAAATTTTGTGGCAAACACATTTTAAAGTATTAAATATTAAAAAAAATATTAAAATTTAAATCCGCTTCCAACTATACGCTCTAAACTTACACTTCCGCTGATTTCAGGTATCTGTATTCTCCATCATTCCAGCAATAATCCCACCTTAAGAAATAATGACAGTGACCCCGAAGCTATGCATCTTATACATTCTAACCTCATAACCTCCATTACATTCATCATTCTTCTCAGAACAATCCTCCGTGAAAATCATTGTCTCTGAAACCTCAGGCTCAATCAACTAAGAATTGACCTAGTATACAAAGGTCAAAGGTAAGCTCAGCAATATGCAATACCAGCTTATTATTTCAAATCCTCTTCATATTAACAAATGTAGGTCAGGTACATTTAAGTAAATTATAACATGCAATGACTCATAGTTGCATACACACAATCACAACGTTATTCAAATCCACCCTTCTCTTCAGTCTCCTCCCTTTGATAGATAATGGGAAGTTAGCATTTTTAAATTTTAATTATAAAAGTCCCAGCACAATTAAACTATAAAAATGTTTACTTCCTGTAAGCCAAAATCTTAATCATACTTAAAATCCATTTTAAATTTAAATTGGAAGACAGCGTCAGTCATGGTTGCATATTCATTTATACATTTAGCAACTGTAGGTTAAAAATCAAAATCAAGAATATTCCAGTCACGACAGCTCATCACAGTAACCAGCAGATAAACCAGAGAAACAGCGTTGTATCAATGCCATAAATTCCCTTACTTAATCCTATCGCGAAAAATAAAAACCTTAGCAATGAATTGCAATCAATTTCGCGAAACCTCCTTCTACAATTCACTCTTCTCATTTTCCGTCAATTCAAGATCTTCTTCCTGAACGTAGAAATTCACCAGAGTCGACACACTCTTGCATCCATCATCCGCAAATGAGCGATCCCATACAGCAGTCCTATAGACGACCTTCTCTGCAATTTTTCTGAAAATTCAAATTTCAAAATTACTAAAAATTTCAATTTTAAAAAAATATTTACTCCAGCACATTCTTATAAGTATGGTCATAACTCTGATCAAAACACTCACTCTGGCGGAATAAACAAGACTTTTCTTTCCATAATATCCCTCTTAGCACAAGCAATCACATGTTCTTTCTCCAACGGTAAAAATGGCACGTAATAATCAATCAAATTCTTCCAAATCATATCACTCTTTGCGAGACCACCTGCAAATCAAAAATCGTTTTCATACCTTGCAAACCTTAACCCTTCAAATATCCCTGGGATATCCCACTAGAGAGCGCTTTTTTAAAAATTCACTTAAACCTCAACCTCAATCTTACCTTGTTCACTAAAAGCATTCTTTGCGATAAGTTGGTAAAAATCCTCATAAACAATATCCTCTCTCTTCTTTCCATCCAGGAGCTCTGCCGTAATCTTCCGTATTGTCATTCCTCCGGTATTACTCAAGAATATAAACGTCAGCCCACGATAATCCACCCCGTCGATACTCTTCCGATGATCAATGTACGGGACGAGAACGTCAAAAATCTCGGGCGGCATCTTGTCAACTTCATCAAAGATGAAAAGCGCTCTTCCACACTTCTCCCGCGCTCCTTCCAACCGCTTCGATAGATTTGCCTGCAATAATTAATCCATTTTTAGCTCCTCCATGCGCACCATCTCCCAAAACCCCTAAGCTCACAACTCCCTCTGGTGAGAGCCCAAAGGACAAACTCATCTACACAAACCTGATTCTCTGCCAACTTCCCCGGATCCAGTATAAAATGCTTCGGCCCAATAAAAGCATGAACAAACGGGCTGTCAAATCCTCCTTCAAACAGATGACTCGCAATCAGCTGTGACACAAGCGTCTTCCCACTTCCGATAGATCCATGAAACGACAGCACCAAAGCCTTCCGCGGATTCCTCTCCTTCAGATGAGCGTACAAAGCTCTCGTCACCACCTGTATTGCAAGATGCTGTCCAAACACTTCCGCCCTCATACCTCCACTTAATGCCTTCACACCTGAAAAATATCCAATCAGTCTCTATATTCCCCACTGATCCGATTCTGACTGATCCGTTTCTGACTCATCCACTTCTGATCCCTTTTTGATCCCACACTCTTCTTACAGTAGTTTAACTCAAACTCGTGTGTAAATTAGAGTCTTAAAATCAATAACTTACGTTTAACAGCATCTTCACTATCAAACTTGCAATTGGAACGCTCCTCCAGGGACTTTTTCCATGATTCAAAATAATTATGATCCCGAAACGCAAACGCTAGAGTCAGTAACAATGTCAACACCACCCATTTGGGTTTCACAATCGGCCCTCCCAGTGGTCTCTCAGCCATTAATTATTTGACCTAGCAGGTCAAATAAAATATATTTTCAAAAATATTCCAAACAAATTCCTCCAACCTGTACCAATAAATAATCTAGTCAAATCAAATTCCGTCTTTTCACAACAGAACTCTCAGCCTCCCTTATCCAGCTCTACGGATATCAGAATCTCCTTACACTCCTTCCTCCCTTGATGCAAGAGAAAAGCCCTTGAATATCTTCGTTCCTAGGAAAACAGGAACCCTCTGGAGACTGGAGACACAATCACTTAACTCCACGATCCAACATACCCGACTCCATCCAACCTCACTCTAATTTTCTAGTCCTCCTCAAATTGCAAATTAAAAACTCATTCAAATCAATCTACCTTACTACGACACCTTCATTCCTATCAGGAGCAGAAGCAAGCATTGCTGCACTTAATCTTCAACTCTACCAACTCAAACTATGAAACTAATCAGTCCTTCCCACCGCCCAACAAACAACCACGTAATCGCAGTCCACTTCAAAGACTTGATTGCAGGACAGCAGGAAATAAACACTTTATCCCATCCTTCTTTCCAATCCATTACTCAACATTACCATGACTAAACTTCTATCCAACTATTTAAGTAACAGCTTATTTACACATTTCTCAACCGTCCATATATTCTAAAACTATATATAAACCTTTTTAACAATAGCTAACTCCCGGATAGACTAAAACCAAATGACTAAAAAGCCAAACCATTTCCCGCTCTCCCAATCCTTCCTCCCACGAATCCCAGATAATAATAGCTCCTTAAAGATATAGCTTTCAACTTTCTTCTCAAATATAACCAAATCCGCTCTTAAACTTTTTTCTCTGTATTTCCCCTCCTCCAATCACTGCATTCAATCACACACTCACAGACGCAGAGCCAACTCAACAATTATTTCCATTCCGCGCTCAGCCAAATTAGCCTTTGCAAAATATATAATATTCCATATTTGCCTAAAGATTCCTTCCAGAATCATAGAGACAATTTCCATTTCCACCTCACTCAAAGTCAAGGACATACTCTTCCTTCGCGCAATTTAGAGTGTGCGTGTAGCGTGTAATTAACTAGTAAATCATTACAAATTAACCTAACTGAGTTCCAGCCTGAGCGAAGCGGGGGACGAGAAGTTGCGTTAGGTTAGGCTAGCTAAAGTTAAGGTATTTGACGGGTTAGGTTTCAAACCTCAGTCCGTAATACTACTACCGCGGAGAAAATCCACTGCACCCCATTTGCCCGAGCCCAACCAAGCAGAAGGTATGCTTATTAAATCACTATATATATATATATATATTAATATATTATAACAAGCCTTTACGAAACAAAACGTTTGCTTTGTATCCTAAAAAATATTCTTGCGTCCTTTAACTTATTAAACCATTCATTTGTTCAGCACAAGTATTTCAAAATGGGAGAAGATGACGATCATTTCAGCAGTAACGAAGAAACTGAAGGGATGCTCGCGTCTGCTACGTCTATTTTCCCAAATAATTCCTCTACACCACAGGACCGTCAGTCTGATCATCAAGAACCTCCACCCCCAGCTAATACTTCTTACACGACGCAGCCCACACAAGATGACCAAAAAGGAAACATATCCACTCAGAGAAACACGGGTCAAGGGACTAGAAATACAAAATCACAAGACAATGGAATCAAGAGGAATTATTCAAAACAAGACAACAAAACCCACGTCTTCTTTCCAGTCCTATTTTGTGCAATCTTCGGGCCTATTGTTTATCTCAGCATCAACTTGAATCAAGTCCTACAGCATCAAGAACAGCACATCAAAATCCTCCTTCGAGTAGACAACAGCCTCACTGCAATCCGAGCAAAACTAGTCGATATAGAATCATCTCAAGAGCATTTAACCACCGATCTGCATAGTCTGCAACCCGACCTCCAACAAATTCGAAAATCCGTATCAAGTATTCAGGCAGAAATTACACGGAACGGGGCAGCAGGAGAGGCAGAATCTCCCGGATTTTTTGCGGGTCTCAACGAACAATATTTCGGAGCTTCTACCCCAGACGAATCCGATGAGAAGAATCGATACAACCAAATAGGACAAGACTATTCCCGCGTCCTTCCACGATGGAGAGCCTTTTACAAAACTTTCCGCCAGGATTACCCCTCCCAGTCCAAAGAGTTCTGGATCCAGCTAGGAGCTGCAGTCGAAGCCACAATGACCACCTCCTCCCCGCCCAAACCCTCATCCATAATCATTTTGTCTCACCCTTCCCGTAACCAGGACCGAGCCTTGTGCTTTGCCAAAAAGTTAGCCAACGGAATCAACTCCGCCTTTGAGAAGACAAGTCTTCCCTTTTTGCAATACTCGCCCCACAAGTTTGATATGCTAGGCGTTAGCGCTATTCACGAAAACCTTAAAACTTATTTAAAGACAGGCAAAGCTGTCGTCGTGGAAGACCTTGACAAGTTTCAAGAAACGAGCCACTTGTATACTTTTCATGCATTCTGCGAAAACTCTAATGGATTAGCCCACGACACGCGCGCAACTTTTCTCTTTACACTCCGACCTTCGCAGATGGTGGCGACCTCCTACGACTGGAGTCATTGGAACGGTCAGCAAATTGCAAGAGCTTGCTTGAATCAAGCATGGGAATCCGTCCTCGACGAGGATAAGCGGGCAGCCATTATTTCTCGTGTTTCAGGAAACGTTTTACTATTTAACGACATTGACGATTGCAGTTATGATTGAATACTAAATCCATAGCTTAACATTGTCAACAAGGACTGCTAATAAATAAACTGTCAACAGAGATTAAAATTCTTTTTAAAATTTAAAAAACTATTTAATTCATTTAGTGTTTTCATTTTCTTCCAACTGTTTAGCTATAAGGCAACTTACGAGATTTCCACCGTTTCAATAGTTATCCTTGGCTGCATCCGCGCGAAAAAAAGGTAAAACTGCATGGAAAATTCCATGTAGAAAACAAAAGAGCCTTTGGATGTCAGATTGATTAAGCTCCAGCCCTTCAATCCTAACTGTTGACAGTTAGGTTGTTTGTTAGTTTTAATTATCAATTAGCTCGTATAATTAAAAAAAACTCAGTTGAATAATTACTTTCAAAGTCATCAGGAATGGCAAAACGCAACTGTAAAATTCCACCCACGGAAGACGAAACTCCTCCAAGGAAAATTGGGAAAACTTCAACATTTTCAGTTCATCAAAATTTACAGCAAGTAAGTTTTACAGTCATTCAAAGATCTGACAATTAATTTACATCCCACGCAGTTTCAAACCCTGGTTCTAACGACTATTTCGATTCTATAGACAGACGACCCTAAGGCAGATTTCGGTTTCAGGAGGGACTCCGTCGCCCTCGCGATGAGAATTGCATTGGTAAATTAACAAATTCAACCTGATCGTATTTTAATTCTAAATCTGTAATAGATTTACTACAGCGTATTACCTACAGAGACCACATTTTCATTCATATTATGTCATTTTTACAGATTACCGACAAGATATTCGGCAATTTGTCCTTGAAGGATTTACTTAATTGCAGCCAAGTAAACAAATCGTGGCAGGACCACTCTAGAAGATACATCCGAAACAAAACCAAATGCCTTGCATTCATTCCAATTCGAAAATCATGCAAAAGCTTCAAGGAACTTGACCACCTACTTCGAAATTCTAGACACATTCCATTCAACGGCTTCAACGTCAGCACCAGGACAGGGAAGGACGATCACAACTGTGTGGGGGATAAATTGTGCATGAAACTAGTTCCCAAAGTATTTTCATCAGTATTGAATTCAGTTCAGGTCAAGTATTTGCAATTGACCTTCTCTCAGTGTATCAGACGAGGATATTACTACGATCCAGTAACTGTTTTTGTGAGGGAAGTATTTATACGCCAGCCTGAAAGTATAATTGAGATATCCCTCCCCCAAGTCCCAATTTTCCCTGTAGGAATATCCAGAGTTTTCGGATTTCACACAAATTTGAAGAAGCACTGGTTGCCTAATTTAAGAGAGCTACATGTGCCCCACGATGTCGACTACTCTCGAAGAAAGTCTTATATGATTCGCGAATTCATATCATCTTCACCCCACCTCCACCATATGATCAAGCATTGATTATTGTCATGATGCTGGGATATGTAATGGTGTGATGGGTTGAACACAGTCGTAAGCTGGATTATTTTTTAAATGCTCTTGTTAATTCACACCGGTTACACAGCAGAGAATAGACCGTACAATAATTATTTTTAGCATAGTTCCATTAATGATTGAACACTGTGTGTTTGAACTTGTTAAAGATACAGAACAAATAACATCAATTAGTAAAAACAGAATGAACAAACAATTTCAACTTTTGGCTTTTTCGTTAATATACATAGTTTAACTAACAACCTGTTTTGGCTAGTGCATTGAATGCTAACTATACTAGTACTCCATTGCATATTCGACGTTAAGCCGTGGCCCGAAATTCAATCACTTCGGTACCATCAGCACGGTTGCACTGACACCCGGCAATTTCACAACTCCTGACGTGATGTTTCGGCTGTAAAAAATCAAAATCATGCTTTCAAATTTACGATTCAAATTCAACAACAATCCAGAACTGAAACCTGGAGGAACCTGGATGGAACCAATTTTAAAACTTTCTTACCCGATTTCGAATCCAGTTCCAGCATTTGGAGTGGAAACAAGAACTTCAGCTGGGCCTACTCCAATTAAGCCAGAGACATCGAGTTCTCCCTCAGCGGAGCCGACATTGGCCACAACGACAAAAGTACTTCCTTCATTCTCTCTGAAAATGAATTTAAAAAAATTTAAACATTAAAACTAGCTTTACAAACTCATCATATCGTTGCAACCCAATTCCCACACATTACCTCTTCATGCCAAACATGTCGCCGTCAGTTTTGTACTCGGTAGACCCACCACCATTATCTTTTTGGTTGAATTTGTTGACTGACGCAAAAAGATCCTTGTAAAACTGGTTGAGTTTAATTCCCTCTATAGAATCAAAAATATAAAATTGTAAACAACATTTGTTAGTTAAAAATATTTCTCCTTTTAAAATTTCATTTTAATTTAGCGACTCATTTATTACGTACCTCCAGTACTTTCTTTCTTGAAGGGTTCAACACTTTTGAGCCTTGGATCGGCTGGATCAGCTGAATCTATAAAAAAACGCAATTACTCAATTATCTTGAAAATACTTGAAATATAAACCTTACATCAATTCAATCATACCTGCATTCACGATTCCAAATTCATCCCCATAGTAATGTACATATTGGCCTCGGGACGATGCTGCAATCAAGGCCAGTACAGCAGCTTTCTGTACTCCAAATTTGCTTGCGGGTCGAGGCAAACGAGGACTTCCAGTCTGCAACACCAAAAACAACAATTAGTACTGCTCACCTTTTATATTAGCTGACTACAACTATATACCAAGCCAATTCCCATTACTTACCCTCCAGTGAACTGCATACTTCCCAACTTTAGACAAAGTGCTCGAAATAATCTCTTCAAGCTTGGTTGCAGTGAAGTTGGCATCTAGATCCGCCAAAGCAGTTGAGACCACTGAGATGTGACTATTGTGATACCCAATACTCTTATCAGTAGCAAGATCTTGAACATCAAGTAAACTCATCGGGCGAGTAAGCTCAGCTGTCTCTCCTTCCTCAACTCTGCTCCAGTTTCCGACAGTAGTGTCCAGAAGCTTCTTCGTAACATCAGCATTCCCTTGATTTTTCATATACTTCGAATCGTCAAGTTTGGAAGTATCCTCAACCAAGTAAGAAACTTCAGAGAGCAAGAATCCATCAACTCCTTCCGAATGCCAAAACGCAAGAGCTTCCTGTAAGATCAAAAATCCGCATTCAGAATCCCAAAGTATACAACACTGCTACCCTAATTTGCAAAATTGCCCTTCTGACTAGATTTGTTCCCACACGATGAAGATTTCAAACAATTTAACTTAAAACATATTTTATTTTGCATGTGCTGTTCCTTACATTCATCTCCTTAATGACCTCAGGTTTCTTGAAGTTGAGATCTGGTTCACCAACGCCAAACTGATGAAGATACTTGCTATCCGAGAAGGCTGGATCATCTGACCACGCAGATCCTTCCACACTCGAATTCAGTTGACTAGCCCATTTGCTGGGTGTCTCTTTAAGAACTCTCACATAGTAATCCTTTTTATTTGCATCCGAAAACCAAGGATGAGTCAACCCCGAGTGATTTGGAATAAACTGAAGGAAGACTTTGATTCCTGCGAAACCACAATTCAGAATCAATCTCAAAATTTTATCTATCTGAACAAAACAATTTCATAATCATTGTCAACTAGTTTCAAACTTTTACCTTTAGCTTTAAGAGCATTCAGCATTTTCTTGAATTCCTCCATAGTACCCGCTTTTTCATCCAAATCCTGGAAATCCACCACTCCTCCATTTGCAACTTTCAAGCTTTGTGAAATCACCACAGATTTTACTGACAGGCTTTCCAAGTACGTCAAATCACTTTCCAAGTCTGTAAGAATGAAAAATTTCTATTAGTAAAAGAAATCACATGCTCCGTTTGTCCTTACAAGTTGCACAATTAACATTCAACATTACAGCTAAATACAATCAATTTATCTTACCCGAAAACTTTCCATTGCCGAATTTATCCAACTGCACCTGGTAATACGGTCCATCAGTAGGTCCTTCAAGTTTGTCGGCACATTTCGGAGCAAATACGATGATGACGATAGCTCCAGCCAACATAGCCAACCAAAGTAACCAGAACAGAGCAAAGAGAATCCATCGAAGCCGGACCCAGAAGGGATCATTCGCATACTTCATCAATTCTTCTTTTCCCAATCCAACAAATTTTGGAGGACCGCTCTCTCCGATCTCAACCCTTGCGTCCCCATTTGGATCTTGTCCGGGAACGAATTGCACAGCTTGTTCACCTGAAAACAGATTCAAAAATCACAAAATTAGATCCATAACATGATTTATCCAAAACTATTACCGCAGCCCTAGGACCGCTATTTTACCTTAAACTGATGCTTGACCTGCCATAGAATTAATTTAATTTCTGCAAAAATTTTAAAATCTGACCTGGGTTCAACGCCATTGTATCGTCGCTAGTATCTTCAGGAATAGCTTTTGGAGCTGGTCCGTCCACACCTTTTCCAAGAACTGGAGTGGTAGGAGTCGACTTCTGCAAGCTTGCCATGATATCGGTTAGACTCTGCCCTCTCGACACCCCCGTGCTCTAAATCCGTCCTCTTCAAACAAATACGATCCTGGCCGATCCCCGAGTTTCTTCTTTCTCGACTCTGCATACAATCAACTTTAAAATATTACTTACATAGTTAACATTTCTTAGCATACTTCAACCAAATATCAACCAGCCTAATAATTGCCCCATGAAAACGGCTTTACAGTTCAAGTCATTTAGCGTCTCCCGCACGCAAAAATTATCATTACATCCAAGTTCCCCTCTGGAATCTCCAGCATCTTAAACTTTTCTTTCTACATACATTACAACCAAAGTCGTACAGACATAAGCAACATGCTCCATATATCAATTATCTCTCTTTTCAGTCTCCTCCCATCAGAAATCCGAGCTACACACTTCAACCTCGTAAAACTTGCTTAACCAGCAATGAACCATAGCTTATCGCTATCTTAAAGTACTTTCTATCAAACACATGCCTTGACTCAATTCAACCCACTTCTATATTTTTTCCTCTAAAATTACAGTATATACATGTATTCCTATATAAGCCTAAAATCCGTCAGTTTCAAACATTCCATTACAGTCTCATGTTCCATCTTCCTCCTCCCCCATAATTATTTCCTTTTAGAGCTCTTCAACCTAAGTTCAATTCAAGCTTTTACTTTAGTCTCCATACGGTTCACAATGCCGTCTCAAATACACAAGTCCTGCAGTACTATCGAGTCAAACTTTGCAACTCTTCGGTATAAATAGCAAAATTGCATCATGTTCTTGTCCCTACCCCTATACACAAGCAAATTCCCCGGGAGACTGTCACATGCATCTTTTTCCTTCGTCAGAACTGTATGTGCAGCTAATAGAACAAACCATGTCTAGAATTCAATCTGAAACCCATAAACTCAACCTCCATCAGTCTCTCAGTAATCAAATCTTATCATTTAAATTAGTCCTCATTTACTTCCAGCCTCCGACACCCTTTCATCATTCCTATAGCTTATCGTACACATTCATAAATTAATGATACTCAATCACTGACTGAGCTGCCTTCTTCATATTCAAACTGATCGCATTTCCGAATGGATTTATAATGATACTAGTTTACACACTAATGTCTTACAAGCTGTACTACAATAGCCCCTGGCCACTACTTAATAGGTTCCACCAAAAGTATATTTCTTCATCATTTCATCTCCTATCAAGCATCCTTGAACAACCTGGAGTTCTACCGTCGAAGAATTGCTCAAAGAGCAAGCTCATTACTTTAACCAATTTGCTTATCTCACATCTAACAGGAAACTATTTGCTTATCTTTTTCTTGATTACTGATTCAAACAATAATTAATGTTCTAATAAACTACGGAACTTACCTATCTACACCAGGGATTATTTAGCAGAATCAATTTCCCACAAATCCTCTCCATTAATAGTTGTGACAAACTTATGCTTTAAGTCAGTATCCATCCTGAACATTAACTTAACCTGAGTTACATCCAACTAATTCCTACCAAAATATTACCAATTCTATCCCAGATTACAATAAATTAAAACTTAGACTCCGTACCCTATCAAAAACTAGCACATCAGCACTGAATCAAAGTAAAGCTAACGAGTCTTTGCTAAAAGTTACAATAATGCATACCTTGTTTGATACTTAAACCGATAACTCTTCAATGCAGTTTATAAACTATCTCAGTCAGTTTATTATACCAATACCATGCAATTTCAGTAAAGCCTGCAAAATATTTTAGTCACGAACTCTTGCTCTGTTTGGTAGTCTCTCTGATACTGATATCGAGCAAAATCTCCTCTATTTAAACCGTATCGTCCCTTGCTTCGATACAAACTCAAAGCCACTGCTACCAATTTAACAAGTTAGATTTACAACAAACTATAAGCGCTAATTCAGCTTGTTAACAATCATTTAAATAATAGTAACTTTTCACTTACATGAGCAACAGGGTCCTGTATGCTAAGTACTGGAATCCAAAACAAGTGTTCTCCCTTCCCTTTCTCCTATCGCTCAACTCCGTATGTGTGTATCACTTAATAGCTTCTTCGAAGTCCCACCAAGGTTTAGTTAACTTCTTGATTCAAGGTGAATTTCTGATGGAAAGTAACAAGTAGAAAATCTTTGAACGTGTGTTACAAATTAATTCTTTGATAATGAGCTCTTCCACTCCTATCTATGTGAACCAGATGTAGAAAATCCTCCAAAACTCCTTTTACCTCATACAATCCTTTCAGATGAGCATGCTTCTTCCACCCAAAAGATTTTCACTGCTCCAACTGTATCCACACCGAGTTATTTTGGCACACCCTTTCCGCCTCGTCTTTCCGTGTCTTTTAGCAATGCAACTTTTCGCTTCAGGGTTCATCTCGTCTTCTCGTAGAACACATCCTGTCCATATCGAAGACTGGTTCTTCTACCTACGCGAAAAAGAGAAGAGCATTTTCACGCAAATGCACTAGCTGGTATCTCATCTCCTAGAAATACGGAGGAGTCTCACATGGCTTAAATACACATTTACTTCGTATCACAATTTTCACAATATGTAACCCTTTGACTTTTTGCGTCTATCTGTATTGTAGTCTGCGTAATACTTTTAGGATTTCAAAATTACTGCGTCCTCTTCGGGCATCATAAAAAATCTTTCTTGAATCCCTCAAAGTCGAGTTGTAAACACATGCATTCATAGTTCCCAGCTATATTTTCGGTTACCATAGCCGTCACAGTACTCATCGGTAACTTAGATTTAATCAGATACAGGATTAGCAGATTTAAGCAGTGCATCGGTTGCAAAGTAACAAACCAATAGATTACAAAGATTCGGGATGATTCGCTACCACGCTGGAATTTGCCTGTAATTAGCCCAAAATCAGTCACGGTTAACATTCGCTTCAAGAATCGTCTCATACCATGCTACTGCTCATGCAACCACAACACAACACACCTTACTTGTACAAATCCAATTGAGAAAAACACAGATCCTGGAAGGGGTAGTATTAATACATAGTCTCAGGTGGTTCTCTTAAGAATTACAATTAACTATGCAACAGCGGGAGTATGTCATTGTCAGTGTTTAACAGAAACGTGGTATTTAAGTTTAGCAAAACCGTAACATTCTTGACCTCTGCCTTGTTGAATTAAAATTTCTAAGACGGTCTGCCATCTACGGATACTGTTCAGCATGCAGCGCAGCGTCTAATCAGCGCTCCAACTAAAGCATACCGACTCCATACTGTAATACACCCTCGTAAACGCTTCCTAGCAGTGCATTACACCCATCCCTACGATCTACCATCCAACCCTACCTCCAGTCTCCAGTGACCTGACCTCAGGATAATCTCCAGGAGAGTTAATTTACAAAGTTTACGAGCATGTAGTAGCGATAGCTACGAAACTTTGTATAATAACTCTCCTAAACATTAACAGACGACGGCAAAAACGTTTACATTCGCATTACTTCATTAACATCCAAAATTCGCGCATTATGGCGGGAATTAAAGGAAAATGACAAAAGATAATCCACGCGCTCTTCCAATTAACCTCTCCTTTTTACAGAGGGGGTTTCGCATAGCTGACTTGACATATCAATTCTTCAAAGGCATCCAAACCATGGGTGGGGACCGTGCAAAAGCTATGACAATCGCAAACCCTAGGCTTCACGTTTTGCATATTGCACCACCACAATAAAGACGGAGCGGGTAGTAGGAGACGGGTATAGAAAGTCGATTCAAAAAGGACACGCTTGACTTTTGATTGCCACATGAAATAGCCAGGCGACATAGGGAAGATGTCTTTTGAGAGGGGCGGGGGAAGAGTCGGAGGTAGCCGACTTGATTGGATTCCCTTAAATTCAATACCCTAAATGCAATCCAACTCCCCGCTGAATTTCCCTTCAAAGAGCCATGCGGACGAGTCCCTTGTTCTTTCTATTCCTTGGCCACCGCACCGCATCTCCTCCATCCATCCTACATAATAATATTTCCCTCCTTCTGCCTACTACTTTCATACAGCGGCGTTACTCTTTAAGCCATAAGCCATAGGGCATTCGGGAAGAAGAGAATCCACAGGGCCGGAGAGAAAACTCCTCATAGTCACATCAAGCCCACTCTTGCACACAGCTTCAACGGATCAACTCCAGAGAGAAACCTTCACGTCCTCGCCGCCGGTTTTTCAGCCTTAACCTCCTTAAAACAGTGTGAAAATCTATCAAAAGTCCTTTTAATCCAAGGTAAGCAATCTATTTAACGCTTTGGTATTTAATTACCGCCGTAAGTTATTTAGTTAATTGAGTTTAGAGGGAAAACATTTAGCGCGGGCAAACCTGCTCGCCTTCTTCTGGCAATAAGGGACGGAGAGAGGAATATAAAGCGGAATCATATATTATAGCTGCTCACTGGATTTTCTTAATGCGAGGGAATGGCGTCCTCTTCTCTTTCACCCACTTTTCCATCAAAACCACACATTTTCAATCCTTATTTTCAACACGTTCTGAATTTTTCAGAAATTTTTAAAATTCAGTTTCGTAATCCTAATAGTCTTGTCTTTCATCCACACTTGATTTCATTGCCCTAGCTTGATTGTAGCAGTTAGGAAAAATTGTGCAAGTTACTACAATTTTCAACCTTTTAAATTTCAACATTTTCACTCGGGGAAATCTCGGCCAGTGCCGTCATGACTTTCACCCCATGATTGACCGCTTTTCTTTTACCTTGTCGGCGAGTTGGATATGCATGTTTTTCCATTAGATTTAGCGGTTCTGGGTGTCAAGGTTGTTAGTTAATTGTGATTAGGAATGCATACTGTAGTTAGTCGTCCCTCCCGCTTGAATGCATTGGAGTCTGTATGGATGGGTTTGCATGGATGTCATTGATTATGTTTGATCTAGAAGGTCAAGTTAAATCAAACCTGGTGGATAAATGGTAGTTTCGGTTTATTTATTAAACAAGATCCATGGAAGCCTTAATTAGGTTATAGCATTTTTAAATTCACTGTGACTTGCGCAACTGGAAGATTTTGCCGGTCATTAGCACAGAGTAATATTTTCCGTAGATATCGCTTAATTGCTCGTAAGATAGCTATCCATTTTACACGGTCACATGTTCAGGGTCATAGGTGACTTGCGTTTGCGTATGACTGTTGCCAAGGGTTTCAGAACTTTCAGTTGTAGCTTTTCAAGTTGCTCTCGTCTTTTGCCCTATTTTAGCTTCATTCCCTAGGATTTCCTGTTCTTCTTGCTACTTCCATCACTTCAACACTTTCCTGTCTTGATCCTTCCTTCGCTTGGCTAGATAGGTTGAATCTGCTGAGAAGGGATATGTTTGAATTTCAAGAAGGGTCGAGAATCTCGACTCGAGATTGCTACAAGTTTAAGGCTATTGTTTTTGGGGGCTGAGGGGAGAGGAATGAAAAGGGGGCATATTGTGAGAGATTGTCGCAAGTTTTTCAATTGACACTAACTGGCCCTTGCGGGGGTCCGCCGTCCGCCTTGGCGTCTGTCTGCAGGGGATGAAGGGGGAATAGATATAATATTCGCATGATCATACACTCTCCGGGGCACAGATACCCGCTTGTTGGAAGCATTCCTGGAAAGTGTTGTTAGTTGTTCATCCTGCCTATTGTTCTTGTTAGCTGGAAATCTTGTACTGCTGTGGTAGGAATCTTGCCATGATAGAAACACATCTTGCAATCTTAGAGAATGCATCGTTAGTTAATATCGCAGAAAATTAATTTCATAATGTATTTTTTATCCAGAACCTAGTACAAAATGGCAGATGATGCAGGAGTCGAAAAGAAGAAGAGGGGAGGTCGCACCGCAAAAGTCGTTGAACCAGTCGAGCCCAAGCCTAAAGCTGAGAAACGAGGTCGTCCAGCAGCCCCAGCAAAGGAAGACAAAGGAGATGATGGAGCTGCTCCCGCAAAGCGCGGAAGGGGACGTCCCAAGGGCTCTCCTAAGCGCAAAGGAAAGGCAAAGGCTAAGGTAAGCTACGTTTTGCCCTATTGATGCGGTATTGAGGATTTTAATTACAGACAATGATGATTGATTACTAACAATTGTAAGATGTGCATCTAAACCCGGATTAAAATTTATTTTATATATTTTAATTTATATAGAAGCCAGCGTCAGCACCAGCTACTGGTCGTGGTCGTGGACGCCCTAAGAAGCCAGTTGAGAAGGAACAGTCAAGCGGGACTGAGGAACAGGAGGAGGATGAGGGAGACGATTAGATCTTTTCTACTTCTTCGAGAGAGCGTCAGGGATACTGATTTAAGGTTAAAGATGAATGAGAAAAAGTAGTTGGAAATGTGTTTTCACAAGATTTAAATGTGTGTGTAGCGTACTTAAATTTTTAGAAGATGACGAATATTGGAGTCTATCCAAGACCCATTTGTATTGTATGAATGTTTTCGTATTTAAAAATGTATTTTGTTTCTCTGTTTCTTGACAGTAAGATATATAGACGCACGCTAAAGGTATCATCAACACTGCTTCACATGCAGTTTTTCCATTAGATCCCTAGCGTAGCCTTTACTTTTTCAGACGGCATAACAATGACGAATCCTTGTTACAACCTCCAGTCCTCTTTTTCTCTGTAATTTATATCTGAATCTGAATCTAATGCAAAGTTTAATTTAAGAGATAAGTTACTTTTAAAATATCCTTATGCCAGAATGCCAGACTTGCCTAATTTTATTTTTGACTCCAATGTCCTGACATATTCAAGTAGATAAGACCAAAATTGTAAATCTTAGTCAGCTCTGTGTAACGTTTCACCTGGGAATTTTTATCCTACCGATTCAAGAAGATAATGTTATTTTTTAGAAAATTTCAGTCAATTACAAATATTAAGTTCCTCCCGACTTCATTTTGTCGTATAAAGCAATATTAGTTAACCCTCTCAGTCTTGTGTAATTATTATCCAAGTAAATGATAACGTTTCAGGCTTGTTATTTCACATTTTTACTTAATATTCATAATAAACAAAGAGTTGAGCAGATATTCGTGTACTACGCCTTGTAATCTTCAATATTTATTTTTCAAAGAATCCTACGTAAAAATAAACCAACAACTTCTCCATATTAGCGTTTCAGCATCGATTTTATTACTCATCATACTGATAAATGTATCATTCATCGGAAATTTTATTTACATGCGATTGACTATAAGTAATGACGTTCCAGAGGTTTCATTGCATACAAAGCAATTCCAATAAATAATTAGTAGTAATGCATACAACACAACTTTCTCAATATGCAAGTAAATTACACGCCTTTTACTCCAGTACGGAACATACAGTGATCCTTGGATTCCTCCAATTAAGTCTACAAATTTATCGTGTGTTGAAAATTCAGTGATGGACTCAATTGAACCAGGCCCGCCAAGACAAATCATTTATCCAAATTATCATGTACAAAATACCTTGAATTAAGAAAGATTAAAGACAAGTCCAGCGGACTCAAGAAACATTTTCAAAGAATCAGACAAAGAAACCATCAAGTTATTCAACCTAATCAAAATTCATATCAATTCCTACTGTTTCACAGCTTTTTTCATAACCAATCCGATACACCTGTATTTTTCATTAGGATAATACATGATCAAACTAATAATAATCAAATTAATTAGTATCTCATATCCATAATAATACAAGAGCAGTCACATCAATCAAAGCTTCCTTCATACAATAATTGAACACAGCACACCATATCCGATTATCAGAATCATTAAATATCAGCAAAACTTTATAACTTCCCGCAGTTTCACAAGAGCTTGTAAGTAAAATAGCGAATTTTATCAACGTCTTACACAAACGACAACGATGACTACTTCCTACTAACGCAATCGTAAACGATCTAGGATATCCATAATGCGAGCGGATGATAATGCGGGTTCAATCCAATAACCTTGTATTCTTTGTAACGAGCAGAGGTTGCATGTAACAGCAACTCCAAGCGTTAGTTCGTTATCTCCACTAGTCATCTCTCTTCCACCTACTACGAGCTCCTCCTAACATGGCCTCTACTCAATTACCTAACATTTAAGCTCACATTACCATCTGCGTATAGTAGTAGATTAATATCCTATTTCAAATTCACAGCAGTCATCAAGTTGCGATAATCCAACTCATTTTGGCCACCTGTCTTTTTAGGAGTATACAATCAGCACACCTAAGCTGGGACATTCTCGAGTCACAAGACAGGTTTTGAGGATAGATATTACACCTACTCACCTATTTACGCATCCTTAATTACATTTAGAGCTAATATTCCTCCGCTTCAAATAGGCAACTCCTGTACTTTTCTACTTCAGTTCTCAAATTTACATCTATTAAGTCTTGACATAAACTGTAAATCTTTCCACAATTCATACCAGCCCTCGTAGATTTTGAGACAAACTTTAGTAACTTTAGTTATTAGCATCGTAACTCAGCAACACATACAGTATGTGACATACTCTCCTTCAAGAGCATCGCCACTACCGTGTATACATATAATATCTCAATTTTAGAGGGTAAGCGCTCTCACAACTTCCAAGATCAAAAGCATATAAAATACAGGCTAATCCTAATGTATTACCACTAATCAAAGGCATTAGCAATGTCTGATAGACGCTAAATCTTTACACAAAATCAGTTCTACTTCGATCCCACCCAACTTGATTATCCTTAAAAATTGTGCATCCCATCTTCGCCTACACTATTATTTCCTCCGTCAAATACATTTTAATCATGGCCTAGTCCGAATTTTTCGTCTAGTTATACTGAGATTCAAACGCCTTGAATATGTTTCAAATTGAAAGCACAATTCCAGCTAGGAAAAGGTGTATACTTAACTCTTATTTAGCAAATTATTAAATCCTTATGACAATATACAAGAAATTTTTCATTCCACTCTCACAGAGCAGGTGTACCGTATAAGAATCCCGGATCAGAATCAGACAGAGCATACTAATTCTTAGTACAAAAGCTTTAAAATATTTCTTACAGCAGATGCCGACCTAGTGCAACAGTTGAGACATTAGAAAACAGAGCGGGTGCTACAAATGTTGTTGCTTTCGATAAACCGCAAATGTGAAAAACAATTCAAAAGCAAGGCATATTTCAAGCTGTTGCTCACAGAACTTAAAACTATTACATAGCAATCTGAATGGTCATATTATTATGGATGTATCAAACACAGCAGAAATCCCAAGTGATTATTAACTGTACGTGTAGAATTAATGCGAAAACAATAAACCTGATACTAAATCCGAATGTTTCAAACTGCAAAATTTACCTACGTCCAAAAAAAATTACGTAACGAGAGACTGTAGCAATCGGCTGGAACGTACACAATAGTTTCTTCCGAAGAAGATATACTGAGACAGGCCAGGTCTGGATGCTGTATTGACATTGTTACATTTCAAGGAAAGTGTTTAACGAAATTATTCAAGTCATGACATACCGTAAAGTAATACTCTTCTTTGCACGAAAGAATAGTTTCAAATACAGCTCTTTATGGAAACATCGGATTCCCATGAGCAGCATGTAAAATTAAAAGTGTGTGGGGTGGCACTTGTATGCCTACAATATTCTGTGTCTCTACTAGCAATGAAATAAATAAACTTAGCATAATTAGTTTCCAGTAATAAAATGGTATGAAATCCATTTCATTCACCATGCGTCAGTCATACATTTTACTTGTACAGCACAAGAATCCTTCCAATAAAACTACACTCGTTGAACACAAGAGGAAATAAATCCGCACCATGTACCTACTATGCTCATACCATCAGCCTTACTACTTCTCAAATAAGCAAAATTGCGCAGTAGTGCAATAGAGACTTGTTGCATTGTCTGAGAGAATAATATTGCTGAATTCTAAGCAAAAAATTGATTACATTTCAAACGAATTTGAGCAAAAATTGTCCCAAGCATACCCTATACAATCTGAGCACGCATTTAATACTAGATAGTTGCTTTACTACCGCTTGCATAGAATATCCACTACAAACTTGGCAAATATTAGCATATAATATATACGAGTTATAAATTTTTCGCTCACTGGGTAATATAAATGCTAGTTCACATTACATTAGTACCTTAAATTTGGGAACATGTTTCATGAAATATATACACACGTATCACATAGATTAAAACGCAACTAGCCTACAGATCACGCAATAATCATAGACTCTTCTTCAAAGCAGCAACTCTCAAAGCTACTGCTGGTGTCCTCCGGGTGTGTACGAAGCGTTACTAATACTGCCGTGGGCCATCTGAACAGGGCTATTGCTACCCGTACCGGGCATTCCTCTCCCGTTGATAACATTCTGTTGGGCAATTGAGTTGGCCACCGAATGAGAAGCCATGGAACCGCCTGCATATTCCATCGGCAGCGTAACGTACGTTGTTGGATTCACACTGTTACTCGGAAGAGCATTCCCATAGGTCTGCGCTTGCTGTTGTTGAGACGCTTCCCACTGTTGTTGATTTGACATGGGGGACGCGAAGATAGTCGAACCAGACGGACCAGCCATCATTCGGAGATGTGGTTGCAGCACAGGCTGCATCCCTGCTATTCAAAAAACAATCCAGAATTGTAGCCTCATCCCCTTAAAAAATAACCCTAGAAACTAACACCAAAAGTCATCCTTCCTTACCCATTATACTTGTCGGTTGAACATAATATCCGGCAAAGGCAGGGTGATATGCCGGAACTGCTGTTCCGGGATGTGTAAATACCGGTCGGAACGCCCCGTATGGTGACTGCATTGTCCCAAACGACGACGGAATCTCCACAAGGCTCATCTAAATCAAAAATTAATCCGTGCTTATTACTCAGCTACACCGATCTAGCTCTTCTTAGAGCTCATCTTACAATCGCATCCTCAATACACCGACTCCCTATTAAAATAGATTATTCACTCACGTTCTGATTTTGAAGTCTGGAATCAACATGATTGTGTGGGACATGTCGAGACGGTGACTCTGGAGAAGATGCTTCTCCACTTTTGCCTCCGTTAATTTCATTTTGAATTTCATTCATAGCAGCCGCAGCCACTTGCTGCTGCTGCTGCTGCATACTCTGACCATTCTGCATTTGCTGTTGTTCATATAGCACATGCACAGGTGAATTCATGGGAGCTCCTGTTGGAGGCGACACAGACGGAGTCGGTGACAAGCTTGTAATGGCTTCATGCTGCTGCTGCTGAATATTTTGATGCTGCATATGACCCGTGTGGTAAACGGGCATCGACACCGTTTGACCCTGATTATTTTGATGAATCATTGTAGAACTCGGAGCAGAGTTTTGCTGAATAACATGTACTTGTTGTCCCAAATTTTGCGGCCTCACGGCCATTCCGTTCGGTACGACAATAGTTGTGAATTTAGCTCCTTGATTTGTCGGTGCAGGCCCAGGATGCATGTTAGTCGCCACATAATTTCGCCCATTATACTGGATTGTTGCTGGCATCATTTGCTGCTGAGTTTGTTGCGACGCATTAACATGATGATGAGAAGTCATGGAAACTTGAGGAGCACCGTAGTATTGTCCCGAAGATTGTGCAGCAGCATTCTGAGAAGCCGCTAATCTCGCTTTTCTTCGGAAATAAAACAGCTCGCATTCTTGCATATGTTTCCGCTTCAGCTCATCCTCTTCTATCTTGTGCCTGCAAATCAAATCAGAGAATGTGTCAATTATACTCACCCTTCCTCTGAGATTAAATATTTGAATTTTCAAATTTGAATTTTCAAATTTAAATTTTCAAATTTAAATTTTCAAATTCAAATTTTCAAATTTAAGTTTTCAAATTTAAATTTTCAAATTCAAATTTAAGTTTTCAAATTTAAATTTTAAAATTTAAATTTTCAAACTAAAGCAAGATCTTTATTGCCATTAACAATACCCCCTTGCCAGTTTGAGTTTTCAAATTTCTAAATCAAGTACTGCAGTTCATTAATTAACAAAAATAGTTAAAACAAAAACGTACCGTTCTAGCATGCTCACGTAGTCAGGATCATAGTCCAACATCTGATGTCCATATGGATCTCCGTTATCGTTTTCGTCTTCCCTCTGCAAATTAAAACAACTTAGATGAAAACCACAATCTTGACGCCAATCACAAGCATAGTTCCCCACCTCCACCATTTCACATTATTCCGCTCGATTTAAACAGCAATTATTCTTTCATTTATCCCTAACATTCATTAAACACATGTTTCATAATTTACTATGAAAGCGTACTCTTTATTACTTGCATTACTGCTGAATTTACTCTATAGAACTGCTTTTTTTGGCCAATTAATCCGTCAAGCGCATTAGCCCACAACTCTTCAGCCTCCACGAGTATTCCCAAAGCGTGTAAGAACCCCACTCTTAAATCACATCCATGATTTAAGTGTCATTAATAAATACCAGCACATACTCGATTACCCCTATAGCCTTTTCACAAATTACTTGAACATTTCATGACAACGGTTCTCCCCTTTCACAGGATTAACATATTCAGTTTCCCAATTACTTTTCAATCAAATTCAAAATCCTACCCCACCCGCACAACTATTCAAGCTTTAAATTTTCTACAGAAGCAAGGTGACCACGAGCTCGAATACCGCACTGAATATATCATGATAATTCGCAAACCCATTTCCATTAGAAATACGAGACTTTCGGGCACCTTCACACCACTCCAACAACAGCAACTCTAAACAATCTATTTCGGTAACACAAAAAGCAGCTGAGAATGGATGATTGTGTGCAAAAACTATCCGTGCTAAAAATGAGGATTTTATTTGATAAATCACTCCACTCGACCGCAATTCTCATCGCTAGACTTCCGTAAAGTCTTTACCGTGCGGAGTAGTAGACAGGTATTTGAACCTACTGAACCAAGTAGGCCCAAGCTCCATAAACACCCTCTCCAAACCCCAATCCTTCTCAATGTCATTCACGTACATCCCACACGCAAAATCCTACAAAGTTAACAAGGGTAAAAATAGATTTTTGCCAAATAACCCAAGCCACGAAATATAAATTTCCTACTTAAGTAATGAAACCCACAGGAGCTCCGAAACAACTAAAAGCATCATCCTAAAGTCTCCAACATCTCGTTTCTGTTTAGGAATTCCTTCAAGATTATTATTATTAATGAAAAAATACTACGCAATTAATGAAAGCACGGAATCAGTTGAAGCAATTAGCAAAACATCAACAAAATATAATAAGCTTTTAATGTACATTCCCCATAAATTAAAGTGTGTTCCACACACTTTTTTCGGACTTTCAGAGTGTCACCCTCGCCCAGAAACCCGCCTTACCGAATAATACGGATGGAAAAATCGTTGTAGCCTAGCCGCCCCCGTCACCGTTTGTTCCTTTAACCCATACTGTTGAATCAGGCATCGTTCCTTAATGAATTTAGCCAAACCAGGGTCAGAGGTAGACGTAATCGAAGCATAGGAATAAGGATCCATTGTCTTGTATCCGCTACTTGATGGAGACGCTGGCCGATAATTTGATCCACCCTGATAGCTTCCCTGTGTGCTCGTCGTATTCGCATTGCTGCTGCTCATGAGATCCACATACCGTCTTTCTCCCACCATCCCACCTTGAATATTATCCCCGTCATCATCCACCTCCTCCAGCACATAATCATCCTGATCATAGATTTCATTATACGTTTCCTGCCTTCGTAGATCCTGTTTGGGACTGATGACACTAAACCCAGCGTCGGGAAGCGTAGGACTCAGATGGATTACCCCTCGTTTAGTAGGGCTTATTAATCCCGACGTAGGCGACGAGCCAATCTGCTTCCCATACAGCCGAGCTTGTTTTAAATCCTCCTGAAAACTAACTCGCTGATATGCATCCGGAAGATTTGTGAGGGAGTGGGCATGTCTCAGCTTTGCACGCAATAGAGTACCCGGGTTGTCAAAATTTTGGCTGGGAACATTAAGGGTAGTTGGAAAATCCGATGGGCGTGGGACGCTCCTATTACCCGTGGGTGACACGCGAGTAATCTCTCCAACATTTCCACTCTTCATTAACTTCCCATAGTTGCTCTTCAACGTATACAAGTCTTCATCCGAATCCGAAATCGAGCTTTGCGTTCGATACAATGATCCCGAGGGCTGAGACGGAGGAAATCCATAGCCCAGCTGTCTCTCCCTCCCGCGTTCAGGTACGACGTGTATCGTCTGGTACTGCAACTTGGACGACGGCAATCCACCAGTAAGGTACTCTTGCGGGATTTTATGCGGAAGTGGCGGCTTCCCAATATTTCCAGGCGATCCACCTGGAGGGGCCATCGCTTTCCTCACGCCCACATTCACAAACTGCTGGTCAAAGGTGTTGAGTCTTCCAGATTGCGTTGTGTGGACTGCATCCGCCGTCATTGCCACCAGTGGCACCTCCTTCGAAATTGGGGGTCCTTGCTGTGTCTCTCCACTATTATTTCCAAGTCCATTCCGCTCCCCGCTATCAGCAAACCGCAAATCCGCACAGGACTTGGTCAGTGTTTTCATGGATCGAAGGTCTCGAGACTGAATTTTGCTCGAGGGTTGCTGAGGATTATTTGGAAAAATCTGGCTGAGGGCAGAAGGTAAATCTGTATTGCTCTGACTTCCGGAATCGTGTCGAGTTCTTCCCAAACCCAAAGCAGCAGCCTTTGCTGAATTCCTTCGCGCTTCAGACCATAGTCTAGAGTTTGCAACACTCGCATCATTAGCAGCTCCAGTTTGTTGCCCACCAACATTAGCAGCACCAGAATTCGTTGGATTCGAGAATCGATTTTCCGGACTAAACGGTGGCAAAACTTCTGGAGAAGGTAACACACTGCACGGAACACTAGCAGCGTACATTTTGTTTCCAGACGGCTGTGAATATATCAAATTCTTTCCATTCTCCATCCCACCCACACTCTCTTCCACAACACTAACACTCTTTCCTAAATTATCAGTCTTTCCATTTACGTAATCACTAGAAGTTACAGGGGCTGTGGCAGGGGCCACGGAATATTCTTCCACATTCTCTCGCCGCTCTGACCTTGATTCGACTAAATTCCCCCAGACCTGTCCATTCTGGGCAGCGTACGGATTGGTGTTGACATTATTGGTATTCGGGGATTTACCCACCCCATCCAACCCTTGTGTGATATCAACTCTCTGTTGTGATTGAGATGATGCCATCGTCAAAAAGACAGGCTAAAAATTTTCAAACCCCCCACAAATTAAAAAATAATAAAAAAAACATAGGATCGCAGCAGAAAACAATATCAAAAATACAACCATAATATTCTCCAATTGCCACTACCGTAAATGCAAAAAAGTAAACACTCTTCAACAGGTTAAATAAGAGCAAGGGAAGAGGCAAATGACACCAAAATCACACGGATAGGAAGAGGCAAGGAGGAAGAAAAGGAGGCAAAAATAAGAGTCAAAAAGGACGAAGAATTAAATACAGATGGCGCAAGACAATTATCACAGACCCCCTCAAGGTCTTCAAACTCATATACTTCAAACAATGACACAAACGTGTATCCCTCACCTCACCATTCACATAAATGGACGGACAAGCTCTTTTCATCTTAATCCTACTCGAAACTCAGCCACATCGATTCTCAAAATCGTTACCCTTTCTTTTATCGATCCCATTAAAGCAGATTATCCAATTACACTTTCTCCCCGCTAACCTCACTTCGTAGGTTTCCACTGACGTCTTTCTCAAACTAAATACTTGTCCGACTTCGTATAAAACCTAAAACCTAGGTGAAAATATAACCCTCAACACTGTAACAGTCCCGCCACTTCGTTCTCAAGTCTTCTTAACCAGCTCTTCAATTCCAGGCTTATGTCTACAAGTTTCTATTCTCCTTTTCCCGTATTCCTACTTCACGACGTGCTTACTCAAGTGGCCATCAGAGATAAATTAGTTTCCCAACCATAATAACCTTCCATGCATTAGAGGAATCCGTCCGCCAGAAAGAGCTGCACATAAGAGTTATGTCGTATCTCTTCTGTGATTCACCTCCGCCAATCTCAAGAGGAAGAATTACATTATGCCAAATTCATTTGATTATTGCTAATACAGAGTATTTTCCCTTGTAAAAATAAATCAACTACCCTACAGGCAAGAGCTTGTGAGGAGCAGGAGGCTAAAATACTATTCATTTCACAAGGTCGAATGTCATAAACCTTGGTCCACTGAGTGTAACTCAAACGTGATCATCAACAGCTTTTCCAGCAAAACAAACCACTTAATCCTATCCAACTGCCCTCAGTTTATAGTTTCCAAATAATAATATTTGAATGAATGGAATTCGACTTTAACCAACCACGTGCCAACAAAATGCACCCTGTATGCGAATATGCATATTCCTAAGTTTCTCCGTCCTAAACTAAGAGCTGTAAAAATATTTTTTTCCCAGCCGGAGCTCTTACCTGGCCAACATTCGAAGTTGAGGAGGGCGGTCTTCCTTCCACCGTT
Source organism: Sminthurides aquaticus (assembly GCA_906901655.1). NCBI lineage: Eukaryota > Metazoa > Arthropoda > Collembola > Symphypleona > Sminthurididae > Sminthurides > Sminthurides aquaticus. The sequence continues at coordinate 1,015,490 of CAJQTT010000007.1, forward strand.
GAGAATATATGATGCTCAGGTGAATTGACGAGACCATAGAATTGTTGCGAGGAGTCCACTGATTGTAAACCGTTGCTCTCGACTAAAACCTGGAGACAAAATCAGCGTTTTGTTAGCCACACCAACTTGTTTCTTGCCTATGTTCCCTAGCTAGCTCCAGCTACAAAGTACTATAACGCGTAATATTAGTTCATAACTAAAGCTCATGAAAATATAATAAAATTAATGCATGACTATTTTCATGTAAATTCATACTCTCTCGTTAACAAGTCCAAGGACAATGAAAGCAGACTATGTGGCAATACAAATGTGCTAACTTCCACTATCAGAGAGAATACAAGTGACAAATTTCAGCTCCTACACTTGACTTAATATTTTCCGACAAGTACAATCCCTTCCTTTGTAATTGTCCTGTCAATGAGTTTGCGAATATGCTCCTTCCCGAGGAGGCAAATGAATATGGATTAACTTGACTAACTTAACTTGAGATAATAATAACACAAAAATACCCTTTCTGATAGCTAGCATCTTACGTAATATGTTTAGAACAACGAGGAAAACTTACATGCAAAGGCAGAGATGAGACAGGACCTACAAATGCAGAAGGTCCGTAGTTTTGTCCGTAGTATTGCGGGGCTGTGGATTGATTCAACTGCATAGACTGATTACTGTATTGAACACTACACTCTCCTTGAGGAAGTATTTCTGCGGCGATACTTCCCAGGTCGGTGGTGCTGCTGCATGCGGTAGCAGTAGTGGGAGTTGCCACAGTGCTTCCCACATCCTCCACAAGGTCTTCCGGTTTATGGGTCACAACACTGAAGCGTCCCTTTGTGATTGCATTTCGACCTGCAGGTGTCGGTTCGAAAGGATGAGCATTCACACATTGTTCCTGCTGCTGCCTGCTCTCACTGGCTTGATTGAATTGGTCAGCTGAAGGTCCTCCCTGACTGGGCTGACCTGTAAAATTCTGTCCTGCGCCATGTGCTTCGGGAGAGAAGGGAAGATTTGGAGATCCTTCACTTTGTGCATTCGCTTCCTTCACAACACTCACTTGAAATCTCGCTACTTTCATAGGAGACATGGGTGGCTTCCCGGCAAGAGGAGCTTCACCGACAAATTCCTTCGTTTCCGTCGTTGGTGTTCCTGCTGACGACGGAGTGTCCAATGACTGGCTCTTGTTAAAATACTCTTGTCTAACATTCGCAGCTGTAGGTCGAGCCTCCTCTTCAGTCGTCCCCTGCGGGACTGTTCCCATACTAGATGCAAACACTGTATTTGCGTTTGCGCTCACTCCCGCATTGGAATTTGGATCAAATCCTTGCATAGTATTTACGGAAGCAGGAGGTTCTGATGATGAATCAGCGCCAAAAAATACTGGCATCATTCCAGGGTTTGCTTTTACCTGACGGATGATGTCATCAACCATTTGAACGAATGTTTGTGAATGAGATTCGGTTAACAGATTTTCCGCAACCTATAATAATACACAATCAATGGGTATAAAGATTCGGAGATCAAAGTTTCCAACAGAATAGAACCAGGGACTATATATGTACACGTGCACTTACTAAATTATTCGCAATATCAGAAGGTACAAGATCTTCACAGTCAATTTTAAAAGTCACAATCTTCTGCTGTCCAGTTGTTAATTGACATTCCACAACTGTTCCTGTCACGCTTAACAACGTCAGCCGTGGATCCTGCTCTCCAGTTTTTCTACGGTCCATCAATAAGTTCTCCAGCTGCTGCTGATCAACCATTAAAGGTACCATCGGGGGAGGTGCCTGGTTGATTGGTTCTTGCAGAACAGGCATTCTAAATACATTCAAAATAAAAAAGTGTTGAGAAAAACAACTTCGGTAAGTCCATTCTAGCACCTATCTAATAGTAGGAACTTACGGTTGCATTTGATTCTCATGCTGATGCATCATCTGTTGAACAGGTACTTGCATCTCAGCGTAGTTGCAAGGTCCAGGTTGCATATGATGCATGTTCATCATATTCATAGCATCAATCTGTTTCTGATACATCTGAGCGCTTGCAATGTCCAACTAAAAATATTTAAGTAAAATTAGTTCATACCCACAGCCTCGTTTGAATTCAATTGCTACTTAGGGATCATGCAAAGGAAATAGCATAGTAAAATCCGCAAGTTCAAGTTTTGACATTCTAAATAAATATAGCAGCTTCAAAGGTAAAAGTTCTCAAACTTGAAGTCATCGTTTCAATCTGAGTCACAATGAACATTATAATTAAGGCAGGTGAAAACGTCAAAATTAGTAAACAAACAACCCAAACCCAAGAAACGAATCAAAACAATCTACTTGCAGATATTACTATATGGCCTTTAAAAGGCTGAGACTGCAAGGTGAATACAAGCAGGTCAAAACAACTCATTACGATTGGTTACAAAACATATTAAATCAAAACAATCAATAAAACTCAACATACTTGAAGTTTAACAGCAGAAGCCTTAGCTTTAATTGACGACTGCGTAGCAGAAGCACTGGGTGTAATGCTAAAACTGCTAGTAGCTGGGATATTGTTACAATTAGTGGAATTAGCTGCAGGGGTATAATTTTGCTGGGGTGAACTAATTTCAACCTCAGAGGCTTGCGACTGTGCAACGTGGTTGACTACATTACCAGGTGAGGAACTTACTGCAGGAGCAGTCGTAGGATTCGGTGCTTCTACGTTTGCAGCACTCTGCTGATTTTGTAGCATGAAAGGAGTAGATTCCACAGGAGCTGTATGTGGTTGTTGGTTTATTTTGGTGATACTGATTTCGCGTAAGCTATCACTCATTCTGGTTTCATAATTAGTGGATTGAGTTTTTTGCAACAACTCATTGTTGGATTTGGTCTCGAATATTGTCAAAATTGCTTCCGGAAAACTTCGTTCACTCATTCCGACCTGCGGTGTTGCAGTTGCAGCTGGCTTTTCTTCATCTTCAATCTTGGATGCGACTAGATTCTGGGGAACTTGCGGTTGCTGATAATTCATATCCACCTTAGGTATCTCTCGAGATGGAATGCTGTTGTCATAACTAATGTTTGTCACAGGTGCACTTTGCGGCGCCAAGGGCTGTTCTATCGGAACAGTGTATTGCTGGTTTACTTGAGGAGCGTATTGCGGAATGTTTGCAGATTGTTGCGCGGATTGGGAATGGTTCTGATAAGTAAGGTCAGGAGCTGGAGCTGTGGATTCTTGAACTGGAGCGGACTGTGGAAATTGCCCTACAATCTGTATCTGCGTTTGCGGGGAGTAGTACATTTGACCCGTCATTTCCGGCGGGGTTTCAGTCATTTGCGTATTAGAAGGAACAAATTGTTGGGGTGGACCTTGGTTCTGATTGTATAAAGTCTGCAGCTTCTGTTGCAAAGTTTCTGCCATGTGTGGAGCGTTTACAACTTGCTGTAAATATCCACCATCGGCATTGTAGGAAGCTGTACCATCCACTGATTGCTGCTGTACAATCGCTTGAGATGACCCTTGCTGGAATACACGAGATTCAGTCATAGTTTCAGTATAAGTCACTCCGCTGGTAGGGCCGTCTGGAACATACTGAAAGGATGGCGGCTGATCAACCGAGTTCATGCGGGAGTCAGACAGGATCACAGGAGCAGACTGTATTTGCTGTGAAGCACTCGCAATGTTTCCATTTGAGGCTTGAACGCTGCTAGGTTTCTGGGTTTGCAGTAACGCTTCCAGTTCAGCTCGAAGATACCTATCAGAACCAGGGTTACTTTGGATTTTTTCTGCGACAGTCTTATTTGATTGAACGGTTGCGGTATTCGAAGCAACTGCAGGGCTTTGAGCATTGCTCGAGTTTATATTAGGGTTCACATTGGAATGATTCATCATCACTTGCCCATTTGAGACTACACCAGTGTTCACGACAGCATTACCAGCGTCAATGTTTGAAGTAAAGTTACTGACTCCACTAACTCCAGAATCCACACTCACACACGATCCACCAGTATTCGACGATGCACTTTCAAGGTTAAAATTTGTTGGATTCGAAACGTCTTGTCCACTGGCAAGGCTGTTTGCCACACCGGGATCCGCAAAATTGTGGGAGAATTGTGAACTTCCATTAACGAACTCTACTCCCGAATTCGCAGGAGCGTAATTCTGGTTGTTACTACTGTCTATATTATTGGGTAAAACAGTTCCGGGTTGCTGAGAAGCACTTGTTACGTTCGCAGTAATGTTATTGGATTGGGTAGGATCTGGCTGAGGAGCTGTAGCCTGTGGCGCGGCCATAGGTGTTAGTGACGGAACGGAAATAGGAGCCGAGCCAATCTGTGAGTAGCAAAAGTACGTAACTATAAATTCGCAATCACATTTATCATTCTGTTACTACAAGGTACGCAGTAAGGCGGACAACAGTCATTATAACATATTTTCAAATCCATGCACTCAAATTTCAAACAACCTTAATATTTCCCTAGAGGTTAGATCACACACCAAATCGGGTAGTTTTGCTTAGAAATAAATGAATGTCCCAGCAAATTGGAACTTTCAAATAGAAGACGCAGAAATAAAAAATCTGGCAAGCTTATTATATTCGAAACTAATTCTTACCTGCTGAGGCACTACCATTACGGTAGGAGGATTCACTAATTGTTGACCACCACCAGGAGCATAACTGGCAGCTACATAAAGCTGAGGAGCTTGCTGTTGCTGAAATCCGTTGTATTGGTTTGGATCCGTCATGAATTGTTGATTAGAAGAAGTATATACAGCCGATTGAGTTGCTTGAACTACGTTTGGAGCTCCATTAGAAACATAATTTCCCTGCATGGGGTATGCAGGAGTCATAAATCCTCCTGATGTAAAAAGTTGTTGCTGAGGCTAGAATACACAAATCATATTGATACTTGAAACTCAAACTTGTTCCGACGCGTACATTCTGACGAATATGAGAATTACAAAGCCTGTTAAAGCATCTACTCAGTAGTTTGAATTTTACCTGCATTTGCTGTGGGATATAGATCTGTCCAGGTACTAAGTGCGGCTCATTGACTGTTTGAATGGTAACATATCCAGAATCAATCTGAACATCTGAAAAACAAGAACATAATTTGTAGTCTGAGTACAATTTTACTAGTCTAATTAGTGCAATGCTTAAGTATGGCTCCAATAATGCTTACCTTGATTAGAATCACGTTGTATAACCAGTGCAGAAACCTGTTCAGTACTCAGCGGAATGCCTTCCATCATGTTCATATTTACAGGAACGCCCATGTTAACTCCCATAGCCACTTGGTTGGCGACAGCCGCATTGGCTTGCGCTTGCTGGAATTCCGCTAAGGCTTGCTGTTTCCTCCTTTCTTCTCTGTCCCTCAAAAGAGCAACGACTTGAGTTTTAAGTAACTTCGCAACAACCTTGTAGTCTTCGTCCACAAGAAAGCCAGTTTTAGCCTGAAAACATTTTAAAGGATATCAAAAACACAGCAATATCACAACGACCTTAGAAATCAGTTACATCATCACTAACCATTTCTTGAGCAACATCCTCCGCATTGTCATTAGCGACATCAAACTCAAACTGAAGTGCCTCATCTTCCCTGCACTTGTTTGGTCTTTTCTTAGGATCAACAACACGCAACCGAAATTCAACTTTCCCACTTTCGGATTCGATGGCATGTTCTTTCGAAACGAGTTCAATTTTCAGTCCGGGGTCTTCAGCAAAAAATTCATGACTTAGCAAGGATTTAACTTTGGGTCGCTCATTCCGTTCCAGCCGAATGCATTGATCGATTATATCCCTTATTTCCGAGTTTTCAATCTTGTCGAAGCTCTGTGGCTTAATACCCTAGAAACATACACAACAAAACATCAAAATTATTGCTTCAATTTCAAAAACGCTCTCTGCACACACGTCCCTCCTCCTTATTAATATCGGTAGTGTCCGGTAGGATGAAAATAACCTTATTCTTGTGTAATTTACAAAAGTAAAACGTAAAACTTACGCTAGTGACTTTCTTGTAAATTTGAGCAGGTCCCGTGCATTCTGCATACGGATATTCAGACGTAGCCATTTCCAGCATACACATGCCAAAAGCATAAACATCTACGCTTTCGTCATAATGCTCTTCATACATCTCTGGAGCCATGAATTCTGGCGTTCCGATAATAGATTTCGCAAATGATCGATTCTTCAGAGTTGCTAATCCCAAGTCTCCAATCTTGACGGATCCCGTGGTCCCAGATATAAAAATATTGTCGCATTTTAAGTCTCGATGTATTATCGGTGGGGTGCGTGAGTGAAGGAAATAAAGTCCCTTGAGGATTTGACGTGACCAAGACTTTAAAACCTTGGAGTTGACTTTCTTGAATCGTTTTAGATACCTGCAATAGAACAATCCCGAATACATTAAACATTAAAATTATGCATACAGCCAAATCCCAACTGACGCATTCCAGCATCATGCAAATCATAACCATGTAGCACGCAAACGAAATAATTCCCAAACCAACTTACATTTTTAAAGTGCCCGAAGTCATGAGTTCAGTCACAAGAACAATGTATTTCTTTTTCGGAGTGGGCACTTCCCAGTAGTCATAGAATCTAACGATATTAGGATGTTGTAAATTTTTAAGCATCGCTGCCTCCTCCCGGAATCGTTGTCTTTCTGTCTTGCTTAATTTCTTTTCCTGCAAAGAAACCCTCTCATTAAAATTCACTTCCACAAACCCATCCCTTGAGAAATTAACTGCCACCATATTATTATCAAATAATAGTAAAAAGCTCTTACCTGGAGCTCACACCATGCCACACTCACGCCAGTCTGAGTATCCAGTCCCCGGTAAACAGTCTTAAAACTCCCTCGGCCGATTTCTTCTTCAAATTTCAAGTATCTTCCATCCGGACTTTGATCCACAGCCTCTTCTTCTCCTTCTTCCGTATCACTACTTTCCTTATTATTAACCGTACTACTAGAATTGTCCTTTTCATTGTTATTAATTACTGAGTTTCCAGTCGCATTTCCGTTAACATTATTACTATTAACATTGGTATCGTTCGGGGTCCCATTCGTGCCTTCAATCCCCTTATTCCCAGTCTCGATAGCTTCCTTCCCGTTAGCTGCCTTCGTCTTCCCCTCCTCCATCCCAATCTTCACGTCCTTCCGGACGGGGTCAACCTTACTCGCCACCATCCTCTCCCCTCCTTCCTCTGAGATCTTCTTCTCTTCTTCAACGACTTCTCCGCTTTCTTCAACTTTCGATCCTCCTTCTCCAGCAGCAGCAACGACAATCCCACTTCCTCCTCCACAAACACTCTCTTCCGTAATCGACTCCAGTTCTTTATCACTTCCCTCAACTTTCTCGCAACTCACAAGCCCTCCAATCCTTCCATTCACTTCCTCCGAATCACCGTCATTATTATTGTTATTAATAACACACTCATCACGACCGCCCCCTTCACCCACCACACCGCTAATCGTCACCCCACTCACACTACCACCATCCTTGTCACCAGCTTTTACTTCCTCAACTCTTCCATTCCCGTTACTCCCTCGTCTTCCGCTCTTAGTCCCCGTCACTCCGATGTTCCGCTGATTACGGATTGAAGATCCCGCATCACCGATTTTGTCACCTGTTTTCGATACTTTTCTCTCATTCCTTCCGATCCCACCTCCTCCACCACTACTCCTCACGATATTACTATCACTAGCCGTATGAAAAGACTTTCGTGGAGACAAACTTCGGTTAGTTCTCCCGATTCCATGTGATAATTCGTTCCCCCCACTTTCCAGCACTCCGGGTCGATCTAGTGTCGAGTAGCTCCTTCCAGGACGGATTGTCCGAGTGATCGATCTAGAACGAACAGCCCCAACTTTTTTTACAACATTCTCCGAACTCAATCCCGTTTTTCCCAACACCATAATCCGATCACCAACTCTCCCCCGTCACACAACAATTCGTCCTCGAATAACGCACCCCTTGCTTGTCTCAATCTCTCAAATCCCACCTACAATTAACAGTTAGTATCATCTACAAACTCTCTTTCCTTCAGCCCATCACGCAATCAGCTTTGAATCCCAGTATATTCCCTCTGTGTAACACCACACAATCTCCCAATATATTCACATCCAACCACCCGCACTCTCTTCCTCCTACACAATGATGATAGCATAGTGCAATCTTCCAACTGCAATATGCATTTCCATCCAAAATCCTATCCCGCACCGAATTATTTCCCTACTACCCGCCGCACCACACTATCATCAGCCTACACGTTATTGATTTTTCCCAAAGGAACACACACACACGGATTATGCGTACATACAAAATCCATAGACTTGCTTTTAAAACTCTAAAAACCCAAATCCTATACTCTCAGCCCTTAAATGTATTCCTTCCTATAATCTAACTCCACTAACTGTAACTCCCAATTATATTAACTACAAACTATAGAATTTCAACCACTTCCTCTCCGTTCCTTATATTAAAAGCCTATTTAATGGAAGAGAATAATAAAAAGGACAACTTTTCCCTCCCACACACACTTTAACCAATTGATTCAAATCTACCGCCTCCCTCTTTCCGTTTTTCTCCCTGTAAACCCCGCGCACCTTCTAGTCTCATGTACCCTAAACGGGCACTTCTTCCACCCACACCTTTACCGCAAGTTGAATTATGCACACGTGCTCCCAAACAGCTCCCTACTTCCGCCTTCCTTGAAATTCCCATCATCGCTAATTTTAAAAATCAATCTCTCACCTTTTCAATATTTTTTCCAAAATCCCTCCGCACTAAATCAACAAAATATCCCACACTCACGACACAATTAAACACAATCCCATGATCGTTTCCTTCGAACTAAAACTAAACGCAACGCCCAGGTCCACTCCTCGCAACCCTCTGGCTTCACTTCCACGGAATTAATAGCTCCAAAACAGCAGAAGCAAACAACACTATTTCCTCCTCTTCCTCCTTCCACAAGATCCTAGCGGAAATAACAAGAGCTCACGCGGAAGATCCAATTTTGGCACAAACCATCCAGCCACATTTCAAAATAATCCAATCCAATCCTCTTTACAAATCCTTAGGAGAGATCCGCACTCTTCTTCCCAATCCCTTGTCTCAATCTCACTTTATCCTCACAGCTTAAGCACACTTGAACATATTCCACAATAGAGCCACGAAAACCTTTTGGCTAATTGACAAGCTTCTACACAAACTTCGTTCTGAAAAAAACTCCAAGCGCAGCGTTATAATACTACAACACCCCAAACAACCCGCTTGACCTCTTCGAACCTTCAACGTTTTCCTCAAGCGTATTTACTACAAGCGTAGTACTTTCCCAAGTCCGTTTAGCGTATGATCGTAAAAATCTCTCTCTCTCTCTCTCTCTCCACAGCGACCAACAGCGTCAGCGTCAGTCAGGCGCCCTCAAGATAGCCACACTCATCTCACCGCCGCAGAATAACCAAACACCAGAAAGTCCGCACTTCTTTTAAAATTCAAGCTTCTCCTCAACTATTGCAGAAACAACTGTCCGCGCTTCTACAAGAAAGCCTTCTCATAAGCAGAGCCCATTCATCCCACTTTTCCTTCATCTTTCCTCCATCCCCAAGGTAATCCCTAATAATCAGCTGCCGTACACGACCTGGCCTCCTCCCTTCTACAATAATTCTGAAGCGCAGTTTCCAAAACATTCCTCATCCTCCCACCTCACCAGTTCACAAGCCAAGCCGCCAACCAATCTTAAAACTCTACTGCGAATACATTCGCATACATCAAATCAAAACATCAACACTCAAAAAAGAACCCGCGCTGCTGGCCACAGACCCTCGCCCTTGTAGAAGACTTGCGGCTTTCATCCTCCAGCAGACCAAACAACAGAAGCATTGCAATTCGATTCCAGAGCTCCAGCGCAGCGCCTGCTACAACTGGATTACTGCAATTATTGCAAACCTCCACAACTCCTCTCTCATGTTCATCTTTCCATGTGTAGCTCTTAAGCAAACCAAAAGCTCGAGCATGACCATCAATTTTACAACTCTCGTTAACGTAATTACCCACAGACCTCAGACGAAAACACAAGCCTAGTTCAATCAGCTAATGTCAGTCAGTTCCTGGATGCCAGATTGTCAAAACGCATTATACTTCCAACCAAGCTACGATACTAGCAGTCACCATTCTCTGTACACATCATTATCATGTACGCCGCAACAACTCACACATATTTCATGGCCATCCAACTAAAATCCAACACCATCCCCACTATTTCTGCATAAGCCCGACTTCACACGTCGTCACACTTACATCAGCGCAGCAGCGTCATACACAGTAAACTAAAGCAAACGTTTCCGTCCTAAACCATTGATTAGATACCCAAAAGTCATCCGCATTAAATTAATATAGTCACTTGACATATACCAATAAAAACTCTGATACTCCAGCGCCAAAATTTCCTTCCGGGTGCCTCTAACTCCTTCTTGACTCTCTCTTTTACTCTCTACCCTTTTGTCCTTGTACACACATTTTTACGAGCTTTACCCTTCATCTAATTAACAAGTTTGAAGTTATTGTCTTTTTCGCGCTTACTAAAATCTGCAATCTGGAATTACAAAACCTCCTCGCCACAGCAAACATTTATGCTCTGAATCCTTTCAAAAATTCAAATTTACTTACAACGCTTTTCCCCTTATCCTCAGTCCTGAACTCCAACATTCTTGACCTGCATCTCCTACTTTAAACATTCGCAAAATAGATACTGCGACTTGCAATTCATTTACCCATCCCACCCAACAAAAGCATATCTTCATCCCCTCACTATGACACATCTTAAAATGACATTAGCCTCATCCCCATTTATGTTTATTACCTTATGCACGACCCCTCCCATACTCAATTCTCATATACTAGTTTCTCCACATCATAATCTACAAATTCACTACTTTATTACTACTTACATGGCAAATACTTGCCCTCCCTCTGACTCATTCCTCTCTACATAATTTCAACAATAAAATAACCTATCATCCTACCATTTAACCCACAATTTACTCCATTCTCCACAAACTGCATACAATATCAGTCCAACTAGTTTCCTCAACAAAACCATCCAAACTAATTACCATATAACAAAATCCTCACGCTTTTCATCCTCAACATTCCAACAACTTCTGCTTCAAGGCTGTTAGCGTGAGTTACATCCAGCTTCTTCCTTATGTCAAAAGTATTCACCCGTCTGTCACTTCCAGCAGTCAGTCACTTCAACTACAGAAAACTTGCCCATTAACATCCCTCTCAACAACCATAACAGTATGGCTCAACACGTCAACAGTTGAGCCACTCGTCATTTCAAAATCTCGTTTACCTTCTCTAGCAATCCTAATATTCCTTGTACCGCGAATTAATCTTAAAACTCGTATCAAACCATGAATTCAATCCGCACACTAGCTCACCTTCCTTCGATCCCCTATGTTATCCGTCAAACTCTTTAAAATCCAGCAACTTCAACCACTCTCACCGCACTCTCACTTTGACCTTTGATTTCAAAGTATCAGCACAAGATCCAGCCAGGATGTAACACTTGAATTCAAAACCACATTTCCACATCTGCCACCACACCACCGCCACAACCCACAATCATATTCTCCTGTATTTTTCTGTAAACTCCACTCTATTTTATATACTTTTAATTCACGTTCTTTCTTCCATCATTCTAATTTTCAACTCACTAAAAATACTCTCAAACCACTTCTTCTCCAAAACTTGTTCTTGGGATTTCTCAATAACACCATAAGCAATAGCAAATATCCACTGAGAACAACAACGCAATCCTCTTTTTAAATCACACAAGTCAAACTTGCTCAGAATGCATGATAATTAATATTTTCTCCACTTCTCCATACTTCTCCAGCTAAATCCAGCTTCCTTCTCTCACGCTAATTACCATTTCCAACTTATACTTTCACAAATTCCCATATGATGCAAACAATCCCTCCAACAACCATTTGCACAACCTTCTCTCAGTTCTCAGCCCAATGCAACTAGCCTCACTCAGTATCCAATACTGTCATTTACTCACCCACCACAGACAGAGGAAAATATAAGCTTCACGTCCTTCCTTCCTAACCAACTTACCTACAAACTTATCTCTAATTAAACCAGGCTGAGAAACATGTAACTTTGACTCTAAAAGAATACAGCTTCCATAAACTCTTCAACTTATTCCTACATATTCTGTACTAGTTTCTCCGTCGTCATTAGCCCATTCCAACACCCCTCCCACCTGTATTAACTAACTTCACACAACTTATCTTCCTTATCGCTTTAAACATATTTGATTCCACCTTTCAATCCTCCTCCAACCCCCCCTCTTAAACCTTACCACTCCATCCACAAATTTCACCTCTTCCATCCCAAATCCTCCGTCCACCTACATCCAGCAAGTACATACAATTACATTCCTTCATCCACCAGCTTCCCACCCATAACTAACTTCTGGACCACACGGAATCCCCAGAAGTGGGAAGAGCTTCCTTGCATTCTTCTTCTAATTACAACATATCTTGTCCATATTTTCTGCAACGTCCCAATTTGCGCAAACAACACTGCACTCCCTTATCATTCCCTAATTATTTCCAGTACATTTCCATCCATTCCTTTCTTTCACACAGTATTAGTTACACCAGCTCAGACTTTTATGGCCCAAGTCCAGCTTGCGCCACTCGCGCTTCTGCACATTCAAATCCTCCAAAACTCTGGATCCAGTCAAGGTCTCCTCCTAATCTCCTCCTTCCCCGCTAATCATGTCAATGTCTATACAAGATAACGCGACAACTCACAACGAATTTCCTAACCCAACATTAAATCCTTTGTCCTCCCAATCCACCCTCTGTGAAAACTAAGTAAGCTTAGCTTGCGTAGCTCATTTGGGAATGCATTTACTCCTCTCTCTCTCTCTTCCAGCAAATTATCATACAAATCAGTCTCCAGCAGCATTGACAAGACAAAATAGACATGACTACTACATTAACGCTTCCACTCTTCATCTTTCAATGTTATCTACATTTCTCCAGGCTCCATCCTGCCTGCACTCCCTGCATCGCACCGCCTCCCCGTGGTAATAGATACTTTTACGAACTTAACTTCCCAACTAAAGACAAACGTCGAGCTGAGAGCAAAAACAATTTTACTTCTTTTCCTGTCCAATCAATCCTATAATTACAATTCCTTAATTGTCTCCTGGCTCCACCAGACACAGAATCCCATATTCCTCCAGACGAGCTATCAGATTCATTCAACTTGCAAATAAATATAATTTCTCTTATTTCAATCTTATTTTACACCCCCTCAACACTCTCTCCCCAACTCATCCACCGTTCCATCTCCGATAAAAACCTCTACAACCTCTAAAAGGCAAAGACCTCATATATAAACTCACATGTCAGAAACCATTTACGGGGGAGTCTTCGGTCTTCCTATTTCCTACATATACTAAACCATTACAACTCCCTGAAATCCTTACTCTGCAACTCCACCTTATTTTTTCCTCCACTATCTTCATCATTCTTCTCAGTTTGCAGTTTGCAAAACCCATCACATCACCATTCCTCCTAGGCTTGCAGCTGGTTCCAAATGAATCCCACCGTCTCACTTTTCTCAACAGCTGTACCTTCCAACACACTTCCAACCCTGTCTAAAAAATATAAGCAAACTCCCCTCAAACTTAAATGGATACCGGCACGCCACATTATCGATTTTATCCTTTATCTACGCTTCACCATCATCTTCTCATTCTAACGCAATTCCAACTCCTTCCCCACCCCCTTCCATCTCTTCTGTCAGCAACACCATTTTAAATTTCCCAAACCGAAACAACACCCCCCTCTGTCGCTTCACATCAAACCCTACACTCTAACCCACGTCAATGTCTTTATAACTCATTTCCAACATCTTCACATCCCCTCAACAGGGAACCATATAGCATCCTCTTTAACACAATCGCGCTTTTAGCCTTAAAAAAAAGATTTACGGCTCCGCTCTCAACTCCCTCATCATGTCATCATTTACATCCTACCCGGTCCGGGCGCTTGTGCTACCATCTATGTATTCTCGACTCTCACAACCTCTTCTTATTCCTCTTCCTTGTCTTCCTCATCCTTTCCTAGTAGTCGTATAAACAACGGCACAACGGCACACCGCCATTCCCCACCAGAGTTAACAAGCGCTACCGCTAGTTTAAACAGACACGTCTCACCCCCTCAATTTCGGCATCTTTACAGACACACACAGATGAATCATTTATAGGAAGCTTGCAAAAAAAAATCAACCCATACGGAAATGCAAACCCTGGATGTTATCAACCTTTAGGCTCTTCCCTTGGAAACCCAAACGTTCCTCCGCATTGCATAATCTACCCGAATTCCCAATCCGACGCAAGCTCTCCCTGTTTTTTTTCTCCTAACCCAACTAAAAGTCAAGAAAAACAGGAATAATCATGGGAAATAACTATTAAAATCCTGACTTGAGTGGGCACAGCTTTCCTCGCTCATTCGCCTTTTTGCCATTCCTTCTTGAATAACACATCTTCCCCTCAGTATTACCATGTAGTTTACAGCTCTTCCAACCCGGCTTCTCCTCAGTACATGCATTAAAAGCGTTACCTACTCATCAAGACAAAACCATTTCATTCACCTCCGCATAACTCCCCCCCCCATTCCGCATAATAGTAAATTACTCAGTCCAACTAAACAGAATGACACAATTTTTTCTTCCCATCTAAAAATATATTCCCATGAATTGCTCAAACCCAACCACATACCCGTCTCGCCTCCAGTCTACATCCACATCTCTGTAATCCTTCTCATTTTCCGCCAGTCTTTTCCCCGTCCCAACCCGCTATAATTTGCAATTCTGCCCCTCATCCTAGCTCTCTCTAGCTTCCTCCCTGCATACGCAACAGCATAAAAACAGAGAGCTAGCTAAGAAAATTACTAGAGCGGAAATAAGTAAAGAAGTTGCATTTAAACCACGACTACTCCAGCTATGCCTCATGTGGGAAAGGCTTGTGAAAACAAGTTATACCTAAATCTAGCTAGTAGTCATATGTAATCATCCCGTAATCTAAAAGATCCCCAAATCCTAGTCTCATCCTTCTCTCTTCAGCCATCGTCATCGCCCAGCTCATTAAATCATTTATCATTCCCACATGTATTTTCATTCTCTTGTAATTATTTTCTACTATTCTTACAAAACTACGCTCCTGTATTCAACCACTACTCTTCTGTAAGTCTTCTTCCATCTTCTACTTCTCGATCTCTAAAACTTCCAAGCTACTCCGTCTTCCCTGCAGATTCCTCTCTTTTCTGTATTCAAGCCAGCTTCCTTCAAAAAAGTTCCTTCTTCACCCGCATCCTTTTCTTTATTATGAAATACTTATGTCACTTGGCTCACACTCCGTCTACATCAGTGATCAGGTCAATTTTAACTTTCCCATGGGACCCCGGCCAAAATCTACACGTCATTTACTACCACACGCCACATGCTATCCTTCTTATTCCGCCTCTTCGCCTTCCAACCTCCTCCTCCTCTTTCTTGTATTTTTCCCCCAGCCTTCCCGTATTGTCGCAGATTGTGGCTCCCCCTTCCCACCTTAATTCTGCCTCTTTCTTTTACAACCTTCATTTACATTTTTACCTGTGCATCTTTTACAATTAACCTGCTACAACTTACAAAACGTCAAACTTGACCACACTGAACATTTCGCTACAAGTCCCGGCTTATCCACAACGTCATTTCACCTACACAACATCCAACGCTCCATGAAAACTATCAAACCCGTCAAATCCTTCCAAATCATTCCCTAACATCAAACAAGCTTTCTTCTTCCTCAACTCCAAGGTTACGGAGCTACCTTCTTTCAGAAACTGTATCAAACAACAAGCACGTGCAACTTATCACGAACGCATGCTTAATTCTAAATCGTAATCAGCAATGCCTAAGGCAACCTCCTTCAGACTCATTTTCTCCTACTGGACAAGAGTTTGATTTAACGAGCGAGTTCCCGATAGTTTGCACGGATGAATTCTAACTTTAAGTGAGCTTTGAGCAACCCGTAACTTCTGACATTCTTATCAAACGTTTCAACGAGCTTCGTACTTTAGGCATTTGTGGCCATTTTCATTTTCACTCCGCTCATATAATTACCAAAAGGCCTCCAGCCCATCCAGTACTTTTCCAGAATCTTCCCTTCCTTCAGTCAAACCCTTGAACCACATCAAACTCAACCCTTCTCAACGTCTTGTATCCCCTCTTGCCGAAAACAACCACCAGCTCCCTCTTCCCTTCTTCTAGATCAATCTCCGTTAACCAATTTCCAAAACCCATTATCATAACCATTAAAAAACAATTCGTGACCTCACAGAACATCTCCATGATTGCATCTCCTAGGAATGCCAAATCCAATATGTATCATCTAATGAATAATATTGTGAAACATCTGGAACTCCATTCTGTTCCATTAATTCCCCTCATTCGTTATGCATTCTTTTACAATCCAAATGGCCTAAATTCCAATCAATCTCCATACATTTTACTCAATTACCATCCGTAAAATTCAATGCATAATCCTCCCGCAAATCTTGTGACTGGGACAATTCCCTAAAAGGTCATTGTAACTCGTAACTACGGAATTTCTCCCCTTCTTCCTACTCTATTTTCCACATGACTCCTTCACTTAAAATCATATCTTCAAAATTTTACCATCAAATTAAATCATATATGCATACAGAGAACAACCTCAGAGCCCTTCAGCTATACCAACAGCTCATTCCTCATACGATAGTGAAATTCTTGATAGGAGAACAACAAGATAATTTTTTGGCGCCAGTATGGAGGATGTTTGCGAATTAATTTGCATTCAATTTCGCACATCAGCTCCTATAATACATCCATGCAAACTTTACATTCCCCCGTACCTCTGATCCAGTATATCCATTACAACACAGATTCATTCCTCCTCCACCAAACCAGATTCCTCTACTTCAAACAATCATGTATAATTATATAGGCTGGAATTTAGCATAGAAAAATAAACAAAGTGGACGGGTGGCTCCGGTCATGAACAAAGAACAAGTTCATGTCCACACATTTTTCAATCTTCCAGCATTACCACCAATAATCAGCACCAATCCCTCCAGCTTCCATACATTAATTCATCTCCCTTCTTCTTCCTCTTTTATTTTTTTCACCTCGTCTTCCAATCCATTTACCTTTGTCAATATACATTCTCAAACCCAATAATTATCAAATCTTTCTTCAACACCTCCACTCATAACTCTGCTCTCTTCCTAGCATTATGTAACTGGATTCCCATTGCTTCCTTTGGTTTTTCTGGATACCGATGCGATACAATCCAAAGCCTATCCTCGCTCCGTATTCCGTAACTCAGTCCACAGCCTACATCTCATGCAACTTCAATTATAAATGCAAACAAAGTGATTCAGGAAATTGCGAATCCTTTGATTCTTTTTCAACAAAAACTTTCAGCATTACTTTAACTGAATTTAGATTTTTTTTAATCCATTTTCCTGCTTCACTCCATTAGGAAATTTCAATCCGCTTCAACTAACAACCATGCATTCTACAAAATCCTCGCAACAACGGTACATGACAGAATCTAACACAAAGAAGCGGTTGGTCAGCACGGGACACTTTTCCCGTTCCACATTCAAAAACAGTTAACTGGGCGAAGAATCACAAGAGAGAGAAACGTTAGGACTCAAAATCCCACAACCTTTTCCAATCCCAATTTTTACAGTTTCCTCCTACTCGGTCAAGGCTTTGTTATCATCGTCCATGTACGCGAAATGTCACTCTCCGGCTTCTCGCTAAACTGTGAACGGACAGAGCAGAATTCAGAGGAACGGGACACGTAATCTTTCGCAATACCTATCACCATCATGCCCAAGCCTTGAGAAGGAGGATTTACGAGTGTGTGGAATTATACTTTGGCGGCGGATGTTATTCAACCTTGTTCAAGGGCTTTCCTTCAACGTCAACTTAGCTTACCACCTACAGTCAGTTAATGCAATGGAATTAAATCCCCTCGAGCGTTGGCCGTAGACAGGCTCCTCACAAAAAGCTCGTTTCATCTCAATCCCTGATATTGACAGACAGAGGAGCGAGGAGGCTGTGTGTGAGAGCATTCAAGTTATATAGCATCAATCAATGCAGATAACAAAACTGCATGTATGCAAAAATCCTTAATACTTTCTCGTCATTCCTCCTCCCCTCTAAGCCTCAGTCAGTCAGTAAAAAAGCCTTTGCTTACACATTCACTTTGCCTGCTTACTTAAGTACGTGTAGCGGTTGAATCCTGGCTGGCCAAGTACAGGTAGTGGACATTGGATATTGTAATCACGAACTTGATCCTCATTTCTGCCTGCATTCCTATAATCCTGCCACGACACCTTCGTTTTGCCAAGAGAAATCAAAGAGACGCAAAGCTAGCTAGCAGCTAGCTACCAAACTCCACAGCTTTAATTCCTTCTTATCAAATCACAGGTGTAATTAACTGGCTCCATGAGGACGGGCCGTCAGAAGAGCTACGGGCTGGGAATCGAATCAGGTTGCACACACACAAAGAAACGTGCAAGGCGAGAAAGTCAATCAATATTCTCTACACTATTTTCTTATTCCTATCAATGTTATGCCCTAAATTACGTCATTGACTCTTCCAGTTCTAATCCATTATAAACTCTACAGACATTGATTCAACCTTTCTTCTGTAATCATCCAACACTCGTCTAAAAGATACTGAAACCTATAAATAATGACAACTACTTATTATTTCTGTACTTGATCATAATTATTGCCTACTCCCAGTTCAGACAGTTCAAAAATCACATGAATCACATGACCTAATCCATGACAAGTCCTGTCTACTCCCAATTACATCAAAACTGCATACATTGAACTGTGGAAACTTGTGCTATTTCAATTCTCGTTCGTCTGCATTACGCCTTAATCAATAAAATGATTACTGGGAACTCCCAGCCCCGTTATATTTATAGAATTCCTCAGAAAAATTACGTTGCAACTTGCGGTCAATCCAAGCTCTGTTTCCCATGTTTTCAAAAAATCCACATCAGCTTCTATTCCCCATTAAGCTTGAGCTTGCATAATCTTACGAGACCAACGAGACAGTATCTGAACAACAATTATTGACATTCTGCATAATAGAGGAAGCTGATATCATTTACTTGGAAGTTGGAACAGCTTCGCGCGTAATTCCGCAGTTCCTCAGAAGCCTCACATATTCTCATATCTCCTACCACAACAGCCTCATCATGAGGGCGTATATACAGGGAGTGTTAAGTCAACACAGTCATAATTTACACTCATGGATTTGATTAGCATTATTTCCTAGATTTGCAATCAGAGTGTAGGAAACTGTATGATACTCTCCCTTCCGTAAGGCTGCAAGTAAGGCGTTTCTTCAAGTAAAAAGTATATTAATTCTTCTTCAAAACTCCTTTAAAAATGTAAACCTACACGAGTTTCCGTTAGCAGCCATCCCATTTTGACCTTGAAGGTGAATGGTTAGGGGCAATGGTAAGAGATTAACTATTCAGAATTATATTTCGTACAAGAGCTCTCTCTACGACTACGAGTACATGCATTCTCTACGAGGAGAGCAATTAACAGGTTTTTTCCCTACTCCATACTCTAACAATATTAGAAGGTAGAGGACTAAATCATATATTTTGGTCAAATATTTTACAGTGGTAATAAAATTATTGCACCGCTATATTCCAATTAACATTGAATCTGACAGAGGAGAGCCAGGTCAGCAGTCAAGTTTCAAGTTAGCAACAGAATATTTGCAAGTATACATAGCTCTTCGGATATGGTTTCGAGATACACAACCATTTCACAATATGTTTTTAAGCTTGAATAATTGCAAAACAAACAATATTCCACTTCCCGCAAGTAGTTGTGGTTTTTAGTCATCTAAATTCCTTGGCTAATAATCCTATAGTATTTGACTGAGAGAAATTGCAACCCATAGCTATTTTTGTCGTGCGTCATTGAGAATAAATCTTGTTCCCATACCTTACAGAATTTACATACAGGATTTAGATACTCGGCCCAGCAACAGTAGCTGGACGTATAGGGTCAGAGTAAAGAGCAAGGATTTTTCTCAATTACCTTGGAGGCGGAGCCGAGTTATGTTGAGAAGAATGACTGGATGATTGAGATGATGACTGACTGCAGGGATTGGTTTCGGGATTATTGTCATTAGTCCCGCTAATTATGTTCTGTTGACTCCCGGGATTACTGAATGAATTTCTGGAATGGCGTAAATTAGTGATAGGATCAGATCTTCTTCTGTTTCGGGGACCACTCATAGAAGCGCCTCCACTACTGCTCCCAACCGAAACGCTCTGGTGTTGACTTGAATGTTGACTGGACGTTGATTTTATTGAGGTTGGAGTGCTTCTCCCACTAGAAATTGAGTTATTCGGCGTCGGACTCCGCCTGTACCCTTCAGTCTTGCCAATATAATAGTTTGGAGTTGCTCCGCAATTATGATGCGAATGGGAATGGTGGTGATGATAATGTTGATTCTTCACGGAACCATCACTCCCACCACTGCTATCCCTCTCTCGCTGCCCTAAACTCAAAGATCTTTTGCTTGCCGTAAAGACACGTGTTCTTGAGGTAACTGAAGATTTCGTCGGGGATCTTGCACCCTTATTTCCGGGAACCGCTCCCGTAGGTGGACCACGGCTAGTTTTAGAATTGCTTAGATGGCCGCTACTTGTCGTCGTAGTAGTATTCGTATTATTCGTTGTTGTCGATGTTGTGGTGGGAGTGTTGGTCACATTGCTCAGGCTCGTCGTCACGTTTCCAGGGCTTCCGTTCCCCGGTTCCGCACTATTGTTACTATTGTTGAGCATGGTTCTAGAATTTTTTGATCTTGTATTGATGGTTTCTGTATTGACCGCCGTGTTTCCATTATTGTATCGATTGTTGCCTCCAATGTGGTTCCGATTTCTGTTCATGTCTTTTATTAAAAGTCCGGGGATGTTGGTTTTACAACAGCCACTGCTCTGGATTAGCAGGAGCTACTGATTCAAGTCCGTCCGGTCCCTCTGCCACTTTCACCACCGATAATGAATCCTCCATTTAGGAATTTCACCAGCTCAGCAGTATCCTTCTGGGCGTCTCTTCTCCGGCTTGAGTTGGCTCCTTCTTGCTTCTTAGCTGACTGATAGTCACGACGATAGAGTAAATGATTCCACAAGGTTGTTCAACCTATCTCCTTGATTTCCCTCGTAGCAAATAACAGAAAGATACGTTAATAATGACAGCCTTTCAGCTTGATCCTTACAACTCTGAAATTGTTCCTTAACTTTACAACACCACTGCACTTTAATTCCTCTTCCCATTCCATAGAGTCATAGTTGAGACAAGGCAGACATTACCCTCGGATTTCTATCATTTCTTCCATCTACTCCTTCAGAACTTATTAAGTCACATGAGCATCGATAATCGATGACAGAAACGTTCACTTTTCTAGGATTGATAAGATAGTTCCAAGTTCATCATCGCCCACTAAAAGTCTCTTTTCTGTCTTATTTCCTCTATCAATTTCTTCACAACTTAGCACCACCAAACGCTCCAGAATAATTTAAACTCTGCAATAATTTCCAATTAGTTCCACCAAGGGTTCACGTGGGCCGAGCAACTATCATAGAATTACATAATCACGTAAATTCCGGATTGATTATTCCCTTGTCTTCCTTCTTCAGTATCCCTCTTGACTCTCTGCCCTGTATTATTTACAATCGGTATGACCGCAAAGATTCTTCTGAAACGTATATCCTCACAACTCCGTTTGTCCTTTGGTTGGGCTCATAGAATGAAATCTGTCAAACAAGAAGGAATCAGCTTTAGATATTTACATTGATAATTTAATACGTCCACAACAACAGCCTCACTTCTCGCCGCCAATCCACTCTACCAACTGACGATTCTAGTTTCCCTCTATAACCCGACCAAGGCCAACTTGCTCCACTCCGTCGCCCCATCCATCCATCCGCTCGCCAAATTGCTCAACGTCTTTTGCAAGATGATAGCAAACTAGATTGAGGAGCGAGAGAACGAGTCAAGTGAAATTAAACCCGGCATTTCCTGGTACCAGGCTCCGCAACAACGAGCCTACGCTTTTATAAAACATTTAATAATTTCATGTTTCCATCCTCTCAAACATTCATCCACCTCCTTCTAAATTCAATCTTCTATTCACTCATCCCCGTCGTCCCTGCTTTTCTTTTCTCTCCTGTCAGCCATGCACCTGCCGCTTTGCCATTTCAGCCGCCGCCGTCCCGTCGTCGTCATTCCCTCCGCATTCACACAATATTCCCCGGCCTTCTTCCCTCATTCCTAAAATCCTTCCAACCTCAACTAAAGCCAACTAACGATAGCACTATTCTAATCCCTACCCTTGTGTACTGCACTCCTTGTGGGCATATATCGAAAACCATGCAAAATATTCAATTTCTTCTGCATATCACAGTCCCAACAACGATAACTGAAAACAATAATAAAGTGGAACCCTCCTCCACAGCTCCACAGTCACTAGCCAAATCCTTGCAAAACTCTTTGCAAACTAAATGCTTTCATCTTATCACAAACATCTCCAGTCTCTACACATCTTTTACTTATTAGCATATATGTTAACTCACAAACCTAAACCTGGCACTCGACTCTCTCTCCCAAAACTTTACAAATTCTTATGATGCAGTACAACATGTATATAATAATAATAGAGAGTAAACTAACTTTTACAGTCTTAAGCTCTGCCTCTCACCATCTCATCAAATCGTCACCTACCGAGCCGAGAAACGGAGGAACCACTACGAGATTTATATATAGAAACTATAGTATTTTCCTCACGTTTACACACAACTCACCTAAATTCCAAACAGACTCTAAATCAAGAGCACAACGTTATTCTTCCTGCCCCACTTGTACACATTTCAAACGTCTCCATCCTCAACTCAAAATCAATAAACTCCTACATCAACTCTCACGATATATCCACACTCTGCCCTTTTACATTTTCCCTAAAATCCCACAGCACAATATCCTCCTTTCTTCTCCTTTACAGAACCGTACATCTAAACAATTCAGCTGCCGTCAAAGAAGCAGCAGAACCAAAGTTACAAACAAAGTTTCTTCTCCAAAATCTTATTCTACAACATCTCAGTCCCGAGAAAATAACTGTCTTGCCTTGCTATTTCATTAAAATATTTCTTGTAGTATCCTCCCTGCTCTCCAAACTTGCTTCAACGGAATGCAGCAGTTGTCCTATGTATTTTAGCAAATAAATTTTGTAGGAAAATCCTTCTTCCTCATAGCAAAGAACAGTAATAACTCATCCTGGATTATAATCCCTGAAACGCATAGAATATATCAAAATATTTCATTAGCATTCCAAAACCGGATTCACATTTATCCAAACTACTTCTCTTCGTAATCAGGCACTATTATTCCTCTTCCTTACTTTTTCTTACAACTCTCATCCCTCATCCGCAGTACAGAGACACATCAACACGCCTTCAGCCATCAATCAATTCTAAATATTTCCATATTCCTACAGTTCCTACAATTTGCACGCAAAGTAAAAACATCTTCATTACAACTGCATTCACGACTCCATCCATAAATACGTTCTCCTTATCAACTTTCGGAAGCAGATCAAAAGTATCCTCTTTCATTCCCTACATATCATTTCTACTATCAATTTACACTCCCACTCCTTATTCAAATAGACTGCTTAAGAGATTCTCTTCCTATTTACTATTTACAAGTCCAATCGGCCCCCTTCACCATGAAACCTACTACAACCGTCAACAGCATTATGTATCTACCCTGCATACAAATCAACTACTTTATCCTTAGCCATCACACTAATTCCTAATGCGCTTTAACCTTCAAACTATTCTATCTTCAAGACAAACCAATGACAAGACCTGTCGCCCCAACATCTTATCTGTCACCTGTGCCTTACAAATTATTCATCTTGTATTATACAACCAGCTTCTTGATCCTCTTGCTCTACATTTCCACTACCACCATCTTATTACTCTTCGTTTTCTTGGTAAACCCAGAAACTTGCCTACACTCCACTCTTCGAAATAAGTGTCATTCAAAAATAACCTGAAGAACCTCTTCAGAACACATCTTTACACAAGCACCACATGCAAAAAACTTCTAAGCACTTAAAAACACCTGTCTTTTCAAACTACCACTAATGAATCTAATTCTGACCTGTCTCCTGCCAAAACGACAGTAATTCCCCAGTATTGCATCATTGTAACAGAGATCACTCCTTCAGTTCCTATCTCTTAGCCAAAAAATAACAAAAATACTGGCTGATAAACCTAAAACAAAACGAAATAGCCAAAATTTCGAAAACAATTGTAACATTTACCACGTATCCTATTAAGCGAAAAAGTATACATTTCCAAATTCAATAATGTTACACGTTCCTGCTCCAACTCATGGTGAACAGGATACGAATCCGATACTCTTCATTCTATCACCGAAACAATTTCTCCAAGCCACAAGTAAAACCAATTACCTCAAATAATCTTCATTCCACCTCACAGATCTCATTAGCAATTATCATTCATGAACACATTAAATCACGTGTTGGAACCACCATTTCCTACACCTGTTCCTCAATTATACATGGACCTTACGTAATTTCCAGCAACTTCAAACTAAATCCAACTACTAGCTCAAACTTCCGTTACACACCTTATTTCCCCCGACCTTTGACCTTAAGCACCTGGTACAAGCTAACTTAGCAATTTCGACACAACAAATTTCGATTTAACATTTAAACCAAACTTTAGCAAGCAGAGATTCCATATAATTTTTAGTGTAAACAACATCTGTACAAGTAACGACGTAAATCCCGACTACCCGATGGAACACCTTATAAAGTTAAACCTGCCAAACTTAAAAACACACCACAATCACAGCACATAAACCTGGGTCTATCCCTGTAAACCCAGAAACGTCATCACACATCAACTCTGTTATGTCAAGACAATTTTACACACGTCCTCACCTGTAATCTGAATTTAGCACTGAAATAAAAGTAGGCAGTTGACACCAAATGGGATCAAATAAAACTTTCAGCTGTTGTCTTCGTCGATAGTGTATATCCTTTTCTACCTGGCAGTAATCCCGTAGTTGATCCAAGTACAGTTAGCTATAAATAATCTTCTTATTTCTTCTCGGCCTAATATTTTCGCATTTCCGGTAGATTTGTCCACAACTTCTCGTTAACTGGGAAGTAGATAAGAGAGGGCAAGAATTAGAAATCATGTTTAACTTCTTCCTACTCGGATTTAACTATCCTCGTGCCTTCCACATAGCCGTCGTCAATACGATGATATATCGAACAATCCTCAAACATACACTCAATCCAACTCGTCCCCACAAATCTTTTAGGTTAATCGTACTGCTCCGAGAGTGCTTCAGAGCTGGCTCAGAATGAAAACACTGCTGATCGAGAGAACCCTGCACATGAGCTGCATACATGCAGTCTCTGTATGCACTATTCACGGGCTACGACTTCTTGAGCCAAATAACGCAACTCTCATCATGAGACAACCGAATATCTTTTTTTTCCTTTCAGTTCAGCCGAACACATTCAATTCTCCATCCTCGTGTACTTTCGTCACTCTTCTATTGTACTTGTAGTTCAGTCGCTAAGGTAGCTCATCAGCACCCATATCATACACACAGAAGTGCTGTGGATCATATTTTACTAACCCTCTATATTGCTAAAGCTCTTCATATCAACTAAAACCACAATTCATACAACAAAACATACACAAATCAAGGAACTAACCCACATTTCGCAAAACTTTCTTCCCTTCTTCATCCCTTTGACAGGAGCCCATATAACCGGTATTACCAATACATATCCTCTTCACTCACACTATAACATGCAGTCCTCTTCGGCCCGGTCCTTCAAGGACGTTTCACTATTAATCCCATTAGCAAGTCCTCCATCAAAGTCATCAGCCCATTTCATTTCCTCCTTCATCTTGTCCACAAGTACCCACGATGATTTGATTATCATTTTGGTTGTCATCAATTATCAGATAGGACCGATCCAGCTTTCAATTTCTTTTCCGATCCAGTAAACAGTCCTCCTTCCTTCAGTACCCTCCAGTCTCATATCACGGACCGTACCTACTACCTAAAAAACACACATTACAGATATGCATTCATTTTAGACATCAAATCAAAACAATCATATCGCATCATTAACATGACATACACAATTAGCAGCTATACGTCACTGTAGTTAAGAAACAACTAACTATACTTCTAGACGGGTAGTTACAGCAGCCCTTAACTTACTCATGTATTAGCTAATACAGTATAGTTTACACTAAATCCGAAAACGTTAAACACAGTTAAGAAATTAAGTCACTTTACCTTTTACGAGAATCTTATTACCGCACCAGAATTTGCTGCTTCTCCAGGAAGCAACTATCAATTGCAATCGACGACCATGTAATCCCATATACAGTCCATACGAGCAACAGTAGTATAACCAATAATTTGTGCATTTTCCACGGGAAAAATTAAAATTTTTATGCAATACCGAAACAGATTAATGTGTAAATATGTACGCGGATTAATAAAATTCCGAAATTGAAATTTTTTATGATCTCCTATAACAGCTTTTCAAACTTAGCGCCACAATAGCTCATATGAATTTACACAGCGCCCTCTCTTACTAGGCTACCGCTCTAACCATAGAGCGTCCATTTTCATGTCTTTGTTCATCATGTCTACCATCTTTTCCTTTATCATTTCATCAATTATTCCCTCACCAACAGCAATTAAATATTTTGCAACACATCTCAAACACTTTTTGCATAAACCAAATACTCATAACTACAACTGCTAACACCCTTCGCACATTGCCATGGTTCCCGTACAAAAACGTTAAGAATTCTTTCCAAATTTTCAAACATATATGTATCCGTTCATCGTTATCCAGAACGTTCCAGATTCTCTCCACTGCATCTCTCAATCCACTCCCCTTATTCTTCGTTTTATCACGGCCCGCGTTTTTCTCCCGGTTTCGTTTCCAAGAAACCCAAAACGTTCTACGGCTACCGATGCGACCATCAACCAACCCCTGCAGCCTTTCTGTACACCAGGATGAACAAGCCCGTTAAACGAGGCAATAAACCTTTTAAGCCCAAGTAACTCCACATTGTCCACATCCTACAGAAGCTTACATCGGAAAACAGGATGAGAAAACCATGTCATTCTTATTCCTTGGACGCTTCTTAACAGAGCTTTATTCTTTATTCAGTATCACCCAAAGGACACAGGAGATAATAAGCGCTCGTAAAACTAGTTAGCTATATACTAAACCCATGCTCTGCTCTATATGATTCTAAAACATGCCATAAACATGCATAGCAGCCAGTTTAACATTTAGCTCAATTTCCAACTAAACTACAGTCAACATTGCCAAAAAAAACATCCTGTAACTAAATGTACGACAAATTGTAGTTCACATTCAACTCCGTCCACCGTCTGCCGCAAGTCTCCCTCGTCTGCGACCTCTATAAAATTCATAGAATCTCACGGGAAGTACTATGTTTCTTCCTTCACTCCGAAATCCTTAAGCATAGTATTCGAGCATTGCACTAAGAATTTGGCACACTTTATTCTCCTTCCAAAGCTTAAGCTTCATCCAACCCAAACTACGTAAACTAATCCATAAGTTCGCAATACCATGCTCAAGCCTCTTCCATCCACGGACACGTGCAATTTATTCCGACCCGGGGATTCACACACCGGCGGCCAGGCCACATGACCAGCCGGGAACTTCTCATGAGAAATGCGGACAATTTTGCAGGAATACCCCGTTACCCGCCCGCCTCATCCCTTCCCGTCAGCCCACATCACTTCCCCCTCGCTTTTCTCTCCACACTCCTCTTTTCCCACAAATATTCTTGAGTCTTCCCTATTCCCCCTACCGTCTCCCGCTATTTCACTTCTCACGGAGCTATATTACAGCACGGAGGGTGACGACGACGAAGACGAGCTGGGAAGGAGGAGAACAACACACGGCGACGAGGATCACAAGAGAATTTAATTTCGCGAATCCCATTATTTTATCCTCCTCCTGCCCAATCCCTCCCTCTTCTCCAGTCTACCCTCGACATGCAAAATTCATACAGTCAACGTCTTGTAGCCCCATAGGTCATACCTAAAAGCACAGCACCGCATGCCAAAGTCACCCCAATCCAGGCATATTCACACAGAGTTTTTTCGCAATTTTCCTCTCCTTTTCTCTCCTTTTCTCTTCTTAACCTCTGAAGATAAGTGCAATTTTATCGCGTCCCACTTTTCTGCAATTTTTCTTTTTTCAAATTCTACATAGCCGCTATACAACAA
This sequence comes from Sminthurides aquaticus, assembly GCA_906901655.1. Lineage (NCBI taxonomy): Eukaryota > Metazoa > Arthropoda > Collembola > Symphypleona > Sminthurididae > Sminthurides > Sminthurides aquaticus. Next base: position 1,043,984 of record CAJQTT010000007.1, read on the forward strand.
ATACTATTCTCTGCATTTTGCTTCAATTTCATTTACTCTCTCATAAGGTCAATCATACATAGCGTGTACAATCCTTCGTGCCCTCCTGCACTTCCTGTATGCAGAAACCTGCATAAGCGCAGCGTTTCCTCTTGCAGTCCACTTCTCCTCGTCCTACAGCAGCTACAGCTGCAAAGCGCATTTAATAATCTAGCATTTAATTTTAATCCTGCTTGTTACCCACAATTCATATTGCAGCGCTCTCACAGCGCGCAGTCCTTGATCTTACAACGGAAGCGTCCCTTGGAAGGCCGCAGTCAGTCTGGCAAATTGTAAACCTGACTTTGGTATTAAACGCTTGTAGCGCTGCTGAGTCATTCAATTTACGTCGCAGCATCTCGATTTCAGACAAACGTTCACGCTGTATATATAAGCAGCGCAGCGTTTCCACAACTGGCTACGCTAATCCTATCCATCCTCCAATCTTCTCCACGCTTCCCCTCCCCCTATTTACTAATACTTCAAGGATTGTTTATATACTTTCTCAACGCTTATTATAATCAATCCCCTGCGGCTCAAAACTTTCAGCACATATTTAATTTGCAAAATCACGTTAAAGCCGAGAAGAGAAGCCTGCACATTTTGCAAACTTGTGAGAACAGCTGAGCAGCTCAGGATCTCATAGATTTTAAGCACTAAAGCAAACAAAAACAGAGATTTTACAGACTCCACATACTTGACCAAAGAATTACTACCGCAGAATGGAATATTTGCATATTGCGACTGCAACATGGTACAATCCTGCACTCTGAATAATAAACCCGTACTTTCCCGCATAACATATTGCAAATAGTTGGCTTAACTACTTTCTACTCCAGCTGTAGCTTGAACACAAGAATAAATACCCCAGAGTTTCCCTTATTCCTCCTTTCTCTTCCTAATCCTCACAATTCGCTCTTGCATTTAATGACTCAGGTGAAATAAATATATACTAGCTACTAGCTTTGCTATGTTCCCTCTAACTCTAGCTTAAGACTTTCCTGAATATTATCTTCACCACCGCCCCTTTCATCTTCAACGCCGTTTCTACCTAAATACATTCACCCTCCCCAAACATAACCTCTTTCTATTAATGAGCAACACATCCGCGAAACAATTTTCTCTCAATTTCGCATCTCATTCCCAATTCTCTCTGTCCCCAATTCCATTTACGCGAAAACAAAAAGTCATCAAGGCTTGTCTCAAGGTTTTCCCAAGTCTCACATCTCCAAAATACTTTCGAAGAAAAAGTTTCTCCAATTACATCCACAGCTTCATTTCTCTCTTCTTCCTCGCTTAGTTGTTCCCGCTGTTAGAATTCCTCTTATTTCCAGCCCCTGCCTTCCATTATTCTCCCACATCCGGAAGGTTGAGAACCTAAAACAATTTCCGTTACAACACAAGCTTCATATAAACATTTTCAATTCCCAATCTTGTTCACACGTGAGCGATTCTGCGATTTAAATTGCAAATTGCAACCATTCATTGCAATGACTGCATTTCCATTTCTAGCTTTGCATTTTCGGATTACACTTCAACTATCCTATACTTAACTTCCGCAAGTATAATCAACCTTAGATCCCGTCTAAATTACATACAAAACGCCTTCTTATTTTCCCCTCTTCTCTAGCCCGTTTGGAACAACTCAGATTTTTACTCTACGAGTTTCACTCAATGAAACTAATCACAAAAAGTTGTTCGAGAATCACACAGTATTCACTAGGGTAGTGCCACAATCTCTCCGCTCTTTTTGCTCCTAGGAGAAAAAGTACCTTGAAGCCTAGACTCACAGCATTTGCCCTTTTCTTCTCTTCCCAAAGTCTTAGGAGGCAAGCTCAAGGAAATGAACAATGCAGCTCCGTCTGATATAAAACGAAATGGAAGTTTATCATGCAAAAATTATCGCCAATGTAATCTCTCCAATCATTCTTTGCTGCACTTGAATGGAATTATCTTCAATTTAATACTCGTTCCTCACTATAGCCTTCAATTACAAAACTCACAGCGCTCAAACTTCCTCAGTCTCGTCTCTTCTCCTCCTGAGAACTTTCTCATCTGTTGACCTTTTCCCATTTTATTCTAGTAAACCTTCCTGACCTATGCAAACTATTGTAAAGTCACGGCCGCCGCGACTGCAGTTGCACAGCCTCCAGAAACTTTCCAGACTTGTTTATAATTGCTAATGCTGCTAATGGTAAGTATATATAAAGTAAAGTGAACAGTTTTACGCCTTCTTATACAACATTTAGCTAATTCTGAAGGTATTACCTACGAAGTATAACTTAAGGAAAGGTAGTGATTGATCCTCTTGTTAGAAAAGACGACTGTACTTAAGATTACCAGTACTTGACATTCATCCATTCCCTCAAGTAGAGGTCTCATTCATTTAAGAAGCAATTAATTATTCCGTTCTAGAATCCATAATTAATTTGCGTAAGCTTAACACTGGCAAGGTAGGATATCCATCTGTGAATAATTCCAATTAATTCAAATTAGTCCGGACTGTAGCGTGCAAGATAAGAACTCACACGGATAAGCTCTATAATTAGTTTTACGCAATCTCATTTTGCTTCTTCAACTCCGTATCCTTTGAAATGTCCAAAACATCACGATAATGAACACATTTTTCTCATACAACACCCAAACTACAGTTTTGCAGAGCGAACAGAATGAGCGATTATTTGACGACTTCTATAGATGCTCTGTATTGGGATGACCTGAAATCTAAAATGTATCTCGATTACAAAATCACTTGCTTCAGGTTTGGAATAGCTACTTTAATTCCAAAGTTTAGCGAGTGCGACACATCCATCGATAAATATCAAAAGAAACTGGTAGTCCTGCCAGTTCATTTACACTTTACAACAGGCATTTTAGCTAGTAACACTTGATTGATCAGCTACAGCTTCAGCTGGATGAGAATCCGTCTGCTTCTGCGAACTGGGTTTTTGTGCTTTGGCTTCCTTAGCAGGTGATTCCAAATGTATAGTAACTGGTCCATCGCCTTCCATATTCACTTGCATTTTATGACCGAATTTACCGGCTGAAAGAATGTTTAAATCCATCATTTCATGAGTACCAGTTGCATTCAACAATTTAAACCCTCATAATATTAATTAGTCTCCGTATCTCATCACGAAGCTTTTGATTTAAGAAAATTACTTTGAACTAAATCCGGAGAATACGCTGCTTTTAATTGTTCAACAAAAGTATCAAAAAATTGCTTCGAATCTTCTGCCGGCATTGCATGATGAAAATCCGGCGCATTCCCCTTTAACTGATGATACAGTGTAAACTGACTTACACATAGTATCTGCAATTATTAAAATGAAACCACACACTTGTAAAACACAATTTACTCAACCACAAAAAAGATGTCGGTACAATTTATCATAGCCAATTTTAATTTTTAATTGCGGCCGAGTTTCAGTTTAGTTGCAAGGGCTTTAATCGATTAGCTTCTACTTAATTGATAACAAATTTCTATAAGCAACCCGGATCAGTGATGAGGGGTCTGAGTCGACTCAATGCCAGAGTCGACTGAGTCGAAATCTTGGGTGAGTCGTGGTGAGTCGAGAGTCGCTACGACTCGGCTTGAGTCGCTGAGTCGCAGGCCTCGCCAGAATCGTGGAGTTGCCGACTCCGGAGTCGTAACAAGCCTGTTTGTTAGACTATGATAATTCCTATAGTTTCCAAACTCACCTCGTATTTTTGTACAGACACACTTTTCATCCACCGTTTTCCTTTTTCTTCGTCATCCCATAGTCTCAAATTAAGTATTTTCCGTATCCTGTTGAAGAAAAATAGTCATTTAATTGACATCATATAAAACGAATTTACTCATTCATGGTAACCTGATTTTTGTTCAAGCAGAAATCAACACAACTTCAAACTTACAGATATTCCATGTCCTTTTCAGTATCATTTCTGCTAATACCAACTAGTATAAGAAGACCTTTTCCAATGGCACTAATTGTAGTTCCGTCCACTGAAACATGCAATTCACATTTATTAAATTTTCAATTTTAAAGCAAGTAAAACTAAATGAACATAATTAGATCGAGATATTGATGTTGAATGTAATTTCTGCATGCTCACAACTTAAACTTACCAGCTACACTGGCGGAGGTAACTCTTTGAAGTATGGCCCTCATAACTCTAATTAAAGGTAAAATCCTTAAAGATGTTGCTATTTAAAAAGAAAATTTTTCAAACAGCATTTGCAAACTTACTTACGGATATCAATTGCAAATTGCAAAATCTATTTTTTCCACGTGTTTACGACTGGAACAGCACAGCTGTCGAAATTCAACCCCGCGCCTTTTGCTTTGAAAACCAAGCACTCGTCTGGAAAAAGAACAGACACAGGAGATATATACTGCGAAGTCTCATGTCAGGTCAGTGGTTTAGTCGATAAAAATCCTTGGATGGATCGTAGGATTGCTCGCTCTCTATTTATTATTTCATTATCGCTTTCAAGAGCGTTGCAAATATTTCGATAGTTGTAGAACTGTTTTAGGCTACAGTTAAAACATGCACGAATATTATCTGTATATTTCGAAATGCATTACGGCAATTTTAATTAACAGTAGCGTAGCGTGTCTCTAACGAAATTGTCAAATCTGTATTGGTATCCTTCCCGATTGAAATATATGCTATGAAATTAAATGTACAAACAGGCAGCACTGCAATGATTTTAACTGACGACATGAATTACAAGTGGTTGCATTTAATAATTGCAATCGATTCCGAATCCGGCTTGCCTGAAGATGGAGCCATCAATATTATATACCACGTTCAATATTCCACAATGTAAAGATCTCGTAACACAATTTCACAACAAATCCATACGCTCGAAGATGAATGCTGTACCTATAAATGTCCATTTTTTACATTGAAGTACAGATTACATTAACTAAATTCAGTAACCTCACCTTATTTAGCTCGTTACAAACGAAAAACATTCCGCGTAAATGTATGTATTTTTAAAGTATGCAATTACTTCCTCAATCGTAACACCATAATCTGCCGTAACGACCCTTAGTTTAAATTAGATTCTCCTCTGAATTTTTGATTCTATAACAAAGAGTGTACAACATTTCAGCGAAGCTCAACATAGACCAATACAAAGTTCAGCAACAACCAAACCATAGCCAAACTAAATAATATGTGTAATATCGCAAATTAGCGTTGCTGTCTACGTCCAATTCTAACATGTGTTGTAGCCTCATAAATATAAAATGCAAAAAGATAATCGGCAATTCCTCTAAGGTAGGTATTACCATGTACACCTGACAAAATACAATGATCCTTTCCAAACTGCTTAGCGTCCTTAATTGTACGTTGGACTAAATTTTAAGGTATTTGACGCTTTAGAAGCGATTAGTCCGTCGCCGCGGAGTAGTTGCTAGAATCATTGAAAGACTTGGTGATGGAGAGGCTGGAGATTTTGCTGTTTTCAGTAGCCCAAAATTTGGTCGTTTTTCGGCGTCAAAAGGTACTGCTGGACTCCTGGTAATGGATTCCTTGTAGTCCGCGTGTGCTGCATAATTCCAAGACAATCATGATCCGATCACCAACTAATTGAAACGCACTTATCTAAGACGTATTGACTTAACAATTTACTAAGAACACTTACGATGTTCCAAATTACGAGCGAGAACAAAGCTGACACGCTTCCTCTTAGCCGACATTGTTCCTGGCGTGGCGGGTGATAGCACATTGGAAGGGGTCCCAGGCTTCATTCCTCTAGAAATTGTGTCATTTAATCTTCTCTTCCTGAACTTCGAGCTGGATAAATTAATAACCGTGTCGTCCCCACTGCCATCTTCCGAGTTCGGATCACTGTCGTCGAAGTCATCTGGAACTTTTTTCTTCATCAATGATGCTCGTTTAGCTGGAGATTTGGCCGCTTTAGCAATATTTCTACCAACAACACCATTTTCCTCTACTTGTGGCCTTAGACTTCGTCTTTTTATAAGGTTTATCTTTGGCTGGTTTGCTTCATTTAGAACTGCACTGGAGGTGGGCGCATCAATTTCATCCGCTTCGACTTCTATTACCGTTTTGTACTTCTTCTTGCCTTTTGATCCAGTGTTTGGTGAGTTAGCTCCTTCATCTTGGTCATTCTCGATATCCAGCATACTGAAGGATTTGTCCGTAGAATCAACACCGTTTACGTCCTCGTTTTCATCGTCTTCAGTCGTGTCGTCATAATTATTTGCATCCCCGTTTTCTTCCTTCGCTTCCCCATTCTTATGCAGTTCTTCCAGGTAACTCATGTAGTTGTCTCCAACGTGGTCTAGCAAGTCATCGTCTTGTAAATATATTGAATTCCCTGCTTCACTGGACGAGCTTTCGTTAAGGGATGCTTGAGCCTCTTCTCGTTTAAGTTTCTTAGCCAGCTTCTTCCGAATATTTTTGGGTTGACGGTTTTTACGTGCATGGTCTGTCATGGATTCCTCCAACTCGATGAGCCTTTGTGCAGCAGCATCGATATCTTGACGAGACAGTGCTGGACCTTTGAGTACTTCAATATTCACTGCCAGGGGGTATGATCCCGCATCCACTTCTTTGAATCTGCACACAAATAAATAGGGCATTAGTACTATAACACACCAACATCAATTACAATGGTAGTTGTTTAGTTTTATAACTTACTTTCTTGCAAGACCGTAAAGGATTCTACGGTTTTTTTGCTTCACTGTCTTCTGTGCGCCTACCTCTGTCAATTTCTTTGATAAATCGCTGTAACTAATACTTAACTGCGGTAGAACCACATCAACTTTTCCTGCTCGAGGATCTAACGGAATCGGCTCCATATCGTCCATCTCGTCATCTGAAGCACCATTTTCTGCCACTACCTCCTCTTCCTCATCCTCATCGTCGTCCTCATCCTGAAAACATACATAAAAAATCCATTACCGTCCCGAACGCAGGAACCCTAAACCGAAATTTCCAGTATTTAAAACTTACCTCTTCCCCCCTTTGAACTCCCTCAGCGTAATCAATCCCAGGATCAGATTGCCGCATAAGATGTTTGAATATCTTCTCTTCGATATCCCCCAGCAATCTATCATCATCACAATACGCGAGCTCGTGCATGAACGGCGTTAATATCTTTAATATCTTCTGGCTTTTTAGACTCTCTCCCCCGGTTTTAGCAAGTTCTTCAAGGAATATATCAATAACGTGCAGCTGCATTCCCAATGGCGCAATCTCAATAGCCGGGTCTCTGGCTTTCGACCTCGTACTTTTCGTTTCTGGCCTTCGATTGAACACATTGGACGTCAGAGTCTTTAAAAATCCTTCCAAAATATCCAGCTTCCACTTCCGCTCAGATATCACCATAAAAGTTCTACGAAGAAATCTTCTGGTCAACTGAAAATTTAGAAACAAGGTTTCCTCATCATTTCCACCTCATGCACGACTTCACTCCAACACACCTCCAAATATTAACCAGACTTCTACTCACCATCATAAACTTGTCCAGCCTTAATCGGTCAATATGTGGCCATTCTCGGGCCATCGAACGAAAGAACCATTCCACAAACAAGTTTAGTACATGAGGTTTCGATCCAAATATTTCTACCAAGTTGCTTATTTGTTCCGCTAATTGTTCCTACATAAAACAAACGTATTTAGATCTTAGCTCACTTGAACTTCTGTTTTCCATTCCTCATTAGTCTTCTTGACTTAACCGCATCACCGATTTATTATTGAATTTAATAAATAAAAAATACCTGTGGTAAAGGTTTGTCAGCCATCCACATACAGTAGAACAGCGCCTTCCATACCCTCAAAAAATTATTTTCTACTATTTCACGGCATTCTGAAAAAATACAAATTACATCTCATTACATATTACACCCACATCCTTTCTATCCAGACTATGCCACAACTCACCTTGACATGTACAACCCAATCGTCTCTTACCTGGAGTATCTGGTACTTTTCTCGATATAGCACCCAACCAAATCTTCAACTTTTTCATAGTCTTTTTCCTCATAAGACCATCATTACCAGCCAATTTGTGTATCATGGACAATTCCGATGTTGTTAGACCCTCCATTTTAGCGATATTTTCTTAAAGCGTAGTTTTTCTTTTGTCAATCACAATCCAGATTTCACCTGTTCGTAAAAGACAGCCAATTGATTCAAACAAGCCCTTGTAAATTGTCATTCAGCATCTTACGATTAATGAATTACATTAATTACATCCTGAAGTTTAACATATTCAACATGATCTTTCTGTTATAGTTATTCAAATTACTTCATTTTTACAACCCACAAATGTCAGTATGTACACCCTGTACGTTACATCACAGCTCTCAAATTCCCGCCCTTTCATAATTTCCAAACTCTAGTTTTTCAAAAATTTTAAAATCCACCAACTCCTTTCAAATCAATCCTTTTAGCAACGCTGAATCCAGTGAGCTAACTTCCAATATCCTAATATTTAGTAAACACATTTAAATTACAATTATTAAAAACAGTTGATAATAAGCAAGCATAATTTCAGAACTTACCCAAACAGTTGGTCAATATTTCCAAATTTTTAGCCTTCCACAAAGGCGATACACCAAATAAACACCTGCTGCACCTCAACTTGTAATGTACTCCAACTTAGTTCCAACCAATTACCATGGCAACGGATCTTATTGACCTATTTTCGTAATTTTCCAAAAAGCAATGTTACACCACGAGTCTCGCATGCTCTGCACCCCCACCACGCTGTGTGCTTTTGATCCACCTTATTTCGCGGACAGTTTCCAAGAGACTGGGACTTTTAAGCGGGGATTTTAAAAAATCCCAGTATTTAGCACCACTCAATGTATTCCTGCCAACCTTATTAGGGAAAATTATGAATAATAGAGTTTTTTCGAAACATTACATTTTCTCCTTGGAGTCCAAGGGAAAAATATATATTCAACCTAGTTCTTCATATTTCAAATGCTTCAAAAGTATCTTGATTAATCTAGTAGCGTAATTTCATATTTTACTGCCAAAGCAATTGCAATTCTGTCATTATCCCGAGAATCAAGTTTCAAATTAGCAAATATTGTTTTAAAACGTATTGTTAATTAGTTTCTAGCGAAGTAAGTAGTGTATCAAAATTTACAATAACCTCCTTCAGCCGCTCTTCACACTTGACACCTCAATGACACACTTGCTCCTACTTCAAAATTTATACAACCACTTGTTACACCTTTCAAATAAGCTATTTCTCTCATCAAAATTTGGATCGTACAAAACAATATCACCACAAGTTCGCATCCAGATTAATTCCAAACTCCTGTCCATCAAAACAGCTTTCAAAGCACGTCCTCAATCCTCCAGGTCCCTTTAATTTCCAGTTTAATTCAGGTACGACGCCTAAAAGATCCCATAGATTTCAAATCCTGAAGTATATTTACAATTACGCCAGCCTCGAACTTCCCGAGATCAGACTTCTCAAGGATTTCCGTCAAGTTCCTCTTCATAAAGTTGAGGACAAACAGTCCTAATGCCTGAAAACCAAGACCACGAAATGAAACTCATCCCCAGAGGGCAGCACAGTTCTCCTCCACACCATCCATTCCACTTTCCACCCTTACCGGCTCATTGCATTCCTTCGCAGCAACGTAAAACATGATGGCGCTGTAGCTTGAAATATTTCCCCTCATCCTTTCCGTCACTTTCTCACGAAAGATTTTCATATCGTAGAATTTTCCAAGTCGTAATAGATCTAAAGACATTAAATTTAATATTAAATTAAAATTATAAAAATCGCAAAACTACATTCAGTTTTTTCAATACCAGTCAAATATTCTTCTTCCACATCCAGCTTGTCACTATGCAGGAACTCAACAAAAGCTTCAAATACCGGAAACGAGAATTCTTTTATCTTGATGAAACCGAACCTGAAATAATTTCCAGCATAAGCTCATCATATGCCTCTAGCAATCTTTTAGCATCAAAACACACGTTTAACTGCCCCCGTACCTATCAAATTCCTTCTTCCACTCTCCTTCAAGCCTATCGCGAAAATATTTGCACCGCTTCAGATAAAATTTTGAGCCGAGTATCCGAATCCCTTCAACTTCAAAAGCTACCGATCGGTGGCACTATAAAAGTAATTAAAAATAAAAAAAATAATTATATTATAAAATTAATAATTCCCTCCTAATTTTACTAATGAACAGACCAATAGATTAGACACACATACCGAATTATGATACAGAGTTGGAAGATCAAGTTCCTTTGGCGGTTTAATCTCTTGCGAAATCCAAGTAGCATCCATCCCGAGATTATGATAAGCAAAAAATTCATCAAAGCTTCCAAATCCCGTGTATTCCAACGTATTTATCCCAACATAAGATTCGTAAATCTTCCCGCTTCCCGTTTCAAAAACCGAAGTAAAGTCTCCGTTACTTGCACTCACTCGGACAACTTTCTCATGGAAGCCAACAAGTTTCAACGGCATCGAAACCCGTCCCTTGTCATCATCATTACCCGCTAACGGGGACCGACCTCCCCAAACATAAACTTCCCCATCGCAAGTCAGCGCCACGCAGTGGTTATATCCGCAAGCAATCTATTATTCAATTATATTAATAATATTATTTAAATTTTTATCATACTTTTCGTATACCGTTGTATACAACTCACGTCTTTGATGGATTCACCACCCGGAAACGGCACTCTCATAGGTTTATCAAAATAACCTTCCATAGACCCCATTCCAACTTCTCCCTCCAAATTACAGCCCCAGGCATACACCTATATCAAACAAAGAACAACGCTTTTAAACGCTTGCCAACGCTAGTAAGGGAATTTCTCAAACGCTCATTACTTACTTTTCCATCCGCGCTCAGCGCCAGTGAAGACCGCGCAGTGCAAGCAATGTCCACAATCGTTACATTATGCCCCCCGAACTTGACCAAAGTAGGTTTCAGAACCGACGCTTCAGAATCGCTTCCCGTTTGATAAAATTCATTCTGTCCCCACCCGAAAACTCTCCCTGAGGCAGTCAGACAAAGTGTGTGGTCACCCCCACAAGCGGCTTTCACCACCTCTTCCCTCTCTAATCCAGTGATGACCTGCTGGGGCGCATAGACAGGATTACTGTGACCCTGTCCCAGATGACCCTCTTCATTGTTCCCCCACATCCAAAGCTTCCCATCCTCAGTCCACCCTGCAACATGTGTCCAACTTGCAGAAAATCCTAGCAGACATGACACAATCAATTACAGAATTTCAAGTCCCAGTAACCATCCGTCAGTGCTTCACCAATACTCAGATAACCATTGTAACCAAGAGTAACACATTCCCGTACCGTAAAGTCCCCTTCCCGAAAGGTCAGAGTTCAGGGTGACAGGTAACTGCCTATTAGCCTTCCTATCCATCCCAAGCTGTCCGTGCCTGTTATCTCCCAGAACCCATACTTCGTCAGTACTGGTAACAAGAATCCCGTAGTCGACTGAAAAATACACAGATTAATCCAACTCAGTCTCAAGTTATTAACGGCTCACGGTTATCAAGTCTTGAGTTATCCATACTCAATCCTTGATTTCCTTCCGCCAAAATTACAATTCTGTAACATTTTATAGCGACTTCATTACGCTAACTTACACCATTCCTTATCAGAGCGCCGCGCAATAATCGCAAATTGCACCTGACACAGTAAAAACTCTGGGAGGTCCTTAAGGATTTTCCATTTTCGTAAATCCCTTTTCCCCGATTTAGTCCCCGGCTCCCATGAACTTCCACCTTTTAAAAAATACCCAAGCCCCGAAAAAACGTTTCCCATAACCCCGCCCTTCTAACCCTAAACACTCTAATTGATTTACGCTTAACTTTTCACAACTTTTAATTAGCTTCACCCAAAAACTCCTCAACCACATTCACAATACGTCATCAGAAGTTGTTCCAGCTACCTTCTGAACTCTCAATCACGGTTCTAACTTAACTAGCATTCCGTGGAATGAAAATATGTCCTTGATTCTCTTTCACGCATGTATTAACATTAACCGTCTTCCTTCCAGAATTTCTGTCCCATGACCGCTTTATTCCATTTACTCATAACAACATCTCATCCTCGAGTCTATAAGGAATAGTTATTTATAAGTTCACTTAAGGGACCCCCAGTCATCTAAACCCACATCTAATTTGAACCTATCCCTGGAGGAATACCTTTTCCCAGCTATGACTACGATTACATAATTAATTATGTCCTTATATACAGGTTACATAATTGCTCACAATATACATCCTGGAAATATTCCCTCTCGCGTACTCATGTACTTCCAATCCAGCAAACTAAAACACTGATAATCTTCATCCTTCAACCTACAACCTACTATACTCTGTCTTACTACCAACTCACCTTATCAAATCTATCGGATATAAGTATGCATCTATGATAGCCTCTAATTAAAATAAGTAATTCCTCACTACCAACTTTAGTAGTTAGTGGACAGTTAGTTTTCAAATGAGTTGGTATGTTACCAACTCATTTCTTAATTCTCATGCAATAACTCCTCATTTCATCATATTAATATTAATTCTTCAAAATTATAACCACCATAGTCCCACCTTATAACTCCATCCCTTCAGAGTGAATCCCATATATATACCTTCTAGTTGTCAGTTTCACATGACCCGGAAATGGTATCAAAAAATCCCCTCACTGTCAACTATGTCACTAACGCAGCAGACTGCCGAGCAATCATCTTCAAAATTCCCTTACCGCCATCTCCTGTAACCTCATCAGCTCATCTCATCATCATGTCACTCACAACACCACCTGGTTCGCCAATCTCCTTGCATAACATTACCAAACTGCTCTGCATTAATTCGCAAGAATAATTGCAAAAATATTCTCCGCACGCACGCTATCTTACTACCAATTTCGCATATCCTTCCTTCACTTCAACCCTCCTTCCACATACTTCCTATTACAGGTATAATTCAACGCTTTAATTTTTACCTCCTTCACTATATCAACATATCAACATCCTATGCAAAATATCCTTACTCGCTATCCGCTCCCAGAAATGCATTGCATAATTGCACATACCCATTCAGATCAATCATAGAATTCACAAGTACTTTGGATGCATTCGCAATAATTCCCATTCCTCCTTGTAACTAAAACACGCTATTTCTTTGTAACGCTTTTCTGTCCTAGACACCTCACCTCCTCCTATCAATCAGACATTTCATAAAAAATTCAATCAAACTATAGCCAAGCCGGTCATCATCATGGACTCACACGAACCATGTAACACAGCAACATGCCGGCATATGTCAAAAGTTTGCAATCTCAAATATTGCAGACACAATTAGTGTATGCTACTCCAACACCCTTCCTTCCGTACAATATTCTTTGAACTCACTAAACGAGACGACAACTTGGAGCGCGCGTTAGCTTTAGCTACCAACCAGCGCCGCAGCGCGTCCTTTTTTAACTAGGTCACATTAATTTAATGTGCAATAGAGACCTTTGTCATGCATGGGCTTCTTTATCGGCATGATTGCGCTCTTAAACTCACACATCTACCTCACAGACAGGTATGTAATTCCACTCAAATCACCTCCTCCTCCGCAGCGCATACAACCTAGTACCCTTCGTACTGGTCGAATTATATCGCACAATCCAGCATCAAAACCTGCACGTCCGGTATATACGCTCTCTTGCGGATTCTATGAGAACGAAACATATATGGGTTGCAGCATAATTAGCTCTTTCGCATATCTCTCCTCCTCCTCTTGCTGTAAAGCAAGGAAGTTGATCTACAAAGCTATTAGATAAATCATTACGAGACGAAAACGAAACTGTTCCACACAATTTTTGCAATCCTCTCCTCAAGGAGCGTAACTGGTTTCTACTTCTATATTGCAAAAATCTGTAGTCCTCCTCTCTGCCCTGTCCTGTACTTTAGTCAACGCAACGTGTCTGCGGTGGTGTGATGCAATGCGAATTTGCATATTCTGCATCCACAACAAACCCGTCAAATTAAAAATCAATCTCCATTTCAAACAATATGCTTTCTTGTGTGTCGTTACCCTGGATTCATCACTCTTGATTGCGCCCACCTGTGCTACTGGGGCATTCAGGTGTAAGCATGCTATATTCCTCCTGCTCTTGAGCTCTGCGATATGAGGGCACCTAATGATCCCTTCGTTTCCTGGTCAAAGGACTCTTTAGCATCCACTCAATCAATCAGCATTATCAAAAGGGCAAGTATGAGGGGGTGGAAGAGGCAAGAGACTGTTCTTGGGAACGTACGAGGGCTCATGTATAAAATTCGATAATTCTTCCACAATTATCATCATTCACTCTTTGCTTGTTCAAGTAATCACTTCAATTACCAACTCTCAATTCTCTCCCGCAGTCAAAACCGCAGCTTCAACATGTACTCCAAAGTAAGTTATTTTCCAAAAGTATTTTATTTTCCAAGTAAATTGTTTTCTGCGAGTGTCAAATTTTCAAATAATCTCTAAAAATTAACTATTCCAACATTTTTTGTAGTTTCACAGAAAAAATATTTAGTTCTTACAAAATTAAAATTTTAAAAAAAATTAATTTTAAAGGCATCTTAATTTTTAAAATATTTAAATTAACTTTATTAAAAACAATTACAGATCGCTATCCTCGTCTTGGCCGTTGCCGCCGTCGCCCAAGCTGGACAAGAAGCTCCTCCAGCCAAGGTTTTGACTCACAACGTTGCTCAAAACGCCAAGATCACTCTTCCCGGACCAACCGTCACTCGCAGCGTCGAGACCTACAGCGCTCCATCCATCCAAAAGACGGTCCTCATCACCCGTACCATCACTGCCCCCCTCAACGCTCCAGCCGTCAAGACCGTTAGCTACGCTGCTCCAGCCGCTCCAGTTGCTCAAGTCGCCTATGCTCAACAAGCCTACGCTGCTCCGGTTGCTCAAGTCGCTTATGCTCAACCAGCCTACGCTGCTCCTCAAGTCGCTTACGCTCAACAAGCCTACGCTGCTCCAGTTGCCCAACTCGCTTACGCTCAACCAGCCTACGCTCAAGCTGCCTATGCTGCCCCAGCCTACGCTGCTCCCCTTGCCTACGCTCAACAAGCTGCCTATGCTCCAGCTGGACTCAACTTGGCCAACGGTGCCCCATCCTTCGCAGCTCCATCTGTCCAATTCTTGGCTGCTGCCCCAGCCGTTCAATACTCTGCCATCAAAGCCTCTGCCCCAGTCGCTTCCTACGGAGCCCCAGCCAAGGGAGGATATTAATTAAATTAAATTAATTCATATTTATTCCTGGCCCTAGTCTTTCTTTTTTATTGTTCTCCTCCCTGTATACCCTCCCCTTCCTCCCCGCCCCCACCAAACACTCCATCAAACTTCTATTCAACCTTCTCAAATGATTCTGTGATGCTAATTTTATTTCTTTAATTTTGATCCTAAACTGTGTTCTGTTTTGTCTTGAATGTATGCTTCGCCAAAATGTATGCAACCTGAGTTTGTATTCCAAGTAAAAAATCATTTACTTTTGCTAAAAAATCCCACTTTCTCCGTCAACTACAACTACACTAACTAATATTTTATAGTGCGAAACGTTATCTATGCTTAGTGTATCAGCTAGTACACCTCCATTCCACCCGAAGCGCATGAGTAGACTCCCAAGGTAGTTGCAGCAATTAAAACCTCAACTTATCCGCATATATATACAGTGCAGTAAATCCGCAAAAGAAGATAAGAGAGAATGCAAACAATATTCTTTAAGAAATCCACAAATTCCTTTACTCAATCCTTCAACTTGTTTCTCCAACACCTTTTATAACTTTTCACCACGTTTGCATAGTGCATACACTACCACTGTAATCAATCATCAAACTTTCTCCAAGCTAGAATACAAGCAACCACTTTGTCCTTTCACTCAGTGAAAGTTTACTTTCACTGCAGCGCAGCATGGAATCTTGTATCAAGACTGCACCAAAAGCCGTAAAGCTCATGCAATGGATTGTCGCGACTTGTCCACTCTTTCTTTCTCTTCTTGCATTTTCAAATTTCAGAACCCTTTACATCTATCCTTAAAATACAAACTGGGTCAAAATCCAATTTAAAATTAACTAGTTGTGCTACCCGGCTTCGCCCGGGGGTTTTGTGGCGGGAAACTAATAACAAATATTGGAACACTCTCCCGTGGAATGTTTGGCTCCCTCATGTATTTTTAAAATTGCGTTCTCTCTTCCACCCCTTCCCTCCCCTGCCCCATACCCTCCTCATCCCCCGTGGAGAGAGGCGCAAAGTCCCATTAGGGATATATTGCGTTCTCTCATCCACCCCTTCCCTCCTCATTCCCCGTGGAGCGAGGCGCAAAGTCCCATTAGGGATATATTGCGTTCTCCCTTCCACCCCTTCCCTCCCCTGCCCCCTGCCCTCCTCATTCCCCGTGGAGCGAGGCGCAAAGTCCCATCAGGGATACATTGCGTTCTCCCTTCCACCCCTTCCCTCCCCTGCCTGCTACCCTCCTCATTCCCCGTGGAGCGAGGCGCAAAGTCCCATTAGGGATATATTGCGTTCTCTCTTCCACCCGCTACAAGGAACAAAAAGGGAAGGGGTGGAAGAGAGAACGCAATATATCCCTAATGGGACTTTGCGCCTCGCTCCACGGGGAATGAGGAGGGTAGGGGGCAGGGGAGGGAAGGGGTGGAAGAGAGAACGCAATATATCCCTAGTGGGACTTTGCGCCTCTCTCCACGGGGAATGAGGAGGGTAGGGGGCAGGGGGGGGAAGGGGTGGAAGAGAGAACGCAATATATCCCTAGTGGGACTTTGCGCCTCTCTCCACGGGGAATGAGGAGGGTAGGGGGCAGGGGGGGGGAAGGGGTGGAAGAGAGAACGCAATATATCCCTAGTGGGACTTTGCGCCTCTCTCCACGGGGAATGAGGAGGGTAGGGGGCAGGGGGGGGAAGGGGTGGAAGAGAGAACGCAATATATCCCTAGTGGGACTTTGCGCCTCTCTCCACGGGGAATGAGGAGGGTAGGGGGCAGGGGGGGGGAAGGGGTGGAAGAGAGAACGCAATATATCCCTAATAGGTTTTTGCGCCTCGCTCCACGGGGAATGAGGAGGGAAGGGGTGGAAGAGAGAACGCAATATATCCCTAATGGGACTTTGCGAAGATTAAGGTCACGATATAAATTCCTTGTCCCTCCTCACAAATTTTCCATGTCAACTAACCATTTTCCCAAATTTTATTGTGACAAGTCACTAAGAATCCAGATTATAGCTTGTTCCTAGGAGGAGTAAACGGAGAAATCCCTCAGCATATAACTCACTATTTACTTATTTCCACAACTCTCCTTCAAACCTATTCACACTCTGTCCATTCCATACACGAAACAAATAGCCGCTAAAAACTACATGCTTAAAACCTTCCGAGCTCCGCATCTGCAATGTTGGATCAATAATACGCTTCATTTACAAACTCTGAACTTGAGCTTTACTGACAAACCAAGCACATTTCTTCAAGGAGGAACAAGTCAGTTAGATTCCGCGGCTTCTTCCTCCTCTCCCTTCAAATCCCCAAGAGTCAATCAACGTTTACCTTCCCAACTCGCTCCAATTAATCCCTGTGTCTTCTATATTCTCTCTTTGGTTTTCCTCCTTCTTTGTGCTCCATGTCGTTGTGATTCGTTGTAGCACGTGCACGCACACAGTTATAGCTATAACGGCATGCCCTCCAGGAAACGAAAAGAGATAGCGTGGGATTAGTTTTATATTATAGATTTCTTGTGCGACACTCAAAAAATCCGCATCGGAACACCGGAAGTGAAAGTTGCAAAGCTCTGGAAAATTATTTGTTATTCAATCCAAACTGAATCAACTTTCACTTAACTTTCTCCTCATGAATTGCCCAGTTTTTGTACAACTTCAAATGCAGAATAACTTTCACCGCAACTTTCACCACAGAGTTCACCGTTAAATGGTGGTCCACATAGACGGAAGACTCTATTTTTCTTTCCACCCACCCCCGTCTTCGGACTTCAACTACCAAAATGTCTCCAGAGAATATGTGGTTAGTGTTTGCATGTGTGGCCATGAGTTTCTTTGGATACGCCTTCCTCAAACCTATGATTAAATGCAACTGTTGTGAAAGTAAGTTCTGCTCTGTAAGTATTCTAAAAGCTTGGATTAATCGTTATTACTCTGATATTAATGTAAATATTATATAATTAATATAAAACCCGTATTTCTATTTTTATTAAAGTTCCTAACTCAATTATGAGACACTGACTAACTATACTTATTCTAATTTCACCAACACCGCCAACATACCCAATAAATATTTTTTTTATTTTTTAAATAAAATGTTAAGATCTAACCGACCAATTGCACAGTATTTATTTAATTCCAGCGACAATATAACTTAATATATAATCTTACAGAAAAACCACCACCACCTCCTCCAGCCCTCCCGGCAGAGGCCGCACCTACCCAATATCGGACAATCAAAATCCACCCGGAGCGGGCAAAGTTCCGCCTTTTCCCACCAGGTGAAGCCTACTACGTTGGCGGCCCTCCTAAAAAACCTCCTCCACCCAAGAAGAAGAAAAACAAGTCTCCAAAAGGAAAAATCCTTCAAGACAAATTCAAAGCATGCGTTAATGCAATAGTAATAAGCAACGCAATCCGGGATGCCAACTCAGCAAGCCCAAATGGAGAAAGTCCCACTACCCGCCATTGGAAAGCCAAGGATCCCCAAGTTT
This sequence comes from Sminthurides aquaticus, assembly GCA_906901655.1. Lineage (NCBI taxonomy): Eukaryota > Metazoa > Arthropoda > Collembola > Symphypleona > Sminthurididae > Sminthurides > Sminthurides aquaticus. The sequence goes on from CAJQTT010000007.1 coordinate 1,062,731, forward strand.
TCTCCGGGTTTCCTCCCTCCTCACGCTCCGCTTCCGCTACTCGAGGTAATCCTGCGCTTACCAACATTTTTATTTTACAAATTTTAAAAACAAAAGCATCAAGCTTTAACGTTTTCTTTTCTTACAAAAATTAAAATCAATTAGAAATTTTAAACTTTTTTTCAACTTTTAAATCCAGGACGCGCCAAAACCATAAGCCTAGCTGGAGTAGTACAACTAAAACGAGCTTTGAGTAAAGCCAAGGATCACCTTAAGGATAAAAACAGTAATAACAAAAATAAGCGGAGCCGCGACCAAGAGGACCAACCAGGAGATCAAATGAGTCAAACCAATAGCTACACTCCTCCCCCCACCCGCCCCACATCCGCTTTCTTGCAAAACGGAGAAATAATCATGAACGTTTCATCCCTCCAGTCTTCCACCCGCCTCCTAAACCCTCCCCTCAACCCTCCCCCCTCTCATCACCATCGACCCCTGACCTTATCCAGCCAGGAGAACCCGGACCGAATCAGCCCTTCAAATCCCCTCGACCTTGACTCCCGCCAAACCCGCAAAACACACAGCACAATCAACATCCCTCCACATTTTACATAAAGCCACTCCTCCTCACTCTTTTCTCCATACATTGCAAATCTATACTTCCTTGTATTTCCTCCTCCACTCAAGTCCTTGAGTTCAATCATATTAACCTTTAACTCTCTCTCGCTTCCTGTAATCAAGCTTATCATCATTTTGAATCTCCTCCTACCGCCAAAATCCACAAAACTCGAACCTTTTAAAACTCCCGCTCACCCATCTGCCACTACTCCCTCTCTCTCCTTTAAACTTCCATTTAGTATCACTGTATAAATCTGATACATTTCTTCCAACTTCAAACCAATCTGTAGCTGTAGTAAATTTCTTTAGTGAAAAACTTTTATATTTTCTCTATATATTCAAATTATTGCGACAATAAAAATGTTACATTTTTTATTCAAACAGCTCCCTCTACTTGCCGAATTTAAACAACTTCCTTCACCACCAACCAACTCACCAACCAACCACCTCCCACATCCAATACAAGGCTCATTTTCCAGAATATCACCAACCTTATATTCTCACCGCTTTCCAAACTTTGACATTATAAATCCACGGACTCATTTCTCGTTTCCATTATCTTAATCGATTTCTAGCGTGATCACAGATCAGAGCGAGTGGCCGTCTGAGATCGGCTCCAGCAGGCAATTCCAGGACATAGTACAGTCAGACACGACGCCTCTCTCCGCGAGATGTAAAGTGAAAGCAGACTTTCTCCTACGCTCCTACCGTCCTACCTCCTTTCCACAAACACTTTATATTCACTCTGCTCTTCCAGCATAAATAAACACGTGACCCACAGAAACAGCATTACTAATACACTAACACCCCCATACGTTATGCAACAACCTCCAACAAGAATAGCGTGCACTTTCTCCCTCAACTTCAAAACTTCCGCTTCCAAAATTCATCCATACGTTCTCTAGTCATGCACACCCCCCCCTTTCACTAATGCATCACTTCTTCACAGGTAATTCCGCTAATTTTTCCTCTTCATATCGAACTCTCTGCATAACAAACTCCGGCGCAATTTCCCTCAAACAAATCCTCTAGAATCAAAGCATCGCCATCCTTTCTCCAGTAATCTCTTACGTAATTGTTCAATTAACATAGCTGTCTTAACGGAAGCCGTTGTACAGAAGCCGAATGGGAGTTGAGAACCCGGGTACAAATTCCGTGATTATTACTAATACCCGCGGGATTAATAACTTTCCCTCTTTCCTTATACTTGCTCACTTGTCTTCCGTCACACTTACATTTAGCTTACCCAGCTTGGAATTACCGAATCTTGGTATATTTTTCGTATTTTTCATACTAAAATCCATATAGTCTACACGCTATATACCTTCATAAATATACCATACAAATGTTATGCTTAAACTGCATGCTGAGAAGCCGACAAGTGGCTGTCTGAATCCTGAGTCTCCAATCATACAAAGAGTAACTGCTCCTTGGCACGTGGTCACTCGGTTTCATTTTTGGCAACGTTGGACTGGAAGTAGAAATGGAAAAATTGCGCACAAGTACTCACAGAATTTTATCCTTTTTCTCTCACAATTTCCACCCTCTTCTTGATTACTTTTATCCAGAGGAGACGGGACTGTGTGTGGAGGTGGTTGTGAGCTGCCGTGGACGCTAGAAGACTTGAATCAAGTCACTTGATTCAAAATGTGACACACACACACACATTTTTACTCCTCAACATGGAAGAGGTCGAGGGTGATAGTTTATTTCTTGTGATATTTCTAATTGTGTTCGTATGCGCCCTCTCCTGTGGTCTCCTCTGGTTTATCTGTACCAGATTCCTCGAGGATGCTTGTAAGTCTTTTTGCATGGCAAGTAAGTGCATGTGTTTGTAATTATTTTAAACCTTGATTATTCTTTTAAATTATTATACTAATTTAGCAAAAATTTCGCATTCTTTCTTCAAATTTTTCAATTGTCCACATGATTAAAAATCCCAAATTTTCCTCACATATTTTTCTAATCTAGTCGGAGACGGCTTCAAAAACCTCAGTTCCATCGCGAACCGTAAACAGATTGCCAACGCTCAGATGCTGGGAGCGCCAACTAAAATCATAGTGACCAAACCCCCGAAAGAAGTCAACAAAGATGAGGCTTCGCAGATATTCCCAACTGCTGAGGAGGATAGAAAAAGCGCAAGCTTCCGTGGAAGACTACAGAGTTTGAAAACGAAATGGAGGGATTCTCCTGACGAGAAAATCATTTATTCTTGCAGTAAGTCCCTGCATTTTATTTTATTTAATTAAATCCAACACCTAAAATTTTAAAAAATAATAAGAAAATATATTTTTGAACGTATAATTAACTTTCAAACCATGTCCATCATCAAATACTCTCCATCAAATATTTCACAATCCCCACTCAAAAATATTACTAAAAATATGATTTTCCTTTAAATTCAATTTTCAAAATATATAGTTGTTAACGCTTTAGATTTTTAAAAAGAGTTTATTCAATTATTTTTTTTCCTTTCCAGAAAACACGCCAATGCCAAGCCCTGCTACAACAAAACACTTTTTTTGGAGCAAGAGCAAAAACTTTGACTATTTTCAAAACACATCCCTGGATGAAACAAGCCACGCAGAGAAGAAGCAAAACGATATTTTCTTGACTAAGATTAGTAGTGAGCGCCCGGATCCCGAAAATGGACCAATCCCCATTGATTGCAACACACCACTGAGCTTATTTCACAATCACCCAACCATTATTCGCTCCACCAGCGCCCCCTTGCGTCCCCGCTCCGGCTTTGACAACGAAAGAGTATTACACATGTGAGTTAAACTAGAATAAAAAAATACTCCAAAGTATGGGTTCCAAGTCCTGATTTTTTCAGCCTTAAAGTTTTTCAATTTTTAAAACAGTTTCCGCCAAAATAATTACGTCCATAAAACAAATTTTAAATTAAAGTATTTCAACATCGTAGCTCTATCAGCTTCCTTCCACTAAAACCACTAATGAAGGCTGTCCTTGCGAAAAAATTGCGAAAAAATAAGAACATCCAAAATTTATAAACGTAGACTCCCGCCAATATTTATTTCATTTTTCATGCCTGAAAAAAAATTTTCTTCATCCTCAAAAGCCCATAATTTCGTTCATGTACTTTGTATGTATTTCACACCATTTAATTGCAAATGCAACCCACCTCTGCAACCTGTCGTGTTATTAAATACCTCCCACATATCCTTCTTATTATATTTCTAAAAGGCTTCACCAGAGGGAGCATTTTTTCACCGGATTCATAGGACTTCCAGGAGTACAGTTCCAGACCTTGGCGAAACTTTTCGAATTCGACAGGGATCCCAGCACACGAAATTTTGGCGGAGCATGCTCGTTAGATTCGACCATATCCCGCAACGTAGTCGGACTAACATATGAGCACCAAGACTGTTTCAACAACAAAAACTCAACAATATTACCAATACCTTTCTTACCTGTAATCAACTAAATCAACACACGGCAAAAACTCATAGCATTATTATTATTTCCGTAGTATTTTACCTGGGCGAAGGACAGGAAAAATAGCTGTTCCGGAGACAGGGATGTGAATCCCGGAAGCGTCAAGTCCTCTTCACCTTCCCGTGCCACGAACAAATGATACGCTCTGAATGCTTGTTCTAAACCGCTAATATCCGCAATATTCTCCTTAAGCGTTTGTTTCCCGTTAACCTGAAAACAAAACTAAACTCGTGTGAATAACAGCACATCAAATAGCGTTCAGTCATTCATACACACACGCTTAAGAGTAAACTTACACTTTTGTTAATACTCGGAATATGAAACCGACTGTACTGGTCTTCGATACAATGTGTTCGCATATCGAAATTCTCAAGCGTTTGAGGCGTCCACCAGGAGCTTAGTCTCCCGTTTTCATCGCTATAGCGTCCTGTGTATACATTTTAAAAAATCCCAATCAAATCTTCCCACGCAAATCTATTAATCAATCTATGTGTATCAATCCTTAACGAATTCCTTACCTTCAGTATCGAATCCATGAATAAGTTCATGACCTATAAAATATCCAAGAGCTCCGTAATCCACTGATCTGAATACAAATTTTAAAAACTTATAATTTAAAGCATTTAGAAACAATTAATTATTTTATTTTTAAATTCTTTTTAAAATATTCTCCAAAACCTAACGCTCTTACCGAAGTCCCATCCCAACAAACGGCGGTTGCAAAAATCCTGACGGAATAGCTGTAAAAAGCACAACAAAATCACTTAGACCATGTCTTGAGCGCACACATTTTATGTTTTATTTAATTATTTCATTTAATTTAATTCACTAAATGGAAAATCCTTACTAATAGCATTTAGTTCATCATCATAAAAAGCGTCCACATCTTCCGGAGAATCCCCAATACCCGACCACTGAGTATCCACAACCTCACTATAACTCTTCAGATTTTTATAAGAAGACCAATCCAAAATATTAACTAAATTTTTGAAAAAATTATCTCCCAAAATCAGGCCATCGTGATACCGGTCCAACTCGGTCAAATTCATGACCCAACGGGGATAACCCAGAAAAGCCTTTACAGATCCAGCTTTTTGAATAGCTTTGAATTTTGTCTCAGGTTCCATCCAGTTTGATTGAATGACCATATCTTGGAAGGACAGCACGACATCTTTCAGAATTTTCTTTGCCTGTAGTTCATAGTACATCCAGCAGGGGTCAGCTCAATCAGCCTTTGCATCGTATTTAGCTACCTTTATGATTAGAACCTTTACTAAGTTGAATTTACCTCGTTAATCACAGGTATCCCTGTCATATTCCTCACATAAGTATGACTTAGCGCAAAGGGCAGCAGTGTTCCAATAAGCTGTATGCATTCTACCTCTTTCCTGTAAAAAAAAATATTTAAAAAGTATCTATAGCAACACCTATTCCAATTAATCATCACTTATTCCATCCTGGTTATATATATAAATATATTTAAATTATTTTTTTAATATTATTTACACTCTTGTTGCCACAGATTTTTTACTCAGTCCTACATTATGGTAATGAGGATTATTTTGATGTTGGAGAACCTTGTTTCCAAAAGCATGTAGCATTTGCCACCGAAGATACATTTCTGCAATTTAAATTTTAATCCATAATTCACTTATTACGCTACTAACGTTAACTGCAGATATGCATCCACTTCCAAATCCTCCTTACGTAATCTATGATGAGAACTCTTTGCAATTACAGCAGCCAGACCTCGAATATACTGAAAATCGATAACATCGATAACTGTATCCTCGTTAATGACACTCACGTTATCGAATGTAACTCGCATGTATTCCGTCCAGTTAAGCTGCAATTAAACCCAAATTTAAATTTCTCAATATTTTCAACCGCTTCCTCCATTATAAGCTGTATCCTTGGCCAATTCGCAATGCAAGCCTTCCAAGAAGAAATTACCTTTAGAGCAGCTGGAATCTTGTCAACGCCATCTAGTTTCGGGTACTCAAGTTCTTGCCGTTTCATAAATATCTCATCCAGTTCACCAAGCGTTACTAGATTGTACATTCCCGGCTTTGTTTTATCTTCATCGTTAGTCATTGCCTGTAGGTCAATTAACGATTAATTCCCCCGAAGTTAACTATATCTCTTTGATACCGCGAACCGTTTAAATATTAAATTCATTTTACATTATTTGTTAACTAATTTTTTAATTAATTTTAATTTCAAATTAAAAATCAATGGCTACTTATCTAACCTCCGCTAATCGCGTTTCAAACTCCAAAATCCGCAACACCGTTTCATGCAGACTCAGCTTTCGTTCATTTCGTTTATCTTGAACGATAAACGGCAAAAATTTCTCAATCCCATCAAACAGTAAATTAGAATACTCCTGCATTGACGTAGGTCCCAGTAGGATTTGTTTCGGCAGCGCTAATTCTGGTTTATCCACCTGAAATCCAATAACTTAATTATGTTCAGCCTTATTATTACCTTAACGCTTTCTATCCTTTTAAAGCTTAATTGAAACCAGTCTCATCACTCCTCACAAATATCCTTCGCTTTGTCGTGTTCTTCAAATCAGGGCCAATAGAAAGCTTGATAACATAACTTTGGCCCGTGACCTTCCGGATTTTCCCTAAGGTTGTTCCCAAGGAATCGTTAACTTGTATAAGGTCATTAACGAATCCTATGACCGTTTCCAAATCATCCGCTGTAGGATCATCTGCATTTATACACACAACAAGGTTTTTGTCAATAACTCAATTAGCTAATTACGGCTCTGCCATTTAAATCCCCGTTGATTTACAATTGACGCAAGAGTCGTAGAAAGTTTTCATTTCCTTCACAGCAGCGGATCCCTCTGTTTCCTCGTCAATGGCCATTGTAAGATCTGCATGCGAATTAAAATTGCAAAATTCGTCATCCAGAACATAGAGAACTCCAAACGACTCCTTGTCACGCAACCCTCTCTCGCAATTAAAGCTAAACTTCACCTCTCAGAGTGCCCATGAGCCGCTCCTTAATTAGCGTCGTATGATCCACGTACGACTTGGAAGACCAACTCCAGTTCCCGCATGCATATTCATAAAAATCCTCGCAAGGATCCGCCTTGTAGTTGATCGTACTGGAAAACAATTTGCTCGTTGCCTGGCATTCAGCAGTGGTGCACTCTGCTGGAGAACAAAAAAATACCTGCAAAAACCACAACTCATGCGCCCTCTGGTATGATTTCTGCTTTAAAGCTTCCCCCTCACCTGCTGCATCTGCCATCGGTATGACGCCGCACTCCAAAGAGGAAAACACAAAGATTCCCAAGGTTATTAGTATCGCCAGAATGCTACACATGATGGTGATTTTGAAGCTGTTGAAAAGTAAAAAATTATTTTAAATTATTTTGATTAAAAAAATAATTCAAATTATATATATATATATATATATATTGCAGCATAAAAAATTAGTAATCTTATTAATTAAATGAATTTCAGCGGCTTCTGAGAAAATATTAAAAATTCCAAAAAATTACAGCGTCACTATGGAACATTTTTCGCAACTAGGCTGAGGTTTTAGCGGAACATCTCTGGAAAAATACGGTCCAGAATCCAAATCAAGAACAAAAGCGTTACTTCTCACCAGCGCTTGTGGTAACCGCCCCGCTGGTTTCTTAAATTCCTTGAAAAAAATCACAAAAATATTGTGCTTTAAAAATGTTAGCCATGTCTTAAACCAAACTACGTCTTTACAATTTCCTTTAAATCAAATGTAATTCCAAAATTTTTAAATTAAATAGATTAAATATACAAATTGCAAACTATGGTTCAACCTGTTCAAGAAAATTCGCCATTTTCTGCTTGGTTGCAAATATTTTTCCCCTCTCTTATCTTCCGTTTCTTCTGACATGAGTTTTTCCAAACGTCTACACTAGTCACAGCATGAAGAAGGAAAGAAAATTCGCAATCCTTTAAACACCAACTAAATACTTAAGCCGCACACAACACAACCAAGAGTGCGCATTTTTAATTAGTAACCTTCGTGTACGTCCTCAGTAATTGTAATTACAAGTCATGTTAAATAGTATTTAGAACAAGATGGTTTTGACGCACACCAAAATTGCAGAACACGGCCCTAGGAGGCATATCCAGTGCATCAACCCGCAGGCAAGGCTTCTTTATCCCATCTTCTTTGCTAAAACTGCTCCATTAGTGAAAATCGCGACCATTAATTTTGTATTCCAAGTAACAGAATCCACAAAAAAACGTTTTGTACAAATGCAAACCGTCAGCTGTCCTCCTCACCTCTTAATCATCTTGAAACAGACAAAGTTCATGCTCGCAAAAACCACATCGAAATTCGCAAACAAATTTGCAATTAAACTACAAGATTTTTTAACATTTTCCTATATTTTCATTTCAAACCCACATTTTATTACACAGTAACCAACAGAATCAAAAAAACATCATTTCTAAAAGGTTAGCGTCATCTGCTATTTACCTCAAGAAACTCATACGACCTGCTGTTCCTTCTTTCCCGCATTAAAAAATCAGCATTACAGCCCCGCTCATAGCCAAACGGCATTAACCGACACATAAAAAAATTAAAATATTTACGCCGAGCATCCGCAATCTTCCTTAGCCTTTGGCTCATCACCCTCTTCTGCCACCGATGGTGATACACCATCATCCTTAATTCCCAAAACCTCTAAGATTTTCTCATTTTCCAAGTGATCCGACAAAGTGCTCATCCTGTACAAAAGTAAAACTTTTGTTCCTCCTACAAACCACAAATCATAAAATCTGTTTATAACTATTACCGGTATAATTTTTTTTAAATTAAATAATAATGAGTAATTATTTTCAATAGCTCGCACAAGGCAAAATTCAAATTCATTCACACTGCAGTCATTAATCCTTGACGCATTACGCACCTTTCTCCACAATGAGAACGCCACCTGACCGGAACAGATTTCCCTTGAAATCATTACTGATTCCCTCTTGCCGGCCCTGTAATAGACCCGAAAATAAAAAATCAGTTTTAATTAAAATTAAAATACTATAATATCCACATAAATTCTAATATATTACCTTGAAGCCATTATAAAAAGTACCCCACGACCAAAAATCCTTTTGAACCGTCAGCAAATTGTATTTTTTCAGCCCCAGCGCGTCATACTGCTCCAGCTTTTTATCAATGTAGATGTCGCCACTAAAATATTTCTGCTCCATAAACTCCTCCACCCCCACCTCCTCCAGTCCTATCCCAATCAGCCGAACACCGTTTGCCTGTAGCAGGGGATGGATTTTACTCAATTCCAAAGCACCCTGCTTGCACAACACTCATCCGAACCTCCGCATATAAACGATAACGCATCTCTCCTCCTTCCACAGCTCCCGCATTTCTACTTCCTGCAACAAACCACAGTTATCCCTTTACAAATCTCTGGTCAAATGTAAAATTTAATAATTTATATTCTTTTAAAATCAAATATTCCAAAATTATATTCTCAAATATTAACTTACCTCTCCTCCAGGAACTTTACTCACAGTCATCGTCGAAATTTTATCCAATTCCATTATTCTCCCTGACTTAATTTCAACTATTTACGGCTAAATTTCAATAACTTTTAGTGGGCTATAGACTCCTTCCAGCTTTCAACTGATACTAAATTGATCCATCAGCAGGTCACAAGTCAGTATCGTTGGGTTGTATGCATCTGAAACTGATAAGAAGGCAACTCTCTCTCTGATACACAGGCCCAGCACAGAGCCAACAATAATAACAAAAGTACACAAAACTGTTATGCAACGCTTCAATCATGTGAAAAGTCTCCAGAGTCCAGTGAAATTCGTAAACAATATTCAAGCTCAAACGCTCCATTCCCAAACTCCAGCAAGACTACATGACGGTGATGGGAATGAGATGACGTAAGAGAATGCCTCAAAGCTTCATGCTTTGCTTATACAACTTTTTATCTCAAAAAATAGCCTTGAAGCTAACTAACAAGCATTAGCCTTTCCAAGCCCCAGAGCTGCTCCTACAGTCTCCAAGTACAACCATGCACTCTGTTTCAAACTGTGCTGACTAGACGAAGGCGCACACGTAGCGCCGCAATATGATAACAAATGATATGATAATCAAAAGAGTATAGTATAATACAGAAGCTTCAGGAATTACATGATACATTTAAAGATTTCATTTCCAATCGCATACCAAAACAACCACAGGATTATTTATTAAACAATCAATTAAATTAAAATCATTTCTACAAGGATAGCCATGAAGCTAATTTCCCTCGAGTAAATCATGTAATTGAATTGTTTCATAAACCACATCTCTGCTTAAAATCTTCTTATTTTTTGTCAAGCATTCTTTAAAGCATTTCCTCCCTCCCGCTTGATTTCCCGGATTTAATACATACAAACGATTAAAATTTGTCAGAATTTCCTGGAAAATAAATTAAATGCATTAATATTTAACATTTTTAAAAAATCAGCTATAAACCACATCAATTAATTTTATTTAAACTCACCTGGTTCCCTGGTAATCACATCTTGAATTCCTAGCACTTCCAGTATTTTACCGTTCTCCACATGATCAGCCAAATCCTTGGTATTGTAAGAAAGTAAAACGTTTGTCCCCCCTACATCCCGCCACCAACATAATTTCATATTTACTATTTCCCCTTCCCAGCAAGTATCATATTCAGCGCCATCTGGAGCGCAATTTCCAGTATCATCATTAATAAATATAAAACACACCTTTCTCTACCACCAACGTCCCACCCGCCTGGTACCAATTCCCTTTTAAATTGTTCGTCAATTTGCTTTCCTTGCCCTGAAATTATTTAGTTTTTTTTCAAAAACATTATTTAAAAACATTATTTAAAATCAACTCCTGCTTTACAAAAACAAAGTCCATTCAAAGAGCATCTCAATAATTATAAAAGAAATCCAATTACCTTCTTCCCAAATTCCACCGTCGACTTGGCACACATTGCACACAGCAATGAACAGAAACTATGATTCTTCATCCCAAGCGCTGCATACTGCTCCCTCTTGAGGTCAAGGAATAATTCTCCGCTAAAGAATTTCCCTTCTAGAAACTCCTCCAACCCGATCTCTTCTAAACCTATCCCAATGAGTCGAACACGGTTAGCCTGGAGCAGGGGATGGATTTTACTTATTTCCGCCGCCCCCTGCCGACAGAACATTCATCCAAATCTTCGCAGGTAAACAATCACACATCGCTCCTCCTCCCAAAGATGCGACATTAGCACTTCCTAGAATTGATAATTAATATATTTTCCACAAATTAAATTCATTTTTCCTTTACTAATCCCATAAATTATATCATCAATTATAATTTATTAAATTATTTAATTTCAAATTAATATTTTCACTAATAGCTATATATGTCACTTACATCTCTTTCCGGAACTCTGATTACAACCTTTGATGCAATCTTGTTCAATTCTGGTTTGTCCGCCATATTCAAGACTAACTGTGATCACTAAATTACGGTTTTAAAAATATTTAAAAAATAATAATCCGCGATTCCACTACCACTTTCCTCTCTCCTTCTTTCACTACAAATTAGATGATGCTTTTATAAGGACTTGAGTTCAACTTTTGTTCCCATTATACTTTCAATACAATGCAATCATCAGTCATAAAACTGATAAGAGGTATCCCGCCCTAGGTGATCACACCTATAGTTGTCAAAGAAAGCACATGATTCAAATCTTATCTATTTTATTAAAATTAAGATTATATCATATATAGCGTATTCATTCTTCCATGTCCAGCCAGGGCCTTTACAACGGTTTCAACTTTTCTCTTGCACATTTAAATTTAATCAGTACGGCCCCAAAACTATGTGTGTAAGTAAGACAATAGCAGCAAGGGAACATCTACTTAACTGATTGTCTCCTCTTTTTTACTATGCTCCATCAAACTCCAGTCTACCTCATCCTCTACTAATACCATCTCCTTTAACCAGAGGGCTCTCATGCATTCCTTAAGACGTCAGCCATGAGCCTTGTATTTTGAAAGTATTTTAGGGGCGTCACAAATAAAAGCCGCCGATAACAGAAGAAGGCGTTCCCCCATATCCATCCCCTGATTTAACTCCACCCCCACACATCCTTGAAGTTTATCCCATATTTCCTTTGGCGTATTTTCAGGGACGAATGCTTCCCCGATGCATATCCGTCCAAGCGTCACTAACTCATCCCCCGAGCTTTTCTGAAACGTGAACATTAAAGCCGGCGCTTCCGAAGCCCAGCACCGCCCTCTTAAACATCGCTTCCAAATCGACATGCCCCCCTCCACAGGGTCTCTTGTGGGTTCCAGGAAGTATGACTCTGTAAACGTCACATCGTCAGTTATCTTCAGTTCCCACCGCCCTTTCCCAAACACAGCAGTTGCATTAAAATCCGGCTCAACTGCAATCTGATACACCTGTAATCACGCCAGTACCAGAGTTTTACCACACACTAGAAAAGATATATTTATTTATACACTTATATATATTTATATACTTATATACATTTATATTATTATAATTAATTCCCAAGTCTCCATACCAACAGTATTATGAATCGTCTATATAATGCCTATAAACATACACGAGAAGTTACTTACAGGGCTCATATTTCTACCTCCACGGCAGCCCATGATATGCACAATATCCCTTCCGTTGAAGCCGATAAAGTCATAAAGGACATTAAAAGTCCCGCATTCCCCTGCCAAACTGTTTTTAGTTTCTTCAATTTCTTTTACGCTGCACAAATGCCTTGCTCCATCGTCCAGGATTTCGTAAAAATGCATTCTCCCCCTGTGTACTACCCCATTTAACAAAGAGAAAGTCATTTAACATTGTATTACAGCAGTGTTTGCGGCAGCGCTTTTCGCAGCAACAAGCATGGATCCCTACGTACGGCGCGCCATCTAGTAGCTGTCCCTATATTGCAAACGTTTATCTCAATCACCTCGTACGTGGTAAAGCTTGATGCTCACAAGTATCACTTGTGATGTAAATGTAATCCGTGTGGAGTAAAGCATGATTTTCAATCGAAAACAACTGCGACTTTCGAGTTGGGATCAGCGGGCGATTCATCGACTTATTTGAGGCCATTGAATCCGACGACACTGGCAGTTGCCTCAAATCCACAGTCGGCTCCGACCCAGTCGCACTAGTCGCTTCTTCCTTATCCTTATTACCTTTAGTAACGAGTCTTTTAATGGTTTTCATTTCGTTAATTTCCTTTGGCGAATTATGCAAGAGTCTCGGCAAACTTTTTTAATTTAATTAATAAAAACACAAGTTAATTAGTCATGATAATTAGTCACAGCATTTAAATTCCCGCGCCGTTTTCAAATTAATGAGACCGCAGTCGTAAATTACAGTTTCCAAGCGGCGGAAACGTTGCTACGTGCATAGAGGCTAAGTCCCGGGTTTTTGTTGCAACTAATTAAAAAAACGCGGCAAATTCAAAAACAAATATGCCACATCTAAGCCCACCACAAAAGAATGTATGGACAAAATTAGCAGTATGCTCAGCTTCCATGAGACTACGACGCCTCCAGAGGGGAAATTATGAGTGCCCCAAAGGGGGTCCATCAGAGCAAAGAGAATACAAACCCCAACGCCGACAATGTAGGCGTCGATACAAATCAACCTGACAAAAACCTCACCACCTCCACCACCGCCTCTCACCCCCCCACCCCCACCCTATTTCCTTCCTCTACAACCAGTATTTTGAAACCCCGCAAGCGGGAAGGTCAGAAAAAGCGTCGGATCATTGGTGCCGATTATAGCAGACTCCTCACTGGCTCTCCCTCACATATCAAGTTCCGTAACAAGCATCAAGTCCTCGTATTCGAACCCGAGGTCTTCTCCAAATCATCCTCCCTCAATCCTGACCCCTACGGACTCGAAATTTTCGACAGCGTTGGTTGTTTTTGGTTGGAACATAACGGTAATAGCTCTCAGGGTAATGCGCCTATAGTCTCAATTCAATTCCATCAACAACAACTCTAGCTCACACCTTCCTTTTTAACATTAACTAAAATTAATCCCCGAAACTCAAACGTTTCATCCTCTTTCCAGGAAATCCCATCAGTCATTTCCAGTACGACGTGTACGACGAATCCGAACAGCGCATCCTCTTCATTCAACCCGAATACATCAACGAGGATGACACCCTTGAGGCCCGATTTCATCCAGAACGAACGAGGAAGCTACCTGATTATTTCAACGTGTATTCCGTAATCGGCATTCAAATCTGCAAAATCAAACTTCAGGAAGGGATTTGCAATCGGTGGGAGGTACATACCAACCGTTGGGTTTCAATCTAGCTCTTATAGTTCCTCTACAAGCCTCAATCCCACCCTCTACAACTAATCAAAATTTCATACAAAATCTCATATTTATCTCATCCAGATGCGCCTCGACAAAAAGACGTCAAAGCTCGGAACTTTGACTTGGTCCTGGTCTAATAACGTTATCGTTGCCAAGGATCATTCCGGAACAATCAGACTAAACATGGTTCTCGAAGGGCTCCCCAAGAGCAAGAGCTGCTTCAAAGTACTCCTCTGCTGCGTCAAAGCAGCGCCCCCTGGCCACGCAACCGACTTTGCCGGCATGGTCTACCTTGGAGCTGAGCAGACACAGCAATACGGAATCATTACCCGCTACACCGCCACCGCACTTGATTCCGATACAGATTCCCATGTCCTGCCCAACGGCTATGTTTTTAATTGCACTAACCCCACCCTCCTTGAAACCATGTACAGTGAGGAAGGCGAAGACCCGATGAGAAACCTCTACAAGTTGTTTGCCATAAGCGCACTCGTTTTCCTCACAAGTCGTTGTAAGTCTCTCAGCGCTCCTGCTATACTTAACAACACGAAACTAAGCTTCGACGCCGCCGCTCCAAATCCACGCTAAAACCACATCACAACCTAATTGGTAATTAAAATCTTAAAAACCACTCCATTCTCTCCTTCACAGATCCCGTCGAGCCTCCTAAACTGAGCACAGATTCCACCAAAGGCTGTTCGCACGATACAATCATTAACGACGCTGCTGCTAAACCCTACAGTGAGAAGCACCTCATTCAGTCCAATATAGCACTAAATGCAAAATAGTCACTACTACTTTTAATTGTATACAATCTAAAATTCTTTTTTATTTAATTCACCAGAAATATGTAATTATTACTTAATTGAATCATATTTTGCTTGAATGTGAATAAAATGTTTTCAGTGCGCCACCAACTCCCTAACTTTTAAATTAAATATCCCCGCCTGTATTTTCCATGGTACCTTATTCTGGCATTGATGCTATCACTAGCGCGCGCTCTTTCCATATATATTCTTAATCATAATTAAAAAATAACTCTATAACTTATCGCCCTTAACTCCACCGAGCCGTAAATCAATTGCAATTTAAAATGGCAAACATGTACGATGATGATGGTGCGGATGACACATCGCTGGAAGCAGACTCTGATACAGGCAAGCATTATTACCACCTCATACAATAAACGCGTACTTTCGTTGTCATCTTATATCAGCGCTTCTCCAACATTCGTTTCATTTTTTCCAGATTTGACCGAGGATAGTATTGTTGATCCAGCTGTAGAATTGCATGCTTTGGATTATTCTTCCAGATTATGGATCGAATTCGCCCGCACAAACTTGGCTAGTAAGTTTTTGTTTCCGTAGCAACAGGTTTTCCTCTCAGATTGTCACAATTCTCACCTATTTTCTCACGCTCTACTTACTTTTCGTCTCTCAACTTCCCAGTGCTCATAAAACCCTTGTACGAGTACAACGTCCTTGATTCCCGAAATCATAAAATATTTACTGTAATCCCAATAATTAACGAAGACGAATTCGCCGTCGGCGATGACAAACCTACAACCTTTACCCTACTAACGCTAAAGGATGCAGAAGTTGCGTTAATATCCTATAAACAAGGCTCAACCTGTTGTGTCTCTTCCTTGGTAAGTATATATACACTTGTTAAAATGCCGTTATTAATTTTAAATAAAATGCTACTTTTAAAACTCCCACTTTTTTTTGCTTAATCCTATTCATTTTCAGCGTATTGAAGTCTTTCTCGGCACAGATAATTTTCTCGGTTACATTCAACAATTTGCGGATGCAATGTCAGCTTACGACGCTGCAGAAACGCCCCAATTTAGAATCGATAAAGTGCCTAAAAAAGGAGGCTGTTTCACTGTAGCCAAGCAGCAATTTACCTCCGACGTCTTTATCCCTTCTTACGGTCCGGGGGCTGCAGGTACCATTGGTCGAAACGGTGACACGATGGAGAGTACCGTTATCGGAGAACCTTCCGGTTTTTATTTTATGCCAGTAACCGCAGAATTGAAAATAGCAGCAGCAACTAAGCTCTTCATCCTCGCTACACTTATTACTTTCAACACCCTTTGTAAGCTCAACAATTTCTATGACATACTCAAAAACCTCTGAAATTCTCTTAAGTTATTTAATTCATTATTAAATTATTTTATAATATTTACAACATTCTTTAACTGCTGCCTTTATTTTTTAATTTCCAGATAACTAGCATCTTCCAGACCCCCTGAATTTCAAAATATAGATCCTATGCTATCCTCATAAATCAGTAATCAGAAATAAATAATTACAATTTCAAACAGTAGAATTATACTTTAAAATTCAAAATTATAAACTAGCCGATACTTGCCTAGTCCATTATATACTCCGGCGAATACGCATCGCTAAAACTTCACGAAACGTTTTCCCCCTATGTTTATACCCAGCGCCGGGTGATTTCGCAAAGGTTTTCACCGCTAAAATATCCTAGCAACATGAAAAGCAAAGCGCCATCGTGATACATATGCTTTCCATACAACTTTTTCGCGCTCCAGCTAAATAAGTCAAGCTTAGGGCAGTTTCCTACTTTTAAAATTACATTAAACCAATGACCTACCACTATTTGGTAATATTGAGCATGATCTTCCATAAAATTCACATTTATTTACAATACATCCAGCAGTTTTTCGTCTTCTTATAGTCACAGACAATTTTTAAAGTTACTTTCAAAAACCAAAACTACACATAATTTCACACAGGACGAGGAGTCATTTTTACGCTTAGACCATTTTTCGGTCGCATAATTAATTCTGCTAAGAGTATTAGGTCTTCACGGCGCTCTGCCGCCTCAACTTTGAAATTCCTGAATACATTTGCCAGTACAACCTTTTCTTCCATCATGGCAAATTTTTGACCTGTAAAGTAAAATCCACAATTCAGTAAAAATTAATTTCAAAAACTAGCACATTTTCGTCATCAAATAAACCAAAGTCCCTCAAGTATTTAAATCCTTGGAATTGCTCTCCACCAGATGGCGCACTAAACACAAAGTTTCCTCATGCGATACCAACTTACCAATGCAATTCCTTGGCCCAGCCGAAAAAGGAACGTATGCAAAAGGATTTCGACCAACAATGCTTTCTGGGAAGAATCTGTCGGGTAAAAACACTTCCGGTTCTGGGAAAACGCTAGGATCTCTATGAAGTTGATAGGGCATGATGAAGGCTGTGGTGCCGGCAGGGATTGTAGTTTCTTTATCTGTAATGGATGCATTTTTTTACATTTCATAATTACAATTTTTTACAAAATTTACTTTCCCTATTCCCAATTTCACCTTACCTAATTCCAAATCAGATTTAATAGATCGAGCGATGAACGGCACGCTGGGATACAACCTTAAGGATTCCTTGATGCAACATTCAAGGTACTTCATTTTGCTCATGTCTTGATTAGTTATTGCTCTCGTCCTATCGTCTCCAAATATTTCGTCAAGCTCCTCTTGAACTTTTGCCTAGTAGCATTCAATTTAATACTAATTAATATTTACCACATCGTTGCTTCTAATTGTGAGAAAATGTAAATTTAAACCCTACTCCACGTACCTGGTATTCAGGATAGCTGCCAAGCAGAAAAATTGTCCAATTGATATTAGCTGCGGTCGTATCATGTCCCTGTTGATTGAAAAATAATAAATTAATAAATTAATTAGTCTCCACTCCGCCGATTACATGCCAAAGAAATCCTCACTACATCCTCAAATATCTAGAAACAGTTCTAGTTTCCCAAAACTAACATAACTAAATATAACCTGATGCTTACTTCAAACATGAACGTGTCAACTTCCTCTCGGATATCAATATCAGTCAGATTCGTTCCAGCTGCAACATCTCCATCAGCCTGAGCTCTCAGAAGTAAATCCAAGAAAGCAACCCTTTGCTTCTTTCCTATAAAAAAATTAAAAATTAAATCTTCCATCGAACCACATTAAAGTCTTGAAGAAATCATTAACTGTAATCTATTCCTAAAAATCAAAGTAACAAACCCTTCATGAAGACATCTTCATCAGCATTTTTCACGTCTTCCTCTGCAGCTGCTGCGGCAGAAACGGTTTCAAGGAAAATTTCTTTCCTTTCTCGAATAACCTAGCACATAACATTGCAATAATTAATAATGTAATCATAATATTTTAATCCAGCTCCTGCATTAGCCAGATTCAAACAACCTCATCTCCTTGGCGGATATCCCTAGAATCCGAAGGCCTAGGCCTTTTTTGCATATATTTCACACATTTCTTTTACCTTCTCAGTAAACCCGTGTAAAATCCGAAGAAGATGCTTCTCCTCCCGACCTGATGGACAGAGTGACCAAATGAAATCAGGATGTAGCCAAGGTCGTACTTGTCTGTGCTGGATAAGTTCACTTATTCTGTGAAATATAATCATTTAATTCATTATCGAGTCAATTTAGTTTAGTCATGAAACGAAAAAAGTACAGAATTTTAAATACCCAACCACTTTTATACTAACGGCGAGATATTGGAAGTTAAAACGAGAATTTGAAAATTTGAATTTGAAAATTTGAATTTGAAAATTTGAATTTGAAAATTTGAATTTGAAAATTTGAATTTGAAAATTTGAATTTGAAAATTTGAATTTGAATTTGAAAATTTGGATTTGAAAATTTGGATTTGAAAATTTGAATTTGAATTTGAAAATTTGAATTTGAATTTGAACATTTGAATTTGAATCTGAAAATTTGAATTTGAATTTGAAAATTTGAATTTGAATTTGAAAATTTGAATCTGAAAATTCAAATTTGAACATTCAATTTCAATTTGTAATTCAATATTTCCAACCACCATAGGGCATTAAAATCTGTTCGCTTTTTAGCAACCAGGCACTAAAAAGCGAATTTCCATACCTGTAAATAGCCCTCACGTACTCCGTATCCCTCTGTTCCTGAGCATTGATTTTTCTTCCCATTGCAGTTTCTACGTAATTCAAACAGTTTCTTATTCCTCAATTATATAAATCCTTCTTTTTCATCCAAATACAGCGCACTTCACACGCCCATAAAACAGGTAATTCCGCATCACCCTCCGTCAATATTTTTTCCACCAATTTTTATACTAATCCATCCAGCGCCACGTTTAACTAAAGCTTTGCAAACCCCCATCCATCGCCAAAAAGCATTCTCCCTTTCACTTACCACAAATCACATCCAGCGCACATCTCGTAACATAAGGGAAAATATCAAAAGCTTTCCCGCTCCCAAACTCCTTTTGAATTATTTTCACCATAACTTCACTTTGTTCATTAAAAACATCGAGAAAATCATCCAGGATCTTGAAATGAAAAGCTGGTGTAAGCATTTTCCTCCTCCGAAACCATTTTTGACCTGAAAATACAAAAATTGGTGCACATACAGCCATACACTCCAACGCTTCTTTCAATTTTATCCAAAACTATTCTAGGTGGCGCCGCAATTTCCTCAATCTTACCTTGACTTGTCAACAGCCCAGTTCCCAGCCACGGCATAAGCATATCATAATCAGCGCTTTTATCAATATGCGTACTGGATGACAGTACTTTCTGTAACGTCAATTAAATCACAATTACATCCTTGCATTAGTTTATTTTACTTCCAATCAAAAAACCGTAACTTATGGAATTCCTTATACTGATTCTATCTTCAAACTTAAATTTAAAAAAAAATCCGCGAAAATTCGCAACCTCTATAAACATATACTTATTATGAAAATAAAATGCTCCCTTCAACGGAACCATAAACAACCTGAACATCTTTGGCGCTGCACAGAGAAATATAATGTATAACCCCGATGCTAATGTGGAAACGCTCTCCGTACTTGATACTCCATCCCAAATGCTGTTTTAGTAATTCTAATCACCACCAATCAATTTTTAATCAACTTTCAAACTAGCCGCATTATTAAACTAAACCCCCTCCAAACTGATCAGTACCTTTTGTACCAATTCAATTTTATCAGTGTAACCTTAGGGCCTGTTAGTAATGTAACCTATTCGGATAACATTCAAGTACCCATTTCAGTACATGTAATTTCTGGAAAACTCCACTGTACAACTGATCAGCTGGAAGGAATTTAGAAATAATACGTGACCGATTCCCTATGCTCAAGTACCCACCAGTACTCTCCTTGAGAAACTCTAAACCGTTTCCAAGTATCGGAATACCCGGAGGCCCGGGAAATTTTTTCAAATATTTCTCTTTTCGTAAAATCCTTACAACTTTCTTCATAATTAAATACACTAAGCCAACAACAGCTACGACCGCAACCTCCATAGTCAACTATCTCTTATCAACTATTAAATAAACTCATATTTTTATTTCCACGTTGATCCTACACGTTCTTATTCTTATCTCACACGCTTTCCGTTTCTCATCCTCTCCACCCATTTTACAATCCATGAGAACCCTATTTACCCTGTGTTTCTAGTTCCATAGGCTATCCCTATTATATCATCCAAGCTCCTGCAATAGATCTACTTAACTGTCAGCACGTCACTACTCTCACTACACCACAGAAGCGACAACGCTACATTTTTCATGCTTCCAAGGAGATTTTTACCCAGACCCAAGGCGTCAAGTACCACAATTTCAAATTAACAGCGCTTATATAATCAAATTCCCACAACTTCAATCCTTCCTTATCACGGAAAACTCAATTCAATCTTTAGCCATTTCCTTCTTGAAGTTCAAGACTTGTTCATAGAAGCCCTACACAATCTACATATGCCATTAGCTTTCCCTCGATTCTCGTAGCACATCCTGTCCTGTGTACGCATTCCCTGAAAACATCCCAACAACGTTCAGTAGCTCATTCAGCACAGCGCCCCCTGGATTTATCTCATAATCCCTTGAGCATCCACAAGCCTCCAGCGCCATCTATGCCCCTCTTCTGCATAACTACAATCTTTACCGTCCCACTCAACCCTTAAGCATGTTTTTTTCTCATCTCATTTTTGCAGGAGCATAATTAAACTAATGAGGATTATAAGCTCCATTCATTCACTCAAACCTCCGCTACACTATTACAGCTTATAATTACTAAGCAGCCATCCTAGCACAACTCCTACACCGCTTCTTAATTATACATCACCAATTGAAATTCCACAAATTATCATCCCATTTCCATTGTAACCAAACCAAATACCTCTGCAGAATCCGCATCTCCTAAAATGATGTAAGCTGTGCCAAATAGTCGAGCCTTTCTCACTCCAGGGAACTTGGTCATAATGAATTGCAATATGCGAAAGAGCTCTGCAAAAAATTATACAACAATTCCCATGTATTCCTCTTATTCCACCTCCAATCACCCATCATCATGCACCTCAAAAACCCTAATAATAGCTCAACATGCTCCACGCACATGATGCTTACAAAAAGTCCTCTGAACTCTGTATTTCATAACAACCCTCAGGCAACTCACAAAGTTTCACAAACTCTTCCACCATGTACCATCCAAACCTTCAAAGATAAACCTCTCACCCAATCTCTCACACACAGTCTCTTGCATAATCCATAAATGACAAATTGATTGATTCCCCTATTTACAAATCACCCAGTCAGCCATAGTCAAACTGGCCATCACAATAATACAATAGCTTCCCTGGACGTGGCAACATGTGTGCAATATTTAATACTTTTCAAAGAACAAATCACTCCTTAATTTCCTCTAGAACCAGGCTTCACGATTCCCAATAAGGATATATCAAATGCACAAAAGCCATTGGCAACCACAGTAGCTCATATGCAGCTGGCAACATCATTATTGAACACCCCCTTTTAAAACTTCCTTCTTAAATTATTACACACACTTCCAAATCCCAGTCCCATAGCCCCAGGAAATAAATTCAAAAATAAAAGTTGCGCCACTCCTGCCACATCATATTTTAATACCGTCTTATGAAAGACACATCCTTTCAAATCCCTTCTTTGTATTCAAACTCAATGCGAAGTTTAATTATATAATCCCCGCTCCTGACATTTAAATGTTGCAAAATCTTCCCAATCCTCCGTCCTCATTCTCCCTCTCAGCCTCATACCTAATAATATTATTATTCCTAATGCAATTATATACTTTGCAACCAAATCAACCATCTTTCAAGGGTCTAAACACTGCATCGATCTTCACCAGTGACCTATACCTATTTCACAACTATTCCTTATATGGAACTTAGCATTACTATTGCAATTTTTAACAAACCAGAGGGCGCCACATTTAATCCTCACAATCATACACATTTCATTTACCTCCACCAATCCCGCTCTACCCATAGAAACAAAGGGTTGCCAAAGGATCCAAAACTTGTCAAATCCTCCGTATCGAGCATACCCACAACAGCTTATTCGGAATAATTCTATATGAGAATAAGAGCACACTTTGAGCAATCATTTCCCCTTTAATTCCAATCATCTTCCATGCCCCAAAGCCCCGCTTTTCCCAAACAGGACAACAGTCTATCCTCAGACAAACAAAACTCACAAACTGCGTCCACACGTACCGACGACGATAGTGACCACGGTGAATGACCGTGTGACATGCAGCTGCACACCTGCAATTACGTTACTCACATCATGCTCCAGCCATCCCACTTCTTTAGCGTCCATTTCAATCAAGTAACATAAGTATTAAATCCTACATATTCATCCAATAAACTCTCCATTTAAATTACAGTCTTAATTAAACCTTCATTAAAAATCAGCATTAATTATCCCTTCCACATTCCCTAAATCTTCCCACACTCCCCATCATAATGACATGACACACACTTCTCTAATTCTCTAATATAATTATGTATTCCACCTCAACGAGATCATTACCAGCATATTATTTACATCCAGACTACTCACATCTTACTAGACTAACATCCTGTCTACATTATCACCGCTACTATTCCATATTTCCTCACACAAGTCCCTCTGGTTTCCAAAACCCCAATTACGATTTGAGGTCAGTGCCAAACCATCCATTACTTTCACTCGGTGGGTAAAAGTTAAGAAATTTAATCTTCACTAAACTACAATCACTAAATCTAAACTAAATCCAACTAACCACTACCTTAAACTCAATCATATTTTAAAACAAACCTCAACCAAATCCGCCTTCGCCAGTCCAACATAGGGCATATCCAACATCCAGGCTCTGTCACATCCTCCCCGCAGCGTCAGCGACATGGTCATCATCTTTAGAAATACTTGCAGGATTCAAACCGTACAGAGTTATCAGTAACTATTCCAGCTTCACGCTCCACCGTTACTAATAATCCTTTTGTATTTTCTCCTTGCAATCAATTACTCAATCCACCCACAATTTCCTCACGCTAGATGACGCCATAAACTATCTCACCACGGCACTACCCGGCACTTAACTTATCATACAAATCCCTCCAACTCGTAGTTAGTTGTATGCACCAAACTATGCACCATTTTAATTCCTACCTACGAAAATTATTAAATCCCGGTATTGTATTTCCGGTTTTCCAACCAACTATCAACCCCTACAAAACCCTCCCTGGAATTCCATAATGTCATATAACTTAAAAACTATATTATTCCCGATTACATTCTGAAACTAAAACTAATTAATTACAAAATTAACTCAATTATCTAGGTTAAACTAGTACAATTCAACAAATTATTAACCTCAGCATCCGTCCCTTGAGAACAAACCGTAATGGGTTGCGTCCCAATACGTATTAGGAACCTCCGCCCGTATTCCTCCAGCCAGTCATCTAATATCCCTAATATTACTGTTCCAAATACAATTGTTATTATTAATATATTATAAAACATTATAATTTTAATTTATTAATATAATCTCATCTACTATTTCTTAGCCTCACTACCATTTTCCCTTGTTTACCGCTCCCCAAAAACCACGAATATATACAGCAGATACATAAAAAGCTTATACCATTTGCTACAATATTATTATTCAATATATTGGTTTCATATAGCATTTACTACATATTTACTACTGTACGACTACACGTGACTCCCATAAACTGACCTTCTACTATAAGTTAAGCAAAAGCTTGCAACATTAAATTTCTCCCTTGTCCAGCTACTACTCATCCATTATCACCGATTCTGTTTTTCTACAGCATTTACAGATGGCGATAATAAAGCATAGTCCAAAGTACATTTGTCCCCGTACTTGAAACCTAATTAAGTACAGTCCACACAAAAGCCCGACAGAAAATCAAAGCCAATGCACAACACACGCTACAATCTGCAACTGTTCCACACACAAATTGAAACCAGTTTCGCCACCAAAAAAATCACATGCAATATCCAAAGCCATGCACAACAAAAAATTCTCAAAAAACTTACGTTCATTAGACACATTCAAGTCTAACGCATTCCCTAAAATAGGGAGGCTCGGCGGTCCCGGGATTTTCTTCAGCAGCTTTGCTTTTCGCGACTCAAAGAAAAATAGCAAATAAAATCCCGCTACAAACGTAGCAACGAAAGCAAGAAGAGGTAACATTTTAAACACAATGTCAGTTCTGATTCACAATTAACTGCAAATAATTTCAAAAATCACAGAATCAATATGATGTTAGACTCTAATCCATGCAAAAGGTAAACTAGAGGGCAGCAAACAAACTTTTTAAGATAAGCTCCGAACCATCCTCCTAACTACTAACCTTCCAACTCTTATTTGATAGAAGAGACGTAATCAAACTCTCATATCTGCCTTCAGACCCTCTTTCAATCAGAATGAATCCAGTACTGGAAAGAGTGGAGCTCAAGGAACGCTAATATCATCAAAACACTTCACTCATGCCTTTAACTTGTATCGATATTAAAACATCCATTTTCGTCATTCCGGCAATTAGTCTCTAGAGGTCCAAGTCTGGCCTATATACATATATAACCCATCTACCTTTTACTTCTTATCCTCCTTGTATTACTTCATTATATATATATATACTGTAATCCCTTATTATAAGCACCGCCTCCTTAAAATGTCAATAAGTTATCAACCTTACAACTCACCCAAAACAACAAGGACCTCTCACAGTATTTTCGCTTACATCATATGTGCTTCACCCCCAACTGCATCCTATCACCCTCCTACCTACCTTTCCCCTGCTACCCTCCAACTCTTAAGACGCTTTAAAACGTTGTTCATTATTTTTCAAAAATACATGTGCGTCCCCTGTTGACGACAGCATAAATTATGCTCCATCACACTCGGGTACTCTCCGCTACACACAAAATCTTCTCCCCTTCATATTTCCACTTGCCATTTTTTACCTGCGTTCAAATCCATGCGAAATTATACATGTAAACCTTGTATCACATTTACTCATTGATTTTTTAAGATAATTTTAAAAGCTTCTTGAATTGCGAAACTCGTGTATTCGTCTTCCTGCCCTTCCTCCCTTAAGAACACTTCATTACAACGTCACTTGGGATTTACGACACCAGACTGCCACTAAACTGACCGACCTAACATACTAACATCGTCTCGTATCAATTAAGCGAAACCTTTCAGCTAAATAGCACCACAGCCCTTCAAGAAACCCCACAGTCCCTCACATATCCTTATTTCAATCTGACAGCAATTAGCAATGCACTGTAATAATAAATGTATTTAAAATTATATTTATGGTAATAAATAAAAATACCATTACAAATTGTAAACCACTTGATTTACTAAAAAATTTAAAACCACTACTTCAAACACACCGTCAACTCTTACCGGACCAAGACTTCTTTCCGTCGACACTAGCGCCCTCTTGACACACGTCCACAAACCCTCGATAACTCCGCAACCAAACTTTAAACAAGTACACCTCGTTATCTTCCAATCTTCCCACCGCAACTGTCCTGCATCTCCTTCCACCAAATCCTTAAATCCCTTTTCAGCTCCGACAATGATGCAAAACAATTTAAAAATTGCTTCACAACTTATGCCGAATGTACACTACAACATTTGTGTAAAACTTGTGTAACACTTTCCGAAAATTTGTTTAGTTACCATAGTAACGGCGTTTCTACTTCAACACTTTTAATCTAAAAGTTTTACACAAATGTTCTCCATTTGATTAACATTGAATATTTGCGGGTCTTTTGAACCGCAAATATGAATATGAAAGTGTAACACAAGTTTTAAACAAGTTTTACACAAGTGTTGAAGTGTAAATCCGGCATTAAATCCCTTTCATAGAATCCCTTAAACGTCCTAAACCTCAATTAAAAAAGCTCTACAACAGTTTTCTCCGCAACTTTGTCACTCCATCACTCCTCATTTCCCCCCTAATAACTCACCTCCGGCAAGGATAATTTTATCCACATACAACCCTCTTACAATTTCACTCGAAATAACGTCAATCCTTTTTACCTAGCACCATGTGTAACTTCAATAGATTTGAATCTTTGAAGCGCAGAGGATCACGCGCAACTGCGACTATTTGGACGTTGTCCAATCCTAGCCTCTGCGTGCCCACACGAAATTATATTTTCTCCGTACATTCCAAACATCTCAGCACAGATCAAAAAATACGACACACACACACATAAAAACCGGATTAAGCATGCAACGCACGCAGGGGCTTAGCAACAATTTGTATTATTCCTAACCTTGATCGTGTATAAGGTTTGCACTACATGCAGGAATGCATACAAACATAAATTACTAGTTTCCAGTCCCATTCGCCAAAAGAGAAGCGCAAAAAATATTTGGCCATGAACGTATAGACGTCCTGGACCTGGACAAGGATGAAATCCTGAGCAAAAACTCTTACAATTCTTGGTTTTTTCTCTTTCAATGAAAACGCTCTCTGATTAATCAAATGAAGCGCTGTTGTCATCTAAGCTAACCAACATACATTACATCTTTGGGATCTCTGGACTGCTCTGCTTCAAGATCATCTTTCAGAGGAGTAATTCCAAGCAGCCCGTCTCTCACAATCCAGCGGCATGCCAAGCTCATTCTTTTGGATTGTGTACAGAGAGAGCGAGAGACACTCTGCGTATGTATTCTATTAAGCTCCTTCTCTAAGATGTCTCTGAGAACAAATTCTCAACAACAATTACTTCACTGATGAGGCAATAATTAAGAAAATTAACGACACAGCGCCAAGAACTTCTGGTCTCCACTTCTTCCAACCTTCAAATCCTTGAGAAACTGTGTCATCATGCGTAAGAGTAAATAAATAGATTTGCACTACAATTAGCGCCCTCTATCCGGAACATTTTCCGGAACAATGGGTATTACCACAAATTCCGGATTTACTCACAACTGACCTCTATATATTTATCTGTTTCTTTCTGTACTTCACTTTTATAGAATATTCTGCCGCATTCATCCTACGCGCTGCAAGGCGTCATACAAGAGTTCCCAAAACTTACGCTATGCGCATTTCCCAAGCCTATTAGCTTCAATATTTACGATGTTTAATAATTTAATTTTAATTTCAATTATTTAATTTCAATCTAATTATTCAATTCGATGATAAAAACTCTGCATATTCAAAGCTTGTATAGTCAGAACGGAAGCAAGTATACTTTGCAATGGTGTTAGCTTTTACTATAGCAATGTCCATATATATTCCTGGCACACATTATTATACAATACAGTATTAAATAATAGCAGTTTAGTTGTTAGCGAGCTTGTCGGCAACCCAATCGTTAAAGTAGGAAGCTTCAGTGTAGACTCCGTAGTAATCGGGAAGAGCGCATCCACGACCCCAAGAAACGACACCAGCCAACCAAGTCTTGTCAGCAACGACAGCCGTAAGAGGGCCACCGGAATCTCCTAAAAGTTTCGTTGTAATCAAATAATTAACCATCCATCCTTTCACCCTTTTACCTTCCCATCATTTGACTCCATAAGCTGCACACAAAAATTACCTTGACAACTGTCTTGTCCTCCCAACTTGAGACCAGCGCAAACCATGGATTCAAGGATAGCGCTAGCTCCATAAGCAGTCCTGCACTCATCATCGCTAACGAATGGAACTTCAACGGCACGGAGCTTAGCAGGGCTCAAACCACCAGACTCAACGGTACCCCATCCCGAAACCGTTCCGAGAAGCCCGGTAACGTCCAATCCAGAGGGAACGAGCTCGATGGTAGCGGTACGGTCAGCCTCGCTGATTCTCAACGGAGTAGCGAGCTTCATGAGAGCGATATCGTTTTCGAAGATCCCGGAATTGTATGCCTCATGAACAATGTTGAGGACAACGTTGGATTCCTGGGAGTCGGCCTCAGGGAATCGGATGTTGTGAACTCCGGCACGGATAGAGTAAGAGCTGGTGCTTCCGATGACGGCGCAGTGAGCAGCAGTAACGATCCACTCCGCGTTCAAGATGGAGCCACCGCAAATATGACTTCCGAAATACTGAAGGGAAATCTGGAAGGGAATCGACCCAGGAGCAACTTCCTCTCCTCCGACGATACGAGGGAAGAACCGTTGAAGAGGCCGGGGAGCCGCTGTTTAATTAACACAACAAATTTAATTTAGTAAATCAAATTTTAAATGACTGTATCAATTTCCCAAATTCTTTCAGCAAACAATGCATAACTTACCGAGGGATTGGGCAGCAAGCCCCAAGACGACGAGAGCAAGGATCAGTTTTGCCATGGTCAAGCCTACAGTTGAACGACGACGAATGAGTCCTCTCCGCCTCGCAATTCCCTATTTATAGTCCTCCAGGACCAAGGTTAATTAAAAACGGAGCGATTAGAGACTATCTTAAAAGCAAGTTTCTCATTATACAACCCACCGCTCTTCCCTCCCGTGTCCAGCCTTCATTTAGCTCTTAAAAATTTCATTTTGTTTTCAACGAACTTGATCTAGATCGATTGTTAAAAATTTCAATAATAATTGATAAGACGGATAAACAGTCCGCTCATCCATCCCTCTCACCTGCCTAAAATCCCTCCCGTACACCTTTAATGTCAATCCTACAGTAGGTACTCTGCTATTACTATAGATAAATCCGCTCAAGTGGGCCTAAGGAAAACTCTCGGACGACATCTTCCTTGCTTATCCAACCCAGGATTACTCGCATCAATTAACAAAGGCTCAGACTATCATGGAATTAGCTCAAGGGAATTTATCATGAGGTGTCGCAGTATTTTCATAACCCTGGAAAAACCATTCTGATTATGTCAACCCCATCATCTCATGAGAAGAACCCCGGGATTTCCCACAGTCTCATCCAAAACTTATCTTAGTTTGATATAGAAGCTAATACAGTTTCAAATTCTAGCAACATTTTCTAAATTATTGCATCGAATTTATTTTATTTTATTATTTGAATCCAATTTAAAATCCTTGTGGAAGAGATACTGCTTTATACGGGAAAAATTAGTTCTGATGGCGGTGGAATGTCCAACTGTTACATTAGATTGCATAGATGCAGATCGAAACATCCTGTAACGTTTTAAAAGATCCCATCCACCTGTTTCTTCATCTTCTTTTCATTCTAAAAGGTGGTAATACGAGGCTGAGAAACTGCTCAAGATTAGCTCCAAGGATTTAGCAGAATTGTTAATTATGGATTTTTTAAATTCAAGATTGTCAATCCCTAATTACATTCATTCTTAGCATGTTTAGCTTGATATCACTGATTTTCATCACCGCGTAAATTCGTCACCCCGTAGTAATATAGCTTACTACCCCCTTGAAGAGTCTAAAAACTCATTCAATGTATTCTTAATTAAGTGCTTTTGGTAATTATTTTTTAACATATTGCAAGGTGCAAAACCGAACGAAAAACAGGTAACCCTCAAAGTACCACCGATCCTCCTCGTAGCTCAGTTTTTCTATAATCTATCAGTTTCCCGGGAGACCCGTCCACTGGTTACTGGTAGATCAGTTATCCGGAGTTCACTTTACCGGCTTTCACTACGCTCTTGTCTATCGGCGGGCTATGGTGGAATTGCTCAAAATTAAATGCCGACTTGACCTATAACGTGCTGTAGGAAGGCTACGGAATATTTACCCCTGCCGTCCATGTCTAATTTGCATCAATGATCCAGTCTACAATGATTATGTTCAGACAGCAGTCAAATCCTGGAATCATTATACTTTCTCCACTAAAAATCCCTTACAACTCCATGCGCCACGAGTAAATGCGTCAACTCTAAAAGACATAGAGCTATCCACGAATGCAAGCAATATACCGGAAACAAGTTATTAATTTAATGACAGTGAGTGTTTATTGGGCCGAAATAGGAAAGATTGTGAGGATGAGCAGAAGAAGAAGTGTATTGAATTTGCAATGAGAAAGAAAATCGAAGCCGTGCGTTGAATTCCGTTTAGGCGGAGTTGGCAGCGAGCCAGTCACGGAAGTAGGAGACTTCGGTGTAAACACCGGGGTATCCAGGGCGGGCACATCCGATTCCCCAGGAAACAACACCAACTTGAACAGAGTTGCTAGCAAGAACCATGGGGCCACCAGAGTCTCCTTGGCAAGAGTCCTTGCCACCAGCATCCAAACCGGCGCAGATCATCGAGTCAGCAACATCAGCTTGTCCGTAGGCTTGACGGCTAAATTACCAAAAATCAATATATAATTCATTCACCATCTTCTATAATTACTCTTCCCGCAGCAGCGCCATTACAATGTAGCATGTATGGTATACAACTTACCATTCAGCATCGGTGATGATGGGAACGGTGACGGTTCTGAGTGCTTGGGAGATGGCTCCAGATTCAGAGGTGGTTCCCCATCCAGTGATGACGGCATCTCCGTTAGGGTTGGAACCAGCGGCGGCAAGCTCGACGGCGGCAGTGCGAGTGGCATCACCCAAAGTCAAGGGAGTAGACAAGCTCATGACGGCGATATCATTCTGGAGGGTGAAGTCGCTGTATTGGGGATGGACGGTGACGGTGGCAACGTTGACGATTTGAGCTCCAGCTTCTGGGTTGTTCAAAGTGTTCAAACCAGCGGCGATGGAGAAACGGTTAGCAGATCCAGCGACGGCGCAGTGAGCAGCGGTCATGATGGTTCTTTCGTTGAGGATGGATCCTCCGCAAATGTGACTGTCTCCCAATCTCAATGAGATTTGGTAGGGAACCGAGCCGACGGGAGCAACGGTACCTCCAACGATTCTGGTAGGCCACAACTTCAAGGCACGGGGGAATGCTGCAAAATATTAAATCAAATATGAGTAATTTAACGCTTTATCCTTTTATTCTCCAGCAATACTTTCTCCAACAACCCTTTCCCCAACAATCCTCCTCTCTATTTCTCTACCCCAAAAACAAACTCACCCTGAGATTGGGCTACGAGAGCCACGAGGACGACAGCGAGGATAAGCTTGGCCATTTTGTAGTTTTTTACTTGCAAGTGGTAAGACAGCGAGTGAAGACTTCCAAATCCAGAACCTCTTTTATACTACCACAATCATCCTCAATTTCAATCCACAATCACTTATCCGGCTTTTTAATTTCCAATTATCTATCACCCCAAAAATCACTTGAGCAATCCTTCTCAACCTTCGCAATATACAACCAACAGCCAGTCACATTCACACACATATTCATTCCTCCCCCCGCCCCACACCCCTTTATCTACCACTCAAGAGAGCTGGGAAAAGCCCAGAAACCATTTAGCCATCATCGGGTTTACCACCCGATTCAGCTCCTCTCCAGACTTCAAGGATCATCACACCGATTAATTCAACTTTCCGTCCGTCTATGCATGTTTTTACCCATATTTCCTAACAATGGTTCCGTTGTCTTCTTCTAGATTTCCCACCCCATCCACCCCATCCACTCTCAACCCCCTCCCACCTTCAACAAAGCATCACCTCATCCCCAACCCTGAACCCTTGATCGGGAAGCAATCATCTTATCGAATATCAAAAATTCATCCGTCCAAATGATTGATCTTCCCTACATGTCTTCTACTACATCCACCCATAATTATTTCAACCTTGTCCACCAGGATGTTCTAATTATAATTCCATCAGTTTCATAACTCTCACCCAGTGAACATGAGTGAGGGGGCATAGGTGCATGTGTACCGATAGACCTCGCAAACGCGAAACGCATTCGCACCTGTAGACCGCTCTGTATCACAACAAGGGCCTTAAACGTTGTAGATGTACCCACAGCCCTCGCAGATTGTATGTGCGAAAAAGCTCAATTTTCCAGTATATTTCACCTCTGGGGGTCATGTCATGACCGGGTCAGGTGCTCAAAACGTTATAGCTGGTATATGCTAGTTATCAGACTTTGAAATCCCTGTTTTACTTTAATTCCTAAAACGGCCTTCAATCCTTCCCTGCACTGTACACATTCCGCTTTACGT
The DNA here is from genome assembly GCA_906901655.1 of Sminthurides aquaticus. Taxonomy (NCBI): domain Eukaryota; kingdom Metazoa; phylum Arthropoda; class Collembola; order Symphypleona; family Sminthurididae; genus Sminthurides; species Sminthurides aquaticus. Next base: position 1,095,462 of record CAJQTT010000007.1, read on the forward strand.
TAGTCATGTACAGGGCACAGGTCATTCCTTTGATGCTAGTAAACGCCTTTGCCCTATGAAACCGACTTAAGCATCACTTCCATTTTTCATAATAAAATACTTTTCTATTTCTAACCTAAACTTAAAGATACGAGAATAAACTGTAGTCAACATTTTAATATGCGACAATATCGTTTGTAATCTGTAAATCCGTAAATCGTTTCTCATCTTACACAACACAATACTGTCCTTGTAAGCACATTTCCCTAATTTCCTTTTCACCAAATACGACAATTATATATTTCTCTATTAATATTTATATTTTATTATTTTCCCAGGTGCTTTGTGTAAGCTACTTTAGCTATTTTAGTCAAAAAGGAATTTTAATTTTTTCAAAACTAAACTAAATAATTTAACGCAAACCTCGGAAAGTTTAGTTTCACTCCGACCTCAAACATTTTCTCTTATACACTCTTAAAAATGTTCCACGTAGACTAACCCAAGGCAAATGCAAAATTAGCTCAACTCAACCCTCATCCAGAATGCAGACACCCTCAAACGAAATCATGATGAAGAGATATGACGGTATGTTACAACAAACTACAGAACACCAGAATGAGAGAGAGAGACAGATAGAAAGAGCAAAATTTGTTGCGTAATTAGGATAAAGTATTATTTATTTCATTTTCTCAAAAACGTTTTTAAAAACTCATTTTTCATGTTCCAGTCGCAAGGAGTTTACAATTTGCTATCGATCCAGCTTCTGAAGGCTGAGACTTCGGTGTAAACACCGGGGTATCCAGGACGAGCGCATCCGATTCCCCAGGAAACGATACCGACAAGGAATCCGCTTCCACGTTGAACCATGGGGCCACCAGAGTCTCCTTGGCAAGAGTCCTTGCCTCCTTCCTCCAAACCGGCACAGATCATCGAGTCAGCAATGTCAGAAGCACCGTAGGCGGCACGGCTACGTAAAATAAAACCACCACGGTAAGTATATCATCCAAGATTTTATAATTGTCGTATATACAATTTTTCAAAAACCCTTCCTCCTCCTTACCATTCATCATCGGTGATGATGGGAACGGTGACGGTTCTGAGCTGTTGGGAAAGGGATCCAGATTCAGAGGTGGTTCCCCATCCGGTAATGACAGACTCCCCGGTGGCAGCATAACCTTCTTCGGGAAGAGTGATGGCAGCGGTACGGACCTCATCTCCCAAAGTCAAAGCAGTAGCCAACTTCATGATAGCAATGTCGTTGGTGATGGTGAAGTCATCGTAGCTCTCGTGAACAATAACCTCAGAGACTTGAGCCTCTTGGTATCCAGCTTCCGGGTTGTTCAAAGTGTTGACACCAGCACGGATCGTGAAGATAGGAGCGCTTCCAGCGACGGCGCAATGAGCAGCGGTCACAATCGTCGTCGGGTTCAAGATGGAACCTCCGCAAATATGACTTTCCGAACGTCTCAACGAGATTTGGTGAGGAACGGCACCAACGGGAGCCACGGAACCTCCCACAATTCTCGTGGGCCACAATTTCATGGCACGGGGCATGCCTGCAAACACCCAAATAATTATTAATTAAAAATATTATAAAATTAATACATCCGAAATTTATCTTTGAATTAACCCTGAATCCATGCAAAGTACCCCGACTCGCCACAACTTACCTTGAATTTGGGCTACACAAGCCACGAGGACGAGAGCGACGATAAGTTTTGCCATTTTGATTTTTTAATGCACCAACAAAATCAAACTCTACAAATACTTCTGATCCCAAATCCGTACAACTTCCACCTTTTATAGCCCTTCCTTCATCTCATCCAGTCCGAACGATCTGTATTATTATTCAATATCCTTTATCTCCTCTATCACAGTTACGTAGTAGTCGGCTGGACGCATTGTTCTTCTCTCATCCATCCTCCAGAACATTCTTATCGGACCCAACGCGTTTTTGCCCGAGATATCACCGTTGCTCTTGACCGCTTTCCTCTAAACATACCAAGATTACAATCATCATCATTTCATTAAAAATAAATCTGTTTACATTATTCTCACCTTAAACTCTTTGATTGATGGCTCAAATACTCCCGTCTTGTGTCCATAATGTTTCCCATGTGGATTTCCCATTAATATCAATCATTAAATAGATCATGGTTAAACCTCTTCATTTCAGCTCTTGATCCAGAGCTTACTAAATCCACTTGTCCACATCCAAGGATTTCCCAGTTCTTCATCTCCGCAAAATTTCGCAAAAATAACCTGTGGAAAGTCCCATCCTAATCCCTCCCTGCTTCACTCATGGTATTTCCAATCACACAAGATTTCCCCAAAACTTTCCACTTGAAATACTCTGCAACTCGTTCCATCCCAAATCCAACTTAATCCATCCCCGCTTAACTCGTTGTAGCAGTTGACCTGCGAAACTGCCAAAAACAAAACCGGCATGTAAGCCTTTAAGCTTGAGTTGCCTCGGAGATGCAGGAATCTGTCGGCGGATCATCCAAAAACTGACTCTTGTGGTAACATTTAAATTGAGACCAACAAGAATAACAAAACATTGCAAAATGATCTTCATGTTAAAGCTCCGCGATATTCACCAATAAATATCCCAATAACCCATCCATCATCGATAATTAATTAAAGGTGCAATGTTAGGGTGGGGAAATAATAAAAAGGGGGGAGCCGAACCTTCTAAACCCTCCGGTGACCAAAATCCAACTCCATCTGTCGCTCCGACTGAAACGGCATCACCAAACCCAACGACAGCTTCAAATCCAAAGGCATCTACAAATCCAAAGACACTTGCAACTCCAGCGGCATCTACAAATCCAAAGACACATGCAACTCCAGCGGCATCTACAAACTCAAAGCCAACTGCAACTCCAACGGCATCTACAAATCCAACGACACCTGCAACTCCAGCGGCATCTACAAACTCAAAGCCAACTGCAACTCCAACGGCATCTACAAATCCAAAGACACCTGAAACTCCAAAGGCACCTGCGACTCCAACGACATCTACAAACCCAAACCCAACTCCAACGACATCTACAAATCCAAAACCTCCAAATCCAAAGGAACGTCCAGCTCCAACCGAAAATGATTCAACGACGCAGTCTACAAATAGTAAATTCCCACTTTAAATTTATCCAGCACATCTTACATTCATTTACCTAAGAAAAACAACATGATCAACATTTATAAAAACATCAACTTGCCGATTTTATCTCGTTTTCCAATTAAATCTAGCTAAGGATATAAAACTTCAAATCACTCCAAGCTTGGTTGAAAAAGGGATAGTTGCCAAGAAAGAAAATAAGGCTACCAAAGAAGCTATAGATGCTATGTTGAACGCCAAAACCCCTGCCGCAACCGTACCATGTATGTAAGTCCATCTTTTAGTTTCTTCTTCCCCTTTGACCCAAAGCCTTCCATCACTGTTTCGAAGCATGCTATTACGACACGTAACTCTATTTTCTTCTCACAATGGCCACTTGACGCTATCTCCATCTATTCTCAATCTGTACTGGAATAGTGAAGGAAAAAATTAAACCACTCCGTGCATTAAAATATAGCGACAGCGTCAAGGTCAAGCACTTCTACGACGAGATCGAAGGTAAACATTGATATTCCAAACAAACTATTCCGTTCTGCAATCAATGTCTCATTAAATTCACGTGGGTCCAATCCGTTCCTGATTCACGCTCCCACGGCATGCTACAACTTACACGATCATCATCCAATTTAGAATTCAATTCCCATTATCCCATCCTGAGATCAGTCCTCTTCTTTTCAGATGTCACTGGATATCGGATGTCCAATGTTTACATTGTCACAGTTCCGAATCGCTTCAGCTTTGATCCAAACGATGAGAGTACCGCATTTTACTTTGGCGAGCGGATTACTTGCGAAAAGCTATGGCTTTATACGAGTGGCCGGCGGATGGACATTCAGATCCTGTCAGCAGAGGGCGACATGATTGGCTACCTTAAAAAAACATGTACTCCATCACTCCCTTTTCTCAATCTCTGCCCATGTGCAATGCACCTGGTATGAATGTTATAAAAGTAGAAATTAAATTAATATTACCTTTTTTGCAAAATCCCTTTGCGTGAGCTATTGTAATCACTAAACAATTGTAATCTAACTTATTAATTCAACAATCAACAACCGATTTACTTCCTCCAGGACTTCAATCTCACATTATCGGATGGACGAATATTTGGAAAGATTTCCAGGAATTTGAACGTTTTCTCCCCAAACTACTCCGTGTATGATTCAGAGGGAACCAAGCTTTACTTGATAGGATCAGGGAGTAACTGCGGAAATTTTTGTCCTTTCTGGCTCCTCACGAAAAACTTTTGGAATGTCCGTGCCTGCAAAGATGGAAAAGTAGAAAAATCACTTCCTGAAGATACTCCTCCGGCTCTTATTGAAAAACAATGCACTGCTATTTGTGAAGAAAATATTTACGTTCTCACCTTTATCGCTGATGGATCAAAAGATGTCAAGCACAAAATGCTTCTCACTTCAGTCCTCTATGTAATTGTAAGCATAATCCGAACTGCAGTTAATATAATTATCATCATCAGCTGGCATCACCTTTTCAAATTTCAAAATTTTCAGGATATACTCCACTACCGCCGCTGTAGCACTACCTGTCATCTCTTTACTTGGTTAGTCTGGACTGTATTTATCTTTTCAATATTTATAACGTTATTCTACTGCTTTATAATTTCTGATAATTGCCTAGCCTGGCTTGGAGCCTAACAAATTTACATTTTATTCAAGTGTTTAGTGTGTATATCTTATACAACGTATTTAGTTTTTGCGAATTAGACATCTACTTATTTACAATCATGCAATAGCATATATATATACTAACCCTATGTTTACCGTTGCTAGAACTTGACCTACTTCATTACTAAATCTGGTTTTACCAATTCTACATTGGGCTTGTGCCGGAAAGAGATGCTGTGCAGACAGCAACTCCTGCATTCATCTCAATTAAAAATTTTCATTCCCGACTCCCTTTTCGAACCTAGAACACTACTTTAAAGTTTTCAGTCGACACGATTTAACAATTCCAAACTAACTAACATTTCTTAACTTAATTGATATTCACGTGCTTTAGTATAAGTGTGTAGACGCATATTCGGGCTACAGTGCAGGTATACGAAAAAATATTCAAAAAACGCTTCTACCACGTAGTATACAACAGTTGCAATGCGGTTTTACATCTCGTAATTCTACGAGTAGTCCACGGCGTCGACGAAAACAATTCTAAAACTTTTTCCTAACTTATATATGCGGCTAAAGCATAATTAAGTCATAAAACATGCAATTCCTATGACGCAATGTTAAAAACTTTCTATGGCCCCCTATCTCATTTTACACAGTTTTGTAGTTCACGATTTTTTCCCCTTAAAGTATCAAATTAAAACTAGCAGTTTAAAGTGCACATTTACCATCACTTTTCTAAACTTCAACCATCTATGTAATCTAACATACATAATCTAACATACATAACAATTTAGAGGAGTAACATTACGGCAACATATACGAATAGTCAGTCTCCAAGCAAAAAGGATCCTCGGCCACTCTCGACGGGGATTCAGATTCACTGCTTGAGTGTGCAGGTGAATGTTCCCTGATTCTTCGAACTGGAGAGCCTGCGTCTTGTAGTATAGGAGCACAATGTTCGTGCTCTCGGCACATAATATTTTTTTTCTGATGTTCTAGACATATATATCTTTTACAGTTTTGACACTTTGTCCGTGCCGTCCTCCGAGAGTTTGTTGGACAGACTCCACAACGTCCAATCGGTTTCGTACTGATATTATCCTTTGAAACTGAAATACAAAATCATACATTATTCTCCCTGTACAGAGGAAATTGGCATTATCACTCAAATTTCAAAAATGACTCTCATACCATGTGTCCCATCTTTAGAGTGGAAGCAATCATCAACAAATGGATCATAGTCAGGACACCTAATTAGTTTCACGCAGTGGTCCAAACACACTGGTTTTCTGCACTTTTCACAGTACTTCCGAGTATTCTTCCGACATTCCTTACATCTCGTTTGCGGCTCCTCCATTTCTGCAAACCACACACAAATATAAACAAACATATACAACCATTCCCCAACCTTTCATAGCTTTAAAGCTCTGTTTAACATACCTTTTTGACGTGGTTTGCTAGAGGATTTCTTCTCGGTTGCTTTTTTCTCTTTCCGACTCCTGTACACGCATTGAAAAAAACCTTTAAGTTGCTGTAACATGATTACTGAATTCCATTTCCTTCAAAACTTCTTTGCAGTCAAGTAACACTAACCGAGACCGATCCTTGGTCGACACCACTTCATCCGCAAGACTCACGTCCATACTGTTATCATCATGCGTAACTCCAGGAATCGCCTCTTTGACCCAATCATGTGTTCTTCTATATTTCACATGCTCCACACTGTCATGTTCTGCAGATGCAATCACAACGGTTAATTCATTCCTCCAACTCAATCATGGCAAACCTTAACTAGCAACCACATCTCACCATTGATTTCCGGAGTTTCGCTTTCTTCAGAATCTTCTTCTTCCTCACTCATTTCCAAACCTGTTTTCCCATTCCTCCCAACTTCAAATTCTCTTTCAGGGCCCGCTCCATTTTCCGTATGAATTTCAACCACCATCGTCGGTGGATCCGTTCTTTCATCACAAACATAAGCGGTGGCGTAAGTAGTTTCTTGCTTTTTACGACTCTTATTCCCACCCAAAGTATCCTTCTCTGCAATAGCTTTGTCCGATGCTGAAACTATGAAAACATTGATTAACTTTAACCTTTCTAATCTTAGCCCACTCTTAACCCATGACCCGCACTACAACCCAACAACGCATCAAGTCCCAACTCAACATTTCAATCCATTCACAATCGCCTCCTTCGATAACTCTCGATGTGCTTTCAATCAATATCAACTCACCAGTACTGTCCAAGTGTGAATCTCTCCAAGCTTCCAATGACCGAAACCTGCTTTCCCAAGCCTCCAGCCTAGCAAGACGACGTTCAGCAAGGCCCTTCCAATACTCAACATCATCAACCTTCTTTTCCAGCTTCTTCGAAGTGTCCAACAGGGTTTTTTCAGCGTCTTCCAACCTTTTCCCCGAAATCTCCAACTGTTTTCCAGCGAGCTCTACCCTCTTTTGCGCTTCTGCCATCGTATCTTCAATCTCCAATAACCAGTTTCCTTTCTCCTGTAAATCTCTTCTTGTCACCTTGTTATCTTCCATTACCGAGTCCACATTTTTCTTTAACTTCTCATATGCAGACTTTAGCCCTTGAATATCCGATGAAACCGTGGATTTGCTCATTCTGGCAGATTTTCAAACATCAAACTTCAGAATCCTTTCCCACTCTTCACCTTCACAGTCCCTGCAAATCAAACCAAAGCACTCATTGTAATACCTTAAACATGTTAGTTAAATATGCCTGAAAACCACGATTAGCATCAATACACCTCCACTTCAAAGATTTCTTCAAACCCTCAAAAACACCGTTGATGCTATCTTCACAACATCGCTTTCCAAAGCAACGCATCACCATTAGTTCAGGAACACTAAACAACTTTTACACCAAATTACCAATGAAACGAACCTCCAGTTATCAACACAGTTAAAATTTCAACAAACCCAAGCAATCTGGATCTTGAATACCCTCAAACCTGAATCACGCCACACTTCACAATTCTTTCAATACCTCAATCAAATCAAACCAAATTCTTGCAATGCCCCATACACTTGACCCCATTTTGACCTTAACTAATTTAAAATGACTTTACCTTTTCCACTTGCACCTTGAATTTCCTTAAAGGCGAAACAGAATAAAACGATATGCCCATTAAAAGACTTGAAAAGTTTTAGGACAAGGGTTTATCGTAATCACATAATAAAAGCCTATAGCAATACGAACTATGGAGCCGCCCTAAGCATCTGCGCCTTAGCCGCTATCCCCACTTCCTCTCCTCATCCTTCAGCCTTGGTTAATAGCAGCGAGAAAGTTGTGCGCCTGTGCGGGGACGCCTGTGTGCCAGATTGGCCACATTTTCAAAACAACCGCCTCACATCCTTGGTCCCAGACAGGTTTTTAGCATCTAGACCTTCTTGCTCCACAATCACAGTGTGACGTGTGTGGAGCAAAAGAGTTCTCTCAAAGAGAATAAATTCCTTGAGTGCAAATCCCCGTAACAAAACCAGGGAATACATACAGAGAGGATGGAGCAAAACATATTTTTCCTGAACTTGATCAACCAAAGTAGTCGCTCCCAGCCGTGCCTGATCCAAACACCTGATCCCCCGTCAGTGTATAATTTAAGTTAACATAATTACATACCTATAGGCTACTAGCATGTCCTAGGATTAGTTCAAAATTAAGTTAATCCCAATTAAATTCTCCGACGGAAGATTATTATATACCCTTGAAATTCACATGTTTGTTTTATCAAAAACCACAAAATCGATTTATAGATTTCAATTTATATTGCGGTCGCCTTTGCCTTAACCACGATTAGCCTGCATGTGGCTGCAGCATAGGTGGGTCAATCTAGTTTGTGACCTCAAGACAATTGTGTCGTTGCTTGATTTCCCTACGATACTTTTACTTTGGGTCACTTCCCTCGTGTATACGGACAGTAAGTTGAACGAAGTTTCACTTAACATATTATACCTATTCTTGAATTTAATTATTAATATTTACAAATTTCGTTTCATAGATCCCACAGCAATAAATCAAGTGTACGAAATTCTTTTAACTAATCAACACAGGAGCAAAGACTGCTGAGCAGCTTGCTGACAAATATTTTAATATGGATTCAGCAACATATGAAAATCTCCGAAATTTGACGCTCCTATTCTTCATCGAAAAGTTAATCGAGAAGCCCACAAGATCCCTTCACGATTTAAGTTGTCAATTTGGATCCAAAGGATTTTCCAAGGAGATGAGACAGATTGCCGGTGGAAGTCAGTCAGGCTTGAAAAAGTTCCTCGCATCCTATCCGTCCATATTTACAGTTGAGAGTGACAATGTCAGCTACACTTGCACTTCCGTCGTCAAGGAGAAACCTAACATGGATTATAATAGTCAGGCCGTAGAGTATTTCCGCTCAAGATTGATTCAATACGGTATCGGAGTTCAAGTTCCTATTAAATCCCTTTTGGGACATCGATCCCAAGCAAGCCCTGAAGTACGACACATTTCCGGTCATCATATTAAGGAGTTTACCAATTTCCTCAAATCGAATCCAGTCGTCTTTCGCATCATCGAAGATGAAACTGTCATGTTGGCCGAATTTGATCAAGACCTACCTACTCGGGAATTTAAAGAGATTGACATACGGGTGGACAAGAGGACCATTTGCAAGTACATACAGTTTTTTGGTGACATTCTTGAAAAGCATGGACCCCTCTTGGTTGATCAGCTATTAGTCGGGATTGGCAATACTTTTCCGGAATGTAGTGAATTGTTTAAATCCGTCCAGGATCTGACAGTGTTCTTGAAATTCCATCCTCAGTGTTTTCAGGTGAGTTTTTATGGTGATTCCTCCGTTTGGCTTATATTTTTGTATTGTTTATTTGAGCGCAGAAACTGTTTTTATACCGATTTTATTTTAGGTCCACTCCAATTTGGTCACTTTGACGGATAGCTACAAAATAGCTGTAGAACATTTGCAACGACAGTCAGTGGAAACTTGTGATTCCAACGAGAACATCATCAAGATTTTTGAGGCTCCTCCCCAACAAGTGCCTGAAATTATTACTCCAAACTTTAGAATTGCTGAAAATAATAAAATATTGGCTGCTCATAAGGCTGAAAAAGAAATTAGGCTAGACAATGGCAGTAGTGAGACAAGAATCGGAGTGGCATCTACACAGAGCGTTTCACAGGAAGTCATCAAGGTAAACAGGGCAGCTAGCGATAATACTGAAACTCCAGTTAGCAATAAAGTTACAGAAAAGGATAATAATACTGCTCCGAGACCAGTTTTGAAACGTGAATCTTCGCTAAGCCAGAGATTAAACTCAATTGTTATGAAAACTTTGACAGATAATATATCCAGGGATTATGGGACTAAGACTAAAGAAATTGTTAACACGGAAAACGTATTAGATCACATGAATGTCTGTAATTCCCAGCCAACGGAGCAGAATTTGGAAGCTTTAAAAAATTATATCATTAACAAAACTTCTATCGTAGCTAATATTAGGAAAAGTAGGGTTATTATTGACGAAATGATCAGTCTAGGACAGCCGGTTAGTTTCGACTGTGAAGGCGTTAATCTCGGTCAGAACGGTACCATCACCCTGGTTCAGTTGTGCAATACTCGAGGCAGTGTATTCATCTTCGATGTCATGAGTGAACCCAAGATGGCAGCTGTCATCCAAGACTTACTCACCTCACCTGCTGTTGTTAAGGTAATAGTCCTGGGATTCACTTCATTAACTTTTCAACACAGTTTTCAACTAATCCAGTTTCAAATTTATTAAAATCTCAATGCTCTTTACAGGTCATGCATGATTGCCGGAATGACAGCGTAAATCTCCATAGTCAGTTTGGTATAGAATTGTGCAACGTCTTTGACACACAGGTAAATTTCATCATCCACCAAATCTTGTATTGTTGCTTGAATATTCCTTACAAAAGTTGTTAACACGATTATTAATGCTATATATTACAGGCTGCCCATATCGTCGCAGAAATGAACGACGGTAAAGGTAAGACTGAATCCAAAGTCAAAAACAGTAGTCTTAATGGCCTCTGCCAAGTGTACCAACTCCCACAAAACCCTTTTAAGGATAAAGTCAAGGCAAGTCGTTTACATGTTTCTAGAATCCTGTAAATGTTATCACCATGGTGATTGTCAGGTTGTGCTCATTTGTTTGTGTCCTGTACCTCAGAGTGTATACCGACATGACCAAAAGTATTGGTCTCGACGTCCATTGACGAAGCAGATGATTGCCTATGCAGCCTGTGACGTTCTTTTACTTCCCGAAATGTTTTCCAAACTCAAGGAGAGAGTTGCATTTAACGTCCAACTTTTTAACGATTTGTGCAATGAAAACATAATGTGTTACATTAACGCTGAAGAGATCAAATCAAGACGGAGAATGCGAAAAAACAATGCTGATCTTCTAGAATTGCGGGCGAAACTAGATACGGCATCCTCCTCATCCCTTGTCCTGTCAAATCGGGAAATGAGATTACTCAAGTATGTTCTAACAGCTTCATCCCAACAATCTCATGTTTACTGAAGGTAAAGCTTCGGTAATTCTTATATTTTGATTTATTTTTCACAGGCACTTGGAACTATCCCCAGCCGACAAGGAGAAACTATCAACTTCCATAAAAGTGGCTAGAAAACTGGAGAAGCTATCTTCAAAATTCGAGTCATCCTCTGAATCAAATGAATCAAATCCTCCCAGTTTGAACCTATTAAACAATCCGCCCGATTGTATCGAAGATATTAGTAAGATGAATTTAGATTCCTTGGATGCAATGGTATCGTATTTGTTTAGCTCTGAAGCCTCCACTCAGACAGTCATAACTATGGAATTACTCGATAAACTACAATTACCCGAAGTGGAGTAGGGCAACGACAAGAATTCGCAATCTTCGTTTTCCACTACTTGAAAAATTCAATAATAGCATAGAATATAGTCCGACGTGCTTGTGATTTTCGCTAGTAATGCTAAACATAATGTGTATACAGCTAATCAAGTCTCTTTGAGTTAAAAAGTCCGCTTATCCCAGTTATGTAGTAGTTGTTTGCCAACGAGCTATACATATAGCTTTCTCTTACAATTGGTCGAGGGTATCACCTTCGGATGTGAAATATGAACACGCTGGTTAATAATGCTTACATTTGGTTTTTCTTGTTCTAATGATAAATATTTTGCTGAAACTGTTGTCAAGTATAAAATGTTGCTCTAAATCTATTCCTCTTTTAGTGTTACAATAGGGCATCGCAAAGTTGCTAATCGATTTGAATCACATGGTTATCTTCGAACCTTAAATTAGATGAGTCAATTCAGTATTTGAAACATGTTTTGCTAGTGTCGTTGAGGTTTAAGTTATTTGATGCGTTAAGAAATAGGATGCGATTGTAAAATGGATACAATAATACGTAATATCAAGATACAGAATTTCGCCGTAGAGGACCCAGTTCCTTTAAGTAACGAATTTTACTTGTTAGATTAGGTAGCCTTGCATTAAATTATAGCCTCACGTGATTAATGAGATCCGTCCTATTCAAGTTTCATGTGCTGAAAATATAACAATCTGAGAATTTAGCACTTTAGTGTCTTGTGGTAGCCATTTAGCCTTAATAGTTAAATCTGAAATATGTCTAACTCTATAACGAAAATTTAAGTTAGTACTACCTAACGCTATCCATCACTAATATACTGCAAGACTAAAAGTGCCATTACTAATAAACGATCGTAAAAAAAATTATCAGTTGTCATGAATGAGTTGAATGAATGAAGCACATGATTGCACACATACATAGCTGACGTCATGGGTTGAATCCAACCCTAAAGTAATAGCATGGGAATTTGCTTAGTAACATAAGGCATCAACAATTATGATTCACAAATAAAAACTTTAACAGTCTTTGTTTATTCAATTACGAAAAGATTATCATACTCTCCACAATGTTTCAGAAAACTGCCAAAGTCAATAAAGAAAATGCCGTAAATACAGCTATAACAAGGAATAAGAATATATACTTGAAAAATATTGAAAACATAATGGCAACTAGTCAAACTGAGGCTGCCTCAGAAGTTTCCATGTTCACTGGAATGGTAACTATGAGATCAGCAACTGCTAAGTGTATCATTTACATGCGTGGAACTCGATTGTTAACAGTAACAACAACGAGATTATCTCTCATAAATCTATCGTAACCTATTTTACAAAATCTATAGAATGTATAAGAGTTGTAGTAATTGTACAAAATTCAAACACTACAGCATATTTATGCCTCCAATAATTACGGCGCTACATTCATGCTTGTAACGCAGAAGGCGAACCCGCACTGATGTGCACGCAATTAGCTAACTTTAACCCTCGCAATAAAAAACTTTCTACGATCCCTATTTTAGCACTTGGACAAAGAAGCACTCAATATTCTACAACACCATATTTGTAGCGTTGTAATAGTCATAGTTTAGTCCTCTTTCAACTTGTCCATTACAAATTTAATTTTATCACTCAATTTTAACTACTTGGCTTCGGCCAGTTGAACTTTACAGCAGCTTTAGGTTTCTTGCGTTTCCTGCGAGATTTCGCAGGCCTCTTGGTCGATGAACTTGCGTTTGACTTTACATCTGAGGTATTCTCAGTGTCTGAAGACTTCCTTGCTGCGTCGTTCGAGGAATCTTTTGACACTCTTACTAACTTGTCCCCCGCTTGGTCCTCCTCTTCAATCGTCTGACCAGTAATTGTATTTGTAGACCCTTCAGTTGCAATGTTATCCACGTCTGAGCTTTCCATGGAGGTGGATGTCGCCGAGTTTCGCTTCACACAAGATCTTTCATGTTCTTTGATTTTTTCTGTGATGGCTCGCTTGCAATACTGACAACGGCCACGGTATTCTCCAAAATGTAAAATTTTCACATGTCGAAAGCATCCGGAATATGTTTGACACTCCTTTTGACATACACGACATATGATCAAATGTGGTGAAACTCGATCTGAAACGAAAGAATAGTTTACATGTTAGTGCTTATACTGCGTAAGTCATTCAAGTCTGGTAGATTTGAAATCATATTTATTGCTGATTCGCATTAGAAGCAGTTTGATTAAACTTACCGCATATTCTGTGTGCTGCCTTTAACAGAGATTCCGAGAGCGGGAACGGAAATTTCAAAGGTTCAAGTCGAACGGTACACCTTTTCGTCATTGATCTAATGATATCCTTCTTAGGTGACTTCGAAATTCGCGAAGAGATAAGCTTGAGCAATGCCTTTTCACACCCATGAACTTTGATGGGCTTGCCATCTTTCTTAGCGGCAATAACAGGCGGAGTCTGCACGACTCGTTTTGCTTTGTTCGTAGATTGCTTCGATGAAATCCCTGGGGAAGTAGCCAAGAGGTCACTCAGTGTCAAAGAAATTTCTGTAATCCAATAATTGTACTTCAAAATTTAACCGTGTCATTCCTGATAATCAACAAAACCTTGAATTATGCAATACATTACCTTTATCTGAGCTCTGCTTTGTTTTCTGATCATCATAGGCTTTGCCACGGTGCTGATGGTCAGTTTCCAGCACTTCTTGTTTCACATACACGCTAAGGTCTTCAGCAATTTTTTCCTTCTCGTCAAATAGTTTCTCTGCTTTTCCCATTGCTTGTAGTTCAGAGTCTATAACAAGCATTAGATAAATTATATTTTTAAACTGAATTACTTAATGTAATACGAGAAGCAGATTCAACATATAAGATTGTCACGTACAATGTACACTAACTAAATGATAGCGCATCATCGGGATATCGTTCAGTAACTCCTTGCATAGTTTGCACTGCATTTTTTCAACTGTTTTCGTACTCTGCTCAACCTTTTCTTCCATTTTTCGAAGGTTGGCGACGGCAACAACTGCGTTGATTCTACTTGATGCCTTTTCTTGGTTTTTAGCCTGGCCAGGAGGTGGAACGCAATCTGCGTAATGTTTCTTAACTAGTCTTGACGCAGTGAATCTAGCATCACATTTACAACACTGATATGGTTTTTCTTCCAGGTGTTCCACACGTACGTGCAAGAGACTTCGGAATGGTTTTCGGTGTTGCAGTCCGCATTTCTTGCATTCGTATCGCAAAGGTTTCGTTTTCAGTTTTTCTAAAATAATTAATTCACAATTAAGCCAAACCTAGGTTCCGAATTTGCAGAGGCACTAACTCTGTACTGTGGATGTTGTATCATCAAAGTTTAAGAGAATATGACTTACTTATCATTTTCATAACTGTGTTTTGATTGCTCTCATAATTGAGTCTATATTCTGCATCACTATTATTGCTTCTTGCTCCATCCTTAGGTGACTCTGGGTTGGCAACTTGACTATTTAATACTGTGCGCAGTGTCCCTTCAAAAAAAGCAAACAAAACCACGTTAAGGCTATACCGTAATACTTTTATCACAGCAGCATTTTACCAGCACATAGAGAGGAAGTCAAAATCTCGAAAAAAACCTCGCGCCATTTGCCTCAATCATTTTCAACTTTGATGGTTACTTTTAAGTACTTACCAGTTAATGGATTCTCGTTGGATTTCGTTCCAGCAGTATGGGTCTTTTTAGGCGTGGTGTATTTCTTTACTATATTACGAGCCTTGTTAACAGCTCCCTTATCCTTCAGCTGTCGTGAATGGGAATGTTCAGACTTATTGGGACTGGATGGGGTCGCATGCTCGAGAGCTGCTGCAGAAGCGCTGATTGTAGGAAAATCAGCGGTTTCAACTCCAGATTCAAAATCTTCGCCAGAACATACGTCAGGAGACATGGGGTTGGAATCTATAAATCCTGGACAGTCACGTCAAGTTAAATCTCAGTAACTTATTGCTTCAACAGTCACACTACATATCTCATTTTGCCATACCTCCAGTATCGTTACTATCCGGATGAGCATGTTCTTGATGCTCATCTCGTGCAGTTCCATCCAAGAAAGCCGCTTCACATTTGGTGCAGCTGAAAAGCGTTTCCCCACCATGAAATTTCTTCAAATGATCTTGAGCGTTCTGAATGCCGGTTATGAGGACATCGCATATTGAACATTTAAGAAATGAATACTTCTCGCCAACCTTATATGGCACTGACAAACACGAAAAAAATCCAAGAATTAAAATTACGCTTCTCAAACATGTGGGACATACACAGCACTCGAAACGGTGATACAAGAAAAAACTCACCAACACCAGCTTTACGTTTCTCCTCAGGGTCCCATTTAGGACCCGACACATCTGGTTTTTCAGCAGAAGCAGTGTCTTGAAGTTCATTACTTTCTGTAAGATCGGATGTAGTTGAATCTAAATATTTTAATAACCAATTGCTGAATTTGATTTTGGTTGAATCATAGTTTTATGGGATTTAATGTTAATCTTTACCTTTGGAACTTGTATCACTCTTTTTCTCATAGGTTTTTCCAAATTTGGCACGAAGTGCTTCAAGGGCAGTTGTGTGTTGATTGAGAGAGCGTTTCTCAGCAGGCTGATCTACATCTGGGTTGGCAAATGGTCTTCCACGCTTCTTTGTCGGTAGTCCATTAGGCCCGATGACAAAATTTGAGCGTCCCTTGCTTTCGCTTGCTCCAGATACGTTTCTTGCTTCAGGAAGTAGCTTACTTCCAGCACTTCCACCACTCACGGTCGTCTTTTGCATCATTCGCAAAGATTTTCCAAAGCTTTTCAGTTTAGCAATTTTGCACTGAGAAGCATGCCGATTCTTCGTACTTGCTTTTTCAAATACTTTCCCACAAGCTCCACACCTGTGAACGTCCTTTACCTTCATCGCAGGATTATCATCACCAAAATGAACGACGATGATATGCCGCAAGAGCCTGTTTAGCATTGTGGCGCGAATACCACAAACAGTACAGCAAAATTCTCTTCCATCCGGTTGCGTATACTTCATAGCTCTTTCAGTAGCGGATGTTTTACTAACTGGCTGCATGCTACGTCCAAGTGATCCGACACAATCAGTGTAAGCCGGTGACGTCCGAACACAAAAGTTTTCATGGCTTTCTCGAGTAATAACAGAATTAAACTCTTCATCACAGAAACTACAGCTCAGTCTTGCATCTGGATCTGCTGCTCGTCGTAGTTCAGATGTAGGCGGTCGTCGAGAAGCTGAAAAATGTTCAAGTATTTAATGGTAGCAACATTATCTGGGTTGATAATAGATAGTAACGACAACCAAATAAATCTAACTTACCATCAGGATTGGAAATAAGATGGACATCGCGTACATGATCAACTAGTAAGGTACGCAACTTCGAAACCTCTTGGCAGACGATACAATAGAATTTCCCGGATTTTTCCTCTGTAAATCAGTTAGAGTTACATTGCAAGTTCTCATTTCAATACATTATAAGTCTAAATGCTTTTTATAGCTACTGAAACTCACTGATAAAGCGAAGGGCCTTTTTATTCAACTCCATGATGTCAACCTCCTTTACATTTTGCCCCGGCACTGGAAACGATGACTGTTTTTGCATTTCAGCAGACTTAGATAAATCTTGGCGATATGATTCAACTGCCACTTCGGATTGCTCGGTAGGATAGTGTGAATTCGATGTAACTTCGTTGAGATTATCACCATCTTCGACGCTCTCGTCATAGTAGGCATCAGCTGCTTCGCTGAACTCGACCTTGCATTGCTGGCTCGCATCGAAGGATGCAAATTGGTCTTCCGAGGATATCGACGAATTTCTCATTGAAATCGGATTTCCTACAATTATGGGCCCTGAAAAAGCACTGTCTTCTTCCATACTGCTGTTATCCATACCAGATTGCTGTTGTTGAGAGTCGAGACCCGTACTCGGGAAACCACTGGAATCATTGTTGTCGCTATTAATACGTATACGCATATTATCAATGGACCCTGCGTAAACATATCCATCAGAAGAAGCATCGCCAGAACTTGAATCCTGACATGTTCTGGAAGTATCACTGTTGACTTCAATATGCGCTTTCAGATACTCCATGTATACAGCATCAGCCTTATTTTGGCCACACTCTTGAACCCATACACTTCTGAAGTGATCAATCCAAAGATGAGACTCTGCCAGGAACTTTGTACCATAATGTTTAGCACATAAACGACATCGATATGCACCAATGCCAACCTTCGTCGAATTAGGTACGTACGATACGTAATCTTGCATTACTCTAGCAAGTCGCTCGACAGTTGCAATGGGTTCCATCTGAGGTTGACTGGTTCCCTCTGCACTGGACGGAGCTATATATAGGATACCATTATTACTATCAGCTCTAAAATTCAAAATCGAGTTCTAAAACATAATAGTAACCACAACTAACCTGCGGGTGTGTTGAGCGATGTTTTATTCATAGAAGAGCAAGTAAGCCTGTGTGAACGAACATCTTCGAAAAAGTAACCGCAAGAATTGCATTGGTGAGACTTGCTGTAATGCGACTGTCGACAATGACTGATGCAATGAGCTTGAGCTTTGAAAACTTTCCTGCATCGTTTGCACTCCCACTGCCCGGGATGCTTTGCTGAAGGAGCTGCAAATACGGTAAAATGAATGATATAGGCGAATGTATAACGTATTCCTGCACAAATCTTTCAAACTGAAGTACTGACCGATATTTGCAACAATATGAGCTGAGACATCGTTTGGATGGATACCATTTTCAGGCGCTGTTGCAGGAGTTTGTGATGTACTTTTTGAAGGCGCGGCCGCTTGGTTGACATATATTTTGGAGCTTATAATAGTGACAGACTGTTGAGGCGGCAATTTTTGATGTGCAGCTGCCTGATGCTTTGCTCGATTTGTTTTTGAATGGAATAGTTTACCACATACACAACATTTGAACTTTTCCAACAGATGAATGTGTCGAATATGATTTCGTGCGTGAAATATACTGGATAAAGTCTTCCGACATATACGGCATACTGCGTACGTCACACCTGCGTCAGTGCCGGTTTCTGAAAACAAAACAAACAGATGTCAGCAAAACTGGCATACATTTCACCGGTTCTATCAATTAGTTCAAGTCAATAGTCGTACCGATCATTTCGTTTGCAAACTTAATTTGCGATTCAGTAAGTCTTCCATCTTTAGATACATGCTTCAAATATTCACTAGGATATACTTCATCTCCCCGATTATCAAGCTCTTCTGGAACTGAATCAACGCTTGGTGCATTAGCAAGATGTTCCTCGTTTGATCTCTCCTCAATGACAATCGGTTCATCGCCATTACCACTGTCATCATCTAAAATTTCTATCACTTCAGGCGACTTGGGCGTGGATGGTAAAATGCTATCGGGTTCATCTGTATTCGGAAAAATGTCATTGTTTTACGTGGTATTATAATGCTAAACAACCCAGATATAATTCCTGAAACAGTTGATGTCCAAGGACCATACCTTCCGTCTCAGCTACACTAGCAGCGTTCCCCAGAGCGCTGATACGTTTTTTATTATGAACACATTCCATGTGAGCCGTTAACAAATCCAAGTCCAAAAAGTGTTCACCGCATACCGAGCACGCATGCTCCGTAAAATGAGTTAAGGCAATATGAGTTTCAATCAGCTCCAGAGTTGTAAATGAACGCCAGCAAACCTTGCAGACAAATCCCCTTCCCACCGCAGCTAAATTGCAAATATTACAAAATTAACCTCACCCTCGCAGTACCTTCCACATTTGCATGACCTAAAAACATTGACAATAGATTAAGGATACATTAATAATAGACAAACGTCCTTACAAGGGCTAATAAATTCAGAAGCTCGGTTTTTATCAGTCTGGTCCCCTCCGTACAGAGCAGATCCGGTGAATGTAGTAGAAGTTGTAATTTGACAAACTTCAAGAGTTGGATTCTTTGTCGAATTAAAACCATGTGGAGCAGGAACTGACGATGATAACGTCGACATCCGTTTGCTAGCCGCTTGAGTAGAAGTTCCCGATGAACCAGTATATGCTGAAAACACAAATTACAGGATTGAGTAATTCAATACTATCATACATGTATAGCAGAGACTCCTGCCCTAAATAAAATTATGCATAATCCAATCCCTTACTTTTCAACACATGAGCTTTATCCACATTATGGTAGGACTCCATGTGATGTATCAGCAAAGACTTGTTTAAAAACACCTGACCACATAACTGACAGCGCTGAATATTAATTTCCGAAGATGGTTTCGGTGCAATCGAGCGTTGAGAGTTAAGTGATTGATTCGGATTGCTTCGAACAACAACTCTCACCATTCTCTTCGCAATCAACTCCCGCATTTGGTCCCCTATATTACAATAAAATTGCATAATCAAGAATCGCCGTCTTCATTTATTAAATCCTTTCTCTCTTCGTTTTTCCACTCTTCAACTTACCACTTATTAGCCTCGGTGTTGACGAATTTAGATTCACTACCTTTGATGCCAACGATGTCCTCGTTTCCGCCATTTCATGACTGCTCTCAAAGTCCCCAGTAATACATTCCACCTCGTCATCGTCATCGTTGATAATGTCACCAGTCAAAACTTCCTCCGACATGATGTTCCTTCTAAATCTCCTCCTGCTTCATTCCTGCAAAAATTTCAATAAATAAAACAAATTACTAGGCTGATGCAATACTACGTAAACCAAGTCCACAATCTTCGATATTCCATCCGAATTTTTATCCTTTTGTTGTAACCGAATATACATAATCTTCTCCCTGTCCTTCAAACCCATACCGCAGTCTTCTAGTACACATTAATTAAGTAATATTATGGGGACTTACAATATTAGACTTCTCCAAAGGACGCACTAACAGGCTTTAAGCATGGTCCTTCGCATTTCTCTCATACTTGAAGTACCCTCCATCGTCGGTGATCACTGATATCAGCAGAGTAAATCTTACACAAACAACTAAAAACCGCGAGTAGAAATTTACTCCACATTTAATACTGATAACTATCAACTAATACAGATATATTACATCTACGTCCTTCAATTCCACTGTCTGTTCGTAATATACTCTTATTTAATTGTATTTAGCTCTTCAAGAATCCACTTTTAAACCATCGACAACATTTTTGTATGTTCTCGTGTATTTATGCGTGATCTTCCTGTATGATGTAGACACGTATCATAGATTCTCTATATTCTGTACATATATACATGCGTATGCATAATATACTTTGGACTGTATATGTATGTCACAACTTTCTCGATCCCATGGTTAACATTGCGTTTTAAATTCCCCGCGCCTTCTTTACTTTGAACCAAGGTTGTCTACCACTGCGGCAACATAAACGCTGCATTAACCACAAGGAGAATCAGAGTAAAAGAGAATCACGTAAGGGGTCACGTGCATCAGCCTTGAAGTATGCTAGAGTAAACATAAACTTTTGCCTCATATTAATTCGTCTTTAAACTGTTTCTACACATGACAATTGACCTTTGAACCTGTCCTCATGAGATAACCTTGTCCATTGCTTCACTTGTCATTTACCTTTTCATCACCTTCAATTCTAAAGTAGTGGAGAAAAGTTGTACGACCACAAACAGTCTCGGAAGGCCGGCCCGATTTTTTCATCGTCTGGAGTGAGTTCAAGGTATATAATTATGCCATTTGTGCAATTTGCAATTTTGTGAGTTAGTGCCTAAAGCATGAATCCTGTATACGTGGCACAAGAGTGAATTCGCAACAATTGCTATTGGTAACAGGTTAATGCCGTATGTCTGTATTTTTAGCTTACGTCAAGATTTTTTCTCTTGCAGATTCTGCCCTTGAAAGACGTTTTCTCCTTTACATCCATAGTAAGACTCTTAAATTCTGAGACTGCAGTCATCGGATTTTCTCTAAGAGATTCACATCATGCTGCCTAACACAGGGTAATTTTTTAAGTTTCTTAAATATAAAATACGGCAAATGATCAAATATTTTGCACAAATTTTCCGCGTATTATCATCAAAATGTATTAATTTTCATTCCATGCATTATATTTTCGCAGTAAACTGGCTGGAAAGACAGTCATAATCAGTGGTGCTAGCAGAGGAATCGGAAGAGCGATTGCCTTGAAATTAGCAAAAGATAAGGCTAATATTGTGATTGCTGCGAAAACGGCAGAACCCCACGGAAAACTCCCTGGCACAATTTACACTGTTGCAAAAGAAGGTAAATCCACAATTCCGCTCAAATCTTAACTAAGAAATAAACTATATATATATTTATTAACTGAATGACACAATCATGTACGTGACTACTAACCATTGATCTTTCAGTTGAAGAAGCCGGAGGACAAGCTTTACCATGCCTAGTAGATGTCCGAGACGAGAAATCAGTAGTCGAAGCAGTGGAAAAGGCGGTTAAGCAGTTTGGAGGCATCGATATCGTAATCAATAATGCAAGTGCAATCAGTCTCACCAAGACGACTGATACTGAAATGAAACGTTACGACTTGATGCACATGGTTAACGGCCGAGGAACATTTTTGCTGTGAGTTTTCTATTGTTTCCTTACACACCATCCATCCATCTGTCGCACTCAAATTAGTCTCCATAGTAACCCATTCCTTTCTTCCTTCTAGGTCCAAGGCATGCATTCCGTATTTGAAGCTTGGAAAGAATCCACATGTCCTCAACCTGAGCCCTCCAATCAATTTAAACCAGCGCTGGTTTGCTAACAATTTGGCCTACACTATGTCAAAGTACAACATGAGCATGGTTGCTTTGGGATTATCCGAAGAGCTTAGAGGAGATGGTATCGCTGCAAATTGTCTTTGGCCTAAGACAGCAATCTTCACCGCCGCCATGGAAATGCTTGCTGGAGGCAAAGGGGTTATGAATCAGTGCCGGAAGCCAGAGATTATGGCAGATGCTGCTTATGCTATTCTCTCCCGAGATAGCCACAAGTACTCTGGCAACTTTGTCATTGATGAAGATATCCTTAAAGAGGAAGGGATTACTGACATGGATCAGTATGCTTATGATCCCAGTAAGTTCGTACTTTCCTACACATACTTTAAATACACAATAGCCAAAATTCTATTCTTTAGAACATTAATCACTCGTGATCCTTGCTTGCAGAAGCGGAGCTCATGCCAGACTTCTTCCTAGACGAAAAAGTTAACCATTCCGTCCATGCCAGCCAGTACATTGTTGCTGGCGTTGCCGGTTCACCCTCCCCATCTGCATCAGCAGCTCCTGCAACTGATTCAAAGTCCGATGCTAGTGCTGGTGGTGGCATTGGCGATTTAATCAAACAAATTGGAACCAAAATCAATGAAGAGAGTGTCAAGTCCACCCAAGCTATCTTTCAGTTTGATGTCAAGGGTATTTCATGCAAACATTGATGATTACGTTCTACCCTCTCGCATGAATCCTAGTTTCATAAATTAATATACATTTCTCTAATCTATTGGCATTTTACAGGGGACAAGGGTGGCCTTTACTACATTGACCTCAAGAACGGTGCGGGCTCCGTAGGAACTGGTGAATCCCCAGCCAAGGCTGACGTCACTTTGATTGCTTCAGACGAAAACTTTTTGAAAATCTTCTCCGGCAAGATGAATCCGACTACAGCATTTATGACTGGGAAACTCAAGCTCAAGGGAGACGTTGCAAAAGCCATGTCCTTAGACAAATTGCTCCAGAAGGCTCGCTCCAAGCTCTAAATACATACTCGAGCTCTCTCGTCTCCACTCATAATTTTTTCAATCATGTCTATATTTCAATTAGACCAAAGAATTGTCTATTTAGGTCACCACCAAGTGAGCCTGTCTGACAACAGCCTGATTATGAAGTCATGGATATATACCGATAATTAAAAATCCCATGATGGCTAATGCCGAATATAAATGTATATGCATTAGCATAGTAACAATACGTGTTAAAACGTATATAATGTAACAGCGCAACGCAATTTTGGGGAGGGGGCCTAAGGCAAAGGGGAGTGCATTCTTACAAACGTTCTCAACTTCTCCGCACTCCACGCACCGGCCCATCAGCATGCATCAATCCATTAGTCTTACTGTGGATGGGCAAGATTGCGGTGTTCATGTCAGGGAGTCAGTGGTACACAGATTACGCTATTACGGAAAAGTTCTGTTCACCTAATTGCAAATAACTTGTGCTTACTGATTTAAAAAATTTAATCATCATGCAGAGTTCTAGTTCAAAACAGCCTCATTTTCTTCCCAGCGGTGCAACTTCAATAGATCCTGTTTCAATAAGGTAATTATTCCTTCAATCCCTGTAAATTCCAACTAATTCAACGTAATGTAAATCCGCCTTGTTTCCTTGGTGGCGTGCTGTGATTGACGCATTAACATTTAAGTTTTAATTTAATTATTCTTGGGTTTCAGGGTCGAAGCCCCAAGAAAATCCAGGGTCATTTTTCCTAAAGGTTCCGATTCTGTAGCATCTTTTGATACTGAATCCAATGAATCCACGGATGAACTCGATTTATCAAGCAATTTAAAGGACAATGCTCACGTTGCGGTCCCTTTTATTTGGAACTTATCCAAGTTTCATATTGTTGCCGAGGAAGATGAGCTTCGATTGGTAGAAATGCACAATATGATCAACAGTTTGGTAGAAAGAAACGCTTGTAAGTGATCCATTCACCTCATTTCAATAGCATCCGAGCTTGAAATGTAATCAAATGCCCTTGAATATGATCCTAGTCTTGAACTCCTTACTCAGCATTAATTAATTTGTATTTATAGTGAAGCCTCCAGAAACGGAGCCAAAAGTCGGCAAGCTCATGCTCGCCCCCTACAGCAATGGCGGAATCGATGAGATGTTCTATTACCGGGCTAAGATAGTCGAAATTGATGGAGAATTTGTAGATGCTCTATTCGTTGATCTCGGAGACACAGAACGCATGGCATATATCGACATGTTCGAGATCCCATTCGCATTACAGGATGTAAGTAACTTTAATACGGGTTTTCAATTAAGTTATCCATTTCTCTTGAAAACTAACTTGTTTTGTATCCTCTGTACAGATTCCAATCTACGGGATTACGTTCTCCATGCCCAGCATCCCTGAAGTAGCTCAAACGTTAATTTCAAAACCTGTACTGGAAGCATTAGAGGCCAAACATTCGGTTGGATTGATTCGAGTCGTAAGTTCTTGCTGTCATAGATCTGGAGAATTCAAAAAGTGTTTAAACTTGGGTTAACGTTCATCCAACCTCCTCTGTTGACATTACTTCTCTACACACAGGACTCTGACGAAGAGAGATTTGCTTGGACTGGAACCTTTCACTCAAGACATGGTCCATCCTGGCTACAGATTGTTTCAAGGGTCCTCAGTAGCTTAGGTACGTTCCAACTTTTGGAGTTGAATTACTTGATAGTGCTTATGATCAGCTTGTATTACCTAGCAATCTGCTAACTGAATCACATACATGCTTCTAGGTCACAATATCCCTTTGCCAAATCTCTGGAATCCTTGGAGCTTGGAAGCATGTCAAGTTTTAAAGTCGTTCTCTAGCTCCCAGCTTGACACTCAAACTCTTCAACAAGCACTCGGCCAAGAATATCTCGTCGAATTTGCTTCCCGAACTTATCTTGAGTACATACAGAAAACTTTAAATTATCAACGGAGAGCAATGGAAGGTGCCATATGGCGCGACAACTACTTGGACTTTTACTACAGCGAAGCAGACGTTCCACCACCACCCCTGCCTTCCGGGAGCCAGATTGAAGTCAGAATCGGCTATTTTCAAGACGTTAATGAATGGGGAGGTGCTATTGTGAGCGAGCCCTATGAAACCTATCGACAAGCACTCTGTGAAATGCTCAAAGTATTCTGTGAAGACTTTCTTCGAAGCAACTATGCTCGTGCATTTAAGCTACTACCAGGTCAAGTTTGCTTTGTCTGCGTTCCAACCTGGGCAGCCATCGACCGGATGATGATTAAGGAAAAGGGACAAGGAAATTGGAAGCCCAGATTTAATCGGCGATCGGATGAGGATGACAAACAGGCTGGTATGTGGTTTCGTGCAGTCGTGGTCGGTTATTGTGGGGCAACACACCATGAATCTAGTTGTGTCGAAGTCTACCTCATTGATGTTGGCCGATTCCTACCTGTCCAGAAGCGTAGAATTGTCCCTGCTATCTTTCGCTATCTCATAATTCCTAAACTGGGTATCAGGGGCAGGTTTGCTTCAGCTGGTAAGTACCATCTCTCACTATTGCCAATTGAACTGTTTAGCTGTGCAAGCTCTAATATAAGTAACTAATACTCTCTCCTTTTAATGTGCCTGACAACATACTAGTTTCGGGATCACAAGCTGCTGTTGGAAAGTACTATTATGACCGCATACCGAAGGGATCCAAAATTCCTTGTACAGTCCTCAAGGCCAACTTCTTTGGTAAAACTTGCGTGGAGCTTCCTTCCCGGGTGGAAGAAATGGTAATATATTTTTAGTTATTTCTAACTACTCGCTTCAAATGTTAAATCCAAACTCATCAATTCATTCGATAACACTTTGCAGATTCAAGCATCAATCCCGGATCAAGCATTGCCTTCGGAAGAATCAAAATACGTCGGTCTACCCTCCGAAAACAGCTCCTACAGCTTGTTCTTTGATAGCGAAAACTCCTCTTCCGATTCAGAGGATGAAGATCCATAAGGACGATACTCCGAAATTTGAAAACACGAGATTGTGTATTGAAAATAGAATACGATTATTATTTTCAGTTTTTTTCCCTTTTTACAGCATTAACCTTATTCCCAATGCGTTCCTAGCTATGAATTATTTAAATGACTACGAGCGTTCCTTCGATAGAACTTATTAAAATGTGTCGTATTAATTCACACGAAATTAACGAGCAATGAGCGGAGCACCACTGTGACTTGCACGAGTAACACCAAACTTCCATTCGGATCTGTTTGCCCGTACCCTTAAAAGGATAGTCTTCATATCGAGAAGCTTTCACCACAGCCGCAGGTACCCTTGATATTCGGATTATTGAAGACAAACTCAGAGGCCAGCGTGGATTCCTGGTAATCCATTTCCGTTCCTAGCAGAGTAAGCTGAGCTTTCTGATCTATCAATACCCTCACACCTGTGAAATCAAAACAATGAATTTCATAAACTAATCTTCGAAACAGATTTCATCATACGTGGTAACCGAATGTTTAATTAATTACATACCATCTTGAACGACTTCTTCATCCATAGGTGTTTTCTGTGTGGCATATTCTAATGTATAACTTAGTCCATTGCATCCACGTTGCCTAACACCGATTTTCAGCCCAATCTGCAATTAACAACAAGATTGTCATCAGTATCAACGTTCGCTTATACCCACCACAATCCTACACCATAGTGTAACTTTCATCAACTTACAGCATCTGGTTTACCAGCCAAAAGTCCTTTTACCCTTTCCACGGCTGACGGAGTCTGCAATCAGAATCAAATACAAATCAAGTTAGCTTATTTTACAGCACTCAAATAGTCGTTTTAACAGCTATGACCAGAGCTTTACGATTCTCCTGAAGAAGTGATACCAATTAATTCATAACCATGTTATCAGGATTACAATCAAACATACCATGACTAGAGCAGCTCTCGTCGGGATCAGTCGTTTTCCTTTAACTGCTTTTACACTAGCAGTTGCCACAATTTTTGCAGAAGACGACAGTCCTCGTACCAAATTCGAGTACATGTTGTACTCAGGTTTTATTTAAAAATCTATTTTCCCCTAATTACTTTCCATGCTTAACAATTTTTAGTCCTCCAACAACAAATTCGCAATAACTGTCTATTTAATTACACCAATCCCACACATCTTGATAGTCCACAATCTCGCTAAATATCTTCCAAATTCGGTTTAATTCAAGAAAATTAACTACCTACTTCACTCGTTAACTTTGTAACGTACCTAATTGCAAATTACAAATTTTATCCGAGTTTACATAATTGAATTTCATTTGAATTTTGCGCTCTTTTCACAAATACTTTTGTCGCATGATCTAGTCTCCCGTAACGCTTACCAACCTTCAACGTGCCTCTTCTTCCAGCATTTTAATAACTTTTCAAACTGATCCACCAGAATCCATTCTCTTTCAACTCATAAATGCAATTATGACAACTACAGCTTCAACAATTCATAGCAGTGCATCATTAAAATTTCCGCAGCTTTCATTATCTTGAAGCAAGCTTCGTTCATCATCGTTTTGTCTCATACTCAACCGCAATCTTTAATTAATTTCAT
Source organism: Sminthurides aquaticus (assembly GCA_906901655.1). NCBI lineage: Eukaryota > Metazoa > Arthropoda > Collembola > Symphypleona > Sminthurididae > Sminthurides > Sminthurides aquaticus. Next base: position 1,123,382 of record CAJQTT010000007.1, read on the forward strand.
CCCATTAAACCTCCAATAGATTCCAAGTAATTCCATGTTACATCATTTCATAGTTTCCAACATCATCCCGGCATCAAACCCTGAAAAATCATAAAACGCATCCATTCTCCGTCCTCCACGGTTCATATCTCTTAGCTTCCATTCCAGGATTCCAGGAACATTCCATCACGTCCTCTTCCAACAATCCCATTGTCACCCATCCCAAGAAACAGATTTAACCTTTGCCAACCACTTCCCCGAAGAGCAAATAGATTAACATAGCTAAACTTTCATTCAACGTAATCAACAGCATTCTTCTCCCTCTTCCTTCCTTGGAATTTCCTTCCCAGCTACTCGTCTTCTTCACAGCTTTTCGCACATCCACTTCATCTCCTTCGCAAAATATTTCCTCCCCACATCTCAGACTCGTCTTCCCTACAACTTGTGTCAGTGTCAGTCAAGAGACACATTGCGAATTCACCATAACCACTCTTCCGCCTCTTTCACCAGATTATTCCCCTCTTCTCAATTACAACTCTTCCATCCTAACTTCGCCCTATCTTCTCCAAGTCCATACTATTTGCAACGCTCGTGCACTCCACGTTTTGACACGGTGCTAACTCCACATCTCACATCCAACTCAAGTTTTTGCAAAAACTCAGGCTTTTGAACCGTCTGGTTTGACTACACCTTTTTTCGCAACAACTAATTCTAACAACTCCAACTATGCCCTAGTCTGTCCTATGCATGGCCTACCTACAATCCTGTGTCCCGTTTCCAACCTTCCTTGTCTCCAACTGTCCCCTCCTCCCTGCAATTGACAATAAATTCCAAAAATCAGCCTTTGAACTGCATTCCATCACCAGGACCAGCCTTAAATTACCTCACCCAATCCGATACATGAAACAATTTACAATCCTCCCGATTTAATTACAATTAATCCTACCTTCTCAACCATCCTCTCTTCAAGAATTACTCTTGCTGACACCAAAAATGTCTTAACTCCATACAAGCTCCCTACTTCCTTACCGCATGCTTACAATCCCACAAACTCAATTTCATAACCTCTGACCCTAGACTCCAACGCTGCTATTTTACAAAGCGCATTTTACTATCCAATTAAATTAAATTCCCTATTAAAATTTAATTTCTCAAATTCTCAATAATCCTACTCCTTCACAAACCCTAATTAATTACAATCACTTTAATTAAATCCACATTTACCATAACCTCATCATATCAAAGCTTTAACCCTTACAGCCCAAACGTTGATTCCCTCAACCCGAACCTTATGTACATCTCCTATCTACCACAAGATTTCAGACACTCAAATCCCACACCGCACCCGACTACTTCTAGGGGGTCTACTGAAATTTCCACTCCAGCTCTCTCCTGCGTATCTTCTTGCCCTCTATTATGCTATTATTGCAGGGCATCCAACGCAGTTGCAGCACCTTCGGGGGTCGGCTCGGAGTACACACACAACAGAGGAGCCGGGACGAGAGGGGCCACCCTCTGACTCAAGAGCCGGAGCCAGCCTAGGCTATACAGCTCCGTGACGTTCTTCAGTGCCTTGTGATCCTGTAGAGGAGCGAGGCAGGGTGAAGGAGAGTTCTGAGTTGCTGAGTGGAGTATCGTCGGGGCGAGGAAGGAGAGCGAAAGCATGAGGGAGGGATGTAAATTGAATGTGTTTGGGATGTGTTTCATAGAGTTTCAGCGGATTCAGTGTGTGGTTGGAAGGAAGTGTTGGAGGAGCCAGTTCGGCAGTCTATGTCCGCCATCAGTGCAGTGAAGCTGTACGTTGGCAAAAGGGCCCTAAATAAACAAATAAAATCATATTTAACTCTCATCCACTTTAAATCATCATCTCCTAACATTTTTTCCAGACTCACTCAACTCAACTGGCCAAACTGGCACCCAACCCAGCCACATATTCATCAACAAGCCTCATGCAGCATTCTCCACTTCAGCTCCGCCAAAAATTAATTGACACAGTCGACGGTAATTACCATGTAAGGAATCAAATTCTTTATAATTAATTCCTAGTCTACATCTATAAGCTCTCTCTTATTTAAGTCCTCGACCGATTTAGCAATCAACAACAAAATACCATACGACTACACTATACCGTCTTCTTCTTCTTCTGTCTTCTTGCGCCTCTCTCTTCTTCAATAATTATTATTCAAACCTCAATCCTCTTTAAATCCCAATCAATCTACCAATCCTTCCAAAACCTATCTAATCTCTCCTGTCTTAAACCACGTCTCAATTTAACCAAATTCCAAAATCATCTCTCTTATTCTGCCGGCCGGGAATTAAACTCACTCAAATTATTTCTCCTACTCTCTCTCTGTAATTTAAATCTGAATCCACCAAAATCCTCCGTTAACTCTTATAATTGTTATATTAATCACTAACCCTTCCGTCTCAACCATGTATTCCTTGTTTAAAAAATTCGAATCCACAGCAAATCCAGTACTTGATTGAAATTTACACACAGTGCGCCTTCACCTTCTGTTCACTAGTACAGTCTGATTTCCAACGTAGATACCAATTTTATCCAGTTCAATTTTATAATTTTATAAATTATTTCCCCCCATTTTCCACACTCCCCACAAATTCCTTGGAATTAATTACCAAAATTTTATTATATAATAAACACCGAATTTTATCAAATTCCGTCCTTTCACTGAGTATTGTAATTTTATATTCTTTTTTAAATTTTTTATCCCCAAATCCCCACGTCAAATAATTATTTAAATTCAATATATAATAAAATAACAATCTCATAAAGACTCAGAGATTAATATGGGAAAATATGGTGGACGGATAGAAGGGCAGAGGAATACGTTAACCAGTCAACCTCCTCCTGCCAGTAGAAGGCAACGTAGAAAACCTTCGTCGTAGTAGATAGAAATAGAAAAGCTGTAGCAGCGAGTTTGAGGTCCAAGGATAAACCCAACAACTTCCCATCGAAACACAAAGGAATACATAGGGACACCAGACACGGGGAATCAGTCCAGGAGAGAAGAGGAGAGGACGAGAGGAGACTAAAACTTGAGGGGAACATTTCTACTCTCTCTACCACCTAAAACCAAATCCTCCGTCCTCTCCCTGTACCAAACCAAACCCAATAGTCCATGTAGTCCTCCTCCTCCTCCGCTACCCCACCCCCACCAACCTACCACTCTGCCTTACATAGAAATGACCCAGCTTCCTCCTATTACCGTATAGACAACCTTCAAGCGTATGTAAGTATACCACCCACTTTTCCCTATAACCCCACAACCAGAGTTGGACAGGCTGTGAGGAAAACGTGAAACTGTTTTTGGATGGGGAGAGTCTCCTTTCTCCTCCTCCTCTTCTCTCTTGTCGATCTATTACATGAGATTGCGATATTTTTTATCCTACCTTTAACTTGCTCGTACATATGTTTCCCCTTCCCCTTGACAACCCTCCTCCTCGACCTCCATTATACTCCAAGGAGAAATTTCAAAAAATTCCCATTTTCAACCACAATTCCTTGTCTTTGAGAATTTTCCAAATGAAATTAATTGCGATTAACGAAACCAGATTTAAATTTTCATGATTCTACCTATTTTATGATTAATTTCTACTGGCTTCGACGATGAATTCACGATTTATTAATTTTAGCACCTTAGGAGAAAATTCATAAAATTTATGAATATCCTTGCCATTTTTTGCGAAATCGGGTTAGACTGTAGGATTTTGAGAAAATTCTGGTATACCAAGACTTATAGATCCAAGATTATCCAAGATTTTCCTAGCAAGTTAGCAATAAGAGCTCTTTAAAAAAAGAAATTATTATTTTAAAATTAAAATATATAAATTACAAATTTAACATCTTCCTTCATAGTCTATTCTAAATACTTTGAAGGGCTTCTGTTTTAAAAAAACAATTAAATACGCCTTTTGTGCAATGACCCTCAGCAATTTAGCTTCATTAGCATTCGAGCAGCTCGAATCCATCTGTTAATTCATGATTACTCTCGACTGTAACAGTCAAACTACATCAAAAGTTATATTGCAAATTAAAATTAACTATGAATCGCCATTTTGAAGTCGCTAGCTATATATACTGAGTTTTCCTCAGGTTTAGTAGTTAACATTGAGAGAGAGCGAGTTAATTCAAGTGCAGTCAAGATTAAGGTGCATTTAAAATGAGGGGATATTTAGTAAAATTATCGGTATAATCGAAGAGGTCAATAAGATTGAGATTAACTATGAAAATGGGCTAAATACCTTGTACATGCATAATAAAATAATATGGCGTTCACTCCAACACGCTGTAAAGGAAGGTGGGGCTAAGGAAAGGGAATTAGCAGAGCGTTTATAGCTTACCCGGGTAACACTGCTCCTAGGCTTCTATAATGCCGCTTTGCCTATATAGAGAGTTGAGTCTGGTGGAGACCAGGAAGCACTGGGTTTTCGTTATCGAAACTAGGATGTAGTACAAGTATGTAGAGGAGGAATGGTGAAAACTTTGCTCAAGGGAATATGTCAGAATGAATGTTAGCTTTTAGCGCGTAGAAAGAAAGCTTACGTCTTCCGCAAGCCTGTCAGACTGCAACTTACTTGGCCTGGTTTTAGTATGGGCGAGAGAATGTGAGTCTTCGATCGCTGTCCTTTGCTTACCAGTTGAGGAGAAAGAGTTGATGCTTTCTCCATTCGCATTCCAGGCTTTAGACCGAATCGGATAGTTTCGGTAAGCGGCTGGGGATGCCCGAACTTTCTCCGATATTCTTTGGTTGGTTCCTCTGTTACGCATATCTTCTTCAGATTTTACCCACTGCCTCTTCCCGGCAAAGGGTTTCTCCTCTATTGATTACTGTATTAGCTGATTGATCCGAAAGCGGCTTTCTTTAATGTAACATGATGAGGTGGTTGAGAAATTATGTTGATGAGAGAGAATGTATGCTATTATTTGGATATTTTATTGCCTTAAAGACCCACGTGTCGGACATGAAGAAATTAATGTTTCATGGCTTTTCCTTTCTTCCAGGTCAAGGATATGGATGCAATTGTTGAAGTTCTCGGGATATTGGAGCGTCTTCCCGTGACCAAAGATATGCTCGAGGTGAGTGTTGAGCCTTTGGATTATTGTGATATGAGAGAACCAAAAGCTTATTGGTTTCATCACATTTTCCTTTTAGAGCACACGCCTGGGTAAAACTGTGAATGAATTCCGACGGAGGGTAAACAATGATTACTTAGCGAAACGAGCCAAAGCCTTAGTGAAGAAATGGCGAGAAACGATTTTGCTTCCCGAGGATTCAAGTCAGTCTAGTCAACCCGTACAACAACAGCAGCAGCAGCAACCAGTAGTCTTACCACCACAGCCTCCTCCTAAAACACACAATGGGACTGCTGGTAATAGTGGTAAGCCATAATAGATTTTTTACTCTCATTGTCCTCGTGTGGTTGGTTCAAAAGAAGAATCCGCTCCATTACAATAATAACAATCATTTATTGCCTCCTTGAGAACTTTATAGACATGTGTATTTTACCAACAGTGGATGCCTTACTGCGAGAGCAGATCGCCCAGGCACAGAGGGAAGGTCACGGGCGTACAACTGATGAAATCGTCAAAGACCTGGAGAAAAAGAGCGTGGAGCAGAAATGGGAAGCTGCAGCTAAGAGTTCTACGAGTGGGAATTCCAAGAGGCGCAAGACGGCAATGGCAGTAGCACCCGGCGTCGGCGGCGGGGAATCCAAGAGCTCCAGGAAATCCAAAAGTGCGGCTTCTTCTTCCGTTGAAGTATCTCAAGATTCGGATATGGTCAAGATGGAGAACGATATCGTAGAAACATATCTGAGATCCCAGAATGAGCTCCGCCTCCAAATGGAACGCCAGTATCGGGATAGCCTCACCAACGATAATGCAAACAGTTATGGTGCTGGAAGCTTTAATGATGCAGACGAGAATGATAATGAGAATCATCCCAGCTTTCTACTCAATCAGTCCAAGTTTTCTAAGCGTTACAGTCCCAAGAAAACAAAGAAGCTTAAATCTACCTCCATAGAAACCGCATCATCTTCCTCATCCTCAGCAATATCCCCACCAGCGTTTCAATTCTCTAAAACTCAACTCAAACAGCCTTCTGTATCACCAACGTTGCCTACGTATTCAAGACATGAGAGCAGTAGCGAGGACTCACACCTCTCCACTAGTAAACAAGAGTCAAGTAATCGTCGCAAGAGAAAATTGTCCAGTCCCAGCAACGCAGTCGTCTCTCCCGTCGAGGAAGAGGATGAAGACGAAAGCTTCGAGGAAGTCGAACCTTTTTTCACCTTGGATTCCAATCCCAGGAAGAGCGAGGACGGGAACCTCGTCGTCGAATTTTCCTCATCCTCTCGTCAGTTCAACGACGTCACGGAAGATCGGCTATCAAGTTCCAGTAGTAGTTCAAATTCCTCAAATTCAAATTCCAATAAGAATAATATACGAGGTGGTAGTCTTAATAATAATGGATCCGTATCCAGCACGCTGGCGAGTCTTGAATACGGTCAATCAACCTACTCCCCTACAACGAAAAGTAATTTTTCTCAGTTCAGGAATGAGCAGAAACTATCTCCGACAATTGGCTCAAGTCATTGGAATAGTCACCACACATCCCCTTCCCTCTCTACCTCAGCAACTTCCAGTGCGACCAAACGAAAAAAATCAAAAACCAAACGCGACAAACCGACTGAACTCAATCATTGTGAGGATCCATCCAGTGATTCCCATTCCGTGGTCGTGCCGGAAGGAGGTAGCGGTCTTACTACATTTGATCTCATTGAAGAAGAGCAGAGCGAGAGCGCTAAAGTACTGGATGGTAGAGCTAGTAGTATTAGTCTTGACAATAATAAGAAAACCTTTTTATTCGATGAAGAGTCCAGAATGGATGTCGTCTCTCCTAGTGGTTCAGTAATACATGGTGCCGATTTTTCTGTAGAAGATCCTAAATTCTCCTACCGAGCTCCCAGCTTGCAACTGGATACTGACGATTATAACGATAATGTAGATATTATTAGACGAGAAATCGATGTCGAGTCTTTACATTCACAACAAATCCCCAATGTCAACGGCAACATGGACACTGAGGGTAACTTTCATAAATGGCATGAAACTTACTCTGTTCAGTCCTTGGGCGGCGAACCACTTCACATTTTGCCTTACGCAGTCATTGATTTCTGAGTAAGTAATGTCACGTAACACTTAAACAGAATCCTATTTCGTCTCCTATATATTTTCTCAGTCCTAATAAGCTATTTCGATCATTTCTCTATAATGATCTACTACTTGTGCCTAACTAAGTAGTAATTATATAACAACTCAAATCCTAAGGCTCCAGCTAGCTTACCACCTGTAAACCTTGTCTAGACTTTTCGACAAACACATTTCACATCCTGTTATGCGATTGTCCCTGTACCTTGCCATAAACGTGTATTACTACAGCTATCACTCAATACTCTTCTTAACTCAATATCATTTATCCTAAAGAGCGTTCCGATCATCTACTAATTGTTTATAACCGATATGTATCCTAACTAGAAGAGGCAACCGATACAAACGTAGCGCTTCTATGCTCTTCATCCTACCGTAGAACCTGTGATCATCTGCTAACTTTTTCAATATTCGATATCAATGTCCTGTACCAACTTAAATATATATTATCCACTCCAATTAATCTATTCAAATGACTGTCTAAATCAAGAGAACAATTTTCCCGTAGAATGAAGGGTATTCCGCTTCTCACTCTTGAATGAACTGAATTTTTACGCCTCCTAATTAACATGTACCAACAACTCCGTAAGTAACGTACCATGTAAAATTATTAACCATGTTTTTAACTGAGAGTGGTTTCAAGGATCAAGGAACTTGAGCTCATCTTCGATACATAAATCCAAGATTTTCAAAACAAACCAAGTTCCACTTGAGATTTCCTCCCATCATACGGTAACATTATGTATCTTGGTACATTAGAGTGATATGCCCATACAATGAGCGTGCTTGTATTCGCGATAAGAAAACGAAGCAAAATTCTATACGAAAAAAAGCAGTACTCTCCGTACTTAAAAGTGATCTGCTTCAGTGTGAATAATTATTATCCTATTTTGTTATTCAGTGCTTGAACCTGGTTACAACAGAATTGTTAAAAATTGTTGTTAATACGCATCGTAATCGTCGTCCCACTTACTCTAAACCGCTGTCAAACCCAACAAAATACTTCAAAATTTCTTAAAATATGCCTCTTTTTTAGTTTTCAGTTCCAGCTTATATCAGTCATTTAGTTACATCTCCCTTGTTCAGTGGCATAGGTAGTCAATTTTAGTTAACCAATTGTGTCTATTATTATTATATATTATCAACTCCCAAACTTGTGGCTCCTTCTTTAGTAGTCCCTCACAGCCAATAGTTTCGGATGCTCAATAGTTTTTTTTTTGATTAATACACAACTTATTTCATCTGTCCTAAAATTAAGTTCATAAGCGTACATACAAATTAGTATGTACCGTGTCGTTCAGTTAGTAGCTTTTTATGATTGTTTCCAACTTCAAAATTGTTAATTCGTTTCTCTGTTCTCAGCCTAATTTTCTAATAATCCTTGGATACAATTTGTTAATTTTACAATTAGTTATTCACCATCATTTTTTACACAATTAGTTAACAGCTCTTATTCATCCCCAACCCGATTGTTTGATCGTGTACATGTACAATGTCTCCTTGGTATCCCTCATACCTTTAACCCTTATTTAAATAACTATATATGTTTACAATTAACTGGATATCGTCGTTTCTACGGAATGGGACATTAATCTTATGAGAATTGTGTAAAGTACGCTAATCAATCCAACCGTTCGCCTTGTATAATTAACTACGTTATACAAAAAATGTTTACGATCGTAGTTCTTTATAATAACATTTCAATATCTCACAGTTTGTTACTCCATTCAAGAGATGAACTTTAAAAGTAATTATAATTGCTACACGTCATCGACGAAAATAAAACCGGGCCGTCAAGCCCGCATATTCATCCAAAGCCCTCTCTCGCATCATGTTATTATTATATATATGGTAAACGTTTTCAGCCATCCGCAGCGCAGCGCCTTAAGTAAGCGTCACATAATGCGTTTCAATCCTGGAGAAAGTACCGCATGCTGATAAACCTTGCTCTGCGACTAGCCGAAAAGAAAGTCACTTTCCCACAGGATTGCGCGGCGGTAAAAGCTGCGCTTTACAAAGGCATTGTTTCCATAGGCGGTATAGAAGCAGATGCCGGAGAAAGTTTTAGTTGAGGGCAATAAAGCTGCGCGTATTCGCCAAAAGCAAGGAGCAAGGATGCCTGTGAATAGGCGGGATTCCTAAGGAGAATTCTGTGTTCAACCAAAAAGACGAATTTTATATATTGCACACACAGTAAATCAGAAAATAGTCGTCGTGCGCGTCAAAATTGTTTTAACCTAAAGGCACAGTTTTCGGGAAAATAATTTAATTAAAAAAAGTATTGTGCAATTAATTATTAATGTACCTTGCTTTAATTTCATTAAATTCCGGTCAAACCGCAAGACCAAAGTTTACGTGACAGTTTTCATGCTCAGCGGCTTATTGTCTGTGGTTAAGTCCCTTTAACTTAATTGAATTCCAATTAACTACTTGATTGCTTCCTGGGTCTACAACAGGCTGGTATGTTATTAATTATTTAAAAGCTTTAGAATCTGTATTTGATTTTTGTTTTAAATATTTTTATTACGAAATACATAATGAAGAGTGTTGCCTGATAGCTGATGCCAGTCAGTCTTACATTAAGTTATATGAGAGCTTTCATAAATTGCGTTGCAATTCACATTAGATTTGCGTTTTCGGCAACATTTTGAAAATATTATGATGTGGCTTAATTCAATTCGTATTTGTTTGTTGCAGGTTGAACAAGTCACATTGGGCAAGTTCTTAACTAAGGAAGCTTTGCTAAAGAAGATCTGAATCGACAAGTCATCAAAGAGATTGTAAAATGGCAAAAGTACATGTTTCTAACGTCGTTGTGATGAACAACCCCTGCACCTTCTTCACTCCATTTCAGTTTGAAATAACTTTTGAGTGCCTTCAGGAACTCAAAGAAGGTATGATCCGTGTTTCGGGTTTACTATATTAATTACCGCAATAAATGTGCTTGGTGCTTTAAATTTCTTGTGTGCTATGTGCCATTTCGTGAATGCTTGGACTGTGCTAGTCATTTAATGTACATTGTTTAATTTCACTGTGTCATGTGTTCCAGATCTGGAGTGGAAGATAATTTACGTGGGTTCAGCTGAAAGTGAGGAGTACGATCAAGTCTTGGACTCAGTGTACGTTGGCCCAGTCCCGGAAGGACGGCATATGTTTGTCTTCCAGGTAATTCGTTTTGTATTGCTGATATTGCAAAAGTTATACTGTCGCTAATAATGCAAGTAGCAAGATATTAATTTCCGAGAACCTTGTAAAGTGTAACGCTTGTATCTTGTGATTATCAGGCGGATCCGCCCGATACGAGTAAAATCCCTGTCGGGGACGCTGTCGGTGTGACCGTTGTCTTACTTACCTGCTCATACAAGGATAAAGAATTTGTTCGCGTCGGCTACTATGTAAATAATGAATACAGCGATCCTGAACTCCGAGAAAATCCACCTACAAATCCAGATTATGAAAAGGTACGTAGAATTGCACACTAGTTTGATCTAGCTCAATCTTACGACAGAAACATGAGTTATGCCTGAATCAAAACTGGGATGATGAGATGATGGCAAATTAAATTCTTGTTAACTCCCTACTTGTATAATTTTCAGCTGAACAGAAACATTTTGGACACCCAACCCCGAGTGACTCGCTTCAAGATTGACTGGGATGATCCTGAGGAAATGGATCAGAATGAAATGGCTATCAACCAGGTGAAAAATAGCCAAGCAATCACAGAAACTATTGCCGCTGTCGAAGAGTTATCAATGGACAATGAGAATCTTCCTTCTATGTACTCTGAGTTTTGAGTCTTGATTTGCTCTATAGCAAAATCCCAAGTCACTTCTATTTCAGCTTACAAAAAGTAAAAGCTTGATAAGGGACAGGATTTCCATCAAAAATCGAGGTGAAAGGTTCTTTTATATAACTTTGTAACTTTTCATAGTATTTTTCGTTTCTAACACATGTCAGGTATAGTCTGCAGAACTGAACTCAATTTCCAAGTCTTAGAACCTAGGCGTGTGGGATTTGGAAACTTCGTGTCGTACGAATTAATATTTCTTTTCTTAACGGCGAATGTATTAAATAAATGGTATTTTCGGAATACTCAACTGCTTTGGGCTTTGCTCTGCTCTTCTGAGTTATTATCGTAAAGCACAGCACTGTGAGTTGTAGATACATGAAATCAACTGTGGATAGAAACTTATGAACGCGCTATACACTCTCAATCTATATCTAAATTTTTTAATTCGACAAGTTCATGTACAAGCATTGGCGTAGTTATAAATTATAGCAAACAATACCCACGAGTTGACGAGGGCAACGACCAGTATGGTCACAATAATTCGAAAAAACGAAGATCTCCGATTGCAGTGTCGTCTTCGCGGATGTCACAACAGGAGTGGTTCTCTCAACGCTGCAGTCTCACTGTCCTCGTCTTCAGCAATGAAATACTTGAAATTTACGGAACGTCGTGCAAGCCCCCAAAACTTCTTGGGTACCAGTTTTTCAACGGCTTCGAATTTCCATCCGACGTGCACTCGGCATACACGGCATTCCATGATCCGCCACGAATACCTAAAGGTACAATAATTAGGAGCTGCTTTCAACAAATATTTTCCTTCTGCAATTACAACGATATGTAAATACGAACTTCAGACTCACCCTGGAAACCAGGAAGATTCAGTCGAAGGGGACCCTTTGTAAACAATCCCTTGAATTTTTGAAACAGTAATGAGTTCATGCACATATCCATGAGGATTAACATAAGTCCCTTGAGGTCCTTCCACCGACATCGAGAAAATGTCACCGTGATTGGCAATTAATTCTTCACATTGTGAACATTCTATAACTCGACTCTGAAAGTTAAAAACGAGATTTTAAAAATTGTACATAAATGTTAACTTTCAGTAATGAAGATTACTTAAATTCACCAACTGAAATTCAGAAAGCATATTGCCGTATAATTCGAACATAACAACAAAAAAAGATAAATTACCACTCTTCCCAGCAACTTCAGCGCAAACCGTAGCCTTTCTACAGGTGTATCCATCTTTAACATTTGCAACCTCTGTGAGTCGTTGATTGTCAGATTCTGTGCTAGCCAAAACGAGAGTTCTGTAGGGTCAGTAGGTATATTCGATGCCGAGACCAACGCACTCAGATCCGTGCTCAATCTCCGCTTGATTTTATCCGCCAGAAGGTCTTCATCAAACTGTTCATACACAAAGTACGGCCAGGGAGTTATTGCAGAGTAGTATTTGTAAATCCTGCGCTGGTTTCTTCGATTGACAAGACCAGAGCATATTCGACTCGAAGTGGATGACGATTCCTGACCGCTGTCGAAACTCTGAGAAGGAGTTATGACTGCTGTTGGGCTAGATGAGGAAGAGGGTGTTGAAACTGAGGCACTTTGATCTTTCACCTGACCCCCTTTCTTCATTGACTTGTCATGCGTATGTTGAAGAAACACGTAGCGATGATGACTTGAGATCCAATTACTCCATAACTTGGGTAAACTAATTTCAGGCCGTATTTTTACTTTCGCCATCAAGTGCCCATCGGATTGTCTATACGTACAAAGCACATTAAATCGGTGGCGTCCCTTTGCTTTGATATTGACGCTTGGCGGTAATTCCATTCGATTTGGTTCATTCCCACCGACATCCGGCCGTTCCTCATGGTACTCGTATATTTCTGCAGTGGTCCCTAACGCCTTGTACGGAAGAGGTGCTCGGAAGCTGACATCATTCAAGCTGAGCAAAAACACAATTGCATGACATTATCAATACTGTTAATCCGGACCAACATAATACCCAAAAACCCGTAGCATGTGAAAACACATTCAGGAAAATACTGCACAACAAATATTTACCCTGCATGAATTATCCCAAAGTGACGATTGTTTGGGATGCATCGAAGTAGCGCACTTTGTGTGACTGAATGAAATACTGTCAAGGGCAAAGTCTGTCCAGGAACAAGATGGAATTCTAAAAGGACCAGCGGTATTTCAGTAATCGTTCCTCCATCCAGGATTGTTCTTCCAGGAATTGCCTCCATACCGTCTCCAAGATACTGTAATCATGCGTACCATAAATGATAATTATTAATCTACTCTTATTAATTACAGATTTTAGTCTACATTCCCCAAAAACCCTACGCAATCTCCCAAATTGTAAAAATTAGCCCCCATCAGGGTTATACGCTTACAGCATGCCTAGAAGGCAGTTGTGTATCAAAAGGTACAACAGGTACGCTCGGTTCATTCATCATACTGTCATCAGGATCGTTCGTCTCTGCAAATCACAATTCCTTGATATTACACCATACTATAGCAAAAAATGATCGAGGCATGGCTTCGTTTGATCCACAATAATCAAAGTCCTTACGAGGCGTCGTAGGGCCAGTGGATATGCCATCAGATAGATCGTCATCGATAATTTCCTGAAGTAAATCCACATTATCATCTTCATCAAATTCTTCGTAAGCCGCAGCCAGTGGAGGTACTCCAGGAGGTTGATTGATGACTCTTCGGGATACAGCTTCATAAAATCGTAGTCGAAACTCGACAGCATCTGCATCCATTCCATCTTCACCGTCATCAATTGGCAGAATCTCATCCGCAGCAGCAATTATGTTAACATCAGCATCATCCATGTTCACCACTCCATTGCCATTATCTTCTCTGCTCTCGATATGATCGACACCGCTCCCACTCACTCGACTTTCGGTTATGGCTTCGACATTCCGATCTCCCTGTGACTCTCTGTGACCTTCCCTGTCAGGATCTGGTACCGATCTGATATTACTGGCGCTATCCTGGCCAGGATTTTCGTCTACGTTTCGGTTGTTATCTGTATCCATGACAGTAACTGGAAATTCAAAAAGGAGTTAAGTTTAGACTATTTTGATCACAAAATTCATTCCGGTTTTTAAAAGGTTAGCATTGTTTTTAGAACCGTAGAGCAAGTGTTCTTGACTATACAAATTCCTTCTTACCTGATCCACGGTCCAAAAGATCACAATCAACTCGTTTCCTCGGATTATTTCACCAAAAACTTCATTTTTGTTAAGAATTATTTAGGTGTTGCCATCAGTTTTAGTTAACCCAAAAGTAAAGTATTAACCACAATTCAAAGCATTTGCATAGAATGACAACACATACGCGTGTACCTTGTTATGTACACTGGAGTTTTATTATGATAAATCGTGTACACACATAATTACTTCCTTAAACCACGAGTCTTAAGAACTGCATCTACGCATTTGTCCGAACACAGAATAATAATGTAAAGTTCTATTATTTATGTATTACTGTGAAATGGCGTCAGATTTGGAGCGCAAGGATCACAGTTTCACTAAGATTGCTCTGTATGCTGACGTCAGATCACAAGTCTGCATTAGACCTATGTATTCATCATCAGCCGTCAGCTGATAGGAGAAAGCTCCGAGTACCCGCGTATTTTAAATCTGCAAACATTTCTCACGCGCGGTGAAAGTTGTGTATGTATCCTAACGCTTTATACCGAACCTATAAAGGATTCCATAAATAAACAATCTCGTCAACCGCCAACATAGGTGAAAGTACTGAAGTCGTTCTTTGACATCAAATAAAGTAAAATTATTTCTTTGCACTTTTCGACTTTAGAATTTTTTTTTTGAATTTATCTCTATAGTTACTGTTTTATGTAATGAAGCTGAATTTAAATTTTTAAATGTATTGAGCATTAAAGTTATTTTTATAAAGCAACGGATCAAGTGTTATTATCGGTAAGCGTTAAACTTGATTTGTTCGATTCTACACATTCTAGTTGCGATTGTACTGGTTTTTATATTGATTCTTGTCCAGTGTCATCTAAATTAGTTATGGGATGTAAATGCTTGAAATCCATTAAATCCAATCTTTGACTTGCAGGAACTCATTTATCCATTTTATTGGGGTTCTCTCAAATAATCATGGACGAGACTCCGCGAGGAGTTTTTAGTAAACGAGCTCGTATTTCGTCAAACTGTGCCAGTAGTTCGTCCAGTAATAACAGTGCCAATAGATCAATTACTCCAAGGTCATCCGTTATTGATGCCACTAGCAGTAGAATCCACGCCGAGGTAAGTCAATAATTGCATCAAAAAACTGTATAATAAGCTGTATATGTCTGTCTGGAACCAACAAATTTTACATTGCAGAGTGGTAGTCGTCGATTCAATCCATTTGAGCGGCATTTGATTGATAGGCTGCACTTGCCTGTATGGAGTCCTTCAACTTTACAGTTCCAGGTTCAAACCCCTCCGCAGGTAATCACATTAGGTTCTAGTTCATTTTACCGCGATTTGTAAGCAATTGTATTTAAAAAGAATGTAACTAACAATATTCAATCGATTCAGGTGGATTGGACAATCAATCAATTATCACAACTCAACCCATCGAATATAGAAGATTCGCCTTCCACGCATCAAGTCACTGAAACATTGAGCGATGAGGCGGAAAGGAAATTACAGTCTGATATCACATCCTTTTTTGATAATCACCCTTTACCAAGTCCGACACCTATGCAGAGTACACCTGCAACTTCCATGACTGTTACAAAAGTGAATAAGTGTGTTGGAACGGATCTCACATTACCATGGGACATACCGAGTGATATAATGGCATCACTATTGTCGTTGAGCACCCGTTCCCTTCCTGAAGGTAGTTTACCGCCCCCACCCGAAACTTTAAACAGAGGCGATTACCGTGAATCTCATGATGACTTCGATGAGGTAATTTCCATCAAGTTTATCTTTGTATATTTTTATTTATTTGCGTACTGAAAAGTAAGCGTAAAGTGTACCTCAAGCAAGTATGCCTTTAACCATTTTCACTACATCTTTGCATACTTATGTTTTTAGTCGCATGATTTGCTCACCAACACGTCCTTCTTGAGGAGGAAGTTGGAGTTTTCCTTTGATCATCATGAACATTCAGACGAATCTGATACGGAAGTTCACAAAATTCATGGCGCCTTAATTGTATCACCTTGACGTCTTCTGATGATTAGATATCGACAGCTCCGAATTTTGCTCCTGCTGTGAAACCGAAAGAGCTTGATACTAGACTGATAAGTACCAAGCTATTATTAGTGTCCCTCATAAATTAGTAGGAAAATATTATTGAATCTTGATATTGTTGATTGGCTTGAATTGTTTATTTCTCGCGAAAGCCAGAAGTCCAGATTCAGCGCAACCAAAACGTTTTGTCCAAAGGGTTTCTACGGCGTATTAATTTAAGTTGCAGTTTCATTTCTGTAGTACAAATTAAGTACAAAACATTTAAACTGGCATGTTCAAGTAGCTTCGTACAGAATGATTTTATACTGTGTCTTGGATGTCAAAACACTAGCTGCAAAAATTTTTTTACCAACGTGTTTTTACCTTTTACGTGTTCAAAAATTTCTGTCTAGAAAGTTTTTCACAAATGTTACACTGTAGATCCGGCATATGATGAAAGTTTTATTCACAATTATCCTGAATAAAATTGTATCAATCAAATTTAAATCACTAAAGTCATCCCTAGTTGATAAATGTTAACTAAACTTCAAGTCAAACAAGGTACAAGGGGCTGGTCCTATAATATATAATAATATCAACGACGACTTATATATAATATAACAACGACTTCAATCAAAACTATACAGACAATCCCTACAACGATTATGACGTACGTCGAAATGATTATTCCCATCCCCGTGGGCGTAGTTCAGTATATCAGCGACGGCCGGTCGGGAATTATCGAAGAGCCAGAGGTCGAAGTGGACCCCGCTAACTGCTTGGTGCCTTTGACTTCATATTGTAAACTAGTATCTATATAATTGTTGTACTTGTATGCAAAGCATCACATTCACATATGAAGACCAATTTATCTTCCCTTGATTTATTTTAAGGAAATGATTAACTTAAGGAATCAGTGTGTATGTTTACAAAATGCCAAAACCCGATAGGTCCTGTGGGTTTGCTAGGATCCCTTGGAGTACGAATCCAGAAACCCGTTTATGCTTCTTCGACATTGTTCGTAGCAACTGTAGAATCCTTCGTCTCCCCTGTCCTGTAATCAGTTTAGAAAGATTACACCTGTATGTATATTGGCTTAAATCCTTTTACTTAAAACAAGATTGAAGCCCTAGCATGAATAATAATACCTTAATCTCACCTTGTAAAAAAACTCAACATCCGCACAGTGAAACGTACGGTACAGCATCTGTTAGTATAGCTAACTTTATAATATATGCGATACAACTCTCAACTTTTTAGGAAATCTACATGTTATTTTACATATCCTATGCTGCTGTTCATAGTCTAGTTCGTACAATTGTGTGAACCAAATCAAAGCCTAATAAAGCCACCCGTACCTCGGGGGGAGATTATTCTCCTGTATCTTCCTTTCTTGTAATTAGCTCTACCTGTTCTATCTATGCACTATTTCAACAGGACTTTTTTATACAACTAACTATATAAACGCCAACACCAAGTGTAACTTACATAATAGGGATCACGGATGAATAGCTCATTCTGTGGATCGTATTTTCCAAGCAATTCAATTTTTCCTTCAAATCCCTGTGGTTTCTCTTTTTTCTCATCAGCAACATTCTGATGGTTCATTCCAAAAATCCAGTAGAAAATTTGAAAGTCTGAGCTGTCAAGCTGCAAATTACAATATTATATATTGTAAGCGTCACAGAATCCCTTCCAAGGCTAAAATTTCTCTTGCAAAAGAAAATCCCTTGAAATAACTCTGAATCTCATACTAAATGAGTAGTGACGAGTAATGAAAAATTGACGCACTTGACGAGCAATATGATTGAACTTATATATATAATTCCTCCTAGAGCTATTCCGAATCAGCCAGAGTCCCAAGTATCCGATAAGCAAAATGCTAAGAAAAAGAAACGAAAAAATAAGCAGGCGCTAAAAAGGAATAAAGATGCAACAGTAGGGCAGGTCTTTGTTCCGGATACCTTAATCTACGTTCATAGGGTGATGATTCTCCAAACGAAGCTAGAGATGGACAAACTGTACGTGCTGCTGGTCAAGACGTTCCGGCCACTAAAGTTGCGAAGAAAAAAAAGAAAAAGATAGCAACTGCCACCGTCCCGGTCGTAGCAGATCATCCTGTTAAGAAACCAGAAGCTCCAAAGAAGAAAAAGCGTACCAGAGAGTTGCATGGGAGAGGCCTCAGGAACCAAATAACTGGGATTCCTTCCGCGATGGATGCTCAAAGGCTTACGGTAAGCGGCTTTGAAGTAGGGTCACTAACAACTCATGGCAACCCATGGCAACCCGTGGCAAACCCGTGGTAACCCATGGCAAACCCATGGCAACCCATGGCAAACCCATGGCAACCCGTGGCAAACCCCATGGCAACCCATGGCAACCCGTGGCAACCCATGGCAAACCCATGGCAACCTATGGCAACCCATGGCTAACCCATGGCAACCCGTGGCAACCCATGGCAAACCCATGGCAACTCATGGCAACCCATGGCAAACCCGTGGCAACCCATGGCAACCCATGGCAAACCCGTGGCAACCCATGGCAAACCCATGGCGACCCGTGGCAAACTCCATGGCAACTCATGGCAAACTGTGGCAACCCATAGCAAACTCACGCCAACCTTATATTTTTAACCTAATATTTCCTAACACTGAAAAGCATGTGCTGGGCAGCAAAGTATAAAATTTCATTCTGCAACAAGGAATTAGGGAACCATCTAAATATGCTTCCATAGCGAGCTATGGAATGATTATTGCCACCAAGCCGTGGCATCGAGCCAGTAGTATAACCTACAGTATCGGCTGTAGCGCACACCCGGATACCTAGCGCACCAGGATTTTGATCTAATTTTTTCTCGGAAACCCCGCTTGTCCGTGGCCCCGCCTAGTTCGCGCATTCAAAATTACAATATTGAGCGTAAAATTCACGTTAATCATTGGAGAAGGAAGGCTAAATTTGAAAAACATGAAGAGGGAGCTGGTAACATGCCTTAAAGTTAACCTCTTGGAACATGATTGCGAACATGGTATGGTTTTCCAATCCCTCATGATCCAGAATTTTATAAATTAACCTCGGTCAGGAACACATACAATATTTGCAAAACTAAGGCTCGGATCAGTTTAGATTTTTGGACAATTTCGCCTGTCTCCTACAATCCTTGTATTAACATACTAGGCCGAAGAGCTCGCTTCGCTTGTCTTCAGCCTACTCGCAGACTGTGCACATGCCTTGCCCTGTACACATGGTTTTCCTATCCCTCATGATCCAGCGTTTTATAAATTAACTTCGGTCAGGAACACATACATCTCGATATAAGTTTCGATTTTTGGACAATTTTCGGTTTTGGTACCCTGAATGATTGCTCAAGCAAGAGCGTTGCTAACTCTGCTCTCTTCATGGTAATTCTACACCCTTGGGCTCGCTATTTTCTGACATGAGTTATAATGAGAAATTTAAAAATCCGTACTAACCATCCGAATATTGAAATCAATGGAAAACGGCAATTTTCTTTGTAATTTAGGCCACCTGAGAGAGGGCTTAAAATCTCTATTAGGTAACACCTGAGTAAATTTGACTTTCCGACAAAGAGGTTAACTTTTCCACCCTCATTATTCAGGGAAAACAGAATCTAGGTTCCACCAGTAGGGCACTCAAGGTTCTAAAGAATATAACTACTCAACCCATCGCTATCCGCGATTCCGAAACTTCATGCATGAAGGATACGTAAAAATGGAATGAAGAGTTTCAGCTTCTATCCTCTACAGACGGTTATATTACACAAACGATTTGTCCTGTGCAAGCGCTCCAGCGTTTCTTCTTTAACTTAAGCATTACCTATTTTCCGCGCGAGTTGAACCTGTTGCCCATGGGTTGCCATGCATGCTATGGGTTTGCCATGAGTTGCCATGGGTTGCCATGGGTTTGCCATGAGTTGCCATGGGGTTTGCCACGGGTTGCCATAGGTTGCCATGGGTTGCCATGGGTTTGCCATGGTTTGCCACGGGTTGCCATGGGTTGCCATGGGTTTGCCATGGGTTGCCATGGGTTTGCCATGGGTTGCCATGGGTTGCCATAGGTTGCCATGGGTTGCTATGGGTTTGCCATGGGTTGCCATGGATTTGCCATGGGGTTTGCCATGGCTTGCCACACGGGTTTGCCATGGGTTGCCATGGATTTGCCATGGGGTTTGCCATGGGTTGCCACACGGGTTTGCCACGGGTTTGCCATGGGTTGCCACACGGGTTTGCCACGGGTGTCACTAACTGTGAGCACTCAAGAAGTTTAGAAATACAATCGCTAAACATTCTGTTCTTTACTATTTAAAGGGTGCACCTAACATGAATGTTACTCAGACGAATTATCCGTATGCTGGTAACATGGGTGGCCTGCCCTTACAACGAATGCTGAAACCCATGCCAAGGCTGAAACCCATGCCAATGCCATCGGGTCAAATCCAGCCTCCTCCAAGGTATACTTGGGAAGAGTTCGTGCAACTGAATCCGCCTAACATAATAGTTTCTTCCGGGATGCAAACTAATTCGCAATTACAACAGCGCAAGCGTAAATAATGGTCTACCGAACACAGCATCCCTAGGTCAACTGGGTGTAAACCCAAGTCAAGCGTTACCTCAAAACGTCGCTGGTCCGCAAGTAAACCAACAACCACCTCAACAACAGCAAGCAACGCCGATTTATGCAGATCCAGAGAAGGAAAAGCTTTTGCAGCAGAAGTTGGTCCTGTTGTTGCACGCACTTAACTGTCAAGCGCGAGAAAGTACTCCAGCTACTGGAGAGCAGCAAAGACAGGTAAGACGGTCCTAAAACATTTCATTACTCCAGTCTTAAATCGATTCTTCATATCAAACGTCCCTATACTTTCTGAAGTACTGTATCTGAGTAGCTACTTGACCAAATGCCCTAACTTAAATCGAATTCTTTGAAATCCGATGATGCACATTAAAGTTTTAATGCTGCTCCATTAGTTTAAGTCTTGTATAGGATCACCTTCATAATATCCATTCTGAACCTTGTCCTTGGTTTAGTTCAGAAACTTGAATCTGTTTTCGTAATGTGTGCACTAACCATGAATCTTATATATTTGCAGTGTACCCTTCCTCATTGTCGAAAATGGAAAAACGTGCTAAATCACATGACAACTTGTCAGGCAGGAAGAAACTGTCAGGTTACTGATTGTTTCTCCTTGAAGCGCCTTATTTCTCACTGGAAAAATTGTCCAAGAATCGATTGCCTTACGTGTCTCCTGTTGAAGCAGGCCGACGAGGCCGATAGAAATAGAGTCAATGTAAATCCTTTTCAGCCTCCTATTCAGCCACCTGCTGCAGCGCCTGTAACTAATTCAGTTTCTCAACAGTCTTCAAACCCTGCGTCCAACGTGATGGAATACAAACGAGTATGCGACCCGTTAGGTAAGTAATACTATTAACTGTTTTTCAGTATTTTTAGTTTTTTTAAGTTTTAAGTGCAGATAAGCTCTAACGATTGATGGTGGCGTTCAGAGCGCGTACATGCGTCGAAGATTTGCGTTGATTATGGGAATTATGGGAAGACAATTGTAGCCCGTTTTCCATAAAAGAGGGAAAACTTCTACTTACGTTTTTGTTTGGGGTAAGGAGGAAACATTTCAAAAGCCGTTTCTATTCATGCAGGTATTCCATGTCCTCCAATCACAATGATGTCGAATCCGGGTAATGTTGGACCATTAAGACCTCCGAGACCGCCGGCATCGCCTCAGCCTACGCCACCACCAGCTCCTCCGTCTACACCCTCTCCAAGACTTACTTATTCGCCTTCACCGCAACCCACTATACGTAATGACGGTAGTGCAAATTCCCCGTTTCCTGATGGAGGGCTTGGTGTCCTGGGGTTGGACTCTGGTGGTAGTCATCCTTCTACAAGTACATCGGGCATAACCGCCTCACTGGTGCAAGGCACTAAGGATTGGCATCAGTCTATGAGTCCTGATCTCAGAAATGGTCTTGTTCGTAAGTTTGTCCAAGCTTTTTTTCCCTCGCCGGACCCCGCGGCAATGCTAGATCGAAGAATGTGCAACCTTGTTTCCTACGTGAAAAAAGTAGAGGGCGATATATACGAGCAAGCCAACACTAGGACAGAATACGACCATCTTCTAGCTGAGAAAATCAATCAAATTCAAAGCGCCAGAAGAGGAAACAACAGGAACTAAACTCTAAACCGGTTGGTGGACCGGCAGCCACTCAAAATCCGCCAGCGCCGGTCGCTGCTGTAAGCCAACGAATTGCTGACTCCGGTTTAATACAATTTGAACAAGTTAATTAATTAATGTGTTTAGGTAAGAGTTATTGATTGATGCGTGTTTCACAACAATGTAGGATCTCATATCCGTACAATATGTAACAAGAGAGAAAAAACAGATCCTTGGTTCAGGAACATTAAATACACGATACGGGTTAATTGTTCTGCTATAGTTACTCAGACAGACACTCAACAAGGGTAACTAATAGGTAATAAATATCATATTAAATACTACAGATAGAAGACTTGAACGGTAATTATTATCTCGACACCTTCATCCATCTTAAACAACAGTAATTGTCGACATAGTAAAACTATAGTTTATTTCTGTTCACGTAATCAAACGGAAGATCCTGATGGGAATTAAAACTCATTTACCGTATTATCTATAAAAGCTGTTTTTAAGTCTAGGTGAATCAGTCAATAACGCTAAGAAGATGATTATTACATCTAAGACCTGAGTGGCTTCATCCGCGCTTGCGCGGGGCTTGCTGCTTGTACCTTTATAATAACGTTATTTTAACTGTAAGCTGTACTTAAATACTCAGTTATAACTAGGGTAAACACTGACTAATCCATGCATCTCACAATGACACTTTAAAGCAAGGATAAGGCCCAATTTAAAATTTGAGATTATTTGGAATGTTTATATGTATGCAAACTGGTGAGTCCTTATATAGTTTCAGTCAGGTTTGGAGGATTCCTACGGATGCTACTGGGTTCGTTGCTCAAAACTGGAACAGGTCTGGAAGCGGATCCTCTGGTGACGCTGTAACGCGGGTTTACTTCATGTTGGCTTCTAGTAGTTTTGTACTTCCTTCGGGCTGCCTGAATACCTAGATGCTGGAGGATGACATGTTTGCGACCTAACAAGAATTCAACAGGTGACACACATGAAAAGAATAAAAAATACAAAAAAATGTACATAGCTTTACTCACTTCTTGTATTTCTTTTATCAGGAGTTCCCGTTCAATCTTAAGTTGCTGGAGTGATAGCTCGTCAGTATGTGTGTTGAAGTCATCAGGATCGTCTACAGCGGAATCTTTTGAACATCCTGGATTTGTGGTCTTACGATTTAATTCGAAAAGGGCAATCTGGGCATCTTTCTCCGACAACGATGTTTCCAGGGAGCGTTGCCTACGACGGTGTCAACAAATTTCAGAGCTGTATGGGTAAATTTTAAAAATCCTCTAATACGTACGCACTCTACTTACTTGAGCTGAAAGTTGTCCAACTTTAAGTCTGATATGTGTATTTTCATCTTTCGCAGGTCGGCTTCCACTTCTTGTCTACGGATTTCAGATTCCTCTGCCATCTGTATCGTCTCGTAGAGCAGCTTCTCAAGCTCAATTATTTTTGCCTCTGTTTCCTTCGTTGGAGTATACTGTGCAAAATTGTATGAAGAACATCAAAACGTCAAATCACTTATTTGCTAAATCAGACTGGTTAGTTCACTCGAAAAGAGAAACAAGATCAGAGCTTCACACAGCGCAAACATTTTATTAGTATTACTCGTTAAGTTCGGTCATACTTGATACTATCAACTAGATATTCCCCTACCTTAGACAGTATTTATTATTGTTACGCAATTAGTACAGTTCTTACGTAATGACTTGACTGGAATGCATAGGCAGTGAACACGAAGTAATCTTACGTTACCACGGATAGCAAATAATCGCATTGACCCTAAAATGATTCCATAAGCTTAACGCTAATACAAGCTACCCGGATTTCTTTCAGAGGACAGGCTCGCCTAGTAAATGTCATTCACAACTTTTCGATAGTCACTCTACCCAGGTTTCTCAGGAATCTCTATAATTCACACACCTAATGGACACTGGTTAAAGCTGTATTACTTTTAATATCTTCGTATTATCTACATTTACTTAATCGGTTAATCCGTACTGATCCTCCGGTGCTAGGGCAGGGCGGGTAGAGAGAGACACTGATTGATTATTTGCCAGTTATTCTACAATTGATTGTTCACTAAAGCTACCAAACCGGTAGAATAGACTACTCACACTATTTAATAAGGTAACAATAAGTAACTATTTTTCTGATTAGTTCCAGGAACATTCATTCAATCTGATTAGTTATTCCTTCCGCATCCTTAGATTATTTAAATTTCTATCAGTATATTAACAGTTGATTCAACAAATAACAATACCTTTGCGAGATTTAACGATTACAAGGATGCTGGTACTCCACAATTTCTATGCAGAGCTAGATTATTATGACAAGGGTCGACCTCATTACAAAACAACTACTGTAAAACGATTATTATTACTCAAGTAGTGGTTAAGAGTCGTACGCTCCTCACTTGGCTGGCGAATTTCCCGGAGGTTTAATACAATTTGAACAAGTTAATTAATTAATGCGTGTAGGTCAGAGTTATTGATTGATGCGTGTTTCACAACAAGGTAGGATCCCATATCCGTACAATAGATAACAAGAGAGAAAAAACATATCCTTGGTTCAGGAACAGAAAAGACACGAGACGGGTTAATTGCTCTGCTAAAAGTTATTCAGACAGACACTCAACAAAGGTAACTAATAGGTAATAAATATCGTAATTACTACAGATAGAAGACTTGAACGGTAATTATTATCTCGACACCTTCATCCATCTTAAACAACAGTAATTGTCGACATATTAAAACTATAGTTTATTTCTGTTCACGTAATATATAATAACTTTATTGTAACTGTATGCTGTACTTAAATACTCAGTTATTACTATATTAGTTATTTAATAAGTTTGTAAATAGTTATCTCAATCAATAACAAGTTACTCTTGGATATGCGATTTTTGAAGTACACATAAGGTTCTTCACATTTGTATGATATTTTTTTCTCAATAGAGGGATTCGTTATCGCCGGATAACCCCAATCCTCTCCACATTCATCAACTCAACTCTCGCAATCCTTTAAAAAATATACTTTTCATTTCAATAATTACATGTCTACAATGGAATCAATGTTTCAAATCACTTAAATCCTCAACTTTTTGCTCCCTCCTCCGACTGTATAATAACTCAACAAATTATAAATCCCAAATCATACTGTGCTATGTGTACGCATCGTTTCCGCCATTTCCCTCTCTTGTCAGTAAATTATACCATGGAAAATAATTGAATCATCAACCATTCCACCACTCTCATCAAGTTACAATTAGTGTAAGAAACGACTACAGTTACCAGCTTCAAGACACACACTCGCTATATTAGTATTTCCCACACTATAGCTTTTTTCGGATTATATATATGGCGTCTAGAAAAGTGATTTCAGGAAACCCGCAGCACCCTAAGAAAACCCGAAAACGTTGGATTAGTATGCTGTATTAGTTTCAAGAGGGCGTGCACAAGGAAAGTGGTTAAAAGAGAACAAACGGAGAATAAATTCCCAACCTTACCTGGTCTTGGGACTTGGATCGTTCCTGACGAAGTGCTCTGGAAATTCAAAGGTAAGTAAATTAATTAATTGCAATTATTACACATCAACTTCTAAAGTAGTAACCTCAATCATTACGACTTACTCTTGTAATTGGCTAATTGTACGGTCCTTATTATTTTGTTCTTCCTGACTCATTTGCATGAGTTGTAGAAGACGGTTCATTTCAGTGTTAGATTTTTCAGCTTCTAGAGTCATACGTTCTAGTTCCTCTCGAAGCACAACTATTTCTTCTTTAGTATGATCGCTTGTACTTGAGTTGGCTAATTGATGCTGTAATTGTTGGATTTGTTTAGACTGACTATCATACTCCTTGCAAAGTTTATCGTATTTTTCCTTAGTAACTCCAAACTGCTGTTTCGCATCCGCAAGTTGTTTCCTCATGTTGTCCAACTCTTGGGATTTCGACGTGGCGTCGCCATGAGCGTCCATCTGAAAAAATACCATAGGTTCACATACGTTCAAACAATTCCCTCGCTATCCATTGCCACCTGCTTGCTCTTCAAGCCCGCTCAACCCCTCTCACCGCCAGAGGGCTCTACGAAACACGCTATGCTAGTTCAAAAATCCCACGCCTCCTTGCATTACCTGACGTTTCTCCAATTCAAGTACCAAGCTCTCCAGCTGACTCTGCAGCCTTGCTTTCTCCTCCTTGCTGCTCTTGATAATCCTCTCAATTTCCGATCGAAGTTTGGCATTGTCCTCGTCCATTTTCTTAATTTTAGCGTCCATCCCCTTAACCTTCTCCTTTTCCGCATCATAGATTTTCTTAACCCGCCCAAGTTCGTTATCATATTCACCCAGTTTTGTCCGGAGCAAAGCTAACTCCTTATCCTTCTCATTGTCTCCCACACGAGAGTTGAGCTCCTTCTGGAACTGGACAAGTAATTCCTGGCTCTTCTCCAGCTGAGTTACAAGCTCATCCCGCTCGCTCGTCAGCTGCATCATTTCATGCTCCATTTTACTCATTTGCTTCTCAAATTTATCCGTTTGACTTCGATATTTCTCTATTTTCTCCATTAGCTTTGCATTATCCTTATTGATTCGCGTATTCTCGTTAATTTTCTCCTCATACATTTGCCGGAACCTCGCAAGTTCGTTCATCTTGTCCTCCAAATGACTCCGTAGCTTCCCGTTCTCATTCAGCTTCTCCTCCAGTTGTTTCCGAACCCGCTCCATCTCCACAACTTGAGAATCCGTCGACTTGAGTTTCTCATCCCGCATCCGAAGGTCTTCAAGCATAGCCTTGTATCTCGACTCCAGCTCTCCTTTCTCCCGATCCGACTTCTCCAGCTGAGACTCCAGCCGACTCAGCTTCTCGATTACCGTCTCCATCTCCCGACTTTTCCGCTCAAGCTCCATCTGTTTCTTCTCCAAAAGCTCTGTAGTCATGGAGGAAGTGCTATTGCTAGCCGATGCCAGCGTCTTATTCTCTTGCCTCAAAGAGTCCAGATCCTGTTTAAGCATCCGCAGCTCGTTGTTGAGGGCGTTATTTTTTGACTGCGAAGTTTCCAAAGCCGTTGAGAGTCGATTGATTTCATCTGCAACGTTTTCAAACCGCATGGTTGATTATCAATCGCCTATTTAATCATATATTCAGACTCTTCTTCTTCTTCAGGCGCCATTTTCAAAATACAATCAAAAAACTAGATACAATACGGTATTTAAATATTAACTTACCATTAAATTTCTCAGAGCTCGCACTAGCCCTTCCATACTGAGTGTGTAGATTGTCCAGTTCTGCTTTAACTTTGAGTGCTTCCTGAATAGAAGATTCTTTATCATTTTGAGCCTTCCTAACCTCAGCTAGCAGTTTCTCGTGCTTCTCCTTCATGAGTGTGACCTCGATGCTGAGTCGATCATTCTCATCCTTAAGACTAGATTCATTATCCCTCCACCTCCCATACTGTACGCTAGATCTTTCCAATTGTTCACTCACTTTACTATTTTCCTCTTTTAATTTTTGTAATTGTATTTGTAATTTTTCATACTCTAGATTCATAGACTCAAATTTAGTACTCTGCCGATAGAGCTCATTCATCTTCGACTCCAACTTCTCCTTCACTACCTCTAACTCTAATTTGTAATTATCTCTCTCCTCCGCTAATTTCGTATTTGAACTCGAATTCTTATCCATCCTCTCCTTGTACAAATCCAACTCCGTATTCGCTACATCCCGCTCCCTCTCTAGCTTGTTCAACATCGCGTTAGTCTTCTCAAGCCTATCCTTAAGCAGCTCTAGCTCCGTCGTTATCGAATCCTTGTCCCGGTTGTTCTTGCTCAGCTGTGACTGCAGTGCATCCAGCCTCTCTTGAACATTCGTATTTTCCACAATTATTTGCTCCTTTTCCTTCTGAAGTCGCTGCAGTTGACCGCTCAGCTTGTCCAACTTGTCCATGGCACGATCCAACTCGATTTGAACATTGTCCTTTTCCTTCTGAAGCCGTGTCGTCGTCCCCAGGGATTTCTCAAGTTGACTTTGATTCTTTTCCAGCTCAAAGACCAGTTTCTCCCGCTCATTTTGAAGCTGTGCAGAGAATAGTGGTATACAAAAAAACGTGTATATAAATATCCGCAAAAGAGGTGAATAATATAGGATAATTATAATTTTTTTAAAAATTTTCAAATATATACAATTTCAATTAATTCATTCTTCTCGAGCCCTAATCAAATGGGTTTCCCATCAAAATATATACCCTAAGACTTTTGTTATTCGCGTCCGTCAAAACCCAAAACATTTCTCCTCCCATTTCTTCAATATTAAACGTATCCTCTAACGTCAAACCATTCAAGGGACATTCCATTTAAAATCCATTTTCATAAATCCGTAGACAATTAATTCAAAAATTTCAACTTTAGAAAAGTGGAGCAAGTAGTGAAAGTTCAAGGAAAAAACATCCTTAGTAGTACAAAACGCAAAACGTAGAGGGCGTTAGAGGCATGCAACGTTGCACGGAAAATAACTCCTGGAAGCCATGCATGAGTTAGGGCGGGAGGATTTGAATTTTAAGAGTAAATTTATATAATTCCCGTGTTAGTGATTAGCATAAAAAGTTACCCGTCGATTCTCTTGTATAACTTTATCGAATTTCTCTTGAATCCGATCCAATTCCGAGTTGGCCTTGTCGTTAACTTGTTGAGCTTTGTCAATTTGCAATTGTAGTTTCCCCAGCGTGCTACTACTTCGCTCCACCTCCTCCCTCAATTTCTCCGCCTCCATCACAGCCCGGTCCTTCTCCTGATGAAGTCTTCCAAGGACCACTGTATTCCGCTCCAACTCATCCTTCAGATTGTCCCTCTCCGTTTGAGCGTTTTCAAGCTTTGCCTTCAGTCGATAGATTTCTCCCTGCGACTTTTCAACCTTCTCTTGCAACGTTGCCGAGTCCGTGTGAGCTCTCTCGTAGTCGCTTTGATTCAGACGTAATTCTGCTTGAGCTCGACGCAATTCCCCAGCAATCTTATCGTATTTCTCCTGAAGTCTCTCTAATTCCTGACTTGAATTAAATGTATTACGTCCAAATGTCGTTTGAGATCTCTCAAGATCCACTCGGAGCCGATCATTTTCGGCCTAAACACCATACCCAGACAGAATACCATTCATCAAACAGTTAATCATTTAGAAACATTCTTATTTGTAATATTATATCATTTAAATAGAGAATACAGACAAACAGACAGACACACGCACAAAAGAGAGATAAGAGATAGAAATGTAGAGAATACACAAGTGTACTACACGTTCTACAATATCCAAACATCTAATCTCTACTACACACTCCTAGTAGTAGTAGCTACAATAAAACTACACACATTGATCGCCACAAAATCAATCAAGCGACCCCCCGACCCTGGTAGTTTGTATACGAGAGTCATCAGAGAGAAATGAAAATAGAGCAAACAAGTCCCACTTTCACCCCAGCTTTCACCTTGTAAGACTTTCACCATAGCTCTCTTCCATAGCTTTCTCTATAGCCTAGGAGAAAGCATCGGGAGAATTTCAAGCATTGTCTATATAAATTCCCAACCATCCGCACCCGCCATTGCAATCCTTTCCTAACACCCTCCAGACTTTCTCCACAATTTCTTAAATGCCTATTGCTTATTGAGAGCTCATTTCAAGGATTCTCGCCCTGTAAATCATCCTCCGCCCCAGCCTCTTCAACTCTGTCTGTTCAATTACACAAAGCACGACTTAAAGTGCCAACTATTTTCGCCACCGGCTCCCACCAATCTCAAAACACACAAAGAGCTAAACTGGAGAAAGTCTTCCTAGAGAAAGCTGCACAATTTTAGGTCAGCTTCTAAAATACTTCCAGCAGAAGCTATATCAGCCAGTTCTACTTTCCTTTGGTATAATATTTTGTGAACAAACTCTGAAATCATTACTCTCAGACAAAAACTTTCTTTCCAAAGAGCACTTTCCCCGAAGGCGGAAAGAGTGACTCGGAGAATACAGATTCTTTAAGCGGAATTTCTTTTCCCTGACGTAATTTGCACAATACAAGAACAAATTGAAAAGAATCGCAAACTTCCAGTACAGAATTTCAAGAGTTTTCTTCAAAGGCTATAAGAAATTCTCTAATTTCGACAATTCCGCATTTCCAACCACCAGAATCCGGAGGAGTGTAGGCTTTTACAATTAACTCAATTTTACCAATTCTCTACATTCTATGAACAAGGAGGTTACAGGAAAAACAAAGCTAACGAAACTTAAAACACGGACGTGGACTCAGTCAAAGGAAGAGGCATGAGCCGGAGAAAGTAAATTCACGCCCACACAAAACTGTCTCCGCCTCACACCATCCCTCCCTCCGACTTTCTCTATTTGGGCTATAGGCTTTTTTGCAAAATTCTATATAATTAATCGTAATAATAATAATAATAATAATAATGTCTAGACCAACACCAACACGCACAAGACCGTACCACAGAAATTATAATTTCAAGCCCAAAGGCAGACAGTAATCAACTTATGGAATTGATTCTACCAAATCATATATTGCTCAACTCAATTCCCTTCTACAACCGAGAAAAAATTTACAAAACGTATAACTGAATCTTTAAAATACTTATTTGAAGCCTTATGTACGGGTGTCAACTCAAAGAAATCAAAGGATTTTTTTTCATCCAACTCAATAAAATACAGCAAATCAAATATGACAAATCTTACTTTTAAACGTTCATGTTCCAATTCAATTTTAGTTACTCGTTGACGATGAGAATCCCATTCCGTGCTTGATTTTCCAACCTCTGATTGAACTTTCTCCAATTCCGCTTTACATTTCCCCAATTCGCTCTGGCTAGATTCCAATTTAGCTTCCATCCGTTCCTTATAACAATATATAGTTTTCAAAAGCTTTTTACACGCTCCCTTAAATATCCTACATGAAACTTTTGGAGAAAGTTCGGAGAAAGCACTATTCCCTCCCCCAGCCCCATCAATCAGGAGCCAAGGAACATTATAATCCTTCGCTTCAACCATCTCATTTTAATCACCATTCCATTCAATCCATCACCTTTCTCCAAACTTTCTCCAACTTACAACAATCATGTCCCGGAATTTAGGTTACAGTTATAGGTATTTCAAATAAAGTTCTCTCCATTCACATCCTATTTCTGACAGCAACTATAGGAGTATATATTTTTTACTAAAAAACTATTTCAATTAGAATCGAATTCAACCAGCTACAGGTAGCTAGTGCAACAGATATATAAAATCCACTAGTTTCTGTCATTACACATCATATCGTATTATTATTTTAAAAAAATTAATTTTCTTCACGTTGTCTTGACCACATTGTTATGTACATTGTATAATGCGTGTATTAAACACCCAGACTTTTTCAAATACCAACCTAAACCCCCACATAATTGGAAAGACCTCGTACAGTATGTGTGTCCCAACCAACTTTCCCTAAAAACCTCCTTCCAACCCCATCCTTTCATCCTTTCTCCTACACCAATCCCTAAAGGCTATCCCTTCCTCTCCCAAACCGAGCGCTATCTCGTGGCTATTTCTCCAAAACTCTCCACGCAACCCCAATAATACTTTGAGAAAGACATCAAGTGTATAGTTAGTAACACGCTACGACATTTAACAAGTCAACATGAGCAAATCCTTCCCAGAGGGCGCTACTGTCAGCATCAACTCTTCCGACGGGGATAACTCTGAGCAAGAAGGCATCGCCGCTAACGGGTCAGAATTTATATCACTTTTCATTGGTTAACTGCGGTTAACAGCACATACTTTATTAGCAGAAGCTTGGCCTCATGTGTGTCCTACAGTTACTTCGGCATATACCACCAGGGCATCAACATTAGCGTTTTTTAAGTTTACGTGTTTACCAGAAGGCGTCACTGGTCACTTCGACAGAACTGGTAGACTACGTCCTGCTGGTCGGTCGAAGTTTAGTTAAACTACGTCCTGCGAATATCCAATCCGCACAATTCCAACCACCTATAACTGTCCTATGCTAAGCAAGAGGGCGCCAGTATCTCAGTGCGTCACTCCCATTCAAAATGTCTACAGTTTCAAGGGATTTTCCCAATGGTTTCCCAAATGGCTAAAACCAGTTGTACCGCTGGAAAAACGTTTTCGCTGACAATAGCGCCGCCATCTGGATACTTTAACATGTCATCAAATGTTTTTGACCCTATCATAAAATTTAGTAAATAGCTTTCCAGTGAAGCAGTAAGTTAAGAGAGAGATACGGAAGAGTGTGAAATTTCAAAATTTTTTAAATATTTACATGGGCGTGTGTGAATAAGTGAAGTGCATGTAGTTTTCTTGCTATATCAGACGGTGTCAACGTGTTTTTGTGTGCATACGGAGAAGAGTAGGATGGTGTTTGTATCATTCGCAGTGTGTAAATTCTAGCCTACGACCAACTGCTGTCACTTCCCTACAGGATTATATAAGTCATGTTCAAATATCCACTAGGGAGAACTCAATTTGTCATAATCCTACTACTGAAAAACTGTAAATCGGATTCCCTGGAAACAGCGTTAGGAGAAAGTCCCGGACTTTGTGTACATCCAAAAAACCCGCCATCTTTCTTTTAAACTTTCTCCCTCCACCCCTCCAGAGAATTCCGTTACTGTAAAGTCTCCTATATGAACCTCTTTAAGACCATAAAGTCTCTGGGATTTTAAATTTAAAATAGCATCAAAGTGTATACATACCTTTTCAGCAAGGGCTCTCTCAAGTCTCACTTGTAGTTTCTCAACTTCAGACTCTAATCCATGGACTTTGAGTTTCGATTCCGCCAGATCTCGCTCATGCAGATCCCGCTCCTCGATCCGCTCCTGCTCCGCCCGATCCCGCTGCTCCCTCAGTTGACCCATTTGCTTATCCTTGTCCACAATGGCATCCTCAAGGCTGGACAGGGTACCGGGTTCGAATCGGTCACCCTGACCTCCGGCAGTGTACTGTTGAAGTCTGGCCCTTGCCATATCAACCTGGTTATCTTTTTCTTTGAGTAAATCCTCGAGATTCTCAATTTTTCGTTGAAGGACGTTTATTTTACGATCTTTGATCTCCATTTGATCCCTTAATTCCGTAAATTCGTTTGCTATTCGATTCCGCTCCTGCGACGCTTGCATCGCAGTGTTAGTTTTCTTTTCTATTATACGGTTCTTCTCTTCCAACCGTGTTCGCAGCTCTTCCACCTGCCACCCCGAGGAGAGAAACCAAACCATTAGACAAACAAACATCCAACTTTCTCCACAAAACTTTCTCCAGCACAACCACACCATTTTTTTCTCCCTCCCCCTCACGCCAGACCTGGCATGAAT
Source organism: Sminthurides aquaticus (assembly GCA_906901655.1). NCBI lineage: Eukaryota > Metazoa > Arthropoda > Collembola > Symphypleona > Sminthurididae > Sminthurides > Sminthurides aquaticus. Next base: position 1,157,137 of record CAJQTT010000007.1, read on the forward strand.
GCGGATCCAATTATTTCTCGCTTTAAAAAATTTACTTTTCTTCGTCTTCTTCGCACCCACAGACCCACCCCACCCACTACAATTCTAAACCATCCGCTGTTTTACCAACGACGCATATACAATATATACAGTACAACACATGCAAAGGCAGACAGGAAGAAGGATATAGGCTAACGGAAGCGGGTCAGAGGTGTAGGGAAGGAGAGGATGTTCCCAAAGAACAAAACAACATAATCCCGGGCTTTCACCCGTAAATAAAAAATAGAGGGCGCATTGCAGAAAAATTAGAAACATATATATATATATATACATCAGCACAAACTAGTCTGGAACACATCACGAAACCCGAGTAGCAAATAATAGCCCTTGTCATCTTCTCCTTTCTCTTTTCTTTTCCGGCCAAAGCCAAATGAGCAGTGACAGAGAAAGCGAGAGAAACATTATTTACTCGTCAAACCAACGATAAAAGCCCGGTACTGTAGTAATTGAACCCCAGAAGAGAAAGCAACGATAAGTGAAAGCAATGCTTGTAGAAGAGGATAGGACAGAGAGATGAGGAAGGGATAGAAAGAAATATTTTAAAACTCACACTCACATCAGCCTGGAGCATATTGTAATGCTCTCCTTTGGTGCACAAAGACTCTTTGAGGACTGCAATATGTCTTTGATAGTCTTGCTGTTGCTCTTCCAGGGTTTTCATCTTAGCAGCCATTGCCATCATCTCCTGGTCTCGCTTTTGAACTTCCATACGCAATTCATCAATCTACGGATTGGATTTTTAAATTTAAATTTAAAAAATGCTGTTTATATTTTGTTAATAATCAGCCCTTCGTGCAAAAGTAACTCGTAGATTATAATAAAAAATAATATAAGAAATAAGTTATTCGAAAAAAATTTAAATAAGTTATAACAAGTAGCACTGTAGTTCTTTATAGATTGTTAAAAAATTAAATGAATAATACATAATTACAATTTTAAATATTCAAAGACTACTCGAACATAAAGCTTGACCAGCAGATTATCAGTTGCTTGTAAACTTCTCTTTTAACTTTTTTAAATTTCTTGAGAGAAATACCAGCTACAAGGAACTTTTAAAATGGAATCAATTTACCTTAATGCGCCTAAACATGATTAATGTTTAAACATTGTTAGTCATAGAGTAGATAAAGCAATTAAATTCCCGAATAACATTACCTGTTTCTGAGCTAGCATTTGCATCTGCTGTAGCATGGCTCGTTCTTCTTCTTTTCCTGTAACGAAAGTTTTTACATTTAAATTACTCACCTACTTATCCACCATCCACCACACGGTCTGTAGATCTAAAACACTCAAAAACTTCACTCACAGTAAAATCTTGCATACGTAATTATAGAGGACATTTAAAAAAATCATTAACCATCAACAGAAAGAGTCACAGGTGGCAACAGGAATTAGGTTCAAGTGCAGGAAAACTTTAATTAAATCAGCTACTTAAACAGGATTCCACACACTTATCAAAAACATAGAGAGTGTCAGGTGAAAGGTATAATCTCACCAATGCCTTTATTTTGAAGCATTTCCAGCAGCTTCTTAATAGATTCATCTCGGGCTTGCAGAGTTTGTTTTTGAGTATCCAGCCTAATTTCCAGCTCCTGTGAAAGAAAACAATGTTTTAAAAAATTAATTTAAACAAAATCACGACAGACTCTACAGTTTCGAAGGGATTGGAGAAAGTTCCATGAGCCTGAGGCACTGCGTTTTCCCGTACAAAGGACAGGATGCAGATACTTGTTTATCCTTTCTGAGATTTCCGCATACTGATGAAAAAGCTTTATGGGGAAAGTGGAGAAAGCGGATCAAGGATATCTTTCTCCATGAGGTCTTCCATGTAGACAACAACGGCATAATGCAGTAGCTCCCGCCTGGAGAAAGTCGCCTCATTACTGACCATGTGTGTATGCGGCTCATGCTTAGCTTAAGCTTATGTATTGTGAATTGTGTTTAAGGGACAGTCATGCATCATTCCTTATAGCTGGCATGTACAGTAGCAAACAAAACGTTTCACACCAACAACAAGCCTAGCTCTGCACAGCCTTTTGGGATTCGGGCTTCAAGTTATGGGATTGGAGAAAGTCTTGTGTGTATTTGTTTTCTCTCAAACCGGTGTCAATTGACTCGTGTAGGGAAAAGAAATTCTCTTTGTCGGTTGAGAAAGTCGGCCGTCCTTTCACTCGCGAGCCTGTGTTTGTTTGCCCACGCTATTTCACCACAGTTCAGGATGAGGTGTGAGAGAAAGCGTTTCTCCTTTCCTTCCCCCTCTACACAGATGAATCCTTGTAAGGAAATTGACTAGAGATTCCAATCTAATGGAGAGAATAGGAGGAGCTTCTGACGGCGAGGCGGAGTCCTATCTTTATGGATCTCCGTTTTGTAAAGAGGTCACGTACTCTGGACCAAAGCTGAAGAAAGCGTGTGACAGTACATGAATTTTTTTACACTTTTATCATCCTCAGCTAATAATAATAAGGAGGCAAAGCGTTGAGCTCGTACATGCTCCATAATGTAACGAATATATATATACCCGTTGAGCATACCAAAAAAGAAGAGAAAGTACAAAATACTTCTTGCAAATTTTAAGACGCACAGTCAATTCTTCCTATAATAGACTCTGAAATAATAAAGTCCATACGCTGTATGAGACTAATTTGGGATCCTTATTCCATATGTTTGTAATGTTAAATTCCTACTTTATAACAGCTTTCCTTCTACAAAAAAAAGATTATTCTCTGGATTTATGCCCATCTCTTGTATCTTCTTATGCTCAGCTCTTATATCGAGAGTCGACTGTATTCTCCCAGTCTCGTCTAGTGTAATTTTTTTCTGAATGATAGCAGACTCGTGAAAATATTTCCACAGAATACTTAAAGCGCTTCTATGGAGAAAGCTGCCAATTCCGTTCCTTACATGCAGTCCAAAATCCTATTCAAATCCTGACCCCGAATCACGGAGTTTAGTAACGACCTCTGTGATTGAAGCCAACGTCACAGTCACCTTGGCTACATTTAAGCAGCAACTGAGCACAGAGGCTTTAGGTTCTCTAAACCAAACTGACTATCCTCCCTCCCCCCAACTTTCTCCAAACCATGCCTCCTCCATTCTTCTTATTACCTTTTTTTATTTGTTTCGCCTCATAAAATTTTACAACACATAAATGCAGATACGGCGGTGGATACCTGAGCCGATATAATTTGTTCATATTTTTTGGCGCATGCAATCCCACAAAACTACAAAGTTACGAAACACGGAGAAAGTACGGAGAAAGCACGGAGAAATTACCGTCTTCCTCATAAGGCGAAACTTTCTAATGGCGAATTTCCTTTTACATTTCCATTCCCTCCTTTCCTTTTCGTCTACGAGGGAATTTCAAACTTAATTAGCTAGATCGATAATAATATTGCGGAAGTGGCCTCCACTACCTGCCTTGATTGGTATTACAAGATGTAAGAAAATATATAGGCTATCCAGCGAGTGAAAGTTGTACGCTACGACGCTTACAGTTATTAAGTCAGTCAGTCAGAGAGGAGGGGAGAAATAGAACACATTCCAGGCCGGATCTGAGGAGGAAGTTGTCTATATGGATAAATAATTAATACCGCACTTACCTTAATAGTTTCTCGGAGGATTCGTATTTCCCTCACAAGGTGTTCGTTTTCCGTGATGAGAGATTCTAATTGTCGTTGCATTTCCATGCTAGCACCACCCATCCGAGATCTCATTCTCAGCTCTTCCTCCAGCTGTCGCACGAGGAGAGCTTGCTTCTGGTTTTCCGAATTCAGCAGTTTGAGTTGATCCGTGATGAGAGAGTACCTCGCCGACTCTTCCTTTCTCAAAGCTCTTTCCTTTTTCAATTCTGGAGACCAAAACGTTTTTATCGAATGCATTGATGAGCCTAATTTTTGATTTGTAAGTTCTAATTCTTTTTTCAATTGCTGCAATTCCCGATGGAACTCGGAATTCTGAATTTGAAGTTCACTTAAATAAGAGGAAGGATCTGCATTGGGTGGCAACCCACCTGGTGCCATGCCACTCGCCGACTGACGACCCGAAGGACCTGAGGCGTGACGACTTCGGTTCAAAATCGAAACTGGTTGCTGGTTGTAGTAGTCGTCGTCATAATACTGTTGCTCTGTAAAAAATTATACCAAATCCGTCTCTTAGCATAACCCTTTTCTATTGACCTACAACAACTTTCTCCCCGAACATCTATGCTTTCCTGAATTCCATCTACCCACCCCGAATTTTAACTCTCCTCCAAATACCCGCCGCATTCCTTCCACCATAAACTTAAACTACCCGGATTTTTTCTCCAGTTTCCTTCAATCCTTCCCTTCTACACCACAGGTTTAGGTAGATGTGAAATATTTTATGAATTCCCATGGAATTTATAACCAAAAACATTTACCCATTGGAGCTGAGCGGGATGAAGCTCTAGGTTCCATCCCACGATCCAGGGAGCGCTCCCGGATCGGTATAAACTGAGTGTCATGTTGAGGCGGGTCGTAGCGATTTAGTCTAGAGGCAGAACGAGATCGCTGGTGAGGTGCTCCTCCGGACGAACTATAATCAATGTAGTCATCCATATACTTGTCCCCTCCCACCCCACCCCCTCCTCCTCCTCCCCCGTACATGTAGTCTGCCTGGCTCGGATGCTGAGCGTGTCCCGGATGATGATGATGATGCAGGGGTGAATTAGTTGTCGACCGAGAGGTCAACGGTCTAAACAAACAGAACCAATCATCAAATTACTTTCACTCGACCTTTCTTTTAAAAATATCCGCCAATTGACTATAAGCAAGCCTCTAGCATATCCCGTTCGAGTGACACATTTCACAAACTATCCACCCCAATCCGCAAACTTTCTCCAATCAATGTCCCAAGAACTTTAATAAGTGTGAGCATGTACAGCGTGTCGTCGTCTTACGTCGTACGCTACATGCTACCGTACTCAAAGATGGTTGCCAAAAAGTGCTCAAAAATTGTGCTTCTTCAAAAAGCTGTTAAATTAAAAACCCACCTCGCACCCGCCACAAATCACAAATAACTTTCACACAAAACACAGACAATACACAGATCACATGACCCTCTGGAGAAAGTCGCGATTTCCGTCCCTATGGTCTATACACACCGTCCTCCCTCTTAATGGATTCCAAGCCTCGTCAGTGTCTCCTCGTTAATTCTTTTTAATTAGCCGCGGGTTAGTATTGTCATTAAAGATTCAATTTTCCCACGCTTTCCCCATCCGCTCCAGAGGCTCAACCAAAAATTGTAAGCTGTTAGCCGCTTGACGATAGTTACGTCCCACAGCTCCTCATGTACCACAACACATCCCAAAATCCCTTCATTAATTACGCTCACCTGTTTCTCCGGATAGGACTTCCACGGGTGGACGTAGGTGCGGATACAAAGGAATAATTTTTACTAGGGCTTCTGTCTAGGGTAGGTAAGAGATCATTGGAAGGTCCAAGACGTCGACTTGTTTTCGGGGATCTTGAAACTTGTCCAGGATTGCCGTAATTTGACTGCGATGATGGAACTTGCGAGTAGTAATTCGACATTTGTCTTTACACAACCCCAACTACAACGGCAATCGCTAAACTAATCCCACCACCACCGCCGCAACCTAATTCCACCAATACTTTCCCAGCAAAAATACGACGACCACGGATTCTTTTTCCAGGCACACTTAAAAAGGATGAGCCCACCAGCTCCACACCTCCCCTCCTATTGGCTCGTCCTCAATAATACAAATCCCGTCTCCAGCTCCCTCTACCTCCTCGCCCACACACATTCACGTCAATCCCCCCCCCCTGGCACACTGATCCTAATATCTCCTCCTTGACAGCACCTAGGATGCTTTCTCCCTCAATCCTCCTCAATCACAACAACATTTTCAAAATCAAACCCCTTCTCACCCTAACCCCGCCTTTTTTAATTTAAATACGGTCACACAATTATTATCTCTAGGATTTCAAACCTGTCACAATCTCGCTTTCTCTACCATCATCTACTCCCCAAACCCCCACTACCTTAACTATCAAATTAAACCTCACCCACTTTCACCTTGGCTTTCACCTCTTTTAATAATTAATCCCATTCCAGAGGGAAATATAGTTTCTCCAAGAGCCAACACACACACACACAGGCAGCAACGATGGAGGAAAACAGGGAGTTGATTTATACTTTACAATAGATAAAAAGCGAGAACTTTTCCAGCAGTAGTAGTGAGGAGTAAAATGGAGGATTTCAATTTTCCAGGGAAGGGATAACTATGAGGATCTGCTTAATTTCTCCTACTAAAACAAGTTTCAAGGCTTGTATCACAAAAATCTTAGTTTAAATCTTTCAAATCCTAAGACACAAAATACAGCAAGGGAGAATATGTAGTAGGAGCGAATCCCAATAATTACATGATCCACTCCACAAGGCTCATTGTCTCTCCAAACACTCCAGAGTTTCTCTCTCAAAATCTCTCCGTCCACTCCCTATTCCTAGTGCGCATGAGGTTAGCGCTAAGATACCCGGGTAACATGGGAATACCCTCCTCCTCCCTCTACACAAGAGTCTATACTCTCCACAATGTATGTACTATTCTCCTACACTCCTTCCTTCCCCGTATACGTTTACCTCTAGCCTCTGCCAACTCCATCAATATACTTAAACTAGCCCAAGAATGCAAAGAAACTCTAGCTTCAAAATAACCCTTCGTCTCTGCCTATATCAATGCTTGCAAGCAAAATAGCAAACCCAAAGATTCCTCCAACTCAATTCCCTTCTCTTACAAGAATCACCATTCTCCGTATGTCATTTCCCGACGAGACGACTTTCTCCATGCTATATATTCCTCTACCATATTATGCATACTTCCTTCCGCTTAGTTTCCTTCAAACTCTTTACAATATTCATTATGACAAGGAGAAGCACAAAACCCGAGAGAACCAAAGTACAAGCACTATACATCTCTATTTCTTATCAAGTAGGAGCAGCCAGCCATAGTTCTGTCAAAAATACTTTTCCCCTCTCTCTCTCTCTCTCTCTCTCTCTCTCTCTCTCTCTCTCTCTCTCTCTCTCTCTCTTTCTACATGTGTATTATGACCGAGCAAAATACTTGAGAGAGTCAATAAGATGAAAACTTTTCAATGAAACGACTCCACCTGATAACAAACATTTATCCGGACAACGCCACAACTAAACTTCCCAACCTAGACTTTCTCCACTTTCTCCTCCCTTACAGGATTATTAGCACCGCTTTCACAAACCCATATTCTCTATATTTACCTGGACTCCTTCCTCCCCAGTCGCCTAGCATAGGCCCCTCCTTATACACTCCAAACATCCCCACTTTCCTTCCTTTTCTTTACATGACTGCAACGAGCTATAGCAACCGCATAACTTATTACAAGAATCTATGCAATAAATATCATCCAGATGGCCGTATACTCGCCATCAACCACAGCTAGCACCAGCATACTGAACTAAATACATGTATATTCAGCCCTCTCCAAGAAAAAACAAAGCTCCTAACACGAACCTCCGCGCTTTCCTTTCCATTATCCTTCCGCTTTCTCCATCTTCCTCCAAGCTTTTCATTAGCTTTACAAGATTACTAATTCAGCAACTTTCCTTGGCTGCCTCCCTGAATTTTTTTTAATTTCCTCTCCTTTTTAAACTCTCTCTAAAACGTTCCTTCTTTAAAATCTTTCTTGTATACACTCCCATTTCATATACGCCACCGCTTTTTTTCTTAAGCTCCGTTGCAATTTTCTAAAAAGCCTCCACACCTATACTGACCCATAGATTTTTTTATTTTATTCGCCGTCTTATTCTATAGTTTCCTTGCATTTCCGACTATGCCCTAAAACTACAACACCAACTTTGGCTACTTTCCTAAACTGCTGCCTCTCCCTTCTGAGCAAGTATCGCCACATAATCACGTTATCAAATTCAAGTCATCTTGCCTCAATTTTTCTCACTAAACTCAAAAAAACTTCAGCAAAACTGCTTTAGTTCTCTTCTGCAAATTCCTCCTTAGCCTTTTGACACTTCCAAACCCTTGCTATTTTGCGAAATATTTTATTCAAAAGTTTTATTTTCAGAATGCAGAAAATCCGTCTTTTCCATGTGCTCCAGTCTCCAGTACATATTTATTTTAAATTTAACCGGTATGAAGTTCAAAATACTTTAAAATAATATTCAATTTAATTAAGAAAATAAACGTTGCGAAAATGCGAAAACGCTTCTCGAAAACAGCAATGCTAACGTTCAAGAGCCATAAGCTAATAATGTCCAGCCTACTTTGATAATTAGTTGTATGTGCCTTTATTTGTTCAAAAACATCCGACAAACTAATAAATTCGTCGGGACGTCAATAGCGGATGAGGTCTCTCGCATGACAATAATGGGAATAACATAAGGGTTTTCACAAATAAAATTAATAGCCAAAAATTGTGAAAGGATGCGATATTACGGGGCGGCGCCGCCGCGGCGGTATTCTAGTGTTGTCCTCCTCTCCCGGTACAGGTTGATTTAAAAGCCTTTAGAAGCTTTAAGGATAGGCCTTCAACACAACAACGGGAGCTTTAGGAACCTTAGAGTGTACAATAGTGTAACATTATGGAGTGAGAGGTGTACAGTAGCTGTTGCCTTGGTGGAGTTTATTACTCCTTGGGGGACAGAGCAAATGCGACAGCGGTTTTATAGCCTCCCACGCTGCATATGCAATCAGCATGTTATGTTTACGTGCGGCGCAAGAACCATGGTTCCACCAGCTTGCGACTAGCCTTGCGGCGCTCCCGGGTGGGGCGGGGTGTGCGGAAGATGAAGAATAAAAGCATCATTTCAAGAGTACACGTAGCATCATACAGTTTGATATTTTAAGGAAGGGATGTGTGGATTTGGTCCGAGAGATGCGGCCATTCATTCTTATATTGAATCCCTGCCCAGAAACTGTATAGAGAAGGTATTCAAAGAGAAAAGTTTTCAGTTTATGAAAGAAAATTATATTTAAATTTATTAATAATTATAAACAGGATTTATTCAGTAATTGCAATTTCGCCCTTGTTAAATTCGGCAAAGTGTTATTGTTATTTTTTTCGTTTTTGCCGGGAGTGTTGGTTGAAATTAATTAATTATTAAATATTCAATACACCCGAGATATATTATTGTGTTTTTCTTAAAACTGCCAGAATATATTACTGTTTTAAAAGTAAAATCCAGGGAAGTTTGTTTCATTACACTGAAGAAAATAGTGTTTTTATATTTTTCAAATTGAGACACCTATTTAAAGAAATTAGTGGATCAAATAACGAGTTGTGTTGATCAGATACTACCTCCAGTGAAGGGTCAGTGAAGAGTTGTCAAGGAACATGTATTCTAAATCTTCGATGAAGCGCGATAGAGATCGGGACGGTAGTCCCGTTATGAGCAAGAGGTCCAGGTCAAGTTTGGGTCGCTACGATCAGGATTCCTCGGACGGTGGGACTCCTCCCGACCGTAGAAGGCGGGCTGACCATTCACCCCCGCCCGTGTCATCCCGAAGAGGTTACGATGATTACAGAGCAACGAGCAGCAGCACGTACAAGGATACGTAAGTTTGATTGTTGTGTGAGATTGGTGTTGTTATGGTTCCTGGTATCGAATTGATCTTTCAAGTACATTTGAAGACCATAGGTAGATCTCAACTTGATTCCGATTTGGGTTTGATATAGGGGTTCGTCGAGCAGCCGCTCATTTCCTTACAAGGTCTTGTGTATTTCATCCCTCCATTCCAAAGCGTCCGATGAAGTAGTTCGAGAGACGCTGTACAGGGAATTTAAGCGTTTCGGTGACATTAGTGTGAAAGTTGTGCATGAGCCGGATGAGCGTGTGGCCTATGTTTATTTTCGAAGCTATGAGGATGCTCGAGATGCGAAACACAGCAAGTCCAGGATTATTATTTATGATAAGCCCGTCATGGTCGAAGCAGCTTACGAATCCGTTCCAGCGGGAGCATCGTCGACGAGTGGGACTGGTGGAGGTGCGAGCGGATCTCGTTACGCCGATGGATACAGTGGGGGTGTTAGCGGTTCAGGGGGTGACAGGGGTGGTTATTACCGAAGGTTAGAATCGTTTATGGTTTATTATTTGCTAAGAAAATTCCTATCGCCGCTTGAAAAGTACAAGTTTCCATCCAATAGTGCTCCTACCACTACTGCTCCTACTTGTTCCAAACAAGAAGGCGGAATGAAATGTTTCAATCTTGTGTGTGCTTGTAGTTCTGTGATATATACGAGATTACTAGTTTTTAACACGTGATCATGTATTCTTGAATTGCAATATTGTTGAAAAATGGGAGGGCACCAAAAAATGATTTCCATGAATCGGTCAAAAAGGTCGACAGGCTCACGGTCCTGTAGTTGGGTCGGTATAAGTTGGCCGAGTTGAATTAGGGGGTGCAAGTTCAAAGTGTGGCGCACACAGGCTTTCCGAATTTGGTGAATGAGAAAGCTGGGCTCTTGTGGTGTGTGTCAGAATCTGCTTCGAGGGATAAATTCCTGAAACCAAATCCCCAGCTGAAACGAGAATGCTCCGTGACCCATGAATCCGTCGAAACTAGCTGTGACAGTGAGTTTCAGTTCCAGTATCGCCGCCTAAATATTCCTAATTCTTCTACCTTTTTTAAGTTCAGTGAGGTCATCAGATTTCGATACGATCATTAGATAGCTTTTCGAAAACATTAGGTAACTGAATGATTTCTTTAAACCCCAACAACAAGTATTGTCTATAATCAGTGACAGTTTCTAAGAGCGGTGCAGTGGAGTACTTTTATTATTCATTCTTTTTATTTCTGTGAATACACATTGCACTCTGGTCATAATAATTTCAAACCCTTCCCTCAAAATAATTCAGTGAAAGGGGTTCTATGGAGCAAAATGATATTTGCTTGTGTCAGTTAACTCCAACCATGTGCTTCACAAATGGAAAGGAACATTTTGCATGCCAGTGAAACCTTGAACTTCAAGCATCGCATCCGTGTATTGTGTTTTTCAGGCTTGAGCTAGTTGTAGGTTTAAGTTCAGATGAGTTTAATATATCATTTTCTTGTAGTTGACAGTGTTCCACCGAAATTCCCGACGCTCCGTAATCTCTACTTTAGCAAGTTTTATATTGGTGCGTTATTAACCCTCCATGCTTTACCTGCCGTTAAATTGGTATTCAGTTATAACTAATCGGGTATTATTTGTGTTGTTCAACCAAAAGTGATATTTAACCCCATGTAGCCAGCATACTTATTCTCGAAGCAAAGGAATTTACAGATCACCACAGCTTTTTTAGGCGTATATCTCACTCTTCTTCCAAAATCTATATTTTCACGGTGCTCAAGCAAATCAGAAAAAATCACAGGAACCTCTGGGTCAGTTTTAATGTTAGTGATTGTGAGAAGTTGAAGTTTCTTCATCTCTCTCGCCTCCTCAAGGTTCTTGTGGGTGCTATTAACTCTTTTCCTTCCCGTTTAACCATTCAAGCACTCGAATGCACTATTTTCTTGTGATTACTACAACATATTCGGTAGTGTCGTCGTAACTTAAATCTTTTCCGTATGCCTGTCTTGTAATTTTTCGCTATTTCTTAACGCGTTGGGATCATGGTCACATTTCGAAAAAATCAAGAGCTCGAACAACACGGGCATTGTTGTGTGTGTGTATGTGTGTCGAACCGAAGGCTCTAGTGCCTAAGAGCTTCGGTCATAGCAATGCGGATAGTGGTGTTTCCCGTTTTGCGGGACGAAGCATGAGGTAAAACAAGGAGTTATATGTGTTTCCCCACTGAAATTAGAAGTGACAGTTTTAATTATGTGCGCTAGGATTAATTCTCGACAAGGTAAAAATATTGCATCTCCAATTTTCCAAATATTCACTTTTAAAGCGTAATCCGAGGAAGGCATTGATGCAGGTCCATAGCGCTTCTTTGCCTTCAGACCTTATCAGGATTATAATAGTAAATAATACTTCGACGCGTAATGTTGTTATGTTTAATCAAATAGCGTTTTAGATTCTAAACAAATGCCCCTGGTGGTAAGCAATTGCTATGCGCAGCTTGGAAAATTATGCGGCAGTTATAACGTGGGTTTAACTCATTTTTTAAACCCTCCAGGTCGCCTATGTACGAGCCTAGAGCCCATCGAGACGACCACGAACCCCATGGCCGTACTGCTGGACGTGCTTACGATAGTGCAAGAGGTGGAAGCACTTTCGGTCATCATCATCCGCCACATGCTCCGCCATTAGCCCCTGCAGGACCTTATCCATTAAGGACTCATGACGGAGGATACAGTCGACGAGAGCCTCCGATTCATCATCACGATCAACATCATGGTGGTGGTGGCGGATACATGGGTCATCCAAGAGGAATGGGAAGTGGTGGTCACTTCAACAGGTACGAACAAATCCTATACACAGGTCAATCATTGGTCTGATTATGTCGTTCACAATCTAGTAATAACTGTGAATATTTTTATTAGTCGTTACAATGCTGCTAACGGGCCTCCGGGGTTGCCAAGACAGCCATCGGATGCGGCTAGCCAGAGAGTCTACGAAAACAAGAAAGACAAGTTCCCAAACTATCTTCATCATATACCGCCAGAGGAAGATCCATTGGCCACTAGAACTCTCTTTGCTGGAAACTTGGAGGTAAACATAACTGACGAGGAATTGAGACGGATTTTTGGAAGATTTGGTACTGTTGAAGATATTGACATCAAGCGACCTCCCCCTGGGACTGGAAATGCTTATGCGTTTGTACGCTTTGTCAACTTAGATATGGCTGCTCGGTAAGTTTTATTTTGCATTATAGTTCCCTGAATTCTTTCACACCTTATGCGCAAAATGTTTTACAAAATGTTTTATCAATATACAGGGCAAAAACAGAACTTTCTGGACAATATATCGGAAAATTCCAGTGTAAAATTGGATATGGGAAGGTTAATCCTACCACAAAGATTTGGGTCGGTGGACTCGGCCCGTGGACGACTATGGCTCAGCTGGAACGAGAGTTTGACCGTTTCGGATCCATCAAAAAAATTGATTGGGTTAAGAACGAACCAACTTGCAACATAACTTTTGAAACTATTGATGCTGCCCAAGCTGCAGTCAAAGACATGCGAGGATATCCATTAGGAGGGCCGGATAAGAGACTTCGAACCGATTTTGCTGACAACGGTGGATTTCCTCCACCAAAGAAATATGGAGATGGTGAGTACAAATAATTATCGAAGCGTCGATTGGCTATTTGTGATTTACATATTAGAGTTTCACCTGATCAAGGAGTAGGTCAGAACTATTTGTACTAACAAAGATAGGATCCGAGATGCCATATTCGAGGAGTTGCGGTGCTTGAAAACCGGCTTAATGAACTGTTTGTGTTATTTCCTTCGTATAGATGATGCTGTATCTGGTGCTGGAGATAGTGCGGTTACGCAGCAGTTGCCACCTGCTTCTGGACATTCAACTGATATAAACACAAGTCCAAGTGACACAGAATCAAGGGAAGGTAGCAGACGCCGTAGCAATGGAAACTCAGGCGTAACAGGACTAGCTGGTGTGAAATCCATCAATGATATAACCCGAAGGGTTCCGATGGGATGGACAGGATCTTTGATTCTAAAGAACAGCTCTTTCCCATCCAAGTAAGACATACTGCAGTGCACTTTACAAGCTCTAATTGATTTTTTGACTACGAGAATCTAATGGTGTAAATATTGTTGCAGAATGTATTTGACTAGTGGAGACCTCGACTCCGTGGAAAGCTTGATGAGGGACGAAGAGAACAAAAATCAACTACGCATCACTCAAAGACTGCGCTTAGATCAGGTATGCGTCAATACTAAACCCCCCCCTCCAGCTTATTTGCATGCATATTCACCAAACAAATATCTGATGAATAATTGTCTAATATTTTGCAGTCGAAACTGGACGATGTCTTGAAGCGGATAACGGTTTCAACTTCGCACGGGATCTTTTTGGCAATGCCAGCTTCAATTTCTAGTCCGCAAAGTGCGGAGAATGGTGGTAGTGGAGTGCAATCCCGCCCTCTTCGTAATTTAGTGTCATATTTGAAGCAAAAGGAAGCAGCGGGTGTTATAAGTTTGGCTGGGAAAGAAGCTACTGGTGTACTGTACGCTTTCCCACCATGTACGTTCAGTTCAGAATTGCTCGTCAAGGGTTGTCCAGCGTTAGAAGTGGACCCGCGAGAAGACCATCTAGTAGTTGTGGTAATTCGTGGATCAGTTTCCGCATAACCAGCTCCTCCAAGTGAAGAAGACATTTAATTATGCACGGAAGTGGCTAAAAGATTTAGTTTCATAGTTTTTCTTACAGTTAGTGTCGATGTATTCGCCACATTATTACTAAATTACTACTCCTTCAATTCATGTATGACGAGAATATAACTTTAAACATTTGTAGGTAGGTTAGGTGATGTCGATTCTGCATAATGCACCTTGAGCTACTGTGTGATCTTGACTCAAGTACAAGGGAAAACAGACTCATCAGTGTTAGATGAGGAGGTCTATAACTCGAGATAAGCTTTGCTATCAGACTGTCTACTCTGATAAAGGCAAGTATGGAGGGATAAGGTAGTTTATGACTTTGATGATTCTGGGTTTAACTTGTAGATTTCCGTTTTTTGCCTATAGTTACAATGGTTTTCTGCATTACTAGTTGCGAGTCAAGTGGAAGAATGGTCAGAATTCATGAGTATTTGTGCAAAGAATCCAGTAATTAAGACCGTCAGTAATTTTGTTGAGATCCAAGTTGTGCAAAAGTAACGAAACCCAATCGGCATTTTATTGTTCAGATGAACAAGGAAAGGATATTTAAGGATCAAGAGAGAGGCATCAGTTTTTGTGAGTGAATCAATTAGATTAGATTACGTAACTCAGTAGACTTGTAGATATTTCATTTAGCTGTTATAGGACATAAGCTAAATGTATAATTGCTATCAATCTTTCCCTCTTCGTAAAATCCATTAATTTTTCCACTTTCTCTTCGTGACTCAAGTATATAGCAAATAGCAACAATCAGTGTCACCTCTGCTGGAATATACCTGCACGAGAAAAGTTCCAACAATACCTTAAAAATATAAATACGCGAAACTTCTAGGAAAATTACATCAGGTATAGCCAAAATTGTTAAATTAACTCTTCGGATTTGTGTTTCTCTTACGTGTCTTGTATAGACATATTTTAAGCGTTGATCTGTGTCAGTTTAAGTGTACATAATTCTTAATTACGGAATAAAACAAGAGCTACTTAAGTTACTCATTCTTGCAACTCAAATAGCTCAGCCGGTCCGAAGGGCAGATTGTAGCTGCAGGTCCCAAAAGCCACAGCGAAACTTGTATGCATATGTGCACGTATGTAGTCAGATACGAGTCAGGCAGGGTTCAGGTAGACTAGACGCTTCCTCGTGAAACTTGTCCAAGGATTACCTCGATTATTGTAAGTAGTTTGTAGTATTTCCTAAGAAGAGCGGATGCGTAGGTATATCTTTCAAGGAATCCATGCAGGCCAGCAACAAACAAGGAGGATGAGGTATTCAAAAATGGACAGAGCAGGTGAACTGTGTACGTCAAATTTTATTTAGACAGCAGCTCCGGCTAAAGGTATATACAAGAAAAAATAGGCAGGAAGGTAAATATGTAGAGAGACGTCAGAGGATTTTCTCCGTCAGGTACCTGATATTATTACCATCTTGTAGTGAGGAGATTTAAAATTGAAAGACGAACAAAGCCGCTTCTCCCCTACACGTATATCTTGTTCAATCCTAGTCATTCCGTGAGTATATAAGGCAAGGTGAATGAATATAATATGCGTAGCGTGTGTATGTGATGAAATTTAAACTTGGATTCTTCCCGATCCCGTCTTCTTAATATCCATCTGTTGTGGGAGATGGGAGGAATATGATGAGCCGTATACGAGAAGATTGAGCAAAGATTCTCTCTCCGTCGTGGAAGGAGTAGTTCCTAAGGGAATTTATACACAGCTCTCGATCATCGTAATGATGCGGATTCTCCAAGGGAAAAAAATCCCTGGGGAGCATTGGAACATGCTATCGCTCCAAGAAAAGCGTAAAAGCTTTATCCTCTACAAGCGGAGAGAGGCAGCAGCGTATCTTCCCGTATCTCTATGCACTCCACTTGATTTCCTCCCATAGTGAAGTGTGTGTACCTCGTCTTTTGTATGTAGAGGACAAAGCCTTCTAATCACAGCGAGACTGGTAGCAGATTTCTATATTCTCAATTCTCAACCCGCATTCTCAGCTCACACATCTATAATATACAGACAGAATTTAGACGATGATAGGAGTGTGTGTATGTGTGTGTGGAGGCAGCGGAAAAAGATAAATTAAATCCATAGAAAAAATAGACAAATTTTAAATAGTTGTAAAACAATTCCCTTTATAAAATTATCCTGTAATTTCCTCTTATTTTTATGTAACTCCCAGGACACAAGACTAATTCAACACGGAGCTAAATTTTAGCAGCAACTCTTTAAGGTAAGGAGCAACAAATTTCTGTGCAAACATTTAGTACTAAGGAATTTATGCATCTAATCCCTGCTTTCGTATACAGTGCTCCTATAATTGTCATTAGCGCAGCGCTTCCATGTATCCTAAATACATGTAGCGCCGGTAAGAGGGATTAAGTTGAGTAGTAGTTGGCGGAATATTGTATTTATAATTTATGTGATAATCATACGCTCTTGTGTGTTTCCTATTGGCGCTTAATTTTTTATCTAAATGTGATTCATTCAATTCTTTCTAGTGATGAAATGGAATCCCCCTTGGATATACTAAGCCGCGCTGCGGGTATGGTCTCAAGAAGTAACACGGACAGTTCCTCAGGGTCATCCACGTCCTCTAGAAAAATAGAAAACAATAATTCTAACTCATCCAGCTCCTCCTCAATTAGTGTCACGTCCGACACTACTCCACGAACTGACAATCAATGCAGGATTCTTAAATTAGCTTTAGTTAGTAGTCCTCCTACTCCGGCCAACCCAGTCGATCCCAGCAATCATCCCACAGTTTTGCAACCCAAAATCAGCCCACCAGCCATACCAGCTTTACCACAAAATCTTACTCTCAATGGCAATGGTCATCTCAAGAAAACACAAGAATGTGAGTTCTTTTATTAGTTTTGTTATAAATATTATATGTTCAATTTTTACATCGTAGTGTATTCGTAAAATTATATATATGCGGCGAATGAATCTGATATCAGGTCATTGGTTCGAGTCTATGGAATTCGTTCAGTTTTGATGAATAGCATCTGCATTTTAAGGGACAATGTGTAGTATTTCTATCTAGAGAACCAATCATTTTGAATTATGTTTCTTTTTATGAAAGATACCATGCTGGAAGCATGAGAAAGCGAAAATAGCACCGTTCAAAACTTTTTAAAAACAGAAGCCCGAACGCGTAAAATCCTTAAAAATGTTAAAGGTAAAAAAATCAGGCACTATATAGCTTTGTTATCCCTAGGAATTTATTCGATGACTTATGTGAAGATAACTACGATAGTATGAAGGAGGAGCTACATCTAAACGAGGAGTAGGATTGAAAGGCGTTTCTGGGATATTTAATAGCATTCCATGACTGTTATTTAAATTCGCAATGTAAATTATGAGATTTGTGTATCATCTACCCCAGGCTTGCGTAAGAGTTGGAGTACGAGTTTAGTTTCCCATTGTTTTACCTCCTTACAATAGTTAATAGTATATACTCAAAGAATTTTACATCTGGATAAGAATAGGTCCAACTGACTCCACTGACAGAGTAGCTTGACGTCATAATTACTTTATGCAGCATTTATTTTACTCCAATTAGAATTAATGCCTGATTTTGATTTCTTTATTTTAGACGTTCGAGTTGTGGACAAAGAATCTGTTCCTGTCAATCTTGGAAAACGTTCCTTAGTTTCTTCACCATGTTCTTCTCCCGTGAGAAAATGTGGAGAGCCGCTAGACGTTGAGTCTGACCTAGACAGACCCTTAGATTTTTCAATGAAAAAACTAAATAAAAAAAGGGTCAAAGAAGATTCAGACTCGGATGAAGGACCGGAGCCATTGTTCAGACAACATAGTTGGAGGGATTTTAAGATGAAGAGGAAAAGACCCAGTGTTATCTCATATGCAAGCAATCCTCCTCAGCAAAGCCAGTTTCATTCGTATTCTCCACCCGAAACAACACCACACCCTCCGAAACCCAAACATCCAAACGTTGTTCGTGATGATTCTGATGCTTTAGATGTCGACGATCATTTCAAAAAATCATTAGGATTAGAATTCTATAACTCTGTCTTTTCTGCCGGTGAGTTTAATTTCCCTATGTACGAATAATGTGTCAAATCTCTTTTAACCAACGGGTGAATCTAATGTTTTTTTTCGATTTTTAGAAAAACGGAAAAGAGAGGGCAAGCCGGAAGAAGTTCCTGTTCCTAGATCTCCGGAAATTCAAGTTGATGATAAGCCTTTCAAGCCTTCAATAAAATCTCAAGAGATTCCTGCAAAGGAATCAAAAAGAGAGATTAAAGTAGAGCAGCCATCAGCAGGTAATAACAATATCATTCGCCTATACATAATTTTATATCATCAATACCATGTTCACCACGTCCTTAAATACCTATTTAATGATTCTCTTCATTTTAACAACAGTTGACGATCATTTCGAGAAAGCACTGGGAAAGTCAACATGGTTGAAGCTACAAGGCCTTTGAATCCTCGTAATCCTACTACACATTATGTTTTTTCAAGGATGTTGTTGTTATTCGGAATGTTGAGCAAAGCGAACTCTATAATTTTGGTCGCATGTTCTACTTTGTTACTTTCTTCTTTGAGTACTTGTTGTTATTGTTATAGTATTTGATATTGGCGTGATAGAAAGTGACAAGTGTTGTTTAACGAGACAGACAGAATTTGCTTCCCGTCTTTATTAACTTGGTCATTCCACTCGTAGTTGTTCTTTTGTCTCAAGCCCCCAACAATAGAGGATATTATGATAATGTAACTTAAAAGTATAGCTCACAAGTACTCCGTGTAACTAAATTACCATGTTATTAGTTCTAACTACGTGGAACGCAATCAGTGACTCATATAGCGCACAGTACTAGCGCTGAAAAGTAATACCTTAACAGTTTCTATAGACGAATAACAATTATTAGAACCAATCAGCTCCGAATAGTAAACTTAAAGCTAGACTTAAAGAAGAAGAGTAGACGAGATTTATAATCAAGACAGAAAAGTAAACCAAGCCTGTAAAAATCATATGAACACTCACCAGAATTGGGAAACATAGATCTTTTACTAGGACTGTACATTTTACTAAGGATGATGTATGTAATGTATTTAGAGAAGCTGTTGAAGTATACATGATCAAGGATTTCCCTAAAACGGACGGCTCATTTATGTGAGATAGCAAAAGTACACCTTTTAAACGCATCTGCATGCAATGATAATGATGATATTTGTGTAGAAATAGTGTGATATTTCGCGGAAAATTATAGCGTACTACTTCAACTACAATTCACCTATTGTAGACTATGGACAGTATGTTGATTGTAATGATGATCTTAAATCCATCCAGTAATTAAGTTATTAAGTAATGTCAAAAGTTCAAAAACGTACATGATATCCGCAAGAGTGTCAATGAGAATTATTAAATGCGCTCCTTGCTCATCCTCTTATAGACTCCTTCCACGTTACAAACTTATAGATATATATAACATTGTAGCCATCGTAATCTTATAGAGCCACCAGAAATGTATAAATTAACATAACATATATTCGACAAAGATGTACTTTTGTTAAAATTTTGTAAAAATTATCAAGGAGTAACGGAAACAGTAACGGCGTCAATAAAAATGTAACTCGCAGATGTTACATTAATCTTACGTCTCCCTATTATCTTACACGCCACGTAATAACGTAATTTTAAACTTTTCCCTTTGTGCATTTATAACTGTATAATATTGTAAATCCCGGATTTGCGGCTACACTAGTTATTATCCCTCATTCTTGCTTAAGCGTTAACTAATCTGCACTAATCCCTGGCTAACTCTCCAGATCCTGCTGGAGCTCTCTAATTATACTTTTCTACACACATCTTGGTCATTTAGTAAGGGTGCCATGCTCCACCGGTAAAATACCCGCAGGACTTTAGCATATTGTCTTTGTGAGCGTCATCCGTTTCCACGTTATTCGAAATCTTCTTGGCTAATTTTGCAAAATGCTGAATTTTAACTACTGCACTTTTCAAAGATTTATTTGTCATACAGCTTATTTGCTCCGTATCCTTACTGAAAGGAAAAATCTTGACCCAGCCTCCAACACCAGCCTCTGAAAAAAATAACCCCAAATCCAAATTCCACTACTTTATTTAATTTTAGCATATTTATTATTAGCCTACAAAATTATATTTACCTGGAAGCTGAATCGTTGCCTTACTCTCGCCTCGACCATCAGGTAACCCGAGGAGTGTCATTAGATCATGTAAAAGTGGACGCTTAACCACTTCGTCCACGTAGCAGTCATTACCGAGACTTGGATTAGTATTGACCTGCAACCAAAAATAATTTGCATGAACGTATCAATCAATATAAACGACTTCCAGCTCGTTTAATTCTCGAAACTGCAACTGCAAAATATATACATACCTCTAAAAGTATCGGTTTCAGCTTCTCATCAACGATAATATCAAATCCCAAGAGTTCAAAGTAATTATTTCTAACGACCCTATCACCCTGTCCTTTAGAATGAGCGTTAGTTTCTCCAATCACAGTTAAAACCAAGATCACAACCACCTTCTGCCAAAGTAGCCAATCATTGTCTCCATTTTCCCTAAAATACTTTCGCAGCTTCCCAAGGGTCCACTTGCATCCTGAAAGCATAATTTTCTCCAATTACATCCCCACCCAACGCTCATGCCCTTTGACATTAGGTCACAAGGCATGCCCAGCCTCCCGCGCTCAACTTACCTAATCCTACCACATCCTTACAGTCACCGTAATTAGGTCCATTTTTATTAATTGTCGTGTTGGTCAAGTGTACAAATGGGTCAAAGGGGGACTTGAGTGTGTATTTCTTTGTTGCAAATCTTGTAAGACCCTCGCGGTACGCGTAAACAAGGGGCGGATTCATCCTAACAATGCATACATAAATCCTAAGGTCCCATTTGTATCCTCCGATCAGATACGGTCGCATCACATATTCTTGAACAATGCAGGCAGTGTCATAGGTCAAGGCTGTTACAGTCTAAAAATAGAAATCCATATTTAAACTAACATCTAACCTTATCAACCCTTTGCAACGACATTTTAAAAAGGATCATCATTTTAAATGGCCGCATCAGTGGTCGCGCATCCATGCACTTTTCCTAATTTTTTCATATCATCAAAAAAGCATTAACAGATTTTCCGCCTGCATCTGCTTTTCTTGAGAAAACGTACTAGTTTTCTTCATTTTCATTGCTGTAACTTCGCTTCAAAGCGTCATAGCGCTTAGCGGTTTACATTTCCGGATAGCTTAAGTCTATGCAAACCGTTTGCACGAAATTTCAATTCGATAGGTCAAAGGTGACAGACACTGCTGCTAAGTTAGCCTCAAGCCCAAGTACTTGACTCTCGCAAACTGACTTGTCTTTAGTAAAAGTGTCATAGCGGTTGTGACCTTTGACCTAGGAGGCTGAAACTCAACGCAACATAGAGTTCATGAGCTTGGCTATCCAGTAATGTAAGTTGTTTGACGCTGTGACGCTTTTGAGCCAAGTTACGAAAGTGAAAATCAAGAAAACTAGTACATTTTTTTCAGAAAAGCAGCTGCCAGCGCAGCGCTATGTTACTAGTTTTCTTCATTTTCACTGTCGTAACTTCACTCAAAAGCGGCACAGCATCAAACAACTTATATTACTGGATAGCTACCATTGAACTTCAACCTCTTAGGTCAAAGGTTATAGCCGCAATTATATTTTTACTAAAGAAAAGTCAATTTGCCCAAGTCGAGTACATAGACTCCTAGCTTACTTAGCTGTCTTTAACCTTTGACTTATCGAGCTGAAACCAACTGCAAACGATTTGCACAGACCTCAGCTATCCACTGACGCAAACCGCTAAACGCTGTGACGCTTTAAAGTAAAGTTACGACACTGAAAATCAAGAAAATCAGTTTCTCCTCGGAAGCAGTAGTACGGTGGATTTTTCCCGCGCATTCATTGCACACCAAAGCTAAATCCATCACCCCGCACATTCAAATGACCCTTTAGTTAACAAACTTACATTAAACACCTGTATCCCCCTCCCTTGGCTTTTCCCCACGGGTTTACAAATCCATACCGGAGACATTGTTAACTCAGGCGACGTAACTTCAACCACTGTCGACCTTCTTGAATGTTCATAACATAGCCGTGTATAATCCAAGGGAAGATGGAAGGACATGGGGCTGTAAATACAATTACCATCTTATCAAACTCCATTAACTCCTCTAGCTGCCGTAGCTCCGATCCCTTGCATTATCAAACCAATTTCTTTATGACTGCGGTATTTTTCCCCGCAAACCGTTCTCCAATTCCAAAACCCAATTATTTTGCAATTACGACCAAAACTTTTCCCTCATAACCCTTAACGAGACCTATAATTTCAACCTGCGTGACCATTTCCGCCGCGGGCACGCTCATCCCTACCAAAACCCGGCTATCCTCAACTCCAATAGTTCACACTTTCAAAACAAAAAACTCGGTCCTGGATAATCACACCGCGGACTTTATCGATTTCCATCATCTTTTAGCATTCAAACATGGATCAGCCCATTAATTTCTTTATCCCTTTCTCCACAAAGTAAAAGGTGATGAAAGTAAGTAAAAGAATAATAAGTAATCATCATCATTACGTCAATATAAACATGTAGCCAAATTTACCTGAAACTGTAAATACTTCCGTGATTTTGCTCCATCCGTTTCAGATATCGAGCCAGATTATCCTTCCGGCTAAAGTTGCTCCAGTTTCTAAAATGGTTTGTAATTTGCCACGGGTACAACCTAATCCTCCCGTTATTTTTCACAGTATTTGTCCTCCACCAAAAGTTCCATTCCATTAACCCTCCTCCGTGTTCATCATAATCCCCACCACTGGAATCCGATGATAAACTAGCGCAATCATCATCAGTGCTGCTATTAGTACTCTTACAGCGTCCAGCAAAATAGTTAACAATCGACGATGACTTCCCTCCACCATAACCCATTTCTCTCCAGCCGCGCTCTCCACAAACCTGTAGTTAACAAACACACATCATCTCATAAATCCAATATTTTAACCTTTCACTCATCCACCTCCAGTATTCTCAATTTTCCTTACATTATCCTAACAAGACTCAAGAAAACTGGACAAAAGCCCGGAGAAAGTCAATAAATAATATAATCCAGTGCAAGTCTACAAAACTTTCCCTTCTTTCTCCTTTCTATCTATTGTAATCCAGTACAGAATCTCATCCAGGACTGGTCATACAGAACCAAAATCATAGATTCATACACCAATATATATATCAATATATATCTGTATGAGTTTTAATATGATAATGGCAAAGGGATTTCAAACCAACTTCCTTACAAAGATATTAATCAATTGTGCGTATAAAATCCTTGGCTTGACCAAAGAGCAGTGGGCTCCTGGAAATGGTACGCTTAAGAACCAACGAGTCATAATAAATTCCAAGAGAAAAAAACAAGGAGACGCGTAGTTCAAAACCAAGTAACTTGAGAATAATGCATCTCCCGAACGCATACATTCCTTTCACAAACGTACAAACAGGGCCATACAAAAGAAATAAAATATTGCCAACATTAAATCTAGATAATACCTCCGCTCCATAGGTAATTTACCTCATGAAGAAGCTTCCAACTGCTCCCGCCTCCCGCAGATCCATCGTTTATTTTGTAAACAAATGGAGATTGATAAATCCACACCTTTCCAACAAAACTTTCTCCCGGCTCTTCCTTCTCTTGTTTCTGCTTTCTCAGCTTTCTCTGAAAATATAGCACATCCTTTCTGAACAAGTTCAAATTAGATGACACCTCCTTATGAATCCACCCAGTCCAGTCTGATTGATGCTTCCCTATAGAAAGCTATCCGCATAATCGTCAACCATTTCCACAAATCATGAGGACCGCATGCAAAAGCAATCAATTCAAACCCACCCCTGCCCATTCCACCTCCATCTTATTGATTACTGTTATGTATTTCATTTCCGTTTCCCCTACACACTTCTCCTAAAAGTTCCGGCTACAGGCTTGCCTATAGCCACTAGCCACCCACTAATCTCACTAATGGAATTCAGAATCCCAACTTCATACATGAACCGATTATACATTGTGCGAAAATAGCCCTGCATTTCCCAATTCAAGTAACATTAACTTGCTATCTAAAATAAAGAATCATCTTACCTGGTGATGATAATGTTTATACATCTTCATATTTGCTTCATAACGCTTCAACTCCGCTTATCCTTCTTGAACTCCTTAAAACGTTTGCACTCCAAACCTCTGAGCCTCCAAGCAATACCGTCTATGTTATACGCACAGCGCTTTCTCCGACCCCTTCACCTCTTCCTTAATCCCCCAGAGGACTTTCTCCACGCATACAATCAAGCTTTACAAAAGCTATGTGCATCTTCCTTTCCTCCTCAAAACCGTGCGCCTCTCAGCTTCCCCCTAATCAATTTACCAACTATTAATTTCCTCGTCATATTCAGAAATACAAACTACTCGCTATAAATGAAATAAACTTCACTCACCACAGTATTTCCTTAATCCGCGCTTCTATTAACTTTTCCGGTGTTCTTCACTTTCTCCTTTCACTCCTCGCGCTTCAACTTCTGTCCCACAGTATTTCCATAAACTTGTAGATTCTTCTTTCTGCTTTCACCTCCAACTTTCCCTCCTGCATCTATCACCTGCCAAACTTTCTTTTCCAACACGGCAGCCAGAGTTCCGGCCTTTTGACTTAACAAGAGGATTTCCTGACTCCGAATGAGCTTTACTCATGCATCCACCCAGTTTATGATTCCGATCAGAGTCTGAGATCCCAAGAGTTGTTTCCGCATTCAACCCAATGCCTCCCGTCTCCTCTGCCTACCTGTGCAAAGAAGGTGAGAATCCTCCTCCTCCCACACTCCCACCACCCGGGTATTCTTCCTTGTCTCCTCAGCATGTCGTGTGGATTTCCCTTTCCGTGTGTGTGGTACTTTCTTTGAGGTGGCCTGGTGGCAACACGGTTTTCCCATTTATCTACAACCCAAAACGAAAACCCTATGGTTTCCCACAAACAAACGTGAGAACCACGCACCCGATTCTCATTCTTTATACATGTCATCATCTTCATCATTATTCCTCGCCTACCCGTCATTTACACTAGATTACACGAGATTTATTTCAACCTACGCACACATCATTCATACAACCCCCACCCCATTTCAGTCAATCACCGAATCAACACGGCCAATCCAAAGTAACTTACAGCATCGGCAAAACTTTGTATTGGCTGTCACGAAGCAACCTGAGACAGTATCAAACCAAAAACAGGACCATCAGTTAGCCGTGGTCACGGCAAGGCAACGCTACAGCTTTAGTTTACGCTACAGTTTTATCTGTATTAATAACTGGTACGCATTCTACCTGCTTATCAAACTATATGATTTGGAGTGTCTATCATCATCAGGCTTCAACGTTCTGAATTGAGCGCACAGCGCAGCATCAGCATGGATACCCACGCTGTTGAAGTGCATCTTACAACTTGGAGTATTAGCGGGATGATAGCCGTAATGTGTATAATTTCGTTTGTAACACACAGCTTACAACCCTAAATTTTCAATTATGAATATATACTGAAAAACGCTTCCAGCGTCTGCGTCCGTCCGCTTAGAATGCAGTTTATGAACTACTGGAGAATCTCGTACACATGGACCTAACATTTAAGCAAGAGAGAAAAACTTGTATGAGCGCCAAATACGAAAACCCAGGCATCCATATGTACGAGCCATAACAAACTGCACTCTTACTATCTAAGGCTAGTCCACGTGCTTGGGAATACCTGTATAAAAATTGCAGTTTAAAATAGTTTGAAAACAATATATATACTGCATTATAGTTAGTTAATTAACAATAGAGTATACATAGATTACCTGGTTCTGTAATTAAATGCGACTTGCATTTCTAATGCGATATTTAATAAGTTCAATTGAATTGAAAGTATCGTATAGATTTGCCCTAGGAAAATGTGAATTTGTTTTTCTTCAGCTAAAACACTTTTAGTTAGTGTTGATATCATGTTATGGCCTTCAGTTAAAGCCTGGTGCTTGAATCGTAAGTATTGACGCAACCATAAGTTAAATTTTTATGAAAATTTTCATTTTTGGCGGACATGTGTCAAAGTAAGTACAGGATATTTTTGTTGTTAATAGTTCTGATTGTTTCCATTGGAACGGAACCCTGCATTGACCATCGGACCTAATTGGCTTTCTTTGAAACCATTTAGTGAGTTAGAGGAACCTGGCGCTCTGTGATTGATTGTCATGAAACTGGTGCCATTGTAGGTTCATCCGATAATCGACTGAGTTCAGCTGCTGAAATGGGCAAAGAACAGGTAGATGAAATCACTAGCAATGCCCTGCTTTACCGCTTCATTTAGTAAAATTAAAGTGATAATCTAAAATATTTTTTCTTCATTAGGAAAATGAAGCAGAGTATGACAGCGATGACTCTGTAGTATTCGTGCCGTACGTCAAGCCTAAACCACCGGAGATAGTACTTACAGATTCGGATGGTGAGATAAATGCTAGCGTGCCTCCGACGACTGGTCAAGCTGTTTCTGCACCGAAGAATAAACAAACTAAATCAAAGAAGAAAGCCAAAGCACCACCCGCTGCAAAGAATGCTAGCCAAGGAGCTATTCCGAGTCAGCCAGAGTCCCAAGTATCCGATAAGCAAAATGCTAAGAAAAAGAAACGAAAAAATAAGCAGGTGCTAAATAAGAATAAGGATGCAACAGTAGGGCAGCTCTTTGTTCCGGATACCTTAGTGTACGTTCAGGGTGATGATTCTCCAAACGAAGCTAGAGATGGACAAACTGTACGTGCTGCTGGTCAAGACGTTCCGGCCACTAAAGTTGCGAAGAAAAAAAAGAAAAAGACAGCAACTGCCACCGTCCCGGTCGTAGCAGATCATCCTGTTAAGAAACCAGAAGCTCCAAAGAAGAAAAAGCGCGCCAGAGCTGATTCCAGTGTAGATCCGGAACATGCAGCTGCAATTGATCATTTCAATTTTCTGGTATCATTGAACTTGGCTGATGATGATGTAA
Organism: Sminthurides aquaticus; assembly: GCA_906901655.1. NCBI lineage: Eukaryota > Metazoa > Arthropoda > Collembola > Symphypleona > Sminthurididae > Sminthurides > Sminthurides aquaticus. The sequence continues at coordinate 1,184,548 of CAJQTT010000007.1, forward strand.
ATCCACCAAAGAAAAAGCGTGCGAAGAAGGACAAACCTACACAAGCAGCTGCTGTTGTAATTGAAAATACAGGTAAGCATGGTCCTTTCTCGGCGCCTTTTAATTATGAAGAATAAGTTCTGTATTCAGTAGCTACTATAAAAGCTTTGTATTTGTTTTTTAGCTACACCTGCATCAACAGCGTTACCGACTAATGACGAGAATCCGGTTTCAGCAGACCAATCCACTGTTGAGAAAGAATCCGATGCGCTTAAAGTTTCAAATCGTCAATCAAATGGTTTTGTTGCGGTGCAACAGGAAAACAGTAGTAAAGGTCGTAAGAGAGCTAATTTCGCACTAGCTACACAGCCTGCAACAATTGCTGACAAAGTTACAGAACCAGCTCAACCCCTGACGGAAAAAACACCTCAGATCGACCAGACCAAGAAAAAAAATGTAACCGTCACGGTAGATGAATCTTCGGTTGATAGTGTAGCAAGTATTAATGAAACCATTACGATGGAGGAGTTGAACTCTGTGCAAACCAATCTTCGGTTAAACATTGGAAATGGGAAACGGACTTTGACACTTGATGAAATACAAGTTACACAGGAGAGGAGGCAGGCCAACAGACCACAGATATTCAATCCCTCTGCAACCGCCACTAAACGCCCCTCTAGCCCAGCTTTATCGTCGGCAGCGAAAAGGAAATCTAGCGGTAGCCAGGATCGCTACTTCGTAACTGGTCCTAATAAGAATCAAAAACCAGCGGTCGGGAAAAAGCGCCATAAAGTAAATCCAGACACTGATGACCTCCCTTGGGAAGAGGGCGTTGAAGGAAAGATAGAAGATCGAGCATTTCCTACCACTTGGACGCCAAGCATGCAGTTATTTTATGGGAAAATATCAATTGAAAATATAAACCTGGAGAATGTCTGGCGCAATCAGGGTGGTATGTTGAATCCAGAAGTGATTTATCCCACTTTTAATCAGATCGTTTTTTCAATGAATCCAAATTACATTATTTCAGGAAACGCCCAATTGTGGAACGTCCGATCAGATCTAGAACGTATGGGGATGCGATCGCATCAAATACGATGCAATAGTTGCAATAGTTATGGTGACCACATTGCTAGGAACTGTCCACAAGGCAAGAAAGAAATCATATGTTGTATGTGCGGTGAGACGAAACACAATACCAAGTCACTCTACAACCAGTCTGGAAAGTCAAAAAACCCAAATGGATGGCGTTCTGCTGTGACATCATGTGGGAAAGCCATGTGTTTGAATGTAAGCCGAATAACGAAAAAAGATTGTTTCACTTTTGCTAACGGGTTTTTTTACATTACCATTCTCTGATAGTTTACCACATATAATGATTGTTTGCTACTGACTTTATGTTTGCTACAGCTTCTTTATGCTGCTTCTGATTTCATTTTTCAGTGCGGAATGTCGACAAAAAAGGCCCAAAAGTTCATGCAAATGTGTCACCAGTGTAGTTGTTTGATGAAAACAAGGTGCTGGCGGTGCTCGGTTCCTGGTCATGATGTAACTGATTGTCCCGACAACTGGAGATCTTTTCATTCTGTAACTACAACCCAAAAGGTACTGCGCTACGAACCTCTAGCGAACGCAATAATCGGATTCACGGCCACTAACAAGTTGTTTCTTAACAATTTTCAGCTCTCGGACAGTGCCAGTGTCAGCGTTGTTGAAACTGTGCAGTACAGACCATTTTCTCAGCAGTACTGCTCAAATTGCGCCATAAAAGGCCATAATTACTATAATTGTACATCGAGGCGTGACCTCAATGTTTTCTATCAGCCAAATAACCCCAAAATTCTAGCACCACCTTCGCCTGAAACTTTAGATCCAAGATTGGATGCTAATAGCCGATCACATGGACGTGAGGACCGGAGTTCGAAATCTTCCACCGGACCAGACAAAAGGACGGAATCAAGGCATCAGCCTCGTAATGAAAAAGCAAACCCAGCATCCACCTCAAAATCCCAGAAGCTGCAACATGGTAATAAAGGTGCTAAAGATCCATCTTCGCGAGCCAGAAACCCTCAAAGTGGCAATATAGTACCTACGCCACAACCATCTCCCAACCAGTCTGCATCCGAGAGAATCATGTCCTCTGCTACAGGGAACGCTTTAGTACAACAGGCAGTACATCTGCTGGGCCGGGAAAGAAATGGTAAAGATAAAATCAATTCCAAGAATGACGAAAAGACCAAAGAGTCTCGTTCAAATAAACCAAATGGTAAGTTCAGATGTTATCCGTTTCATTAATGATTGGATTGTTAAACCAGCTTTTACTGAAGTAATGATTATTTACGTCTACTCTTTCAGCTCAAGAGAAAAAAAGCGCTGCCGCAACATCTTCTCAGAACTCCAAAATTAAAGTAACATCCTCTCAGGCGTATACATGCAAAATGATACCGGACTGCAAAAATTACAATAGCCTTTATTGTTGCAAGATTCCTTTGGCTTCCAAAGAGCATACCATCATATGCAAGCTAGCAGAAGAGCACAATCTTTTGGACAAGTTAAATTCCCTTTACAAAGAAAATGACGTTTCCATCAGCTTGTTACGAGGTGCGCCAGAATTCCATGTCGGAGGTGCTCAATATTACCGCGCTCGTGACAGAGTAGTCCAGTTAGTTAGTGAGTTGCGGAAAAATCCCTACGCCAGCATGCAGACGTTATTTTCTGAAATTTATACCAAAAAATCCTGTGAAAATATCGGATCCAGTCCAGAGATGATCGAGGATGATGAGATTGCAGAAATACTACCGGACCAGCTTGCACAACAGACCGCATCGAAACCAATAACAGTAATAACCATAGACGATGACGATGACGAACTACCACCAGAAGCTCCTCTTACAAACACCGTACAACCTTCAACAAGTACACCCGCCAAGAAGGCTGCTGATCTTCCAGAAACTGTGCCAATAGCCGTGGTAAAGCCAAATACTGAACTCAGTTCTGTCGCCGGCTACGTCTTCGAAAAGCGTGTCCGTAAGATTTTGTGCCAAGCATCAAAAACAATAGCTGAGGACAGTTCTTCCCAGAAAGTAACGGATTCTGAGTCTGAAAAGCCTTCTTCTACTTCAAATACTGAATCCCAGCCTAATTCAACACCTACTGTACCCAAGGCTACAACAACTACTTCCATTTCTATTACTACTTCGGTACGTACTTCCTCAAACGCTCAGCCAGAACGAAAAGGTCAAGACAGCCAACGAGACTCAGCACAATCCCATTCATCAACATATTCTGAGCGTAGAAATTCTTCAAGCGAAGTTGTCTCTGGTAAACGACGGACAAGATTCTCCGAACTATTTCAACCTCGGGATCAAGCACCTCTAAGTTCCGTAAAAGGACCACCACACAACTACAGAAGTCGCCACAATTCATCCGAGGATTATACTCGCCGGCAGAAACCGTCTGAAGTATTGTACGATCGTCGACGTAGGCCCAGCGATCATTTTGAGACCATCAAATATGGTGGTACCAACCCTATCAACTTCCGAGACATCCCCCCTCCTCAAGACCGACAAAATCAAACCTCATCAAATCACTTGCCTCCATCGTCTTATTTACCCCCACATCCAATCAGCAACCCCTGGGATGGGCCCGGTAATAACAACAATTCCCCCATCAACAACCCCTATGCACAACAGTACAATCCCTTTGCGTACCCACCTAATTTGCAAGCCCAAAGTTGGTATCCAAATCCTTATACTAATGGTCCAAGCAATGGCACCTTTCAATACGACAATTATGCCAATATGGTTGTTCAGAATCACGACTTTTACGTCCCACCACCCCAGTACAACGACTTCAGTCAAAACTATACAGACAATCCCTACAACGATTATGATGTACGTCGAAATGATTATTCCCATCCCCGTGGGCGTAGTTCAGGATATCAGCGACGGCCGGACGGGAATTATCGAAGAGCCAGAGGTCGAAGTGGACCCCGCTAACTCCTTTGTGCCTTTGACTTCATATTGTTAACTATAGTATCTAGTTTTTGTACTTATGAGGACGTTATGAGATTCTTGTTAAAGTTATTTGAAAACAAGTCACGAAAATTGTGACTCGTTAGGGAAGCCAAATTAATCACCTGCTTTAGGAGCAGAAAAATTATCTTTCCATTAGATGCGATGCATTACATTCACATCAGAAGACCAATTTGTCTTCCCTTGATTTATTGTAATGAAATTAGTAACTTAAGGAATCAGTGTGTATGTTTACAAAATCCCAAAACCCCATAGGTCCAATGCGTTTACTAGGATCCCTTGGAGTACGAATCCAGAAACCCGTTTATGCTTCTTCGACATTGTTCGTAGCAACTGTAGAATCCTTCGTCTCCCCTGTCCTGTAATCAGTTCAGAAAGATTACACCTTTACGTATATTGGCTTATATCCTTTTACTATAGTGAAGATTCAATGCCTAGCATTAATAATAATACCTTAATCTTACATGCTTAAAAAACTCAACCACCGTACGGTGAAACTTACGGTACAATATCTTTAAGTACCTATATATAGCTAGCTTTATAATACATGTAATTCAACTCTCTAAACTTTAGGAAATCTATATTTTACATATCCTATTGTTGCTGTTCATAAATATAAGGCTAGTTAGTTCAATCGTGTAAACCAAATCCAAGTCTAATACAACTATCCATACCTCGGATAGAGATTATTCTGCTATTTCTGCAATTCTTCAACAGCCACTTTCTTGATTGCAATATCATTTCTCGTAATTAGCCCTTCCTGTTCTAAAACACGAGCCATCTACAATTCCAACAGAACCTTCTCATAAAATCATGTAAACGACAACAAGTCCAACTTACATAATAGGGATCACGGATGATCAGTTCATTTTGTGGATCGTATTTTCCAAGCAATTCAATTTTTCCTTCAAATCCCTGTGGTTTCTCTTTCTTCACATCCGCAACATTCTGATGGTCCATTCCAAAAATCCAGTAGAAAATTTGAAAGTCTGAGCTGTCAAGCTGCAAATTACAATATTATATATTGTAAGCGTCACAGAATCCCTTCCAAGGCTAAAATTTCTCTTTTAGAAATGAGGTTTTACAAAAGAAAATCCCTTGAAATAACTCTGAATCTAATGCTAAACAGAGTTAGCAATTGACTTACTTGACGAGCAATATGATTGAACTCGATTCCTTTTTTGGCCAACACATGTGATGCCCTATCATCAATTCCACCTCCAGCGTTCCAGCCCAATATTCCACAGCTACTAACTCTCCATTCCTCTTCAATATTTCGTTCCTTTAAGGAATGCTTGAAAATTGCTTCAGCCATTGGAGAACGGCAGTAGTTTCCTGAAATCAACATCAATTAATTCCCATTTTCCAATTATTTATTCAAAATTCATGAATGAAGCTTCAACAAGAGTTACACGGATCCTCCAAATCTTTCTTACCAAGACAAACGAACAGAACGGAATTCTGTTGAGCCGGTGCCATAGCAACGAAGCGTATTCGTAGGAAAACTCGATGCCTTTATTCCTTAAAAGAATATCTGAACCAAGAATAAACGTTTACATTAACAATTTCCAATCACATCAATTCCTTTGTTCGTTTACTGTAGGCTGAGAGACCAATAGCAACTGCTTGTATATTAGGAAAAAAACCTACGACGTTCCGGATGAATTATATATTCGTACTTTAAATTCGCCCAGCAAATTACGATTTATAATTAAGCTTTCTAGAAGCGGTTTTAGTATATATATGGTTACGAATTATAACATATATACTTAGGATTCTGTCTGGGAATATTGCTTTTCTTGCTTTCCGTCCTGTGTTTGAGAGTTATATCTCCAGTGAAAAGCTATGAAATCCTGAAACTGGATAAAAATATTACTATTTATTTGCAAAGTAAGCGGGAAATATGCGACTAAATACTGCCAGGAAAACTGTGAGTTCTTCTATACAAAACTTCTACATGTTATTTTTTGTTAACATAAACCTGTAGGAATACGGAATCCTAGAGTATTTTTCACATTTTCATTCAAAAAGCATCCGTCCAACCTCCTGAACGAGATCATAAATCATAATCAGACCTTTGTCCCTTAAAGTCTTTAAAGACTTTCCAGTCCCCCGCCCTCCTCAAGACCCCAAACATCTGTCGTCGTTCTTCTCAACACTGTGAACATATTTGGAGTCAGACTCACAGCAGTTGCAGAGGATCGGCATGACCTCTGGCTCACCACTATCCCCACACTACGCATCTACTCTTCACTCCCACCCACCCACAATGCAAATCCCTTGGAAATTATTCGTAGTTTCATGCACCAAACATAAACATAGTATTAAGTAGTAATCATTTTATTCCAATATGCATTTAACAATAGGGGAAACTTGGATTACGTAGAATTTGGTACTGCCTTCCCAGGACTTAGTAATTGGTGCGGTAAGCGTTGATGCTGTAGGGCAGGATGACATTATTCGCGAGGAATGAACTTCCTTCCACTGAAAACAGATAAATTCAAAAAATTAGTCACTTCCATCCGCATATCAATCCCAAACCAATCGTCCCAACACCCTAAAGCTTTCCTGATAGCCCTACAAAACAATCAAACTTACTCATAAGTCTTCATTTCCTTTGATTTAGATTCAGGACGCGCCCTGTTCAAAACTTTCAAAAATTCATTCGTTTTAGCCCTCATCCTAGAGTGAATGTAAGCCTTGGAGCACTTTAAGTGGTAATGCAGGTAATCTCGGAACATGTGAATAAGGTTGATGGTATTCTCTTTGGAAGCGTCGCTCGTATGACGAGGAAAAAGGACAAACGTTATATATCCGATATTATCCTGTTGCTTCAATCCCATCTTCAACAACTCCAATGGAGGTTCTCGATGGGAAAATAAAACTTGAGGAGCCGTTTGCGCCGCTCGCCGACCTTCACGAAACTCTTGCATGAATACTTTACCCAAAACAATATCGTCCTCATCTCGAAATATTGTGCTAAACACAACAGTTACACGATCAGCTTGAGCTGCAACGTACCTGAAATCAGAAAAAACAGCCGAAATCATTACCCACATCCTTTCCCACTATCCTCAAAATCCAACAAACACCCATTTCAAGCTGTATCCTCTTACATAGTTTCATCATCTCTGTAGTGTATAACAGCTCGCTTTTGTCCATCGATTCCTTTCTGCTGAAATTCAAAATACTTTTCGAATACTGATGCGAAGCAGTTTCGCTTTAACAGCCCAGCCTTCTTCACAACTTCTTCCCAATCATTCGGCACATTTTCCAAATCGAAGAGTAAGCTCACGCTGTAACCTGTTCAACACAAATCCATACATTTAATTACCTTCAAAATTCTTTCTTCAAATAACTTTGATTCCAATCCTGTCAATCCTTCCTCCTTAAATCCCTCCCAAACACCTTCAAAAACGTCCCAAACGCATCCAACTTACCATCTTCCGGAGTTGGCAACAAATAATCCCCATATTCGCGTCTCAGTAAATCCTCTGCCCCATATTCTTGAAGTTCTTTATAGAATTTTAACGAAATTGAAACCTTCAACTTCGTCTTATCCCCATTATGATTGGATATGTGAAAGAGGACTCCATCAAAATCTGCCAATTTTATGTCTGTCGACTCTGCTTTCCCCCTATTAAAACCACAAAAAAACATTCATTAGCTCAATTTTTCATTCCGGAACCCCAATTCTATCCTTCAAAAAACAGTCATTTTTTAAGTACAATACCCACTTACCCAGCCAAAGCATTCTTGAACTTTAGTGTCAGAGTTTCCTCTACAATCCGGTTGTTAATTTCCAATAAAATCATGTTCTCCCCCCGATTCCTTTGGCAAAAGTCCTTCAAGGGATAAATTCTCCTTGGAGCCAAATAAACAATTCCCCACAAGTTGATTGCTATTAAATTAAATTAACTCCAGGACCTCCAACTGTGTGGTCAAACTTTTCAAGTATTAATACTATAACAAATATATATAGCCTAAACTAAACCACTATCCCCTCCAGTAAGGAAACTATAGCTTCGTGGTTAAAAATTATCACATCCCACCGGCACCACCCTTCCTCCTGATTAACTTTTGTGTCCTATTATATTCTTATCTTCTCCCAAAGTGATGTGTTAAACAATTGATTCACCGTCTGTGTATACAGTCATCCCACCCCAGCATAGTCGGTACATACACGATATCGCCTTTTATGTCACACTGCTTTATCTGGGTAGTCGGAGGACAAGCCTCAGAATCCGTCCTTCAAAACTCTATGATGTATTCAAAGGCAAATTTACTAAACACAAACAAAATATTCCCACATTTCAATAATTTATAACTCCCTTTCCATTTCTTCTTTAACTATTCAAGTAATTTCAACCATTCTAATAAATACAGAAACGTTTCATTTCCATACATTTTCAATTAACAAACTCCGTTTAACAATTAAATACAAAAAAGATCAAGATTTACCAATTCAACCTCCAAGGGTTTTCTTCCAACCCATGTCATAAATCCCTTGAGCTATGAATCACGCTAAACTATTCCAACTTAAGCCCTTATCTGTCAATTTAACTTGATTTCAATTCAAAAATCTTAAAGATTTGTCACCGCTTATTTTCAATTAATCTTCTTTCTTCTCTCAAGCGCACAGTTTCGCTCGTTCTGCATAAACTGGCTTGTTAGTTACAATTACAACACGAAATTCTTTAAAACATTAAGTTTATCATCATCTTACCTATTCATCACTTGCAATTTCGCGAAACACGTAAATCCCTAACACAGCATTCCTCCGCCCCTCAGAAATCATCGCAAAACGTTTCACTCCAAGGATTCTCAATCAAATCAAACTAAAACCTTGTCATCCCATGCAGCTTGCTCCAGTAATTTCATTGCTTCAAATTTCAAGTATTCTTCAAAAACCGCAATCATTTTCAAAAATACATTTCTTGCAAAATCATGCAAAATCCCCTCATTTCAACCCTTCAACCCGTTTTTTTGCATCATTCCTCCCATTTTACCCGGTTGAAAATCCAAGCAGACGCATATATATTGGCGGGATAAAAATTCCCTTGTAAAACCATACACATCCCTGCTATATCCACTCCAGTCCAACGTTTTCTTCCCAATTTAACGTAAACTAAAGCTTCTAGAACCTTCTAGGGCCGCCGGACTCATTAACTAAAATTTTTAATTACGTTTTACCAAGCCTGCGCAGTCCAAACCGACGCTTCGTCCAGCCAAGTGGGGGCTCTGCACCCCATTTCCAAAGTTTATTGATCTTGAGGGAGAAGTATGCATTATATCCTTTCCGGATTTAATTTTTTCCAAAGCTATAAACAAAATCTTTTATAGCTTGTGTTATTATGGGAACAGATAGCATGCTTTGCATCTGATCTTATTCTTCATATAATTTTCTCCCTGTACATGGAAAAACATCGGTTTTTTTTCTTATTCTCATACCTGTGTATACATACATCCTGAACCGTACATACGGCCCCGAAGCGAGGGATATTGCATTGTTGCATACCCTCTTCTTCCTCCGTGCCTTTAACATTGCATCCGCAGTCACCGACTGATCTTCCTTTATTCAGGCCCCGGCCATAAGAATACACTCCAATCCAAGCTCAACAAGAGAGCTGCTAGGCCAGCTATTCGGACGGAGCAAGGTTAACGTTAATTGTCAACTGTGGATCATGGTTTTAAAATTTTCCACTCTCTGGGATCCTCGTATTTATATTTAATTGCACCCCGAATTATTGTAGTGAAACACCGGTTTTCTCCCGCTAATTCCCATCAAACCCAACGTGATACCCGGCTTCGGTCCAGAGGACTCATTACAAGTGTGGGTGTACCGAAGTAACTTGCAAACACTATTCATTTGGATTCCTTCCTTGTGATTCTCTGTGTTTCTTTAATTTTAATTTACGATTAAAATCAAGAAAAATTAATTTTCAATTATTTTAAGCGGTAAGTTATGGAATTAAGCGTTTTTTAGTCTTGTATGGCATCTAGTATTTGATATTTTAATTATTTTACTGGATGGGGTGGTGGGGGTGTCATTTCGGAATGGAGATTCAAGGTTGACTTTGAAAAATAAGTGGATTAAACTGGTTCGTTGCGACGTGATTAAAACTACGTTGAACTTGTTCTTATTGACTGTTAGTCTAGAACTCTTGCTCTTGAACCGGTCTTGATACATCTGTAGATAAGGGGATTCATGTGATTTATTTTCTTTGTTGCAGTTGACCTTTTCAACAAGGTTTTGTAATTCAATCAATTGACGACCGAGACGACGCGACCGGTCTAGGGGACCGTCCGTGTGAAAAATGTCCAACGACAGTGTTGATGACGAATCGTCCATGCACGGTAGAATACAAAGAATGAAAAGTTATTGTAGTTATAACTAATGGGCAACAATATCTGATCTCAACTTTAATTAATTACCCTGGAAAGAACTTATAGTTTAGTGTAACTTTAGATTGTAGTAAAGGTTAACTCTAAGTTAGTGTAGTAGGCTGCTGATGGATAATGATATAGGAGGCTGATGGCAGTTTTGAAATTATGATTTCGAAACATCACTTGATGATTCTGGCCTTAAAACACAGATATTTTTATAGATGTTGCGGGTTTGATGATAATTGGCTTTCAATCATTTAATAATGAGATGATTTTATTGTAGACGAAACTGAGGGAGTTGGAGAAGATGGTGAAGAGTTGGGAATCGATGCATCCGCAGTTGTCGATGCATTAGACGATGACCAACCTGATGCTCAGGTGCGTAAAGTAAATCATTTTGGTTATCACTGTTGTTGTAACATAATTTTCTGCATTTGTGCAGTGTATTTGATGAAAACAATATTCTTTAACAAAGAAGTTTCTAAATATGCAAATGGCTTTTTCAGGACGATGATGATGAAGACTATGAAGAAGTGAAAAAGAAATCCAAGAAGGGAAAACGACGAACCAAGGGAGAGAAGGCTAAAAAGAAAAAGAAGAAGAAGAAGGAATCTGATGAAGAAGCCCCTCCCGTGACACCTGAAGAGTTTGACGAAGTTGCAGTTGGAGGAAGTGAAAGACGAAGCTCCAAAAGGAATCGTACAAGCACTAGACCCGCGACTCCCCCTTCACCTGCACAAGCCTCTGGAGATGGGCCTACTGCTGCAGAACTCTGTGATCAAATGGGTCTTGTTGATGTAGACATTGACTACGATGAGGATGCTGACCTGAGCAATTTCAAAAGTTTTAGTCAGTATGTTCGACCTCTCCTACAGAAAGAGAATCCTAAAGTACCCACCGTCAAGATACAGTCTATTGTCGCCGCAAAGTGGAAAGAGTACTGCGCTGAGAATCCTAGTTTAATGGAAGAGGAGACTGAAGCACCTGAAACACCTCAACCCGAAGAACGTGGTACGAGAAGTAGTAGGAAGAGCACGGGAAGTAGTAAGAAACCCAGGGTACCCGCACTCAAAATTAAGATTGGCAAGAGAAAGAATCGGGATTCTGATGAGGTCGAGAGCGACAAGGATTCTGATGCTGAGTTTGAGCAAATGCTTCAAGAGGCTGAGGAGGTTGCCAAGGATGAAATAGTTAAAGAGAAAATTGAAACTCCTGGAGTAAAGAAGAAGGCAAAGACGAAGATCGGATCCAAATACAAGAAGAAGAAGAAGCCTGCCGGGAAGAAGGATGGCAAGGATGAGGATTATGAGGTACGTTGTGTCTGTCATGATCACGTTTTTGAAACAAGTCAAGTTATGTTATAAATTGTTTTATTGTTTTAGCAACAAGATCATCAAGATTACTGCGAAGTATGCCAGCAGGGAGGAGAAATCATTCTTTGCGACACTTGCCCTAGAGCTTACCATTTGGTATGCCTTGAACCTGAGCTAGAAGAAGCACCTGAAGGAAAATGGTCTTGTCCTCATTGTGAATCTTCTGAGGGTTCCAAAGAGCCTGAAGAGGAAGAAGATGAACATAACGAGTTCTGCAAGGTTTGCAAGGATGGCGGTGAATTGCTCTGCTGCGACTCTTGTCCATGGGCCTACCATACATTCTGCTTAAACCCGCCGCTCAAGGAAATTCCTGACGGAGATTGGAGATGTCCAAGATGTAGTTGCGAGCACATGCCCGGAAAAGCCGACAAGATTTTGACCTGGAAATGGGTAGAAACCCGTGAAGAAAGGGAAAAATTTTGGTCTACGCCTGAAGCAGAACGCAAATATTTGCCGAAACCGAGCCGAGAATTTTTCGTACACTTTTTGGGCTTAAGTTATTGGCATTGTACTTGGGTTACGGAACTTCAGATGGAAGTTTTCCACCCAACAATGCTGAGAGCTTACTGGAAGAAGGTTGACATGGAGGAACCACCTAAACTTGACGACGATGATTCCAGCAGAAGCCGTAGGAAGAAGCACGATCTCAAAGAGGAAGATCCATTGGAAGAAAAATTCTACCGCAATGGCGTCCGACCAGAGTGGCTTCAAGTTCATCGAGTTATCAACCATCGCAACAACCGCGATGGTAGTGTTTCTTACCTTGTCAAATGGAGAGAATTGGCGTATGATAGATGTTCCTGGGAAGACGAGGAAAGTTGTGGGGATCTAGTACCAGGGTTTAAAAAGGCTATTGAAATCTATCATGAGCTTCGGGATGCATTCTGTGGCGATTCTGGTCTGAGCAAGAAGAAGAAAAAGAAGAAGGACACGGGTTACAAGCACATTAATTTGCCTCCCGAAAAGCCAATCACAGATTTGAAGAAGAAATACGACACTACAACCAAGCAGCCATTCTTCGTAGATACTTCTAGTGGACTGGCCTTACACGAGTACCAGCTAGAGGGTTTGAACTGGTTGCGTTATTCATGGTCTCAAGGAACTGACACTATTCTTGCAGGTCAGTCTCATCTTTTACTGATTGTTATGAAACCGTATTTACTACATGAGTAACTAGATACTAATTGCCGTTTGATGTTGTATAGATGAAATGGGTCTCGGTAAAACCATTCAAACAATTACATTTTTGTACTCTCTGTACAAGGAGGGCCATTGCCGCGGTCCTTTCCTCGTTTCCGCTCCCTTGTCTACTATTATTAATTGGGAACGTGAATTCGAAACCTGGGCTCCAGACTTCTACGTAGTTACCTATATTGGAGACAAGGACTCGCGTATAGTCGTTCGGGAACATGAATTGAGTTTCGAAGAAGGTGCCGTTCGCGGAGGACAGAAAGCAAGTCGTGTTCGAGGATCCATCAAGTTCCACGTCTTGCTCACTTCCTATGAGTTGATTTCTATTGATGCAGCATGTTTAGGCTCTATAGAATGGTCTGTCCTAGTGGTGGATGAAGCCCATCGGTTGAAAAACAATCAGTCGAAATTTTTCCGGATTCTCAATAGCTACTCTATTCAGTACAAACTCCTCCTTACCGGAACTCCCTTGCAGAACAACCTTGAAGAGTTGTTCCATCTTTTGAATTTCCTTTGTCCTGGAAAGTTCAGCGATCTTGCTACCTTCCAAAATGAATTTACCGATATTAACAAAGAAGATCAAGTGAAGAAGCTCCATGACATGTTGGGTCCACACATGCTCCGACGTCTTAAAGCTGATGTGCTCAAGAACATGCCGACTAAATCAGAATTTATCGTTCGAGTTGAGCTGAGTCCCATGCAGAAAAAGTATTACAAGTTCATTCTAACTAGGAACTTCGAAGCACTAAACTCTCGTGCTGGAGGACACCAGGTTACCTTGCTGAACGTAATGATGGACTTGAAGAAATGTTGCAACCATCCCTATCTATTCTCAGCGGCTATGATGGATGCTCCTACTGCAGCTAACGGCATGTATGAGATCACCGCACTCACTAAAGCTTCCGGAAAGCTGGTGCTATTACAAAAGATGCTGAAACTCTTGAAGGAACAAGGTCATCGGGTTCTCATCTTCAGTCAGATGACGAAAATGTTGGACATTCTCGAAGACTTCCTGGAAGGTGAAGGTTACAAGTACGAACGTATCGATGGAGGAATTACAGGAGCTCTTCGTCAGGAAGCCATCGATCGATTCAACGCACCTGGAGCTCAGCAATTCGTATTTTTACTCAGCACAAGATCTGGTGGCTTAGGTATCAATCTTGCCACAGCAGATACTGTAGTTATCTATGATTCAGATTGGAATCCTCATAACGATATTCAAGCATTCTCACGTGCTCATCGTATCGGCCAGGCCAACAAAGTTATGATCTATCGGTAAGAACCAACTTCGACGCAACTTAATAGTCGAGCTGTATTGTACTGTTTATTTAGATCCATTGATTTACACATATGCCTTTCTTTAGGTTTGTGACTCGTAACTCGGTTGAAGAGAGAGTCACACAAGTCGCTAAGAAGAAGATGATGTTGACTCATTTGGTTGTGCGGCCTGGAATGGGCAAAGGCGGAAACTTTTCCAAACAGGAGCTGGATGACATCATTCGCTTCGGTACGGAAGCATTGTTCAAAGACGAAGACAATAATGAAAATGCAATCCATTACAGCGACGAAGCTATTAAAGACCTGGTTGACAGAAGTAAAGAGGGTATCGAACAAAAGGAAAATTGGGCCAACGAATACTTGAGCAGCTTCAAAGTTGCCAGTTACGTGACCAAAGAGGGTGATGATGAAGAAGATGTAGATACGGAAATTATCAAACAAGAGGCTGAAAATACTGATCCGGCTTATTGGGAGAAACTTCTCAGACATCATTATGAACAGCAGCAGGAAGACCTCGCAAGGTATTTTCGTGGATATTAATAACGTGTAAACATTTATTTCCAAAGCTAAGGTAGATAATGTAACCAATGTTTTCTGTTTCAGATCTCTCGGAAAAGGAAAGCGAGTAAGGAAGCAAGTTAATTATAATGATGCAAATGACGGAAGGGATGATGCGTCATGGCAGGAAAATGTTAGCGACTATAACTCAGACTTCTCTGCGCCCTCCGACGATGACAGAGAAGATGATGATTTCGACGAAAAGACCGATCGTAAGTTTTCCCATTTCTTCAATCACGAACTATAGTTGTACTATTCTATGATTGAAAAACAGTAGACGAAAGTTTGAATGAAAAATAATTTTCCGGTGTATTTGTGTAGCTGCTGAAGGTGGCCGTAGACGACGTCGAGGAATGGTCGGACGAGAAGAAAGAGATAGACCATTGCCACCGTTGCTCGCTCGTGTTGGCGGAAATATTGAGGTAATACGCTATTCTTATACGAGTAATGCTTAAGGAAGTGGTCCATTGGGCTCTATGAGCAAAGGCATTCTGTGCGTAAAATGTGCCAGAATGTTGAAACCAGTTGGACCTACATCAATTATGCTAGTCAATGAGCATCTAAAGCAAGAGATGCATGCAAATGATGCTAAAGGCCTAGTTTGACAATCTTTAATATTACAATAAGGCATAAATTATTCAATAAGTTTTCAACTGAAGCTAAGACTCACTGTGAATGCTAATATTTTATACTGTTCTTTTTTACTAGGTTCTCGGATTCAATGCCAGACAGAGAAAAGCTTTCTTAAATGCTATTATGCGTTACGGCATGCCTCCACAGGATGCTTTCAACACGCAATGGTAAATTAGAGTTGTAGAAAGAGTTTTAGATTACTATTCGAGCCTGAAAACGGGACTAAACTTTTTTACGGTTTTTATAGGTTGGTGCGTGATTTACGAGGGAAATCTGAGAAGTGCTTCAAAGCTTACGTTTCTCTATTTATGCGCCATTTATGTGAGCCAGGAGCAGATAATGCGGAAACCTTTGCTGATGGAGTCCCTAGGGAAGGATTAAGCCGTCAACATGTTCTCACAAGACTTGGAGTTATGTCACTCATTCGAAAGAAAGTTCAGGAGTTTGAGCACGTTAACGGCACGTATTCGATGCCGGAATTCATCGAACGTTTACTCGCAAAGCAAGCAGAACAGGCTAGACTCATGCAAGAAGAAGCTAGGCAAGCTGCAATAGCAGCAGCTGCCGAAGAAGAGAAACTTCGGCTGGAGACAGAAAAACTTAAAGCGGAGCAGGAGGTTGAGATCATCGATGGAGAAACAACAAGTGAGAAGAAAGATGAAAAGCCCGAGGGCGATGAAGAAAGCGAAAAGAAAGATGAGAAGCCTGCGGACGAGGAAGAAAGCGAGAAGAAAGATGGAAAGCCGGAGGTCGAGGAAGTAAGCGACAAGAAAGAAGAAGAGGAACCTATGGAGGTAGATAAAACAAGCACAGAACTCAAACCGGAAAAGAATGAAGATAAACCGGAAACTGAAGTAGAGAAAGAGTCTAAAGATGAAGAGAAGGAGTCTAAAACGGATGAGGTGGAAAAAATGGAAACTGAATTGGAAGAGAAAGAAGAAAAATCGGAAACCAAGAATAATACCGAGGATGATGTGAAGTCATCAGGATCACCCAAGGACAAAGCCGAGAATAAAGAGCAGGAAAAGGAAGAGGAAAAATCATCTGACAAATCAGATAAAGTTGGTGAAGAGGGTGAAAAAGTTGAGAAAGAAAAGGACAAAGAGAAAGATCAACAAGGGGGAGCAGACAAGGAGAGCGCTACAGATGGGGATGAGAAAAATATCAAGATCGAACCAGTCAAGAAGAGGAAGTTTATGTTCAATATTGCGGATGGTGGCTTCACAGAGCTTCATACATTATGGCAAAATGAAGAAAAAGCTGCTTGTCCCGGCAGAGAGTACGAGATATGGCATCGACGACATGACTACTGGCTTCTGGCCGGTATAGTGAATCACGGCTATGGACGTTGGCAAGATATTCAGAACGATGCCAGATTTGCTATCATCAATGAACCTTTCAAGATGGATGTAGGCAAAGGAAACTTTTTGGAAATCAAGAATAAATTCCTTGCTCGAAGATTTAAGGTAGATGATTTGATTCAAAACATTTCAAATTTCCACTCTTTTGATAGACCTGCTCACGTGAGGCGTGTACCTAATCCATTTCTTTATTTTCCCCTCTTCTACAGCTCCTTGAACAGGCGTTAGTGATCGAAGAGCAGCTGAGACGAGCCGCCTATTTGAACCAAAGTCAAGATGCAAATTCTCCGGCAATGGCCCTCAACTCTCGATTTGCAGAAGTGGAGTGTCTAGCCGAGTCCCACCAACATCTCAGTAAGGAGTCTCTCGCTGGAAATAAGCCTGCCAACGCTGTATTGCATAAAGTTCTGACCCAGTTGGAAGAATTGCTATCAGACATGAAGTCGGACGTGAGTCGATTACCAGCATCTCTCGCACGTATCCCACCTGTAGCACAGCGTCTACAGATGAGCGAAAGACAAATTTTGAGCAGACTGGCTTCTGGCTCTAGTGGAACTGGAGCATCGTCAGCATCAGGTACGTGATTTTCTCTCATTTTTTCCCACCCCCTTACTTTCATCTTCAAAACTTTTCCTTTGTACGTAAAAGTTGATTCTAACAAAAAAACGTCTTTGTACCTTTCCAGCAATCGGTTCACAGTTCCCACCATCATTCGGAAGTGGTTCCCTGGGCGGAACTAACCTAACTTCTTTCAGGCCACAATTCATCCTACCTGGTCAACAACCCCAGTCCGCATTTCCTGGAACGGTCCCCCCTCAAAACTAATTAGTAGTGTATCATGTAATTCTACGCAAGCTTTCACAGCTTCCATTAAGTCTCCTAATGGTATCAACAGTTTATAGGCTAAACGCTCCAACAAACAGAGGTCTCTATCAAGGACTCACTACTTTTGTAAATATCAGTTAATTCATTAGGTTAGCTTCTACCAATGTGGTTAGACTACTCTTGAGGATAATTGTTTTTTCTACAACAGTGTATTACCCAGTCCCCCCGTATATATTCTCCTACATCTTCGCAAACTCAAGCTAGCAAAAATATCGTTTTACCCGATACTTTTCGCTCCCACTTCTTGTGATGTTCAAGTTAACTAGTTTTTTAATTTTTGGTGATTGTTATAGTTATCATTTCTAAAGCAGAGCTCCACTATTCCCTTTAAGCCTACCCTCAGCTGTCAACTATATGCTATTCGTTGTGAATCCCGTACAGTCTGGCCATTTTCTCCCTTACCCAGTATCTCATTAATTTTTCACTCTCCAACAGTCTTTTCTCACACTTAAACAACAGTGTCCCACTACCTTTCAATTCCCAACTACAACAATACTATCATTATTCTAAATGTTTTATTCCCTCAAACAAGCTCGTTCCATGAATAATGTAGCTCCTTTCAGATCTGGAAAATAACCAATTCTTATCCCCAACCGCACGTTTCTTCTCCCCAACCAAGACAGACTACACCTTCGTCTCCCAACCATCATCAGTGATCACAAATACGTGTACAACAGCCTGCCCCTACCATCATCGATCCATCCGTCTCCACCACGTCCTTCTCGACAAAGGTACGGAGCAGGGAGAAAAAGAACTCGGAACAAATGTACTTTCCAACCCCGAGCTCGTCCCAACCCGGCATCTAGTATTCACATGTATACTCTTATTGTGGTTTTTCGTCCCATTTCATTTAAATAAAAGTTTACATTTACAACAATCCCGAAGCAACCCCGCCGAATTTCAAGAATCCACCAATCAAACAAGCAACAATTTTCGCCACTCAACAACCCTAATCACCGCCTAATTTCAGCCCAGTATTTTTTCAACCCAAAATCTTTCACAGCTCTTACCCTCTTTGTACCTCTCCTCCAAACTCCAAGCCCAAAAGAATGATTCAACTCTATTCTTATAATCCACCAACAAGATTACATCATCATGAACTTTCCATTTATTCAAGAATGGCCTCGAGAATCAAGGGATAAGGACCTTATTCATTTAAAAGCACAGCAACGAGTAAGGTAAGATTCATCTTCCACCAACCCAACACTATTTACCCCTAATCCAAAAAATCACACACAGCACATCCCTGTCTCGCATATCCTCCTCCAGCTCCCTAGTACCAAAAGCACAATCATGCAAAACGATGAGCTATTGCGATTCTCATTTCTCTTTAATCCTCACCTTCTTACACACGTTTCTCCTCCCAACCAACATTCACCCTTACAGACATCAGCTCGCGCCTAGCTACTATTAACTCACTGAGTCCATCACAGTAGAGAAAATCATTCAAGCCACAGAAACAGGAATCATGGTGTAATTCATCCCTTTTTTCTACACATCCGCGGTACCAAAACCAAACAACAAAGCTCACAAAATCCGCACAGTCCTCCGGAAACAGAGCAAAGCTAACAAGTACTACAACCAAAACCAAGCCATCATCACTCCAGAACACGCATTCCCCCAACTAAACAAGCCACCACCATATCTATCCAACTCTCTCAGCACAACATTCGCAAAACTCTTCTCCATTCCTCCAAAAAGAATACTCTGTAAATACTCTGTAAATACTCTGCTAAATCTCCTCCAAGGCAAGGGCGAGCCCCGCTAAAACCAGAGGTAAACAACATTCACTTCCTTTTTCAAAACCAAACTTTTTCATCACTCTCTGTAATTACTATTTTTTCAATTCTCTCGATCTCTCTTCTTTTCCTTCTTTCCCCACCAATTTGAAAGTACACGATAAAAATACTATCCATCCGCCGTCTAATTCCACCCCATCCTTCTTCTCCTTGTACTGCTTCTTACTATTTTCTTAAAAATATTATTGCTGTAACCATGTATTTTCCACTCCATTCCCGTCAACAAGAGCAAAAATACAGTCCCCAACTATGTACACTGTCCATGATGACTCCCTCTAATTTAACATCTCATCACGCTTCTTGATCTTGCCATAGCGTAAAACCTTTTTTGACATTTAAATACCATCCTTTGACATTTCCCTTTTTAGTCTACCATTTACACTCAACAGAGCAAGAGTGAGAGAAGGCAAGAAGCGGTGGTATGACGAGACAATCCTTCGATATAGTAGCCCAATTCCCACGTAAACCAAACCGCACACTATTCTTCTTAGCTTTTAATCCCTTCAAGTCTAGCATTTAAACCAACCATTCACAAGCATTCAAAGCAAGCATTCTAGTCTAGCATTATAGTAAGCATACTATGCATATACTGCTTAGCATCCAAATAAGTACCTTCCAAAAATCCTACATGTTAGATACGAGAAAGCCATCATCTTCATTTCCCCTTTTAAAATCATCCTATTCAAACATCATTTCCCTCTCCATAATAATCCCGCTTCTCTCTCCTCTCCAACTTTCTCCACACATCCCTATACTCAGTCAGTCATACAACTTTCTCCACCGCCTCTCCTCTTCTACCACCACCTTCTCCTTTCTCCATAGCTTTCTCCATCCTTTCTCCCTGCCTCATCTCCTCCATCTCATAGACTTTATTCAAATTGACTTTTAATTGATGCTTTGAAATCAAAAGACGACAAGGAATCAAGCACACCATGTAAATGAATCCTGACATGACTTTAGTATCAAATCATTAGACCTTTCTCCAAACCAGATTCAATCCCAGCCATACAGCTACACAATCTAAGCCTAAGCCTGTAGCTTAATAAGCCCATATAGATCCACCATCTTCAAACATTCCCCCAGCCCCAGGATCAATCCAGAAAACATATCAAACCTTGCTTACTCTTCTAGACACTCCATAATATCCTCCTTATGCATAATTCATACGCCTCTTTCCTTCAAACGAGCGCCCCGATAGATACACACAGGAAGCTCATTTACGTCTCTTCCACTCTCATCTCATTCTCATAATTCTCCATATCATCATCTACTACTTTCCCCTTTCATCATCAACAGTCCCTAATCACCAACCACCTCTCATTATCATTTCCTTACATATTCTATAGCACAAATCATCTTCTTGTCTTCTCAACCAACTCCCCACATAGTTCACCCCACAATCCAGAACCAAAACTTGCCAGAGTGCAAGCAAACAATCTCAAAATTATCAACAAAATCCACAGCATATTCATCCTTTTCTTTCAAAACAACAACAAATTCCTGTACACGTTCCTCCTTGGAGCCTACGCGCCTAAGGGCATTTGTGCTTTCTCCACTTTCTTTTTCAAAGAAAAATCCTCCCCTTTATCCCTTCCTCTGTCAAACCTCATCTCTAAATACCATCCTTCCTTCCTTTGGTGACAGACAAACAAATGTTTTTCCTCCTCTTACACGCTCAAACCTTCACATCCCAAAATCTTTAAATCTCTCTTCATCTCCCAACTCTCCTCCTTGTCTTCTCTCTCTCTCTCTCTCTCTCTCTCTCTCTCTTCCTTATCAAACTTCCATATGATACTCATCTTCCCCCTGTCATCCTCCTCCATCACGTACATCTTCAATAGCTCACATATTAACCAGGGTGCAGTCCCACGGGATTGTCTTTTAAATCACAGCATTCCACTTAAATCATGTATCTCTTTAAACAAAAGATGCTTCTGCCCCTGCCTCTCCTAAATATCTCGAACAGGGTTTTGAAACAAGCAAACTAAAGTTAAAAGCAAGCGCAACCAGAGAACAGTAAAGACTAGGATTGTTTAGCTCATCTGCGCATCCATACACTACGCAGTGTCACTGCCTGTCTACACGTAGCTTATTTGCATTTTCAAATTCCGAATCTGCATGAACGTTGGCAAAAATAATAGAAAATCTCTCATATATGGCATGTCAACACGCCTACAGTCTAGATTTACGATCCACTCTTAACTTTTAACCCTGTAAATTAATACCTCTTCTCACCTTTCAATAACCTCTCATAAACTATACGAGGACACTGCTCAGCATACACTGCTCTGCAGCAGACACAGCTCAAAACCCAATAATCCTTGTACAAAAGTTCAAGTAGAAGAGCAAGAGAGAAAAGACAAGATTAAGGAGATGTAGGAGGAGGAATTAAATAATTTACTAATGTCTCCCAAAAGGTACCCTTGCATTCATCCCTCCCACACCAGCTCATACAGACACAAGATTTCTCCTCAAAATCTTAACCTCCTCCTCATCTCTCTATTGTCCTTCATACGGGATTACGCTCTTCATTTAATTGCATTCTTATTCTTTCCATGACTACATATAAAGCGGAGGAGGGATTTCAGTATTTAATTCAGTTTCCTCCTACAATAATCAAATTTCAATAGGTCTATAACAAAAAGATTAGTCTTCAAACAGTTTTTAAAACAAAAATTCCATAACGGCGATCATGGCGCCACCTACAGTTCCCGTCCTCCTTTGACACATAATCTCCCCTCATTCTCCACTCACTCAAGCCTTTCTTGCTTGAGCTCACATTGTAAAACCCAGGGAACAGCTGCGCCCTCTACAATCTCTTAATCCTTCTCTCTCACACAACCAAACACTCTCCTACACTCCTACTCTACAACAATTATCCCAAACTCAACTTCCTGTCTCCTCCCTGTCTGGCCGCCACAATTCCTTCATTCTCTTCCACCTTCCCCCTTGCTCTCTATACATCAAAAGCAATTTTCTCCTTACTCACCACTTCTAAAACAAGCCTTCCAAGCTTCACAAGCTTCACATTAACCCTGAACTCTCGTCAACTTCATAACGCTACCGACAGACAAAACGTTTCCGAAAAACGCAACCTAACTCTTCTCCTTTATACCTTTACTCAAGCTTCCTTTACTTCCATCCACCCCCTCCTAATTGTCCTCCCACACGAGACACCAAGGAAGCTCCATTTAAACCCTAGCATACATTAAATCCTTGTAAATTCAACAAATCTCACGTCCTATTCCCCGCCATGGCACGTGTAAAGCATGCTCCCGTCTGAGACGTTAGTTAAACGCTTCTCGAAACTCTAGCAACTCTCCACGTTAGCCTGCAAACATAACCATAATCCAATTCAATCTACCCTCCCACTCCTCGCACCCCCCTCTTCAACTTAATTAGCACTGCATTATTCTCCTAACATCAGCTTTATTCTCTCCTTGCCTCTATTAAATCCAGTTTACAAAATCATATTAATCACTCTCATCCTGCCCTCCATATCCTTCTTCCCTTCGCTAACTTTAACTGGCATTACCTATTTAAAAAATTAACTAATAATTATAATCATTTTGTATTTCCTTTTTAAATTTCAAAATTAAATCCCCAAACCATTCCACCCAGAAGCCACCATTCCCATATCTTGCATACTAACACCAACGATCGTCCTGCTTATACCCTAGCGGAATAATTTACTCTCTCTGTATTTTAAAATTTAAATTACATAGATTACAAATAAATTCACTAAAACCTCCGCCAGGATCTCTGATAAATAGCTTACTTACTAAACTACCTAATACGAAACAGGGTGGTGACACTTCAACCTTTCAACGGAAGCGACACAGAGGAGCGGTCCTTGATTTTAGTACTGTGTACACACGCAGTACAGAGAGTCATTAACTCCGGATGAAACTCCAGAGGAAGAGCCTTGGCGGATGCACGTATGTAGTGTGAAAAATCTATGCTTCATTTACCCTAGAATGCAAATTACTTTTCTCAATTAGCAGTCTCCATCAACATCCAACCAGCCAACCATCCACAAAATCTCCCCTCCTCCTCTCATAAACTATGAACAAACCTTCCTCTAAAAGCTTTACATTCCCTCCTCTCCAAACTCCAAATCTAACATTGCATATCCTCCACAAAAGTTATTACGTACAATCCACCCATTATTACTTTCCTTCAATCCAACAGCATCATCCACTTACCACGTCCATCATTTCCTAAAAGTAAATGCAGAGGGTGCGGGGAAACCGGCATCAAATAGAGACAAGACGCACTCTTTAGAGATTCTTTAAAATGAGGAATCTCTGTAAAAACACGAGAAAATTATTCCAGTTCCGCTATCCTCAAACGCTAAGAACACAACCATCTTGTTTCCGTAAAAGTTACAGCAAAATAAATCCCATGGAACAACCTCCGAAGAGCCACATCATCAACTGTATAAGCTTTTGCTGCATATACTTTCCTTTAACGTCCATAATCTCATTTCCCAGAGTTATTCAAAATCCGTATAGCTTTCCTCCCGGCAAAGTGCAGGGGAAGCGATGATGGGCGATGATGATGAGCTCCAAAGACTCCGACGACACATCCGCCGTCACACCAAAGCTACACTTTGTAACCAACGACAACCCCACCCATTCACCAACAATAGCAGCGTTTAGCAGTTCAAACAGTCCTTCCAAAAACTATTCTTTAATAGCATAGAACAAGAGAGACAGCAGATGCATGCACAACGAGATTATTCCCTCCAACATCCAGAGCAACCAAGTTTTTACCGAGAAGATACAGTTTGATTGTCATCAAGTACAAACTCCTGTCTCTAAAAACCAAAGCTAGCACTGATTTTGACCCAGGGTTAAAAAGCCCTAAGGCTTTTCCGCAGTTTTATGGCAGCAGCGTCCCACCGACTGCAACAGCACCGCCCTTTCCGAAAATATTTCAAACATATATTCTTCCTACATCTCCGGGCTTCTCATCCGCTATTGTTGCAACCCCTCCGTTGGTAACATAACAGCCCAACAGCCTAACGCACTGTTAACTGTAGCACGGCTCAAAATTCCTCAAAAAAACCCCTTGGAGCATAACAATCCTCCTTGGAGTAAAGAGCCAAGGAAACAGAGGACATCACATAACGTCACATCCAGGCAATCCACAAGTTACACCACCGCAGTTCCTTGTGCTCTGTCTCTGTACACAGACTGCACAGTACGGAACAGACTAACTCCAAACGAAGATACAGAGAAAAGACCAACGAAGAGCCTGCCTTTGCAACTTAGGAGCTATTAAGGCTGTGACTAAAGGAAGAGGATAATATAACTTGTTATGATCATGTGTGTGGGTGGAGGGGGTAAATCTGGCTATGGGGATTCAACATCAGCTCATAAAACTTGTTCGTCTTGCCACGACAAGAAGATATGATGATGCTTCTTCTCCTAAAGTCCTCCACGACCACCGCCATAGAGGTTAACAAGGGACAAAAGAGAGTAAGATTCTCTACAAGATTATAGCGCACAAACTAAAGCGTTCTCCATTATTTTCAACTGCGCTTCAGTCAGTGCAGAGCGCACTCAGCACCATATATTCCGAAACATTTTCCAGTCTCAACCAGCCAGCCACTTGTAAAACCCGCCTCCTCCGCCAAAGTTAATCCCTCACTCTTCTCATAATCATCAAGAGAAGAAGCACACACGACTAATGAAGAAATCATCATGTAAATCCCATCATGGCGTGATGCGTCATTTACTTTGTTTACTTAATGCATTTTCCATGAAAATCTCATCATTTCGTTAAGAGGATCGAATGAGAGTTTATAAACCTTGTTTCGTCAGCAGCAATCTTTCCGACGCTTCCTCACAGCGCTAACGGACCTTAACGACACGCCAGCCCAAGATCCGGCAATTCCGTCTCATTAAAAGTCCGTAAAACTATAGTCAGTCGCAGTTAGTCAGAGTCGAGTCCTGGAGTCATTTATGGTCAATTCTCATCCCGCTTAAATTTAAAAAAGGCTATCACCAAAAAAAGCTTGACTTTTTAGCAAGCAATTCCAGTGAATTCGGATGAGTAGCAGTCATGCAGCTACGGCGATAGTCTGGAACAGAGCAGACACATCTCACAGCTGGCCTGGAATCTCTGAGAAGAAGAGTTACTCCAGCGTTCTGGATTGTCCATCTGGCCTCCCTCCAAACTCAATCCTCATCAGCAGCAGCCCATCCGAATTCAATCCATACTATCGAGATGATGACCACTTGAAAAAGGAAATGAAACTTGTTCATTAATTTACCATAATTGACAGGTACTTGAAGGGAGGGATTGCCCACAAGACTCCTTTCCACTTGTATCCTCCCACACGTCCCCAAATCCCACCCATCCGCGAGATACAAACCGCGGTCAACACGTCAGCCCTCCAATTTCCGAACCGACCTCCTCCCTTCTCCAGCAACTCAAGTTCCTGGACTTGCTTCCTGGAGAAGAACAAACTAATAGCTTTCTGGAGAAACCCTACACAAATAATGGGAATCAACTGGAAATTACATTTTTCATCCTTAAATGTCATTACACTGTGTGAATTCTCCAGTCTACAACCAGTCATCTGCCTTTAACCCCGCTCCCCAACTCCAAATTCCAGCATGTTCTGGACAAAAACGAACCGCTTTCTCTCATGTAAATCCCATCTATCATTGCTTCCGGAAAATATATTTCTTCCACCATCTTTTTCAACAAAGTTCCGGTCATCATCGTGCAAAGCTTCCTCGCACTCTATGACACGGTCACTCGATGGGCACCCAGCTGGATGCGCCATTCATCCGCCGTACACCGTAGCGCCCTCTACTACTCACCGCTTCCTAGGGCTTCGCTACTTTCTTCCTTGCTTCCATCCTGGCCACGCCCTTAATCCTCCAGACTGTTTTAATTTCCCCCCCAATTTTAACCCCCCCCCATCATTCCTTCCAGGCACTTCCCGGTATACATATAGCAGATCCAACGAACCCCCTTACCGGAACCCGCCACCACCCGCCCCACATCCCAGCCTAGCAACTCCCGACACAACTCCTATCTTCCTTTAACACTACAAAACCTTTTTCGCCTTTCCTACATACAGCACACACTTTATGAGCAAATTTGTACATTTGAGCTAGCGATATTGGGGGCGGCCGTGTTATATCCAACTATAGCTTTCTCCGCACATGTAGCCCGTATGAGGGAGCTGGTAGCAGTGTATTATAAACCTATGCCCATTTCAGACTTCCATCACTGATTTTCTTCCATCTTATCCCCCGTCCCCTCCTTATTTCCCTCGTCTTTCTCCCCTCTCTCCTTCCTCTTCTTCCCTCCTCGTTAAAATACACACCCAAGCACCACAGCGCATGCTTTTCACATTATCACACAAGAAAAACACTCTCCTGGCATGGGAACTAAGACGAGTGTATTATATTCTCTCTCTCTCTCTCTCTTCTAGCTCTTCTAGCTCTTCTTCTATCCCTCAGTCTCAAACCACCCAGAACTCCATTCCTCTCCCACAACCAAACAAGAAGAGATCAGGAACGCATCCGAGAGAGGGCCAAGAAGATGGAGAACTAAACTTAGCAAACCTTAAAAGTAGAAGAGAGAGAACCAACTTGAGCCACTGACAATTGACTCAACCATCAACCAGTCCCGCACATCTCTCTCAAACTTCTCCAGCCGTCTATAGCCGTCTTCCAGCGAGCAGTTCTCCAGTTTTGGGCTCGGCTACCAGGAAAAAAAGCCACAACAATTCAATCCACCAACAACCATCTCACACACATCCCGTCTCCTTCCTTGCTCCTTTCCATAGCCAGAGACTCAGCAAGTAACATCCGTCCTGGAGTGTACACAAGAACTCCAAATCTATTCCACAACAAGAGCCCATCCTCCCAGAAAAAAAAACTATCATGGAGAGTCTTCTCGGAATTCCAGAACACAGTGTGCATCTCGTCTTCATCATCATCCCTCATCTTCCCACGGACGGATCTTAAAAATCCCAGGATATGTCACGCCCATAAGGTAAGTTTGAAAATTCCACACTTTTTCCTCTATCAATTTTCAAATTAGCCGCAAAAATTCCCATTCTCTCCATCTCAAATTATTACCCCAACACATTCTCCTTGATTCTTTTCAACCCGGCAAAAACAAAGAAAGAAAGCTTCCTAGAAAACATCAAAAGTGCAACAACCATCCATGTAAATAATTAATTTACTTCCCATCTTTCCCCGAGACAATCTTCGGAGAAAGTCAAAACCAAAAGAAAGTATAGTTTTACTTTCATTTCCCCCCGGAGAAACTGGTTCCGAGTCGTTGCAATTTATCCTCAGTTTTAAAACACTACTAAATTGCATTTCAAAATTAATTTAACTCGCCATCGGTTTAGAGAAAAATAATTACAAGCGTTTTAGGATGCTAAATCCACTTGATTTCCGTTTACAAAATAATCTCTTTTCAATCTTAAACGAATCAAAAAATTTCTGACTTCACGGTACTGCAACTCTCGAAGGATTTTCCTCTTGAAATTTTTCATAAAACAGTCACTTCTCATCTCCACTTCCAGCTATAGTCATATCCCAGATTCTTGCCACAAAATAAGCTCAATCTCCTCCTTTGACATTTTAAAATTTAGTTGGAACAGACGCAACACAATTTTTTAAAATCCTTCCTAACAACGAAACAAATCCATTTCATTATATATTCCCTCCCATCTCATCATCATCTTCCATCAACCTTCCTGTCCCATGTCATTCCCACACCCATCCAAGCTAATCAAGGCTGAATTCCAAAACTCTCTCTCTCTCTCTCTCTCTCTCTCTTCCCATCTACAATTACATCCCTCTCCAGCTCTATTCATCCATCCGTCTAGCTCATTTCCTCCTAGGGAAGAGCATATAGAGATGTGTGGGAAAAGTTTCCCACTTGGATTACACAGAGATGAGAGTCTGAAGTAGAAGAGTTGGACATGGGCGCGGCGGTGCAATTATCCTATCACATCTCCAAGCTGTAGCACTACTCCAATCCGCCCTCCATTTTAATCCGTCACCCTATTTTTTAAAATCAATCGTAAAACCTTCTCCACCTCTCGGATATCATCTCGTAAAATTTTTAACGAGTTCAAAATTCCCACAATCAATTCAGAACCAAACAAGAACCTTAATTCTTCTCTCTCCACCCATAGTTTTATCAATTTACCTCTGATCCCACACTCATTGTCCCCCCCCCACCTCTGTCCCCAAAATCCTCCTGTCTCTTCTTCACCTCTTCTGTAGCTTCCATCATCAGCTACATAGGCAGGGCTACAAGAGCTCCCTGCGTCTCTCTCTCTTCAAAAACTAGTTCAGTCTTCATTCCTCCCTTGCAATATCAAATATACGGCTTCTTTAAACTTGTGTGCTTCGGTTGAAGACGGGTGAAGAAGAACCATCCTCCTCTTCGGGGGTGCAGCGTCTTTGCTGGCTCTGCTTTCTCTTACTTTCTCTTTTGGCTGGCGCTGGATGCTCCAGCAGAGAGAGTCAGAGCGTACAGCTTCCCCACGTCCTCCAGCAATCTTCCTATAACGGGAGGAGCATGTGAAATCCCAGAGTCAGCTGAAACACTTCCACCAAAAACTCATCCCACAAAACCCTACATGTATATATATGTATCCGGTCGTAGCTAAAAAATTCCAACAAGTGTCACAAAAACCCCCGACCCGTGTCCACCACACTCTACCAGTCACTCTCGCCTCAACCTCTCTCCTCTTCGGACTCACGGGTCTAGAACAGACGTAGAAAGAAACTCTACAACCCGGGAACAAACTCCAAACCAGATGTCCGCCGAACCTTGAGAGAATTTTCATTTCTCCCAGTGTCCAGTCAGTGTTCCCTTTCTTCCTCCACCAGCTCATTCTTGGTTTCGACGAAAAATCCATATTTTTCATCGCGCTTATTCTTCCAAGTAAGATTTTTCTTTATTTTACACAAATCTCCCACTATTTTCTCAGCAATTCACAATTTCCACATCCCTGTGTCGCTTGGTGTCTTCAATTCTGGTCATACTTCAAAAGCCCAATTTAGTATAATTTATCAAAAATCTGTTCATACTTTAGCCCATTTCTTAAAAAATTTGCTCATACTTCAGCCCCTTTCTTAAAAAACCTGCTCATACATCAGCCCTAATTCCGAAACTCAAAAACCTGTTCATACTTAAGCCCCCATTCCGCAGACTTCCTCAAAAATCTGCTCACACTTCATCCCCAATTCCGCAAAATTTATCCAAAACCTAGCCACATTTTCCTCAATTTCCAATCCTTCAAAGGCCAAACCCAAATTCAATTCCCTTTGCAAAACCTCAAACACACCAAACCCAAGGAAATTTAAAAGATTTTCACAGATTTATCCATTCAAAATACAAGTTTTTTACCCAGGAATTACACAAGTTTACGCCGTCCCAACCCTCTCCTCTGTCTAGCCCTTATTCTGGGTTATATATTTTTTCGCCGAGACGCTCAAGGCCGTCTTTCTAGTTAAGAGATTTTCTGGACGATATAAATATAAATTTGAGAAGAAATAACATTTTTCATGTTCAAAGTAAAAAAATATTGCCGTAGGCATATATTTTTTTTATATTTTTATCCCCACCAGACAGACTTTTTTCCTCTCTCATCCAGTCAGCAGACAGATTCTCTTCTCTCTCTCTCTCTCTCTCTCTCTCTGAGTAAATAATTCCACTTTAGGGCTTCTTCTTCTTCATGGCTACATTATTCATAATGTTCTTCATCTCCATGTAATTTCCATGCGTTTTTGATACAATTTTAATTTCAATCTCCCATACACTATCCACTACTGGCATCCCTCCACACCATCCTACAGCTCCTACAGTAAACCCAGCCCACCCAACGGGATTCCTCCCAACCTTCTACAACATGCCTTCCTCCATCCTCATATTCTCTTATAATCTCCAAGTATCTTCTTCCACAATATTCACGCTATTCCCTCCCCTGCATTCAGCATCATTCCCGAAAACTATTTCATATATTTAACAATGTAGAGAAATTCTTTAGCTCCATTTCTTTCTCTCATCATCAGCAACATCTCCCACGAAGGACAATTTCAAGTGTAAAATAAAAATTCCTTCTCAAATACATCCTCCTCCGGAAAACCGGATGCACTTCCATCACACCGAACTACTCCCCGATCCTGTGTTGCCAACAAGCCAAGAAATAATATTTCAAGACGATGGTGGTGCTGAAGAGTTGCTGAATAAAGGGCTCGTTAAAAGAAGAGCATCTTCCCAATTTCTCACTCTCCCACCCTTTTCACATCTCTCCAAAGATCATCTCTGAGAGCAGTTCACAAAGAGAGAATCCATACACACATGCTAACTTTTACATCCACATAACTTTCTACACTCATCAAAAGACACGACGACAGCAGACAGATAGACAGACAGGGGGCGGGTGGTACAGCAGAGTTAAACCTGGCCCAATACTGTTTTTTTTCACTCCACAAATCCACGCAACCCATCCACCACCACTGCAACACCGCTCCCTGCCAAGCTCTGACCCGCCGTCTCCGCTCTTTGGCCAGTGGGACCCTCAGCGTCCCTTTTCCGTCCTCCACTCCTCTTCCCAGCCGTCTGTCTTACTTTCCACTCGCCGTCCTCAATCCCTCGTTTTGCACCTCCATCCACCCCCCTCAGGTGTATATGTTAGTTTTTGCATACACAAAAATTAAAAAAACGTCAAATAAATAAAAAATTCAACCCGAGACGGAACCTTGTAAAGGAAATTTTCAAGTTTTTCATCAATTTTCCCAATAAATTTACAAAGCAGTCAGTGAAAGATAGAAATCCTTTGAGTTAGAGGATATGGCTGTAAACCATGAAGACCATAAGAGAAGCGAGCGGATCGAGAGAGTAAATAAACATTCGGAACTCTTTCCGATCCAGACTGTGTTTTAGGCTCACCAAGGAATCTCACGCTTTCTGGGTATCTGCATCGTCTACGCCATTTTTTAGAACATCTTCTATTAATAAATCCTCCAGTTTAGTGTATACAACTCTCCAACAGTCGCTACCCCTCTTTCCAACTCCATCGCTCCCTATTCCTCACATATTTATAGTCCGGGATTGGATTACACTTACGTGCTAACGCCTCCAAGGATTTAACCAATGCAGAGATCATCATCTCTACGTCTAATTCTTCATCGAGATGCCAAAAATCCATACAATTTTCCGCTACTGCATTTCCTCCAAAACCCGCTCTCTGTCTTCACTTCCTTAGCTTGCCTCCTTGGATTGGAAAAAGTTAGGAGGTTATTAGTTTCATATGGTCATGACTGACGAGGGCCAAAAGAACATCATCCCGCCCGTCCCTCCACACAAAATACAGCCAATCTTCAGAAAACCAAGTTCTTGAATAGTTTGGAAGTTAATACACAGAGAGAGAGAGAACATGTTTCCGAAATGTTGCCGTAGTGTGAAGAGAGATCACCTCTATGAATATTTTCCCAGTAACTCTCCCCTTGCTTATTATTTATGAGCAAACTAGAATTTTTACACATGACTACCGTCCCTTATTTCATCTATATTCCTCACCAACAAGGCCCTTTCAACCCACCACACACCCATCCACACTTACAGAGACACGTGGAGTGAAGCTCAACATTTTTTCTTCCAACATCTGCTCCCGAGAAATTTTTTTATTACCATAACACATTTTACGGCTCCAGCCTCAATTTTACGTCCAACCAGCCAACCAACTAACGCACTCTCGCCCCTCCGAAAAGATTCACAAAAGTATTTTCGGCAATTCCAACTATCTGCTAAACTCATCATGACCGAATTCACTCAACCCTAACATCTTCACCATCCACTACTTACACCCATGTGCCCCCACTGCATCCGCCCACCTTAAACCCTTGTATCCGAATATATATATGAGCTATATGCGAAATTCAAAATTTCCGCTTCCTCAGTCCAAGGATATCTGCTCCTCTTGGAGTGCCTAATGACGTTGACAGATTGTCTCCAAAAGCCCTCCTCTCTTCCTACTACAACTTTCTCCCTTCTGCTTTCTCCGATTACAATTCCATTTTCTCTTCCTTCACCCCAACTAACTCCTGCCCCGTGATCCACCCATCTCATATCAGCGACCCCGGGGTTATCACCACTCATACAAACAGTGTACGAGAAGGGCGCGGTTAGTTGGAGCAAGAAGATAGCGGAGAAAGCACACACACCCAACCTCGTAAAGCCATCCTAGCCATCAGTCACAGACTGAGCACACAGAGCAGACATAGCCAGAGAGCCAGTTTAATTGGAATCTCGAGGATAATTGAATCCAGAGTAGAGTAATTAGGATTTCGGAAAGCTTCTTCCTCCAGCTGGAAGAAAATCCTCAAGGAATCTCATCCACCAGAGCTCATATCAAAATATTTGTACATAATGATAAGAATAATTAGAGGATAGTTGGAATGGAGAGGAAAAATCCCCCGCCAATTTCATCCCTGTAATTCAATTCCGGAATTCCGCAAAGAGTTTACCCCACCGTAGTTTATCAACATCCCGCACTACATAATTCACAACTGCCCTCCTCCTCCTTTCTCCATACGCTTTCTCTCCACTTATTACCCTGAGAGTAGCACTAAATTCCGCTAGTTAGTCTCCACAAATTGAATCAATCCCCTATGCTTTCTCCCCTATCTTATCACATCCTCTACCCTTTCTCCCACTTTCTCTCTCCATTCTAGCTTCCTCCTCCAAGCAATCTTCATCATACTCCTATACTTTCTCCCACTTTCTCCATCCTCTTCCACTCATTCAGAACTGCACTGCACTCAAACCCTGGCCCCCCATCATTCATCCCATACTTTCTCCACGAGTCAGTGAAATATTTATAGCATTTTTTTCCTTCTCGCCTTGGAATTAGAGCTCCATCTCCCTGGATTTCCAGAATCATATATTGGCTCATACTTTATTGGAATCCAGGGCTCAGCTACCGGGGTGGGTTCTCCACTCTCTTCTAATTCCATCCTTGCCTTATTCCCTAGGAAAACCCTAGGAGAAGAATAAGGGTGTGGTTGCGAGAAAATTCATCAAGCCTCCAACTATATGCATTACGTTCAAGTCTATTAGAGTCTTATAAGTTATGCACATCCAAGCTTCCAACCCAACCCATGCATGAGTAGCTCTGTAATGTAAACCTATAGCAAGTCACGACACGAAAAGAGAAAGCATACCCTCAACGCAGGAGAAAGCAGCCCATGTGTGGAGCAAAGCATATCCCGTATGCAAACATATATGTGAAAGTGAGAGAGGCGAGGCTCTAATGGAAGAAAATAAGAGTGAGAATAAACTGGACCGAGGCCGAAATATCCAGCCGCTTCCAGTAAAAGCATCATCCTAGGCGGCGGCGGCAGGAGAAAGCACTAATGGGGAGAAAGCAAGAGTAAATGGTCAAATGGAGTAAGGGCGGATATCCCGCTAGCTATATAGCTCTTTCCAAAGAGTCAGAGTTAACCATGTTAAACAGAGTTAAACCAGGGTGGAGAAAATCATGTAAAGCCCGCATTTAGCTCGCCACTCTCACACTTTTTATGTAGGAATCAAATCCAGAGCAGTCCAACTCCCGCTCTTATAATTAAAATCTCTGTAAACCTATCCACTCCCTTCTTCCTCCCAGGAAGAGCATATAAGTGCATACACTCCCTCCATTATTTCCACATCCTCCACCAGCCCAGCCAGCTCCGAGTAAAACCAAAGTGCTTTCCCCCGTTGGTGAAAGCCGAACCTGCCTCTCCCTTCTCTTCTTACTTTCTTCTTCCTCTCTGCACCCCCTCACTCTCAGTTTCCGAGTCTCCAATAATTCTCTCCACCGCCATATTATAGAGGCCACACAGCCAACTCACAGCCCAAGAGAGGCTATGCTGAGTGGAGAAAGCCAGAGCGAGGGAGAGCTGGATGTAGACGGAGAGAGAGAGATAGAGGAACCCAAAGATCGATAAAATGTTAAAGTCAATTTTTACCAAGCCTCTGCTCTCGTACGAGAGCCCAAACTAGCACCACCACCACCCCTATGTAATCAAAGTGTATATACATACCCAGTCGTGGAGTGGTGGAGGAGGAGGAGGAGATCCGAAAACCGGGTAGAAGGAGGAGACGGAGGAGTCTTTATGGATAAGTCAAGCACACCCTCCTTCACCCCCCACCCTTCACACACACACCACAACACCAAAACTCCCCCAAGCCCCATAATAATAGCGGATGGAAATTCCCTCTTTTTAAATCCGACGTCCACATTTCTTCCATATGAACCTTTCACAACGCTCTTCCACAAACCTTCCCCCCTTCCCCTTCCCCCGGTTCCTCTATGACGCCTCAAATGGCGGGTATTCTCCCCCTCCAACCAGCTCTGCTTATTCTCTCCTACCCCTTATCAATGACATCTTCTTCTCCTCGGAACCATAAGCGTAAACATTTAACATTCCGCAGTCTTCATTATTTCCAATGTAAACAAATCTTTTCAATTCTCTTTTTAAAAACAAGACCAATACAGGTTTAAATAAGAGGATTTTTGAAAAAATTCTATTTTTAAATAAATATCCTTTGATAATATCACAATTTCTTCCCCCGCCAGTCATCCCTTTAAAAAACCTCAAATGATTCTTCTCTTTGTATAGTCAGTAGCTAACCCAAAGCCCCTCCCCAAAGCATCCATCTGTTTAACACAAAACCTTCCTTTTATTTTAATTATCATCATAATTTCAAAAAAATTCCTTTCCTTCTCTCCTTCCAAAATCCTTCCGATTACTCTTATTCTAAAATAAAACTATTGTTATTAACTTATTCTAAAATTATAAATTTTACTATTAACTTCCCAAAATAAACGCAGCTATCACTAAAAAACCATTCCCATGTGCAAAATCCGCAAAAACTTTGCAATTTTTAAATCAAATCCAACAAATAATTCCAACTTTTCCCATACAACTTATTTTCTATCCTCCCCCTCAACGCAACCAAAATTAGCAATATAATTATAACTTTAAAAATCCCCTAGAAACTCTACGGAATCTTCATCAAGTTTTAAATGCGGTTATACAAAAGTATGATTGCGGTCGTCGTAGAGCACCTCCCGCTCCCCATCCCTCCTTCCCTCCCACCCCTTCCATGCTATTTAGTCAGAGTTCAGTTTGCAATTTGCAAGAGCAACCCAACTCAAAATTGCCAACAGTCTCCACAAGTTACTACACACTCACTTTTACGTGTTGTGGTTGGGATCCTGTAGACCGCAGGGGGATATTGGAAAAATAATAACTTTGTCTCAAGTTTCCTCCATCTTTTCCTCAGCCAGGATCTCATTTCAAAGTAATTACAGCCTACACACACGTGGAAGGTGGTGCTCGTAATGAGATTCCAACGTTACATCATGTAACACCACCACCCTCCAACCAGAGTTCCCCTAACCTCTCGATATTCATCCTCATCATACTCCTCCTCTAGGATTCAAATAATATCTCGAAATTCCCATGCAGTCACAAGAGCCATCAACCCTGCTGCCCTCTGTCTAAATTTCAATGGCTTTACATCCTATGCAATCTGAGCGCAGCTCTTTCCACACTAGTCTCCAACCTTCTTCTTCAATTCCGCTTTAAAATCCATTCTGTCGCTGCGCTCCTCCTGCAGCGCAGCCCTGAATTCCGTTGAGCTTCATGAAAAGCGCAGCGAAGAAGCGTCGTTCCTAACCTCCATGAGAAGATGATCATCATCTTCCGTCATGAGGATGACGATCGCAATAATTCACGATCCAAATTCACAGAGAGCAACCTCTCTGCGTATCCTCCTCTGGGGCAAGGACCAGCAGGCCAAAAGAGGGCCTATCCAAGACTCCAAGAGCGAATTGGATGTAGAATATTGACACGCTCCCCCCCTCCCCACCACCTAATCCAGAGGAAGAGAGAAGGTGAAGGCAGGGAAGTGGATCATCAAGAGACTGGAAGATGCAACCCAAGTTAGAGATGATATAAGATCCCTCTCCAACTTCCCTCGAGAGAGCGAGAGCGAGAGCAAACTTAGCGAGTCGTGAATCTTTTCAAAAAGCACACAACATTCTCATCTCTGCTCTGATTGAAAAAAAAATCCCGAGTCCCATTGTCGGCTCTTTCTCTCTCTCTCTTGACTCTCTTGACATGATATATCCAAGTCACGATGATCATCATCTTTAATTTATATCATGGCCATCCATTTACCACGTATTAGAATAAAATCCCATTTCTCCCTTCACCCTACCTCCTCCGCCATTCCGCCATCATCTATTAAATTAGCCAACGACGACGACGACGACGACGAGATCGAGTGGAAGAGCCACAAGATTAATCTGCAGACATTAAATGCATAACATTAGCCAGCCTCCACCAAGGAGGCAAGGCGAGCATAAAGTCAGTCAATATTAACTCATATCATTAGCCCATAACCCAAGCCAAGCCCTTTTTATACTAACCAACTTAAACTCTTTAGCTAACGATAACAAGCTTTACGGAATGTTCAGGAAGTGCACGGTTGCCGAAGCAACCATAGGCACCTCCGAGGTAAAAAAAGCAAGTAAGCCCACGTCCAACATTTCCATTACTTTCCTATGCCTATTCCGCCACCCTCTCATTTAAACTAACCGCCAAGCCCCATAAGAGTGTCAAATCATCAACTTTTCCCACCTCAAACTTTCTCCGCCTCTTCGCCCCACAATTCCAAGGATTTTTCTCTCGGATCCTTGTCGCCTTACTCAAACAGGAAATTGAGCTATAGAAGAAGTGAAACTTGATATTTTCTCTACAAATATTCCAAGTAATTCACAACCTCCCATAGCCTCACCCTCCCCCCTCTCCTCATCATCATCAACTTGATTGCCGGGAAACTAAATATTTTTCAAATTCTATTCCGTCCTCTCCTGTCACCACACTCAAGCCGTGTCCGGAATCCGCGGTTCGTATTTCATTCTTTCCCAACCTGTAGGCCAGGAAGCATTGCCCTCAGAAAGGCCACTCGCACCATTCCCCGCCTTCCAGCTAATTTGTCGTCCAGTCTTTCCTCTCTTACATCACAGCGGGCCATGGCAAACAGTCACAGTCCAAACAAGACTGAGCCAGAGAGCTGGGAAAATGGAATGAAAAATCACAAGATAATGTCGGATATAAGCTTACCTGCCTCGGCGCACTCCGCAGTGGCGCCCCCTCTATCACGTTTCCCATAATCGCAAGGCCATTAGAGTAACGACTCAGACTTTGATCAACTTAAAGGGCCTTATCTTTACGAGCTCACGATTGTAGGCCAGGCTGAGCGGGGAGCACTGATATAGTCGGAGATACTAGCGCCACCTTTGTCACGCTTCATTTTTTTCTCTCCCTTCTTCATCACACATCCTCCTCTCTCTCTCTTCTTCCTCTCACGCCCATTTTCTTCAAATACCCATTCTCTTCCCTAGCAGTTCTATTGTGAGCATCGCCTCCATCCTGTCGGAAAAGCTTCATCCACGCAAGACGTAATCCAGTTGTTTGGCAGTGGAAAAAAATTCACAAATTTCACAAAATCAAAAGGTCATTTCCCTTCCCCGCAAATCCCCCATCTCTATTTTTTACATCATTTCTTTTACTCTCCCCTTCTTCTCACCATCTCCCC
This sequence comes from Sminthurides aquaticus, assembly GCA_906901655.1. NCBI lineage: Eukaryota > Metazoa > Arthropoda > Collembola > Symphypleona > Sminthurididae > Sminthurides > Sminthurides aquaticus. Next base: position 1,222,677 of record CAJQTT010000007.1, read on the forward strand.
CTCCCCCAATCTCTCCCTTTCCTCCAACATGTGTATCCCTCCTCAGCGTGTTCAACCAGACAAGAGTGTCAAATGGCTACCGGAAAAACTTGTCCCTCCACACACATCTCTCCATTATTTCCCCCCGCATTTAAAAAATCCTCCTTTCTCTCCGCTCCCCTTCTTCACCCGCATATATTTCCTCCGCCGTAGCTTTCTCCATTACTTTCTCCACTTTCACTCAGAAGCCAAGTGGCATGGGCCTGGGAACAGACTGATGCAGATTTTTTACAACTCATCTCCAGACAATTTCAAGGCGTCTGAGTTGAAAAAAGCATCCTTAAAAAATCCCCTACTTTGTCTCCAACTAGTCTTCTTCTTCCGTCCTGTGATTCTACGGGCGGGATGCGTGCGTAGAACCCTCGTCTCCACTAATGCCAGATGGGAGGGCTAGCTTAGAGCTTAGCTTGAGAGCTTTCCAACTCTCTGACTTTCACCGCCGCCAGAGCTTCAGAGAAAGCAGAGAAGAAGAGGATGGTTGGTCCGTGTTGAGGCTGGCATAAAAAATAATCTTGCGCTCTCCCATCTCATCGATTTTTATTATTTCCCCCTTTTTTGTCATGTCGAACCATTTGGAAAGAGTGAATTCAACTCTCTCTCTCTCTCGCTCTTCCTCAGCATATAATGGAGAGAAGATAAGGAAAAATCCCCTTCCCCTCCTCCCCTTTCACTCATACACATTGCATTATTATTATGGAACTCTAGAGAAAACCCATAGACCACACTAGACCACCAGAGCCTCTAGAAGAGCTAAGCAAACTCCAGTCCTCCTAAAAGCCCGTGGAGAAAGCACGAGCCCATGTAAGCAAAGCAACAGCATGAAGAGAAAGTCAGAGAAAGCATAGTCCGGACTAGAGTCCAATCATGGACATCATTCCCAAGAAATGAGAGCAAACATATTCCATAACTCCCATCATCATCATATCCACTCTAAATCCTTCCCCCTCCCCCCCCCCATGGAATCCGAGCTCGGCCCTAAATTGGATTTACAAGAACCATATCGATGAGATCCACATGTGTGTGTGTGTGTGTCTCTGGGAAACACTGATTATCCCCAAGTCACACTCCGTGTATCCTTCCAGCAGCCTCACTCACAAAAAATCCAACCTGATCCACTCTACATGCACGAGGATACTCTATATAACCCGGCTCTTCCAATATTTAATAACATCTACCCACATATCCTCCTCCCCCCAGCTTATCCATATTCTTTTTCTCTAATGCCCGGCTATCATTTTTATAACCCCCGCGTATCAGCCCACCTGCTCAATATTACCCGCTGCATTTCACTCCAAAAGCAACCAATCACTCCCTTGCTTTCTCCCCGCGTCTCAACTACATGCTATACTACCCATAACGTAATTATTTATTACCGCCATAATTAAACCCGGACAAGAGAGAGAGAGACAATCATGTAGGGGAGGAGTGAAGGGGGGAGGAGGAGACATTTTTTACATGTCAAATTATCCAGACACCCGCCGTACGGGATTCCTGAATTCGTGTTAGGATTTATGTACTATTTTTTCACCATGTCCACCTCCACCTCCTCCTCCTCCTCTATCTCCCTCCTACCCCATCCTCTAATTGCTTGTCATTAGGCAAGTATAGCGCGTGCCCCTTGCGTGCACAACACCAGGGATATGCGTGCCACAAGCATGATACAGAGGAGCAGGTTCGAAACCAGGAGCGAGAAAAAAATATCCAACATGCAAATCCTCCTCCCTTTATTACGAGCAATGAGCAAAACAAATTAAAACTATCCATTATCTGATTAACTCCATGTAAAACCAAATTGCATTCCATTGCGCTCCAGTTTATTCCAGCTCGTAAATCCTCTTCCAGAAATTATTTCACATGAACAGAATAAGCTTGTAGTGTCTTCAAAGAGCTACTTCTTCTACTAACTCAAAAGGTCAAAAACGCTTCGGAAGCGTAAATGTCAATCATTCTCCCTCAAAATCATTTCAAACTCATATCCAGCGCCCTCTATCCTTCTCTTGACTCTGTATCTCTCGGTGGAGAAGAGTTGTTTGGAAGAGCTGTATTCAGCTAACCGCTGCTAAATACAGCGCTCTTAGTTCAAGCATCCAAAGAGATCAACGAGCAGCGTGTATTCCAAGCGTCTCATATACAGTATAACCCAGCAGCGTTTCCAGCAGCGTCTAAAGCGATATTTTACAGCAACGATCCACTAATCTCCTTGAGACAACAATTTAGCCTTTACTCTTTCTCCGCCACTCAAGAATTTCCCCCAACAAGCATTTAACTCCAAAGAGGCCTTTTAAAATTAAGACGTGAACAAGATTAGATACTTTTTCTTGTCCTCTTCTACAGCTCCTCGGGCGGGAGATGTATTCTTTTGAAATAACACTCCCGCGTAGTCCTCCGACCCCAACAACCCCACACATATATCCTTGGCTATAGTTACTCGCTGGTTACACCGACGAACGTAAGGCAAGCATTCTTCTTATCTCTCTCCCAAAGCCGAGGACTCTTGAGGTTACATGAGCGTGAAGAAGGGACCGTTTTCATGAATTTATAAAAGACTCCCCAGACGGCCCAGCATTTTAATTATTCATTCAAAGCTTAAGGAGAATCTTTTTCGGATCCGATTTTAGGACTTCCTTTGTCTTGCCAGCGGAAGTGCCCATGTTTTTAAAAGTTAAATTTCTTTGAATCTCTTCTCCTCCCATTTTATTTCTCCCTCCTTCACCACCGCCCATCCTCCTCTTCCCTTAAAACTCCCCCAACCAAGCATTATTATAAGCTCTTATAGGCATAACATAAAAGACACAAAAACCCACCTCTCATCCCATTCACAAACTCGTCTTCTATAGCTGTCTTCTTCTCACCTTCGCGCCACAATTCCCCGCCAACCTATGAATCCTCCAGCTTCTGTGCATAAATCAGAGCATATCATCCAAAATACTTCCCATGCCGTGTCAAGCATAGATCATACCTTAAAAAACTCAAACTTTCCATAAGAATAGAAAGGTCACAACAAAGCATTCAAACCTCCACACAGCCAAGACACGTCTTCCTCTCCCGCAGAGACTAGCGCCACCTGGCTTCTATTTCAATCCTCCTCAATAACAAGAAAAGAATCCACCCAATTCTTTCAATTCTTCCAAAGAAACCAACTATTCTCTTTTGACATTTCCACATTTCAATCTCATCCCTCTTTCACATGGAATTTTCCGGCAACATGCGGCTATAAATATGTCTTTGCATATGTTTCCTCCTAAAGCTATACCCTACACGTTGAGTGAGATGGCAGGGAATGACTCCACATCACCACCACCACTCAGTCAGCAAGAGAGACAAGAGAGCGTGGAGAAAGCACAAGAGCACAGTGACACCACGGCACTGTCGAGCACTTGGGAGCACTCGGAGCACTTGTTCGGGATTTTGAATTGGAAATACTTTTTCCACCATGGTCAAGCTTTGGCATTTGTGCCCATGCTAACATTATCTGTATAGATTGAATAAAGGAATCTTTAAAACTTGGAACAAATCCTCTTTATCCCGCCTCTCCATTCTAAAATCCTTCAAACTTAACCTATGAGACCCACGAGCTTAAAATACACTCCATTCAACCCGACAAAACAGAGATCATCACTCCATCTTCGTTCTTCCTCTCATTCTTGTTCCTCCAAAGAAGAGTCACATTTGCATCTCCAAGCCTGCCATCTACGCAACCATTCAACTATGACCCAACTTCCAGAGCAAAGGTGTTAAAGAAACTAGTCGAGTCAGGATAGCCACTTTGTTTATCTTCCGTCAAAACCCAGACTAACGATCCTATTCCCCGCCCCTCTAAAACTTTTAAACTTTACCGCTTCTTTCACAAAGCTCATCCACAATCCGAGTGTCCAATAGCTCCAAAGTTACTCCCCCTATGATAGTCTACAAAAGCTATACTCGCATACCATATAATCAATTGACAAAATTGTCACAATTCAAAATCCCCGCCAAGTTTCAAACACAATTTCAAAAGAAAAATCCACACACACACATGTAACTTAATCCCAAAGAAAATATTCGAAAATAATATCAGTAATCATCAATCAATCCTCTTCCACCACCCCAACGTTCCTTCCCCCCTATAACTGTTACAATTATCCGCTAGGCTTAGCTCCATCTGTCCTTCCCCTCTTCTTTCTGCCTACCTTTCCGCCCTATTCACATCGAAAGCCTACGCTACTACAAACTACACTTTTTTCCATCCCCTCAATCTTTATGACACTCTTCCCCCCCCCCCTTTATGACTCCATATGACAATCCTACATCCCCCCATCATTCCAATTAACCCTGCCTCTAATTTAGTACAAAGTTTCAAAGGATGACGACTCCCTCATCCTCTCCATCCTAGCATTCAACCAATTCACATCCTCAAAAACAAATCTCCCCTCTTCCCCCTTCCCCCTAGTTAACAGTCTCCCCCGCCATAGTTCATCATCATCAATCCTTCCAAACTCCAACAAACACTGCATAGCACCAGATCTATATATTATGCACCCCTCCCCACCTTCCCCCCTCCCATATCCGCAATCCCGCACCTCCACAAATCATTAAATTCCGAAAGAATCCATTTTAAAACAACCCAAAAACCTAGCAAACTAGATTGGATCATCCTCTCCCCCCCCTCCATTCTCCACCTCATCATAATATATGGAAAACTGACTCTCTCTCTGTCCCTCTGTCTCCTCCTGGTGAGTATATGCAGAGAGAGCGAGTGGAGAATGCATCTTGTAGGAGGATTAGGCAATCATGAGATTCTTGTAGTTAAAAAGCTCCGCAACACAATCTCTGTGTTAAGAGAGAAACACTGTGTGTGTGCGTTAAGCACGGGGAAGGTAACACGGTTTTCTACCGTTCACTCTCCCACTCTCACAGCCCTCTCATTACTTTGCTCGAGGGCAGGAAGTTTACGTGGGTGTAGTCACTTTCCCCCCCCCCCTTCTTCTGTATCTCTCTCATTTTTATTATTATTATCATCCTCATCATCCTCCTCTTCGTCCTCTGTACACCTTATAACCTTTTGTTTTCTACATACGCATGCAAGAGTCAGAGCGAGTCAGACAGGAGGAGGATGGCTGGATTATTCTCTTATTAGAAACACTCCTACCTTCAACATCCTCCTCACCTGTCCTTACCTTCTCTTCCTCCCAGCAGCCTTCCCTCCCTCTAATCCAACACATCGCTCTTCCCTCCTTCTGTATTCTCTAATTTCCAACAGCGTCCCGAAAATCAACCCTATACCAACCAACGCACCCACCTTCCTCAGTCCCCAGTATTCAATTCATTCCCCAAGAGTCAAAGACACCCGTCCAGGGGCTCAAAAACCAAGAGTGTAAAAACTCTTTTCAAACAAAACTTTTCAACAGTTTCCAAAAAATCCCCATCTTACAGTGAGAGTGATCCAGAAGAGCTGTCATTGACACTATGTGACTGTGATAAGTGTGAGTGCAAAAACTTTCCGGGTAACTTAATTTATTAATTCTCCCGGTTAAATTCTTCGAATTCTTCCTACAACCTTCTCCCACAGTTACCTTTCTCCACTTTCTTTTAAGATTTGTATCTGGTTTTTAATTTAAAATTTTAATTCTATTCGACTAGATAATTTCTGTATTTAAAATTCCAGCCAGACTCTTACCTATTCCTCAGCTTTATTTCTCATAGCTTTTTCCTCAGCCCCTTACAATTTTATACCATTGAGTTGAGTTGAGTTGAGTTTATTTAGAGTCGAAACCCGCAGAACATAGTTCTGGTTTCCAGGATTTGACTAACATTCATACAATACATTCATTCTTAAAGATTATAATATACTTAGTAGGTGATGTTTGACCATAATCAAAATCCATTTTAAAATTATCAATTATCCTCTAATCATTTAATTATTCTAACACCCACACACTTTCAGCTCCTTCTCTTCAATCCACCTCCTTGAATAACCGCTAAATCCCATATTTTACTCATAATTCTCTCAGTTATCTCACAGTTGTTAGTCGTTAAACTATCCCGTTATCAATATCCTACACAATCTTCCTCAATGACTCACCTCATCATATTGCATCACTTCCCTACTCCATTCCACCATTAAAACCAGATGCAACAACATGTTCTCTCTGACGTAGTTTCCTCTTAAAGATTTTTAGTATTTTCTAGTTTCACTCTTCCTTCCAAAACACTCCCTCTAACCCCTATTATAGACGAGCACTAGGATCATGAGCAAATATCAGTCATTTCCTTATCATAACTGATAGCAAGCAAGAAGCTTTAATATACGTCCGCTTTTCAGATTTAAAAACCCACATCAAAACCCTGAGTGTGTCTTCTCATTCCTTGTCAACTTATTACCTTGCCCTCTTCCAGTCCCGTTACGAATTATTAGAGTAGTGTGCACAAGAGACGTGGAATTCATCAAGTCCTCTTTTCAAAGCACCACCAAGTAACAGCAAATAAGTAACCTGCAAACGGGTGAACGTATTTAGTATTAACAAGAGTTGGAGCATGTAGTTTAATAAAACATTCCTCCTTCGTCATCCCATCTTTCAACTTGAAGATGATCAAGAAGAGAGAGCATAAAAGCAGAAGACCAAGAGCTTCTTCTCCTTAGAACGTATGTGGTAGAACCTAGAATTTAAAAAGAGAGAGAGAGAGAGGAAGAGATGATGGGAAATGTATGTTTTCAAAGCGAGAGATTGTGTGTGCCTTTAGGACAAATGTGTGTTCCGTGCTTGGTTTTATGCGGTTACAACCTGGGAACACACCTTCCCTGCACCAAATACAGCCACATCCATAGCAAAAGAGCACACCAAGCCCAGCACGCACACAAACTCGTACAATCTTCTCTCTCTTGCCCTTCTGGAGTCACCATATCATCTTACCTTTAATTTCCCCCCTCACCTCTATCCCTCCTCCTCTTCTCTTTACCATCCCTGCTCGTGTGTAATCCCTCCGTTCCCTTATGGTTCCTAGCCCCTCCCTTAAGAATTTCCCTTCTCATAATGAGCACAAGCTTCCAAGACTCCAGAACCGCACCACCACCGAACCAAAGTAACATGAAACACACGGTAAGAAGCTTAGCTAGAAAGGCAACATCCCACAAAATTTTAATATAAAATACGCAACAGATTCACAAAAATCCATCCTAAGCTTATGCCAATTTTAGGGCAGTGTCTTCTCTAACCAATGTGGAAAAAACATGGGAGCGCAAAGCGCTGAAGCGCTCACAGACTTCCACCGCCATATACACCAACCTATATAATGCCAGAGCAATTCTAGAGCTGATTAGGATTCATTACGCGGAGATTATTATTATTACGATTATTGTTCCTTGATTATTAGTGCCCAGCCCGACTCGTAGCGAACAAACAAAACTGCCTCTGTGATTATATGCAGGATTTTCTAGAAAAACACATACACACAAGTCCATCCGCCTTTTAAAACCTTTTGTTCTACCTCCGGAAATAAGGTAGCCACCACTTGGTTACTACTACCCTAACACAGGGCAGAACCTTGAAAAAGCAGACATGTCACATCAATTTTACCCAAAACTATCCACGACCGCCATATATAGTACTTTTTCCTTCATTAGCGACATTCCTTTTTCTCTTCTTGGTTTTTCCCTCTTCTCTCCTTATTCTTCAGAATCCTTTCCAGTAGGCATTGTCTAACCAATCCCTGCAAAGCGAGTTTAAGCCACATCGCAGAAAGAGAGCATGATTTGTGCGCCTGTAATTAGTAACGTGAATTTGACAGTTTTCCATATCCATGGAATTACTCAAGACGCTGCTGCGGCGGTGGAGGTTTATAATTACAAGCCTCAGGGATTTTCCCGCGTCCATACACTCTTCTCCCTCTCCTTTACAAAATTACGACGAGAAACACGTATCCTGGATAAGCTACACGTAGATACCACAGCATTATGGATTTTCAAAGCTAGACATAGAGTAGCATACACTGGGGTAGCATGTAGCCACCACTGAGAATTATTGGGAAAAAGCATAGAGATTATATATGCAAGGGGGGATTTATGAGAGAAAAACCAGCATATTTTCAAGTATGCCACACGAACAAGGAAAAGCAGTAACCAGGCATAAGGCAACCAATCCATAGAGCAACGACCACCAAAACCCAGAGGAGCATCCACACACGGGATAAAGTCATAGAGTTGTGTTCGTAGTCGCTCCTCCTGTCTTGTAAAAGACTAGGGGCGCTTGTGTAAATTATTATATTTTCCTTTACCCAATCAAGATGGAGAGAATGTGTGTGTGTGTGTGTGTGGGGAATTCGGAAAAGACAAATTACTTGTTTAAATTCCACCGCTCCAACTCCTATATTAATCTTTTCTTCTTTTCTTCCAGGCGCTGCTTTCAAATTACCCTACGGAAGAGTCTATACTCCTACAACCCTCAGCCGAAATGGATACAAATTCAAATGAAGAAACAAAACGTTATGTTTTCTGGGAAGGAAAAACCATTACCGGAAAAACCCTTCCAAAACAGAACCTTATCAGCCGTGCCTGAATCTTTTTGCTCTTACCTCAGATCGGTTCACTTGGGCTGGAGGTGAGCAAAGTTTCAGGTGTGTTTGTTTGGTTTCTATGAATCCACAAAATCGCCGTTCTCTCCTGGCTCTCAACAACTTTCTCCAAAACTTTCTCTTCTTCACACCCATCGTCTTCGACCACTCTCCTCCTTTCAACATTTTCTCCACACCATCCTCATCTTATCAGCCTCTCTACCACACGACCGGAAGTCCGCGTTTCTTCAAAATCCACTTTTATTCACTCCAAACCCGTTTTGGACCAATTCCATAATCCTTGCTTGCCCTCCGGAAACGTTCCAGCACGAGAAACAGTAAGATTCCTCCCGCTCCCCGCTCTTTTTAAATCCCGAGCCCGGCAATCCGGGATTTAATGACACGCGGAGGCATATAGGGTGAGAAAATAGGGGAAATGGCGGATACAGAGGCCAAAAACTGGAGAAAGCACTAACGAAATCTTAACGACTTTCATCCGTATTTAATTCAGTTAGCTCTGAAATGACAGAGTGATGGCCTGTGTGAGAGGCTGGAGAAAACCGGAATGGCCGTGTATATCATGTAGCGGAAGTTGAGTTTTTAAGGCAAATATTTTTCCACCAGACCCGTCTGCTTTTGGCGGAAATGATGAATCATCTTGAAATATACTTTCTCCTAAGAGATTTACTAGTTCCTTAGCCCGGGATTCCTTTGCTTCATTCTCGTCTTCTTTCCCACTACCATCCTGGATTTTCACAGTAATTTAGCCTAATGCTGTAAATTTGTATATGTGCAAGTCGAGTGAAAAGATTTATTATTCCCGCCTAAAGTAGAGAAAGCTACAGCTGTATGAGCCACAGTCGAATCTTGGATAGCTGTATCAAGCTATAGCCAACTATAGCAATCTTGTAATACTCCCCACAAGTATTTTCCACCAGCCCCCGGAGCTTGAAATCCTTTAGTAGAAAACCGAGTGATAGGATGAACCGGGAGAAAGTAGGGAGAAAGTAAGAAGCTATTTGGGCCCGTTCCGATATTGCAAATTTATGTTAAATCCCCCTCTTCCAGTAAAAGTATCCGAATCAAGCTCACGACTAAAAAGATAGAGATTGGATGAAAATTGTGAAGATTCCAGAGAATTCCCAGCATTCGAATGTGTATGATTTTATTAGAGAGATTTACTAGATTCTAAATTCCTAGTCTTCCAAACCATCCCCAGTCGAAGAAGAGATGAATTGGATTCACAAATAGGCAAAGTGACTTCCACAGCCCTTAGAGCATTTACACCGACTGGGATACGATCCAGGGATTCATTCAAAGAGTTATCGGTGAAAGTAGGAGAAAGTTCAGGGATAAAAGTAAAGAGGTAGTAGGGAATAAGAGAGTGGGAGAATTCCGCTCAGATTTCCAGGATCTTCTCGTGTATAAGTTGATTTAACGACGAAAAAAGACTACCCTGTCTCAAAAGAGGTTAACGTTCCCTCGTTACTTTCCCCACCTACTTTCCCTTATAAGGCTAATATACACGGCGTCTTTTCTGACGAAATAAACGAACCAACCCTAGTTTTTCTCGATCCAGCCCGTCACTTCCCCACTCTATGTTTTCTCCCTACTTTCTCCATGCTTTCTCCACGCTTTCTCCGCTATCCATATACGGAGCTTCCTTGGATGTTTCCATGATTGATTGAATTCCCGACACGGGCCTCTGTATATTATTCCCAACGAAAGAATTCATCTCCACCCTCTTCCTCCCCCGCCCCCTCTCCTTTATTATCCCCCGTCTTTATGGAGTGTATGATAAGATGATGATGGCTGGATCATAAGTGTGAACATTATCATGAGACGTCCTCTATCTGTCTTAACCAACAACTTTCCTCAATGAAACCACGCCCCAGGTCGAGGCCGACCTCCCATAGCTTCTCCACCCTTCCAACAATGACGCTGCAAACAACCATCTACCAACAATCCCGTCGGCGTCATCATTCAACCAATCCCATCCCCCGCCTGATTCTTTGTCTTGTGACCTTTTCTATAGCGACAATCCTTTAATTTTTTGCAAAGCGTAGTGAACGAGTCAAAACCATGCATCAAGTGTCTTATTGAGGCGGGGGGAGGGTGCGTCCTCGTCGACGCCCCTCCTCCCAGCCTTCTCGGAAAAGAAAAGAGTGGTAAAAAATACTTTTCAAAATGAATAGGTGAGCAAAGTTTCAGGTGTGTGGATGGAGTTATTGATTTGCAACACTGTCGTCTCTCTCTCTTCATAAATGGGTGGAGCCAGCCAACTGCACCGCAGTCAGTAGAAACCAACAAGAGGACGTCGCCTAACTCAGCGTCGACTATACGACTACAACCAAACTCCAAAATTCCAACCATTCAAACAACCCTCCGCCCGCGTCTATAAGCTATATCCTTTTCCCATACATCCGCCTCATCCCCCTCCCTTGTTAACGTCAGCCTTATAAACACACACACAAGTATACGGGTGAAAGTAGGAGAAAGCTCCTTCCCAAATAACATTTCAACCTAACTCTTCTTGGAAAATAACAAGCTGAGGGGGGGGGGGGGAGAAAGCAACTAAAGAAGGATGATAGCACCTCGGCTAAGTAAGCAGAGGAGCAAGGAAATAGCTTTCCCCCTTTCCGCCAGCAGCCGTAGATGCAGGAGCAGATAGAAATAGGAACAGAATTGCTTTCCGACAAATCCTAAATTTGGTTGAGGAAATTCATAGGCCATCCTAAACTAGTTTACCCAGTCTCCCTCACTCAACGACCAAGAGAAAGGGATTCAATCCTAGCTCTTCCTTTCTCTTCCTTTCTCCTCATTTCTCTCTCTAACAAGGCTACAAACCAAGACCCCTATTCATTCAACCCACCTTTTCAAATTACTCCTCAGAGAAGAAGAACAAGAAGAGCGTCTGCTGAGGATGGCTGAATACATGTAGGCAAAATCTCCTCTGTCTGGGGAGAACTCGAGAGAGAATGAAGAAGAATAACATGGAGAAAGCAATAGAATTTCACAAGAGAAGCAACCACGTAGTTTTCAAATAGAGGATTATCGACTATATATTTTACATTTAGTAGACACCAAAGTCGACGACCCTTAATCATGATCATCATCATGTTTCCGTCAATCATTCCACTTTCCCCTTGCTTTCACCCACCACCCCCTCCACATACACATAACCTTACAGCTTGTAATCACAATCATCATCCGCCTCACTATCCCTCTGGCTCTAATAAACGAGCCCCCCTCCCCTTAATTGACTCTCGCTAATAACCTTTCTCCGAAATCTTTGTAATTCCACTTTCTCCACATCATGCATCACATCACTCTACACATTACTTTCTCCAATAATGTAACGATAAACTATTTGTAAATTGCTTCTTCTCACAGCGTTGAATAAATATTAACCACCAATCTTAAAATTCGATACATTGTCGTCTACATTTTTAGCATTCCACCTTTCACTTCCATGACTTTCACTTTATCCGTTTCAGATTTATCTAGAATTTTAAACACAAAGTATCCAAACCAGAATAATATCCATACTTTCTCTTATTTTCAAAGTATCTAACCCAGGATAATTTCTATACTTTCTCCGTTAAATTCCGTATGTAATATGTTCATACAATTTTCATACAAACTCCAAATATTTTCATACTTTCACCCCAATGTATGCGGGCATTTCTTCCAAGCATATTCTCCAATGTTGTCATATGAATAGTCCAACCAATGAAATATTGCAAATCCTATGCATATTACTTATCCGAGCATGAATTTCCAACCAAATCCACCATTCCGAACTACATAACACCAGCTTTCTCCAAAACTTTCTCCGCCAAACTTTTTCCAAAAAGCATACAAAAGCAACTATGCCAAAGCATCCCTGGAATCCCGCCTCCTCTAGCAGCATATATCGACCGACAGCCTATGACTTTCTCCTCGGACTCAATATACTTCATCGAACGAGAGTCTTATATACATTCAGATATTTTATCCTATTCATTCCCTCCATCCCCTCCTCCCACCATGCAAACAAGATGAATCCGCTTTTCAGTCAGACTATCCAGCCATCCATCCCACAGATTCCGCCCACACCACCATCCCCACCTCCTCCTCCCCCTCCTTCACCTCCTCCCTTCCCTCATTCAATACGATTTTGATATCCGGTTCAGCTACTGCACTCACTCCAAGCCTACATGGACTGGATTTCAATTACATCTCCTCCAGGATCTGGAATTTTACGAAGACCACGCGAGAGGGAAGCGGACGGAGAGGCTTACTCCTAATTTAATAATTTCCTTTGAGGTTAGTCATAGAAGCCCGGCCCTAGATTGGCCCTCCGCTCTGGCTTCTCACCCAAAGAGCACGGGAATAGCCTCTGCATGCCCGCTAAAAAGAGAGCAATCCGGAAATTGCTGGCTCAAGGTAATTTTCAGATTGATGCATAGGTATTCATGGGAAATGCTTCTTGTCCTACCAAGGATGGGCCAAGGAGAGTAACAAAACCAGAGGTAATAATGAGGACAAGAGGAGGAGGTGGCCAGCCGAGAGAAATCAAGTTTAAACAAGCTACAGCGGATTGAGGTTAAGCCATGGCCATGGCTAGCTCAAGCTACCATAGCTTTCACTCCCAAGTTCCAGGCAGACAGATCGTGTGGAGAAAGGAGTGAAAAGCCTTATGGATGAACTTGCCATGTTTGCGGTATGTTGACAGTAAAATTATGGCTGAGGAAAATACGCGGGAATCCATATGTAGTTTCTATATTATGTGTAGCAAGCCCAATGGATTCTCCACACATCACCACCAGAATAACGATGAGGGAAAAGTACATAAAACTCAATTAGTCATCAAGTCATGTAAATACACCGGCTCTGAAACTGTCACTCCTAATCTACGCCACTTTTTTACAGCCTTCTCCCTCTCAACCTCTGCGTACTTTCTCCACGGACTCATTCCAACTCCTCCAACACCGTAAACCTCTAAAATCCCTTCCGTCATTCCGCCGTCAACCCCCTACCTCCTCCCTCCACAGGTAGATTTGAGATGAGCGCTATCCTTCTTCTGCAGAGAGTGCCTAAGGTGAAAGTAGCCAAAAATATCCTTTCTCCAAACCAGTTCCAAACCTCTTCAACTTAGCATCCTCTGCTCAAATCTAACGTAAAACATGAAAAACGATGATCAATATTTACTTTCCTTCAAAATCCTGACAGTTTTTCCTGAAAAAAATTCTGCTTCCACCTCGTACTTTCACCACTTTCTCCACTTTCTCTTCAACCCCAACCTCAAACTATCTGTATTCACGAATAATACGTTTTAATGTCACATTTTCTCCTATACTTTCACTACTTTCTCTACTTTCTCCACTTTCTGTACTTTCTCCACTTTCACAACTTTCTCCAACCCTTGAAAATCTCAACGAAAATAAATTTTTCTATTTCCCCTCAAACATCCTTAGTGCTTGGAACACACCCAAGCTTAAAAACTAGCCTGCTACAGCTTCCACCTTCCACCTTCCTTTACATCATTAGACACAGAGGTCAACGTCGCGCTTTTCAAGGAGAGCCGCGCAGCAATCACTTTAATCCATCCCCTTTGCCCCACCCCTCCCAAACGAAAATGATCCAAACCGTCTGAATTATACATCAAATTATGCACCAGCACAAATCAAGGAGCAAAACAAGAGTCAAGAGATTTTTAACCTTCCAGTTTCCCACCCTCTTACACAGCCCATTCCTTCATCCCCCTTCTCCTCTTCCCCCTCCCCCAAATCCCTTCCGACGGAACGGATCAAGAAGAACATCAATGATTAGTTCCAAACTGCCTTCCTCCTCCTCCCATCTCTCCAACTCTCCTTCTTCCCCTCTCGATCCCATTCTCACGAAGCTCTAAGATCAATGGCCGTCATGCAAATTGCTAATTATACGCGCTTCGATGATCGCATAAATTATATTCCACCTCCACCTCCCTCTTCCACCCCCACCAAAACAATACAACACACACAGCTCTCTCCCCACCATCAAAAGGATGAAGCCTGATTCATGAAAATTATTCCATCACCCACTCCTCCGTCCCAGTAGCTTCCTTCCCCTCCTTAAATTCATCACTCCACAAATACACTCCAAGCCCTCTCAACTTTATCCATCTTCCACGCGACATTATCTTCAGAGGGCATCTACCATTATTAAACTATTGATAGCTCTCCTTCATCCCTGTCTTCGCCTTCCTACATTTACACTGAGACATAGGGGGGGCGTTAGCGCATACAGCGCTTAAGCGCGCGCTCCACGCGTCACATTTAATTTTTCAAACCCTTGGGCAAATACAACGAGATTATTCCGGTAAAGAAATATTATTCCGCGCGTCCCCCCAGCTCTTCCAGTTTATTATTAAGCTTGGATAAAGTCCATTTAGGTGTGATATTTTTAGAGTAAATCCAGTTTAAAGCTTATAGTTTCTCAGCCGGGATCGATATACTAATCCTTTTCATAATGTCCACCCATTACACAACTTTAAGCCCTAGTAGCTTCAAGCTACCTACACAACTTCCATATGGACCTCTATTTCAAAAAGCAAAACCGGGTATTATACTACCCGGCTACGCTCTCCGCCTCCGGGTGGATCATCATTCTGTAGCTATTAAAACCATAGAGACGGAGGTAAAAGCTTAGAGAGAGTACGGAGCAAAGCCTATAGCTAACTTAGCTAGATTGGAGGTAACAATATAATAGAATTTAAATTCTACACGTCTACTTCAATTACCCGCCACCCTTACTTTCACCCTGTATATCCTTCTCCTTGTAGCTGAACTTCAGGGGATAGCGTAGCACTCCTTCGCCGCTGAACAACAGAACCAAATATCCTAAGCGGGAAAAATGGGGCAGCTTAAATAAAAGTCATTTTTAGGCTCACAGCAGCCTATAATAACCAGTCCATAACCAAAAAAAAATCCATGCTTTCTCCTACCCGTCTATATACATGTATATTTTTTTACCATCCCATCCCCCCTTATACAACTAAATAAACCCACCTTACACGAAACAGGGGACGGAGCACACACAGAGCACTACAGGTAGGAACACTCGGAAAACGGATTGAGGAGAAGCCTTTGAAAAATTCGGGGATTCAAGAGAAAGGCACAAGGAGAAAGCTTCCCATTGTCCCCATTCCTTCCTATTATGACGCAAATCGGACTTGAAAAATCTTTCAATATGTCAAGGATTATCTCATCTCTTGTACAGAGGAGCGAAACGAAGAAAGTCTACTTTCTCCCTATACTTTCTCCCTACATTTCCAATGCATTTTTCATTATGCACTCAAACTCCTATGGCATATATAGCCGGGTATTTTGATGGATTAGCCTTCCTTTTACCTCAATTTCCCTCCTCTTCCTCTCTACCATTTCCAAAAGAGAGATTTCCCCCAATCCGTCCCAACTTCCTACCACCTTTTCTAATACACCTTCTTATTTTCCATCTCTCCCAACCCCACACTCTCATTCAGTCCAATTCCATCCAATGTAAATATGAGCTAAATCCTTGTATATTCTCCTTACAAGGAAAATGTGTTTCTAAAGTTTACTTTCTCCATCCTATTCTTACTTTCTCCGCTCCAACCCTACCTCCGCTTCACTCCTCCACCCTCGCTTCCTCTCGACTTTAATAACTAAATGTACACACACAACACAGAAGCCTACATCTTTCTAGCTTTAAATTCAGAGCACGAATCCGCAATAGGAAAATAGGTTGACTGTATGTTCCACAACACCGGCTAAATCCATACACCTACCAGCCACCAACTTTCACTATTCAGTCCACATAATCCAAGGACATATTATTAGTTGATTATTTGTGCAAAATTACATCCATCCACTGAGTCCAGTGAGCTGTGATTGGCTCCTGGGATGTGATACCCGATCCGGGTATCACATTCCCTTAGGTATTCCAAAGAAATCGGATGACAGGATCAGAGATTGTCTCATCCATGTATACAAATCCTGAGCCCAGCCCAGCCTCCCTTATCTATACGCATGAAAAGCTTCCAGGCTCAAACTTTCTCCTCCTTTCTCCACTTTTCTATAAACCTCTTTTAGCATAGATGTCATCTATTCAGGAAGAACAGCTTCTTACTTTCTCTACCAGCTTTAACATTTCCTCTAAGAAGAAAATCTGGAGAAAGTCCCGGCTTTCCCTTCCTCTCTCGTTCCTGGAGAAAGTCACCCTCTTCCTCTTCCAACGAAAGCGCAAGCAATCCTGAAACTTCCTCCGTGCACACCGACCCCCGCTGGAATCCAGCCAAACTCTTTAGCACTTTCTCCTCCAAGGCTGACTTCAAGGGACAATAGTGCTCCTACTTCCAGCCCCTTGACTGCCTTACTCAATGAACAGAAGCTGGGTTGACGCCGTGCCGCTCGTGCAGTAGTGGTCATGTACCTGACTGGATTAAGAATCCCTTTGATTGCGTCCTCCTCAACTTGATGAACCTCTGCCAAGTGCAGTGCGGAGAGTCCGCGCCTCAACTTTAGGATGTGGGTACTTGAGGAAAGTGGGAGAAAGTGGTTACTGGGAAACCCTCCTTAGCCCGTGAGCTAACTTGTTGAGGAAAGCTAATTCAACGCTTGGATGAGTACCTAATGGTTGCCATTCCAAGCTCCGGGATGTGAATTGAATGTGAAAGAGATAGGTGGATGAGGGCAGGGAAGAAGACGCCAGAGCAAGAACGGAACTAACGGGGAAGGTGGGCAACACGGCTAAGAGATTCAAAGGCCCCTTCAAGAGGAGAAAGTGGAGAAAGCTTGAGAGAAAGTTTAGACGTAGGCAGGCAGAGCTATGGATGCATACAGGACATTTCCCCGTACTATACTATACATGGATCAATGCACAGATGAGGGAAAGCAGGCAAGGAGAAAGTAGAGAGAAAGTGATGATGATGAAATTCAATATCGAAACGAGAGAGAAAGCGGACATAGTTAGATAATGCTTAAATGATAGCGTATATATATTCCTCTATGATTATAGCAGAGTTAATGGGCCCAGGAACAAGCTAACCTTTCCTCCATCCAAAGAGAAAGTGTAAACCTGAAGAGAATCATTCAAGCTTAAACCCGGGAGTCATTCATTGCATCCATCAAAATTCATGTTATTAATGTATCCAACTATACAAAAGGTGCTCTAGTCCATTTCTCTCCTCCCATTAGAAGGACGCTTAGAGCGCTTTAATGCAGGAGAAAGGGCGGATGCAGGATCATGGAGGGCATCGCAAGAGAAAGTCGCTTTCTCCACCATGTGTATAACTGCCCCCAAAATCCCATTTCTCTCTACGTGATGATGGAAATCTAATAATCCAGGGAAAATCCACTCAAACTTCAATTTCAGTCCGACTCAAGCTTTGGAGAAAGCGGAAGGGATGATCATGAACAGTAGTAGCCAACCAGTGAAAGCACTCAGTGTCTCTGATGTGTAGCAGGGACAACCAGCAGAGAGAGTAGCCTCATGAAAAAGAGTCCAGCTACTATTCTTCCTTTCACTCCCTCACAACTACACTACTTTCTACAGAGCTATGCAAGAGAAAGCAGTGAAAGCAGAGATTCAAAGCATGCAGATATATATCCAAAAAAGGATGACTCTTTTCAAAGCCCCTTTCTTCTCCTATATCCCACACAAAATTTCAGCTTTCATTTCAAACTCTTAAAATCTTCTCACAATGATACAATTAGCACCACATCATGGACTCCATTCAATTCAAATTGCCTCAAATCATGCCCAGAATGAATAAATGCACATTCAAATCCACCTCTCAATTCATCTCCCTCATCACTCCTCCACACACACAGCCATCCAATCCGCATCATTACGCTTACATGTGTCTCATTTACCATCCTCTATAGAAACCTCCACCCTCTTTTGTCCCTTAATGTCCTCCTTCATTCAAACTCCCCGGTCTTTTATCCAGACTCTCTCTCTTAAGCCCTCCAAATTCAAATTTGAATTACACACAAGTCCCCAGCCGCTGGCCCTCAATAACTTCCTCCTCAGCAAGGATCCTGGATAAATCAGAGGTGAAAGTTTAGACAAACTCGCGGAAAACTGATTAGACTCAAGAACCCAGAGGAAACGGGTCCGGTGAAAGTTTCAGTATTGACTTCTCCTGCTCTAACTGTAGTCATTACTCAAGTATCTTATACTATAAATTCCCTTATAAATATAGCGATTTCTAACTAGAATTTCCATAACAGCATCCTCCCACGACCTCCTAGATCCTAGAATGAATCCATCTCGTAACTTTCTCTTTTCTTTTAAACATAAGTCAAAGAAAGTCTTAGCAGCCTTATTCCCTTGCACCCGCCACAAGTCGAAAGTCATATTCCACGAAATCCTCCCCTTGTTTTCTTGGAATTTATATAAAAGTGAAAGTCAACTTTCTCTCATCATCTTTCTCTATGACTCTCCAGAAATACCTGTCAGTCAGTATCAATTAAATTCCCTTATAGGTCAAAGTTCATTTGCAAGGAACGCAGTAGTATCTAGACCCTTGCTGTAACCTCACGCAATATCCGCCAATTCTGCTTTCACTATAGTTTTCACCACCTATTTTATCAGTTTCAAGCATAGCATCCATCGTAACAAAATCGTACAATTCCCCTCAACCTCGGCTGAGTCAAAGTTCAAATACACCCGCCTTCCAAATCCCAGTGAAATCAGTGAAAGCAGCACTGGTGAAAGTTGGAAAAAGCTCAGAATTTTTAAACTCATTCCAAAATACGAGCTAGATCCAAACTCAGCCCGTCCTCCCACGATAAGCTCCCCATACTTTCTCAAGTACAATCTCTCCTAGCTTTTAGGCCCCAAGATAAATCCCAAGCTTTGACCCGTGCACAAGTAGAAAAGTGGCTACTTAAAGCTCAAACTTTCATATTTGAAAAGCTGTGTGCGAAGCTTTTTTGATAGCACCACCAAAGCTCTAAGCAAGCAAACCAGGTCGTAATTTACCATCTGGAGAAGAACAGCCATCTCTGTATATGTTTGGATTTATCCAAGAGAAAGCAGAGAAAGCATAGCAGCTATAGTGAACACAGATTTCTGATTAGAGATGGAGGATGGATTTATGATAATCAAGGGGAAATCCTGACGGGGCTCATTATTTGTTATCAGAGAAGAGGTTGAGTGGCAGGTGGTTATATAGGATGAGCCTCTTGGATCTTCATCCCAACCCTCCTTTCTCTTTGCCCTCATTCAACCAGTTTAATAATCCTCCCAAAAGGTGGATTAATGAACCCATTCGAGAGGAGCGGAGAAAGCACAAGCCTCAATGTAGAACAAGGTAATAAGTTGTTGCTCTCTTCCTAGATTCTTTATTGGGACGGCGCGACTATTGTTATCATGATTGCACCATGTTTTATGATATGATTGCGTGGTTGTCGTCCGCGGGTGAAAGCCGAGACACGCGGACGTAGAGAAAGTATATTGCATCCCGCAAAAGCTTCCCAATCCCCCCGTACAACTACATATCCGAACGGATAAGAATGGATTTGGTGGTGAAAAGTTATTAAGCGGACATTGTATGACATGCTATTGATTCAGCTTGAGCTTTGATGGGCGTCCGCCATGGCCGCGTCCTTTTATTCCCAGAAAACATGTCCCTCCCCCTCTTCTACACCCCATGTATCCGTAATGTAAAAAGAAAATCCTCGGTTGCTTTCTCCTTCACTTTCTCTCTCGCTTTCACTCCCTTTCACCCGCTTTCATCCACCATTTTCAAACCTTGTATACTTTCTCCAATATCACAGAGCGGCACAAGGAAAGAAAGCAAGCTGTGCTCCAAGTTCGGCGACATCTTTTCTATTTAAACATACACTCCCCCACCGACGCCCCCCCCTCTCAAACTATTCCTCGGCCCGTTGGTCGTGGAAGCTTAAAGGAGAAAGTGCGGCAGCTTATTCTTTTGTCTCCTCGTCTCAAAGGAGGGAAATATCGGGAGCACAGGTAAAAGTAATGAATCCAGAGAAAGCTCCAACGGGACGCCATGAGTGGTTCGATGCTGATAGGAGAAAAAAAACCCACCGCTTTCGGAACATTAGGGGACGTCTGGATGTCATGAGGCTGGCACGTGTGAATATAGGCTGCCATATGTTCCGGGGATTGACAAACTCTTCTCTGTTTGCTTAGCTCGCCTAATTTCTAATAGACCTCCCCCCACACCTTCTCCAAATCCATACAAACGAGGAACAATGTTAATTTAGCAAATAGAAAACTCAACCCAACACTTTACCTCTCTCCCTCCCGATAACTACTCAACCCATCAACGCAAATTCACCATCAACCTAAAAGATATCCCCTGTCTTACCTCATCGCCCCCCCCCCAACTTTCTCCCTCCCCTCTTCCCCTCTTTCTCTCTTCCCCATTGTCCTCCCAATGTCTGTCGTCACTACTTCCACTCAATGCACACCGCACACAATCTCAAAACGAGCTCACCGGAAAAAACAGGTAGAGAACATGTAATTTTATTCAAGTGATCCAGGCCCCTCCCTCCGACTCACCTCCCTCTTATTATACTCTTACGGAAGCCTATGTATTCTTTCCTAAATGGAGAAAGTCAACTTTCTCCAAGACCCGGACATCTGAAAAATAGTCCAACTTTCTTCAATAGTAAGCGTGCCGTGGGATGCAGCAAGACTTTTGTATTCTTGGAGAAAGTCCACTTTCACCATACAACCCTATATAAATATGGTATTCCTAAGCGTCCGTCCACGTCCGCTCCGATTGTGGAATGAATTTAATCAAGGTAGAGGGAAGGTGGAGTTTTAGGATCAATAATAAAGGGTAGTTTACATCCCGGGGAATTTAATTTATTCCATAAAAATTCATGAAAGATTAAGATTTCTTTCCCGACATGATAAAAGCTACTTTTTCTTGGGAATGTGGCCACATGAAAGCAAACAGCAAAGATAAGAGTCAGAATCCAAGAGGACACAAAACTTGTATAGAACCCACCCAGTATGATTACTTTTATCTGGGCTTTCAAAGGAAGACAAGGATTTTTTATAGCAAAATATCCTACATCTCCTTTCTCCTCCCCCTCCCCCCTTCCCCCTCCCCCTTCATAGCGGACAGTGATATCCTTTCTCCTTATCCTCCTCCTCCTCCTAGATTCACATGTAGAATGTACATGATTCAGACACTGTCTTCTCGCTATCTATATATATATTTATTTATCAGCAAGAGCAAAGAGAAGAGCTCCAAGGATGGAGAAAGCACATATGCATTTAGAGTCAGCTTGAGTCGCAGACTGGGACTGGATGATGGCCTCCAAGTAAAAGTAGAAACCATTAACCGTCTCGCTTGTCTTTTTATTTTCAAGCCCTTATTTTCTCCATCATCCTCCCTCCAAATAAGCTTTCTCCACTAAGGACTTTCTCCGGGTAAGAGGAGACCAACCTACTCACTACCCCCAGCACTCATCAGTAGTAAAGTAGTTCCGAATACATATGAAGACAGCACTAAAAATTTGTTTCCTTCACTCCACCACCACTCTCTATCTGTCCGTCCACTTTCTCTTCCCCTAGCTTCCATGTAGATTCCCCTTTCTTCCCCCCCCCAGAGCTCAAACTATACAGTGAATATCTCAAAATCTAGCTTTTCCCCTGGGTACTCAAGATTTATCTGTATTTTAATTGGCTACACAAAAATTCCCTTCCAGATGGCCCGTCAATATTCCCAGACTTTCTCCACCACACAACCGCTTTCACTCCCGGTCAAACTTTTCCCTCAGTTGTATAACTTTCCAGGTATCTTCTATAATTCCCGTACAATATTTCATCCTCCATAAATTCCTCTCTCATCATTCTCTTCATTGTACCAACGTTCGCTCTACACTCTGTGGTAAAAACTGTATTAGAAAGCATGCTTTCTCCGCCCTATTTTTTCACTTTACCAGAGCGTAAAACATAGCTACGCGCAAGCCAAATCCACTAAGCGTCTGAAGCACATATGGAGAAAGTATGGGTTAAAATACATGAAGTCACCACCTGGCGTTCCGCACGAAACTCCCTCCTCTTATTCTTTCCATAAACCACATCTCAAAGTCTCGAAAATTACAGCGTAAGTAGGCTAAAGATGTGAGAGAGCTTGCATACGGATAAATGTAAGGACAAAGTGTCCATCTCCTTTGATGGCATGAAATAAGCTTTCTCCTCCATACTTTCTCCACTACTTTCTCACTCCTTTCTCCGCTATACTTTCTCCATGCATCCGGTTATTCGACTTTGGCATATGCTAGCTAAAAGAGGAACAAATGAGGGCGAAAGACGATGACCAGTTGACCAATCACTTGGCTTGTATATATAAATGCTCAATTTGTAGAGCTTTATTCCCTCTCGCTTTCTCTTTCGTTTTTCCAGGAAAAATTCTATAGCTCTTTAAGAGGGAAAGTGTAGGGTCTACACTGTAGGCGGAGAAAGATACGTGTATTGTGTGCTCTGAGCAAGTTTAAAAATAACTTATTCCACCAAATGCCTCATAAAACAAGCCACAGTTAGATGGGAATTTATATTTAAAAATGATAAGAATTGAATATTTACATACAGTTTAAAGTCTACAGACAGTGCAGTTTGACAAAATCCCCATTCAAGGGCATGTTGAATCATACCAATTTAAAATGGTTCTTTGACTTTAACCTGTGTATAAATATGCAATTCTTATCATTTTTAAATATAACTTTACATCAAACTTTTGCTTCTTTTATGAGGCATTTTGTGAAATAAGTTATTTTTAAATTCTGATGTTAATTATAGGCTTAATTAAAATTAACATTTAATGTCTCCAAAAATTGCATGCTTTTGAACGGCAACTTTGATTTGAGCTTGCCAATAAACCCATATGTGAAAAAAGCTAATTTTCAGCCCTCCACTATACATGTTTATAGATTTCCGCGCAAAACTAGAACAGACCATAAACCATTTTCCCATTGCATGTGGCAAAGCTCATAAACGTGTGTACACCATCAGGATATGAATCGCAATAAAATCCTCGACCATTAGCAATTATTACGAGCATATATCCCGACTTTCTCACAGAGAAATTCCTAAAGAGAAAGTCCTCTATCCAAAACCTCCCATTCCCTATTCTATTCTAAACCCATTCGCCTCCCCCTTTCTAGAGTATTATAGCAGAATGAGTGAATGGTCCACGCCCAACCGGCTGACTTTCTCTTCCGACTTTGTGACAAAGCATGCAATACAAACATCAATTATTTCCAAGCATTTTTCAAACAGTTTCCTTACATACATGCGCTCCTTTCTCCAAAACTATACACATTTCAAAAACTTTCACCACGCTTTCTCCTCTGTGTACAAGTGCACGCTCCTCCTCATCCACCCTGCCACCGTCCCTATTACTCCCATAACAAATTAATCCCAAGGAGTGAAAGAAGATAGTAGAGGGATCCTCCCAAAGAACAGAGAGAAAGCATCTCTTGGATGAGAATCGGCTGAAAAGAAAAGATAGAGCCGTGTGGGATTGATTCCCTTGAATTTCCCTTCACGTTCTCTCTTCTTCTTCTTCTTCTTCCAGCCACCACCAACCAGCACGTACATAGCTATGACAGTTATTGATGGTGGAAACCAGTTGCTTTCTCCAGAACCAACCTTTTAGTTCCAAGGACAATGAAGGCGAGGTAATCCCTCGGATTCCGAGATTTCTCCTCAAGTAATTTAAGTAGAAATGAAATCCTCCCAAGGAATTTTAAACATTTGAATGGCAAAATTTTTAGAATCCGCTTAATTGGGCGAGATTGTCATTTTGGATTGCTGGTTAGCCATCTTGGAAAATATCCCCGGAATATTTGTTTCTCAGATGCAGGATATTAGACAGGGAGCACTGGGAGAAAGTTGGGGGTGCAACTGTCGGAGCGAGTATGTTTGAAGAGAAAATGTAATTCACCGTAGTATTGAAATTTCATTTTCTCACGCTTTCCAAAATAGAGAAAGCCAAAGAGAAAGCTTAAGAGAATCGGTAGGAATGTAATGAGCCCAGATTTCTCTCTTTTCACTCACTTTCACCTACGTGTAACGTGCAAGTCTCTATATAGCCTAACCACACACACACACAGCTCCCTCTCCTCTCTCAATGAGCCACTTGAACATTTCATTTCCATTTCCAAAAGACGCCTTTTTCCCTCCACGCCAATCCAGCACTCCAAAGAAGCATTCATCATGAGAGGGGCGGGTAGGTGAGAGAAAGTGGTGAAAGTGTGCATTTTTTCTCTCTCCTTTTTGTCTTCTACATTTTTCTCTCTCCAAAATGCGCTTCCCTTTACCCAAGCCATCTCCAACATTCCAAATTATTTCTCCTTTCACCCAACCCTTTGAATTACCAGGACTTTCAACTCCCGAAAAAACAGATATGTCTCACTCCATCCTCCTCTTACATAAACCACCTGGAGTATCTGCGCTGGTATTACGCTCCGCACAAAGCCACGGGATTCCTGTAATTACTTTCTCCTTGCTTTCTTTTCCCTCTGATTCATCCACATAATATGAGAGGGCGTGGGAAGCAAAGACAAGTACACAAAACACCATCCCAGCTGAACCCCGTCCTTGTTACACTCCAATCTATACGGAAACCCCTCCACTTTCACTCCTATATCCGCACTCCAATAACAATTTGCGCCCTCTGGCGAGACAATCAACTTCTCACTTAAATCCTCTCACTAAAGAAACAATTATTGCACACGCTGAAAAGAAAGTCTCTGAGCATGCGTTCCTCAAAACTCGCCTTCCTTTCCCAAGTGAAAGTGGAGAAAGCAAGCTTTTAAACTTTCCATCGCTATCCCTCTCTCTCTCTCTCTCTCTCTCTCTCTCTCTCTGCAGAGTATAATGTTAGAGTTTGCGACAGCGACTATGAAAAGCTTTCATATCAGCTGTGTAACAGGATCCTTACGTCAAGACTACTTTCACCACCGCCACCACACCCTCTCCCCTTCCTCTCTCCTCATGTGAATACCACATTTACCTCCACTTAAACCCCCAGTCCTCCTCACTTCTTCCCTACAGCCTATAGATATGCAATCCTCCTCTCCTTATACCCTCCAACCACATTAAACGACTCCCGTAGAGGGTGTCTTCCCAGCTATAAGCTTGTGTGAAAAACCAATGATTTCGTTAACGGTGGTCACATCCCTAATTTCTCATCCCCTGTCACATTCCCAGCTCCGCAAGCCGCAAAATAATATTCTCTCAGCCATCCCTCATCCACTTTCACTCCCATCTTAGCTCTCATATCCCTCCAACTATCCCCATAGTAACTCCCAGTCACTTAGAGACACCTCCCACATTCCCCCCATCATCATCAATTAATTAAGCAACTCATGCGCCTTCTTAATGAAATTTAGCTCAAGAAGACGAATAGTGAAAGCGAGGGATTCCTTTCCAGCTTTTTCGATTCTTCTTCTCCGCTTGAACAACCTCCCAGCCCGCCCAAACTCTTCCAGTAGATGCAAGAGAAAGCTCGGAGAAAGCTCGAGCTTCCTCCAGCCTTCATCCTCCTGGAATCAGATCAAGCCTTGGAGAAAGCTATTAATCCATATAATTTGCCGCAAGGACTACGTACACCTTGAGTGACACTCGCTTCACTATTATATAACATCTTCCTACACACTTTTAAGGCTGTTGTGAGCTATGCGAGGAGAGGGAGTTCAGAGGAGCAGACAGATGGGGATTTGTTGTTCAAAATCCCTCCATACGCTACATTTTAGATTAAACTTTCTCCCCGCCCTTACTCTTCTACAAAGCTCCTCTTCTCCTTTCTCCTCTTCCTTTTCTCTCTCTCTCCACAAGCTTTCTCTTCCAGCTTTCTCTTCCATCCACCTCTCCGCTACTTATTCTTCACACAAAAAGTTGGTCTACTTTCAACAAATTCCTTCCTTTCCCCCCTCTTTCCACTTTCTCTCCCTACTTTCTCCACCGCCCTGCACGTCAGCCTATAAGCTAAACTCAAGCAAGGCAACCAGAGAAAGCAAAGCCTCTTCCCAACTGAGGACAAATAATTTTACCAAGTAATTTCAAAAAACTTTTTCTAAAATCCACGACTCCATATAGCCACCCATTCTATTCCTAAAAACTCTTCTATCTTTTCCAATTCCCCTTCCCCCTTCCTTCCCCCCCTTCCTTAAGCCTTCCTTCCTCCCTTACTCCCCCTCCTCCCCACACAACAACCCACCCACTTCCTTTTCCCATATCACTTTCCAATATGCTAAATAAAATACTATCAAAGAGCAATATTCCCCGCTTCCCCCCGCTAAAAGTAAAAAAAATACTTTCTCCTCACACAACTTTCTAAATTACTCACGACACACACCAGTTTAACTCCCAACTCAACCATGTATCTTCAACTTTCCAAAACGATTCCAAGCATGGAGAAATGGGGGAAACTCATTCTGATGAAATATTCAAAACTCCATATCAACCAACCAACTTCTCCCGAAAAAGTTACCAAATACATAATTGAGCTGTACTCCAATTACATTCACTTCCAATTCTTTTCCCTCCGCTAAGAAGTCGCCTCTTCTTCCTCCTCCAACCTACATGAATTCATCGGTTGTCATGACGACTCCAAAATTTCCAACCTTTAAGTGCCCCCTTCCTAGCCATGTACACACACATCCAATATGCAATACTACCACTTGAATCCCAATGTAGCTAATTTTCATAATGGAAAAATCCTGTCTCCAACAACAACCAAAACTACACACAGCTCCAGGCTTCCTTTCCTCGCAAGCTGTTGATCCAACACACCCTCCCGCATCATCTCCGCCGCCGCCGAGTTCATCAACCAAAGAAATATCACACCCCGAATTTCTCTTCCGCGTCCCTCCCGGATTCTCTCCGGAAACAACGCCAATTCCACCAACCAACACTAAAAATCTCCTTGGGCGAAATCCATTCTCCTGAACACACACTGCCCTCTATCCTCCCTCCCGCTACACTACTCAACCTCCTCGTTCCACTTTCTCCCGCAGTGGAGTAGTGTTCATCCAAGGATCTTCCAAGGATATTTTTCCCTAAGAAATACTACTGTTGCGCCTTACTTCCTAGCGGCCACTACCGCTTTGGCGTCTCTTCTAAACGTTTCCGTAAAACCGCCATTTTTAAACCATCAACTCCTCCAGAATTCACCTTACGCAAGATAGATGGCGCTACCTCCAAGGGCTTCACACAAGAACCAACCATATGTGACATCCTTCTTAAGAACATACAACATAAGCAAAACATTTACGTAACCTTTAAAGCTGTTACTCCAGTACTAAAATCTCGCATCTGAGAGAAAGAGCCATTAAGCCCAAATCTTGTTCTTTCAATCCAACATTTTTCAACAGCTTTTTAATGGTGTCCGGTTTACAGCGTCTCTCTCCAAATTCAATGTTTTTCACAAACTCTGTCATTATTCCCCTATCCTGTCCCTGTTATTCCAGGTCTTGCTTGTACAAAAGCTGCGCTCAAAAATCAAGCACAACTTGTAATTTTTTCCCTTCAATCATTAGTTAAATTATTTCTCTTCCTAAAATTTTAAACCCATGAAAAATGAGTCTACGAGTCTATAAATCCTTCCGGTATTTGAACCCCAAACCTTACATTTTCTCTCTTAGTTCCTTATTGCCCTTTGTCCACTAATACATACCATACTAATCATTCATTCATAATCGTATCTGCTCTGAGGTCATCCTCACTGCATTGTTGTAAAACACCAAGCCACAGCCACGCAGCAACTATCACCACTGTCACTACACACACAGCTTCTTAGCTTAAAACACCTCTCAAATCCTTCATCCTTAGGAGGAGGAGCAGTCACAGTATTTAATGACCATAAAGCACGCGCCAGCCCCAACATTACCTGTCATTGTAAAACAGAGTCATAAAATCATCTGTTCAAAGAGACATGACAATAGCTCATGTGAGGTCACAAAAAAGTTGGCAACATTTTTACAATTCCACCATTTAATTTTCCCCGGTTAATTTAATTTTAATTTTCGCAACGCTATATTCTCGTAGCTTAGCTTCCTTAAATTGAATCCAAATTTTGGCTACATCCTCGGCTTCCGCTATTTCACCTTCTCGGAACATCAAAATTCAACGAGTAATCAGTAAATATTATTAGCACAACCTTCTCTATCTTTTATTCAGTCTCTCTCCTATTTTATCCGTCACTTTCCGTTGGCAACCAACTTAGTTTCGTCAAGTCGCTTGTCCTCCACTAATTTCCCTGTATGCACAACAGTCACGAGGATAAGCACATCAAAGAGCCAAACAAGTCAAAGCTCCAATAAAAAAAACTTGAATATATTAAGTAACACACATTTTTTATCCCAACAGGTTTTCTTCAGCCGTAAAATCTCATCTTTTCCACCAACCAACCAACCCACCAGGAGTCGTCGCATCAATGGCTAACCGGCTAATTCCCAATTTCTTCTTAACCCACCCTCCCTTTCATTCTCCAGCTAACTGCAATATTATGCACACACTCTAAATAATGTATATTTTTTTCAACAAACCCTCCTCCTGGAATATAAGTATTTAAATATTCCATGGCCTCTTTTCTTCCTTGTCCAGTCCATCTTCCGATAGAGAATGTCTCAAACCTGTGAAGCCTGTAAGCCAGCCTCCCTTCAGGCTAAATACCTGGACATCAAGCAATACAGATACACCTCAAGGATTTCATCTGATGAAAGCCGGTAGTTAATCCAAGCTCCCGTATGCATTTAAAACACACCAGTTTTTTTAATTTTCACGTCAAGCCAAAAATACCTAATAAGCGGGAATAGATTCGCAAAAATCTTCTTTTTGAACTTCGCCTTCTTATCAGAATCACCCTTTCCAATAATATCCTAATTATATCCAAATATAACCGCCTTCATCAGTTAAAGCACACTAAATACCACTAGTAGGGCTCGGTTTCTCAAAGTTTTTAAGTTTAAATTTTTAAGTTTTTTTTACATTTAAATTTTCAAATTTAAAATTTTGAATTTTGAATTTGAATTTTTAAGTTTAAAATTTTGAATTTAAATTTTTAAGTTTAAAATTTTGAATTTTAATTTTCAAATTTAAAATTTTGAATTTTTTAAAATTTAAAATTTAAATTTTTAAATTTTAAATTTTAAAATTCTTGTTCAATTCAAATGTTCCCTTAAAACGAGTGCTACCTTCCCGCATTTCCCATCCCGTAATAAATAAACCCTGGTTACTTCAATCAATCTTCCTATTCTTCCAATCCATAATCCACACCTTTAATTAATTTAACATTTAATTAAACATTACGGTCACCCACAAAAACATATATCATTCACCCATCAACTTTACTCTATTTCAGTCCTTCGTCCACCTACTAATTCTTAATCAAACACCCTCATAGCATTTCATGTCGCAACCTTTTCCTCACAAGTAAATACAATCTGCCGGTTATTTCCAAGGAATCAAAATATATCCATCCCCAGCCATAAATCCCTGAGTGGATGTTGAAACCTTTCCAAGAACCATCATCCATACAGCTGGAAATAATAATTATAAACTTCATCGCTATACATTTCAAAACTCCTATCAGAATCATCCTTGTAGATACTTCTTAAATACACAATTACGTATTACTCTTCTGCCATAATCTGAAACCTCTTCTCCAATAGTTCCAGCCTTCCAGTAGAAAACAGCCGCTCTTTACTCTATATCCTTTCAGTATCCTTAGCTCTTAGCCCACGCTGTATCCTCTCATTATTACGCACATTCTCATCTAATTTCCCTTCTCCCTCCATCCATTTCCTAGCTTTCATTTACTCTAAACTAAAGACAATCGGAAGGTTCATATATACAAGCAAGCCAGTTTAAACACATGTGTCCAAATCTTCAAATCCGCTCATCCACAATATCATATTCCTCTCAAGTCCCTCCTAACACACCATGCAACTACTTAAATACTGGAATACAATCTACTGGATATATAGTAGACTCCTCCTAATAAACCTCATCCAAGAAACCCAGCCAGATGGACAGCCATTCATCCAGTCAGTAAAAGCCATCAGAGATCACAAAACTACAAACTTCTGTCTCTCTACTAACTAACAAGCACCATATCACACAGCAGTCCAGTAAAATCAGCACGTCTTCCAATACTCTCCCAAGGAGAAAAGGCCTTGGTTTAGAGAGAAACTGATAAGAATTTTCACTCATTCTCCTACCGTCCTCTTCTTCTTCTTCTTCTTCTTCTTCATCCTTGCTATTCCAATCCATTCCTCTACAGACAACTAAAGACAAGCCTCGTGTTCAAAAATCATGAATATAATCTCTCTCTCTCTCTAAAAAGTCCTCCTCAAAACCATAAGCTCTTAGTCTGAATGAATCTCTTTACAAAACTCTAAAATATATATATATATATATTATTCATCAACTCCTAAAGAAACACAATCAAATAGTAGATAAGTAAAAAAAAACTATATCATCCAGCCCGCTACCCCCTCCTCCTCTCCCTACGACAATTTTTTTAAATACAGAATTAATAGCTTTTCAAGCCCTCTCTGACTAAAGTTCAAGTCTTATCTCAACAGGCAAGAAGGGTCAGAGAACCGACGAGATTCTACTATATCACACCACGCTCTCCAACTTCTTATCACAAATCCTCATCCTTCCATCATCCATCAATCCTCCTCAAGAGAACCCAAGTCTTCACTACTAGCATTAAAAACTCAGCTAAATATAATTCAATATCCTTCCATGCTTCTTCAAATCAATCCAACTCATTCATTTCAGATCCCTTATCCAGCCGGTCCTTCAGCTCCTTTATCACAAAAATAAATCTATCCCATATCGTCTTACAAGATGCTTCCTTCTTCATCCAGCTTCTTGCTTCTCCTAGCTTCTTCTAGCTTCTTGCTTCTTCTTGCTTCTTGCTTCTTCTTGCTCTTCCAGCTCCTACAATTTTCTAAAATATACCGGAAAAGAGCACTTTGCATGATCCATCCCAGTACCTTACTGTATTTCCTCTCGCAACACCCGATCACATCCAAGAACAAAAGCTTCCCGTGCCTGCAATACCTCCAATTGCCACCCAAGCGGCCCAGGTGAAAGCAAAACAAGATAACCATTACACAACAACCAAGGGTCAAAATACAAAATCTTTTATTTATCATCTAACGGGATCCCTACAGCACAAACACTCTTCCGTCATCAAACATGGTATAGAAGAGATAAGATGAGGATGCGGCATCTCTTCAGAAATCTTGCACGCATCCGCTGAATAAAACATGAGAAAAACGGCTCACATCCAGTCAGACAAACAGAGGCAACCCGTCAAACTTTAAACACCTTCTTCCTCTCTTCCTATCTTACAATAATTCATATAGTTTTGCCATCCACACCGCTCCTTAAAATATATATATCACATCAAATCCGGCCCTCCAATTTCATCACGACTTCAAATAATACACATCAAATCCTTTAAAATCAGTATTATATAAACATGTATTTTCTCATACAAAATAAAACGGTAAATCACTGTATTTTAAATAATAAAAATACCCTACATTTAATTCAAAAACACCTTTAAAATTACAAATTATAATTCTTATTTAATCCATCCCCCATCTATTATCCTGTGTCATCACTTAAATGCAAGCCGAAAATATCATATGCTCCTACATGCCTGCCGGCTCGTATCAGCACCAGAGGGCGCTTCATATTCTTCGTCACTCCTCCAAGAGCTCCATCACCGAGTCTCAAATACCCGCCGCACAGTTCTGCTAACTCACCTCAATTAGCTCCACCTCTTCCTACAAACAGAAACACAATCAGGTTAAAGTGCAAGCTAAACTAAAAGAAAATTAGCACGTCCAAGATCGTGCTTCGGCCAACAGGTTAATTTAGCACATCAACTTCTTGTATTAATCCATCTTACTCACACCACCAGCTCAAGTAACCCACGGTTACTAAGAGTAACATTAATTAACCCAGAGTTTAAAATATATTTTACCATCACAGCTCCTCCATCCCTCTTGTAACAAGAACAAGTAGCAACTTCAATCAGTCCACTCAAGTCACAAATTAAATACTTGTCAGCATAGAAAAATATACATTTCCGTATTAGTCACATTTACCTCTTGAAACTTACCCAAGCTGTAACTCAAGCTGTAACTCAAGCTGAATCAAGTGGAACGCCCTCTCCATTCACCTTTCACCACCTCAAACGTCAGAAACGGATGAACACGGATACGGAAAAAATATAGATTCATTAAACAAAAGACACACCTGTCCACAATTATTCATCCCCCCAAATACCTACGAGAGGTTTCCAAATCAAGTACTACAACCTGTTAGCGGAATTCCCAAAAAACCGGCAAAACTACCAACTACTACGTATCCACACTAATACTCAATAACTAAAACTGGATTTTGTCAACAAGACAAACGGCTCGCGAGATAATCATGACAGTCCCAGTTCAATCAAAATTGCAACTTATACATCAACCGACTTTTATCCCAGACGGAGAGATGAACAATAAAAAAAACTTTTGACACATAACCAAACTAAGCTCCTTAGCTTTCCTTTAGCTCGCCCTGGTGGACATCCCTTCAACCCCAAAAACTGGTTACGAATTCCGTAAAAATTTCAATTATAAAACCCCCGTCTTTCTGTCAATTTCCTATTAATATACTAGCGACACTATCGAGCTTCACAGAAACTAGAATTTCGCCATTTCATCAACATCATCATCAACCCCATCCTGTCGTTAAATCCTTACTGCAATCATCCTAAAATTCAAATCTCTCTCAATGAACCGCCATCGCAAATATCTCCTTCCAGCTTTGCCAAATCCTTCCCAGCATCCTTTCCTACACCAACTCTCAGCCTCCAACTCAATTCATTCTACATTCAAAACCCTAGTTAAATTCGCAAACCCCGCAACTAAAACTTCTTCAAAAATCCGCTAGGAATCCGCTATGAATCCCCTCCCGCCCGCTCTAGCGGCGATATTACTGATAAAAACAAGTCAGATTATAACCTCAGAAGAACCCATAACTTTTTCCCTTGGAGGCTTCATGAACCAACTAATAGCTACAACCAGCGTGTACAACTAATGTACAAAGCTTGTCACGAGTACTGGAACAAGGGTAGAAGAATACCAAAACTACAACCACTGCAATGCTCATTATACTCCTCCAACAACCTGGAAACCTCAATGCTCCACACATGTGCCCTGCTTTTTGGAATATTCCCCCGCCACACTTATTACTCCACCCCACTACCAGACTACCACATTCATCCCACATATCCGCATATTCAATCATGGCTATGCCTTACCGCATATAATTCTTCCATTCCTCCAGCCAGCCTCCACCATCCGTCCAGCAGCAAACCAACTCCAGCAGTTCCACCATTTCCAGCAGCCCCACAATCATGATGACCAACTCGCTTCTCCCTTCACATACACAGTCTTCTCCCCCCTACTTTTCTTACCTCCTCTCACTCTCCGACTTCCAGTCATTCCTCCAGTCATTCCTCCAGTCAGCAGTCCAGCCAGCACAACAGCAAAGCTAGCCGGAGAAAAGAATCAAAACCCAAGATTTGCGCTCTCCTCTGAGTGCCGCATGCGATTCTATAATTTAGTTAGACCAAGTCTCAATTGAACATTTAACAACCTCTCTCTCGCCCTACTAACTCGTCTCCATATAATCTACGCCAAACTCAACCCCCATCACCCTCATTCCAGTATGTCAGCTGTATATATACTCCAACACTCCAGCTTTCCAGCCCCGTACATGCTTTTACTTAGTCCCATTCACACGCTCCTTCCACAAAACCTAAACCACTAAAACTAAATCCCCTACCTTCAACCTTTACAACTAAAAAACTACCACTACTATTCACTCTGCAACTCTACACAGTTTTTACTGTAATGACAAAACCACTTTACACTACACATGTATAACCCAAATCTCAAATTCCAATCATTATTCTCTCCTCCTCCTCTTGCTTTCTTTTTTATATTTCTTATTTTCTCCGAAAGAAAAGCAGAAGAGAAAGCAAGTTCATCAAAAACTACCCATTCGTCCCGTCCGAACCCATAATACTTCCAATTCCTCACCGAATTTTTCTAGCACAATAGAGAAAATATTCTTATACATAAGCTGCTGTGTCTTTCAACACCTTCCATGTTGACACCAGCACCCCCTGGTCATAATACCTGGTCAATTACGTAAGAACCGGGAAGGAAGCTCTATATTTGAAAACAACCTTCAAAACAAAGCGTCCATACTCCGCCCAATTCATTGCATCAAACTCATCAGGAGAAGCTCTTCAATATAGGAGCTAATCCAAGTTTAAAATTTCAAATCTTAGCTGCAAATTAAATTTAAATACTCTTCAAAATCTTATTTCAATCATAATATACAAATCCAACCATCATCTAATAAATCCCATTCAAATTACAATGAAACTCAAAATCGCCGTCACACTTCATCACTCCTTAAACAGCAACTATTTTAGATACTCTCCTATGGCGTTTATTCTAAACATTTTAAAACCAAAGCCTCTATTACGTCTCATACTTGCTCCTTAATCAATCCTCATTTCCTCATCAACGCCCCAACAGTTTCTCCAATTCTCTTCAAATATTCATTCAGTCTTACATATCTCTCCACATAGTCTCACTACTACGCGTCAGATTTAATATTTTCCAAACACTCTCCCTCTTAAACTTGGGATTCAATAATCCATAAATATCATTCAAGGGATATTCCAACGGAAATTTCCAATCACCAACCTATTTCTCTCCCATCCTCAAGCTCATTCACTACCACTTGAATCTAATAAAACTTATCAGAGCAGATGATAAGGGAAAAAATAATAAGGTTCAAGTCCTTTATCACAGGAATTAATTCCATACTACCTGTCCACGCCGCCCATGATAATGACCTTCTGCCATCTCCAAATCCACAGCTCCAGCACACCTTTTAGAATCCCCTCTAAACTCAATCCAATATCCCACATACTATAGCTTAACCGGTAAAATTATTAAATTTTCAGCTAATACTGTAATACCAGCCAAGTTTTTCAAAATTTTCCCGCTGGAATTATTCCACTTCTAGTAAGGAAAAACTATATTTCCTCCAAGGAGAAAAAATCCCTAAGGCGCAAGTAGCTTCAGCTTCGCACAAATTAGCATACATGCATCTAAAACCTTCCTTGATAATCAAATCATCCTACAACAAAATGACCTTCCTATATACATACTTGACTCTTAGAATGTAGCCTTTGCTATTTCTTGCTATTTCTTGCTACTCCTCATGCTACACCAGAAAACATCTTGCTGTTTCCTACATTTCTAATCCCCACATTCTCTCCATTCTACCCGCCAACCCTCTTTTTCATAACCAGTCCTCATTCTTTTCAAACCAACTATACACATCCCATCAACTACACTGGAACAAACTTGCAGAAAAACCAACATATCACAAACTCTGTACACCATCTACTCATTCAGCAACCGCTCAAAAATTCCTTGGTAAACAAAACAACCAAATTATCAAATGGAAATAACCCACAGCCATCTCGTTATATATCTGCCTAAAGAATTTAACGCATTCCACACCCCTAGTTTTTCCATTGCCAGAAGATATATTTACAACACACAGAGCACAGCTCATCCCAACTTATTAAACGACAAATCCTCGGATCCTCCTTCCCAACAAACTTCTTCCTTCATAGCTTCTCAAATAGCTAACAAACTTTTCTTCCGCAACTTGCAAGCTCAAAAGCAACTCAGATAAACCTACATTTCCAAGCCCCCGCTAACCATATAACTTACCAACCAAAATACCGACACACCGCAATACTTATTCATAGCTTTCCCTTCCTCCCGCTCTTCTAAATTTAAAATCAATTTAAAATAAAAACAAAATTACCCGTATCAATCTTCCGCAACCTCCAGCTTGGATGATCCTCCGCACGAAAAAACGTTTTTCTTCTCAACGACGCTCCGCCGACTTTCTCTCCGTACTTTCTCCCGCAATCCCGTCCTTTTCAAAAATCCCCGTTGAATTTCGAATGCAGAGGACATCATTACCTGACAGTATTAGAGATGGAGTTCATTTCCGCACGCAAAATTTTCACTCTAATCCTGCCCGGTAAGATGGACCCGTGAACATTCAGCGACGATCTCCAAAAATCCCCGACTTTCTCTCCGTCCGCCGCTCACCTTCCTCCTCCTCCAGTCTCCTCCAGCAGCCCTTGCCCTCCAACCCTCCAACCCTTCAACCCTCCAAAACCCACACTAACTAACCCCAACCAACTTCCTTCTTTCAACCTCCTTCAACTACAATTCCCAACTGTGAGCCCACCTTCAAATCCCAGTGTCCAAGACCATCTGAAACCAAACTTTCCAGATTTTCTCGTTTCTCTCCACCACCTCACCTCCTCCTCCACCTTCTCCAACTACTATTTCTCTCTACTTCACCACCTCCTCCTTCCTTAATATACCTTTCATATTCTAAGCTTTTACTTTACTACAACAACTACTACTACTAAACCTATTATATTCTACGTTCTCCTCTTCCCCTCCCGGAGAGCTCATCTCTCCGAAACTCTTAACTCTCTCTCTCTCTGTAACTCTCTTCCCATTTAATTCAGACTTCTGCCTCCCTCTACAACAAGTTGGTAACTGAACCTCTCAAAGTAAAAACTATCAAAACCTGTCCCTGCCTTTCCTCCCTCCCTCCTCTATCTATCCATCTTCTTGTATTTAGTCAAGTCCGGCTAACCAGATACGAATCCTCCCCTCATCCCCTTCCTCCAACTTCCAACAACCAGAACCAACCTCCTATATAGCTTCCTTAAACCCGCAATCACACTTCTCCTAACAACAACTAACCTACAACTCCGTCTTCAACTCACTCCTTAACTCCTAATACACAACTAACTAAATCCATATTATCACAGTCACATAATAACCAACTCCGGCTACTCCATCAATCCCGCTCCAACACCACACTCTCTTCCCAGCTCCTTCTTCCCCCCTACAATCAACCGCCAGAGGGAGCCAGTCTCCCCCTCCTTCCACTAATCCTTCTTCCTTCTCCCAGCTTTGCCTTACACACTTCTTCTCCTTACGGTTAACCTAAACTAACCCTATTCCTTTTAACGCTCTCACTTACTCAAATACTTATTAACCACCCTCTTACATCCTTTTTCCTACATTCAATACATTCTAACACTGGAGTAGCTTATAAGCTCGCTATAGCTAAAACTAGCTTTAATAGCAACCAAAACGCGGCACTGCATCTAGCACAACAGCCGAACTTAACCACAAAGTATTCAGGCGAGAGTATATATAAAACACACAACTTACTCCTACTTAAAAGCACACACATTATTAATATGCCGTCTTTTCCCCTTTCCCAAAGCTCTAAGCTCTCCCTGGTATAACCAAAATCCAAACAACTTATTACAACCAAGAAGCTAGAAGAACCAACAGTAGCGCTTCAAGTATCAACAGTAGCGCGTCAAGTACCAACAGTACCGCTAGACGAACCAACAGTAGCGCTTCAAGTACCAACAGTACCGCTAGAGAACTAAAAGTACCGCCAGAGAACCAACAGTAGCGCTTCAAGAGCCAACAGTAGCACTAGAGAACCAACAGTACCGCTAGAAAACCAACACCCAGCACCAAAACCTATAACATTATTTTCTCCCCCACCACTTCAACTCTTACCCAACCTCTAGCCTAACTACAATTACAGCCTAACTAAACCTAACCTTAATTACACCTATCCTCCCCACACTCTGAAACTCCAGACTCCCCACCTTTACTCCCTCCCCCGGCGGGTTATTCCCACACGAAATCAACCATGCCCTTCAACTAACTCCTGGTTACTTCTATGCGACACACTCCATACTAAATACTACGCAGACATTAGCCAGCATAGAAGTAACTCTCAGTTAATCACTCATCTTGTCTCCCAGCCAACATTAGGCAATACAAGAACTGAAAAGAGACAACGCACACACACACACAAAACTCTATAGTTAAGCCAGCCAGCCTGAGTAGAAAAGATAATGCGATAAACGCTCTCCTATTCCTCGTCGCCTATCAGACCTCAAACTCCTTCAACTTTACCATCATCATCATCGGCTCCATACTCAGAGTTAACTTTCCTAATGTTTCTCCTAAGCAGCAAACCCTCATGGAAAAACTGTTCATACTATCACCCTACATCCCAGCCCCAGCTAAACCTAATAACCAGCTCAGTAACTCCTCATTACTATTGTCAATCCGACCTTACACAGCCAGGCCAAAAACTCCAAAGAAATACATGTCCCCTCATCTTCCATCTTCACCTCCATCCTCCTCCTCCTCATCACTTTCAAGCTCAACGAGGAGAAGAAAAATACTAAAATCTACACATTATTCAACTAGCTTTTATATAAATCCAGCACATATGACCCTCCATTCCCACACAGTACAAGCCTTGTACACATCACACTCACAAAACGCATTTCAACTCAAACCAATCATGATGATAACCCGGAGAAACGAGTAAATCAAGCCAAAAAAACTATCCAAACTACCAGTCCACACACTGTCCTTATCATCCCAGACCCATTACACCCGGACACAGAATCTTCAAAGAGCAACACTGACTAACCAAACCACCCTCAGATCCTTCAGGACACAACTTCTGTCCACCTCCCTCACACACTCCCCCCCCAAGCTCCCTTCCCCTTCAAGTACCCTTCTATGAGTCACTGCCAAGGGCCCAGTCCCCCTAATCCTTCTACAGCTTTCAAAGATACATTCAGAACACAACTCAACCTTAAAAATCCGTATAACTTCCTTAAGGCAAAAAATCCCTTGGACGACTTTCTCGCTCCTAAGAGCATATATAATACCGCATATACCAAGAGTTCAGTGTCCCGAAGAATACCACGTGGATTTTCCCAAATTCCAAAACGCCTCCCCGATCATGAGAATTCCTATGCCCCTACATGTTTGTTTGCATAAGTAATAAGCTCGTAAAATTAGCAAAATTCCTTGGATTCCGTCATGCAAAATCTCAACCTATTCAAACAAGCTTTCAGTCACAGAACTTTTTTCAAAAATATTTTCCACAAAATCCTCATCTCTTAACAAATCCTCGAGTAATTCAGTTATACGTGCAATCTTAAAATAATTAATTCAGAAAATTGCGAAAAAAAACAGAACTGAATTTACCACGCTCCGAACCAGCTTTCCCTCCCATTCGGTATTGTAGTATACAACGCTGGGTCTAAAAACTGTAAAGCACTAAAGCTGCCAACCAGTAGCTAGCTTCACTCCTACATAACTTTACTACTTTCTTGCAGGCTTGTATTTTCCTCGTGCCAGGGACTAATGATTGTAGCTCAAAGATAGCCGGGTTCATTGAAGAATTTGCCAATTTTCTCTCAGCCTCCTCCTTCCCTACAACTTAAAATAAGCGGGACAAGGAGCATATATCATAGCCTTGTATATCCTCTTCCCAAAGGCGAGTAAATCTATAGAGTATGAAAAATTCAGTATCAAAAGTGTATAAGAAGAATTACACCACAAGCCACGCCTCATCCAGTTCTTGTACCGAACGGAATGAATTCAGAATGAAAGAGCAAGCGGCGGGAGGACGGGGATGATTGCCAAAAGACGAGCTTCCAAATCATAGCTTCTATACTCACTCTAATCTACAAACAAGCCTCCCCGTAAAAACCCGTCTAATAAGCCGGTGGGCAAGTAAGTTTAACTATACGAGTCAATCCAAGCTACCATCAACTATAGACGGATCCACACAAGTCACTAAAGATTAGCACACGTCTCCCCCTCCTTAAATCTTAACCATCAACTGCCAACTATTTATTAGCACAAGTAGCAACCATATACTTTTAGTTGTATAGCTTCAACTCTGTCATCCTAGCCATTCCGCATCCTTTCAAATCAGCTATAGCTTTTAGCAAACCGCTATTATACAAATGCTATATAAGCTATCCCAGCTTTTCCATATCTTCCTTCAAATAATAGCAAAGCTACAGCTTAAAGGTAGCCGCAATTCCAACCCACCATCTCACTCTCCCAACATTAACAAGCTAAACCTGCCCGCATCCTTTACCAATAATCTACTTCAGAATATAGCAACAAATCCAAAACAAGTACAAGCTTCAACTACCGAAACCAGCCGCAGCCATACCATTTTTTTAAAAAAAAAAACCGAAATCCCGCCGCTCATTTCCTCAACAAGATTCACATCTCCGTCCTCTCTAAAAACTCAAACGCTATACATATTCCACGCTTCTTCCCCGTCACTCTCCCTGGCACACTCCACAATTTCTCATCTACTTCTAGCCTATCTTTCTCCAACTAATCTCAAAGTTTCTTCTGTCGAATCTCGGCTCAAAAATCATATACACAGGGATCATAATCTATCTGCTCGCGGAGTAGGATAAATAGATTCTTATTTTTCATCATCTCCAATAAAAACATGAGAGACAAACATAACAAATATAGAATAAAGTGATCCATCTCCGCTTAGTCTTAATTCTCAATCAGGTCTGGATTAAACAGCGACATGTGTAAGTCAGTCCAGCAGACGGCGCTAATTAAAAGCCGTGCGACAAACCAGGCATAATTAATGAGATTCAAAGCTTGGAGCCTCTGCAGCTACGAATCTAAAATTTCCAAGGGCTTATTATCCCGAGTATCACACTATTTCACACATATTCCAGGTAGCTTCCTAGACTCCTAGACACATCTTAACTATCCCCGTTTGAACAAATTAGCCGCATCTTATAACATCCTTTCATAATTAACAATTATTTTAAACCAAAACCTTATAAACTTTAAATCCCTCCAGCTAATATTTCCAAATTCAGTATCATATCAAACCAAAAAGCTGATTAGACGCTTCATCTCAACATACATTCTCCCCCCACTACCCTCCCCCAAATCACCCCCTCCTCCCCTCCTCCCAGTAAATACAAAATTCAAACTTATGTTAAACTAACTCATCACCAACAACTAACACAACATTTTCCCCTAATCACAGTCAATCCAAACATCTGCATAAATCCTGGATATGTACTGTCCGCATCTCTCATCATATCTCCATCTCCTCCTCATCCTCTTCTTCGCCTAGACCATCTTGTCAGATTCATCCCTAAAAACTCTGCCACCAGTCAACCAAACTCCAATCATAAAATATATACATTTAAATATGGAAAACCAATTCAAAAATTCTTTTACTAAACAGCATAGATACGGTAATCATGAGAGAAACAGAGCAATCTTTGTCCTTCACGCTAAACCATATCCTCTCATTTTCTTATCTTTTAAACACTAAAATACATTCAAAATATATTCTTCTTCTTCATCATCTCTCTCTCTCTCCCAAAACCCCTCATCATTCCCTCTCC
The DNA here is from genome assembly GCA_906901655.1 of Sminthurides aquaticus. Lineage (NCBI taxonomy): Eukaryota > Metazoa > Arthropoda > Collembola > Symphypleona > Sminthurididae > Sminthurides > Sminthurides aquaticus. The sequence goes on from CAJQTT010000007.1 coordinate 1,264,687, forward strand.
CCACACATCAATCTAATTCTTCCCAGTCCGCATCAATAAGCTCCCTTTATTATCCTCTTCCTCCTAAACCTACATGTGATATCCATATATTTATAATCTAAATACAAATAATACATCTTTTACTACCAAATTCAAATCTCCAACTCCTAGCTTCCCTATCAGTCTTTCCCTCCTCCACACGCATATTAAATCATCAAATAAAATTAAAATATTCAAATTCTTATCTCATTAACCAAGAGGGCAAACTAATGTCAATAATTCCCAAGTCAACCTCTAGCTTCTCTTTACATTATCTTCCTCCATACACTTCCAACCATCTTCCTCTCTCTTGCCTCATACCCTCCAACAACTCTGCAATATTTCTACCACTCTCCGTCCCTAAAAGCACCAGTTTGTAAAGCAGTCAGTTATAGGCCAGAGGTCACGGCAATCCATTCCTTATCAACCCAGCGAGAGCTAAGAAGATACCAACATTAACATCTCACTTGGATTACATTAAATAATAAATTAAATAATTCTTAACGTTAAGATGTAGCATTTTCAAACATAACCGCCCTCCCTCCCAATCCAGCAAGCTATAAGGGTCGAATTTATTTCAAGAATAATACAACTTTATCTCCACTTTCCCAAAATTTCCACAAACCCATGCTCCAAACTCCCATTTCACCAGTTCTTCTACTGTCTTAAACCCTTCCTCAGGACTCATACAAGACTTCCACCTTACACGAATGCCTTCCAAAACTCCCACCAAAAGCTAATTAACCCTAGTTTCCTCCAGTATGCATGCCACTCCATAGAAACAGCCACACAATTCATGCTTCCTTGAGAAAAACGCTACAAACCGATCCAACTTTCTCCCCACTTTCTCTTAAAAAGTCAAACAAAATCCCTTCAGCTCATACCGAAATTAATTGACAGCCGACGAGATCGCATGCACACCAAAATTACAGCTTGTCATCCACTCTCTCCCCATGTCTCATCCCCATGGCTTATTGTATATTTTCAACTTTCTCCCACAAGCAAACGTTCATCGTATTGAGCCACAGCTCGTAGCAAAAACTTCATGTCCCTCACGACGACGTATCCTGCACAAGCTAAACAATTCCAGATAGAAGAGAGAGAGAGTGACGAGTGAAACATTTCTACTATGTCCATGAAACATGAATACATTTCGCTGCGGATTTCCCAAATTTTCTTCAACAACACATGAGCATTAAAGAACAAAATTCTCCCGGATTCAATCTTCAATCCATCTCAGCCTTTCACCTCCACAGCTTTCACCCCCACCCAGCTCCAGCACAGTTCCTCATTTCTCTGTAGCAGAGCTATTTAAAGCATTAGTGAACCCACCACAAGGAACACCTTGAGCCGAGACTGCAGGGCGCTGCTGCCTCCTGACCAGCGGTCATGAATGATGCATCATATAGCTTCAAGCTTATCCCCAGAAATAAGAAAAACGCTATTGGGTTTACAAATCTCTAGAGAAAAATCTCCCTTCTCACCACTCACTTTCTCCTTTTTATAGCATGAATACCGCGGGAAAATATAAAATCAAGAAACTCTCAAATGACTACCCGAGAATAACAAATCTCATTCCACATTAGACCTACCGCAGCATAACGCTCCTATTTTAGCATATATATGACCGATTTCCTACGATTCCCTCACTCCTCCCTCTATCCTTCTAAACTTCCAAAAAATTACAAAAACCAAAATGCTGCAGAAGACCCAAACAAAGTTCAAGGGGAAAGCAAGCAACCCCACTTTCTACGCTCCCGCCTTCTTTCTCCCTTTCTTCAAAACAAGAATAACAACATCAAGAATTTTAGGGGAAAGCCAACACCAAGAGCTTAAAGGAAATAAAACGTCTTGACTCATGTACCTGGATGAATTCCTTGGAACCTGAATCACACGAAATCCGCATACTTTGGAGAAATCAGTCAAAGCTTGACCGTTGTACTTTCTCCGAATCCTTTCTCCAAATCCCTTCTTCCACTCAATCCATAAGTCTGCAATTAAATGTCGTGCTCAACGCTCTTTTCCCAGCTTTCTCTTAACGCTTTCTCTCCCTTCTGTATCAAGCACTCGGTGATTGTGCCGCGAGAATGCCGTGAGAACAATTTTCACCTCCAATCCCCACTACCTTATCTCATCTTATAAACCCTTCCCCCTCCCCTTCCCCCCTTCCTTCCCCCACTCCCTACAAGCCATCCGTAGCCATTATAGCTTCTCTCTCCCCCAATTATACATGGTGATTAATTACAGGTAGGAAGCATAGCAAGAATATGAGAATGACTCCTCCAAAAGCTGTTTTCCAGACCTCTCTCCAGACTCTCGACCATTTTGTCCCCATAACCTCACAAAGCATTACCGGCTTTATTCATCAAATTCTTCCCCACACGAGGGGTGAGAGTGGAGAGAACAGCTTTCGACCTGATCGGCATGCATGCTAGCCCAGATTAGGGATTAAAAGCATACGGTAATAATAATCCTCCAAGGAGAACAGAGTAACAACAGAACAGAGCTCCAGTACACACCAAATTCTTCAAAGTCTGCTCAACTACTGGAGAGATTTAAGAGATGATTACACTTGATCCGCACATATATATATATATTTATTCTAATGAGGGAATGGCGTGAACACTTGTCGTTTCTGTTTCAACCTCCATATATAACCGTCCGTCTCTCCGTTAGCTTTCTCCCCGTTCCTCCCCCGTCCGAGACAAATCCACATCTGCTCTTTTACATACACACACATCCAACGACTTTTACTACCTTTACAACATGTAAAAACGAACGCCAAAATCCCATATTCACTCCACCCATTCCACATCCAACGATACAGAGCAACAACTACTTCCAGCAGTCACTAAATCCCGTTTACCAATGGCCCCGCTGCTTCACTAAGTTCCTTAACTTTCCTTTAAACACTGCCGCTATATGTTTCTGGGGTTCTGCAGCAACCCCTAGCCAAGTTTCTCCCGTATTGATTCAAAGGTGAGAGGGGAACGAAAAAAAAGTACAAGGAAACCTAAAACTAAAGCACAATACCAATACCAGACAGCCGCCACAATCCCAATAAGCTACACCACTGCACCTAAACAAACCTAAAAACACACACGGACGACAGAAGAGGGACATGAATGGAATACACAGTAGCCTCATTTATAAATGACTCTATGAAATATATCAACAAATTATTATTCATAACAAGGGCATGAGTAATTCTTTGCTATTGTAATTCCGTCTCGCTCTAACGACGTGCATTGGCGGTACAGCAAAATCCACCGTTTGCAAGAGCCAAAAAACAAGTGGTGACAATTGAGTAAATTATATGCATTGTAATAATTATTCCAGGAAATTCTGGGGACATTTACACAAAATAAAAATTAACTTAAAGTATTTTCCGACAATAAAAGTTTCTCCAATTCTTCCCACGGTGAAAGTCAAGCTTGGAGATAGCATCTTTGGAATTAACTTATCAAGCAGCAAGCAGAGGTGTCAAGGTTCGCGAAACCTCTGACTATGCTTTCCATTCCCCACTAATTCGGCGGCTTCAAATTTTAAAATTAGCAAAGACTTTTAATGCCTCGAGTTTCAAACTATATCAGAACAAGTAAATACTTGAGTTTCCGCAAGAGGGCGCCCTTCACGCCATTTTTAGGAAAGCGCATTCAACTAATCGCAAGTATGCAAACAACATCATGGAATCCGTGGTCAAAAAAGGCAATGCAGACAATTCAAGACACTCTACCCGATTCTGGCGGCAATTTATTTAAACTACTGCTATTAATTAAAGTTGAAGCTAATTTTTCATGTCATCATTGTCTCTGTTTACTTAACAATTCCTTCGCATGGACCCAAGCTAAAACCACGTCTAGCAGACGGAAGAGAGCGGGGAATGTGAGACGATATTTTCACATGTTCGCAGTCATTAAACTTGCTTATGTAATCCACGCTGGTGATGACTTGGTTCATCCTTGATCAAGACAAGGGGTGGTTAAACCGGTTCGTGAATTAATTATGACCAAAAAATCTTGATGAAAAAACAGATCCCAGCCACGAGGACAAGTCTCCAACGCGCCCCACTGGCCTAGCAACCTGAGCCATTGAGAAAGCACGGAAGCCATAGAGCATCATCCTTGGCCCTAGCTTTCAATGGCACTATTCAATGCTTTATTAGCGTAGGCGAGGGAGGGGTGTGTCTAGCTGTGCAAAAGCGCGGAAATTCGAACCGCTTAATTCCAGAAAAAGGTGTATATCCATATAGGTCTGACGCCGACAAGTCGCGGCGAGCCTATAGAATTTAGCCGTTAGCCTAATTAACGTCCTATTAAATTAGTTAATTTCGACAAAGTCAATTGTTCAAAACATTTCATTTTCTCAATCTTGTCACCATTTTAATTTAGTTCCAAAGCTATTTAAGTTTTAACAGTGCTGTGGTGCAATTAAATAATTACACAATAATTTCAAATCATACGTCGTAAACAGATAAGAAGATCTGACGGGTTTAACTCAGAATCTCCATTATTTAGAAGTATGTATAGACAACGAACCGGTCGAGCTGTTTGCGTGTTCTAGTGAATTAAGTTGAATCATTCTCTAGATGATTACACAACAGGACTAGTTTCCTGGCTCTTCCTCTAGCGTAGGTGGTTGTGAAGCTTATTGTGTAACTCAAAAGGTAAGTTGAGGGTATGTGGTAATTGCTTTTCTTACGGGGCGTATTTACTGCTTCAGGGCATATTTGTATTGAAGTCATAATTTCTACTAATTCCGGGTTTCGTTTCGTGGAATTACAGGCTGCATCTATCTACAACAGGCTACACAGCGGGCTTTGAAGGGAAAAAAACTCAGCTCTGGTCTTGAAAAGCTTTATTTTTGATCCGGTGGTGTCCTCGAAAGATTTCAAGTAACCTTTCTAGAAAATATGGACACCATGGCTCATAACGAGACTACGATTGTACGAGAATTTCTAACTTGGTTTTGGAATCCTACCGTCTGGCTACCACCCGGTTTGGAATGGAAGGATATCTTGCCCAATGACAAAATTAACTATGCCCGTTTTGAAGATTTGTATATTTATCCCATTCCTCTTGCCATTTGTTTAATTTGTCTACGATTCATTGCGGAAAGGTAAGAATTTTCCCTCAATTGTAGCTGTAATTTTAATTTTTCTCACGTAGCTATACATTTTAAACTTTGGATTAACTCATCATCAAATTCATTTCAATTTCAGACTAATATTTCATCCCCTGGGACGGTCTTATGGGCTGAGGAAACGACGGACACTCGTGCCACCCAATAAGTTTTTGGAAAAACACTATAAGCTTAAGTCCTCAGTGGATACGATTATGAAGCAGGGCGAGGATTTGGAAAGACCCGAAGTTGTATCTTGGCTAAGAAAACGCAAGTTGCTGGATAAACCATCCACTTTGGATAAATTCTCTGAATGTTGGTGAGTATAGCAATTCATACTGGAAACCCATGTGTACAACAATCGGTTAACTTGGCTGCAGCAAATTCCATTCTAGATGTCTACTACGAAGACTGTTGTCTAGACTGCTGACAGAGTTTATGGAAGCTAATGTGCAGTAAAATGATTTTTTCCGTTTCAGTTGGAGATTCACCTGTTATTCGATATCAGTTCTGCTAGGAATATGGACTCTGTATGATAAGCCATGGTTATATGATATTAACAAGTGCTGGTACGACTTTCCGCATCATGTAAGTTATAAGTTCAAATACTGTACCCATGTAGCGTGGTAATGACTTGTCGCAAATTTTGTTGAACAAGCATTGTTAAGTTACCAAATGCATAATCGGGCCATGGTTGTGTGATACAGAGTGTTGATACTGATGTCTGGTGGTACTATATGCTGGGTTCAGCTTTTTACTGGTCGCTAATGATGTCACAGTTTTTTGATGTCCAACGAAAAGATTTCGGTCAAATGTGCCTTCATCATATGACTACTATCGCCTTGTTAGGGTTCTCATGGACTTGTAATATGATCCGAATGGGAACTTTAGTCTTGCTACTTCATGATATTGCTGATCCACTCTTAGAGGTAACTAACTGTTCGTGGATTAGTGTTTATACGTGAGTAAGGACATTTTTTCGTAGTATGTGCTAATTATGCTGATATTTTCACAGATGGCCAAAATCACGCGGTATATTGGCTGCCATAAACTTTGTGATGCTTCATTCGGGACGTTCGCGTTACTCTTTATTGCAACACGACTTGGAATATATCCAGGAATTATACTTAAATCCACCATGTACGAGGCACCCATGATATTGCCCATGTTTGCAGCCTATTATATTTTTAACAGTATGTTGCTTGTCCTACTGGGCCTCCATATCTTTTGGACTTACTTCATTCTCGTCGTTGCATACAAAGCTCTGATTTCGGGAACAGTAAGCAAAAACATATTATACTTTCACTACATTCATTCCGTCCAACTGTTTGAATTTCATACAGGACTTAAATCCAATTTAAATCAATCTCTAGGTTGACGACTCACGATCATCTTCAGAATCCGAACCCGAAGATTCGTAACAGCTCAGCGCTCGTTCAGAAAAACGATATTTCCAATTTCATAGCAGCAGCTCTCCGATACAAATACGAACTTGCAAGCTCGTAAGAATTTTAGAGCCAACTGTAGCTTTTACTACGAAACGGAACAGAGGTAAATTTAGACACTGTGCGGTACTGCCCCCAGCTGTCGTCTGCATCTTATTATTGTTAGGCTCATACTATAATACAAAACAGAAACAAGTAGATCTGCATTTAATTAAGTTCCTATAGGATGGGAACACAAAATCTATTTTCAGTTAAATCACGTATCTGTCAAACGGTTAGTGTAACTGATTTTTATGCCTCTTTTAAGGGTTGGTAGTGTGCGGGTAACTAAAAATTAATTGGCTGTATAGACAGTACAAGGGACGCTTGCAATTTACAGTCGGTAGCCAGTTGCATTGTAAGATTCCATGGGTTAGAAAGCTAATGCTCACCCTAAGTAATCATGAGTATCGAACAACCAGAAGTATCTTTTTATCATTCAGATAACAGATATTAGAGTAGCATTAGCTGTATGTGATTACTATATGTATTTTTTACTTGTCAGATTGTGCTAAAGTAACGGACAATCTGAAATGTATCCGTTTAAAATATACAGTGTACTATTAGCTTTTTAAGAAAATATTCAATCTATTCATAGCTTAACATCACGTACTTATAGTAAAATCATGTCTGGGTATAGGGCAAATTTGCAAGCTCAGGCAAACTATTATATCCGGTGTAGTATGTTTCACAGCTGTGCAGTTTAGTTAAAACCTTTTACAACTTCGGATAGGTGATAGAAAGAGCCGAAATCTTAAAAAATTAGATAACACGATCCATAGGAATCTCTGATTTTTTAATGAATAATAACATAGATCTCTTCCTCGTACTATTTAGGGTAACCTATCTGAACCATCATTCCAATTCGATGTGTGTATGTAACAGTATTATAATGTCGCCCTAACAATCCTTCGCAAGGATACCTTTTAACTGTATTTTTTCTGTTATTCACAAGACCTCAGGCTATATTTTGTACGAAGCTATCGCAATATCGATGATACAAATCGGAAATAGTTTTTGCCAACTATCAGTTAATTCCCTTGCTTCCCACGTAAGCTATACTTTGAATAATTGTTAAGCTCGCTCGTTAAAAATGCTGTAGTTTTCAAATGTACTGCTTGCTAGGTAAAAAATTTGATAGCCCTGTTTAGAATTCCCTGCAAATATTCAGTCTAATCCTGCATATCTCCGTTTTTTTCCCCGCAGACTGCTTGCATCTGCAAATTCACTCAATTGCCAATCACGCAGCAGTGAATCATAGACATGCAGTCCTTGCACTCTTGCAAATCCTCTTCAATCAATAGAGCATAACTTCCTAATAGAAAAAAATGTATCCTATACCTAAACCATAATTATCAACCTAAGTACTTAACAATCTAAACAAAACTTAACCAACAAATACAACGCGAGCATAATCCAAGTAAGAATATATAATATCTGTTGAAGGGATCTTCAGCGCTAGCTATTATAAACCCCAACAACTCCAGCCTCAATCAATACCTAATAGATGTGCTTAAAATCATTATCTTTCGGTCAATTTCGAATGTCAAAGTCTTGGCAATTAAACAATTATTTACTCACAGTCAAGCCTTTTAATTAAAAATCCTTGTTTTTGTCATAGATTCACTCAAGTCCAGGTCCACCCTCCCAGAATCAACAACAATCAAATTCAAAAGCATCGGATATCAAAACCAATTATTCTCTCAAATTACATTAACAAATTCCCTTTGAAGTGCTCCATAATCCTTGAAACGAAGCTCAAGATACGGCAATGTCAATAGCCGGTTTCCGGTTCCAGCTAACTCCTAGCCAGCTGTCTGCCAAAGAAACCAGTTACATCCAGTTAGCACCGGTGTAGCTCATTCCGAATCGGGTAATTTCGGACGGAAACTACGCACTTGTCCGAGGTGAACGCCCGCTCAATGACATCATAAGTCCACAGAAGAGCCGGGTATTAAATGAGACCAGGCATTTCTAAGCCCGCTCATGTAAACATTCACTTCCTCCCAGACATCATCCCCGCCATCCATACCTCCCCGGCATAGGTCAAGGGTGCCACTGCCGATCATCCTCTTCAGAGCCACATCTTAAATTTGAAGGACATTAAAAAAACTTTCCAAGGAGAAACACACGTCTCTCTTACAAGCTACAAGACGCCATCTACGAAGAATCCTCTGCACATGTATTCAACCCCACAAAACCCTAGCACAATGTAAACCTTGACTGTGTGTACGGATTGTGGAAGCCGTGTCTATGAATCCCTCACTCCCAGAGGGTAGTTTCATCTCATAAACCCCTATCTTTCAATAATTGCGCAGCGCAAAAAGCCTACAATTTCCTTTAGTAGCTTATCCTCATACAAAACCTACCCCCACAAAATCCAACCCATACATATATACAGCCGCATGTTTCTCGTCTGGCGCTCCTCTGCAGTCAGGAGCCAGGTGTGTACCGGAAGCAGCAATCTGTCCCAATCCTTCATCCGTCCTAAAATTATCTATACGATAATTGAAACCGGAACTTCTCTCCGCGTCCATTTTATTCATTTTATAAATTTAATCCATTAAAACTCCTTCAGTAACTTCAAATCCTACCTTATCTCCCACTATATTCCTAATTCTAGTTCTAAATTTAAATTTCATTTAACAAATTTAATTTCAAACCAAATCAACTCCAAAATCCCGCCATGCAAACCCAAACAATTATCACCACTCAACTAATCAATTTTTCATAAATTTATCCCGAAAATACAAATCAAAACAATAATTAACCTCCAAGGGATTTTTCTCCTTAAGAGCCTACCGTAAACCCTATTATTCGCACGTGACACTCACAACCAACGTCCGTCCTCCCGCATGGTGTCACCCCACTAGCGTGACGATCTAGGGGCATAAACCTACATGTTTACACTACGTACATACACGGGAACGGGGTAAAGGAGATCATGTGTGACTCAATCTTTGTAAACGTGATGTACACTACTAGGGATGGAGTACAATATTGGGCACAAGCTAAAAGGTAGTTGGTGGATATCCACGGATACATACACCCCAAACTTTTACAACTCCCCTGCTCTCTCCCCTCTAACTCTTTCATTGTATCCCCACCACCACACTCTTCGTCTCTCCGTGTACTCATTCTGCTACACTGCCTGTACTCCCAAAGACACAGTCGCCAAAGACCCTCTGGTCTTTACATACCCACTCTTTATAATTATAATAAACCCGTAGCCGAGTAATGCTAATATGGTAAAGTTAACCGAGACAAAATAACTTGCATTGCATGTATATTGTCCTTGGACTCACTTTCATTTCTCTCAAAATTAAATTCATTCCACAACCTCTCTCCCTCTGTCCACAATACATACATTCGTCTCTCCTACACTATACAACCTCGTTAAGAGAGACACACGTTTTCAACAATTTGTTATGTTGTCTTTCCCATCGTCTCCTTTCGTTTTTTACCCTCACAGTTCCAGACTTAAAAACGACCGAGTTTTCAAAATTATTATGGAACTTCGTTAAGACGGTGCCTATCAAATAATTCATTACCCTCCTCCTCATTACAACAGTGAATCCCGAGTGTGAATCAAAAATCCTCCTTCAGACTACCAAACAGAGTTCTTGACTACCGACTCACCATTCATCAATCCATCGGTGTATCCTTAATTTCTGCGTCCTCAAATCAAATTCAATATTAACCAACAGCAATCAATCAAACATCAACAACACACAATCCCAGTAAGTATCTTTGAGATCAGCTAATATTGTACTCGTATCGTGTTTGTAAACTTGCATTTTTCATTACGAATCCTTTAATTACAATTAACAATCAGGAGTCAGTAATGTGTCCCGAGCCCTACAGTAAACCTTGGCGGCAATATATCGACAAGTGTTTAGCAAAACCCCGCTCTTCATCACCATATGACAATGACTTGATATATTTTTACCATTTGTTTACATAGGAAATCGTTGATCTCATTTCGACGCGCCGGACCTTCCCCTGCAAAAGCTCAATCAAAACATCAACTTCTGGTCATACCAAGGAAATAGCAACTTCGAGCAGGAGGAGGATTATACTCCGCGCCTTCATCTTGTTCAGTTACCTAATTTCCGTCAATGGTCCAGCATCCCCAAATTACTTCACCACTTCCTCCTCTAACCTGTGTTTGTGTTAGTTGCATCATCGGAACCAACCAGCAATGCTTCCTTTTATAATCACCTTTCAAAGTGTATCAGAATGTGAAACATGAATGTCACTCCTCGATGTGGTTCTGGTGGTGCTGATCCGGATTATAACCATTGTCCTTCAAGTGCTTTCCTTCTCCAAAGGAGAATGCCCGAGTCTCGTTCTCGGACTCCGGAAATCCCGGTTCTTCCCGTTATCCTCGATGGTGCTTGCCCTTAAGCTGACATTTAAGTCAGTTGTGCCCCACTTCCGACCCTCGGTAATCAAGCAAATACTTTCAACGCAGTTAAAGGGCAACAAGTCCGGAATGTACAACTCCTCCTCCTCTAACCAAGTCCATCCTCATTTCAAATCCAATAATTATAGTTAACAACGTGTGCTGCTACAAAAAAAGTGTTCCACTTTTTCAACCATCTGCATTTAACTTTTTGTGATTTTATACAAATAATAGTTCTTAGATTCAGTTTTTAAATCCTTTTTAAATCTCTGCCAACAACCATTTCAATAATCTAAAGTGGCTTCTTTTTATTCTACTTAAATTGCATTTATCAACAGTGAGCTACGGTCTTTCTTTCGGTAAGTACCTATTTCTTAAAATTCAATCCTACGTTCAAAAATTTACTCCATAATCATGTTGCTCCAGCTAGGATTTTCGATTCGAATTCACGACTTCAGTCCATCGCAATCCACTTCTTCTCAAATCAACATCCCTCTATCAGCCTCTTCAACCTCAACCCTTATAATCGCATCAGCCCTTGTCGATGCGAGCTTTGAGAAAACTACTCTTGTCTCGTTGGCATTCATTGATCCCATTGCAATCCTTTATTTCAGTTACACCAACTGCATTTCCGTCCACAAAGTGCTTCTCCGTTCTTTGAAACCTTTTAACTGAAAACAAACTAGTTCAAAGACGAACAAATTTCCTCTCCTCCCTTCAATCCTTCCTCGAATCCTTAAAGAGACTTTAACCTATGTAGAAACTCGAATCGTTCTCGGATTGCAATGCAATTACAGCTTCATTCGAGATACGGAAATTGCAACTCCGATTCTTCCAACAGCTGGAAAAATCCTTGATATGTCAAATACATAATCTCTTCATAAACTATTCACAAGCTATTCGCAGCGCAGCCTACTCCTATACTCCGATAGTGCTGGCACCATTAGCATGTTCGATCAGCTTGAGATTAGCCTGGAATGGGATGATATCCACTCTTGATGACGGATTGACGTTTCCTCGATATCAGACATGTAGACATGGAATTGAGGTTAATGACATAGAAAATCCCAAACTCATTTTACAAATATTTCCATCATTCCCTCCTCGATGATGATGTAAACGTATTCTAGAATTCTAGAACGTTTACTATATCCTCCTGGTTTTCCTAAAACCGAATTCCAAACTAGGTCCCTTAAATCGGTCAGGGTTTCTCTCCCTCAACTACAACTGTTGAACACCTAGTTTCACCCGAACAGTTACTACCGTCGTCCTCCTTGCACTCTGCATTCATTTCATCCCGTTCCTAACTGAGTTATGTATTCAAAGTAGTTTGTCTCCCTGTATTCCCTCCCACGACCCGTTCAAGAAGGGAAATGAGCCAGCCCGTCTCTAAATCCTAGCGCGTTAACGGCTTTTACTTCACACCGATTTCAGCAAAGATAGAGAGGCGTAAGAGAGACAATTAGGTTACGTTCATATAAAGTATATACAAGTTTATTTTACTAAAAGTAGCAGACACAGGGGTTGCAAAAGTACAGCGCTTTCTTGCCTAGCTATGATATGTAAGCAGTGTATGTGGAGGGAGCGTTGTTGGAAACCGTATAGCGGAGAAACTGCACCAGATCTCTCGCGAATCCATTGCACATTCGTTGACCTAAATCCCATTCATTCATTTACTACCCCGGCCTTTGAATAGTACACATCTTTAGAGAGTAGAGACTCGAGCTACTTCTCAGAGGATTCTAGAAATGTGTGTGAAAGAGAAAGAGCTGCAGATTTTTATTATTTGAATTCTAGGGAAATCCAACTCCAACATGGAAAGAGTATATACGTAAATTAGGCCGAGTCCTTCTCCTAGCCAGCCAGGAATATTAAAGGAATATTTGTTTAAATCCAAAGAGAGTCTAAAGAAAAATCCAACAACAACATTAACAACCAAGGGAAATCAGTAGGGCAAACCAACAAGTCAAGCTCTTCAACCAGAAGGCTATTTCAACAACTCTCCCTTCCTTGCTGTAGACTAACACTAAACGTTTCTCGAATCAACGTTCCTCACATCATAATTGTTTGCCAAAGTAAAAAGTGAGTCTCATCCAATTCCCTTTTAGCAAACCACGGAGCGCTCAACTAAAAAGAGAGTTATGCATAATACATGACCAAGGTGCGAGGCTCAATCACCGCTTCAACCGGCTGCGCTCTGTGTCAGACGGGTGAGGTGCAAGCAAGAGAGGAATAACGTTTCCAAGGCCTAAGTAGGTCACTCCTCACTTGCCTAACTTGTTCTTTCCTTGTGCAAAAACTGGTGGTGGCTTCTGCAACATACGATTTGCTCTTTTACCTCCTCCCCCTTGCCTTGTCCCATTCTTTCACACCTTTTCTCTTTTGTAATGCTCTTAGAATTCTTTGATTGCGCGCGCTATGATTTTTAAAAATTAGCTCCGATAGTCCCTCCATAGACTTCACAATAATACAACTTCCATTCCAGCTCAGTTACTTAACCGACTTTAGCCGCCGCGATCCTTGTTTACTTGAATAAAAGACGAAGGTTATCAGAAATTTCCTAGTTTTCCAGTTCCCGAAATGGGGGCAGCACGACAGCACGCTATCCCAAGAAAACAAGGGCGCGTGATTGCTAGTCAAGTCTTTGAAATCACCCCACCTTCCCGATTACCGAGTGCATTGACAGATGGAATAATAATTTGTTTTTAAAATTCCCGCCCGCCCGCCACCTCCTTAATGAGAGAGCAAGTTAAAACTTTTTGATAAGATACAATAATATTGACTCGTGTCCTCCCGCCCGCCTACCCGCTAGTAATGTCGATAACAGTCCTAGATTACATATTAACCGCATCAGTCAACCGCATGGGGGAACGGCGGACGCTTTGTATAAGGCTTTGTCCATAAATTACATAACGCTGATTTCAAGAAAAAAGGACTAGCTACCGCACTTTGTAACGCTGCAACGGCGTTAGATAACACTTTGACAAGGGGACCCCTACTACAAGTAACACTACATAAATTCACTGAATAATTGCAATCAGAAACTAGAAAAAACCAGCTTTATTTCATTTGTTACTCTTGCTTGACAAATTAGTGGGACCACCCACTACCATATGTAACAATAGGGTAACACAAGGGCTGAGGGACTACCCACCCCGAAAGCGTTATATAATTTATAGCCAAAGCCTAAAGTAACACTCACAGAGTTTCATGACATTGTAGTTGATAACCGCTTTACGCTTCCCTCTCCCCAGCTTCACCATCCAATTCCTTTTATTATCCTTTAATGCATATTTAATTATATTTCAAGGTTATTCACCCAGTTTCTCTAATAGCTCATCCTCTTTGACAGGGAGGCAGGCTCACAGACCAGGTCGACCTCCATTTCAATCTGCCTTGTATTCCTCAAGTAATTCCCCATCATCACCCTCTTCTTCAAGGGTCAAGGGACTGGGTTTTAGCACAACCCTAATGAGTAAATAGACCACCACCTTCTTACGTCCTCTACCGTTACGCTTTCCATCCTAGTACTCGCTTTCATAATATATATTTTTAGGCCTAGGCTCAAAATTCCGGCCGGCTTATTCTCCTCCTCTTCCCAACCACCACCACCACAATCCTTGATACATTAACCTTGTAACAAATTAGGTTTGCAGATCAAGTATTTGTTGAGCAGGAGAGAACACCAGCTTGGAATTCGCACTCATTTCCCAGACCATATCAGAGAAGCAAAATACAAGCTCAAATTGTGCAATCTTCTCGAGAGTTGACAAGTTCAGTAGCTTCCAAATTATCGTCTCGTCGCCTCCTTGGTTATATGCACAAGACATTCCCCGCGTTCACTTAAGCAAAACTGCGTCGCAAATTTTTCGCGACCTCGTCAAACTCTCAAGCCACAAACGGGTAGACAAACAGTTCATTTTGATTGCAGGCGGGTTAATCTAATCATTTTCCATCCCTCTATCGAGATTACCAGGCACAATAAAAGGGTGATTTTTTTAAAATAGCGCTAAGTTGCGCGTTTAATTTATTGAGTGATATCGTTTTCGTATATTTACATTATCCGTACAGATTGCAAATGTTCTACAGATTTAGGATTATGGAATTTCCTTGAATTTGGTATAGAAATTTTAGATCGCTCCTAGACTTTAGACGCTATTAGACTTTGGTTGGTTTCTTGGATGCATATGATATTAGGATTGTAAACATTAATAGATTGCCGTAATGCACTTTGTTTCTTTAAGTTAATAAGACTTTTTATGTTCAGCGATTGGATTATCATGCTGTAGGTAGATAACACTCACACAACGTTTGGATATTACGAATTTTCGTCCTTAAGTTTTCTTCATTGACTGGAATAATGTTTTTGAGCTCATCTAGCATGTTTGTGATAGGTTCAAGCTTGAGTCGGAATTCGGGGGTAATAAGCTTGGCAAGATTTGTTGGACAATTATGCTTATCAAAGTTTAAGCTGCAGAGGAATCCTAGAAGCTCATCGCTTGGTAGTTGTGTTTCATCAAGATTAATCTCAAATAGGTGTTTCTTCCACGAATCATATTTCCATTCTTTTTGGTTGTGGTGGTTCTCTGAGAGTTTTGGCGATTTTGGGTTGGCAGTGTTCTTTGCTTGGCTATTCAAAGTTTTTAGGGCTTTTTTGGGGGCTTGACTCTGTGTTGAGAATAGCTGATCATCGCTGTCAACGGTACCTTCTGTTTCATTTGCTCTAGAGCTCAAACGGGAGGATCTCCTCCTTACTCCTAATTTTCTCTTGGATCTTCCAGTAACGCTATCAGTTTGGGAGTCGACTCGTGTACGGGTATAGTTTTTGTAGCCAAACACATCATCGTCTTGATTCTGTACAGTCTTTAAGGTAGCAGCATCTGCATATGTTTTGGCTCGGTCTATGCACTCGTTGGATTTGTGTTGGGCATCTAATATTTTCCCGCACTTGAAACATTTCTTTCGTCCCACCTGGAGTATGACTTGGTATGTTTCTCCTTCATATTTGAAGTTGACGATTTCTGGGACTTTGACTCCTTTACGTAGAACTATGGTAGAGCTCCTGGTAAAGCTCTTGATGTAGCTAAGTTCTTCAGGAAGGCCATACATTTGTTCAAAAACAACTGGGGATCTTATCTCTCCTAGTGAGGAAAGATATTCACTGATAAGCTTGTTTGGTAAGAAAGGAGGGGCCTGGAATATCTTGATTTTCTTGAGGGGATTAGTGTATTGCCACATCGGTACTACCTTCTCGTTAATTTGGATGATGGGCTGGGATTTTAGTTTATCAGACTGGTCCTGAGTATTCACCCATATACTTATATTGGGTCCTAAAGACCCCACAGAATGAATGGACTTATCCCCACATATTTGCAACACTGTATTTACATATTCAACCAAATCAATGTCTAATCCTCCTTTAAACACGAAACCGTAGGTTCTATCAGGCTCTTTACTCGTTTCAGCCATAGCGGATGAGAGAAACCCGGGCACCGGGATGCCCCTTGTTTCTCCACTGTATCACAAATTTAGTTTTCTTGCTGGCAATTTTCTGCACAGTTTGATATAAAATACAACCTTGTATAAGGTTTTGATAGGTCACAAATCACAGCTTTTAGAGGAGCACAAGTAGGACACAACCTATCACTACGGCTCTTAAAAAGGGTGATTGACGAATAACTAGGAGTTTTAGCTATCAGCTATCGGCTGACTGGAGGTGTGTGATATTGTTAGCAGTAATTGAAATTGGATCTCCAGAACCTAATTAGCATGAATTGAAAGATGGGTGGCCGTGAAGGATAGCGGTAGTCATGTATATTTGCCAAAGTACCTTCTCAACGTTTCACAACCTACGAAGAGATGAATCAGTGTTGTATAATGATCCCTATGGTCCCGAGCAAACGTATGGACGTATTCCAGGCTGATATCCGATAGGATGAGCGATAGATAGGAATAATTGCCTTTGTTGTCAGTAAGTGCAGGTAGCTTTGAAGGGATGGCTGTAATGAGGAGGATCTAGTAAAGGCACGCATTTCTTTTCTATATTGCATTGAGAAATAATGGCGACAAATCCCATTACGAGTCAACAAGAGAGGGAAGATGAGACAAAGAGGTGAACGTTTAGTGTGAACAAGAATCTAGTTTATTGTTCAGGTAAGAGAAGAGGATAAATGCGAAAAAAACTCTCTCATGAGTTGTGAAATGAGGAGAGGAATGAGCCAAAGCTTTGTTTCTCATCCTTTTCGTCCCAAGGCAAAAGGAGTGCATTGAATACATGGGATTTAGCATTTTTCAAGAGAACGGATAGGCTTCGCCAACATTTCTTGCGTCTCACTCCATCTCCGGCTGGGGAGGGGGTGTATCCTTGAAATTGAAGGTTAGAGCGAGACTCGCACACGTTTCTTTATTGTTACACACTCGTTCTGGCCGCCGTAGAAGAGGCAGGAAGACAGAGAACGAGTTAGTTAAGAGATGACTGACTCCTCTTGTGGATTAAGTCCTTTTCCCAAACAAGTTTCACACAACGTATTCTCGTTGAGCAAGTCAGTTAGTAATCAAGTACAGAGAGGGGAGGGGAGCAAGAGGTTGCGCAGCCCAGCCTGGCTTTGTCATCATTAAGTTATCCGCGCAAATATGGACAGACTCATTCCTCTTGAGGCAGCGTTGCGCTAACGCATCTACAAGAAACGAGTTAAGGTCTGCGTTGGTCCAAGAACCGCGCAGCGTTGCTTTACCTCCTGTAACCAATAACCAAAGATTCAATCTTAGAAAATGCATAACATTTTACAACCGCTCCCGATTCTTATCCTTCTAAAAGCTGACATACATCCAATACCACAAACTGACGCATGTACACGTTTGCAAATGCAAAACTTAAATCTTGTACATCCACGAAAAGTTAAAGTTTCATTATCCCAAGTTGGGATTCCCAACTTCTGCCTCCTTGCTACAGCTTCAAACTTTACAAAGTTCTGGCCCCTTACTACAGCCAGCAGCTTCAGAGGTATCATAGCTCTCTCGCTGCAGAGAAAAACTCATCCTTGTATTGAGGTGTAAGCGAGCATCAGCGCTGTTCTGAACCCAGCGCAGCGCTTGGTTAATAGCGTACTCAAAGGAACAAGGAAATCGTCAAGGACTCATTTTTTTAGTGCAGCACTAGGGAAGAGAGCGCTAATAAATGTATGTAAAGCAGCCCGGATAATCTTCCACCAGAGGGATTTCATGTAATATCTTCTCTGTAGGAAGCATATCGAAATTATTCCATCCAGGTACACCATCAACATGTGTTTCATTCAAAAGAGCGCATATCTGCCTCCTCCACAGGATTCTGCGGTAAACCTTCCCTGCTTTGTCAAGCTTGAAAGCATTTCCCACAAATCCCCACTCTGTCCTTGTACCAAACCGAAATGAATTGAGCATAACAATTTTCAAAGAATCAAGCATAATTGGGAAAAATTATATGAGAAAAAAAAACAAGAAACCTATAGCCAAACTTTCCAAATTCAAAGCATAATGTTCCGTCCCTCCAGAGGACAAAAGACGGCTGCCATTTGGTATAATTTTCCGATAATATCACCCAACCCTGCAATTCCTACCTAGCAACTCCTTCCCCACTTCCAAGAGGTTAATTACATTGTTTCAAATGTCAAGATCAGAGGGGACGTCGGCTGATGTAAAAGCTCTGATGACGGAGGAGGAAGGGGGGTAAAGTTCATGGCTGGAGTTTTCAACTGAATTGAATGCATGAGTTGAATTGGTTATTAAGATAGATTGTAAAGAAGGGGAGGAGGAGGTTGGCGCGGAGGACGGGAGGAGATCGTATAGACTGTAAAAATGTAATTATGGAGACAAAATTCCAACTGTTATTCACTCACTTCAAGGTTAATTTATTATTTTTTTCCAGCATTTCTACAAAAGTCCCGGCAACGTCTGGAGAATCATCAAAAGAAAAAGAATTACTCTATATGTTTATTAAATTAACGAGGACAAAAGTGTAGGAATTACACAAAGAGACGATAGAATTTAGAAAGCAAGAAAGTGTGTGTGTGTAGACGTCGAGACTGTGGTGTATACACAGGCGGAGGGATCAGGTGTTCTGTATACTTTCCCCGCGCCCTGTACTATGTCCCCACCCTTGGGTGATGAAGTTATGATGGGTATCAAAGATGAAATGGATGAAACTAGCCAGGGAGATCGCGGATCCGCCACTGGAAGTAATCATGGAAGAAGGAGTCAGAGTGGAGACTGGGACAGTATGATGGACTATGACGGATACAGCCCGCAAGGTGAGTTAATTTATTTTTAATTTATTTTATTACAACTGCAGAAATAGCTTCAACTTCAAAATCCCAACATCATCCACCATTTCTTTACATATTTTCCAGATTATTTACCCTGCATAATTTTAAGATTTAGTTTTCCAAGTTTTATAGACCCCGTTCTGCCCCTTAACCTTGTCCAAGGTTTAGCTATCGCAATTTCAAATCTAGTTCCACTCATTACATGACTTTTTACTGCTGAAACAGCTTTCCTCCTCTTCCCCAGTCTGTTTTTACCGAGATAACATTCAACTTTTCAAGGGCCGATCCCAGCAATTCTAAGCATTCCAACTATAAGCTTTTCCTATGAATGAACTGCATTTAGTGATTATCACTTCTTCGCCCTCTCTTCAAGCTAGTGCTAGTAGTTCCAGTTCTAGATTTTACCGAAACGTGTATAGTATTTAAAACAAGAGTCAAGTTCATAATTCCCTTCAAAGAACCAAAAGTACCAAGTACCGTATAAATGGTTACGTAGTTGTATTTCTCTACAGATTATGAATATCGTTCCATACAGATAGTGCACAAGAGCTTCCTCTAGAAAATCTAATCTCTCCGACATCCGAGCTTGCTCTCCTCCTAAATAAAGCGGCAACGACCCAATCAAGAGCGACGAGACTATGATACGATTACGGGAGTTAAGTCTAATGAGAGCCATTAAAGTTTTATCAGTCTGGAAAGAGGAAAACATGCCCTTCAAACTCAGTCTGTATATTTGTACAGCATAGTTTCTGTAACTGTCATAAAAATACACGGCCTGGAATTAATGTTCATATAGGGGCAGCCACAAGACGTAACCCTACTTTCCCCGATCGTGTTTCCCAATTTACTTTCCCAAAAACTTATTCCACGTAGCCCTCCTACCTCGCACGGCAACGATGGGAACCACATCGGTGGTGAAAGCCCGGTGAAAGTTTTGGATTTTTCCTCGACTTACCGCAACAGTCTCCTCGGATCGCATGTGAGAAAAGTTGGCTTAGAAACTAAAATTCCCAACAAAAAATATTAGATCGTCTCAAGTGTAAGCCCAGATTTTCTCTGGGATATTATACTTCTCCAGAAATTTTCCCTGGAATATATGCCCTACTTCTACTCTTTGTTACATCAAAAAGGATTGGCTATAGCGAAACTATATCCTCATATATTGCACAAAAGTATTTGCCCCCGTTGCCTAACCCGTACATCTAACCGTTTACGGTTCAAGGGATTCAAAGAGTGGTGGGAAGTTTTGAATATTGGGTTTTCATTTAAATATATTCCATCCGCTCCTCCTGCGTCCCACAGTTTATCTGTCAGTTACAATCTTTTTAGTTTGCGGCTTATCAGTCATTTGAGTTGTAAATTCTCAGCTATATTTTGCAACTCTCTTGTTGTTCACTAGATTTTTCCAATCCAAACTTATTCAATAGCTCCTTTCTCACTCACTTCATGGACGCGCCAGCCCCAGAGCCTTAAATAAATCTAGATAATAAGCTTTAGTCCTGTCAACCATCCAAGCTTGAGTGGTGCTGAGAACTGACTAGGCTGGCTACAAGATTGACGATATTCTATATAGTTGGAAACTTTTTAAACTTGTATTTCCAAACCTACGACCCTGATATGGAGAATTCATTCAATCATGGTTTGTAATCTCGCTTTAGAATCCATAATATTTCTAGACAGATCCTGGAGTGCTTCTGCCGTTCAAGTCTGTCATCATCCTCAATCCTCTACGAGATTTCTCTCTCTCTCTCTCTCTCTCTCTCTCTGCCTCAACTACAACACCACACGGCACTTTTACAGTGCACAGGTAAATCTACATCCACTATAAATTAAACCCTGCACGCTAAACATGACTAGTTATGTCCGTTATAACTTTGAAAACCCAGGAGTTAATGTGACAAACTCATGGAATATAAGCTCCCCGAACTTTACTCATCCCACATATATTCCCATCATCCTTGCTCTGAATTATAAAACAAAGTAAGCCACGGCCCGCTCCTCAATCACCAGATGAGAGTCCTATCAGTGTCTCTCTTCATTATCCACCGCCCTATAACTTAACCCGATAATGGCTCCATAAGATAAGAGGTAAAAGGCTCCGGTGAAGATTAGCTCTAAATAATTTACCTTCCGAGCTCAAACCCCTATTAAATCCTCCAAAACTTACACTTCCCTCCATCCTTTATCACCAAGCAAACCACCAAGGTGAAGTAAATAAGTAAATGACACGATATCACAATCCTCCTTTAGTCAACAACATCACTCCAATAGTCAATGACACCAAAACTCTGATCCATCCTCTGTCCCATCTATACGAGTTTTAACTATTCCTCCTCCTCCTCTTGAACTCTCTGGTATCAGGCGTTCTGATTACCCATTCCGCGTATCCCATTCAATACCTTTGTTCCTTCCAAATCAGGAGGGAATCTTCTTGAATGCGGGCTCTTCTGATCCTGCTCTGCAAGAGTAATGTACGGAGCGTCTGGCTCCTCATTAAAGGATATATTATTTTCAACTCCCTTTTGATTTACAATATCGTCGAGAATTTATTAAACTCAACTTTCGAAAGTTTCACTCTCTCACAGACGGGAAGAAAATATGAGTAATTAAATAAGGATACTGCTAGAAATTCTGGCAAATCTAATGATTTACACCAGTTTCCACCAGTTAGAGATTTATTATATCTTCGCCAAATCCAAAGTTAGGCGTACATCAATTTTCTTCAAAGAGTTTGTAACTCAAAGCAAGCTGAGGAGGAAACGGATTTCATTTCCAGACTTCCGTTTCGCCAAAACTAGTAAATATCAATCATTCCCCGCTAGCCTCTCGTGCGCTCTCCAGTCATTACATCTTACATGTCTTAAAGACTATGCTCACCTCCTCTTGATCTTTTAATATGATTTATATTCCTATAAGTTTCGCGTATTTAATCCGATCATGAAGATAATTGTTACAGCTTCAATTCGCACGGAAATAACATTTTAAATCAATTGAAATCCAGTTAGTTAATTCAATTTGTATTTTTCCGAAATCATATACGCCACGCTCGTAGGTTAGGCCATTCTTACTGCGTTCCAACGTGTAGGAATTATTTTTCCCAAAATATTCTCCCACAATATTATAAATCCTTAATTTTAAAACCTTCATCACCTAAACTCCCTCACTGTTTGACGCACGTCATTTATGCATGTCTCCTTCTCTGATTCACCCAACTCTCTGTCTGCTTGAATCCCTCTTTTTCCTTATATCTCTACTTTATTTCATGCTGAATAGTTGTGTCAGTTGGTGTCATAAGTTGGAAAAGTTATTGAACCCATAGGATTAGATAGACGACGGTTAATTTCATCAGAATCAGTCGGACATGATTAAACTTTTCATTTCTTTACTAAATGATTCATGATCTCCGTACAAAAGTATTCAAAAACATCTTCAATATCTCCTTTAAAACACTCAACTTTTACCCTAGTATCCTGATTCACTCCGGATATCCGCCCTACTTTTCCCAAAGTGCAAGCGTAATTGTAGCAATGCATTTTTAAATCCAAGGATAACAACATACTTGCGCACATTTTACAAGCACTTGTTCAAGAAATATTATTCGCAAGGGGCAGCTAACAATAACCCATTTCAAAGTCCAACCATTTAATAAAATTAGCCATAGACAAACCAAAAGAATCCTGCAAAGTCAAGGGAAACTCTTTTAACTAGCTTGGATTTATTATAGTAGAGGAACTCCGGTTGTAAACCACAGTCAGGAATCTCTGTTTTGACTCTTAATGAGCCTTATTATCCCTGCACAATCATATAGTTAACCACAGTACCATCAAAATACGTACTGACATGTAGTTTACAGCTTGTAAGGAATCAAGCTCATAAGAATTTGCAATTACTCGAGGAGGAGTGGAAGAGGTGAAGGTGAAAGTATGATTTAACACCCTAAATCGTAAGGATTTTGTAATATTAACATGACTATAGCAGACGCTTAAGCGTTAGTCAGAGTGCAATGTCGCTTTCCTCTCCGTGTCCTCATTTCCTTTACGGCTTGTAGCTTTCACAAGACTGGCTCCCTTTGAAATGAATGTCATAATTATATTTAGACACCCAGCCCCTCCAACCATCCGTGTCCATTTGGCTATATAATCTCTATTTAGTAACCCTGTCTCTTCCTCCTTCCTCTTGTACAATGCATACGTGTAATTCTTCCAACCTGCTCTGTTCATCCACCTCCATTTTATGTGCATTCTAAAATTCGTTCTCCCCTTTGTCCCTCCCGCTGTAACGTCGGAGGTTGACTAATCCCATTCCAAATGTGTATTGAATAGTATTAGCTCTTAACACTATGGCTCTTCTTGAACCATCCCTTCCTCACATCTTGTCACAGCTTGTCCACCTGCTCAAGGAGAAGAATCACTACATATTTCTCACTTATTCTCTTTCTTCATGACGTCCACAAGCTCATCACGGATTCTCCTAAAGGAAATTGTGGTTGGGAAGGCCAAGAGGAAACTACATAGATTTACTCATCATCCAAGAGGTGACATATTTGGATGAGAATAACTTAGCCACCACCACCTCTGTATTATCCTCACTTACATTAGTCCCCAGGGCAGTTAGGGTGGATCCATAATAATGTTCGTTTTAAGGTGCTAAAACCTTTAAACGTTATTCTTAACTAAGGTTACAAATGCATCACTCTATTGTTCTCTCTGCAGAGGAGGACGCACATGAATATTAACGGGCAGTTAGCAGAGCTAACTTAGCACTGTGAACATTATGAGGATTTAATTTGCATATTTCCCTATACCGAAATACATAGCAAAATACGCCCATTAAATTTATGCTAATGAGGAATGCAAACTGAACTTGGAAAAGCTTCCCGCATAACAGCCCAGAGAGGTGCAGAGAGTGAGAGTTTTGGGAGTCGATGCACTATTGAGGCAGCATAGTGTCTGGGATGTTCATCCTGAGCTACAAGTAGGCAGAGGTTGCGTAATATATTTATAAAACGAGAGAGCAACTTTATGCAGGGATTTGCAGTGGATGTGCAACAGGGGGAGGAGGGTCTGTCAAGTTATTCTGTTGCTAGGATAACCGTATCCCAGTAACTCCTATACCGACAGCAACCATTACATCCTTGGCAGCGTTCTCCAGATGGCGTTTCAGTAGAGTTTCTTCTAACACTACGTACTCTTTGAATCTGACTTTGACATGGTTCAAGATACAGGATTCATGGACGTTACGTATAATGGCAAGATGCATTCCTTGGCTTCCTCAGTATGAGCGTACATGTACGAAGAAGAAGAGTTGTATCGGATGCATTTAGCTGCTATATGTTGTGATTATCTTCCTGGAGGCCCCTCTGAAGACGACGACTTGTAGCACCAACTTAATTTTTTGTGCAGCTGGGAGGGTAGGGCGAATACTTGGGATTCACTTGACTGCACTCCCTGCATCTTCCATAGCATAAATAGAGATTTTGGCTCTGTAGAAAACCATCAAGTTTACTGACAGTGAGAGTCTTGTTTCTCGATGGGTCGGCTAGTGAATCTGGTGAATCTGTAGGGCATATCCTCATTTTCAAAGGGACCAAGTCCAAGTGCATGATATACAAAAGTGAGGGGGGTCGGAAGAGTTGAAAAGGCATATAATATCCGATATTTACAACCATCACATCCTCTCCATGCTCCCCTCTCTCTCTTTCTGTATGATAATAATCAGTTGGAGGAGCAGGCATGAGCTATACAGCTTACTAGCTAGCATCATCCTAGCTCAATCATATGAGTCTTTTGTAGGATCTGAATCTCTGCAAGGGAATCAGTGCTGGAAAGAGAGACGACCAAGTCATTCCTCCCACCTCACTCTAAAAGGAATTCCAACCAACTCATCATCTCCACCAACAACCTACCTGACTTCTCAGGTGTATGGAGAGGAGGAGGCAAATAGAAAAAAAAACTTACGAAACTAGAAGAGTTCCACGGACGGGTTCTTGTACACTTGATGAACCCCTCTCTCTTATTATTCTTATTCTGGAGAACCTCTTCCAGCCACAGCCGTCTTTCATTCCGTCCTCTCTTCTGCATTCAGCAGCAAGTGCAAGTGCACATGTTCAAATTACTCCAGCAACATAGTATATATTCCTCCTCCCCAAATGTGTAAATAAGAATGGGATTTTAGAGTTCCAGCAAGTCAGTCGGTCCCCTACAACAACCCTCTCTTCCTCATCCAAAAGACATTCTCGAGACAAGTTGAGTGTTGTTGGCCCTGTTAGTTTCGTAAATTATTATTAGGCTGGTGGCGGTGAAGGCTGTTGCATTCACTAGCAGTCTTCCTCAACTTGTAGTTTTATAGTCCAGCAAACGGAATCCGACTAAACTTGACCGTTTGAAACGCTATTCCGTCTGTGCTCAACCCTGTCAGTGAGCCTCTGAAGTGCTGCTGGAATCCAAAGTGTGCTCCTTTTTCTACATCCTGTACCTTTAAAAATACCTTCACGTGTACCTGATTCTCCAGAAAAGTGATCCTGAAATATTTCCGTCTTTTCCAGTTCCCGTCATAGACTAATTGCAAACCATCCGTAGTAATTGCATTATCAAATAGTGAAAGTAAGTTGGAGGGTGAAAGCGGGAGAAAGCACAGACGTGATATGATATAATTTTCCAATTACTGTACATGTTTCAAAGAGAAGAAGCTTGTGTTGTCGGGAGGATTAATCCGTTTACAATGCGTGAGAGTGAAGTGAGTAGTTCTACGGTTTTAAATCAGGATATCTGGTCATCACATGATACGCATATTTTCATTGGTAAGCTTAATATTGTCTTGCCTCCTCAAGGCGGCAATAACTTGCAATTAATTATTTAAAAAACGTTCAACTCTTCCTAGAATACATGATAGTGAGGCAGGGTTTGAAGAGGAGGGAGAATGACAAGTGGTGATTGAACCAGACGCTTGCGCCACCCTGTTACGTTTCCAAACTTTGTTCAAGGTTAAGGCTGGAATCATGTATTTCACGCGGGGTATTCAACCGCACGCAAATCCTATGCATGCACACATCCCCTATCCAACCTACATACACAAGCACGTCAAACATTGAACTCACTATAATCTATTCTAGTAATAAATATGAGCCATCAGTTACGCAAATCCTTTTAGATTCTAAACCTCACTATAATCTAGCACAGATTCTCCTAGCTTGCTCCTGCTCCTAGGCTAAAGCCTTATCAATCCTTGGTTAGTCCTTGCTATAGCTCCTCCGCTACGGGGAAAGCGGAGCAACTTGAATAGAATTTCTCACGGTCGTTGCATCCAATTTGATTGATTACCTTTTCATTATTCCCCAACCAAACAAACTCCAGCCGAGTATCTATCTCGGCCTAGTACAGAGCAAGTCCTCTGCTCCTTCTCTCCTCAATTCCGTCTTGCCATATGCGAATAATTTGCCAATTCACCAAGGGGCAATGCAGAGATGAACGGATCCTTAAATTAGATGTGGATGAAAGGAATAGATTAGAGCATGTGGTTCATTGAATCCTCCCTTTAGATTGACCCATGACGTAAAAGGGAAGAAAGCGGAGAAAGCATGTGGGGTTGCTATGTTCCGAGTTTCACTTGTAATATCATTCATTCAAAGTACAAGGTTCCGGGTGAAAGACCATTTGTTTGCAGAGTATCAGCCGAGAGAGAAAGCAGAGTGAGTGTGTAGCAGGGAGAGGGCGGCTGGCGGGAATAGTTGTAAACGGAGGTTTGTCCTAGGACGTCTCCACAACCAAATACACCCTTCACACTTGCACAAGTCATTGAATCCAGTGGCTTGTAGAGCGAACACGGAGGAGGAGTAGAGAAAACTTGGAGAAAGCACCCAGCAGAGTTTCCAAGGGAAAGTCTGAGCGACAGAGAAAGAAAATTTTATCAAACTTATCCTTTAATACTTGTCAGAACCAAGTAGAAGGGAAAATTGCAAGAGTTTGACAACACGGATTACACCTTCCCACACGTAAATGAATTAGGTGAATGTCCAGGTAATCCCCCTATGTTATTACCCACAGAGCCTGGATAATTCCATCCTTTCAATCTAACCGCTTTCTCCTTAGGCGACATGCTAAATCCCAGGATTAAATCCCAGACTGCAGATTCCTATAGATCCAACCACCCGCTCCCTCCTCTAACCTTCAAAAGAGAAAGCACACGCCAACTTGCTTTCCCCAGCCGCTCCCCTGCCAACCCAACCTCGCCAATCCAGCTTCCAGGGCATCATCCCCTGAAACTTGTTTACCAGACAGATGATTCGCAAACGACGAAGATGAATCACAGTATAATTCAATTATTTCCCGCGTATAAATACCTTCAAATAGTTTTTCAATCCCATCTCACCAAGTCCTAGACTCCAGACTCAAAGAAGGACACAGTTATTCACCCGAGTACACAATCTAAAAAGATGAGTTCCAAGAAAGTAGTATTTTGCAGAGAAACTGCGGAGAAAGGCGAACAAGTCAGCTCTTGATGATTTTCCTAGATGAGTATAATTTGCTCGTAATTTCCCTTGGAATCGTCCAATTGCGTGCATCCATCTTTACGTCTTACCTCCTCTAGTTTCTCCCTTCATGGCCCACCTTATTACTTCCCAATTCATCCGCCTAGTTAACGTGCCTCCCTTTCCTTCCGTGCCCAGCCAACTTTTATATCAAACCTATTCCCCACCACCACCCTTCCTTGATTGTGGTTAGGGAGGAATAGAGGTGAGAAAAGTGTAGGGGAGGAATGAGAGAGAGAGTTGACTGACATGCTAACCTTGAAATGACTTTGCTTCCATCATCCCCATCTTTCTCCCTCCTCCACATACTTTTCTACAAACATTCCCCACCACCACGAGGAGCCCAGCCCTCTCCCTCCATGTGTGCGTATATACTCTCTGCATAATACTATCAAAACCACGGGAAAAAGCGGGGTAAAAAACTCAAGATTTATAACAGGGGGGCGGATCTTGTTTTCTCAGACGGATAGAGTTAAAGGCCTACAACACTACCACCAAATACACCCCATCCTATCCATAAACATGAAACATCTACAACTATAAAGCAAGTCCTATGAGGCTCTTCTCTTCATTGTTTTTCTTCCTATTAGCTATAATATTATGGAAGCCGGAATGGACATTCTTTATATGCTCTATGCCTTTTCTACATAGTAGCATTGCCCCATAGTCTTTTCAAGTATATAGCTCCCATTAGCTCTGCTGTACAGCTGACTGCTATATATCTTACAATTGCTAATGCATCTCTTCTCGTAAAGAGTTAAAGTCATTTCCTCCGCTTCACAAACACTTGAGGCAGTGTAGTATGGAAAAAAGAAGAAAAAACGAGGAGAGAAACTACGAGGAGTAGAATTGAGAAGGGCAAAACAGAGAGAGAGAAAAAGGGTTATGGATGATGATGCATGGAAAAAAGATTTCAAGCATACAAGGAGGCAGACGGACAAACTTTATCCTTGTCGTAATCCCTAAAAGCCTTTCACATCCTCTTCTATATCCAATCTAAGGAGAAGTAGTCGGGTATCAGAGTAAAGAAATGTAAGCAGGAGTAGCACCATCTTCTCATCCCACCAAAAGCTTCTCAGTAAAACGTATTTTTATTGTACAAAACCAACAACCGTGACTTCAAGGGTAAAACTGGCCGAATTTTTAATTCTAGTTTCTAGGAATCATCCCGAAACTTTCGAGCCTTACAAGTCGCCTAAGTTGCTTTATCCCAGTATTTTCAATACTGGTTGTACCTTATTAAAAATCTCTTAAATTAGGGCATTCAAATCAATGGAATGAGTGCATAGTTTGAGATTATAGACTTGCCTTAAACCAAGGCCACCACCTTTCTTCAAGGGTAGACTAAGGGTACGACGGTAGGCATGGCTCTGAAAAGGCTCTTTGATAACAGCCTTTAACAGGGATTTAAATTGTGTCAATCAGGTACGGTGGGAGGTATTGCAGGTTGTGTACCCAAAGGATTTTTTTAAAAAAATCCAACAGGTTTACACAGAGAAACGAAGTTCACAAAGGTGCTGCGACAGGACTTGGAGCTTCGCAACTTAAAACAGACTAGCGTCTCTCCAAGCTTATATATGTAGCTTCAAGCATCAAAGTTACGTAAATAGTATCATCCTCCCCGACTGCGGGTAATGTTTTCTTTAAAATTTTCCAAAGAATACCCAGTATATTCTGGAAGGTTGAGGTGATAGTAGCGAAGAGGAGGTGTAGGAGGAGAACTGGGAGGAGATTCCGCGGTTATCCAAGTGAGTGAGGTAATTTTAGTATTTCAGCAATCCTCTTCCTCTTGTGTGGATTGTACCATTATTTTTCATCGTAGTAGTAGCGCCTAAAGAAAAATACTCCAAGACAGCGTTCAGAATTCAGAACCGCCTGTAAACATATGACTTGGAAGACAAGGAATTTTCCGCCATTATTCTTTGGAGCTTTAAGGCTTTTTATCCTCCAGCCTTTTTTATTTCGGCATCTTATAAGAGCATGACGGCTTTGTATTTGCCAAGGGATGTATGACGAAGCCGGAGGCATTTTAGGAAACATCTATCGTCATTCTCAAGGAACCAAGTTTTATACTTGGCATAAAACACACTCCCGAACCCAGAGATAGCCAGGGCACTATTAAGCTATTAAATAGATATGTATTTTATTATTGTGTGTAAAAGCCAAGCTGAGTAATATCCAGCCGTAGATAGTGAAACAACTATACGGAACGTCATTGTAGGAGGCAATTCTATTACTAGGAGAAAACACATAGCAAGAGAAAGGCATTATATATCCAGTGTGGGGAAATACGGGTGAGAAAAGTGACAAGTATACAAGGTAAATCCCCTTTAGGTGGATGGGATTTCAAGTGTAATATTGTTATTATTATTACGAATTTCATTTTATATCGTCCATTGAACTGGCTCCTTGATGGTGGAAAGACTTGAGTGGATTTCCACACGCTCCTCCATTCTCCCATCCAGCTCAATGTATATATCAAAGCCTAGTTGAGCGAGCTTTATCCCACCCTTCCACCAGTCTCCACGAAACATTTACTTTCAAAAGGAATGGTAAAAGCCCTTTAATACTCCAATCACCTTTCCTTTGCAACGACTCCTCTCTCTCTCTACTCTCTACACATGTTTTTCTATTGCTCACACGGGAATTGGATTAGCGGGGGGATGCTTTCGATTGAAAGGGCGACGTTCCTGATAATTTTATGTGAATCATCAGTTTACCTTGAGCAGATCTGGACATGAGTTGGAAGCATGATGTTTTCCACATTATCACTAGAGCTATGTCATCATCAGATTCGGTTCATAACTTCTTCTCTGATAATAGGAGGAGGAGGGATTGGAGATGAGGTCAGGGAGGGGAGACACAGAGAGAGAAAGGCCGGAGAAACTTGGTATTATCATTGCAAGTAGGACAGGGACAAACTAGAAGGGGGTGGGTGGACATTATGAAAGGCGGGCGGGCTTGGAGAAAGTAGAAAGATGAGACGGCGGGAATGTTAGTCTAGGAGAGAAACTCCGGGAAACTAAGTGGATGGTGAAAGTGGTGATGATGGTAAACAAGCGGGTATACGTGGTCGTGTGAGGAATAACTCGGAGAAAGTATACTATCCATCCGCCTTTCTTCTGGGAAGCTAATCGATAATTCTTGTAAAACAACTTAAGCTATGGGAATAGTGGCGTGTAAGTATTGTTATTCAATATTTTCCCGCCGCAACCCACCATTTTATCTCGTAGAATTGGCTAAACTTTATGGATCCTAGGGATTTATTAACGATGGGAATTTAATACTTGAGCCGTTATCAAGGTGTGAGTATAGAGAGAGAGAGAGCTCTTAAGAGACAAGGAGAAAGTCTTCCACAATGATTGCATAACGCTTCCGCCGGAGGGTTTGCCGGGCATGTGGGAAAAAATCATAGAAGCCAAATGTGTGTACAAGCACTGTATGAATGTTAGCAATGTAAATATTCCCTCCTTCAAAATACCATCATCATCAACCTGCTATTGTTACAGGCTCAAAGACCCCTGGAAAATAAATAGAAGGTTAGGCTGTGAGAAGAAGAAAAACCTAGAGGGGAAGAAGAGAGAAAGAGTAAGAAAGGAAAATAAAGATTATGGCTACGAACGGAGAAAAGAAACAAAGATGGCTTTATATTCAAGGATTTTTTATCCTTTCAGTAGTAGTGGTGAAGATTTCGAGCAGATTCTTAAGAATATAGCGTCATGACGAGGAGCGGGTGAATTCAACTTCGTTATGATTAATGAACGGATCCTTGCTGAATGATACTAGAAATGAACATCTATTTGAAGAGTTTTTCTTTTTTTCTGGGCGTCCTGATCCATATTACGGGTATGAATCAAAGTGTAGGTGGATATGAAACGTAAAAATTTCGATCACGGTATAGTACTTCCCTACACGCAACTGGTATGGCGGCAAAACACAGTAGCGACATTTAATCTAACCCATTTTCGAATTTACCGCCGGATGTAAATGTAAAAATTTAATATTTGAATTCAATTTTTTGAATTTCGCGCTGTTTTTAAATTTTAAATTCCAAATGTCTAGCTGAAGTTGAATTTTTAAATAACTTTAACGGCAATTAATATATGGTTCGTCTACTATTAGAAGATCCGCTCCTTGTATTCTTCCTAATAGGAGTAATCTTCAAGAGTTTCGATACCTCCTTCGACATTCGATCGCCCCAGATCGTCTTCGACGGTTTATAGTGTGATCCATTTAATAACCGCGTTAGGGTTTGATTGCTTGAAGCTATTTACACGAGTCTATGCCGCTATTTCAAAACCTAAATAAACACTCCAAGTAAATAAATCTTAGACGAACGTTAGTTTTAATTCGATATTTTGTTTATTCCAGGCCGGGATGACTGCACAAGTCCCATGTACGAAACAGACGGGACGACGAAAAAGAAGAAAGGCCCGGTTCCCAGACAACAAGAAGAGCTATGTTTAGTATGTGGGGACCGGGCATCCGGCTATCATTACAACGCATTGACCTGTGAGGGGTGTAAGGGTAAGTATTGATTGATTCTTCCATTATTATGAAATGATTGATGACTGTATATATTCTTCAACCTCAAAGATTTTAAATTTAAACCCATCATTTCCCTTCCTTCCAGGTTTCTTCCGAAGGAGTATTACAAAGAATGCTGTGTACCAGTGTAAATATGGAAATAATTGTGAAATTGATATGTACATGAGACGAAAATGTCAAGAATGTCGACTGAAAAAGTGCCTCACAGTTGGCATGAGACCGGAATGTAAGTATTTTTTGCAATATATACTATTTTTTCTCAACGATTCCGTCACGCTCCATCTCTCACTCCAGTGTCAGCTTTAAAACTTGAACCGTCCAACGACTTCACTTCCAGTCATCCAGACTCATCCATGTTTTCCGTTGGCGATGGGTAAAAGTACTAGTTATTCTGTTGAGATGAATAAGGGGGTTGGATTTGATGGATGGACGGTTTATGTTTGACAGCTGGAAAGCCACAGAGAGAGAGACTCGTTTCATTTTGTCACAACCTTGTTAAAAATGGTCTTATTTTATTTTTTAGGTGTCGTACCTGAGTACCAATGTGCAGTTAAACGAGAGGCAAAGAAGGCACAAAAGGACAAAGAAAAACCTAATTCTACGACACTATCACCCACCCCTACGACGAAAAATAATTTAAATAATCTCCATGACGGGGACATGAAGGTATTGAAAGTAATTGAAGAAATACATTTTTAAATTTCATTACTTTTAAACCTCTCAAAGAATCCATCTAATATCCTTTCCTTATATTTTCCAGGACGACAGTCGAATACACACCCCCTCCACAACAGACTCCTCGAACGGAGTTGTAGCTAATAATTTTATTAAATTTAATGGTAAAACTAACGGAAGATGTTTGACTGTTGAACAAGAAGAATTAATCAATCGACTAGTGTACTTCCAAGACGAATTTGAGCAGCCTTCTGATGAAGATTTGAATAGACTATCCGTAAGTTTTTTTTGCTTCCTCCCCAAAATAATTATAGTCTCTAAATAATTATTATCCCTCTCTACGTTGCATTTCCCCTCGTGAGAGGCATGTGTAGTAGATAGGTTCGCAAGTGATGCAAACTCAGTCTTGAGTCTGATGTAATAATAACTTTCCTCTTAATTAATTAACCCGTTTCCTATAATTCACCCATCTTTTCTTTATCTTCCTACACGTTTCTCCTTATTCGCAAACATAATAATTAATTCCCCTCACGTGAAAGTTGTCTAAACCTTTGCATTTTCTTTTGATTTACTCCTTCCTTGAAATTATTCTTCCTCAACTTTCCTCCGCCCGACTAAGGTCACGGCATATTCTTCTTCTTCTTCATCTATCATATCCGACTCTTTAAATTTAACTTTGTCTACTCCGTACTCGTTTAGCATGCTTACTCCTCTAAAGTTTCACACAATAATTCCCGAGGCAGGAGCATGCAAGTTAGAACTGGCAGATTGGCAATTGTTTCTTATTATTTGCATTGTCTTAATTAAACTTCCCCGTCTTCCTCTGTCTGTAACCTTGTAAGTTTCTGAGTACAAATGTATTTGTGTGACTGTGTCTGAACGTGAGAAATGTACAATTTTTTTAATGTGTGCTTGAGACAAATTAAACTTTCGCCCGGGAGTTAATAGCTCTCCGATTCAGGGATTGAATCCGCTCCGAAGCAAAGTTGGAGCGGACGTGCAGAACAAGGAATGCGATTGATTAAAAGTTAGAGCTATTGTGCCTGGTTGTGTACCGGGAAAGAAGATTTAATTTATATTTGCAAATGAATCTCTTTTCTCTTGTCGAACTCACAATTCTGAGTGGGTGTGTTTGAAGAGTGTGAATGACTCGGATTGTTTACGTTGCGTGACGTTGTATGGATTTTCTTGTTTGAGTTCGTGATGGTTACCAAATGTGTGACCCTTCTTCTTTCGCTATTGATTTATAATCTTGGTTTTCCTGTGGGTCCTGCCCGATCTGCTTTAATAGGGTTTACCATGTGAAGGGGAAGATGCATCAGAAGTCAGGTTTCGTCATATAACAGAGATGACTATTCTTACCGTCCAACTCATCGTTGAATTTAGTAAAAGGCTCCCCGGCTTTGATAAACTTGAACGAGAGGATCAGATAACGTTGTTAAAGGTAACTGGACTCTAATTTTTTTTACTCTTTTTCTCTACCTTTCGCGTCCATTGAACGCTTTAGGAGAATGTGACCACCACTGATCACTTTGAGGATGTGAGCGAAGCGAAATTTAAACACATTACTGAAATGACTATTCTTACCGTACAACTCACTGTCGAGTTTAGTAAGAGGTTACCAGGGTTTGATACACTACTCAGAGAGGATCAAATAACTCTGTTGAAGGTATAATATCAAACAAGAACAAGTGCACGCGTCCGTCATTGATGCTTTCACGGAAATATCCTTGTTGATAAAAGCTTTCAAACGGCTCTCAAACAATACTTCCTTAGTTATGATACAGTTGAAAGAGGGTTTTAAAAAACAGCAATCCTGAAAGTATCAATGACATTCAACCATGTTCACGACGCAACAAACAATTCACTTTTTCAATTTTGATTTTTTAATTCCGGTTAGAGTGGTGGTGGTGTTGTTAGTTTGCTTTTGGTTTAATATTTCATTTATAGCATTTTAGTTGAACATCTATTTTATCACATCAAATCCTAATATACATGTAATTGAATATTTTCAGGCTTGCAGTAGTGAAGTAATGATGTTAAGAACAGCCCGGCGCTACGACTATTCAACTGATACAATCGTTTTTGCAAATAATCAACCCTATACACGTGAAAATTACAATATGGCTGCTATTGGGGATACTGCGGATCCTCTCTTCAATTTTTGCCGGCATTTGTGTGCTATGAAAGTTGACAATTCTGAATATGCTTTACTCACGGCCGTCGTCATTTTTTCAGGTACAATACATATCCAGTTCGTTGTGTAAAATCCATGTTTGTTTATCTCCAACTCATAATTCTTAATCTTGTTGTCACCGTCATAAAATCTAATCACACGTTTCATATTTCTTCCAAACAGATCGACCGTGTCTCCTGGAGCCTCGAAAAGTTGAAAAAATCCAAGACATTTATCTAGAAGCGCTTCGAGCGTACACAGAATACCGACATCCCGTTCGACCTGGTAAGTTGCCAAAGGCGGAGACTTTTGAATTGTTTATTATTTGCAACTCCCTTTTCTAACCCGACCATAGCACACTGCTCTCTGTCTACATCGATGTTAGACTACACAATGTCGAAGTGAGACGGCTGCTGGCTGGGAACATGACAAGACAGTTGCAAAGAACTAAACACTTTATTTGTTATGTCTACTAAATACTCCCGATTACGTTTTGTCCAAGAGGCGAGATTAATACAACTATAAATCCTTTCTTTTTTTTCCAGGCGTATGTTTCGGTAAACTGCTGGGGGTGCTAACAGAACTGCGTACACTGGGTAACATTAATTCAGAGATGTGCTTTTCATTGAAACTCAAGAACAAGAAATTACCTGCATTTCTCGCTGAAATCTGGGATGTTACTGCGTAACCAAGAGAATTTTTCAAGAGTACACATCGCTACTACAATTGTAATTATAAAATTAAGTACTGTTATAATCCTACTGGTACATTCACACTTGTAACTTGGACTATAGATCGAAAGCCATGCACTGTACGTACACAGCTATTTGTATTCGCTAAATACTTACTTCGCTCCATTCTTGGACTCTTCATTTCTACTTCAACTTGATGCATGCTGGTAGCCTTTAAACTACACACATCCTCTTCCTCCGCATATTATTTAACGTCTTACAAAAAGTCTTACTAAGCATTTACTATATTTTTAGTCCATAGTCAGAAGAAAAGTATACAATTCCATCATGTACAACCCATGGATGAGACAGAGCGAGACGTAATATACAGTTAGTCCCCGAAATACTGACTTCAACGATTGTCTATTACTACTTCCACTCCCACGTGTTTCATTTCTTATACTCTTCCAGCGCAGTTTTACATTTACTATAGTTTATATAGCTAATTTTAAGCAACATCACACATGTAGTCCAATTCCTCCCAACCCATTTCCTACAATATCCCCTATTTTCGTGGTTTTCAAAAACATAGTTTCTAGATCAACCGTTACGTTTTTCTCCTCCAAATAATGTCACGATACTTTTCCAAAATATCATTTTCTTATCCACCACTATGCATGATATGGTGAAATGAGCGTCATGATTCAACTATAAAGCATAGGACTTACTTCTAAGACTTGATACTATACTATTTAATCTGGTATATATATAATTATAGCGAGAGAGAAAGAAAGAACGAAAGAATTAAAGCATAATATAAAATCTAGCCCACTATTTACATAATGTTAGGATTCTAGCCTAAGGGAACGCAGATAAGGATAGTGGATTTCGAAGATAATCACACACTGTATATTTTTAATGAATGTTGCGCGCCATTTTTCTCTAGGACGACTTTTGTCAAAAAACTGATCATATACATGTAGAGCATTTAGTTTAGCATAATACAACTATATAAAAATATACGTACACGTAACTCTATTATAGTTGGTAGCCTTCTAGGGATTTCTAGTTGTTTACATATTGCATTTCTATAAAGAGGATTCAATTATTACGTCATGTCCTCGTAGACAAGTAGGCGGAGAAGAAGAGAAAACAAGTTTGGTCAAAAACATGCAGAAACGAAGCATTTTAGAAAGCTATTAAAAAGTGCTCCTTAACTTTATATATATAGAACATGTGGATTATGGTACTATTAGCTATTAAGGTGAGAAGAGTATTTCTTTTTTTCAACAAACATACACACACTTTACTATACCAACTCTTTTACTTGTACAATGTATCCAGAAACACACAGTACTAACATAATTGTGACACACCAATCAATCCCGCAACAATTATTACTGCACTCTCAATTTTTTCGGATTCGATTCCATCTTGAATAATGTACCAATGTGTGTGTATCAGCTGTCACTCTCTTTTACAAGCAATCACAAAAACGAAATGTTGCTAAATCTTCTACTCTTCTGTAAAAAACCACGCTCGTACTTACATTATCTTTACTTTTGCATAAAACTCTCAGAGGACAAGCGTATTATATTGTATCTCAGACAAAAAAGGTGAGAGAGAAAAAACATTTTGGGCCGAAACCTTTCAACAAAACCATGCATAACAAAAGCAAATGTTATGAAACAAAAATCGAAAAAAAAATAAATTCAGCTACTATTAAAGAAACTGAAATAAATAATCAACATTGTATATATTACCAATTATTTTCCACATTACAAAACCTGTAAAACAATATACCATTCCACATACTCACCTGTAACCCACACAATTTTCTTGTAATCTGTACCTAGCAATCACACCTGCAGTCTACTTACCTATACCTTGTAATGTCATACCACAACAATTCAAATTATATTATTCTCCTGTCAACCCCTAATTATCTTAACAATCCCTTTCCTCCTTCCAGCCATTAGCTTCACCCAACCTTATCTTAGTTAATTCTACTTTAGCTCGTAGTCTCCGACAGGTAAATAATAATTCCTCCTCCTCCTTCCTAACAATCATCAAAATATTTATCTCTCTCACCTGTACACCCTGTACCTGCACACCTCCACCCTTTAGAAACAAGTCATTCTTCTTCTCTCACCTGAGAATCATCAGCCGTCATCACAAAAGTCCCAGCCTATAGTTTTACAGCAACTTGAAAAAAAAATCACATTTTTCACATGTCCTTCCTAGCGATGTCGGTGGTGGTGGTTGGTAAGGACGCGGTTGGTTGACCACAACCAAATAATTATTTGACAACAATCAAGGATAGGCAAAAGTCGTTATTTTACAGGATCCTCCCAACCAAAGTCAGTCGAGCAAGAGATGAAGAAAGTCACCCTCCTCCAATCCACAGACTTCCCCAGAGCTCGTGGCTTACCTGATACTTTTCTCACTTCAAACCATCTCAACCAAGCAGAATTGACATCTCCTTCCTTCTATAATTTCAATTCTTCCCACACACACATTGGCTCAGAAGATGCAAGACAACAGCAGAGACAAAGTCAAAGCATTCCACTTTGACGTTTCTGTCCTCTTAAATTCTCATTACATCCTTTCATGATTATTATGACTAACTAACCCAGACTTTGGTAGTCAACCCTGCGCCCTCAAACTAGATCATCAACTCCCCAAGTATCCCGTCAGTCTCTCATCTTGTACATCCCAAAGCGTCGCAAGTTTTCTGTGAAGCAATCCCACTCTGTAGTCAACGCGCTCCATTCATCATTTTCTCTCCAGTTCTTCCAAAAAATTTCAATAATTCATCATCATTAACCACCTCAGCATGTCCCGAGTTGCTCCCCCCAAAAAGTCATCAAGCTCCTTGGAAAATTCTTCAAAAAACATTTCAGTAACAAGTGTCCCCTTCTCCCACAAAAAAATCAACCAACTCAAACTTTCAAACATTCTCAATCACAAAACTAAATCCAATTCATCATCCTCCCCCCTCCTTCCCCTCTTCAAATCCATACCTTCCACAACCTCGACACGCTCTCCTCGAGTCCTTTCTCCGACTTTCACCACTTTCTCCATCCCTTCAACTTCCTATCCGTCCTCCTCCCCCTCCTCCCCCTCAACTAAATCAGGGAAATCAAAACCTCTTCATCCTCCTCCTCCTCCCTCATCATTACGTCCTCGTCTCAAATCAAAAGTTCTCTCAAACCAAAACCCTCAACCAGCCCAGCTCCCATCTTCAACAATTGCTAGAACCTCCGTCAAAAATCCCATACACTACAGAACATGCTGTCGTCTACTACACGTGCATCCTTCCTTGAACCGGAAACGACTACCGGGTAATAGCTACATCTCCCGCTCTTCATCCGCATCATCCTCGCATCGTCCTCATCTCTATCATCGCCAACCCACAAATCAATCCAACCGAATTGGCCATCCTAGAAAAATCACATCATTAGTCAAAACTTTTCTCAATCCCACAAAAGCCCTCCCACCCCCTACTACTCTCCACCAGATCCTCCCTTCCAAGAACAGGACGTCGTCGTCGACAACGATCCGAAAAACGGATATTCGACCCATTCCTCTCAAACTAACGCACGTACGAGGTGGCTCACTCCCTCTCAGATCCACTTACGTTCTGGTAAGAATTCTACCGTATTTTTTACCGCATTTCCCCTGAAATTCCGCTATTTTTAAATTTTCAATTACCCGCCACTACTTTAAATATCGTTTAAATTAAAATTTAACCCCCCCAACTTCAAATTGTATATTTCTGCCAATATAGAAAGTCTCAGTCAGTATACAGCTTGTGGATGCATGAATATCCTCCTACAATCCCTAATTTCCCTCAATGTTTTAAAAACGGCGTTAAAGTCAACAGGATTATAGCTATCTCTTCCTCAGCTCATACGTGCAACGCATTTAGGATTAATTATTCCCTTTTACTCTATCCTCTCTGTATCAGATTCATCTATTCGCTCTCAACAAGTCAGCCAGTCCTTTCTGCATGACCACCCTGTAGCTATTATTCAAACCTTGTGTACATTACACCATCACAGATTACATTTCAACCAACACGCTGTCTCCTTCATTTCATAGTCATTTGCTATCTGTACAACGCTTTCCCTCAAAAATCCTGAATCACCGCTGAAACCTTCTACAAATCCGTATCGCTCCCTCCCCTAACGATTCCAACGATTCCTAATTACAGTAAACCCGCGGGAAATAGCATTTTACCAAATCCTCACTCTTCAACCCTTCAAAACTCCACCAAAACTCTCGAAGAAACGCGACATGGTAGCTTAAGCTACCTTCCAAAAACACACTCCTTGAACAAAACTTTATTCTTCCTCCCTCCATGCATGCAAACTCAAACGTTTGAAAAAACAAACGTCAATATTTCAATCCACGCTCCAAGGAGCAAAGTTTTTCTCTTTTTACAAACCATCTCTCTATTTTTCTCCCGCTTTAACCTCCTCTAATACCCGGGCTTATTTCCTTCTTTCCCTCCTTGACTCTACCACACTCTTCTTCCACCTCCGCTTTTCCTCCTTTCCTATATTTATGCATCCCACCCTGTAGAATTCAACACCATACATTCCCTCCCTGTATTCTTCATTCATTCCTTTCTCGGTTTTATATTTCTTTTTAGCCTCAAGTTTCCGGACCATGTTCTACATTTTTTTACTCCTCACCCGCTTCCCTATCCTCCTCCTCATGCTCCTTCTCTGTTCCACACCGGAACTATACACAACACGCTATTTCATTAGCCATTACGAGATCTCTCACCAGATACCCGGGTTTTTTGTAACTCATTTCTTCACCAACACCCTCCTGTTATCCTACAAACCCTGTTAAACAGACATTCAACTCCGTCTTCTAGCAATTATACATTACTACACCCTATAGCCTAAACTCTACATCCTGCTTCTAATTCCCGCCTTTTAAATACCCGGGTATTTTCTACAAAATTCCTATCCTCATCCCCTCCCTGCATAAAAAAACTCCTTTGCCTTGTATATAATCTCTTTATTTTCTTCCAAGGAAAACAGATCAAGATTCAAATGGCTTCAACTCTGTTTCTCCTCCATAGCTAGTAGCATGATCGTTGGATCAGGATCAACCAGCTTTTGTATCTAAATTGGACAAATTAAATAAATAACCTCATTCTTCCCGCTCATTCCCTATCCTCCACCACCAGACACACCAGATAGCCAGACGTTTCCGCCAATTGCTCTTCTTCTTCGTCTTCAACTCAAGAGAAGAGCAATAATTCTAGCGTCAAACCCAACTCACTATTTCCCATCTACTACAATCTTCCGGAATTCTTCTTACCCGGACGGACGGAACAAAGATTCTTTAGCAATCCGCTCCAAACAATCCCACTGTTTCTTACTCTCTTATCTTCTCCGTATTCTCCATCTTCCATTCCTTCAATCCAATCGTCTTGGAGAATTCTCGAGAAACTCTTGTAAAAAATGTCCGAAAATCTATCTCCCCGCTTCTAACAGATAACCTTTTGTCTTGAACCCAACAAATGAATACTTTGTCTTCCACCATTCTTCTCTCCCGAAAACTATATCCCGTACTTTCTCCTCTATTACCCACTCCAAACCACTCTATAAGCAAGCTAACCACCTATTCCTCAATACCCGGGAAGCATCATCCGTCCCACAAACTCTGCAAAGTGGTCTGCAAACTTGGAAAATGTATTCTTCTTTCAAATTTCTTTTTCAAACATCGTTATCCCGTTCGAAAAGCCTTCCGTTTTTACAGGCACGTGCTGCTCGCAACGTCGCAACTCTGAATGCAAGTCAAGAGCATCTTTACAGGGCCTTCTAGCTTCATACATCATTTTTAGACCATTTAACCAACGTTTTAACGTTCCGTTAGAAACAAGGAATCGATCCAATTTCTATCTATAATGCACCTTCAAACACATTTTCACACTAGAGGGCGCTGTATCTCTCTATCCTAAGGCTTTTCTTATTAATGAGATACTTTCTCCGTCCCATTCTGGGTTTAGGTCATCTTCCACTACTTTCATTGCTTTCACTACTTTCACAACTTTCTCCTTTTCCTTCCCTCTATGACACAGAATTTAGCAACCCTCCCCCCACAACTCAGCCTCCTAACCCAGACCCCAGTAACCAGTTACTACGCAAGGGACATGTAGCAACAGCAACGTTAATTGCCCTCACATCCCACTTCCCCCCTTTCTACTTCCCCGGAGGGCCGGAGACAAGCTTGATTTAGTATTTTTCATATAGGAGGGGCTCGTGGGTAGGGAGAAGACGTCTCTGTCTTCATTCCCTTCATCTTCCTGTATTCCCCCGCTATATACATTACTATATATTAAGTGCAAGAGTGAGAAAAAATCAAAAGTCTCTAATATTCTTCCCCTTTCAACTGTCACAGGAAAAGCGAGTTCCGTTCCACAAGCCTTTCCGATCAAAATCACCGGAAATCTTGCGCAACAAAATAGTTCCGCTAACAAGCCCGTCCTTGGTTGTCACCACTCAGGTCAGTTTCAACTCTCTTCCCCATTTCCTCCTCCCTTCCCCCTTCCCCTTCATATCCAATCCCATCCTCAATCAGGAACCCATTACCCAACCTGTATCCTCATCACTTTCATAAAGTCTTCATAGTATTGTCTCTCCTTTCATTCTCTCTCATCCGTTTCCCCCTTCCCCCTTCCCCTCTAACGTTGTCCCACTTAGCGTCACTCCTCCGATATACTTGAACCCCAGAGGAAACCTCACCAAAAAAGCCTTTCACATAAAAGCTATCATTTCCCAACTCAATAATTTCAAACCCTACCAAATCTC
The DNA here is from genome assembly GCA_906901655.1 of Sminthurides aquaticus. Lineage (NCBI taxonomy): Eukaryota > Metazoa > Arthropoda > Collembola > Symphypleona > Sminthurididae > Sminthurides > Sminthurides aquaticus. Next base: position 1,307,445 of record CAJQTT010000007.1, read on the forward strand.
CGAGGTTAACCGCAAATTTCAATCAATACATTTTAATGCTAATTTTACAGCGGAAAACATTATCAGTACCCGCCCCAAAAACACCTCCCCCAACCTCCATCCCCTCTTCCCCTCAAACCCTTAGTAAAGTCTTAACCGCAGAAGGTGGAAGCGCATCAAGTGCTAAACTGGAGGAAGCAGAGCAGGAAAACCCGGGAGAGGATGAGGAGAAGAACCGGAGCAGACCGAAGAAGAAACAAGCGGAGGATAAGCACACAACTCCAAAAAGCCCCTTTAAATCCTCCCCCGGAAGTCCAGCACAACCTCATGAATCTTTAGAAGAGAAGAAAAAAAACGCTACTCCTCCACCCAAAGAGGAACAAGTAAATCATGAGTGTGTAAATGTAAAACTCCTCCACCTTCCCCCTTCATCCTCTCCCCTTTACACTCATCATCAGGATGCACGTTTTGGACCGAGGGTGGAGCGTTCCCGTTCACTTCCCCCGCCCTACCCATCTGCAAGCAGCAGGGAAAAGCATCATGAAAGAAAAATCCTGAGGTCGCCACCTTCATCCCCGCCAGCTTCCGTACCTTCAAAAGCAGGTAATCCTCACAATCCTTTCAATTCATCCCCTCATTTCCATCCTTCATCTAATGCAATATTGCACGCGACGTTTCAAAGTCCAGGTAATGTTCCGCATCAGCTCAAAACTCCCCTCTGCTTCCTCCCATCCTCTGCATACAAAACACTTTCACCGCTCATACTTTCACCAGCTACTTTCACCATCCGCTTTCACCAATGTTGCTCATTAGGTTATTGCCTCTAGTCACGCCTCACATCCACGATCACAATGACCTTTGACACGGAACTTGCGAACATTTGCATCCACTTCCTCTTGTATCCTCACTGGCTTTCACTTGCTTTCACTCTAACCTTCTAATCCTTTTAAATATTGCCACCCAGGTCGACCCCACAAAACGCCGGAAGCTATGGCTCCACAGAAACTAGGCCAGAATAATATACCAGCGCGCAAATTTAAAATTTTTCCAACGTAACACACTTTTTCCCGCAACAAAATTCACCTCCGAACCTAAATCCTCCCCCACTTACTCCTTCAAACTTGAAAGCGCTCATTGAATTAGCGTCAGCGTGATGACATCCAATCTCTCCACCAAAAGATGAGGTTATCCCCCAAGATTTGATTTTCCTCCCCTTTCCCCTATCTTATCGCCTTCCCCCTCCCCCCTCCCCTCTCCCTTATGCCACCTGATTTGATGGACTCAAGTATGCTTAGCTTCCGGCTTAACTTACCACCTAACCACATGGCTGTCTCTCGATCTGTCTCGGTCGGTGGAACACTCCATGTTAGCAGGGATCTTGCTAGCATCTCTCAAGGATCTTGTCCATTTGTCCAGGGACAAGACAGATGATTTCCAGATGATACATCTTCCTTCCGCTCCGTCATACTGTCCGTGTATACACTCTCTGACTCAATACTACAGAGACTCTCCACAAGCTCTAGATTTGGAACTCACTCACTTCGCTTCCCATGACTTGTATACTTCATCATACCAACTCAAGAGAGGAGCTCAGAGCAAAATAATATAAAAATATCATATAGTATATGAGCAAGAGATACTTTTCCAAAAACCGGCCATCCAATATATATTATACTTCCACACGCTTCCTCCTCCCTCATCTTCTCCAATCCTGGACCAGCGGAAGAAGAGAGCAGAAGATGGGAACAGAGAAAACAAACATAATTCCATTTGACGTAAGCCAGGAGGAGGAGGAGGAAAAACCCATAGCTTTTCACAAGAGTAAAAGACAGAGAAAAATGAAAACCAGTTGAGAGAAATACATGGAATATTTTCAATCCACATCTTTAACCATGACACGTACAATTTTCCCATCCCCTTTTCAAGCCACACGTCCCTCCTTCCTGTCTCTGTATATATTCACAGAGGCTAAATTAAATTCTAAGCCAAAGCCAAGATGGAGCCACATTTAAAAGTTCCTCCAAACATTCTTCCCGCCTCTGCAATACTTTAAAAAATACAAACGCTTTAACACTTCCCGCACAAAGTAGCCTCTCATCTATATCTATAAAACTCCTATACTTGTCCTCCGTCCCTTCCACACTGCTCCTAATTTTTTTTCTCGGGGCTCTCTTCACCCTTTGATTCTCTTTACGGATTCTTTTTCAAGAGACGCTTATATAGAACCGCCCCTGGACCCAACTCAACAGCGACACCCATCACACCCGCTTCTTTCTCTGTCATCCTCTGTCTTTTTCTCATTTTCCTCTCCTTCTCCAACTCCTTGTATCCTAAAAACTTTTATGCACATCAACCCAGAAGCCATTCACAAAAGACTACTTCAGAATTCCTAGGGTAAAAACACCCTAGGAGGAATCCATGGATTCCAGGAGAGGAACGAGAGTTATGTAGAGAAATCCTGGATTCTGACTTTCAAATCATAGCATCAGCTAGCAAAGCTATGGAAAATCAAGACAAATCCTCCTCAACCTTTCCCCAAATCTTTTCAACAAAGAGGAGTTCAAATATTTGTTTTACTTCAAGCTCTCTCTCTCTCTCAAAACTCCAGCCCTCCTCCCTCCTTGAAGCTTTCATAGCTCATCCGCAAGGAAATTAAACGGCTTAAGAGCCCCTCAAGCCAAAAAGCTAAATCCCTGTTTTCAAAAAATAATTATTCCATATATTTTAGTCGTATTTACCTCGGGGCAAAATAATACTAGAGAAAATATAAGCTTCAATTTTTAAAACTTTTCTCCGTAACGAAAAATACCAAGCTTTCTCTAAACAAAAAAAATTAATAAGACTTACACAGACGCGTTAGAAAGCAGCTCAAAAAACCTCCTATACTGTATACCAAATCATGCAATGCAACACAGCCAAACACGGTGAAAGTTTCCAGCAGAGCCGAAACCTTGGTTACTTTCTCCACTTTCTCTACTCCCTCCATCTCTTCTCCCTCCTGTATCTTTGACTCCATGGAGATGGATAATCTATGAGCCCTAGGCGTTAGGCTATCACGTAGATTGGCTTTAGATAAAGAATAGTTGTTCGATATGTTTTTTCCCAAGGATTTCATCCACTAACAAGCTGCTAAATCATCCGGCGGCAAAGGAGCAAGTCAAAGCAAAACGCGTTTTAAACGATCCGTTTCCTCCTCCGAAAGCATTCAAAGGAAGTCTGGGTAGGATGAGAGGAATTTTCTCTTTTTACATCACTAACCTGTAGCCGAAGGCTATGTTTCCCAAGTAAAAAGCACTAATAAGAAATACACACGCTTTACAATTTTCGCAAGAGGAGAAAGTTGCATCATCCCTCTTAGCCTTCTCCTCCTCCTGCTCTCGTCTATATATTGTCCAGCTAAGCGTTCAAAAATCCCAACTTCCGGCTCAAAGTCCAGCCTAACTAACCCAAAAGCATCATGTGGTGAAAGTAGCTTTCTCCTCCATCCCTCCTCAACAATCCAAGTACGCCCATATCCATATCAATGCGCATTCTCATTCAGCGCTGCTAATGCAATTCCCTAGAAACTATATAAAGCGTCCTCTCTTTCGGCTCCTCCCTTGTATATCAATTTCAATGTCCTCCTTTGAAGCCATCAGAGCATATATATGCAGGTTTCACTCCAATTATTTAATCCAATCCATGAAGAAAACATGCACACATCGCCGCCCATACACTACAAGCCCCAAAAAAATATCATCCACATCCCAACTTTCACCAGCTTTCACCACGGTTCCAACATGCCCCACCTTAGCTCCAGCAACCCATAAAGGACGCAGAGAGCCTGTAAATCCAGGAAAAACTCTCTTGCAAAACTACTGACACGAATAAACCGGAGACAAAGACGAAACCAACTTTCTACAACTTTCACCACCCTCATCATCTCCAACATTCTCCTCCCCCAGCACTACAGCACTGCTACACCCATCCAGCATTCCCGTTTCCCTTCAATGTTCATTGTACCTAACGCAATCCTGCAGTGCCAACCACTCCTCCTACACCCGTCACCCTCAGTGAAAGTCGGGTGAAAGCAGCCTGTTTTCGGCTCTTATTTCCAATCCCGGGCCGGACTTTAATAGACCCAAATTTTGAACTATTCTGTCTAAAATTCAAAGGATTTTTGAGCTAATAAGGACAATTTTCCATTCTAGTATGCCTCAGAGAGTATTGCAGGCAGAGCCTGCATCATTCTAGCCTTCCTCGCATGCACGCTTCCTTTGAATCCCATCTCGCAAGCTCCTATTTCTTCTCCTCCTCTTCCTCATCTCTCTTTCCTCATCCCAGCCCAAAGCTTTTGGGCTAGAACAGGAACTCATTGGCAAAGCTAACCTTAGTTCTCAGTCTTGTCTTGACAGAAGCGCTTGCCTAAGCAAAACCTGTACAAGCAAAACAGGTCGGCTTCCGACCAGAGGTTTCCCTCGCCAGCCAGCCACCAACCCCCAACCCAACCAACTCCTCCAAAAATCCTTCGTCTCCCGCTCAAGTAGAAGAGGCTGAAAGGAGACGAGGGGGGAATCAGTCCTTTGGGTTGTGCGGCCGGAGAAAGTGGAGCTTGTCTGGTGGTTTCCTACGGTCCGAGTGCGACTAGGTTAGTAGTGTGTGTAGTGGGTGAAGTGGTAATGTCTTGTGTATTAACCGCTAACATCTTGACATGTTGTCAGGGAGTAATAATGGTGGGAGTGGTGTGGCTAAAATTTGTAACAATTGTTCAGAATACTGTTGCTGCTTCAACACCCTTCATTCCAGCTCTTTACTCTCCGTCAACGGAGCTTTTACGGGTAAGTACACACCTGCTTTCACCCACCCCTCCACCGACCCATTATTCTCCCCCCATTATCCACAGCTGATCTTAGAATAATTCAACTTCTCAACGTCTATGACAATCCACAAACTTTCTCTCCAACATTTCTCTTAAAACTCCCGAGTTAGCAATAGCAAGAAGAAAAGAGTGGAGAAAGCCGGGTTGGGGGGAGCCATCTGTCACCGGAATTCTTTTAATCTAATTCATCACATGAGCCAACCCTAGCATTATCATTACTTTATCTTCCTTTCCCTTACTTTCTCCAACTTTCTCCTCATTATAAACGCCCTCTGCCTTGATGTGTGTAAGAAGATGATGTGATTCGCAGATGAGATAAAACCTAGGAAAACAGTGGAAGAAGAAGGAGGAGCGGAAAGCGAGGAGGATCAAATGAATTTCAGACACGCTAATGGTAGGGGGCAGCAGCATCAGCGTCCCAGAGGGGAGCGGGAACAAACCCGTCCCCGATATTCCCAGGAAAATAACATGTGGATCAGCACAGCCAAGCCGCCAATCAAATATTGTAAGTATTTTTTGAATTAATTGTTTCTCCTTAACTGCTATTGCATTTTCACATAGTCGCAATGAAATCCACATACGCGCCAATTTTAAAACTTCTTCAAATAACTTTCATCTAGCGGTTTTTAAACCGTTTTCGCGCTCCAAGGGATTTTTTTCCAAGAGAGTCAAATATTCCTCTGCGCTGCTACATCTTCCGTTCACCTCGTTTCGTGCCGAATTAGCCGTTTTTCCAAAGTACGTGCCAGCCTCCTGATTTGGGGTCTGCAAATCTTATAAAAGCAGCAAGTACAAGCAGAGGTTGAATAACTCCTCTTTCGATTTTTAATGAGAGCTCAAAAATCCTGGAAGCATCTGTGTGAATTCAATGAAACAGTTTCTGTATCTACGCAGTACTTGTGCTCTCTACAACTTACTATAGACGGTTCCAAGTACACAATTTAGAACCAAAGCTACAGTATTTGCAACCAGGGTGTATCAAGCAACTTGTGCACAACTCATATACTCTATACCAAGTACCAGTATGTCCTGTATTTCTACGACAGCAATTGTATACAATGTATATATTTGTGTATGCTTCCTGTTGTGCCGGCAATTTCAAACATTTGTGCACAATCCCCTCCGCGGCTCTTGTCAAGAAACAAGAACCGGAATTGTGCACACAGGACTTGTATAAGACGGAGCAAAACGTCTTCACATTAATTCCAAAGGTGTTCTCCACCAGCAATCACAATGAATACAAAGTGTGGCGCTAAGTTCTAAAACCCAAGTAGGCGTTTCCCAGAATTTAAATTAGAGGGAATTGAACAATTCTCATTTAAGTAATCCCTGCTCATTAAAGATACCTTCTTCTTGTTAAATTCTATCCTATGACAAAGTATCCTTGGAAAGCATCCTTGGAAAGCATCCTTGGAAAGCATCCTTGGAAAGCATCCTTGGAAAGCATCCTTCCAAACCATCCTTGCATGCTCTTCTTGCCATCAGCACACCTTATTTAGGTTCGTCTTATGACTTAGAGCAATTCTCAACTCTGAACTCAGGTACACGCGGGAGATCAAAACCTCTTTCCGGCCGTCGTGGCGGCTTTCTTCCGCTTTCAAAAATATTAGTTCCAGCAGCCAGAGTTACTTTCAACAAGGAAGAGGCTCATAAACATAGTGTGCGCTGTACGAAGGCGGATTATCATTTCTCTTCCTTACGTTCTTATAATTTACAAAATTGCTTCCCATCCAAAGCTCTGCAAGCGCCTCCGCCTTTCTCCAACTTTCACCATCATATTTTTCCGGGCGGTGAAAGTGGAGAAAGTGTATTCCCCGCCACTAGAGGAAACATTTCACTTAGTCTAAACACTAAAAATCCCCACCACAATACATTTCCCTTAAGTAGTGTAAATGAGGGCTAATGCCGAATGTACACTACAACATTTGTGTAAAACTTGTGTAACACTTTCTGAAAAATTTGTTTAGTTACCATAGTAACGCCGTTTCTACTTCAACACTTTGAATCTATAAGTTTTACACAAATGTTCTCCATTTGATTAACATGGAATATTTGCGGGTCTTTTGAACCGCAAATATGAATATGAAAGTGTTACACAAGTTTTACACAAGTGTTGAAGTGTACATTCGGCATAAGAATAAACCCAAACAAACTTTATGCTCCATCATCTTAAAACATCCCTGCTTTCACTCGCTCCGTCCGCCTTGCCTTCCTGTATTCTGCTCAGCAGGACTTTCTCCTCAACTTTCACCGCAATTCTAAATCCTGCTTTTCGTACCCAGTCTTTTAAAATTTATGTCCAACAACCTCGTAGCAAAATTCTAAATAGGCTTTCGCACAGGTGGTAATCAAAATTTTATTTCATTTCTCCCGTCCACCAGTTCTTACTTTCACCGCTCAACTACCCCTCCTTCCCGCCTCGGCCGTACACACTCCGGCACAACTTGCACTTAGCCGGATGAACACCCTGGCGAATTCTTAGAGAAAAACTTTCAAACTAATAATACTTTCTCCAACAGCCTACCTTACATCATACTCCCAACTTCAACAAGCTCTTCACAGCTTTAATTACCATACAAATTACTCCACTGTGCGCCTACAGCCAGCAACTACAGCTTTCTCCTGAGACTTTCTCCCGGACTTTCTCCCTAGACTTTCTCCGTCTGTCACAAGGCTCTAGCTCAGAATGTTCCTACAAACCCTGGAAACGGATTTGTATCCAAGAAACTCGGAACATTTTGCAATCCCACCGTCTTTCTGGGATATCCTCAGAGCATCTCCTGTTTTACAGTTAGAGCGAAGAGAAAGAGGTCGCTCCAAGAAAAAACGAATAAGATACGCTTTCCCCCTGCATATATTTTCTCTCGGCAAAAACTTTCTCTTTTTCATTTATCTTACTTTCTCTTCCTCCTAGTCATCCTCAACTCCCGGCACAGCTTCTTTGACTCTCATCCTCTTGAAACGTTCACGGAAACATTATTATTACCTCCATTTCATCCCTAACGTATGTCTTTTGCATTTCTAATGACAGTTTCCAAATACTTGAGATACTACTTTACGACCCAGTTGGGCCACACTAAAGATGTTACACATGCTAATCTCCTCTACTTTCTCCAAACTTGTATTTCTGGCTCCATTCCTACTCCTGTGTTTTGAGTGGCAGTATAGAAGCACACTTCCGCTTAGCTTTCACTACTTTCTCTGCTTTCACTGCTTTCTCTTTTTTATCATTCCGCCTCCCATATTGGCTATCACACCCCTCCCAAGTGCCAATGCTAATCGGTTCCGGTGAAAGTTGAAAACCTTGTATTTTTAAAAGTGCTTCCATCTTCAGCTTTATTAGTGCGGAAAGAGTAGCTTCGTAAAATAGCCTTAGCGAGAATTACTCCCCCCCCCTCATTTTTGTATTAGCTTTACAAAGTGATACCCAACCAGTAGTTGCAGTAATTTACTTCCGACCCAATTCCCTACATAGATGGCGCCACCATTTTCGTATCATCCACATCTATGGCATTGTATTGCAAACTGTTAGTACTGTTACGTAGTGTCACGTAACATGTATTTTCCAAAACTTTTAAAATCATTGCAACTTTCACTCTACTTTCTCCAAACTTTCCCTTGGTCTATTAAGAGTCGTATTTCACACAGCTCCCCCTTGTCCTTCCATGAATTTACAGTATCAGCCTCAAGCTCTGTATGCAACAGTAGGGAACACCATAACTTTCTAGACTTGAGGCGTCGTGTCGTGTTTTTAAAGATTATGCCGAGGCCTCAGGGACAGAGAAATTGTAACAAACTTCCTCCACGTCAAGGTACTTTCTTCTTTTGAGGTTGAAATTTTAAACATTTACTTTTCGCACACAATTTTCACCGTCTGAAAGCCAAGGTGTGGTGTGATTTACCTTTCTCCATGCAATTCATACCCCCCGAAACTCACTATCTTCACTTCCAACCTTCTTATCCTTCTTTTGTTTTTCTCTCACTCTTCTCTGAATTAATGCTCATAGTCTCCAGAGGGCGTGATTTGTGGCCTTTGGAGTAAAGATAGAAAACTCATGTCATATTCAGGGCTCCACCGGGAACGGGCTAAAAGTCAGAGAATGTGTTAGAATAAAATTATTATCTGCCAGGAGAGTCTCTTATAAAATTTCCACCCATCTCCCCCTCTCAGCCCCCCACCCACTTCTCCATCAGCTCCATCTGCCAGTTTCTTCCCAGCTTTCAAACTCTAAAAGAATGCAGGGAATGTTCCAGAGTTCCTTAAATTAGATCAACAAAAGAATAAGAAGAAAAACCTACCCTGCTCTCCTACGAGAACAAATTTTAGCAAACTACTTTCTCCACTACTTTCTCCACTTTCTCTTCTTTCTCCTCTCCTTCCCTTCCTGCAACACTATTCCATCTTCGGATAGAAAAGAAGGAGATGGAGTACGAGTAAGAAGAATATGAAAAATAATTAGATTCGGAAATAATATAATTGTCATCCAGGGAGAGAGCTTGAAATTGAGGGAAGAATGTGTGGCCTGCGAGCTGGAAAATTTTAGCGAGTCTTCTCTATTAATTTCCGAGTCGTGCGTAATTGATATGAAATCAAATTCAAAACTTGTTCAAGCAAGCAAAACCTGGATTTTCTCTCCTCCTCCTCTTCTATGCGCCCAGGCCTATAATCCGAGTAGGAGAAAGCATACAAGGGACAAAAAACCCTTGGATGATGCTCCTATCCACCCTCCCCTCTCCCCTTTCAAGCATACAGTTTCATCCCCTCGCTCTGCTCGAAAGAGAAAGCAAGCAAGTAGACGGAAGAGAAGATTTTAATTTCCTCCATCATCTTCCTCTTGTCATTTAATCTTGTTTTCATTCCAAATTATTTTCGACGCAATAGCCCGAAGACGAGCTTGTTAATCCCGTTATTGTCCTTCTCCTAGCTCCAACAAGACACCGCCCTCCTTCCAGCTAAATGTTGACAAACCTGACATACAAACACCAACCAGGTTATGGACGAATTTCTAAATTTTGTATTTCCCTCCTCTTACTCTCCAGCAAACTAAAACCAGCTCCTATATACACTGTTTACAAATTCTCTCAGCCTCTCGACTTTCTCCAAACAAGCTTTCACATCCACTTTCTCCGCCTCGTTTCAATTCTTGTGAAATCTGTAGGGAAGAAATCCTCACCCACCCCTCAAGCAGGCTAAGAATATATGTGATAGTTTCCACCAAGTTATAAAAAATTAATGGAAATGACGAAAACCCTCAAGGTCCAAGTCATGAACAAGCTACATGCAGCACTACTTTCTCCAGCAACATGCGGAATGATGGAGAAACCAGATTCGCTTTCTCCACATAAATTCTATCTTTCACTCCAGGAGAAAGTTCGCTACAGCTTTTGGAGCGAGTAGATCGTAAACCTGATGCGTTCTACATGTAGGCCATCGTATAAAACCTGATCAGGGGAAGACCAGAGGACGACCTATACTTTCTCCAGGAGACAACCCCGCTTTCATGGAGCTCAGAGAGACAAAATCCTGGAAGAACCCCCAAAGAGAAACTTTACATTTCGCTCCCTTTAACTCGGGAAATATATTCCCAGAGAACAAGGCGATGGGTCATATGTAGTAGTGTAAAACGACTCAAAAACTAGAAACCATCTGTTCCTTCCCTGCATTTCTCTTTCTGAAACCCAGAAAAGCTCTCCTTTTAAATTTTCTCCTTCAACCTTGTAATCGGATGACTCAACCCAACTTAAACAAAATATCTGTTTCCCAGTTTAAATCTGAAGCCTGTAACCAAGAACCCCTGGCTAAAATTCAGAGAAAAAACCAAACAAAACCCATTAAAGCAATCAACCAAACCAAGTCCCACAATTCACCCAATCTTTCCCTCCTCTCCCTCCTACTTTCACCAGAGAAAGCAGCGAGACAGCTAAGGCAATATACATGTACTTGTAAACGAGTCCTACCTACAAGCTCCTACATTCTCATCCATCCACTTCTCGTCCTGGATTTCACAAAAGGAAATACGCTCATGCTGTAGGAAACAAGAGAGTGAAAGTAGCATACTGCATGTCCGGAGAAAGCAAAAGAGAAAGCCCGGGATAAATTACATGGACGAGAACAGGGAATGTCCATATGAAGCAAGAGAAAGAATGTGGGCCAGGTGCGCAGTGGGAGGGATGCGGAGCGGACCGAGGTGGAAGAGAAAGTACAAACATGCTCCATTTTCATTTCGTCCGCTCCCCTTCCTTAATTACAATTACGATCTACAGAGAATACATGTATTCCGGTTAGCAAACACATAGTTAACCTTCTTGAGGTATTCAACGAGATATTTTCTCCCCCTCCCTTGTCCTAATCATGCAGCATAGCAAGGCCATCTATATGTTGTATCAACTAATTATTTTACAATTTCAATCTTTTTGGCCACAAACAGAATAGAGACCGGAGTAGTTTTCGAGTAATTTTAAAGTAATTGGTTTGGAGTAGTTTTGGCGTAATTTTGGTGTAATTTTGGTGTAATTTTGGTGTAATTTTATGCGTAATAGATTTAGAATAGTTTTGAAGCAACTTCAGAGCAATAGATTTGGAGTAGTTTTGCAGAAATCGATTTGGAATAGTTTTGGAATAGCTATTTTAATTTTGCATTGTAGAGCCTTTTTTGGGCATTTCGGTCATTTGTTTTAAATCCATAGAGTCCGCACTTTTAGGTACTCGACACTTTTTGGGCACTTTTCGGATCTTTTCTCCAATAACACATCAATTTATCAGCCTTTTCATCTGCTCTGCAAATCCTATTGTTTACATGAAAAAGTTCAACTTTGTCCAATCCACTAAATGCCTTCGACCCTCATCATCTTTCCCTCGAAAATAAGAGCGAAAAAACGAATTTACTCTGACATCACAGAACAATCCTTCCCCCTCTCTCAAGAAAAATCCGACACATTTCGACGACGAAATATGCAATTTCCAGCACGTAACTCAACCGCGACTCCACATCCACACACATCTGAGGATTGCGTCAAAGAGAAAGTCATAGCTTCCAAGGCCTCACAAAAGCTCTGCAACTTTCTCCTTAATAGACCCACGCCTAGACACATGCCAAACGGAGTGTGATGTGATGGCAAAATTTCTTCGGTAGTGTCGGATGTGATATCCCAAGCAGAATGATCCGAACTTTCTTCATCCTGTAGCTTTATGTTGCAGAGGATGATAAGTCCTTGGCCTTATCATTCTCACATCCCTTATTTACTCCGTCATCCCTTCTACGATACTTCCTCACATGAGAAACCGAGTTAGTGCATTTCCTCCAACATTCCCAAAACAGTGCCAACCCAGAATCCGCAAAGTATTTTGCAACCTCTTCAACTAATATTATATCTGCTTCGCCATTTCAGAAAATATCATTTTCACTCAGCCAGCGCCAACTACTTGGCTCCATACCGTCCGTCTCTAAATCATTACTGTTTTCTTGGTAACCACTACGAAAACTTGAGTGCCTGAGTCCGCGGGAAACTATAAGTGGTTTCAGTTGTAAGTTGTACTCAGAATAATTTCCTACCCTGGCCCCGACCCTCCCCTCAACAACAAGCAAACCTACCCTCGTAATTTCTTTAATTCCTTCCCAGCACTTCATTAACAAACTGCAACCAAATTCTTTTTTCAACTCCAACAAATCCAAACTTCTTTTTAATTTTAACAATGGCCGCTCCAGAAAATTGGCCCATGCTTTTAAAAACTCGATATGATTCCCCACCAACTCTTCTGGAGCATCCCTCCCATAATAGCTTCTTAAACCTTCCATTCATAGCATCCCAATTCAAAACTAAAACTTCAATCCTCGAGTACTTCAAATCCTTTCAGTTTCCAGAATCAAATCTGGCGCTCAATCCTGCTTTTATCCTGCCAGAGAAAAAACTACACATTCCCACACAAAAAACCCCTGAAAATTAACTTCTCCCCCTACAAATATGTTTTTACAACGAAATCAATTCAAAAAACCAGTAGAGACTCACTGCTCCAGTCCCGGTTCATTACTCATTTTTCAAAAACCCTTCCAATGGAATCACACAGACAAATTAACACACACCAGAGAGCGCACTCCATCAGAATCACAAGCAAAGAGAAATCCTTCATATCCAAAACTTTTCAAACGCCATCTCTTTTAATTAATACCAACTTGGGAAACCAGAGAAATCCATCATCCTCCATCCCACTACTCCATGTATCTATTCGAATAGATTCCATCAGATCAGATCACATCTACAGATCATCTCCTTCTTTTTTGCAAACATCCCAAAATTTGCAACCAAATCCATCAAGTTCACCTTCTTCTCCGTACTCTACAGATCCTTCTCATCTTCTACAATCTTCTTTGAAATCCATCTCACCTTCACCCTTCTCAATTACCCTCAATCCTTCATTCATTCCAACCCCATTTGACCCGAGCTAAAGGGTAGAAAAAGATTAATTTTCAAAGAGAAATCATATCCTCTTCTACTAAATACTCGTGGAAACCACACACCTTTTCAACTTTCCCCGCAAATGTTTCCCTCACATGCACAAACACTAGCTTTTCCACCACTAAAACAGACAAGAGAGAATATGAGTTCTGTTCTGAGTAATTCTGGGTAAATGTGCACAAACAGTGCTTCGTGCTTCTCCTCCCGCTCCTCAATCTATTCCATCCAGAGCATCAATTGAAAATGCATAGACTTAAGCCCCGGAGAGGGTGTGCATCATCATTTCTCCCATCTTCACAATCACCCACAGATCCGCCATCATCCATCCACCTCTCCTAAAAGAAGTACAACAAATAAGTGCCACAAATCTTGCCCTGTCAGTCAACTACCGGGTGTTCCCGTACAGAGAAACCCCGGGTAGGAAACTCGTACAAGACGCCCATAAAAAATACACCCTGTCAATGAGAATGATATCCTTTGGCTTCTTCCCCTCTCAATACAATTTACTTTCTCCTCCTCCACTTTCTTCGTATACATAAAGCCTATACATCCTCGAACCGACAGTGCTCATAGCTGACTTCCACTCCGTATTCTTGGCCCAATGTACAACAACCACATTAACTACTCGGTCATAAGCATGTCAAACATGTTACCCGCCCGTTTTCAATACAGTCGCAGTTTCCAATACTCCTCCAAGTAAGTGGATTTTCAAGAGTAAATAGAGTTTACACAGCGCCTCAGGAAATTATATCCATACTCAATAAGCACACAGCCTCTTCCTCATCGCGTCCGCCAGATGCATCTTCTACCTCTACGGTTTGCTCCACTATCTAATAACAAGCTTACCGTATAAAACCTAGAACCGCCCCACAAAAGTACCCGCGCACTTTCCCCACGAAATTTAAAACTTGAATCACGACGATCCAAAAATTTACACAGATCATATTACACACTCATCTTCCACCACCTTCGTCACGCGCTCTGCAGCTTCTACTTCACCTTTGCTATAACCTCTTTCCAAAATGACTTGCCATCCAGGTATCCAAACAGGTGGATTTCATTCCCTCCTGTTCAACACACCTGGGCTCATATTATCTAGGCTGGGAGTGGATTCGTGAAAATTGTCACCTGAGGTCTGGGAATAATGTTTCCAATCTGTGATTTCCCACAAGCCGCCAGATGTCGAGATCCGTAGCACAGCGCCATCTATGAATTTAATTAACTCTCCGAGCAGCATACTGAAACTATTTTTCTCACGACGTTGAAACCAATTCCATAGAATAGCATAGCATAGCCAAATCGTCACATTCAGCCGGTAAAATTTAAAGTGCTTCAGCTTTCTCCATGCTTAAAGCCAGTATACTGCTTAAGCTTATATAGCTACACTATATTTCTCAAAGCGCCACCTGGTCTCTATTCTGAGCAAACTGCAATGTTGCAGCTAGCTTAAAACCTTTAGTTTCTAGAAAAGAAAAAGCTATTCATTTGAAATTCTCCTCGCTCAAAATCCTTAAAACAAATACTACCAGCGCCCTCTTGCTTCACCTTCTGGAAAACTCTTGCAACTCTTCCTTGGTTCCTGCCATGCTCCAGAAACACACTACAACTTGATAAAAGATCCTTTGTTCTTTATTCATTTTCCTTCATTCTCTTCCTCCTCTTTTATGAAACAATCTCAATAGATGCAGTAAACCAGTACAAGTTCACTAAACGAGTAAACTAGTCCAAGCCAACAAGCTTCACTTCCATATACTACAGGCTCTCCCTCCTCCTCCTCCACCACCACCTTCAAAGAGATCGTTTAGTCAAAAGCTTCTTCAGAAATTTCATAAAAAGAAGCTCCATTTCCCCATTTCTTGTACAAAAAAGGCTGCAAAATAAAAAACAGCCCTCTTTCACCCAACAAATTGACAAAGACGTAGGAGAAAGAGTAGATTTGAAGAAATGGTCTGTAGGCCAAAGGAATTATGGATGATGCGAAGATAATATAATTTACGCTGACTCCCAGCAGTTTCTATTTCTAGCTTTCTCCCTCTTGCTTTCTCTTTTTTCATTTCTCCTATTTTTTTTCCAAATCTCCTCTCCATAGTTATACATTTTACATTCACTTTCCCCCTCCCTCCTCCAGAGTCCAGCTTTCACTCAGTCCTCCTTTCTCCAAAACTTCTGGCCTCTCCGCCTTTCCACCTAAAGCTCCAATTGTACAATATATCCCTTGCAGCCAGTGAAAGCATCCCAGCTCAGCCTTATTCAGTATTCTACCCCTGTAGCCTGGATTCAGGGACGATCCCATATAAATTTCATTAAGCATAAATCTTTGTTGTGCCAACACACGTCTTGATGTTTCTTATAAATTCTTGATGAAATATTCATCCTCCGCGGTATTTCCTCTCCTTATTTTTCATCCAAAAAGAAAGCAACAATCCCGCCATTTCTTCTACTTTCTCTCAATTTTTCTTCCCACATTTACTCAACTCATCTCCTCATTTTATATTTTCCAAACTAATATCCTTCAAAATTTCTCCTTTCACCAAAACGAATCATAAGCTCTAACAAAATTTCTGCTAAACAATGACCTTTTCTTGTAACAGCAAAGCCATATAAAAACTAAAAAACCTGAAAAAAATAGTTTACAAGCTTCTAAAAAGCCTTTTTTATGAAAATATCATGGGAAAATCCTGAAACCCCGGTTCTTTAGAGGTTTAATACGAAACATTTCTTGATTATTCAACCTCCGAATTTCCTGGAACCCCATTCCTTCCCAAGCCAGTAGTTTCGAAAACGTTGGTATTATTTTATTTGAAAAAGAAACTTTTTTACACAGTTATCCTGTAATGGAGAAAGATGCTCAAAGATGCTCAAACTGAAGAAGCAGTGCATAAAACACGAGTAGTAAAACTTTCTCCACCAGAACCACCCACTCCCTTTTCTTTGCAATTTTTCCTTCAAATACAACCTTTCTCCTCTACTTTCTCCTCCTTCACTTCCAGTTTTCTTTCTGGAATTTTACCACACTCTCCACTTTCTCCACTTTCTCTTCAAACAGAAAGTCATACGTATTCCTTCCCACCTTCTACATATTTTATCATAGAATCTCACTCTAATCTCTATATTATTTTATTTTACAACGCCTTCATCTCCCGCCCGCTCCACAGTTTGCCAATCCTCGCAATTCCATCTTCTTCCCTTGCATCCTCAAGGTCCGAACGGAAGAGGTCAAACCCGGTGTTGCTTAGCCTTTTAATAGCAGACTACTCCGTAAAAACTGCCGGAGAAAGTTTCACAGAGTGAAAGCACTCTCTTCCTCAGCCTATCACCTATAACAAGCTTTCACCACGTCCAACCCAGCTCCACACAAACCTCAAGCCATTTCAACTTCCGTGCAGGATCGAAAAACCTTTAAAGCAGAAACGATTCCAGCACGAAAACACAGCCATTTATTCAACCAGACAGATAGACAGCAATAAAAGAGTCGAGAGAGAAAAACTCATCACAAAACGTATCAGCTTACAAGTCGATACTAAAGCAACAAGGTTCAAAAGAAGGCCAATTTCCCCGCTTGTTGTTTAATTAATCCCAGATAATTAAACCACCAACTCCTCATATATCAGCTCTATTAAAAGTCTCTTAATTAA
This sequence comes from Sminthurides aquaticus, assembly GCA_906901655.1. Taxonomy (NCBI): domain Eukaryota; kingdom Metazoa; phylum Arthropoda; class Collembola; order Symphypleona; family Sminthurididae; genus Sminthurides; species Sminthurides aquaticus. The sequence continues at coordinate 1,324,371 of CAJQTT010000007.1, forward strand.
TTGAAGAGACGGCTCTTGTCATGAGTGATGTATTGGGATGCAGTCAAAACCGGACAGGTGAGAGAGATTAGAAACAAGAGCCGCGAAGGAGCAGAATCCCGATTCATTCCCTCTACGTGAGCAAAGGCCTCGGCATGATTTCAACAAAAACTAAACGGCGTCAAGTTATTTAATTTGTGGTGTTAGATGAAATTCTAACCAGCTCCTACGTAATAATAGTTCACAACTTCACACACGTCGTCTCTCGTATCCTTTTCCCATCCGCCGCATCCCAAATTCGGACTTTCTCCAAAACTTTCTCCACTACCAGCACGCTTCAAACTTACACAACCCCTCTCCTCCCTGACCATGATGCTATGGATGAACCACGCCATGTTATTCCCAAGTACCATTCCACCAAAGAGAAAGCAACTCTCCCGGTGAAAGTTCCCCCCCACCCCGAGTGAAAGGAGAGAAAGCCGAGAGCTCGTATTTTCCCTAAACTAGAAACTTTCTATTCAAGACCACACTCCTCCCCAGCTCCTTCATCACATCTTCTCAATCTCCAGTTTCCATTCTCAGATACGCTTATATACTTACGCTCAGAGCAGGAGCGTATACACAGCGTATTACGCTCTCTCCAACCATTCATTCCTCTCCCAGCTTCTCCATATCCTCATAATCCTTCTATCACACTGCATACATATACTACACGCATATACTCTCTCTCTCTCTCTCTCTCTCTCTCTCTCTTTCGCATCTTTTCTCCCTTTTACAGGGCCAAAGTTCCCAACTTTTCCCTCTCCTTTACATCTTTAAGCTATTACTTTACTCCTAATGCATACACTCAGAGCCTTACGTCCTTGTCTCTCTCTCCCGTATACTTTCATCTTTCTGCTACATCCTCCTCCGCTCCCACGGTTCTCCCTCAAGAAAGAGAAGGGCAAAATCCCAACAGGATCCCCCATCAAAGCCCTCAATCTTTTAAACGAGCCTTATAACGGAGCTGAGTGTAGCTGTTCTGGCAAGTGCAGTAGCTCCTAAATGCTGGGAGCATTCAAACCAAACTCCAAGGAAGAAGAGAAGAAGATGCGGACAGAATTGTGTACACACACTCTGCTTCAGAGCGCCATTCAATGTTCCTTTTGGAGTACGTGAAACGAGCTTCTTTCAAGAGCACAGAATATAGCATCCCACCAAACAGTTGACCAAGTCTGTCTACAGCCCCGTCTGCCCTACCAAACCAAGGAGCGGGTAATATACACACATGTCCCTAATGCACACACCCCGGATTGCGCATGCTACCCATCAAATTCATAACAATTTCGGTCTCTCTTCCAAACCCGGACTTGTGTACTATAGCCTCCGCTTCCCGTCTTCATATAAGTGGTGATGGTGGGAGAAGAGTATGGATTTCAACAACCCGCCCGCATCCCTCCTACATTACTATATATTTCTAGAGTGACAACAAGTCCTCCCTAAAGACACTAAAGAGTTCCAGGAAAAAATAAGTACGATTAGTGCTGCCTTGACGTACCCCACGTACCAGTACCGTACCAAAGTACTTGCAAAATAACACTATACATAATACCGCAAAAGTATTTCAAGATTCCCAAGCTTTCCGCGTACCCAACTCCAAGGAGAAAAATAGCACCTACGGCTTTACCAATAACCTTCAAGGAGAATTAGCAGTGCAGTGCTGTAAAGGTAGCATTGAGCAGGTAGAAAAAAAATCCTGCTTTTCCAGGAGTAGCTTGTAATTAAAGCACAAATCCGACTACCTACTAACAACCAAGCAGATCCCTCTTCAACTTACACCCGCCGCTCTCGCCCCGTATTTCGTATACAAGAGAGCAAATCTCTAGAAGAACAGCTCGCTGTATAGAAGCATCCAAGGTATCGTACACTAAGCAAACCAATGCAGAACCAAACCCACAGATTCCCTCACAGAATCAGACACATTCAGTCATCCAGAGAAGATAAAACTTCCATCCGGCAAGGAGAGATGAGATTGTGCGAGTAGAGAGAGTGGAGTGTGAAAATTAAATCTTCTCCTTCATCTCATCCTCTCGTGTATTTGTCGAGTCTTTGATTTTTTTAATTATTTACATTAAAACAACCATCAGTCATCAAATGAGTACAGTCCATTCATTTCATTCAGTTCATCCAGAGCAGATGCTTCCAAGAATGTGGCCAAGAGTTTTATAAATCAACCAAGTTAACATTGGTTATCGTTTCGCAAAAATGTAGCAGCGCTAAATTACGGTTAAACAAGTGGTGTGTCTTTAAATGTGATAACAACCAAATTCCAAACGACTTATTCTCATATCTTATCTCTACAGATATGGACTCGAGGAATAATAGTCGTAATGTTGTCGGCGCTAGTCGGGATGACAGTTACCAGGTAATTTTTTATTTTTAATATTATTATTAATCTCCTCTTATTATCCACACAATAATTTGCAAACATCCATACGCTACACAATAATCTTCCAAATGTATCAACTAAACTAATCCCTAAACATTAATTCAAATCAGACAAATTATTTTTAAAACCTCTTCAAATCCAAGACCATCTACAAAGAATGAGTATTATTTTTAAAAAATACGATTCTTGTTCCATTTTTAGGGGAGAATACCTGAGAAAAATATCTACAGCGAACCGGGCAGGAACCTCATGTTCCAAAATAGTAGCTACAAGCCCAAGGTATGATTTTATTTTTATTTCCAATCCCACAAATTACAATTAGCTTGAAAATCCTCCAAGGGATTTTTTCTCCTTGGAGCTATTTTTCATGTACTTGTCTCCCCTCTTCTCCTTTCCGTCTACATGTTTGCAAATTATTGTGCGTAATCCTACTTGTGGTGAACTTAATGTGGTTTTGCATCAATCATTCTCAAACTATTTAAATAGTAGAATTAATATAATCAAACTATAGATTGCACAAGCTCAATAAGTGAAATTCAAAATACCATTTTTCTGCACCCGGCAATATATATCATCACAATACAGTCAGCTAACACGTTGCAGATTACTGAACATGAGCAAACTTTTAAGTTAGTTGACTGATCCATTTCATTATAACACATTTTAGATAACTGAATACCAGTTTAGTAAACTGATATCATGGTATCGGTAACCCTCTTCCCATACCAATCTCTCTAAACTGTTATCCAATTTCTATGTAATACAATATTCCCAGCATTGAAATATAATTTCATTTCCTAATCCAGCACTCGTTGACATTTCAATTCTAATTTCTTTACCGTAATCTAATTTTAAAACTTTTTTAAATTCATTTAATTTTAATAATGATTACAATTTCCTCGAAGACATTTCCATATTTTATTTCTACAAAACCAAATGCCGAATTTTACACCAAATTCTTATATTACTTTTAGCAAGAAATCAATAATTCATTTAAAGACATTTACACTACCTGTCAACAGATAAAAGCACATTTTACCTCTTTCAAATCCCAAGTAACGCGCCTCTTCGTTAATAATTCAAACCCAATTCAAAATTCAGACTGAAATTTTATAACACCGCCTACTTTCCGAATCCAATATTGATTTGTTCCAATTTTAAAATTTATTTACCCAACCGGTCTTCTCGCATTAGTATTTCAGTGTGAATTCCCCCTCATTTTAGTCCTCTAGTTAATAGCGTATTTATAATTTGAACTATTTTATTTTGTAAAGACAGGAAGCAATTAATTACAAATATTTTGCACATACAAACATATAAGTAGAAACTTAATTTATTTAAAAAGCGGGCTCCATTATATATTTCAAAATTTGAATTATTATCAAACACGAGCCAACAGCTGCGGGTTATACGTCCTCCAAATATAATTTAATGCTTGCAAACTAATTTATACTTGCAAGCAATAAATAACCTTCAAGCAGCACCCGTCCCAAGCACAAACATACACACAAACCATGTTGCAATCATTCATACTTAAATTTCTCTTATCTTTTATTATGACCAACCGGCGCCGCCATTCCGCTCGTCTGTATTCCCTGTTAGCTCCAATGTTTACACTTTCCCCCTCTTGTCACCATCATCAATTCCATTTAACACAGCCTCCACCGCATTCAATATTTTTCTACCCGACAATACAATATAATTAAAAAATAGCATTCTTATCAAATTATAAAATATATATTACACAAACATATCCACCTCTCAGCACATTCAATCCCTATGTGCTCATAGGCGTACTTCAATACTTGAAAAACCTCAAACATAAAACAAAAAACTCGTTTTAAAAAAATACCGCCATAACCGCATATTCAAACTTGACACCATTTCAAACGCACCGCCTTTTAATCCCACATTCCCACAACAGAATCAACCCTCAATCCCGCCCATTAACCTTGTATCATAAATCCCAACCCTTCCATCAGCCCCCACCCAGTTCATCAACCAAAACACTCTGATTATTGACACGCACATTGCCTCCTCTCATTCCCACATAGTTTCCCGCTCACTTTAAATTAAATTTCAAAACCGAATTCCTCTGTAAAAGATATCCCATTAATTTCCAAAAACTTTTAAACGCTCATTCTTCCTGGTTGCACTGTAACAAAATCCTACTCTTTTCACTACCAACTTTTCCTCCTTTCTTCCTCCATCACAATATCAACTCCATGTCCTAGCCGGAAGCGTATAGAAACTTTCTCCGGCTCAAACTTTCTCTCACACACACCCCTCTTCCCTGTCTTCTTCATTACGTTTCTCTTGTATTTGACAAAAGAGTCTACAGCTTCCATCCTACCGTTTCTTTATCCCCACCGCTTTTCACTCTTTGCCGTCCTCTTCTTCTCACTCCTTCATCTTCCTTACATTTTCTGGCGGCTAATTCAATTTCATTTCTTCATAGATCGGCTACAAGCTCGTCGACATGTACGATGACGATCCGGGTATTATGTCCGAAGCTGAAACTTCATCCACAGGTTTCCGTAGAGGAGCCAAAGCCCGCTCAAGTTTACCAGTCGTACGAACGCCGTCAAAAACCCTGGAACGGCCTTTAGGTAAGTATCCAATGGCAACTACACCTACTTTTATTTTATAAATACAGCTCTGTTAAGTATAAAGTTGATGGGTTTGTTAAGCTATCAAACCCATCAACCATTTTACAGCCCAAAAGCATCTCATAAACGGGGATTTCAAGCTAGATTTTGAGTTTTCCATCAGTTTTTTTCAATAAAAACCCGCGTGAGAAAATTTACAAAGAGGGAGATGAAGGATAGGATGAAAAAAACAAATTGAGCATTAGCTCAAGCTTCTCGGCCCATAAAACCAAAATGTTTAATAAATCACAAGCTTCCAGAGAGCCTGTAACTTCCGCTAGCTTTTAAAATAAAAGAGCACTCATAAGTATACAGCACTTTACAAAAGTCAGAGCTACTACTCTATCGAAGAAAAGCTACGAATTTGGCAAAGTTTGAAGCAAAGTTACAAGGAATTTTACAGGCCTTCAAGCCCAAGGAATTTTAAACCCTTAGCGGTGGCGCCACCATCGCACAAATTCAATTTAAACAAAGTATACATAGACAGCCCAAGCAATCAAGCGAAATATAGTATGGCAATATTACGCCAAAATGTCTTCGTTCAAGAGCTGTAGATAGGAAGAGAGCAAGTTCATAAGAGAACATTCGATGAGCTTAGACATGGCAAGATTTACTGCGACGTCCTTGAAAGATACATTTAGTTCCGTAATTTCCTCATTTCATTACACCATCTCTTTAACCTGTTTCCCATCCTCGGAGCCTTTAGTTTGTAAACGGCTCCTCCTCCAAGCAGCGTATGACTCCTTTCCAGCAGTGAAGACACTCATTCCTAGCAGTCATTAAGAGCAGAAATGCATTCAGCTCCTGCAATACCAACAGTAATTAACATTAACCATACAGTACACCACTAACATAACAACATCATCATGCAATAATAATGCTATCCCTGACTATAGCAATACCCCAAGGCTATTCCTTGTTTTCCCGCTTCAACCTTCAACTTTCTTACAAATCTTCTACCAGACCTCGACACAACTCCAAAACTAGGCTATTCAGTAATTTATTCTAAAATTCGAAATATATATTAAGAAAACTCATCATCCGTACCTACTGTACTACACTAACGCCCTCTATCTCTTCCCTTCTCGTAGGCTTAGTCTTCTTGCAATACCGGAATGAAACAAAGCGAGCCCTCCTCCCCAACGAGATTACTTCCATGGACACTGTTCGGGCCCTCTTCGTCAGATCCTTTTGCAAGCAGCTCACAATGGAGTACCTCGACGCCATGAGTGTTAAAATATACATTCATGACTCTGCCAAAGACATGTTCTACGAATTAGAAGATTTAAGGTGAGACTTCCCGCTTTTGAGTACCCATATCCATCCATGTATGATACATGTAGTTTGCCATATTTGCTAGCATTTTATGTACACGCTAACTCCTTATCTGCTTCTGCACGACCTGCAACTGCTTCTGTAAAAATCTGAAACTGCTTCTGAACAACCTTGTCCATTTTCCTTATCAAATAATTGCGAATTTGAATGAATCCATCTAAATCCAATCCTTGCATCATGTCAACCTCAGTTCCATTCCCGATTCCCCTGTTGAGCTTGTGTTCAATTCCAAGAGATTATACAATTCCCTTACGCCATTTCTCCTTGACCATCCTCTTATCTCCTCCACGTAATCCTTTCTGATTAAATGCAGCTGGATGCGCAAACGATGCATTATTCCTAATCCCGCAGCTGTGCTTCCATTACTTCAAGGACTTTTGCTGATGCGAAATCTCTGCATGAGAATTTCAAAACGTAAATTTCCTCACATGCTGACTCTTGAGTATTTGCAAAACTCTATCCTCTCATGGAATACTATATTTCACCCGTCATGAACCAGTGTCTTTTTAGCGAAAATATTGCAAATTCTATAGTAATTAACAACATGTTCCCAGATGGCGGTAGAATTAAATTGCGGCCGTGACTTAAATGAACATATATGTTAGTTGAAATATTCGCGAAATTTTCGCAATATCCTTGCGAATAATTCCTAGGAAATGTAGTGCTTTTTAAATGTAGTCCTTCCTTCCTACATTTCCTTGGAAATACCGTCCGAACACTTAGAATCACATGCCTGTGAAAGCCGACACATACAGTCACAACACGACCTTTGACCTTTGGACAATTTTCCCTTGACATTCAAACATGCTTGCTTACTTAAGTAGCTAATATTGGTGCGGATGTTGTATGTTTGCTTGATTATGTTTTCAAAACATTCCCAGTTAGTCCATATTTACGCTGAATGTTATGTTTGATTACATGCAGGAATGTGAATGTTGCAGATTTTTTGTAAAATTGTATGCCCTATATGTAGCTTTTACTTGTAACCTCCCGCTCAAAGTGCTTATTATAATCCCTGGAATCTTTTATTTTATTAGGGACATTCGAGATCGCTCAGTATTACGTTTATTTGAGCCAAATATAAACGGTAATGGTGCTACGCCGACTTGGAATGACCAAGATCAGTATTTTAGTGAACCTGAATTTGATTCCGACTACCCAACCCTCCATCACATACATAAATCCAAAGTAAGTTTTAATGTCTTCTTTAATATTCCCCACTCCTCAGCTTTTCTCTCTGCCAGGAGCTCAAACGAGATGAGTAATCCCTCTACATCTCTATCCAAGCCGCCAGAGAGCCGCCACGAGGAGCAGCATGGACTCGGAGAAAGTTCCACGGAGAAAGCACCGACTCCCAACGTAATCCCGAATAATTTATGGAGCGTAAAGAGTAGGAATATTTGCCAAATTCTCTTACAACTCCTCCATTGACTCATGTTTTTCCAACTTTTTTTCTCCCACTACATACTACAGGAGCAGTACGCTCTACACGTGCTTTCTCCTCGTACTTTCTCTTCTAATGTCTCATCGTGTATATGTAATCCTTTTCCTCTAATATCTTCTTCTCAACCTCTCCCTATATTTACAGCCATTACAAAAAGTTGTGGGTCCAGCAATTTACTCAAGTTACAGTCTTCCCCGCCCCACCCCCCGCCCCTTCTCTCCAGCCACACAAGCACAAGCGGGGCTCATGTCCGCCGGACAAGGAGGTCCCGGGATGATGCCCGGGGGGCGCAACGTCCTCCCACACCATCCATCATCCAGTAGCGTAGGAGGCCCCGGCGGCGTGGCTCCTCCGCCAAAACCTCTTCGCCACAGCCAATTTAATAAGCGACCAAGTACTCCTAGCAGTCCCCTCTACTCACCCCGAAGTACCGGCAGCGGCAACACTTTCCTCGGAATCCGCACAACCTCTGACATTTACGCCACGGCTGCTGGTGAGTAGATAATTCATTCTTTTCATCTCCCCACTTTCTCCCCGCTTTCTCCCCCACTTTCTTCTTACTTTCTCCCGGCTATCCCAGCCCTCCTAAACGATGTATACCCCTCTTTCTCCATTCCTTCCAATCTTCTCCCAGTCTCCCTATTCTTCTTCCTTTCTTCCTCTTCTTCTTCCCCTTCCAACCCATCGCTCTTCCATTCTCCCCTCGTTATCCCCCCCATCACACACCATCTCTCTCTCTCCAATAACTACCCCTTCCTCTTATCAAGATTTAGATAGATCCAAATCCCTTTTGACCTCCTCCCATTCTTCCTCCCAATCCCTTCCAATTTCACACAAAGTCTTTGAAAATAAGACGAAAGAGGTAAATGAAATTTAGGCTCGCTCACCCTGCCCTCTGACGCCTCCGTCTCTCCCGTGTCATTCTCGTACACAATAACCGAATTTCTCCCTTTGTCTTCCTCCACTCCCCCCTGCCACCTCCCCGCCCCTGTAAATTCAGCTTTCTTTGAAACCCTTGCAGATACCCGTAGCTCCAAACCATCTCACACTCAGTCCCAGTCATAGCAAACACAAAGTCCGCCCCGAATCCTCATGCAGTGCAACACTTTCTCCATTTACTTTCACCCAGCTTCGTAGGCAATCAATAATTGTCATGACAACCTTCAGCTCAGAAGCCAGGGAGGAGGAGAGAGAGAAATATAAAGCGAGGGATCTGAGGACAGGTTTTAGGAGAGAATAATAATATATATATTATTCTAGGAGGAATTTCCATCTTCTTGTCTGACTTTAAGAATTCTTGAATAGAATTCCAATCACGTTCCCTCATGCCTTTCTCACGCGGGACAATTATTGATTTATCTTTCACAGATGCCTACATGAATTCCCCCGAGAAACTCTACGATACGTACGGAGGGGCTTCCGGGAATCGATCCGGCTCCATGACCCCAGTCTTTGTTGATGAAGAATCCCGCTTCCGGATGGAGAATATGGAACGCCAATTGGCTAATCTCACGGGCTTAGTTCAAAAAGCTTTAAATCCTCCCACCGTAGTTCAACCCACACGACTCTACAACCCAAGACTCAACTACCGTGATTACATTCCGACTCGCGATTTCCGTGGTGAGTTTCCTCCAATCAATCTCAATCTTGTACGTTACATCTTATATCATTCCCGGTAAAACAACCCACCGAATTCAAATCACACAAATCCCCGCCTCTCTTCCCTCTATAATTATGAAACCTGCTCTAGTTCCAACCGCACAACCAATCCTAGCCAACTCGTAACCTATTCCCGCTCTTTTAATTGCTACAACATGATATCATTACTAATTTCCGGGCCCATCCTCTATCAATCCGGCTCAATTCAAACCACAGTCCCCTCCTTAATTGCCTCTACCTTCCGCCAGCTGTCTCCCGCATCCTCCTCCCTTCTGTTCCCTTTCCCGTAATGTCAACAGTATCACAGCATCATAAGAATCTCTAATACTACCCTCTCTGCATTCCAATCCTTGTCTCGTCTTCTGCATGAATATGCGTGGATTTACTTTACATCTTTGATTTTCTCATGCATTTATTTAATTATTGTAAATTTATTTCATTAATTCCAACGCTAGTTTAACCATAGCTACAAAAGCACATCCATAATTACCATATATTTATTTCACCCATATAAATTATATAACGCCTCCCAACAACAAGTATACTGCATTTAAATCTTAAAACCTCCACCAATTTAATTATTTAATTTATAATTTTATATAATTTTATTAAATTATGCCGGATTTACACTTCAACACTTGTGTAAAACTTGTGTAAAACTTGTTTAAAACTTGTGTAACACTTTCATATTCATATTTGCGGTTCAAAAGACCCGCAAATATTCAATGTTAATCAAATGGAGAACATTTGTGTAAAACTTTTAGATTTAAAGTGTTGAAGTAGAAACGGCGTTACTATGGTAACTAAACAAATTTTCGGAAAGTGTTACACAAGTTTTACACAAATGTTGTAGTGTACATTCGGCATTAATCCCAAACAGCTGTCACCCTAACAGAGAGCTTGTAATTTCAGTGATTTTAACTGCAATCTCTTTACTAAATTTATTTAACCCCTCGAGCACCAGAACATTAAAGATTCCGTCACTCGAGCATGTTTCCATAATTCTTTTTTTAAATTTTAATCTATTCTCAAATTAATTCAAAATAGTTTATTCAAACACATCAAATCATTTGAGTAACCTTACTATTCATTCAATTTTAACCACAGCCTTAAAATTCAATTTTTCAAATTTTTTACTGAGAATTTTAATTTTTAAATTATAATCTTTAATTTTTGAATTCTTTTTAAATAATTATTTTAATATTTTTTAAAATTTCAAATTACCTTCAACAAAACACCACTCTTGTCTTTGCATCTTACCATTTTAAAATGAAACCTAAACTCTGCAAATATTATATATTTAGCTTAAATTTCCTTTTAAATCTCACCAAGTATGAGCAAATACAACTGACACCCCAAACCAGACACAGCCGAGAAGCAAAACAGTCTTTTCCTTTATGTTCCCTGCATGAAATCTCTTTCTCAAACTGTCTGCGAGCTAAAGTAAACATTTTAATACACTTGTGTCTTCCCCATAGTCTACTCTCTTACAATCCTAATATTGATTTACCAAGATAATATTTACTCTTGGTCACCACCGCCACTAACTGCCCGTTTCTCTCTTATCTCTCTCTCTCTCTCTCTCTCTCTTCCCACTTAACTAAAGATGACATTGACAAGCATAGTAGCTCCAGCTCAGCTTCTCTTCAAGGTAACAAAGCTCTCGCAGAAAGAGCCTTTTAAGTCATTACTGTTCTGTGAAAATCCGTTTGAACAAAAATCTAAATCAAAAGCTTTTTGCATCCTTTACGTTGCCTCAATTAAAAACCATTATAAAATTTTAATTTCATAAATTTCAATTAACATTTCATAAAAAAAACTATCAATTTTCAATCCTCCGAAACCTTTCAGATGATCCAATAACGATCGTACGACCGGAATCGCAAATACTGCCTCAACATCAGCCCCCTCCTCCCAACCCGACACACCAACTTCATCTACAGCCTACAAAAGCCCAAAAATTTGGCAAAGGTACGGGTGAAAGCAATTCCAAACCATTTTCGAGTCTGTCTCTCCTCATAATTTATTGTCATCGCCTTCCCATCATAATATTACCATTACTCTCGAATCAATAAGAAATCAACCCTCTTTATGGGAGACAGTCAAAAAGGCAATTTAAGCGCATCCAGTGTGAAATATGGCTTTCAACACCCGCTCCTATATGTTTTTCACAGAAAAATCCGTTTCCTTCAGCGACGATCCTCAGGAATTGCAGCCTACAAATCTCCATGGACGTAACATCATGTGTAAGTTTTCTGTACAAAGTACTCTCTGTCCAGTTCATTGCTTATGCTAATACTAACTAATGCTTTCTCCGGACTTTCACCTGACTTTCTCCTAACTTTCTCCTAACTTTCTCTTTTCAAATTATTTTGTAAATAAATCAATGAGAAAGCGTTTTGATTTTTGGCATGTAGTCATTTGAAGTTGTTTTAAAAAAAGTTTTTTAATTTTTTTTTATTAGACCCGCTGTTTTTCTTTTTATTTTTTTTTGTAATTTAAAAAATTATATCCCCAAAACTAATCATTGCATTTTTGCTTATGTTTTATTTCCCAAGTTTTGCAATTTATTTCCCGCAAACTGTAACTCACGTATCGTATTTGTAAAGCGTTGTAAAACTAATCCTGTGTGTACACTTTCCATATTTTATGCAAACAAACGGATTCAAATTTAAATTTAATATTCTAATTTAAAATTAAAGCGGAAATTAAATTACCGTCGAAACCAGCAATTAAGTCATCCACTTTGCCAAGAATCAATCAACAAGGTTTATATACATTCAATTATAAATCTCTTAACCATTTATGTACAAGAAACCTCCACAAAATCTATTTTCCTATTCAACACTATAATTTCCCTTATTCATAACCATTTAAGAAAAGTGATTAATTATTCTCCCCGGTAAATTTCAGCGGATCGAAGCCTGAGTTTGACGCCCCAATCCGGCGGGACTTCTATAGGAACTGCTTCCCCCGTCACTCCTTCAACTAGTCAGAACCAGATTGTTAAGAAACCTGGACTTTCCGTTGTTCCCGTTCCTCCTAATCCCGGTGCTATACTTATGAGAACCGGTACGTGCTCTAATAGATTTAATTTTACCTTAAAACCATAATTCATATTATCTTCAAAATTTAATTCAACAAAATGAATAATGCCAAAATCACCTCTCCCTAAAACTAACACGACTTTCTCCACTTTCTTTTCACAGAATTAAGCCCAGAATTATTTAATCAGCTCAGAAGTTTGCAAAAGAAAGCCAAGGAACTTAAAGTAGACATCCGAGTTCTTCGACGACATGTACAAGCTCAAACTCATACACTCAGGGATAGCATAAGGGAAACGTTCCTCAAGTTCAAGTAAGTTTACATATAATCTCCGTTTACTTTCTCCACGGACTTTCTCTTCCAAACATTTTCCTTATCTTCTCCTCCTTCGTCCCAATTAAAAAGAAAGAATGTTGTAACTTATTTTAATTTATTACTAAACTTTTTCAGAGTAATTGCCACCTTGGACGAAGATTGGCTCGGCCTCAAAGAGCCACGGCTCCGACGAGAGGAAGAGATGTATAAAATGGAAGTGAATAAGCTTGATAAGGACATTGCGTAAGTTAAATTTTAGCTCCAGGCTCACAAGAGCGTATAAATCCAGCGTAATGAACCGGAAATGGAACATGTTAATTAAATCCTTTAATTTCATTTCTTTTTGTCTCCACATAGAGAACTGGAGAAAACTGTCGAAGATTTACGCTCTCATGTGATTAATAAACGAATGCGAGTCAATATGGCGGATGTGGAGAATATGGCGCTAATTTTGAGCAAATCAAGGTAAAAAATTTTTTTTTCGAACTAAACCTTTCAAAAATTGTAAAAACAATTTTAAAAAACCACTAACAATTTCCAAATAACCGGTATAAAAGCTCTTTCTTTATTAAATTACAGCAAAAACGTCGCAGATTTAAAAGCAAGATTCCCAGTACTCCACGAAAGCGTTGGTCGCGCCCTTGGCCTGGAAATGGAGCGGTTAACCGCTGAAGAACGATTCCTAAAAACCGAACCAGACAGGCTAGAAAACGCCTTACGTCGATGCAAGAAGTTAACTGGAACGCTCGTCACACTTAAAAGGTTTTTTACCGCTAACTAGGATTCATGATCCTAGCGCTCAAATCAAATTAATATTTTCCGCCTTTGCAAAACTTTCAAAAAAGTCAAAACTAACGTTCTCTTTCTCCGCCAGGTTGGCATCCGTACAAGAACAACGGATACCCGTAGCAGGAGAGCCCGGCCCGGGTCAAATCATGTATAGCCAACAACCGCAGCAACTTTCGCTCCAAGGGGGCGATATTGTTGACGCTGCCAAGAACAGTAACCGGGTAAGAAGACTATTTAATTCATTTTTTTTAAACTTCCCTCTGAAATTTCCAAGTAGAAAAGAAAAATCCCGTCCCCGTAAAAATTATTCTTTAGCTAAATAATTTTCAAATTAGCCTCCACTTTTAGTCTTCTGCATAGTAAACTATACAACTACATTGCAGAGAGAGTGCAGACCATCTGACTTATTATGAGTACGGAACGCTAATTTCAATTTCCAACCAGTATTATCGTGTATTAGTAGTTTTTGCAAATTATTATTATATTTTCAAAATCAAAATTTCGGAGTCTCCGAAATTAATTTTAAGTTTTTACTGCCCAACATTTTTCATAGGCCTTCTAGAAAATCTTGTATTTGGTTCCTCTAGCGCAATATTATATTCTAGTAGATAATCTGTTTTTGGGTGTGGTTCATTAATTGCAATTTTCATTTCCTCTATACATTATAGTGCTAATTTAAATTGTATTCACTCAAAAACTATACCATATTTAGCTCATCAACCCCGGATTTTTCAAACAAAAATCTCTATTTTCAGTAATCCTAAAAAGCTTCAACATTCTTTACAGCCTCAGCTGGGTTGGTTGGGTGTGGTTATTACTTATTAATGCGCTTGTAACGGTAGTTTCAGACGTAAATTTATATTTTTCAAAATTAACTATCCCATATTTACTCTACCCGTAGATCAGTTATCTCAGATTCAGTTTTTAATTCAACAATTTTTTACGTCTTTCAGAGCCAGAAAATCTCAGCAGATTATAAAACCCCCAGTGAAAAACCAACTAACAAAACGTAGACATTTTAAAACTAAGGCGGGACAGTATTATAATCCGTTCCTTTACAATAACAAATTAATTCCAACGGTTCTCCAAAATTTAATTCTTTCTTTAAATTAATAAATCTTATTCAGAATTCTAGCCATTGAAACTTGGAGAGGGCGCTTTAGTGCTAGACGCAAAATTCCCTCAAGTAAAATAACAAGATAACGCAAAATTCCCTCCAGTAAAAAAAAACAGAAAAATTAAATTAAATATAATGCCACTAAAACTAGGGTTATCAGACTAATTAGAGCTAAATTTCACTTGGTGATTTTAATAATGTGTGGGACTAAATATCTACTCTTTTTCTCATCTGAAACTTATTTAACCTTGACTATATTTTGGGGTTCTTGTAGTTCATGAAACAAGGTTGGAAGTGGAGCTCACACTTCAGAGAAGTAATTAACGAGTAAACTACTTAATTTTTTCAAAATTCTATCCGAAATGTTCCCCTCTGTATCTATATATTTATCTATATATATAATACTTGGCCAGATGGAAACTGGAGAGAAGATTGATTTTTTTTTAAAAAAAAGCGTCTTTTCTAAACAAAAAGTGTTTCTAAAAACTTTTACATTTACGTTTTTTCTCTCGCACATTTTACTTTCCGCTACCGCACCTTAGTGTACAACAAGCTACGGATTTTCATCGCTACTTTAATTGCTAATTTGCATGAGAATATCGCAAAAAGCTGATTTTCTTTGAGTGACACTACTATCGCCGATTCAAATTTTCGCACAATCACAGCATCGCAAAATGCTTCTGCATGACTAAATCGCACACGCGTGTGCAATATATTTTTTAATTCATTTCCGGCTTTGCCAAACGTATGCTTATCGGAATGGTTTGTATCGCTTATTGGTTAATGGCACGGTGAAAGGAGTCGATCCACTACGAAATCTCTGGGTTTCTTCGGATGAATCGTATGAGAGTCGATCCACTGGATTTTTTAAGCTACACATACGCCATCTTTCAATCTACAGTGTTTTGTCCTCGTATTGTTCAGTCTTCTATCTCTCTCTCTCTCTTCTGACCTTCGACCCTTCTCTCTTTTGTAAATATTTTTCACATTTATAACCTTTTTAAATTTCCCGCCTCCTATCTTCCCATATTACATACACCCGAATTAAATAAGCTAAGATTGCATGAAAGCACCCAACATTAAGTGTTTGTACACATGACACGAGAGCGGGATGAAATTTATTTATTTTCAGAAATCATTCTCAGGACCAGGAGTCGTCCACATGTCAAACAATTACGGTAGTTACGGGGGTCACGGAACCTACGGCACAACGTCGCCCCCTTTCGGTTCCCCCCCTGGTATCGGCAACGGCTACGGAGACCGGCCCCACGAAACTCTGGATGAGCTGCTAGACGAATTGAAATTGTCCGGCCCTCCCCCTTCCACGGGTGGTGCTGGTGGACCTATGGCTCCCCCCAACGGACTAACTTCATCTAACATGTCTAATAATAATATTGTTGTAGCACCCAACATCCAAGCTAATAAAGTTCATAGGTTACATCCACCATCACCACCCCGTCGACTCCCCTCCTACCCCTCCACAGAGTCCGGGGGTGGTTCCCCCGTCCACCCTCCTCCTCCCATGACCTCTACTAACAACCACTCTACGTCAACCACCCCCACCACTACCACAACTCCATCTCTCTCAACCGGCCCTGCTCCTCCTCAAACAGGTCAGCAGCTTAACAACAATTCAGGCTCATCCAGTTATCCTCCCGTACCTCCTAAACCTACTAAAATCCCACCCCCTCCTCCTCCTCGAAGCTCTTCTAAATTTCAAAATTCTCCTCCTATCATGCAACAGGACTCTAACACGAGCTCGTCCGTGTCCGAAAGCTCCGAGAGTGTCAACTCACAAGATGTCGCTCTTAATCATCGTCACCTCGAACTCCTCCGAAAACAGAAACAGCTCCAAGAACAATTCTATCGCCTTCAAACCCTCCAAGCCCACCAGCACTCTGGCGGCAAGGGTCAAATCTATTCCCATCACCAACATCATACCATGACTACCTCAGTCGGGCCCGGCACCAGTCTCGAGCCACATTACTCAGAGACTCATACGAGTTCATTGAAAAAAACCGGGTCTGAATCAAATATCCGACAAAAATTAAGTTTCGCGCCCTCTGGCTCAATGGGCAACCTAGGGAATATCACACAACCCAATCAATTGTACGAAACCGATATCCTCTAAATCTCATACATGAAACCATAACAACGCACGCCTCAGGCACTACTTTCACCACCCTCGTACTATACTTTCACCGCAATGTACAAGAGCGTCAACTAGTAACATCAAAAGCAAATTTCTATGCTACTTTCAAAACTCCCGCGGAATCTAAAAATTTGAAAATCATATTTTCCAACTCTTGTGAAAATCACCGTTTTCAAATACGACAATACCCTCATGCCAGGCTTACATCCAAGGGTTTTATGCCACAATCCCTGGACACTCCATCCTCAACTTACGTTACTGAGTAATGTTCACGAGGAAAAATCTGTTTCTAAAGAAAGACACTAGAGGGCAGGAGGATTAAGAAAATACTCAAAGGCCTCTCTTCCCACACACGCATACAATAAATCCACAAATCAAACTATTCTCCCATATATCCACATTTTCCAAAATATTTCTTCCCTGCTCACCCACGGTGTACACCAAAAAGTTTCAAGCGCAATTAACCCCTATTTCTAACCCACAGCTTCCCCGTACACGTCTAAATCTAAAAATCCATGTTCTTTGCTTTACATTTGCTCAAGGAAACGAACCTAACGAAACTTTCATATATTAATTAATTACATGCATTCAATGTTGTCAAAAATCGCAATTAGATTATTGTCACTATATTTAAGAATTATAAGCTAACGGAAATAAGGAGCAAAAATCGTAAATGTAAATCTAAACTCTGTTATCACTCTTTATCAATCCACACACGGATCACGTACGAATTTCTAATCTCAGGTTCATTTGCTTATCAATGGCATGTCTCATTCTTGTATCGACTAAGCAAGGGCTATGAAATTAATTCGCATCATATTTTGTCATCACCCCATCCTTGGATTCCCAAATGTATTCCTACACTACAGCGTTCCTAAACTTAACTAATGTCAATCTTATACCTTGATAATTTTCTTTAAATAAATCTAAGGATATAGCGTGTATAATGTATTAAGTTTTCATTACTATATATCGCTCGCTGACTATTTGGAGAAAGTCAGCGGAGAAAGTAAATCGACTACAATAAAGAGTAAAAAGTCAAATCTCCGCTGAGTTCAAACTTATTTATTTCACATACCATGTCTCCTTTAATTAAACCCATACTACAAGACTACCTTCTCAAAATTCCATAGATGGCGACACTAGTTCCCATATTTTCTTACTTTCATCAGCAGCATAACATTCATTGCCATTTCTACGATACTTCTTCCAATTTAACGTCGTAACTCCAGAAAACAACAAAACCTGCAACAGTTTCCCCACGACATTCATCCCAAATCCGCTTCCAGAACTCAGCAAAAGAGAAAGTTAGCATGTACACCCGCCTCTACTTTCTCCGTCCTGCATATTCGTTAGCATGCAAGCATAATCCTACTAGAAGTCTCCCTCCTACTTTATCAACATGAACCCAGGTGTTCCGCTTCCAGGTGTAAAAGGAGAAGATCAGAGGATATAAACTCCTGGCAGGAGTGAAGTTGGGAACAACTAGAGCATACACCAGGAGTGAAAAGTTGAGAAATGAGGAGAAAAGTAGGAAGCAACTGGGAAAAAGGAGGACTTGTATTGAAAGGGAAAGGGAAAGAGAAAAGATGGGAAGAGACCGAAGCAAACTCATTGATTTTCTCTGCATGTTCCTTCTAGCCCCCTTCCCCCTTTCACTCCCAACCACTTTCTCCACGGACGGTGAAAGTCGGCTAGAATTTCAACAAAATGAGAGCCTCACTCAGCCAGTGTATCGCATTTAAATCCCTCTTCTTCACTGACCAACCATGAACGTTTCGCTTTCTTCCGCTCATGTCTCTCTGATTATCATATCATTTGACTTTCTCTTTACATCCGCTCCCCCCCTTTCAAAACCCCGTCCTCTCATTCCATATTCCGCCCTTCATTTATTTCTCATTTCCCATATCCTCGCTCTCTCTCTCTCCAATTATCTCTTTTGTCTACAAACCTAAATCTTAAGAATAAATACTTTCTCCGACTTTCTCCATCTAATTTACCATAAAAACTCATCCTCCGCTCCTTTTAAGCTCCTTTCTCTCTCCATGAAGAGAAAGCAGAGAGATCCTAACTCCTCAGACTATCCAATAACTTTCTCCAGCAAAGCTCAAAGATCAAGAAAAGTCCACCAACATGCTTTCACCATAAATTTTCTTCCATCAAAACTCAGATAGAGTGTGTGTGTGTGTAAATAGGAAAGACGGTCAAGAGGCAGACGTAGAGAAAGGGCATGCATTGAAACATCGCGTTGTAGTTTCCTTTGGTCAACCACCAAAGCAAAGGCGGTCAAAAGATAACAGCAGATCCGTTCTCAAGATGTCATCAGGAATAAAATCGATCCGTCCCTACTTGAAAAGCCTTGTCCCGCCACTACCGCTCCCTCATCCCACAACTCTCCTACACAAACTACAGAATCAACAGATACTTTCTCCCACCAAAGGAAAGAGGCCGACCAAAGATATGCCACAATCAGAAACATATTACCAAAAGAAAATGAATCTCTCTATCCCTCCATCCATCCTCGTCGTCGTCAGCAACACGTACGACTTTCTCCACAGGTTTCAAAACTCCACCGCGCTTCTCCATCCCCCCCACCAATTCTCTTCAGTTCCCCAGAACGGAAAGCAGGAGCGCGGATCCAATTCTGTATTCTCTCACGCACAGCCCACCCCTCATCCTCCCAACACCCTCCTAGAAATATTCAACCCACCCATCTTCAAACCTCAGTTCTCGTCTAGCATCTCAGCTAAACTCAAGAGTCGCATGAGTCTCTCCCACATCCGCTTCTTCCACTTGCTTTCTCCGCGAAAAACAAATTTCCTTTCTCCTTTCACCAAACGTTTGATTAATCATCCAACTTTCTCTCCCTTCATCGCATTCTTTTTAGCTACCTCCAATCCCAAGGACCTTCCCTTTCAAGTGTTTCATAATTTGAGTGCTCTGCTACGCTAAAAGCAAGTCACGTTCTTGAAGTTTCTTCCACACACAGTGCAGTGTTTTCCTCTTAATTTACAGCCTGTTACATTATCATACTACCCTTTTATTCTTCTTCCAACTTTCTTTTAAAGAGTTTAGCTGTGGAAAAAAACCTGTAAAATTATACTCAGGGGTTGTTTCATCAAGTGAAAGCACGGAAGTACAGCTTTCTCCAAATGTTTCTTCTTTTAATTTCGCATGGGTGAAAGTGAGAAAGAACGCAGTGGTTCTTCACGTGGACGAAAGAGGATCATCAAATTAACAAAGTCCGCTTTCTCCTGTCATAAGTGTTTCTTTTAGAGAGGTTCATTTCCAGGAGAAAGTCCACGCGAGATCATAATCTTGCTAATGATCACATTTAGGGACAAGTGCCAAGAGAATTACAAGCTAATTCATCCTCACTCTCTCTCCTGTCTTCCCTAACATGTCTCAGCTAGTCCTCCTACTTTCTCCAATGCCTAGCTGACGTGTCTATATTAGGCTTTCTCCGCCAACCGCTCCATCAACATTCCTTTCCCAGACCATCTTTATTTCAGTACACCGAGAAATGTCCTCGCATGAAGTCTGGATGGCGAGCATTGATCGAAGGTCTGTATTTTATCAAACACATGCTTCAAAACTTTCCCCGCAATATGTTATAGTCAGGAGGAAGCTTCATGGATCCCAGATAATAAACTAAGTGGTCGCAATTCTAGAAAAAGTCCAGTAACTTTCTCCAGGATTTTAAAACTTTCACATCATCTTCAAAGAGTCAGCCTCTCTCCATGCCCTCCCTCAATCCTTTTCCTCTTCTATATTTAATGCAGGGCTGAAGAGAAAGCGAGTGAAAGTCCTTTCCAAGGAAACTACCATCAATTCCCTATCCACCATCCTCCCATCTTCCCCCTTCAACCCGCATCTTTTAAACCCACCTTAAGCATACGGCCAACTACTCGCAAGTATCTCTCAGGTTTCAAAAAACTCGTTTTCCTCCAGTATCCTCAAATATCTTCTTCCGTTATTGTGATCAGGAATCCATCAACCTTCAACCCAAAACTCCAACATCAAAGCCCATCTCCCGCTTCATATTCTTCTCCTCTTCATTAATTGCGCCAATTTCAAACTCTTATTCCAAGCCATCCAAATATTATATCCAATCCATATCAAGTACAAGTACAAGTATATCATTTTTAAACAATCATTTCCGCTACTTTACAGACCAATCGACCGAACCATTCACGATATAGGAGTCATCGTCAGCCATCTACGTCACCTGGCTGCTCTAACAGGTGTCCCTCCACCTCTTCTTCATCAGTTGGCATCATGTGCTTACTTGGAGACCCTGGACTCGGGAGTGACATGTAAGTCTTTTCTACTTTCTCCTCCACTTTCTCCAATTCTATTCACCATATCATCCGATTACCTACTTGTACGCAATCAATTCCTTCAAAATACAATAAGCTTCCTATATATTCATTCTCCAGGCTGTAGAACAATTCCCTTATCCTCTTTCCCTACTTTCTCCACTTTCTCCCATTTTTCATATCCTTTGTAGTCCCTACTTTTCCCAGCGGCAATCAATACTTTTACAGCTCCTCCTCATACTTCATCATATGTTTTCCAACCCGTCCCATCCACTCCCTCCTCTATACACCTAACTTCATCACCAGAAACATACTCCACCCGCCAACTTCCTACATGATTTTTTATAAACTTCCGCCATTTTCAAATACATCCCCCAACCCTTGCCACCGGTGACACAAAAACTTGTGCAATCAAAAACAAGTGATTTTCAAGTTCACTTTATACCCTTTCTCTCAATAACGCAGCTGGTTTGAATTCATGAAATATGTTTAAAATAAAAAAAAACCCTATTCACTCAAACAACCTATACAATACACAACCCTTATTTGCTACACTTTCACTCAATACAGCAAGCGCCATTTTTTAAATCTCCTTAAAAGATGAATCCTAGATATTGAATCAGAGTCAAGAAACTTTACAAATCCTGCAACATCCACTCCTTCAGCCACAAAACTTTCACCGGAGAAAATTACCTCAATTCCAAACGAATCAAAACCTCTTCTCAACCTTCCATAGCACTTTAATGAGAGGCTTCGGAAGGAGAAAGATAAAAATTCAATACTTTCTCCACACTTTCCCGCCGTATAAGAGTCTACGGAAACTAAGGAACGGCACGAGAGAAAGTCGACTTTTACTACTGGTTGCTCCACTGACTCACTCCTCCCTCCTCCTACTCTCCCCCTCCCCCCAGTTTCGTTTACATTGGCAAAAGATTATATTCTTGGATTTATCGATCTACCCACTATATATCTTCATCTTTATTCTTATATTCCACAATCCCTTTCACAGCTACCCAGCACGGAAAGAGTGAAAGCCCAGAGCTTTCACAACTTATTTTTCCCACAGCTTTCTCTCTCACTTTCTTTCTCACTTTTCAAAAACTAACGAGGAACAGCCACATTTGAAAAGATACGAGGCTCATTGAGCATGGCTCTGCGGATACTCGACGAGAGCATCCTCCATCTCTCCCCCCCCACCTAAGAGCAAACTTGCCAAGAGCTTAAGTGCTCCTCTGTAACATACACAAATTTACATAATGACACATCTTCTCCAACCATTCCTTCCGCATCTTCTTCTCAATCTCCACCTCAGACATATAATTCCCAGACTGCACCCACACCCAACCAATA
This sequence comes from Sminthurides aquaticus, assembly GCA_906901655.1. NCBI lineage: Eukaryota > Metazoa > Arthropoda > Collembola > Symphypleona > Sminthurididae > Sminthurides > Sminthurides aquaticus. Next base: position 1,346,951 of record CAJQTT010000007.1, read on the forward strand.
GAAATACATTTTCTCCTATGCTTTTACGCACAGAATGAGAGGATTGAAATAAATTTATTTTAAAAAAAAATCATTAAATTATACTTTTTTGTTCCACTTCAGGGTGCAATGTCAATTTTATTAAGTGATTAGCTCCAATCGTGCTTTAATTCCACTAAAACTAAAATTGAGTGTCACTCGACATATCGTGAATACGTTAGCAAAAAGAAATTAAATAACTGAAATAATTTATCATATTTTTATTATTTTTTTTAAAAATCATATGCTAATTTTTAACTAGCTCAACATTTGTTCAATATTCTATTCTTGTAACAAAATTAAAAATCTATCTGTATATTTTTAGTTAAATCGTGATCGAATACTTTTCGAATACGTATCGCAAAAACTCTTTCCCTTCCGATATCCGATGTGTCACGTAAAACCGCTTTCCTCCAACTGCTCAGAGCTTTTTTCGGCTCTTTATCTGCTCTTAGTTGAAATCCACTTGTGAAATCCTCTGTTCAATCCCATGAGAAAGCAACCCGAGTTTTCGAGCCTCTAATAAAAGCACGAGTTCTGGAGAGAAAACGTTTAGCCAAAACCCAGAGGCCCAAATCCCAAACCACAGAGGAGAGACATATTTGAGCTCATAGAATTAAATTTAGAATGCAATTTTCCAGATTTTCTTTCCGAAATACGTAACATAGGAGTAACTTCAGACCCGCTTTGAAGAACCGTCCATTAGCGATAAAATAAGTTGGCTCTGCATAGACGAGATTAAATCTCGATAGCTTATTTAAGCAGGAACAAAGGAATAGATCCGCGTTTTAGTAATTCAGTCAAGCTTGGAGGAGACATGAGAATCCGTCTATTCCTGGATCAATTCCATAAAAGCCTCCAACCAGGATGAGATGAAACCTAGAGAGACACAAGCCCCGCTACCAGACGTGGCTTGTGTCGAGAAGAAATTCAATTCTCCAACGTTTCAAAACACCTTATCTTCCTCCATCTCTACAACCTATTATATACAAGCCTATAATTCAGTATCTCTCCAGCCAGCTTTCTCCACTTTCTCCAGCCTGCTTTCTCCACTTTCTCCACCAGCCACATCACCTCCTCGCGCTCCCCCCTCCTCAACCCACTCAGTCCACCACTACAATCACTCTTCTTCCGTATTCAACAAATATTTGATTCTGGGAGTACTCTTTTAATTTTTCCACCACCACTCTTTTAAATTTCCCTCCAGCTTTTTTCACTTTCTCCCCATCTTCGCCATTCACCACCGTATCCCACCTCCTCCGCTCCACTTCCTCCGCTTCTTTTTCCGAGACCGAAACTTGAGCCAAAAAACCAACACGGCACATACTTCAATACGTACGTACTTCAAAAACTATTAGCACATACCATACAAAACTTACCGACTCGGCTAGCCCGCCGTAGTGCCAGTGGGCCAGCAAGTATAACCAAAAAAATAATGAAAAAATAAAGAGTGAAAACAAGGGCACGGGAAAAAAAATTGCAGACCAGGTGAGCCGAGAGAGAGAACGCCTTGCACCGACTTTCACCTACCAACTACACAGGCAATTTCAGAGAAAATTACTTTCCACGGATGAAATATTAAGAAACGCTTTAAATCTCCCGCCCTCCTTAAACAAACCTCAACCATTCTATATTGAAAACACATTACCTTTCTCCCATCTCCTTCCCGACTTTCACCAAAGCGCAGACAGCGTATGAACCTAAAATGAAATTCCATTATCTCAACCGCTCCTCGAAAAGCACCAAGATCTTTCCAGAAACTTTCACCGGAGAAAGCATTACATCCTCACAAATTTTGATAACATTTCATTACCGTCCCACCAACATCCTTTCACCTACATTGCTCCATAACCCCGACTTTCACCCGCCGCCTCACATCCTCCTAATATATGTCAACCAGCTTGTACTTTCACCAAACCAGCCAACTCTCTCCTACCTTAGAATGAGGCAAATGAAAATAATTTCCCGAAAAGAAAGTAAAGCCTTTCTCCTTTCTTCTCCTCAACCCTTCCAACACCTTTCTCTATTCACCATGTGGCATCTTTGGAATTTTCTCCCATGCCGCTCTCCCAAATTTTCCACCCAAAGGAAATTGAAACAGCTCGTAACTTGACAATATTTGATTCAATTTTCCCAGTGTACCGCCAGGGGGACCGTGGCACCAGCTGGTACGCAGTTCTCCTCGGAACTCTAGACGTCCACGTTTCCAAGACGGGCATCGTAGAGGTGAGTCAAATCCTTGGATCTTCCTCCACTAATTAGCAATTCATAGTTACTTTATTATCTCGCGCTAGTCACTCTTCCCTCAATATAATTTCATTGTGCACACGCTTCTGTAACTCTTTCGCATAGTAATTTACTACTTGAACGGGAGCAAACACCTGCACTCTTGCGCAACTCTTTTTATCTCTCTCTCTGCCAAACATTCCGTCTTGTTTTGCATTGCAAATTATTTCTTTTACAAACAACACTTTAGCTTCAGTAAACCAAACAGACTCTGCTGTAGCAGAGCCAAATGTAACATCAGTGCATTCCCAGCAGAACACATGAGAACAGGTGATTGCGCAAGATAATAAAGAAATTTATTTGACTGCTGTGCTCTCCGACCAAAACCTCACATAGTCTCGATATCTTCCAAATCGAAACGGATTTAAATTATCGATTTCGAAAAAGTTTACAACTTAAGATTAACTCAAAATTCCTTCGCCACTTACCTACTACGATAAACTAATATTTTCTCATTTAATTCCCAAATTTCTCCATCCTCCAGGACATGAGTGCCGTATCGCGAAGCTTGGGAATGGGATCATTTTTTGGGGAATCCATACTGGATGATTCCCCTCGGGAGAACACGATCGTGACACGTGAGCCTTGTCAATTACTACGAGTAGAGCAACGGGATTTTAAGACTCTTATGCAGGTAAGCCAACTACCAACAACTCTCTCTTCTTCTCCCTCCCTCTCTTCTACTTCTTCCCCTGTAATTAGATTGTCACCAAGGAGAAAGTACTTTCTCCAACCTCTCATTTCCTCCTCAGAACCCCGTATCCATATCCTACCTACCTACTCATCCAACTATACTGACTATACAAGTACTGTCACGCTGACATCCGCCTGAGAAAAAACTACCACCAGATTATACTCCAGTTATCGTTAAATCCAAAAACTTTCACCACACACGCAATCCCTCTTTCTCTCTCTCTCTATCTCATCATCCTCCATTTAAGTCTTTACATACGCCCCCCTCCACATCCATCCCACACAACGTCTGTCTCGTCTTTTTTCCAACTTTCTCCCACTCTCTTTACTTTCTCTTTCCTCGCATCCCTATTCCTCCGTGTAAAGAACCCAACTACTCCAATCAGTGCTTGTAGCTCTGGTGAAAGTATGCTCTGGTGAAAGCAAGCCCTGGTGAAAGCAAGCACTGGCGAAAGCAAGTCATTCTGAAAGTACGAGGAGAAAGTTATCTAGGGATACAAATTCAATAGGACCAATATCCAGAGTTTTATTCAACAACTTCTTTTCCCATGAGCTTCGATTGGATGATACTTGAAAAAAATCAAGTCGTCCCATGAGCGAGTACTCAGCAGTACTTTTATCCAAGCTGAAAGCTAGCCTTATGTCATATAGACAGCCGATTATACGAACGATAATGGCTTTAGGAGTGAGAGAAAGTCATAAAACGCCTCATACACAATATCTACGGGAGCGTGAAGCGAAAGAAAGTAACCGGGTAACAGATTGACTGACTTATACCGGGAATACCCGGTTTCCAGGCCTACAAGACCTATACAAGTATGCTCAAGGGAAGATGATGATCATGTGGGAAGAAAGCGTAGAAAGCAAAAAAGCTGTAAAATCCCTCCACACATCCTCTCCGAATGGGTGATGATTCTACGGGCGAAACGGATGCAAAACCGAGAGAGTAATTGTCCGTGTATTTCTAGAGAACCAGAATTAAATTAAATATTGTCATCCCGCCCGCGCACATCCAAAAGAAATCTTCCAATTACTCCGAATTACGTAGATGAAATTCTCATGGAATTCTACAGAAATTGTATTCTTTAATCTATTTAGCCAAAGGCTTAAGCAAACCAACCCAGTCTTCCAATCATCCTTCTCCTTTTGTACACCCAACTCTTATGTATGTACGTAAATTTCTACTACATATCCAACTCCTTCCCCTTCACACTTGAGTAAATCCATCTCTGTATCTATTTCCCATGTAGGCTGTGAGATACCTAGAAAAGCAAAGCAGCAATAATAGCAGCTCCATAGAACTTCCGCAGCCAACGCTCTCTCACAAAGTCATAGAAAAGCGCACATCTATTCTTTCCTCCACCCCTTTCTGCAGAATAAGCGGGATTTTAATGTCCTCAGCAGCGTAGGTAAGTCCGGAGGCATAAACGCTAAATTAAGCACCAGGACGAGCGAAGAATGAGCGCGGAGAAAGTCAGGAGAAAGCAGATCGATTTTCCAAGCATCCGGCCCCTACATATATAAATTTCCTTCATTAAACCATCTTTCACCGTTGATTAAACTTCCGTAAAATACCTCCATCCCCCCCTACCGCACCCCCCCCGCAGACACTACCTTCTCCCTCCTCCTACTTTCACCAATCCCGATTTTTTCCTCCTTGCCCCTCCCCCATCCGCTCCTCCCCCGGCTGTAATCCCTTATCCCCGACCCCTTCCATACAAGGGGGAAGTTAATGAGACGGATGTATATTTTCAAAGGAAAAATAGCAAACCTAAGCTAAATCCACAGAAACCAAATCCAGGCTTTTATAAACCCGAATCTCATCTTTTAGAAACGCTAAACCATGTTCCCCTCATCCTCCGAATCAATAACCCCGGGTACAATACACGCTTGATTGAAATTAGTCCAAAAGCCTCTCATCGTCCGGATCAGGTAGGATTATATTGATATTAATTTCAGAAAAACCCTATCCGTAGTAGGTATCATAATAATTCCTTATTTCTCTTCTCATACGAAAAACCACACTACAAGCCCTTCAGAGCTTACGTCAGCCAAATCCTAGCGCCACCTGTTGAATCCAAACTGAATCCTTAACCTACCGGCAATACTTTTGCTTCAGTGTCAATTTACCAGTCCACCATCTGCGTTTTTAAACCCCACCTCATTTCCCAAACTCCCGCCACTCTCCACTTTAAATTCAGGTCAGTCAGCAGCTGCAACACTCTTCGTGTCAAACATACATGTATGCCACAGGGCATAGATCACCGACACCCTGCCAATCAGTTATGTCTCCTAAGCTATGCTCAACATCACCGAAACTTACCTGTCCTTCACGGGGCGCATTGACGACGTGCACTTCCATGTCTTTTGTACACCCGCGGAGGTCTCAATTAAGGTCAACCAAAGACCAGCTCCTCGTGACCTTGGAACACTAAGGCTTAACCTCCTCTCAACCACTCCAGAGGGCCTGTATCCTCAAGCAATTCCACAATCCAAAAGGTGTTTAAAACATCGTAATATCTTATCTTCACACCAACTCAAATACAAGCCAGTCCCTCTTCCAATCACACCCTCCTTCACATGCTCCACATACAGCAAGCCTTAGCACTTCTTAAAAGCAACAAGTAAGCAATAAATCATAAATATTTTCTTTAAAATCACTAACCCAAAAACCTGGATGCTGCGCTTATAATTGCAGTTAAAATTCAGTTTGCGAATCAAGCCTAAGGCAACTTATTGATTTTTCCTCCTTCTTCCAAGGATTCATAGAGTTCAGACCTTTGAAAATCTTTTTATCACAAGATTGATTGCATTACAGCCTCAACATCTTTCACATCCAAAGACCCTTACCTGCCTTCTCGTCCTGTAGCATGTTTACAAGTTAACGTATTCGTTTCGTTACGCCTCTCTGCTTCTACTTCTTGAAACTTAAACATCTTCCCATCTCTTCAGTCCTTGTAGCAGCTACCAACTTGTGTTTCGCCAATATTCCCAATTTCCCACCATTAATTTCAGTAATTAAAATTCAAATAAAGCCGCCGCGGCAAAACTAGACAGCTTCATGCTTGACATAGAACAGCCTATGTCTCCCTTGAGCAGTACAGCAATCTTCCTCATTTACATCTCTCATGGCAAGCAATTAGCCAGAGAGAACACGAGGAGGTAATTTGTGATTTAATATCAAAAAATTCCGCGCCCACCATAAAAATTCCGGTTTCCCTCCCATTTTCAAGTTATCCGCGCCACAACAGCACATCAACCTTGTTTGGCTCTCATTCTCAGCCTCAAACGTCAACATACAGCGTTAGCTAACAACATGATACGCTATCAATGTCTGACATTCCGGCCATCTAAACCGGCAACCAGCAACAAGTTTCCTTCATTTCCGCCATCCGTCATCTCCATCCTCCCATAATAACAGCCATAAGTCAACCGCAATTTCTACGGGACTAGAATTCAAGTAGTATTCAAAGAGTGTAGTCCCCAGGTTGCAACTTGCAACTACAGTAGACACCCTGTTACACTCATCTTCATTGACAGCGAGTAGGTATTGATATGCGTCAAGTTTGAGAGTAACCCCAAGGTTGAAGGACAGGTAACCCTCTCTGTAGCCTGTGATTAGCTCAGTAACCAGTAACCACCAACAAGTGGTTGCTAGCTCAAGCGTGAATTACAAGCACCAACAACAAGCACTAAACCCAGTCCTCTTCTCACTCAAAGTCACGTCCCTCTTCTTCCTTGTCCTCTTCCCCTTCAAATCCTTAACCGTAAAACAAGATTCAACCTGACTTTATCACCCTGTAAAACCATCAAACTCATATCCATATTTCCTCCTCACGCAAAAACTCTCCCTTGCGGTGGATCATTTACCTTTGAAACCAACTCTTGTCCACTCTTCCCTCCTCTACTTGCTCAACTCATACCGAAGATTATCATAATCGGCGAAGTTCAAGTAACACCAAGAGGAACTTATTAGCTGATCATACTACTGTATGTAAACTGCGTAAAACAATACAGTGCGTCTCTTGAGTCTTCAACCCCAGAGCTTCAGCAGTCACAATCGCCTAACCAAGGAACATCGTCATAACCGGTACCAGACAGCATAATCAATGAAAGAGCTGTTCACGTTCACACTTGTAAATATACGCAACTGTCCCAACAAAGTAGAACACCAAATCCAGGACGTGTATCTACTTACATGCATCAGTATCCATAGTATCACGACTTCACACAACCAATCCTTCAACTTCAATCAACAGCCAAGCCTATGTCAGCCAGTTGTAAAGTCAATCATGTTATGACAACAGTTCCTCAATGAAAACGTTAACCAGTCACGACTCTAAATTGGCATAGTCATATAGGTAGCAATTTCCTATAATCAAATTTGCTTAACCCTTGACCCAGAAACATACAGGATGAACAGAACCTCGAATTCTCGATTATTACAATTTTTATTTCAACAAATAATAATTCTTGAGGCAATATTCCTTCTCGATTACCGATTATATTATACCCGACCGTCAATTACTTTAAGTTTCAGCTTTGCAACCATACTTTCAACATATTTTCGATACTACAAATATAAACCTATATAAATACCCCTAAATACTCGTTACCACGAGCAACACAATTCAAAATGTTCTCATTTCATCAAAGTCTAAACCCATTTTTCAAAACCATTCCCTCCAACATTCCTGTCAAGGTGTTTAACAACATTACATTTAAACACCCTAAACAGGTTCCACTCGGCCTAAAAGTCAATTTCCCACCCCATCGATACCCATCATGTTTAAAATCCTTAGGCTGCCAATATAATTCCCTCCGCTGTGTGTGTGGCAATTGAATTCCAGTTCAAATATATTCAATTACTTTTCCTTAATTCCCGTATCAAAATCAGCGGTATTTGCCTAGTCAAAGAGAAACAGGTTTACCGCAAAAAAATTGCACTTCAATTTCCTAATTCTTGCACTTCTTCTTCTCCCCCTTCCGTCTCATCTCCTCTTCCACCCAAATCCTAATCATATAGACTTTAAGGTCAAATACGAAAACCGATTCTACCTAGAAGCTCCTACAATCATCCTCCAAGATTTATGGTATATCATATAAAGTCCCCCAGTTTTATTATTATTTATTCTCTCAAAAGCTTCTTTTACCATCTGCTATATCTGCTAAAATCTCAGCTCCTGTTATTCGCCGACAATCACCTGGTCTTGAATCGACTTCAGCGTTTCTGCAAGCACTACTACAGAGGTAATTCCCAAAAATTAAAAAATCCCTCTCCCACTTATTTCATTCCCGTCATTTTACATCCAAATCCCCAACCAATCCAGCCCCACCACAAAACCTTTCACCGGGCTACCATCATAATAATTGCCGTTCCCTCACATCTCCATTCCTTGTGTGAGTCTTCACATGAAACAGCAACTTTTATTAACCACACTCATACTCGGATAACCAGCGGAACCTCATTCCCCCCCCTCTGCTAACCTAATCCTTATACAAAACCTATGAGGAAATGAACAGTGACAGAGCGAAAGAGAGACGGGATGCAAAGCCCATAATCTAGCAAACTTGGCGCACGATGCGGAAAGCAAAGAGAGATCACTCAATGAATTTCAACCCAGTCTTTATGTTTTTCCCTGATACAGGAAAATCGAAAAGTCTCCAACTTTCCGGCTAACAAAAAAAATACCAACTTTCCCCACCCTCCACTAACCCCCACCCCACCCACCACCCTCCTCTTCCTTATCCCTCAGACATTTACAATCTTCAAGCTGGGATCCAACCAACAGACTCCCAACTCCCTTGAAGCTCTTCTCTCACTGATCGATGAGGGCTAGCTCAAGAGCACAAGAATTGATTGAGGAACAACAACTTTTTATCAGCGTCCCCCATGAGATACAACAGTCTTCGCAGTGCAAGAAACACTTTCAGCAAGTCAACTACAAACGTTGTACGTGACAAGAGTGTGGGAAAAACTCCGCACTACTCAATCACCGCAACCGAAACATATCCACAATTCCGCACATGTAATTCCCCAAAAGGATTCCAAAATCAGTTTCACATGGGACAAGTTCAACCCAGCAAACGTGCCCATGTTCAAACATATCATTGTTTCTCCAACTTGCAGAACATGGCTAATACTCGTAGCTTCGCTGGAATAGTAAGTAGGGACCGTTTTTATCCCCGTCCTCGGCGCAGTCCACCTTTTCTCCATATAGCTTGCCGTAAAAATCGTGTGTAGTTCTCCACAATTCCGACAGATCAATCCATTGAAACCCGCCCTGTCCGAGCTTTCTCCCTGTGGTTTGTAGCCGGGTAAAACCCGGAACGACACCCCCGGACTTTCTCCTCCCTATGTGTGTCTTCTCAATTGCGGAGGAAAAAATCCATTAACTTAATTATTGTTATTATCCTGTCTCTCTGTGTATTGTGCTGTTGTTTGTGTGGAATCTGTGCTCTGTGGCCTGTGAGGCTGTGTAGCCTGCTTTCTCTCGACTTTCACCGCTCCGCACTTTCACCCTATTCCTCTGTGTGTTATCTCCCCTTTCTTCTTTGTGGCCACTAGCCACAGATTTGTGCCTGCAAAATGAAACAAAAAAAGTACATTATCGAACTCGGAAGCCCCATTTACAACTTCCATAACCATGGCAATCAATTTACTATCTTGCAGAAAAACAAGGACATGATGGAGGATTTACTTGGACATTCCAAGCTTCACAAAAATTACTACAATCAAAATCATCCGGGCGGTAAGATACGTTTATGAATATACGTTTTTTTACACATCTACCCTAATTTCGCATGCCAATAAAACACACCCAAGCGCTTCTCACAAGTATGACAGTGTACATATCACCATGCATCCAAACATTGCAATTTTCAAAACTGTACATAGTGAAACAAACGACTAAACCTCAGTAAAAATTCGCAATATTTCGCAAACTTACATGCAAGGAAAATTTCAAGGACCATATTGCAAAATCTGCTCACACATGTATTTTCAAGTACATTCATCCCCTTCAAAGTGTAATCCCGCCGGCTGGTAGCCACATTTACCCAACCCCACATCCTCTGATACTACATATCATACGTACTTCCTCTTTTCTCCCATACTTACGAGCCCAGCAGCGTTTCTCCCTCATGTAACGGATTATTTGCATGAGACACACAACTCAACCCTTGTTTAAACTCTGCAACAAGAATTGATAACAGTATTCGCGAAAATTTCACAAGTCCGTTTCCAATTCAAATCAGACAACACGCTACCCCCAAAAATTGCACTCCCATCTGCCTCCATCCTTGCTCTCCAGTATGACCAGATTACAAAGTAAATTCTTTAGAAAATTCCACTGACGTTTGACTAATGAAGATACTTTCAAAACTCCGTGCTGTATCATCTCGTCAGGAGTTCCGAATTCCTCCAAGCCTTTAATACTAAAAGCTTTGACTCATTCCAGACAGCATGCAACCCAATAAGCTTTTTCCAATATCCAATGATTTACGTCCTAGAAACAACGGCTTAAAAACGGGATTATTTTTCAAAAAAACATCCAATTTTCTCATCATCTTCCCGCGTACTACTTCAAAGAGCACACGTAGCTAACATTCTTTTAAAACTCTCCGTGTCATCATTTGCACATCATTTGGATATATCATTTACTTTGTTTGTAGCAAAAAGGCAATTCTTTATATCCGCTACCCTTCTTACATCTTTTGTAAATTCCAAATGCATACAACCTTCTTCCGTTCAAGTTAATAATCCAAGCGCAGTTGCATCCCAATCATCCTCTACCTTTAATATTCTTCTAAGGATTCCATCATCCACGCTCTATATTCCAATTTCTCTCACGCAAATCAAACAGCCTTCCCACACCTGTTATTACTCATTGCAAATATCAGCCCACAGCAGCAGTGTCATTGTATTCACAGACAGCTTCCTTGGCATCTGCTTCACCAGCAGTGCTGCTCTAGAAATTCCTCCTTCATATGATCAATAGCTCTATCCATCTCTCCATATTTCCAATTTGCATCCGCAAATAATGTATCACTTCAAAAGAATTTCTTATAAAGCCATATCAATAATTACATACAAGCACATGCATTCAAATTGCCAAACTCATAACATTTTCCCGATTATGTTGTCCTTGAACTTGAAAACTCCCAAATCCCTGGCTCAACCTTAAACTTCCAGCAAGCATATACAACTTCAAGCAAAAGCATACAATGACAATTTTTACGTCAAGTATCCAGCACATCTTACTTGTCATTCCATACTTTTCTCTTTGTATCCTTAATAACTGCTGATACTAGCAACAATTTGCAAATAATTTGCAATTTATCTGCAAAATACGTCACCTAGCATATTCTCCAACATTTTCGCGAAAATTCGCAATTCTCTAAACTGACAGACACTACATTTAAGACCTTGCAGCCCTATCTTCACATCTTCTTGATAACCATATCAACCAAATCCATCAGAGGCATGCGGCCGTTATTGACATGACGTTACAATAACATGTAATAAAATGTTGATGTGAGGTAATAACACGACGACTCTATTTGTATTATTCATCACTTTAGAGAATCCCAGCCGGAACAAGAATAATACGGTCCACTTGAAAACAGATGAGCCCAATCCATCACTGCCTATCACAATGGTAAGTAATTTCTCTTCCTCTTATTCCTCCCATCCATCACCCTTCTCCTTACTCTGCAAAAATATTTTCTACACGTCCTCCATCTCAATTTATTTATTCTCTCCCATTCAAAATTTATTCATTCCCTCCTCGGAGAATTGAGCATAACATTTATAACATCCAAGTTTTCACCCTGAAAACGTAAGTAAAAGTAGCTCCTCATCCTCTTGTTTTCTATTCTGGTTTTTCGCTACTTAAATAAATGTTTAGAACGTGAAAACCACTCCCGCCCCAACAGTTACAGTGTTTAAAAAAATTTTTAAAAAGTTTAGCTCAATTGCTCACAGTGACTCCGGAGCTACATGTTATTTTATCTGTGGACATGTGAGTCTTTAGCCTAAAACGTCCCAATTCCCCGCTCCTATTTCTTGTCATTCTTCATTTCTTTTTATATCTTCTTCGTCATGATCATCATTTTTCAAAGCAACTCTATCTTTCTAAGACAGATGAATCCCGAATACCAGCATTTCATCTCTGAGTTTTACTGCTCACATTAGGAGCAGAAACTGTAACAGCATCTCTCGAACAAAATTTTGTCTCCAGTCAAGCTCAAAAATACAATTTTTTCCCACATTTTTTGATTCCTTTCTCCACCTTGTTAACCATGAACGTGTACATCGTCTTTTTGGGTTGATGGTTGTAGCAGCATTCAAACTTTCCCCTCAATTTCATTTGTTTAGTTAGCTCCCTCTCGTCGTCCTTCTCGCTCGTCTTAAGCCTCTTCTCAGCCTTCTCTGACATGTACAGTAAGATAAATATTCCAAAATCCAATTAGATCCTCAATGAGAGTTTACATTTTTATGCTTTTACAGAAAAACTAATTTCCCAGACTCATTACTTTTACTCAAAGTCTTCCAAGTATTTCATCCATTTCTCAACTTGTGTGTCTGTTCTTCCTCAGCTTCTATGGAGGAAAACATTTTACTAGTACTGAGCTAAGGAAAAACAAAATTTTTAAACGTGGAGCAAACCAAACTTTTTTATTTTCACATTAAACACAGTTGAGGACCAAGAATCTTCTGCCCTATCGTACAACTTTGCTCTCTAACTGTTTATTCTGTTCATTGTTCGCGCCTCTATTCATTGAGAAAAAAATATCAGCTTTTATTTATGGTAAAAAACCCAAATTCAAATTTACCCGCCAATATATTCATGGAATGACTCAGAATAAATAATTTATTTTTTCCCGCCATTTGAAAATTTAAATTCAAAAATTCAAATTTAAATATCTAAATTTGTCAAAGCTTGAACACATCAAGAAACTCGCAGAACATTAGTGTCTTTTTACCATTCAAGAATGTTCACCAGCCTTGCAGACAAGCGCACTGAGTTTGTTTATTATTTCCTTTCGATTCGCATCACAAATATAACTCTTGTCTTTTATTAGTCGCAGTCATCGCATATCTTCCTTCGCATTATTTTAATCTTACTAGCAAGGCAACACACATTTAGCACAGCTCGCAAACCTCTCGTTCACTGCACTACCATCATCACAGATAAGAGAGCTGACTATGATCCCCTATCTCTCAGCATAATTAATTCGACCTTCCATCAAGTAAATAAATCAGTTACAATGTGTCATCTCTGAATGACGCAACAAACACGCAGTCGTAGGCTCAAGTGTACAGCTTTTACTTAAACAGACTCAGAGGTTGTTTTCCATATGAGGTTTTAGTAAAGTATTCAAAGTGCACTGATTATAATTACTGCAAACTCTTACCTGCGAGAAAAACTACGGTAATATTTTTATAAAAATTAACAATTTTTCAAAGAGAAAGTGAGAGAAAGGTTCTTTGGTTCAGCAGAGAATTAGCAGCAGATTCTTGTAATTGTAACTAAATCTGTATTGCTCCCTTAAAAGAGAATCGCAGGTGCGCTGCACATCTGGTTTTTGCCGTTTTCATAAAACTGGCTATTTCGATCGGGGTTTTGGCTGTCCATAATTTCATATACAGTGTGTATATCCGTAGATATAGTGAAGATACCCCGTAGTTACGCGTAAGGATCAATATATCTACACTATATACCAATGATACATTATAGTATACATAGGGGGCAAAATCCCTGCTGGAATCGGTGTTTTTGCGTAGATATAGTGACTGATATAGTGGCTGAAATGAAAATCTAGGGAGGAATTCTATTTGGAGGGAATTTGGAGGGTTTCTATTTGGAGGGCTTCTATTTGGAGGGCCTCTTTTTGGAGGGATTCTATTTGGAGGGATTCTATTTGGAGGGATTCTATTTGGAGTGATTCTATTTGGAGGGAATTTTGAGTAATTCTATTTGGAGGGAATTTTGAGAGATCCTTTCTTAACTGTTTCATTAGTTTTTCTTGGAGGTTCTGTAAAACAATATGGTTTTTATCTCAAACGGGTAGTGTGGATAGCTTCTATCCTGTTCCAATTTTTATGTTTCTTAAAATAATTAATTTTTAAATAATATTTTTTTCTCTTTACAGAATCCAAGCGAAGAGCTAATAAGAGCCGGAAGGATATTACGTACACTCATACTTACACGATCGCCAGGTACATGAAGCTTGATTACATTTTAAATCCTCCAACAATTTCCCACCCTCATCTCAATCAGACTTATAGTTCCAGCTTAATCCGCTCTTTTCCCCCCTTCATCTACGCACACGCCCCCTAAATTGTGGTTTCCAGCTATTGATTAAATAATTTACGCTATAAACCGGCACTTTTCCATTCAATACTTTCATGAAAAGCGATAGACCGCTGTAGGAAAGAGTATAAAAGCGTTACATTAAATTAGACTGCTTATAAAAAGTTATAGCTCAATTTGAAAATTAGATTCCTCTATTTTGGAGGCAACTTTAATAGCTCCCCTACAGAATCAACGAGGGAGTAACTATATAAGCCAGATGGAGTTTAAGAGCGCTCCTCCTGTAGCGGATTGTCTCACAACCAATAAGTTTATCTTCCTCGTGTAACCTGATTCACTAAAAGAGCAACAAGAAACTGCATCAAGGCGTCCTCATTATAGCTTCCTCACCGGGAAAACACGGCAAGGGCATCCGTTTCTACATCCAGCAGTACAAGGAATGAAGCTTTTAGATACACCAATCTCCTGGGAGCAGGAGAGCGCCATTATTAAATTTGAATTACAAAATCTCTCCTTAAGGCAGGAGGAAGCAGGAGAAGGAGCGACGTGGACTTGCTTTCAAAATTCAATTAGCTCATCTTTTACCGCCAAATCTTTCTTAATGCTTTCTCCAGCCCTGCAATATGATATGCGAAAGACACTGCTAGGATTTACGGTAGGCAAGTAAGCCGCGGGAAGGAAAGCAAGATGCAATAAGATTACACCCAAGACAGCACCGTCCTCCAGTGCTTTCACCCTCAACTTTCACCCGTACTTTCACCCTGTACTTTTACAATGCTCCAAGATCCATGCTACCTTCCTTCCAGATCGAGTAGCAGGAGCGTAATCCCTTTGTCTCCTTTGCGTTTCCTTAGGCGTACGGACCCAAATCCCGAAACCAGAGAAAGTATTTCTAGGCATGGAGACAAAGGGCAAATTCTAAATAGAAGCGAGTAAAACGGAGGAAAAACAATATAAACTGCATGTCGTAAATCCCCGGAATTGAGTTTATTTTACGCCGGAACACCCGGAGAAAGCGGGTGAAAACAAAACAACTTTCTCCCGTAAAATCTTCAAAGGTTAATGAGCAAAGTGTGAGGGGGGCTATAAAACCAGCTTGTATTATCTACGCACTCTTTTACTTCTTTTCTCTCCATCCACATCCCGATTCCTACCAAATTGTTACCATACACAACCAACCATCTCCAAGAAACAGTAGAACCTTGCAGTAGCAACCACTCGCAACCAAGCACGGAGACAGCATTTTATTGTGCAAGCAAAATAAAATTCATGTCATTTCACAGGTTTGGTACGTGACAGACGACAGCAGTCACGCACCTACCGACGATGCCTCGTCGGAGCGGAAATGGTAGACTGGCTTCTTGCTATTGGTTCCGCTAATGGCCAAGTCAAATCACGGCATCAAGCAACAGGAATGTGGCAGGCTCTCCTAGAAGAATCCATTATACAGCACGGTGAGAGAATAGTTATACTTTTTTCCCATCCCTTTTTAATAACAGCATCCTCTATTTCCTCTAAACTTTCTCCTGCTTTCTTCTGCTTTCTCCTACTTTCACCCATCCCAAACCTACCCAAACCTCTACACCTTGTCCACATCCCGCGTAGCGGTAGAAGCAACTTAATGTAATTAACCCCTAAAATTCTTAATCACATTAATCAATTTCCTTAAAAGCTGTCAAGAGGTCACAGCTCACACAAAACACAGCCAGATAGCTCCCTCTACTGTCTTCCGCCAACTTTTCTTACCCCGCATTTAAATCTAACCTCAGGGCAACCTCAGGGCAATCCAACGTGCTTTCTCCAGTCCTGCTTAGAAAGAGAAAATACAAAAAAATCCTATACTTCCCAAAACCCTAAATCTATTGATTTTCTCACGCTCTATAAATTCGCAAATGATCAAAATCCCTCAAGAGGATTTAAAACAAAAAATATTACTTTTCCCTAGATGCTCTTATATTTTCCCGCGCCACATCATCCTCCAACCCTTGCATGCTTATATACGCAAGATAAAAGATAACTGTCAAACTGTCGGCTAAACTGACTACGCCGATAGCAGCGCCTTGCTTCTATCTTTTTATCTGTTACACACACACACACACAAACACAGTCATCTCAATTCATCTCTTATCTTTGAACCTTGTTTTCCCTTCCAGCCATCAAATAATTCATCCAAATCCTCCACGTTTTTTCCACCTTTACTTACGTACACACGCTATGATTGACCCACTTCCGCTCATCGCTAATATCAGACTACGCAGTCGATAAATATAATCACAAAATATTTTACAACTAAACTCTTTCACTTTCCTCCCATTCCCAAAGTTTATAAATCCAATCCGCCGTTGATGGTCTTTTATTCGCCAAGAAATTTCTTTTCTTTTTCTTAATCAGTAATCAAAGTAGAACAATGCCTTAATCCGATCACGTGCACCATGTAAACTTTTCCTCCTTCTTTTTCCAGTTACCAACGAACATCCCTTCCGGGATAAATACATTTTCTATAGATTCAGCATCGATGCCGAGTCGGAACTTTCTTCCAGGTAATATCAACCGTATTCTATACTTTTTTATTTCTTCTATAAAACATATCTTCGTAGTTCAAGAGCTCCAGAAAATATCAAATACCATCACCAACTTCTTGCGAGTAACCTGTGTGTGTGACTATAATTTTCCCTTTTCTTTCCGCTCACGCATTTAAATTACACTTTGGAGAAAGTTTCGTTTATTTCCGTAGATTCCTCCCGCACATTATAATTTTGTTTTTAGTGTAGACCAATTTATTTTCAATTTTTCTAAAATTTTAAGCAATTACAAACCCCCTTCCCGCTAGCTGCACTACTATACCATTGACCTAAAATAAGAGAAAGTTAACCTTGGACGGAGTATTGCAAAATCCCTTCGTGTATATATGTCTTCAATTCCATTCTATTCCCACACGCTTTACCAACTCTGTAATCTTCACTCAAGGTCCTCTCCTGCCAGGATAAAAGAGAAAGTAGAGTGAAAGTAGTGAAAGTAATAGCCTCCGCCTCTCCCCTCTGATGTACTGGCTTTGTCAAATGATGAGAGAAAATAATATAGCTTCGGATTTCCGCTACTTGAACCCACCTACACGCTCCTTTCATGATACGTCCATTACCCCCATTTACTTTCTCCAGCCCCTATTACATAAAACCCAGGTAAAACACCAGGGAGGCTCGCTTTTATTATCATTACGTATCTCAACGACGTAGATAATGTCTATCCCTGTGGTAATTACACGGACGGATGACACGGAACAAGAGCCCACTTATATGACATTAGTCTTAATCTCCAATGCTTCCAAGTTACTGAGAGACTTCAACTTCCGAAATCCGTTATCTTCAGATTCAGCCTTGGCGATAGCCTTATATTCATTCCATTATAATTACCGGATTTCTTTAATTTCTCCAGATCCTGGTCACGAGGACTGCCTCAACCAGAGGACGAGCGAGAAGCGGATACCAAGTGTTCAGAAGTGCTAGGCTATTTGGCTCAAAAGGCACCCGACGCCATCATGCGTTTAATTTTACGTAAACCCAGCTATGAGCGAACTACAGATGACCTAGAAATGATTTACGATGAATTACTTAGCATAAAAGCCTTAGCACATCTAAGTAATTCAGTCAAGAGGGAATTGGCTGGCGTTATTGTCTTCGAAGCTCATTCAACAACCGGGACCGTTTGTAAGTAGCTCATTTAACTTACTCCTTCGCTCTAGCTCCAAGTAGAAAATTAGAGACTAACGCAATGCGAGACTTTCTCCGACTTTCTCCTCCCTCTCACCTATTTAATTAAATTCCTCTCTCCCTTTCTCTCCTTCAAGTCTTCCAAGAATCCACTAAAATAGCATCCGGAAAATCCGAGGTAACATCGGGAATAAAGTGAAAGTAACTTTCACTCCATTTCTTGGACTGTATCCTCAGAGTACGCAAACTAAAATCCAACTGTATTGTATTCACCGTTCCTTTCAAACTTCCATAATAGAAAAACAGCCTCACACTTGATTACTTGAAAAGCTCAGCGCGCTTTTACCAAATTTCTAAAAACATACTTTCTAAAGCTTAGAGAAATAAACGAGAAAGAGAAAGCCGAGTGAAAGCACCATACATAAACATTTTCCGCTAAATATTTAATAGACCCCGTAGGAAATTGTGCAACCGCAAATTGGAGAAAGGATTTTGCAATTGCACACCTGCCTGCGGCAGCGGAATCCGCATGATATTTAATGCACACGAAAGACTCGGATAACGCTGAAAGGGCAACCATGACAGAGATAGATGAGCCTAGGAAATAAGCCTCCACGAAACTTGACGTCTACACGCTACTTTCTCCACTTTCTCTTCACAGCCTATGAGTAATTTGAGAAGGTTGGAACCAGAGTAGAATTACCGGTATTCAAAATTCCTCGAATCACTTTCCCCACGGCCAACTTTCTCCATCGAAATGGCTATAAATTTCAAACCCCAAGATCATTATACAACTCACATAAACTTTCTCAATTAAATTATTAGGTAGGGCAGCTAGTCTTACAACTTTTGAAATAAATTACCAATTTTAAACCCCGCCTCCCAAGCTCCGTATACAATTTCTTATATCGGATACTCACTTTCACCAAGCTGGTCAATGATACCGAATTCCAAGCAACGAACCTAAAACTCTATATATTTTCTAACCCACTCAGTCTGTAATCAGCTGAAACCATGACATAGACTTTCACCACTTTCTCCAGACGGTGAAAGTAGTGAAAGCAAAGCAACTGCTTTTGACAAGCATCTCCCTTTCAAACTCCCATCCCCTCGTCCTCACAAAACTTCCTCGCATTAGTCTCACACAGTGTCGGCGGTATCTAAAAGCTAAAGTATGTTTATTTCATTCAACTTTCAGTATTCAACCAAGGGGACGAAGGGAAGAGCTGGTACATAATTTTACGAGGCTCAGTTAACGTCGTAATCAGAGGTAAAGGCACCGTAACGAGCTTATACGAAGGAGATGACTTTGGTAAACTTGCGCTCGTCAACGATGCACCAAGGTATGCTTTCTCCACCACTTTGTATACATTACATCAATATTTCAAAATCCTCCCTACAAATCCCAGTCTGACCTCCAAAACCAACGAGCCTAATAAAGAGCTTGCAAGAAATATTCCCATCCAAAACTTTCACCGCGCTCTGGGGATTCCTTCAAACTAGAGAAGCTATATACTAGACCCACAGTCAGGGACGGAGAAAGCAAAGGAGCAACCAGTATTTTCTCTCTGCTTTCTCCTCTCTCTCCTTCCTGTCCAAAGCTTCCTTCCTTCCAGGAAGAGAAAGTTCCATCCCATATATCCTTTCCAACACCTCTTATAATAATAATAATAATGATAATGCTCCTGATAATAATCTTTATTTCGCTCCCTTATTCCTTCTCCTCAGAGATACAGGATAGCAACAGACCCGTATTACTTTCTCCCACCACCCCCTCCCCTACCAATCCCTTACTTCCTAATGCTCCACAGCTCAGTCAAGTGAAAGTGTTTTTTCTTTTTTCCAGGGCTGCCACTATAGTAACGCGAGAGGATAATAGTCACTTCCTCCGTGTGGACAAAGAGGATTTTAATCGAATCCTCCGAGACGTCGAAGCTAACACGGTTCGACTCAAAGAGCACGGCCAGGATGTACTCGTCCTGGAAAAAAATTCACCAGGGAATTCCAACCCCTGTTCTCATTTCAAGTAAGTTGAAACACATACCAGCCTCTTCAGTAGCGAGCTCCAAGGCAAAATAAACCGAGGGACGGGATAAGGCTAGACACGAGAAAAAATATAGATTCCGCTTCCGTCCTCCCTACACCTCCGCCTCATTCCTCTTGAATTATGAAGCAAAAATTCTCGAGGAGAAAGTCGAGTTATGCTTTCACCACGAGACCTTTCCCGTCAACCTTCCCCTCTTGCCAAAAGCTTAGTGTGAGCCCCTTTGAGTTAGAATCTAGTAGCAGTCTAGTTAGTGCGAACAAGAGATGAGAAAAATAACAAAACATTCCAGACTTTCACCTTTCCCACCTTTCTCTAATACCCCGTGGATGCTGCATACTGCTTACATTATCGGGTCCGTCTGAAGGGTAAACTACAAGGATGAGTACTCGATGGTAATCCGTACTTTCACCAGGGCCACCAACGTCTACTTCCGGTTTGTATTATCCCTCAAAGACATCCATTTCCCCACGGAGAAAGGTTAAGAAAATACCAAGTAAAAGTTTCCTCTTTTTGTCGTAATCTCAGTCCAGGAGAAAGTAATTTTTTTCCACATCCTCTTTGAAATTATCCTTGCAGTCGAAGAAATCATTTTATCCATGAAAATACTCCCCCCCTTTCGCATAATAACGTGTATATAGTTTCTTATATTTTTCAGTTTCTTATATTACAGCATCAATCCGAGCTCAAAGAATATTTAGCATACTGAAAACTACTCTCTACACAAAAGTATACATTCCTACAGGGATAGTGTACAATAAAAAAATTAGGCGAAGCCACCACTGTAACTAACTAGCTGGACCGAGTAATGGAAATTCAACGGAATTTGAAACGTGAAAGCTACAGGAAATGTGATCGGAAAGGGAAATGAGAAAGGAGGAAGGTTTACCCTTTTATAGGCACACCATCACCCTGTTTATGCGAATTTATGCTTTTGGATCAACCCAAAAGTGTGCAAAAACGGAATTTGAAACGTGAAAGCTACAGGAAATGTGATCGGAAAGGGAAATGAGCAACGAGGAAAGTTTACCCTTTTATAGGCACACCATCACCCTGTTTATGCGAATTTATGCTTTTGGATCAACCCAAAAGTGTGCAAAAACGGAATTTGAAACGTGAAAGCTACAGGAAATGTGATCGGAAAGGGAAATGAGCAACGACGAAAGTTTACCCTTTTATAGGCACACCATCACCCTGTTTATGCGAATTTATGCTTTTGGATCAACCCAAAAGTGTGCAAAAACGGAATTTGAAACGTGAAAGCTACAGGAAATGTGATCGGAAAGGGAAATGAGCAACGAGGAAAGTTTACCCTTTTATAGGCACACCATCACCCTGTTTATGCAAATTTATGCTTTTGGATCAACCCAAAAGTGTGCAAAAACGGAATTTGAAACGTGAAAGCTACAGGAAATGTGATCGGAAAGGGAAATGAGCAACGAGGAAAGTTTACCTTTTTATAGGCACACCATCACCCTGTTTATGCGAATTTATGCTTTTGGATCAACCCAAAAGTGTGCAAAAACGGAATTTGAAACGTGAAAGCTACAGGAAATGTGATCGGAAAGGGAAATGAGCAACGAGGAAAGTTTACCCTTTTATAGGCACACCATCACCCTGTTTATGCAAATTTATGCTTTTGGATCAACCCAAAAGTGTGCAAAAACGGAATTTGAAACGTGAAAGCTACAGGAAATGTGATCGGAAAGGGAAATGAGCAACGAGGAAAGTTTACCTTTTTATAGGCACACCATCACCCTGTTTATGCGAATTTATGCTTTTGGATCAACCCAAAAGTGTGCAAAAACGGAATTTGAAACGTGAAAGCTACAGGAAATGTGATCGGAAAGGGAAATGAGCAACGAGGAAAGTTTACCCTTTTATAGGCACACCATCACCCTGTTTATGCGAATTTATGCTTTTGGATCAACCCAAAAGTGTGCAAAAACGGAATTTGAAACGTGAAAGCTACAGGAAATGTGATCGGAAAGGGAAATGAGCAACGAGGAAAGTTTACCCTTTTATAGGCACACCAACACCCTGTTTATGCGAATTTATGCTTTTGGATCAACCCAAAAGTGTGCAAAAACGGAATTTGAAACGTGAAAGCTACAGGAAATGTGATCGGAAAGGGAAATGAGCAACGAGGAAAGTTTACCCTTTTATAGGCACACCATCACCCTGTTTATGCGAATTTATGCTTTTGGATCAACCCAAAAGTGTGCAAAAACGGAATTTGAAACGTGAAAGCTACAGGAAATGTGATCGGAAAGGGAAATGAGCAACGAGAAAAGTTTACCCTTTTATAGGCACACCATCACCCTGTTTATGCGAATTTATGCTTTTGGATCAACCCAAAAGTGTGCAAAAACGGAATTTGAAACGTGAAAGCTACAGGAAATGTGATCGGAAAGGGAAATGAGCAACGAGGAAAGTTTACCCTTTTATAGGCACGCCATCACCCTCTTAATGCGAATTTATGCTTTTGGATCAACCCAAAAGTGTGCAAAAACGGAATTTGAAACGTGAAAGCTACAGGAAATGTGATCGGAAAGGGAAATGAGAATATAACATTTCCTTATACTTTCACACCTTTCTCCCTTTAAGTTTTCGAGAGTTTTTGCACACTTTTGGGCTGATCCAAAAGCATAAATTCGCATTTGCCCGGCTCTACATAAGCTTCCCTTAGACTTCGTCTCGGTCCAGCTAAAAATTTGAAACGTGAAAGCTACATGAAATATGATCGAAAAGGGAAATGAGCAAGGTGGAAAGTTTACCCTTTTATAGGCACACCATCACCCTCTTAATGCGAATTTATGCTTTTGGATCAACCCAAAAGTGTGCAAAAACGGAATTTGAAACGTGAAAGCTACATGAAATATGATCGGAAAGGGAAATGAGCAAGGAGGAAAGTTTACCCTTTTATAGGCACACCATCACCCTCTTAATGCGCATTTATGCTATTGGATCAACCCAAAAGTGTGCAAAAACGGAATTTGAAATGTGAAAGCGAGAGGAAATGTGATCGGAAAGGAAAATGAGTAAGGAGGAAAGTTTACCCTTTTATAGGCACGCCATCACCCTCTTAATGCGAATTTATGCTTTTGGATCAACCCAAAAGTGTGCAAAAACGGAATTTGAAACGTGAAAGCTACAGGAAATGTGATCGGAAAGGGAAATGAGCAACGAGGAAAGTTTACCCTTTTATAGGCACACCATCACCCTGTTTATGCGAATTTATGCTTTTGGATCAACCCAAAAGTGTGCAAAAACGGAATTTGAAACGTGAAAGCTACAGGAAATGTGATCGGAAAGGGAAATGAGCAACGAGGAAAGTTTACCCTTTTATAGGCACACCATCACCCTGTTTATGCGAATTTATGCTTTTGGATCAACCCAAAAGTGTGCAAAAACGGAATTTGAAACGTGAAAGCTACAGGAAATGTGATCGGAAAGGGAAATGAGCAAGGAGGAAAGTTTACCCTTTTATAGGCACACCATCACCCTCTTAATGCGCATTTATGCTATTGGATCAACCCAAAAGTGTGCAAAAACGGAATTTGAAATGTGAAAGCGAGAGGAAATGTGATCGGAAAGGAAAATGAGTAAGGAGGAAAGTTTACCCTTTTATAGGCACGCCATCACCCTCTTAATGCGAATTTATGCTTTTGGATCAACCCAAAAGTGTGCCAAACGGAATTTGAAACGTGAAAGCTACATGAAATATGATCGGAAAGGGAAATGAGCAAGGAGGAAAGTTTACCCTTTTATAGGCACACCATGACCCTCTTAATGCGAATTTATGCTTTTGGATCAACCCAAAAGTGTGCAAAAACGGAATTTGATACGTGAAAGCGAGAGGAAATGTGATCGGAAAGGAAAATGAGCAAGGAGGAAAGTTTACCCTTTTATAGGCACGCCATCACCCTCTTAATGCGAATTTATGCTTTTGTATCAACCCAAAAGTGTGCAAAAACGGAATTTGAAACGTGAAAGCGAGAGGAAATGTGATCGGAAAGGAAAATGAGCAAGGAGGAAAGTTTACCCTTTTATAGGCACGCCATCACCCTCTTAATGCGAATTTATGCTTTTTGATCAACCCAAAAGTGTGCAAAAAGGGAATTTGAAACGTGAAAGCGAGAGGAAATGTGATCGGAAAGGAAAATGAGCAAGGAGGAAAGTTTACCCTTTTATAGGCACACCATGACCCTCTTAATGCGAATTTATGCTTTTGGATCAACCCAAAAGTGTGCAAAAACGGAATTTGAAACGTGAAAGCTACATGAAATATGATCGGAAAGGGAAATGAGCAAGGAGGAAAGTTTACCCTTTTATAGGCACGCCATCACCCTCTTAATGCGAATTTATGCTTTTGGATCAACCCAAAAGTGTGCAAAAACGGAATTTGAAACGTGAAAGCTACATGAAATATGATCGGAAAGGGAAATGAGCAAGGAGGAAAGTTTACCCTTTTATAGGCACACCATCACCCTCTTAATGCGAATTTATGCTTTTGGATCAACCCAAAAGTGTGCAAAAACGGAATTTGAAATGTGAAAGCGAGAGGAAATGTGATCGGAAAGGGAAATGAGCAAGGAGGAAAGTTTACCCTTTTATAGGCACGCCATCACCCTCTTAATGCGAATTTATGCTTTTGGATCAACCCAAAAGTGTGCAAAAACGGAATTTGAAACGTGAAAGCTACATGAAATATGATCGGAAAGGGAAATGAGCAAGGAGGAAAGTTTACCCTTTTATAGGCACACCATCACCCTCTTAATGCGAATTTATGCTTTTGGATCAACCCAAAAGTGTGCAAAAACGGAATTTGAAACGTGAAAGCTACAGGAAATGAGAAAGAAGGAAAGTTTACCCTTTTATAGGCACGCCATCACCCTCTTAATGCGAATTTATGCTTTTGGATCAACCCAAAAGTGTGCCAAACGGAATTTGAAACGTGAAAGCTACATGAAATATGATCGGAAAGGGAAATGAGCAAGGAGGAAAGTTTACCCTTTTATAGGCACACCATCACCCTCTTAATGCGAATTTATGCTTTTGGATCAACCCAAAAGTGTGCAAAAACGGAATTTGAAACGTGAAAGCGAGAGGAAATGTGATCGGAAAGGGAAATGAGCAAGGAGGAAAGTTTACCCTTTTATAGGCACGCCATCACCCTCTTAATGCGAATTTATGCTTTTGGATCAACCCAAAAGTGTGCAAAAACGGAATTTGAAACGTGAAAGCGAGAGGAAATGTGATCGGAAAGGGAAATGAGCAAGCAGGAAAGTTTACCCTTTTATAGGCACGCCATCACCCTCTTAATGCGAATTTATGCTTTTGGATCAACCCAAAAGTGTGCAAAAACGGAATTTGAAACGTGAAAGCGAGAGGAAATGTGATCGGAAAGGGAAATGAGCAAGGAGGAAAGTTTACCCTTTTATAGGCACGCCATCACCCTCTTAATGCGAATTTATGCTTTTGGATCAACCCAAAAGTGTGCAAAAACGGAATTTGAAACGTGAAAGCTACATGAAATATGATCGGAAAGGGAAATGAGCAAGGAGGAAAGTTTACCCTTTTATAGGCACGCCATCACCCTCTTAATGCGAATTTATGCTTTTGGATCAACCCAAAAGTGTGCAAAAACGGAATTTGAAACGTGAAAGCTACATGAAATATGATCGGAAAGGGAAATGAGCAAGGAGGAAAGTTTACCCTTTTATAGGCACACCATCACCCTCTTAATGCGAATTTATGCTTTTGGATCAACCCAAAAGTGTGCAAAAACGGAATTTGAAACGTGAAAGCGAGAGGAAATGTGATCGGAAAGGGAAATGAGCAAGGAGGAAAGTTTACCCTTTTATAGGCACGCCATCACCCTCTTAATGCGAATTTATGCTTTTGGATCAACCCAAAAGTGTGCAAAAACGGAATTTGAAACGTGAAAGCTACATGAAATATGATCGGAAAGGGAAATGAGCAAGGAGGAAAGTTTACCCTTTTATAGGCACACCATCACCCTCTTAATGCGAATTTATGCTTTTGGATCAACCCAAAAGTGTGCAAAAACGGAATTTGAAACGTGAAAGCTACATGAAATATGATCGGAAAGGGAAATGAGCAAGGAGGAAAGTTTACCCTTTTATAGGCACGCCATCACCCTCTTAATGCGAATTTATGCTTTTGGATCAACCCAAAAGTGTGCAAAAACGGAATTTGAAACGTGAAAGCTGCAAGAAATGTGATCGGAAAGGGAAATGAGCAAGGAGGAAAGTTTACCCTTTTATAGGCACGCCATCACCCTCTTAATGCGAATTTATGCTTTTGGATCAACCCAAAAGTGTGCAAAAACGGAATTTGAAACGTGAAAGCTGCAAGAAATGTGATCGGAAAGGGAAATGAGCAAGGAGGAAAGTTTACCCTTTTATAGGCACACCATCACCCTCTTAAATGCGAATTTATGCTTTTGGATCAACCCAAAAGTGTGCAAAAACGGAATTTGAAACGTGAAAGCGAGAGGAAATGTGATCGGAAAGGGAAATGAGCAAGGAGGAAAGTTTACCCTTTTATAGGCACGCCATCACCCTCTAAATGCGAATTTATGCTTTTGGATCAACCCAAAAGTGTGCAAAAACGGAATTTGAAACGTGAAAGCTACATGAAATATGATCGGAAAGGGAAATGAGCAAGGAGGAAAGTTTACCCTTTTATAGGCACGCCATCACCCTCTTAATGCGAATTTATGCTTTTGGATCAACCCAAAAGTGTGCAAAAACGGAATTTGAAACGTGAAAGCTGCAAGAAATGTGATCGGAAAGGGAAATGAGCAAGGAGGAAAGTTTACCCTTTTATAGGCACGCCATCACCCTTTAAATGCGAATTTATGCTTTTGGATCAACCCAAAAGTGTGCAAAAACGGAATTTGAAACGTGAAAGCGAGAGGAAATGTGATCGGAAAGGGAAATGAGCAAGGAGGAAAGTTTACCCTTTTATAGGCACACCATCACCCTCTTTATGCGAATTTATGCTTTTGGATCAACCCAAAAGTGTGCAAAAACGGAATTTGAAACGTGAAAGCTACATGAAATATGATCGGAAAGGGAAATGAGCAAGGAGGAAAGTTTACCCTTTTATAGGCACACCATCACCCTCTTAATGCGAATTTATGCTTTTGGATCAACCCAAAAGTGTGCAAAAACGGAATTTGAAACGTGAAAGCTGCAAGGAAATGTGATCGGAAAGGGAAATGAGCAAGGAGGAAAGTTTACCCTTTTATAGGCACGCCATCACCCTCTTAAATGCGAATTTATGCTTTTGGATCAACCCAAAAGTGTGCAAAAACGGAATTTGAAACGTGAAAGCGAGAGGAAATGAGAAAGAAGGAAAGTTTACCCTTTTATAGGCACGCCATCACCCTCTTAATGCGAATTTATGCTTTTGGATCAACCCAAAAGTGTGCAAAAACGGAATTTGAAACGTGAAAGCTGCAAGAAATGTGATCGGAAAGGGAAATGAGCAAGGAGGAAAGTTTACCCTTTTATAGGCACGCCATCACCCTTTAAATGCGAATTTATGCTTTTGGATCAACCCAAAAGTGTGCAAAAACGGAATTTGAAACGTGAAAGCGAGAGGAAATGTGATCGGAAAGGGAAATGAGCAAGCAGGAAAGCTTACCCTTTAATAGGCACGCCATCACCCTTTAAATGCGAATTTATGCTTTTGGATCAACCCAAAAGTGTGCAAAAACGGAATTTGAAACGTGAAAGCGAGAGGTAATGTGATCGGAAAGGGAAATGAGCAAGGAGGAAAGTTTACCCTTTTATAGGCACGCGATCACCCTTTAAATGCGAATTTATGCTTTTGGATCAACCCAAAAGCGTGCAAAAACGGAATTTGAAACGTGAAAGCGAGAGGAAATGTGATCGGAAAGGGAAATGAGCAAGCAGGAAAGCTTACCCTTTTATAGGCACGCCATCACCCTCTTAATGCGAATTTATGCTTTTGGATCAACCCAAAAGTGTGCAAAAACGGAATTTGAAACGTGAAAGCGAGAGGAAATGTGATCGGAAAGGAAATGAGCAAGGAGGAAAGTTTACCCTTTTATAGGCACACCATCACCCTCTTAATGCGAATTTATGCTTTTGGATCAACCCAAAAGTGTGCAAAAACGGAATTTGAAACGTGAAAGCTACAGGAAATGTGATCGGAGAGGGAAATGAGAATATGACATTTCCTTATACTTTCACACCTTTTTCCTTTTAAGTTTTCGAGAGTTTTTGCACACTTTTGGGTTGATCCAAAAGCATAAATTCGCATTTGCCCGGCTCTACATAAGCTTCCCTTAGACTTCGTCTCGGTCCAGCTAAAAATATTTGCGGTGAAAGTACCGACTTTCTCCGCCCCAACTCCGAATATCAGATTAGGGTTACCATGGACGCCATAGATGTGTCTGAGTAATCCGGAAAGTAGAACTCGCTTCTACAAATAGTCTGCCCACACAAAACAATCCTAGAGTTGGAGGATAACACAAATTCTTTAGCTCCACTATCCGCGAAATGTTGCAAATAAGGGCAGAAGGAAAAGAGATAACGAAGAATGGTAGATTATATGGAGCTTCTTTTATATTTTTCAGGTACAGTGTAATGGCTGGAACTGGACCAAAGATGTTGGAGCATTTGCTGGAAACCCGATTGGACGGCCGAGATAAAAGCGTTTCCTTGAATCAAGACGGGAGCGAGAAGGGCTCAAGCAATAATATGGAATCCGATTCCTTCCTTGACGATTTCTTGCTCACACATATAATCTTCATGCCTATTCATCAGCTCCTCACGGAACTAGCCAGACAATATCCATTTCATACAAAAAACTATCCGCCGTTACGACTTTCGCTATGCTTTCTCCAACTCCCTCTGCTTCCTACTAAAACCTGCAGATATTTACCAATTCCACGACTTTCTCTGCTTTCACTTTACCTACAGTTTTCCGCACAAATCCCAGTATCGCTTCATTTCCTACACAGCACTCATTCCCCACACTTCTCAGCTTTCACTTTCCAAAACGAGCTTGTTAGTTCAAGTATATTCCGCGAAAAGCTTGCACTCGACTCTCCCGATTTTCTGAAAGTACAAACACTCTTGAAATTTTAATAGGCTCAGCAACTATCGAGAGCATTAATTTTCACAACTACAACCACTGCATGCAGACTTGTATTTTTTCAAACTTTCTCCGACCCTTTCACCACGTTCCTAGTCTCGGATCGACCTAGAATATTAAAGCAACTCCTGCTTTCACTCCGCTCCCTCCAATTATTGTGAATCCAAGCAATAATAAAACTTTACAAACTACGTAGCACGATGTGAAGCTGAGATTTCCCAAGATATCTGCTTTCTCCAAGTGGAGAAAGTACATATCTTTGCAACATACCTTTTAACTGAGCTTTTAGGTATAGCGATTCATATAGCTCTAAGCGCTTCCTTTCTCCAACGGGATCTCTCCAGGAGAAAGTTGTGAGAGACAATCACCACCACTTGCATGTGACATTAAAACGGATGCTCCCCTATTGTCCAGAAGAAGGCATTGTCCAAACTTTGAATTGTAATTTCCACTTCAATCCTTGCACCAATTCCAGCACGTAGACAAAACCAAGACTTTCTCCACCGCCTTTCTCTGCCTCCAGTCCTGTATCCATTCCCTCCTCACTTATTCTACATCCGGATGAGCTTTCACCATGTCCACACAACTCCGAAGCTTTTATCAGCGCAAACCAGATGGCTTGTTCAGCTAAACAAATCCTCAGCCATAGACAGACGGATCCATCTAGTATGACTAGTGAGGGAGATGCTTCGCTCCTTTTTCTCTTTAACTTTCTCCACTTTCTCCGCTCCAAAGGTCTTTACTATTACAGGTAAACTGCCTCCATAGAATAAGCCTTCAACCGCTCAACAACTGCTCCCTTCATCCCTGTAGACATTCTCTTGTTCCGGTGAAAGCCCAAGGGAAAGCTAGGGGTACGCTAAACTGGTTTTGCTAAACCTTACTCTTCCCCCTTCCAGGAAACTAGCTGGAGAAAGTGGAGAAAGGAGCAACAAGAATAGTAATTTTGGGGGATAAAGAAATAGTGTAAACACTTTCACCGTCGAGCTCCGAGCAGTCCACGTCCCACCAAATTAGAAAGATACGGGCTTCCCTCCTTTTACTTTCTCCTATTTTTCTCAAATGATTCTTTCACGACATTTGTTTCTTCCGCCAACTAAACATGCCTCCCTATTTGTTTTCCAACTCTTTCATCTTTCCCCACCCAACTTTCTCCCTACTTTCTCCCTCCTGTCGAGGAATTCCAATTTATCTCTCACTCTGGAATTCTGCCATCCATTCCCCGCCTTCCTCTCCTAGTTTACCTGAGTTACAGCCCTCTTTAACAATTCCATTTTCCGCTCTTTTGATGCTCCTTTCACTCCTTTGTATTCTCCCATCAAAGTGACAGAGATAGAGAGCATCATTTAAGGGAATCCCGGGGCTGAAGCTGAATTATCAGCTAAATTCTAGACGGGCAACAGGATCATTTACTCCCATTAATTATTCCCTAGTTTTCAGATTTTCTTTTAGAGAAGTTCATTTTTAAAACTCAAAGGTTATGGCGTCCACTCTTGTACTTACGTCAAACCCACGTCACTTCCTATGGAATCAGAGTTACATCCTTAAAACAACATGTTTCCAAGCTTATAGCAATCACAAACTTTCAGTTCCTAATCCTTTGCATCAAATGAGAGAGAAAACTGTGTGGGTGGTGAAAGTCGTTTCCTGCTTCCTCCTTGATCTTAGCGCATTGCATCCAGCTTTTGTAGCTTTTCACGACGGAAATTGCGGGATTTTTCAACTCCCACGCTTATTACTCATGTCTAGAAAATATGTCGTAAAATTCAAACTTTTCCTTAACTCAAATTACTTTCGCGAATACTTGTCGCATCGAGTCATCCGTTCAAGACTACGAATTCCTCCTCGCTTGCAAGAGGAGGGTTGTCCAATTTGTTCACAGATGGGTTACCAGTATCGGGCATCCTGTACTCGAGGAAGGAGCTACCCATTCATTTCTACAGGTGAGCAACACCCGTGATTTCATTCCATCTCTTTTGCAGTGCCATCTATGTCGTTTTCCTATGTTTCCTCCATCAAACGCATCTGAGAGTTATGCATTTAAATCCTTTGAAATCCAATTAACTCATATCTTTATGCACTTATTTAGGAGCTTACGGACGAAGTTCAAAAGGAAAGCATGAAGTTTAATACAATGTTCGACGAAGTTAATTTAATGAGCGACGTCATGCAAATCTACAAGCAGCATACTGACGAAAGGTATATAATCTTTTTAAGAACCCTCAAAAAATACAAAGTTTGCAATTTCCCGCAATTTTTAATCAGGTTTAAGTTTAAAATTTGGCGGGAAATTCGCGGGAAATTCAAAATTCAAATTTAAAATTTTGCGGGAAATTCAAAATTCAAATTTAAAATTTTGCGGGAATTCAAAATTTAAATTTAAAATTTTGCGGGAAATTCAAAATTCAAATTTAAAATTTTGCGGGAAATTCAAAATTAAAATTTATTTTTAACGTCTAGCCGCACTATTTACCGTCTTTCAAAGTCGTAATTAGTTGACAATTCTGTCACTTAAACCTTAAACCTCAAAATTATTTCGTAGGCATCAAGCCATGGGTCAAAAATGGAAACTCCCACCATGCGGTCAACCCGTCAGCCTTTTCGGTGCGCCAATGAGTAACGGCGAGGATTACGAAGTTCCCATGGAGCGACGCGCCGTTATGCACTTCAACGATGATAGTACGTCACATATCCTAGTTTATATCCCTTTATTCCATCGCAAATCTAACGATACAACCTAGGGTTATATTTTCGTTACCGATAATTTCAGTAATCTTCCGAGTATACTGCGCAGACCACACTTACTGCACCCTCCGTTTCCCGCTAAACACAACGGCGGAAACGCTCAAGCACGTTGCTGCCGACAAGCTGGGCTTGAAGCATGACGATCTGGTACTCGTTGAATTAAAATCCTCTGGTGAGTCCACTCCTCGATCCTTTTTTCATCGTTAATTTTTCTCCACGTTATTCACGATCTTAGCGCTTGTACCTCTTTAGCATAGCTCTTGTGCTTGACCTAAACCTTGACCCTCAAAATACTAATAACCTTTTCGATAAAGGAAACTCGCTTAAACTTGCAGGAGAAAAGTTGATATTCAACGACGGGGACGTCTCCATCCCAACATCTCTATCGATAAACGGAAGAATATTCGTTTCCCTCCGGGACCATCTTGACGCTCTAACATGTTTACCCGAGCAGGAGAGACCCACCGAAGGGCGGGAAATGGACATTGAATTGTTTAGCACCCGGGAATTGGCTTACCAATTAACGATATTGGATTGGAGTCTCTTCAAAGCTGTGCACGAGGTAAGTAACGGGATTTCCGAGAGCCAACAAATCCGAGCACGTTCTCCTCCTAAACGCTCGTTAAATTAGCATACTTGAATAATTCCGCGAGCTTTCTCTTTTCCTTTCCCCTTAATTACGTCTTTCATCCTAATTTACCCGCATTCCTCAATTCCAGTACGAGCTGATATACAAGACACTGGGTCGGCATAATTTCGGCAAGATTACATCCAACCTGGACGTATTTTTAAGAAGATTTAACGAGATTCAAATGTGGGTCGCAACGGAAATCTGTCTCACAACCAACATGAGTCGACGCGTATCTCTAATACGAAAGTTTCTCAAACTCGCAGCATAGTAAGTCCATTAAAATCCTAGATAGCTTAATTAAACCCTACCCGGGTATTACAACTCCCACCTCCTACCATTCTCCCGTACCAAATCCCACTTTCACCAACTTTCACTGACTTTCTTTTATTTTCAGCTGTAAAGAATACCAAAATATAAACGGTTTCTTTGCCGTTGTAATGGGTCTGGGTAACTCCGCCGTGACTCGGATGAGCGCCACCTGGGAGCGACTTCCAAGCAAGAGTCGCAAGGTCTTTGCCGAATTTGAAGCATTAATAGAGCCCTCCAGAAATCATCGAGCTTACCGAATGACAATGAATAAATTAAGTCCACCAGTCATCCCATTCATGCCTCTCCTCCTCAAGGACATGGCTTTCACCCACGAAGGCAATAAAACATGGACGGACAGTCTCGTCAACTTTGAGAAAATGCACATGTTTGCCTCTGCCATGCGCGTCCTCAGGATGTGCCGCTCACGAAATCTCGGTGAGTTTCAAATACGTCCGCACTCCAACTTTCTCCGCTACTTTCTCCCATCAAAAAATCCACACATTCATTAATCTCTTGATTAATTGCTAATGAGCTAATCCAATCTTTAATTTCCTTACAGCTATTACTCCACCTACACCCCGTAATGAATCCGAAGTTCGAGGATATATCCGCTCACTTCGCTGCATTGACAATCAACGAACGTTAAACACGCTATCCCTTAAACTAGAACCTAAAAGGGTCTCTTAAAAATCCAATGAATATACCTTATAAATTATATTATAAACCCTTCCAGCCAATGTGTCAACCTTATCCATAATGTGCCCCTCTACACATAGTTTTAAGTACATCTGTCTTATCACCAGATGACGCTCCCCTCACTTCCAATTGTCTCTGTCGTGAGTAGATCTATTTCAATAAGAGTTTAACATTAATACGTCATGGCAGTGCCAGCACATGTAAAATATACCTTCTTCCCTGAAAATCCCTTGTTAGCTCAGTCCACCGTACTTAGTGGCGCCCCCTACTCTTTTTCATACCTTTCACGTCTCGAGTTTCTTGTGCTCAAACCCCTGGCAGCACTGTACAGAATATACAGACACTCACGTTCATTTATGAATAACTCCATAGTTGATCTAGTCATTAATTGAGTATAGCAAATATATACGTTTTATACATACATTTATCATTTATAGTTAAGTCTCAAATTAAATTAATTAACCTTGTGCAACTACAGCTAGAATTTCAATTAATATTTAAAATCCTGGATTCTGCACTACTCTCTAGAAATCACTGTCCGATGCTCCGATTATGTTGTGTTTCAAAATTTTAAAATTATTACTTCCATCAGCACGCCCCCTCTATACTTAGCAATCATTTAAGTAATTACCTTGGGGAACAATTACCTAAAAGACATTAAATACTACGCTGATACATCATCCATACTAATCTCTCTCTCTGTAAGGATGGAATAAGCATAAGCTCTGCTTTCAAATGAATGGTGCAAGATCGTGGAAGAATTGTGTGAGAGCAAATGAGAATTAAACTTAAATAAATGTCTTTTTAAGCACTCATCGAGAGAATCGTACGTATGAATGCAACATATTTGCTATTTTATTGATTCGCATATAATGTGTACATGTATACATAATTATTTAAGAGTATTATATATTGTATATAACTGCTCAATTCAATATTATATTAGTATAGTATTTGACGTTACCAATCTACGCTTCACGCACCTTCAGTTATATATATTTTAACTCCATTCGAAATCATTTAAAATTCAATCAGGGAATTTCAACGTTTCAATCTCGTAAGAATGATACACACGCTTCACGCAAATTATATATTTACTTTCCCCGCTCTTTCTTTTTCTTAAATTTTAATTTGAATAATTTTCAGTTTTCATATCCAATAACAGTTTATTTTGTATGTGTAAAAACTCAGAAACTAATCCTCTTCTAGCCGGTAACTTGCGCTTCAATGGATGCAACATTTTTCTTTAGCAGATTTAAACAGTCTCGCAACACAATTTCTAAAAACAACCAGAGTTGTATAGTTTTTAAATCGAAATTAAATTTCGTTCACAAAAATAACCCTTTTTCACAACGAATTCATTTTTAATTAAAATCGAAAAAAACATTTTTATTTTGGCAGTGTCATAGATAGAATAAAACGACATACTGTATATATTTCTTTACGGACATATTTAATTATATATTTTTAAACAGACAGTGAGCTACCGGTTCCAAACCAACATAAACTTCGGAATGACGCTCCTCATTTTGAAACATCCTTTTCCTTACAAAACCACAACCATTAATATTTAAATTAAATAAAAACCTATAACTCTCAATTTTAATATTTTAATTGCACAATTAAATCAGTATTTTGACAAAAATAATGCCTGTAGATAGAAATTCTCACACAATTTCCGGAGCAATTAAATTTAAATCCATTTTAAATCCATTTTAAACCAATCCCAAAGAAACACAATACAAAGGTTTACTATGCTACGAAGAAAAGCGCATGTCGCGTTGCGTCTACTTGATGTACGATTCCGAAACAGCTCCCCGTCTACAACTACAATTAGAACACACGGATCTATGCTGAACCAGCAGCAGGAAGAATTAATTGTAATTATAATACGGAAGCAATTACAGAATAATTCAGACAGAATCCTGATAAGGAATATAGCATCCATAATTTCTCACCATAATATCGCCTAGATATAACTAATTAATTGCAGGTCCGTGCAATCATATTTATTATACACTTATTGCGAATTAAAGGAGAACACATTATCATGTCCGTCTTTTAGGACTTTATTAACAACTAGCCTAGAGGAGGAAGAGAGTTTGAAATATTCTTGAGTACATGAGAGCATTCAGTTTGGCCGCAAGTTTCATGAAATGGTTAGAGACAGAGAGCTTCCACCCTTCAACTTGACAACTCCAGGTAATTAATTAATTGAGTTTTTTTATAATTTGAGTACAGGATTTCAACTTTGGCACGTTTAAATAATTTAAATTAAATAAAATAATTCAGAAATAACTTAAAACTGAGATTAATTTCTCAACAAGTTTGCTCTTAAAGGAACATCTGTTTTAAATTTAGCAGTAGGTGGGGGCATAATTAAAATAATTGATTTAATTTAAAATATACAATTCAAATTTCTTATAGTAATGTACCCCCACATTAGACTCCAAATGGCTACAACCCCAATTTAGCAACACACCTATAACAAGCTTCTCCTACTCCCTGGTAGCTTTAATTATTTTTGCTACAATTAATTACCTTTTGATGAAACAACAACGGAATTCAATATATTTGCATATATATATATATCTCATTTATATTTACAATAACAATCCTCGCGGCTATATAAGCACATGAATATATATTTATATACGTAGTTTTCATATAACATTGAATTATAATTCTCTATTTATATATATATTTAATCCAATTCCCATCATCTCGATAACATTTCATTTTCATGCAAACGTCTGGGAACAGTCGACCCTTTCTTCATTTCCACGGGTGTGAATTATTAATTGCTATTTTCCCAGCCAGGTAAAATTCATGAGTATGAGGTTAATACACATCCTTTCCCTCGCACCATAAGTATTCATACAAGTATTTTCTTAAAATTCATCAATGACGTATAATTACATTATATTTCCTTGTATCCCATATATGTGACAATTATATATTTCATATCACCTTGAGTCATACAAACATTTTAATTACAAGTATGCCCGTAGTGTGTCTCAGTTTAGTTGCCCCTCCTAGGTTTTAATTAATAAACAATTATAAACAAGCTTAGCCCCGCCCAGCCTCACCTCTGTAACAACGACACGAACCCATGGGTAATAATATGGAAGAAGTGTGAAAGTTTTACCAAGGAGGAGGAGCTCATTGTCGAAGTTATACTTAAACCCAAATGCTTCAAGGACAAGGTACAGTTTAAGATTCCAGAAACCTCCCGTTTCCAGAACACCAGAGGGAGCCACTCAAAATTCAACTTTAGATAGGGAGCAAAAGTATGTATTGTATACTGGCTAGTTTTTTAGTGCGTTTCTGCTTTACAAGCCATATATGTGAATTGAGCATTTGTTACAATATACAATAATCTCACTCATCGTCATTATAATTTCATATTCTCCCACGTCACAGCTGCTCCACCAGCCTATAGGAACCTGTGTCGTGTGTGCTAATAAAATCAGCTACAGCTGCGCCCTCTAGAATGAAAAAACCCGGTATAGAGCAGAGGAAAATATCCTAGCGTGGGCACCTTCCAAATAATACCTGAGAGCATTAAAATTCGACATAACTAGAATTACAACTGGCCCAAACCATTACTGCTCCGTACGTATACTTATTGCCAGCTCGTGTAAAATTAGCGGGAAGCATAAATATTTTTTAATTCAGTTAACAAAAAATCCCAAATTAGTACACATCTGTAAAGCTTTTTTTGACTTGGTATTCAAAACATTTCAGGGCTACAGCTGACAAACAGTCTCTAAACCAAACTTGTAAAAAAATAAATCATACTTGTACATAATTTCAAGTTATTCTTGCAGAGTAATTAATACGTCAGGTAGAATCCATAATATTTCAAAAGGAGAAAGGATTAATGAGCTACATTTAATTTCACACACTCTTCTAAGGAGCATACTAATAGTAGTTATAATGAGCTTTGGGAAGAGATTAATTATATAATTTCATATCCTTTTAGTTACCGACATCCTACTAATCCCTTCACAATCGCATATCTTCCTCCGCACTGTCAATAGGAGGGGGAGGGAGGTCCATGGTTTGATCAAACATATCAAAGTCACCCATATTCCTATCATTCTCATTAATACTGTAGTATTTCCCGTTATATACAACCCCACAATTACATTCCCCCAGCACCGTTGCCTTAATATTCCATATAATTAAATCCTTATGATACTCTCTGCTCAAGTACTCCACATCAAGTATCTTATTACTCAACCGTTCTAATATTATTCCAATATCCTTTATACTCAACTTGCTGTATTTATGAGCACTACTCAAGCTCCCACTACTACTTCCCGTTTGAGCATTCTCGTCCGTCGTCGTCAATTGAAGCACCTTTGTAAACTTCCGCTCCAACGTCGAGTGATTCTCCGTCTCCGACTCTTCCGACGAGGACGAGGTCACCATCGGAATATCTATTTTTATCGAGTGCGGTGGCAAGGGAGGAGGAATCATACCTTTCTTCTTGCTTCCTCCATTATTATCTTGGAAGCGGACGTGATGACCGTGAGACGAACTCGGCTTCAGCATTGTCTGATACGCCGCAGAAGAGCGACCCGTGTCAAACATTGAGGGGTCAATCGGGGATGTGGCCACTGCCTTGTGAACCTGCCAATCCATAGAGGGCGTAAGCTTCCACGGCAGCATTCAGCCCCAAACATGTGTGGTGAATGTTAGCAATGTCTCTCACCTGAATTTTACGCCCCTCTTCATGCAGAGCACAGCAGTGGAAGTCACAGGTGGATGGTTCCGGAGGACTATGAGACCTTCCACAAGGAGATTCGTAGAGCCCGCGTTGAGAGCATTCCAAAGTGTGAACGTGGATTGCACTATTCGTTGCACCCGACTCTAAGGATGATGAACCTTGTCGTGGAAGACCTGATCGTGATCCTGGATAATCATACCTGCAATCACATAGTCCCCAAATCCGTCATGTTGTCAATTTTACTTTCTCCACTTTCACTTCCACTAAACACAACATCCTCCCTCTTTCTCGGCCCCTTACGATGGTTAATACGTTACCGTCCCATATTCCTCAGCTCAACCCAACGAGAATACATAGTACACTAATTGAAGATACCGTTGGAGAAAGCATGCTTTCTCCAACCTATCCCATCCTCACACATGTGTCTTGTATGCAATTCGTTACACATTTCATATCCCTTCCTCTGAATCCAGGGTACACATTGTACAGCACATGGACAACCTAAATACTAAATGCCCATTCCAACTTTCTCCACTTTCTCTCTCAAGCTCGTAAACAGGGTGGAGGAATGGATTTCCGTCAATTTTAAATTCAAAATCACTTCCTAGCTATCCGCCAAAATTATTCATTCACCACCGCCTTTAACCTCATTCCGAAAGAGAAAGCAGCTTTCTCCTCCATCACAGATTCCCTCCTCACCACTTTACTCCACCTGCCACTCGCCTACCCTTAATAAATTCCCAATTCTTTTCCTCTTGTTTCCCTAAACGGTCTCCTCACACCGGCAACAAGCTTTAAAACAGATAACCCTACGCAAAAAATACTAGACGTCTTCCAGCTGCCTCCATCTCAAAAATCCGTCTGGAACGTCACTTTCTCTTCGAAAAATCTTCCCTTTCTCTTTACAAGGCAGGTGGCTTTTAATGGGGACAGCTAAGGATGTGTCCACAAATTACGTTTTCTAAATCACATACCTACTACAACTCCCACCCCGCTTCGCATCACCCCCGACGTCCTCATGATAAATAGTGATTGTAGGGGTCGTAACCGTTCCGCTATGACCAGTCCCTGCAGTAACCGTTGATCCACCATGAGCATGTCCATAGTCATTAATAATAGTCTCCAACTTTCCATCCTTGTTCACAATAGTCCGGATTCCTTGAGGATGAGCTTGTTGTTGTAAAAACCTGGGATCTGTAAATCAGGTCAACAACAGGTCAACCCTCAACTGCTCATATAACTTTTAAAAAACCGGTTTGCTAAACTTAAATACGTCACTCACGCGTGGGAAGCCTCTGACCTGGTTTCACATCTTGAAGCGGTGCCCGCTGATCCCAGGTAAGAACAATCGTGATCCGCCCCCGAGACTCCATGATTTTCCACGATGGAACTTCATCTTGAAGATCAAGGCAGGAAATGGCCTCGCACACTATTTTAGGGATGGACGATAACGCTGAAAAAATCCAGGTCACAAATCCCCAAAATTAAATTTCTCTCCAAGGGAACACATCTATTTCATCTGCTTTTTAAGAGATCCAAATCAATTTCAATGAACCCTCAGTCCATAAATGACGTACCGGCACGAATTACATCAACCCCGGCTGGGGCCCATTTCTCTCCGCTACGCAAGAGGAGGAATACCGTGTTATCAGGTAACGAGCGAAAGTACTCCGAGTCATCAACTTGTGTCCCGTCCGCCTCCAACACAGCACGTACATTCTCGATGCACCCGATGCTTAATTTCTCCCGTCCTGTCAAATCAACCCCACCAATTCATCCAATTAATCATCAACTCCCTCCACACGCAACCCATCAAACTCTCCCCCACCCCGCTTACTAATAACCCCCACCCTTCCCCCTCCTTCCTGTACTGTATCCCCACAAACCACAAAAAAACATCCATGCCCTCCTCATCCCTCTCATCCGTAATCACCTCTTCCTAAACTGATCCGCTTTTCCAATCTCGTTTCCAAACTCTCAATTGATCAATTCTTGTCAACACGCAAACTTTCACCCCAAAACACACACGGAAACAACGCTTTCACTCACTCACGTCACACATCAAACATTCATTCAAACACCCTTTATCACCTCTCAATATCTCTCAAACTCAGCTTTCTCTCACCTTTACCTTGTCACTTTCACCCATAATTTCATATTAACCCATGTTTCCTCCCCCTGACATTGCAAACTGCTTTCTCCAAACTTTCTCCTCCGCCTTGTGACTCCTTTTGACGTTCCTATAGTCATCAAACTTATTGGTTTCGTCTAGCCTCGGCCTCAATATAGCAGGAATATATAGTTATATTTCATTTTCTTGGAGAAACTTATTCACAATCACTTTTAATTAAGTAATTCCTGTATTAAATATCCTGGACTTTTCTCTGGTAAAAATCAGTTACTTACATCTTTCTCATCTTTTTTTAAAACATATTTTTTCGAATTATATTCTTTTAATTAGTTTTCTAGTCTGAAACATAACTGATTATTATGAAATCTTATATTTCTGCTTTTACTCAATATTTCATTTTTTTCAGGCAATTTTATGAAAAAAGGACCATTTTAAACTCCTTTCTTCACCTATGATAACAACTTAGAGAAAGCAGAGAAAGCATGCATGAATAATAAACTCAAATTTTTGATCCACATGTATCATCAACTAAATATCTAAAATATGAATAAAACTTTGCACTTGGATACGCGAATTTGCAATCTTTTTCACGCATTAAAAAATATCCCAAAATCCTCATACAAAATTTACTAATTAATCCTCAAAATCCAGTATCCTTACCGCGAACAATTAACTCCTCCAAGGAAGAAACGACGAGAGCTTTTCTTGAACCTCTGCAACTATCCCATACTTTAAACGGCCTTCGTCCACGTGCTGCTGCCTGCAAATTTTCCAAATTCAAACGGGAATTCAATACAATTAGCTCCTCAGCAGAATATACAAAAATTAGCCAACAGATATTTCCAATTTCTTACCTCTCTTGACATGACGACATACTTAAAATTTCTAGTATGATTCTAGACTATAAATAATTGTTAACATTGTGTTCTGAATGCCTTTTGGTTTGTATACATTTTCCCGTACTATTTTGCAGAGCACTGGGGATCAAAAGTACAACTGGCAGCACTTTGGTGCTATTGTTGAGAATTTTAAAAATGTAAAACACAGTGCTCCGACACTCGGCTAGGAGAGGATTTAACCATGATTGGACCAAAAAGTGTCACACTATGTACAAGAAGGAGGAGAGATTAACCACGGCCTTCACACAATCACAACCACTGACCTTTCTATTCTCCTCCTTGAATCCTCATTTTGCTTCACACACAATATTTTCACAAATATTTACAAATTTCCTCCGTATTTTAATAAAATTTCACAAAAAACCATCCAAAATACTACCAAGTCCCCTAGTAAAAGCACACACACACAAGCATACATACACACTCTCTCTCCACTTTCACTCGCTTTCACTTGGAGCTTCCCCGAAAATTCAACCACCGCCAGCTTGACCTCAATCCTACTGAGCTACTACTATCAAGTATAATCATGCAAGTAACCACCCAGTTCTTCCTCCCTTCCACTAACCTCATCTATGCCCTTCAACAATTTTACAATTACATACCCCGCTATAGGAGAAAGCATCCAATTCTATTCTTCTCATACATTCTTCGACTCACTGAATTTCACTCTATTCTCTCTCTCTCTTCGTCTTCTTCTTCTTCTTCTTCCTCCTTCTCTTCGTTTTTACTGCTTTCACTACTTTCACTCCTTTCACCCTGACACACACACACACACTCCTTCCTATATATATATATGCCAGTAGTATATGTGTGGGTGTGTTTTTCCAAAAAAATCTCCTATGTAGGACACCCTCCTTTCTCCATCCTCTTACTCACCAATCTCTCCAGCATCTATAGCCCAGATCCCCTCCTCGCCTACTCTCACCTAAAACTCTCCTCCGTAGATATTCCTCACCCATCCAGCTTTCATTCCTCCCTATGTAATCCTCTCAACCATGCTTTCTCTCCCAACGCCTCCTCCACTCAACTTTCTCCTCCCTTCTCTCCACTCCTCCCCTCGCCCTCACACAACCATCAATGTAAGCCAATACACACTCCTTCAAGTCTCTGTTCAAGCTACAACTTCATCAGCTTCCTCAACCTCAACTTTGTCACCTTTGACCCTCCTCTATCCTCCCAACTTTCTCTTTTGTAAATAATTTACAACAATTAAAAAACTTAAATTAAAAAATTTCAAATTTTTCGCCGCAGTAAATTTTCTTTATGCCCATTAACCTATTAATTGTATCCTGCGCTCACAACTTGAAAACTCCGTTCACTCAAACAAGACTACTAGTTGCAAAACCAATATTTTCGCTTCCAAAACTAACTTTACGGGCCTCCCTCCTTGGTTATTATTACAAAAAAAATTATCAGTATCGGAAGGTCGTATACCCCACGCATTTTAGCGATCTAAAATCCAGAGGAGATGAACTTGCATCCGGCATTTATCATATTCAAAGCCTTGGGCTATGAAATTCAATTGTGGACCCTAATCAGGACTACTTTCACCAGCTTCTTTCACCAACTCCAATATTTCGACTACAGTTTGAGGAAGAAAGTATCCCATAACCTTAGGATTTTCGGGGTGCTAATGACAAAATAGGTCGACCTAAATCCGTTCATGATGTGGCAATGTTAAAATGCTTTCTCCTCCAGTTCATCTCTTGCAGAACTTTCTCTAAGATCCGTGTAGATGACCATGCTAGGAATTTCACACAAAGGCCTATTTCCAATTTTAACAAGTACCAAAGACGCATACTTGTAAAGTTATTCTAGAGAAAGCAAGAGAAAGCTAAACCATGTGACTGCCTTTTCAAAAGTATGCATGATAAAGAAATGATGGATATTCTAAAGGAGATACAAGAAAGTAAAAGTACGAGCATATCCGTACAATAGCAATGGGAGTAGTGAAGGGAGACAGGCTAACAATGTAAGCAGTTGTTGAATGAGCCTGCAATACAAATACCCAAATGGAACCTCAACAATTCCTCCATCTGCCGGGAGGTAAGCAGAGAGAAAAATCTTACAAAGTATCCCTTAACACTCTTCTTTGCCCCAGTTAAAACTTTTCTCTCCCACTCACCCACCGACTCCTTCAAACAAATACATGCACAAGGTATATGCAATCCACCAACGCTAGAGCCAGCAAAGCATAAGCAATAAGGCAATGAGCTTCAGCTCACCAAGACAAGAGTCAGTATAAGGAAGTTTATACTCTCTTGCACAAACTCCCAACAACCATCTACCCGCTCATCCGCTAACGGAGAAAGCCATCGCTTCAACATATATCTGCCGAGTTCAACCAAGGAATCCAATTGCATTTCCCTCAAGAATAATACGTGGGTAGTAAGTGTAGAAAAGGTATGCTCCAATTCCATTTTCAGACTCCAACAGCTCAAGCCAACTTTCACTCTACCCACCTCTCTCACTTTTACTCACTCCTTCTTCTTCTTCTGCGTGTAGTTTTCGTGTAGGAAAGGATGGAGGGATACGTTGTGTGCAATAAAATCTATCGTGTCTCTCCTCTACCTCCGGAGAATACCGGAGTATATCGAATCTCCCAGGCAAGCCTTCTACCAATCCTTCATTCCACTAAAATATCCCTTCTCTCCCTTGCAAACTTGCTCCTGGATTCTCGCAAAATTTCCAACCATATTCCGATCCGCGCTCTTCTTTGGTCTCTGGCAATACACGCTAATGCCATCTGTTTAAACCTGCCAACTTCTCCGATTTCTTCCCGAACTTTCTCTTTTCGTATCTAGAGCACGTTGGTAATCTTGTCTTGAGTTTGTAGCCTGCACGCGCTCCTGTACGCCACTCCTTGTCAAATATCATGGCTTAGCTTACATTCAGAAATACTTGACACGGCATTACATTTTCAAAGTTGCTAAGCAATGTAGCCTTGGACCCTTTTTCGACATCCAGTATGAACCACTTTATATTTTCTCAAATTAATATGATCGATTTTTCTCGTGAACATTTTTAAGCACCTAGGGGAGTTTATGATGCACAACACAATTCCATGGTCAAAATTTAAATTTTCTAAACACTTTCCAAATTTTTAACCCAAGCATAATTCGCAAAAAAATGGAAACAATTTGAATTTTCAGCGCTAAAATTTTCTAAACGTGTTCGCATTCTGCTGAAACTTTGGATACCAACTAATTAAATTATGCTTGATACGATTCCGTCAAGAAATTT
This sequence comes from Sminthurides aquaticus, assembly GCA_906901655.1. Classification (NCBI taxonomy): domain Eukaryota; kingdom Metazoa; phylum Arthropoda; class Collembola; order Symphypleona; family Sminthurididae; genus Sminthurides; species Sminthurides aquaticus. Next base: position 1,391,562 of record CAJQTT010000007.1, read on the forward strand.
ACAAATTTTTACCAAAATACTGCGAATCTTCCTTGGGTCAGTATTACGAATGATTCCGAAAATTCGCATTTTAACCAAGGAACCTTGTTTTGCATTATAAAATCTACTTAATCCTGTAAAATCGGGAAAATCCGATCTCATTTGCAAAAGTTATGGTGAAAAAAAACGAAATATTTATCTCTCCGTTTAAAATACCCAGGACCGGGTCAAAAATTTGAATTTTCCAGCGCTGAAATTTTCTAAACGAGTTCTGTTTATGCTGAAACTTTAGGTACCTACTATTTTTACTATAGTAAACACGAAACCGTCAAGAAATTCGCAAATTTTTGCACAATTTTCCTATGGTCAAAATTTCAAAAGTTCTGCATCATTTGTCCAGCGTAAAACGTAGCAATGCGTTTTGAATTCTTATATTTCGTTTCAACTCAAGCATTATGACCATGACCTGGCTGGAATTCCATATTAATATTGGAAAAAGTATCTCCATTCCACCTTCCCTGCAACAATTCCACCTCTGGAGCAATGCACAGAATATTGAAAACCCGATTTTTTCAAGACAATTTATTTTCTTCACATATATTCGCCAATTAAATTTGCGCTTAAATTCAATCAATGTTACGCATTAGTATTACAATAATACACCTCCAACTATTGTTTTATCCAACATCTCATTCAGTAAACAACGCATAGAACGATGAACAAGAGTAATTAGTAATGCTTCACACGTCAACATGTTAATCAGTGTCCTAATTCCTCATTTTTCTAAACAATGGCTAATTTCTTTAATTTCCACTCACAAGTCTCTCCATTGTCTGCTAAATCCTGTAGTTCCATATTACACGTAAAACAAATTAGTTTATATACTCATCACATTTTTTCATTCATTAGCACTTTCTCTCTTTCTGTGTAGCTTCTCAACCGCCTCTGAACGTGCACAACAATTTTGCATAAATGTCTATCAACATTGTCGCCTACATCTCCGTTTTATACAAAATAGCTTAAATAACTGTTGCAGTCCGCTTCCGCACTTGCAATGCACTGTAAACCTCTTTCGGGTTGTATTTGTGTATGTAATGTTAATTAACAGGGTGTTAATAAAGCCCTAGCGCTTCAGACAGACAGCAGGAAAGCGGAAATAACCACCAAACCTCCATCTTCTCCGAAACTAAGGGTAGCAGGTTGACTTTACAGGTTTATCCAACTGGCTCAATCAAGTGAAAGCAACGTAGCGTAGCGGTGAGAGCATAAGAGTAGCTTCACTTACAGGAAAATCACGGAATTCCAGCACTAGATGGCGCCGGTCCCAAACTCACAATTCATATAGCTTCTAATTAAAACTGCAAGTAGCTTTTGCAACTACTCAAAATATAATCAGCGGATGTAGGCTTAGATATGGTTACTAATTAAATCCAGGTATATCCAAATTAAAATAAAGCATCATAAAATAATCTAGCCAGATTAAACCATTAGTGAGAAGGAATAAACACTGGAGAACATGTGTGTGTGTACATTAAAATTCTTTTGGATAAACAGGTGGTAAGGATTAGTGTACAAGGAAAAAGCTAGCATGCACAGGCTAATCTGTGGAGGATAATCATATTGTAGAATGAATTTCGCGTGCACAGGTAATTAAAAACTAATTTAGCCCAAAACGGCCGATCAAGGAATCTCACGGAGGATGTGAGAATACAGATCCAAGTATTCCCTCCTTCAGGAGAAAGTGTAAAAGAGATTTTCATAATTAACCTTATTTTTTTGGATGAATCCGTGTATTACACATAGCTTTTTGTATACGACGTTTGTCCGTGTGTTTATAAGCTCAGAATGTAAAATATATAATTTCCAGTTAATTTCTTGTGCTTTCATAAATATAGGTATTAGTTTATATAACATTATTCATCCCCAGTATAATAACATTTTATCTGACTTATAGCCTTCGTTTTCAAAAATCCTCTAATTATCTTTCCAGTTTCCTGTATTCTTAAAAATATCCAAATAATATTAATATACATTTCCATAATATAACAAAATCCTCACACTACCTCACCCATGCCAGCATAGTAGAGCATACTCCCACCACATGCCATTTAATTTTAATATCATTTAATAAATAAAAAGCGAGGCTTAATTCTTTATCCAATTTTAAGGTTGCATTGCCACAAATATATACCTTTAGCCCGCCCAATCTTTAACAGGTTCCGTATACTTTCCCGGTATTCCTTAATACATTTCTCTAATAATTTTTTAAAAAACACAATTCCTTTACTAGGTAGACGCTAGGCGTGCAAAATAAATAATTTTCATAGAACCATCAAAACAATTTCCAAAAACCTTATTCTTTTTCATATCACTTTCTTGTTTATTTATTCTACGCTCGGTGGAGTATAGTATCATCAGCGACACGGAGCTCAAGCTCAAGAGCCGATTAATATTGCATATATATTTCGTTATTTAGCACCAAATTCAATTTCTGTTAATTTTCTGGCGTTCTCATCAACCACCAGAAATCCTATTCCACAACAGGTACAACTTGACGGCATCTCAACTTCAAAATCTTCTTCACCCCTGGAAAAATATTTTCAAATCCGTATTCGATTATTAAACAAGGATTTCATAAAGAGCGCTATTCTCTTGTTTAATGTCACCTACAAATGTATTCAACAGACGTATATAGCGTATGAAAAATATTCACAATGTGAACGCACTCTAGATCAATCGTCAATCCATTATTACAGTATTTTTCACCTCTTTCCTCTGTGCTGTAGCAACTTTCTTCCGTGAATATAAATTCAAAATTAAATATTTCCCAATTTCTTTCAAAATTTAATACTTAAGCATTTTTTACCATTTCAAAAACCCTTCTTCAATTATTAATTCTCACAATAATATACTCAATATTCGTTTATAACAGTTCATATAAAACTGTTCAGAATATTCACGTTTCACTTCATTATTCACTCTTCAGAATATTCCAACAGGAACCGTCTGTAACTCCCCTAAAAATAAATTCTTAAATTATTAATTTAAAATTAATACATTGCATATTTTACATATATTTATACTATCATAATTTCGCCACACGAGACAAGCACATTTTTCTGTAGTTTTTACATGTTGTAGTTGATGTATTAATTTTTAGTTTATATTATTTAGTTTAATTAAAATTCCTTTCAATTTTATAAATATACGTACTTTCGTGCAATTTTGTAGCACGAGAAATGTATTCAACATTTTAAACACGTCCACAATACGACATATACACAAAGGCTAATTGAGGCTAATAATGGCTAAATATATTCCTCACGCTTCAGGCTATTCACATGTAGCGCTTAGCGTGTAGCAATAGCGAAAATTGTAGGGCAGAAAAAACCTACGTTTCCTTCGATGCGTCTGTCATTCTCCTCCACTCTTTAATAATTTATAAAACAAAATTCGATAGATATCCCCTGTAAAGATCAATTAGCCCCCCCTCTCCTCCCGCCCTTACATACCAAAGATGAATCAATCAAGATGATGATTCAAGTAATGGAGAAAGTAATTGGAGAAGAATTACACCAGGCTCGCATCCATGATGACAAACAAGAGGATACGCGTAAGGTAGTTGAACAAGTTGCAAGAATTTCCCTTGGATGTAATCAATTATTCTTGTAGCTAATTAGCTCAGCTGGTGAAAGTATGTGCGTGTCCTGGGGAAAGCTCGCGAAACTCATCCTGAAAATTCTCTACAAGTAGTACTGCAACTCAATCCTGGCAGGGCTGACGGACTGACATGACAGAGGAGTTTCAGAGAAGACCAACAAGAGGATGAGAAGAAGGAGAGGAGAGGAGCAATTTCGTGATTAATTTAAGTGCGAAGCAGCAGAGAAAATGTTGTCTGGAAAAGTTATCGTGTCCTCTGCCTCCTTTACTTACAAGTGAGAATCGCAACGAATTCCTTATAATTAACCATCCCATCCCCATCGTTATCCGCCTCTTTTATCATGTCGTCAACTTCTTCCTCGGATAACTTTTCTCCCAACGAAGTCATCACATGGCGAAGTTCTCCAGACGAAATCAAACCATCTCCGTTCTTGTCAAAAACTCTGAAAAGAATATCATATACACACTTTTTTACTCCCAGCGACAAACCTCCTCCTCTGCGCCTTCATAGCTCTTTTGCAACTTCAAACTTCCCTTACATTCAAGCAATCCTCCCTCCGCCTCCGCCACATCCATACTAACCCAGCCTCATCTTCCTTCCTCCTTCGCCAATCTTACATAGAGTATAATACACAGTTATCCGCCAATTCTTCCCCAACTACCCCGGACGCCACATCCACAGAGTCTCCATCTATATTTATGCTTCCGCTTCAAAGATACTCCCAAACTCGGGCTAACGTGTGTGCATATATATCCATCTTTAAAAGAGGCATATTCAACCCTCCCCTCCTTACTTTCACCAGTCCCCCAACTTTCTCCAGCCGATCCAGCCTCCAACCCCTTGTTTCCGATAGTGAAAAGTTGGATATGGGTAGTCATCAACTATTCCACGTTCCCCTCTCTGGTTTAGCAGGCATTCAGAAAAAGTTTTACCATTTTATAAAAATACCCGGGTATTATATTCCGCAAACGTCAACCCGCCGTCGTCGTACTTACAGAGCACGGCCAAACCTTCCACAACTCCTCCTACTACAAAGCCACATGTATGAGAGAGCATTTAAGGTCGTAATGGAAAATATCTCAGCATTCTATCTCACCCCGGACCCCGTCGACTTTCTCCTGCCTTTTAACTCGAAAATTGCTCCCGGCCCTACTTTGAACAAGCCAAATGTGAAAAACTGTAAGGAGAAGCTCCGTATCAACTGTCTATCCTGTAACTCTATACAGTCCCATGCCCCCCTCCCTACTATGCTTACGGAGGGAGGAAGCGGTGAAAGTGGAGAAAGTACTCCAGTGTAACTTTATAAAACTTGGCCCCGTACGCCGGGGAATCCTGACAGTTTTTACTGCTGTAATTACCAAAAGAATTGTGGCCTTACTTGAATGCTTCCTTGAGTTCTTCCTCTGAATCAGCATCCTTCATTTTCCGGGACATCATCTGAAGGAATTCGTTGAATTCAATTGTTCCGTTCCCATCAACGTCAACTTGACTCACCATTTCGTGCAATTCCGCGTCTGCAAAAATCAAAGGGAACCCACACATTATAACCTCTCTCTTTGGGATCATGTCGACCATAAAACACCAAAATTCCCTCCCATCTTCTCCTCTCATCATTCATTTACCGGAACAGGCGCCCAGTTCCCCGAAACCGGGTATATATTTTCTACACAAAATCCTTTTTCCCAACTAACTTACTCAAGTCCAGCTCTTCATGACCTTATTAAAGATGTCGCAAAAATTCGCCATGAAATCCAACAAAGGTCACAAAACATGAGACATTGCTTCAATCAAAAAACTTTTACCTACAAATCATCAAAATCTCTTCGCCACACACGCCCCTCCAAACTAATTCTCTCTTCCGAGCTACAGCTTTAGCATGCCTGATAATTGTGTGTCCAAATAAGACGGGACACTACGTCCCTCCGTAGCTTCTTCCACTACTCCGACAACAGAGGCTCCACTACAGCAGAGCCTGCAGTTGGCTAAAGCAGCACTGCTGCTGCATGCAAGCTCTAGCATGCTAGCATGCTAGCTAAGCTCTGCAGCAGCTGATCCTCTCAACTCCACCAGCACCACTACTCTGGCCCGTCTTATCCGGACACACAAAACTCAACATTATCACCTTACCCCGCTCCCCCCAATCTCATTAAAACTTCCCATAGCAAAAATAATACAATCTCTCCTCAACCTTCCCCAACTTCCAACACATGCTTGAATCTATTCCAAACACCATCAACCTCTGCAAAAATTTTCCTTCGAACCGGATTTGAACCAGTGACCTATGGATGTCTCTTCCAATTCAACTACAGTCCACCGCTCTACCAACTGAGCTATCGAAGGAGGAATGAAGAAAGGGCTCAAAATACTTGTATAACAACTTCCACTTGCTCCACTTTGCCTTTACTTTCACATATTCCTAAACTTTCAAGCTTTACTGGCTCCACATTCACTTTGCTCTATAAATCCCTTAAACTAGTTGTCTACATTTCAAATGTGTGTCCTTCTGGCACCCTTTAACATGGCCCCTCCTGCCCCACTTTAAACGCCTCAACCTCATTATCAACCATTTCCTTAAGGTACATGTTATGCAATTTAAAAAATCTCCCTCCAATTCCCCCTCCGTCCCTTACTTGCTTTCCTATTGCGAATAAAATTATCAAGTCCCCCCTTCCGCACTTCTTCAACCTACAAAACCACATCAGTCTATTGCCTGTCACCTCAAAGCCTATCGTAGCAAAAGACTCTTGCAAAAACGTAGGTGAGGAAGGCAAGAACCAGGTCAAACCCCCCGCCAGTCTCCTCCTCCCTACTTTCGCTAGCATTCGACAATAGCGGAAAGAAATAAATGCAATTCGCCATTTCAGTTCCCAAAGTTCGCACGCTCAGCAGCGGAAATATTAAATCCGTATTCCCAACACGAGGAGCAGATCAATCATTCCCTTCATCCACATTATCATACCTGTGGGGCGCTGTCCAAGGGAGCGCATGACAACCCCAAGCTCAGCCACTGTGATCATTCCATCCTCATCCTTGTCAAATAGCATAAACGCTTCTTTGAATTCTGCAAACGTCCAATTTCCATTCATTAGCATATAATTCAAACCAGTCCGCCTCTCCCGCTCAATCATATTTGAATCCGATAACGAATAGATTGATTAGGGTTACCACAAATCAGTTATTGACTCACCTCCAACTTGCTCCTCTGTGAGTCCATACTCAGTCTGAAAACAAAAGATATTCATACTTGTATTATTACAAGTGTCGCTCAAAGGTGACGCTGTTCGAGTTCGAACGTTCGAGTCGAGATCCTAAATACCAGAGAGGACGAGGGGGCGGGGGCACAGCTTGAAAATATGAGCATTTATTTCATTCAATTCATTCAATCATTTCGCTCCATGCGACCTACTCCAACCCCTCAACTTTTGCAACCCTGACGTATCAGAAACTAAACCAGAAGCTCTTCCAGTATACTTGTCGGGAGTCTGCTTCTTTTCATGTCCTCTCTTTCAAAACCAGAACAAGAGCGACCGCATCACAAGGCCGTCAACAAACAGATAGAGCGCGGATTTGATAAGATTCTGACCTTGGGTCATCTTTTATATCTTTTCAATTGGAAAATGTCAATGTTTGACAAGAGAAGAGCATTTCCTAAATTAAATGAGAGAGCCTACAAATTCCCAATCTCCCAGCTGTAGACTCTTCTACCAATTCAACGCCCAGGTCTTCTCTCTTTCCTTTCCTCTAGCCTCTTTCACTCTTGGTTTGACCGTCTGCTGTATGCGCTGCTTTCTCTATCAGTCTTCTTGTATATTTCCCCCACTTTCCCACGTAAGTAATACCAACGGAAACGGAAGGAATATCAAATAGGGGACAAGGCAGATCCTCAGAATACTATTACAGAGCACTCATTCGCATTGAAGAGCAGATGGATTCCTGTGGTCTGCTTTCTCCATGGAGGGGCAGGGAGTTTGAGGGGAGGCTTAACCGGGTGGTGGGGGGAATCATATAAATTGAGAAATCGAGGAGAAGAGAGAGAAAGAGAGAAACCCAAGATGGGAAGGATTAAGCTGAAATGATATGGTGGTGAAATGAATGAGAGAAAATCCATCCCAGAGGTGGGCTAACCGTAGACATGGAGGGAAAGCAGGAGAAAGCAAACGCTTAATGAGAATCTTCCCGAATCAGTCATCCATCCTCCAGTCCCCTCCCCCTACTCTACCATCTTTCAATAAATCCCCTGAATCTCATTTCATATCATTAGCAACGACCGCACTATTTCACCCACCCTCCTCTACCACACCGTACAAGAATATATACTACTACTAAGGCTTCCGCTTTCAATGAGCACACAAGAGCTTTCTCTTATATACCCCAACTTTTCCACCCAATATCTTCCAGTCTCAACCTAAACCAACCTCCCCGTCTTTATGTCATCAAACCATCCTGACGTAAGATTGATTCAACTCAATTCCAGTCCTTGAATCAACCTTAGTGCTTAACCCTCCTTTCCCCCCTCACCCCACCCTTTCCCCTCCTTGAGTAACTAACCTAATGAAATTTGAAACATTTTCATAGGATCAATCCCTCTTAGAGAGAATTTATCATTTCGGACTGGATGGATTCACTTAATGACGCATTTCCAAAATCCTTGTTACCTTTCTAGCCTACCATTTTTGAATCTTCCTCCAAATAGTCACGAGTGTCGGATGACCAAGCAGCGCCACTCTTCACAATATCTTTTCATTAAAACAGCCAAGCTTGTAATAAAAAGGATCAAATCAGCATCCTAAAAACTTTGCTTTTGCAGCTAATTTTGATTATAAAACAAAAGCTGCTGACAAAAAATTGCCTTGCCAACTTACAATTTTACTTTGTAATCTCAAAAATATTTTAACTGCTGACATAAAATTGAGTTGTCAGTCTACCATTTTTTTAAATTTAAAATTTCCGAAATAACTCAGTTGAGAGAGCATCAAGCATATCTTGCTCAAAGTCACTTTACGAATCAAATCCTCGTTGCTACATTAGTATCGCCAATTTCATACAAAAATAAGCCCACTTATGTTCATCACAATCCAAAATGTAAGACACGCTCCACCACTTAAACTCTGACACCTAAAACAATCTCAATTCATATCAGAATATCAAAGATTTCAACCTTTTCACATTCTTATTCAAAATTAATTCTTCCATTCATCCAAACTTATTCATTTCAAAATAAAGAATAATCGGAAACTAGGGACAAATTAAACATTCCTTCTGACATATGAAAATCCGGAAGAACTTTAAGCACAATCCTTCCAACAAACAAAAGAATACAACTCACACTCTGAAGTTGAATATCATAAGGCTGCGTCAGCCTCTGAAATCGATAGTATTCATCATCATAAATTTTTTCAATCTCGCTTAAATTTCGCACATACTTTGCGTTCCGCTCCATTTTTCTAATTAATTCGATCCCAGATCCCCTATCTTTGTTCCCTTTTATCAAACTTTCACCTCTTTATAACTTTCTCCACAACTTTCTCCCTCCTTAGCACAGAGTAACACTCCTCCTCCAGCACACACACAACCTAAACTTACAAACTCAAGAACGTCTGCCCTCCTTAGCGTCAGCTCGCAAAATAAACTTTAATTTTTCCAACTTGTCTAATTGGAGTGCTGTACTTTAATAAAAAATTCATAATTTCCCCCAAACTTTTCTATATTCGGCAGCCACCTCTGCACCGTCTAGCCAAGCGTCAACTCGCCGTACTTTACTTGCACGCTTATTAATTTTTCAGCCCGCCCGTCTGTAATATGCCGTCACAACTTCTCAGAATTTTCACACCCATCCCCTAATATCCCTCTCAGCTTTAATTTAAAATATACCCCTTTATCCCCAAACTTTGTAATTTCATGAATGATAATTGCGGGAGATTTAAATTCCCGTCCACAACATAAAAAACTTTGCAAAATTTCCCTCCTTAAAATCCTTTCAAATCCCCTTTCCTCGATCTATGTAGCCTGTCACGTGGAAATGTTGTTCCTCGGGCCGTTTTCTAGAATCTCGGATATTTTTGGCTTCCGTACAAGATCGCGTGTTATGAGTAGATTCTTTAGACTCCAACTCAAGCTCCAAGTCTTTCCCGTGGTCATACCGCCTTATTCTTTCAAGTATGATAGAAAACCCGGGAGTTTACGTATCTGTATATGTGGAGCATGTTGGTACAAGTGCCCGGAAACGCAAACTGTATTTCATGGCCATCCTCCTTTAAATTCTCAACATGTTGCATCCATGCAAATAACATCCCAAGAGCTTAACTTAAGGACTACATAAAAATAGAATATTCATCCTCTCTGACAGAGTGAGTGTGATGTAGCGTGTGGAAGACTCAATGCAAGCAGAGCAAGTATACATTGAGAGGGAGAAAGTAAACTAAACCCACTCTCCATCCTTCTTACGCTCTCCTCTATTATTCCTCATTCCCGGGGCATACATGGCGTAAAGCACTTTTTCCAATTCTCTTATTCACCTTCCTCTTCTCTCAACCCCAAACTTTTCATCAACTCCCCCTCCCCCTCCAAGCCATTGTTTACACTAAGCTCTATCGCCCTTTTGCTCTCTGTCCGTAGCCTGTACTTCTATAGCAACTTGAAATTTTTTATAGCAAATGCAAGCCTTAAGAATAGGAGTGCAAAATGAAAATGGGCAAACATTCTGCGGTGAAACGTTTTGAATACAAAGTACAACACACCAAATTTTATCTTTTATCATATTACATCCCACCTCCATCCATTTCTCTCACTCAACACAATCCAACACTTCTACACTCCATTAGAATTCCATTTGTAACAAGAATCTGTTGCTTTCTCCTCCTTTCACCACCTTTCACCACACTCCCACCTCCCGCCCTCCAACAAATGCTACCATGCTGTGTCGGAAATAAAATTCCCACTTTCACCCACTTTCTCTCTCCGCCTTTCTCCCATCCTCAAGTACTTTTACCACCGCTTCAACAAATAAAACCCAACTTTTATACACACACACACAATTTTACACCATACCAAATTCCATCAAAGACAGCTGGGAACAAAACGAAATTGTAAACAGAATCATATGAAACGCCTCAAGGAAGCGGCCTTCTCCAAATGGGCTATTCACATTCGCTCCTAGTTTCCTCCTTTCACTCAGACTTTCTCCGCTTTCACTCCTGGCATCCAGCTCCCTGGAACCCATATTCCGCCCCTTCATTGCTAAGAGCTAGTGTAATGAAAGCCACGAATCCTTTCTGAGGCAATAGCTTTCCAATTTCTCCTTTATTTTCTCTCACGTAAATTCCATTGAATTTCACAATTTTTCCCATTCCCCTCACCACCACCTCCCGCCCGTCAAATCCACACAATCATTTGTGCCCAAGTATATACACCATCTGACAGATTTAGGAGAAAATGTAATCTCATTTTATTTCCCGCCTTCCTCTCTTCAAAGAAACCCTCTTACAACCGTCATGTGTGATTCATTGTAATTTAGCGTGATTTAACATCAAAAAACTTTAAACTTCCAAATTGGCAATATGCCATTAATTTTTTTCCCCCTTTCACAAAATCCCAATTATCAAGCATACAAAAAAATTCGCGACATGCTTTGCAAATTAACAATTTTCCTTGATTCCCGAAAATCTTTGCAAATTTTTCACTAATTTCCTTTAATTTTTCTGCAATTTTTTTTAACAAATTTCTTCTGCTATTACCCATAAAAATCCCAATCATTACACCCAAATTCCAAAAACGCCTCTTCATCATACTTTCCCTCATCTCAATTAGAAACGACCTTACTTTCACCTCTCAAGTCTGTATACACATCTGTATTAGCAAATCAATTTCAAAATTAATCCAAAACATCATTCCGCATGACGACTGAGTGAAAGTTGGAGAAAGTCGCAAACTTTCCCTCCATCACACAAAACTCTCCCTTGGGCAATATCCCAACTTATGCGCCCTTGAGTCATAAAACTGGGGATAAATCCTCGATAAACCAATTTTAATCAACGTTCTCAATCCCCTCATTCTCCACTCTCATTGGCCAACTCTACATTTCCCCCATCCTCCAAGCAGAGACAGCCTCGTAACGATAAACCATGTATACCATTACGATCACAATAAAACTGCATCTATTAAAATACTTTCATTTACACCCCTCGCTTCCACGTTTCCATGGAAACGCTAAGCTTTTTCCACGGGCTATAAAAAATAAATGCAATGGAGAAAAGAATTTCAGAACCTCTGGTATATACACAGCCTCTGCATAGGCTTCTTCTTCCGCCCTTGGCCTACTAACAGAGTCAGTCAGAGCTTATACTGTAAATCCCTCCTAGACCCGTATCCTTCAGACGGAAGCATAATATATTTATATCATCACAACCGCCTTTCCAAAATTCTCTTCCGAGAAGAGATGCTCAATGGCAGAGTGATAAGGATTCAGCGGAAGGAGATGATGGACTGGATGAGAGTGAACAGCATAAATGCATATTCTCCTGATTATTGATTCCAAGAATTTTTAATACCTCTCTCCAAGATGGAGTGAACAAGATAGATCCCACGGATCCATTCTCCCGAATATCTCCTCCCGAAAATTTACAACCGCCGCCACTCCCAGACGGAGAAAGTAGCATCAACAACTTTCTCCAGCCAGTTCCAATTCAAAAGATGGAATAAATGTGGCGTTAATGGAGAAACTTGCTTTCTCTCCTTTCTCTTCTCCACCATCTCCTCCCTCACATAGATCCAAGTAGACCGGGAGTAGATATGATATTGTATTACACGGAAAGAGAAAGCAAAGAAAGTGGAGGGGCGAAGATAAAAAGTACCGGGGGATTCCCATGAATTTAGCATGATTCGCAATGTGTGGATTTGACATATTGTAGTGGAAGCTGTAACTTGAAGGCTCCTCCAAAGCCCCGTCTAGCATGAGAGACGGCTAAGAGGAGTGTGTTGGACTTATAAATGTATCCCGTTTCCCATCACTTAGGTGGAAAAAGAGAGAAAGCGGAAGACAAAATTTATTCCACAAGAATGACAAAGATGATAGAATATTCTGACAGTAAAAAAGTTTTCCACCAAAAAAATTCAAACAGGATATTGAAAAATTGCTCAAGCTTTCTCCAATTACATTCCTGGATTCGGGGATGAGCAACTTGGGAGGGAAAGAGGGCAGGGAGGGGGAGGAGATAAAAAGATGAAATAAGTAAAAAAACGCTTCGCCAAAAACTTGCATCACAGCTTTCCAAGCACGATCCATGCTCAGCAGCCTCACTCCTATGCATAGCTATTCTTGTTCAAGCTTAAAACAAGGGTGAAAGTATGGAAAAGTAAGTAGGGAAGAAGATAAAACTAAGGGGAAAGTTGGAGAAAGTAGGAGAAAGTAAAAGCTATCCAGTTATCAGCCAAAGAGAAAGCTACAAGCGGGAAATATGCAATGAAATGGCTATGGATTCCTTGCATGCATGCTGTATTTTTTCCAAATTCAAACTTTCTAAAGAGAAAACTTTTATATACCTCACATACCCTCCGCTCTTGAACCAAAAACTTGGAATCCACGTGTACAATTCTCGTCACCCCTCCTCCCCCCTGTCAACCCTCCCATAGTTTTGTCTCTTTTGATTTATTGAATGGGACCTCATCTATTCAACCTAGGGAACAAAATTCCTCGCTAAACTGTGATAATATCAAAAACTAGGAGTCACGCAGCCAAAACACGCCAAGATTTCAACAAAATCTCAACTCCTAAATACACAAAATCCTCATCTTTCTTCTTATTCTCCATGTAGCAACTTCAGTTCCATTTCAGTTTCCCTCAACCCTGTTGCAGCCTCCAGACTCCGACTTTCTCTTTTAACAATCAACACACTATCTCGCCACCTCCCTCCATCATCTTTCTCCAATTTTACTTTCACTCCGCACTCAATGTCTGAAAGTATAGAAAAATCTCTAAAATATTACACACACTTCTTTAAGAACCCAGACAGGAGCAAGCATCAAGAAATTCATAGTCAAACCCTAAGAGAATAGCAACAAAAGAGCTGGGAAGGACAATAGAAATTATTGTTATTCCCAAAATATGTTCCCTCTTCAGCATCTCCTGCTTTCTCTTTTTATTTTCATCTTCTCTCTTCCTCTTATCCAGATTGGGGCAACACGCCTTTATTTCTCATCTAATCGTCATATCGTCTAATACCCGGATTCTGATGTGTCGCCCTGAATCCTATGCAATTTCCACTACTGTATGCGTCTTGGGCCCGCTTCACATGTTTCAGTTGCTCCACATGTTCAGCATACAAGGGAAGATGGAATAGTTTGAATTTGCTTTCTCTGTCTACTTCTCCATTGTCCTCCTTTAGTTTATTAATAATCCCGGTCCATTGTTTCCCTACTAGCAAACATACAACTTTCTCCGCCTCTTAAGTAAAGCACAGGGAGAAAGCTGGAATCAGCAATGACAAATGAGAGCTTTCTACTACATTATTGCTCCATTCTCCGTTGTCTTCCTTGCCAGAAACTGCTTTCTCCATTCACCTTATGGAGGCGGGTCGCAATATGTTTCTGACTCCATCAAATCATCTTCCTCTTTTACGCACAACATGCTTTCTCTCTTATGAAAGAGAAAGCATCTTACGGCATAAATGTTTTGAATAATTTCTTGTAACAAATGGATAGCTTATAGCTAGCCTCCAATATCAAACTCTGACCCTTGACCTAGCAATTTGCCAGCTGGAACCGGTGGTGAAAGCAGTCGCTGCTTTCACCACCGGCCTCATCCCCTCCCTTCTGTCATGTGACACATTAATTTACAAATATCAGACAAATCCCACTTACCAGATCAATAGTGACGAAGAGATCGTATTGTTGATGACGTGCGCCTTTCTTATTATTTTTTTTATTATTATTGTTGATGACATTCTTATTGTTGTTGGCTGTTGAATTCTTCTTCTCTGATCCTGCTTTAACTTGACCCTTTTGGGCCGACGGAGGCGGCTTGCTCCCTGATTTGTTGTTTTTGTTACTCCCATTTTTTGCCGCCATCGTAGGAGTTTTTGGGCCTCCAACTTCATTGGGTTTCCCGCGAGCCTTCAATTCAAAATACAAAAAAATGTATTAGTCACCTCATATCATCCTTCAACCTTAACAAGCCAGACCTCCTTACTTCTTGGAAGGCTCCACATTATTGATTTTCAGTTCTGTCTCAATTTTAGACATCCCTATTATTCCTCATTACTTTCTCCAACTCTATCAAAACTTTCTCCCGCTTTCACCGAGCATCAACCCATTCATCCGCCAATTCATGGCGGCAACAACAACCTACTTCAAATAAACCATACAAAGCCGATGCGTGGGCAGTTTCTTAAAACCCATAAAAAATTGGCATGACTCAAACATTTTCCCGCCTTATTACCAGGAAGTAGATGAATCAGAGAGGCAAACACAATCTCCTGGAACCGTATTACAAGCTATTTGCCTTCTAGCTAAAAAAATTCAAGGCGGGCATTTTCAAGATTTTGGCAAACCCGATACATTTTCAAAGTCAAGTTTTCCGAACATCCCTGCCAAAGAATTTCCCACCCTGTATAGTCTGCTCTAACGACATGTTTTTTTGGAAACTCCGTGGAAGAAACTGATCATTGATTTTCTCCAACAGAATTAATCCACCGCCCCCGCTTCAAGCCCTAGTCGGGAGGAAGCGATCTGGACCTGGATTCCGAGGAAACGGAGCAGAAGATAGGAATAATCATAAATTCCTTTAAATTGTTTACAGGCCATCTCAAGAACGTGACAGAAGGCCGGAAAGTTTCCACAAAGATAAATTATTCCGTCCCTTCTGAGCTTCCTTATATAATTCTCAACCCCGGCCATCACTCTGACACACTTAGTGCGCGAGCAAGTGCCGTAAAAATCTTCTACGATTCCAAGAGTGACACAGTTACGGAGTAAGTGGGAGAAAGCGGAAGGAGAAAGCAGTACGGGAATGATCCAGAAGCCCACTTCCAGGAAGCTTTCTCCAGGAAGTCGACCGGGAAAGGTTATCCTGGAGTCATCCTGGGATTGAATAAGAGCAGGGATGGGAGGAGGGAGTGATTAATTGGATTCATTGGAAAATAATTGGATGAGTGGCAAGTCATTTGATGAATAGGTAGGTTAGATATGTGCCCGCTACTTCTTCCATCCCCTCATCATCGCAAAACTATACTTTCTACTCCTTTCTCCTCCTTTCTCCATCAGGTTAGATGGGAGATTGGCGAAATTTTTTCCAACTTCCCACGAAACTTTTTACAAAGTTAACTGAATCATGAAATTATATTGCATACGCGTCCTCCTCATCATCCTTGTTCCATTCTTCTCATTTTCTCCACCGCACATGAATATTTCTATTGCTACTTTCTCCTAAAGTCCCTGGTCCTTATATGGAACAAAACATCCACCATCTATCCTCTAAACTCTTCCACTAAAATGATATGAGACATGTGCTAGGAGAAAGCATCCAGAGCGAACAGAACGTTGACTGGAGAAAGAAGACTTTCTCCGCTCCCCCTACTTGGTCTTCAGACCCCAGCTTTTGTGGAATTGGAAATTCTTTTTATGGATGAGAGGACGAGAAGAATGCAATCCCGCTTGAGAGCGCATCTGTAAGAATAACGTGATCTTTGTTGGTCTAATGGCCATTAGAATAGGATTTTATCCCTGTGAAAATTTAATAGCACCTATTTATTCCACGGCTCCTCCAATCCACCTGAGCAAAGATAAATGAGCGACTGGACTTCCATAATACAAGATGAAATCCTCCGCTTTCTTCACTTTCCAGGAAGGAATCCGAGGAAAATAAAGTAGGATGGATAATGTAGGAAAATATTTTTCCATCGTCCTAGCAGAGCAGAGCCACTGCCCGGGTAAACTGGAGAAAGTAGGTGTCACGTACGTCCAGTGAAAGGTGTTTATGTAAGGACGGCTTCAAGGCATTCTAATCCCAGGACGTTCATATACATTCATCCGAGATGCTGGAAGCTGAGCATACTTTTTTCCCTAAAAATCGGAAGGAAGAGGAGCAAGTTGGTAAAATCAAAAGGCTTGTAGCGCACAGTCTTTTGTGGCACTCGTCCACGACCCCAAACTTTCTCCAGCATCTTTCACCCGCCCCAATCCATCCCTAGCTCTTCCTGTCTACGGCAAGGGGAAACCAGCATAATAACAACCAAATTCATGCTCCACCGAATCCCTTTCTTTTCCCTACTACTTTCTCCCAACCAGCCTTCCTCCACTAAGCATTTATCGGTAAAAATACTGGTGAAAGTACACTGGAGAAAGCAGGAGAGGAAAAAGAGAAGAGAAACTTGAAAGAAAAAGGAATTCAAGGGCTCACAAAACTTTCTTGTCCCCATTAAATGTTATTATTCCTCCGCATTGCCATTCATTGAGTAGAATAACAAAGTAGAGGAGACAAGATCCATTCCAGCCACTCCTTCCATTGTGTAGAATCAAAATGAAGACGTCCAAAATTCGCACGCTTCAATCCAAACACGGTCCCAATCACAATATAGCCAGGGATGAAACTACCCAGCCGACGTGCTTTCACTATACTTTCACCTCCTCCCTCCTTTTTCCTGCCCCACATCCAATCTTACGCCAATAGGGAAAACAAAGACGGTCCTGCTTCAAAGAAGATGGCCCAACCCTAATTTTTACGAGGACACATATCCATTCCTAAGATCCGAAGGGAGCTGTAAGCTAGAGTGGTCATGTGTAAGCCTTAGCCGTAACTCAGGAGCCAGCCTTCGCAGCTCCGACTCCCTGTCACAGTCAGGACCGCTTCCCTTGCTCAGAGGCTACGGTGAAACCCTTGTGGGAGCCATATCAATTTCACGGACTCAAATCTTTTCCCCTCAACTTTCCAACTGGGACACTGTATAATTGAATACTATCAAATTTTAAATTTACCGCGGAGCTAAACGCCGCTTTACTAGCTTAAACGCCCGCTTCCACTCCCATTCCAGCCTTGTCCTCCCTCACATTAACCTTCATCGCCATCATTATGCTACACTCAGTCCTCACACACTCCGTCATCATCTCCCGCTTCGCATCCTCATTTCCTATGTGTGTACACCATCTCCGAACATAGAAACTCGAATTTCCCGCTTCAAACAAAATAAATCACCCCTTCCTAAACCCATCCCCAGTAAACGGCCACACGACTCGCAGCAATATATCTCCGCAACGCGATGCAAATTCCGCCCAAACACAATCCCAGCTTCCCTAAAGCCTCTACAGGATGTCACTAACAATTTTCCCGACCCGCCAAGAGGTCACGCCGAAAACTCCGACTCTCACAAATATCCCAAAGACAAGATTAATACGAGAGAGTGTAGCGGGAGCATGAGAATCCTGGCTGAAACTTGCTAAAATAAATGACGTCACGTTCAGTTGTCAAGCTGATTTACGACTTACTACCTTCCCATTACTAGCCTCCCGTGTCCCCGCTATAATCAATGCCATAGCCGCCCCAAGAATCACTCCTATACCTTTCCCGGCAATCACTCATACGTGCGTATAGCCTAGCACTCCAACCCAATAAAACACCCTAACGTCCCTCACACACGGAAAAATACAAGAGTCAACACCGGACTAAAAAACACATCTACCGATCTTCACCTACCTTCACCTTCACCACTCAATAGCCATTTTCTTCAGATTAAATTTTCTAATTTAACGAGCCCACTATGCCAAACCTACTCCCGTACAACAACCGGGCTCGCTTTCACCACATGCTTTCTCTTCCACCTCCCCATTCCCACTCTTATCATCAGCTTCAATAATTAATTTCAACGCCACCTCCTCTCATATTAATGCATCAATATACCAGAATTTTCAACAGAGATCCCCTTTCTCTTCCGTTCTCTCGCTCCACGGAGCACAAAACCTAAACTCTGCACAAAACGTCCACAAGCTCAGCCAAGCATATATGAGTTAATTTCTTTCTACCACTCCCTTTTTTTAAACTGGAATCCGAGTGGAAATGCCTTAAACCTCAAGGGCCAGCCATACCAGACTAGCTCTTACTTGAATCCCCCGGTGAAAGTTTTCCTGGCAGTCATCTTCCCTTAAGCTATGTAAATCCAAACTGATTCCTCCAAACTCGCCAAAACTCTCGACCACAAAACCGTCAACTGTCACGACATCACGTTTCATCCCACAACTTTCTCCCCTCTACTTTCTCCTCCCCACTTTCTCCTTAATTAAGCCATGTACTGCACTACTAGCCACCTTACAATTATTTGGCTAACCCGACCCATCCATACTCCAACAGGACCACAAACCGCAGCAATCACCCTACCATCGTCGTGTATAATCCATTTATCCAACCGATCCGGTCTCCCTTCCTCCCGCATCCGCTTTCAATCCTTCCAAAATCATTTCTCTCTTACACTACGTACAATCTACAAAAAAAAAACAAAAGGACAACCCGCCCTCTCGCATTACCTTACTCCTCGACCTGGAATGATCTTCTTTAGATGTTCTCCTTGCATGAACGGCCACAGGACGTTTTGTATCCTGTTGATTACGGATCATACGAGCTGCTGCAAAAGCCATTTTCCCTCTCTGTTTCTCTTCAAAACACTCAAAGATGAAGTTCCAAAACAAGTCTCGTATATGGCACTAGTGAATTTTGGTATTTATTACTTTAACAATAGCAACTAGCTGGCGGTTGTAGCAAAACTTTTAACCTTTTCACAAGCTAAATCACAATAAGTTACGTCCTCCCTAGGATGCGATATAAAAAGAGCCTATATCACAATTATTAGCTTTACAGTAATTATTGCTCGTCCACGGCGAGGAGGAACAAGAATTTATTGCTACTCGGAGAAAGAGAGAAAGTCGGACTCCGTCCCACCGGATCAAGTACTCATCTGGAGAAAGTCAGAGTAGAAATGAAAGGATTCAATACTCGATCCTCTTTTCTTCTAAACTCTCAATCTTTTTCTCCCTTCACCTACCTCCTCCTCTCCTCCTCCACTCTCTTCTTCTCCTCCTTCTCAACCCAAGGCTCAACTGAGCTTACCGCACGTCTTCCCATCCTCCTCTCTCCCTTATGTAAGGATTCAACTTCCAGACTGAGAGCCTGGCAGAAGCTCTGGGAATCGTTTAGAAAAACTCCCATATCTCTCCCTTCTCCTCCTTTCTCCTCCTTTCTCCTGCTTTCTCCAGCTTGCTCCAGCTTTCTCTCCACTCAAACCCTACACTACGCAGATCTCTTCCAATATATACATCTATCCCAAACCTCCTCCATCCACCGACCCAGGAGTCCCTCCATCCCGTAATGCACACATCAAACCACACCAACAACTCAAGGTGTGAAAACAAGAATCCTACCTACTACACAAACCATCTCCAAACAGGCCTTAACTCTTACACCAAGCTCATCTCTCCCTCCTCTTCCTCCTCTCATTCTCTTCCCCTAACTTTCTCCTACTTTCTCCTACTTTTACCAAACACCAGTCAAACCGCTACACAAGCTCCCTTATAATAGCTCTAATTTCATCCGAGATATCGATACCTCTCTCCCCCTCAGCTTAAACCCAATCCATCCAAATACGATACTCTCCAACCCCACACACGGATCAAAAGTCACATCATCCCCACCTAAGAGCAAAGGGGAAAAGGCCAACACGCCAAATGCTTCCAAAACTCATTCCGCTACTTTCTCCCTCCTACCACCTCCTTTCTCTTCCCAGTCCTCAATCCTTAAAGCAAACAGTAACCAATATATATACAGCAGTTATCCCTACGGAGAAAGCAGTCTACTTTCTCCATATAAAAACTCCCGCCCTTTATCAATACTCAACGTCCCACTGAATGCCGACACAGAGCCAAAAGCCCAGTGCACACACAGAATGAGTCAAACAAGGAGAAATAAACCCCGCCGGCTACACACACGCCAAACACTCACATGAATACGTAAAGAGTCAACCACAGAAGAGAGGAGAACAAAGCCTTTCTCCAGCCCTCCATAACTTCAAGGGTCAGCAACAGCATAAGACTCCAGTGAAACTCGGAATCCAACCCTCCGGTTATTACTCTGAAATAGTGCATCGTATAATAATCATCATCGTACAATAACGAGCAGCCAAGCTCGCCAAGCTTAGCAAGCATCCAAAGAGAAAGTCGATCCAGTCAAAGTTTATAAAATCAAGGAATCAAATTCAATCTACAAAGACATACAACCCTTACACCAAAAACAACGGGATGGCATATCATTCAAAGCACCATCTTAGTCAAAGTGAAAGCAGTGAAAGTAGTGAAAGCATAGAAATAAAACCCAATCAAATCCTATGCCCATGTAAGAATGACATAAGGATGAGGATAAAGATTCTCGGAAAAATAAGAGAATCCAGAGAAAAAAATAGATGGAAACCAGGAGCTAAAGCCCTTCAAATGCAATTCCATGACGAGTCTCAATCAACCTCTCCAATCCCTCTTCTTACCACCCATCTTACATCCATTCATCCCTAAGCCGTCATTCTCCAAAGCCTTCCCCGTATCTTTACGCTAAAGAGCATCCTAAAACTTTTACCTAGCTTCATTCCTAGCCCATCTACTAAAATTCAATGTGAAACCCTATATCATCATGTTCTCATAAAAAATCCCCATGTCTTCCTCCCTCTCCACATCCCCCGAACACTTGACAAAGCTAACTGAAACCCGATTCCACCAATGTCACCATAGCGTGCACAAATTCTTCTCAAACACTTTCTCTTTCCATATTCTATAGAATGTTCCCCAGCTTTCACCTATAGCATCCAAACCTGCTTCCCTCAGCTTTCACCTTCTCTCTTCTCCAGTCATACACCAGTTCCTCCCGTTCAATCCTACAGGCAACCATATTAGCACATGCTAACCATGAGCGGAAACGGAGAAAGCAAAAGTATCCTTGAAGCTCAACAACTTTCACTCCCCGCTCCTCCACTCTGGAGAAGTAATCTACAGGGCGAATCCGCTATTTTCTACATCTTCAGCCCGTCAAAAGCCCCGGCGCTCTTTGTATAAATTCAATTCCTTTCACCTCGCTATCACCACCTTTCACCTGTATTCGCCCTTCAGCTTCAGCCACCTACAATACAGGGTCTAATTAAAAATGTCAATTTACTCGTCAGAGGACGCTTACGCCATATTTTTCTATCAATTCCAGCTCTTTTTACACACATTTACATACACAGCGCCGAAGATACAGCAGCGCACATGCTTGTCTTTTAATTACTGTCCATACCAAATCAACACGAGCTTTATAATTCCATCTGGTATTTAAATACCCCGCCACACTTCCAATCAAAATTACCGCATATATTTAATTCCAAACTTTTTTCGTCCTCCACTGAAATTATAATTCCAATCTCAATCCCACCTCCACTCATCCTTTCACCACATGCCCAAAGCACCATTTGATTTTTTAAATCCGCCGCGCACTCGCCCCCTCCGTCGACATGGTTATCTTTTTAACTAGACTGCAATGAAAATACCCGGACTGAATTAATATTCCATTTTTTGTTACCATGGCCTCAGTCACTTGTTAAAAATCAATTAAACAATCTGATGTACATCTAAAAAAATCAACCTCTCACATCACTACTCTTTTGTTAATCGACCAGCGTATACACCATTGGCCCAGCTTCTGCAGATTTGTGAATTTTACAATTAAAATACACTTATTTTTCAACCGTATCTTCCCCTCCTAACCTCCAGTGAACTTTTGGACCTACATATCGGATTCAAGCGGAGGAAATCAATTAATATAATCGCCATTCAGCCAATTCCGGACTTGTGAGATCCTCCAGTAAGTTAATTCTCCATTCATCTTAGTCCAAAATTAAATTCCTCTGTAATTTACCCACAATACACAGCGCCCTCTATCCATTTATTTTCTTTTAATTTTATCCCAACAATTTTTTAATTTAAACTAGCTCTATACCAATCAACTCAAAGCATCCTCAATTCCATATAGCTTCCACGGTTAGTTCCTGCTCGTAGCTCCATCTAGCGCATAATTTAATCTCTCTCCTCATAATCTCAGGCAAAATGTCGTCTTCATTTTATTATACTTACTCGAATTTTTGTAATCCCCTCTCACAGTTTTCGGAATCAACTCGCTAATTTCACGGAACCGCTTCCTTACAACCCGCTGCTAAGACAACGTAAGTAACAACCTTTCAGTCCTCTTATCCCCTCCATAATAATTAGAGGCGCAACTTTTAAAAAACCTTTCTTCCATTCCACAGGTCATTTTATCAATATATTACAACTCAACCAAAATGAGTCTCAAGCTCTACATTCTCATGACCATGTGTCTTGCCACCCTACTCTTCCACACGGCAAATGGACAAGCGGATGCAGGGGATGCAGGGGAGCCAGAGAATGACAAGGCAAAGCAGCAATCGCCAATTGTTGTGGGAAAGTCTACTGCGACCGTTGGTGCCGTTACTACACGAGATATTGGGTCAAGCACTGATGACAAGGGCATTAGTATCGGTCTAGGTGTTACTTCTGCCGGGACTACCGGTACCGGCGCAGGAAGCACTGGCCTACGAGGAAGCACTGGTGCCTCTTCCTCTCCCGGTCTCAAAGTATCCACAGGCTCATGTAAGTCCATATTCTCTCCATTTTCCTACTACTCACCCCCTTTGAACCAAATCTTAATGAGCCGCCATTGTTTATATTTCCAGCATCTGCGGACGTAGTCTATGCCCGGTTTAGTATGCTCACCCTCGGTGCTTTGGCCCTCGGTGCTTTCGCATAATCCACGACGCTAGAAGAAGCACATTTCAAAATTTAGAAAGCTGCTCCCCTCCAACCCGCCCACCAAAATCTCGGAGCTTTCAACCAACCAACTACCTTTCCCCCCCTCCCTCAATCTGCAATCTATGTTTCCCCGGTCTGACCCCTTGACCCAACCCTTTCCCTTCCATCCTCCTCCTAACTCTAACCTTGATTCCTCATCAAAGTAACCATTTTAAATGCAGTCTTTCTCGTTCAATAAACAAATGTTTACAATTGTAAAAAAAAATATTCCTTCACTTTTTTCTTCCTAACACTTGTTAATTACATCTCAGTTCGCAGCGCAGCAATTCCCAATCCAAAATTTTAAAATACAATCTTAACAAACTGCGCGAAAATCCCCAAAATCCTGTATTCGCCAATTCGTCGCAGGGTCACCCTGTACTTCCGGGCGTCCTTTGTAAACTTTCTCCACTTTCTCCACTTGCCCTCCCATCTTTCCTATAAACCGGCCCTACGTTCCATATCGGAAACGCCTTCAGCTCCGAGTCCAATGTAATCCACCAGGTCATCCCTCCACTTCGTGAACAGAGAGAGCGGCTTCTACATCTTCTAACTTTTCCCAATTCGGCGTACGCCAAAAAGCAAGGGCGGATAGAGAAAGTATATGCAGTAAAACTACCACAGGTTGGCCTCCTCTACTTTCACCTTGTTCCATCACCGAATCCTTCCGAGTCTGTTCAGTCTGCAATTGGATTTCCTTACTAGGAGAAAGTCAGGAGAAAGAACCGGCCATCCAGAGAAAGTAGAGACCCTCAACATCCCCTTCCTCCATGCGCTCTACTTGTCTCTCTCCATACAGACAGATGCACCCACAACTTTCTCCTCCGAAACTTAATCTAATATTCTATTCCCCGCTACAACTCTCACCGTCCTCCTCAACCATTCCTTCAGTCTCTCAGACAATTTATTTTCAAACCTCCAGCCTCATCCCCTCACTCCAACTTTTACTTTCTCCGCTTTCACTACCCGCTTCTTTTGTCTCTCCGAAAGCCTCATCCAAACTCCCCTCCTTCCTCCCTTTCATTCACAACTTTCTCCAGAGCGGAAGCTAATTCATTTTCATACTCCATACACAATCTCATCTGTCAACACCATTATTGTAATTGTATCATTTTCTCCACTCAACCCTCCTCCCCTTTATAGTAATATTAGGGCCCGTCCCACAATTCACAACAAGCATGGAACCTATTAGCTAAATAATTTATATCCTTTCAAGTCTTTCTCTTCGTAATGACTTCACACAGCGTCCTGCCGCACCTGTATCCGCTTTTCCATTCATTGTATTTTTTGAGCTTCATGAACGCGTTTAATATGCAGTAAATATCATAAACGAGCACAGCAAAAAACCCAGTAATATTTAAAAACCAAGCATATATTTTCTTACATATGCTGTCGTTAGCGCCAGAGAAAGTCTTTTTTGCTAGTCCTTTTAATTTCAAGAGAAAAATTATTTTATAATCGTCAGAATATTTTTTTAATAAAATTGCAAAAAATCGCAAAAAATGCAAAACTTTCTCCATCATTCAACAACCTTTTTACACAGTACATGCTCATTTTTTCCTACGCTACGAAGAAATGCGAACATCATTTTTTTATCCTCTGACTCAATCCAATTTCAGCTTCAATATCAATAACTCAGTCGTTATCATTCCAATCATCAGTAATCTACTACATTTGGGCTACTATTCAGTGTTCATCATGAGATTGCATGTCTTTTGCCTTGTACCCCAGGGATGTTTCATCGCTCTCATAGATGGGATGTAATGAAACCAAAAGCTCATGGAAGTGGCTACTTGACTTTAATTGCCGATTATGATTTAATTTCCCCCTCCACTAAGTGCTCCTTCAATCTATACCTTATAAATGTGTATAAGACCACCAAAAAGGAAACAATTTAATCCTATTAACTAATTAGATCAAAAATCTTCCAAAGTAGCCACATTTTCAAGGTTACCTTTCCCGATCTTCCCTGCATAGACAACCATGCCGTAATTTACTTTCCTGAGCGCAGGATGGCGCCACAAGCATCGCGTGTTTTACAAACTAATTCCCAAAAATTAATAACTACCCACACCAGCTTTCTCAATTTAAATACTTTGAATTTTCGCACTCGTCTACAATGGCTACGAAACCAGTTGTCTTCGCTTCTACCAATTTAAATATGTATGTCACTCATTTTGAAAATATACTTTTCCCGCTCAATCTGCATAGTTACATAACAACATATTAAAACTAATTATAAACTCATGTGTAACTCCATTCCACCCAGCGAGTTTAGCGGAAATCTTACTTCTTCTTCCCTATTTCTCCCAAAATCCTTTACTCCTAACACAATTTTTCAAGAAACTACCTTCGCGCCATCTAGCGGCAGATCGCAAAACTTCTTACCAACACCCTTGACCTTCCACCGGAATACTACCGAAAGCCTCAGAAAGCTAAAATTTAGGTGCCAGAGGTACATTTCCGCAAACAAGACAGACTAAGACAAGTGTCTCAAGAATTTATATTGATTACAACCGTGTAAACTTTGAATGGGAACAGATGTGAATTTCTAATTTCTCTCTTTCCTTCATTCATTTCTTCCGGGAAAAGTTAATTTCTGCAAGTAAACCTCCAACAAGTTCCATAGAAATGCAGCTCTTTCCATGTGAAAATTCCAACCACTCCTTTCCCCGAAAAAACTCCCAACTTTCTCTCTTCCATTCAGCCAAGAATCTTCTCTCCTCCTCTTTCCACCAGAAGAGAAAGTAAATATTCCGAATAAATAAAACGTGCTCATTGACACATGAAACCATTTGGCAATACACTTGACTCAATTTGTGGGGCATTCATGCCTTAACTACTGTAAGTAGACCTAATTAGACTCGTTCACTTTCTCCGCTTTCCCCATCCATTGCTAAGCCTGGGAAACTTTCCACATGAATTCATGATGACAGGTAAGATGAAGGAAAATAATTTATTATTACAGCCTGAGAGAGAAAAACTCCTTGAAACGTTTCTACAACTACTCGAAACAAGCTCAGTCCTTGAGTATAATCCCCGCGTCTTTTCCAATCCTACACATATAATTCTTGTGGAAACTGAGTGAATCTTGGAGAAAGTGAGGAGAAAGTAAAATCACACACCCAACAAGAGTAGAGGTTAGACCAAGGGTGGAACAAACTCTTTAAAATTCAGGGCGTTAGTTTCTCAAGTCGCTGAGAAAAGCTTAGGGAACGTGATTGCCGAGAGAAAATAGGCTTAAGGAGAAAGTACGGTGGCCAGCTTTATATTTTTCTTAATATTTGATTTCCAGTTGAATTCCTCCGGGAATTGCTCTCCCTCTTCATAATTTTCTCCACTTTCTTCACTGCAAAATAGAGACTGGAAAATTCTTGTGGTCTTCCCTCGCTTCTTTGATTCAAGATAAAGCGCCTCTACTGCTTTCTTTCTCTACCGTGCACAGATACATGGACCCAGAGTTACTGCATCCCATACGCTTTTCCTCTCTCTAAAACATCCAGTCCTTCCCCAGCTCCGAGGGTTAATGTAGGCAAAGCCTGGGCTAAACTAAATAAAATCCTTTTAAAGGCTCAAGTCTCGAGAATCTCTTCAAAGCTGGATCATCTTTGTGAGAAAGAATATTACATGTACGGGCCTAATTTTCAGGAATTTCTCAGGCTGCTAAAGAAACTTAAAGAGAGCTTCATTCAAGTATGCATGGTCGTAAAATGGCAAACTTGCCAAAACTCAACAGGTTACTACTATTAGTTGAGAGGCCATAGAATTTTATAAAAAATCTATGGCCTAGGGCAAAACAACCTATATTTAATTTACTCTCTCCACTTAAAGTGTGTAGGAAAAGCACTTTGTATCCATGAAACATGCAACTATGAGAATGTCAAGTCTAGCAAGGGGTTTTAAAAAAAAACGAGGTTTACATACACACACTCTCTGCTATACATGAGCTCTTTGTGATCTTTTCTCTCGCTAATTAAATCTCCTGGCTACAGACGAGAACAACTCTTTAAACTTCCCTCCTCCCATGTATTTCCCTGTACTTATACTTTCTCCAAAATGTCTGAAGACAGGTTTGAATTTAGACCATCCGGATGCGGGCATCCCTTTAAACAGGTTGTAAAATCCCGCCATTATTCTTCCTAGTTACTCTCATGGCACAATGAAATGTGTATCATGTATCTATAAGCTTGATACTACGCAGTGTGGACACATATTCACTCTGTTTTGTGTCATTGTTAAAAGAAAGCTTGAAAATTTCTCTATTTCAATTACTTTCCCTGGTTTAGTGTGATGATTCAAATTTTGAGAAACCGGGGAAATTGATGGAGAAAGTATAGACTCCAAACTTCATCTAAGGCATCAAACCCAATCAAATTGGATTGAGTGCCAATTTGGATTCCTCGAGTCAATGAACTTTTAATAAAATACAAACCGAAACTTTCGCTCCATTTCTCTCTCTCTTGCATTACGTATTACTTTCTCCTCAACTTTATATTTATTTGCTCTCGATCTTCTAGCAGTATATCTATTCAAAATATTGAATAACCAAGTGAACTGCCTTACTTCTGGTCATGCCGGAAACGGTTTTTTTTATAAAATAAAACATTTTTTGTATGTACTTGCGTGAAGATTTTTTCATAAACAAAGTATCATGAACGTTTCATAATGATTGTGTTCTCCAAAATTATGATCAGAGTGAATAAAAAATTTAATGCATTGCGGAAAATCCAAATTTTAAATCTGGCGGGAAATTCAAAAAAATATTGTTTGAAAAATAAATTTAAAGCATAGTGGGAAATTCAAAAAAAAAATTTCAAAAACATATTGTTTGAAAAACAAATTTAAAGCATGGCGGGAATTTCAAAAAAATATTGTTTGAAAAATAAATTTAAAGTATGGAGGGATATTCAAATTTCAAAAATGGTGGGAAATTCAAATCAAATGCACTCAAATACCATTTTTCAATATGGCGCGAAATTCACATTATATAAATGTTATTAATGAGAGAAATCTAAAGAACCAGAAATACAAATTTCAAATAATAGTTTACTCGACAAAAACAAACTTAATCTTTACGACTGTCACTTTTGGAAAATATTTCACAACTACCATCAAGCACCACTTGCTCATAAATCAACTGACATATTTTTATGAAATACAAACGCACCTGTTATACGAAAAAATACAAAAAATCCAAAGTTAATACTCAAAAGTATATACTCTAATATATTAAGCCAATAAATCAAAAGTTTCAGGCACTCTGGCACCCATACCTGAAACCTCAAATGCACGGCACCATCTAACAATCAACTACAACTCCCAGCTCATTCCACGCTCCTCAGAGTGAAAGTTTACTTTCTCCAGAGTCCAAGACATGCTTTTCTACATGAAGCCACAAAATTCCAAACTAACGCTAAGCTTGAGGATACCAGAGACCTTGAGGTTTTTCCATTTTCTCTATCTGATCCAAGGAAACAGCAACTTTGGGAATTGTAAACATTTCCTCCCACACTTTATCTATAGCACAGAGGAAGCTCGTTCAAAGAGTCATCAAATCTTGATGACCTGCTTCTAAATACAGCTTCCTTCTGATAGCCCTCTTATTCATGTCACGCTAACAAAAGGTAGTAAATCATTTCCATTTCCGAGAAAACCAGTCCGAAAAGCTTTCCCTAATACCCGCTCAAACTGACACGGGACCTGAGAAAGACATAAATCATTTTAGATTACCCATTCTAAAATATTCGCAACTTCTTTTTTCCTAAACGCGGCCGAGCATGTTGAACGGGCACGTAAAAACAACCGGTGGGAGTGAAACAAACACAAAAATTATTTTTTATTCATCTGCAACTTTCTCTCCCAGCTCGCGAATTGAGAATCCTCTGTCTTTCTCTTCCACAAGCCGGCCATCCTATTACCGCTACACACACTCAAGATCATAAACGTTCAAGAGGTAAACACGTGTAAAACTTGTAGAGGAAAGCAATCAAAACCTCTCTTCTGTAACCTCTCTTAAATCTGAAAACATTAAGGCCCGCCCACATAACAACTTTCTCCACAGTATCACCACACTACTTTCTTTCCCCCTTTTATCCTTTCTTAAATGTCCACACACCTTTCTCTTGAAAGAAGCAAAGTTTTCCCCGAAATCTTTCACTTGCTTTCACCCCTAAATGAAGCTACTTTCTCTTTCAAGATAATTTCCCAAAGATTCAAGTTTTTCTACCGTTTTCCCCACAAATACCATCTTTTTCAATTCTTTTTACATATATTCAAAGCCTTATATCTTCTCTACCCGCATTACCTTGCGACTACCACAACAAGAACTTTCTCCGAATTTTTCATTACAGTTACTACAATTTTATTTTCATTTCAAGGATCAAAAATTCCCGGTCAAGGCCCAGTCTTGCAACTTCCAACACTCAGCAACATCAACAACTATCTTAACTTTCCCTACACTTATTTCTCATCCAGAATCTCCAAAACAGCGCTTTACTCCAGCTTCGGCAAATGGTCAAACTACTAATTTAACGCTTGCCTTTTATAAATCCAGCAAATAGGTAATATTTCTCAACGCAGGAGTAAATGATGCATAGAGAATATTTTTGATGGACAGCGTATTATGTAGAATTGGAGAAAGTACTTTAAAATCCCACCGTCCTTCCAACATAAATGTACATTAAACATAGATAAAGAACAAAAATTCTACTTACCCGTCGCATAACACGCAGAGAAAAGCTCGACGTTTTCATAATGAAGATGATAATAAATATGCAAGTAGCTTCAAGAAAAAGTAGTTGCGTCCTCAGCTGTGGAGAAAGTACTTTGACGTTCGGAGAAAGTCTTCTATCTCGGCTTCAACTTGACGGCTTCAGTGAGCCCTGTTATGATGATTGTAATAATAATAAATCTTTCTCCCTCTTTGGCACACTGTTTTTATGTGGGCGGACTTATACTCTTATTATTCCTCCTTCGAATTGGCCGGTAATGTACTTTTTCTGTAACTTTTTTTCTTCCCACTCGCATGTGCTTTCTCCAGATTTTTTTTATCACTCTCCTCCCTATCTTACACGGATCGGGGAGGGCTCCGATTGTACTCCAGTATAGCGCATACAGACTACGCTGTAATCAAGATTGACGAATGAGAGTTATACGTATATCTGATGGTGGAGATTTTGAGGTGTAGTATTTTTTTCTTCAAAAATTCTACTGATAATGCTAACCAAGAGGAGGTCATTTATGATTCCTGGCTTTCTCTTCCGCTCCTCCTTCCTTGACGGCTCTCAAATTGGAACAGGTTCCTTGTTTGCTGGATTCTCCGGAGCACTCTTGAGAGACGTGATGGTGGATGGAGTAGGAAATTGAAAGAGACGGAATCGAATATGAATGAATGGCTTAAACCTCTCCCGAACTCGACGATGAAGGAGTTGGTTTCTGCTGGAGAGTGGGCAAGTGAAAATGACACAGTGAGAGAGCGCAACAAGGAGTCTCGAAAAAAATGCTCCCTTTCAAACACCCTCACACTTTCACCACTCACCCATCCTCCTTCCCTTCTTTCTCCCGCTTTCCCATCTCACACACACACACAACTTTCTCCTATCTCTTCGTCCTCCAAGTCTTCAGGACGCAATACTGGAACGGCCTAAACTTTCACCAAGCCAGAACCATCCTCCTCCAAACGTCCTTTTTCTCCTCACTATCCTCCAAGACATTCCATGTTTCGTCTCTTGTACACACCACACTTTTAAAGCGCCCACCAACATCTCAACTCCTCTCCCCATATTTCCCTACTCCTTTTCTTCGTCCAGCTTTTCATTTCCTCGAATCCCTCTACCAAGAATTCTGCTCGCTTCTTCACCAGATCACCAAGCTCTTAATGCTCTATCCAGCTCCAGCTCCAGCACCACAGCCCGAAGTCTTTCGGACCGCCTTTTGGGACCACCTTTTGGACCACCATATCGGAGCAGCTTACGGACCACATTTTGGATCACCTTTTGGACCACCTTTTGGAGCACTTCTACCAGACTTTCACTCGACTTTCTTCATACTTTCACTCGACTTTCTCCATACTTTCACTCGACTTTCTCCTTAGTTTCACTCGACTTTCTCCACACTTTCACTCGACTTTCTCCACACTTTCACTCGACTTTCTCCACACTTTCACTCGACTTTCTCCATACTTTCACTCGATTTTCTCCTTACTTTCTCCATAATTTCACTCGATTTCCTCCTATCTTTGGACTTTCTCCAGACTTTCTCAGCCATTCAATAAAAAACACAATTTTTTACCCGATTCAAAATGTCAGTTCAAGATTTTAATGAGTATCTTCAATTTCTTATTTGCTTGCTTACCCTCTCATAAAATGAATTTCGATCCTTCAGCAACCAAGCTTCCTAACAATCGTCCCTATCCGACACTTCGATTTTTCTATTTATAACTCAATTCAGAAATAGTCCATTCTACAACTTTCACACCGGATAGATTTTCTACAACACCATCAAATATCTCTAGTTACAGCTCGGGCTTTAGAATTTTTCAGCTCGCAACCTATCCAACACCCTGCCACCGCCCTTGTACATTCTTTCACGTACTTGAAAAAGTTTCCAACGTTTCTTTCATCTCTAGACCCCCCCCCCTCTCCTCTCTTCTCCTTGATCAGGATTCCGACGAAATGGAATTCCAGGAACTTATTTGTATTCCAAAAGAGTCAATCTATTCCACCTTATTCTTTATCCATATCCCATCCGGCCTCTCTCCCATCTCAAACTTCCGACAAATCCCCAGATGATATAACAAGCGACATTTCCTCCAGCATCGCACAAGTCGTATAGTTTCTACAATTTTGCCCATGAATCTCACGGTATGAGCTTCCTCCCTCGCTCTTTCTCCTTCCACCCGCTTCCCTAAAAGCCTGGAACGAAAACTAATCCGAATCCTTCCTACATCCTGTACGTGTGAGCACTATCCTCCGATCCTCGTAGATTTACCTTCATGACTATAATTTGCCATAAATTCAAATATCCCGCGGCAAATTAAATTATCCGCCACACATCTACTCCCTTTGGAGGGAACAGTTTCATCGCCTACCATTTACATTCTCCTTGCAAATACTCAACCACTTCCCGTATTCCTCAGAATGTATCAGAACCAGTTCCATTTCATGCATTTCCAGTCTATACTTTCTCCGCCCTCGCCCCAATATTCTTCCCTTCGGTTTAAGCCAAATCAAGCCAGGTAAAAAGCAGTGACAAAATCCTGGAAACATCCTCTGATAAACTCCTTCACAATCTGCAAATAAAACCAAAGTTACGACACAAAATCCCGCGTGTCCTTATC
Organism: Sminthurides aquaticus; assembly: GCA_906901655.1. Taxonomy (NCBI): domain Eukaryota; kingdom Metazoa; phylum Arthropoda; class Collembola; order Symphypleona; family Sminthurididae; genus Sminthurides; species Sminthurides aquaticus. Next base: position 1,424,393 of record CAJQTT010000007.1, read on the forward strand.
TTTTTAGCTTGACAGCGGAATAGAACAGCCGTAAATCCGAGAACGTACGCAGTTTACCCATCCACTCACCATCCCTTTGTTCCATCCTTTCAAGTCCCCCTCCTCCCTTCACCAAGCATTGTTTCTTGTCAAGGCTTATTCTGTCCTAGTACTTTGTTCTCCAGGTTCTCGAGATAACCAGAAAATATTATCACTCATCCTCAAGGTACGAGCGAGTCTGGAGCCGCACAAGTGTGTGTCCTCAATACCACCAAATCCTTCCCACTTCCTAATTATCTCCTTATAGAAAATGACATTCTGCTTATAGCACATTTACTACCGCTCCGCGCTCTCATGAGAATAACCTGTTAACATTTCGAGAGAAAGTGGAACAAGGGCTGGTCCTCGTTCATAGCAGAAGATGTTAGGAAAGTGTGTGTCTAGCTAATGCACCATCGTATTTTCCCTTTCAAATCTCTAAATTGTATTCCTGTAAATGAGTATGCAGGCAAGGCAGACTCCCTTTTAAACCCATATTAATTTCTTTTCGCCAAAATTATTTTGCCAAAATTCGCAATATTTTCGCGAAACTTCTCCAGCAACTCCACATTTAATCTGCAAATTCTACTCATCATTTTTTTCATTATTATTTTCTCTGAAAGTCCCTGAAACATTAACCTGTTGCCACAACTCATAGAATAATGAAAGCTATATATTTCAAAAAACTCATCACTTCACACTCCCAAGTGCTTGCAACCTACAGACTCCGCACACCCTCATAACTTGCACATCCAAAACTCTCAACTTGTTACAAATAGCATTGCAAACACACTATTTTTATCTCTAAAACTGCCACACTTTCTCCTTCTTACAATAGCCGTCTCAAGCTGTGCAAACTAAGCTGATTGCTGAGAGCTGGTTAGTGAATAGTTTCCTGATTAAATTGTTTCCGATAGCGCACCCCCTTCAATCTAAGACTATCTGTCATTGTCAAGGTTCGGCACTCAATAAAAAATAACTCTTCTTCAAATAATCCTCTCAACTTACTCTCAAAACGAATCTTCCCGCCTTTATCATTAAAGACTAAGCGCTTGTGTGTATTCCAGTAGCTCCTTCCTCCAGACACACACATTATGACGAATATATATACTTTCTCCAGCCCATTTCCCATTCAAGACAAGCACAAAGCCGCCTCAATTCTAATAAAGTGAAAACTAAGAGTAAATAAAACTTGACAGCTCAACAAGAGACATCCTTTCTTTCCCCTCATCCCCTTATCTCTTTTTCATGCTTACTACTCCTGCTTTCTCCTCTTGCTTTCTCCTCTAGCTTTCCCTTCCAGCTTTCTCTGCCTTTCTCCTATACTTCTTTTCTAAATTCTATCGCACCCACACACCCTTCCAGAACAAAAGCTCAACTTCACTAATGCCCCAAGCGTTCTGTAATATTCCTGCCCATTATGCTGCAAACTTGCAGTTGGATCCCAATTTTCAACACTCTTTTTGTCCTTTTCCCGAAAAAAAAGCCGGAATCGGCAAAATAAAGCTGAAAACCGGTCATAATAGGATACATTGAAATCGACAGTAACATTTTTCTCGACGAGCTCCTTTATATACATCAGATTATGTAGTCAAGCTTTCCTAGTCTCACTTCAACTGCTCGTGAAAGTGGAGAAAGTCAACTTTCTCCGAGTAGCGGATAGGTAATGCAGTTTGAAGGCGGTGGCGACTAAATAAACATGTTATTGAAATAGAGTCAAACTACCTTCCCTTCAACCTTTCTCCGCCGTCTCTTTGAACAAAAAAACTGGAGAAAGTTTAGTCACATACACACACCCTTTGTCACTTTGAATTCTATTCCAGAAACCTGGAAACATTCCAGGCCCGAGGCTATAACCACTTTCAGCTCATACAAACCCAGGTAGGCTGTGAAGCTATAAAAAGCGTCTTTGAATCAAGAGCAAACTTGTCTTCCTTCAGCTCCACTTTCTCCTGTACCACTTGCCGTCATTATAATTCCAGCAAAAGCTTTCAAAAGGCTACAGCTCTACATCACAATATCAGATCCTATTACTTTTAGTTATTCCGTATTATTAGGTGGTTAAACGTGAGAGAAAAGTTGAATCTATGCATGCCATCGTCGTCATTTAATGCGCCGCGCTAATTCACACGGCGCTGCTGACACTCTTCCTGGTTCACTCGCACAGCTTGTCACTAATTAATCCATACATGTAGTATTTTTATTCCAGCTAATTAATTATGCACATGATTAATGTAACTATGATTAAACACAGCTTCTGTTTTCATTTCCTTACACCTTCCCTTACAGCTTTCTCCTCACATTCAAGCATAGCAATGAATGCTGTCAAGGTATAAATAAGCGCCTCTCGGCTTGATTACAGGTGTTCATAGTTCCTCTCTCCACAAAACCAGCAAAAGTTCTGGCTACCGTTAGCTTAACCAAACAGAAGATGAAGTCTATTACATTTTTGGCCCTCACGCTTCTTTCCTTATACTGTGTTCTACAGGTAATTATTTATTTTAGCTGCACATTAAAATTCTATTTCTTAAGAATTAATGCCATTACTTAAAAACTGATCCATTGTTTCTTCTACACTGTTAACAACTCATGCTTTGAAATTTCTTTCCAGATCAATGCAGATTCCACAAATCGGCAAAACTCAAAAGCATTTCGAGAGGTTCGTAATTTAATGTCTTTAAAACAACTATCAAATATGCACTCGTCAAAGATTTAACATGGTTTTCTATATTCACACAGAGTGCAGCATTGGACCAAAACGATGATGACGACGATGAAGACCGTAAAGTCCCTCACCTCTACCCTCATTTGATCAAACTATTCGCTACGGGAATCGGAGCAAGCGATGCACAAGTGAACAGGACCGTAGACCGATGGGTTGACCGTTTCAACGGTATTGACCCGGATGCAACGACAACTAAAGCTCCTCCAACCCCACTCCCACCAAAGGAAACGACCCCTGCCGACAAAAAGGAAATCGAGATCGACGAAGATGAGGATGAAGACGGCGATGAGGATTCCAGAAGGAGAGCATAACTACGATTTGTTTCTTTTCCGTTACTATAATATGTTGAGTCATGGTGTTTCGAATAAACTCAAGTAAAACCGACTCATGTGAGGGCGCCTTCTGTTTTCAATTAAATTTTTCGATTAATCAGCGTCTTGCCGAAGTTGTCGTGTTTCTCCGTTACCGTATTCTCATGATCAGATTTCTTCGAAGTTTCACTATGACAGCTGCTATCACCGTGTGCATCGTCATCATCCTCGATCTGCTTCACGTTGCTTTTGCAAGCGAGTGCGAATGTTAGTAAATTTCGGATTTCTCTTCCCATCGGTACCTATTCAGAAATTTTTCATATTAGTTGCTTCAATAGGTAGTTCTGCAGCGTACCTTAATTAGCCTTCAATTTACATCAGACGTAACTATTGGGTAATGCTAAGCTGTTTCTTCGCCGAGAAGCAGCTGAAAAAGAAGACCAGATCTCGAAATTCAAAAAACACGAAGACTTATGGGTCATACTTGAAGTTAGTACCTCCTTTTCAGCAGAAACTTCTCGGGCGTACAGAAAAACCTCGACACAAGAAACCAAGATGGCAAATAAGCATCCGAATAGTACGACCAAAAATATTCCTCCGACATGTGCCAGTGTCAGTGGCTGAACTCCACCTTCCTCCTCTTCGGAATCGTCGCCCTGCACGCAAAACCCTTCTAATTACACTCAAAAGTCCGCTTTATTCAAGCTCATATGTCACTTACATCAAATTCAGTACCGACTTACGTCGCAAGCGTTTGCTTTCCGTTCCTCGGTCCACCATTTCCGACGAAGCTCATCCAGAACACCTTTTTCTTGCAATTTAAGTATCCCGCTACTCAACGCCTGCGTGTAATTCGATCCTGAAGTGTAGCCGGGAGATTCAAATTTTAAATTCTTCAGAAACGTTACCCCTTGTATTATATATTAAAACATGTAAATGACAAATAAAATTTACGGCAAAATCAAACCTTTTCGAAGAGCGATCCCGTATGCCTTATTATCCAAAAGTCCACCCACTTTGGACAACTTGCAATTCCTCTCAACATTGTACTCTATCCCCGTAGACTCCATGAAGAAAGCATAGCCGCCTTTATCAGCTACAACCCGCTCCATCCCTGCTTTGTTGCTTCCTTTAAATATCTCAGAATCTGTTTTGCTCATCTCAACCATATTCTGATATATTTGCTGATAAATAGGAAACGGTGAAGTCTGTTAACACAAACCAAGCATTAATTAAACCACAATTAATATAGGATCAAATCATCTTCTAATTTCAAAATTCCCGCTGGCAAGTTTTAAAACCTTGAAAAACGTTAGCGTAGTTCCTGAAGCAAGACATCCATACTTGACGTAACTCTGTTTGGGTAAATCCTCAACGCTTTTGATACGCTCATCCAAGTCTTGAACGACTAAAAACGCAGCCAAATTAGCTGTATAACTGGATACCATAATTAGGCAGAACAGAAACCAGAATCCTGCCAACATCCGTGTCGATGTCGCCCTGTCGGAAAGAGTTCATCCAATATCGAATTGGCTTAAAACAGCCTGAACGGCATACAATATGTCAATTATCGGCTTACTTTGGTGCCATTTCAGCCCCTTGACCCAAGTATGTTCCAAGCGTGTAGCAAAAGCAGTTAAACAGGTTGAAATCATATTCCAGCTCATCAGGGTCATGGATACACGGGTGCGGAACCACCCATTCATAAGGTGTGAGCCTGAGGTCAAAGTATTTACGTTAAACCGAAAATTAATCAATGCTTAGCGATTTCATACGTTACATCAAATGTGCAATCACTATTCTCGTTCCAACTAAACGGCAAAGTACTGACCTAGCACAAAGATGCAGCGTGACCGAAGTACCGACTATGGCAGCACACAGCAGTAACCATACTTCGGCACCCATCGGAGCCATAAACGATAGCAAGCTCGGCGGTTTAGCTTTAGGCGCAACGTACAGTATCGAAATACCAAGAGTCATGTAAGGCATGGTAAAGTCAACTGCCCTCTGTCTTTGCTTATTAATCGTTAAATCCGCGACAGCAATATCCGCTACCTAGTGTAAAAAATCCTTCCTCAAGTATCTGACCAAACGGCCCTAAATCTCTTTTAACGAACACGATACACATAATTCCGATTATCGATGAGTTTCACATACTCCATCCATCACTTCCCGTATCATCCCGTTCCATTCCCCTTTAGCGTTTTGAGATCCATATCGTTTATCTTTAACGGGATTAATTATGAATTTGAAGCCCAGGAAATGTGAAAGTTCCGTTAAAAGCTCCACCGAGAATCCTTCGTAGCGATCGTTGCCCTCTAGCGGAAACTCAGAAATTTTCCACATCATCAACGGATCAGTCTGTATCACAAATTAGCCGCTATTTACTAATCCAGTATCAGCTTTATATCATTGATAGAGTTTTAAAGCTATCCGTACCATTATCGTTGTTACAGTTATCGTTTTCCCGCGCATCACATCAAGCGCGGTAAACTTGGATGGAGGTATCACAGGCTCTGGTTTCCTGTTCGTCGGACGACTTGACGCCCATTTCACCTTATTAACAAATTTTGTATCCCACGCTCCGACCTTGATGATCCCCTATTCATTTCAACAGTACATCACATCCTTACCCTCTGTACAGTGTCAATACAATATTTCGTAGAAAACCACAAACACCGTTAATTTACCGCTTACCTTTTCCGTTAACTGAATTATATCCAACCCAAAATCCGACCGTAGCCCCGTAGTATTAAAATGAATCAACCCAGTTAATCCTCCCTCAAGCTTCATCTGTAATTGTAAAGAAATAACGTTATCGATAACCAGGGCTGCGTAACTCTCTCTTTAATTTATTCACGTCGAAACCCACATAAATTAATCAATTTCACCCACCGTTTTCATTTGATTAATTATCGAAAATCCTTGCCGCCAATACTTGACTCCTTCGCAATGCAGTGGCATTCCTTCAATTCTCTGTGTGTCGTTAACAGCCTTGAGTGCGTGGGCCAGGAGGTCGACCGCATCGAAAATCAGCGCTATATCAGTCTAAACATCTACTCATTTAGCAACCTCATCAAACTACATAAAACCATGGCGCTAAAATTTCAATTCAACCAACCGTAAAATACCCGGGTAAATAAACTTCACCATCCTCCTCATCCTCTTCAGATTCTTCGTCATCCTCCGCATCTCTTTTGCGCATCCGCACAATATTATTCGCCCTACCCTTCCTGCTTTCAGAAGGTTCCCACGAGATGGCGCTACTATCTTCCGGAGAGTCTCTCAAGGGCTGCGCAACGTAACCTCCCATCTGCGGTTTCTCCACCGCAAATTGTTCCCACAGTTTTAAGGTTGATGCAACTTCCGGGTTTCTCGGATCAATAAGGCTTAAAGCCAAGATAGTAGCCCTTGAGTACTTAAAGTCCTCCGTGTTAATCGTATAGAAATCCAAGCTAGTAACTAGAAAGCTAATGTCTGCATTGAGTAGACCAACTTCCTGTGCTTGCTTCAGCACGTAAAATATTTTCTTTGGGCTGCAGTCCAAAACTATTTTCCTGAAATCCCCTCCGTCAAGAATCCCATAAAGCCACGGCCTTTAAAAAATATTTGAACTTAATTAACATACCTCAATCTCTGCTCCAAATTAAGAGCCTTTCTACACCTGCACACTCTCCAAAAAAGAAGAGCCGCCTACCTGTAATCATCTCCTCCAGGTAACTGATTCACAAATCCCTGTGTGGCAGGCGGATTGGAATTTTCCAATATCTTGCTGAGCCTTGTCAACCCAATTTCATCTTCATACACGAGCAGGTATTTATCCCATTCTAAGTTAACGACAACATCAGCAAGAGCCTAGAGGATGCATGAATCCGTTACACAACTCGCTCAATTCCGACGCATCTGCAACCGATTATTTGACACTTACCCTTGCAATAGTATCCGGATGTGGAGCCAAGTTCATCAAATAGCTACCTCGGCGAATATCGTGATCCCATCGGGTTTCAATATGCGGGATTTCAAAAGCATCGCACAAGGATTGCACAAAAGATGCTCCTTCGTTGCTCCACGGCCCAAAAATGCTAACAACCCCTTCTTGCAGCATTTGACAAGCTACAATTTAATTTTGAATCATTTATTTTATTTTTAAATATTAGTAGAAGTCTACTTTAAAATTTTAATCACGTAATTCACTTCACTATTAATATTAGCTAACTACCCATAGTTTTATTCATTTAACATACCTTTAGGCTTCCCTTCATAAGAACTCACCGGTAACTCAACAACCGTCGTAGTCAATTTCGGCAACCCTTCCGAATTTCGGTTATTTCTTTCAACAGCTAACTCAAATGCAAACTTTTCAACGCTATTCTCCTTTGTGTAGAACGTCCCTGCAAGCACATAAAATGACAAATACGGAGCAATAAACAACACGTAAAAAGCCCTTAAACTTTGCCTCCTGTATTCCATAACTCATAGATCAGCCCTTAAGTCCTTACCAATTCGAGTAGCTTGAATAATTTCCTTCTTCGGCCCATTTCGATTCCTCCCGCCGCCCTGCCTCTGCCCCTCTGAAAAAATGACACTAACTGAAATTAAAATAACAGTAATTGTTTTAAACATTTTAAATTCTGTCCAGGGAAATCCACCCGAGCTGTCACGACGACAAGCTTGTCAACTACCTACTGCAGTCAAGCATGGCTTCATTCAACCTCATCTGCCCACCAATTACGGGTCGTATTTTTAACCCAAACTAGCTCTTCACATTACTCTTGCCATTTAAAAGTTCCGCATCCGATTCCAATTCCAGATTTTCGTCGGCAGAAAAAACGGCATAGCTTTCCGTAAAAGCGGTTTAGTTGCAAAAACATGCACCAGAGGGCGCTCCCACCGCTTCTTCAAAGGTTTTTTCCTCCCTCCATCTCTGCCCACCCTTAAGTTACACACAATCCCTTCATCCCTTTATCACTCAAGCAACATCCCACCATCCATTGCTTTCATCTACCCGAACCCTGCACATTATCATATCCTCAAACTTCCTCACTTAAGACAATAGCCTTCAATTCCACGAACCTCCAGCTCTTGACACACAAAACTTTGCTAATCCTCCTCCTTGCAAACTTTCTCCGTAAAATACATGTAACCTTGACTTGTTGCTGAACCCTGAAATTGCAATCCTCCTCCCTCCCATTCTCTCATTTCACACATGTCATCCAGAATCCTTGCAGATTTTTTCCCAAAATCAAACTACAAAATCAACAAATCTATCCTGGACACTGGTCAGCCGGCATCCACTCAATTCACGACCTCCCCCTGTCCTTCATTCAGCTAACTAGTCATCTCATAGCTACCATATTCCATCCATATCCCAACAGCTACACACAAGCGTCATGTGTTAACTATACTTGTCCCCCTCCCGCACCACCACCTTGCAATTATTCCACCACCAACAGCATGTTCCGACCCTGTCAAAAGTCACTCTCTCTCTCTCTCTGTTCTCTTCTTCTTCTTCATCTTCCCTTGAACAACTTTCAAAGTAAAAGTGTGGCAACTTTTTTCAAACTTTCCCAACTTCTTCAACTCTCTCATTAGCTCAACTAACCTTCCGTATGTTCCACTTCTTCTTCTTCTTCTTCTTCTTCTTCTACCTTCTTCTACCTTCCTATCTCCTCTCCTTCTTATATCTCCCATTCAGCAAATGTTCTCCTCCTGTGCTCCCTGCCCCTCTATCAAACCCATCATCTTTTAACGATACCAGGAGATGAAACAAACAAAACTTATCTACCGAACCACACGAGACAATTTACGCTCATCACTTAATTTCACAGCAATCTATGATCCCTTCCTTCGGCGCGCGCCGCATCCCTTCTTTCTTCCCCACATCAATTACTTCCTATCATAAGCCTTAAGTACTCTGGCCTTGGCGAAACAACCCTGCTGCAAGCTCCATTCTCTACAGCAGAAACCACCAAAAGCTTCTTCCCAAACTTCAAACCCAGCAAGCATTGCCACATCCCTTGTCTTCAAAAATGAAGCCCCACCCCAAAACCCTTAAAAGCCTCCATAAGTCCTCCTCCGCAATATGTTTTCTAGGTGCTTGACCTGAAACAGAGGCTAATTCATTTACTCTGCTCCTCCTGCTGCTGACCGAGGATGTAAACCAGATGATGGCATCAGGCCGAGCAGACGGCGGAAACCATTTAAAAGACAGCTGCCACGCGACTACCTACAATTCCTAAACACCCCCACACGTAATACACACGGCCTCCCCTCCTCCCTCCCATCTCTACAGTCATAATACATATGCTACATCACAAACTACACACAAGCGCTTTTACTCAACGCAATCCCCAGGCCAAACGGCGGCACAACATCATCAACACTCTTGTATCCTTTTTCAATCAACCAGCAACAACAACAACCCACCCCCTCAAGCAAGCACACGCACCAACCCTAAACGTTACCCGCCTCGCATTAAAACAAAACGCAACTGGAACGGATATCCGTCGGATCCAGAACAGGCCCTTGGCCCTTATACATACACGGATCCCCAAACAGGGCCCTTTAAGCTACATCTCTTCCCTCCTTTAAACCTTCCCTTAAGTATTCAGATATAGTCCACACAGTCCGCAGTGCCCGCCTGTTTGTCCTCCTCCATGCTTTAGCTTTCCAAGATGATCCTCTTCCCGTAGCTTCACCTCCAAGGGATCTTCTAATCTTCCCTACAAGATCAAAGATACAATAATCTTCTCTGGTCCCATCCCCAAATCTACACACACGGCTACCACATATATTTATTACTACGACTTTACTTATGTTCAAATACTACTCTCACTAAACCCGAGGACGTCCTCCTCTCAATCCTCCATACAAACGAGGGGGAAGCCCATAGAAAATCTATCAAAAGGTCAGCCATCCAGCAGCAGATGAATAGAAAAACATCTGGTCCTGAACCTATCCAGAGGACTCGTGCCAACTGTCTCTTGTACCCTCATCCAGCGGCTTGTCGTAGTAAGTAGACGGAACATTTCAGAGCATCAAGACTATTGCTACTTCATCTCGCCATATCATCTGGTCTTCAGATGCTCCGTTTCTACTCATTATATTCTTATTATTATTATCATCCCATTTCTCAAAAGCATATGCACATGTCAATCTTGGCTTCCAGCCTGGCTACCACCGCTCTTATAGTTACCTAGCATCATCCTTAAACCAAGTCCCTTAAAGTCCTCTCCTTCCTCTAGATCCCGGTTCAGATTCAGCAGAGTTTCTCTCTCTTATTTCTCTCTCTGGTCTATCGCTATTTCATCCATTCAGGCTCTCCAAGGGCCCTCCTCCCTCCCTTTACATGGGGTGAGAGAGAGATTTAAAAGGGGACGAACGAAGATGGATATTGAAAAGGGAAAATAGAGGAACATGTGATAATCCGTCCCTATCACATACACAAGCAGTACATCCATAGACGTCCTGACCCCTTTACATCTTTTAAATGCCCTAGCAACACCCTCCTAGCTTACTCTACTCCTGTACTTCTTACCTTGTGCGTAAATGAAACTTGTAACCCCAAACTCCTCTGCTTTAGATTCCGTATTCAGTTAATTCATATGAATTCCATTTAAACTACATAGTAGGTACAATTAGCGTATGAAAGCGCAAGTATTTTTTTAATTAGTAACCAAAGTTAAGTCCTTTTCGGAAACTACTAACCGTACATCGTTTCCACTTCCACCACCATTCATTCATAGCTCTTCTGCCTCTTGTAAAAGTAATGCTTTCAGGAATGAAAGCATGTAATTTCTCCGGATTCATTTTAATTAAAGCAAAGAGGAAAAAAGCGGGTATTTTCAGAAAGTTCCGGGAAATTAAAACATCCATAGTATGTATACAAAGAAGCTCGTATACTTTTTCTCCTAATACGCGGTAAGAGAGATACGAGACCTAGTTGCATGACCGTCCGAGATTCTGACTTTTTTCCTTTTTCCTGACTTTCGCTTCCTTGATTATTTATTGACGAAAAACTTTTCGGGAAATCAGTCCCAGACGTTTTCGGCAATCTTTAGTGAATGCTGAAATTAGGTCTGAACCTATTACACACAACTTGGTAATTGCATAACTCAACAAGTTCAACTTGTAAATACTTTAAATCCATCCCTGCATTTTCACCAACTTATATTTATAAAAGTTGGCGAAAATCATTCCTATGTATACAGTATTACATTCCAGCTACGAATTTTCCTTAATTTTGCGACACATCTTTCCCAAATTAGCTATAGCATACACATATCGTCCCATTCAATTCAAAAGCATACGGATTGCTCATACTAAACCATGTTTTTTATGCTTACAAAAGTTTTGCTATTCATAAAAAACTTTTTTACAGAATTTCAAAAAACAAAATCTTCCCGCTTCCGCCAAAAATAATCCCAAAAGTTAAAAGTGCAGACTCTGCAATGAAGAGAGTAGTCTGTAACTGTCTAGCCTCTCCACCACTGTCTATAAAATCCGCGGATTTTTTCGCGAATTTAATTATTTTTCCTATCAAACTTTCTCCCTCACAGCTTCCTGTCCTCCTGTCCTCCTCCAACCTCCTCCCTCCGCTTTGCCATTTTTAACTTGCAAATCCCTAAAAAGCGCCATATATATCTCCACCACGGATTTATCTTTCCTCTCTCAAACCTTTACAAAGAGAACGAGCAGAGTGAATGAATTGAATTCCAAAATCACCAAGCCTCCAACAACTTTCACCCCCATTTCAATCCATCCCTTCCAAAATCCCCTCTTGAAAATATCCCAATTCATCTCAACTCCTAAAAGGGTTCAGAGGACTACATAGCCCCGCCGCATCCGCCATGTCCGGAGGCTCAAATGGAATGAAATCCTTTGAATTCTTCCAAATCTATTGAATCCAACTTTCCAATTCAAATATTGGATCGCATATAATAAAAACCAGGGAACCAGGGAAGCAAGTAGGCAGAAGAAATGCGAAATCAACAAGCCAACCAACGACCACACCAACAAGACCATCTCAGCTCTGCCTGTACATAGTTCCATTGTCCATTGCTCAACATCTTCGAATTTATTCCATTTTTTCCAGTAGTGACGTAGTGAGCTCATGAATCCGTGATTTTTGAATTCCCGTTTCCCGGTAGAAAAATATAGGGCATCCATTTCTTTTTAAAGGACAAGCACTCAAAGCCTAGCGAGCGCTAGCTACCTTCCAACCACCTGTGTATTTTACAGAAGCACACTAAACTCTACACTGTACATATAAAAGGATGATAACCAAGGAGGAAGAAAGCAAAATCTCTTTATATTCTCATCCAAGGATGAGTCCTCCTCTCCAACAAAGCCCCGACGTCTCTGTCCTTACTTTCCGTCTTTCCAGCTATCTAAGCTACGCATAAGAAAGCCAAACATTCAGCGAACCATAAGAGCAAAGATGGATAAGTAAAAGCTTTTCTTCTTTCCCGCCTTCTCCTCCTTTTTCCCAATGCAGTTTTCATGTTCCAAAACATTTGTCCCCGCCAATCCTAAGCTTGTCGTACGTACGTGTATTGTTTTTAATAAGTCACAAGCTTTCTCCACCCAAACCCCCTCCATCACTCAACAACCAATTCCATTTTATTCCCTACGAAAAATACACACACCCCCTCCCCATCAAAGCACACAGAGTAGGTAGCAGTAGCATACAGTAGCATCTGTCTGTATTTTAATCTTAAAGTCGATAAAATAAAGTTTTGATCAAAACCTTTTCTATTCCTCTCTTTAATCTAGAATTATTTTCAGAAATTCTCCACAAAGTACCAAAAATCCTTTAAATACACCTTCATCCTTGCAAAGCTAACTCTAAAACCTAATTGCAGGTAAGCTCGCGATTTTTCGCCAATCCTACTTCCTCCCCCTTCTCCTGTTTACCTTCTCCAGCACAAACTTTTCAAATCCCCTACCTGTTTCCACAAGTTTCCCAACTTTTGTAGCACACATCAGTTCCGGTTCCAGCGCTATTTACTTGTCTTTCCTTAACTTCCTTTCCCTCCCTAGCAACACTTCCTAAGCAACCAATATACCATCCTCCAGGAGCTTCCAAAATCCTTGGAAAATAAAATCCGCGAAATTCCCAATCCTCCTTCTCTCTTCCTCTGCACGCACACAGCTATATACTGTACGCTCCTCCAGTATTTTCAATCCCAGGGATTTCTCCCGCTACCAAGTCCAAGTCAACCTCACTCGGTCATTTTATTCCTCTTCCTCATACTCTTGTACTCATTCATACTCTAAAAAATGGAAATATGAGTGACTTTCCACCTTTTCCCTGCTCTTCCTCTGTCTTGCGGTCTCATTTTACTATATTTTACTCAATCTCCTGGGATCTTTTTCCCCAAACCCTTGTAAATATTAAATTCCGATTCCCTTCATCCCATCTTCCCTTATCCTCCTCTCTACAAGCCCCCGAATATTATACCATTCTTTCTTACCCGGCTTCACCTTCTCCGAATTCTTCCCACATCTCTCCGTGTTTTCCCTTCCCCGTCCTCCATGTCCTTCTCCTCTCAGCTTACATTCCCTTCAAAAGCCTCCAATAACTTCCCCAGAATCCCAAACAAATCCTCAACGACCTCAACATCATTTCCTTCCGTCTTTTTCCCTCCTCCGCTTATTTCTTTGTTTTTTCCCACCAACCTTCCTCCTCGTTCCTCCTCACTCCTAATAAACTATAGCTATACATACATCCCTAACTCTTACAAGGGCTCCTCTCTCAGGTAAAGGTAAATATCTCTAGTTCACACAGCTGGTCAGAAGAGACAAAATGAATTGTGCAATAGTTTCTTCACCCAGTCCTCCCCATTCCCACACAGATCAACCTTCCTTCCTTCTCCTTCAGAGACAGCAAATATCTAACAAAACCTTTAAATCTTTTCCAGCACCAGCAAATACTTTCTCCCCTCTCTTCTTTACCATGTACCTTCATCACTTGATCACTACCCCGGAGCAATCAGCCTCTCTATCTTCAGTTGTGCAACCATTCAAAAGGTTTAGTTCAAAGCAAAGAATTGCTCCATCAAGGCTGCTCACAGCCCAGTCAGTACGTATTTGCAGAGCTACACAAGACCCACATCCTTTAGAACCGTTTCTCTCATGACCTTGTCACAAACGACTGTCCACAGCCTGGCAAAATATGCATACGCCACGCGCAATATCTCGGAGTTGCCTCACAAATCCAAATCCTAAACTCTCAAGTCCTCCGACGACACAATCAAAGCTTAACTAGTTAGTTAGCTACATACACAACTGCATGAATGACCCTCTTAGAACCTGGACAGAGTCTCCAGAAGAAGACCTCTTTCTTAACGAACCATCAGCTGGAGAATACGGACTGACTGCCGAAGACTAGAAGGCACAAGGCAAGCAAGCTCCGACCGTGTGCCAAAGTCTATTCTCCAGCAGCACCAGAGACACTCGTCATCTTCCTTTGAATCCACCCTGCCAGCAGCACCCATACTTTGTTTACATTTTCCCCATCCCACAGACGAACAACAAGTTTCAATTCATCCCAAAAATCCCGACCTAACATTGCGTAAAAGCAAAACCTGCATACGCAACTTGTCGTCATAAAGCAAAGCAACCTCTGGTCGATACAAAAGCAAAAAAAAATACAGCCTTGTCCAGCTCCAGCTTCCAGCTCCAGCTTCCAGCTCCAGCATTCATCAGCATCCCTGTCATCAAAACAGGAAGGAGGAAAATGACAACAAGGGTAAAACACCAGGGAATCATTTGCCACACGCAAGCCAGTAAGTATACAGTAGCAAAGCACGCTCCAGGATTTCTCTCCATCAAGACACCGCTGCTATTCACCACACTCTTCAGACACTGTAACCTTGCAACAAGCCAAGCAAGATAGCAAGCAAGAAACCAAGCATGAAAGCAAGCAACCAAAGCAAGCAACCATAGAAAGAATATAAAGAAAATAATGCAATTCACATCACACAACATTCAGCACACCAACCAACCATCTCCGACATTTCTAAGCAAACCCAAAGACCGAAATCCATTCAAGGGACATTTTCTCCGTAAGCAAACCAAAGAACACAACTTCCAGTAAACCATGTGCAATCCCGTCTTTTTCTCCTCCCTCTATTATCCTTCTTATTATATCCCATACAATCGTATACAATTTTACAATATCTTCCTCAAGTGCACACAGAATCTTGAATGAATCTCTGCCCCTCCTCTTCCCCTCCCCCTCTCTCTCCGAGTCTCTTATGATCACAATCATCCAAAGAGCAAACTCCGTTATCAAAAGCGCAGACCCAAAAGAAACTTCAAGGTTATCCAGAAAACTCGATCAGAATTTCTTTCTCCGCATCCCCAGACTTGGATCGCTCAATTACTATATACTTTCTTTGAAATCAGCTCCCACAACCTTGCCTACTGACTGTGTCTTCCGACTCACTTTGCACACGACCAGCAACAGTCACGAGTCCGAAGAAGACATAATCAAATCCCACCAGAATCCTTCGGGAGAAGATTTCAACTCTATGAAAATTGTTGCGAAAAACACGCTATTTTTCCCTCTGTCGCATCCATCTATTCACCACACACAGAGGGAGTACAGACAGTACAGAAGAGCCGCCAACATTTCTCCGAATGGATCCAATCTAGATTTTCAATCAACCTCAATCAAGTCTAAAATCAGTTTCTACCAATTCCTCCTACTTTTTAAATCTGATGTGTAGCCAACGACATGTCTATTCGGATTCCTGGCCGATTTTTCTCAAACTTTTTCCACGCGTCCTCCCAATTTTTTCTCTAGCTTTTCCTGGAAAAAATACTTTTTTTTAAATTTTGTAGGAAAAAAATCTATGTTACCCATTTTTTCAATTTTCCATATAGAAATACAAATACACCCAAACGGAATCTACCGGTGAAAGTTGCCAACATTTGCCCATGCAATATAGAATCACCTTGCCCTCCTAACTAACTTTCACCTCCACATCCAGTTATCTCCTTCTTTCTTCTTCTTCCCATCTTCAGATCAGTCAGACCCAGATTTGCTCATCAAGCACCGCAAGCAGCTAAAGCTCTCTCCCTCTCATGAAAGACCAGCGGGCATTAACAATGTAATATCCCTCTTCATAATTCCCACAGATCATCACACTCAATCCCTAAACCATTTCCGCCAACAAGTCACTACACATCCTACTCGAGTTCCTCATAAAATTATAAATTAAACCATTGCAATTCATCTTTACGACTCCTCAACAAAATTCCTCAACCCTTGCAACAATCTTATTCTATTGAATCACATCAACTTTACACAGTTTCCATCTTTAGGCCCATCATCAAAAATTCCTCGTCTACTACACTTCCATTTCTACCATTCCACCACCCACGATCCCAAAAATTCAAACGACACTACAATGTATAAACTATTCAAATCTCCCGCCAACTTAACAATTTCAATTCCCACCCTAGCCCTACTATTAATACACTAGTTTTACACAGTTATAAACACTTGGAAATCCTTTGTAACACTTCCATTTTAACAGTCTCCCAGTTCTTACATTACAATTAAAGTCTACGGTAATTCCACCCAAGAAAACCCACATCTCTCCCCTCCATATTCACACAGTAATTCTTCATCCTCCAACAGCAAGCTTCTTTCTCAACCAGTGAAGCTATAGCTTACATGCAAGAGAGGAAATCTCACATCCATATCTGTTCCAGGCAAATAAAAAGTAATACATCCGCTCCACGTATATAAAATCAACAGGAGTAGGTGCATTCTGATGGAAAAGATGAGAAAAACGCTCCTTAATTGCCCATCATCATCCACCTTAAGTAAGCTCCCCTCGTCACCGCTTCCGCTTTATCCTCTTCGTTAAAGAGTCAAAAGATTAGTGAAGCCAAGTGAAGAGAGCTGGAACTGGAGCAAGTGAGTAGGATAACGATACACACGTAACAACGATACGCTCTTATACGCACTTCCTCCCAGCCTTAGCTCGTCAGCCACAACACCATTTTTCAAGTCTGACTCTCTCTCTGACTCTCTATGACTCTCACTCCAAAAAGACTCCATCAACTTCATTACTCCTTCATTCCTCTTCTGTTAAACAGTCACCTTCATGAAGCTAAAGTCAATTTTAAGCTAAACTCCTTCGCCACTTAATAAATTCCCTTCTGCTATAATAAGCAATATCTAAAATGCCTACTTAAACGGAATACAACAAATCCAAAAATGTTCAACAATCTCACACCACAAACTTTTGAAACAAACCAATTTCCCAAGAAGAAAACTGGAGAAATTCAAAATTTAAGTCTCTCATCAAACCCCACTTCCACATTTTTGAAACGAGGATGAGCACGAGTTAATTATTCAATTCAGCCCAAGGGAACAGCGTTAAATACTTTCGGAGCGTGGCTGCAAAACACAGGTAGTTCCAATACAACAAAATGAGTTCAAACTCTCAGTCTAAACCTCTAAAAACATGGCCTTGTCTCTCTAGCTCAATCCTAATGATTCAAAACCAGAGCCAGCTAGAACCAAAACAGCAATTCGAATTCTTGCATACAACAGGTGAGGGGCACATGGATTAGATCTTCATCGGACTAGTAGTCTAATTTAGCGTGAAAATGATGACAGGAAATGAGAATAAAAACGTGTGAAACATTTAAGACTCAGAGGAACACAACAAGAACTTTTACGATACTTTACATCCCTTTGTGTCCTCGTCTCCAGCAAGCAACAGTTGATGATCTTTTAAATTCTCTCTCATAAGTCTTGACTCCCTCGTTTCCTTTGTATGTAATAAAATTTCAGGTAGTAACTAGCAGCTAGAGAAAAACTAAAAGCCGTCGTCTCGTGTCATCAACTATTTTACGCATTTTACTAAGTGCGCGCGAGCAGGATATCCAGAGAAGACACATCTAAATTTGCGTTTCCGCTCAACCAGTGAAACATCTTACACAAATTACCTTCTACGCTTTCCAAACACAAGGCGCTAAAGGGTGTCTTAAAGCTTCTTCTCCTTCACTTTTCCTATGCTGCTAGAAAATTTCAAACCACTTACAAAATATTTTATTCTTGTAAATAATCCAAGATCAAAACGCGCGCGCGCGCGTCATCCAAGGAAACATAATCTGTCATCAAGCGCTGAAAATAATGCTTTCTTCCACTCAAAGCTCAGGTCACCGCCCAATCCTCTGTATTTATTAGACAAAGGTACTTGAGAATCTATAGACATTTTTACCCAAACTAACTCCGCCTAGCAACAGCTCAACAAACATCAGCCGGCGCTACATCAATCAGCCTTCACAGCAACACAGCATCCAGGAATAATCAGATAGCTATCTAAAACCTCAAATACATACGCCACCCACTCCAGGATTTAAATGTTGTCAACTTTAAAAACGTATGCGCCCGGAATCTTCTTTGTACCCATTTCATTCACATACTATTCACTTTCCCCACCAAAGAATCATAGCGAGCATCATCAAAGAACAAAGCGCAAGCACTCCAAAAAGGTGTCAATCCAATTCCGGCACACGTCTCCTCTGCATCATTGATTATCCCCGCATTCTTCCTCTTCTAATCTAAGGTATATAAATTCAGGTACCTTTAAATACTGTAGTTTCATTCCTCAGGGTGCTTTACTTGAAATCTCTACGTTAACATCTACGATCTCATCTAATACAGAGTACCTAGGTTCAATTCAGCTAGAACCAGAAGGTCAGGGCGGAGCAAAGCTGCTCCACAAAGCTGCACAAGGCTCCGCAAGGCTCCACAAAGATCATCCATTCAGCATATTCAGCAAAACAATATCCATCCGCTTCTTCTCCCTCGGTTTTTGTTTAAAATCACCTTTTCTTCAGGATAAGCGTGCCAAAGGATTTTAATTTTTTTCCCTATCAATCCTCCATCTCTCTCCTCTTCTGCCCTCCTCACTGCCAGCTTTTTAAACCCCAGAAGAGGGAAAAGGTGCAGCCGAAGAAAGGGAGACTGGTGTATGTATAATAAAGCGCGAAACTTTGTAGGGTCCGTTTTAAAAAATTTCAATTCATTCCATCAGATGAGGGGACGAAAAGCCCGGCTTGCCAGGCCCGTATCCTTCCTCCTGTCCCCTTCTTCTTGCTCTCCTGTAAAGCAATCTTTCAAAAATGGTTTCCAATTCCTTCACAGATTCATATTTCATTTTCATCTCCCCTCCTCAACTTTCAGCCACGCTTAGGTCGCGAGCATTTTAAAAATCCAGCTGTCCTACAGTCCTCCTACGCGCTTCGTACCAGCTTCTTCATTGATGCTGTCCATGGCCAAGCTTTGCCGCCCCACACACTTTGCCACACTTCCCAGCAAACGTGTTACAAGCTTAACTGTCTATGCCAGCCAGACATATGCTTCCTCCCCGTCATACGGAACACGGACAGCCAAGAACAGTAAATCCATACTCAGCCTCATCCACTAACACGTCTAATGGCCTGCTGTATTTTAAATTCGTACGCCATTTGGTCTACGCTTTTAACTTTCAGTCCTTGCTCTCTCTCTGCTATCCCTCATCTCCTCCCTCTTAAACAAACGAGATATGAGAAACCAGCAAACCAAACCAGCTGCCGTCCCAAAATCCTATAGTTTCCAGTAGACTCGCTCAGAGGGTGAGAAGAAGCATCTGCCTCTCAATCCGACCCTCATCTTGCAAAGCACGCAAAGGCCTTGGAGCTTAGCAAAGGGCTCCCTTCGCAACACAGTCACCTTAGCTAACACACATAAAGGCCTCCCTCCTCCCTGCTATACCCTGAATACAGTTGTTTCGCTTCATCCCTGGTCCCTGGCCCTTTTACCTACCCTTCCAGCTATTCCAGCAGCCCTTAGCTTCAAGCTTCCTCAGGTTATTCTATTGCATAGCGGATGTTGCGGCCCTTTAAACCCTAAAGGGACCAGCATCACCGAAGCCCCTTGGCCTACTCTCCAGCATTCACCCGAGAGGGTTGATTCGTAGGAGCTACTGAAAAAACTACCCCTGCGTAGGTATAGTAAACTAAACTGAAGAGAGAGCAGGGCTCCTGGTGCAGGAGGGTGGATTTGAAAAGGGGAGAACACAACAATGCATACAACTCATACATTTCCCAACAATCCCAGCCACTTCCCTGACTCTCATTCATCCAGACTTCAGTTGAGTGTTGAGCGTCCTACGTGGAGGATTCAAACTTCAGAGACAGAGAGATCCCAGATTCTGTCCGTCCAGTCCTCAGTCAGTGTGTTTCTGTGTGTAGAGTAAAATTATAGTTTAACCGTTAGAGTTAGATTCCGTCATTTTAAAAGCGGGTATTCAAATCCGCGCGGGATTGTGCAACAATTTTCAAAATGGGAGTTCTCGGTGCATCAAAGCCCTGGCCAATGAGTGCGCCACCAAATCCAACGGATTTCCCCGGATACAATCCAATTCCAGTCCAAGCTACGCTCATAACAAATTATTTCCACCAAGAGTCCGCCACCCAAAACGGCCAACACAACAACATGGATAGCCATAATAATGGCGGAGTCGTCCGAAGAAATTCTCCAAGACATTTTCCCGGGAGCGCTGCTAACGGTTATATAATCGGAGGCGGCGGGAGTAGCAATCAAAACGAATACGTTTCATCTCCCTGTCGATCTCATCATCAGCAGCAACAGCAACAACAAAATCGCAAATCCGTCCACGTATCAGCCATCAATCCCCCACCCCTCTATGAAATCGTCCGCCCCAAGTCAGCTTGCTACATGGAGGACGAGCTGTATTTGAAGGGAAAGACTTACCAGAGTCCATCCGCTCTTCATCATTACCGTCAAAAATCCGATATTGCCCGACCCCCTGTTCCACCTCCACTCCCCCCTTCCCGTCCATCCTCTGCCGTAGGCCTGGATCGAAACCATCCAAACTTCCTCCCCCCTCCCCCCACAACTTGTGTTCCATGGCTCAAAAAAATCAAAGTTATCAAGAAACTCAAAAGGAGAATCGGACAAATTGGTAAGCATTATCTCATGTACATTCAAAACATTCTCTTTCAGCTCCATTACTTTCTCCGCCAGTTATTTACCATTTGCCTCAGAGAAAGTATACTTTCTCCAGCCCTCCTCCTGGACTTGCTATTTTTTCTAGCACCAACCCCAACTTTCTCCTCTTCTTCTCCTCTCTCCACCACCAGTTATTGTTACACGTAACGTCAAAGTCAATAGCCCTTCGCCCGAGACTCACATTTCACCAATCCAGTATTCCAGACATTAATCCCCTCCGCCATTTCTTTACTTTTCTAATCTCCCTTCCAGCAGTTAGTCAATACATTCCTTCCGGATATTTTCTCCGGCCATTTTAACAGCCAAGAAAGCGAAATTTCCACATCCTTAATCGCTTACAACACTGTCTATCTCCATCATCCACAAGGTTTCTCTCCCCAATCTCCAAAATTCCAGTCAGCCAGCTACATAAACCTGGACACACAACAATGAACCGGATGATGGCTTTCAATGTAGCCATAAATTATTTTATTCCTTTCATCCCCCCATCTTTATGTCTCTCTCATCAGCAATTTGTCTACAGGAGACAAATACTCCACCTTCTCCAGCATCTTGTCCAGTGTCCAGCAGAAACCTGGACAAGACAAAAAACCATTTCTTTTCTATTCTTTCTCTTCCCCGCCGCAAAACAATTCCTTTGTCTCGCTAAAAGCATTTGCGAGTCAGTATTTTTCTCAAGAAAACTGCCCCTGGAAATTGCCCCTGGTAACTGCAAGGTCAAGTCCTATAAAATGTTATTATTTTCCAATACTACTGGTAAAATATTATGTCTTCCCCCTCCGCATTTCCCCCCATCTTTTCATCCTTCCTTCCTGACATAGCTTCTCCCCCGTAAGAAATCCTTAAACATTTCCACCATTTAAATCATCTCTTTCCTCTCCAAAACCATTTCATCCCCCTGTCACCTTCAAGACATTTCCTCTTTTTTATCATCCCCCTGTCATTTTTACGAGACGTCAGGGAACCCCTGCTTTTAGGCTGGCTCATCCAAACGCATTTCCCCCCTCCTCTTCCGCCCCTCCGCATCCTCTTCCCCTTCCGGGCATCTCCTCCTAAAAAGCTGAGTACAAGAAAATGAATACGACACACACACACAGCTCATGACTAACTTTCCACAACGTATTATTCCCCGAAGATACTCCAAATAATTCACAGAAATCCTCCAAGGACAAACTAAAACTTTTAGTCTCTTCCTTGAACCCTTAGGTAACCCTTCAAAATCTCACTTTCCAACAAGTGTCCCCCATTTCCCGCTCCTATATGAATTACAAATTTCTCTCCCCCGTGTCCCTTGGCTTTTCAACCATTTTTAGCCGCCATCCCCTCTGATTTTCTTGTATTCTGCCTCACACTTTAAATTATTGCATAACCACAAGAGAAACCGTTTCCGTAACCATGTTTTCATTAGCAGTAAAAGCCCTAGAGAGCCCTCTAGAGCTAGCTTTCTTCTATTACATCATCACCACCCGTTCCAAACCAAAGAACCACCAGCAACACAAAGTAGAAGTATAGGTAGATACATAGAGGAAGATGATAATTTTCAGCTTGGAGAATTCCCCTTCCGTCTCTACCGGATGGTGTGTGCATTTCTAAGGCTTTTCCATGTCCTGTCTCTCCCCCTGTCTGTCTTGTCCAAACTAAAACCTCCGCTTCCCCCCACATATTATTACACAGAGACATCACATATTATCATATTATAGCCTTTATTCACATAACATTCATACTCACATCCTTCCTAAAACACTATTTACTCATTGAGAAAACCCTCAAGAGAAAAGCATTTCCGGCCCATCTTCACCCATCTATAACTACTTACGCAATAATAATATCACATCTCCTTGACATTGGTCATGGCCACGTACGTTCCTCCATCCGCCGCCACCGTCTCCTTCATCCCCCTTATCACAAATCAGTGCCTACCTTTTTTCCCAAGGAAACAACCTTTGTTTTCTCCATGTATTTTTCCGCACTAAATCCGCTTCTCTCTGTTTATATTCCAAGCGTTCCAGTAGATCGAGACTTCCACCGCCCTCCCCCGACTATCCTCTTTATAATTCAAGCGTTCCCACACAATTTTCATTGATTCATCATCCAAGCCAGTATCCAAACATCCTTCCCCCAAAAAATCCAGAAACTTTTCCCGGAGTTACCCGCTTCAGTTTATTTACCATAGCTCATACTCAAAGAGAGGCAAATTTAAAATAGCAGTCGGATGACAAGAGATAATAAACGATCACAAATTTCTTTAGAGACCTTCCACCGCTTCCCCCTTCTCCCCCTTCCCTCCTCCCCCGCAACTTCCCCCTGGAAGCATAACACACAAACATAGAGCATCTGACTAAACTGTTATTTTCCCCAAGTATCCGAACCTCAACCAATACAATCCCTACCTACCCTTCCCCCCTTCCCCTTCCCCCCTCGACAGATGCTCTTCCTCCGGGACGAAAATGTGTGAATGTAGCCACATGTTCAACAAGGATCAAAGCATTAAACCCCCATCCACCCGTCCTCTTCCACTTCCCCGCTACATTTCCTCTTTATAATTCCCTCCGCTCCTATATATACTATATTACTCTCAACCCTCCCAACCAAGACAAGCGGATGAGGGAACAAGCTTCTCGTGGTCGCGCTAATATCCTGCCGTAAATTTATATCCCATTTTCAAATCCAACCCATAAGAAACATCCCCCGCCTCCTCATCTTTTCTCCATCAACTTCTTCCTCCTTACAGCTGTCTCCCCTATTCCAGCATCTATATGAATCCAACCAAAACCACCCCATCTTTTACGACCACGTATACTTCCCACTTGCCAATCTGTTAGTCCCAAAGGACTCTTCCCGGATTATAGATCTCTCTCCCGCTTCACTAAACCTCTTAACTCTATTCAAAACTCCCGCTTTCCAACATTTCTTCCCCGCCCTTTTAATCTTCAAACTAAATTGCAAATCATTAGTACATTTGTCACGCTAGATTTAGCTAGGCCCTATTCATCTTCTCCTCCCTCCATCAAGCTAGGCCCTTAAATCCCTTCATAACCCACTGAAAATCCTTCATTAAAATGTCTTCATCAAGGAACTGACATGAGCTGGATAGCCCATCGTTGCTGGTACAGAGCTTTCACCCCTCACAAACAGGGCTGTAAACTAAGGTGACAGGCCCTTTCTAATTGCCCACCCAGCCTCCCTTTTACGACCTCCATCAAACTACCCCTCCTGGGTCAACCCACCTTTGTCACCTTAATCCTTGTTAGTCCTTTGGATGATTCCTTGAAAATTACAACGACTAGAAATAAAGCTACCTTAAATAACGCCCGTTATTAGCCTAATAAAATCCAAGACCAATTATCATAAATGTCAATTTTACAAGACAAAGACTCCCTCCTGCGTCGCATCACTTAACGTCTTCCTCCATTCCTTTCCCCGTATTCATTGTCCCTTAAGGAAAGAGGACGGATGCTCTTAATCCTCCCTCTCTTCACCCAATTTCTACTCCTTAATCCAACTCAGTATAGTCTTTGTCCTTTGACATATGAGTAATAACTCCAATGGACGTTAGCATTGTCAAGAAACTTACCTGGAATCAATGAGGGGGGCCCTTAAACTAAGGACTTTGACTGAGTCAAAGAGAAAGAGTCACCCTCGGTGTGACCAAATTAAGGTCCAATCACCTCCCTCAAGGAATTCAACTACTTATAGTTATACAATACACTAATCCTCCTCCGCTTCTCTTATTTACATACACACTAAGCTCTAAACTAAATCATTTTCAAAACGTTTCAAAATCCCTTCTTCAAATTTATCAGCGTATAGCAGTGAACCCATAGCTTTCCGGACAATAACATCCGCAATCTACTGTAATTCAAACCTGCGCGCTTTTCAGTTACCAAAAATAATAAGCCAGAGCGGCCAACCGGCCAGCAAAGCAAACAGTTTCCTTTGTCTTTGTACAAAATTCCTTCTTTTCAATCCCAACAATCATCTCTTTTCTTCTTAATCTCCTAGATTTCTGAATAATATAAGAAATGTGAGAAATCATAAAAGAAAGAGAAGAAGAAGAAAGCAGCTGGGAAATTAAATGCGTGAAATCCATCGACTTCTTCTTCTTCTTCCTCCTCCTCCTTCTCTGCCTCTTTCTTCCATCTCTTCAAAGGGTTAATTTCCATCCTTTCAACCACCAGAAGCTTCCTAGCTTCACTGCCCTGTCACACTTCTCTGAGCACACATCTGCCTCCATTCTTGTCCGGCCGGCATCGCTGAATCCCTTCTTGATTATCATAATGACGCTCTGTAATCTCCAGACGAACCTCCCCTCCCCCCCAACGCCTCCCACACTCGGCTGATCATCCTCACGCTTATTCTGCCGAAACATTCAGAAAAAGCCAACTCTGTAACCAGCACGTGCAAGATCCCTCATAGAGATGACACAAAAGACCCAGCTTCTACATTATTCTACACAGAATCATCATTATCCTCCAACATGCCAAACTTCAAGGTGGCCGAACCAGCCAGGCCAACGTGTGCAAACTGGAGACAGGCCCAGCAGCGACGCAAGTGCTCCACTTGAAGTCCACATTGAAATTTCCAAAGCATGTCTATCTTATCCGAAAATCTCCCTCTGGCGGAGCAGCTCCTTGAATCCGAACATTCCGAACTCCATTTAGGCAAGCATTATTGACAGCGAAGGAAGTGAGTTGAGCAATTATCCCGAGGAGGGAAACGGAAAAGGAAATACGGGTCGCACTCCGGCATAGGGTGAGCCGGATGTGGATTCTATCTTGAATCAACTTTAAGCCTTTCCAGACACAGTCCTTCCCGTCCCTATACTTCTTGCGGGCCCTTGTGCCTAGGCACTCCCTACCGAACGGATGTAAGATCCTTCAAGCTTGAAACAATAAGCAGACCCTGCAAGAAAAGTCATTTTTCCCCCTTCATCCAGGAGTCCTTACAAAAGCTTCCTCCAAGCTCAGCACGGCATGACCAGGGGCGTCCTAGGAACTTGGCCACTGGAACTCTTATCATCATTTTCATCATAGGAGGAGTGGATATAATTTTCTAATTTCTATACGCACGAGAACCCTCCCGGCAAACTAAAATAACTCGTCCGAGTCCTTCCAGTAGTGCTCTCTTCAAGGCAAACACGTACGTAGCACGCACAACAACAGTGCCGTTTAAGGCACGGGTGGCACTCCAACCCACTTCATCATTCCCTCCCCGTCTTCTTCTTCCTCTTCATACTCACCAAGGGAAGACGGCTACACATTCATAATAATAAATTCACTTCTCAAATTCTTCATGACTGCTCCATATCCTTCCTTCTTTCTCTTAAATTATAGTCCCGAATGGAATTAGCTACTCCCGGGGAGTGCTTTTTTATATTACGCGCGCCCTTCCCCCTCAGTTTTAGTCTACACATCCTCCAACTTGTCTGTATTTTTACCACGCGCTTCCCCCTTCCCCCAAAAAACCCACCTAAGAACCTTTCATAACATCCCCTGGATTTTCACTTAAACTCACAGACCACAAATCCCTTCCTCGCCCATCCTTCCTCCGCTCCCAGCCACCAGTCATGCTAAAATGGTCAGCGGGAATCTTAAAACTCGAATGAATTCCTCCAATCTCCCCCTTCTTCCTTCCTTAGAACAGCTAACATTCAATGAAAGCTAAATGTAAGAGCATGTCGTGAGGAGTGTGCGTTAGCCAAATATGGAATGAATCATCCTCTAACGTAGAAGCCAGTTAATTCTATTTACATTCAGTAATGGAAAAGGCGTGACTCTCTCAAGAAACGAATCTTAAACACGGAAACAAGATGACCAACAAGAACAAGAGAGAACAAGAGAGAGGAAAATGAGCCCAAAGGTGGTGTAATTGGATAAATTCTTCTCTTTTCTCGGTATAAATTTTAAGAAATTTTAATGGATTGGGTGACAGAAGCACAAGCTTCTCCAACTTCCATCCCTCTAAGCTCCTCGTTTCTTCAAGCTCTTATTCTTCGGCTCCTGTCCTCCTGCAGAAGCTGAAAACACAGAGGAAATTTTTAAAATATTTAATCCAACCCTACACAGTTTACATTTCCTTTACAATTTCTCAATCCCTGTCAAACATTCCACAAGATCATCTCTAGAAACTGAGAAATCAAATCTGATTCTCCCTCCTCACAGTCTTCCCCCGAGCTCCAACAAGCTTGAAAACTGAATTCCCGTTCTGCTCTCTTGATTTTTATTTCCATCTACATTTTTTCACGTCTACGTACAAAGCAGTCCCGAACGTGTCGAAGCGCGGAGAGAACGCAAAGCTAATGTGCGACACAGAGGGAGAAATTGTCATTTTCTACAACATACTTTTCTAAATTCTTCTTCTTTTTACATCTTCTTATCTTCTTCAAGGCAGAGCCAAGCTTTGAGTTTCATCTTTAAGAATATAGGAAGCTGATTCGGAAATAACGGGGTGACGACAAAGCCTTGAAGCGCTCTCTCTCCTCTCGTTGTGCTTAAGAGAGATGGGAATTTTTCGCAATGAATTTAATGCAAGCGTTGAAAGAAAGTGTTATTGGAATTTCACATCATGGGCCTCCTCATCATGAAAGTGTGGAAGAGGTCTTCAAAGAATAAAAAAAGAGGAGAAAGCACTGGAATATGATGGAGAAAGCACGTTGGGATGAGGAAGAATATTAAATTACTCTTCAATTACCCGCATTTTCAATAAGATCCCCGGTGAAAGTCCTTGGAGAATATGCTAAAAAGCCCGCGAGGGCGGTGAAGCGTCCCTCATTTGACCTTTTCAAGCATCCTGTCTGCATGATGGCATCCTTGCTGTCTTCTAATATCATATCCTTCACATGCTCCAGTAATGATATGGATTTTCAATAATATTCCGCCTTCCCTACTTTCTCCTTTCTACTTTCTCCCACCCCGCCGAGAAAACTTGAATCTTGATATGAAAATTCAATTCAGAGAAAGTAATGAAGCGAGGAGAAAGTGTGTGTGGAGAAAGTGATTGAGCGTATGATTAGTAAATGGGATTTTTTTCATAATATTTTTTTCTCTTCCAGGTTCTGCAAAAGCAGGGACGAGCTTTAATAATCTTCCCCCTCTTCGCTACCATCACATCCATGGAGAAAACGTCCAGATTTTCCAGCATGGAACTCTTGCTCGCCGAATCAATAGTTTCTGCAAAGCTATTGTCTTTTCCGACAGGGCTGTTAAAATTAATGAGAAGGTATGTTGTCCAGGATAATTTCTCTACTTTCATCTCCTCTTCCAGACGCAATTCTCCAGACTCTCCTCCAGTCTCCTCCCCTTCCATCATTCTGTCATCTCTCAACTACAAACAACCTCAATTAATGACTTACTCTTTTCTATTCCAGGTCTGTCTTCGCCTATCCGAAATCTCGACCAACTGGAGCGGCGTCCTAAGATTTGGTTTCACTAATCAAGATCCCCTAAGTCTGAGAAATTCCTTGCCGAAATACGTTTGTCCAGGTAAGATAAACAGAAGCATCTTCTTTTTCTCCAGTATTCCCTTCCAAATTATCCCATGTCTAAAACTCTCCATCTTTCTCCAGATCTAACATCCCGTCCTGGATTCTGGGCCAAAGCCTTCAGCGAGCACTTGGTCAAGCACGATGCCATCATAAATTTCCACGTCAACACCGCTGGAGAAGTTCATTTCAGCATTGATGGAGAAGACAAGGGCGTTTTCCTTTCTGGAATCGATACGAGGGCGCCTCTCTGGGCCGTTATTGACATTTATGGGAATACGACTGCAGTGGAGCTAGTTGGTGAGTTGATTTATTAATGAATCTAATTCAAACTTAATCCGCGCCCAAAAATCTCCGTGTCTGTTACAAATTACACCCTCCTCTTAATTGCTAATCCAGCGTCCTGTATTAATTCCATTCTCTTTCTCCAGACACGCGAGCCCACTTGAACAACTCCAGACCAAGCCTTACAGACGGAGGAAATTCTCCAGCAGTTTCCAGTGAATCCTCTTTCCAGCGCCAACATACGCCTACATCCTCTCCAGCACTCGCCGCCAAACACCATGCTCAGCAGAGTCCAGTCAAGACCTTCGCTCCAGCACCCTCATCTTCCTCTTCGGGATGTGGCGGACGTAATGGAAGCAGTTCCAGAACCGAATATTTTGAAATGTCTTCCCTCTCCCGCTGCTTACCTTCCCCTGCTGTTCAACATCACAAGCTTCGACAACCGACAACAAGTTGCAGCGGCATTGCCGCCCCTACCGTCCCACCTCCGTATAAATCCTTGCCGCTATCCAAGTCCTCTAGCTGCTTCCAGCAATCCGCGCCAAAGATGAACATCCCTGTTGATCACAGAGGGCACGCTCATCAGGGACCCAGCACTTCCAAGGCTTACAGTGGCTGCTCCAGTCCCGCCTCCGGCTCACCCTCACGCAACCCTCCCACCACGCCTAAGGTTATCCGGGCATGCGACGACTACGAAAGCATTTACTCAGTCAAATCAGCTATTAAGACCCCTGCAGGGTCAGGAAATTATTCCTCTGTTTCTAGTCTCTCTAAGGTATGTTCCAAATAAGCGGTTATATTTAAAAATTCAAATCCAGTTTTACCCGCCATTTAAATTTCACATTAAAAAATTAAAACTAACCTGTAAATCCTCTATTTTTTCCAGGTTCATGTCGAATACGGAGCTACATCAACATGCACTCCTTCCAAGCCGTCCCCCAAGTCAGTTGCCGATGAGAGCCCTTCCAAGGACGGAATTACCCTTGAGTGCCTTGCCTGCTGCGAACGACCTGTTGACTCTGTATTCTATTCTTGCGGACACATGTGCATGTGCTATACATGTGCTCTAGGCTATTGGCGAACCAAGGAAAAGGGTCACTGTCCCATCTGCAGGGCTCCCATCAACGATGTTATTCGTACTTACATGTAAAGTGTAACTGCAGTATGACACGTGTGACCTTTTAGTGTAACCCCAAGAGTACTTAAATCCAATACGAGTGCAAAACTCTGAGATACGTCTGACCCGGCTATTTTTCGCGATAGCTTTTCAAAAGGTGTCAAGACAATTCATCCAGAGAACAGAGAGACAAAGAATGATGATAGTCAATATGAATTTTTTATGAATTTTTAAATTAAAACAAAAATTCATGACCCTACAGTATTAGCTTGTAAATACGACAAGTGCAATCTGCACCGAGTTCAACCCTTGTATCATGTTTATCTTCCAGTCATTCTCTCTACAATTTTGTATTTATAATTTAAATTAATTTACAATTTTATAATTATAATTTAATTACATTTTATTACATTTTAATATAGCTCAATGTAGCCTTAGTTTTACCCTAGTTTTAAAAAACGCATGGTGTACTTGTAAATTATTCTAAAGCTTCTTGTTCCATGTTTGTTTGACCTTTCAATGGTTCTTGTTATTGTTGAGTATTGCATTGAGACCAATGCTAAAATATCTCTGGGTATTTAAAATTTTAAAATAGTTGCACAAATTCTAGCTTAGTCTTCAATAACGCTGTCCGTTAATCAGCGTTAAACTTCGTTAAAAGATGTTGCTTCTAGCTCAACCATCCAGCAGCAAAGCTTCGCTGCGCCTGCTGAGATGTGTTTATAAAACTGTGCTAAATATTATACGCGCTAACATTGTAAGCTAAATTTAAATTTAATTAATGAATTTAATTTCAATGCTGAATTCAGTAGTTCGCTTATGTGTGTACGTATTTCCACTCGTGGCCGGTCGCAAAGACCTCTTTGTTTTATATATAATTTACGTTTCATATAATTTCGCAATTTGTAAATCCTTGAGTTACCATTTTCCTTTAGTTTAAATTTAACTCCAGCGTATTTTTGTTTATATTCTTAATTTTATTGAGCATTTAATACTGACAAAATGAATACAAACAAATTTTAAAAGTATTTCATGTGCAGTCTTTGATTTTTAAGCATTGACAAAATTTACGAGTAACGACAAAAATCCTCGTTAACCTACTAAAATCCACAACTTTCTTAGCTTTCATCGATAAAAGTATACTTTCTCATAATATCGTTTTGAGCTATACACTTAATACCTTTGGCAAATTTCATACTTCGTTTGGAAGCTCTTAACCGTACCGATTTCTTAATTGTAGCTAGAACACAATTAGTTAGCTTCATTTCATATCAACTAGTTTCAAATCAAACCGCCTCCGACTCCCCATTTAGTTTACTCACACCGCCTACACAATTTTTCACTAGATTCCCTCAAAGTCTCATCCTAACGACACTATCGTTAAATACCGTGTACAAACCCTATAATTATTTATGGCATACTATAAATTAATGAGCAGGATGATCAATCAACCTTAAACGATTTCAGAAGCTCTCAGAATATCCAATTCTTCCTTGACTAACGCAATCAAGGATTTAGCCATCGCTGGATCCTTGAAAATGCCTTCATCGATACCGACTCCGAAACGTATGTGACCATTGTAGCTTAACGAATTGAACCCAATTCCTGCAAAAATCCATCAAACCATAGCGTAAACATCATCGAATTAAGTGCCCGCTATTATAACGCTAGCTTAAATCGTTATTCACTCACCAATATTTCCGACCATAAGCCCACCGCCAAAAATAACGTCATCAACATACTTCCCATGAAGATATACTTCCGCTATCGTTGCTGGAAAGTTAGTCATGAGGCACGTCGTAATACTATTCGTCGCTAAAATCTTTATGACCCATGCAGGAAGACTTCCGACTAGCGGAAGCATATAAAACGTCGCCAGCGGCACCGAAGATGAATGTAGCCGCTTCAGCTGTTTATCCACCTCCCGCATTCGCTTAACGGGATCATCGATTCCAACAGGTAACGGTGCTACAAAAGCAGTCCTGAAAACAATCGTAATACAAATTTATACTTTCTCCTCCTTCCCTTGCTTTCTCCGTCCTTAAAAAAATTCGCGAAAATTCACAAATATTCCCAATACTATCCTACAACTTTAATTTTTTAAATTTCGCTCCAAAACAGTAAACCTCTCATAATTTTTCATACACTTACATGTGATTCCTCAGCTTTTTCGGATGATTTACAACCGGAAGCGGGGTCATACAATGAACCGCCTCCGGCACCTTGAATCCCTGCTGTATCATAAAATTCCTCAAACCTCCAGTAAACGCCGCTTGAACGACCGCATTGAAAGTTGTAGAATACATTTTCCGGATTTCCTTTATATCCTCCAGCGGCACCGGCTCAGTAATCGCTGTATTAAGCCTTCCAGCGATCCTCCGCTCCGGAATGTGCCACTCATTGAAGTCCCATGAGTGGATGGACAAGCTTATCAGCTCATACGGCCCCTTCACCAGCGTACTCAGGAACGTAGTCCAGTTATTCCGCTTCGCTTTCCGTTTCGGTTGAGCCACATCCGATTGTATCTGACCTCCTGCCAAATCCTCGAGAAGTAGTTTAAGAACAGCGTAGCCATCTGCCAACGAATGATGAACTCTTAACAGCAAAATGCTCTTCTCCTTCCCCTCCGGATCTCGAGCAAGCCTTGCCTTGTTCCAAATCCAAAACTCCCAAGGGCTCTGCCCAGGGCAAAAGGCTCTTCCCGCTAACTCCTTCCCGATTTCTCCGATGTCGTCATCCCTAACTCCGACCACCTTCCCAGGGCCCTCGTACATCTTCACATGCTTCTCAATCTTAAAATCCTTGTCCCATTTCCAAAACACATAGCCCATCCACCGACACAGCTCCTGCTGTAACTCCGGATTCAGTAACTCATCCGACTCTGAACCCCCCTCCACCCCTCTTTTCACTACTTTCTCCAGCACACTCTGCCGGAATCCCTCCAAATCAACGTACCCGTCCACCACGTGACTCACGAATATCGTGCAACGACTCCGCTTGGTATACATTTCGCCCAGCTCAACAGCAAACAAATTACCGCGAGGTGATAGCATTTTACCTAAATCCGGCCTCCACACTTTTGCCAAGTAGGCCACCAGAGGGCGGCACAAATACACTGGTATCAGCAGTATGGAAAACGGCATTGACACTATCGCAAGGATTGTGAGGATTATTGCTATCGTTTCTCGTAGGAGCCACGAAATTGCTGACATTTTTATGACGGGTGGCTTTTTTAAATTTTAATTTTAAAAAACTGTGAAATTAGCAGCAACTTAAGCTAGCACACTTTAATTCTAGTAACCATTTCAAAGCACTCCATAACACGTGGTTGCTTTTTAAATTAATATACCCTAGATATTTAAATACAACAACTGCCTAAATCACAAGATATTTCCATGTAATACTAAATTTTAAATTTCAATTATTTATTTAATTAATAGTTTCAATTTCCAAAATTAAAACTGTGCTAAAATTTAAATCCGTCTTGACCAGCAACACAATCTCTGTGCACAACTAAAACTTTCTATTCTACACAATTTTATTAGCACAACAATGAGAGGAGAAGAGGCTGAACATATGAGAGAGTCAAGAATCCTACGCACATGCTGCAGAGAGTGGTCAGTGGTCATTTCCCTTCCAATTCCTTGAAAAACCAGTAACAAAATTTCTTTTACGCCCCAGGCCAATTTGTAGCATGTGCGTGCACATAAGTATAAAACAGCGCCATCCTCTCTGTTATCTTATTTCATCATAACTTTATAACAGGACTGTATGTATTTTATAAGAAAATCTGCGTGCATTCAACAACGTTGCAGAATAAGAAAATACCGCGCACTCTTTCGCTATTATATAACAGGTTTCATACTTCATACTTACATAACACTCTAGCATGGCTTATACCTTGATACAAATCATATAATTTGATTGAAAATGACCCAGCGAAAAAATATCCATGTAGCATTCCTTCATTCCCACGCGATACACCTGCATGACTCCAGAATTTAAATTAAATCAAACTCACTTCCATTCCAAAAAAATCCCACAAATCCATCTAGTCTTCTTCTTTTCCAAACCGGCTACTTTTCACAAGATTAAAGTAAAATTGCAAACCTCCAGACAGTAATTAACCTTAAGAGTTTTAAAAAAATTGCAATCAAACCGCATTTTGTAAATACAGTTTCCACTCCTTTAGATATTTACTAAATTCTCACTCTGTCAACTTCTCCAGTAACTGAGAACTGGAAATCTTGAAACTAGATTCCACAAATATACCCAGCCAGCAGACTCTCCCCTTTCAAGCAGGTGACTTTTGGGCTTGGCTACATCAATCAAAATTCTCAAGGAATTCTATTATTATCCTCAACTTGTTATTCCAGCTTTCCAATCCTATTTTTTATAACCTCTAAAAAAATTCATCATTAAAATCACTTCAAAAAATAGCCCCGCTCTTCCGGCAAAATTGATATTTTTCGCGATATTTTTCCCACAAACTTTTCCCATCCATTTCACTACATGTACGATCATAACATGTCCGTCTTGTCCTAGTCATAAACTTTCATCAAGTTCATAATAACCTGGACTGTCTCAAATCAAACCATACAGGCTGTCTTTTAAACAGGAGACTTAAAACGTAAACATTATACGGACATTGTATTTAAATTCGCAATTCATTAAAAAATAAACATACATGTTTTTCCCACACCGCCACTTAAACGACACACAATATTTTCCAATTCCTCCTCCACCTTTGTCCTTCCGTACATAGTTTACTTATTCATTTTTTGTTCTCTCTACGTTCTCTTATCACAGCGCTGCACTTCTACTATCTTAAGCCGTATTACATTTCTTCCACAATCCTCCAGTTTTCAATCACAAGAGAAAGTAATCCCTGCCTTAATTCACTATACTGTAATGCAACTCCAACAACAAATCAATCCAAAGCTCCAGCCTTGAATTCCTCAATCTGTTTTCATCTACTTTTTATAATTCATCCCTTCCTAAATATTTTCTGCTTGATTATGGAGCGTATTAAATCCAATTGTTTTTCCACATCTTCATACAAATATAATTCCCTTGAAAGATACCTAAATTATGATCCAAACCCTTGCCTACTTGATACACAAAAACACATAGGTAAACGCCTGACCTTTGACCAAACCAGCCTTCAATCATTACATCGTGCCATTAGCCAGTAAACAGCGCCGCCGAGTAACACTTGCCATAACGCTGAAAGCTGTACACTGACCAGGTAAGAGTCATTAGCAAGTACCTGAATCACAGATTCAAGGTACTGCCAGTAAGGCCACAAGTGCTACTGCCACACTACTCGCTGACTTTGAACTTGAACCTGTTTCAATATTCGCACATATATACTCATACTACTGAACTCCTGTAGTCTTCCTCTTCATTCCCACAACATCCAGCCTCATCCCAGCCCACTAGCATATTTGACACAATCCTCAAGAAAATAATCTATAGCTGCATGTTAATCCGCATTTCCGCAACATCTTCTCAAACCTTTCATCTTCATTCATTCCTGACCGAAGAAAGGGACGCAGTATAATACAGAATTTTTAAAGGAAGAGGTGAGAGTGCAGGGAAAGCCAAGACTTGCTCAACAAGTTCCCTCAAACTTTTTCTCCCACCTGAACACGGAACAACTTAACAGGAACCCTCCAACGGGAACCGTTCCTTTGTAACCACCCCGGGCAAATAACTGAAAACCTTGTAAACTCTCATGCTGTCCTCATCAAAAAAGAGTCAGCAAGCCAAGGAAGCCGGCCAAAAAACCAACTAAATAACAGGAATTTCGACGGGGCAACAAGAAATAGGTCCTCGACAAAGAAGCGCTGCGCTGTACTCCTACTACCTTGTACAGTTTCAAAACTACCCCCTTCCTCAAATCATCTCACGCTCACACTCATCTCCGCGCTGTAATATATACAAGTCACTTTCGAGCTTTCCCATCACATTTACTCCACTGTCTTCCTGGAACTTCCTTACAGCGCTTCATACAACTCCTCCAACAACGTTGACGCTATTCAAGCATACCAAATTAACCTTGTCCAGTCCAATCCGTCTGTAGTTTATGAGTTAGTTTCCCCCTTCCTCAATTATTTGCGGCAACGCCTTGCTGTCATCCCAGCCGACAGCAGCCCTATTAATTCTCACATCCGAAACTCTCAACGTTAGCGATGATTCTAAGCGTCGCTACAATCGTCTTCAGCTTCGCGTAGTTTAGCAGACGCAGCAGTGGTTTGAGCTCCAAATTATAGAATTTTGTCCCGTTTTCGCGAATTTTCGCAACAGGCCGAATATGTGGATCGAGCTCATCCTCCTCACCCTCCTTTGGGCAGTTCTAGCTGTTCATTTAGGTGTCCAATATTGGGAAAAGAAGACGGGAAGACGATTACCGGGTAAGCTGCTTCCCTATTCTGCTCTTAAGGCTTTTTTCTTCTGCTTGCTAATAAGCTTCCTACAGGTATTGACATTTTCCAAGGTATAATTCTCAAAATTTAAATTCTCATTTCCAAAAAAACGCAGTCTTTTATTTTTTTACATTATTTTATTAATATTTTAATAGTCCTTTCCTCCTCCTATTCAAGCATATGTAATTGTCTTTTCTATTCAAACGTGCAAGTAGGAAATACAGTTGCTAAAATTATATAATCCATAATTCAAGCTCCTGCAGGGAAATTACCATTCTTAAAACATCTCTTATGTCAAATTAATCATTTTTTTCTCAAGTCCTCCGTATAGACACAATGCAAATCAAATGCTAAAAAAACTAGTTCCTCGTCTCATAGTCATAAGTGAATACGAGTGGGGCACAGAGAACAACCAGCCAAGCCAGGAGGTTATTATAGCGTATTACGTAAACATTTGCATGATCTGTGCTATAGCTAGCATTGCTAAGATTGTTGTTCTGCAGTTCAAGATTTCGCGAATTTTCTACAAACCTCTTCCAAGTTACTTATAACTGCGTCACGACAATAGAAATTGCGAATCTGTATAATTACTGAATTGCACTGTAACTTATAGCTACACTATACAGGATTTTTTGCAAAACCCACTTGCGAATTTATTTTACCTCATCAAAACGGAACATGCTTGGGAAACAAATACCTTCTTTCTAGTTCTAGTTCCATACCAACGTTGACACAGAGGGCGCAGCGGTAGTTCATCAACTACTCCACTTGCCACTCCGCAATAACTTATTCCTTCTCTTATAATTCCAGGTCCACCATGTCTACCCTTAATCGGCTCCATCCCCTTCATCCTTTCATACATAATTAGCGGGAAGCACAATTACGAAATGTGTCGAGATGTTGCAAGAAAATACGGCTCAGTCTTCGGTGTACAAATCGGCCTATTTTATCACAGTAAGTCCACAACCGACGCTTCCTTCCAACCCCACAATCTAACGCTTCAAATACAAATTCTCATAAAAACTATCCCATGCATTACATAATCCCAGCAAAAGTCAATCATTTTATTACTTTCAAACTGCTCCATTAATTTTCAAAAGCACATTAAACAGTATCTTAAAACTTCCCGCAAAAAAAATCCCTTTCTCTTTCAGTTGTCGTCGAGGATTTGCAAATAGCCAAAGAAATCATGGCCGGCCTTGATTGGAAACAGCGCTGTTGTAATCATCCAGTATTTTTTGAGCGCTCCTTCGATCAGCCCTACGGTAAGCCTCAATTCCTAGCTCGATTTCCATCATAAATCAATAATATTCGCAAATTCACCCATCCGCAGATAACTTTTTTCTCTCGACAAGCATTTAATCCTAGAAAATTACGCGAATCTTAATCTTTGACTGCAATCAAATCAACCTAAAAGTATATTTTATGAACCTCTATAAAAATCATTTCACCAAGTAATTGAATCACACACAGGTGTTCTAATGGGAACAGACGCCCGAGGCCAAGGAGAAGTTCGCAAATTTACTACAAAAGTCCTCCGAAGATTCGGTATCGCTCGAAGCGATGAATTCCAAGCATCCCTTCACGAAGAAGCCTCCCTCCTAATGACCCGCCTCGGAAACAACATAACTCCCGGCATCGGTTTCGGCGTTGTCGACATGCAACACTTCTTCCACATCCCCTCCCTAAACATCCTCTGGAAAATAATGACAGGGATCCGCTTCTGCCCTGACGATCACGAGCTTAAGCGCCTCCTCGAAGTAATTAATGATGTGTCAAAAGCAGCTGTGATCGGCATGACCCCCATGTTTGCCTTTCCCGCTCTCCGATTCATTCCAAAAATAACAGAACACGACCAACTCCTTCGAACACATCAAAAAGTTCAAACCTTATACAAGGTCAGTCTTTCCCGTACCTTCCTTCTCTTCTCAATCTTTTTAATCCATCAAACATGGACAATTTAAATTAACCGCCTCCTGGAATCTAAATTAAATTAACCTTTCCTATCCTACATGCTCTGTATTTACAATTTCCAGGATGTCATTCGAACACGCCGCTCCGAAGGTTTTTACAAAGAAAATCCACAAAACTTTATCGAAGCCTTTCTCCAAACAATCGACCAGCGACAGGAGGAATCTCAAGGAACAGATCCAATTTACACAGGTAATTCAATGTGTCAAGGAGGCAAATCCTCTAGCAGGTTAGATCTCCTCTCTGATCTTCTCCTCCTCTGTCTGATCAGTACTCCGCTCTTGGTAGATCCTCCATCTTTGATCCTCTCTGTCTTACTTACTGCATCGGAATTTTTTTTTCAGACGAACAACTCGTTACCGTTGGTATGGATCTCTTCATGACAGGCTCTGACACGACAAGCACAGCTCTGGAATTCTCAATCCTCTACATGATGCGCTACCCCGAGGTCCAAGCTAAAGTTCAAGAGGAATTGGATCGAATCGTAGGCCGAGATCGATTACCCGCACTTGCCGACAAACCAAAGTAAGTTCTGCTCTATACCAGCTAACCAGTAACAACCTTCCTGCACTCAAAAGAATTTCTACTTACTGACTCTCACACAATACTCCAACCGCCATCTACCTACCATTTCCTCAACTAATCTTCCAAACGTTTCCACAGATTGCCGTTTACTGAAGCCACCATCTACGAACTCATGCGTTACACTTCCCTCGTACCCATCGCTATCCGCTGCGCTCTCAAAGAAGGTCTCACCATCAAAGGAGTTCCTATCGAAAAAGTAAGTGTTTTTCCCCAGTTTATTTTATACAAAACGTTCGGAAATTTCACAATTTTACCATTTTTCACGCCAAATCCTTGTACAATTTTATTCCCTCTCATCCCTCCAATTCCTACTTTCAAAGAATTCCTTTAGAAGGTTCAAAGAGAAAAGACACGCTACAACTTTGACGCCCCAAGTGCTTTCACTTTATGCAAATATTTTCTTCCCATACTACTTACTTCAGCATTACTCCGGAAGCTCCTATCTTCCTTCTGTCAAGTACAAGGGGAAAGCTTTTACCTACACCCAATTTCAACAAAATAGTTTCCAAATTCAATCAATTTTCCCCATTCTTAACTTTCACCGTCCACCACCAGAATTTGTGAACAGCAGCAGCAGCTCTACTCTACCTTACTTTCACTAGGCTAAACACTCTCATATAAAACTGACACTGAATTTTTTAAATTCTTAGTGCTGTCTTCGCAACTCTGTTGTGCAGAGAAAGTAGCAGCATGTCTCAAACTTTCTCTCAATTTTCCCTCCACACATTTCAAACTTTCTCTAAGCTTGTTCTTCCTTGCAAGAAAAGCGATCAACATTCTTTTACAAACTACGCAAAATGTTCAATGATAAAATGATCAAATTATTATTTTAATGCCTTTCCATACACTCCAAATCCTTTCTCTCCGGAATTTCAACAAACTATGTAAACAAAGTGTATTATGGTTTCCCAAATGAATTTAAATTTTAATGTACAACGAGAGCTATATATATTTCTCATATTTTCTTTTCTACATTCTTCCAAACAAACTTTACACCAGCTGGCCTCATCCTCACGTAAAACTTTTTCTATTCTTCCAACCCACTTTCCCATGAAGCTATGGTAGCTTAGAAAAACTTCTTTTCATTTCAATATCTTCTTCTTTTCCGCTCTCTTCCCTAATACTTACACCATCATAACAAAATTCATGCAAAAATATAATTTTCTATAAAAAATATAGAAAATTCAAAAAATGCTAAACCAAACATGAAAACTGAATCAAAAATATCTCAAAATTACAAATTCAAAAACTTGTACTTTCTCCAATACAGGAAACTATGGTGGGTCTCAATCTTCACAGCATTCACTTCAGCGAGGAACTCTGGGAAGATCCATTTGCTTTCCGCCCCGAAAGATTCCTTAATGAGAACATGGAAGTCATCAACACACACAAAATCATACCATTCGGTCACGGTGAGTTCTCTCTTTGATTCATCCCATCATTCATTAATTATATTTCTAAATCATCAAATTTCCCCCCCCCCACAGATGATTATTTTAAAACAAAATCACAGTTTCCAACCACATCTTTTTACCGTCTCCTTCCCCTCTTTTAGCAACATTTACTTTCTCTTGATCAACTCTCTTACAAAAACCACTCAAAAATATATTTTCCCCGTCTCCCCACTTCCATGATTATTTTAGCCCATGACGTGACCATAAAAATCATATTTACTTTCACCAAACCACCCACAACCACGAACTTTCTCCAGCAAACCCCATTTTCTTAATATTTCTAAGAGATTCCCCTCCATACTTTCTCTTTTTCCAGGTACACGTGGATGCGTGGGAGAATGGCTCGCAAAATCAACCTTCTTCACATTCTACACAGCCTGTATGCAAAAGTTTGCCTTTCAAATGGTTCCCTGGCTCCCGGAGCCCTCATACAAGACCTACAGCGGAATAGCTCAGTATCCAATGCAATATTTTTCAAAAATAACTAACCGTTTCTAAGCAACGCAAATCTCTGAGGGGTATTCTGTGGAACTTTTATATAAAACCCATATATTATTTATCAAACTATAATCGTTGCATAGAGAAAAATATTTTGCTCAAAAAAAAATTCTCAATACTATAGAGAAACTCCGAGAGGTATCCGATGGAAGATATAAATTCTCAAAACCTGTCAATATTTTCCTCATTTTATTATAATTTTAGTATATTATATGATAAAATCCCGACTAAATTACATTGTTAGCTGTAGCCATCAATCAAACCGTCTGATTGACAGCAAGAATAGGGGTACAAGGATGGATTACACTCGCAATTATATTTAGACATCGTAGTCCGTATATAGACTTTATTCTTTATTCATATATAAGGTAACAATATATTCAAGTCCATATAGCTTCAAATAACTTACAAGAGTCGTAATAAAAATATTTCGTATATTTTGAGTATTATTACACATTTCCCGCACTCTCTTCTATCAATAAATTGGTTCATTTCAAGGTAAAACCTTCCTCAGTCATCAAATCACAACAGCAAAAACATCAACACTATAGCGACTAATTATACAGGTAAACGATGAGCACCAAAGGTAAAAATTTTCATAATTAAACAACCAACAATAACAGCGCTTAAAAATATTTCAAAGCTGAAAAGTACCTTGTAAACCCTTGATTTATAAATATGCGACCTAAAATTAACGGTTTGCCAAAATTACTTTCTTCCATCGTCACCACGGAGAAAGTCACATCTTATGTAGCTTATAGTGTACAACGACCTATCATGCTTTCACCCTCCTACACCGTTTCACTCTTATCATTCTTTAAATCTGAAATACTGAAATAACCTATAGGAATATCAGGTTGCAATGACAGGTACATGTTGGGTTCTCCAGTTTCGAGCAGTGTTTCCAGGTGGCGGCTCAGTTCTGTGAATTTTGGTCGGTCCGCCGGCGAACTCCTCCAGCATTTCTTCATCAAAGCGTACCTTTTACAAAATCAGGAAAAAATTCTCATTAACCCCATCCACCATCAATGCTCATCCCATCCACCAGCAGCACTCCTTCTCTTTCCAGCAGGATAAGCCATCCCTAACTTTCTCCAGGAGAAAGTCTCCGTATTGCCGAAAGAGAAGAAACCCGCTAATAACATGTAACAGTCATTTGTATTTCATTAGACTCACAGTTCCTCCGAGCAATTCTCCGGTCTCTCCATCCTGTAACCACTTTTAAGAAGATGAAAGAGCTCATTATTTCCAATACCCGGATAAGGATTACCGCCCAGGGTAACCAGTTCCCATAAAGCAATTCCAAAAGCCCATCTGCAGAGTAAACAAGGAGAAACCGGCTTTAATTCAATCCAAATGATAACCATGTACGTAAATCCTCCGGATTTCAAGTATCCCACAGCAAAAGAATCCCCATCATCCTCCTGGATTTGCTAACCTAAGGTTACTATGCCAGCTGGAGCGGCGCGTTACCCGGGTTTCCGCTTTTGCAAATAATCCGGGTATTTTCCCTGATTCTCCCAGATAATATGCATCCTTGCTCCCAGCAGCTGTTGCAAGTGGCTAATCTGCCATAGTTCCCACCAAGGGCTTTATAATCAAGCAGGGAGCAAGAATACCCGGGAGGTTGTGCGAAATATTGCCGATTGTAATATGCTTTATATTGTCAAACGCAACTTACACATCCGATTTTGAAGTGAACACATGACTGAATATTGACTCAATAGCCATCCACTTTACGGGAAGCTTTCCATCCGTCTTTTGATGGTAGACGTTCCAAGTGTAAATATCTCTACTCAGACCAAAGTCTGAGATTTTAACGTTCCGATGATCACCAGTCATGAGGATGTTCCTGCAGGCTAAGTCTCTGTGTACCACGTGGTTCCGCTCCAGATATTCCTGTACCACACATAATCATGTTATTTTGATTAATCTCACTTATACAACCTTCTCATCCTCATTATAATTCCATGTGGATCCCACCGCCGCTCTTCTCGGATTCAAGTTATTTAGCGAAAATAATAATGTACCCGCATTTTCCCACTTTCTCCGGCCTTTAAACTTTACATGCGTCTAAGCGCCCTAGGTGCCCTTGTCCTTCACCCCCTGTGCTAAGCGACAGAAAGATTGTTCGGAGAAAGTTACTTTCTCCATCTAAAATTTCTACTT
Organism: Sminthurides aquaticus; assembly: GCA_906901655.1. Classification (NCBI taxonomy): domain Eukaryota; kingdom Metazoa; phylum Arthropoda; class Collembola; order Symphypleona; family Sminthurididae; genus Sminthurides; species Sminthurides aquaticus. The sequence goes on from CAJQTT010000007.1 coordinate 1,467,480, forward strand.
TCTCCATAATTCCCAAATTATCTCAATCTCAGGTTTCGTTCCTCAGCATCTCAATTACTTTATGCTTCTCTATCTTTATATAATATATGTATATGATATATCCTCATTTAAACTTTCAAATTCTACAACAAAATATTCAAGAAACTAAAACTTTTATAACGACTAAAATCAACTTTCCCGCCATAAGTTTCGCAAAAACTATTCTAGGAAATTTTCATATTCAACTTTCTTTTTCTTTCACATGGCTTCGTACCTGTAATCTCCTAATGATTCTTCATTTGTATATTCATTATACTTCGTTATTAAATTCCGCTATAGACTTGAATTCATCGCTCCCTCTTGGTTTAATAATAATCCGTCTTTGAACCATAAAACCCCGGGAAATAATTCCATACGAGATGCTTAAAATCCGCTTCATCTCTACTTTCACCCTCCTTACAATTAGCATACTCTTTTGGTCTTATGATCCTTCTATGGCTACCACACACGCTTTCACCTCACCTTCACCTCGCTTTCACCTCCTCCTTGTATTACAAGCATGCCATTTCCAGCATCTCAAATATCACCACCAACCCCTCCATCCTTACTTTCTCCTGACTTTCTCCACATTAGATTAATATCTCACGCACGTTAGCCTCTTTAACATACGTCCTTGAATTTTACTAGCCCTAGGCTTCAACTTTCCCTAAATTTTCCATCTGTTACAGTATTTCTAAGCACTTTTCGCAAAAGCTTTGTAACTTTATAACTTTGTAACCCTACACAAAAACTCCTCCAACAAACTTATTGCAACCTTGCACGAAAGATAAGTGCAGAATTACAATATCTTTCCCTAGCTTTTCTTGCAACTTTCACCCAAGTTACGTGCTTTCTCTTCCCTCAACCCGCTAATCTGCTAACGAGCGCATTACAAAATATCCTCTCTAATATCCAAAACAAATGCAGTACACAGGTATCACATTTCCACTAAACCTCTCAGCTTCCTCTTAAAAAGTATTACTAAAATCCACCGCTTTCCTAGATTTCCAAATTTCAAATCATATCGCATCACATCCTACACACCTTTCGCCACCCCTATAAGATTTTCTCCATCGAAACCATTATCTCCTCACATTCACGTCACCCCATAGCATTACTCGGATGAAATAATACCCGGGTTTTTAGAAACCTCCTTCAAGTAACCCGCTAACTTTTTTCAAGGTGAGCAACTTCGGATCAACATTTATTATCATTGTGCCCTTGAGTTTGTCAAATGTATAAACCTACATAATTCCCGCTACTCCAGTTTCTGCAGGATTCAAAAAATCCCTTCCAATCCCTCTTTCTTTGCGAATTTCCCCAGAGACCCCGCAAACTCTACTTAATCCTTGGCAATGCAGTTTATCATGGTATTTATGAGCTCCTCACTGATGTACATCCAATACCAATGAATATCCTTACGCTTCCTACCCTCCGTCCCCTTGCAAATTTATTTTCGCGAAAAATTTCGCAAATCCGCCAATCTTCCTCTTCACCGTCTACACCTTGTTAAACCCGTGTCGCTGGCACTCTGTTCAACAAAAACACTCACCATGCCCAAAGCAATCTGTCTGGCATACGACAGAACTTGTCTTTCATCCACTCTGTTCACATCTAAGAACCCGGAACCGTACATGGGATTGGAGACACAAAGGCTCGTGTCGCTCTCACAATCCGTCTCAGTGGTATCCTCGACTGGAGCTGAAAGGAAAAATATTTAATCTAATTGTAAAAGGTTCCTTTGTGCACTATCCTTCCGCCTTTTTTTGTTTCAACTCCCTAAACTTCCGTGAATCCACTTCTTCAGCGACCTTGCCTTTCCCCCGTAGCTTCCAATTTCAAACACTAGGGGGCGCCACCCTAGCTATCACCGCACCGCATAGCTTTGAGAACCGACCTTGAACCGTCAAACTTACTTTCTCCAGCCGTGATATACAATTCTAGGAATTTACATTAAATTCACGCATAAACCTCAGCGAATACCCACACTGCCGCCCCTTTTTTAAATTTACCAACACCTGGAGCGCATAAGTGAAGAAATGTGTATGTGAATACAAAATTCAAGTGTCACCATCTTCTTACCTGTGCTTTTAGAATCTCCAGATTTTTCCTCTATAAATTTATTTATATTTGCGTAACTTATTTCTCCACCGCCATCTCCCGGACTCTGCAGTCTGTCACATTCACTACCGTTTCCACGTTTCTCCAGCGTGCTCCGCCTGCTATGCTCCCCCTCCCGCACGCACCCCATGTTGAGCAATGGTACATATTTTTCCCGAAACTGTCAAAAAAATTAAATCCTTTTGTAAATTTTAAATTTAAATCCAAACTACGGCACATACTAGCTTGTAAGAGACGTCTTATATTTTTTCCGATTTTCTTCAATGCATTTCCCTGTGACAGCAACTCAGTCATGATTTCATGCTTTCTCCTTGTAAGGAAACCTTGGAATTTTTATTTTCACGAATTTCATAATTTTACTACTATTTCAACCTCCTCCGTCCCCACCAAATGCCTCCCTATACAGGAGAGAATGCCTACGCAGCTCATCTTAAAATCAAGGTTATCCTGCTTTCTCTTCGACTTTCTCCACATTCAAGTCTGAATTAATATTCAACAAGCATCCGCCCATTGATTCCCTATCATTTATTCTTCTTCTTCACTTCTTCAGAAGCTCTTCTTATTCAGGTCCAGGTCGGGAAGCCTCTAAGAAAAATCCCCCGCATCCCTTAAACTAACCATAAGAAACGGGAGAAAAAATCCATACATACCTGCCGCAAAAACGTGAGCAAATCCCCTCCAGGGCAGTATTCCAGAACAAGACACAAAGCTCTTCCTCGAGTACACGCTCCAAGGAGGCTTACAATTTGCGGATGGCAGCCAAGGTTTTGCATCGTCACAACCTCTTTGATCAACTCTTCCCTCTCTGCCACCGTATTTCCAACTGAAAATCGAACAAAATTAATATTTTCATCCAGTTCGTCATTGTATAGCGTGCCTATAACACGGCCAAAATTAACTTTTCAACACTCAAACCCCAAGGGATTTTTTTTCTTAGAAACGCTTCTCAATTTTTTCACAGAGACTTCGCCACCTCAAAATATACCCGCCCCACCCCACCCCCTTTTCTTTACCCCTCCCCCCTCTTCCGCCTCTACTTTCCCTTCTTCGCCCCATCTATTTCATTTCCAATCAAATCCATCCCTCTTGATTTTCGTCTCTCCTCTTAGCTTTCACTCACTTCACACTTCCAGAGCGGAGAAAGTTTGCTTTCTCCGCATGTGGCTTATGCAATTCGAGCAACGTGGGAAGCGCGGGGTATTGAAGCAAATCAAAATAAATCAGCCACAAATATCATGCCATCCGAGAAATCAGCTTTCCTCACCTTTCAGCATCTTAACAGCTACTGTAGTTGTTTCTTCAGTCTTATCATCAGCGCCAGTCTCATGGATTACTCTTTTTTTGCAATTTCTCTGCTTTCTCCAAAGCTCTTCATATTGTTTCCTGCTCATCGTCGCCCTTCGCACCACGCCGAAAGCTCCTTGTCCTATCACATCCCCCAAAACCATGTCCTTGTACTCTATTTCGAAAGCTTCTTTTGCATAAGTTCCTTGAAGCTCTAGCCAGGAGAGTGGCTCCTCGTACAGAGGCACTACAGAACATTCATCCTCGCCTCCATCCTTGTCATCCATGCTCTGTAATTAAAATTGTCGTTCGTTAGCCACAACATGTTGCAAAAATCATTCCCACCTTCAATAAATACTACTTTCTCTACCTACTTTCTCATCTACTTTCTCCGTCCACTTTCTCCAGCGCTAGGTTTTTGGCATATCCGGGTTTAATTGGGACAACAAGACTCAAAATATACCAATTACTTTGAACTTTACGGTTCACCATGCAGTATTACCGCTCTTGATTTGGCTAAACCGTAGTTGGCGGTTGGAGAAAGCACGGAGAAAGTTACAAGAAATTCAAAACTCCAATATGAATAAACTTTTCCCGTTCTAGGGAAAGTATAATATTTCCAAGAATTTAACGCGGCAAACCAAAATATCGCCCTTCGCTATAGACAGAAACGAAAGTGCTACTCAGTGACCGCGTCTCAAGGAGCGAAATTAACGAAGCAGTCATCACCAGGCGCAACTCTAAGATAAAGCATAGAAGAAACCCGGGGCGCCAGTGGTGAAAGCAACGATGCGAGAGAAAGTTGAGATCAAAAGCCAACGTATTACATATACAATTCCGAGGTCTTACCTTGAAATAATGATTTCTTGCAGCTTTGATCTTTCTTTTATGGAGGTACTCTCTCACGAGACGGCAGGACAAGGCAATGGACGCTGTTCCCAGGAAAGGTACAATTAATAGCAGAAGGAGAAAGATTTGACTTTCTCCACTTTCATCCCCTGTATGTTTATCTGAAATACGACACACACAGGAAAAACTTTAGTACAACTCGACTACATATACCTCTCTACAAAAACCAATAAGATTAGGTAGTACTCGTCATGAGAGGCAATTTTCCCTCTGTCACGCACTCCAAACTCGAGTACTTGCGGACAGCCCATGATAGCATCTTAACTTTTAACTGCGACTCTGACTTTCTCCATACTTTCTCTATGCTTTCTCCATGCTTTCACCACCAAGCCTTTACTCTCTCTCCGTACCTTTCCACTTACACTAGTCCAAAAAACGCTACCTATAAATAAAATATGTGCTTTCATTTATTATTTCTCCCCATCCTTACCGATATGAGTGCTTATTGTCAATCTTGCAGGAGGGGAAGCGCCTTTGGAGGACACGGCAAACACTTGGAGGTCGTAGTTTCGATTCCCCTTCAGCCCATCAATCTCGTATGTCGTCTGGTTCTAAAACAAAGTCCGCGTGTAAATCACATTAACACCACATTCCAGAACAGCGTAATACGCAGAAAATACCGCAGACTGACTACCAGAGACTACTACCCGGGTAACTTGATAGAGGACTACTTGTAAAACATACGTGTCTTCTCAGTGCTTAAATTACGTGTACAAGTAAGTCACATTCATTTACCCGGGTATTTCATTCAACCATCGAAGCCCTCTTGTTACAACAAACCTCTAAAGTTTCAACTTCAAGTCCTTTATCTTCACCTCCCCTCATTGCCTTCTTCAGCCATTTTGCTAATTTACGCGGGAAAAACTTTTCACATACCCCTCCCACCGTCCACGGTCCAAGGTGAGTCTCACCCCCCGCGTGAAACGCAAGAGATCCATTTGCAGAGGCGAAAACCAAAGGATCCGCAGGAACGGATTTATCAGCCCGACTCCCTCCCAAAGAGAAGCTAAAAGGTGCGAGGCTGATAAGATATTTCGTAACTTTGTTCCTGTCGGAGGCATGAAGTGGCGGCGTCCAGGAAATTTTTAGGGCTAAACTTGATTCCGGAAACGCTTCTTTCATCCCTTTAATATTTAGCACCCACGTCAAATTCCTCGGGGGTGGCGGTTCTATTTAAAATATTTCAATAATGAATTACTTTTACCAAAAAACCACTTCCCGCAAGTTTTCTCTACCACGTGGCGCCAAACCATCATAAGCATGCACTTTCTCCAAACCACTTACCACACTCTGAAAATCTGTATTCGTGAACCTCTAAACATGTTGGCGTGGTGAAAGTAAGACTAGCATGTGTGCTTTCTCCTTCATGGTCCCAGTTAGCACTCCGAGAAGTAATTCGTACTTCGTAGCTTGTTCCAAACCGCAAGTCATCGAACCAGTAGCGATGGGTTCCCTGGGGACGCTAAAAAAAGAGAAAGCAGCCAAAAGGAATTATTCAACCGAACCTCTTTTCGACCTTCCTCCTACACCCATTTACCCTCCGCGTCTTTCTCTTATTCTCCCCTGTAAACCCATCCGTCAACACCAGGCCATTCCGCTTTCATCCAATATTATGCTTTCACTCTAGCTTTCTCCACCCAGCATCATCATGCCTCACACAAATTCATCTTGCTTTCACCCGCTCTCTCCGGAAAAGCATCACAGCTTTAACTCACATACAAAAGAATCCACTCTTTCCTCAAACCGGGCATACACTAACAAGATGATCAACTAGAGTCTTAACATGGGTGGGAGTGGGAACTGATGCTCAACACTTAAGCCTTAGAAGGTCATCCCCTCCCCTCATAGTTCTAAAAACCCTGAGTTCAGAACAATTCCAAGTTACAATCCTTAGTGACAGTTTTACTTACCCGGATGCGAATCGTCCGTGGTTTTTCATCCCTGTCATGGTTCTCCAATATTATCTTGTAGAAGCAGGTTCTCTCTGTGTAACCAAAAACATATGCCATGAGAACCGAACACGAGGCCACAAGCTTTACCTAGCAGTTATCGGCTTGTTGTAGTAGATGTTAAATAGAAAATCAATGACACATGCTATATTCCCTCCTAACCCTGAGAAGTGTAATAGAGAAAACTTTCTCCAGTAGCTTTCTCCGCCAACTTTCTCCACAAGCTTTCTCCGCCAGCTTTCTCCATCAGCTTTCTCCTAAACCCAACAAAAAGAGAAAGAGGGAACAAGGCCAAAAACTTACCATCCGGTGGATCCCATCCAATTAAAACGCTAACCATGGACGCTCCAACAATCTTGTTCCGAATTACATAAATCTTTTTCGGCTCACCCGGCTCCACGTATCCTATTGGGAAAGTAAAATTAAATTAAAACTTTTCCCCAATGTACCTCTTTTTCAACATACAATTATTAACAATCCCGCCGAATTATAATTCAACAACTTTCTCCCCAATCACCTTTCAAAGCCTTGTACGGGGCTGAGCTTAATTGATCCACCACGCCCACACTATCCACGATTGTTACCCGCCATTCATACAGTCCTCCGTTGTAGTCCACGTGAATCTCGTTTAGGCCAAAAATAGTCTAAGAAAAATCCAAAGTAAACGAGATTTATATATTTCCGCTAATTCCTTAAGAATCAGCCCACGTGAGCTTATAAAGTCCTCCTTGCAGATTCCCAATGAATAGAAACATTTCCCGGGTTAATTCAAATAGTAACCTAATACCCTCATTACCTACTCTACACTCTTCCTCCTCCTCCTCCTCCTCCTCCAAACTTGGCATTGTCTTCAAGCCATCCCAGCAAACATTTTTCGTTGGCAAATGCTAGGATTTTGGTAGGAGACGCCGGTAAAGGGTCGGCGTAGGAAAAGGGTCGGAGTATTAAGCCGTGCCAGCGACAGAAATACGTTGGATGCCGACTTAGCTTCATCTAGAGTACTCAGCGCGTCTCCTACCACCACCCAACGCTTTTACTCCGTTGGTATCCGACCATAATCCGATCACTCTCATTGCCGCCCAGTTATGTCCAGAAATAAATAGCGCGAAATATGAGAAGAAATTCTCAACTGTATATGTACCCACAAGTTTCCCTTGCTATTTCCGCAGTCGGCGTGCTTAATTCAGTAACATCATGCCGTCGACGAAGTTAAAACATCAGTGCATGCAGTTAAATAATTAAAAGTTGCAACCATTTTGAAAACTATAGACGGTATGATAATTAGATAAAAATAAATATATATAAGCTACGGAAAAGTGATTTATATTCTCTACTCCATTGTGCGATATTGTGATAACAGGCAATTAAAATTCCGTGGCTTCTCCGCATCGGAGGAATTAATTATCTTAAGTAATTTGTTAAGATATTTATTGACCAGTGTTAGGTAGGATCGGGTTAGGGGTTAGATAGCGTAGGTTTTTTTCTCGGTCAATAAATATTTTAAAACATTGCTTAAGGTTTAACTACTCTGATGTGGATTAACCAAAGTATTTTGATTGGCTTTTATAACTCGAAATCACATTTATAAGTTTTCTAAAATTTGCCTTTAATTTAATTTTATGCCTTAGAGATGTGTTTCACTCTAAATGAGTTTGTAAGTTTGTGATCCGTTAAATGATTCTTTGCTACTTAAAAGGAAATGAATGAATATACGTGAAGATGATGATGAATACTCGAGTATGTATATATGCATGTAACGACGAGGCATAAATACATCGTATGAAGGGTGGAATCGGGAGGACCAACGGGTGGAACGTTGTGAAATGGTTGGTAAAATGCTGGAAAAGAGCGGGAGTGCGGTGGCGATGGGTAGGATAATGCGCCGGATTTAACGTCGGCGTTAGGGCCGTGCCGCTGTCCACTTCCGCATGTTCCTCCGACCCCACATCCGACGTCACATACGTTGGGCCAACGCATGCCCACGTCGGCAATGTTTGCTGGGATTGCTCCTAATGGAAAGTAGCTGCTCTGAGGTCATGTATGCGGGTAAAAGCGGGGAGCTATAGTTGCTAAAGAATTTCCCAAAGTTTGCAAAAATGATGGCCTAGCATCCTATTATCTGGATTTCAAGAAAGTCTTTTCTCTCAAAGTGAAAGCTGCTTTCTCCACACAAATTCAGTACATGACCCTGAAACATTATTTGAAAACAGCCTCACCTTTCTAAGAGCCTTCCACGGAGTCCATAAATTTCCCCCGCATGTATTCTTTTCGCTCAGTAAACACTCACGTTGTTCAATCACAAAAACGATAGGATTATGTCCAGTGTAAGCTGAGACTGAATCCTCTCCAACCTTTTCTTCTTCCCTCGTCAGATTAATTTTTATTTTAAGCACTATGAAATGTTCATTGAATTTTCCCGCCCGAGCCAACGGTTGAGTCGGAGATCGTGGACTATGCTCTGCAAAACCACTCCCACCACCACCCCCTTGAGCTTGGTATTGAGTTACCCCTTCACAAAACACATACAGCGTTTCTGGAGGAGACGCTTCTCCTCGCAGCGCAGACAATTCAGTCTCTAGAATACTTTCTCCACGAGAATCTTTACGACCAAGCCTTGGACTAAAAACCGGGGATGAAAAGTTCCCACCCTCACTCCCCCCGTCTTCCCAGGAATATTGAGCAGCGATTTTATCCATCACAGCTTTCACTCTTCTCCAAATCCCTTCGCAACGTTCCACACAGCTCCAGCCCTTTGTTGAGTTATTCTGAAAAATCATATATATTTTCTCTTATTATCCCATATATCAACCGGCATCCCACCGTTACTCGGGTAGCTTCCCATTTTACAGCCATCAGCCTCTGCAATCCCTTGATAAATCTCCTTTAAATGTACCGAGTTTTTTTTCCCACACTTCCAAGAACAATTATAATTTAAACTCAGTTGAAAAATCATCCGCTAGATAGAGCCATAACTTTCACGCTCTTTTATCAGCTATTATTCATCAAAAATTTTCGCAATTCCCAAATCAACTTTTATTACCCCCGCAGGACCCCCCCCCCCGTCTCATGTACATACAATAGCGATAATTAACTACGAACCGCGTACTGACAAACTAAGCACGTGCTCCACACATTGACTAATTCAATGAGCTCTGAAATCCTCCTCGCGTCCATACTAATATTCACCCAACAATCCCGCAATCCCACCCTTACGTGCACACAGATTCACTCTAAAAATAGAAAACATGTTCTTCCACTTACACAGAGCTTCTCGCAGCTTTCTCCATCCCTTCTGCTTGTCAGCTGTCGACACTGAAAGAAACAAGGTCGGAAGGAGAGCATAATTAAATGTCACATCATCAACATATGTCTTCAAGCTAGTATCAAGGTATAGCCTTCCGCCTGTCAGCAACGAGCAACTTTCTCCACTTTCTCCCAAACCCTTAAACCTTGTCCTCCTCCTTTTAGCCAAGTGTCAAGTGCTCAGGGGAAGAAAAATCCGCAACCACGTAACCCTTTCTTGCCCTCACCCCTAGCTCTATCCCCCTCCCCCCTCCTGTCATACTTTCTCCGGAGAAAGTAGCCATATACTCCACCGGTCCAAATCGCAAGCTAAATAACACAACCATTTCTCAACTCCAGCCTTTCCTCCTCCTCTAACCGACATTCAATTCCACTCAAGCTTCCAATCAATTTCTCTTCCCCTGGGGGATATTAATCAATATCTTCGGATTGACTATTACCAAAGCCCCGGGCGCGGAGCCTTCTGTAGAACAATCCCGGAAATATATACCTGGGTGGAGCGCAAAACGGTCAAACTCTTATACAAGAATAGACGAAACGGAAACCCTCCGCTCTATGCTTGACATATGTGTAGCTAGTTTCTTCCTTTTCTCCCGTCACTTATACTTTCTCTTCTTGTTGCTCAGAATAGCGTGAAAACGGGAATCAAGAGAGCAAATAAACTCACCTTTTCACACTCTGAAGAATTCGCGGGACAAACAAACGGGTAGAAAAAATCATCTTCTTCCCATCCTCGTCCAGGCTTGTACTGTGATCCTCCCTGTGGTGAAAGCAATTACGCATTAAAAACTTTCACAAACTTAACCAACTACAGCTCATCCCATTAACTGAACCCTTCACAAGCCAATTATCTCCTTCCGCTAACCTCGTCAAGCTAGCTCAATCAAGATTCAAGTTACTATAGTTAATTACAGCCGCGGCATGTACGAAAAGACATTGTATATATAATTCTCAAATAGTGTATCCCTTCAATCCCCCTCGCCTACCGCAACACCCACAATCCAAAAAGCCTCTTCTAATTTCGTTAATGTTTCGAAACGTATCCATGCTTTCTCTCCTTTCTCCCTCCTTCAGCATTTCCACGATATCCAATTTATACACGACATAATATACTTTCTCCAACTTTCACCCGACTTACCAGATCCTTGAGACAGCTGGCTTCCTCCCTGGCCAGAAGCACAAGCTCATACCACTTAAGGTCCGTAATCTCGTAGTCTTTACTAGCTCCTCGTTCCACATCTCTCTGAATATCAGCAAAAGAACCTTGACTCCCATTATCAGCCTCATCTTCACCCTCCCCCTCGTGCTGGCCACCCCGCCCATCCTCAACTTCATTCCCCTCCTTATCATCATCACTAGAACGAGGAGGAGACATAATAATCCGAAAACTTCCCCCGGAGAAAGTCCCATCATCACGTTTATTATGTGCCGAAATATTTTCCACTTTCTCCCTCACACGTGGCCTCAAATGACTAGAAAATCCAGCACTACTTTCTCCGTCATCACTTTCTCCAGTACCACTTTCTCCAGTACCACTTTCTCCCGCACCTTTTTCTCTAGCACCGCTTTTTCCAGCACCACTTTCCCCAGCCCCCAAAGAACCAATCCTCAAATGAGGATAGATTCCACTTAAGATACTGTAAGGGTCCACCCCACCGCCCCCACCATTAGTTCCTCCATTATCCTCTCGGATGGAGCTTTCCCCATCAAGCCCGCTCCCCGCATGACGAAGAGCAGACAAAGGGGAACATTTAACACCCGAGAGAAAACTCCAGCAAATTATCACAATTGTCACCATCCAAATCAATTTACAACTTTCCCCATTCCACCTCCCCCACACTTCACCATCTCTTCTTCTGGGATACCGTCCCATAGTTTCCTCAACTCAAACACACACACACTATCATCTACATTGTCACCGCCGCTGCACTACTTGCTCTAACACCTGGCTGAATTCAATCAATTTATCGTCCTCCCAATCAATTATTCCACAACCGCCTCTTCTCAATCCCACTCATCCTCTTTCCACTCCCTTTTTCTTCTTCTTCTTCACTTCCCGGCCGCAAATCCCATCATTTTCTTACAGCTCAATGCTTCTTTTTCAAAAATTCCAAACAGAGTCATCTTCATAGCAGCCATTTTCCATACATCCACCTGTAATCAAATCAAATACAGACATAGTCAGTTTACATGGCTCCGCTCAGGCTTGTATGACAGCCCATATTTTTGAATCCATTTAAATATCAAATACACAGCCTCCTCTTCTTCTATATATTCACAATTTTAAAATCTATCCTTGAAAGCCCGCTTCTGACATCCATTAGAATTATTCTCATCCTTCCTCCCATCCACACAAAAACTCGTTCTTCTTCTTCTCGATCACAACTCCGTTTCTATTACCTAGAATTCCTCCAGAGCTCAGTGACGCGTGTAAACCAGACGCTTTACAACTTGCTTGATAATCCAAACCTTGTTTCCTCAAACTCCCTTCAGCCAGATACCATCACTTCCAATTATTCCCACTCTTACCAACAGCCTAGCTAGCTATCCTGTAGTTAAAACAATTCTTCTTCTAGCAGCTCCTAGGAATCTAGGTATTGTTTTATATCAATTCTCAAACCTCTCACAAGCTCCTCTTGCCCTTCATCCAGGAATCAATCCCCATGTTCACCAAGTTCACCTTCCCATATATAAACCAGTTCATATTAAATTAAATTACCTTAATTACAACTAACTTGAATATAGTTGAATATACATGTACAATTCCAACCCCCACAGTGAATAAGCTCCAGCTTGTAGTTACACACTTTTACAAACTTTCCCACCCTATTCTTATTTTAAACTTGCCATGTTTTCATTAACCACAGCCACAATGTACCCCACACGTGTCTCATCTAAGCACGTAAGCAATGAATGACATAAACCCAACTTTAAGTAAATACACCTTCCAGTACAAGTTTCTCAGTACCCGCAGTGGCGTTTTACGGTACGTACGTAACGTAATAAGTTAGGTACGTAAAACGCCAGCACCTTATAAAACCCTACAATTTTACCCCTTCCTTATTAAAAAATTACTGTCTTTGCTATAATCCCCGGGTATCCCTCTAATCAAAAACCGCATCGCCAAAACCAATTAACCGGTTTTAATCGCAACAAAACTAACCCTCCACTTTTATGACACCCTAAATCATAAAAAAAACACAAACCGAGGCTAACTCCATACTCAATACTCAGCCAATCAAAAACAGCAACAGCTCCACCTATAAGCAATAAAATCCAACTCCCACCTTGACCTCTCACGTACGACGTACCCAGCACCTGGGTCGCAGGTAACACCAAATTTAGCCCAAAGGACACCACCGCCACGCAAACCTGTCTCCTTCCGCTTTCCCCGCCGTTACTTTGTCTCTAGCTACATATTTAACAGCACGCACAGCAGTTCCAGGAATACCAAAGCATGGTCCCAGTAAAAATCTCTCGCCACACGCAACCCAAACACGGAAAACTCCAACCCAAACACGGAAAACTCCAACCCAATCTCATCAAGCCAAGTCTCTCTTCTGGAATTCAAACAACTACTCAACCAACACTTCCCTTGTTTACCCGGCTCAAATATTTTTCTTAAACCGCACACGCCTTTCGTGGTGGTCCAAAGTATAACATGAAACCAGAACAGACCATACTTAAAACTTTATACGCTAACTAACTTACCACAAACTCATATAAAATTCTCCTGTATCATTTACACCAAAACACTCAAAATGTAGCTACTAGCCTCCATCATCACAAACGTCACTTTAAATAGTATCAGCCACAACTAAAACTATTGGTTGATCATTAGATCATATAACTGGAAACACGGATACTTCTCTCTCTCTCTCTCTCTCGGCAATATCAAATATTAACGCTTTCAAAGATACGGACAAAATAGTTAAGCACCTCTCTATCCATTCTTCCGCCTCCTCTCTTCTTCTAAATATTCTATTGTAATCCTCTTAAAATAACTTACTTATTAGCAACTCAATGCACTCTTATTTAGCACACACACAACTACATCTCCTCAACTTTACCACCACATGATTTGAATTACAGTCGACTCTCGCCCTAAGAGCCTCCTATATAAGAGAATCCGCGCTGTAAGAGAATTTCCGAGCCGCACTCCCTATGTTCGTAATGTTAAATCACCCTTTATTAACAGACTTCTTGCTATAAGAAACTTTTTTCTGCATTTATGCCAGTCTCTTATATAGAGAGTCGACTGTAGCACGCTTCCCTTCCAGTAAATCATGTAATGATTCCTCCTAGGAACCTACATCTTCCTTCCCTTCCATCCTGTACATCATAACTCTCTCTCTCTCAACTCCAGGGACTTAACTCCATAGACTCCATCAACACTGTTTTCCACCTCCCACCCACAGCTTACAAGACGTAAACCCTCCCCCACTCTACTACATCTACCCTTGGAACCTTCTACAATTATCAAGTACACCAATGATGACGCAACCATTCCTTTATAACTTGAACCACAAGAATACGACAATCATTTTCACATTTCTCCTAGAAACGGCATTAAAAACTAAACTTTTTACAAACCCCCCCACCCAACAGGTCCTTCTTTCCCACCAGCTTTATCTTCCAAATCCCATCTACCGACCAGCCTTCATCAAATCCTATAAGAAGCTTCCATACAACTCAACTATTAAAAACGTATTCTTCAAACATACCCTTAGAGTTCTTTTTAAGAAGCTTATTTCCAAAATCTTCCAAAGAATATTATTTCGCAATCCTTTAAAACTCCAATCAAATCCCATCATTCCGTCAAACCCTCCCCACGCCCTTCAAAAATCTTCTACACTTGCTCATATGTTACTCAAAATCCCACCCACACACTTGTCAACAACAGCTGTTTTTTAATTCACCGTTATCCTCCAACTCCTATAAGTAGCTGAAATGTACACCCGTTACGAGCTCGGACTGCATATTGGTAACTCCTTAATCTGACTTACGTCCAGCTTAATCCTTCCAGCTTCCAACTTTCCAATCACAACAAAAATTGCACTCCCGCATTTCCCAATTCCTCCTCACGATTATTTTGCCAAAATTAAAAACAACCCCCGCACTGTGTCTGCTTAAACTCCAACTTGCAACTAACACACAAGTAAATCCTTGTACACCTTCCACACTTATTTTAAACACAACGTTCCGTGTCTTCCATACCTTTAAACTCCCTCACGATCCTTCTTCATAAATTATAGCCGTCCCGCTCTACACGATTGCAAAATAAACACACGAATAAGAGTACATAAATTAAACCCTCTTGTCCATCCCTCCAAGCCCAACTTAATTATTAAACACACACGCTTTTTCCACCGCCAAAAATCCTCAACCTTATTCCTCAACCAGACGTTAAAAAAGCAAACTCAACGTACCAGCTTACAGCTCTTACAGACTTGTTCCATGTAATAACTTGATTAAAATACCTTGTCTTCGCCGGCTCTTCTCTCTCGGATAAATAATAATCACACATCATACCCAGTAAAACACATCCCTTGAGCCGATATATTGCAATTAAGAGCTAGATGGAATGCAATCCCAAATTCCTATACCAAACCTCCCTCTCCGTCATCATTATTACTCTGCTAATAATTGCAAATTGAACAAACGCCCCCAACCCCAATTTTCCCACATCTTCCTCTGGTCATTCACAGTAAAATCCCTACAGCTCAGCCATATTTCCCTCCTAAAATCTCTTCCACTTCGCCAATCCGCCTTGTATTCATCCCTGTTTTGAATTTCTGCAATTAACATAACCGGAACCAGCCCTCCTAGTCTCCAAGCTGTCAATCCCATCAACTGTCAGGCCAAAATCTAGGTGAACTTGTCTAGTGTCTGTAAAAGTCACCCTGTATCACATAAACCATTCTAACAAATCAACCAAACCCCGCTCTTATACACACGCTCTTTCTTCTCTGATGAACCTCATGTCATCACGTCCTCTCCTCACATTTTCCAGCTACTTCCAGTCACAAATAAAAACTAACACACACAAGACAAAACGAACCCGCAAAAACCAACAAAAACAAGGAAAACATGCTGGAAACTGCAGTAAATCCCCCACGTTTCTCACCAATTTTCCACTCCTAACCTACGCCACTCATCCCAACAACGTACCTGGGAAAACAAACAACTAAGAAACACTATCCCCTTCAGCCTATTTCCTCCCCACAACTCCTTCCTAGGCAACCCGTCCACAAGCCTCCACAAATCCCAGCAAATCATGGATTATCTCAGCCTAGTTCTGCCTAAAATAAATATTAAACTACTATTCATTATTCCCGCTCATTTAAAATCCATTAATGTATTTAATTAAGTATTATTTGAAATATATTGAAACGCTTCTTAATTTTAGCATTTAATAAACACCTTTTCCATCCACTTCTCCCGAATTTTAACACGCTTTATAAATCCAAAGATTTATTAACCAAAACATCATCACAAAAATAATTTACGATCACCATTAGTCCATTTCATCTCCCTAAATTATAAGTAGTGGCAGTAATAGAAAGAAGCAACTATTTCAAGTTGAGCAAGCATAACCAAGCTATAATTCTCCATTAGCTTCCTATCGTCCAAAACATGGACGTTTCATCATTTATTATTTTAATTATTTAAATTATAATATGGTAGACAAACAACCAGGATAGTGTAACAAGTGAACGCTTATACCTACAGGTTATCATTATTAGATGACTATCACATTTTCGCAAATCAAAATGTCCAACATCAAGATCATGTTTGCGAAATTTTCGCGAGTTATGTAAAATTGAATCCTCCCAGCTTTCAAGTTCCAAAGTTCCCCGAAAGTATTTAAAACTTTTTAAGAGTTACCCCTCGTAAATTTTCAGTAACCAAAAACTGAATAATAAATATTACCATCTGAACACTACACTACAGACACTGTATTGTTAGTTAGTACTGAACAGCTAAATATTGATCATAAGAGGTGGCGCTAGGCAAAACTCCATCTTGTCCTTATCTATAACCCACTCTTGCACAACGGCGAAAAGCTGATTATACACAGAACCCAGTTGATTATCTCAAAGTAAACAGTTTGAAAATTCCCAAATTAATCCAAAGATTCCCTCTGCGGCTTCCTTAAGTATCAAATGCAAAAGGAGATGTGCATCATAAACTACACCCCCTCCCTCCTGCCCATCATCATCATCTTTCAACTTCAACACACACGCGGCTTTCATCCTAGCAATTATTACCATTTTCCTAGGATGACAGAGCACACAAAGAGTGGATTCGCGAAAAATGATTAGATAATCCCGCATTTCCATAATTTCCTCCTCCAAGCTTTATTTTACATTAATCCTCTCAATTTCTTCCTAGGAGGATTTCTATAATTTCATCTGCTATTTCATTTGCAATTTCTACCAACTTCCCCTCCTCCGTGCTTCAGTATTTGCTTCCAAAAATAGCCAATTATCCGCCTTTCACAAAGGATTCTTGTTAAACTCAAAAATTAAAATCTTTTAGAGCAATTGTTTACTGTATTCGCAAACCCAGTTAAATTTATGTAGTAGTGCCGGATTTACACTCCAACACTTGTGTAAAACTTGTGTAAAATTTGTTTAAAACTTATGTAACACTTTCATATTCATATTTGCGGTTCAAAAGACCCGCAAATATTCAATGTTAATCAAATGGAGAACATTTGTGTAAAACTTTTAGATTTAAAGTGTTGAAGTAGAAACGGCGTTACTATGGTAACTAAACAAATTTTCGGAAAGTGTTACACAAGTTTTACACAAATGTTGTAGTGTACATTCGGCATAGGTCGATAACGGTTTTTAGTAAACAGGCCAGCATGTAATAACAAACACACAACACAGCTTGTCTTCTCTGCATGGGGGAAATATAAAATACACGACGTCAAACAATATAAATATACATGCCCAACCGTATTTTGTGATTATAATATACAACGGCTACATCTATATCCTAGTTTATACGTCATAATTCCTTCCAAACGGTCAAGCTACACGAACAAGTTTGAAAAAAACTCAACGGGACCTTTCCAGCATACTCTCTTGCGACCCCTTGTATCTTTAATATTTGCACACGACTCTTTTGAATAAAACATAAAAATAAGTCACATGCTTCTCGAATCCAGTCCAAAGAGAGGAGAAAGTAATTATAATTTTCTCTTTGAGTAGCACTTAATTTTCAAGGGAAACGTAATCTGCTGTCTTAATATTTTTCCATCCCGAGTCCACACTCCAAGACTCACTACTAAAGCTGGGCAAAATTGCAGCTTTACCTTAACGTCATGCAGTAGCTGTAGCTGTAAGCTCTACAGCAGAGGTGTTCTTATTTTTAGAGACTTTCTAAGCAGTAGTCGCTATCTTAAATAATTTATCTCAATGCCGCATTCACAATTCGCGAAAGATTAACACTTTCCGCATTTGTAATATTTCGCAAGAAAAATAAACGATGCCATCCAGAGCTGCACGGCAAAAAGCTTTTCCTAATTAATATTATTTTATAATTAAACATGCTTTTCTCCAGCTATGACAAGACAACCTGGTTCAGTTCCCGTTCCGCGTATTCGAACCTCCGTAGCTTAGAAAGCATCTTATTAAAAATAGCTGGATTTAATTAAGCAGTAAATTGTTTTTTTGCATTGTGCTAGTCTGCTTCACAGACTTACCTGAATATCCCGTTCTTTCACCTGAATCAAAGAACCTGTTTACAACGCAACGCTATATAACTTATTGTATAAAGTATTTTTTAAATAAAAAATGACTGTTTTCAAATTTCCCGCCATTTTAATTAAAATTTTAAATTTCAAAATTTAAATTTCAAAATTTAATTTAAAAATCTAAATGTAAAAATTTCAACTTTCCGCCATTCTATAAAATAAAATTCAATAACTTTAATAATGGGTTTATAATTCAGGATTTTTGTAAAAATAAATATAACCAATGCCCTATTTTACAATTTCCTTTCAATTATTAACGCAAATCCCTAGCGTTCCATTCATATTATCTGCTCTAAAACTTCCGCTTAAGCCGCGCTCCTCCTAAATCACTTCAACTCCCTCCTCCCTCCATCTCAAGATACATAACACCTAATAGTTTTAAGCCAAGATAAGACTCACCGACCCAGGCATTAAGTGTTATAAATTACAGGTATTTGTTCCAGCCGACGGATAAAGATGAAGATAGGAGTTTAGAAGATGAAAGAGATACGAATTTTCTTGCCTCATCTTTCGCATCCCCCTGACTGCGCTTCCACTTTCCACCCGGCCACCACTTAGACAGAGTCCACTGCACTCCTAAAATGTAAGCGGATATCATGTCTAGCAAGTTAGCAAAAAGGACGCATCATCTTTCATCGGCTTCCCCCGGATTTAGACTAATAGCCCATCCCATCAGCCATCAGTCAACATCATCATGAGCTTCTGTCTAGAGCCTCTGTAGCCAGTCTAGCTACAATCAGTCCATCAACACCACGCCAAATCCTCCACCCCGAACCCGCTCTTCTAAAATCACAGGCTATCTACAATATGACGTCTTTACCTCCGTCAATCCGACAATAACCAACCGCAGAGGACATAAACCTCCCAGACTCACCTTTCCATCACTTCCATCAACCATTCTTTTGAACAAGTCAAATTATTTTTAAATTCCCGCTTAAACATACCCCGAACTTATTAGTCCAACAAGGTTCCACATATTGTCAATTTTTTCTCAAGCTTCAAGGAATCTCTCTTCAAGATGTTAAGCGCTCCGTTTTCATGCGCGATTATGTGCGGCAAAAACCGTACTTGATCCAGCCCACACTAATTTAAACGGAACATGATCTACCCGAACAGGTATCAACGGATCTCCGCTTGGTGAACCACAGCGTCAAAACAGATATGATTATAACCAAAGGTGAATAAATTCCAGATGCTAAATTGCCTTCAAGTAGCCGCAAAAAAGCATCAAAATAGCATCAAAATAGCATCAAAGTAGCCTCAAAGTAGCCATAAAGTAGCCTTAATGTAGCCTCACGGTAAAATCCAAACCTTGGCCCTATCTGTAAAATGGCAAAACTAACCCGCAAAAACCAACAAAAACAAGGAAAACATGCTGAGAACTGCAGTTGTAAATCCCCCACGTTTCTCACCACTTTACCACTCCTAACCTACGCCACTCATCCCAACAACGTACCTGGGAAAACAAACAACTAAGAAACACTATCCCCTTCAGCCTATTTCCTCCCCACACCTCCTTCCTAGGCAACCCGTCCACAAGCCTCCACAAATCCCAGCAAATCATGGATTATCTCAGCCTAGTTCTGCCTTAAATAAATATGAAACTACTGTTCATTATTCCCGCTCATTTAAAATCCATTAATGTATTTAATTAAGTATTATTTGAAATATATTGAAACGCTTCTTAATTTCAGCATTTAATAAACACCTTTTCCATCCACTTCCCCCGAATTTTAACACGCTTTATAAATCCAAAGATTTATTAACCAAAACATCATCACAAAAATAATTTACGAGCATAACATTACCACTAGCCCGTTTCATCTCCCTTATAAATCTTGTTTCTCGTATTGCTGTACTACAGTCTGTAGTACAGCAATTGTACTCTGTTAACTACTGAATTGAGAAAGAAACACGCTTCTTAACAGAACGCGCGCTATAGAACAAAACAAGAAATAATACACATCTTACGCTTCCTCAGCTTTTATGCACGATTATTCCAGGGCAGTCATCTTTGTAAATCCATTTTAATCCCTCCCGCAGTCTACTAACTTCACAATACAACAATCACTCACTCACCGCACCAGTCACAAACACAGCAAACATTAAACAATCCACAAACAGCACAACCACATTCATCAGATACTCTTTCCGCACTAACATCAACTATAATCCCGAAATCTGCCCATCCTAAAAACCTACAATCCAATCCTCCTCCAAGCCAGCGAAGCATCCAAAATAGTTTTTTACTATCGCCAATAATACCCGCCGTACCTGTACAGACACAAATGAACACTCCAGAATCCTCTTGTACTTCCCACAGGTAAGTCATGCAGTTAAGCAGGTGCAGTACAGTTGCCACTTATATAACGACAGCGGCAAAATTCCCAATCAGCACACACTACAACGTTTAACGTCCAACTCACCAACCAATACTGAACCGTCTTCCCCCTATTATTTTGTCTCCACCTCAGCTCCTTCATTTGCTCTGCTCCTTAAAAACTTCCCTCTTTCCCGTCTAATTCTATTAGAACATAGATAACAAGTAGCTCATTTCATTTGCTATTTTCTTCAAGGAAAAAATCACAGCGCAAGAGCTTCTAATTTTCTAAATTCACATGGGAATATTAGATGGACGTCATTAGAATACAACATTTCTTGTTCCAACTTACTACTACGTGCTACTAGTAACCTGTACAACTTGGCGCTCACAACTTACTACAGCGCAGCGTAGAGAAAAAAATCCCTTCTTACCTTTTACACGCTCCTGACCTTCCTACATACTGCCTATTAAATTACTCGCGATTTTATAAGCGCCAAAGACACTCGTCTAAGCAATAATCCATTCCTCCCTGCGCTAATCCATCTAAACCTCCTCCTCCTTCTGCCCAATACTGCACTGCCATGTGATACATCCCGCAGTGAACACAGACAGACATTGGCAATGACATGAAAACATCCTCGACACTTTTGCCTCAACAAAGACTAACACAAGAGCACCGCGCGCCGCTTACTACAATCCAATCCCTAGGAGAATCCCTAGGAGAATCCCCATCCATACAAACCTTGTAACAATAGAATCATCATTCCTACTGCGCTTCTGTAGAAGCAGTAGTAGGAAAAGGAGCAACTATTTCAAGTTGAGCAAGCAGAACCAGCCTATAATTCTCCATTAGCTTCCTATCGTCTAAAACATTGACGTTCAATCAACCATTATTTTTATTATTTAAAATTGCGAAGAAGAAGGGAGACAAACAACTACGACAGCGTAACAACTGAACGCTTACCGCTAACAGGTTATCATTGTTATATCACCATCACTTGTTACTTGCATGTTACCACGATTTTTTGACCATGTACCTCCCAATTCAAACGTCATTTTTTTAAATGGCAACTATACATGCATGCTATGGTAACTGTATATTTGCCCTTATACTCTGATATCCCTTTCCTATATTGCTATACACAACATACTTTAAACTTTCAAATTGCAGTCCAGGATTCATGGTAGACTCAAAATTAGCGAAACAAAAAAGCGTCGCCTGTGATTTGCCAAATTCAAATATACAGTTGCTCCAAGCAAAATCAGGCAATCAGTCCATCGACACCATGCAGAATATCACCACCCCACACCCACTCTCCTGAACTCACAGGCTACTCTTCTGTCTACAATATGACGTCTTTACCTCCGCCAATCTGACATTAACCTGCCGCAGAGGATGTAAACCTCCCACGCTCACCTTTCCATTACGTTCCATCAAGATTATTTTGAACAAGTCAAATTATTTTTAAATTCCCGCTTAAACATGCCCCTAACTTATTAGTCCAACAAGGTTCCACATATTGTCAATTTTTTCTCAAGCTTCAAGGAATCTCTCTTCAAGATGTTAAGCGCTCCGTTTTCATGCGCGATTATGTGCGGCAAAAACCGTACTTGATCCAGCCCACACTAATTTAAACGGAACATGATCTACCCGAACAGGTATCAAAGGATCTCTGCTTGGTGAACCACAGCGTCAAAACAGATATGATTAAACCAAAGGTGAATACATTCCAGATGCTCTTTAACTGTCTCAAATTAGCCTCAATGTAGCCTCAATGTAGCCTCAATCGGTAGCCTCAATGTAGCCTCAAAGCTTATGGCCCTGCCTATAATAATCTCCGGGCCACCAATTATTCCCCTAAGAGTGGTAACCTCACCCATTCCTAAAATCTTCCTTCCTCTGTCCATTGCTAACCCCGCTCAAATCCAGGGTGTGTAATCCCATCATGCCGCTAGCAGACACACACCAAACCCTTATTAACATAAGCAGCACGAACCCTAATAATTCTTTCCTGTCCTCTTCCTCAGTTTCATGGGATTGTTTTTAGTCTCCATGCAGCTCACGGTGAATTCAAATTCATGCACCACAGTTTTCTAAAAAGCTCCATTTTTCTCATTTCTAATCATTTATTTTACGCTTCCACTCCTTCCAACCCTTTCAACCCAACTCCACCTGGCGACTATTAATGACAACTCTAATAATTTTCCCTTGTTTCTATTCTACCGAATTATTTTAAATCATCAATTTTAAGCATCAAAAACCTTGACGATTCCCTTTCGAGTATTTTCCCTATTCCAACAACAGCCAATGTACTTTCTACTTTCACTACTTTCACCACTTCCACCCTGCATCTTCCAGTCATTTAATTTCAACTCTACATTCAACCAGATTCATTCCAAAAACACCTAAATTGTAACAAAACTAGACACAAATATTAGCCACAAGATTTTGTACGACAAGAGCAACAATGACGGCAAAACCAGCGGCAAGGTCGCCTTTTAAGTCCCAGCCTTATTTCCACCAAACCAAACCTCCTTTCTCAACGTCCTTTCCTCACTCTGTCCGCATTTCTATTTCATTAGACTGACAGCTATCTAAATTATTCAAATATTAAAAATGTATGTAGCTCATGTATATACTTCCGCCTGTCTGATACCCAGAGTAGTAGTAACCCAGTCGGGTTATTCCAATTACTGCCAGCCAGCCAGCTAACCAAGTGGATGCATTATATTTCCCCCTTCCACCCTGCCATCTTATCCTCAATTTCTCTAACCTTTCAAACCGTGGACTATAGCTTTGTTTTTCCCCGACCTACAATCGGAAATCAATATATTCTCTTAAATTACCAAACCCTATTACAACTCTTCTCAATTTCTTGCCCAATCAACCCTTCGATTTACATGAAAGCGTAACTTGTCGGTATAACTTGCCTTTGAATGTTTAAAGGCCAAACACAGATAAAAATCCAGTAGATGGCCTTTGTAAAATTTTATAAGTCAGAACAAAAAAATTCCTTTTCTTAGCTAACCTTTCTAGTTTCCAGATTGCAAGGATGTCTTCACAGAGTTACGCCGTTCCGTTTTACTTTCTCTAACTTTCTCCAAGTTTCTCTTCCAAATATTTACCCGGAATCAGTTTCCTCTTAAAATAACAGCGGAAATGAAGGGTTCCAGTAAAAGATAGATTGTTGTTTCCATTGTGAAATTGTTTTTGCAATATATATATACACGTTCCACGCAATCTATCATCCAGCTATCGGTCCCATGAATCCTGATAGACAGTCCGAGTAGATAAGCTCCTAATTGCTTTCCCTTCTTTAAGAGCCAACAATTATCCCCATATGATACGTGTATAATCAGCTCGTCTCGCATAGCACAACGCGTCCAACATCAATCAATAAGTATTCAACGCTGTCTTAGAAACAATAACACAACCATATTTCTCCAACCCCCTCCATGACACAAGGATCGTAAGCCTTGTTCCACAAATGTCTCACGAGTTTCCGATACTGTACCGAGAAAATTACTTCACCCCTTCAAGGAGCACGTGTCACTCTCCTTTCACCCACCACAACTTTCTCCGGCTATCAACTGTCTTCAGTAACGCACGCTTATAAATTCCGGTTCCATGCGAAGCTATTCCCGTCATAAACACAGTTTCTTTCACCGTGTGTCCGTCCACGATATTCACTTTTTACCCTACCGAAATATATGAACTGAGCCTGGAGAAAGTCCGAAATTCAACTGATTCCAATTTTCTTTTACATAAAACAATCATTTCTCCTCCCAGTAGATCTTTCCAGGATTTTTTTTCTCCAAGATGGTATCCGAGTCTATAATATTTTCATTACTCGCCGGGAGAAACGGCAAAACTTTAACTCGAGCGAATAAAACTATACGTCTCAAGTGATTGATGATAAAAACCCTTAGTGAAAACTCCCAACTTGGAGGAACAATGCAGAAGAGGAAGCGTCCATTATGTATTTTATTGTATCCAGAACAAGAGTTCAGCGGGAAATCCCGAGAACAGCTTACACAACCTCTTCCTCTGAGAAACACAGCAAGTCAGAACAACTTTCAAAGCACCGGATGAAAGCAGCTTGGAGGGACTCCTCCATCCGTACGGCAACACAGAAAAGAAACCAGACGCCAAAAACCGGAGATAGGCTCAACCATCACCGACTTTCTCCGGAGAAAGCTACTCCCAAACTGAGGCTCTACTCTCCCAGACCATCCGCTTTCACTACCCCCGGAGTGGCTTATATAACTTCATACTTGAAACTGTCAAGCCGCCCGCTCTCTCTCTCTCTCTCTCTCTGTGTGTGTATGTGTGTGCATAGAGAATCAATCCTCCAGGAGCGCAATTTCTATTTCCAAAAGGGAAAACAAACCGCTTCAATCCAACCGTCACTCTCATCAACCAATTCCCACCCCGAATTCTCTAGAAATATTCTAGGCGGAAGCCTAGAATACTCAAAATATTTTCCTCTATCGTAGTATATTTACTACGATTTTAGCTAAAACTTTCTTTGCTATACTCTTCCAGCTTCCAGTTACTGCAATTTGATACATTTCAAAATTTTCTCCGCCGCGCTTTTCCCTTCATATATTCTCATTTCAATCTCCTATCATTTTAAAATACTTTCTCCGATTTCATTCAAACAAATAAATCAAAAACGTATTCATTTAACTGCATCAACTTTGTAATCAAGTCTATACTTTCTCCATATTCGCAGATCTTATAGGTCTAAGCAATTTTTACATTTTTACCCTCATATTTCCAACATATTTGTGGAATATACAAAACTACCGGTATTTTCCCCATTCAACTTTCAAAAGAAGAGTGCATAAACAGCACAGAAAACACTCAATTTTCTTCCACTTTCAGGAGAAAGCAGGTCGCCTTACACAAATCCCATATTGTCAACATTAATCCGAAAATCCTTTTCCCAGAAAATCATATCCATCAGGAATTCCAGCTCCGCGCGGGATTGTCCCACAGTCCACGCTATTTTATTTCTTATTTGTAGAATAAACAGTGCAAAATTTTGAGAAAACGGATTTAATATGCTATGGCCGTGAGCTCAAACCTTTCTCCATCTCGTTAAGTCCCTGCTGGCCAGATTATATTTCTAGGAAATCCTCTACTTCTTCTGCCTCCCTCCTCCGTTTGTCTTAAAACTATCAGTTTTTCCTCCTCTTCAGATAGAGATTTACAGACTTAAAGCTCCAACACAAGGACTGCGTTCCGGATTTGCTCCCAGCGCAACTTAGCAGTTTCTGTCCCAGAGAAAGCTCTAGAGAAAAATCTCACAAACCTCCAAAGAGAAAGCACCGGGGAAGGAACCTTCAGAGTGAAAGCATCTGATACAAAGCTCCACAGAGAAAGAAGCCTCCAGAGTGAAAGCTCCGTGCAGAAACAGCAGCTAGGATTTGAACAGAGTACTTTTAAAAATCCACTGCTGCTAATATCCCTTAAAATTCCTTCCACAAAGCTTCTCTTCTTCACTTTAAATTATGAATGCTTAAAACATGTCTTAAAACATAAACATGTCTTCTTTTCTTGTACCCCATAAAAATGAATTAATATATACAGTTGTCATCATAATTGCAACTACAGCACTCTATTCCATTCTTTAAATTATTTAAATTATTATCCCCTTAAATAGATAATACAACTAAATAATTCAACCTACTCAATATCACAGCTTTCTTAGCTGAGCTTATAACTCAAAAGACTTTCTCCTCCTCTCCTCTTCTTCCCACGACTATATATAATGAATTAAATTATACTTACATCGATGAGTATTAATTTGATCACGTAATTCTTTTTCAATTTACTCACGTGTCACTTCCGTTTATCTTCATTTCTGTAAAAACCTTCTCCTCTTCTTTCAACTTTCAGATTGTAAGCACAAATATTTGCGCACAATCAACATGTTACGTATCAAATATTGTTCCACAGAAGTGCACACAAAACTACAACCACTTTTATCAAAGCTTTACTTAGATGGCGCCACGGTTTCATTCAAATATTTCCCTTAACCGCCCTTGGCACCCCAAATTCCAGCATCGCATAACTCTTGCCCCCCAGAAATTCAAGAAAGTACTTTTCACATGCTACACCCCCCCCCAGCTCTGCACAATTAGAAACGACACGTGTCCCGCTTTAATTCCTTATAGATTCCATGAATATTTTAGTACTTGTGTATCTTAGAAGCTAACAAAACATTCACACACTTCAACTAGCCACCGCATCGATAGCACGAATTATAGGCCAGCTCTCCAACCCCATTTACCAGGTATTCCTCCCCAATGATTTTAATCTCAGAGGGCGTTGATGATTACTTTTATTCAAACTTGTAACTCTAAACGATCCTCATATCCTTCTAAAGATACTAATTTCAATTTGTATCCCAGCCCAGCTTACTTTTCTCTCAGCTACAAACAGCTTTCTCCAATTGTATTCCCCCACGTCCCGTCCCGGAGAAAGTTGCACTGAACCAATCCCTTAAATTACCATTTGCTTCTTCTTCCAAGTCTATCATTTTCTAACCCACTTTCCCTATTCTCAAGTTCTATCGAAATTGAAGGCCACTTCCCGCTTAATATACGTGTCCCACCAAGTAAATTTAACAAGTGGTATTTTTCCATATAATTCCTCTCAATTCTTACCAAGAAAACACAGAACCCACAAAATTGATACACACCCACACAGCATTTACTATATCCAAAGCCCTGTCCTATTTTCCCTCCACGTAAAAATATCCACGAAATTCTTACATGGTTTAGCACCCCAGGATCCACAAGACAATATAAGCGCTCCCTGCCATCACTTACATCCGAAACATGAGCCATTAACAAAAATCCCCCACTTATTTCAAATTCTCAAACTTTCTTCACCAATCATGTACCGGAGAAAGCTGAAAACCCAAACTTTAAAATCCTCCTTAATACTCATCCGAACCTAGAACATAGTTTCAAAGTCATGCAAAAAGGTCACGTCCCAGTACTTGCAAAAAGAACTCATAAAAAATCCCATCCTCAAAAACATGATCACGAATATTTTTATTTCTCTCACATTTCCTATTACATTCATCCATTTCTTCCTTGAACACTCTTAACTTTCCCCATCATATTCCTTTCCGTAAGGTGAAAGCTCTACATATATTCGTCTTCATACTCAGAACAGAAGCCTTTGAATACCTATAGTATATGATAAAATAAATACTTTTATTGACATTCACCTCCAGCTTTTCACCCATAAATCCCTAAATACACATCATCCTCCTATTTCACTTCCAGTATCAAATATACCTCGTCACAGTAACAAATCCCTCCTTGCTTTCTCCGTGCCAAATCCCTACATATTCTTCTCCTGCACATTACATCCCTTTGAAGCCAGACTAGTAGTCAAACAAGCTGAAGCCGAACATGTGTCTCGGACATTTAGAAAAACTCTATAGTCTTTTCTTCTAG
Organism: Sminthurides aquaticus; assembly: GCA_906901655.1. NCBI lineage: Eukaryota > Metazoa > Arthropoda > Collembola > Symphypleona > Sminthurididae > Sminthurides > Sminthurides aquaticus. The sequence goes on from CAJQTT010000007.1 coordinate 1,495,633, forward strand.
ATCTTCCACCATGCTTCCAGCTTTACCAAATCCCATCAACGTCCTCCACCTCTGCTTTCACTCACTTTCCTTGCCTAAGCATAGCTATATGCTTTCCCCCCGTCTTTCTCAAACTTTTTACCTTTTTGTCTTTTTTCTGAGCTTATGCAACGCCATCTGCGACGACGACAGATTGCCGTGTAGTTGCAGCTCTAACTTCCCCATTACTGTCATTCCCTATTACTGCGGAGGAACAATCCTCCCGTTTACGTAATCCCCAAAACGCTCACTCTATTCTTTTCCAATGGCCTTTATTACAGTGTTGTGCAACGAGAGAGGTCGTTGCAAGCAGACGCTGATTCCAAGGGATATATACTTAAGTTCCTCAACGATGATGAGATTATATTACGACGCCAATATCTTTCCCACGTGATATTCCGTCCCAAGGATATTCCTCCATCCACGGAGCTTATTCACAGCCCTTAAGGATTCTCTCCTTCATCTCCCCGTGTTCATCTCTGTACAGTTCAGGAAGATGGGTTTGAGTAACAAATCCAGACAGAATAAAATAAGAACAGACGAGCCTCTCTCTCTGTAAATAGTCATTTCTATTCCACGAATTCTAAGGTATTCTCATAATTTAGTTTTCATTAAATACATTACAATGCAGGTAATCATTTCAGCCGCCATAACAAATAAAATACATTCCTCCCAAACACAGAGCACTTCACTAGACCAACCAATACGTCAAATTGCATTCCATGATCCAAATCCTCTTTTTCTTAGCTTCTATACTTTCCTCCGAATTCTCATTACTGCCAGACAGACAGCAAGGAAGTCAAAAGAAGATTGCTATTCTTTCTTGTAAGGAGACTTGCTTCTTGTTATTACTCTGACCGTCATCTCCTGTGATGAGACTCCCCCCGCAAATAGTTTTTTTACTCCTCCCCGTACTTTCACCTTGTACTTTCTACACGCGCCACATTTCCCTTGCAGCCTCTGAAAACAGCTGACGTGAAACCAATCCTGGACTCCAAAACTCCTTCTCAAGTAATTCCGCCATTTCAGTTTAGTTCCTACAAGGACCAAAACTACTAGAAAACATCACTTTTCAAAAACTTGCACTAAAAACAAACCCACCAAACCTACCGCAAGCAAGCACTAAAAAAACACTTCCCGGCCTCTAAGAAACCCACCAATGTCGCTCTCTAAATTTTCTCCTAGACAATATACACCCACTGAAAAGTTTCTAGAATATCTGTCAAGGGTTGAAAGACATGTCTCCTTCCTGTCAAGCATATAGTTTCACCCGAATCCGCACTCGAGTGAGTGGCTGTACATCATCATCTCATTTATTCATGCAAAATCCGACAAATTAGATTCAATTAAATATACATTAGCAAAAGTCGTTGACTCAGTCAGTGAGATGAATTCCATCAACTCATTTAAATAAAACGCATGTCCTTGTCTATCACGTTTTCTCCGGACTCCCAGTCATCCCAGTCACATCCTTTTCTTACCAATCTTTCCACATTTCCCTAACTTGTAGTAATACGCTTCCTCATCCAGCGTAACTAAATCTTTACAGTTTATAAACTGTACCCGCGAATCCTCATCTCCTCCCAACACCTTCACATTCAATCCTTTAAATTCTACTTTCTCCGCCCTGGCCCTATCCTTCCAGCCGACTTTCTCCTAGTGTCTTAATCCAATTAAACTCGCCCCCATATAGTTACATTATTTACAATTCCCTGTCTTCATTTCTCAAAGTCTCCACTTCACCACTTGGAGTGTGCTCAACAAGCAGGAATTCTACCTCCTTTCACCACGCCTCCCTTTTCCCATCCAACTTCAAACACTCTAAAACAGCAGACCACTTCTTGTCCTTTGTAACACTGTCTGGAAATTGGTTACATTTAAGTTACTCACAATGCATAGCAGAAAGCGTTCTATCAAGTTCACCTTTAGCCTCATAAACATACAAACAGGTTCGTCTTCCTCAGTTTGCGCAGCATAACGCATATGATTACAAAAGAATTCTTCAAATTGTAATACATTCCCCTACTCTTCAATTCAAAAATTTCCATACTTTCATCTCCAACCTTTCCAAGAAATAATATCAACTTTCTCCAATTCCTTTCTCCGATTCCTTTCTCCAGCTTCTGTATAATATATCCTCAAATCATCTCCCTCTTTTCTCCCTCCTTCACAGCCGTACACCCCATCTCCTTTTCTATTACCTTTCTACATTTTACAGCATTCCACAATTCATCCCTCACATGCTTTCACTCAACTCCCTCCTAACCGACTTTCACTTTGCCTTCCCTCCCTATACTTTCACCTTCAAATTTTCAATCAACCTTCAACCCACACATGAGTTTCCATTCCATACGTTCCTTTATAAAACAAGTTCACATCCTCGCTCCACTTGTACACCACCACTTAACTTTCTCCGTATCAACATGCCCCCAACCCGCTGGACAGGATTCCAATATCGCTTCCCCTAACAGCACCAGCTCTCCACCTTCGAAACATATTGACATCCCAATTTCCACCATCAGCCTTTAAACCCCATGTCGCAACAAATACAAGCATTTCTATCATTTTTTTATCAAACATTTACCCAAACAACATAACTCCTATAAATATTACATACTCTGAAATATCCACTACACCTGTCTGGAATTCTGCCCCCCCTCTCTGACACTAACACGCTAAATGCCAAATCCACACAGCTCCTCCTCCCGGCGACATATACCTAATAGAATTACTCCAAAATTCTTGGAATAATCTACTACTCTGGGAGAACATGCAAAATATTCCAAATCTCTCCTTCTAAATTCCTCCTTCAAAAACTGCCAATCATAGCCGTGTCATACTTGATCTGTAGATCAGTCTTCAATTAATTGCCTCAATCGGATTCCAAGTTTCCGCAAACCTTCATCTTCACCCTCTAGTACCATAGAAAAATATGGAATAAAATATAACCTCTCTGGAAACAATTCTATCTCAGTACTCTTCCATATATCGCTCTTGAACCTAAAATATTCCTTTCAATTCCCACAGAAACATATGGCACACCACTCCTTCCGATCCTCGCCTCACTTGAGCAACTTAATGCGATACAAGCTCTAGAGCTTAGTATGAAATATATATATATATATTCTTTCCGCTAACTATATTCTCCCTCTCGTCCATTCCTACCAGAGATTAAATCAACTTCTCTCGTAATACTCTCCTTCTCAAACCGTATAATATATAGCACAATCACAACCTTACGCAGCAGCGCCCCCAAAACTATATCGCTCTCAACTACTACATATTCTTTAAGCGATATATTCTCCAACCTTTTCAAAACCATCTACCCCAATTATCGAGTAGTACATTAAATGCCAATAAAAACTCTTACCGCAAATACTATAAACTCACCCCATTATTACGACGATTTAATATAATAAATCCTTTTTAGAGAAAGTTACCTCCCTATATACATAAATATACCCATTTTATTCTGCCATGCTCTTTTATCAATCCTCAAGTCCTCTCGAATAGCTTCAAATCCTATTCACTCCAACGATACTCAAAAGAGTGCGCCTACTCTCAAACTGGCAAACTCAATTCAATGCCTTATACATCACCCCCTCTTTCACAACCATTGACCACACACCATCTTGACTCTCAATCTCCATCAAAAACATATAGGTCACACATCCAGAACCAAAGCTAACCAAACGATAATAATTGGTGACGGTTCAAGGGTTATCAATGGTTACGGCAAGTGTGTGTGTGTTAGCAGTTACCTTTTAACTTTTCAATTCCCAGTAACTTCAGATGTATAAATAACAATCTCTGCAAACTACCAACAATTACGTAAATACAAGAGTCTAAACTTCTCCAACCGGAAATCCTCAGCAGAGAGTCTTTCTCAGAGTCACTTAACTTCAACTACACAACACAACCAACTTCCTTTCCCTACTCATTCTTCCAAGACAACGTCTGCTTATACAGTTGCATTCCCTTAATTAAAAGCCCTTTTAAATATCAAAACTTACTAGGCCCATTTACCCAAACTAAATCTTTTATAGGGTTTCAACCCGCCTCAATTCTATCTCATTTGCCCTGGAAACCAGTCCATAAACGGCTTCCAGCAAATGTTTACTTCCTCTGCCGGAATATACACGTTTCCCCCCTATCCTTCTCTCCGTCTTGCATAACATTTATAGGTCGTCCTAGAGTAGGTAAGCACGTTATGTAAATTCCCGACTGTACGCCACTCTTACAATTAACATTGTCAAGGATTAAATAAACAGAGTTCCTCCGGATGACACATAACTCTTCCTTGAACTGCACTAAGCATGCTGTTCCAGTGCACAGGGAATCTACAAAAATGCCTTTAGCATCCTTCCAATTCCCCTTTTTTAAGAATAACCTATTCCTTCCTCCACAAACCTTCAACGCTTTCACTTGATTACTTGCGTATATTTGCATAATTTCCTAGAATTATTTCCCACCCAGCAGCTCACAGCTTCCCATTTCTCCGCTCATCCCTTCCATTCCATTTCAACTTGACATTTTCAAACTCACCCCATCAGAACATAATAAGCTTCAAATTTACGCGCTAACATTTTAAATTAAATCTCACATTTCTTCCAAAAAATCCTATAGCTTTTCCAATTCATCCCAAGCAATTTTTTAGCAAAACATCCAATTTGTAATTCAAAATTTCCAAGCACGCCATATCATTACCAAAATCACACACATTTTACAGCGGGATCTTTATTTTAATCCATGGAAATCATCCCAAAAACCGACTGCAACGAAATAAAACTGCAACCTTTTAAACGTCCCCCTCTTCAAATCCTACTCCGACAATCACAACCAAAAAGAGCGCAACCAATGAATTTCAAATTACTTTACCCAGCCTCCCGGGAATCCCTGCTTTCCTTGTATTCATTTACTTTACATTTATCTCTCATTTGTTCTTGGATCCACGAATCTCTGCAGATACACTACGTCTTTGGATTCAGGAGCGGGATTCGGCGGGACGTGCTGTACATGCCATAGAAGGAATATGACTACAAAGCGAGAGCAGCATTTAAGAAAGAGACAGATGCTACAAATTGCTAGCATTTTTTCAATGCATTCAAATGAAGGAATCAAGCCTAAAATCCAGATTCCTTCCTATGGAGAAAGTCCTTGTAGAGAAAGCCAAAGAGAAAGCCTTTGATTCCTCCTTCTCTTCCCCCAGTCATAATACCAACGGACCACCATATTTCCTTCAAAGAGAAAAAATCCTCTGGAATCAAACTCCATGTCCAAATACCATAATATACTGCCCTTCATCTCCTCATCACCCTTCAACTACTTTTACCCTTCAAGCTATGCATCATTTTCCAGAGTAATTTACCAATTCCCTTGCTCTTCAAACAAAATCCCAGTCGAAATTAACGATGATAGCCATCATTTACTCTATCCAGTTACAATTTCCAACAAAGTATGCAACCATCCTTCGTAAACACCCTTCCACAGGGGGCAGCACCAACACCCGAGTTAACATGAGTTTAAACCTCATTCCCTTACGTCTCTTAAAAATCTTGATTCTCAAAACTCAATCTCCCCTTACACAGACCAAACATATTCCTTCCCTCTCCTCCACATTTTCTCTCTCTCATCTGCCCTATTATTGTATCATTTTTACCATTCTCAGGATTTCCTCAGAAGCCTTGCTTCATTTCTTATTTGCAATTCCAGTCCACATTGAAATTAATACCAACATCCCACAGTCGCGTATACCTTATTCCACGTATTATTATTATTCTACGTATTTCAACACTATTCCCTTTCCTGTTAGCCATCTTTTATTTATATGTAACCCCAAGTCATTTCCATCATCTTTTCTCCAAGTATTCCAACTCCATCCTGTATAATAAATCATACAAATTTTTATATACGACGTCATATAAATTCAAGTTTGGGAACACGACTAATTTATATTCTTCGAGTAACTCATTCCACCAATTCTACGTCGCTCAAATCAGTATATTATATAAAATTGAATTTCGCAAATTCGCATGCTTTTTTTCCAAACAAAATCAGCAAACTTATAGCTCCTTCCATAATTATCCATTTCATTTTCTCTCTCTCTTAAGCTCATTTATTGACTCGTCCTGGGCTGTGTACACATGGGAAATCAGTTTAATTTAGTTCCGCACAGCCTCAATAATTACCTTTCAAATGTAGGAAAGCGGAAAGCGTATTTTTCGTATATTCAATATCATTTCAATCCATCCGCCCATCTCCCATTCCCCACCAACTCCCTATTCTATACCTACATATTTCCACCTCTTTGATTTACCCAGTGAGATAGGAAAGTAATAGGAATGAAAAATATTTCTATTCAAATTCAAGCAGAGCGCAGCGCGCAGCGCGCAGTACTGCATTACTTTAGCATAAAAATAATTTCGCATATTTTTTGCCCCTTTTCAACGTCCTTTCAGCTATTCTTTTAGCATATAATTTCACCCATTAGCGATAACATATTGGTAGACTGCATTATCTGATCATTTTACACATTCATCACCACCGTATTACTAGTGCAATACAATAAACACTCGAGACTCAAGTACATTTTACAACCTAATACACTCTCCACTCATACGCTTCCCTATTAACGGAGACAGATAAGTAGCGCTGTAATCTACTCCGCGCTGTAACGCGCTACAGTAATTGCATCCCTGCACTCAGCAGCCAGTGGAAGAAACATGCAAGAAGCTTAGCTTGAGTGTGTGATTCTTGTTAACACATATTGACTCCGCAAATCACACTAGACTGCACCTCCATTCCTTCTTAAACCTAGTAAACCTTAGTTTAAGGTGATGGATTTAAAAAGCGTGAAATATTTTCATCTCCATGAGTGCGTTAATGTGTAGCAAAACAAAATGTCTTTATTGTGTAATTAAATTTATTTCCCCTACACAACCAACCCCAGCCAGCCAGACTACAACTAAATTCCTCAAAAAACGTACATATTTCCTGGCCAGAGGAGGAGGGTCCTTGGCCGGCCCTTACCTAATTTAGCCCAGTATATAAGCTCGAGCCTTGATTCAAAATATCACACTTCACTTCTACATCTCATTCTTCCAACAGCTTCATCTACTATATTCCAGTTCAGCCTAAACAGCTAAAAAACCAAAAATTTCATCATGAAATTAGTAAGTTTTCATTTACAATTCGCAAAGTAAATTTCGCGAATTTTCGCGAATTTTCGCAATTTTTCAAAATCTCCCGCCCTCTATACTACATAGAAATACAGCCCCACATCAGTGAACTAACAGTGTCATATTTCTCCATTTTACAGTTGCTCGTTCTTGCTTTGTGCGCCGTCGCCTACGCCGGCTACGCCAGCCACGGACACGGTGGACACGGTTGGGGACACGGTGGAGGACACGGAGGTGGTCACGGAGGACACGGAAACGGTTGGGGATGGAGACAATACCACGGATGGGCCAATGTCAAGGCTCACCAAACCGCCCACAACTACAACTACGGGGTAAGAACTAAAAACCTTCATCCCAAGTCACCTACAATCAGTGTCTCCCGCCGGAAATTAAACCCGAGAGCGTCTCCGTCATCCCCCACATTCCTTGCTTTCCCTCAAGGGCGAAATCTATTCAAAAAACTATATATATCCCGCCCTACCTTCCTTCCTTTCTTCCAGCCATCACTTTAAACCCCGCTTTCTTAGACAGCGTACCCACAATCTGAGCACTTGTTATGGCATTCTATTGTGTAACCTTCCGTCACAAATAGCGTCACAACCAGCCACAGATCCTGTCAACGCCAACTGTCAAAACCCCGAACCAATTTCAAAATTCCCACAATCTCTCACCTTCTCCCTTTCCTCTATGTCCCTTGAGCATTTCCAAAATTGACAGCCTTTAATGTCACAGGGATCTGCTAAAATCCAACACATAGACCACTTATGTATTAACCATTACCTTTTCTTCCAGCTCGAGGAACACGGCAAGGGATACAACAAGTACATCTGGCAAGGAGCTGACACCCACCACAGCTACCCAGTCAAGGGACACGGATGGGGACACGGAGGATACCAAGGTTGAGAAGCCTTAGGCCACTCAAGGCAACCCACCCTCCTAATTCCAGGCACAACCCCATCGTCGCCTTTAGTCATCCATGTAACAAGTCACCTCAGCGTCCTTTTGTGTTTTGCCTTGCGAATTCTATTTTTTCTAAAAAATCCACTAAAATGATTGTGTATCCAGAGCTACTACTCCTGCCAATCAAAGAAAAAATAAACAACTTCATTTCATAATGTCATCATCACAGTAAACAAACGCAATTACGTTTCCTTCATTCATTACTCCACCATTTCCGTCCGCCTCCGCTCTTCGTGGCGCGCTCTAGCGTGAAAATGCCTTTCCATCCACCCTTTCCTTAACTTGCCTCTACATCGCTAAAAAAATCAGCAAAATGCAGCACCAAACTATCAGCCATAAATACAACTAATTAACTTCAGATTAAAGCCCAGTGTACGCCTACTACCTGCCTATTAGTGTACCTTACAGCGCCTGCGGCAAGTGAAAGCAAGCCTGAACGCCTCCAGCGCTGTACAATCGTTTTCATTCATTCCAACACAGCATCGCATAGACAAGTTCCGGACTCTGCATTCACGTAGCTAACACAAAACACATATAATATTCTCCTCCTAACTGCAACTCCAATCTCACTTCCCATGTGCCGTTAGTGTACAAACAGTTCGCCATTTTTATGATTCTCTCTCTTAACTTGCGCTAATATCACTTACTCTTCCGCTACCAATTAGAGCGTGCAACCTCAGTAACATTTTCTCAATCAAACAGTAGTACAACACTCAGATTCATACAAGTTCCGTTTCACACACGCTCTATCATTCCTCTTCAACCATTCCCACATTCTCTATAGCCATTTATTAAAAAACATTTAATTCAATCCACCACGCACATTAATGTAGCCATTAACGCCCTCAAAAACAAAACCCAACAATCCGTGAAACCTATCGATTTTTACATAAACGCGCTAAAGACTGCAACATTTTTTTTAAAACCTCATCCGTACCGTGCCGTACTTGCAGCAGCGCACCAGGCTACGGTCTGACGGAAATGTTTTTAGGTTTGACGAGGCGAAGCAAATGGGAACTTATGCTTGCTAAATGCTTGTGTGAGTGGGCAAGGAAGCGTGGAGAAAGTTTGATAATATTAGCTAGGATGGGAAATGCTGCTGCCGTAGCCTAGCCACAAACACACACAGCTAATATTTAATTTAAAGTTAACAAAACGTAGGCTTTACCCCGACAAAGCTAATATGCAATAACGTTTCTCAATTTTTAATTAATTTCCTGCCTTCCCGCCACCTACTGAGTATCCCTTATCCTTTAAATTTAGCATTAATAAATCTGCAAGCTCTGCTAACAATTTCATTCTCTCATTATCGCACACCATATTCCTCTTCTTGTTACATAAAATTAATTAGTGCACGTAATAATTCATTTATCCTGTCAGTACCAAAGTCAAAAAGTCGTGGAATAGAAATATTTATTAAACAAAAGGTATTATCTCACCTTCCACAATAATATCACCATTCAATATTAATTAACAATAACAGGAATAAGCAAACAGAAAGTGTCAGTAACAGCACAACCCTCCTACTCATCCAATACTTTCATATCGACTTTTGTTATAATTGACGAGAACCATATAAACAGAAACTTCACCCGTTAAACAAGCAAACCGCCATCCTCTGCATTTATTTACTCACCTGTCCTACACTTTCTCATGTAAAAAAGACCAATAGCTTCCTCATTACATCACCTTCCCTGAAACTCAAGTGAATTTCTTGAACGTCTTACATGATTCCGTATTTCCAGTTAATCCATGTTACTAAGCAACAAGTTTGAATTTTTCAAGGTAGTTCCATCAGCATTGATAGTGCTGATCCTCTCAACTTCATTCTCTACCACCAGGGGGAGCAAGTCTGTGCGATACTGCCGGAATCATGCAAGGGAATGCTCGAGTAAGTATTACAAATGTTTTATATGAATTAACTCTGCTGTTAACCATGTCCAATTCCTTAATTACACAAATGCTCTCCTTTATCTTTTCCTTCCCTTCTACACACCTCTCTCTCTCCTTAATTACCTAATTCTTGAGCTTATCAATCCAGGAAGTACAAATACAGCTTATAGTCTTTATATTTCCCGTACTTCCTGTTCTATCAGCAACTACTTAATTCCGTTTTCCAAGTAATTCCCTCATTAAGATGATTAAAAATACCTTTTTTTAGAAACACGGTTCGGTAATTTAGTAATGCAGCGCCTTGGCGTTACTGAACTTCCATTCGGTTCTGCGCCAAATTCCGGAAACGAAATCGGGCAAGAAGCTCCGGGAGTAGATACCACGGAGAGCACCAAACCTGTAAACTCTGACACTAGGCGTAAAAGAGGCGCAGATCTGGATGAGCTTCTGGACTTACTGGAACTGTCACCACCAAGCATAGCCAACCTAGGACTAGGGCGCTTTAAACGTGCCGATGCGGACACCACTACTCTGAGCACCGACACCACTACCGCGAGTACCAAACTTGACACCACTACCCCGGATACCAAACCCGGCACCACTACCACGGATACCAAACCCGGCACCACTACCGCGAGTACCAAACCCGGCACCACTATCGCGAGTAGCAACCCCGACATCACTCCATCTCCCCAGCTCGCAGTAACAGAGGGCGCTGGTGAAAGCTCTACAAGCATGGCCGCCTCAACTGTAACCATTAAAACAACAGAGAAGCCTAGTATCCCTCTACCGACACCACTCCCTTACGATTTCAACGATTTAGAAGAAACCTTCTACAGCTGCCTGGACGAGCTTGGAAAAAACGAATGTCTGCTCTACATGGTACAGCGCTGCAACTGGCATGACGGAACGTCCCAAGTCATCTCTAAATACTGTTCCAAATGGCAGATACCATGTCTTCCTTGCAACAGCGCAAAATATTTATGATTTTAATTTAATTTAATTTAATAAATTCAAATAACAATTTTACGTTTAATTTATGCTCCACTATACAAGAATTCTTAAAAACCACAAATTTTAAACCACTTCCGAAAAATTATCCGTTACGATGGAGCTTCCATCCACAAACAACATCACTTCAACCCAGCAAATTCAAACCCATGTAAAAGGCGCCATTTTTATATATACTCTTCAATATTTTAAATTTAGCAATACGTCCTTATACGCCTTCAAAAATAAAAACAGCATCATGATGCCTCCAATTTTAATTTCTGTCAACGTTTTCAACGGAAATACTCTTACATCCATGTAAAAACCGCACCGCCTCCTGGGAGTTATAAAAACCCATCTATTCACCTCCCGTCGTCGCCCAATCCCCATTAAACCATGGATGACAGCCTCACCTCTACAGAAGATGAGGGCGGAGCGGACCCATCCGAGAACGGCTGCCATGTTAAACACAAGTCTGCCCGAATGCCCTCCATCAGAGAATTAAACGACAGAATCATTAAACTGGAACGAGAAAACTTTCAACTCAAGCTAAGGATTCATTTAACAGAAACCAAGGGGACTGTCGAACCTATTTGCACTTCTACCCAGAAGAAGAGTAAGTCACTTTCTCTCCAACTTTCTCCTCACTCCATATCCCGGTCGCATTTCCCAAAATCCCCGTAAAACCCTACACAAGCCTTATCAAGCCATTTTAATGGCTCCTCCTGTATCATTCCTCCAGCAGCATCCAGCAGTCAGATTCCAAAATCCTCTTCCAAAGTCAGACTTGTATAAGCTCCAGCATTATGTCAAAGCTCCCTCCAGGGAATTCCTCAAATCTCACTTCCTAGAAATGTTTACTCGTTAGCCAGACTTTGTTTGTGTATCTCTGGAAGTTATTTGCAAATTTTCACAGAATTCCCTATGCCATTTTCCAACCCCTTTGGCCATACCAGCAATCCATTGTTGTCTCCTCATGATTTATTTACAATAAACTCCTGCTTCGGTATAGCAAACAACAGGAAACATTTTTCCCAACAAACATCCCGCCGTCTATCCTCAGGCTATTTCAAGCGCTTCATTTTGTAATAACCCGTGTGCCTTTGGAACCCCCGCGACACAGATCCTACTCCACATATATATTTTCAAAAACACAAGGAATTTTGCGTCAAGAATTTCATCCTCCCGCCAGGTTATCGTTAAATTCGCACAGCTTGCCCTATCCCTCATAGGATTACCTCATTAAAACACAAGTTTCCACATAAATCCACGTGGAATTAGCCTTTGTTCCCTTGAATATCAGATACCTATTTTTAGTTGAATTCCATCCCTCTTCATCATTTCTCTCATATTTTCCCAATATTATTTTTCATATTTTCCCAATCACTTTCTTCCCGAGAATCCTTGCTTTCACTAGTCTCTACTTTCACCCATACTTTCACCAATTAGTTATACAAAGTAACGCTTTCTCCTTCAGAGCTTCTACCCTATACAAAAGGCAGTAACAAGGAGGTTATATAAACTTACAATTTACTGTAGCTCCGTAACAAGCTTTTACAGAAGAACACAGCTTGAAAACATTTAAAAGTTAGTTCCGTTAGCAATAACCTGAGCATGCAATCAGAGTAACTAACCACTCAAAAAAAAATCCTACATCCGTTCTTCAAAGTACACTTCTTCGATTCTTATATAAAATCAATGTAACCAATTAAAATCCTCCTTTCACTCAAGTCCTCTTCAGTTTAACAGGGGTAACAATATTTCTCTACTCTCAGATCCACGGGAACAAGCCCTTGAAGCAGAACTAAGTACCCTTCGAGAGGAAAAAGAGGAACTGGAATTCAAGCTCCGCCAGAAACAAACTCAGCTCTTCCATGAAATGAAGCAGAAGGATTCCCTATCCGAGAAACAAGCTCTCATCGTAAACAAGTTCACAGAGCTAAGAAACTACGTTGGTCTCCTGGAGAAAGAGCGCTCATGTTTCGGATCCGAGGAGCTCCAAGAAGATCGTCCCACCCGCTCCATAGTGTCGCCACCTAGCGGAAACTTTCCCTCGGATCCCTTCTCAAGCTACCCTTCCGCCACACCCTCGGATTTATTCCAAGGACTGTCAGCCTTTGAATGGCACAAATTATATGAAGAGGATGCCAGAAAGTTGGAGACTCTTCAATCAAATTTTAATTTGCTCAACAAGGAATTCCAGAACCTAATGAACGAGCGTGCTGCTCTTTTACATCAAATTGACTCCCTCCAAAACTCCCAACAACAAGTCCGCCACGACAACGAATCCAAGTATTTGGTAAGTTTTTCGCATTCTTCCAAGAATAATTCTACCCTTCTCTTAACAAGGAATGTATAGCAGCTAATTGAAATTGAGTCTGACATACAAGATAGTTGTGTCCAAGATTATAGCAGGAAACTGAGTCCACTTCACCTTATTTCCTCTCAATCCTATTTCTAAATTAATCCGGACAAATACTTGAAATGAGTTTTCCCCGAAAAAATTCTCTTTGACCTCCACACTTTCTCCGCATGTCCCGCCTTGTTTCATAAATCCCACGCTTTCTCTTCCAGGAAACCTTGAATGCTACCGTCTAATTCCAAACTCTCCTCATTTATTACCCAGAAACTTAGCCAAGTATTATTAATATAATTAATTAATAGCACCTAATCTAAACTTGAATTAGTTTCCCCCCCTCTCTATTTCACACCCACTGCTTTCTCCACTTTCACCAACGCCCTAAGGTCATACACATTCTATAAAATCCCGTCGTAATTGAAGATAGACTTTCTCTTCGTAGAGTCCACCCAAACCACTTTATTCCGAGTGTCAACTAACTTTAATCGGATTACAATCGTAGCTTATGGTCATTCAAGGTCATCTCAACCTTTTAATTTCAATTATTCCCAGGCCCGAATTGATTATTTAATGGACGAGAACAAATCCCTCCGGAGGGGGAATGACGAACTCAAATCCGCTCTTGCCAGAGCCGAAGAGCGGAGTAAAGCAATCAAGGACGCTGCCACCTCAGAGTTATCGCATCAACTATTCATACATCAAACAGCCCTGGAGAAAGTTCACAGGGAGCAAGCCCTCTTAATTGCAGAGCTACAAAGCATGAAAAAATCCTGCTCTCCCTCTCACATCTCTTCAGATCTAATCAAATCAGTACGTGTCTATAATAATCCTTGTTAGCTCCTCCGAGCCTTGTATTCCCTACATAATCCTCCGTCACAACTTCCCTATGTATCCCCTATATATCCATGCAGAGAAAGCAATCAGCTTTCACCCCTATGCAAACACGCCCCTTCAAATCTGATTCTGCTATCTTGATTCAAAATTTAAATCTTTATAAAATATGTATTAATCAATATCCCCTTCATTTACGTCTTGTAAATCCAAAACTTTCTCCATTTGTTTCAGCTAGCAGCGTTTGAGAAAGAAGGCGAAACCGATCCACCTCCAGTACCTCTAGGCTTGTCATCCCAATTCCCCGTTAAAAACACCCATTTCCCAACTCCCCGCTCTCTAATATCATTGGCCAGTTCCAATTTTGAAACCCATTGTCATCCTCCTATGCACGAGCAAAAATTCGGAGACGCAGCCACTCCCAAAGAAATTGAATACGAAGAAAACATAGAAATCATGAATAAGAAATTGCGAGACAAAAATTCAAAGTTGGCTATCAAATTAAAGCAGACACGAGAGGTAAGTCAGAAGAAAAAAAAATATATATTCTTTTCTCTCTCCGTTCGTATTACAATCATTTCAATCCCATTCAAACTCAGGCGGCCCTTATTTACTTTTTTCCTTTCTCCAAGCGCTTTCTCTGCTTTCTCTTTACCAAAAGTATACATTTTTTCCCTTCAACTTTCACTCTGTCATCATATTTCAATTCTGGATATTCTTTCCTTCTCTGATTGAATATGTATATCCAATTCCTATTATTTTTTCTCCTCTTGACAAAACTTTCAACACTTGCCAGCCTTTTGTCCCCGTCCTATCATCCATCATCACTCATTTTCGCCATTTTTTTCCGAATTTTTTTTGCTTTCTAGCAATATAATAGATGCAGTCAATATTTTTTGAATCCCTTTTTCTTAGCTATTCTTCAGTAAACCCTGACTGCTATTTGATGATTAAATTTTACCGTTTCCATTCCCACTCTTTCATATCCCACCTTGGACGATAATTTAATATTGTTTAGTGAAAGCTCAGAGAAAGTTGTCCATGCATTACTGTCAGCTTAATTTCCCAGCTCAATTTTCATTTCCATCTCCCAGCAGAAGGATTACATTGAAAACAAGTTAATTAATTCCTTTCAGTCCTTAAAGCAAGCAATATCCATGCTCCAGAATTCCGAAAAGGACAAAGAAGGGATGGAGAAAGTCATTTGCCGTCAACTACATAAAACTCACAGGATTCTTGCAGAAGTCAAAGACACTCTGGCACACACCAAAGAAGCCCCACCCCTTACTTCAGCAGAACCAGATGCAGCAACAAAATCGCTAGAATACCCGGGTTGCCTAAGCAACCCCGATTTTCAACCATCCCCTCTTAACCTCGGAGAAAATTTTATTGATTAGAGCATCTCAATCCCAGCCTTATATCCTGCAATTCATGGAATTCAACTACATTATGTGACTAGAAAGAGAGACAAGACAACCCACCCACTCCTCAACTTTTGTGTTTGTCATTTTAATTAATTTAGAAAACGGGGCATTTATTTTAATTAAGTTTATTTAATGCAACATTAATTCAGCACACAATATTGTATTCTGTGTCCCCGTCTAATTAGCTTTATATTACCAGGATAAACAGAGTAGGGTGGCCCTATATAATAAAATATAGCAGCGGATTTTGATTACGGCTTTTAATCGTTGCAAATTTATAGCTCAGCTTATATAAATTACTCAAAAGTTAATATAACAGTCTTTCGACTCTATAAAACACGGAGCTTTAATTCATTAAACACTTTGTATATTAAAGAAAGACGGAGTCAACTATAACAAACAGGCAGGATGCCAAGTCAGCTATCTACATATAGAGGCTTAAGAGAGATAACAAACATCCCATGCTGTAAAGTATTTCCGGTGACAGGACGGACCTAATAGAAACACCTTTTTCACTTTACCCCTCCACCAACTTTGATGTCTTAGCTATAATACCACCTTCAATAAATGTTTTTACTTCCTTCCCTCCTATCTTCTTACTTCCACATACTTTTAGCCGGTACTTTCTCCTTGCTTTCACCAGCACATGTTCCATCCAAGTATTACTCTCAGCCCGCTTTCTCTTTGATGCGATTTTCTAAAAGCCCAGCTACAGAAATCTTATAAAAACGGTTTAGACAGGTAAAAGCTTGATGCAATAGAGCCCACGTTTAAGTTCCGGGAAACGGATTTAATTAGATTTCTATTTTTTATTATTTTATTTAGTCAGCCTAGTAAAACACACTATGCGATTCCCAAGTTCTGCTTCTACAGAAAGCTTCCTCGGAACTCACTTTCTGAGCTTTGTGTACAGAAAGTACACAAAACTCAGAAAACCAAGAAACGACTTTCTCCCCGTGTTTTCTTTATTTCCTTCCAGAAAATCCTATAGGATTTCTTATATAGTGCAACTAAATCCGATTTACACATCTGCAAATTTTATTTTTATTTGCTTGAGATTAAAATTTTATAAAACTTTATATTGATACTGCAAAATATTTTACTGCATTTTAAAAGGCTCTTTTTCCATGTGCAGAAATAAAAGCTCTTTTTCCTCGTCTCCATATACACTGTATCTTCATTCCGTATTTCATACCTAACAATATTAAAAATAATATTTTTTAAATAATTTTAATCGCATGTTTTTTTCTAATTTTTGAAATCTAATTTTTTTTTTCTACTTACACAATCACAACATGCGCTATCCATACCACCTCCTTCAGTCGTCCTCCCCCTCCTCCTCCAAAGATACTACAGAATTGCTGGCAGTGTCCCAAGCATGGATGCTGTAGGAAGCGTTTACTTTCTCCAAATTCCCAATCTTCCCTTTATCCAGCCTCACTAGCTTTGGAGCATGGTTCAAGTGACTCAGGACTTGGAATCTACATTCATTACACGGATCAATCCACACAAAAGCTCAAACGACGCCAAAAACAAAAGCAGCAACAAGACATCCCTCACACACAAGAAAGAGAAAGTCAGAGAAAGAATTTCCGGCAATACCTATAGTCATCGTGCTTTTCTACAGGATTCCCCATCAACACTATTGTTTCCAGCTTTTCAATCTTTCTCATCCTCCGAATTTCTCTGAATCTATGAATGGCATTATTCCTAAAGGGAAACAAAACGAGCAACTCTCAAAGCACATTAACATAGCAACGCTCTTCTCACACTTTCACCTCCTTTCTTCTCTCTCTGCTCTCGTCCCATCAAACATTACGTCAACTGACGAAGAGAGGATTCAAAGTCATCTTAAGGAATTAAACTTGTTTGAATTTTCAAATAAATCCTTGCTCATCCCTCCTTCACCTTTCTATCATTCCTACCTCAAGTTAAGATACTCTAGTTGCTCAAGAACCGGCAGATAGAGCTTGCTTATTTTGTTCCCCCGAGCATGCAGCACTCTCAGCTTTGGACATGAGCCCATCTCCCCAAAGTTTTTCAAACTATTCTCTCCCAAGTAAAGCCTCTCCAGGTTTTCCATCTCCAAACCGCCCAAAGAGCTCAGATTGTTCCCGTGCAGGTCAAGATGAAGAAGTCGAGGAAAAGTTTCCCGGCTAAACTTCCTTGCTGATGTTAGCTGATTTTCTAAGAAGAGTGAAACATACAAAATCGTTACTTTCCTCCCCGCGAATAATAATGCTAAAGTCTTAACATTAAATTATTTTCACGTCAAGCTCGATTAAAATTCAAATTAATTAATTTAAATTAGCTCATTTTCCATCTCACAGATCAAAGTATACTGTATATGCATCATTAACCAATTTCATTTTCAAATCATTGCTTTTTTTAATTACTTGCAAGATTTAGATGAACCAGCTGGTTTCGTTCAAAATCAGCTTCCAACATCTCGTTTCCACATAGATTTAGTACCTTCAAAAAATATCATTAATTAGACACACATCAACCATCACTTCAAAAATCTAATCATTACGCAACCGAAATCCTGGCAAAGTATACTTGCTCATATTAAAAACTCAAATTTTATTAAAAACTATATAAAAATTAAAATCTACTAAAACAATTTAGCCCAATTCATACCTGCAAATGCTTAAAATTTGAAACAAACTTCACATCAGACATTCTATTCCCCTCTAAATTCAGAGTATGCAGAAACTCCAACGACGACAAAGCCTCCACGTTCTTCAAGTAATTATTCGACAAGTCCACTACGAGCAAATGGATGTACAGAGAAAGCAAATCCACGTTAAATAACTGCCTGTGGAATTACACAAATATAAGTTTATCATCAGCCTCTAACCACCCACATGCGGCCCTACCGGCGGTCACCTGTATTGTCTCTCTCTCTCTAACATCCATTGTCTCATCCACCCGATTATTGTTTTACTTTCCCACGCTTCAATATTCATCCCCTGCCACATATTATTTTAATTACTAACATCAAAGCTTCATCCCGTCTTTTAAGCTATGCAATCCACGGGTCAGCAGACAAATCAACCTGAAGATGGCGCGTGGGAGGTTCAAAGAGGACTGGAGAAAGTTTTATCAGTTCTAAGCCTCACTTCATCATATCCAGGGATTCATACACTTCAAACACATTAATATATATTCTAGCCATACATGTTCATGCACATTACTAATACACATTGGCCCTAAAATAATGCTAGCAACATCAAAGTCTAATTTCACTTTCTACTTTCAGAGGCTGTTTTCTGCAGAAATAACCATCTACAAAATTGAACACATTTCCTAAAATAATCCTGCTTCCACATTCTCATCTTCCTCAAACCTAATTCCCTCAAAACTACCTCCAAGAGCAAGTTAACAACTTTTAAATCATCTCTACTAAGGCCGCCTTCAACCAAGTTGACATATTTTCCTGTCGCAATTTCTTTCCCCATTCCCATACTCTTCCCCCCTGCCCTTTTCTCTTTCTAGTTACTTGGAACTTGTTTCTCCCAAAAGGGTTGCCTTCATCTCTAGAACGCGTTACAAGTTTCCTACTTAAAAACCATGTCTTCCGGTAAGAGATCTAATGGAAAGAAAACTTGTAACACATATATCCGAACATAAAGCTGGAAGGAAGCGCAGCAAAAACGCTTTCATTCCCCACATCCTCTTCTCTTTTTATCTACTGTAATTGCCTACGGGAAGAGGAGGAAACATAAAAAGCTCTGATTAGATCCACACACGATCCACACACGTGCACTCTCACAAAATCCCCGTAGAGAAAGTAATCTCCCCGCAACAATGATTCAAGTTAGACGAAACGATGCATGTGCATACAGTAACTGGTGTAACCTTCCTGTGTAACTAAAAATTCAATATAAATTCATGAATTTATTTAACTTGTTACTAGCTTGAAATCTGATGTAGGCCAGGCTCAGACTCTTGGGTACTTTACCGATTCCACCCAACCCTTCACGGATATGATGAACTTCCAGCTTTCCAGTCGAGCGATGCACATTCTCCATTTCCCCGTCTGCATCATATAGACTCTTAGGATGGTAGTTAAAAAGCTCTTTCAGATACTTTTCGTCATTAAGTTGTTCTTCTAGTGCTTCGCGGTCCACCGCTACGATGGAGTCGTCAGAGGATTGTCCCTGCAACCCACGAAAACAATATAATACTACATCAATTCCAGCAATGCATAGCTATAGACAACGTCCGAACTCCGACCAGAGAAGAAATTTAAAGTTCGACACAACTAAATCCAGCTGCTACAAGTAAAAGCTAATATAAAATTACCTCTCTGTCTAAAACAAACGACCCAGTTCCCGCAGAAGGTAAGTTGTCAAAGTCAAAGCTGAAATCCTTCTCTTCAGGCATTTTTACGCTCCACTCCATCTTTTCCAGCAATTAGTGCAAAATAAACACAACTCAAGTCCTCGTTTGTAAAATCAAACACGCCAGCTGTATCCTTGCTTGGAAACGCTTTGAAGTTAGTTTGAAGAGTACCATCAAAGTTAACGAGAGAAAACACCTCATGTAAGCTACTTAATTACTATTGACGTCACTTATAGAAATATTCAAGGATATACTTAGGACCCTATGGATGTACTTGCTGAGTCAAATATTTTCTCCAAAGTTAACTAAACCGTGAACCATATACGGGCTCGTTTCCTTGTTTGAATCGATACGGTTCGCGGTTAAATCCAACAGAATTTACTTCCAGGTTCTTCCATAAAAATTGCTAAAACCCTCTCTCGTTATCTGGCTGTAACTGTGGAGACGAGGAGATTAATCTTGATTAAAGCTTTGGCAGGATAGCGATATCAGTCTATAGTAGCGCAAAGTATACTGCTTTATTGAAGAAAGTTCTTATGTAACCACTACTTGGCTATATATCCAGAACCTGATGAGACGAGAATAAGTTTCTGATAGAAGTGATTAGAGAGATAACGCCTTCTGCCAAACTCCACGTAATTCTCTCCATAAACTTTTATTCCATCTTCCCAATGGAGTTGTCCATATAATTTTGAATAAAATTTAAAAAATAATCCTCTTTTCTCAATGTAGTAATGGAATGTGCTCTCTGGATAGGAGCATTTAGAAGGGTGAAGAACGTTGAATCCTTTAGAGGTGATGTCAAGAGAGAAATTGTCTTCTCAAAAGTTTGTCATCAAAGTTTTCTTTTGTCCTAGAACAAATGCACGACGTCTCACACACACGTACATCTTTTCTCTTTTTCGGATTCCTTCTCTAATGATTTCATGGCGGATGAGGGATTTATTCTCAAGAATTTTCTTTAGCAAACTTTTTACCAGGATGATTCCACTTCTCAAGTTTTCGGAGACCGTCGATATCATCATTTCTTTGGCGATTTAGAACAAAAAAGTTAGAGGAGCTGGCTTGAATGAATATATGTGTGTCTGCTCTGGCAAGCGAGGGATGGAAGGTACACTCCAGAATAACATACACCGGATGTGGATGGTAGACTGAGGTGAGTTGAAGGAGGAACTGTCTGAATTATGCATACAGTAAGAAGGTTATCTTCAAAGGTTCCAGGAGAACAAGTGGTGCTTCACAAGCATATCCCGAACACCGCTTTTCACTTCCAACTTGTCTTCTTTCAGAGCTCTCAACTCCCACTCCAGGCTGAGGGTGAAGGAAAACTGTGCTAGCATACGAAGCTCACATTTTAGGCCGATCCATCCCGGACTGTTGAGAAAGCTCCAGGGATGATACCTATAAGAGCAATTGAAAAAACATCTTTCAAGAAAATCCAACGTGAGTTCATGTATGTATACAGTGCACTTTTTTATGAACAATGTAATCGAAAATACAATCACATGCCGCGGGCTTTCCCTCACCATTTGTTTAAAACTTCTGTACACGAACAAAATATCTCAATCCATAAATGTAAAACTTGTTCATTCAATCCAAGGCATATTAGAGAGCGTAGCTTCACATCCATTTGCACCTTTTCATGGGATCGATTCACGAGTTCCACGCATCGATATAATAGCTAAAACGAAGAGAATTAGGCACATTAGTTTACCATTGAATCAACTCATAAACTGTACTGCTGAAAAAACTAATAATTGCAAACAGTACCTCCTCAGGGCTTAAAACTTTTCCATCTTCATCAAGTCTATATGTTTTGCATAGCACCAGTCTGGAATACACGGATTTGAAATCTCTTTCGATCTCCTTTAGGGCTACTTCTTCGATAAATAGCCATGCATGATTGGGTCCGATCAATGACGTGGGCTTTTTCATGCCGTACTCGAATATTCTCTTTAGAGCAGGTCCTAGAGTACCGCGAGCCAGATCTGCAATCCCTTCTGTTACAGAATCATCTCCCGCTGGGGTGTACTGCTTAGATCTTTCATCCAGGATTGACACAAACTTTGCAGGAAACCAGCCTCTGAAAGATTTAAACAAACTTGAGGTGAACCTTATCCTTCCATTTTCAATTACATATAACTTATTTAGACAACGTAAAGTACTGTGAACATTCTAGGCTTACCGTAACCCATTAAGCTCCCCAACCCAACAATGCTCATCCTTGCAGTTTATAATGGTGATGACATCGTTTTTCCGGAAACCTAGCTCGTCATCGTCCCTTCTCTCGAAATCTAGTAATTCGTAACATTAATTATTGACTGTTACATGCAACTATTCCACTGAATATTCTCTAAATTATTTCCGACTAAGGTAAGCACTTTAATTCCACTTACCCACTAATGCTTTGGCTCTCTTAGCTCCTAGTGTAAAACCGTGTGCGAATCTTTCATGGTCTTTCGTGTGGCTTTCAATAGAAAAATCTGCTTCTAGGCTAACTTTCATGTATTTGGCATCCAAAGA
The DNA here is from genome assembly GCA_906901655.1 of Sminthurides aquaticus. Taxonomy (NCBI): domain Eukaryota; kingdom Metazoa; phylum Arthropoda; class Collembola; order Symphypleona; family Sminthurididae; genus Sminthurides; species Sminthurides aquaticus. The sequence continues at coordinate 1,518,156 of CAJQTT010000007.1, forward strand.
GATAAAGTGACGTCCTATTTGAAGTATCGCCTCGTGTAAATCCACCATAAGCTCTACAGTAAACACAAATCGGGAGTAAGCACTCCATTAGATTGGCAAGCAATGAATTGTTTGCCTTCCTGAATCCTACCGTATAGCTTACCTGTTTGTCGAACATTTTTATTCTTCATATCCTCAGGTCGGTTGCCATCAGTAAACAAATTTTTCAGAACGTTTCCCTTCCCAGATTTAACTTGCTTTCGGCTGTCTCGTTTCTTAATCTTGCGATATTTATTCGCAGGGCTTATCGAAGTCTCTTTCTCCACCAACGTAATCGCCTTTGATCTTTCTTGATCCAGTAAATTTTTAGTGACAGCATCGAACTTGTCTAGTTCCAAATTTTCAAAATCATCTAGTGACGAGGGAAGGTCAGATAGAAAGTTGAAAATCTCAGCCGAATTTTTCATCTGCAGGAGTTCTTTATCTGGAAACAAAATACAAATATTTAAAGCTCACCATTGATCAGAATTTTGAAATGTATTGTATACTAGTTCTGTAAATCCAATCATACAATGCTAATTAGCAATAGAGCTAGCAAATTACCTTTAAGTTTCATCAAAGCCAGCATGACCTTGAATATAATCACATCGCCTTCGGCAAAAAACAGGTCCCAAATACGAAGGAGTATTTTAACATGAACTACAGAAGCAAACAGTGTGAGGAACCATGTAAACACGATAAGGCCTAGCTCAATGTCATGATCTTTTAGTAGAGCATGAATCTCAGGATAGTGAGTTTTGACCAGGTTTGTAAGCACCATAGAATCTGCTCGTATTCCACCAAAATCCGAAGTAAAATAACACGGGGGTAAAATATCTTCCACGACGGTTGTCATCAGCCAAAATGTGTCTTCCTCTTCCAGAAACAGCAGCAAATGTGCAACCACCGTCCCCATCCCTTGACAATATCCTATGTCAGGGTAAAGCCAAGCCAATGCTCTCAAAATTCTTCTTAATCGAGGTATTCCGGGAGAATCCAGTTTCGAGAAGCATCCGTTTCCAGGCAAAATCCTTGTTAAATCCTTCTCAATGTGTTTTGCGAAGGAGAAATATTCGTTAACCGTAGATTCTTTCACTACTTTCCAATAGGGAAGATTAGCTGGATTGGTTTTCTTGTCTAGGCCTCCACTCAATCGAAGCCACATCTGAGGTCGAAGCGAATGAGGTATCCCACCACTCTTTCGCATCATGTCCCATAATTTCTGAGTAACTGGAATCTTCGTAGGTATAGATTCCCACGAAAGTTCTTGAACTTCATCTCGACTGTGTGAGAACTCCAGGTGAGCTAGCCATTGTAATCTGAAACAAAAATTAACCAATTTCTCAATTAATCATATCCTTTTAAATTAGTTAAACTAGGATCTGCTTTTGAACTCTGTATGCATGGGCCGCGTATCCTCAACAAAATTCGAAAATATTACGATACTGTTAACATCCTGATAACCAACTTGGATTCATGTGGAAACGTGCTACTTCTATTTATTTTGGTAATTTAACTTTACACAGAGCTATTTCTAATTCAAGAAGCAATAATAATAGCTTCACTTATTCTAATGAAAGTTCACTCCTAATACACGAAAGAAATCTTAGTGATTTGCGCATTACAATATTGCTCAGTATCAAAATGCCTGGAAACTCATATAAAAAGATACTCATCCAGAAAAACTAATCCATATAAATGTTTCGCGATTCGTAATTTTCAGTTATTCTGTTCCGACAGAACGTTCTGACGACTCGCGTTGCTGCCGCTAGAACTTCCTGAAACGTCAACAACGACATTTCGAATGAATATTAGGTTGGGTGGTAGTGGGTCCGGTTTTACTTCCAAGTCATGTAGGTAAGAACATCCAATCGCCAGCTTGGATCCTAGATACATATACATACACAATTTAATGAATAATTAGCTCCTCCAACACGCCAGTATTTCACAAGCCCTCGCAAATTGGCTTTCATTGACAGTAAAATAAAACGCAAAGTAGCAATTAGTATTACCATCCGCTGAAAAATCCATTGTAGAAACTGGTGAAGGATAAGCTTGAAATTCACTGATTCGTTTCTTGCGATCTGCATCCCACAACTGAACTTTCCGATCCGACGCTCCAGTAACGAAAAATGAGCTTGGATTGTGAACACTACAAAAAATATATTTCTCAATTAGTAGTCAAACAAACGTAGATGCTAGCGGTCAATAAGGATCGCCATTCCTACTACAAGTTTGCATTTGAACTGCAGAACTTGCAACAGTTATAGGGTAACAGTAAGTACAAACTTACGCCAGTGCATTTACAGGATGACCCGTTCCAGATGGCTTTTCAACATGAGGCTTGAAAGCAAACACGGGTACAGACGAATCATTCGGTAGCACTGAATCAATCGAGACTCTTCCTTCAATAGTGGCCAGCGCATACATCTGCAAAGCAAAATCAAGTTTGAAAATAGATACGCTTCCACCTTAAGGCAGCTGTTCTTCTATTGTTCTACTCCACTATTTCATTACCTTTTTATTTGGAAAAAGTTTCAGCGCTCTCGTCTGGTATAAACCAAGTTGCGAGCTTCGTTCCGATAAAGGAGCCTTCATTTTCCGCAAATCCCACACAGCTATTCTCTGACCCGCCGTTCCAACCATCAGTATTTCATCCCGTACATCCATACAATACACCTGTGTACCAAAATCCAGAAACTGTGATATAAGCGGCAAAAGAGTAACGACTGCATATCATTTACATCTGTATTAACGCTCGAACCTCATCAGGTTGTCGATGGCTTCTGATACGTTTCGATGTTCTCGAATCCCACAACGAAACAGTAGAATCCCAGCTCCCCGTTAATAATATTTTCTGAAATTCGCTGTATTCAATACATCGAATACTGTTCTCATGCTTTCCAAGATTTCTCGCTGTAAAATAAATCATATCAAATCACCAACACCATCATTCACTCCATAACAAATAAGGTACAAGAACCATCCAATGCAAACAAATCCAAGTAATCCTGATTTCACACTTACAATTTCCGTTCAGAGTATGTGTTTTGTATAATGTACCATCCAGCCCGCCGTAATAAACCCAGTTATCCTAATGAACGAAAACAGAATCAAATGAAACCCCATATCACATAGTTATTAATTGTTATCCATCCTTTGTTTCTTATTACTTACCGTAGCAAAACAGCCCATGTACGGATGCCCCTTTGCCGTTTTGAGTACACATTTTCCCTCTTCAACATCATACAACCGAACTACTCCGTCCCATGACGCAACTGCTAAAAACGTCTCAGAGTTTAACTGAAATCGAACACAGCTAATTTGGTCCGAAGGTGGATCTTGAAGCGCAAACTGACAATCGCTCTCCCTGCTATTGTTGCCTCCACGAACGCTAGAACTGTCGCCACCACCTCCCTCCATAACTATGCTGTTAACTACAATTAAACTGAAACTACACAATTAACCCTTGAAATATCTCTGCTTTCTATTTAATTTCTAATCAATTTCACCCACTTTACCAAAACTTCGAGAGTTTTAAAACTCGCAATATCACAATGAAACACAATTAAGATTGATAGTATAATTAAAAGTACACGTAAATCCAATTTAACTCAAATACTCCATCCACAGTTAAATTTTCACAGCAATCAACTCATAAGCTTTGTTAATAAATCTTAATTTTTAGTATGATTTTACATGGTTCTTTTTTGACTATGACGGTTAACTATAACGGAAAACCGCTCAAAACATTCAAATCACCCTCTTTCCCGCCATCCCATTTTCACACATTTCAATAAACCCAAGGTTATCTACAGAGCCTATGCACATTGAGCACTAACCAGCATTCATCATTGCATTACCGCCCTTACGACTCCATATGCACACAGAGTTCTTAACTGTTCGTTACCCAATTACCTCCTGAATTAACCATCATTTAATTCCACAAAACACTTCCTTACCTCACGCTCGGATCCTCAGTAAAGGGTATCCCCAGTAATTTATTCGAACTTTGCTCTGGCCCATCTTCCTCATCAATTCTAAATCCCAGCTCATCAAATCCATTTTCATCCTGTTCCGGCGGTGTTCCGCTATTTATATCCGGCGGCCACATAGAGGGCGTAACCGCACTAAACGGTACTCCCGGCTTAGGACTAACGATCGGTGGACACAGCCCAGATTTTTCTCCTCCTTCAAAAACTTCATCGCTGCACCCAACACTATTATCCTCAAGCTCCTGGTCATCACAAGCGGATTCCACCAATGCGAATTTCTGCAAGGGACACAAACGACACAGTCCAGGTCTTACTTTCGAGTATCGAAGCGGAAACGTGTTAACGAAAATCCTCCGGTATATTCCCAAACTTTCCAACGGCTCTGTATGAATATTGCACCGGTCAGGCACGGGAAGTTCGTAGGCGAGCACACATGAATTCCTCCTTCCTACTTTTCCTCCATTGATATTTAAACTTTCAAAAATTATTCTTCGCTCTTTATACTCTCTTCCCAGGTTCTTCACTTCCTTGTTCTCTTTATTATTCCCTATTCGTTTCTTTGCCTTTGGAACAGGCATTTTTTCTATTTCCATAAATATCCCCCGAAATTCTTCAATTGTTTCTTCCGTAAACTATCAAATTTAGAAGCGTCTAAGGCCGGAGGTCATTTTCCTCGCACACTTCTCCAGAGCTCTGCTTACAATCTACACGTAGCTGTATAACTTCGCTTAAAGCTCCTGCCTCTATTCCCATCTGCAATATATATATATATATTAATACTCTTAATCCATATATTTCTCCCCGCAACTGTCCATTTTATTCATCTCTTTCATAACCATCCTTCAATATTAGCAGTTTCCATTAACATACAAGCTCATCTCATGGTGAATAACTACACTCCATCCAACCACCCGCCTTCTGTTCAAACAAGCTGTCAAAGTAAAAACTCTCTCTCCATCAGTGTGCATGTACTTCATTCTCATAAATTCAGGGCAAGGTGTGTCTTTTGCCTATGCAAGCAACGTCCATTGTCACAGCAGTATTTGACCTTCGACCTCGTTACCTACCAGGACCTGCAGTATTCAAGCTCCGTCCAAATTCATTTTACTTCCTTGGCTTAAGCGCCACTTGAAGACCACTTCAACCTTGCCATTTTCAATCTACGTGCGTGTGCATCCAGCAAAATGTTACTGCAAACCAGCTAATTTCTACCGTGCAATTAGATGGCAATTATTTCCCACAAAGCAAGGAACAACTTCTCTTCCCCAGCCTCATTCCAGTAAACTTTTCCCATTGTCTATTGTCTCTAATTCTACACGAATAATTGTATCTTCCAATAAACTTAATCAACTAAAAGGGGAGCAACTACAGAACAGATGTGCAATGTGTCACTGTCTCAGCCTCATCTACATCTCATTTCCAGATGAATCACTAAGTAAATCCAAAGGCTACAACTCCCACACAACAAACCCTATGGTTTGTGCAGTTAGCTGCGTACTAGCCGTAGGATAGGATCAAACCATCCGCAGAACATTTACAGTAACAGAGCAATTAACCCTCATGTCAATCTCCTCTCTCCTCAGAGAATTCGGCGTTTGCTCTAAGCTATTTCAAGCTAATCACCGCAGCTATTATTTTAACACACGAAACGCAATATAAATACCGTAAGCTCAACAATTACGAACACTTACATATCCCGTATTTCGTCCCACGTAGCCTTTCCGGTCATGAGAAATGGACGTGGTATTAAATAATGATTTTGCAAAATCCATTCTTAGTTACCAAAGCAAGGTTAATCACACACAAAAGTTAGTTGCAATCCCTTAAAATTAAACTTTAGTTGATTCAAGCAGATTAAACCACCTTCTAGCTATATTCTACCTTCCAAGGAGAAAAAATCCCTAGGAGAGCCAGTTAATTATTTCCTAGCGTAAAAGCACCAATTCATTCCAGGAAACAGCTGACATTTGACATTCAAGATGTTCCTTGTCTATTCCGGAACTAAAACAAGGAGTGCGTGTATAGCCCACAGTCCTAGCGACTCATTCTTTTAGGAAACAACATATGGAAACTAGGTTTTAAACTCTGAGCATGTGCGTTACCATTATTACAATAAATAGTTGATATATACACTGTGCATACTATCTTAAGGCTAGCTCGAGGAAATTTTCTGAGGTTTTCCTCATCCATCCGTCCCGGTCCGTGTGTGGGCTGCGTATTCGGGTTTTACCGGAACTTCCCGGGAGCCACAGTCTCCCTCGGGCTTGGCCGCCGTTTTCCTCTCCTCCTCATTCAAACAGACGAGTTCAAGCAGAACGCAGGATTGTAGTCAACCAAGCCATATACTTTTCCATTTTAGCTTCCTTCAACGTTTACAACAATTGCCTCAACTAAACTTAAGAAAACCATTATAATTACAATGGCACTACTCCTCAAAAAAATCACAAGCTGCTAAGTAGCTATGCCATCAAAATCCAAACTCTCGCAAATGGTAGCGCCACCTACACCTCTTTTTCATCAAACATCCATCCCTTCTCTCAAGTTTCATGGGCATTTTTCCAGTCTTAAGCTACACAACAAAATCAGTCATCTCCCCCAAGCAGGTGCACGTCTTTTCCTCCCTTCCTTCTTGAATCAAAGAGGCCATTTAGCAAGCACATTTTAAATTAAGCTCTAACATCTAATCTAATGGTACTAGAGCAGCAGTCGGAGTAGATGAGGACGAAATAATTTTGGTGCATGGCCAAAGTTAGCACAGTATGTAAAATCCCAAGGAAATATTTCTCCTTGCATATACTACTGATACTACACAAAACGTCACTGCCTTAGCTTATAGCACACAACAGCCAAACACAAACTCCAAAAAGCTTCCTACCATTTCGTCATTTGAGTACCGTTCTGACTATTTGCGTGCCCATCTTTTATATGCGAGATCACATCATCGCTCAAATAATTCTCTGCCTTTTCAAGCACAGAGCAGTAAACACGATGCTGTGTTTAGTTTTTAGCAAAGCACAAGCTTCGAGTAAAATCCTCTCGTAATATTTACATTCCCATGCAGTCAGTTACTCTGCTTCCAGCACCAACTGCCTTACTTCATCCAGCCTAAGTTGGTTAAACCCGTAGGAAAATGTGCACATTTCCCAGTTAAATCACCCCGTAAATGTAGTTTGTGCTGCAGCTACAACAATTCATAACAATTTTTTAAATTTTTACTCATTACAATGGCAGAGGTTTTAATCAAAGAATCTGCACGAGACAAGGAATTTAAACTCTTAAGAAAATCCTTAAGACATCTTGGCATCCGTGTTTTTATTTTGTTTGTCCTCTGTGCCCTAGGCGGTTTTCTCTTCAGGGTAAGTTAATTAACTCCATCACTTAATTAAATCAAACACGAGTTCTTCCCACTCTACAAGGTATTACTTCTCCAACTCCGCGCTCAAAAATTTAAAATATTAATTCGCAATACACCTCCAATTTTCATAAAATTCATAAGCAGCAAAAACTAAAACCTCATCCTTGAAAACTATATTTTGCTTCCTCTCTTGCAGTGGACAGAAGGCCGAAGAGAGCTGGAATACAAATGCGGAGTCAAGAAAGTCCGTCGAGATTTCCTAGACTCATTATGGCAAGCTAGCAGATTTATGGGAGAAGAAGATTGGAAATCTCTTGGGAGGAGGAGACTCCTCAAGTTTGAAGACGAGCTTCACACGGCTTTTGATGCTGGCATCAATTCCTACTCGGGCATCAAAGCCTGGTCCTTTATCAACTCTGTCTTCTACTCCATGACTATTATGACGACTATCGGTATAATTGGCAACTGTCTTCATTTAAACCCTCCGCTGCTTAGCTATGACTCTTTCCCTGCTTAGTATCCGATTATTATAGCCTTAAAAAATTATTTTTTCAAACTTTTACGCGCTTCTTTCAAATGCTATCTTTTTTGAAACAGGCTACGGTCACATCTCACCCGTCACATTTCTCGGACAATTCTTTACAATCCTCTACGCCCTCATCGGTATCCCCATTTTCACCATCATATTAGTTGATGCTGGAAAAGTCCTTACAAGAGCCATCAAACTCTTCCTCACACGGAAAGAAACTACTCGAGATCGTAAGACAAAGAATTCAAACAACACACACACGTCAATTTCTCCCGGTTTTTTTAAATTATGAATATTAATAAATACTTTTCCAAAATTTCAGGCTATGTCCTCGGAGATTCCTTCGACCTCCCAATATCAGTAGCGTTTGGAGTCCTCCTAGCTTATTCTTCCATAGGAACCTTGTTCTTCTACGTCTGGGAATCCGATTGGGGTTTGATTGGATCCTTTTATTTTGTATTTATCTCTTCATCAACAATCGGATTCGGTGATTTTGTTCCCGGGGTAAATAAATTTTCAATTCTAACTAGTCAATTTCAGTTCTTAATTTTGCTTAACAGCATTTAATTTCAAAAATTTAAACCGTCCAAATCCTACAATATTTTCCTCATCAAATTTTCTCATTTTCACAAACCAGAGCCCCTTCATTGCCGTACTGTCTTCCTTGTATTTCCTCTTTGGACTTGCGCTCACCTCTCTCTGCCTTGGAACAATACAGGTAATACAACACCAATTCCACCATCTTTCAATCCTCACCTCCATTTTTTCCCTAGCATTTAAACAATACAGCGGGGCAGCTTGAGAGTATGACTCTCCTACGTCCGCTCTAACAATGCAACCGTACCGCAGTCCCCTCTTCTCCCCCACAAGAATTGACTCCTTTCGTACTCTAAAACCAATCTATTTTCATTTCAGGAAAAACTTGAAGGTACCCTGGACAAAGCTACATCACACGTTGCCGCAACCCTTGGAATTCGATTAGCAGAAGAACCTAATACAATCCCTGAAGAAACCAAAGATGCTGCAACTCATCCAAAATCCGAATAATATATTGCACAAAAGCAGGAAACGCTTCAGAGGGCAGCAGCTATTATTTTAATTCAAACTAGTCAGTATTACAACAACTACAACGAAGTTAAATGGATATTAATTTACCTAATCATTTAATCGCTAACCTAATATAAAAGCCTCACAAAAGTCATTTAACACTATACTCATTTCGCTCCAACCGGCATCAACTTAATAAAATTAAATAAATTATCCAACTACATATATATTTGAGGCAAACATATTTAATCATCCAAAATCACATACATCTCTTTAATTTCTTCAAGCTTAGGAGAAACATACCGCACAGATGCTCTCCATAACTATCCACCCCAAACTGTATTTGTTACCATGCCAACGGCAGACTCACAGGTCAAAGACCAGTTGTAAGTCCAAATTGCAACTCATGTAAATAATGAGTTCATTTCCATACAAGCTACAGTCTATGGTACAAGCCCAAACAAGAATCAAAAAACTCCCATCGCATCCTCCATGATCCTGCCTCGCTTTTGGCAGACGCGCGCGCGGTTCAACAGAGTTTCAAAGAGGATCTTGACACCACCGACCGGACTGTATATTATCCACGACACAGGTCGTCATCTCCTAACTTGTTCTCCTTGATTCGGGTCATTTAACCCCTTCCTACCAACAACTCTCCAAAGAGTCCGGTTTCCATCCCTGGAGCATTTCTCCCAAATCCAACATCTTTACAAGATACACACAGGCTTAAAGAAGACAGCAGAGCATACACACGCATTTCCACATATTATCATCTTTCCCGCATCCTCTCATCTCTCTCGCAACCCAATATTCGCCTCACCCTCTTAATATATATATTCCCATCTTTCTCTTCCTCCTCCTCCTCCGTCATAATCAGTATCAAACTTTATCTCTTCTAGCCCAGCATCCAGACCAAAAGAACACGGGCAACAACAGCCTTTAATGAGTTTATTGGTGTATAAGGTAATTTTATTATGCAAACTGCAAACCGACCCCAACTTTTTCCCAAACCTCTGCGCTTAAAAATTCGCAAACCTCTGCGTTAGCAAGCAAAGCCAGACAATAAACGTTTATGAAACAATTTATAATTTTAGTATTCTTTGTGACCCTAGCTACAACCCTTGCAAATCAGCAAACAATTTTGATACACACACTTCAGTATTGCAGTTATTAATGCAGATTATATATATATACCTAGCAGAATCTCCTAGGATAATCCGTGTCCGTGCGTAATAGGTTGGACGGGATCAAAAGATCCAGTTTTTGAATTTCAATAAGCCGGAGGCAGGATCAGCAGCATCCAGAATGTATTCACAAAACACCATAGCGGATGAATGACACCTTGACTCCTCCAAGAAGAACAAGAAGAAGATCAACAAGATGCTAAAAAGCCACACATCTTCTTCAAGATACAAGGGAAACCATTAAAGCTACAGGCAAAAGGCTTACTAAAGCCAATGACCAAAGGGAACAAGATCTCCAATTTCCATCTTCTTCCCTCACCCCCTCAAACTTCTTCTTCCAGTCTTTCAGTCTCATCCGAACCGCTGTCTTGACTGGAGACGTCCGCATCCTTTTCTCTGCCATAATAAACCAGTATAAGCAGGTAAATTCTAAACGTCTTATCAATCTTCCAACAGAGCTTCAAACTTGAAACTTTCAAACAGCGCTAACGGAAGCGCTGCGCTATTTTTTAAAATAAAGAGTTTCTAATAAAAATATCCAATCTTTATTAATTTTTCACCAGATTCCCAACAGGATGGCTAGAGCAATCAACGCCATCGCCGTCCTCGGCCTAGGACTCTTAGCCGTCTCATATTTACCTAGTGTATTCTCTCAAGAGCTCTTCTACCAGCTCCCTACCCCTTATTCCTATTCCTGCCTCAACGAAACATGTTCAAGGGACAAGAGCCCTGAGGATTCTCCATCCACACAGAGCTTGGCAAAATGTCGCCTCCTTTGTGGTGAATACAGATCCATTTGGCCCAGACCCACTGGAGTCGTCGATCTTGCTGATGAACTCGTCTCGTTCAAGCCACAACGGTAAGTAAATTATGTCCCTGTCAATCCTTCATTGAGCATTTCCCTATAAAATCCGCACATTCCCCTAGAATCAGCGCTAACTTCTTCTTCCGTGAATCTACAAGAGTATCAATTTTCCGATACACATTTTGAAGTCCCCTCCAAAACCACATTAATCCTTGCGCAGGCTGTCAAAAACGTTTACATTTCTTCCGGAATTTAAATATACAACTAGAGAACCCGCAGCACGTAATATTTAAACAATTTATATCCTAAACCGACTCTTGTCAAAATTAGGTTCATTTTTAAATATCTTAATAGGATCCGCTTAAATTTTGAAGCATCTTTTTGAATTTTTGAAAATCCTTTCGAATTCAAATTTTTAAACATCTTATCAAACCTAAATTTTTTAACATCTTTTCAAATTTCAATTTTTAAACGCCATCCTTTTCAAAATTTGAACCATTTAACAATCAAAACCCGAAAATTCAACTCTAAAAAATCTGTAACAAACAATATCAAAAACACTTCCATCCAAACTTTTCACCCTCACCTTTATCCGAATTAACCCTCTTCTTCGCATCATATCCCTTCCAAATCAGATCCCTGCCTTAGTTTTGCATATACAAGACCGCCACAGTAATCCTTCTTGACTCCTCCTGGTCATCTTTCCATCTTTCTTCTTCTCCCCTGTCCTCCATGTAGTTTAATAACCTCTAGGAGATGTTAAGCCGGAATGTAATTAGCATATTCTCCTCAACACACCTGGCCAAAGGTGAGTTGAACTTGTTTCTCCGCTTATACGGACAAGGCTCCTCCATTCCCCAGTCCAGGACTGGGCGAAAACTTTCATCCCTCTTCATCTTTCATCCCTAAACAAGAACAACATCTTCAACTTTCCCAATAGCTGGATTATATTCACCAATCCCTACAGGCATTGCCAAACATTTACCCAAATCCATGCTTACTCCTTCTTTTCTCAAACGTTTTCAACAAAAATTCATCCCCCCCTCTCTTCTTCCACAGACTCTTCATCAACTGGGCGCATCCCCCCTCTGGTAAAATACGTGACATGCTCCAACAAGCTGCAAAATCCTTCCAAACTGAACTCTTGAAAATGCATCCAAATTACAATCAGGATGCTCAATCCAGTAAGCAACCCAATCCCTTTACCAAAAAGTACAGCGGAGAAATCGAACGTACCACCGTCATGGTCTCCCTCAAAATCGACACCGCCGAAGATCGTCTCACCCTCAACACCAACGAAAGCTATGCGCTCTCCATGAACACCTCAGAGAACGGTGTTGTTGAAGTCAAGGTGAGTTGATTAGTTGATTGGAGAGAATCCAGTCACTCTCATTAGCTCCACATGTATGCTAAACTCTGCTCCTTCTTGTATGCATGTTTGCAAGAAATCCAGGTGCTTGCATCAGTTGGCAATTTTATAGTACCATATGATCATGTCGTAAATAAAACTCCTCCTCCATCATTTCCAGATACACGCCCCAACCTTTTTCGGAGCTCGCAATGGCTTGGAAACTCTCAGCCAGTTGATCAATTACGAAGATACCTGCGACTGCTTAATCATGGTTAAACACGGCTACGTTGAGGACGAACCTGCCTTCCCTTACCGTGGACTTATGATCGGTGAGGAGATATATTGCTTTATGCTTCCTAAAAAAGTGTCGAAATTTTGCACATTATTTCTACCGATTTACATTTACTTTAATTAAGTAATTTTTAAAAATAATTAGATTCCGGACACAACTACCTATCTCCCAAGACAATCAAGAAGATTGTGGACGCCATGAGTTACAATAAGCTCAACACCCTCCACTGGCACATTGCTGATGCTCATAGCTTCCCCTTTTACTCCAGAAGAGCACCCAAGATGGCGCTCTACGGTGCTTATTCCCCCAACAAGATCTACTACCCAAACACCGTTAGGGAAATCGTCGAGTATGCTCAGGTAGGTCATTTCCTCCTCACCTTTCACTCAATACTGTTCATTTGAAACTCTATTTTAAACTTACCGCTAACGAACCGAAACCTGATTGGCCTTTTTAGGAACGAGGTGTTCGAGTAGTCCCGGAAATCGGTGGACCCGCCCGTGCCGGTAACGGTTGGCAATGGGGAGAGCGTGAAGGAAAGGGAGATTTGGTCGTTTGCTTGAACAAGGAACCCTGGAAGGAGTTTTGCAACGAGCCCCCTTGCGGACAACTCAATCCCCTCAACAACGAAACCTACCAGGTAAGCATTCTCATCAACCTCTCCCGCAATCGGCGAATCCATGCGCATTATCGATTTAATACTAATCGATAACCGAGAGTAACTTAACACCATTACCTCTCACAGATCCTCGGCCGAATTTACCGCGACGCCCTTGAAGTCTTCCAAGGTACAGATTTCTTCCACATGGGCGCTGACGACGTCAACTTCCAATGCTGGAACTCTTCCGATGCTATGAACGACGTTCTCAAAGCCACCGCTCAAATCCCCAACGACGTCACCTTCCAACGCTTGTGGATGGAATACCAATCCCGCGCCTTGCAAACCCTCTATGACGGCATTGCCACCGGCCAAGAGAAGCCAATCCCCATCATTTGGGACAGCAAACTCACTTCTTTGAGAGACTCCGAAGTCGTCCTTGACCCCGAGACCTACGTCATTCAAATCAAGAGCCCTGCACGAGAGCCCAACCTTGCCAAAGTCATCAACCGCGGCTACAAGCTCATTTTCTCCAACGCTGACGCCTGGGCCCTTGACTGCGGCTTCAACAGCGGTCTCAGCCCTCCTCTAGGCCTCGGACCCCCTAACCAAAACCAAGGAGGACCTATCCTGCCCCCATGCGGCGGTGACTACAAGACCTGGAAGACCGTCTACGATAACGACCCCATGAACATTGCTGCCACTCATCACAACAACGAGACTGCTGCTTTTGCTCAGGTCAGTTTTGTCCCCCTTGTGGACAGCCCTGTAACTTATCATGTCCTCCTAAACATCAAATCATTACTCATACTACATTTCCAACAGGTCATCGGAGGAGCTGGTACAATGTGGTCCACTGAAACTGACGACATGACCATCGAGCCCAAACTCTGGCCTCGTGGCGCCGCCCTCGCTGAGCGTTTATGGACCAACCCTACTCAATCCTGGCGTGAAGCTGCTCCACGTCTCGATGCCCATCGTGATCGCCTAGTTCAGCGCGGCATCCGCGCCGAAGCCATTCGACCCGAATGGTGCTTCCACAACCGCGTTGAATGCGAGCTTCTTCTCTAACCGTCTACATGCAATTACTCTCATTTAAATCAATTTCAAATCAATTTTTAATCATCCCATTTCTTATTGTGCCATCCAAAGGAACATTGTCTTCCATGACGTAACGAAAGAGACTAACCATTTATATAGGCTTAACCAACTTCTTTTCCACGCAACTACACACCACTTCTTTAGTTACAAACATAAATAATCTCATTCAGCTAATGTGTGTAACACAAGCTTAAGCAGAGGGGTATCAAATGGAGGCATTTCCTGCGAGGGCAATGAGGGGACTAATTAAAATAATTAGTAGCATTTTATTATTAATTCATAGTGTAATTCAATCAACATTCTGTCAACCTTATCCATACCAACTTCTATAGCTTCACAATAAACTTAATCAAAACTGTTCCAATTTTCTATTCATCATTGTAACTTTATGACAGCAAGCGTCAAAATAAATCAGCTTGAATTTCTATATTTTCCCTCCACAATCCACATCTTTTAATATTAACAAACGAGTAAACCAATTCTCATCAACTTCTATGCAATTACAATTCAATCCAGAGCATCCATTCAATTGCCAATTAGCATCCTACCTCCAGAGCATCCATCCATGTAATTTGCAAGCATAACCTAATTACGATAACCCCAGAAATCGCTAATCCACTTCCGCTGTTTTTTCTGTGAAACCAGACGCACTTCAGATGTCGCCACCATCCACCACAACTACCTACATATGCCCCTACCAAAAACTTGTCTTTTTCGCACATGCGAATTTCTGCATATAATTAATGCTGTATTACTTTAATTAATCCTAAATGTCAATATATGTACGAAAAATGAACAGATTCCCAGTTTCTGATTCTGCACAGTGCAATAAGTATGCATAATTGCTACAAATCACACTCTTCCTTTTATCCATGCAAATATATTACTTTATTATATTCCATTAAGCCAATTCATTTGAGACAAGGTATAGTCTTATTAATTTCATCTTTAAAACCAGTGTTAATTTCCAATCCCTGTAAGCTGCAGCTTCCTCTCCTACTCCTCCTCTTCAGGTTCAGGTTTTGGTGGTGGTTTTTTCCCTCCCCCCTTGAGTTTCCCAATGATCTTTTGGAGTTGCTAGAAAATATAAAGCAACACTAAATTAAGTCCACACAATTTATTAAATACTACAAATAAACTCAGCACCTTCCAAATAGCTTCAAACAATCACAAATATGAAAAACAACTTTACTTACATAGGAACTTGGTCTATCATTTAAGCCAAATTTGTGCAACATGTTATGAGCATTCGTAAGTTGGTCCAGAGTACTCTCTGTAGCGCTCTCGTCTTCATCATAAGCATAAGCCTGAGCCTGCTGACGCCGACTATTTCGGGATCTTCTAGCATCGATAGACTAAAAAACAAAATATTTTATCACCCGCTGCAAATCTCAACGCAAAACAAACATTAATCCACTTCAATATACATTTATCCCTCTTTCCTTACATCCACAAACGATCCAACGATGACCAAACCAACGGCAACCAACACCCATATTTTAAACGCGGCCATAGCAGTAAGTAAAGGAGAAAAAGACTTTTAAAAGACCGTTTAAATACTTCAAGTTCGGAGCAAACTAGAATGTGCCTTTACACAGAGCAAGAGGAAGACTGAACGCTTGGGAAGATGAACCGCCGTTGAATTCCTTTGATTACAGTCCAACGCCGTTTCCAGGAATTCAATCACTTCCTTCTTCTCCGGATAATCGAGCTCTTCCATCCCGGCACCACTCATTCTTACCCTTCCTCAATGATCAAATTGTTTTAAGCTACAATCACGCAAATCATGCCATCAATTACCCGGAACTCAGAATCCTGCCAAATGGGGGTCAAATAATTAGCGAAACAAATACTCTGTACCTAACATACAATCAACTTAAGCATGTAATGCAAACTGCGGACGCCAGGGGTTCCTCAAATCACAAATGTAACGCGAGGTAGACGTGAAATTGCGAGTGTGCAAATCGCATATATGCTAAATGTACCATATAATTATCATTCATCGTATGACTGGATTTCATGGAAGATTCAAAAATGCTGCATTTAGATTCTTAATAATTTTTTATTTTAATTTAAATTATTCATATTTTTAAATTATAATTTATACCCTCACTAAACCCTTGTTGCATGCAACAAATCTGCATCAAAACGTTGCCCTCGAAGAAAATTCCTTGAGACCTTTAAACGCATATATAACTGTCTGCTGACTTCACGCCCCTTGGTGACTCACATCAGAAATATGCTTTTTTGCAGTGTATTATGGGAACACTGTGTAGGGGTTCGAAATCAGTCTCTTGAAATAATATCTTGATTAAAATTAAATTTGTTTTTTAATGTTTCTCAAAAATGTGACTATAATTATAAATTTTTCTTCTTTCGTTGCCTTTTAATTTGGAAGAACCTATTGTTTTGTAGTGTTTTAAAACACTACAAAGCTGGTAACAATTCTGTACAATTCTTTTCAACCTCAAAGCAAAAATTTCATTGGTTCTGCTGTGACAATGAACGAATAAATAATTTTAATATCAAGTCAGCCAAGTAATCAACAATCCTATCGTTTAAGCAAATCATCAATTTTACACTTTGATACTAAAGTGCAGAACCAGAGAGTAACCAACTGGAAACTTTTGTGTGCATTTAATCGATCATAATGGGCAAATTAGGCAGTATAATTGCCACAGCCGTGTT
The DNA here is from genome assembly GCA_906901655.1 of Sminthurides aquaticus. NCBI lineage: Eukaryota > Metazoa > Arthropoda > Collembola > Symphypleona > Sminthurididae > Sminthurides > Sminthurides aquaticus. The sequence goes on from CAJQTT010000007.1 coordinate 1,535,119, forward strand.
CGTTGGTGCATTTGCGTTGATAGTGTATTATTGTTGTTTGAACAAAAGGCGACGTGAAAATCTAAGGTCACGGGCATCCAGTTTTTTCAGACGTAAGTCGATTACAAAAGTATCATTTCCAACCTGTTGCACGTGTTTTCCACGTGTAGAAGTTTTGTATTCCATTTCATATCATAAATTCATATCAATCAATAATTATTTCAGAACACCGGGCTGAACCTGCTCCTGGTGGTGACACATGCGGCACTCCAGGTCAACCTACGAATGGTCATCCTCAAAATCAGTACCCTGGAGGGGGTTATAATCCACCAAATCAGACTGTACCCCACAGTATTGTTAACCCTAATCCGTCCTTCAACGCCAATCCTTACGCTCAAAATTATCCAGTAGGACCTGGATATGGTCACCAGACCGCACCTTATCCACTTGGACCATCTCACATGCCAGTCCCAATTACATACGATGGAATGCAACAGGCTGCACATGGTTACCCAGCACGTAAGAGATTTACCCGATTGCTCAGTATCCTATCTGTTCTATAAGCAGTGTTCTAGGTATAAGCTTTATGGTAACTTTTCTCAAAGTAAAATGTTAATTATGTTACTCTCTTCCGTTACCAACAGCCTCAGCACCACCCATAGTTACACACCCGGATGATCTACCACCTCCATACTCGTCCATCGCTACCCCGGGACAGCGGTATTGAACTTTACGTTACCAGACTTAACATGGCGATCGGAAACAAGAAATAACGCTTAATAAACTAGTAGTAAGTAGTCTTAATCGAGGAATGAATCACTCAATAGCATCGCCTTGATGATGTGGTTGTGAGCCGAGTAGAGAAACTAGGAGCTAAGTTTTTCGAGGACCTATATAAACAGAATTTTGCCCATCGGCGAGCCATTGCTATGATTCTAGTTGATAAAGTTGTATGGACTTTGAGAGATTCATCCAGATTGGTAGCCGATGTCGGAACATGTAGATTTTTTTGCCTTTAAACCCTGTACATTTTTAAACTAGCTAAGCTAATACAGATATTTTAATTAGAGTACATAATATATTTGATTGCTATTTTAGAACAATACCATTTCTTTTGATGCAAGATGAAATAGTTTAGATAGTCGCATGGTGAGCTTTTTGAAGGAGCTAGTTGTTCTCAGTTGTACATTTACTATAATGCAGGTTTAAGTATGTTTGTACTGCAGTCATCGATGAATCTTGCCGAGTAGCATTCTGTCACTCGCAGCAACGCGCACTGCAATTGTAATGCTGTAATTACAGTATGCTGGCGCGCTTCCAAATCGTGTTAACGTGTACGTTGTGAGTAGCATTTAAAGCTATAACCTCTCTCGAGTCGAGGTGCGGAAAGAGAGATTCACATGATTGATTCGAAATGATATTACTCTTATCTGTTCTAGTTCATGTAAGCCAGGAACATGTTTAATTACCTTGTATTAGTTAACTGTACTCTTTTTAGACATACTAACGATGTTAAGTTTCGTTGCACATATGTAGAATTTGTAACTTGATTATTTTTGAATGCAATTGTATCTCTTACGCATCTGCTATCCTTATTGAATGGTTCTCTAATTATTGTTACAATAATATTGTATGGTAAAATATGAAAAATGGTGCCTTATATCAGTCAATGAGCGTATTAGTTTGAAATGTACAGCCTTTCTCGCTTGTTAATCAAAACTCTACTCGCCCTTCTACGCGTAACCAGTTGTCCTTTATTTAAGAAAAATAATATACTGTAGCGCCATTCACTATTTAAGGAACAGGTGCGTTCAATTGAAAATTAGTTGCAATTTGTACAAGCAATTGTATGTACTTTTTCTTATATGTAACTAAGTAATCCATATTTTGATAAAATTCTCATCTAAATAAATAGCTACTTAACGTCTAGAGAACCTAACAAACTTACATAATTCCTTCCCACCGCTTTTCTTTCAAAATGACCTCATCATGATTCATGTAAAAAGTAACACACGAGTTTTAACTATATTTAAACTAGGAAAAAGCGGCAGATGAAAGCCATGCGTTTTAAGAGAGCTTTTCCACGCTCACAATCTGATACATTAAACATGATTACATGATATATCCTATTCTTAATGCTTACTGCGGTTGCAAGCTTCGCCCAATATATCATAATTTCTTTTCGATACATACGCTTCCAAGAATCTATATGTACACCATAAGACTATGAGCAAACCGATGTTTCAGGTCAACAGGTTTCTACAAACAAACTCAATGAAACAAATAAATTCGCTCATTTAACCATAACTAACAGCGGTACTGTACCGAGTCTACAACTAGTCAAATTACAAACAAGTTTTTAAGCATCAAACATACTCTGGTTAATCAGGTATTCGTAGCTTCAAGCAATAAGTTACCGCTCACTTAAAGAATAATAAATAATATAGTGAATGGGATAAACCTTACATGCATGCAGCATAAATCTACTCTTCAATACTGTTTCAGCACTTCATACTACATACCAAAATTATGAAACTACAGCTAATGGTGCAACGTTACTCTCGTTTCAATAAGAACTAATATACATTCTTGATTACAAAGGTACGAAACCTAATACAGCCGTCTCGTCAGTTCAATATCATTCTCCATGTCGTGCTATCATCATGGCCATAGTCTAAAATTAACAACTTAGCAGAAGACATACCACATGTTCAATCCATAACAATTGCATGCTGAGATTGACCCACTTTAACGTATTACTCTTCACATCTTAAGCTACATAATTAATGGTACATAAATAGGAAAAATTACAGAAAAGCTTGACCTAATGTTTCGTTTCGAAAAAGATGAGCTGGTCATCATCACATCCTACTTTTTCAATTAGTTTAGTTTTAACGTTGCGTCGCAGGGCTAATTGTACTTGGTTTAGATTTTAATATTATTGCTGTTCTTCGAATAGTAACCTTTTCCATTCAGACCTACGAAAACCAAAGTAAATCGTCTTGAAACGAAAACAATTAGAATCGGTAATATTCTTTATCAAATTATTCGTACCTTCAGATGCTGCTACGATTGTGTAACGTTATTACTTTCAACGTGGGACCCAGCACCGTCCGCAGAGATCTCTAGTTCGATTGCCACATCTTGTGAATCAATAACATTTCCATCAACTGAAAGAATAAAATGTCAACATTACCGTTGGATTCAGTCACATCGATCAACTATTTAACTTCTTCAAAACATTACACTTACCTTCAATGGTAACGCTGGATCCAAAATCATCAGAACTAAAATCTAGTCCAGATGACTCCAACGCTTTTTTGAATATATCTTCGGTAAGGCTAACTTCCTGAGTTAATTGGGAGGATATACTGGTAGCCGTTGATGCACCACCTACACTACTTTGCGCATTTATATTGTCTACAGTGTAATTAACATTATTGCGAAAATCGTTGTCGGAATACATAGGCGATGCAGAGGGATCTTGGTAGTTCACTTGAGAAACTGTGTTCATAGACACCATATCCATAAGATTTCCTTCACTGTCACCGGTTGTAATACAATACTCTTCTTGTTGTACTTCCTCGTTCTCAAGACCAGTACTATTTATAAATTCACTTACTGAAGAGTCTTCGACTACCTCCTCATTTCCTTCCGGCACACTATTTACATCGTAGATATATTCTTCAGTCTCTACAATCGTCTCCGATTCTATTACGTCACTACAGTTTTCAGCGTAATCATCTTGCACATAGCATTCACTACTTGATAGCACTTCTACATGCTCGTTATGCATTGTCTCTTGGCTGTTGTCTGGCATCACTTCGATTTCGTTGCGGTACGCAACTGATGACTCAAATTCAGTCGAATCTGGATTTGCTGTCCCTGAAGTTTCAACTACAACCTGAGTCTCAGCTTCTGTAACTTGTAAATGCTGGTCGATTCTGTTTTCCGGATGATTTGTATCGTGCAGCACATCTGTATTTGTGGTACCCGTACCAAGCAGTGATCCCAGGAACTCGTCAATCCTGTCTGTCAAACTTTCTTGTATTTGTGACGAGCTAGATACCGAGTTCCCACTTTCATTACAGGGACCCGCGCTTGTGACCCCTTCTTCTTTTTCTTGGGAAGTCTGAGAACTTGTATCGCTTGGTAACATTGAATTATCCAAACTTTCAGTTTCACCTGCCAAAATTATACAATGAGTCACAGAAAATTTTGAATAATTATTCCATGCATGTCACATCGAAGACGGAAGATGCTTACCCTCTGTTGACGAATCTGGTTCTATGGAAGCAGGATCCGTTGATTTTGAACTAGGAGCATTTGATATTGAAGGTACATGCTTTAGCGATTCGTCGTCACTCTTAATGGTACGTTTGAATTCCTTGTTTGCGCGCATTCTCGAAGAAACAGTTTGATAGATGAGTTCACTGTACGCTTTCTGTGATCCAGGAACAGCGCTAGAGCTTGTAGACGACGGTGTGGACATTCCGCTACTTGCCGACGATGACGTCATGGGCGTGGTGGGAGTCGATGACACTACAGTTGAACTGGGACTGCCAAAAGTGCTGGAAGCTTGTACACTTGTTATCACTTTTCGAACTGTAGGACTCCCACTTCCTTGGCTTGCTTGAAGATTCGCAATCAACGCTATCTCTGCTGGAGCTGAAATATTTAATATGTTAATTCCTCTAATATTGTCAACTTTTACTTGTACACAAGTTTACCCCGTTTACTTACAATTGAGAATTCTTGCTGTCTGAAGTAACTGCGGTACATGATTCGCATTCACGACTTGATTCTTCTGCATATCCAATATCATCACGTTCCCCTAATGAAAACAACGTTTCAAGTAAATAATACAATACTAGTGTATGAATTGAAAGTGCTGAGAGCATAAACAAACAGAGTATTGCAACAGTTTTAACTCACCTGACGTGGAAGATTTGCTCGGCGTAAAATTACAGCTCTAGAATTTTTCCCATGTTGCTGAAATGATGTTACAATATAGAAATTATTATCACCATTTGTAACCGCAAGGGACTTAGCCAAAGTTAGATAATTACAATTTGCCATACTTACCACATTTACTGTATTATATTGTACATTTGACGGTGAATTCATACTTGGAACAGTCATAGTTTGGCCCGATATAGATGTAGTTGGACTAGAATTCATTCCTACTCCAGCCTTTTGCAGAAATATAATATTCGGTCCCGGGGAACTCTTCATAGTTCCATAAGATACATGCCCCCCAACGTTAAATGAATTCAAGCTCTGTATAGATGTGATTGGAATGTTATAACTACCCGGCTTATTCGTGCCGCCAGCTACACTGGCAACAACACTGGGGCTTACAACCCCCGATGGTTGGTGCAGGCTCTGCCCAGCAGGCATCAGTTGGACACTTTGCATAGACACGCCGCTTCCGGTTCCACTATTAACAGCTGTGCTTGAACTAACTGAGTTGATGTTGATACCAACGACGCTTGGAGAGGACGATGTGTTTTGCAAAATACGTTGTACCTTTGAGTTTGCTAAAATATGAGGCTGGGCTTTCCTTTGTGGCAAAATTCCAGTAGCCTTTGTATTTAAATTACTAGAGGTATTGAACAAGTTTGGCCTTCGGGCTAGACTTGAAGCTGTTGAAGTAAAGGATGATACAGTTCCAACTACAGCAGCAGCACTAGAAACGGCAATCGACGAATCCAATTCCATAATTTTTGAACGCTTCTTATTATAACTATTTAGATTTAGACTTGTGCTAAATACAGGTGCAGGAAAGACGGTCCGAGCTACAGGTTTCGGTGGATTCTGGACAAGCTTGAATTTCAGAGCTTCGTCACTCGAACTACAACTTCTTGAGTCTACCTTAATGGGTTGTTGCGGCTTTTCCTGCAAACCCTTATCCTGATCGTCTTCACTTTTCTCGCTCTCTTCTTTACATCTGTCTCCGGAGTTACTAGTAGAGTTTACTTTTAATGGAGACGTTCCTTGATTTACATCTGTATGGCTATCGGATTCTTCAGAGTTACTACCATGGTGGGGTACTAGTTCATCCCTCATTATGTTACTGCGCACATCTCCAGGCCTTCCGACAAGTTTAATTTCTCTTTCAGGGGTAGATTTAGTAGCTCCTATGGAAACTACCGGAGTGTGTTCAAATCTTCCTGAGAAGCTGTAGTCTTGATTGCGATCAAACTTAGGATGAGCGAGTTGTGTTCCTTCTCTCGAAACAGTACCGTTCTGGGGAGTGCATTGCTTTCTTTCACTGCTAGAGTCTTGCGAGTCTTCTTTATCACTTTCTCCGTCGCTTTTCAGCTCAACCCGTACTTCGTCAAGTTGTTTCCTTTTAGAATGTTGAATTTTCTGCTGCATCGTCGCCACACCAGGCTTAACTTTCAGACTTTTTGCAGAACCTCTACCCGCACCTGCCGTTTTTCCCCCACGAGTCTTACCAGTAGGTGTTCGAACTTTTCGCTGAACTGCTTCCACCTGAAACTCTTCTCGCATTAACTGATTATCCCTTATACGCTGCTCCTGTATTACTCGGTCCTGAAAACTCATGGGAGATGTACCAATCAACTCTAGTTTACTCGGGCTAGCTGTGACTGCATCCTCAGTTTTGATTTCTGTTTGATGCACAACTTCGGTGTTATCGTCATTTCTTGCCACGTTCTTGGAAAACGACGGAACGCAAGTAGCTGCTTCACCTTTTTCAGCAATAAATTTGAGTTTGCTTTTCGGACCAGCTATCCTAGCTCTTTTCGGCACCGTGCCTTCTACGTCACGTTGAACATCTTCTTGTTTGGCTTTCAACGGTGAAGTGTTGGCTGGGTCGGTAATATCCGGCGAAGATCGAACGTTTTCAAGGTTCGTTCTTCGTTTCTTTTGCTCAAGTACACGCTTTACTTTGGCAGCTGCAACTAACTGTTTCCGTTGGTCCTTTGGCGATATTTTAGGTACGCGTATTCTTCCCTGCTTTCGTAAATCCTTGTAACTGATCTCATCTTCAGATTCCGAATCACTACTAGAGGGGACAGTTTCTGGTCGATTCAACTTGGATCTCTTGAATCCAGAACTGCTGGTAACTTTCGTTCGGGCTTTCATCTTCGAAGGAGATTTTCTCTCATTATCACTGGACACCCAGCCATTAAGAAACATTGAAGAAAAATTCTTTTCTATTTTCTGAGCCTTCCGGAAATCCCGCAATGAAGGCTTCATCTTCCCCACACGACCCGAACTAGTTTGAGGCTGATCACCACTCACCTCCCCCACCTTTGGTTCAGATAGTCTACTCTGACCTGAAGGGAACCGCGGCAAAGAACACGGGAGTGGCGACTCACAAAATCCTTCGTCAATCCAGTCCTGCGTTGTATTACATCCGTGGATCCTGTCATCAAAAGCATTCACATGAGAAACTGGCCCACCAAGCGAAATTCAACACGTTGTCATTGCTGTCGTTAACAACCACTAACATAATCGTAACCTTCCTTTCGAATAATCCATCAAAAGCAACACCAACTTACTTGTTCGCAATCATAGTCAGTCTCGGGTTTGTTGCAACCCTTCGTACCTCACATTTATGTCTGACCTCTGAGATTCCCATAACCTGTCTCATCATCCCGAGTATATTTTTCCTCTCTTCATCCAGCTCTCCCCCCGCCCTAAAGGCGGACAAAACAGATCCATACGCTCGAAATTCTGAAACCACAAATCCTTATTAAGCTAACGTACACAACATTTACAACCACGAGTACACCAACAAACATAACAGCATCATACCAAGAGAGCGAAGTTCTTGATGAAAAAAGTCGGAATTTTCTTCCAAGTTCCAAACTTGTTCTGCAGGATTCTCCTCCATCCTGATAATTAATCTATCCCACTGATGACTCTACACTATTAACTGGATAGTGCCCGGATTGCACTCATATTTTACATTGCCCACAATTTCAGTAACACTAAACTCAAGTTTATAAGCTTTCAAAGGTGATTCTTCAACAGGATTGCACTTCAACTAGTACCAATCCTGCAGTAAATACGTCTGACTTTACAATTCACAATTCAATACGACAACGATCCTAATTCCAACAAAGTCCTTTCTTGTTTGCTCTTTTCCTAGACAAGTTCTCCTACTCTGTTAATGGGTATGGCTCCTCTTCACAATTAATTCTGAACAATCCTTTTAGTTATCTTCGAAATTAAGCCATCGAGAGTCTTCACCGAATTCTGAAACATTAAACAGATAATTATCATTAATTGCCTACCTCAGCACCCTCAATCCACTGTATAGTACAAATCATTACAAATGTAAAAATTAATTATTCAATTTACCTGGATTGCGCTAACACTCTTGATGACGCCTGAATTCCCAAGGAGTAACGCCTTTTAGATGCAACCGCCTAAATCAGTGTAAATTAAACACAATTACACACGATTTAAATGCCACGGCATACAACGCCAAGGGCATAAACCTGAGCAGGCAGTACTTTGAAATCACTAAAATCTTCCTCCCCAGCCTATCAGGTAATTTAAACTGTTTTAATTACAATTAATGACCCTTTTCTTTTTAATCAATTACATTTCTCAATCCCACGGACTTGAACGCATAGAAGATGCATATAAAACCCAGAACATTTCAATTTCTTCAGCAAAATCCCATTTAACGCAATGTAGGAAAGTATAAAGCGGATTTTTGCATTAAATACTCTACACATTCATATTTCCCTCCAATTATTAAGGCGGTACAAGAGCGACTCTCATATTCAAACCGTAGTAGTCTCCCCTTTCTCCCACTAGATGTCCCCCCACATTCCAGCCAAATGATGCTAGTCACTAAAACGTTTTGCATTATCCAACCAACTATGCAATATTTTCACAGTTTTATCAGCCTAAACTTAAACCTTTATCTTCTGGTTACCAACCCAACTCAACGTCCATTCTACAATTAATAAAAATCCCAATTTTCCCGCATATTCCTCCATTCTATCCAATTTCACAACAGTGAGACACACCACCTCTTCCCATTTTGCATTTTATCTCTAGCAGCTAATTTCTACAACTTAATATGCCATTTTTCAAACAGAAATCAGCAAAAAATGGCAACCCCAAGCAAAAAAAAACCTTCCGACAAACCCAAGAAAAATACCAAAACATCCAAAAGTTCCAAAAGTTCCGATCGGCCCAGATCATTCCAATCGGGAAAGAGAGACACCCCTTCTAAAACACATAAGCAATTGGCAACAAAACCCAAGCGAAAAAGAACCGCTCCAAAACGGCTCAAAGGTCCCAAATGCAAGCGGCTCAAATGCCCCACGTGTAAGTGGCTCAAACGGAAACGGAATCCCACAAATCCTTCCGCTAAAGAAACCCTTGTCAAAAAAAAGAAACAAAAAAATGCCGGGCCCTATAACTTTTTGAAAACCCCCTGGTTTTACGACAATACCCCACCGCCTCAAGCACGCAAAGGAAACCGCAGAGGCAAAGACAAGGTTGCAAAAGACTATGCCTACGATGATCCGCCTCCCGACTTTACCTACTACCATCTTGTGTCAAACACCCGGGAGCAAGCTCTCCAAGAGGGCAAAACCATAATCCGCCAACTCTCCTTCGGCTCGCATCTCATGGCCCTTTGTCCAGATCAACAACGGGATAGCGAATGGCTCCAACTCTCAGCATCATCCGACGGCGAGGATGAGCTAGTTACAACCCTCCGCTCAAAGATTAAAACTCACACGCCATTTGAAAGCTAGTACGTAACCAGCTTATACAATTAATCTCATTTTTATAAAACTAAGTTAATTATGAACCACGATGAACCAATCAATCCCCACGCTTCCGTCCTCTTCCAGCATGTACACCTCAATGTATTACGGCAGCCAAAAGTTTTTCCGCTCAGTCGCCTTCTTCTTTTTTATCATGAGGATTACCCTCCGAAACCCATTTACTATCGTTCCCTGTAACCGAAATCGCATTGTAATGGTACTCATTTACCGAAAAGACATGATCGCCTACAGCCTCTCCACCCTCCTATTCTGCCTTGCCTTTGTCTTCACCGTCATAAACATTGTGGAATTGAAGTATTTCAAACATCGTGAGGAATTCATGTAAGAACCAACTCTAAAACTTCGGCTGTCTTCACAACCCCGCTTCATAAATCCCTCAAATTCTTCATATCAATCCATTTCTCAAAATTTCTCAAAATCAAGCCGCGTCAAACAATGTTTTTCCCGCCTCCAGACAAATCGAATACAATGAGCTTGCAAATTACGCAATCCCTGTTGGAATCGTCCTTATCAATTACTTCCTCGCAGCCGTTTGGAGCCTAGGACTCCTCCTCTTCTACTCTCTTGAATTAGCACATTACTACAACATGAATGGCCGATTCATGGGCTTGTGTGACATGAATCCCTCCTTCTCAATCTCCTCCTACACCAAAGTCCACATCCTTCTCTATTGCGCCTACGCTGCCCTTGTAATCACCTCTTTCACCTTCCACTGGCCCATTGTCACCAGAGGAACCTTTGGTCAAGTCTTTAACCTACTTGCGCGCCACCTCTACCCGGGAGCACGCCTCTTGCCCCGACGTATCTTCTTTGCCGGAGAGTGTTTCGCCTTAGCTTTGTACTTGTACGCCCTCTGGTCAAATCATACATTCTTCATCATCCTCCATCAATGCTCTCTTTTGATACGAAATCAATGCCAGCGATGGAACCTAAGCTTCTCCCTTCGCTTTCATCTCAGTAAGTTTCCTCAACAGAGCCATCTACCTATTTCTTTCTTCTTGCCAACTACAACAATTATTAGCGAAAATCCTCAAGTATAATTAATGAATCTCCTCGTTTCAAACCCTCCCAATTATTTAACTTCAGATACCTCAGCCTACAAGGCAAAACTTTTAAAAACAGATACGCAAACGGCCCTCGTCAAACTCTATGCACAGCATCGAGTCATCGTTGAACTCGCCAATTTCTACGGTCGTATCTTCCTCTTCCCCATTTGCATCTTTGTTGTCACAAATGTAAGCCTTATGCTGTTGAACCCGTCAAACAACCATTCAATCAGCAACAACAAATTATTCATACTAATCCCTTGACTCCCTACAAAAATATCAAAACATTGCTGTTGTTTTCATGTGTACTCGATTCATCCGGCAGTTGGCTATTGCCACCCTTATTTTGATTCACTACATCAAGTACGAAGAACCCGAACCTGGCAAAAGCCATATTGTCCCAATATTGGACATCAACCACGAGATCATCCCTGTAATTGTAAGCTTCACATCTGACTTGCACAATATAGTATCACACGGTCATAAAATCAGTATTTTTCAAATCTTTTTAAATCCCTCACAGCATTCCCTCCCCAAGCAAGATGAGATGACCGTCTTATTCTTAATTTTTTGTCAAAGTATCCTCGAATTCCTTCAAGGAAGCCTTGGAATCAGCTGGGCAGCAACTGCAGTAAGTTTCAATAGCTTCTTAACCTTATTCTTAAGAATGTCTCGTACTTTCTCCATACCCTTTGAACGGGGTGAAATATAATTCAATCAGCCTTCCATACTTAATTACTTTCAGATGGAGACCAGCTTTGAATTCGTCAGACGCCAGGGCCTCATTTTCTGCAACACACAACACGAGCGACGCTTTGTAAAAAACCATGCTTCTTTCCCTCCACCCCATTTCTATCAAGCATTCCCACCCTAACAATAATCTTCAAATGTTACACAGATTCAAAGCCTGTACATAAGTTTTGCAGAGGCACGATCCCCGGTTGTAACAGCTGGCGCTTATTTTGGATTATCTAAAACGAATATTTTTGCAGTAAGTAGTACTCAACTTGCTCCAAGGATTTCAATATACAGTCTTCATAAGCCTCTGTGTCATATATACCTGAGAGCAACCCTTTCAGGGCCTCATGGCGGTCACATTCTTTTGGACAATGATAATTCAATGCCAGGTAGAACAGCCGACGGCTATGATTGAATGGATGCACCGCAATGCCTGCGGAAAACTCCCATTGCATCTTGACGACAGTGGAAACGAATATTGCATGAAGAGTCACAAGTATTACCACCTTTACCTAATTGAGTCATTTTCCAACTCAACCATTCACACGAAACTCTGTCGTCATGCAGGCCTCTAAAAACCTCCTCCTACTCCTCTCAAGGCACCGCAAAAAGATAAAACAAAGATTACTGGATAGACGTCTAAAATATCTTCTGGATCATGGACTTATTGAACAACAACCTCTTTTCTACTGGTTCTTTGAGGATTGTACCCGCGGAGACCTAGCTGCCTTAAGGGGTCGAGTAACTCCATATCTCTTCGGATCCTGTCTAATAGAATTCGATTCCGAGTACGTTTTTTGCTCCTCAACTCCCGCCTACTTATAACTCCTCCCAGTTATCCATTCCCGCGTCATCACACGTCCATGACCAAATTATAAACTTATACCGTGTATAATTAAAACATTCCCAGCCACACACAGTACATCAAGCGTGCAGGGCGGAGGTTGCCAAAATCATCCCTTGATAACATGATAGCAAAATGGGAAAAGGATAAAATCCAGGGTTTCAAGTATCCAACTTATAAACGTTCCAAATTAGCGTCCAGGTTTCCTTGCGACTGGAGAAATAGTCCCCCGATCCACGAATATTATCAAGATTTCTATACTCCTTGCAACTCAAAATTTCTAGCCAGGGATTTCCTCCTACCCGCATTATTCCTCAAAGAGTCTCGAAAGCCTGACAATGTTTTCGAGAAGAAACCTCGTGAGACAGTTCCCGAACTGGCGCAAAGGGATTCAAAGCGGGATTGTGGGATCAATCCTTACACGCTTGAGGACGAAGAGAAACTTGTCACTTGCAGCGGCGCTCTCCTCATCTTGGACGATTGTGGCAATCCCAACGTCCCACAATTTAGCGACGACCTAGTCTTTCGCAAAATACCTGCACTCGTAGAACACAGACAAGAGATTCCGGACCTTCCCGAAAATTACATCAACGCTAATTTCAAACCTTATGGAATACTTCGCTGCTGGAATTCATTCGGAGCATCCGGTAAAATATATACATTCAGCTTAAAACCCTATATATCCTCCACCGTTCGCCCAACTTGACTCATAGCTAGCTATTATGACTTCCAGAACGTTGCACAGACCCAGAAATCGCCAGATTCTGTCGAATATCAAAATCCAAAGGCACGGACCTCGTAGAAGCCCATCTCTACGGCAAAGATTGTTACACCTTTGAGCACTTTTCAGTTTTTGTCCAGCCGGACGGCTTTCTCTTCTGCCTCCATCCCCAGCCCCAAGAGTAAGCACTTTCCATTCCTTTTAACATTACAACTACCAACTACGCTCCCAATTTGAAACTTGACAGCATTCATATCATCCCTCCCCCCCACTTTCTTCCAGAGAGGAAAACGCAACACACTGGGTGTCAAAAGAGGAATATATTAAAGCAATGTCTCGTACCGAAATCGGTACAACCCGAATACTAGGCACGACTCCCTCCCCCCTGGCAACATCCAGCCCGCGTTTCGATCGTTCCTACAATTTCGGAAACAGGAGCATGCTACCAGGCATGGTCACCCTCCCACGTCTCCACATCTTTGCCAATTACTTCCCCTGTGAAAACCATTACATCATCATCGGCTGGCTTCCGGAACCCTACTATCGGATCAGTCGATGGCGGCAACACAACCAAGATCACCCGACAACAACTCACAGATAGCCGAGACGGTCTCCCATGTTGGAGCAATCCCTACCCCGTAGCCGTCTTTAACGCTACAAATGCCATTCAAATTGTAGACTGGCAGTCCTTCCAGTTTCTGGATGACTGCTATTCCCCCTGGTGGAGTCATGACTCGGACATTTTCATTCCTGACGATGCCCTCATACCCTCACCAGTACCCCTGGTCCTTATCAACGGAAGGTCTTGTTGGGACCTTAAAGGTCCTCGAGGTAAATTCAAAATTGCCACTCCATTAGCTAGCAACATCATTTGTAATTCCCTCCGAATTAACGTCCCGCCATCTTTTTCTCCTTTCAGAACGTTGCGAGGACCCAAACTCGGTTTGCATGAAGAATGGCAGTAAACCGGTCTAATTTTTTTCCATAGAATTCCATAAATCTAAATTATTGCCATAGCATTTAAAATTAATCCTTCCGACTCATATACTTGTTTTTTTTCACTTTCACCTAGCCGCTAACTTTCAGATTCTAACCTCTCTAAATTAAGTAACAGGTCAAGGGTCAAGCTTTTATTATAGATTTAAATACTCCCGCCCCGCCAATCCTTGTATTTTTACGCTTTAAGTTTTAGCCATCTCAATCCTACCCAGGCCTCCCTGTAGCATGACCGAACCGAATCCAAGAGGCAAGTCAATACCAGCTCCAACAGAGACTTGACTGACCTCCACTCCCATCTCCGCTGGAACTCGGTTAAAATGGCCGCCATCCTGTCAACCCCAGCTCTCACCACATTTTATGACAGCCTCCTCAAGGACTTTCCCGGTGACCCTGACCCCCGAACTACGGACTTGTTCCTCATGAGCTCCATCTGGATAATCTTCTCAGTCTTGTTCCTCTACGTAATATTGATTTACTGGATAGGCCCCAAGTGGATGGAAAACAAGGAGCCCTTTAACATTTACCCCTATTTGGTTTGGCACAACACCTTCCTGGTCACAACCAACGTCTTGCTAGGAACAGGTCTCCTCGTTGCCTTAACCTTCACCCGCTACAACATGCTCTGTGAACCCGTTCACAAAGAAGGTATTAATAAGTCTGGCTAGTGACCATTTTAAACGGCCCGCTTAGGTTTGCCATGCCGCATCCACACAATGCAAAATCAACTATTCTCTTGATTTTAACATTCATAACTGTCCTTACAAGCGTCACAGGCTCAAGCAGCTTACACCATTGCATAGCCAAGCTTATCGTCTCTCTAATGCATTAAGCTACAATTTCCTGGGTCAAAGGTTACAGAAGCTATTCACCTGAAACTAAACAAAGTTAGTTTTATCGGAGTCAAACTGATTTTACCCTTTCCAGCGTCTTTAACCTTTGACCTACATAGCTGAATCTTACTTCAACCGATTTGCAAAGACCTCAGCTATCCCGCAGTACAAACCGCTTGACTCCATGACGCTTCCAAGTGACGCAATCGCTGTGGAAAGTGAGAAAATCATTTCACAAAGTGAACGCACTGTCTTTGTGATTAGCTGCCAGATTTTCTCGGTCTTCGGAACTTTTTTCGCAGGAGATTATTTCGCAGACATTTTCGAGCGGGCAAAATTCCTCGGCTTAAGTTTTCCGCCGGACTCTTTTCCGCAGTTAAGTTTCCGCCGATCCGGGCGGAATTCCGCCAAGCATTTGTCGCGGGCGAATTTCCGCCGTAACTTTGATTTGGCTGATTATTAAATTTGCACCCGTTGCGTGAGAGTTCGGGGGGTGAACCAACCATAATTTGGGCCTCTAACCTAACCTGGTGACCACCGAGATGGCTGTACGAGGCCTTAACAGAAGGTTGCATTAGAGTTGTATGTAACTGCAGAATTGGGAACACATCGCCGCCGGGCCGAGCGAAGCGTAGGCTCCGGCCGCTGTGTTTCTGATTCTGTAGTTACGTAAAACTCTCATGCAACCAGATGTTAAGACCGAGTGCGCCAACGAGGTGGTTGCCTGCGTTAGGTTCGAGGTCCCAATTATGTTTGGTGGAGGTTAGGCAAAATACTCGGAAGCCTGGTTGCACCCGGTATGTGTATACACACAAGCGTAATTTTGTCCGCGGAAAATTGGCCGGAACGGCGGAAAAAACTTGAGCGCGGAAACCCGCCCGCGGAAGGCTGCCCGCGAAAAAAAGCGCCGCGGAAATTTGCCTGCGGAAAAATGTCCTAAGAGCATTTTCTCTCCACAGCGTTGCACTTCAGCCACGCATACACCATTCCTTCCACAAGGCTTTTTAAAATGGTCACCCCAGACTCCCATTACAATCTACTTGCTCCAAAGCGCCCTTGCTAATGTAATCCTGATCGTAAACGTTATTTTTCCGCTCCAGGTTTCGCCGACAACGCAATCGCTTACCTAATCTATGCAACATGTTTACTCAAGATATTCGAATTACTCGACGCCTTGTACTTGGTAGCCAAGAAGCTCAAGCCTCCCTTCATATTAATATTTCATCACTCAACAATAGTTTTAATTGTTTGGCTTCCAGTCAAATACGCCCCTGGCGGCTCTGCAACATTTCCCTTACTTTTAAATTCCTTTGTTCACGTCCTAGTCTATTTACATTTCAAATACTCAAAACGTTGGATGTCCCCAATGCAGTCCCGCAAGATGTTCATCGTCATTTACTTTGTAAGTTCAACAACCTCCTTAATTCACTTCCGTATCCCCGCTAATTCCATCTATTTACCAACTCATATAAACCCTGGCCTAATACTGGCTGTCATTGTAGCAAAACAGCGCTCTAAACCCACCAAACACATACTTTAGTTAATACAAAACTATACTTATATATACATCGGTCCTTCAACTGAATCTCCTCCCTCTTTTTTTCAGATACAATTCGCAATCGTTAGTATCTTATCCTCGACTTGCCTCTATTTGGACTGTGGTTATCCCAGATGGATGGCTCTCCTCGGTCTCACCTACAACCTTATTTTAATTAGCGTTTACAGCAAAACCCTTCTCACGCTTCTCTGCACTCCCCCCGCGTCAACCACTGTCATCACCCCTGAAGATGATTCAACATCCTCAGAATCATCTGACGACCAAGTCAAACTTAATCTCCAATTTAGCAGACGCAAGAGGAAATGAATGACAGCAGCCAGGCATTCCTCCTCTCATGAGTCTTTGCAAATAAGTATATGTTTCCGTACATATCCCTCGATAGTCAAGCTTAGGCCACAAATGACCTAGAGGTAATACAACTTAAATTTAGTTTTACCATCTTCCCGCCATATTCATGTTTGTGCGTAGTTTCCCACGAATAGATTTTAGTTTTAGGATCCTTTCCACTATTCTATACCTGTAATTTCTTTACTACTATGCCATGTCTATATAGGAAGCCTATCATATTAATAGACTTATTATTTATTATTAAACTTTTAAATTTTATAATGAACAAGGTTCAATAAGAAAAAAGCATTGGAAGATGACCAAGAGAGTTAACTATCTCATCCCATATTATTATTAAACTCATCAGGAGTTAAGGTTCAACTTCATTTAAAAGTCTCTCGGGTACAGTACATTCAGAGTGGAGCCTTCAGCTCTTTTCCTAATGAAAAAATAGGGTCAAGAATAACCGCACATGTCTCCAAAGATGTACAGCAAAATTGACAGTATATTCACAGTCAAACCTGTCTATTGTCTTCCAGTATTGCTTTCTCTCTAACCAGTTTTAATTTAAGAGAGAGTCAACGATCCTTTGCCCTCCTGACTGACTATACTGTTCAAGTATATGCATTGTACTGACTCTTTCTTGTAAAACTAATTCTTTACAAGCAGTCATTCAAATACATTTCTAGAAAGCATATAGCGGATGCACCACAATTACGTGCTATCTTATTGTCTATTTGGTAATTAGGAAATGCACAATGCGTCCATGCAGCGAGTAAGTGAATGACAATAGCGACTCCAGACTGTTAACTGTTAGTTAAGCTTTGTAGAGCCCACGAAACGTACACAGAGTCTCTTGACTTTTAGATATTCAGATTTCTTTAAGTGTGTTTTAGCTTGTTCCTGTGGAATGAAAACGAGCATTGAATGTGTAGCATTCAATTATAACAGTGGTTTGGATACCCCTCGTTCCTTTTGCCTGAAAGTTGAGGTAAAAGTGCTCATTGTCGCCGTTACTCAGGTGTCGTCTCACCTGTAATTGGGAAATTGTTACTTGAAGAGCCATTCATAAACTACCTAACCTTCTCTAGAAACATACCACCCTCATTTGTGCTCATTTCAGACAGATATATTCCTATCTACCGCACCATTTAGTTCAGATTTTCCCGAAGCATTCGGCAAAAATAAATTTCGCAAATCAAAATCTTCCTTTTGAAACAGCCTTCCTTTTAAGACCGCCAGATTTTCCATCATACATACATAGCACTGACACAGCTACCATGCCCCTCTCACTGTAATTTTCATGGATAAAACCGGCACTTTTAAACTGTCAAATCTCTGCATAGTGTTTTCGTAATATTTGCATGGTCCTTACGAATTATCTGTGCTTGGAAGAGGGTAGTCATAACGTTCTCTACGGATGATGCACAGGTCAATGGATGGGAACGTCTGTCTGAGGGTGCGTCCATAAATACGTTTTTCTTTTAAACTTGCACAGCTTTTTCATTCCGTACTCCCTGCCATCTGTGTGCATACTAAATAGGGGGTTTGCCCCGCCCCTGGTTCACCAGAACAGACGCTTGCTCATCCTTCCCATAAAAGTACATGAGCGTGCATACGTATACCTTTTACTATACGTTCTCAGAATCTACAGGGAAACCCATCAGAAATTTCTCGCCATCTCGCCGCGGCGCATAGCTTAACCGCTCCAATGAAGCTTCAAAATGAATTTTAGGCATATGTCTGCCACTAAAAACCACAAAGCGCCGAGGCTATAGCCGCACCTTAACTGTGGGCTCCCTGCATAAGGAAGACGATATTACTAAAGAAAACCGCCGCACCATAGGATAATACGACGTCAGAGAGAAAACGAGGACGTTGGAGAACCAACACTAAATCTGTTGGTAGAAACATTTTCTAAAAAATATTAATTTGTGATTTAGGTAGTTAAATTAAAATTAATTAATTGCCTCGTTAGAAATTTCATCCTTAGGTTTAGATGAAACTAGTGTTAATGTTGCTTAAGGGCGTGAGGTAAAATTACATTTGGTGCAGTGAAATGTATTGATTGTGAAATAGTTTCTTACGAAATAATTCTCCAACGACTGGATATATTATTCTGCAAGCCATCAAGGCCACGTGTGAAAAATATCAACAAGGAGCAAGAATTAACTATCTGGAGTTAACAAATTATTCTTAATATTCCTATGGTCAGTAGTTATATGTTTGCGTAATTAATAATTGCAATTTTGAAGCATTACAAATTAAATAAAATATCATTTCGTAATCACGCAATTCCTCCAAGTAAGTCAAACACAATCGTCACAATCGGATTGATCAATTTAACAACAAAATATTTCAAAAGCTTCTTCAGATTTCATATTAGTTCCCAACCTCCAGCGCAATTATATCTCGGTATCCGTATATTTACAATTAAATATAGCTATCAGTAATAACATCCATAGCTTGGTGAGTTTTAATCCCAGAATTGAGATAGGGTCTGCGCCTAAAAAATAATTATTTTCCACTTCAAATCAGTCATCATATCTCACAACAGTTAATATAGCAGCTTATTTTAGTTCTTGCGGGTTAAACGTGCCTTTTGTAGGTTGCATAATCACAGGTTCAGGTAATTAATCCAGAGAAACCCAAAGCGCTGGTTGAAACGCAGCTGGAAGAATAACATCAAACATTTAATTTCGGATCCATTTTCCAAGACCTGTGTGAGCTTCAAACCCAGATTGATATATCCGGTATCAAATCGCTGATATTATTGGACCTGTATCAGTAGCAGCTGTATCTGGGGTCTCTTCTTTCTCGGCGTACATCGGAGTTGGGGATACCGTTGACGACGTACAACCTCATTATTTGTCGATTGCAAAATCTGTCGTTGCATCATCACGTAGGCTTTCACAAGGCCGGAAACTTTTGTATGGCAAAGTGGAAATACTCGGTAAGATGGAATTATCATAGATTATTCAATCCATTGTCCGTAGCTGTAACAGTATTGTTATTCTTACTTGTGTTCTTGTTTTGCTTTTGGTTTTACATACTTGAGGTGTTTCACGTCTTAATTGTGATTGTCGATGACATCGTTAAATTCCCATTAGTTTGTCATGTATTCTGTTTCGAAGCCGCTGTGGGGGATGGTTCGTTCTCCGAGTCATTTTTTCATTATATACCCAGTAACAGCAACAGTATTTAAAGCTTGTGCTTCTGCGCCACACTGTTGTCATTTAACTAGGACATGACTTTACCTCTGAGGAGAGCGGAGTTTTGTAGGTATAGTTTTCACTGTTATGTGATAAAATGTGTAAGCTCTTTGTCGATCGAACACCACAAGGACTTGTTAATATTGCTTTTGTCGATTATACATATACAGTACCTTCATGTCTTTGCTTCTAACTTAACCTTGTATTTATCGATTGATTCCATGATTTAGCTGAATAGACTTGTAGTAGGTGAGACAACAGTTGATTTTTGTGTTGACACCTCTCATTAGTTACTATAGATTTTAATAAGTCTACTTAATGCTAACGATTGGACGCCAAGTTAACCAAAGATGTTGCATTGAGCTGTGTCATGCATTTGTATGTTTTGTTGGACTTTTAGCTGGAAGGGATTGCGTGACAGAAGCGTAGAATGTCCGAAAGGGCAAAGGAATTGAGAAAAGCTGATGATGACATCCTCCCCAGAGCATGATTATGTATTTAATGGAGTTAAAATTATTGATTTCATGTACAGAATGTGGCAGACAGAATCATAGTTATCTCCTCTTTTTATGCAAGCTGGCTGTCGGGTGGAATTGTATTGGAAAGAGTCAGTGACAGAGGAAGAGTTGCTGAGAAATATGTTGCGACTTGCTTATAAATGCTTGATAATAGTAATATTGTAGTTGAAAACGTATTTATATTTTCTCTGTCTTGTGAAACATGCTTAGTTAGCTGTAAACTCTTCTCATTAACCTTGATCGAACGAGTGCTCGCTCACGTCTTGGCTTTGATCAACAGCAGAGTACATAGCTCTTCAGCGAAGGACAGTAATAACAGAGCGCATGAAAACAAGTTGCTCAGTGCTTGAGAATTGTTCTGTCATTTTCCTTGACTAAAATTGTAGAGCATGCTTCCCTGTCTTGGCATGGTAACAAGCAAATCTTGTGATAATCAATAACAGTTTTTGTTGCCACTAGTTTCCTGAAGGCGCATTATGCATTCAAATCGAGGCTGTGGTCGGTATAGATTTTCCCATTTCCCTTTGTAAAAGATGTTGGAAAATTGATCATGAATACGGTTGATAAGTGATTTCGATGACGTGAAGTTTTCTCGGAGGATTTGCGTGTGTTTTGTTTCAAAAATATTGACTTTCTTATTAAATATTTGATCCAGGACTGATTCAAGTAGCTGGCAAACTGAAGCTTATACGCAGTTCGGCAGTGCCACCATTAGCTGGCAAAATGACGGCTGACGATGTTGCAAGGAAGTATCTGTCTCAGTTGACAGAGCTGAAATGTAACTCTAAGCCGCTCATCAACTCCCTTACGATGATGGCAGAAGATTACATCAAGCACGCTACTATTATTGTTCAAACAATCGAGAGCCATCTGCGCTTGGTAAGTCCGGTACTGTGAATAAAATATAAATAATCCATCATAGTGAATACGATTTCTAGCATTGTGATACAAAGCATGTGCTCCTAAGAGGCTGGAATAACAGTGATGCGATTGTACTGTTTCAGGTTAAACCGGATTTGAAACTCCCCATCTTGTACCTCATCGATTCGATAGTGAAAAATGTCAAGAAGGAATACCTGGCGTTGTTTACAGAGAGAATCGTCCAGACTTTTGCCGACACCTTCAGCCAGGTATGTATTGATCCAGTAGCTGTGCTTAAATTGTAACTTCATTCATTCTTTAAGTTATATCTACAGACATTTATTTTTGCATGAAACGGTATGAATGAGCCCATACACGGTATATTATTATGTTTCCGTTTTTGTTTACCTTTATTTTGCAGATGAGGAATGCTCCTAAAAAAGTAATTGCTATGCTAAGTTAGTAGTCCTACTTACGATAGCTCCCAAAGCGTCTGTATGCACTATTGCACTGTAGCACTTATGCAATATGTCCGTTTATGATGAACACCTACAAAACATGGTCCAGTAGAGAAGAAAGGGGGAGTGGGATTATGGTATGTATAGAAATCCACATTTTTTACAAATATTACAATGGTTTTCTTTTTTGCGTAGGTGTCAGAGAAAGTTAGATCGCAAATGTGGAGATTAAGAGGGACCTGGAATGAAGTGTTTCCTACGAAAACTTTGTACCTTATTGATTATCAATGTCATCAGATAGATGCGGGTTGGCCCGTGAGCGCACCCAAACCAGGAACAACGAGCATTCATGTTAATCCTGACTTTTTGAGACGTGTAAGTTTTCTTCCTCACTAACGCTATCATTTATAAAACTTCCCAATTACTCTTTATATTATCGCAAACCGAACGGCTTTCATTTTGTCCAAATTCATTGCAGGCTTTGCATACGGGTCCAGCAGTAGTCAAACCACATCCAGTGGTTACTCCCGTTAATACCTTGTCAGTGGTTCCGAGTATTTCTTCCGTTCTCGAAATGGATTCTGCTGGGGATATGAGTGAAGCTCAGATGAGAGAGCAGCTGTTGCTCAAGGAAAAAGAACTTCTTGAATTGAGAACCAAGAAGTTGGAACTCGAACTTCTGCAAGCAAAAGCTAAATTGGAAGAAAAAACTCGAAAACAGGTGGAGGAGCACAACAAGCAAGTAGACGCTCATTCAAAACAAACGGTAAGTGCTCTTTGCAGAATAAGCGCATTAGTTACTGAAATAAGAGGCTGACGTGGCTTAAATCCGTTTGTAGTAGTCCAGTAGAACATCGTTTTATGTACACATCAAATAAGATGTGTTTTTCTTCTAATTATTTAGACTCTTTTAGAAACGTGTATTAACTGTTTTTGATTTACTTACAGCTACTACTTCAACAAGTGGAGCTAGCAAAACATCAAACCGGGATTGCTACATCGCTGCTATCTATGCCTTCCCATGTTAGTGTTGGAGGTGGAAGTGGGCATTTTGCTGCTGCTCCAATGGCCCCCCCGCTGTTAGACCAGGATTCAGCTCCAGACACTACCGATGCAGTGTTTGCAGATCCAAGGCGTCGAAGGGAGGCACGTGAACCAGTTAAACAAGAAAAAACGTCTTCCAAAGTCCACCCTAAAGTGCCAGTACCGGATCGACGACCTCCTGGTTCAAGTCCAATGATTAGGCCAGCTATTAGCTCAACTAACTTTGCCTCATACCCTACCATACCAATAAATGTGACACCTCCTCATCCGAAATCATCTGCGGCCATATCCAGTAACGATGAGGTTCGGCGGCGTGAAACTACACCAGAAAAAGTAACCAGCGAGACGATTTCAGGCTCTAGACGAAGTAGGCTCTCTCCGGCTGAGAAAGTTTCGCGGTTTCACTCGCCGCCACCAAGTAGTAGAAAGTCTGCGAGCCCTACGAAGGAACCATCAGTGCGTATGAGTCTATCCCCTGGAGAAGTTCGGAAAAGGAAACACGACGATGAGCAAGCGGCTACCAAAAGTTCGCGTATTTCAGATCGAAAACGTGACAGCCGGGACCGAAGCGCTAGTGAAAGTGATAGTGGAAGTCGAAGTGGTAGCAGACACGGTTCCAGCAGCTCAAATAAACTAGATGAACCAAGCAACGATAATTTTGATGTGCCTAGCAAGAGAAGACGGAGGAAATCCGGTGAAAGATCTAGGATCGAATTGAAAGAAAAAGACAAATCCTCCAAGGATAGTTCAAAGAGCAAGCGAGATAAAGATCATTCGAAGAAAGACAAGTCCTCTGTGCCATCTGGCAGATATGGTCGGTCGCGGGAATCAAGTGAAGCTGATGAAACGGGTTCTAGTTCTCACAAATTCGGAGTCGACAAATCGAACATGAAGTTATGGGAAGCTCGTAAACGTGACAGGGATGATTTAAATGCTCGCAAATCCGAAGTGCTAAAGAAAAGTTACAAGAGAAAGCCAGCAGATGTTAAAACCGAAGAATCTCTGAGTTCACATGACATCGGAAGCAGGGTGTCAAGGTTCGATTCAGCCATCCCGAGTGCATCACTGTCGTCCGAGGATGTCAAGCCGCAAGTAAAGGCTGAAGATGCTCAAGATGGCTATGACTTCCGCACAGTGGGAGACATTGACCTCCGGCCTGAAATTACTCCGATGGTCACTCCAGCAGGAGTGGCGGAAGTAGGCGCTGGACCCGTTAAGGAAGGCCTCATCGATGAGTACATTGATTTTTTTACTTTTAGTCGAAGGGGGTAAGCATAGCGTCGCTACATGTGGCGAAAGCTAAGTATGATTAGCATTACCTCTTTGGCATACTGAGTCCACACAATTTTTTGTGTTGGTACAAGTTTTCACTCAATCTGGAGCGACCCAATGCTTACCCCCGTAGCTATCTTAGTTAATAATTTTAAATCTATTCGTAACGGCATTAGTTGAATTGAGCTTCAATTGCGATAATTGTGATATGTCTGGAAGTAATTACTCTTCTTACTGCTGTTTGGGGTTCATCGCTATCAGCGACTTCGGCAATACTTAATTTTCCTCTAACTTCTAAGAGGAAAAACTTGTTAGTACAAAAACCAGTCTGTGATACTGCTGTTCTAGTCAATTTTGAACTAGCAAAAACTGATTTTTTACCCTTTCCTTCGCTTTTGAACATTTTGCAACGTGGACATCTTGAGTCATCTTTAGCTTAACCACCGGAAGCAGTATATTCAGTATGTAGTCCATCAGTTGTTTCAGATCATTTCTCAAGAATGTGCGGAATTAAAAATATCCCTAGCTCCTTTTTTCGCGAATCTACGAGATTCATTGTGCGAAGGAAACATCATGAGCGCAAATGCATATGTTGAATGCGTATCGTACTTCGAAGCGCGGCATGAATGTACGCTAAATATTGTTGTACTGTCACAACTTCTTCAAACTTTCTTTTTCTCTTTTTCTCATATGACACGTAAAGTCTTCAAATTACCATTTCGTACCTAGTTTCTTCGAAATAGCATGCATTCAAATTTCCATCATCATTGCAGCGATAGATTGCTCAAGCTGTTTACTCTAAGCATTTGCTACCTGTCTCAGAACGGTTTCATCGACACAACGAAATCATATTGCTTCCGCTGGCGCAGTCATCGCACAGTTAAAGTTTGATCAGAGCAATGAGCTCATCATAATAAACTAATAAATAATGCAGATGATTTTCGATGCTCCTTTCTGATCGCCGTAACCTTTGTAATATGTTTAAAAAGTTAAAGAAACAATTCTATTTATATTTAAATAGTTACGACAGCAAATTGTATGTTCATGTCGCACTGGTAACAAGGATTAGTTATATGTTTGGCATACGGATGGTTTGAGGTTACAAAATATTTGTATTTCGATTTTTAAGTTTGTTTGGTCGCGAGGACGTCGATCTCCGTGCGCAACCACCGCACCTATCTGGAACGACTTGGTCCCAGATCAAGAAATCCGGAACGCGAACTAACAGCATCGGATCAGACATGGAGAGCAGCGTGCTTGATGTAAACACCATCAGCAAGGACAGCGAATCAAGTCATGATGAAGATATACGTAAAATATTGCAAAGTCAAGCTCGACCTCTACCAGCGATTTCTCCGGCAAATTCCATAGATTCCAATAGGAGCACTTGTGATGCTTTAGGAAGACCTTTCTTGTATAATCGTTTACCAGGTGCGTTATCGTTAGTTATTTGCATCATTTCCACTCTTATATTCCTCAAAGCAAGAAGGAAACATAACACTATGTTTTTCTTATTTTTAGATGATCCTATGGAACGAAAGCGTAGCTTGGACCAACGATCTACCTCCATTGATCCCGTAGAGAAGTTCCGTATCAAGTTCATAGAACGACCCTCGACTTTGAATGGCGGTGACATCGGTGCCGCCGACTTGAAGAAAGCCGTTGTGCAGGCTAAACTAGAACTTGATCGAGGAGAATTAAATCGGGAACAGCATGAAGCCGTAATGCGTCAGTTGATGCAGGTAATTACAACCGATTACTTAATGATAAAATGCTCCCAGGTTTCAAATCTGCGTTACTTGAACTGTTAATTTTTTACTCAGATAAACGAAATCAATAAAATCAGGGAAGTTCAAAAGCAACAGGAACGAGGAGGTGTTCCTGGACCGAATCCATGGGCAGGTAAGTCAAAATGAAGGTCTTCATAAATGTAACAACAGTTATTATGTCGTGTTCAAGTGAACATTCAACATGGTTTTTATGCTACCAGATGCTACTGAGAACACATGGAACCAATTCCCTGCGGCACCAATGGACTTCAATCCTAACAGATTCCCAGGCAACCCGTCAATGATCGGAGCACCGACTTGGGGAAGTCCGGCTTGGCAACAGCCACGTCAACCAGTTGGTCCTAATCCATTTGAGGAAGCTGCGGCAGCAGCAGCTGCAGGTTTGCCACCTATGATTATGGATGCGGACATGCTACCTCCAGCTAATATGCAAGAAGTCGAACTTGCAAGAAAAGATACAAGCGGCACTATACCCATTGATGACGTAAGATTATATTCAAACTAACTATCATCTCGTGCTCGAGTTCACACTCAAGATAAGATTAACGTTTTTGTTCAATTTTTCAGGTATTACGACATGTCCGATTTTACGGGAACACAGCCATTGTACTGCAAGGACCAGCAGGAGACGAGCCACGGGAGATATCATTTCGAAAAAACCAGAAAAATGTTTTTGTTGATGATGAGTGTGTGAGATGCTTTATCGGGAAAGACACTGCAGTTTACATGGACCGTAAAAAGCATTTTATCCGCCTCGGCGCTCCTACCAGGGAATTATACATTGACAACGATCATTACGAGGCTCGATTTGGCGGACCACCTATTCGGGTAATTGTTGATTTTTTTCAAAGGAAACTCGCACTGTCCGCGTTTGGTAGTTAATTCAAGATACATAAATGCATGAAGGATCTAATACATATTTTCGAATTTCAGGTGTATGTAGGGCGGTATTTGCATAACTTCAGATTAGAAGGACCTCCTCCTCAAGTGGAAGTAGGTCGTAACGTCCGTTTTGACCTGCTCGCTGGGCGAGTCAATCTTTTTGTTGACGGAATGCTCACCACCGTTTACTTGGATGAGAAGCCCCAGCTTATAGGTAAGTTGGCGCCATCATGTGAATATTTCAATGTACGCAAAATAGACCACGTGTATAACCATGTTTAATGTTTGCAGATTTGGGTGGATTTGTCGTCATCTTGAGGTTTTGTGATGCGTTTTCAAAAATTCTACTAAATGGAAGACCCTTTGTAGCTGAATTCGGAGGGCGTCCATGGTCTGTTTCTGTGCCTGGTGGAAAACACTATTTACGTCTCGGAGGATTAACCCCTGCATTGAAACACGCAATGGACGAATTTGTAACCGCTAGGGAGCGTGGAGAAATGGATGGTGGTAAGTTCATCTAAACTAAAACTCGGCTACATCATTGTCATAGTCATTCGGAATTAGATAATTAAATTAATTTGTATACATTTTGAAACTCTAGGTGGAAGAGGAAGAGGAGGTCCACGTGGTAGAAATCAGTGGGGTGGTGGACGTGGAAACGGACGAATGTTCAACGGTCCTATTCATGGTCAGAAGTTTGACGGTCCTGACGGCCCAGATACTTTCGGCATACCAAATTTCGATGTGAACAATCCTTTGGATATGCTTGCTGATTACATGCCAGCCGACGCATTGAATACGTCCGTAGACAGATCTGAGCATTCTTACGAGATCGACAAATCTGCACAAGAGGAGCATTCAGCTACCAAATCAAATGAGGCTCCATCTGAAGTGCCGCTTAATGTGGAAGATTTACTGAGCAAGTTGATCATGGCAGGTATCCTACCTGCTCCTACTGATGGAAAAGACTCGGAAGCTGATGTTAAACCTAAATCTCCTGTTGAAGTTGTACCAACCAAAGATAAGAAGTCAGCAGAAGTCAAACAACCAGTGCCTGAAGTAAAGATACCGCCTATTGAGACCGTGGATGTCTCGTGGGATAAGTTAAAGAAGCGTCGTCCGCAGCTAATAGCAGGAATGTGTACAGGTGTTCAGTGTGGATTATGTGGACTTCGTTACCCCCCTGACCAGAACGTCAAGTAAGACTAACTTCGATCCTAACTTTTTCTGTATCATCTCATCGCAGCCGAGTTTGCGAATTGTACAATATCATCATGAACATACTTGCTGTTCTCAATGCTAGTTTTTTAATGCGATTAATCTTATCTCTGCAGGTACTCTCAGCACTTAGATTGGCACTTTAGACAGAACAGGAGAGAGAAATCAAATGCGAAGAAAGCAGTTAGTCGAAAATGGTATTACGACTTGTCTGATTGGATACAGTTTGCTGAAATCGATGATTTGGAAGATCGGGGTAAGATCACTTGAGTTCTGTAATGTACGCTTATTTTCGAACGTGTGTACTATTATTTGTCTATATTATTTAAAAATCCTTTCCCTTGTAGCTCAAAGCTTGTTCGAAACACAAGAGAATGACATGGAAGCAGACCAACGGAGTCCTGGAACAGTATTAAATCCGGATATGTACACCGTGCTGTCAGCTGGCCACGAAGAAGCGATATGTCCCGGTTGTAACGAAGGATTTGATTCCTTTTACGATGAAGATAAAGAAGAATGGAGATTACGGGATGCACACCTAGCAGAGTCCGAGGAACCTGGCTTAATGAAACTGTATCATCCTATTTGTCATCAGGTAAGTTATCACATTACAATGGTAAACCTCCTTTAAAATTCCTTTAAACTATGTATTTCTAAAACAGTTCGAAACCTTTATTGTAGGACGTTGTTGCTGCACTCAATGGAAAATCGACATTGATGGATGTCGTTCCGGAGCCTCCAGCAGAACAATTGCCAGCACCAGAGCCAATGGAAACTGACGCTGAGGCTGTCGAGAATAAAGTGGCTGTCGATATTGCTGAAAATGTAGAAGCTGATGACGACGAGGTGCTTATTATCAAAGAAGGCAAGCCGGAACCTGTCGTGATGGACATCGACATCTGTGATGATGAAGAAGAGCCAAAATCATCAGAAGCAGCAATTCCTGAAAGTGTTGCTGTCAGTGGAGATAATGTAGATACGAATGAATTAAACGAAAGTGTGCTGCTTGATTCTGCCGAAACATTAGATAACCTTTCAGAAAAAGAAGTTCAAAAAGATTCTGACAATCAGAACAGTGGAAATGTTTGTATTGATGATGAAAATGATAATAGCAGTATTGATATTGAAGCGCCCAGTGCACTCAATAATAAGACTGAAGAGCAATTAAGTTCTCATGCCTCAATCAGCAGTACTAACATGGTAGGCTCTGCTGACGTCAACAACATATTGCATACAGGCGACAGCAGTTCATTAGATATTTCACTTGCAGTTCCAGACGATAATTCTTCAGGAGATACAACTAATTCATCTAAACCTAGTTTTAATCCTACAGTTAATATAATATCTACCCTTAATGTATCTTCTCCAATTACCATTGTTGACGAAGATACGAATGATGATTCCGGTTTGAGCTTATTCAATTCCTTGCCTTCCGACACTCACATTTTCGACATTGCCCTTGGAGGCCACCAGAATGCGATCCGACCAGACGATGAGGAATCCCAGGAAAAGCGAATTGTCTATAGTAGTATGAAGTTCGATGTTCCAACACCGATCATCAAATCGGAACCGATTGATCCAGACGAGTTGGTGCAAGCGGATGAAGAACCACAAACATTGGATGACCTGATAAATGCTCACACCGCACCGGTTGAGGATATTGACGATAAAGCAGCTCCCGAAAATATAGACTTGACCGTGGATGACGAAGAAACATCTGACAGCATAGCCGAATCTGCTGCCTTTTCTGCCCTAGATGGAAATATGCTGCTAGGAAGTAAGTTTAAATAAAATTGGTAAACGTTCACATTATTGTCCCGCAGTGATACTAAGTTTTTCCTACTTTCTTAACAGTGGATGAACCAAGCCAAGCTCCCCAGAAGATGATGGCGTCTTCCAAGATAAAGATTCGAATCGCAGATGCATTTTGCAGCACGAGTTCTCAATCGCCAAAAGGGTCCCCCGCTCGAATTCAGGAAAGTAGTGGATCTCCCAAAGATTTCTCTGGCACGGGTGCTGAGGGAGAACTAGTCAAGAGTACACCAGGAGAGAGTTCATCACCTACCCAGTCGGAAGACGGTAAAAGTAGCCTAGTAAATACCGACAGTACTGTATCAGATGAGACAAAAAGACTTGAAAACCTAAAACCGCGCTTCGTTGGGAGAAAATTAGTAAACTATCCTCCAAAACAATGTGGTAAAGAAACGTCGGGTTTGTGTACAATTTGTTAAATTTCATTTCTTGTTTGATATATCTTTACTGTATGATGGTGACTTATTCGAGTTGGAAATCTGCTCGATGTGAACATTATGGCGGTGTCTATGTAATTTCACAAAGCGAAAATGCATCAAAAGTAGTGTTTTCCTGAAGGAACTAGCGATAATTACACAAGGATAAGCAGCTGTGTTCCTTGTGCATCCATTGAATATAACGCAAAGAGAATGCACAGTAGTCACACATCAAAATTTGTGTCTTATATTTTAAAATATACTCCTGTAAATTCAGAGTGCTGATTTCAGGGGGGAAAGGTGGAGATAGACTTTGCAAATGTGATTCCCTTAAAACTTTCTGTCGTGTATGCAATAATTGTACGTAATGATAATAGTTTAGTTCCTCTACTATTTCTTTGTTGCAGTCATATTACTAGATCTAGTTAAATCATTAGTTGTTAAAAATTGCTGATATCTAGTTCCTGATGTCAGAGTTCCTCAAGAGAAAGGGCCATGTTACGTAATTTGGTAAATATTTTTAGACCATTCTTGACGACCAATACTATGACTTGGTACACTTTTAAATTGATGCTCGAAAGTCAATATTTTGAATATTAAATGCTCGCTGCAAGTTTATATTCACACTCTCTCTTTACTACCGACCCAACTGGTAAATGTCCATCCCTGACAGTTTCAGCAACAGTAATCCTTCACAATCTGAACTCGAGATCCCAGCAAGGCTTTCTTCACAAAGCTACAAGTGTCCGCAATTATACTTCACCAAACCGCGCTTCTCTTTTCTTCAGCGCGATCTTTCTTCAAGATAAATAGTCTATGTATGTAATATCCTGATATCTAAATTATTTTAGATATATATATATAATGGTAAAAAGCCGTGGTTTAATCTTCAAAAACATCACTATTCGTAACCGCGTGAGTCTTAATTAGTTCTAACTTACTATATACTATAATATAAAACTAATAATGTGGAACTCCCCCATTTCCAACGACCAACCAAAGGACAAAGGAAGAAAATGGCTTTGCATTTCCAAAATACTTGGAAATACTTGGAAAAATGGATTCAATATAAACATGTATGGATGGGTTTGATCAAGTTCGAATAAAATTTTTACGATAAGTCTACTCGTACTAATCTTCTCATCACAATATGTTTCAATACATCCATCACATTAGTTTCTACTTCATGTATTACACAAAAGTGAACTTATGATGAAAACCATCAAGTTAATGCATAGCTTATAGTTAATTCTAAAATTACAGTGTAACACATTCTCTCCGTTCACGTAAATAAAAACAAACTAAAAACATTGTTTCGCCATATTAGCTCAAAATTATTCATCACCCTTGTCGAATTGACGCTGCGTACTCCGTTACGAGATACATTCGACATGCTAATCAACGCCTTAACGTTTTTTTATATTCCTACGTCAATTGTATCCATGTGCATGTGTCCCATTGTTGAAACCCAGGTCAATTACTTACACTTAGCCTCCGTTTTTGCTCCCTGTCTCTTCTAGTTACAGCATCAGTATTAACAGTATGCATACACACATATAGTATTCGAACGCATTAACAACGGCTTTAGGTGCACTCATTTCTCATAGCATTACATAGCTTTCAAGAGGCATTCCACAAGATACAAAAATTATAATTTTCCTATCGAATTACCTAACCTATCTTTCTCTTATCCTCTTTCATAGTGTTCATATCAAACATCAATGCGTCCCCCTCGTTCCCCTTCCTTAACAAAAAGTCCAATGAATAATTTCCTCCCCTTCATCCTTTTTATTACGTTTTGTATTCCATCTTCAACTTTATATGTACATCCAGCACTACTTCCATCTCCAGGAGGAACCAAAGCAATCTTCTACTCGGGATGAGGGCTATAGAAACAACAAGAGAAACCCCCTTTTTAAATCCACACAGCAAAAACTAGAGCATCATCATCGTTCTTATCCCACAAAGTAATAATCGCTTCCACACTTAATTCCCATCGAGCATATCCAACGTGTAATCACCTCCTATGTTTTCTTTCCAGAATTATTCTTCCCATTTTGCAGCCCTTCCAAAGTTTACTGGAGAAATCTTTTTACATGATCCCCTTCATCCCTGCATCCACTCCACCCTGTATTTTCTTAGAGCTTGCAGTTGTAGTATGCTTGCACCATCTATTAGAATCCATCACATCGCCGTTCTTCGAAGGCCTTTTCGCCCGAAAGTATTTCTCCATCCGCCTAACATTAGCATCTCACCACCTGTAAAACCAGCATTACGCATTTCCTTCTTCAACCCAAACACTTAATCCCCAAAAGTATTAATTAGATTATGCGACGCATCTAAAAGCATGCATTTTCCCTTGCAGTCCAAACGAAACACGTGCACGTAACTACAACTCTGATATATTCTCCAATCCCATGCCTTCAAACCGATAAGCAAGGAACCGCACAAAACCCTTCACTAAAAAACTCCAGTAACATTATATTATGATTGTAATAAATTTAGCTCCTTGTCTTCTTCCGAGTTGCTTCCCCTTGAATTATGGTGGCAGCAATCACCAAACTCTCTCGACGTCTACACAGAAGCCTTAAAAGAACCATTCAGACACATGTTAAATCCCTTAAAGAACCTCACGAAAAAAAGCAACAACCTCTTCTTATTTTCCATCCTCTCCTTTAACCAAACCAGCAACTTACCACAACAGCCAAAATATCATTCCATTAAAAGGGATCCACTCCCTCAAACATTGTCGACGAGATCTTCACGTATTATTATTCCTCATAACTTCTCCTGCACTTTATAACCAACAAGAAAAAACCCAAACATCCTCGTCCATCTTCTTCTAGAGCAAACTTCCGAGATTTAAACTTCACATCATTTAAGACTTGCCCATAAAACTTGCTGACCACCTCCCCAAGGGTCCACGTCCCTTCATCAGGTCCGACTCATGAACTTGATCTAATCCCTTGGAACAAGGGTTCACTCGCTTTCCTTCCCTCTTGTCATCCCTTTTCCCCATAATATAAAATGAAATTTTCCCTTTCAGTCATTTAAGCTTGATGGAAGGTAGGAGAAAATAGTAGTTGCTGGTTTTACTAGGGCCTGGCCTATGTAAAAAGTACCATCAAAATCTATCCACCCCATACCTTCATGTTCCCAGTTCCTAGGAGATTATAAGCTCACCTGAAAGAATAATAATAACAAGTTGTTGTTAGTCTTCCATCAGCTCCCTTAAGCTAGCGCGTAGCAGCCCTACCAAGTTTCATGCAGGATGCTTAATAACAAAACGTTCTTACCTGTACGCAGCAACAAGATGAAGAACAAAAGTGGGCAGGTGAGGTGAGGAGGGAGAGTGTATACTATGCATTCAACCTTTTCAGTCTCAACCAGGTAGGAGAGAATCCAATCAACCTTTTCTTCAACCATCTACAACACTACACACTCTACCAACAATCAACAATCCCAAGAGAATCAGTCCACCAAGAAAGCTTACAAGAGCAACATCTCACAGTTAATCCCGTTAACACTCCTCCTTACCAACTTTCTCAAGTTACTTAATTGTGTTCCAGCAAAAAATTAACTTAATCACACTTAAATAGTTCCGTTTTCCCTAAGGCTCAAAATATGGCCAAATTGGGCGGGAACCGCCAGTGTATTGTCCTCTTCACGTGGGGCGGTTAATCAACCGACACAAGGAAAACATTGAAAATCGGCTTGACTTTTCACCCGCATTTTCTTCAACTTTTCTTATTTACCTAGTGGCTTGCGTTAACCGCATTACTTAACTACCAATTAACTATAAAAACCATTGTGATGTGATTTAATAAAAGTGTTGACCTATGACCTCCGTGTTTTCAACGTATCTTAAAAGAAACAAGTGAAATTATTTTAACTGTTCATAACCTGTGACCTCGTAACGGAAACCTTATTAGCAATACACTTGAATTGTGTATTTAATTTCAATGTTTATACTGTTGTGAACATCATTTAACATCTCATTTAACAAATCGTCATCTACAACAGTTCAATCAGACCAGGATCATATCCCATAATCCTGTAGTTTTCGATGTGAAAATCATTGGATTTCATATTGGATTAACCTTGTTTTGTGTTTTCCATCGCACCACCATGTTTGCCATCTCAGTCTTGCAGGTATGACGTCTCATTTTCTTCTTAATTATAATTTAATCTATACAATTCATTCTCACCTCTGATACACTAACATAACATGATTGCAGCAACAACGTATCTTCAAGGAGTACACTTGCCAAAATCATTTCAAGGCTCCTTTTTTGCATATTATCATTGAAACTCCTTGAGACTGACTTCACTGAAAAGATTATCGAGGAGCTATGCTTATAGTACACCTATTTTCGATAACTCTTCTCACTATTTCATCTCTATTACATGTATATGAATCCTTTAACTGCATATCAATCAATCATTACCTTCATTAACTAAACATCCACCAGGACCCATCATATCGAACACATCGAAGAAGCATTTCATTTCATCGACAACCACATAATAGGATTAGAGTTATAATCAGACAAACCACATAACTTGAATTGCGTATTCACGGCATATACTATCATCAAATGGGATAATTAAGCTTTAAAATGTTTTGCAAAGCCACAACTTGCAATCCGGACAGCTACTATTTCCCGGTCTCCTATATAATTATTTAAATCATACATTTTACATCGCTCATCACATTCAGCTGTACTCGAACTTGTAAACATATCTTCAACTTTTCATCTAGAGACGACTGCATTCTTGATGAGCTAACAATAATATACTCTAACTCCAATGTCCTTGTGCATATAATATCATACGTGTTAGCCAAGTCGCAAGCAAGCCTAGATGCTAGAGCCAAACACTAAAAGTTTCTATCAACTTAGCAAACTGCATGCAGTCGGCATTGTTTATCCCAGTAAAATCCACACACGCTTCTCAATTCCCACCATCATCTTCAGCAGCGTGTCCTTCAAAACCATTCCGTCATTTAATTCTCCAAACTCTTCGTCAAAAGCGCTCTCCCCTTCGCGCGCGCCTTGCCTTTGTGTACAAGATTTTTGTAAGCTCTTACAGACGCTGTAAAAAGCGCAGAATCCTTCATCCTCGCTCCAACTGACTCACTGGTACAACCTTATGCGCTTAAATCCTATCAGATTATGCAATTCAATCTTTTCCCAATTCATCCTTCTCATCTTCCTACAAATCCATTTCCTATTTGTATATATCTTCTCAGAAGGAGCCACACCATCAGAGGACAAGCAAGGTTTCGGCAGAGCAGCAGCGCAGCCTTATTGCGTTTTAGTCAGCACTCCACAATCTTTACATTTTCTCCTTAAGAGCATAAGCTTGCTGAAAAAGAAGCAGCAGCGCCTGAAATCCATG
The DNA here is from genome assembly GCA_906901655.1 of Sminthurides aquaticus. Classification (NCBI taxonomy): domain Eukaryota; kingdom Metazoa; phylum Arthropoda; class Collembola; order Symphypleona; family Sminthurididae; genus Sminthurides; species Sminthurides aquaticus. The sequence goes on from CAJQTT010000007.1 coordinate 1,570,832, forward strand.
TTAACATAGCCATCTCGCCTCTTCATTGACCTCCCAGAAATATTAATTCAAATACGGAAAATTCCATCAGCAGCAACAGAATCTGTTTCAGTCAGATCCGATGAGATCCACGTGGAAATTTTCCTACTGCCTCCGGGCATTCTTTTCATGTAATATCGCACAGCTCTCCTCCAAACACATGCTACACAACAGCTAAGCCTCCTGCTAACTAAGCTACCTGCTAACCCAGCACAAGTAAAAAGCTTCAAGTTCCAAGACAATTTAGTACATACTCTCTCCGTCAACCTCCAGGAGGTGAAGTGTAATTACTCTTCCGGATGAGCCTTGTAAAAGATTGCCGAGAAAAATCACATTTCCAATTAAAGCCAGGTGACGTCAACTTATCTTTTAGTGCCAGAGTGTTAGTTACACACACCTTCTCCAGATTATATAGTTCTCCTCCTAGAAGACTACCAAAAGGAGCACAAGATTGCTACATGTCCAAGGAGATTATGCCAAGCCAACTCTGGCTAACACCCTCCTCCACCCTCACTCCAGCGGCACAGCCAAGTAGATCGCAGGCAGGTAGGACAAGCCACCAAATGTAATGTGATCACACATCTCTCCAACTGATTTAATAGTACGACTGGATGGACACATACTGACAGACAGGGTGAGACAAGGAAGCTTTGTTTAAAAGAACAATGTGAGGGCCTGCTTCCATTTCATCTTCTTCTTCTCTTATTTCTCCCTTCTTCTTCCTCGTGTAATTGCTCCAAGACTATTTTAGACAGAGAGCGTAGGTGGGAAGATTTGTTCCATCATAATGTCAATCCTTACAGCTTCCCAAGAGCAGACGCTTGTGTAGGCTTTCATGTCGCCACAGATCAGATATCCAAAACTTTTCAACTCCCAAGTAACGAAAGCAACGTTGAGACAAAGCTATCCACCACCACACTAATCCTTCCAGAGCTTCTGGAATTGAAAACATGCAAAAAATCTTGAGGTCTGCCCACCACAAACCAAAGGGAAGGACGAAACCAAACCACCCTCGGACTTTTACCTAGGCACATTAAACCTTGAACTTGCAATCTTCGTAACAATCTTTCCCTTAATTACCCTCCTCTTAAAAACTTAGTGGGGCCTCTGTTGGTATGTAATCTAACTGCAGGACCGCTAACTTTCAACCTGCAACTTCGTAAGCCCGTCCGAAGGGACTGTGTTCAGGTAACATTGCATTATTTACAACCGTCCTTCCCTGTATTGACTCCCCAGACTGTGACTCAGAGACAGAGAAACTCATTTCAGTTCCATTGACATCTCAAGGATTCAGGAAAGCTATTGTTTTAAGAAGGCAACTCAAGGGGGCTCATGCTGCAACAGTCGTTTGTCAAAATTGACAAGTTTCAAGACAATTCTAACATGACACTGCCCTCACAGTCAAGTCTAGGGATTTTTGGCCATAATGATAGATTATGTCTCCGTTAATGCAATACGTTACCGAAATCGTTACAAGTCAGAAGAGCAAAGATTCAAAACTGTAATTCAAAGCAAGGGCCCTTTCACCTTTAGGGATTTCAAGAATCTCGTGGGTTTTCCCGGTTTTTCCTTCTAGGAATTTCAAGGTAAACATCAAATAATTTCAGGGAACACTATAAAGGTTTCCAACTTTTAAAGTTTAGCAACTGCTTTAAGTTTGTTCCTTACATTCCAGTTGAATTAGAATTCAGCACCTTAAGCATTACAACAATCTTAGCCATTACAACATCAACTTCTCAACCAAACCATCAAACAAACCGCATCCACCCCATTTACCGTCTGGCTGGCTTATAGAGTTCATCATTCATCAGAGATCCATCCCCCCTCGACAGCTACAAGAATGGTATGATCTGAGAAAGTAATTAATTGCAATTAAATGGCATATTGTGGTTTCACACTAGAAATTTATGGTGATTGCTTCCATGGGCCGCAACTTGAAGCTGTAACAAAAAAATCCATGCTTTAACCCAGGAGGAGGAGGAGGAGAATTTTTGGGTGGAGGCAGTGTTGAAAAGCGTTAAATACGCTTGTCAATACTTGATTGTTCCATCCAGTGATTCTTGTCGTGTTGTATTAGAGGACGCTCCTCCTGCGGTTTCCTCTATCGCGCTTTGGATTCTTCACAGCATTGCCCATTGTTACACCAAAAGGTGACTAGTACTACAATGACAACATTACAATAACAGGTTTTATGGAGTGTCTAATAACAGGGATATGATTGAATCCCAGCTTGCTCATTCTCCCATTGTTCCATCATTGCTAATTGTTGTGAAGAATAAAAGCTTGTGTGTCTGTCTGTGTGTGTCCCAGCCGTGCCGCAGAGGGACTTAAACTCATCTCCGCCATCTCCTATTTCCCTTATCGGCCCTTCGCCAAAGCGCCACAGCACAGCGCGCTATCATCCATCGCGCTTTCGTCTCATAGCAGCTAGTCACAGGACTTACTTAAAGGTTGGTTGACCTTTTTTGGCAAATCATTTTACAATCCATTCTATCATCATTCCCAAAGCTGGAATCATCCGCCCCATCAAGTTTCACAGTCATTCAAAACCTTAACTGCTAAATAACATTTGTCAGTAATCAAACATCAAGCTCTACAGCGCATTCCGAAGCTTTAAAAGTTATCAGCCATCAAATTTTACTGCTTTAACAACAGTTAATTTCAAAACTTTACGGCTTGTCTTGTAAAAAAAATTCAAGCATCGCGCTCCCAAAACGTACCATCAAACCCGCTGAGAATTGATTCACAAATGTCACTTGTGCATGGTCACCCCTTCAGTTCTTGGCAATAATTAAATCCCTAACCACTCTTTCTTGTATCCTCTCATCCTCTCTGATCTGTTTTACACCTGCCCTGGGCGTAGCTAGGCTTTACTTTTGCAGAGTATACAATTAAATCCCTAATAAGCATCTTAAATTGTCACGGCGTGATGTAAATTAATTGGTAAAAAATCAATAGAGTCCACAGCAAACACGCGCCCAGCCTCTCTTTCTCTTCCAGCGCACGCTTCCCCTTTCACATAATCTTCCTCTTGTCTCTAAGGATAATTAATTGGGTATTGCATTACACGGCAATGCTTGACCGAGTCCACGTCACGTCTCTTAAACCCAGTCCATCTCATACAGCTCCAAGTCAAGACAAAAGCGATTTAAACTTTAGCTAAGCTTATTAACTAAACTTCTTCCCCAAACACTGCTTCTCCCGCGTGGCCGGATCTGACTAGGTCAGAGCTTTTTATTGATTGCCAATTTCCCGCGGCTCATGCAACGTTTTAAATTCCAAGCTGTCCATTTACCTGGGCGGAGCAGACACACAGAAAGCACAGGTGTGTGAGTAAAAGCTATAATGAAACAGGGCGCGAATCCAAAAGTGACGGTAATGTGAGGATCCTTGTATAAGATAAGATCATTTATTGATTAGGATATTCATTCCGTAATGTAAACACAAGGAAAGACTATAGGCGGAGAAGAGCCTCTGTCTTGTGTCCATTCAGTATTGCTCTCTATATTTCCCAAACAAGGGAGTCGCTGGTTATATAGCTTTTACGCGATTAGTTACTGTGCCGCTCCTTCGTCTTACTTTACTGTTTACTTTTATTCCTTTGACGATACGTTCCTGGTGGATGTTATATTCAAGTGGGAATTTAGCCCAAGGACGAGACACGGTTTAGCTTATATATTCTTTAGCCAACGCTCAACTCAACTTGTTAGTCTTCAGGGGATATTTTTGACAGGCTTTGAGTGGGTCTTTGACATAGCTTGAGTTTGAAAGCAAGGAAAGAAGTAGCAGTAAGTAAGTAGCAAAAAAAAGGCACGAGATTTTCAGTCAGGGCTTTTTAAATTCGCTACACGCATTGAGGAGTAGAGGAAAGGAAAAGTGTTGAGGATAATACTTGTCATTTTGACAAATCGATTACTATTCTCGGCCACACAGACGGGCACGGTAAATGGGTAGAGCGTGCAAAAAGTTACGTTAAATACTACATACCTACATATAAAAGCGCCCGTATGTATATCCGAGGGATATATTCTCTTTGAGGACCGGGCACTGGATTCTGCAGAACGTTAATCCCTTCGGTTGCGAATTTATGTTTTCCATCTCCTTCATTGTAAAGCTGTGATTCAGCTTGACGTTTAGCCAGTGGGCTATTTGTATCGATACGGCTTCAGCTGTTGAAATCACGAGATTTTTGCAATTTCTTACCAAGAGAGATGAGCCAGGAGCGGGTGTGTTGAGTGGCAGAAGCGTGGTTACATGCATAGCTTGGATTTACAACTGCAAATTCATCATAGAATCTTGCTTGTACATCCTAGATAGTCGGTACATTGCCAAGTACCAAAGAATGTGTGGTAATTGAATTGAATTGGTTACTGTACAAAAGAGTATTTGAATCTAGCGTTTTCATTTATAAGCGTCGTTCATAGTTTCCCAAGTGTTTCCTCTTCTTTACGGCTGCATTCAATGAACAAGGAGAGAGGCAGAGAACAGTTAAAAGTTTCCTCACTAATACAATGTACCTTTCATCCTCAACCTTGAACACGCAATCATGTTTGTGTATGTGTGCTACTATTTTAAATCATGTCCTGAAATGATTGAAGCCTTGTCGTAATTTAATTTCATGCGGGTTATAGCTAGAGGAGCGTGTATTTTCTAAGCGCAACAGAAGCAGCAGCGTTAGCTCCTCAGCTTTTTTAAATTAAACCAATCTAAGCCAGCAAGGGAACAACGAGCAAGATATCTTGTTCTTTTTTTACCTGTCCCCGAGCGCTTGTATGGGTCATGTTGTTGGAAATTTTTTAAATTGCAATTTCGCAAATTGATACTTGCAGCAGGAATGCAATTTCAAATTATCTAGATCACCAAGAAGACCAGAATTGCAAATACCTTTCGTAAAAGAATAGCAGGATCGATGAGCGATGCTCAATTTTTAAGCATCTGGGTCATTGGTTAAGTGTAAAGCGGGATGCGGTTAAACGGCAGATGGGAGGAATCTGTTGATTCTTTTCCGCCAATTAAGCGTATTTGCATTTGCTTCTGTCATTTAAATTTCAAGGTATTCCTACCTTTTTGCCCGTGCATGCATCATATGTAATTTCTTCTGCTCCAAATAGCCAGGAAAGTCAGGTACTGAACGTGCGAATTCGTGGACATTGGCATTTCTTCCAAACAGTTTAAACTTGTCTGAACAGATATAGTAATGCACCATTTTAATTTCCCGACAACATTTAAAATTTTGCCAACGTTTGTATACATTTGAATTTGAAAATTTTAATTCAAAAAAGTTTTTACCAACCTTTATATTTAGTTGTTCAACTAGACGTGACAGAAAAGTTCAAGTCTTAAATCCCGCATTTTACCGTTTATAGTTAATTGTATATCCCTGCAGTTATATGGAGGCCCCACATTTGAATTTAGCTATTCTACAAAGCTCCAGGATACATTTACAGCCATTTACAATTTGTCTCGCTCCATCGATAATTGTGTCAAGCGGGTGTCCTTGCGTGCAGGAAACTACCAAACCTCTCACGTGTATGCATAGCATAGCACTCTCGATCCTTCCAGCAATTCCGCATAGCATACGTCCAGTATAACTGCAACTATACGTTAAACACTCCGATTGTAAATGATTGCGGGCAGTCCAACTGGCAAATATAATACGAGCTGTATTAGTAGGCCAAATCCAACTTTATTTTCTCAACACTACAGCACTATTTCATGCCGAGTCAGGCTTTTACGACTATCCTCAATATATTCCCACAATTCCCAGCCTTCCAGCAACCCAGACTTGCACACATTTCACTCCTGGTATTTGCGATTCGCATGCAAATATCTTGCTCTGACTCAATCATTTGACTGAGTATGCTAAAAATCCTTGACTCCTTACATAAGGATACAGAGTTTCCCCTTTGCCTTCTTCTAAATGATGAACATGAAGCTTTGTAAATGTAGGAGAAAATGCGGATGAGACTAAGGATATTATCAGCACTGCTTACTCCTAGCTTCTTCCACGCAGAGCCTCATTCTTTCCTTTTGTTTTAAGCAGTAGACCGCGTGTGCATTCCATTCATTCAAGAGCTTGTAATATTCGTGGACGGAAGGAGAGTTTGGCGAAAGCAGTCTCAGGAGTTTGTCGGTAGGAATAATAATCAAGGAATAGGATTTTCCGCAGTGCTTGTCGCTCCTACCTTTTCTACAACAACCTAGTGCAACCCACCATCCGGACACACACTACTCGTAATAATCTCAGTCAGTCAGTCATTCAGTCTGCAGAGCGTGCTAGACGAGTATAGTTCCTTTTCCTGAGGCCGGTTTCACAGGAACTTTTAGTACACAAGTGCAAGTGGTAGCTAAGATTAAAACTGCCCAAAAGGACGTTTAAATCCGCAATATTGGAACTCTATCGGAAGTAGTTTCAATTCGAACCGGAAGCACCAGCAGCCCCCTTGACCTGGCCAGAAACGAGAATCACAAGAATCTGAGTTCAAAGTTTGAAACTGGAACCGGCTTTGATGAGCTGAAGCTGAATTCTCTTTAAACACACATCAAAATCCATCGAGTTCGTAGTGAATATTTCTTAAGGAGAAAAAATCCCTTGGAGGTTTCTCTATGATTTATCATTCTCCAGTGTATTTACCAAATATTTCAAACATCCTGTAGTTTATCCAAGGAGAAAAAATCCCTTGGAGGTCTTTTCAAGAGAAAGTGAACATTGACAAGCCCTCCAGTTCCGCAGTAGCAGGAACACCCTTGCAGATTGTATTACACACACCCAACTTGGCAACTCCATTGAATTTGCCTCAAGGAACGCTAGATTTTCAGCCACTACTCCAAAGGTAATATTACGGCAATAATTAATTAACAGGTTGTGTAGAAAATCTGCATACGGCTCTTAATTGCCCCTTGTAATAAGTTACCCTCACCTCTCTTATTAACTCTTTGCCTTTCACCAGAGGGTAATTTCATAAATTCATTAACGATTTAAGAGATAATTCCAAGGGTTTGCCCCAAGCATTATGCATCCAGTAGGCAGCTTTCTTCAACACCAGCCAAGCCACGTTTCCTCCGTATTTACATATGTACGCACGTCCCTAGTCTCTTCCCTTGCCTCCAATTCCTTGAAAAACAGGTGAATTCAATGCTGATTATAACTGATTATTAGAAATTGAAAGCTTGAGAGATTTTGATGCATGGCTTTCCGAATTCCTTCACTTCGTCCTTCCTCTAAGATCCCATAACTGAGAGATCGAGGAGGAGGAGGAGGAGGGAGTAATCAGCGGATGTGTGTGTGTTAGATGTGGTGGTAATTTTCTTTGGGAATAATAATTCATGGGACGCTTGCATAGATTCCGCTCTTGTTGTTAAATCCTGTGTTGTTACTGGAATTGTGGAAGCGTCCCATTGCTTTATGACGCTCTTCCACATATGCTTTCCAAGGAAATAAGGTGCAACCCTGAGAGGATAATGAAAACCTGTTGAGAATACTAATGGGGTAGAAGCCGAGTATTTTGAATTTACCTTTTCACATATAATAGACTGCAGTGTCGGTCCGCATCCTACCAACCACATTTTTACTCCGACTATAAATGAGAGAAGCACACTACTGAATAATAATCATCATCATCCCTCATCTCATCTCATGTGTCAGGAGGCAGGGTCGGGGATGGTAAACCATAAACAGTTTCCACGAGGGGGTCTCAAAGCCTTTTGCCCTTCGCGCCGAATCTCCATATCTTAAAACCCCATCCACCCTCCTCCACATATCCTTCAGAATCAATATCCCATCCTCTTCCCTCTGTCTGTATCAAAAGAATGAAAAATTGATCAATTATCAGCTTCAGTTTCTGTCAACCCAAGGTGTGGCGCACAACAGGCTCAAGAGTTTGGCAAGACGCTTCCCAGCGCTGCATGAATACTAGCCAGTCCCATCCTCCTCCGTTGAACACCTTCTTGACCTTCCGCTAAGCGCTTTGACCGCGCAATCAGAACCACAATAATAGGTCGGAAGGAGCGCTGGAGCTCCCCTGCTTGAGCATTCGTCGTTAGCGTATAAACTTTTCCAAAGAGCGTTCCCACCGACTGAATTTTACGCTTTGTAGACAAAAGAATTGAGAATTAAGCTCTTGGTCTGATTCCTTGATACGCTCCTCAAATTGCATAGGTCCTCTCTCTACCCTCCGAGAAGATTTAAATGATAGAGTCAAACTCGTTAGATGAGTGATGGCTGTAGATTTTAGCGATAACGACAAAGATATGTGGATCCATCCCTTGACTATCGAATATATTGACTCTATATTCGGAATCTTTTAGCATGAGTCAGAAGGGTGTTTGCGTACACTATACAAGCGTGTATATTCAAGACAGCCGCTACAGCGTAGTGCGTAAACTAACGGAACTTTCAGTTTCTCATGTCCGACAAATTTCACTTACTCATTCACAGATGTATTCACTTAACAGAGCTTTCTCAGACACTCTTCTCAGGTGGAACTTTGGCTTGCACTTGCAGGAGGCCTCTACCTTTTTGCACAAAGCAGCCTTTGTTTTCTTCCAATCGCTCCATAGTTGTATGACCAGTATTCACGTCTTGAAATAAAAAAATGAACACGCCGTCAAATAAGCCAGACTAAGGCAAAGGTCAGAGGTTGGAGAATGTGCGGCGTTTGTCATCTTCTCGTTCAGAGAACCGGAAGACGCATCGTCGGCTAGACAAACTTCTTGTCTCTGTTAAACAGTTTCATGTGCATTGTCTGCCGATACCGTCCATTACAACGCTGCACTATTTCAATCAAAGCCTTATTCTGCTCCTAGCTGAGCGCAGCGTAGACGCTGAAACGAAGCGCATCACCAACTAAACCCATTTCAGCAACCATGACAGCGCACCATCAGAAAATGACGCTTCAGATACGCTGATGCAGAATCCCTACACTTCAAAGCGAAAAATACAGTGTTAACCCAGCATTAAAAACAAATAGCGACAATCTGTCATTCACTTTAAATCATCACTTCCCATTCCCCAATCACCTCATCTGTCAAAATGGAGCGCAAGTCTTTACCTTGAGCCAGGGCCTGACAGAAAGCAGTAGGGGCTTGAAACGTTAAAGCCATTAGCTGAAAACAAAATGATTTTAATATTTCATCACCCAGGGTGGAGCCCGGGGATACAGTTTCGAAAGGGCTTTGCTTGATTGAAGATGAGTATCGTTATATTTGGTTACAGATTTCTCTTGTTAGCAATTTCGATCAGCCTGCTGTTTGTCTTGTTGTCTGTCTCCGAACTGCTTGATTGAACACATGGAGAAACAATTCAAAATTCAGAGCTTTCTTCATCGACAACCTATAGTTTATATTGATTGTATTTATCTGTTTCTACCTTCCAAAATTAATTTTAGAACATTTCTCCAATCATATTTAAAGTTTTTCAAGGCTATCCAAGCTCATAAAAGTATAGTCAATCTGCTGTTATTTGTAGCATCCATGCAGTACTGTTTTTTCCCCAATTTTCAATTTTCTGTGAATCTGCCCAAACGGTCTTGAACAATTCTCCCAAAACCTACGATTCCACATACGCTAAGATTATTTCCAAAGGCTTAAACGTACTTGTTTCAATCAAATTCATTATATTCTTCATATCCTTGAGCCCTAGGATCTGTTTAAAAGCTTTGCTACAGAGGTTTTTACAGAATGACAGCTGCATTGACATTAACTCTTTCATCAACATGATTATTGCATCTTCACCGGCTCTCTTCTTGCGATGCTGCTCTTTGAAATTGTTGCAAGTTTATTTCCTTCCTATCAAATCTTTTCCAAACCCTGTATTTTATTCATACGATAAGCTCTCAGAAGAAATCAAGTTTTGGCCATCCTCTTTCTTCAGCGCCTCATCTTTTACTCAAGCTTGCCCTATCACTAACTCTTACGCCAAACTCATCAGCTATAAGCCGCAGCTGAATCGAATAATAAGCCCAGAACAGTGTATAGATACAATCATAATATTGAAACACACACCAAGTTGTAAACTCCATCTTCTTCTAAGCTTCTTTAAATCAAGATGATCATACATGAGCGGCAGTGTGGAGGATGATCTTACGAAGAGTGTAGTAAGCGTGAAACAAGGAGGTTTTTGACTTGTGTAATTAATTTTTTCCACTAACCCTTCCGCAAACCGCACAATCCTACCTACAGCCCCTAGCAAGCATTCTTCCACAGATTAATAAGAGTATTTGTTTTTGCCTGTGATCAACTTTTCCGAAATTTTTAAGCATCATCCCACCACCGTCACCGAACTACTCACTCCAACACTTCCCTTCCGCCTCTCCCACGTATCTTCTCGGTTAATCCTGAGAGTGGAAAATATAAACACAGAGCGAGTTAATTTATGCCCGTGGACAACTAACGGAGATTTGAGGAGGGATTGGTTCTCACGCTTTGAAATTGACGAAAAAACCAGTCGTCGTTTATATTCCCGCAATTATATTTCTGGCTCTCTGCTGGCCGATGATCCAGAATTTTGCACAGTCTTAAATCTAATGTCGCACAGTTAAGTCTGGGATTCAACCCAGACACAAGACAACCTTTTTTAAAGAACCTGTATTTGGCCTACTCTTTTTAGCAAACGCTGCAAAACATTCCTGTTTCGAAGCAGACGCTAAATGCAATAATTTGCGTATTTTGCCACATTTCAAAATTCTTAGTATGGCATCAGTTTACCTCAGCTCTAGCTACTTATATATTCTCCTCATAGATTCGCCATAAAGTCTAAATCACCGTTTGAGTAATTTACTTTTTATTAAAACTTGTTGGAATCCGAGCTTTTAAACATGATATAGTACTCATTATCTCCTTCCTGTCATTCACAGAATAATATCATTAAGCTCATGGAGGAAAACTGTGAAGGAAGACGTTCCGTTTCGCAGACAGTAATTTTCTCCTGTAAACCATCCACAAGAATCACGTTCAGCTCAAATTACTGTATAGTTTCACATCCCCTTCCCACCACCACCGCACCATCGTCCATTTAAAAATTCTTCTTTCCCGCTTCTTCCCTCCAAACCATTTAACTTCAACCTTAAGCTTGTAACCGATTCCGATTTTACGTCTTGTTTAAATACACAAAACCTTATGGTTATTTGAACAAACCCTTTTTTTCTCCCCCTAAAAAATATTCATCCACACGTACAACACTTCCTCAAACTACAAGCCTTGTCGTGGTAGGATGCATGCAAAATTATCCTAAACATATACAGGAAAAAACAAACCGAACCAAGTAAATATACCTCATCCAAGCAAAGCCGCATCGTTCAGCCGCTACGTGCTCTACGCGCTTTCCGTTCTACCCAAAAACTAGCCAAGCCGTTTGACAGACACTTGCTCAAGATTTAGCAAAAGACACCCTTAAAGCGCTATGACGCTGATTGACGCTCCTGGTCATGACGCTTCCCATAACCTTTCCGTCCCTCTCCTATGCAGCACGACCTCCTGTCAAACTCGGGTAATCTCCAACTCTTAAAAATTTCGTCTTTCGCAAGCTGTTAAAAACTTTTTCAAGTTTCTTCTTCTCTTTCAATCCCAAGTAGTAAAACGTTACTTGCTTTTTAAAAGGTCCGTAAATCAGACCTCTGAGACTTGCCACAGTATTTATTATCGACGTCCATCCGCAGGGGTGATTGGCTTTAGCTTAAAGTCCATCATCAATACTCTCCCAGTAGAACGTTATATTCAACCAACTCATAGCTCATAACAATAATTCCGATACACTCATCCAAAACAAGCTTTTACAAGTATCCAGTTTTGTGGAAATCTTTTACTTTTTTCCAACTCCAACAGCACAGCCAGCTAACTTGCATCGCATCCCATACCAATCAGTTTTAAAACCCAGAGTCTCAACAGAACAGATTCCCATTGATTCGACTCCCAGTCCTGAATATTAAACAAGCTGTTCACTGCGAATCCAATTGTGTAATCCCTCTCACCCTCTCTCCCACCAATCCAAAGTAATGACAATAATAATAATAATAATAATTTAGTCTATACCCCGTCTCATAAATTAGGTAATACTCAAAAAGCAAAAAGTCGAAGCTCTTCTCAACAACAAATTTCAAATCTTCCCGTCTTATCAATGCCTAACCTTTGAGCAAAGATTCTACCTTCTCAGTAGTTTCTCACCTGTGCTGTGCACTGTGCACCTGCAGTCAGTTGGGCCGTGTCATCTTGAATATGATTCACGAAACAGTCAAGAGAATGCGTGAGAAATTTAAACATTTTGATCCACTGCCATCTCTTCCCCATCTTCTGTTCATCCCCATAATCTTACAATAATTCCGCGAACAGTCAATGAGTCAAGGGAAAGCAAAATAAAATCCCAGATGAGTTGGTTAGACAGCCAAGGCTGACACAGCACATAAGGGATGCAGCCCTGCCACTCAGAATCAAGGCACGCAGCTACTAGCTGCCTGCCAGCTAGGGATTCAAAAACTAAGCTTTCAGAAAATTACAGGTGTATCCTACAGGTGTGTGTGTAACGTCTCATTTCATCACTCTTTCATTCACTCATACTGTATACTATATATTCTTGCTTATTGTCAGTCAGTGTATGACAAGACATTTGACCTCAAAACACTCTTCTCATGAATACCAATCCAGCTTCTCCCAAGACGCATATCTCCTTTATAAACTCCATAACAGTCATGCTCTAGCCTACTCAACTCCCAACGCCAACCATGTAAAAGCCTCCTTTTGGGAGAGAGCAGGTTTCAGTCAAGAATTTACCTTAAGAGAGCCTAAACACTTGTACATAAACAAACAAAACCAGCAGCACAGTGTAAACTGTCTAAAGAATTTTCAAAAATCCCTCCGCTATTTTGATCGATTAGCTTCCCTCCAAGATTGATTACGTGGTTTACTGCTACAAAACCCCAAACCTTCCCAGGTCCACACCCTCTGCATTCTCCCCATTAGATCTGCAGCCCTTAGGTTGTAGATTTAAAGATTGTAGATCAGAGACTGTACACAATGTAAAGCGTCTACAGAAGCAGGCCAAGGTATAGGGCATCTCACAACAGACAATAATACAAGAAAAGCCGGAGGAAGACGCCCAATGAATAATCTTGTGAAGATGCTTTTTCATTCTCAGAATGATGAACGTCATAATTATTCCTTTTTGTGGGAACTGGGTTTGAAATCACGTGTGTAATATCTGCAGACATATGAATTAACACACACACCCAATCCCTTATCATCGCAATAGAGGATATAGGCACGTAGTAGCCATAACATCCCTCCAAGACATACTGCCCTTTACTACAGGGTGAACTACATTAAGAATAGGCCAAGAGGAACACGTTAACTGGTGAATCAAGAGCCCTAAGGGTCAATTTAACAGCCAGAGAATACAATAGGATTCAAGTCATTCACAGACTCCATTCACTCTCATCACTCACTTCTCAATCAGTTAATGGCTTTGGAATTTTCTTAGTGTATTCCAATTTAAATCCTCCTCCTTATCGCGCTCCGGCCACATAGTCATTTACTCGGTATGCGCGTGTGACTCAACTTATTAGCAACTTTACTACCTGTCTGTCTGGGTCCTTGTTGTAGAAAATCCCCTCACACCCTCATTTATGAAATTGCCCAGCGACAGATTTGCAGGAATTCAAGCAAAGCAAAGTACAAATCAAGCACCACCTTAAAAACCACGCTACCAAAAGCGCTTCATCAAAATAATGAAAGTAGAGCCGGTATAATCCACAATGTAGTGTTAATCAAGCGCGTTAGCGCTGCCAAGAAAGTGTAGCAAGGAAAAGCGTCTTTGTCGTGTCACGACACCATTGCGAGGTGGATTCTAGAAACTGCAGCGCTTTACACTTCAATAGATGTTGCCGCGCCAAGACACGCTCTAAACTGTCACCGGTTTCACGCTAGATGAACCATGTAACTTTTGGTTTTAAATTATTGTAAACCAGCCATCGATTCATTATTAACAAGGGATTATTACGAGAAAGCGACAGAGTGAAAGCTACTGTGCAAACCCATGTAAAACAGCAATACACGAGCGACGAGAGAAAAGTTGGGAAGGTCATTTCAAGATATCAAGTTTAATTAGCCAGTTGTTGACGTGTATGCGAAATTCTTTTCTTTAATTTCGCATACATAGCGAAATTATTCCTTGAGTGTAACAAGCTCTAGCCATCCTGTCTCTTGCATATGTTTTAGCAACTTTGAATGCAAAATAAAAGTGTGCAAACAAACATACAAGTAATTTTTCCTACAATACTTCACCCTTCCTTCTTCACCCTTTGCAATTACGCTAAAGAATTTCGCATCTATTCATCCAACAGCAGATTTTCTCTTGCGTGTTCACTACAGCTAAGCGTGTGCTTCAAACAAGAATGTCGCAATCTTCCTTCAAATTATCATCATTTGTGATACATTATGAGTCTCTGCTAGACGCCGCCGCCGAGTTTTTCCTAACTTCACCTAAGGGTAGACACCGGCGGAGCAATCAAAATTCTTCTCATAAGCATATAACAACTATGATCCCTAGGTGAGAATAATATGATAAAGATTTTTAATACTTTCAAGACAAATATCATGAATTATGACCCACTGGAGCTCCAGGCAAATTGGTCCACTTATTAAGCCAAAACATGTAGAGATTTTTGAAATTTCACTCAAATTACATCCTTAATTGCTTCGAGTCCTTGTTGTAAGCAAAAACTCTGCAAATTATAGCAAAACTCTCCTCAATGTCTACGTCTGCCCGAACCGCCACACGCTCCAACTTTCACCACCTGCTTTTCGCAAGCTCAAACCATTTTCGCATCCCTCAACTGCATAATCCAGAGCTATTTAGTCTCTGCAACGCTTGCGAATTTCAAGCAGTTTAATTAAATCTCTGACGCGTTTCACATACCGGATTATATGATGAGCATGAAAAGCCTCATGAGGATGATGTGACCTTAATCATTTTACGTTACTGTCTGGAAGAAACTAAAGTAATTTACTAAGGTATTTAAATTAAATTTTCCCCATATAGCTCTCATTACGCAGGGTGTTGACTGCTACTTGTCTCTGAGCAAATCCAAACATCCCACCCTTGCCATTCTCCTGAATTGCCCAGAGAAACTCCTTCCGGTGTTTTACCAAACTCTTATCTCTTAAACTGCATTTACGAATCCTGACTTCTTACCCTGAGTTCATGCATGCCAGCTCCGGAGCCTACATCAATTAAAAGCTTGATTGTATTTCATGTTTTCATGATGTCATTTAATGTCTTCCTCTCAACACAAGGCCCTCTCTTGTTCAGGTTCAGGTAGAATTACAACTTCTAGCTGTCAGCCCCACTGGCTAAACCTTTAGTATGTAAGCAAAACAAATCACATCTTTCGGCATTTCTTGCACCATTAAATGTTATTTTAAATCCCTTTTTCCTTATAAACTTTGCCCAGTCTTGTAACTGGATGAATTAGTTCATTGTACGCAGTACGTGCCAGCCCTAGGAGAAAAAAACCCTTGGAGGATTTTCCCCTAAGAGAGCATATATATCCCTTGCTCCATGTCTACACTTTTTAGACCACTTGTTTAGCTTTAGGATTTGACATGGAAGGATTACAAGGAAACTAGTACAGGCTTTGGCTCAATCTTAATGGTACTGCGCTAACAGTACGAACTTGGTACATGTTAACATTACGTACATACGCAGAGCAGTGCATATCTTCTCATTCCAGCTCTGTTAATATACAAAAGCGTCTGTTTTATTATTTGTTCCGAATTCTTTTAATTCATTTCAACACGTATATGACTTGACTGCTGATTGAGATGAGAAAATAAGCAATGGAATGGAAATAGAGTCAACGTAAGCACAAGCAAGGAGGGCAAGCAAGAAATTGCTGTCTTCATCCCTCCAACCTCTGCACACAGAGCTCAACCTTTTAAATCACGTACAGAGGAGCATACTAATAAAGCAAACTTGGCGTTGTTAATAGAACCGCGAGCCGGGAAAGCAACATACTTCTGAGGCGAATCCCAGATGATAGCCGTGGTGAGGTTAAGAATAATGTGAAATAAATAAAAGAAACGAATGAAATGTGTCAAGTAGAGAGGATAATGAAGCTAAATAAATGTAGGAAGAAGAGATTCGAGACATTGAATGAAATCTACGCTAGTTTATTCACATCATCGCTTCACAATATTTAGACAGAGGGCATTCAAGGTGACTAAGTTGACTAGAATAATTTGCACATTTCCCTCCCCATCCTTATCGTATCCCAGCCAAGGAGTCTGTATCCTTCTCTTAATTTTTACGCCTTTGATGAAACGCTTTCCAGTTTTACTATCAGCCCACCTCCTTCTTGAACATGCTCTTCCTTTCTTGGATTGTATTTTTTTTAAACTTTATTATGATAAAGACAAGGGAAGAAAACCAACCTATTTCTCATCCATGTACAAGGTGAAACACAAATCCAAACAGCGCAATTACCCGAGTAGTTTAATAAAGGAAATCCATATCATTAAAAATTCATTTCCAATGATCACACTCATTCCTGATTTTTATTTACAAGAGTGTGCAAACTACAATAAAGGATATCCCTTATTTAATGTCCCAATTTGTTACGCTCCTTATTGTCCTCATCCATCCAAGGCAACGTCACCTCTAGGCTGTGGATAATAGAGCTTTAAATTATAGCGTTTATAAGCGAGACGCTTATTGCAAACATGTACCCCTGTTCACACATACGACGAGACTATGGATGGAATTTTTGTATTGTAAAGGAGTTATGGATGGAATAGAACGCTCCGAATTTGTAGAGGGCGGCAGGAGCAAAGGAAATTGATTTTACCGGTAGTCACTCTTTACATTTAATGGTTTCCCTAATATTTTCCCCTTCTTACCATGATTTGTGATACTGGAAATCAAGTACCCACTTATAAGGCATGGGTGGGTTTTAAAAAGGATTAACGTCCCTCTTTCCTCTGCTTAAACATTGATTTATTGCAGATTCATCATTCTCCAACGTAGGCGGTTATACGGGTTGGATTTTTCGTATTTTTCTTTGCAATTATAAATCTTACGATTATCGATACAAAAATCTTTCAATTAATCCTTGTTTTCAAACCTACCTTTCCAAGCTCCGGACAAGTTTCTTCAACCTAACATGTACTGTGTATTTGGCGACCAAATTTTGCTCAACCACGGTCACTTTATGACCTCTTCAGTATTTTTTCTGCCCATCTACTCCACTCCTCGCTGTCCAAGCTTAGCTATTACCATTAAGCTCTATTATTGTATTTTTCACCTATCGAAATCAGTCATTGTCTCCTTGACCTCCTCGTACCCCCATAACCTGACCCGGACCCAATCATCACCACCCAAACGCAGCCATTCATTTTGGACCTACACAACCATTAATCCCAAGTTTAGAAAAAACTCCGGGAATTAAGCTATCAATCCCATACGATTAGCCGGTACAGTGACACAAAGTTACGACCAGCATTCAACCAGGTCATACAAGGATTATCTTACGCCATACCAACCTATTTTCCTAGGCGTGGTCCTTTCAACCATCGCCACGCAGTTACAACCATAAAGGGTTTTAAATTACCACTCCCACCTCCTCTTTCTTCTTTGCGACACTTACGCCACTTCTCAACGTTAGCTCTTCCAAACAGATTTTAATGCCTAATAATAACCACAAGTGGGCGCTAAATTCATCCCGGTAATCAGACAAGTGTGTAGCTAATTAAGATACCAGATTAAATGAGCGTAGCGGGGGAAAGATGCGGCCAATAACATAAATGACATAGCCTATAACTTGCATCCATCAGCCCAGGAAGATCTCTTCTCGTCCAACTGTGAACTCCTTGCTACTTAACTTGTCAACATTAACCATTTCCGCCTCTCCTCAGCGTCTTCCTTCCTGTTCAATCTCATGGACAACTGCATAAACTGGTGGTGCCAAAATGGCAACAGCTAAAACTGCGATAACAGCAGCAGCAGCGTAACCCTGAAAGCGCTATAACATTGCAGCGTAATTCACAAATCTATGAATATTCACACAATCCTACGGTTTTCCACACATTTCCCTCACATTCTTCTCTCTCTCTCTCTATGGTCCACAATATCCGCCGTAATATTCTCATACATCTCCAGCTAATTTTAAACGTATACATGTTCTATTAATATATTCTGTCATAAAGGTAATCCATCTCATCCGCTTGGAACGAGACCTTGCTCGTCCTCTTCTCTATCATCTATTGGCGGAATATGAGTTATTGAGCATTATCTTATCACTTTTCAAATGCCGACACATTCACTACATATAGTTAATATCCTTAGCATCATAAGCAAACCAAGTATAGTTGAGAAAAAATAGAGACCTTCATCCATATCTATCCAATCTACAGCCTTAGGAAGCAGAATATTCATAGAATGTATTATATAAATCATCTCCAATTCCTTATCGAAAACCTAGGGAGAGGAATATTGTAAAAAGGTGTTGATGGCTACGGATATGTTTTAGACACAAATGGAAATACACACAACGTATTTTTTGCACAGTCCCAACCATCAGCACAAGCTCAGCCAGTTTCATCTAAACCTTTCCCCATGTCTTCTCTCCCCAATTCCAGACGTTGCCAAACCGAGCTCTGTATACACAAATCTGTAGCTAAAATTAAGCCAAATAATCCTAGACTTTTGCATGTAAGAACCTAAGCTGTGTTTTAAGCATATATCGTCTCAGAAACCTGCATCGCAATCGTATTTTGGTATGCTCATCGTATAATTGTAGTCAGGACGCGCGCGCTCCTGCGGTTATTTACAGAGCGCTCCGGAGAAACGTAAAGGCTTTTAACCAGCATCTTCTTAAGATAATTTAGTAACGCGTCTCCAACAAAAGTAGATAGAACGAGAGGAAACAATAAACAGTAAAGGCTTACACTCCAAGCATTTGGCATATAAGCTTGCACTCAAACTACGAATGCTTATAAATGTCAAAGACATTCATCTGCATCTTAAGAGTTTTAAACTCAGGCATGAGCAACACATAAGACAAGAGCAAGACGGATGTGTTATGGGTATCTACACAAAATCCGTACGCACACACATCTTGAGAGATTTCATGTAACAACTTCTAAGAACCGGGGAATGTTGAACACATTTTTACTTTTCTCCTTCTCCTCTCTTCAGTTCCAAAGAAGGTGGTGGACGGAGAGGACACGACGACGGCAGCCTGTTAGTTAATACTTGTGTGTGGTTTGCATTGGGAATTGAATACTTCCAGTTAACCTCCTGTTAAATTAACATTTGACTCCCGTAACTCCAGAGCATCATTCACTCTCCACCAAGCTCATCCTTAAAATCTTCATAAGTCACAGCATCACAAGCCATCAATGAGCTAAACATTATTTGAAAGGAGAACATTTGTCAAAGGAGAAGTTTTATAAGCTTTTAAATATGTGCCAGGAGTTTTCGCGATTTAAATATTGTGCAAATATTAAGAATTATCAGAGTGATTAGTTCCTCATTATTAAACTGATAAGATATTCGCAATCGTCTAGTATTTTGCAATTTTTCAAATAATCCTCATTCTCTGCCTACAATAGGAAATGAACAGATTCCGTTCACCAAAAATAATCAGCTTCAGAGTTAAGTGTCGGGATGATAGGAGAGTTGTGCAACGGTGTGGGTGATATTCTGTAGCTTTGAGACGTGTAGAGCATATAATTGTGGAATTTATTACAAATTTTGGACCGTGTCGAACGCCGGAGAGGAGATACTCATAGACTGCTACGCTGAGAGGAATCAGTGATAACCTTAGCGGTAATTTCTTTACAATTTCAATAATTTTCAAATACATCCTCCAAAACCCTTTTGGCAATCCATACAAAAGCCAGAAATTTTAGGGGTTTTTAACTTATTTCAATAATATTAATGGCTACAACTTCCCAGGGACTGCCATTAAGTCACAAGTATTTGCACGCCTCCATGGGGTCACACGGTCCCAGGTCGACTTTGACCTTCTTTGGGTAATCAATCATGGGGCCGGGCCTTGTTGTTGGCGGTGGAGGCTGTGGATAATCTCCCCGTCCCTGGCAACAGAACCAAACAAAACTAGCAAGAAACAGCCATCTTGAAGCCATTAGATTTTATTGAGAATTGAAAAGTTTGCAAGGAGGCTTGCCTGCTGTGCTATTGTTAAAAAAGTTGAAATGTATAATTTTGTCTCTCCACCGCAGTCAGCAGGAGCTTCTCTGAATTATCAAACCAATCCAAGGGAAAATACTTCACAGTGCTTTATGGAATTATTTTGTCATTGAAATTAAACGTCATGCTTCTCTTCAATACGTCCACCTCCATCCCTTAGCTCCCTATTTGGTTTCCACTGTGGTGAATTGAAAATATGATCTCTTGCATTTTGACACAGAGGAGGGCACATATTTCAGAAAAGCATGTAGGAGGGTAGATGACAAATTGTTACTGCATGTGCTTCCACACAGAAGATCTGGAAGGGGCAGCTGTTTTAGAGACACATGTGGGCGTTTAGGGATGCTGGGTCCATAGATGGACCCTGGAGAGTCTGGGATCTTCGCTCAAGCGGAAGAAGGGCCATACCGGAAGTAGTTTATGAGCTGCTGGAGGACATGGAAGGGATGTAGAAGAAGATTCTGTGAAAACAAACCCCTTGTACAAATGAAAACACGTGTGGCGGCACATTGTTTTGTCATGTAGCCCTGCTCCTTGCATACATAATCCGTATGAAACAAAACTCCGTCCCTATTTCCGGTTACAAGGATAGTGTGGGAGAGTGTTGTCATTGTGTCTTTCCCGGCCGGGATGTGAAGGACCAATAGGCAGGTAGTAAGTAAATACATGTAGGTGTGTCCCGTACGGTGTGAGATTGAAAGCCCGGGTATTCCCACGGATTTCTCAATGGTATATATACGACCCGGGAAACTTTTGGCTCCCTCATCAAAAGCTTCCAAAAATTCCAAAGTAGCTTCCTTGGGAGTGCATAGCATTTGTTGTTGGAATTTTTACAATTTTCAAGAGGAGAGAGAAAACAATTTTCAATTTTGGCCCAGTGCCGGAACTAGTGCAAATCTTCAGACGTGGGGAATGTCTTTCCTAGGGCTTTTTTCTCCTAGGAGTCAACTTTAGGAAGAGCAGGAGGAGGAGGCGGATGAGGAGGGAAGAATTGATGGGAAGGTGTAAGGTGGGGAAGATAACAATTTTAGAAGAGGATGAGATATCGAGAGGGCTGAGAGTGGATTGGGAATTTTTCAGGGATAAGAAGAACCAGGTTCCGTGTTATTCATCTTCCATTAGGATGAATGAACCTAATGTTTTCCTCCATTTTAAACTTGACTTCCAACACACTTGTACCACTATAGAAGCTCCGTCCTTAATTACTCCAACTCTTAGTCACCACCATCCCAAGCTTTCTCCTCCTCTCCTCTCCTCTCAGTAATCTCCATCAGATCTTGAAACTAAAAGCCGATTCCCAAGCCGGGTATCACCAGTCACATATTTTCAGTTCATTCACTCAACGACCGATGGCACTCTTTCCTGGCAACCCATCATTTCCAGTGACTCCCTCATCTTCTCAATTCTTCTTCACTGCTACATGTAGTAGATTAAAGACTCGTTAGAATCTTCATCAAGATCCCTTTTAGCAATCCTACAGTAAGATTCTCTTGTCAGCTTAAACCAGATCCAGCTCGACCTGAATATATTTCGAACCCAAACTACATTTTCCCTTTCATCATCAAACATTTTCCCCCATTTAGGGCATGTTTTCTTTTCAGAATATAAACAAGAGGAAGCTTCTGCATAGCTGTTGACTGGAGGTGACAAAGTAACGTTTTAAGAGCGTCAACGTGTTTATAAATTCCCTCAAATATTTTGCAACAAAAAACTAGTTATTTTAGTAGCCAAAATCAGTATATACTTCCAAGCAAATCCTCAACACATCTCTCGCGACATAGTCAAACCACACTTACAAAGTCAAACCTGCATAAACCATAAGCGTGTTCCTGTAAACGGTAAGCGTGGACACATTGCTAAACCTTCAGTTTCACGTTTTGAAAAAAAACCGAATTCTATCCAAATACCGGTGTGTGTATCCATGTCTTCCGCAGCTTCCTTGTCAAACCCATTTACACCCCACCCCTTTGCCCCTTGTAATCCACTCCTCCTAGGTTCGTGCCCCATCTCTGTATGCTGCTGTATAATTTCTTCGCCCTATGTTTAGTGTATACAGAGCTTTTATTTTTACAATTTCACTTCCAAACATACCATCTCTTCTGTCTATTCTTACCCGGTATTTTCAACCGGATTTTTTCACGCCCCTTGGTCGCGTCCCAAGGTTTTTTTCTCCTAAAGGAACACACTCTTACTCCAGCTAGTTTCCCTCACAAGCTTTGAAATACTTCCGCATTTGTGACTCGAAGAAAAATAATTATCCGCGCAATCCCTTCCTTATTTGTCTCGATAGCTTCCTTCCTCCATTCCATCTTGCTTTTACGTATTCTTCCAGCCTCCTCCTCCAGGGGGCGGATAGTGTCAACGTGGCAGCGACCCACAAGAGAACGAGAAACAGAGAAATCTCACACGTAGCTTCTTCCCGTTCACACAATTCATGTACTCTTGATGGATTATTACACCATGTCAGACACTGGGTAATATCATTACTGGAGTCACTCTTCCAATCGTAGAAAGTAAAACCTCTCGACTTCAAGATGAGTTCTCGATTCTCAAGCTTCTTAAATTTCAAAGTCAGTCACACACAGACACACACATCCTCACAACACAAACACTTCCTTCTTCGCTCTTCTTCTTCCTTGTTCCATCCTTTGAGAATAATTTTTGAACCGAATATAAAATTGCAGTACGAAGCACCCAACGCATGGAGAAGAATATCAAACATGAAAAATATCTACTCTCGCACTCAGTATTTCCGTCAAGCCCTGCTACATTAGTGCATAAAGAAGCAAAGTTTTCAGATAGCATCACAAAAGTTAGTTCCAAAGGCATTTCTCTCCTTAAGCCTCTGCTTGTAATTATTAATGGGCGGAGCCATTCCTATACAGGGTTGAGTGACGTCCGTCGGTCCGTCGGTCCGTCGGTCCGTCGGTCCGTCGGTCCGTCCTTCCGTCGGTCCGTCTGTGCGCACGATAACTCACGAACGGATCGACGGATTTACATTAAATTTTCATTATATGTAGTTAATACACTTAGGACCATCCCAGATGAATTTCGTCCATATTGGTTAATTAATATCAGAGTTACAGATAATTTAAGAGTCAATTAGTCATCACATACATGGAAATACATACGTTCCACTCACAAGGACGCTCAGCAGGCAGAGAGTGGAAAAGAGAAAGGAAAGCAGCGCACAAGCACACAATGACGAGACTATCTAGTTGAACAATACTGGAACGAAAACACTGTTCACACTACCGTGACTTAGTGGTTAGAGCTTGCGAGGGTCGAGGTGAAAGACGCGCGTTCGCATCCCGGCTAACTCTCATTTTTTGCATATCATTCCCATCAAACCATTGAGTTTTAGTCATATAGTTTGGTGAGCCAGTGAGTTTTAGCAGTATAGTAATTCTGCAGATTACGGGGCGATAAGAGAAATTGCTTTTTATAGCAAATAAGAGCATACAACATTCCTAATTAGTATTAAATCATGGATTAATTGTTATTATGAAGTCTTAAACTTCTACATATTCTATCAATCCAAGGTTTTTAATAAAGCTCCGCCCATTGCATATTCGGTTACCCGTTTATTTATTTTTCCATGACTTTAAATTTTTCTGCATCAGACATCGACACACGCTATGCCCAACTGTTCTCGGGTGTGGCCTTCTGTTTGCAAGCTAATTTAAAAAACGGCGTCAAACTCTCTCAACATAATTTAAATCAAGTCATGCAAAACTCCCACCTTCGGCAACCCTTTTTATCCCTAATAGGTCGGAAGTGAGGGCAATTAACTAATCACCCACTAAACACTCATGTTCAATCCTCCCTCCGACACAATTTACCGCTTCACGCTACGCTTCAAAGCTCATATGCTATCTTCCTCTTCGATGCATGATTCATCACGACAATCATGGATACAATTAGCATATTTACACGAGTATGCCGATTGGGCCTCCTTTGTTTGCATCCCTTTGCCAAACTTGTCTATTTGCAAGTAAAATTTACATGGATTTGCAATCTCCTAACTCCAAGTATCCTTGTGCAAAAACCTAAAACTGATTACTAACTCAAAGTTGACTAGATGTTGCTCAAGGCTCAAACCAGTGAGAGAGAGTTGCATCCTCGCATTTTCCCTACCCTGCATCCTCCTGCACTCTCAACACATCCCACATTTTTATCTCATTCCAGCCCAAGCATAATACCTAATTACATGATAAGAGGAAAATATTAAGCATTGCTCCATCCCCCAGTCAGCTCTTTTGCTCCCTGAAAATACAAATACAAAACTGCATAAAAGATGAGTTTTCCACTCTTCATCCTTATCATCTCGTACAAGTCGTTGCAGAGCTTCAAAAGTAAAAGTTGCATGAATATTAAATACAGTTCTTCCTGGCATCAGTTTTTAACGGCAGGAGGAGCAAGCATAAATAGCATCCTCTGCCTGCATTGCGTCTTGCATTCTAATTCATCCACCCATTTTCAATTTTGGCTCACACAACCCCGAGTACTTCTGTCTCTTATTACTACTCCGTTCCACCATAAATAAACTTATGAAAATAGTACTTGATTTTAAAAGCGTCATCATTTTTTCCTTACAGACTTCTGGTGTGGTGGTAGCTGCAGGAGATAAGTTCCTGTCTGGACGGCCCCGGAATTATCATCATAATACAAACAACAATACATTACCCGCAGAAGAGGATGCAGAGGACTGGACCGAAGAGGAGGACGGAGGAGGAGACTGGGCAAGACAGCAGCGCGGTATTCAAGAAACGCATTTCTTACCAGAACAATTAGTTTACGATCCACGTATACTCTACGAGAATTTGTCCAACGATTACGTCCCGACGAGTAATTTACACCAAGTGGATGGGAATTATAATGGACTGAGTTATTTGAATGGTTTCATCCAACCCGGAGCCCATTCTCCCTCAACTATCCTCTCCTTCTCAGATGAGCTTCAGCCTTGGATAACTGCTGAAACGTTTTACTACGATGAAGATAACAATTATCGCGGGAGCAGCAACAGTAATCACCTAGAAACCGGCTACCCGGCTGTAACAACCCTAACGTATCATTATCCGCTTAGCGGCTCTGACGAATTCAACATGACCCGAGGTCAGAACAACAGTGTTAGCGGGGACGGAAGCTCATCTTCCTCCATGCCCTATCTCCGCTATCCTTCCCGGGCTTATCAGCCCGGGCATCAGCCGACAACGACTGGTAGCAGCTATCTGAATTCAATTTCCCCGCCTCCCATGGTAGTGTCTTCGCCGGCAGAAAGACCCTTGAGTCGCTCAAGGTCCTATGGGAATGCCAAATACCCGGTTGATTATAACCATCATCATCAAGACCTACCAGCTCGGACGGATTCTCCCAAGGGGGGCAATAAGGACCCGTCCTCTAAAAAATGGTCCTTTGGTGCACTCTTTAGGAAAAAGAGTTCAAGTAGTAACTTAAAGTCCCCGGTGAGCTCTTCTAGTCTGACCTTCATCCCCCCCACTGACCTCCCTCCCCACCTTGTTCGAAACAATATGCCTAAATTGAGCAAGGCTGAAGCCCTACCCGGGCTCAGCAGTGAACTGAGTAGCAGTGAAAGTGAAATAAAGAGCAACGCCGCGGTAGAAAACGGAGGAAAGCGTCAAAACTTTCTGAGCCGGAGGCTGTCCAAGCGAAAAGAGAAAAAGTCTGCACAGAAAAATAATAATCTACCTTCAAACAGCTATTTGGAAGTGCCGAGTTCTCGGAACGGGCATCATAGGACTGAGGCCTCGAACGGTGCTTCTTCGAAGCAAGGCTGGGAAACCACAAAAAAGGCCTCACCCATTCCGCCCACCAACTATTCAAGTAGCGGTTCTTATACCCTGTCTTTCGACGACCTCGGTCGACCAATCAAAAACAATAGACCATCAGTCAAGGATGCTGTTAAAGCCCGAGCTGTTGCTCGCCGCGAGAGCTTTTTCAACGAAAGTTCAAGTTCGGAAGACGACAACGCCAGTAGCAGCCTTCAAGGCTCACATTCGTCGCTATCTTCACGTACACGTGGCGGCAGAGGGAGTAAACGCACAACAAGTCAAAGGCCAGAGCTTGTGAAGCCACCTACCGTCCCAGACCCCAACAGCTATCAGTCAGGTCAAAGTGCCAACGCTGTCCAAGCTCCATCCTCTCCGAGATGGGAAGCACGCGTTGTCTACACGGAAGAAACCATTGAACAAGACGAACCAGTAATAATTCGGCTTCCCAGCCCGAGGAAGTCACAGCAAAGCCCCCTCCCCCAGCAGTACCAACAATATTCCACTTCTTACACACTGGAGCCCGCGCGGGAGTCACCAGCGCAAATCCAACGCGCCGGTCTTCAAGTCCCTCTAATAGTGCCTAACAGTGACCTTAGCCCGTATCCAGCAGATGACAGAACATATGCAAATTTGCCAACGCTTCTAGAAGATAGCTCAGCACCACCCCCACCACCTCGAGATTTTCGTCAGCAGTACCAAGCTAACAGCAGCACCAGAGGGCAGCACTTTTATCGCCCTGTCTCATGCTCTTATTTGGACTCTTACAGGAATTATCAAGAGCAAGACCACACTCCTAATTACTCACCAATTACAATTAGCCAAAGCGGGAGTGGTGGCCAGCGCCCAGTCCCATACAACATCATCCTCCCTCGCACCTCACCTTCACCCGTAGCTTACCCCTCTTCAAACGCTGTAAGAACGCTTCCAGAAACCGGTAAATCCGCCTTCAAAAGATCACCAAGTGAACCACCAGAAATGAAAACTCATTCCGCCATCGCCGACAGCGCTCGGAAGCGCAACGCTCTTACTCCAGGTCTTGATTCTCCCAGACAGAAGGCAGCGCTTCAAAAATCCGCACCACCAGCCCTCCAGCCAGTCATGTCAAAGCTAGGTTACCCGGTTCGTAAATTAACGGAAGCCAGTAAACTCCCCGCTACTCAAAGCCCCGTCCACATGCAAGCTTCAGAATTCTGGAGGAAGAAGGAACAAGAGATTACTGGCTCCGCTAGCTCTCCCACAACCTCCTATCAGGTCAAACAAAAACCCTTCCTTAGTAGAAACAGGTCAGCAGACAGTTCACCCGTCCCCGGACCCAAAAGTATCCTCCGCACATCTCCACGCAATCAATTAACACAACGTCAACAACACGGTCAGAATTCCAACGACTCTATCAGTTCTCTAAGCAGCATTTCCGCTGAGGCTCCAAGCCCTTCAAATCTCCATCAGCAAAACGGAAAAGCGTCTCCAAAGCTACAAGTTCCAGCTCTCACTCGACCCCAAAGCCTGAATTTCCGCACAGTCTCACCGATAGTAGATCGGAGCAGGTCACCTTTTAGCGCTTGTGAACGCTTAAACGTCCGCCTCCCCTCTGCCAATCAGCACGCCAAGGAAGCCTTTGCCAAACAGGTTGTACGTCCCAAAAGTCCCGAACAACGTCCAAAAGTAGTAGACAAAGTCCCTGGTGGCTCTGAAGCGCTTGCCAACGCGCTTGCAATCAAAGCAACTGGCAAAAATCTAGAGGACGCCCTCAACGAACTGGAAGACATGTACAAAAGCTTACGATTGTCAGACGAGGATTTGCTGGACAGAGCAGAGCGCAGAGATTTACCTACAGCGCATCAGGAACTCCGCAACGCGCCAATGCTCTCCGCCTTCCGCTTTTCTCCGCTAGGATCCTTTGAATCCTTGAATTCATCAGGACACGCAGGAACTCCAGGCACAGGTTCCAGCTTGGGCGGAAGCTCATTTTACGGGTCAGAGGGCAACGTAAGCGCCACAGGAAACAGGATCCGAGCGCCACCCCTACGGCGCAGTTGCCGACCTGACACAGTCGCTGATGACATGGCAAAGCGTCGCTTCGACCACGGAGAACTCAAACCCTCAGATCCGCGAAGCATAGTAAGCAAAGCAGGTTGTTTCATGATGAAGTCTCCCGCTTTTTCTCCTCCCTCATCTCCGCTCCCTACGGACATACCCAACCATTTGGTGTCCTACACCCACGACCCGGACCTCACCCTCGACGACGTCCTATTCCGCAACTACAAGCGGGCCAACTCTATTAAAATAATCGACCCCCAACCCCTATTCGGCATCCCCCTGGGCCCCTTGACCCCAGCCCCTGCAAGCGACTACCTTCACTCCCAACCAGAAGAAAAGTATCGACCAATCTTCCGCAACACGAAGCGGCCCGACATTGTCAAGGACGATATTGCCTTCCGCAATCTGCGCAAGGACCTCAGTCAAGAAAACAATTTAAACAAAGACTGGACGCCGCGCTTATTCAACAAGGAACACCAAATGTTCACCTACAACATCCACGACAACGGTCGTCCCGCAAGCTCCAAGAAACTCCGAGCGATCCGCTCTCTATCCGCCAACATCTCTCACTTAATCCCATTCAAAGAATCCATGGTAAACAACGAGGTTGGCAAATGGAACAGCTTCTCGGATTTATACGGCCAGAAACTCACAACTCCAAACCACAAGCAGCCAAGTTGGGTTGAAGAGATTGAACGACTACAGCAGCGTGCATCAAGTTCTGACGCTTTGCCAGCGCTTCAACCCGAGGTCCTCTACCCTCTAGACGGTCCCACGCAGCGGGCCCAAGAAGCAATCAGTGCCAAAAAACTCTCAGTCAAATCACAGTCATGTTCCGCAAGCGTCTCCGGATCCGATTCTTCCAAGGCTCGTCGACCATGGACGGACGTTTTGCTTGAAAGCTTTGAGCAAGAGAAGGAAGAGATTGAGAGGCTAAACGCTGCAGCGAATCAAATCCTAGAAGAGCATCATGACAAGGGCGAATCCAATGACAACTTCTTAGACGATGTCTTCCAAGACGCTGATGCCAAGGCCGTGATTCAAAGCCCGGTAGAATCAAATTCATCCCAATTTTCCACCCCACCCGAAACAACTCCCCCGACCCCAGCAACTCTTTCATCCCCGGATCCGAAACCAACACCCAAGAAACGCTCTCAGTCCAAAGGAACCAAAGAAGGCGCTTCTGGCAACAACGCTTCAATATTTACTCCACTCCCGCCACCACGTAAAGTTCATCAAATCCACTTGGACAGCTTTAGTCAATCAGCAGAGCCGCCAAGTCCGACCAAGTCTAAGAATTCAACAGAGGACGAATTAAGCACACTTATCGACGCTCTTGTTCGTGACGCTGATTCCTGCATCCCACCCACCCGACCTTCTCAACCCAAGAGCATTCTCAAGTCGACATCCACATCCGCCATCGAGAAATCCTACGCAGGTTCCAGAGAGCGCCACCAAACTCAAGATGAGAACCAAAACCTGGCAGCGGCCCCAGAGGGCGCTTTTGGCAACAAACCTCCACAATTTCCTGATAACCATTTCTCCGAGGACAACGGCAATAAACCGCCCTCAGGAAGAGCCTCTCCAGCCCCTCATTTGAACACTTCATCTGCGTCTTCTAGTAACTATCATTCTAAAAATACATCTCTAGATAATCCTCCAGCAGATGTGGACAATCCAGCAACTAAATCTTCTTCCGTGTCTCTAAAGAATAGCAAAGGTGAGACGGATGATGATTCTATTATACTTAGCAGTAGCGGTTCTATTCCCAATCTCCTCTTTCACGGTGGGCTCTTTACCCAATGGAGTGGTGTCATACTCATTGCTTGTTATTTAATGGCTTTTACTCAGTCTCTCGCTAATTTGGATTTGATACCTGCTTTCGGCATTATTGTTGCTGTCTTAGTCTTCCTTGCCAGCTATGTAACCTAAGCATGCCCTGATTTTATTTTTATTAATTTTTAACATTTTTAAAAAAGGGTTTTTGGTGTATCCCAACGACAATTTTTAATTGGGTATAATTTTGTGCATGCTGTTTCAACAGTGTTTTTTCAAAAACAATTCTTTTCCCTCCCTGTCCTGTCTCTACGTTTTTCGGGAACCAATCCTCGTTACTTCCTCACAATCATTTTATTTTTCAATTTCAAGGTGCTTCCAATCTATCACTGTGTATGGTGCGTTTTTATTTTTTAATTACTATATTTTAATTACACATTGACTTCAAGTCATTTTAATTACAGCTTTTTTCCAACAAGCTCAAACGTCACAAAATCCTACTATTTTAAAACTGTAATTTTAACCACAATTTAGTTACCGAAAATCACATTCATTTCAGCTAGTATCCTAATTAATAATAATCATAATTAAGATTCAGTCCCAAACTTACCAGTGAGCTTTTATCACAAAACCTTTAAGCTTAATATAAGTATGCTCAAAACCCTATTAGCATATCCTGCTTGTAGTAGCACTAGAACTTATTTAGCTAATTATAATAAGCAGTTAGTAGTCTTTGTATTACGCGCACGCAGCAATACCAAGAATGAATGAATGGATACAACTTATACTGTTTACGAGAAAAATCCCTAAAGCACTTACTTCACGGTTCATTTGACCACTTGACAGACCTTATTATTTATTTTACCTTATGTTTACCTTTAAATTCAACGTATATTTATCATATAATTACCCATCTATAGTTAATGACATAAGCATACTGTAGTTAGGTCATAATTATCCTTATAAATATCCTTATTCCTGTTAACTTTCCTCAAACCGTTACCATTTTACCCGCATAAGCCTGCATATAATCAACCAATCATTGTAGTTGACACTGTCGACAAGATAATCACAATATAATTTAGTTCCATAGTTGAAGCATTATTTGCATTACATATTCTTCAAGATATGCGTGTTCAAGGAAAATTTTTTAAACTTTCTAAATTCGTCCCTACCGGTTTTTTCCCTCGCCAAAATATGTGCAATTTTGCCAAAATTCAAACTGATTATTATCCTTTAAAGAACCTGATTACCTTTAGAAAATTTTCCTTCCTTAAAAAAGCCTTCCAACTCCTATGTATACCTTACATAATGCAAACATGTAGTCCCATATGTAGTTCCAGTTTTAACTAGCATTTTAGCTTTAGTTTTACTAGTATAGTGTGTATATAACTACAACACCTTACAACGAAACCTCTTGAAGAGATAACAAGATGACGTGCCAAAACTTCATTAAAAGCCGAAAAAATCCTGACAAATATTTGTATTTTGAGCACCATTACCTCTTCAACTCTTAATTTTTTTCCACATCATTTTTGACATAATTTTGGACATTTGCACGATACAGCAAACCCAAGCAACTCCTACGGCACATTTCCAGTAAACATTTTCGCAACCAACCCTGCCTACTTACTGCACAACCACAGCACGCATACCCTCCTCCTGGCATGATGATTATCATTTTTGCATGCATGCTCGGATTGAATTGGTGCGGTGGAAGCATGATGATGATGTTTGTGTGAGCCTTGACCTTTGACCCTTGGGTTTTTATAGTATTTAAATTATATTACATACATCCATAATGATGTCATGATGAACTGATACCATTGATTTTTTTCCAACCAACTAATATCTCGTGTTTTTTTCTTACTTAAACTCACTACAGGTTTTATGTAGATTCAAACCTTGTGTTCTATATCTCCTCGCCTAATGGCCTAATCCAACCAGCCTTGTCGTCGCCTTTTGTCCATTCTTAAATGTCCACCCTGTCCTCCTTCCTCATCTCCCTCATATATCAACACAAGGGAAGATGACAGAGATGAGAGGAATGATTCTACTAAACGGGGAGTTTTTCTTAATCGAAAGATGAGAAATTCGTCAGCTACTTTTAAAACTCAATTCCACCTCGTGAAAACAACCATTATGTACACATCACAGCAAACAACGCAGGCCGTTTTTCTAGTCTTATATAACCATCAACTAACTGTTATGAATCCCTTTTGTCTGTACAAATCTCACTTTTTCTTAATCCTAATTAATTATTTAGCCCAGGATCTAATCGAGCTTAAGATTATACATACTGTTGAAATATGTAGATACTAATACTCTCCTTCAACTTTAGTGATATATTTAACTGAAATTATTTTTCAATTCAAAATACTTGGCATTCTTCCAAAGATTTAGCGCGAGATCTTTAGTATAAATATGCTTCCAAAGTATTATATGGAGAGTGTAGGTAAAACTCAGAATTTATCTCTCGTTAGTCTTCTTTAAAATAATATCTTAAATTTAGGCGGATATACTATACTGAATCCTGCACTTATAAACTATCGCAACATTGTAAATAACTTTGAATAATGCATCAAGTATTGAGATTACGCAGATATTTTCAAAATTACGCTTCGCAGAATTAAAAATATATAATGAATAAACCTGTATTTCATTCAAAACTGCATCAACCTGTCAAATTCAAAATGAAACCCTCATCTCTGTAATCACATTCAATAATTTAAGGATGCATGATTTTGTATGTTCTATTTGATTACAAATAGGAACCAAGACGTATTTAGATTGATTGAGATTGAAGCATTCATTTTGTGTATACTAATTTTTGAATTTTTTAGCGTGCCACTCACATTTCACTCTCAATCCGATTCCCGTCACATTCATCTGGAATGTCAGACAAGCTTATATAATAATTAAGGAATGGCTCCATAATTAATTTACATTTCAGCAGTAGCAGCAGCAGGAGCTCAAACAACGAAAGGTGAGACTGCAATTAAGAACGCAGGAGGAGGAACAACAGACATTTCTTTGGGCAAATCCGTCTTTCGAATTAAAATGCCCTGGGGAAATTCAGCTTCCTCGTCGTCTAAACCAAGCGGAGCTACCGGAAAATCAGGATCCAAGTCAACAGCAGAATCTGAATCAGAGGCTACTTCCGGTAATCAAATTAAGCAAGAAAACGTGAGTTCATTTCAACCAGTAAAGGCGAATTAAATAATATACTTCTTTCGTAGTTTCATAGTCCATAATTTTGCAAAAACTGTATTTTTCTCAGGAATCCGGAAAAGATAAAAGCTCGAAACGGAAATCAAACTTGAATAGAGCTCTTGCAGAGGAACCTGTGAAGCGTAAGTGAAATATAATCTTCATTATTTTATCCTTTAAGTTTAAGCATATTTTAATTTAAAAAATTTAAAATTTTCTAGTTGCAGGTTCAATAGCAGTATCCTGTGCATCTTCCAAGCTCCCTTCTCCAGACACTTCTCAGCGAGTCTCCAGTCTGGACGAAATGTTATCAAAAGTTGAAGAGAAACTAGCCAAGCAGTCAAAGAACAAGCCCAAGCCAATTGATAACAAGTACGTCAAACCTGCAACGTTCAGCAGCTGTAACCCCCGAAGAGATATGCTGGACGACGGTGATAGCAGCAGTGATTATTCCCGACTTCCGGTCGAAAGATTGTCAAAGACTATCAGCACAAACGCCCCAACCGCTCCAGGAATGACATGTCTCAAGAGGTTATTGCAAAAAGAGCGTTTCAACTGTGATGAAAACAATTGTGATAAGCCTAGCAGCAACAACGTTTCTCCAAGCTTAGGAGGTGGAATCAAAAAAAGCCCATCCCTTGGAAGTAATTTTAGCTGGCCAAAGTTTTCTGGAAATAGTTCTCCGTTTTTCAGCAAGAAAAACGCCGAGAAAAATTGTATCAGCAAATTCTCCAAGGCTCAAACTGATACTCCAGCCCCTGTTGCTCCAGCCCACTCTCAAATCCTTCCCGAAACTGCCACTACCGAATCCTTGGCAGCAGCCGTAGAAGATAAAATCCTTGCATTGAACGTAGCGCAAAAGGCCAACTTCTTCATGCAACTCGAACATGAACAACGCTTTAGCAAGTGGCGCCATGACGCTCGGAGTGAACGATCAACCCCAGTCAGCTACATGCGGGCCGGGTCCAAAGAAAAAGATGCTGGATTCCTACCGTCTGACCTCAAAAGGATCAGTCAAACCATTGAAATACCTGTTAAAACTGTGCCACCAGTAACGAAACCTATCCACACAATCGGTCCTCTACCTTGGAGGAATACGGCATCGTCTAAACTGGGTACGAACTTTTCGTAAAATTTCAAAATGTCTGTTCCCTACTATGCTTAAAACTTTGTAAAATCGTTTTTTTTAAATTCCAGAAACTGACGGTGCTCATCTTCCTCCATCCACCACCACTCCCGCTTCGTTACGGACTTCTGAGGAAGACATAACCTTTAACGGATCGCGCTCTTTTGGCAGCGCTTCCAAGCTTGCAACACTCCACGAAGAAGGCAAGCAAACATTCCCTTCATGCTACGCTTCTTCTGCAAGCGTTCGCCACACCCCTTTTGGGCGGGATTCATCAACACGCCATCTTCAAACCAATG
Organism: Sminthurides aquaticus; assembly: GCA_906901655.1. NCBI lineage: Eukaryota > Metazoa > Arthropoda > Collembola > Symphypleona > Sminthurididae > Sminthurides > Sminthurides aquaticus. The sequence continues at coordinate 1,605,287 of CAJQTT010000007.1, forward strand.
GCAAATTCACTCCAGCCTTGGGAAGACGTTCCGCCTTTGAAGAATTTTACACACCAATTAGCTGGGCTCCTTGGGAAAACTCGGGACTGCAAGAGGGTCACTACGAAAACAATTTTGCAAGCCCCATCCCCGGTTTCAAGCGGCATGGAAGCACATCCGACATCGAGATCAAATCCCATCACAACCTTTGTCCTCAGCATGGTTTCAAAGCTTGGAGAAAGTTAGCCGACCCCAGCCAGCAACCAGCTCCACTTAAAATCCCCTGTCCACCCAAGGTCAAAAACCAAAGGGTCAAGTCAATGATAATGGCGGGTAGCTCTGACGCTGAAAATTATTCCGAAGACGGGGAAGTGTCCTCAGGAGGACAGGAAGTGGCGGAAATTATATCAAAATCTTATGAAAACTCTCCCATGTAAGTTAAACGTAAAATCATATCTATACAATTTATATTTTATTTCCTAAAAGTGATCCGTTTTCAAATTAATCTTTTCCTTCTCACAGAGTTCGGAAAAAACATAAAAAACAGCAGCAACCTCCTCCAAACCTAAGCAAGGAAATCTGGAGAAAATGTTTCCATCAACCACCAGCAGAGAGCCAAAGAGAAACCAATGATATTTTTTACGACGCTAGTTCAGAGTTTGAATGTTATACTCATGCTCAAATCCAGGTATGGTAACAATTTTTCAAAAAAAATTAACCCTGGAAGCGTTCCTTCTAAATCCCTTAAGGGACGTGCACATGCTCTTCCTTATATTGTATATATGTAGCTAAAAATCTATCTGTTGTCACTGTCCCATAGGCTCAAGCCGCCACTAGCCCGCCCTCTACATCCAATCTGCTCCACATCCTCAACGTTTTAAGTTCATCCAACGATGACCTAGACGAAAAAGTTCCACCCAGGCCACCTTCCACCAGCTCGTCTTTCCAACAAACGCACAACTTTCCCGACGCTGCTCCAAACCTAAATACCCATCACAGCACCACTCCTCAAAAATTACGGACTGAACTCCCATCTACGGCCCCTGATAATTCTTCAACGGATGTACAATTAAGTGATACCACATCCTTCAGTGATGTCAAACGAGAGGAGGACTTGCTAGTTATCAAAAAAGGCGTGCCCCTCCTACGACGCAAGTCTAGCGGGAAGAGTAGGAATCCTCTCAAAGCTTTAGCAGCTAGAATGGATTTTAAATTTAATTAATACAATTCTCAGCAATTTCAAACTTGCCAACATTACAAATATTATAAATGTCTTTGCTCAAACCGTTAAGGATCCAGCTTTCCTTCTTCAATTTGTCAATTATTATATATTCCTAGCAAAAGTGCCCAACATAACAATTTAAAACGTTTTACATTATTCTTCAATCTTATCTAGTAGTACATTAGTTTCCTTCATGTAGTTAGATCAATCACTAAATACACCATTGTAAAGATCCTTTGTCACACATATATAACCAACAATATCCAGGTAGAACCCGCTCCAGGTAAGAAGTGATGATACACTGTCGAAATTCACTCCATGTGAAAGAGCGTATTCGAAAACCCCAAAAACACCGGAGAGATAATTTTTGCACCGCCCCTCCCCCCTCCCCCTGCCTTAAAGGTTATGATACTTGACTAAACTTGCCTAAGTTCGTATGAGAAAACTGGCAGGCCGATTTTTTTGAAATTTTGCACACTGCTAAAGAAATGTATAATCTCAACTTCAAATTCCCAGTTTTTCGAAAACTTACCGCAAACGCTCGCAATCAATTTTTGAAAATTATTTGCAAGTAAATGCATGTTATCCAAGGCAGGGCATCTACAAGGCAGTATCTGATGCATAATATTCAAAAATTGATTGCGAGCGTTTGCGGTAAGTTTTCGAAAAACTGTGAATTTGAAGTTGAGATTATGCATTTCTTTAGCAGTATGCAAAGTTTCAAAAAATTCGGCCTACCGGTTTTCTCATACGAACTTAGGCAAGTTAAGTAAAATATCATAACCGTTAAGGGAGGGGGAGGGGGGAGGGGCGGTGCAAAAATTATCGTTCCAGTGTTTTTGGGGTTTTCGAATACGCTCTTTCACATGGAATGAATTTCGACTGCGTATCATCACTTCTTACCTGGAGCGGGTTCTCCCTGGATATTGTTGGTTATATGCAATTACTCATATTCTCAATGCAGTATGCTGTCCCTGTTCTTGTCAATTTCCCCGACGTCGTACATAACGTATGTCAGTATCAGATGCAAGCAATATTTGTTCATGTACAAATGTCATCACAAACTATACAACACATCATTGCAATAAAGCTCTGATCACTCTAAATAACATCCCCGCCCTCATTCCGCAGAAACCTTGACCCTGACAGAGAGAGCTCATTTAGCTGTAATAATATCCCTGTATCATCATCATTAATTAATTGTTACGTAAGGCAGTTACATTCCAACTTCCAAGTAGTATCACCACAAACCGACCCATATTAATTAGGGCATTATCAACCGCAAACCCAGATGACCAATAGCAACCATTTAATTGTTTACATGTTTAAACTAGCTTATACCAGTTTACTAGCAAGTTGTCAACTACTCCAACGTTATTCATCATCAGCGTAACTTTTGCGAATTAATTGTTTTCACATCACTTCCTCTTTGTACAAACCATCTCGTCCTCGTTTGACGCAATCATGACCACAGTCATCATCAGTTTAGTGATTCCCTAACCGACTTAAACATGCAGATGCTATCAAAAAACGTAGTTTCTAATCACTTAATTCGTATTTCTCTATTATCCGATTCCACTTCTTGCTTACCAGCCAAAAAAACCCTGATATGTATTATTTTTAGACGAAACTAGCTTGACGGTATCCAAATTGACGCATCATCTTCTATACTTTCTCATAATATTTTTCAGTAGCAATTGTTATCTGTTTCGGGGGCAATTTTACTCATCTAGCAAAGCTTTTAGAATTAAGCTAGAGTAATTCCAACGTTACTCTACGCTATATGTGTGTACTTGACCATCTCTCACAGTGTAACAATTCCGGTGTGCCGTTTAACTACAGCCGTGCCCCACTATCCTGAACTAGTTTTTCCCTACATCTCTGAATGTGTCCTTTAATTTTTGTTGACTCCTTTAAAACGAGGATGATACAAAGCATCCTGTTTTGATAAAAGCTCCGCTTCAAGTTATCCTCCTCCTCCCACTAACTGCAGTAGTTTAACCTCTCTGTTCCAAAAACTAGCTACTAGGAAATCCATATTATATAGAAGGTTTCTACTACTGTCCCAGAATATTTTTCGCACCAATTCCCCCACTTATTAAAGTTAGCTTGTGTTAAATCATCAAGTTTCTCGATAATTGTAAAAATAAGTTTGCAAGGAAAAACATATTACAGCTTTGCGTAAACAAAACTAATCTAGCGTCCATCCCAGCTAGCATCCACCCTTCCATCGGTCTAGTCTGCCTAAAGCTTTAGCTTGACCACTTGTGAAAAACGTTCAAGTCCATCCAGTAGTCGGATTGGAGCAGCAGTGAAGAGAACATACTTGAACCAACTGCTTCAATTTTGGTTAACTTGGAAATAAGAGTTATAGTTGGTATATATAATTATTCCAGTTCCAACTTCACTATGTCTACACCAATTTTCAGAGAAGACGACTACGAATCGTAAGTGCATTAAAAAACAAACCATTTTGAATCCATTTCTCACGTATTTCACATCCAAGTCTCAAGATGGACCACAAACGTTTTGAATTTCTTTGTTCATATAGATTCCTGTACGACGAGATTTCCAAGCAGGAAACAGTCGACTATCTGCAACCCGAAGAACCAGGGACTTTTTTCCTCCGAAAAAGCCTGAACATGCCTGGAGACATCATACTTTGCGTCAAGTAAGTGAATCGATGAGCATTGATGCGCCGCAGCTATGTATTTTCTGCCCTCTGTTGACATCCATTTCTCTACACCACGGCACAGTGCCATTGGTCATCACATTCTGTATTTATCCTTCCTAGCACTAAGATGCGTTAATACCAGGATCTAATAGCAGTTTCTGTGATTAATTTATTCAGAGAAGTTGACCAAGTCATTCAGTGTCCCATCACTCACGCAAGAAGCTCTGGTGAAGGGGAGGAAGAATGGTTTCTTAAGGGAAGGGATGAAACAAAATTCGGGAGCATCTCTAGTATTCTTGCCTTCTATAAGCGACATAACCTCGTGTCCATCAATTTGATTTCACCTATCGCTATCAACAAAATGCCAAGAGACCCAGTAAATCCCACTCGTCGGCGTCCCTCTACTCGGCTCACATTACCTGACAATTCTCGGCCAATTTCCTGCAGTTCCTGCGGATCTCGGCAGAGCTCCCCTCGAGGATCCCTCCTTCTTACTGTAAGTGTAACCTTAGACGCTTTACAGGTAGTTTCATTTGAATTCAAAACTTTATTTAACCAGCTCCTTCCATCACTTAGAGTAAACTCGTCCACGTGGTAACGGATTATAGACCGGATATGTTTGCAAAACATTCCTTGGAGCTGGAAGTGGGCGACTTGGTTAGGGTGACCAAGGAACGTCTTAACGGTACTTGGGAGGGCGTCATCCTGTATCCTTTGGCAAAAGCTGGAAACGTAATACTTAATTTCACTTCTAGTACTCTATGATATGTGAACAAACATTTTCGCATTTTTAGCTACTTTAAAAGCTATGACCAAAACATTCATTGTTCCAACAGGCAGGAGAGTTCCCTTTCAAAACCGTCGAAGTCATTGAAAATTTCTTCCAAGATCAGGACGGCGGTGATAACCTCAGTTTAGAGTGATGATTCTGCTGCTTCTTAGTATTTTCCAATAAATTACTAATTATTAGTTAAATATGTTCGAAATTAGCTTTCGCTCTATGTACATCCGAGTGGTCCTCCAGTATAGCTCGACCGTCGTCTTAATTTTTAACTAAAGCCTAAAAAATTGGTTTTAATCATAATAATATTTTACTTCAGGATGGTTTTAAACTTTTTTAAAATATTAACATCTTTTTTTTTTTTAAAGCATATTATAGTATTTTGCCTACAAATTGTCAATAAACTCTTATTCTGAACTACGACTTAATCCACAACATTACGATGTAACCTATTAGGCCAACCAAGCTTTTGCAAAATAAATCACTTTGTAGCCACGAAGCAGCGCAGCGCAACATTCATCAGCGCTGCTTCATGAGAAGCAAAAAGCGCAAGCACTTGCTCGTAAGTTAACCACATCAACAGTATTCTCAAATCCTAGCCTGCTTTAAGCCGTTCGCACTAATCGCACTGCATCAACTCTCATATCCAACTCGATTGCTTTTACCTGTGAGGACGGCGGCTTTATACTGCTTTCAATTCCATGCAAAACATTCTTGGCACGTTCTTGATTCTGAATGCCCTCCGGCGTTGCAAGACAGCTTGTAAACTTGTAGCAGAGAGAATGCAAGTGCTTCTACGAGTTCAGTACGAGAAGAGCATTCTCTCCAAGTGTAGCATCCTCTTCTTCTTCGCACAATTTGTGAACCGTGTTCAAAATTCACCCCCCCCAACATTTTTAAAGAAACATCAAGTTTTAACGTTAATTTAAACTGCGGCTATATGAAATATTAGTTATAATTTTTAATTTTTGATCAGTGTTCACGCGTTTTTATTTTATTTAACACGTGACACCTGTTGCACTGCAATTCATGAAGCTATTGATATCAAGAATCATCACTCATTCAGTTGTGCTGAATTGAATACCAACAGTGTTCAAAGGAGACAATTACGGGAAAGTGAGAGTGCAATTTCAGAATCCTCGTTCTGATGTAATAGAAGCAGGTTAAGCTAATTTAAATTGCTAGTGCTACCTACTTGACTCATTTCACATCCATCGATCCTCGATCCGTTTCAGTTTCTTACGATGAGATAACTCTTAATCGCCATCAGTGTATCAGGAATCAATCACGGTCGGCGTCCATCGGTACGTGTGCGTTTCACATCGGAACCGGCTCCACTATATGTAAGTATTTTAACAGCAATCACATCTTCAAATCTCAAATTATCTCGACAATCATTCCCTCTCTTCCAACAAAGCAACTCTTGAAATAATTCGTTATTGCAAATCATGTCTCAGGTATAATTGATAACATTTCGGCATCATTCATCTTTCCATCGGCATTATCAGAAACTAATAGGTTCATGCCTCTCTTGTTTTCTCACAGTGCCTTGTCAATTCAGTAGCAGCAGTATCAAGTAGCCGATAACTATCAAAGTATCAACGTCAAGCCTATATCAAGCAGTTCCCAAAGTATTTCTTCACCATTAATAACTTATAGCAGCAGCATCGAGTTTAATACGACGACACAACAAGTCAAGTACACACCACGTAGTTATCCCAGCTACAGCCTTTACACAGTCAATTCAAAATATTATTCAAAACTCAAGTTCGATTCTCAACCTAAAATTCAAAAGTCCATCATAAATAGTGAAGCTATACATGTGTGCACCTTTTTCATCTTCTTCCAGAACCTTGAGCTTTTTACCTCTTCTGATGTGAATGAGTGTAACGTAAATAGGAATTCAACCAAGCTACAACGCTTTCAACCTCAAACTTATTCTCAAGAGAAGCTACACAAATCCATTGAGTCCCTGTCTTCCTATGCTTTGCATTTCTTGTCGTAACTTTTCCCTCTGCTCAACACAACATAATTCACAAGTGAGCAAGTACTACTTGCCTTCAGTCCTTAACTATCTTATATGCACGTGTTCACAGTGAGTTAACAAAGTTTTAGTTCAAACATTTCTCAGGGTCACCATGTACCTTTGTACTCCTTCAAGATCATATTTAATTCCTCTTCTTCTAACCTAACTAAGCACACTCAATCAGACTTTACCTTATCACCTACCATCTTACTCATAGCCCTTAACTTTTTGAAATCCCTAGACTCTGACTGATGCGGTAAAGCTGCTCATGTGTTAAAGTATGCCATCAGCCTTAATCAAAGACGCTCTTTAGTAACGCACATTGTCTCGCTATTGATTATTGTTATTTGATATACAGCAGATAATGAAGCCAATTAAGGAAATTAATCATCGAAACAGTCCGTGACTGCTAAATAATTTCTATTGCTTGCTGTATCGATACAACTCGTTGATTAATTTTTGCAAAATAGCCTTGCTAGTATTATTTAAATGTCCAATATGACAACATTATCGTTTTAGCAGTATATTCATGGTGCATCTCCAATCTATTCCAGGTTGCAGCTAACGTTTTCACATGGCTCTTTTTCGGCTACATCGGAAATTACCAAAGAGACTAGCCGATATTTTCCTAATTTCCTAACTTGTTTGATTTTTCTAATAACAAGTGCATCGCTTGCTCATTCAGTTGTTTAGCATTTCTGAGTGTCCAATTTGTTGATATTTTCTAAAGTTATCCAAACTAGGGCACATGTATCACCTACTGCATTATCTAATCCACGCCTACTTCGAAGAGTGTGTTGTACAGCAGCACCAAGCGTCATCAGCGCTGCGCTGTTTCTAACAACGCTTGCTTGCATCTTTTTTAGGATTATTGTTGTAGGCTAGTTAATCTGTTCTTGCATTACCATGCATCAGCCACCTACACGTTTCCCTTTCGCTTCCTTGGTTTCTCCAAGATAATCTTAAGTTAGCACCATAGTTATTTTCAACGTTTCCCTCTTTACCTTCATTTCAAGGCTTAATTTGCAAGCTCACATCGTGGCTTTATACAAATTATCCCTCCTCAAACTAACCTAAGTCCAACAACTAATACACAGTCTCTTTCTAGTTCCTTTTTAACTCTCTCCTCCTCCCTCAATTATTCCTCTCTTTTTGCACAATATTGTAGTCATTTCGCACTGTGAATTAACAACAAGCGTAGCACAAATCCACAAGTATCTTACATGGTACTGTATTATTAGCGTAGCTCCGCATTTTTTTCAACCCTACAACATTTATATTGTAGACCTCTTGCAAAAAACCACGGACGCGGAAGAGAACTATCCAACATGTTTCGAATGTTGGGTTCCTACATGTTTGATTTAACAGGTGGCTTTAGCTCCGTGCGTCAAGCGCAAACAATTCTCCTACAAAACAACCTAACTATCGATTTCAACAGTTGCATTGTTAACCATTTTTTATTTAACGATCCCATTCAACCGTGCAGATCCCTTCTGTGGTTGACACCCATTCATTTATCGAGGAAGGTGTACAAAAAGGTGACTGATGTCCGTTCGCTCCGGATGCAGCACCTGTACCGTTGTAGCAGTCTCGACGCTTTAACGCTGCATTAACTACAGTGATTAATATAGCACCTGACTATCAACTGTATTGTCTCTAAGAGCTACTGGTTAAGCTGCAGTAGGCAACCAGCTATAGCTTTTGTCTTTGATTTTAGCGTATCTCAATGATATAAAGTAGCATTTCGTGAAGTAATTAGAGACGCGAACCTCCTTCCCACTCCTTCACTTGCTTCTGTAAATGCTTCTCCAATTCCTTGATACAAGGCTATGCGTTTCGTCACCTTCATCATCCGTAGTTAGTTAATTCAAATGATTCATAATAATTCATATTGCATTTAAATTATACCCTTGCTTTCAGACTCTGTGCTGTCTAAGTAGCTGCATAGCTCTAAACTACTAGTTGACATGATTGAGCAAGCGCTCCTAGAATTTAAGAGTTCCCATTTGGTTACTTCGTTAGACATTCCCCAAACGGGAAACATTCTCTGCTAATAAGCGTTATGCAAATATGTTGCAAAATTACCCTTTTGAAACGCTATTGCACCCTCACTGAGTAAGGTCTCTAAATTCTATTATTCAATTATGCTTCTTCCCAGTTTTCCTTGTAAGTTTAACAAAATCATCCTAGAATTTCATCATCATAATCCTATCCTTAATATCCTCCGTGCTAATATAGCTTTCTAACATTAGTTCTTTCCGTAGCTGAGCCATCATTTTTTAGCAATATTTTTTCCCTTTCTTTGTCATTTATTTCTTGCCCATTTGCAAAGTTTTACAACTCTGCTTACTTGATCCTGTGTCACATGACAAAGAAAGTAAAAATTCATATTGTTTGCTCCAAGCACACAAACATAATTTTGCAAAATTGTTATTACTCCTGCCTTGATCTCCTCGCCCCGTTCACATCCGTACCATTGACTCTCCTGCTTTGTTTCACCTCTCGTAATTAGTTTCCATAAGGCCAGAGAATAAGAATTGTATGCAAAATTTTGCAAATGAGAAAAAAGTCATGGAATATTTTACGTTCTCTTTGTCCACAAGTTTGCTCTCTTGGCTACGTAGTTTCTGACGATTGTCAATCATTCTTGTGTAAAGAAGCTTTGTTTCAAAGACCAAGGCATACGGTATCCGTACTTTGCAATATCTTTCAAATCGATAGACGCTGTTACTCACAGACCTAGGATTAAAATATTACAGAATGCTACTAAAATTGTTTATTACCAGTAGGCGAAATATGCCGCTGATAAAGTTCATTTCTTGCTCTCCAGGATGACAATCAATGTGGGGAAAACCGTCAATTCAAACATACTTCCCGGTAGGTTGCAATATTTAATACCCCATGCGGCAAACATTTAAGAGCATCACTACACCCAGGGATGTCCTATAATATTAGATTCTCTCCTTTGGATTTTCCAAGGCAAGCAGTATTTTGATAAATTAGATGTATTCCTCTTCGTAACAATAGCTTCTTTTCACATCCGCTTACGTTATAACCTATACCACGAATAAGTTTCAGAATTAGAACCGTTGGTGTCACTCCAAGGAGATAATGAAAAGGACATCTTTTAAATCGATACTTGGTATAATGCATCAGGGCTTTTCTCCTGTGAGGGTGGTCTGCATGAGTCTGGAGCTCCTAAGGTTATTGTGACATATTAAAATATTTTAACCGTCGGGCTTATCCCATATTTTAGTTTCCTCAGAAAAAATACTCATTGGCTTTTGCCACCTTGTGTGGTTCTACTGCTCTCGTTCTGGCTACACAGACTGCTTCCACGCTGGCCTATTTCCCTCTATCGGCACAGTATTTATTTTCAAAGACGCTGTCAATCAAATTAATGTTAGTTTCCTTGAAAGAGTTCCACACGTATATTTATTTTGCATTGCCTTCTCATACATATATTTTGTATGCACCTAAAGTAAATTAGACGAAACCCAGCCAACAGCCAGGTAGGAGAAGGAGAGAGGAGGAAGAAGATGGTATGCAATTATCAGGGGAAATTAGTTAACAAACTAGAGCAGTAATAATTTCAATAGTGTCCTTGGCTATATGACTATGACAGACGTGTGTTATTAATATTAATATTTTTTTTAAAATCCTGCCCATACAAGAACTTGTTCCTGGATATAATTTGTTTCTCTTCCTTTTGTCCTCCTGTCTGTCTTTTTGCAAGACATGTTAATTGCATTCTTCTTAAACGCATTTCATTGAAACCCAGGCATTATCAGGCATTTTTTTTAAAATTAGTTTAAATTTCCCACGCAATTATGCCCAGAATTTTAATTGGCTTCACCCATACGATTTTTCCGAAGATATACGAATTGGGTTTGGTTTTAACAAGTTAAATTGTAGCAAAATACCTTGGCTCGAGTTTCATTTTAAATTAGTTTGGCTTCAGTTTGATTTCTAAATTAAAATTTTCCTTCAGTTTGATATACAGTTGAAACAGTTTTAAATTTATGTAGGAAGTTTAATCAGGATTAAATCTGCTTGTTAAGAAAATATAATATTTTGTTGCGGTTTCTCCTTTGGTAGGCTCGTTAGGAATTACGTAGGTGTCAACCATCGGTCACTCAAGGCCTGCCAGTGGGTAACGAAGCCATCAAGTTGGTTGGTAATTGGTTTCCAAATAGTCTGATACGCTTCATATTTACTTTTAGTTCTATAATTCGCATCTCCCACCAAGAAGGTGCTTGTAATGCAGAGACAAAGAAGCATGCGTACGAGACGAGAGGAACGCATTGAGATTGGCTCAAGGGTTGCAAAATTGCCCCATTTGGTTTACTTTCACCCTTGGAGACCAATAATTGCGAGGGGGAGCAAAGGGTGGATGTGTCAAGATAAAAGCGTGTAAGAGGATAGTATCTTGATTCTTGACCTTGTCCAACTGCCAGCTGCATATGCGGCAACTAAGGAATGAAAAACAAGCTTCAATCATTTGTGCAAACTACTGCGAACAGAACGCTTCGCACTGTTTCTCGTTCGTAGAATCGCTTGTAACAGCCTAGTCCGTCAGTTTTTGCGTCTTCCATGTACACAGGTGTGAATTTACTTCTCCGTTGTCAATTTTGGCAAAAATATCAGCAGCACTCCTCATTCTGTCATTTACTATTGCTAAAGATGGCGGTACTCCTCGTTGGTAGCGATTAAAACGAAGGGGAAATCTGTGACGGCTAATTCTGGCGAATTGTATGAGCAAGCACGACTCAATCCGCCAAGTTTGCGTAATCAATGACAAAGAGCGTACAATGAGCAAGTCTTTGAGTCTCTCAAAGATGCAAAAAGCAAGTGTATGACGTAAAGGAATTATCTTGGAGCTTATTTGCCGGACGTACACCAAAGGCAAGCAGACGGTGTGTGGAGGAGGGATACTGTTTTGTCCATGTTGTAAAAGCATTTACGCTTTTCAAATGCAGTGTGCGCTAGGATCGTTACTAAGCAAGTGACAAACACACAGGATTAGGAAGATGATGACCAGGTGTGTTGTTAGATCCGGGAACTCAATGAATTGCCCCTCAAAGAGGCGAGACAGAGTCGATGTGATCGAAATAACTCATTTAATTGAATTCCAAGTGCAATGTGATCTATATGAAACCAGGTGTCATTATTGCCCTTCTGGCAATCAAAGATAGAAATAAAGCTAAGTTGTGGATTGTATTGAAAATAGATAGATTTCCGAATTTACTTACACCTTTTTACCTCAATCTTGATTGAGCAATGTCATCCTTCAGTAGAGCTTGAAATGTAAGACTGTTTGTGCATCTACTTGTAACGGCAACGCCCCTTGCTACTTCTATCCCTCCACACTGCAGCATATTAAACTTCCATGTCAAGTTATGCGTTTTTTCCAACTTGTAAGAGTGGAATTCCGCGAATTTTGTGTTTCCAGTATATTTTCCCCTACAATCGCTGGCTAATTTAAAAGCAATTGTGAGCAATGAAAAAAACACCTCGCAGAGGATTAGCCATAGGATGGAATGAGTCAGCTTTTGGGGGATACCAGAAACGTTATTCAGATTTTTCATTAGGTAGGACCAAGAGAGGAAGAGCCCTTTTAGCTTTACCAATACTTCCCCTTAATCCCCTTGCCATTCTCAGCTCTCTGCTGTAATAAGCTGAAGAGTTGTAGAGATTTTGCTGTAAGGAGGGACTGTGAAGCATTCCAGGACTCTCGCAATACTTTGTTCCCAACAGTCTTCTCAAGGAGCTCCAACGCTTCTGGTGTACTTGATTATAGTAGAACAAGGTTTTTCATTTCCTACAAAGCCGAGGTCTCGCTGGAACAAGCTAGAGTGTGATTTGAACAGACTTGCTTTGGCTCTTCTTACCGATTCCCAAGTTCCGATTCCGAGAATCCTAAATTTTCTCTGATCAAGATCCTAGTTTAACCAGCAAGAGCCTGGATTGTGCTTGGTATTTTTGGTGAAATTGTTTTTAGTTCCAGTTTGTGCATTTATGTTAAGTGTCTCTGTGACAGTGATAGCTGGTGATAACAATCCAGTTTAAATCAGTTGTAAACATTAGTTACACAAGCTGGACATAATTTTCTCCAGTAAGTTGACGGTAATAGCTATCATTAAGCTTGCTAACCATTTGATTTCCACTAATTCTACACAACTCTCCTTAGGTAACTCATGATACTAGTTGCTGTCATTAGTAATATCATTTATATAACTCGGATAATCAAATACTAATTAGCTTATAGTTTTAAATCCATCTGGGGATTTTTGACCAATGATAAGTTTCGTAATGAGCTATGCGATATTGTGCAATCAACCGTTGGGTTTTTGTTTTTCGATGTATATTTCCCTTCCATGTTGCCTAGTTACATATTACAATGGCAGCAGCGCCTATGTTTTCATATCCAGCAGTAATTCTCCATGAGAAAGTTCGCCGGAAGTAACAAAAATACCACCACCGGTCAGCTACATATAGGCATGCACGTTGCGCACGGACAAGCGTTTCCACAATTATCAAAATAGCAGAGCACTCGTTTCTTGTATGCATAATGTTGTTCACAGCAGCCGCTAATCTAAATTATAGTACGCACATGTGTTTTTCCAAGATTCCAGTCAATTCTTTGCGTGTATTCCTTGCTTGCTTAGGCTGTCGCTTATGAAGCACACCTGAGGTTAATGGTCAGGTGGGAGTATGGAACACAGGTGCGTATATGTTGTGAGTGAGGTAATTATTGATCGTGCAGAGCCGGTGCACACAGATGCGGGTCTCAAATTATCGAGTTTCGCGAGGGAGAGTGTTGTATATTTCTTTACAGAACCTGACCAGGACACAGAGTAGGGAGACGGGCAGCTGCTATTCTCACGGGGTAGTTTTACTTCCGGTTAGATTCGTTCACCTTTGCAAATTCTTCCTTCTCCTCCAGAAAACAGAGGAACAAAGGGTTTTGTATTACCCTCAGCCCCAAGAGTTTTTGTGTTTTGTTCTTGCGCCCTTCCTTATATGATTTTAATCATTGCTTTTACCATTTCGTTTTCCAGATACTCAGAACACAGGACGAATTAAAGGGTGAATATGACTTCCAGGGGCAAGTTTTTTGTGCCAATAGGCTTTTGCCTATTGGTTTTGAGCCTACCCTTCTCTTCAACGTTCCCTTCCGGTGCTCCATCAAGTCCTACCATTTGTTCATCAATGAACCCTGAAGAAGGCCACGGATCACCACCTCAAACATCTCCGTTTCCATACACCGTCACACTAAGCAAGACTGCTGCTACTGGTGGAGAATCTGTCACAATCACCATTTCCACCACTTCTGCAGGGCCTAAAATTAAAGGATTCTTGGTCCAAGCAAGGCTGGAAGGGAAGACTTCCCAGGAAGGAAGTTTTAAGAACATGCTCAAGTCCTCCAAGGGGGAGGATGTTGCAAAAACTCTCGATTGTGGAGCTGGAAAAAATTCTGCTGTCACTCACACGGATGACGATAAAAAAGATAAAGTCAGCTTCGATTGGGAAGCCCCAAATGAGAGCGGAAGCTACAATATTTTGTACGTTTTTAGTCATCCCCATATTCTGTTACCGTAACATATAAAATTGTATTTTAATCATTTCTGACTTTACTGCTTTTCAGAGTCACCGTAATTGAAAACTTCGGAGTATACTGGGTAGCACAAAAAGGTGCAACTATTACAGTTACCAAGTCTGAAACTGCCGTGAGATCAACCACAGAGCCACCTCCATCGGTAAGTTTAATTGATGAAATATATGTTTGACGATCCGAATAAATATTTCCAATAAGTATATTTAATTCCTTACCTTCCGATGCGTTTCAGACCCTGTCTCCCGAAGGACAAACAAAGATTACCGAGATTTACCAGGGCTGCGGAGATTCCAAAGCTGACATTCCCAAGGGATGTTTTGGTCTGCCCGGAGATTGTCTGAGTCGACAAGATTGCGATTCCTTGGTCACATTTAGATCTGATGGGGATAACGGTGTTACACTGGAGCTCCTGGGCAAGGCCAAATCCTACGTGGCTTTGGGCCTGTCCAAGGATCAGAGCATGGTACGCATTCTTCCGTTCTGATCACCGTTTTTGTTTCGTAAATTAATAGTTATTTAAGTCCGTTGGTGATTAAACAGGGAGATGATGTCGTATTCGGATGCCGCAAGGAAGGAAACAGATTCGTTGTAGAGGAATACTACAATCGAGGAAAAGAAGTTGCAACTGGTGTGAGGCGAGATGTAAGTTGGTCCCAGAATTGCTGACTTCATATTTTAAAATAAGTTTGCTGTAAGTGTTAGAAACAACTACACAATACATTTATTTTTCAGGTACCCTACGTTTCCCGTGAACAAGGAAGCGAGGTTGATGGTATCATAACCTGTAGGTTCAACGTCAAAGGAAGCATTGAAACGTCCATGGGCACTTTGTTCGATGTGAAGCGGGATACTGAGAACTTTTTGCTTTTATCCAGAGGAGATTCTTCAGGCAGAGGTAAAAGTTTTACCGTAAAACTACCTGTAATGTCGTGAAAGCCATGACCAATTTTACATGTTAAATCCTTACGTTTGGAACAATGTTGTCATTAGAAGTATTTGTTATGGTGTAGAATTCTTGGGAAAACATGAAGCTGATGCCAAGGGTGCTTCACCAGCTCGAGTCTCACTCACAGACATAGTCCACCTCGGAGAACGTTCACCAATATTATTGCAGCTCCATGGAAGTTTTATGATCATGGCTTGGTTATTGTGCGCTTCCGTTGGAATGTTTACGGCTCGATATTACAAAAACACGTTGACGTCTGCAAATCCCTGCGGTGTAGCATTTTGGTTCGCTGTAAGTTTCCGCCTTTCAGTATTCGTTCAAGCTGTGAGCTGTGATGATTGATTACTAAGAAAGTGTTAACGCATTACCACTTTTCGCATAACGTGTAATTAACACGCAACATTTACATCAACCACTAATCACGTCTTTTCTTTTCCAGGTTCATCGTCCACTCATGGCCATCGTCCTTTTGCTAACAATAGCTGGATTTATTGTGATTTTCATTGAAGTCGGCGACTGGACAACTAGTTCCACCGACATTGCTGAATATTATCATCCAATCCTGGGTACCGTTGTCACAGCTCTTACGATTTTGCAAGTTTTAATTGCCTTCTGCAGACCGCCTCCTAACAAGAAGTTCAGGTTTTTATTCAACTGGGTTCACTGGCTTTTTGGAAACAGTGCATATATAATCGGAAGTGAGTTGGTGAAACGTTTTCAAGTTCAGCATGTAGCTAACCTTATGTAGATTTAATTGGGCAAATGCAACTTTGAAGGATGAAAAATAATAAGTCCCTCTGCTCGGCAAAGGCACCGGAAGCAAGAGTAGGGACATTGTTGTATTCGGGCAATCACTGTAAATATGCGGATTAGTAGATGATTGCCTCCTGCTACGTTAACCTAGCAGATCGGCTCCTTAATTTCACCCTACAAGTTACATTTGCCAACTAAAACTATTAGTATGCATAATCGGTCAATTAATCCTAAAATTCTATCCATTCTAGTTGCATGCATATTCCTTGCAAATAACTTAGAGAAGACGAGACTCAAAGGAAGGGACGAATTCTGGGGAATTCTTGTAGCTTTTATAGCCGTACATGTGATCGTACACATAGTCATGTCGGTAAGTTCAGCTAATACAATCAAACCCCGTTCCCTCGATATTATCAAACTTTATAATAGTGCGTCTCCTAAATCCTTTTTACAGATACACACTCTCAAGGCAGATAAGCACATGGAAATTAGGAATAAGAAGCGAGCCGTACTCCCCGGCCCTATGAAACTCAGCGGGTCGGATACTGAAGCTCCAGTAAGTCACTGCAAACCGAATCCTTATAATCCTTCAAGATTGACTCTATACAGAAATCAGCTTCATTCTAACCTTTTTTTCCTCTAGGGTACAGCATTCCGGATGATTCTTCTCGTCGTGTACCTTTTAGCTGCTGCAGGGACAGCAAGTGCATTAACATATTTTGCTGTAGTGAGTTTTGAATAAGTATCGAGTACTTAAAAAATCCCGATTGCCAAGTCACCGAAATTATAACTTTAGTCATCATATCAAATTATTGCCAACCTTTATTTAAGTACATATATAATTATGATATAAGGCAACGAACAAAGTCCCTAAGCTTAAGATATTAGTAACTTATAGACATAGAAAAACAAACCGGCAAAGAAACTGAGAGAATATTGTGATTCTAATATCAAACCGCCGTCCTATACGTATCATGAGATACAGTTGTAAATACCACTAAGATTTTTTTTTACATTTAGATTATAAGCATGTCTGTGAGCACATTCCAAAAATGTGATTTAACATTTTACGCTGTGAACATCTTGCAATTATGAGCAAATGACGTTTATTTTAACGAATCCCTTTTTAAACTATACAATCCGTCACGTTAATCAATCCACACTTACATTTCTAGGAACAAGTTGTTTTGTAATATAAGATGCCAGCACTGTTCTTGCATTAATAAGAGCTAAGGCATTGCCATGTACTTATTTTTCTCAGTTGATGGTCAGAATAATATTCACGTGAACTTAACTTCAAGTGTCGGTTCGGGTGCATTTTACAAACGTTTGCATACCCTAGCTCATCATTTTTACCCGAATAATCGACATTTCGATATGCAACTCATACACCTCAATACTCAATAGATGATGCTATGTATCCTATGGATGATGCTGGGTATCCTATGGATGATGCTGGGTATCCTATGGATGATGCTATGTATCCTATGGATGATGCTAATGTATCCTATGGATGATGCTATGTATCCTATGGATGATGCTATGTATCCTATGGATGATGCTATGTATCCTGGACCTTTTCGTTTACTCTTTATATCTTTACTCCTGTAGAATTGCTTCATCACACCTGCTCAGCTAGAAGTTTTTTAGGCCGATTTTTGATATCGATATTATTTGAATGCTCCTGTGGAGTATGTAATACTTTGAGTAACATAGCAGTAGAAGATGGAAAGCGTCCTCTTGTGACGATCAAGAGACGGTAGAGCGGTCGTGGAAGGCAGTGTGAGCAGGCGTGTATTATTGAGCTGAGTGAGTGTCACCAATCACCAAGAGAACAAAAATTGGAGCAGGATAGAAGCTATCCTTTTCTGCCGGTTTGAAATACAATTTAACACCTGGTAGTATACATTTTAAAGAAATTATTCAAGAAAAAAGCACAAAAATCAGAAAACGGATAAATTCTTTCATATCGCCATGGTTCCTCGTTCTTTACTGCTATGCGCTGAAATGGCGGGCAGATTTGCTGCTGAAAACTCATCATTCTTGCGTACTTTCTTGTAATACCACCGAAATGCGAAACGACGTAATGAAGACACTACAACAGTAAATCTGGTGAGCGGTAATGCATAATGGTTTGCAAAGGTAATGGAACTGTGAAATTGTATGCTGTAAAAATTTTAATTTATCTATTGGTCTGATTTTCCCGTTACCTTCGCAGTGTTTCCTGCGGTAACTACTGGAACTAAACGACGCTACAGGAGAGCCGGTGCAGTATATAAAAATATTTGATTTAGGTTTTCAGCGATAATGTAAGTCACTACTTTGCAAATAGTTTGCGTAAAGCATATCCTTATCCTACATCTATTAACGAATGTTTTCTGAGTTTAGTTACAACAGAATTCGTGCTGTGGAAGGACAATCAACGATGGCAATAGCTCCTACTAAATCCCTAATGTTTCTATACAGTAGATTTTAAATAGATTGCAATCAATATATTCTACAAATATCATGAATATATGCGAGTATATAACTAGTATACCAAATTGTTAACGGCTTTCACCGATCGCAATAGTGATTTCGCCCCATAGAATATACTATATTGTTTTTTCAGCTATATAGTAGATATATATTGATTCTAAAAGATGTTCTCTATAGTTTTCATTCAAATCTACTAGTATTTAACTAGTATATCAAATTGTTAACGGCTTTCACCGATCGCAATAGCGATTTCGCCCCATAGTATATACTATATTCATTTTTCGGATATATAGTAGATTTATATAGATAGTAATAGATATTCTATATTAATTTAATGTATATCTACTAGTATATCAAATTGTTAACGGCTTTCACCGATCGCATTAGCCTATTTTTCAAACCGGCAAAAAGAGATAGAGTGAAAATAAATTATTTTAGCTGAGTTCTGAGGAACTTAATTGGATTTAACTCGTGTATTCCCTACAATTAATTAACTACTATAGTTTCGGGCATTAGTAATAGACACTCTCCGACCGGGGATAGGATATTTGTCCAGTGGAGTATCCAGGTTCCAACACCCCGTTTCCTCCAGCTCAGTGTGTGTCATTGTTCAGTGATAAAGTAAAGGTAAAAAGTTACTATTCCAGCTTAATTCAGTGCCTGTGAAATTTTGCTAACATAGTAGATTTCAATAATAATAATTCCTTTATGCTCCATGAAAGTAAACGTCAGCAATATGTTTCGTGGAATTCCTTTGGTATTGTAATAAGGGAAACGAGGACCGTCGTCTTCCTTATAGAATCCTTAATTTAAATCTTGGAAGGAAAGAAAAGTTAAAGTCTATTTCATTTTTAGTTTCTCTTGAAGCCAGCAAAATGAGTGACCCAGGCTTTGTTATAAGACTTGATACCTCTGACCGCAGAGGGCAGTCATCCGAAGAGTCGTTGAAGAAATGGACGCTTTTCAAAGACGTGCCATCACAGATTTTGCGACAAGTAAAGACCGCGTTGGTGAGGACATGTATGTTACAATTTTACAAGTTTACAGTTCAATGGATTTCAAAATTCAAAACATGTACTGGATCAGAAAAGTAATAAATATGTTTAAGAATACTCATTGTTTTTGGCTTTCCATGGTTTTCCTTAACAGCAAGGTATGGGATGGTCGGATTTCTGGTCATTTATCCTGATCAAGTTTACGTTGTTGGATGGGACAATTCTATGCTTGGGTTGCCGAGTGGCTCCGAGACTACAACAAGGGTACAACGGAATCCCGCTCTTTCTGGACTCCAGATACAAGGTAACTTTATTCATGAATGATGCACAATCGGCATAAAACGAGACTTTTACAACTCTCCCAGTAACGTAGCTAAATTATTACCTTGGCACCTTCCATTATGAACAGTTACGAAGGTATACATTATCCTTTCAATTTTAGAGTTTTATATTGGTTACGACTTTGTGGCTGCAAAAACAATCAGAGGTGAAGTTCTCACCTGGGGTTATAACCGATGCGGTCAGCTCGGGTCGGGCTCAAGTTTAAATGCTCCAGCAACAACCGTACCTTACAAAGTCCAAGGAGTTATTAAAAATGAACATGTACAGAAAATATCAGTGACCTACCAGCATTGCCTCTGTTTAACAAATACTGGCAAAGTTATTTCATGGGGAATGAACCATTCCGACCAATTCGACCGGCTCCCTAACTCCAAGACTATCCCTCAGGAGGTGAAATTCCCACAACCCGTGGAAATTGCAAACGTATTCTGCACAGCTTACTCTTCGTTTGCATTAACTCAGGATGGCCAGGTAGTTGAAATCAGTTCTTCCCTTTTGCTCAATGGCGAATAATGGTAAAGTATACACTCAAAATATTTAAAGACGTACGTGTTTCATAAAATTATATTTTCCTTGCAGCTTTATGCATGGGGTTACAATGCACATGGTGAATTGGGAGATGGTACTTGGAAACCACGGTCTGAACCACAAATTGTCAAGTTTCCTGGCAACGTCAAAATAAGCAAGGTTAGGCAAGGATATAAACAAGAGAAAGGTGCATGTGAATCCCTTCAATTTATTCATTTCTTATAAAACTTAAAAATGGATTTAGGTAGCATGTGGGAAGAGCCACGTTCTAGCCATTAGCACGGATGGAGTCTTGTTTGCGTGGGGTTGGAATTTTCTCGGCGAAGAAGCAGAAAACAGTAAAACAGACGTACTGAATCCGACGAGGGTTGACTCGATCCAAGAAAGGGTCATAGAGATTGCTTCGTGTAGTTTTTTCTTTACCAGTGCTAGTGCTTGTAAAACGGAGTCAAAAGTGTACGTATGGGGCCGTATAAATGCCACAAACATTTTAGTACCCGAAGAAACTACATTTGCAACAATTGCGGATGCTTTTGCCAGTTATGGCAATTGCATGCCTAATAATGAAAATTGGCATTCCGATGAAAACAATCCGTTCAAACCAGAGGCAGACTTGAAATCCCTTTTCGAAGATCCGGTAAGTTCCAGCTCTTTATCATCCGTACTTGTCACCTTTTCGTATCTCCTCTGCAGTTTGTGTAGGAAGAATATAACTAACTGACCATTTCTACGTAATCAAGGCAGCCTTCCACGTTGCTTTCCAAGTTGACGGACAAACGGTAGTGGGATACAAATTGCTTCTGGAGCGCTGCGCAGCTTTCAAGATAAATTTTGCGGGAGAATGGAAGGGTCACAGCGTCAGGTAAATAATCATTCTAAAAGACTATGATTTGATTTAATAAATTGATTTCCATACAGTTTTAACTCTTTCTATGCAGCAATCCGATTCAAATAACTGACGCCAAGTATCCAGAATTCAAGGCTTTTGTCAAATTTCTCCACAGCGATGATATTGACATCCAACAAGAACATATGATTGGTAAGAAGCGTTATGTCCATCAGCAATATCGCACTCTGTCTCTTTTCAGCACTCTTGTTCAAGTGTTAAATCCTCTAGTTGTATGAATACTCATAATCGTCTTTTTTACAGCTCTTCTCCGACTGGCTCACAAGTATGACATGAAACTCCTCAAGTACAAAGTCGCAGATATTTTGGAAAAAACAATTACGCCGGCAAACGCAATCGATCTCTACCAAGCAGCCTCTGAAGTTAAGGAGACGGTAAAGAGGATTCTTGCATTCAAAACCCATTATCGACTGTTTATCGAAATATGTTTTTGCTACATTAGTATGCAATAATGCTCCAAAATCACTTCCTTTTTCAATTAATGTGTAGAATCTTTGGCTATTCGCTCTGGAATTCATTGGACCACGCTTCACCAGCATCATGAAGGAAACTGAAGCTTTTGTTCTTCCTCCTCAACTTGTGCAAGATTTCAAGACGTCAAATATCGATTTCAAGTAATTTTCCTCATCATTTTCCCATGATCAAGGATCAAAAATATTATTCTCCCACTTGAAAATGCCCTCTTTAGTAACGGCGAACATAAATCTTATTCAACAACCTTAAAGTGCAGTGACAACGAGTAAAGGTAGCAGTGATTCAGAATTGATTTAATACTTGAAAGTTAGCCATAGAACCTGAGCTATTATGCAGTTTCAAACTTTTATTTTAAGTAAAACAATTAAAGCTATCTACCGAGTACAACCGTAGGTTTAGCTTCCTTTTGTGAACATTAATGTTCCTCCCCATAATGTAGTACTGGCAAGGCACGGCTCAAGCTCATACTAAAATTCAGTGGGTGATGAGAATTGTTATTTATCATAAATAATTATTATTAGCGCTGTAATTCTGGGCCCATGAATGTGAGAAAAACGTTTGAAATTGCTGTATATAAGTACGCCAGCCTCCGTGAATCCCTACTGCTGTAGCGTTAATTTGTCTGTTCTGGCCATATCGTAATTTTCTGGCAATTCTGGAAATAATCTTTTATTAAGCAGTTAGCCATTTCAATCTTACTGTCCCGAATTCAACTAGCTAGTATATAAATATGTCCGTGTTTTTGCATTCAATGTGGGATGAAAGCCTAAATATATTATTTAGTCCTTAGGCTGTTCTTTATGCAGTAAGTGAGCTACAAACGTTTGTATTAATGCAATGTAATCACTATAGCATCATACAATATGTTCGTGTTTTTGCACTCAATGTGTGATGAAAGCCTAATAACATTATCCGTTTCTGGTTTATGGAAGTTGTTTACAAGCACATTTCTTGACTATATAATGGTAACAATAAGACAAGTCACTGAGGTTTGATAAAACAGGCTATTGGGATCATTAAGTCAGTTTGTAGAACATACGCAACACGGTCGATAGGAGGCACAGGATAATTCTAGCCATTTACTCTAGTTCCTGATTTGCATCAAAATATTCCTTCCATCCAAATATATAATTATACTATCCCTGGACCTATTTCCTATTAGTCGAAGTGGTAGCCTGCCGTGTTCCAGCTCCAATCCGTCAATCATAAGTAGAGGGCATTGTCCGTTTTATTCATCCAATGTCCAGCTTTTTCATGGACAGCTGGAACGGCTTGCTGGACAGAATCCGGTCAGTGTATGAATTACTCCAGCCCATTAATTTTACGATACGGAAATGATAGGTTGGATACACGATTCCCGACATCAGTGTGGCTGCTGATACACAGCAACGCCAATTCCACCCGCAACGTCTGTCTCCCTGTTTGATGTGACCGGAATCGATTTGGCGGTGAAAACTAGAGATTGGCACGTAAAAGACAAGTAGTCTCGTCCTCATTTCTCATCCAGGTGTGAAAGGATACAATTTCGCTATC
Source organism: Sminthurides aquaticus (assembly GCA_906901655.1). NCBI lineage: Eukaryota > Metazoa > Arthropoda > Collembola > Symphypleona > Sminthurididae > Sminthurides > Sminthurides aquaticus. Next base: position 1,628,543 of record CAJQTT010000007.1, read on the forward strand.
CATCCTCTCTGTTTATGATAAAGTTCCTCCGCCACACTCAAACCTGTAACATGGAACACCCCTTCCCTCGCTTTGTTAATTCGATATCCGTGATGACTTACTTCCTCCTTTCTCCACTAACTTTCTACCCGGGTAACGTGTAGCCTCAGAATACCCGCCTCTTTCTCATCCCTCTTCCATACATGCTCTTCGAGGAGGTTGTGCTGTGTGTACCAGGTCACTAGCAATATTTTTTCCACTCTGATGTGCTTTCCTTCCGTAAAATTGTTTCCCCCCTTCCTTTGAGGAGAGTGAAAGTAAAGCAGCGGCGTCCGCATACATCCAAGCCGGTTCAGAATGAGTTCGTTTGTTTACCCATCTCCATTCAGGATTCTCCAAGGTGAAAATTGAGTGAATCTGATCCCGTTTCCCCTAGTACCAGCCGGGTTGGCTTCCTGTCTGAACCAAAGCGCTGGAAGCTCGTGGATAATTTGCAAACTACCAATTATATTTTTAATAATATTAAATTTAAATTTTAAAATATTATTGCCATGAATAATTTTTATTTACGAGGTAGAGCAAAAACAGCAAAGACATTTTTTGACGTTGCTAACGAGCCTCAGAATGTTTCATTGCCATCTGAAGGATCTAAAGCATCATATTTGCCCTTAGTGTATCCTCGTTATGAACGTGTTCTCAACTGTGTAACTTTTCCTCCACCAAATCCTACTGCTGAACCCCTTGTTCAAGTAAGTTGTAGTTTTCAAATTCCATAATAATTTTAAAGTATTAATTTAAATTTAACACTGTTGACTTAAATTCAATACTTTTGATTTAAATTTAATACTATTCACTTAAATTAACACTATTGATTTAAATGTAATACTTTTGACTTAAATTCAATACTTTTGATAAAACTATTTGACTTAAATTCGACACTTTTAATTTCTATTTAACATTATTGATTAAAGTTAAAATTAATGGACGAATCAATTATTAGATTAATTCAGATTAATGGTTCAACAATATGAGGAGTAGATCTCAAACACCAAATTAATACTATTTCCACTTACAGAAATGGCAATCTCCACTACCAACGCCAAAACTAAGCCACAGCGCCAGAAGGTTTGCAAAGTCTTCTCAAAATCTTCAATACCTGCAAGAACCCCGCAGTCCAGAGAAACCACTAAGAAAATATGCAACAGAAAGGCTGATGGCAGCCAGAGAAAAACGAGGATTGAAATCCGCATCCTATTTTTCTAATAAACCGAAATCCAAGTACCCGAATACAATCCCTCTTCCAAGGACTAAACCTGGGCTGGAACCCAGAAAAAAGTCCGAAGAAACAATTGAAAAGCCCTTGGGAGGGACTAAAAAATCCGAAAAATCAGTAACGATAAACGAAGATAGTACAAAAACAAGTTTAAGTCATGCGTCCAACTCTTCGGGACTAAACCTAGCACCTACTCAAGCCCCTGCTGGTGTAACGCTCAAGAAAAATAGCACCTTACCCGGAAGTAACGACAAACGTTTACAAGTTGTTAGAACCGCCGAAGAGAAAATCCAGAACCCGGATTCAATCAACCTGGATAAGTTCGGCTTAACACAGTTTCCCATAATCGATACAACTGGTGAACCCAACCTTCGATTGCTGTCCCTCCAGCACAATTCAATAACGAGGCTGGATAATCTACCGCTGCTCAATCATTTGGTAGTCCTCGACCTTTACGACAATAGAATTGACCGAATCTATGGATTGCAAGGACTGAATTCTCTCAGAGTTTTGTTGCTGGGCAAAAATAGGTAACAATACTACTTAGCAACATGACCTGGTTAATGACTTAACGGTAGACTTTCACGTAAAGGCTTCGCTTATTCATCCGCAGCGCGTTATTAACGGTTCGTTATGCCTACAGATTGCGAAGAATAGAAGGAATCGAGAATTTAAAACGGCTTGAAATCCTTGATCTCCATGGAAACCAGCTTCGCTACGTTGAAAATTTAGGATGCCTCGTTGCCCTCCGGGTATTAAATATAGCTGGAAATAATTTCAAGACAGTTCGTTTAGGATCATTTGGCTTAACGGCGTTAACGGAGTTGAACTTAAAACGAAACAGAATCCGCAACCTAGAGGGGCTACAGAAGGCGCCACATTTAAAGAAACTCTATTTGGCAAATAATGAAATATCAAGGTTAGTATCAACTTCTTCCCTAAACTATTTCTATTTATCACAATTCCAACGATGATTTAACGATTAACGATTATCGATATTTCTCAGTCCGATTACTCTAGCTCCGTTGAAAAAACTGGTATTCATGCAAGAAGTTCTATTCGATCCGAATCCGATATGCCAATTACAAGATTACATCCCTCATGTTTTGTCAACGTTTCCCTGCCTGGAACTATTGGACCGATCAACGGTAACGGATCAGATGCGGTCTGATGCGAAACAATGGTACAGGAAGAAAATGATGGAGGAGGAAGAAAAACGGAAGAAAGAACAACAGCTAACCTATGCTGTACCGCCCGGTCCGAAGACACGAGAAGAGATTATCGGCGAAGCAAAAAAACGCTGGCAATCGTTAAGAAAATTCGTTAAAACCGGATCAAAGGAAAAACCATCTAAGCTCCCGCGTGAAGATGAGAACGAAAACAACGAGGGCCTCTCCCACTTTCGAAATTCGCCATCACCTGTTCCAAAAGGTAAATCCGTCAACGAGCTGGAATCCACCCTCTTCGACGATATTCAGAAAATCCAAAGTGAACAAGAAGCTGAGCAAACCGCTATGAGTTTAACGGACACGATCTCACCGACACCAGTTGTATCAGAAGTGCTACTAGGTCATCCCGAACCAGAGGCTCTACCCCACATCGAACAAACGATATTCGCTAACAGCAGTCCGTCAAAATCCACAGTATCGAAAATAGCTATTGTTAGACCAGTTGTCCGTTGCGTTGAGGAGGAGATACTTACTGAACCCATCAAGGAACATGCCAAGGACTTGCCCTTAGAGGATTTCGTTACCGAGTTTACAACGGATTTAATTAAAGATGCATATATTTCTCAAGTCAACGTCCACCAGATGGATTCTCCTCTACCGATAGAGCCTGTTTTAGTAGACACCGACGAAGTCGCATTACTTCGGCGAATTTCGCTCAGAGAAAGCCCCGTTAGTTTGCTCCAATCCCCAGAACTTGTTCTCGATACCTCTGCCATAGCATTGTGCGGCACAGGTCAAGATGAACTAACTGAGGCACTACCCAATATTGTCAATCCCGATACCGTTCCAGTAAGGGATGAATCTGAAACCACTAGCAGAAATTCAAATATACCGTCCAGCCTAGCTTTTAGCGAAATGTCACCGAAATCCGATCAAAGCGCAGTTTCTAGCCCCATCGAACCCGTTATCAACAAATCCAGGATAAATCATACACCGAACGTTAAACGACCCCTTCTTCGAAGTTCCTCCTTCATCCACACACCTTCAACAGCTCAGCCCTCTCCCACCGTTATCCGCAAGACAACAATCGGCCCAATTAGCGAAAAACCGAAAAGAAACCCAAAACTTGCCGCAATGGCCAGTCATTATCGAAGCGCTAGTTTAGATGTTCGATACCCAGCCTCAGAGAGTTCCGAGGAGGAAGAAGACGACGACACTGCCAGCTTTATAACTACAAATACATCAGACCTCGGAACCGGCAGGTCTAGCAACTCAGCCCGAAACAAGCTCTTTCCTCGCAAGTCCAAGGCTAAGGTAACGATCACAAAAACGCCATCTTTCCCACAATTTCAGCTTCCCAGAAATATAATTGAATTAAATGCGCTCTCATTCTATCTTTTTTACCCAGCAGCGCGAGCGCTTCCTCACCTCCAAATTCCCGACTGGTCGAAGACCGCTCACAGGAATCAAAGATGGCGTTCGACCTCCTAACAAGACGCTCAAGCGCTGTGATTCCGCCATAGTAGAATCCAGCCTACCCATTACCGAAGCTGTTAAGAAACAAGGCACCGACTACTTGGTCGAAATTGATGGCAAAATCCTTAATGTTTACGGCCAGGGGGCGCTCAAATACACACTATCCGTAAGGCTCTTCGCTCCCGTATAATCCGTTTCCACCTTTGATTGCTCGAGGCTAAATGCTTATAATCAGTATCTCCTTGTTGGTCCATCCAGGGTTTCTCCACAGTCTTGTCCGCTAACGTTACCACAGCAAAATTCCATTACATAACCTTTGACACGCTAATCCCGTTTTTTGGCAGGCTTCGTCAAGTATACCCCAGCCTTGAACATTTTCAATTCCGGTAACTAAAACTTAACGAAACTGTCGATTACCCATTCACAAAATAACATTCTTCAATTAAGTTAACCCAAAGGACTTTTATCCCTTAGAGCCAACAATCTATCAACATTCTCTCAACTCAATGCGCTAGCGGATCTTCAAGGAATAACGTCCTTGCATATAACAAAAGAAGGCAACTCCATCGTTTCCAAAGAGATGTGGCAAAGCTACGCTTCCTACCGACTTAGTCATTGGGGTCTCCAGAACATTAGCGGCAAAGAGGTCAGTATCGATGCACACGTTAAACTTTTTCCACCTCATCTAAACTTTCTCCATAGCCATTGCTAACCTCACCAACATTTAACATATCCACGAGCAGGCCTACCTTGTCAACACCAACAAAGACCCTGCAAAAGCATTCGAATCCCTTGGCTACATAGCCTTATCGTGCCTCCCACAAACGGCGTTGACACCCCTAGCGAAAAGACTTCATACTTTTCATTGCTTCTGCTGCTGCTCTCCCTCCACCTCTTCTGACGATTCCGGTACGGTACCATATTTATTCCTTAAACTTTTACTGCTGGAATCTAACATTTCCAAAATTCTAGACCAAATTTATAGCACTTCGTTTCTATTCCTACTCAGGTCGTAAACGGAACGGTGTCGGCGGAGGCAACGAAACTAGCGAAAGTGTATGCACATCCTGGGACGATGATCCAGTTTTACTTGATGTCATTGGCAAGGAAGCTTTAGTGTATTCTCCAGCATCGTCAGACGTAAGTTATCGTTTAAAAATGTGGCCTGAAAAAAGCCCTTGAGCCAACTTCCAAGCGATATAATCCAATAAGTCCTGAATTCAATCCTGAATGAGCCAAGTCTTCTCTTTATTTTCTACAGGACAAGGAGTCCACAACAAAAGATCGCGTTGAAATAATGGGCAAAATAGTCAACTCTGGTTTCGATATTCTGGAAAAGCTGGAGCTCCTCGAACAAGTCTGGCCTTCCTTGCTTGTAGAAATCGTTGAAGACATCCTCTCCGATTACGTTTTCATGGACACTTACATGAAGAAAGAGTACAAAAAGCTACACGATATTGCTCTCATAACCAAAAAATTTTCCTAGTCCCATTAATTTTATTTTCCATTTAAAAAAAGACCACACCTTCCTGTCCATCCAATCTCTTCCTACTCGTATGACGCATCATTTCAACGACAAACCATCTAATCGGAAAAACAGGAATGTAATGGTTCATCTCTTTAATGATTTAACATTCCAATACTTGTGTCAACCTCAAAACCATGACCGAAGCTACGGTCACAGGTCTGAATGTTCGAGACATTCAGAATATTCTTTGGATTTACTCTATCCTAGTGTTTGCTAGCATTTCCTTTTTCATAGTCGAGCGAATTGACGTGTATTGCCATGCATTGCTCGAGGAGGCCACATGGTTCACCTTTAATGATTTACATACTTGGTCAACCTCAAAACCATTATGTTCGAGACGTTCAGAATATTCTTTGGATTTACTCTATCCTAGCCCGATGATCGTCGAACAGGCCACAACAATGGTAAGTCAAGTAAGCCTCTTCGCAGATTGATCATATTAAATTCTTCCTGCTCAAAACGGTTCGCTTATAAAATTCACATCTCTTAATTCCACTTTGAAACCACACACATAAGCCTTCTCGCATCAATCTTACATGACTAGTTAACGATCCTATAGTTAACAATCATTAAACCAAATTTACGACCTATAAAATCGAACATCACATTTTGAAGCACACTACCACGTCTCCTATCATACACACACTAGCACATTCATTCCCATATCAAAATAACCCCAGCCTCCGTCATGATAGCCAAGTTGCTATTAACCGTGGTCTTCGCCTCAATCCTTCGTGACGTGACCGGTAGGTAATGTGACCTCTGTCATGAATAAATACTAGAGCAAACATAACCACTGTAATTTTTCATTCCTTTCCGGGGTCTGTTACTTACAACCGAAGTTTTATAATTTTCTATCCAAATAGCCAAATCCTACTATCGGGGCTTGACCAGCCCTTTGGCCTCAGCGGTATGCGGTCAACTTGAATTATTCCTGGAGACTGGGGTCATCCAGCCAAGCTTACACAACGCTCCCTCTGACTTTCCCCTCCTAGCTGACGGTAGTCATTGGGTTTGGAAATGTACCAAAGGTGCGCATCCATACTTTCTTACCCTATGCTCAACACGTTCAATTAAAGTTATAGCTACCCAAAAATAATTAACTTATTTAGTCCGAAAATTTTCAGAAAAATGCACCAAAATAGAATATCAGAAAGACGTCACAAATCAGCGTGTGCTTGGTGGATACGCTGCCGGGAACGCAGAGTTTCCCTGGGACGTTTCAATTCGTTTCATCTACGACTGGGGTCGCTTCTGGCCGGAACCCCGGAAAAAAGAGGATGTCGCAGCCAACAACTTTTTAGGCCTCAAGGAATCCCATCGTTGCACGGGAACGTTGTACTCTCGCAGGTTCGTCCTTACCTCTGCCTGGTGCGCTGAACGAGGCAAAGAGTATATCCGTATCAAGAATCGTTTCGTCATGTGGATTGCTCGCGGCCGCTTTCTCGATGCTAAGATGATTGAAAACACTCCTGGACAGAAGAAAAAGGGCGACATCTACACTCATCCCGAATTTGACGCCGACCCTGATTCTGCCTACACCAAGGATCACGACATAGCCATCCTCAAAATGCCCACACCCTTCAAGTTCAGCAAAGAGGTTCATGCTTTGCAAATTGCTCCGAAACATATGAGTTTTGTCGGTATATATCATTTTTTACATTCCAAAAAACCCTCCTTATTTTTTTCCTCCTCTTACAAAATTGCCTTTTTTTGAAAAAACATGTTGCCCATTTTCCCTTTTTTCAACATCAACAGGACAAACCGCGGTATTCACGGGATGGGGCACAACCTTTGCTAATTTGACGGGAAGCATGCTGGGCAACCCAGGGATGAAACCTGCCTTTGGCTCGAAACTTTTCAAGCTCAAGCTCACAGTGATGCCATTTGAGGGTGACTGCGAAGACGTAATCCAGCAAAATCTAGAAGTTCACGACAACTACAACCCCAACGACAACTTTAAAGAACGCTACCTCTGCGCTAAAACAGACGTAGAGGGCGCTGGTGCTTGCGGTGGGGATATTGGAGGTCCCCTTATTTGCACGGACCACAATACAAAGAAAAACTACTTGTGTGGTCTTCGGAATGCATGGGCCCTTGTTACAAAATGCCCGTCTAAACACGGCCTGGAAATATTCGTCAGACCTTCGTATTATTTGCAATGGATGGAGAAGGTTGCCGGAAAGCAGAATCCCAAGGAACTCCGCCAAGGTTAAAGGCCGTTCCATACAAGTGGCGCACTCTTTAGTATATCCTTCAAACAACTTCAATTCATTAGCACTTTTATCATCTATTCATCCCGATTTAACAAGGAAAGCCCCACAACCTCATTAACACCAAACTAAAATTAATCATTCATTTCAACACCAATTAAAAAAATCTACCCTTTATTCCTTCATCTACCACGTGCCCTTACTCAGACTCAAATATCGCTTCAGTACTCGTTGAATTTTACAATTTTGCTCCGACCAAATCTCCAATTTCAAAAATCTTCCAACTCCTTCGCCATCAAATCCATTGTAAAAACTACTCAAAATGTTTTTTCCAAACCGCTTTCTGTATCGGCTGAATGCAAAAAGTGTGCAATTTTTTTCCCAAATCTTACAATCTATCCTCCTTTCAAACCTCTGATATTTCATCCATCCTAGCCTTAACAATCCACATAATGAAAATGCATCAATGCAAACCTCTCAAGCATCAAGCATTCAGCCATACAATATCTCCTCATACAGTATTCAATTTCAACAACTTCCCCACCACATTCTCTATAATATCCACCCTGTCGACATAAGCTATGCCCTATCCTTTTATTCTCTGGAGGCTTCACTGCTCCTAAAGAATTTTCGCGAATTTTTTTACCCAAAATCTTTACAGCCCGTCTCTCCTATTCCCGCACGTGATACCTCATTGTCTATTCCTTCTTCAACTGCTATATTCTCTTCTGTCTCTCTCTTGTTCCTCCGCGACTCAATTTAAACAATAATAACATACAGCAGCTACAATTTACAATCCCATCACCAAACAACACACCTCTTCTCTTCCACCTTCCTTAACACTTGCTTTTTGCCCATTTCCCTCGCAAATTCCAGTCGTCGCCAATTTTTTTCATCTTTAGTTTACTCACAGTACAGCCGAATTATATTGTATTTTTTCTTTTCATGATATTGTATTCCCAACCCTCTTACCATCTTCTCACTTCTCACATCTTCTCTCTCCTCTAAAACTTTCCATCCTCTTCCTTCCTAATTTCTAGCTAGAACCAAGCAAGGTCATATCCTCCACCTAAAGCCAAAAAGGCTGGAAGCTAAATAAATTGCAATTCAAATCCATCACATCTTCTTTGTCCGCCAAATCTCCGCCATATTGTCACACTGAATTATTCATATTGTCCTTATGTTTCTTCATTTTCATACAAATCTCCGAGTATGGTTTAGCAACTTCCTAATAGAAAGACAGGAAAACAAAGTTTGCCCCTTGTTAAATTTTTTTTCCTCCCTTAATTATACATAATTCTATTTTATTTCCCAACCCTTCAACTAAACTAGACTGCAAACCAACGCGCAAATAACCTCATTAGCTATAGCTATTTATATTTATTAAATCAACCAACACCCCACAACTTGAGGTAATTGAATTTACCACACAACATGAACCTGACCTGACTTAGCCAATAACTCCTCAGTGACCAGGTATATTGTATGTTCCATCTTGATTCATCATCATACGCTACATAAGACCTTATTTTCAATCAAGCCTCCTCCTCACATCTCATAACCGATAAGCCCAAATTAGACCACACAAACCAAGGCGATAACATTCTCATTAACCGCCAAAGTACAAGACAAACGCAAATTCATAGTAATATTCAATTCCCAGCACCCACAACCATCTCCTTATCTTGATGACAATCAACATTTGACAGAGTTGCGAGAGAGTCAAGAATAATCTAGGTGGTGGCTTTAGGATATAATTGACATGGATCAACAGAGGGCAGTGCGGTGTGCGGTGGTAGGACGAGCATTCGTTATACTCTTGCTCAATCTGCTTTCCCAACTCCCCTGATTGATTTTAACGACCTACGTGAATGAAGCCTCCACATATGACATAAGTATGACGCAAGCATTAACAGTCTCTTGCATGCAAGGTTCATTCCGTTTAAAAATACGTCCGAAAGGAGCGCCGAAAGGAGCACCAAAAGGTGACACATTGATTACATAATGAGCAATTGCAATCATTTATTAAAGTAACTAGCTTCACAACTCTCTCAAGGTCAAAGTCCAAAATTCTAATTCTAAAATTTTACTTGAAATATTCACGCTAAAATCGGTAAAACTTTACGCTCCTTGAAGCTTCTCGCATTCCAAAGTTATTCCATTTTCCAATAATTCAACATCAAAAAATTCTCGTTTCATGAAGCTTACAATCAACTTTTTAAGAATTTTAAGGCGCGCCGGGCTACATCAAATCCTAGTCCTGAGTCAAAAGACTCCTGACAGCTTCATAATGGTTCCAGCATTTAATCAAGCCTCATCGCGCGCGCGCATATTCTCTTTTCAGCGCCAGCAAGCGCCACTACTCAAGTGGGGGAATAAAATTCATTGCTGCACTTGTAATCCCAATTGATGTTTAGCTTCATGACTCATCTCATCGCGTTACAACTCTCTTATCCAGCAAAGCCTTTCCAGGATTTAGCTTAGTTAGCAGAGTTAGCGTTGGAGTTAATAGCTGGTTGATAGCTGCAACTATCAACCAACTATTAACTCCAACGCTAACTCCACCAGCTATTTACATTCTTCATTGTCCTATTCTTTATTCACTACTTGCATTCTGCCTCTGCACTCAGCTTAAAAATCCACAAGAATCCAAGCCGTAGCCTAGCTAAAGCCTAGACGAGCAGCAACACGAAATGATGACGTGGCCAAGAAACGAAAATTGATACACGTACGTACTACATGCTATCCTAACCTGGACCCTGGAGTTTAAATTCATCTGGACATATAACATTTTTAGAGTGAATCTACGCTTCAATATTTTATACTTGGCTCTCTGCCCTCTTCCATCCCATGCTTTATGTAATCAACTCCGCTGTGTGGGTGCATACAGCAAGTTCCTTCCCAAAGAACTTGTTCATACTTTATCACTAAACAACTCAAGCTCCTGGTCCTCATCACAATCACTCTTTTCTCCTCCAAAGGCTTTTCCTAGGGATAAAGCTTCCAAAGGTTTTGTAATTCAAAGCGCTCATCTCCTCTTACTCACTCCTCTCCTGGAGGATGCATTAATAACGCTTGCATATACCTTGAAATGTCTGACGACGCTGTTGCTGGACGGACGGACGGATTTTTGTGGGAATGAATTTTAAGGAGCAAAAAATACAATGTTTTAACCAAGGGTGTGTTGAAATTGACAGAACAAGGGAGGAGGGGAGAGCTGGTTTGGATAGCCTAAACATGGGATTCATGGAGATCTGGAGGATGATCATCACAGAGATTCCGTCGTCCTCTCTTCTTTTAAACTGACGAAAAGACGTAAAACATTCCGGCATCTTCTACGCTCTTCCAGTTCAACTTCTACTCTCAAGCTTGCAACTTAAGATTTGTAATTTTTATTTCTTGCTTCATCATTAAACCCTTGTCTTTTAAAATCTCAACATGGTCAAGTTAACGTACTTTAACGTTACCGCTCTTGCCGAGCCCATCCGTTGGCTCCTCAAAATCCAAGGGATTGAATTTGAGGATGAACGCTTTGAATTTGCGGATTGGCCAGCCGTCAAGAAGAGCGGACGTACGTGAGAATTGTTTTATTTTAATTTAATTATTTTTAATAGTAGTGGTTTTATTGGTATGAGCCATACAGCTCCTTCCATATTAATTATTTTTAATAAAATTTATGTGAAAATAATTTTTCAATCCAATTTTAAATAATCACTCATAGAAGTTTTCAAAACTTGGTCAGCTTAATGTAACCTCAAGGCTTTTTTTCAATTTTGTTTTTAATATTTCAGGCTTCCCAACGGAGCAAATGCCCGTTTTGGAGATTGACGGAGAGAAGTTGACCCAATCCGTTGCCATTCTTCGCTATTTGGGAACCAAGTACGGCTTAGTTGCAGAGGATCCTTTGTCCAACTACCGTTTGGACCAAGTTGTTGATATTGTCGTCGATGGTCGCTTGGGTAAGCTTTTTGGTTATACATTGCCTTCAAGCACCCTTTCATATAAGTTATCGTCTGGTCTCTCACTAGAGGGCGACACAATTACCCCAGGTAGCAATAGCTAATGCATTTCCTCCTTCTCTACTTTCAGCGTGGCGTAACTGGTTCATGGCAGCTGATGACAAGAAGGAAGAAGTCAAGACTGGTCTCCTATCCGGCACCTGCCCTTTGATCCTCAAGCAATTGGAAGAAATTGTATCAAAAACGGAAGGAGGCTTTATCCTCGGATCTAAGCTCACCTGGGCTGACCTCTACTTGGCCACCTGGTTGGATATTTGGACATCGGGGTTCGAACCCACGCTCCTGGAAGCATACCCAGCGCTTCTCAAGCAGCGAGACGCTGTTTTAGACGTTCCCGAAATCAAGGCTTGGATAGAGACACGACCAAAGACAGTCATCTAAGCATCCATGCTTAAACTCGCCGCGTCCTTGGAATTTGATTCCTCAATCACAACTTCAATGATTATTAAAATCGAATTTTATAAATCCTTTCAAATTTTCTAATTCTAATTCTACTGCGAAACACACATTATATTTTTCTTCAATTAAAATACAATTGGCTACCTTCAAAATTTTATTTTATTTTTTCACGTGTGTAGATCCTCACTTATTCCGATTTGAATATTAGTTAGGCGGCAAAACATTTTGCGTAAAAGCACCATTAATATTACCAGGCGTACTGAAAATACAAGAAGCGTAGCAGCGTCTCGTAGCAGTGATTGCAGAGAGGGCGCAACATACTTGTGTAGTAGAGAGCCAAACAAGTTGAGTAAAATGTTGATAGGAAGTACTGAACGCCAAGTTAGCGTAGGATGTAACGTTCGCCACTTCGTTATACCAACGATTCATTAGCTGAAAAGCGGCAAGACGCGGTGTAGGGCACGTAGCGAAGACATCTCCAAGCTCTCCAGTCGATAACCGACACGGCGTCGCTAACGAATCCGCCGCAGCGTAGCCATTAGCGCAACCTTGACAAATAAGTTGAGACTGGGAAAGACAAACGCAAGAAATTAACGAAAATCGCCATATATTCCGATTCAACTCTAGCTATTCGTAAACGATAGTAACGTCAGCTAATAACTCACCGCTGTATTAGCGACGACGGCTGGCGCTTGATGCAAACTTCGGTAGACGTTGATACTGCTGAGCGCTGAAGTTTGAAATTCTGTGAATCATTAAAATATGTAGCCTTCTTCTCAAATCTCCTACAATTTAAAAATTAGTAATTTTTATAATATTTAAGCGTATCAAAACCTGGATATAACAGAGCTGTAGGACTGGGAGTCGGTACAGTCACAGTTGCCGTTGTTGTAGTTGTCGTCGTCGTTGCCACTGGTAACGTCACCGGAGCTGGAGTTAGCGTTAACCACGGTAGCGGAATGTAAATAATACTAAAAGATAATTACTAGATTAATTACAGAAATTAATTACCTTTAATACACCACAATTATTCAATGTTGTGTAAAAAGAATAATCTAAAAATATCCACAATTCCTTTTGATAATAAAATACTTAACCACAGCGCTTACATTGCCGTTGCCGAGTACCCATCCGGAAATAATACGGTCGTTAAAAAAAACACTGCGACTAGGGGACAAAATTTCAAATTCATTTTACACTTCATTCTAATTTTTAAATTTCAAATCAAATTCCCACGAAAATAAAAAAATATAAGCTTTTCTCCACAATTTTAAACACAGCAACAAAACACGTCGGGTTTTCGTAAGAGACGGAATTAAAATGAATTCCCTACCATCTTAACCATAGAAAGTCATTCTCATCAATCCTCATTGGCCTTCCCAGCCTATTGAATTTTAAACACTGTCCAATAACCAAATTACTTCCGGTTTATTCTTGAATTCACCTTGTTTCCTAAATAAAATTATATTTTCAGATTTTTCTCAATACAATTCTATATTATAAACTTGACCTTTGTAATAGGTTAACATTGCAACAACAAAATTAGTATTTCACACAGAAACCGTATGCAGTTTCCCGCTAATTGACCAATTAACTTACAATCACAATCACTGCTAACATATACAATACTAACAATAGCTCCGCTGTAGTTCAAGATCATCACAGCTTTTCAAATCAATCCACTGCTACAATTCACTCTACAATAGTTTTCACAAACGTATTTCTTTTCATCTTCCGACAAATCTAGCACACGGTCATGAATGTCTTTAGGAGATTTTCCTCTTTGGACGGAAAATCCAGTCGCATTATTCTCCTTTCCGTCTGAATTACTGACCTCTACCGGAATTCCCTCAAAGCTTCCGTCCACGAGCACGCTCTCTGCTGTCGTTGTAGGCATCAGTTCCGGTCCAGCCTCAATTTTCATTTCACATACCTGCAACATAGAACATTTATAATTTTAGAAAAAAATCAAACTCATTCTTCCTCCCCGGCTCATCATTTACCCTGACTTGGAAAATGTACACGTTCCTCCTTTGAACAACGCAGTTTACCTTGCTCAGCACATGGACATGACATTTGGCGAATTCAATATTATTTTTGCAATCATGATTCAGTGGCTCCTTGTAAACTGAAACCAGCACAAAATCTCCTAGTATTTTTCCCAATCACTCCCCCTGAATATTCAAATTTAATTTCCCGCTACAGTTTTCTAAATACAATACCCTTAGTCGTAAAGAAAGCATATAACCTTACGTTTCCTACAATCCCTGTAGCCTTTCATTAATGCACTGAACATAGCCAGAGGCAAGGATTTCCCAAAACTATCTTTTGCCATATTTTCCCCCCTTGCCTCATTATACGACCAGTCATCATTTACCTGCACAAAATCAATAGTCCTATAAACATGTCCTTTTGCTCTCTTCACACCTTCGCTCATTTCACTATTTTTATCAATCTTCCATTTTTTATCTATCCAAAGATATTGTTTACAATATCTTCAACTCATCTCCGGCAATTAACACCAACCGTCGCCATTTGTACAACTCACATACCCATCCATCCCAATGCAGTGCGCACTGTATGTAGCAGCAAGTCCACTCCTAAAATACTGTTTAATAACTGGCAAATTTAAATTCCCAAACGCGCTCGTAATACGACAATTATCCCATTTACGATTAATTGTTTTATTGTAATATCTTCGAACGTAACCCGCTCCCCAACACTTGCTATTCTCCAGATTCCATTGCTCAGTTTTTGTCCAGTTTAGTTCCGCATTCTGGAATTTTACCGATAATTAATCAAAATTCATAATTTACAGCACTCAACCCCCTTAAATATATACTAAAACATTCTTCACAGTTTAAATTTTTAATACTTGCCCGACTTCCTAACGCCATCTGGCAACACTTACCCAAAGCTCAGCCTGTGGAAGATCCACTGCATTTTCCGGAATACTTTCCTGCATCAACTCCAGGATTTTCTCATGATGACACTCCAAAATCCTTAAAAAGATTAACACTAACCAGCTTACTAGTAAAACCCGCTTTGAAAATTCCGAATCCATTTCAACTCTCAAAACTGACTGATTTAATTCACAACATTATAGTTACATTATTTCAACCCTTTCATTTGTTCATCAAAAATTAATCACGTTTACACAACGTATTCATCTACAATCCCTTCCAGGAATTCCTACACAACTTTTACAATTCGCGCTAAATTAATTAAAATTTTAAATCCTCCCTCTCAATTTACACCAACGCTAAACGTATACATGCAATTTACATCTAACAACAATTTCAAATAACTTAGCCTTAATTTCATCCATCCATGTCTTGAAGAGTTAATCCCAAACTACGCGAATTCCAGCCTAGCTCAGCTCGTTTGCAAATATCCCTCCTTGCAAGCAAATACATTGGAATTTGCCAACTTTGCAAATACACTTATTAAATTTACCATCTTGTAATTCACACTCAACCATCCAACCATCTCCTTTACTTATCACACTATCAATCCTCGGAGCATTAAACTAATTAAATCCCGTTATCTTAACGACTATTGGCACATAGTGTCAACTTTCATAAATTAACTCACAAACGCCAGCATTTTTGCGCAATACATTTCATTTCTCCAACACATCATCACCTTCTTCAAGACATGTTTTTACCATGATTCTGAATTCATCCTCTTGAATAATGCCATGTAACCCACGCTCAACATGTAGCTTCCAGAGATAACGCCGTAAACTATACCGTATAATACCTCCAAGGGAAAAATTCTCCTTGGAGAGGATTTTTTAAACCTCAGCGTTTAAAGGAACAATACTTCTTAAAATTATTTCGTTCCTCCTAAGACTTTTCTCCGACCAATCCTAATCTTGCCATAGTTTCTTCCGTTTTCTCCCTGGATCAATTTTCCAAGAATAGCTCTCCTACCCACATTCGATCAAACTTGTGCCCGCTTCCGCTTTTGTCATCTTTCTCTGTGTAGCCACTGGAATTTCCCTACCCTTCAGCCAATACTCACACCCACTTCACGCAGTGCCTGGCCGTGACGGGGGCCAGGGATTCCCGGATTCATCTAAAGGCTGAAACCAAAAACCTAGAACAATTCCAAGCACAGCTCCTGTGAGAACCTCTGCGGGTGCCATCGGACAAAAATACTCCCGGAATAGCCTGGAGGCAACCCGAAACGTGGAGGCAATTAATAACTTCATAGACTACAAAATGCATCTCCCCAACAAATTCCAAATTTTTGATTACATAGTATTTTCCCTAGTTTTACTAACTTCAGTTGCAATCGGTCTCTTTTACGGCTGCTATAAATCCAGACAGAATAATACCAAAGAGTATCTTTTGGCAAGTAAAACCATGGGAGCTTTTCCAACAGCAATGAGCTTGACAGCAAGGTAAATTTTCTATGCGTTTCACGACTAATTTAATATAGCATTAGATTCCCGAAAATAGTGTGTGCTAAAATTAATTCCGCAAGTTAAATACCTGAATTTTAATATGCGATACCTAAATATATATGTGCTCCCTCTCTCAGTTTCATGTCGGGTATCATTATTCTCGGAACACCTGTGGAAATGTACACGTACGGGACAATGTACTGGGATTTGCTGGGCGGTTATTTATTTGCAATGTTCTCAGCAGCGTACTTGTACATGCCAGTCTTTCTAAATTTGGAAGTTACTTCTGTCTACGAGGTGAGTAAACTTCTGACGAGCCTCTTAGAAAAAAATCCAAATATTTAAAACCTATGCTTCTCTCTCTCTCTTTGCCACCAGTTTAGCCAGATGGCGCTAGCATGTTCGAAATTAAACCCACATTTAAAGTGTTTCTGAAAAAAAGATGCTGATTTTACAGTATTTGGAGCTCCGTTTCTCCAAGGTCGTCAGAATATTAATTTCCTTCTTGGCTACACTTCAGACTGTAAGTTAAAGCTCAGGAGCGGGAATTCATTTTTAAAAATCATTTAAATTCATAAATATGATCCTTGATTTTTACTTCAAATTAATTTTAAATTAATTATACCTTTCAAGTGTATTTACATGTCAATCGTGGTATACGCTCCATCACTAGCACTAAGTCAAGGTAAGTTTTCCACACTCTTTAAACAACCAATTTAAAACTGCCTTTAATTTTTAATTTTGATTTTATTAATTACAGTTACCGGCATCGACACATATGTGGCTGTCACAATCATGTTTTGCATTTGCATATTCTACACTGTGCTGGTAAGCATCAGAATACTTTTCAAAACCTCCTGACGTCAACACTCCCAAGTATTTTCACACAATAAACTAACCTCTTACCCTGTGAACATACGTATATACAGGGCGGAATGCGCGCAGTAATGTGGACGGACACACTCCAAGTCAGTATAATGATATTTGCCATGGTTCTCATCGTATCAAAAGGACTCATCGATGCCGGAGGACCCCGTATTGTTTGGAATACTGCTATCAACGGCTCAAGAATCGAATTTTTCAAGTAGGTTACCCGCAAAAACATTCAAAGACTCCTACAAAATGAATGAAATACTTAAAACCTTAGTTCAAAAATTATAGTTTCAGTTTCGACCCCAGAGAGCGCCACACAGTCTGGGGTCTCGTAATCGGTGGTTATTTTCAATGGATAGCCCTGTACGGAGTAAACCAAGCTCAGGTTCAGCGCTATCTCAGCGCTTCCAGCAAGAAGGAAGCGCGAAAGTAAGTTTTAACACAAAGAGTCGCCATCTTGCCACCAGCAACCCGCGCCATCTATACCTCCTTCATTTACTTTTCAATCCGTTTCCTCGAATGAATCGCAGAGCCATCTGGATAAACCTAGTCAACCTATCCCTACTCCTAAGCATCTGTTGTTTTGCGGGTCTCTTGGTGTACAACAAGTACAGACTTTGTGACCCTCTTCGGTCAGGTGTAAGTAAAATTACTGGTAGTACCCTGCTTAGCCTCAAATTTTAAAAATTGTACACATTTCCGCGCTATTCTTCCAGAGGATCAAGCAATCCGACCAGCTCTTTTCCTTGTACGTCATGGAAACTGTTGGAAATATCCCAGGAGTCCCTGGCTTGTTCGTAGCTGCTGTATTTTCTGGAGCTTTAAGGTAAATATTTAATTACTGACTTCAATTTCTTTCTTCGGTGCTCCGCTGCTTACCTTACCGTTGAATTCAGCTTTGATTGATTCCATTACTTTAAATATAGCACGGTTTCCAGTGGCATTAACGCAATAGCAGCGACCTCTTTGGAAGATTTTGCAAAAGCAATTTATCCTAGGATGAAGGACGAAAGAGCTACGATTATCTCAAAGCTTTTAGCCATTTCCTTTGGTATCTTAAGCTATGGTTTAGTATTCGTCGCTGCACAACTAGGTGGCGTCCTACAAGTAACCTAAAGATTTAGTTCCTTTCCGCTCAGATTTAAAATAAATAAAAATCTCATTTTTTTGCTAAAATCATTATTAAATTTTAAAAAGGCGGCAAATACAATCTTTGGAATAATCGGTGGCCCCGTCCTTGGAGTATTTACCCTAGGATTATTCTTTCCTTGGACTTCCACTAAGGTATGCCACAGTTTTTGTAAAATTCAATTCAAAGTCCTCTAAATACTCAATTAATGCCCAAGGGTTTTTTTAAAACTTCCAGGGCGCACTCATGGGCACAGTTTTGTCAATGTCATTTCTCGCAGCCCTTGGAGCTTCCTCCAATGTCGCAACCTACCGCGGGGTCTTAGTCACACCCAAGCTTCCAGTTTCAACCGCAGGATGTCCTGCCTTGAATCAAACACTTTCATCCATCACTCCATATAGTGGTGAAAGGTAAGAGATATCTGTCTGTACAGGCCAAATGCTTCGTTTTCTCAAAAATCAATCATAGCTTATCGAACGCAACTACTTTATTTATTTCCAAAGTGGTGGACTTCTAGAACTCTGCAGGGTTTCCTACATTTGGTACTCCACAATCGGTTTCTTCCTAACTCTTGTAATCGGAGCTCTCTTCAGTGCTCCGCCGAACAATCGAAATACCAGGAAACTCAACCCGAAACTTATACATCCGTGGGCTCAGAGGATTTTTCGAATGAAAGCAGAGCCTCCGGTCATTAACTACGAGGTTAGTCTAAGCCTTACTTCAAGATGATTTCGGATGAAAAAAATACAAAGCACCCGCGGTATCGATGAAGTCTACACGCTTTTTCCAACAAGCAAAAAGCTGCAAGCTGTGCAAATTTCTTTGCATTTTGCAAAAAGAATTTAAAGGATTCTACACATACTTTTTCTCTTTCAATTTCAGAACGACGATACTGACATAGGACACTGCTTATCTTTACTGGATCTACGATACACAAATGAACAGTTAATTTAATAGATCATCCATTACGTTTCTTGTGATTATAGCTGTATATACTACATACACATTCAAAAGTAGTTACAATTAAATTCCTCTATTTATTTTTTAAATTTCACCGACCAAAATGCGCAAAAATATCAGATCTTTGATCCATTGTCAAACTTGTTTTTTAATTCTTGACCCGCAAGCAAACCTTACAACCTCCACATCTCTGCTTGCAATTCTTCGTCCGAGCTAATCCCTGCATAGGGTCTTGTAGTCCAGTAAATGAGATTCACAAGGCCATACAGAATCGCAATAAGTAGTTTGATAATTGGCATCAACCTGAAGTCATTAAAACAAAACATAAAACTTATTCTTCAAAAAGAGTATTAAAACTCAAAAACTAAGAAAAACACCTCTTCTTTGATACATCTTCAAATCATATTATGTATTGTCAGCTAACATTATGAAAAACAGCGCCACGATTCCGGCACGTGAACAATTGCCACTTGATGACACCATCTCTAGTGAATAAATTTTTTTAATTAAGTCCGACAGTAGCCACTTTGCCTCCTCCACGCTTTATTTCCAAGCTTGATGCCCAAAAGTCATTCCAGTTTATCAACATCAATTCCCAACGACCCACCCTCAGCTCCTACGAACACTTTTCATATTTCTCAACGCTCTCATTCCATCTCCATTCATATCCTCTTTCTGGGTACATAATGCACTTTAAGAACATCAATGTCATGACTAGTCTGAATTATATTTTACAAGATAGTTTAATCTTCTCATCTCGCATCATTTCTTGCAACGCCTTCAAAACAACAACCACCACTTTCCACATCATCTTACCACATTCTCTGTACGCTTGACCCTTCCAGAAGAGCAACATCTCCCAAGACTACGTACAATCCGCAACAGATAGCATCCACAAAGACTTGAAGCAAATTTTTTCACTCCATCCTAATCCATCAAGATTAAAGCAACCCATTCACCAAACTTTCAACCCTGAATTTACAACTGTCCTTGAATCTCACGCTTTTAGACTTTGAACGCATGCCAGTGTGCCAATAATTTCATTTAAATTATGAAAAAGATCATTGACATCAGCGAAAAAAAATTACGACCCAAACCAGTTTTTCCATTCCTATGATTTACATGTTAAATATCGATCGGTTTTTTTCATAATTCTGCGGATATCAAGAACATTTTAGAAAACTTTTGAATACTGTGTACAGAAAATTCGTTACTAGTAACGGTTACTGCAAGATTCTTGGATAAAAGTTGAGATACATTTAAGAAGAAGAAGGGCTTTTAGTTATCATCTTCATAATGTTTAGAAAAGTTGAAAATTCGCCAAAAATGATATATTACATGCGCCATAACATTCGTTAGACAAGTCATAATTCGATAAAAAGAACTTTAAAATTACCGAAAAGTCAAGTTGTTTAAGATGAGAGCATTTTATAAGCCAAATGTCAAGTATTTTAGAAAATATTTAAAAAATAGTGTTTTTTACCTATGGAAACGGAATTTCGATCCCTCTCGAAGTATTCTTCAATTAAACCCAGAATCATAAAGTATAATCAAGTAGAATCATTGCAGATGTAGCTAATGAAATTGTCGTTTTGATAAACCCAAAATTCAATTAATTTTTTCGTTTGAACTGTCAGTAGTTGAACACTCCGTCCCGTACAAACCTCTAGCTGAGGTTTTGGATTTGTCAAATTAAAAGACTCCACAGTCATCCATATACTGCATAACATTGAATTGGTTTTCATCATCTTGTACAAGATTTATTTATAAAAACAAGACCTATGCTTCACCCAACAAAATCGACAACCTTTCAACACAAGTTTTAAATTGTTTTTTAAACAAACTTGTTTTTTAATTCTTGATCCACAAGTAACCTTACAACCTCCACATCTCTGCTTGCAATTCTTCGTCCGAGCTAATCCCTGCATAGGGTCTTGTCGTCCAGTAAATGAGATTCACAAGGCCATACAGAACCGCAGTAAGTGGTTTGATAATTGGCATCAACCTGAAGTTGTTACAACAAAACATAAAACTTATTCTTTCTAATAGCTCCAGTTAGTTTAGTTCCTATGAAAGCTGACTTTTAATTGTAATTCATTAACTAACTTCATAATCCCAGCACCGACAACCTGAAGCACACTTTCGATCCTGGTGGGAGGAGCTACAGACCGTTCGTCTCGTCGGTTTCCTCCCTCCTCGCACAAATTCACATTGTCGTCTTCATCCGGCAGCCGTGACCTTCCTTGCCCGAGGTTTGAAAGCTCTACGGCCTGAAATGTGCCGCAAATTATGTGTTGTATTTTCACAATATTACAAAATCCCCCTAACCTTCCAAATTCAAACCAATTCTTACTTCAATACACAGTTTCTCCTTGATCAAACGGTACTGGATAAGGCTCACTACAACAATTGCATTTAAGTTCAATGAAACCAAGTCAAACAAATTTCATTTTCTTTGCACACAATCTCCAACACCCTACTTCAAAGCTTTTAACCACCTGCAGCTCCTAACATCAATGCATCATTCTTCAACATCCTAACTTACCAAAAAACGAAATCAGTACAAAGGAAAGCGTTATCGTGAAATACTCGTCCAGTGCCGTGGCGTAGCTAATCCGAGGGTTTTCCAGCGACCCTGTACTTTCAACTCCAAAGAGAATCGTGAAGACCACCTAGCGGAAAAATCAAACGTTTTCTCTCATCAAAACATCAGAGACCGCAGAGGACAGGCCTGCGCTTGAATAAAAAAATCTTAGTTGCGCGCTCCGTGGTTTCACACTTACAACAAGAAAAGTAAAAATCAGCGCCAAGTAAGCTCCAAGAACACAAACGGAAACAAAGGACAAGACGACTAAAACCAGACACGGGTAGTAGAATTCCTTCATGTAGCGTCCAGACTCTCTTCTGATCAAAATATCCATCCATGCCCTGCTGTACTGATTACCTGTTGTCGAGCATTGACAAAATGTATGCACACTGTATTTACTTTCCCTCCACAGTAGAACTTATGCCGATTACCAGGACATATTTTTTGAACATTTTTCCAATTCACAGAAGTCCATCATCAGCATTACAGTTACATTCAATGATACAGTCAGATAACTCCCGTTGTTCACAAACGCAAGTATACTTACCTCCAGTACCATTGGAAACCGTTTCCACGGTCGCATTAGTTCTCACCGATTTGATATTGAATTCTTCGTGAGCATTTTTATCAGCAAACGTCACTGGTTTATTTAGTTGCTTCCATCCGTACGTGATGTCTTTGGCAGTATAACCATCTTGAATAAAAATATTTAATTTAAATTTAACTTTTTTAAATTTAAATATGACAAGTTGCCGTGTATTGGCCATCCACGAACATCCCACGCCATTTCATATTCTCTCAAAGATTCAAACTTACAACTTTCAAAGCTCATAGTACATTTTTGCTCATCGAATGGGAAGTTCCGAAAATCCATGGGGCATGTCGTCTTTATGGTATACCTTGAGAGAGAGTGATGAGCAATACATATTAAACGGGTACCATTACTTGGTACTTCCTACTATAAAGTGTGCAACTTCTAAATTTCCAAACCTGGTCGACTTCAATACATCCCCATCCTCGGAGAGTTTCACCATCGTATTAGGTACGGTCACAGTATGGGCTGTGGATTCTATTTCTTCCACCATGAACGTATCAGGTACCCACATCTTTGACCAGTACTCTTGCGGTAGCTGTATAAAAAATACAGCAAAACAAATTAAAAACCCCAGTACCCAACAATTTCAAGTAAAAACCGAGTTCATTCATTAATACATAAAGAACCGCATCGCATCACTACCAGATGACGCCACATTCTTTCCTAATACTAACCGTAATAGATTCCTTTGTCGTCAAATTCAGCCGGCTATCTTTCCATCCTTGCCTAAAGTATAGGTTCCACGAGATTTCCTATAGAACAAATGCCATAATAAATTCCATTTAATCCACAGTAACATGTCAGCAGTAACCTACAGCAGTGTTTGAAACAGTACAAAAACCAGTACTTAAACCAGTACCTAAACCAGTACCTAAAAAATTCTTCAACTAGTTCTTAAAACACTATTCAAAACAGTATCCCAAACACCACGTAATCCAACTAAATATTTACAGCACTCATTCCCAACCAACCTGACTTTTAGAATCTATCTCCGGCAAGGACAAAATGAACGCCGTCAAGGATACTGCTACCGGATCTCCTAAAAAACAAAAAATATTTTTATTTCTAAATCCAAAATCATCACTTTTTCTCTCCGTATTAGTATTCAAATTAAGTTAAACTACACCCACCATTATAATTCGGCCGTAACGATTTATCATAGCTCTTAAACAGGGATTCAAAATTAACTTCCGGTTGCGCCAACAAAGTTTCAAAGATCCCAGCAAATCTGCACACAAAAAGAGTATTCAAATTAAATAACTAAGAAAAACACCTCTTCTTTCATCAATTCAAAATCTTATTATAAATTTTCAGCTAACATTACGAAAATCAGCACCACGCTCCCGGCACGTGAGGAATTGGCACTAGATGATCCCATCTCTTCTAAACTGATTCTTATAATTCAATCCGCACTCTCCAGCATCCTCCTCCTCCTCCAAAGCTAGCTCTTGCCCTTCTAATTTGCTTAATTTCCAGTCTTGATGCCCAAGTCATTCCAGCTTATCAGCATCAATTCTCAACGACCCACAGTCAGCTCCTACAAACATCTTTCATAATTCTCAATGCTCTCCTTCCATTCGCATCCTCTTTCTATGCCATACACTTTAAGAAGAGCAATGTCATGACTAGTCTAAATTATATTTTTCAAGATAATTCAATCTTCTCCTCTCGCATCATTTCTTGCAACGCCTTCAAAACAACAGCCACCACTTTCCACACCATCTCCCACCACTCATTCTCTAGACGCTTCACCCTTCCAGAAGAGCATCATCTCCCAAGACGACCTACAATCCGCACAACAGATAGCATCCACAAAGGCTTCAAGCAAATATTTTCCCCGCATCCTTATCCATCAAGATTAAAGCAACCCATTCATCAAACTCTCAGACCTAAATTTACGATTGCCCTTGAAACTCACACTTCTCGTCTCCGAAGATCAACAGAGCATTCTTTCTAATATATACAATAACTATACATTTATATAAACGTTTCAATACAACACTATCGTAGCTATTTAATAAACACCATCAATAAACAGATTACAAGTAACGCTCCTTGGACAAATATGCAATATTACCACTGTCTTCCATCTGCGCCCTCTTCCACAACCTTCAAAATCATTGATTGTATCAGATACCATAAGTTTAGTTTAGTTTTTATTGTCAAGTTATCTATAGTCAAGAATTAGCCTTACGGCCGCCATCAGCTATCAGTGTCTCTGAGAGGTGAGCAGAGGGCGCTACTTTCAAAATAGCTTTATTCCTTTCGTTACAAACGTTTTGAACATCCGCAGGATTCAAGCACCAAATACGAGTGTCCTCATCCTTCTCATTCCCCTGCTAATTAAAATTACATTATCTACAGTACAAGCTGTGTAATACCCAAACCAATCCGAACATTCCGCGCCAAAACATTATCCAACCGTACCCGCACAACCTCCGTCCCATGTCCACCCCCTCTCACTCATCCGTCAAAGGAGGCGCCACCTGGCCAATACTTCCATCAACTATCTCTTCTAAAGCCTCTTCTTTCTCCATCTATCCCAGCCTTGAGCAATTAGCAAAGCTACTACACGACAGTACTACCGTATATCTGTCTGTACAGAAATAATCTCTCTCTCTCTCGCTCTCTCTTCAAAAACATTTTTCTAGCCAGGCCATTAAGAATTAATAACGGCCCTAATATTTCCCATCTCCTCCCCGCCCTTATACCCGCATCTTCCCTAATCCCTGTCCTCCTCCTCCTTCATCCTTCCTCTCAACAACGCTCAGCTACACCTCATAAAAATCTCCTTCACAAAATTCGCAACATCCTCCTTGTATCTCAACCACATCCCTGCGACGCCCAATCATATCCTCCTCTTCCCCTTCCGCTCGCGCTCAACCAACCTCTTCTTCCTATAATTCCTATCATTTCCTTCTCTAAAGAAATGAATCAGTCTGAACCAACTGCGCCGCATAGGTTTCTTCTTTGTTTCCTTATTAATAGATGCCAGAGTAAAAATAGTACTTAATTTCCCAAAAACTAATCTCTCCTACAATCAACAGGCAGGGCCAAGCATACACTACGTGCTTAAATTAGCTATGCGAAATGCAGAAAGTAACACCACTCACGCTAGGGACATAGAGGAGCTCTGCTTATCAGGAGGAGGGGCGATGAGAGAAAGTAAAACCAGACACCTTCCTCAGCTTTCTTTACCCCTTACTCTCCACAGATTATCAAATTGTCACACTGTGTCAAGCAGCCTTTAACTATTTAATAATTATTTTCTTTATTGTCTGTAAAATTCATTTCATATCCTATAGTCCTCCTGTAACTTCAAAGACCCTGCATCCTTGCAAGTATTTAAACTACCCAAGCTATACATAACTGACTTTTTTCATTGTAAGCATTCCAGTAACTTTTAAAATACTTTTAGCTTAGAGAAATTAAATTTTTATAAATTATACATAATTGAGCAAACAAACTCAGATAGCTACCCAACAAGCAAAAGCATTTTACTCTCAGAAGCCCCTAACTACAACTACTTTTACCTTAGCCCTCTATCATCTCTGGGCCGAACGTCTCGTTCGGAGAATTGTACATTGCTTTACGGTAGCAAGCAGGCAAAACAAGAGCCAACTTTCCCATCTCTCTCCCCTTTAACCCACCCGCATCCCCCTCCGACTTCATGAATGAATTTTACGGATGAGCTCAAAAGAGTAGATGAGTCACTTACAAATTGGCAAACTACTCCGTCCATCCTAAACTAAAAACAAATCAACCATCTCAATCACATCCTCCTTTGTCCCCCCCCTCAACACACATACATTCAAACTCATACCTACTATAATCACCTTAACTTCAAGAGTAAAATGTAACTCCGAGTTAAACACTAAAACTAACTCCAATCCGCTCTCCACTAACTCATAAGTTGTACTCCGAGAGAAAGATTCTACCTCTGGTCCTCCACCACTCAACCTCAACGTCTCTCCCTCGTTCACCCCGTATTTTAGCTTATATCTATACATTCTTGAAATCCGACAGGACAAATCCAAGGAATCCTGGTCAAGAAACACCGTTGAGAAACCCATGGGAGGCACATCACAATCACAGGTACAAGGGTAGCTATAGAGGAGAAAGCATATCCTTTCAACGCGCACTTTGTATCAGCTTTCACCCCCACTCTGATATCCACCTCTCATGTAATTCCTATAGCTTCATCCTCCTCCTTGCCTTTAGAGCCTCCATCCTCTGATGAGTTTTTTTTTATTTCCTCTCATCTTCTGGCCACGCTTGAACCAATCCAAACCCGGGACAGAATACATGCCAGAATGCCAGTCAAATCTTCCACGGCTTTATGATAAAGTATATATTACACACATCTACTCTTCAGAGCAGCGGAAGCTCTCTGCTGGGGCTAAAATTAGGGTGGATGAAGGAGGTAGGTACACATTCTTGAGGGTCAGAGGTCAAGGGTAGAAGGTTGCCTTTAAGGGTGATTGGAGTATTCCTTCCAAGTTCCTATAGTAGTGCATACTAACTAAGGGGGTTTTGTCGTCGGAATTTTGGATTTTCAAAGTTATTTTCCAATAATCCCCCTCATCCCTCCCTTTCAATGCTTATCCCGGATTTTTTACAACTCAGAGATCCTACATGTTGGAGCCGTAATCCTGTAAATTGCAAAATATTTCACCCCGATCATAAAACATGTCCATTGTTTTTACATTTCAGAGTAATTGAGTGGAACTTGTAATGTATTTGATGACAATTTAAATTGCTCCTCCACCATGAGTGGGCTTAGCCTAAAAGACACAGTATTTTCCTAGTAGTTTTATTATAATCAAATCCACATCTTTTCTAAAGTCTATGCTATACAGAGATTCCAGGGTCTATCTATAATTACTTAATAGCGGATCCATATGCGTTATTCCTCTCAATGAGTTTGTGAGGGCGGAATATAGCGAGTATACAGATGGCGCCATTAGTGTTCGTACTCCAGTATACTGACTTTATTTCATTATTATTCTGCAAAATGTATAAAAATAAAACGTTTTCAGGCATAAAAAGCTGTGATGTATTCTAAAAATAACTGGAATCTGCAGCGCCCTCTAGTAACCTAGCGAATTCAGTTCACTTTTACATGCGCAAGTCCTATCATATTGTCCTTCTACATGCAAATTCGTATTAAACCTACCTATTACCGCGGAGCTACTTGCACCCCCTATCGTAATCCTGCGTTACCCTATTTCAACCACCAGGGGACGCAACGCTCTTCGCGCTACACAACTTCAATTCCGTTAGTGTATAACCTCCACATTTTGCGAGTGTATGCCTAACTTGTACCAGCTATATATCCGCCATAAAACAGAGCATATACTTTCCCCGTATACTTTCTTAAAACAAGTCCACAACCACCGTAGCTTCATCCTTGTTTGCTGGCCATACCAGAGCTAGTTTAGTCACATCAGGTAACGGAGGAGTGCGGTTTGTAAGTGTTTTCACGTGTGTATAAATAAATACACATTGGCGGATAAAAAACTTGCAAGAATTAGCAAGACGGGAGAAGAGAGGGAGAGGAAGCTGAGAAAGAGTAAAATACTAAAATACTCAAAGATGCCATGAGGAAGCCAACAAAGTTGAGGGACATGAGCATCGAGAAGGAGGAGGTGGAGGAGACGGAGGAGGAGGAGGAGGAGGCATCCCACAAGTAGGAGTCGAGGAGGGTGAGACGTGAACAGAGAGGAGACGTTTAAATTTGCCAACAGAATCCGCTAACCTCCCGAATACATAACAAGAGGAGGACAAAAACCCCCTTGGGATGGCAATAGTTTCATTTGCTCCGTCCTCTCAGGAGCCACCAACGCAAAATTTCCCCCCCAAAAATCCTCCTAATACCGAATGAATTAACTTGTAACTATAATGGAATTCAAAATATTTTTCTACATTCACAAAAATTTAATCCACCTTCCTCCATACACCTCCCCTCGCTCCCCCTCTTTCATTTTTCTCCTCCCACAATTTTAAACCCGATTTCCCCGAAATTACCCGTAGTTTTCCCCGCAACCTCCAATTTAATATTCCCAATAACTCACCTCCATGATTCTTCCTTCACGGCAAAACGCCATACCAAGAGAATGTGTCATGTAATTTCCACAAAAACTGTGCCATTTAGAATTACGTCCTTCTTAAATATCCCGTCTGCGGCTAACTTAGTGTCTTAACCGTGGAAATCAAAGTTCAAATCTTCGGCCGTCGATAATCGGACCACTTTTTAAAAAATCCGCCAATTATTATCA
The DNA here is from genome assembly GCA_906901655.1 of Sminthurides aquaticus. NCBI lineage: Eukaryota > Metazoa > Arthropoda > Collembola > Symphypleona > Sminthurididae > Sminthurides > Sminthurides aquaticus. Next base: position 1,657,432 of record CAJQTT010000007.1, read on the forward strand.
TTTTCAAGTGCAAATTTTAATCTCTTAATTCCAGTGCAAACCGTGGATTCTCACCGATAATACTCATATCAATCTACAAATAATTACGGCAACGTTGAATTAATTAAACTTTGAATTTTATTTATTTTTCATTTTAATTCTTCCATCCTTCTCCTCCCATTTCTACTCTGACCTTCTTGACACGTGTCGCAGCAGCATCCGAGGTTATCTCATACTCAAGTGCACTATAACGAGCTGTCATTTCCTCCAACGCTCCGAATCTACTACAGTTAACTAAAATACAGTTGGAGGATTTTAAATGCTATCATCATCTTTCATCCGAATTTCTATTCATTGTGTAAAATGATCGAAAACGAATTTACGACTTGGCGCATCACCGCAGTGTCGAATGCTTTCAACGTATACTATTGTCATCATCGACAACATTTCCGCGCAGGGCGCTGAATTATGGAAAACATAGTGACCCTAGTTAGAAACCCTAGTGTTAAACCTACAACTTCAGTTAACATCTGTTTCCTCACGAGCTGATATTAGCTTTAGTTTAGTGTTGCGCTATCATTCATCATAGCGCCCCCTCTTTCCGCGCTACACTTATAGTGTGATCCCAAGTTACTACTATAGTAAATTCCAATTTTAAAATCAAATTGTGAAAGTGAAAAGTTAATTATTCTTCTGCTTGGAACAGTTAACTTCTGAGAAGGCACTATAACTTCCCGAGGTTTTTTTTTAAATTTAATTTTTCAAAATGATGTTTACTGGCTCCCCGGCCCGTAAACGAACATCTTCAAGTCAATCCTCAAGTACTAGTCATCGCGGTAGAGGTCACTCAAGTAGCAGTAGTACTGACTTTCGAGAGAAAACAACTGACCCTTTCCGAGGACGCCTTAATTATGAGGTCAGTAGTAAAATCATTTTCTCAAATCCTTCAGTATAATTAAGCCTACACTCTTCTACATTTGTTTGTCATGTATTTTTGCGGAAATGCAAAACAAAAAATGAGCCAAAATATCACCTCCATGCCAATAGTTTTAGAATATTTAAAGTTTTTTTCACAATTATAAATATTTCTGTTCCATAGCTTTTGCAAACCATAATTCACAGAAATACATTCGCAAAACTTTAAATCAAAGAGAACCGTTCTTGCCATTAGCCTTAAGTTTCTGTTGTTTCTTTCACACTGAAAATAATTTTCCTACTCGTTTGCAAAATCTTTGGAGTCCCTTATTCTTCGTATTTTGTCATCCACGTTTTTCGCCAATTTTTAAAACGTTCATTTTGCAACATACATTTTCTGCAAGCTGTATAATAACACACAATATTTTGCTCAAGTATCCCATCGTTGAACACCAAGCCTTGCATCTAATTAAAACAGCATACGCAATATTAAATCAAGGGAAACATACAACTGGAATTTTCCACTCCATCATACTCATCCCGTACCCCGATTTCGCAAACTCCTGCACACATCAAGTATGCATTTAAAAAAACTGCATTTTTCCGAGCACAAACATTTTCACATATTCAAAACCGCCTAAAGTTAATCCTCTAAACACGCTGTCATCAATCCACGCCGCTTTTAACAATTAGCAAAGTCTGCTTAATGACAAAGGGAGGTCGCTCCCAGCTGCCTAACATATCCTCACAATTTACCGTGAGATGCATAAATCCCAGCTATGCATCTCCTCATCTGCTCTTCGTAAGAGCCTCTTACCCGTTGTTTCCCAATCCGATTCTTCTCTAGACTTTTAAACCTACATTGCATTTCCTTCCATGATTTTGCTTATGATGCACAATTCAAATAATTTCCCGCAGTATATAGCTTGCAATTTACAAGCTAAACTAGCTAAAAAAATTTAGCTTAAGCTTCATCTCTATCAGCACCAGGCATACACCACTCCATACACTCCTTCTATCATCTATATACTGTTGCAATGCTTTAGTAATGCAAACTCAACTCCAACGCTATCTAAAATAAGAATGTGCAAATTTAGACAAGAAGCCGTTGGAGAGAGGAGGAGTTGCGAAATCCGTGTGATTACATCCGCAAATATTTAAAAGATGCACATGTGTTTGCATAAAGCAAAAGCTTTGCAATTATTTCACAAATTATGCGGCCAAGCTCCCCGTTAAACAAGCCGACACACACACGTGTCTCCCATGATCAATCTCATTTCATCCTTCAGTCCTCTCTATATAGCTTCCGCAAAAAATCCTCTCTCCCTTCCAGCCTATGCAACACAACCATGTGTCAACTTCTGACACGTAACGTGTGTGGCATACTTAAAGTACGTTTCATTTTCTTAACCCACTTAAAATCATCCAGCCGTAGCCAGCCAGCCAACTCTCATCATTCTTAAAGCTTCCACACCAATTTCCTTGAATTTCCTCTCTTTTTCCTTAAAATTAATTTCCCACAAAAACCAGTAAAACTTGCAACACCACTTCGTCCACACCTTTGGGTAAAACAAAATTAACCCAGCTTTTAAATTTTCAAACTTCCCGGTAATAATTTAATTCCCCATTATTTCCTCATCCTCTCTTTAAGTAGCAAAGGCTGCAATTTTTTTATCCTCTGTGCAAATATGGAAACAGCTAGTGTACCCAAACCACCACCTCCTGTTACCTCAGCTAACAAAATAAGAATGAAAATTCCTGATTTTATCCCGCTCTTCTCTCTCTCTCTTCCTTGATTAATTGCCCATGAGTCAGAGCCGTAAGGCCGGATGAGCTAAATATGTATGGTCCTCTTCATTCATTCAATTCATTCATACATGCCAATTCCAAGAAAGTCCCTCTAGCGGATCCCATCATGAGCTACATGTGTTGTCATTAAAAATATCTTCCACGCAATTTTAGCTTTAGCCACAAACAAAACTTTCCTCCTCCAGATTCTGCGTCAATTTTCTAAAGACAACATTTCCTCCGCATCCCTTTGGAATGTCAGCCCCAAAAGGCGCCTATAAACTAGGGCTTCAAGATTCGCAATAAATTTCTAGAACTCCACTACCGCAACCACCATGTGGTTCCTTACGCTTCTTCAGGTTCTTCTTTGAAGCGGGGGCGAGGGAAAAGGCACATTTTCAATTAAATTATATTTATACGTGCAAAAACTAGGAAATCCTTTGCTCATTCTCTCCCATTCCTTGTAAGCCAACGAACCGTTTATCCCGGTTTTATAGATAAATACACCGGGCTTTATCTCATTTCAAAACAGTGTTCTCGAAACAAAAGGAGGAGAGTGAACAGAGTCAGTGTTGGTTGAGCGTTGTGAAGTGTATATAGCAGTAATCAAAATAATTGTGCCTAGTAATCCGTTATCCGCAAAGTATTCTTTTGAGACTGTCGAAATTAATTTCATTCGGTTATCGGTTTTTATCGGTTATCCGTAGTGGACCTTTTAGTTGTACCTTTCTCTCCGTTTTGTGAACACCCAAATGACCTTCCCATGGAAGACATTTAACGTAGCGGCATTAAGTGGTCCCAACAAGCTTCAATAAGTGTAACTTGCAAAAAGCGTGAGACGTCCTTTCGATAAGTTTTCAGCATCCAGCACTCCCGTCCGCCTCTCACCTATTCCCGTCATCCTTTAGAGTGCATTTACAATACTTACACCAGGGGGTGCTACAAGTTACTTCAAAATGCGATACGCCGTAGCTTCCAAATCTCCCGCTTTGATAAAGTCACCGAGAAAGGTTACCTACCATATTTATAGTATATTACGTTTATTAATAATTTTGACATTTAATACACCATAAAACTCCATGACATTTCCAACTTTTTATGCCTCTTCTACTTCCTTCTCGATCACATCTAATGGTATCATAAAAAGATTTGTAGACTTTTCGCTAAAATTAAATAAAGCGCCTAAAAATATAGCGCCATCTGCACATATTCAGTCAAAAAATTTCATCTTGGTAGTTTACATCTAGCAACTCAACGGAAAGTGTCATGTTCCGTATCAGCTTAGAAGATCTGTTACGATCAGGGAAAATACAAGACCTACATTTGTGAACCACACGAAACGTACTAATAACATACAGGCAGGAATAAGAAGCATAAATAAGGAAATTTGTCACGGGCCCTGTGATATAATTGTCACATAACTGTAGTACTAGCAAGCACAGGATATCACGTGATATCACATATCCCGTGATATCGGGAACTGGGGCAATACGGACAGTAAATAGCCGTAAGATTTTCCTCGGCTTGCTTTATCCATTACTTCACTCACGACAGTCACAATGCCAAGCAGTTTGCATTGTTGGATAGCCTAGGTCTTCTTCTATATTTTAAACTAAATTTCCTGTTCTTAGGTCAAAGTTCGAAGATACTGCAACGCTGGAAGTCTACTGCCGAAGAAACCTGACTTTTTTCAGTGTAAGCGTTGCAGCGACTTCACACTTTGACCTAGAGAGATTAAATTTTACATGTAATCGAGAAAAAAAACTCAGCTATCCAACAAGCCAAACCGTTTGACACTAGGACGCTCCTGAGCGGAGTAATTGGAAAGGGAACTCAGAAACTTTCGGTTCTCCACTACAGCGGAGAACCTGCTTGCGCGTGAGAATCCCAATGCTTCTCTTATGGGAGCGGGAAATTCTACGATGGCGCTCACTTTAACTTTTATTTGCTTCAAAATTATGGCGGTTAGAGCGCCTTGCACCCCGGATTATTGTGTGCAGGAGACCTCAGCTGTGTTTTAAAACAAAAAACACGAAAATCCGCCAATAAATAAAATTTCCACAGCATCTCAACTAAAAAATCCCGTGAAGTTAGCTACAGTTGTGATATGAAAACCGCAATATCACTAACTGTGTGATATATCACAACCTAGTCTACAAATATCACAGGCGCCGTGATATCCCGACATCACAAACCGAGTATCCTTAGTACTGCCTGACATATTGTCATCCACATATGCAAATTCTTCACTTCCGAATCTGCTCCTTCTTCTTCTTGGGAACAGCTTCATTTTACCAATAACTCATTTTGAACAGTAGATGTCTACATTGCAAAATTGCAAAATCTTGCGAATATCCCTCCTCCTCCTGGAACCCATATTAAATATGATGCAGCAGGATATTCCTTCTCACGGGTCGTAAGTATAAACGTGCAATTCCTAAGGTTATCCACTCCACCAACCACTTCCCTCATTGCTATTGCTACAAATATTAAAATCGAAGCAAAACTTGCAACCTCTGCTGAACATCCTTCTTCAATGTTCAAGACATTGAGTCATCTCTTGACTCATGTCAACAATATCTCACAAACGGTGTAGCAATAGGTGGTTTATACCAATCACTCCTAAACTTATGTGAATCTTGGGGAAATCCGCTTCCTCCTCCCATCATCAGCAGCAACGTTAACCAAAGCAAACATAGTATCTGCAACAAGTTATGGGTTTTTAGCATATGCAAATTATAAATCATAGTAAACGTAATCCTTGCAAACGTTTTTATCACTGTGTTAACAAGTAAACGAGCGTGAGGTTTTGTACTTTGAGAACTATATATGGTTTCACTTTTAATTTACGACCTCTCCACTACGTTTCGTTACATCTTCGTCGCCGTCGTCGTAAACTGAATCTGATTAATCCAAATTAGCACTTCGTAGATCATAAATCCAAATTCGGTAATTAATAGTCCTTGTATTCAATAAACCGTTCCTTCCTTGCTTAATGAGTCATATGCGTCCACAACCTATGCGTCAACACGACCTTTGCAGTTTCATGTGCTTCCGCAGCAGGGAGAAGGATACAGCACTCACAATCAGCATTATCTGTTACAGTTACGAGTCATCAGCTAAATTGTTATTAATCTTTTTCTTCTTATCGGAGACAGTTGAAGAAGAGCTTGTTATAGCTTCGTGCAAAAAACCAATCCTGTTTTTTGTATTTTTGCAAAAATTTCTTATTTTTCTGAAAAATAATATTATATGATAAAAATTTTAAGCATTCTAACTATATGCATATCCTGCTTTTAGTGCAATTAAGATAAGGCTACCGTGAAATCGTGTTATAATGTGACGAATAGTTAACCTCCGCGGTTAATATTAACTGCTCAAAGTAACTTCTAAAATTTTGGCAAGTGCATTCAAAATTTTCGCGAAAAATGGATCTCAAACTAGAGGGTTGGACGGAGGAGGTTGGTTAGATTTTTGCACTACTAGATTGCAATTTGCAAGAGGTTTTTTTTAAATTTTTTACCTGTTCTAACAAATGATAATTGGCATTGGCTCATTACACTGATGTGTACCGGTTCAAGGATTTGTACTGAGTTGCATATACTCAAATGCTTTATGTAAACTCAGTATTGCAATCATTTTGAGTAATATTTTTTCATCTCTTAATTACAGGTGCGTAAGCGGAACCCACGTGTTACAAATTCCCACTCCAATTCAACCTCCATGGGCTTACGACTTTTCCGGAACGATAACGGTAAGACATGTCTTACAAAAATGTCATGACCTTGAGAAGACATTTTTTAATGTTATTGTCCTGCCCGACTTCTATACTCGGTTTCCATTACTTCTCCGTTACATTGACTCTTATATTTTTTCCCATCTTCCAGGAAGCTTCGAAGAGGATGAAACAAAGGATTCCAGAGACGCAAGTAGTAGTAGTGGCATATTTAATATCACAGGCCGACGCGGAGCAATTAAGCACCATAAAGTACACGAGGTCAAGGGTCATCGTTTCGTAGCAAAGTTTTTCCGTCAACCAACATTCTGTGCATTTTGTCACGATTTTCTGTGGGGTTTTGGCAAACAAGGCTACCAGTGCCAACGTAAGTATCCAATCGCAAAAATCTGTAAAAATTCCACTCCTCTTAGCTTCAATTCTCCCGCCTTTCTGTTATCATCTGCATTTACACGGGACTTTCCTCATCCTCCTTCAACCCGAAAAAGTCTACTCACCCGAAACATTTTGGCAACTCTTTTTAAATCTCAATATCCAAGTTCTTGAATTCCGGCAATGCTACGCTTAAAACCCCTGCTTTCAGCGCCCTCCTTCTCCACCCCACAAACTTGCAGTTATTCTACTCATTAACCAGAGGGCGCTTCCTGTATATCGTCTGGGACGCCAACCGACGGAAACTAAAAGTTTTCCAATCTTCCCAATTCCCTTCACATTCTTCCCCTCAGTCTTTGGCAAACTTGTTAAGTTTAAACAAAAGAGACGAAAATTTAAAAATAAACTTTACTACAACAACCCGGCTTATATACTGTACACAGTCCTTGAGAATTCCGTCGTAAATTTAAAACGAATAGCTGCAGTGTGAAGAGGTGGGCGGCGCAGATCCCGCGACTATTTATTTTACGTTCCACCCGCTAATCTTCTCTTCCTTCTTCTCACTCTTCTTCACCTAATCCATTAATCTGGCACGCTTTGTCTATATTCTCCGTTGTTAGACTTCCCTACGCTCCGTTGATTATCATTTCTGCTGCAATCCCAGCCTTTTTTGTCACTTTAATTGGTTTATTCACCCAACGCGAGTCACATGAAGAATCAGAAACCGTTATGCACAAAAGACGCTGCAGCGATGATACCTTTTACTTTGTTTTTAGTATGCCAATGTGCCGTACACAAGAAATGCCATGACAAAATTCTGGGTAAATGTCCAGGTTCCGGCAAAGAGTCTCAAAGTACAATTGTAAGTGCATTTACTCTGCCATTTCATTACAACGATTAATTTAGTTACTACCAATAATGCTAATCTGAAAGAAAATCAGCTCAATAATTGATATATTATTATTTTTAGTATTTACGGGAGCGCTTTAAAATAGACGTGCCTCACAGATTCAAGGTAAACAACTTCATGTCACCCACATTTTGTGATCTTTGTGGATCCCTACTCTACGGTTTGTTTAAACAAGGGCTCAAATGTGAAGGTAAGCAAAATATTTTCTTACATTTCCCTTTTACAACATGTCCCAGTACCCCAGAGACTCAGAATTGCAGAAACCTTCCAGTTTACATGTATTTTCCATAGAAGAAAAACATACCGCGAAAAAAAAATTTAAATTTTAAATTCAAAAATTTAAATTTTAAAATTAAAATTCAAAAATTTAAATTCAAAAATTTAAATTCAAAAATTCAAAAATTTAAATTCAAAAATTCAAAAATTTAAATTTAAATTTTAAAAATTTAAATTCAAAAATTTGAATTTAATTTTTCAAGTAAATAGAACACGGTATAGTTTCTTTGTCTTGCTTTCTTATTAAGAATCTTATTAGATCATAGATAGGTCTTCTTTGCATCACCCACGGATCCACCCACGCCTCAATCCTTCAACGCAGTACAATCTTTCTAGAGCAGGTCATGGTTTTAGTGTTTGGCCATGGAATCGATATCACAACCCAATGCATAGCAAGCAATCACAAATCCATGTCATCCTTCCACTACTCAAACGCATAACCCAAAACCGTCATTTTCCGTTCCATTTAAAATTCTAATTGATTCCGATTTATCACATATCGTTTATTCAAATTCTATATAATATTTTCTCCACGAAAAATCATCATGATAAACTCCTGAGCTGCGAACATACGGTGGTTTTAGCGTGTTCACCACAATCTGCTCCATTCAATCTATTCCATGTAGCCTACATCTCTAGAGAATCTGAAAGTGGGATGAATGGTCTTCGCGTAAATCCTTCACATTAATAATCTTGTATTTAGCGGGAAACTTGAAACAGCTATGCATGGGCGATAAGAAATGATGACAACATTCGCGCTGCTCTTTTCGCAAATTTTCCTAGTAAAACTAAAAGTGTGCACAAACTAGTTTCTTCAAGGACAATTCCATCATTTCACATCTAAATTACAAATCTCAACCGCAATTTACTCTTTTATCCGCCTCCCCTTTTCATTATCTTGCAAAATAACTCCTAGTATTTGCCCACTGCCAACTCCGACTTTGTATCCTCCTCCATTGTTTCTTAATTTATCTCACTCTACTCCCAAGAACCTCTCTCATCCTCAACTCTTTTAGCCGACCATGTTTACCTTGTAACCCAAGTAGCTAGCTGTACTTTCTCGCCAGGAATTCTAGTAGGTTTGGAATTTTTTCATCCACATTCCATCCCACCGCACCGCGAAATGATTTAGCTGGTTCCAGTGGGTTGATTGTCCTAGGGCAAAATATCCCTTGGAGCGGATAACTGAGAACGATCATCCAAAACATGATAATGAGGAAGCCCCGAGCATAATATTGTTGAAAACAGTGTATTTCCTAGATTTTAACCACATTTTCAAAAACAGCATCTTTTAAAGCAATATTTTAAAATCAATAACAAAATCAAGCAATATATCCCGGAATACAAGCATAGATGGCGCAGCTCTTCATTCTAAAAAAACCTTAGGGAAAATTTCCATACAGTCAGTCAAGAGAAAAAATCCCTAGGAGTCCAAAACACCTGTGACGATCCAAATCACGAGTTGAGTATATTTCTAGCGGTGCTCTTGTGGTATTTGTGCATGTAGTCAAGGATTACATTACGACAATCTAAAATGCAACTCCCTCTTCTTCTTCCTCCAACTTTCCAAACCAGATTCCAAACCCGCCGATTCAATGGACCAAAGCAAATCCAAACTCCGATAACGCTCTTCCCCACACGTACACGACAAAGCCCTATAAACTTGAGGCTCTCTAGCCCATCCTCCTCCCACTACTTACATACGGAACAGCAGGAGAGAATATGGGGAGAAAGCACGTGTTTTTTTGGCACATATCTCCGTGGGAGGTTAAATTTAGGATGTTATCCAATCCTGCCAACAGAGTATTTACAACTTTTCTCCACCAAACCATCAGCACTAGCACTTTCCACTCCTGTAACTTAAAGGCATATAACCTGGAGGGAAGGTAGGGGATCAACCTACGCAAAAAACCATCTGCTCCACGTCCACCCATTATTAAACATCACCTCTGTGTTCGTACACATTGCTTAATTGCTTGGCTTCCACGGGATCATGTGCAACGTTTTAATTTTCATCCGGACACACAAAAGACAATTATAGATTGCTTATATCCGTCTATTTCGAGGACAATCCAAACCGGTAGTCTTAAATAGCGAAGCTTAAAATTTAGAGTCTATTCAAGTCCGTCTCATCAGTTTAGAAGAGCTGTATCATCGGCAGTTTTTATTTCATTTACTTTGCAAAATGAATCCATGCACGCTTAATACCCTACTCTTACTCAAATACAAGCAAAATAATACCTATTTCCGTTATTATGTGGCGAAGCTCGATTTATGCCCCAGAATATGCACCAATGGATTTCCTATTTCAAAAAGCGCGCACAAATATCCAAAAAATCCACTTCCGCTCCGACATCACCGGAAAATACATTCCACAAGTCGTAAAAAGTCCCTTACCAGGAAAAATCAACTTAAATGAGACGTTTACCGGGAAAACAATTTCTTCTTCTCTTCCTCTATTCCTCCTCATCAGAATCCCGCAACGGGAGCTTAGTTTCGTGTTCGACAGGATTTCCACTCAACTAATCCTTGCTCCTTGCATGTGTAAAACCGCTATTAGTTAGCATCCACGACGTAGAGTACAGGATAATTATACACATTCAACTTAAATTAACCTACCTAAGCTACAACTCTTAACTACGAATACAATTTTAGAGTCATCATCACCTTATTTCCCAGAATAGATTGTCAGTCATCCAAAATCTAAGTATAGCGTCGTAACTTGGCGGTCTCTTTTAAAAATACTATTGAGCATCATTTTTTCATCCATCAGCTCCAAAACTAATCCTCGTATCCACAAAGCCTCAAGCTTGACAGAATATTGTGCAAGCTTTTCTTCTTCCCGTTTCCATGACCTGTTTACCTTTGAAATCCCATTGCAAATTAAATCCCGTCAACTCAACTACAAACTAAAGCATGATCAAACCCCATATACTATATGTTTGTTTCATTAAAATTTAAATCTAGTAATTATAACCACAATTTTTCCAATCATGAGAGCAGCTCATGCTCCATGTAATACAAAGCCCGCTCTTGTTTCAAATCATAATCAAACCAACACCTGTTCCTCCATAATGATATGGGCGGCGGGCGGCTAAGAACTAGAGGGCAGGTGGTGCAGTTGGAAAGTTTTGCGTTAGAGTTACCGGTTTTAAGAGCGAGCTATTCGCTTCCCTAGGGCAAGGTTCAAGTGATAATGAGTATAGCTTAGATTGGAGGAGCTAATTTGGTAGGTGACGCCAAAATTCCAAGGAAATAATAAACGTTTTATAGCCTATCTTCACAGATTTCAGGGCGTCAGCTGCAACAGCAGCAGCACAAGGAATTGGTATATATTAAAGCTTAGCTTCTAAAAGTTTTTCTTGCTTACTTAAAATACAAGAGTAAGCAACAAATTTACATAAAGCAGGATTCATTGGAAAGGTCATGGAAGACATATTCTTTCCACGAAGATTTTAAATTACATTTAATATTACAATTTCAAGACACAATAACCTCAGAGAGAGGTCTTTGCTACCCGCCCAATCAAAATTAATCTCTTCAAAAAAGTGTCTTGACATATCGCTTGATTTGTAAAATCAGCAAACCTTCTTATGCCGTTTATACATCTTATATCTCGTACTTTGTATCTTGTGCTGCATCGGAGCAAACCGCAAGAGGGCGCTACTAAACGCGTAACATGCATACTGGTCGTAGCTTCCGAAATTTTTACACTATTTAGCTAGAATTTACCCGCACTTTGTAATTCAATCTCAGAATCATATTTTGCCTTTTTCACCTCCAAATTCTGCCCTTTCTCTTCCCCTCAAGGTTAATGAACAAGCTTCCTTTTGCTTTTCTACTAGCTCTTCCCTGCCATCAAGGCTGTACTAACTTTGAACATGCATGCACAACACTACGCAGCTTCTAGGCATCTTTCAATCGCAAAAGCACCCATAAAACACGGCTGATGAACCTTGGTTTGAAAACAAAGCATATGCTATTTCAAAATTAACCACAAGAGAATATGCTATAACTACGGATATAGAATCGTAGCAAATTTGCAGCGTAGTTTCAATTAAACCAATATGTGCTCAAACCCAAAGTTACAAGTGACACTTGTCTAATGACTCTTCTAGGCTTCCAAGAGCGTTCCGTCCCTCTGTCATCTCTGCCAAGTCTTTGTCCGACGTATTTTAATTAGCAATCAACTAAAGCCTTGCATTGCAAACCTTCTCCACAGTAAAGAGCAGCATCTTCAGAACTCGAAACAACATCTTCTTCTCCGAACCCCAATAAGTGACTTTCGGCATCTTTGATTCTTTTGTCTCAACCACGTCCGTCTTACCCGCTTCGGTTTCGCTATTCAGTACTCTCAGCACACCTCCCATAATTCTCAGACCAACTTAATGATTCCCACGAAATCCAGACAGTCTCATCAATTTTACCAACAGTAAATCACACGCTGATCCACACCGGTTCTAGGAACCACATCAACCAGATCCCAGATCTTCTAGCTTATTCCCAGTTCACGGACTTACACACCGGTTCTAGAAACCAGATTAACCAGATCAACCAGATCCCGAATCTTCTAGCTTATTCCGAGTTCACGGACTTTGGTTCTCATTTTTAATGATTCCACTCAAATCGAACCCATTCCAACACATCTCTCGTTACATTTTGGCAGGTTATTGAATCTTCTTCTACTTTGTTACCTCCTCGTCTACAACGTACAACGTCGGGACGTTACCACCGTTACACAAACCTTCCTCCGCTACAATCTTAAATGTTTCATCTAAAACAAATGTCGCACTGACACGCATGAATTTCAAGCATCAAGGTCCTCATATAATAGCCCTTCATTATTAATCCCAACATGTTAGCCATTTATTTCCTGAGTTCTCTCCGCTTTTAGCGCTGCCCTCTGTCAGCCAGATGTTATTTTCAAAACTCCTTATTATATTCCGCCCATGTCTCCTCCAATCCGAACTCTTCTTCGTCCCGTCTTCAATGTTTTTAGTTTCAGGGCATTTGCTTTCCATAACGTGTCTCCTCATCACTTTTCGCCTTCCCTTGTACATTTTGCATCATTTCCTCGAGAGTCAAGACATTTCAAGTTGATCTCACCAAGCGACTCCAAAGCACTTGCTAAAGATTTAGCGAGAAACATAAGCAGAGATGAGCTTCTTGGCTCTTGGTAAAAACTTGTGACGACGACGACGACTAAATGTATTTGCCCAAGTATCACAGCATGATCACGTTGTTTTAAAAATCCTCTCTCCTTTGCACCGATTCCTTCCCTTCTTCCTCCTGTTACCCGGGCTTCCGTCGCACTCCGATCCCCGACACGTAGCTAAGAGTTAGGCCGGCGAGATTGGTCCCGGGAGTTGGGAATATTGCAACTTGGCATCATTCTCTTCCCCTTTCGCTCTCTCTCTCTTCATCTCCCTTCCTGTCATACAGAACATACAGTTTTATTTTGGCTTTCGCTTTGCACACATTGCAAAGCAGGTTCTCCGACAAAGTTGAGAAAAAATTGTGAAAAAAACGTGCTATTATTCCGCTTACGGCAAACAGTTTAAATATTTTAATTATTTTAAATCAACTTGTGCACTTGCAACAAGTGCCATGTAAATAGTGAAAAAACCATGTGATTCCCTCCAACAAACTCAAAAAAATACAATCCCATCGCCTCCCTCACCCCTATTATTTTGTGCAACCCTCCTCCAAGGGTTTCCCCTGTTTAAAATGCCTTACAACCCTAATGTGAAAAGCTACGGAATGCCTGGAGGCTCAATTAGCTCCTATCTCCCACCAGGTAATATAAATTCCATTCTCCTGGGTAGAATGGACTATGGAAATGCCAATTCCTCATCCACTGCTTCAATGTACGGAAGTAGATCTCCGCTCTACGCTCTTGGTGGCTACGGTTACAGCGCTGTGGGAATTGGCTACAGTCCAGGTTACAGCGGAGGTTACTCTACGTCGTCTTCCGGCTTGTCTTCACCCTACAGCAGTACCGGAAAAAAATTCTCTTCAAGTCTACTTCCAATATCCGAACATTCCAGCCCATCTAGCCGACATCGAATTTCCCGCCCTCCAAAATACAATCATACTCCAGTAACCTACGGCGGGAATCGAATCCATGCACCCAGCGCATCCAACCGCATCGCTGTCTGGAATACGGAGGACATTGATGTCACATCTCCGCGACGTCCAAGTCGAGATGAAACTTCTACAGACCCGACGCCTTCTACTAGCTCCACCACCACCGCAGACTCTAACAACCTTCTTCCAGAAGAAGGTGGCGTCACAGATGCCGGCGATCGTTCTCCAGAGCTGGGTGGGACAGCAACTCCAGGAGAGTTGTCCCGCAATCGGAACAGTCAGCAATTCGGCACGATTCGACGCGGCAGGACCGTCATTCGAATCCAGACACAGCACCTCAAAGAAAACCCTTACTTGAGCAGCAATGGTAACGAGGATTACCTCAAAAAAGATAAAAAACCCAAGAAAACCGCAGGTGAGAAAATGAAGGAAAAATGGGCAATTCAGTCAAAAAAGAAAAAACACTCTGGCTACAGGCCTCCCTCCCTTAGCGACATCCGAGCTCAACAAGAAGCCTTGCAAAAAGAGATACAGGAGCGTCAAGCTGCACTGGGTCTTAATAGTTCATCCGTATCAACGGATGAGGGCGCTTCTTCTTTCTCAAAATCCGCCGAGGCTGAGGAAAATACATTTTTTTCTAACCCTTGTAAAATCCCCAAACGAAAATCCACAAAGAAATACATGCTCGTAAGGCAATGCAGCCAAGAAAACATTCCGTTAGAAGAGGGAGCCACTGCTTCGCACGATCCCAAAAGTCCTTCTCCAGCCCATCAGTCCCAGCACCCTCTTAGCAGATCCAGCTCTGGCACTAGCCAGAAGGGTCACAAGGGTCGCAAGAACTCCTTCCTGGGTTCACTAGAGTCCGAAGAGACCAACGGAGAAATCGCGGATAACGAAGAAGACGAAGAAACGGATTTCTGGGCAAACGATAATTTAAAGTCCAAGCGGTCAACCATGGTAATCAGGTCCTTTTTCAAACAACCCGCCGCCCTCCCCCATCAAATCGAGAGAGAAAATTCTGAAGTTGAGAGCATTCACGAAGAGGATGAAGAGGACGAAGAGGAGGTTTGTGACCTCGAGGTTGCCAATATCATGGATTGTCCTCCTAAAACCAAAAACCGGGAAGAATCCCGTCCAAACAAAAAATCCCAAGCTTTAAATAGAGATGCTAAAAATACCGTTAAAAAGAACGTTAAAAAAATTAAAAAAGATACGCTAAAAGCTCCCAAACCAGAAGAAGCTAGCTCAACCAACTCAAACTGCAACCACGAAACTCCTCTCCCGGATATTTCAACCAAAACTGTGAAAACCAATCAACCAAAGTGTGATGATAACCAAAGTGATGTAAGAGAAAAGACTACGACGGATGAATTGCAAGAGAAATTAGCCAAACGCTTTGCAAAACCCAATTTCGACCACCCTCCCGCCTTCCCTGTATTCAATTCTAAAACTCAACCCCCATTGAAATTTACCCGCACAAATTCGGAATCACCGCAACAAGTTAGCTCACCCCCAGCGTCAGTTATGGGAGCTGGGCGGGGGAAGCGCTTAGATCAAAAGGCCACAAGCGCCAGCCCTACGAGTATTTTCAGCAAGACTCAACTCAAAAAGACACCAGGTGACGCTGCCAAAAACGAAGCGAGTCCTTTGACTTTCAGCACAGTTCAAGCTTCGAGCAAAGCTGTAATTTCAAAAGAAAATGGCGAAAAAGAGGTCAAAGTCGAAGAGAATCATGTCAGTCCGCCACCTCCCACGCCGTTGAAACAAATCTCGAAAGTTTACAAGTCTGAAAGCAGGTCGCCATCACCGGCACAGGTCAAGCAGGTCACTCAAAAACCCCAAGTCCGCTCACCATCACCTCAGCAAACTGGTAAGCCTAGCCTTCCACCAGTTTCTCCAGATGATACCATAGATTCTTCTCCTCCGGATAACCAAAAGTCTGCCCCCCTTAAGCTTAAAAAGACTGAACCAAAGATGCAGAACCAAATGGTCGAGACCACACCGTCAAAGCTTAAAACCAAAACCAGCGTAACCGAGTCGAACTCCACAGAAAATAATACCAACACACCAACCACAGTTCCCGCTGAACCTAAGAAACCAGATTTAAAATCACTTGCAAAAATCTTTGAATCCAAATCCGCAAAACCAGAGTCACTGCAATCCACCAAACCTGATGTCAATCTAAAGTCTGCCACACCAAAACCTGAACTTACTAAACCAGCTTGGAAGTCGGATGCAAAATCCACTCCGTCCACAGAAACAGAGCCAGCTGCAGTCAAAGTGGAAACAAAACCGGAAATAAGTCTCGCCCCTTGGAGAAAGCCCAAAACAGCGCCCTCTACTCATCAAACCCCACAACCAGATTCACCGTCATCGCCAAAATCTCCCCCTTCAACAACATCCTCTGCTTCAAAAGATTCACCTGATTCCTCCTCACCCGGAAGCCCGAAAACAAAACCGGAAGTCAATCTTCCACCATGGAGGAAACCCAAACCGGCTCCTATTGCTCCTGAAAAAGCACCACCTTCACCAAAATCACCATCCACGACCACAACCGAGTCACCAAATACACCAATTTCGCCAAAATCCCCATCCACTCCAACCGAATCACCAGCTTCATCCAAACCAGCCAGTCCAAAACCCACCGCACCAAACAAGCCTCTTCAGAACGATCCCCTAAAACCATCCTCACCAAAGACACCAAACATGAAAACCAAACCACCAATATTTAATTTCGACAACAAAGCCAAATCCTCCAGCCCTATTCCAAGCCCAATCCTAGCCAACGCAAAACTCTTGCAAAAAGCAGATTCCGCCAAAAATCTCAATGAACCCCCACCTGGAAAATCCTCACCCATAGGTAAATCCCCTCTGGCGGGATTTTCAAAGACTGCTAACTTAAACACAGCCGGAAAATCCTCAGACTCTCCTAAGGAATCTCAACTCACTCCAGTTTCCGCCCCACCTTTAAAAATAGACAAGGCAAAAGACGCAATGAACCAATTTCATGAATCAAAATCATCAATCACTCCTCAAACCTCAGTCTCACCTGGCTCTCCATCCGCTCAACTTCCGCTAGACATGGCTCAAGACATGGCTCAAGACATGGCTCAAGACCACCCATCTTCCTCCAAAGAAGGCTCTCCATCCGAATCAAAAGTCAAGGAAAATCTACTCAAATCAAAATCCGGCAAGAAGAACGTCTTTGGTCTTCAAAACCGGGTCAAATCCAAGGAAGAGAAACGCAAATCCCAGGAAGAAGCCGCTCCTCCACCCACCGTCGTCGGCGTCAAGACATCCGCCGTGATTCTTAGTGAAGGGGATGAAGTGGGGGAAGAGGAAGGTTCTCCTCCTTCTCTAGATGGCACTTCCTCCGCAGACTCTGCTCTGGCAAGTCCCCAGGTAACCATAGCGCCATCTCCAGACACGGCAACACCTCCAGACGTCCTTCCAAACCCAGTAGTTCAACAACTTCGCCTTTCTTCCAAGCGATCTTTGTCAGAACGATCAAGCAGCGGTTCACTGGAAGGAGACTCACCCTCCATTACGCCCAAATCAAGTGAACGCGGTAGGTTGTCATTCTAATTCTACCGTTTAAAGAGTTTTCATAAAAACACAAGAACATCAGCGAACATAAGAGCAGGCTTCATAATTTTATACCGCTTTACTAATATTAACTCATCACAGATGTTCTCATCCACCAATTGGCACGCTCTCTGCCAAGCTGTCTGTGTTACAAAAAAAAATGCAATAACCATCCATACTGCTATCTGCTCAGGATTGTCAAGATTGCATAACCGTAACCAATCTTTCCCACGGCTTTCCCACGGCTTTCCCACGGCTTTCACACGGCCCACACAAACATGTAGCGCATATATAGTCTGACCCTCCTCACAAGTTTTCTACGTCATCCACCAACTCACCCCACTTATCTTAAAAAAGCTCCTGTCTTATACCCCGTCCAGCTTGCCTCAACATTGTCACACCCATTTCACGCTTCCATAAATCTCTTCCCGCTCTCCTGAAAATCTCACGTTTTATTTCCATCTCAAGGTCTCATTAAATACTAAAACAATCCCGCTTCAAATTTAAATTTAAAACCAGGTTTTTCTGAATCCTGTAATGCAATTTTTAATCGCCGATTCCCTTCTGTCGATCTGGCAAAATCTCAAATCTTCAGACCCAAAACTGAAGGTGTTGCAGTCAAAGCCTTGCGATTACACTACAACGTATGGTTTCCTTCAATTCCCGACTGGGTGTCGTGCCTCATGGTACAATTAGTGATTGCGCCAGGAAACACATTCAGCAGCGCCTTGCTTCGTCATTTTCTGGGTAGCGATTCTGAGTCTGCAATCTATTCCGCCCATCCTCCCCGCCTTCAATTCATTCCAGCTGCTTCAAAGAAGCTGAAAGATCCAATGGCATTTTTAAAACCTTCCTATTATATTTGCAGTCTGCAACGTCAACTGTCATCACAAGTGTGAGATTTTTATGCCCAATTTATGCGGAGTCAATCAAAAATTATTAGCCGAGGCTTTAATTTCCGTAAAGAAAGGTAACATTTCAACCAAATTAAAATACAATACTACAAAACACCGACAAGTTGGCGCTGCGCTTCGTCAGCATCTCCAACGCTAGCTGACAGTCAAAGCCTGACAGACGGTCAAGCATATGTCGAGGACGTGATTCTGTGATGGATGGATCACGCTCTTGTCATCTCATCGAAACTTTATCATAATCTTCTCTTGCGTTTATCATTTTAAAACCATCATGATAATCTAATTTTACCCGTTTCTTACTTGCAGAAAGCTCAACTTCAAACAGTAGCAGTAGCACGCTTAGCGCTGGAACTTCCGGTAGTTCATCAAGACGGATGCCTTCGCCCCCTAGCGACGAATCTGACGAGGATCAGGAAACGATTGCTCGGAGGATATGTCCTCTCAAATCTCGTCCTAAATACCGGCGCTACGAAATTGAGGATTTTCAATTTCTCAAAGTATTAGGAAAAGGCAGCTTTGGAAAGGTAAATACGAATATTCATTTCCAGTTAAGTGCGTTATTGTTATATGCAACCATTGCAGCGCTCTCTGCTGGCAAAATCCTAGCTGCAGTCACTCTCATTTATAGAAGACGCCTGATATTGTTTAAATTATAATAATTAATTACAATTAAATACTTTTTATTTCCATTATTTCATTTCCTAGGTCCTTTTAGCGGAGCTCAAAGGAACAGATTGTTATTTCGCCATCAAGTGTTTGAAAAAGGATGTCGTCCTCGAGGATGACGATGTGGAGTGTACAATGATTGAGCGGAAGGTTTTGCTCATGGGCTCCAAACATCCGTATTTGTGCCATCTCCTTTGTACGTTTCAAACTGAGGTAAATATTCCATAATTTAATTTCATATTTTTAAATCATCAAGAAAAAATGTATTTACTGCCTCAGACTTAATTAAAATCCTGATTATTAATTTAAATTATATTTTTTATTCCTACTATAGTCTCACCTATTTTTCGTTATGGAGTACTTAAACGGAGGAGATTTAATGTTCCATATACAGCAGACGGGAAGATTTTCAGAGGACCGCGCTAGATTTTACGGTGCCGAAATTGTTTCCGGTCTTAAATTCCTTCATAAGAAGGGAATTATTTACAGGTGAGCTGCTTTCTTTCTTCTCAAAATTTTAATTTAATGAGAAAACATTATTTAAATTTTAATTGTGCTTATTTTTAATTTTTAATTTACAGGGATTTAAAATTAGATAATATTTTGTTGGACTTTGAAGGGCATATTAGAATAGCAGATTTTGGGATGTGTAAGCTACAGATTTATTTAGATAGGACTGCGGATACCTTCTGCGGTACGCCTGACTACATGGCTCCGGAGGTAAAATACTTTCTCCAATAACTTTCTCTTCAGTACTTTTTCCAGCAAAAACTTTTACATTTCCAAAAAATCTATCCCTTCCTTGTTTTCCAGATAATTAAGGGGTTGAAATACAACCAGTGTGTGGATTGGTGGGCCTTTGGGATATTACTGTACGAGATGCTGATTGGTCAATCCCCTTTCAGCGGTTGTGATGAGGATGAGTTGTTCTGGTCCATTTGTAACGAGGCTGTCCGCTACCCTCGGTTTTTAAGTAGAGAGTCAAAGAGGATTCTCGAAATGGTGAGTACTTACAATACTTTATATACTCTCGATTCCGTTACCATGCATGCTGCGCCACCTATGCATATCTTCTGCCAGACTCTTTTGAAATTCTTCTGCACAAAACTTACAACTCTTTTCTTTACAGTTACTGGAGAAGGACTCTTCAAAGCGTCTGGGTACGACTGGGTGCCTGCACGGGGAGGTCAAGGAGCAACCATTCTTTGATGCAATCAACTGGGATAGACTGGAGAGACGGGAGGTGGAGCCACCGTACAAACCCAAGCTGGTAAGTCACGCCGCATTCCTAGCGCCCTCTTGTTTACCGCATCTGCTTCACATATTAATTGCCTTACTCTTTGACCAACAACGACACTTGATTAATCCAGTGTTCATTTACGTTTCCAGAAACATTCGCTAGATGTCCAGTACTTCGACACCACATTCACAAGAGAAGCAGCCCGGCTAACACCCGTAGATAAAGAGATACTCCGTTCAATGGATCAGACGCAGTTTGATGGTTTTAGTTACACAAACCCCCACACGACAGATTAGTCAGCATGTGTCTGCCGCCCATACCTCGTTGGTATTATATAGTATCCTTGTTCAACTTGTATTTGTTGCAAATTCGCAAAATAATTGTTTCTTCAACTACGTGCAGGGGACTTCAGGCCTGCTTGCAGGCCTTAAGGCCTTGAATCTACTGACATCATAGCTAAGGAAGAAAATATATTACGCACACGATAATTAATTTTTGCTCCAAGAGAGCTTATATTACATATATACTCTTGTCATATACATCTCTGTTGTGAATATTATATAGGCCGAATTGAGTGTACACGATTATTGCTTCAATTAGTACTATAGGCTTGGTAAACGTTATTATTGAGCCTTTGTTCACTCAACTGTAAGCATGCGTCCCAGGCCGACCATGTTTACCATGCTCAGTTTAGAAATACAGATTATAGATGGCGCTTGTGCCCCGTGGAAGGCGTGTCTTATATACTGTCAGGTTGATCCTGCACACCCCGCACAGCAAGTTCTCCTTGCTTGACTTGCGCATTTTGATGTTAACGATGTATGGTTGTTGCATAATTTATTTTATTTTATTTTACTTTCAAATGGTGCTTGCCGATTTTCAGAAAACTAACGCATTTCCGCGTACAATACTGACTAAATCGATTTGAAAAGAAACATTTCGTTTTTTGTATACACACACACAATACATACAACGTCTACATACGTACGTATGATGCATAATGTACTTTGCGTAATTAAAAGTCTGATCAAAATGAATTTCAGAAGAAAAAGATCCTAACTGTAAATAATATTTAAAAGTTATTGTTTTTCAATAAGTCTGCCTCAATATCAATTGTTCTTACATATATATTTACCGTTACCTTCCTTCTTTTTCTCGTTATATTCTTGATATATGTATGATTTGGTTCGCGGATCGGGCGAGTCCAAATCCTATTTCTATATGCAATCTTCTTATATTTGTCCCTTCAAGTCCTAACGTCTTTTGATAGTTTCCTGGATTTTATTATATGCTTCAAACTCAATTATTCACGACAAAAGTATCCTTCTTTTTGGATACACTATTAATGCATGGTGGCAACGTCGTAGGTACAACTGTGCAAAAAGAGTTGCAAATAATCCACGCACCACCAAGTTAATTCATTGTGCCTTCTTGTGGAATCCTATGCGCTTTTTAAAAATACTACAGTAAAAGAATTAAGAAACATTTTCAAAAACACCTTGTGGTTTTTTGAAAACAAAACATTGTACAAACATTTAAATTCAAAAGCAAGATAAAATATTTGTTCAATTCATCAACTTGTTCGTAATGCAGAAGTTGCATCACTACTCTGCATAGCAACCCCGGGAATTCCTGAATCATGAAATTGCGATGGAAATTCAAAGCATTGCAAATAATACAACACCGTAAACAAACTTCTGGAAGCGCCAAGATATTTTTGCGCAGTTTTTAAGGATTTCACTAAAAAATTTATTTATTTTCACCTACAATATATATATATATGCTTTAATTGAATTTTTACCATATAGCCTAATGCTACAAAGATTGGCAGTAGTTGTATTATCAAGGTTAGAGAAACCCGTCAAAGAAAGTTATGCATATTTTAATCCAGCTCAACATTCGGGCTACACATTTACGTGACTCTGGAAGGATACCATTGAGCTTCTGTCTGAAGCCCCTTTAAAATTATGGTCCTTGGAAATGGTCAAAGGTCAAATAAGCAGATTCCTAACTATAATCATGTAAGTTTAACTTCCGTTGAATTTTTGTATTTTTAATCCTGTTTAAATTTTCTAATTATTTCCTTTATTTATATCCTAAAATACCGTATATTTAAGTAACTTCCATTTCAGCATCTTTTAAATAATAAGTAATTTTAATTTCAGTTGTTGCTGAAGTATTTATTTAATTGGCCAAACTGATATTTTATTGCATGGAATAATATTTTACTTTACATTTTATTTTTTAAAACTATATTTAATTTTATTATTTAATCCTGCTTCACAAGGGAAAAGGGGTAGCAGGAGACGCTGACAAGGAGAATAGATTTTGGCAATATGGTCCCACCGATGCGCTCGGTGACAACGGAGAGCAGCAGCTGCAAAGCGAAGAGAATTGCACAGAAGAAGGCGGGAAGCGGGCAGAGGACAGCGAAGACTTTCTCTGCTCACGATGTCAAAGTTCCCAGATTCACACCCACGTGGAGGCGCTACGCCGCTTAAAACAAAAGGCCCTCCGATACAAGTACCAGCTGGAGGAAATCCGTTCCGCTACCAAGAAACGAGAGCACGAGCTTATGACCGCAATGGAACGTTTGGGAGTTGAAGAGAAAAATTTACACGACCAACTCGAGCACTTTGACCACCTCAGTTTCAAGATGAACATGAAACGGAATCGTCTACGTCAAGATCAGATATCCCTTCAGCATGATGAAAACTTGATGACAGAGAAGCTCCAAGCCCTAAAAGAAAAGGAAATATCCGTCAATTGCCAAATGCTAAAGTACCAAAGCCAAGATGCCACCCTCAAGCGACGGAGACAGGAACTACTAAAGGAAAAACTCCGATTGGAAAAACTTGCTTCCCTGATATTCAAAACGGATTTATCTACAATGACCTTCAAGGAATTTCATCTTCGAATGGCTGCGATGCAAAAACAGTTGGAGCACAAATACCGGAAATTATTATTTCTAGAAAGCTCAAATGACAAGCGATGTGATACCCAGGAGGACGACAATCATTGCCGGAAACCTAGTAAGTTTTTTAAAATTAATTTAATTAATTAGCCACGTGGTATAAGGCTCTGAAGGAACGAATTCAGGACACACGCCCTTCAAGTACTCCCTCAGGGTCATGACCATTCCGACCCATCTCACCTCATGTAACGTATCACCCAACTCAAAACCATGTTTGCCTCTTTGTATAATGTGTTCCGATCGAGACACGACGATTGGCAGGACAACACAGGGTCCTCTAACGAGACCTTTGAGGGAACCTGGGTCAATACTTCTCCCAGCTCATCCGCTCACCTAGACGCCCCAAAGGATTCCCTGGAAATTATTGACCCCGCCCCTTGGCCAACCAGGCTACCCCGCATCAACAGAGGTAACGTCTGATAACATTTACACCCACCTGCCCCTTGAACCCCCCCCCCCCTAAACGTCCCTCCTTGTTCATGGCAGGTCAAAAGCAGACACCTTCCTTAAACCTCCACTCCCGACGTGGTTTCCGTGGAAAAGAATTCAACAGGGCCTCTAAACTTGCAAACCGAAATTTTCGGAAGAAGCCACAACAAGTGAAGTTGGATTCAATTCCGTACAATATCAAAATCGAAACGGATCCTTTTAAATCTCCCCGCTCCAAGAGCCATCAACATCCTGGCGGTCATCCAATTCGTCCAAGTCAAGTTTTACGCTTAGTAACAAGCGCCACCACCACCTCAAATCCACCTAACGATTACGACCTTAAAACCACACAGTATTCCACCAGAATCCGTAGCAATTCCTCAGTAGATGGCGACTCATTCTCAGCTCCAGAAGATGAGACGGCAAATTTCGGGAGACGACGGCAACGATTCCAGCAGTCACGGTTCTGCCAAAATCGATCACAACAACGATTCCCTTTGAAATTTTCCAGCAGTCAACTTGACGGTAAAAACTGTGGAGATGATGAACCCGAATATTCAAGCTACTACGACATTATTCACAATCTAACGTTAGAAAACGAACTGCCGGATATCGATAACCAAGAGTCCTTTATCCAAGAAACCGAGGAGGATGAGGCCCACCATTTTCATACAAAAATAACAAGCATTGATACATTTCAAGCCCGTGATGACAAGCACCGTTCCAGTTTTACCAAAGAAAACAGCAAGGAGCGCATCAAGCTCCCGCATCTTAGCCCCCATTTCAAAGAACCGCTTCGTTCAATTTACCACAATAAAAATTCCGATGACATCCGCCATTCATCTCAATCCTTTTTTCATTCTGGTAAAACGACTCCAGGAACGGAGTCAGGGACATCTACCGACTTTCACGCTCATCATAATCCTCCTCCCTTCAATAAAACCAATTCAAAGCCACCCCCCATCAACAACAGTCAGTTTTCCAGCTTTTCCATCCAAGGTTCCGAAGATAACGCTCCTTTTTACACTACCCAGTCAAACCACAGGAATTCCATCACCGATAGCCGCACTTCAAATAACCCAAAACCCTCCCGCTCCGCTCCAGATCTGGAATATAACGAAACCATTTCTACTCCTGCAGCAGCAGCGCCAAAATTGGAACAAGGCCAATCTCGAACAAGCCACAACCCAAGTAGCGATTCCATCCCCTTTTATCAACAAAACTCAGCCCGAATTCCTAACGAGCCCCCTTCCCACAACCCAAACGCAAAGCTCCTCCAAAATAACACTCGTCGAGCTCGGCAAACATCCAATATTCCACTTAGAGCACGAAGAATCCCAAGTCATTTAAAATTTGGCAACTTTGGCATCATCAAACGACGTCAGCGTGAAAACACCTTCAAAGTCAATAACCATCATCCTGGGCCTCCAGATGTTTACACCCAACAAGTCTCCCACCCTCAACTAACGACAACGACCAACGATCCTAACATCAAAGAAGAATCCTTCCAAACTCAACCATACCATCAAGAGCAACGACAGAGTTATCAACCAGATGGCGCTGCTCCCACAGCAGATATCGATGAGAATGATATCGTAGCACAAAAAATCCTTGGGATTCATTCTTTTACAAATACTACGCAATCCAATAAACAAAGTCAAATGTCCATGGCTAAGATGCCCCGTTCAAAACCGTTTCGAATATAAGTACCGACTCCATATCTTCAAAACTTTTTTCCGTTAATTTCCTTAAGGTTTTTATTATTTATTTTTGCAATTAATGTAGCGGCAACAACACGACCTTAATATTCTCCGAACCAATACTTATACATTCCGAATAAATTCTCTTCTGTGCATATAAACATGTACAAGTTTTTTTAATTTTAATAAGCCGCCAAACTTCAAATCTAAATATCATTTCGATATAGAAGCATCAATAGACACGTCAACCTTAATTCTTCCTTCCCGCTTCCCCTTTTAACCATAATCACCATGTCAGAATCATATAAAAAACCTCATCAAGACACCTCCCCCCCTAATATCGAGCCAAAGAATCCAAAAGAAGCAGCAATTATCACCTGGAGGGTCGCACAAGAGCTCGAAAGTAGGCAAAAATGGGAAAAGCTTTGGCCTGCATACATCGAAGCGAATAAGTAATTACCATCATTAATCCGCATCCTCTAAATCGCTACCATTTTAATGCTTAGTTAACTCTTGTTTTCATCACTAACAATATGTACCCCAGCAAATGGATATGCTCTGGCATTTACCGCGCTGCGCGCAAACCGAGTCAACGTGCCTTGGAATGGAACGCTTGGATGCGCTGTAAACCTGGCTACTCCACACCGCAAGAGGGCGAATGCAATACAAGAAAACCCTTCAGAATCGACCCCGCAATCCCTTCCTCCTGCAAGCCATGTCCCTGGCCAAAGACTACGGCGGGAGAAGTACGTTTATAATTAATCTTGCCATCCATTTAAATAATCCCGCCTCATAATAATTAATTCCTCCGCTCTTCCCTTGTACATATCACAGGTTGGATGGCTCGCACAACATCCTTCCTGTAACTTGGAAGTCTACTGTACGAAATATAACCAGAAGCCACCCTTACCAGGCAACCAGCAAAAGTTTTCCGTTCAATTCGGCTCAGTTTACTAGACTTTACCCTCTTACATATCCATGCTAAATAACATCCAGTAAATTTTCCAGTAAAAACCGTATAATTCCCCTCCTTTGACCTCCTTTGAGAACTCATGGTCGTCGGTCGCTCAAATAAACGGTCATCCTGCGAATTTTTCGAACGTTTGTACTTAAACGCTTCTGCTAAACTTATCATTCGTAACTACCCCCCCCAGTCCCACGCCACCTCATCACAAAACTGAACGTACCATCTTCACACTTTCCCCTCCAGATTGCGTTAGCATCGTTATTTAAAAACGACAATCTATCTCATAAGGTATATTTTCAAACGGACTTACCATAGCCCATTATGCCTCGCACCTACAATTTCCTTTCCTCTCTAACTGATTTTATCTTTAAAATTACACTAATTATCTCGAATTATACTTTAAAATTTAGTTTATGCAAAATCCAGTTTATAATTTTAGAATACATTGTAGCCGTTACCAACCATCAACCCCACGTTACACCTTGCCATCAGAATTAGGCACGAAAGTAACGTATTCTTCTTCCGCTCTATTCCTCTTGAACAACATCAGTTCCTATTTTATGCAACTTAATTGCGGATCCATTAACCCTAATTAAATGCAAATCCTCCTCGTATGTTTTTCCGGAAGCAGTAAAATACACAAGCTCATACGCATCCAAGTCTATATTAATTATATTTTAGCACCATGTATCCACCACAGCTCTGCAAATTCCTACACTCTTCACAAGACCACACACCACACCATTTCTTATTCCATGCAAATCCCAAACATATGTACCCGCCCACATCCGCATCAACCGCTTAAAAATCCATGCAATTTCAACACACGCGGCACCTTTCAGCAAAGAAATTAAATTAAATTTGTCTTACAAACTATAAACATTTGTTTTCCCTTCTCCTAATTTCCCACCTCATAATTATCTTATTTACGGATCCTCAGCCTGTTCAAGAAGCTATATGACTATTATTTCCCTTCACGTCTTCCCTTAACTCTTCTTCGCTTCTTTTCGCCAAATTATAAAATTCGCGAATTTCTCCTAAGGTAGCAACTTCCAAGAAAGAATTTCAAAGTTCCAGAAGTGCAACCCTCTATTACCGCTATTTACCCAGCTGTCAATTGCCAAAAACAAAACATTACATATGATAGCTACTCCTTGTGTATTATCGACCTATCCCCAAAATTAGCACAGTATTTCACACCCCAAATTTGCAAAACCCGGTTTCCAAGAAAACCTTTTCGCACCTCATGGTCATCGCTAATTTTCTTTGCATTTCTTTGAAATACTACAACATCACAATTTAGATCTTTGCGTATTTCTGATCACGCGAATTATATCCTAAATCTAAAATAATTCGCCACATCGCATTAAACCAAGGCACTCTGGACCACCAATTAATGCCAAACGCTATCACGATTTTGTTCTAAGCAAGGGCAAACAAACGTTTACATTTCTAACCTAGCTCCAAAACGCTATCTAATAATAATGAGCTTAACGTGCACAGCCACGTGCACATTAATATCTCACGTGCCTTCTCACTCTGACCCGCTTAAACGCAGTTAAGTCGTCACTCCATTCGTTTACCACCGCGTAACGGAAGTGCACCGCCTTCCCACAAACAATTTGCATCTCGTCATACGTAGGACTACGACTACTAGAAATTTCGCTCACTCTCTGACACGCCTCCTTTTATATCGTTAGCGTAAAATATTCCAAGCAAAATTATAATTTAACCCTTCCGCTGCGCACCCTTCCCGCCGCCGCTGCATCATTAGAAGCCCAGACCCCATCGTATCTCGCAACGGAATGTCATTGCATGACAATTCCCCCACAGACCTCACTACAAAACAGACATATATGCGCAGTCGGTCACGGAAAAGGTTAGTCTCTCGCTCAACTTTACGTAATTAACTCCTGTATTTCCAATACGCGCTGTACATGATGAGGCTGATTCCACCGTGGAAAAGAACACGAATGCGGCAGAAGTCATCCAGTTTATTACCGCTCTCCGCACCAAAAAACCAGTCTATTCCAACGTTTGCTATAAATGATGCGCTCATCATCAATAGGGAAAGCGCTATGAACAGGGGCAAAGATCAAGGAACACTACTGGCCAGTCAGTGGACACAGAGCAAGAACGAGGCGAGATATATATATATTAAAATCAACAAAGCACGAGAATCTCAGATCAGCAAAGCCAATTCTTCCGAAGGTATAAATGAAGCTGACGCACGCCCACACACGCCATATTCCATAAGCTTCTCGCTCAAATCCTTCCAACATTTCTTCCAGAGTTTCCAACAACGAGAGAAACTAATTAACGCAGAGGAGTGAAAAACAGACCTTCTCCCACTACAAATAAATCCTTCAACTAGCCCCAACTCCTTAGAATCATTTCAACCCTTCACACAACCACATTAACCTCCAAATCACTTAACACCCTCGCTATCGTTACGTCAAACGCCATTATTAACATTAACAACTCCAAACCCAGCACAAACGCAACTTCCAAACTAAACTGTCTTCATAATCTTTGCTTCAAAGCTATAGTGATTGAAATCACAGAGAAAATACCGTGCAACCCTTAAATTTTTTTAGCTCTACAATTGTATAATACTTTCTATTCCGAATCCGAAAATCCTCGAATTTCAACGCAAGTTTTAATTTGTGTTCACAATTTGTATCCAAAAGTTCCAAGTAACCGAATTTAAGTCAAGACCGCCGCTATGAAGTTCCTATGCATTCCTGGCCCACACGTGGGCCGAACGCCCTCTACGGAAGAGTTTGTATCAGAAGAGGATCGCCCGCCCGAGGTAGACTGCACTGCCGGAGATGTCGTTTTCTCCAACGACGATGATCAAAGGTATAGACTGCTAGCAAGCTAAACTTCAAAATCCCCATTCATTCTCGAAATACCTCCAAGGGTTTTTTCTCCCTTGGAGACATTTCTCTCTTCCGCTCTCTTTCATCCAACTAATTTCAGCTTTATTACTTCACCTCTCTCCGCCCATCAACTAAACTTGCTTACTCCTTTGAATATAACATTTAAACAAGCTTAAAACAACTTAACAAAAGGTTAATGAAGTTAATTAATTAACTCTGTTTCAATTCCCTCAACAGCCTTGATTATACCCCGCCACGCGAGCTTCCCCCAATCTCCTGGAAACATCAGAAAGACCAAGAACAACAATCTTCCTCAGCAAGCCCTACTTCAAACCCTTCATGGATTTCCTCAAACAAATTAAAACTTCAACTCTACATGATCTTCCTCACAGTCATTTGTATTGGACTTTCCTTGGCTTTGGCCGCCCTAGTCTCAGTCTACATGCAAAACAAACGTAAGGGATTTTACCAACATTAGTCCGTCTGAATAATTATTAGCTTAATTTTAGTGATAGCCATCCTTTCACTTATCTCCCACCAAAACTTTCCACATGAATCCCCAAAGATAATATTATTCCATCTATCGCTATAGTCTGCTCCTCTTGGCCCTCCTTCAATAACGATAACAAAATCCCCTTCCTCGTACAATTTACGAATATCTCTTCACATTCATTCCAACAACTAACTGCGCTCCTCCATATCCTTGCGTTGTTATTCTTGCTTCAGATCTTTCTAACCCTTTCAAACTAGCCGAAGGCCGCATACATATACATTACTTTCCTAGTAATTAGGCTCCGCCTTAGTCAATTCATTCTTAAAGAAGAAGCTCGCTATAATTGAACCAGGAATTAGCAATCCAAATTACCCTTCTCCTGCACTGCTCTACTCTTTCCTCAAAGACTGTATGCGTGCCTTGCTCAATAATATGCGCAGAAGATAGAGAGAAGAGCCGCCGAATTAATAATGAATCCCAAAATTTTAATAACAATTAGACTTCTTTTCTTGGACTAGGACAACCCAGGACCAGAGGGCAAAATCCTAAATGATTATATTTAAATACTTGGCCTAAACTTTGAGCTTAAACTTGAACTGTTTCCCCGTCCATCCATTCTTAAACCTCAAGGCTTTTTTCTCCTCTTAGCATTTCTTTAAACACGTTAAAATGTTTTTGTCCAAAACAATTTTTTACTTTCTTCTTGTCATCCTCCGTTCCTTGGCCTTTGATATTTCCACATCCCTTCCTTCCCATTTCCTACCCGAGCTAAACCAGACACAGACTGCAAGTGTTGGTAGGTCTTTTGCTAACTGCAACAGTGTAATTTACCAAAATTTAGCCTGGTGGTGATTACTCTTACTCATTCTTCTTGCGCCATTCATTCCAGTCCTTCTAATTGCTCAGCGTCTAATTAAGACCCTTCTCCACTTGCTTAACACCTGTAGTGACAAGGATGCGAGCTAATCTTAAAGAGGGTTAGTTGTAATTAGGTTATCTCTCATTTCCAGAGCAGTCTTGTGTAGAGTAGGCTGGTAGGTGCACTATGTATACTTATCCTTAGCTCACTAGATTTGAGGAATTAGCAGACGTATGCATTGCATACACTATAACTTCCATAATGTATAACTTATATAGCCATCAGTACTTCCGTCTCCAGCTACCTATGACTTAAACTCACTTGTCACGACAGTGACTCAAATCCCGTGTCTCACGTATAATAATGACAATTAGATTTTTTCAAGTGCAGCATATGCGGAAGACGATAGCCGGAAGAGTGACGTCGGCTTGTAACAATTAAGCTTAGACTACTATTTTCCCACGCATCTCGGTTTTTTCTAGCATAATTGCCGCATTGCATGCAAGTGTTATCGTAGACCAAGACTCTAACGAGGTTTATGATCTTTTAATTATAACAGCAACTTTTGAAGTCTGTGATACAAAGCTATGTAAGCGAACTGCAAACCTTCTTTTGCGAAGCATGGATGAGGACGCGGACCCTTGCGAGGATTTTCCCGCCTTCGCTTGCGGTAATTGGTTAAAGGACACTGGAAATAGTATTTCCTTGGGCACATATGACCATACAACCGTCATGCGGGACAGGATTATCGGACGTCTTCGAAGTAAGTATTCAATTTTAATCTTTCTTGCATTGCCAAGTATTTTACTACCTTACTCACCACCGAGTTTCCTCCTTTTGCAGAACTAACAGACAAAATCAACGAAAAAGATATCGAGCCGTTGAAGCAAGTCAAGAAAATGTACGAGTCCTGCACTAACACAGGTAAGCAACGAACACGCTCTCCACCTCCTCCTTATCGAACTAATAATTCCCAACCGTCATAGTTATAACATAGACAAAATCCTATTACAGACTACCTAGAAGATGTTGGATTGACACCCTTAGCGCAACTTCTGGATGAACTAATCCGTCCAAACGTTTCATTGCCCAAGGCTTTAGCCACAATCAAACGAGCCACAGGTCAAAGTTACGTCTTCGATTTCGCTTTAAATCCGGATTATCGAAATCCCAGTATGAATGCAATCTTTGTAAGTCTTTGGCGCTATCCTTCCTATAAACATATACTCAACTACATTTAAATCCAGCCCATTTACGCCCCTACATTGCAAACTTAATGTAACTATTAATTTGACCCCATTAGATTGATCAACCACAACTCCCTGCCGACGGAAGCGCTTACTTGAGTGCAGGTAACTTGGACGCTGCCTACCGAAAGCTAATTAACGAAGCCTTCAAGAGATTAAGTACCGTACCTGGTGTACACCCTATTATAAAAACCTATTTGAAAAACGGCTCTCATATAATCATGAATTTCGAGCAACAGCTGGCTGAGGTAAGTCCTTGACCGAAAATATTTCAAGTCGCCCTCCTAGCTTGATTAATTCAACCTAATTCCACATTTCCATTACAGTCCGTATCAGATTTGCACACCTTACCCAAAGCTGCAATGTTTAATTTACTCTCTCTACGCGATCTGAACAAAATGTTTGCAAAAGCCCACGCTACTGTACAAAGGGAAAACGCTGCAAACGCTGCTATTCAATCACCCCCAAAAGATGGCATTAAGGTAAAATACTACAAACATTATTAGGGCTTACTGTCCGTCTTTCTCACGCTTCAAAACAATTAATCATTAAAAAACCACAATCTTGCCTATCCACAGTTTAACTGGACTGAATACGCAGCGGTGCTATTCGACGGAATACCTGGAATTACAATTACGGATGACACTTACGTTATCGTCAACGACATAGCCTACATCAAAAGCTTATCGAAAACCCTTGCAAATGCTACGTCCGAGGATTTGCAAGTCTACTTAACTTGGCAATTGATTTGGTCATTTGGCAAAGACGTTACAAGAGATTTCAGAAGTTTGCTCTATGCTTTCTCTCAGAAGATTGACGGATCTGAGACAACACCTAACAGGTAAAATAACAACCAAATCCCACTCAATCTCTCATCTTTGTATCTCTTTTTTTACAACCTAAACTCCAACCCTCCGAAAATATATAACCAACCTAATTTATAATCCCACAGATTTACTGAATGCATCAACTTGTTGGATACTCATCTACCCTTCGCTTTAACTTACCGCTACGTCCAGCGCTACGTCCCAGACGAGATTATAGATGAGGTAAAAGCTTCATTCCAGCACCGCCGATGAAATTTAACCAAATGATTTAAATACTATAGTACCCATGTTTATATCAAACATTTTTAACCAATCAACTCTTATTCCACAGGCCTACGAAATGGTTCAGTATTTATCCATGTCCTTCAAACGGATGGTATCCTCCCTCGACTGGATGGACGAAAACACCAAGTATCGTGCAAGACTTAAAGCTGATAAAATGCGGGCATTTATGGGCTACCCCAAATGGATGAAAAATGAAACAGCTGTGATAACCTACCATCGAGGACTCCAAATGTCAAATACGACATTCTTTCAAAACGTACTAACCATGCAAAAATGGATAACAAATAAATCTCTTCGAAAACTAGCCAATCCTGTAGATACAACATGGTCTAGCGACTCTCCTGCTGAAGCAGACGCTTTCTACGACGACGAACTCAACGCAATTAGTAAGTGCAGCAAATACATTCCCGGCAACCGCCTAAAGAAAGGTTACAACTACTAGTAATTCCACTAAATCAACCTTGTTACTCACCTTCTACAATCTTATTATAGCATTTCCTTCTGGATTCTTACAAGAGCCCTTCTTCGGCATGGGTCTTCGAAGTGTCGACTACGGAGCACTGGGGTCGGTAATAGGTCACGAGATCACTCACGGTTTTGATACACGAGGTAAATACTTTTATACACTTCTGTCAATCCTCGCACAATTTTTTTGCACCAAGCACCTCAAGGCTAATATCATATCTTCTCTTCTCTTTAGGACGATTCACAGATGAAAACGGAAGACTCAAATCCTGGTGGAGTATCCCGACTCTGAAAACGTTTGTCAAGAAGGCTCAATGCTTCGTTAATCAGTACAACAAGTACCGGGCACCCGAAGTTACATCTATCCTAGGAAACAAAAATAACGTAAGAAAAAATAATCCAATCAATTAATCCATTTTTATACCGTGCTCATTTTGTACAAAAATTCATTTTAATCTGTTATTTTAATTCACTTACTTTAGGTAAATGGGAAGAGAACGCTTGCAGAAAATATTGCGGACAACGGAGGAATCCGGGAAGCTTTCCAGGCTTACAAGTTTTACATCAAGAGTCGTGAGGGAAAACCTGAACCTCGTCTTCCAGGACTCGAAAAGTTTACACCAGATCAGCTATTCTTCCTCTCATTTGGCCAGGTAACCTGAAAATGATTCAATTATAAAATTTAAAATCCATGACACATAATATATACAAGATGCATTACACAATACATATTTCTCTTCCAGTCATGGTGCTCTTATACCACGCCAAAAGCTCTGTCCGAGGCTCTCCAAGGAAACGAGCATAGTCCCTCGAGATTCCGCATCATTGGCTCGGTGGCGAATTTCGACGAATTTTCAAAAACTTGGCAATGCAAACCTAACGCGAAAATGAATCCTGAGCATAAATGTGTTCTTTGGTAAAGTTACTTATATGAGTTCCAGCCAGGAGCCTAGCAGCCCCTGGATACAAGTCATTATCCTTAAGGACCTTCTCTTTAAGCCTTCTCTCATTACGATTATAATCTTAATGTACATGCTATGTTAAAATTTACATGCATCATGTTTTTATATTTAATTGTATTTATACCTATATACTTGTACACCATCACCAAATATAAAATTAAAACGTTTTATCCTGTATGGAATCTGTTGTAATTTCTCGAGTTTTCTCTCTCAAGTTGCAGAGATGAAGATTGCGGTTGAAACGTTAAACTTGCGCTTCTTGAATGGTAATATTTACAATATGGCAATAACATACACGCTTTCTAGAAAAGCTCTTTTGGGGCAGAGGTATAGGCATATGAAACCGTAGTTAATGGGAGTAAGGAGCTTGCTAGTGGGATTACATCTTTATTTTTAAGTTGTACCTAAGCTGTAGTAATATAATAATTTATGCATAATATTTTTTTTTAAATTTAAATTAGATTAATTTAAGCCGTCAATTTAAACCAAGAAGTGACCATAGGGAACTCCTTGGTCTCGCTCTTCTAAGACGCGGAGGTGGAGGAGGTCGAGGTGATGGTGAAAATGGGGGCGGAAGAAAATGCAGCGAAGGGTCCAGATTTTGGGGTGCTGAGTTCCCACGTAATCCAAAGCCAGCGCCCTCCTGAGACGGGTGGTGAGGATTCGCATTAAAACGGTGAATAAACTCTTGCGTTTCTGCAGCATTTTCAGCTTCAATTTTCCTCCGATTAGAGTACTGGTACTCATCAAGCGGTTGACCTTGTGCTTGACCTGGAACCCCGTAAGCAGAGTACTGCTGGGATTGTGGTTTCCCTGTTGTTGAAATTGCTCCATCGTAGTAGTGAAATTCTGCTGTTAATTTTGCTGGTATTCTGTAAGACTCTTGAGTTGTGGTTGTTGTAGCGTAAGTTGGTACAGACTTTTCTGAAGGACCGTTGTAATTTATAGATATTTGGATTGGCTGAGAAATGTATGATGGCGCTTGAGTTACCACAGGGCCATACGAAGAAGATGGTGGACCGTAGGCAGGAGCAGACGTAGAAGGTGAGCCGTAAGTCGGTGCAAGCGTTGCTGGAGGCCAATATTGCGCTGGAGTTGTTGCAGGAGTTCCGTAACCGCCAGATGGACTGTATGTAGAGGGCGTGTTGTACCCGCCAGGTGGATTATAAGGAGAGGGCGTGTCGTACCCACCAGGTGGACCATATGTAGAGGGAGTGCCGTACCCACCAGGTGGACTATACGTAGATGAGGTGCCGTACCCGTACCCGCCGGTTGGGCCATAGGCAGCTGGAGGACCGTAAGTAGATGGTGGTAACAAAGATCTGGCAAAAGGCGGCTGCGTTTCTTGAATAAGTGGTTGCGGAGTTGGAGGGGTTGTGCGTCTAGTAGTTGTCGTTGTAGTGCTGAAACAAACATAATCTCAAACATTATTCATTCTAGAGAAACTTTGCAAAATCAAAACTTTTCTTTACAGTTCTAAATGCTAAAATTAATCTTATCTGTACTTACGTTGGCGCTGGTGTTGTTGTGGTAGTCGTCGTAGTGGTCGTTGTAGTAGTGGCCGTAGTTGGCCTTGGAGTTGTGGTTGTCGTAGTGGTCGTAGTTGGCCTTGGAGTTGTTGTCGTTGTGGTCCGACGAGTTGTTCTTCGGGTAGTCGTCGTTGTAGGACGCGTTGTAGTTCTTGTTGTGCGCCGGGTCGTAGTAGTAGTAGTAGTTGGCATGGGGGTCGTTGTTGTAGTCGTAGTGGTAGTTGGCATGGGGGTCGTTGTAGTAGTTGTAGTTGTGGTTGATGGTGCAAGTGTAGTTGTAGTTTCCGGTGGTCCATAGCTGTATTTCGTAGGACCGTATATCGGAGGGTAGACCGTTGAAGTTTCAGTGTCATCCTCGGGATCATCCCATTTTAATGCACTGGAGGTGCCTGGTGGAAGAAGGTCTCTGGAAACATATTTGACAAGAGACTTTTGCGGACCTTCCTGGTCATCCACCCACCATGTGAGGCTGTGTGGACTTTTAGGAGATGTATGCCACTTGACATCTTCCTGAAAAGATCGATAATTCTTTTCACCGCCTGGCCATTTCGTTTCCACATCATCGTACCAATCATTAGATTCCCAGGCACCCGTTTGCTCGAAACTGTTCTGGAAAGTGTGAGGGCCATGCACATGACCATGATGTTGATGATGTGGACGGGGAAAGGGGAATTCAGCAGATATGTCCAGGTACGACTGACGCCTCGTAGCGTTTTTACTGCTTTCCAAAGTTTCCTCTTCTCGCTGGAAGCTACCGGACTTTTTATAATTATCACTGGAAGGTATGGAAAGCTTGGCTCTTCCCATATTCACCAACGTTAGATTGGAGATGGAGGAAGTACCGTTATAAAGAATACATCGCACAGGCAGTGTAGTTCTAGACACAATTAGGATACACAACAGAGACTTCCAGAAGCCACTCGACAGCATGGCAGCGAAATTAAGAAAATTTCAACAAAATGAACCAAGAAACACAGGATACTCACTTCGAAATGGAACTCTTCGTGAAGCGGAAATACAAGAAGATACATTTCGAGCGTCAAGAAAAATATTCTAACTTCTTGGCTGAACAAAGTCATAATAAGACCCCAGGCAAAGATGTCATGACTGTTTTCCGAAAGAGATTGTCATTTGATTTGGTAACTGCAAGCAACAAGTTCATAACTTCATAAGATAAGAGTATCAAGCATGTAAAATAATTATTATTCAAGTTTGAGCCCAGTTCTGCATAAAAGTTTTGCGCGCATACGTAGCAGTCATAGAATGCGTTTTTGTGGAAGATGAAATCTTCCTCGTTTCATCAGTCCCTACTACTGTAAGAACCCTTAACCTACATATGTACGCTTTAAAGAGAAAAAACAAGCATAAAGCGCGCTGTGCCGGCTTGTGGAGTTTCAAACCTCTTCTGTTTCGCAGGTAAAGAGTATAAAAGTATTGCTTAAACCAAGTACGACGAGAATATTCCGCAAGTCCTACCCATGAGAAGACAAGTTATTGACTAAATGCTCGTATCACGAGGGATAGTACGCTATAAAACCTGGTTTTACTAGCCTTGTCTTAAAGATAATCATTTATTTAAGGCCTCTGAATTGCTAAACACAGAGCTGCCACGAAACTCCTACATCGGGAGCGTTGAAACTTTGGGTTGTATCAAAACAAATGCAGGTAGAGGCAGGTGTGTCTAGGCGAAAATCCCATGGTCATCGTACACGACACCAACTGTTTTTCGAAATACACTCCTTTCGATTGACTACTCCGACTTAAAAATTACACTTTGATATCCCAACATACTAAATGCTTGGATCCCGTTCAAAGCATCACAGAACCGAAACCAGGAATTGCATGGAAGTATGCCAGGGTAGCAACCCTAATATCATGTTTGTAGATAACGCCCACCTCTGACAATTCTACACATGTCCCAACTTGATCCGTGGGTCAAAACACATCCCGCATCGTTTCCATCCACAAAATGACTAGTGGAGTAGATTTTCATTCGACTTTATATTATCATTAGCATCAGGTACATAATAATTGAGACTGCGGAAAGCCCAAAGATTATGCAGCACACATGAGAGAATTATTATCATACCATGTAACACAGAGTTTTTCTTGAAAAACTGTAAAATGTGAAGTTAATAAATACGTCACTAGAACAAAATTATCGCAACCGTGTATGAATCTTACACATCCTGGGAATGACTCAAGCATCTGTCTCCATCTCTCACTGTGAAAAATCGGTATATTCTTTTGCTGACCTCTGGACCAATGTTCTGCTTCCTGGCAAGCGGTCCGATTCCACGTTCAACCTAGGTTTGATAAAAAGTACATGTTAGTTGATGTCACTTTGGTTTTAAGCATCCAGTGCTTTTTGTGATACCCCATCAGATGTGATGTTACTAAAAGCAAGTATTTCGAGAAAATCACAGAAATACATAACGCCATACCTTTATCTTTTGCAATAATAGTAGACCCTCATCAACGGTGGCGCAGTTATCATATGCCTGAAAAAAATGAGAATCGTTATATAAAAAATTATTCAAAAGTAAGGCTTACATATACGTGATGAAGAAAAATCAAAGCAAATTTTACCGTTAACAGCGCACGGGGACTCGGGTATCTCGCTTGAATTGCCTTTGCTGTTTCGATTCCTACTGTATTGAACTGCATCAATTGTTCCACCCACAGGTTGAGCAATCCATTTCCGTCTTTGTCAACTTTGATACTTCCAGCAGTATCTGCCAAGGCGTACCAGTCAAACCCATCAGACATTTTCTGGCGTCTACAGTTTACAATTACATAAAATTACAACATACAATTTGCATCCCCATGAATAAAATGTTAACAAACAGAATCAATCAAGTTCATTACTTGTAAGGAGCATCAGCTATAGCTTTTGCAAGCTGGAACAGCCGTTCTGCTAAACTTTCGTCTTTGTTAACAATTCGGTAGTTCACTTTCGTCATCAACTGCAGTTCAATCAATGCTGAATTGAGATCGGGCCTATAACCAACGATTATCAACCTGATTAAAGCAAGATGTGGGATCGAAGCAACATTCCTTTCATCGAATGCGGACTTACTGAGACACTTCAGGTAACGTGGACTTTTTCGTTTTCTTACGAGCCGGATGCTCTTCATCGTCTACTTGAAGTACACGCTGTCGATACTCTTGTTGAAGAGCTCGCTTCTGTTTTCTACAATCAAAATATTACACTGCTAATACATGCCTTCTTCGTTGCTGTCGTTTGTGTGACAACCTAAATTTGAGATTCTGGATATGAAAGATGCACCAAAACATGGCACTTACTTGAAATATTTATCCAGTTCCATAAAAAAGAGAGTGACCTTCTTATCACTGAAGAGGGTCTGCAAAATCTCCACCCGTTCAATCAGCGTATTATTTTTTCCTTCCAGCTGGGCATGCACTAGTGGAATCACTTCGTCAGCGTACATCAAAATTATCACATTATCTTCTTCTTGGGTTCGAACATGGTCTATCTGCACATGATAAAGAGCCGCGCGAGTGAATATTTTATGCCATCGAAAAGATTATTAGACTCAAACTCTTAATCAAGCCCTGTTCCTATACCAGTATGTTGAGATCATTCAGAACTTTGGTAATAGTGTCTCGTCTGAAAGTAATGACGTTTTCCACAGTTTCTGACGTACTCCGTCCTTCATAGTTAATGCCCATTGTCTCTAACGTTGTAGCCAGCGTCGGATACTTGATTAGCGTGGAAGGGGGTATCATAATTACTATCGACTGCAAACAAAGAATGAGAAAAGTATAAACAACTATGATTTATGTGCTCTTTTATCGAGTTTTGAAGCCTGAAGATCACCTCTTATTCATAGTTACCTTCATTGCATTCGCCGGTTTTTCAGCTCTTTTCTGCTCAGCCAAACTTTTTTTCAGTGCTTTTTCTAAGTCTTTTTGTTCTTGCTTTGCCCGCTTTTCCTCTTCAGTCAATTTAGTTCTCTTCGATGGTAGTTTCAACTTGACAGGTTTACCCTGCTTCGGCAGTTTCCCAGGTTGATCCATATCAATTTAATTTTACCGGCTTTAATTAAGCTCGGCGAAATGATTTTTGAACTGGCTATGATAATTTCAGTTTACGGGTTCAGATTTTTTTAACACTTACATAGCAAAAAGCCTCGTCAAATTCTCGGTATGCACAGTTATTTACAGCTAAAGGAGCATTAGATTTCACGTAATTTAATGATTAACAATAGATAAAAGTTTTCTTCAACCTGTCCAAGCAAATCGTTTTTTAAATCTGACATCTGAAGTAGCTGCTGCCGACGACTTTATGCAAGTTGATAAATAACCGTCGGCAAGGAAATAATTCACTAGGGTTTGTCTAAGATCTTTTTCGTGTAGAAATGTTTTGAAGAATAGATATTATATATATATACATATATATACACGTATGTTGGAATTTTAATTTTTACTAACATTGTTCGGTGAAAAGCCATGTAAAAAAACAAAGCTGCAGTTAAATGACAGGTTGCCCGCCTTCAGTCGGTTAAGTAGTGATTGCTTTCCAAGTGAATTAGTGTAGCTCCGTCGTTAAGCTCTGCGTGGGATAATTTAAAACACAACACTTAAATATATATCACTGGATTTTGACGACGGAGAAAATAATTATTTTGGATTGCGGGTGGAAACCATAATTGAATTGAAGGCATACATTCCTAAAATAAACAATATAAATACTCATGTTAGTAGAAAACGATTAGTTAACTGCCATAAGTACTATTTCTGTAGGGATGAAAAATCTCCGGTTTGATTTCAGATTTGATGTAAAATAATGTTTCTTGTTTCCAGGGAAGTTCCAAAACATTCCTTTGTGTCATTTTGGAGATGATACACCTGAACCGGAAGAAATTGCTGTCAGTACGTTAAACAGTCAATAGTTGCAGTAGAATGGAAAACTTCGAAGTGACTCGAAAGTTTAAGCGATACCTAGACTTTAATTACTCGTAAGTGAAAAAAACCCATTTACCACATTTGGGTAAGGATGAGCATATTTGATTTTTCCTATGATTCTGTTGATTATAGGTATAGAAAATTATTTTTGCTCGCGGTAGGCATATTTGCACTAATTTGGCTACTGGGATTCAGAATCTTCAATTCTGAGGGAACACAATCAGAAGGTGACTTGATCAAATACCAAACATAGAGATGCAATGTATATACTTTTTAATCTCAGAAATTGATGAATCTTTTACACAGCTGAACCAGCATCAGACTGCATATCCCGTAAACTGATAAATTATGCTGTGGAAGATAGCAATTTTGATTCAAAAATAATACACTACCCTCCTAGAATAGATGAAAATTATTTGCCTTATGTCGGGAATGGATACATTGGCCTTTCGCTCTTTGAAGATTCCAGGATTTTAGTTAAACCCAAGGTTAATATAATTACAAATTTTCATATTTTGTACGTAGTTAACCAAGCTTATGCTTACAAAATCTCTCTTAACAGTTACGAGTCGTTACAATGGATTTTCATTGGTTATTCGATAGGTTGGACGGACTCTGTCTGCAGCCATACCTTTTAGGCCAGTGGTTAGAGTATCCGTCATGGACGAAGGGTTTCGGAAAGAAGCTTTATTATTGCAATACAGTCGTGGCGTAGTGGAAAGACATGCATGTATTGAACACGGAGGCGAGGAATCAATTGAAACAACTATTAAGTACTATACCCACCGAGCATATCCATCGGTATTTGAGCAGGATGTGTTGGTAAAAAATCCAAGCAGTTCCGACATAACCGTAGCGTTTGAACAGCTAGGATGGGCAGGCGATCCGCCCTTTAAAGTCGAAGTCAAAAAGTAAGATAAATCGTAACAAATTAAGTATTTAAAACAATCGTCAATCTAAAATATATCATAAATCCTTTCTTTTTGTAAACTCTTGTTGCAGATTCCTGATTGGAGATGAAGAAGTCAGCTACGTGCTTGGAAATGGAATTATTGAAGCAGAGAAGACCCTCATTGGTGTAGCTGTAGCTTACAAAAAAGTCCCCAATGCCTTGAATGTAAGTTCTGTTGTGGTTTTGGTTTTTTTTTGCAAGGGACTAATGGCGAGGTAGTAATCAAATGATTCTTCTTGTGAATGTAGGTTGCTGCAAAATCTTCTATATCCGTGCGTTTTATATCTGTGGT
This sequence comes from Sminthurides aquaticus, assembly GCA_906901655.1. Classification (NCBI taxonomy): domain Eukaryota; kingdom Metazoa; phylum Arthropoda; class Collembola; order Symphypleona; family Sminthurididae; genus Sminthurides; species Sminthurides aquaticus. The sequence continues at coordinate 1,699,692 of CAJQTT010000007.1, forward strand.
CAAATACATTTATTTGGCTAACCGAGAAGAATTTCCATCTAAATTGCAATCGCTGCTTAGTAAATCTGAAATGGTAAGATTGTTTAGTATCAGTGAGAGTTATCTTCACCGCTTCACCCTTCAAATCAAGTATGATTTGTTCATCATTGTTTTGTTTCAGGAATTAAAACAAACTCTTTCCGGGGGCAGCACGTTCTTAAGTCTCCATGAAAGCGCATGGAAGGACCTTTGGAGTACCGGATTTTACATTAGTACCTCTCGAGCTGTAAATGCGCTGAACGGAGACAAAATTAATGCTACTATGTACTACGTCCTATCTCAGGTTCGAGATCCATTGCACGAAGTAAACGTTACTCCCTCTGTTGTAGCAGATTCCAAGGCAGTGCTATCATACGCTGAAGGATGTTATGGTGGTCATCATACGTTGTAAGACACTTGAATGTTTACGTAATTAAATAGAATGTGACGGTGAAGCTCGCCATTTATTCTGGATTGTAGTAAACTAAAAATATTCATTATTTAGGCAAGCGCAAAGTTTGTGGTCCCATCTGAGCACAGTTGCAGATATTCGTTCCGTGGCCAACTTGTGGTTAATAACTCTGGAAAAAAACGTAAGAAATTTAGAACGACTTAACTGCTCTCCTGGCGGATGTGTGGTTTAAATACTTTTGATTTGTGAATGGCTGATACAGGGATGCCACAATTTACTGAGAGCAGGAGCAACGGGGGTTATGCAGGGTATGGTACTTAGCTTCGGGGCCTTAAAGTTCAGTAACCAGCACCTGGAATTTAACACTAAACCTAAAGATTTACATCGAGATTACTTGTTCAGGTTAGTAGATTCACTACGGCTATGGGGACGTTTGAGGAGAATCGTAAAAAATTTAAGGGCATGTAAATATTTTATGACGGTTTCTATTGTTTTCTACAGGCGTGTGTGGTACGGCAATGCAACTCATGTTAACATCAGCGTTTCGGTCGGAGCTGACAATAAGGCGGTGCTTGCAGTGGCTTTAGATCGCAGTGATAAGGACTATTATGCTTGTGATGCGGGCTGCTTAGACGCTCCAGTTGAATTAGCTCCAGCCAAGAAATATTTTCCTGTTAAAGTGACTGATCCTGAAACCGCAGTTCTTTACATAACTTCGGATCGACGGCACATAGAAGAACTTCGGTTATCTATACACGTTAAAGAAGTTATTGAAGGTATGTCGAAACAACAAGCGTTAAATCAAACAACCACGGCTATGTTTTTGAATGTAAATAACATGCTTGCTTCTTATCTTACAGCTCCTGCTCATGAAAATCATGTAATCTCAATGCACAAGCACGGGAGCGGTTACGGTGCAATGTCAACGATGTTTTGGGTTTTTATTTCCCTGCTCATCATATTCTTCCATTTGTTCTTGTTTCATTTGGTTTATACCGAGTACTTTGGTTCGCAGGATAAGTTCCGAACTAGGTATGTCACAAAACATTATCTGTAAAATAGATGCATTTATATACAGCTTAAAGTCAAAGGTGTCGGTTTATGTAGTTAGTTGGAAGCTGTAGTGTGGTTGTTACGAGGCTCCATGATAACTAGCTTGATACTAGATTCAGGAACCATGAACCATTCCGTACATAGAATGTATAGTCTCCCATTGAAAAACTCTATAGTAAATCTGCCGATAGTGATGTACCCGAATTCTGAGACTTACCTACATGTAGTGCATTATGGCTGTATTAGCATTTTGTTAGAGTCCTTCTACTCTTGATGAAAGGTTTGAATGGATACATAGATACAGACGCAAGTTTATATTCTCGTTCAGAATGTAAATAAATTCTTTTTCACGGTTAATATTTCAACATATTTACACTATCATATGCTAATATTCTTTGCTGAATAGATGTTGATAAAAGCGTAAGGCGAAAATACAGTTACACCTGGAAAGTATACATGCACTAGCACTAGTCCAAGTGCATTTATGGCTATAAATTAGTTTCAACTCAAAATCCATTTGTGAATGAAGGTGTGCCTATGGTCTCAACAAGCGTCGATGAGCTGACATCCTTCATTTCCTTTCAAATAGTTACAACATGGTGACAGCCTCTTCATCGGCTTTCGAGTAAAAATCGTACTGATTCAAACTTATTTCATATTTCAGGAAAGTATCAGATTTCTGATTTGTGGATGCCTAGAATGACGTTGAAGAATTCTAAAAAGTTAGTTCAACAAGTTCCACTTCGTAAAGAACTGTCGACTTCAGGAGGACGTAAACGTTGGATGTGCAAAATCTAGTGGAAACCTAAAGATTGAGTGCTATGGTAGAGTACGTCTCTGCTTACATTGACTTGACGATGAAATATTTACAGTTTTCTTTCTGTGATTCAAAATTTCTGTACTTCTGAGAGAGTTTTGCACAATGTACTGAAGTCAGTTTTACGCTAACTTATTGTTATAAATTTCTAAAGTCTGTAAAATCTCGAAAACTAACATGTATTATTATCTACAAAATAGAATACTTCGCAAGTATAACTGTACAATAGCGTGAACAGTGCATTTGTGATGATACAAGCTTTAAGTGCTACGTTAACCGCTATATATGTATAGTATAGAATTTTAAAAATGATAACATTTGTCTGACGGAGTTGAGTCATTATTATATTTATTGTTTCACATCTTTCCTTACACACGTATATTTTTAAGAATAAAGAAAGCGTACGAATTAAACTGACAAGGAATCTCTATGGCCTCCTAGTTAAGATCTCATGGGTTCGCAGGTTTTTCTGCACATTTATCCAAGAAACAGCGGAAATTAAGTAGATCAGAAAATGAAGCCTCGTATTATCCGTTTTGTTTGATGAGGAGATAACTAGTTCATCCTCTCAATTTCAGCTAGGGCACAGCAGTAGTTTCGAACATCGACATAGGCCTACAAAGGACAATCAATCTTATTCAAAGAAGAGAGTTTTCAAAGAACTGATGATTTCTAATCACCACTCGAGCTACAAAATATTTCACTTTGCCCGATGTTATCAAGAGTGTCCTCAGTCTATTTTTCTGTTATGTGCTTAAGCGTACTTGTATTTATAGCATCACACTATTATCTTATCTCTTGAGATCACTAAGCAGTCCATCGAGCTCATCTAGAGCTTCACACTAATACGCTATTTAGGTATGCTTATATACTTACATTCTAATTCAGAAAAATGTCACAATGAAAAAGTCTCCGCTAAGAATATTGTGTGCGTCACACTGTGTGCAGACCAGTCACATCTTGAGAACTGTAAAGATTACAGAATCTTACAATTGTATCGTAAAAAAGCCTACAAGTAGATTATTACATAAGAATCGAAAAATTATATGCGGAACTCTGGCTTAAGCCTCAACTACTGGTACAAATAGTCCCTAAGTCTTAATAAACGGTTACAATTACGGTAAAAAGACACTGAATAGCTATCCATTTGACTAAACACAATTGACCTGATCGCCAGCAGGACCCAATGCTTTAGTTGTAGCGTCCATAGGAACTTGCTCATGGAGAGAACCATTGGATTTGGGACTGCTAAACTGCTTCGACTTGGATATTCGTGCTTTTTGGGTATAGTATTTCCGAATACGCGTTGATTCCGTATAGAAGTCTCTCACAAATCTCGCAATGGCATATATATTCTTTATCACAAAGAGAGAAATATCGGATCCAAACATTTGCCACAAGTATAACCGAACCCCAAGGTAGGGAACATCCACAAGTACTAGGTGTAGCACTTTGTACAGGCTTCCCAGAATAACGGGATAGGAACGTCCAAAGTTGGAAAGAGTTAATTTGTACAAGGCTATTGCAGGTAACATAAGGTTAACGGAAGCGAGGCAGATAACGAAATTCTCCATTCGATAAGTGTAAACTGTAAAGTATAAAACCACAAACTGAGTCATTCCGTTCACGTGAAGAAATGATATCCTCTTTACATATCCCAATAAATTGTAAGCTTTATCTTACCAATATGTGATTCCGATCCGATAAGTATACCCAAGAAGCTAGTCTGCAAACCAAAAAAAATCCTCATCTAATTAGTCACGGTTATCGAAACATTGAACAATGCATTGTAATATGAACTTCAAACTTTGTCTGGAAATGATGGTTATTTACCGAATCTAGCAATTCCAGAGCAGTACCATAAGATATCGACTTGATATACTCGTGTCGTAGAGGATCTTCGTGAGCATCATGATGAGCTTCAACAAGAAGCGAAAAGGCGATCGAGGTAAGGCCGATACTGAATTTGACCAACTGGGGTCCGAAAAAGTTATCCTTGTCCAGATGTTGCGGGATTTCCGACTTGAATAGTAGCACTATTTTCGTGATCAGCAGAATGCTGTAAACCACCCAGGAGACGTAGGTAAAGGGCAGCCTTGATACTCTCGAGAAGCAGTCGGCATCCGTGAAAAGAGCGTATTCAGATTCAGTGCTGCTGTTCCTTGAATTCGTTCTATGGGAAGTTACACTATTGGTACTGGACATGTTGAACATCTTTTCACGTTTCTGTGCTTTTGCATGATTCCGGTAGGCAAGGAACAAGGTAAAGGAAAATAGTAAAATACAAAAAAAATCCGGTAGGAACAACAGGAATGGTACGAATGATCGTCCAAAATGTCGAATAATGAAGAGATTCAATATAATGTTTTGACACAGGAAGACAATGGACAAGAATGTCGCATCACCGAAACGGAAGAGAGCGTCTTTCCTTGAACACTTCATGGTGGTTATCAGTTATTACAATCGCCCAATTTTCAGGTTTCGTCTAAATATCCTAGTTCACTGCGTCACGGATAACCTGTTCGGCTAGGATCCAGCCGTTTTCACTCAGTCAATTAATTCAATAGACAAATCGTTCCGTATATATTTCTGAAAAATTCACAAAAATATCAGTATTAATTTTTACAATGTCATTGTAACAGTGGCAGAGCTTTTGTGTAGACGAAGACGAAATAACTTTATCAGTAACCGCTCTCTTACTAAATGCAAACTAGACACAACCTTCAATTCTTTGACAAACTTGCAAGCACAAAGCGTGTTTTACTAGCTATTCGTGTCCTGGACGGAGGGAATTCCAGACCCGTTTTTTCTCACGATTTAGGAGCTGCACTCAGCATTAATGAAAACTTGCAAAAGTAATGCACGTTCTACGAACGAACGGCGAGACGATGACGCAGTGGTTAACAGTGGGCCAACATATATACATTTCAAATATAATACAATCAAGAACCGGAGAAAAACCAAAAGAATGTATTACTCGCTAAATACATGGTGTGATAAAGATAGCGATGATTTTCCAGAGAACATGCATGAGTAATAGGTTTGCATAAAGTTTCCTAAAGGGCTATGACTGAATGATGAAGCTAAGCCTGCTGAAAGGAAGAGCAAAAACCTCGAGAGGAACTGTAGGCAGATTCCAATCACGTTATTGTAATGTAACTGTGTGCGAAATCCCTGATTCAGCATCATGGTATGGTTTCAAGAGAGAATTTTGCTAAATCAAGGCTCAGCTAACATTGAACCAACATTTCCTTGGGAACCAAACCCAATAACCCAAACAACAATAAGAGTAACCGCATATAACTACAACCTCAAGGGAATTGATGCACGAAGACTTGAGTTGCGCGTTAACGCTTAATGGCCAAGTCAGATAATTCCTCCAAGCGTGTGTCTTGAACTGGGAGTTGAAGTTAACTTGGTTCGCATAAAAATGTTGAGCAATGACCATGAAACTATAAAATCCAGACAAAAAGGAAGGGTACAAAAAACTTTTAGTACCAGCCTATTGCTTGTAAAGAGCTTTTGGGGATTTCTTGATCTCCTCTAGCAGGATACATACATACAATGAAAATAGTATGAATACATAGTACGATTAAGACACAAATAATTACCGCAACTAGTAAACCAACTTCAGCATTAAGAAAATTAGCTACAAATGATCTACTCCAGCTACCCTTCTCTGTAATCGTCAACATCAAACGTGAGGTATTAGACTAATTTCCTGCTTACAATCTTTCTCAGAGTCAAGTCGTGTGGATGCTAATGCTAATAAATGTACAAGGTCAGTCAGAGTACTTGTCTATGGGAGCGTAATAAAAATACGTGAGTAAACGAATTCCTATATTTACCTACTTGAGTAACAAAAAATGTGGCCATGAAAGACAGGAAAAAGAGGTACACCACGGCTTCATATTTGATAATAACTGCAAAAAAATCACACATTTCAACTCGGACGTCGGAACATAATTCGTGTCGTACAGCTAAAACTTAATGAATGGAGATTTAGCTGTATGCCGTACAGGACACTAAATCCACTGTAGCCTGAAACAGTTCTACAACTATCGAAATATTTGCAACGCTCTTGAAAGTGATGATCAAATTATAAGTAGAGAGCAATCCTACGATCCATCCAATGATTTTTTGAATCTTTATCGGCTGGCTAAAACCATTGAGCTTAATAGCACAAAACTGATAATTAAAGAATATTCTAACCTCAATGAGAAACTTTCAAACAAACTTAACTCAACTACGAATATACTGGTTCAACCAATTTGGTTGTATATATATTATAAAACAAATCAGTTTACCTTTTAAATAAGAAGAAAAACATTTTACACGTGCAGGAGCAGCGAAAATTACACAACCACCTGTTGCATCAGCTTCATTCCAATTCCAAGTCGATTCTTGTGGGTAGCATTTCTTCGGATTTGCTAAACTTAAATGCCACGTTTCCGTTAAACAATGATCACCGCACCGGGAGGAATTCCTGGATAAAACATGACGAATTAGGAAATTCAATTTTCAGTCTGCTGTAAAAAATATAACTTTTGAGTATTCATTTCACATTTAATAACCAACCTCTTCTATCGCAAACAAAACTCATATGACGGTCTAGGTTCATTGAAGTTATACAACTTGAAAGACTTGCATCAATTACAAGTATAAAGGAAATTACGACACTACACTATCAACTATTTGCAAGACTAGGCCACACACCAAAACACGTATAAACTTGCTGAAGAGAAACAATGTGTAGATATTTAACAAACTGCAGTAAAACTCGTCGTACGTGAGAGGCTATGGAAGCACATCGTTACAGTTTGAAATGCACTGCCTTTATGCCTTCTGTTCTGAGTTGTGACGTCACGTATTTAGCAGGCGGGAAACTTATAACCCCCTTCTTAAAAACTTTTTTTTTCTTCACATTTAATGGGATGTGGGGCGGTTTTTTGTAATATGATTGTAATTTACATCACGTCGTCACAATCGTCGTCATTACAATTCGTTTGCATTTCAGAGAGTTATTCATTCAAACCTCACAAAGTTGTTTTGTGATGTAAATTACAAGAAATGTAAAAAATCAGCTCTACTCATGGTCAGCACAGCGCGACTTATCACTGCGCATCCCACCACAATTATGATTAAATTAATAATAAATAATCAACATCACAAGAATGAAGAAATATTCATGTTACCCGCTACTAGGATCCATCTGTTGTTCTTTTGAGTATGTTTCGAATTTGAAATGCCAAGGCCAGTCATGTACCGTACTGTTATCATGAACTTTAACATTAGACTTTCAACCGTTACCAGTATATTTTAACACTTCGCGGTCATAAACTATACGGTACCTGAGAATCTCCGACAGCTGTGGATTTAAATCATTTAACTCACATTGTGCTCATTTATTTCATTTTCCCGCAATTTTTTAAACCTGCAATTTTTAACCATTTTCCCCCGCAATTGTTAAATATTTAAATTTCCCACCATTTTTAAATATTTATATTTCCCATAATTTTTAAATATTTAAATTTCCCGCAATTTTGAAAACATTTAAATTTCACGCAATATTGTTATTTTTTTCCTGCCATTTTTGATATTTGAATTTCCTGGCAGACTGAAATTCGAATTCCTCACCAGACTCAAATTTGAATTTCCCACCAGACTCAAATTTTAATTTTTCGCCTGGGTGAAATTTGAATTTCCAGCCATTTTTCAAATTTGAGTTTCCCAACTTTAAATAGCGAGAACTCGAAGCATGAAGGAAGACCCCCAAGCCGCTTGAAAACCATGGAGCATTTTATTTTATTTTATAATTTATTCTATTATTTTATTTTATTTACTATTTATTTTTTTATTTTATTTTATCATTTATTTTTTATTTTATTTTATTTACCTTTATTTTTTATTTTATTTTATAATTTATTTTATTATTTTATTTTATTTACTATTTATTTTTTTATTTTATTTTATTTACTATTTATTTTTTTACTTTATCTTTATCAGATTTCCGGGTGAAATTAATTTTTTTTAGTTTATTTCTAGGATCAAGCTGTGATGACCAGGAAGAAATCCAAAGGACCAGGAGGAAGATCCCGAAGCCACAAGAAGGAGCCCTATGACAATAGGGAGAACTCGAAGCATGAAGGAAGACCCCGAAGCCACTACAAGACCACGGAGTTTTTTATTTTATTTTACTTACTTTATTTTATTGTTATCATTTTTCGTTTTTGTTATCCTTTTATTTTTTAGTTTATTTCCAGGATCAAGCTGTAACGGCAAGGAAGAAACCCTGAAGGACTAAATTCTAACCGTGATGAGAAAAAAGGAACCGCAAGATCTTGGAGGAACCATTAAGATCAAGAGGAAGCCATTGGAAGACCGACCATGATCCAGGAGGAGCCGCGGGTAGTCAGGTAAATGGTTTGTGGGTGCACTTTTTGTTTAGCAGGGTAGTTTCTTCTTCCCAATCCCTCGGACCGTGTCACTTGGAAAGGGAAGGAGAAAGTAGAGGATGGTTGGAGTAGGATAGCTTCTTCCCGATCCCTTAAACGGCAATCCGTTATAGGGAAAGGGAAGGAGAAAGTAGAGGATGGTTGGAGTAGGATAGCTTCTTCCCGATCCTTTAAACGGCATTGCGTTATAGGAAAGGGAAGGAGAAAGTAGCTTCTTCCCGAGGATGGTTAGGGAAAGGGAAGGAGAAAGTGAGGATGGTTGGTGCAGGGCATCTACTTCCCGATCCCTTCCCGATCCCTTAAACGGCAGGAGAAAGTAGAGGATGGTTGGAGTAGGATAGCTTCTTCCCGATAAACGGCAATGCGTTATAGGATCCCTTAAAGGGCGTTATAGGGAAAGGGAAGGAGAAAGTAGAGGATGGTTGGAGTAGGATAGCTTCTTCCCGATCCCTTAAACGGCAATGCGTTATAGGGAAAGGGAAGGAGAAAGTTGAGGATGGTTGGTGCAGGGCATCTACTTCCCGATCCCTTATACGGCGATGCGTTATAGGGAAAGGGGGAAGTAAAATAGGCTGGAGACAACCAGGATAAAAAACGGCCGGCGGGTCTACTGGTATCGCTCCAGTACTGATGATGGCCATAGCAGGCCGAAACCCGTTTAAGTTTTTGAACGAAACAAAGCTCAATATCAATTAATTTTGTAGGAGAAAATTTAGGTATGAGAGTTACTTTTATATTCATAATTGTTTTAATTGCAGTTTTTTAATTGCGAGTCTACCTTTCAGAAAATATTTACAGTTATGGATGGTGACGGTAAGTGTAAATAATAAGAGTTCGTAGTAAAAACATTCTCATGTGTTTAGAGAACGACCAAGGATTCGGCAGTTAAAATATAATGAGACTATTAATTTTACAGAGTATAGAACTTTATTCAGTTTCGTGAAATGGACACGTCTATGATGCGGTAAGTAAAATTAGTACAATGTATACATCGCTTGCAAGCACGTTACTATAGTTTTGAATGCAACTTCTAACATTGCCGTAACTATATATTTAACCAAGGGACTTACCGGGAGCGCTGGCGTGTTTGAAGTTGAGCATGGACTTAATAAAATCATACTCAACTCGCAGTCACCACAATTTGTCATGCATAAAATTTCGTCTAAACTAAAAGTTTCCAAGCTAAAGAATAATGAAGACAGCAAGGTCATCACCGCAGGCGAGAAAACAAAAGATCTGATCAAGGACAAACCAGTGAAACTCAAAGAAACCAAAGAAAAAACACTCGAGACAAAGTTAGCATCTTCAACCCAAGTCAACCCAACGGATGCTGAGACTGAACAGAAAGGTGTATGTACTAGTTGCGGATCATGCATGTCAACTTTTCGTAAAACGTTAAATCCTTGTGGATCTGCTGAAAAGAAACAGAAGCGTCCAAGTTACATCCTGCAATTGTAAGTGAAGTGCCATCGCTGTCATAATCAAAATCAAAGTTCAAGTATATATTAACAGCTGATTGTAACATGACCTTGACCTCCTCCTTTCTTCTCTAAGCAAACTGCATCTTTCTTATGCTTCTGTTCTGACCATAAATCAAATGTTTGTCACATCTTAGGAATCGGTACAAGCGAACACGAAAAAGTGTAGAGTACATAATATCAGTTTCTACTATGCTGGAGGAAGAGTTCGAGCAATTAAAATCTTCAACGAGTAAGCCAAGCAAGGACGAGGTTGCCAATATTCAAACAGGGATGCAGGATATTTTTCGGACATTTCAAAAAGCCATCCACCTTCTCCACAAGATCAACTTATACTGTGGGGACACTTTAAAGAGTTTATCCTACTATTTTGACGACAACCTAGACGTCACAAAGTTTAGAATTGTTCAGAACAAGTCTCTGATAGGTCAGCCAAACACATTATTTTCATCCAAACTACACAAAGTGAAATGAATTGAAAGAAACATTAATTTGAATTTACATTCAGTATGAACTTGAAGGTTCTTACATGTGGCTCATCATCCTCTGCATCAAAGCGGTGCCCACAGTTGTAGAGGGTGATACGCACGAGTTCGAAGAGACACGGAGAACGCTATCCGACATAGTTGGCCAATCATTGATCGTTTGGAAAGGGGTCATCCATGTTGTAGATGCGTACATACAATGCCGTGAAGCTACAGAAAGAGTTATCGTTACAAAACTTATTCCACTGGATTTCTATCAGCAAAACAAATCCAAGTCCAAAGTAACTCCACACAACCTGTCCGTTGAGCTTGACAGGCGACAGTTAAAAATTGAAAGGTTAGAGCATCAAAACCATCTCCAGGAACTCAAATTGCACAACTTTATAGGCGACACGGTAGATGATTGGCAACATCTACAAGACTGTGAAAAGGATAATGATTACCAACATTTTATTCCGAAAGAAAACGTTCTAGTGAATCAAATTCATGAACCCAAAGGATGGCAAAAGTTTGAAGGCCTAAAAATAACAGAGAAAGTTGTTACTATTAATCAATTAGCTAAACGTGTTTTCCAAACTTTAGAAGAAGTACATAGTTATATGAGAAGTATGGACAAATACCTGCACCTCCTCCTTGGAACGGCGCAAGGCAAGAGCGAAACTTGTTACTTGGAGGTAGTCTTCAACCTTAGGGATAATCTTCAGTCCATCAAGAAATATCGCAGACATTTTACTCAGCCGATGACAGAAGCCTTGAAGGAGTGTAGTAAAATCATCCAGGACGAGCTTGACTTAACGGAATTCCTCATAATGTCTCTTCGCCGGCTCATTTATGAAACCCGTCATGCTATTCACGTTACATACGAATTTGCGAGGCAAATATATCGTTGCAGCCTTCCACGCTATGAAGTAATATTCCCCACATATGAACAAAGGCTGTCATCATGGGAAAAATTTCTGATTAGATCTAAACTTAGAGACAAACAGACTGATATAGATGATAACGAACTCCATGGATCTGCAGTTGTGGCCGAATTCAGTGCAAGTCCGTACCTCGAACTTCTTCGTGCGTTCCCTATCCACGATCGCCGATATCAACTAACAATTGACAAGGTTGATAGCCCTCTGCCACCGCGATCACGGTTTCTACCTCCTCGTCCACCACCACAGCCAACGCTACTACCCTCGCCCCCGTCATCAAAACCACGGCTACCACCGCCACCATCACATCCACGGCTACCACCCCCGCCATCACAGCCACTGCTACCACCCCCGCCATCACAGCCACTGCTACCACCCCCGCCATCACAACCAAGGCTCTTACCCCCCCCTCCACTATCACCCTCATCCCAACTTGTCCAGCCAGTACCCTTTGTCTCAACTCGTAAAAGAAGATCTCGTTGGGATATCGAAAAATGGATACGTATCAATGATCCAAAACCGCCTTCAGGGAAGACTAAGTCCAAAGGTAACACTAGCACGCGTTAATTAGTATCGCGAAGCAATACCCAGCGCAAATAAGTATGTTCTCATCGATACGCTTGTCTAACAGCAGCAAATTGAATACGGGGTACCTACGAAATTTCTTTCAAAGATTCCGAGATGATTTATTTTGAAATAGAAAATGTTTTCATCAAAAGATAAGTTATAAAGCTAAATACCGTTCAGTTATACTTTAGAGATACTTTCAATTTTTCATCTTCTGAGTTATCATTGCATTAAGCACGTTGGCATCCTTCACTGTGGAGCTCCGCTCATTTAACTCTTTGTTTGGAAAAAACGTAAGCACGTAACTTGCTGACGCCATTTGCGGTCGAGCGCTACAATTAAAATCAATATTAACAACCCATCCACCTAGTTAATACAACTAAACGGAAATAAAAAAAATCATCACTTACGCATTTACAAACTGGTAAAGATCCTCTACGGTGTGAGTATGATTGAACCGAGCTTGAAGACGGGAGCCATCAACCAGTCGGAATGTGATATTAGTCGTAGGCTCACCATCCTCCAATTTTACTTGATTTTGAGCTGAACTTTCATTAGCCTTCCTATCATCTTCTGATGCAGCAGCAGTAGATCCAATGGTTGCAGGAGCAGGACTACATTCATGGGAGGAATTTGAAATTTAGTTAGCAAATACTCATAAATATAAAGCAGCTTTATAGGAGACAACGTACCTGCCCAACATCTGACCTCGCCCTGAGAAAGGTCGCGCCACTGCTTTAGGGGGAGCATATTCTTCTCTTCTATGATCTTCCATCGCAAGCTCAACTTCTTGCCCACGGGCAGCTTTCTGAAGCTCTGCAGGAATCTCTCTAATTTCCAAGATAGAAAGGCATCCAATTATTTAACTTCTCACATGTATTCAACGAAAACTGCTATTCTGCGTTGGTCGATTTCATGTCTTACCTTCGCTTAATGGTATCCAGAAACTCAACATTAGCTGGATCATGATAATCCCTCAAGGGTCCATCATTTACAGTAAATCCATTACTCCACAATCTCAGTACGAATTCTCTTGACCCTCCACCACCCTGCCTTGATGAATCCATGGACGGAATCACAACAGTGTCTCCCGTATTTTCCCCTAATTTGTACCCAGTTCCAGCAAATGTCGAAGATTCCTTCTTCTTTGCCGCAGAAATTCCGGCAGGCCTTTCCTCAGCACCCATTCTGGAAAACATGGATTCATATCATAAGCTGGATAGTATGCCTACGATTTGTTGACTTCAGAACTCAAATAATTTACTGCGCAACTTACTCCCTAGCTTTCCTGAACATTTCTGCTACTACTTCTTCACGTTTCTTGGGTGGTCCAAGTACTTGCTGCCCACTTGACTCCGATCCACCAGCATAAAATGCCTGGCCCTGCCTGTCATCATCCGAGCTCTCATCCGTAGGCTGGTTGCGCAAAGAATCAAGTGTAACAGGTTGACCAGTTCTGTAAATACGCAACAAAACCAGCGTAATATTATGTACTTAAATGATCAGCACGCCTAACTTATTTTATCTGACTGCGTTTACCTTGGAGCATGCGCACGGCGATACCTGCTGCCATCGTCTTGAACAGATTGCGGAAAATCCTGCGGCATTAAACCTTCCCTTGACCCAGTCCCAGAAAGTAATGCTGATATAAGACCCCCCGAAGGCCTAGTTGAATCCGCTGCTCCCTGAAGCTCATCATCAGCGTCCATTCCTTCATCTAATGCACCTGCAAGATCATCCTGATCATGTCCAGCTTCATAAAAGCTGGCGACAGCAGTCTGCAACGATGAAAAATTATCCAATCAATCCTCGTTAGTTATAATACATAGCAGATGTATATACATACTGAATATACATAATACCACAGCCTTGAAAATGAACAGAATTTCCAAGTATTTACTTACATCAAGATTCCAACCAGAGGCTTCAAGGTAGAATTTACTTCGGTCACCTTCTACCCCTGTAATTTCCGTGAACCGAGCACGCAAGTCTTCTTGGTCATTAGAAGCCATATTTAAATTGTACAGGGATCCTAAACAACAGCATCAAAATGATTAACTTCGCTATAATTAACTAATAACCCCATCAAGCAGTTAAAAAACTCCAAACAACAAATTAGACAGAAAACTATTGCAATCACAAATTAACTAGATCATTTCACAGAACGGCCACTGCCATGACATACAAATCGATGTGCCTAATTCAACTATTATGCTACCCATCGGTTACGGTAATGATTTCTTGCAATACTACGTTAGTAGTACGAAATATACCACGTTAACGTATAGTATACATAGTACTAACTAATATGTCATTGTAAATCAGCCGCCGCCGGTTTGTTAATTGCACTTTGATTACCAAAAATTGTAAAACCTCTAAGAATATTATTATATACAATACCAGAATGTGCTATATATTTACTTACTACAATTAAGAATATCCAGAGTCCCACTGCCGTCTAACTGAATCGTGTTTCTTACTAATGGTTAAATTATTTTTCAATTTAATCGTAGCTCCGTTTTTCCTTAAAACGAATTTTACGATGAGAGATGATTCTTGAAAATCATAAGTTTATATTTCCCCTCCACAAATTCTTGAAGTGCGATTGGTCGCGAAAAGAGACGGAGGAATCCTCGTCGGCATTCTAAGCTAGGAAACTCAGAGTACGTCGGTATCTGGTTCATCATGGTGAAAAAAAGAAAACAACAATTTGATACGGAATTTACGAACTCGACATTTATTATAACTGCGGTTTTTTAAACTTAATTTAATTCGTGTTTGTCAACGTCAAATTACTCTTACTGCTTTGCTATGAGTAACATTTACATCCAAGAACCTCCGACACACGGAAAGGTAAATCTAAAAGCCAAAAGCACTACTTTTGACCACTTGACTTACTTTTGACTTTATTTCCTTCTATGCAATTATTGTTTCTGTATATATTTCAGCTGTTTATTTTCTAAATTATGTTTTACAGGTTTTATTGCAAACTACAGCTGGTGACATAGACATTGAGCTCTGGTCACGTGAAGCACCCAAAGCAGCTCGAAATTTTGTGCAGCTATGTATGGAAGGCTACTACAACGGCACACTTTTCCATCGTCTTGTCAAAGGTTTCATTGTTCAAGGAGGTGACCCTACCGGCACGGGCAGAGGCGGAAACTCCGTTTACGGGAAGCCATTTAAAGTAATACAAAAGAATCTAAAGAATGAAACATTTAACGATGAACTGGGTATCATCGATCACTTTCTCTAACAAAGTTTGATGATTACCTTGTCTGTATAGGATGAATTCCATTCGAGGTTGCGATTCATGCGACGAGGATTGGTGGCTATGGCCAATGCTGGAAAGGATGACAATGGTTCGCAATTCTTCTTTACCCTGGGACCCACTCCTGAATTGCAAAGCAAACACACACTCTTTGGAAAAGTTACCGGAAACACCATCTATAACATGCTCAAGCTGGAAGAGGGTGAAACAGATCATGTAAGATTTAAAACCATCAAATGATACTGTTGATACACTTACGCTAATTTAGATACTCTTTTCTTCACCATATCCGATTTATGTACTTCAGGAAGAACGACCACTTTATCCTCACAAAATAACCGGAGCAAAGATACTGTTCAATCCGTTTGAGGATATTGTGCCTAGAGAAACTATCAAGAAAGAATCAAAATCGAAAAAAGATAAGACTAAAGAAAGCGGCACAAAGTAAGTTGAATCTAGTAAACAAGCATATTTAACGAAACTGTAGTTACCATTATAAACGTTTTCTAAAAAAGTCCCCTGTATCTCATTTAGGAATTACAAGCTGCTTTCCTTCGGAGAAGAAGCAGAAGAGGAGGAAGAGGAAATTTTCGAAGTAAATAAGAAATATTCAGGCCGTAGTAAATCTAGTCATGATCTCGCCAACGACCCTAAGCTTAGCAAAGAACTCGCTGTAGAACAACCACCAGCAAAGAAAAAACGCCGCCTATCTGAAGAATCCAGTGATTCTGATACCAGTTCTGGAAATGAACCTCATCAACACAAGCCATCCAAAAAATCATCGGATGGAGAATCTTCGAAGCCTAACCTAAATTTGTCATCGATAAAGGATAAATTACAGCGTAAGGCTGAAGCCAAAGCTGGTTCGGTGGGAAAAGAGGACGATAGACGAAAAAAAGAAGACGAGGATGAATACTATCTGGGAAAGGATGAAGAAATAGCTGCAAAGAAGAAATTAGATGACCTCAAAAAAGAATACCGAGAACTCAAAACCAGTATCAAAAAAGCTGACATCGAAAAGAAAGCTAAAGAGGAAATTGCATCAAAACCTGGAAAGGAGGATAAGGGTCTAGAAGCATCGGATAATAGCTATATTAAAGAGTTCGTCACCCAACAGAAAGAGTACAAATCCAAGACAGCAGATGCCAAGAAAAAGGGTGCTGACAGGGAGGCGATGACTCTAGCTCTTTTACAGAAATTCCAAAAGAAACTGGAAACAGTCAAAGATGTTGACGAACCTGCTAAACGCGTTTCGAAACCCGAGAAAGAGGAAGGCGAAGATGTTGAAGATGACAAGGATTGGTGAGTACACCAGTTATCCCCATACTTCTAGCACACATCATCTGTCAATCATAATTTGAATTGTTAGTACATATACTATGCTGAAATTATGTTATTATTATTTTTATAGGCTTGCTAAACCTTTAGATTATGACGGTGACGAGGAGGTGCTTGCGAAGGATGCAAACTTGAAGACAGAGGAATGGTACGCTTTGAACGATCCTAGGAATCCAGTTGTACAAAGAAGAAGAAATGAGGCAAAAAGGATTGCCGCTTCCAAAAATCATCGAAGGGATTTAGTATAATATAACGCGTCCAATCTCTTCTTCGACTTATTACCTTTCTTTGTAAAAATATCATTTTTGTCTTCTATTTTCAAATAGAGCGTCCTTTACAATAAAAAGTATATTGTGTTCCCATCTGTCCATCCATGTTTTGTAAACTTCGGTGTTTCAAACTGTCTCAATCTAAAATTCGAACTTCTTATGTTTCAAGTTTAACCAAAATTACAAACAACTGCTTCTTGAATTTGGTTGCAATCAAGATAACTTCCGTCTTTGATAAACATACTCCTGAGAAATACAACTTATCAAACTAAATGTGCTATTTTTTCATTTTCTAAAAACGGCATCTGAATAATCATCATTTGTCAGTAACGATATCGGCTAACTCGTAAACCATAAGGATCATTGGTCGACTGAAGTCTGCTGTCTTGCAGCCCATTCTGTCGGCTCCATCTCTTGCATGCAGTGTACATAAGGAATACGACTTGATCTTGTAGTGTGGTGACTGTAAATGTCGAATTCTTGTTGGTGCTCCCTCAGGTTTAATTGTGTTAATTGCACTGACGTTAATTAATGCCTACAGACAGCAAACGATGAGACTTCGCTACAAGTGTCATTTAACAGTATTTAGTAGTTATTTTTGATGTCGTTCATGTTGGTATCAACGTACGTACACTCATGGCAGTTGGATAATTAAGAATATATTTTGTAGTGATTTACTAATTCTCAATTGAATCGTGTATATATTTTGGTATTACAGGACAATGTCAGCCCACTTCATCCACTAATATAGCCCAAACTTGATGAGCTTTAGCTTGAATAGACTTTTGTCATGGCTGAGGAGCGGACGGGAAAACGGAAGACGCAAGTGTCTTTCACCATTAGAGCGGAAAAAGAACCGAAACATCATTCTGGAGTTGCTAGCATTGTTTATGATCCGGGTTTAGAAAGGTAACAATTCAAATTAAAAAATCTCCTTTCAGTGTTACATTTTTGAGTTCTCTTAATAATCATATTTAAAGAATCCTTGAGTACGAAAGTACCACTTACCACAAGGCTTAAACGATACATCGATCTGATTCATAACTTCAATCATTACTTTCAGGTTACATTCTGCAGGAAGAGATGGGGTCATACGAACTTGGAGCGTCACCAAAGGTCAAATACGCTTTGTTCACACAATGGAACATCATACAGATTGGGTGAACGATATAGTTCTCACGTGCGGTGGAAAGAATAGTATGTGATCTGTTCGCTTTTCTCCCTTTTTACGTCTACTAAGCGCTAAGAAACTATTTATTGCTTTCAATGTGTTTTGCATATATATATTATATTTGCGAAAATCCATACACACTTTTTGTCTATTTTTCATGTAGTCATGTCCGGCAGTAATGATTGCACAGTAAAACTATGGAATGCCCAAAAAGGCTTTTGTATGTCGACCCTGCGTACTCACAAGGACTACGTTCGAGCTCTAGCCTATTCAAGGGAAAAGGAGACGGTATGTAGAACCTTTTCGGCACAGCATTTGCTATGCCTTAATCACAGTTTGATATGTGTTGAGCCACGATTATTATTATTTTAAGCTATGATTGTTATGGTGATTTCTAGGTAGCATCCGCCGGATTTGACCGTGCCATATATCTGTGGGATGTCAACACATTGACAGCGTTGACTGCTACAAAAAATACTGTCACCAGTACGTAATCAAGTTGCACTGATCACTAACTGTCAAAGCACTCTAATTATTCTGAATTTAACGTAACGTTTGCCTTTTACAGCTGCCGCCCTTACTGGTTCAAAGAATAGTATTTACAGTCTGGCAATGAGCCCTGATGGTAATACATTAGTATCGGGTTCGACAGAAAAAGTATTACGGGTTTGGGATACACGAAGATATACAAAGACTATGAAGCTTAAGGGTATGCATTTCTAAAATCTTCTTATTCTACTTAAATGATTTGCCAAAAAATGATGATGAATGCATCGCTGTTGTCCTCGTAGGTCATATGGATAATGTGAAGGCACTCTTGTTAAACTGGGATGGATCGCAATGTCTATCTGGAAGTTCAGATGGGACCATCAAACTGTGGGTTTTAGGACAGCAGCAATGTATATCTACAATTCGTTGTCATAACCAGGGAGTTTGGGCATTGGCTGTAAGTTACATCGTTCTCCATTAACTCACGTTACATGTTTGCAGATAGCAAATAATTAGAATAATAACCTATTATTTTTTGCAGGCACCAGAAACATTTCAGTTTGTGGTCAGTGGGGGGAAAGATTGTCGCCTTCAGTTCACGGATTTAAGAAACGCCAACTGTCATTCCACATTGATTGCGATGGAATTACATCCCATATTGTCCTTGTGCTTGTCAGCTGATCATACCACAGTTTGGGTTGGGACAACTGATTCCACAATTCGTGCGTGGCCTCTACCTCAACTCCACGGTGAAGGATATGGTATGTCTAATTCAAAACTTCCAATTGTATTTGGATACATTGTGTACCACAAAAGCAGAGATAACAGAGTTTCTGATATTTTCTAGACGAAGCTTATATAGGCCAACCTTTAATGGAAATCGAAGGTGCTCCAGCTATAAAACAGTACGCAGTACTAAGCAACAAGAGAAACATTTTAACTAAAGATACGAAGGGAAGTGTACAACTTTATGATGCCTTGATGGTAAGCAAACTTTACTGTGACTAACGCTAGTAATATATTGAACACAGCAAAACACACAAAGCATGGTGAAGACTGTATTCCTTGTATTTATGTAGGCCATCAAGGTAGAGGATCTCGGTAATATCGACTTCGATGAGGAAGTCAAGAAGCGTTCTTCACAAATATATGTCCCATCATGGTTTAGTGTTGGTCTTCACACCGCCGTAAGTGAACAATGGATTATGCATATAATTGTTTATGTATTACCCATTATTACTCATATGAAACCAAAGCCCACGAATATAAACAATAAACATTACAGATGGTATCCATTCATCTGGCTCAAGATGAGAACGATTGTTTGGGCGCATGGGTTTCAGCAAAAGAAACTGGCCTTATTTCTGAAGAAGAGCCAGACCAAAAAGGTCAGTAATGGATAATGGATTGTTTTGTTTCCATTCGTATGATTTAACGCTTTTAATTATTAAGTTAACACTTTAGTAAAGTGAATATTTATCATTAACGGTTTGTTTTACGCAGTTAACTACGGGCGGTTACTACTTCAAGCACTCTTCGAAGAATGGAAGAAAGCTTCAAATCCTGAACAGCTACTTCAAAACGAGAACGGTCCTATACCTGCAAATGGATTTTTTAGTATACCTACTCATACTCCTGTTGTAATCGGAGAGCAAGGTGAATGAGGTTTTAGTTTCAGTGTGAACAACAGTGCTTACAAGTAAACATATTAAAACTCCTATCTGTCTTTCGGTATTGTAGGCGGTAAAACAATGTACCGATTTCTAGTCAGAGATGCAGGTGGAGAAGCAGAGAGAACGTGTTTGTCGGAAGCAATACCTCAGTGGGTCGCTGATCAGATAGTCGATGACGGCCAACCACCCAAATTTGTTAAAATTTTATTCTTTTTAACCCCCCACGCGACTAATGGAAAGAGCCTAAAAAGGTAACTTTTCTGTCTTCACACTCTACACAGTGCCTGACTTATAAGTCGTTTAATTTTTGCATATTTCGTTTCCAGAGAGCGTTTATTTGCCAACGATTTCATTTCAATGAGGAAAGTGATGGAGCATGTACTCGAAAAAGTGGAGGAAGAAAATCAGCAATCCACGACAGGAAGTATAAGTGGAGCTGATATTCCTGCAGAAGAGAAGGTCAAACTGCTCTGCCTAGAAACTCCGTTAAATCCTGAGATGGATCTCAGGACAGTCCGCCATTTACTATGGAAGGGACCCGGTGACTTAGTTATAACTTATTCATTGCTTAAATCTGATAGACTGTCCTTATAAGATTACGGTACTGGTACTTCAGCCGGGGATGAACCAGTAAACTGATGTGTTTCCGATACATTCTTTGAAAAAAGCGCATTCCGCACTTCCGGGTCCTATTTCTGAATCTTAAAATAATGCCGTTATCAGCTGTTGTTTTTGGAAGTAGTCCAATGTCTCATTATTATCTGTGTTTCCAGTAAAAGCTACTCTTGTTGTTTAAGTACAGTGGCATTTTCTTACGGTGTCTACAGCACCGTTCGTTATCTCACAAAAATCGTTCTTTCCTCGGCTGGTTTGAGGCTCGAAATTCAGAATTTACGGGCAGGGATTCTCCATTTAGATAGTTAGGTAAGCTAAAACGGTTAAGAGAAATTCAATGGTACAATTATTTTTTTATTATGAGCATTGGCTGGCTCACAATAGCTATACCGGTTTGATAGCAAATGCTTGGGTCTGATGCTACACTTGTTCATGTGCTTGCAGGTACGATATGCTCTTTGAGGGAATCCCGAGTGTCCTACAAGGAAACCAATTGCACCATTGGAATACCCGTGGCCTGCTTACCTCAAAGGACTATCAAAATCGGGAATTCAAGACAAAAAAATTTTGAGTCCCAAATTCCTCAAAAAATAAGAAGGATCCCCCTTTGGGTCGGAAATATCGTCGAAAATGATGTGTCAGGGATCCTGGATTTAGATGGTCGGATTAGGTAAGACGACCAAGAGAAATTGACTGGTGCAATCAGTTTTTTAATTTAACTTTTGGTTGCTCACAATAGCCATACCGGTTTAAAGGCAAATGTGTGGGTCTGATGCTACACTTGTTCATGTGCTTGCAGGTACGATATGCTTGTTGAGGGAGTTCCGAGTGTCCTAAAAAGAAACCAATTGCACCATTGAAATCCCCGTGGCCGGCTTACCTCAAAGGACTATCAAAATCGGGAATTCAAGACAAAAAAATTTTGAGTCCCAAATTCTTCAAAAAATAAGAAGGATCCCCCCTTTGGGTCCAAATTATCGTCGAAAATGATGTGTCAGGGATTCTGGATTTAGATGGTCGGATTAGGTAAAACGACCAAGAGAAATTGACTGGTGCAATCAGTTTTTTTATTTAACTTTTGGTTGCTCACAATAGCCATACCGGTTTTAAGGCAAATGTGTGTGTCTGATGCTACGGTTGTTGATTTGCTTGCAGGTGCGGTATGCTCATGGAGGGAGTTCTGAGTGTCCTACAAGAAAACTAATTGCACCATTGGATTCCCCGTGGCCTGCCTACCTGAAAGGACTGTCAAGATTGAGAATCGGAGACAAAACATTTTTGAGTCAAAAATTCCTCAAAAAATAGGAAGGATCCCCCTTTGGGTCTAAATTACCGTCGAAAATGATGTCTCCAGGATTCCCGATTTAGATTCTCAGTTAAGGTAAGACTGCTAAGGGAAATCGAATGGTGATATCAGTTTTTTAATATGACTTTTGGTTGGCTCACAA
Source organism: Sminthurides aquaticus (assembly GCA_906901655.1). Taxonomy (NCBI): domain Eukaryota; kingdom Metazoa; phylum Arthropoda; class Collembola; order Symphypleona; family Sminthurididae; genus Sminthurides; species Sminthurides aquaticus. Next base: position 1,722,171 of record CAJQTT010000007.1, read on the forward strand.
TAGCCATCCTAGTTTAAGGCTAATGTTTGGTTCTGATGCTGCGGTTGTTGATATGCTTACAGGTACGATATGCTCGTTGAGGGAGTTCCGAGTGTCCTAAAAAGAAACCAATTGCACCATTGAAATCCCCGTGGCCGGCTTACCTCAAAGGACTATCAAAATCGGGAATTCAAGACAAAAAAATTTTGAGTCCCAAATTCCTCAAAAAATAAGAAGGATCCCCCTTTGGGTCGGAAATATCGTCGAAAATGATGTGTCAGGGATCCTGGATTTAGATGGTCGGATTAGGTAAGACGACCAAGAGAAATTGACTGGTGCAATCAGTTTTTTAATTTAACTTTTGGTTGCTCACAATAGCCATACCGGTTTAAAGGCAAATGTGTGGGTCTGATGCTACACTTGTTCATGTGCTTGCAGGTACGATATGCTTGTTGAGGGAGTTCCGAGTGTCCTAAAAAGAAACCAATTGCACCATTGAAATCCCCGTGGCCGGCTTACCTCAAAGGACTATCAAAATCGGGAATTCAAGACAAAAAAATTTTGAGTCCCAAATTCTTCAAAAAATAAGAAGGATCCCCCCTTTGGGTCCAAATTATCGTCGAAAATGATGTGTCAGGGATTCTGGATTTAGATGGTCGGATTAGGTAAAACGACCAAGAGAAATTGACTGGTGCAATCAGTTTTTTTATTTAACTTTTGGTTGCTCACAATAGCCATACCGGTTTTAAGGCAAATGTGTGTGTCTGATGCTACGGTTGTTGATTTGCTTGCAGGTGCGGTATGCTCATGGAGGGAGTTCTGAGTGTCCTACAAGAAAACTAATTGCACCATTGGATTCCCCGTGGCCTGCCTACCTGAAAGGACTGTCAAGATTGAGAATCGGAGACAAAACATTTTTGAGTCAAAAATTCCTCAAAAAATAGGAAGGATCCCCCTTTGGGTCTAAATTACCGTCGAAAATGATGTCTCCAGGATTCCCGATTTAGATTCTCAGTTAAGGTAAGACTGCTAAGGGAAATCGAATGGTGATATCAGTTTTTTAATATGACTTTTGGTTGGCTCACAATAGCCATCCTAGTTTAAGGCTAATGTTTGGTTCTGATGCTGCGGTTGTTGATATGCTTACAGGTACGATATGCTCGTTGAGGGAGTTCCGAGTGTCCTAAAAAGAAACCAATTGCACCATTGAAATCCCCGTGGCCGGCTTACCTCAAAGGACTATCAAAATCGGGAATTCAAGACAAAAAAATTTTGAGTCCCAAATTCCTCAAAAAATAAGAAGGATCCCCCTTTGGGTCGGAAATATCGTCGAAAATGATGTGTCAGGGATCCTGGATTTAGATGGTCGGATTAGGTAAGACGACCAAGAGAAATTGACTGGTGCAATCAGTTTTTTAATTTAACTTTTGGTTGCTCACAATAGCCATACCGGTTTAAAGGCAAATGTGTGGGTCTGATGCTACACTTGTTCATGTGCTTGCAGGTACGATATGCTTGTTGAGGGAGTTCCGAGTGTCCTAAAAAGAAACCAATTGCACCATTGAAATCCCCGTGGCCGGCTTACCTCAAAGGACTATCAAAATCGGGAATTCAAGACAAAAAAATTTTGAGTCCCAAATTCTTCAAAAAATAAGAAGGATCCCCCCTTTGGGTCCAAATTATCGTCGAAAATGATGTGTCAGGGATTCTGGATTTAGATGGTCGGATTAGGTAAAACGACCAAGAGAAATTGACTGGTGCAATCAGTTTTTTTATTTAACTTTTGGTTGCTCACAATAGCCATACCGGTTTTAAGGCAAATGTGTGTGTCTGATGCTACGGTTGTTGATTTGCTTGCAGGTGCGGTATGCTCATGGAGGGAGTTCTGAGTGTCCTACAAGAAAACTAATTGCACCATTGGATTCCCCGTGGCCTGCCTACCTGAAAGGACTGTCAAGATTGAGAATCGGAGACAAAACATTTTTGAGTCAAAAATTCCTCAAAAAATAGGAAGGATCCCCCTTTGGGTCTAAATTACCGTCGAAAATGATGTCTCCAGGATTCCCGATTTAGATTCTCAGTTAAGGTAAGACTGCTAAGGGAAATCGAATGGTGATATCAGTTTTTTAATATGACTTTTGGTTGGCTCACAATAGCCATCCTAGTTTAAGGCTAATGTTTGGTTCTGATGCTGCGGTTGTTGATATGCTTACAGGTACGATATGCTCGTTGAGGGAGCTCCGAGTGTCCTAAAAAGAAACCAATTGCACCATTGAAATCCCCGTGGCCGGCTTACCTCAAAGGACTATCAAAATCGGGAATTCAAGACAAAAAAATTTTGAGTCCCAAATTCCTCAAAAAATAAGAAGGATCCCCCCTTTGGGTCGGAAATATCGTCGAAAATGATGTGTCAGGGATCCTGGATTTAGATGGTCGGATTAGGTAAGACGACCAAGAGAAATTGACTGGTGCAATCAGTTTTTTATTATGACTTTTGGTTGGCTCACAATAGCCATACCGTTTTCAAGGCAAATGTGTGGGTCTGATGCTACGGTTGTTGATATGCTTCCAGGTACGATATGCTTGTTGAGGGAGTTCCGAGTGTCCTACAAGAAAACTAATTGCACCATTGGATTCAGGTGGCCTGCTTACCCAAGAGGTCTATCAAAATTGGGAATCTGAGGCAAAAACTCTTTGAGTCCCACATCCCTCAAAAAATCTTAAGACCCCTTGGGTTAACGTTATCGTTGAAAATTATGTCCCAGACGGGAATATATATGCTACATTCAATTGTCTCATGCAAACTGTATTATATGTTATTATTATTATAACAATGTTAACCGTCATGCACATCCGCAGCCGGTTTTAAATGTTTTCGAAAACTTTCATAACGGTTTCGAAAATCTTGTTCAGTATTTAACCTAACCTTACGAAAAACTACATAACTAAGGAACTGAATTTATTACTTTCATCATGTAATTTAAAATTATGCAATTGTAAAATTAACTATGTGTCATTTTTCCCATTACTGGATGAAGCTGAATTACTCTTGTTAACATTCTCGTCCTTTTTCTTTTGAAACCCCCCTCTGGTTTTCTTCCCGTCAGCACTGGAACTCTTGTCGGAATTCTGTACACAGAGGACAATAATAATTAGGTATACTGTAACTTTTATCTCAATAATGATATGCTCATATCCTCTAAAATTTATGTGTACGCACCCCGACTTTAGTCTTCAATTTTTCCAACGCTTCCTGGAATTTACTTTCCAATTGTTTCAAGTCCGCATTCTTCACCACAAGTTTTTCAATATCCGATTTCGAGCCTGCGGCTTTTATAATCTTATTGACAAGGGGTAACTGAAATAGAAGAAGCAGTTAATCCAGATTAGCAAACCTTTTCTTCTTCACTCCTCCAAGAGTTACAAACGGCAAAAGTACATTTCTAAAACCGCAACAAGCTTTTTCAATACAGCAATTTGAGTCTACCTGCTCTTTGGTTAATAACGTGATAGCCTGACCACTGCGTCCAGCTCGTGCAGTTCTTCCAACGCGGTGAATATAGGTTTTAGCATTTCGGGGGACGTCATAAGAAATTACATAGTCGACAACGGGAAGATCCACCCCTCTGGCCATTTGATCAGTGGTCACAAGGCTGAAATTCAATCCAACGTGGTTAGAACTAATTTTGGTTACTTTTCACATTGTAATCGGATGTATTAATTATAACCTTACACGTCAACAGTTCCTTCCACGAACTGAGTCATGACATAGTCCTTTGATTTCGCCTTCCAGTTCGAAGAAATCTCCCTCGCCGTAACATTACCAAGGGAATTCAGAAGAAAGCATAGTCGTTCAGTAGCTTCTGTGGTGTTAGTAAAACACAAAACTCTTTTCCATTTCAAATGTGTCATTAAATGGAACATGTACAGAGGCTTGTTCTCTTTTTGACACAAAACGCATGACTCCTTTAGCTCTGTAGGCTTAGTGAATTTGCCGACATACGAATCCGAAATTTCAGTCACAAGTCCAGCGGCTTCAGTTCCATCTGCATTTTCTCCAGAGCGAACAACCGCTGTAAACAGTTTTGGTTGAAACAAATGCAGCTTTTCTAATGACTCTGGATTTTCTGATAGGGTTGCAGAGAAAAGCAATTTCTGGAAAGCTTTCAAATGCAGAGGCAAATATTTTATGCTCAACGGTAAGGATTTCCAAGGTTGGACGAAATCACCTAGAAACAAATCAACAATAAAATTAAACTTCTGTTCATCACAAAATTACTGATAAAACAAATTTTGATTATGTATCTTAATGATTGTAAACTCACCAGTATTGAAATGCGACCAAAACTTTATTTCCAGCCTATGCAGCCAATCCCCCTCCAAATCGTCTAAAGTTCGATCTGCTTCGTCCACAACAAGAAATCTCAAGTTTATTAACTGGAATCCCTCAGTCTGCTCAATATGGTCCACTAATCTTCCAGGAGTAGCGATGATGATATCATGAGGACAGTACGGTTTTCCATTAGCATCTAAATCCGTCCCAATTTAGTAAAATTAAATAAATTACTGAACCATACCTTAGCCATTCTTTCGTAAAATTATGTTTAAGGCAGTCAGAAATTCAATATAACAATAAACACATACCTAAACGAATCAACCCTTTTGTCTCCGCCGTAAAAGTACGTTTCTTAGTCATTAGAAACACTTTAAGCCGCGTTCCTTTGCAATACTGCTCAAATACAGCACACACTTGCGTCGCTAATAATTCTGTAGGAAGAACAACGATAGCCCTGAGCGAAGAGCTCAACGAGTCTTTCAAAATCTAGAAATCCAGAAATTACGTCACTTTCCCATTTTAAAATACTCAAAAGCAGTACATAAGCCAACAGTTTACCTGTATGAGTGGCAAAGCGTACGCCAGCGTTTTACCGCTTCCAGTTGGAGCAGATACACAAATATCTGATGGTCGATACAACTTAGGAGAATGCGCTTGAATCAACCACGGAATAACCTTTTCTTGAACTACGCAAAAGCACAAATTACAGTATATACTAATGATTTTCATATTTGACACGCTATCGAACAGTTCAAAATCTAACACGACTGAACTTTACATCAGAAATCACATACCAGGAAAAAGATATCCGATGAAATTCTTCTCCAAATTTTTCAGCAACAGTGAATCAGTAATTATTTTGTCAATAGGAACGACATCATTTTTTAAATCGGAGGATATGACGGTAGGATTTGTTAACCATTCCGGAAGAACTCTATTGACCTACCAAAACAAATCAATTCATTTAACTCTACTGTTACACGACTAGACAAAGCATAATTCCAATATATACTTCACAAACTAGAATACTTACGTTTAGTGCTTTAAACTGTTTTGGATCACCGATAACAGTAAACCCACCAACATCAGTTCCCAAAGCCGTATTTCCTTCAATCTTTTTCCCTCGTCTACCGCCCCTTTTCCTCTTCTTCTTAGCCCCAAACTTAAGTTTCTCAGTTTGTAGTTTCGGTTGTACATTCTGCACAGGGGTTTTCGTATCAACAGTAACAGCTTCCGGTTTAACATCAACATCAGGCTCCACAGCATCAGTTTTCTTTTTCTTCTTCTTCAATTTACCATCCGAAGTGGGAAGGTCAGAGGCCGGTTCTGGAGTAATTTCTTCATCATGTTTTCGCTTCTTATGCTTTTTGACTTTTTCAACACCCCCACCACTCTTTTCTCCGTCTTTAACCTTCAGCTCCATAGTTATCAGCTAGCAGTCCAGTTCGAATTTCTATCACTACAACTCACTTCCGATTACAATCTAGCACTTTCAAATTCACTGATCGGTCCTCCCGACTCCCATTAACTTCAAACTAATCGCAACTATATTTATCTTCAACTGAAACTGCTAATTATGAAACTCAAAACAACTCAACTAAATAATTTAACTCTAATTAATCCAATGAACCAGTCAACACATGCATCAGGTCCGTGTTCAACCACGTGCACTCTAACTTCAATACAAACAGAACTCATGCAACACAACGCACCATGAGAGCGACGAATATTCTACAATTTCGTAGAAACTGCTATAGATCGCCCTGCTCCGTCTTCATCTCGACCTGGGACGAGCTGAGGACAACAAGTTGAGTTTCGCAAACCACTTCAGGATCCATGACTTCTATAACAGGACCCTCAGGGGTCTCAACAATTTGAGTTACAATTATGCGACCTTTTTTCGGTTTATTCCTTATTGTTTCAGCTCGTTTCTTTTTCCTCACGTCCTGTACCATCCGTCTAACAGTCTCTCTTCCTATATTAAGCTCCTTGGCAATGTCCCTCACAGATGTCTTCGGTTGCTGTTTCAGAATCGCTTCAACTTTCTCCAAATTTGCAGAAGTTCGCTTTGTCGATGTCCGCGTTTTAGCTTTTCGTCCTACAGATCCAGTCTGGAGAAACTGATTTGCACACCGCCGAATCGTTTTCGCTGAAGGACACTCTTTTTCGTTTTTCACTTGATGCTTCTCCTTGAATTTCTTTCTTGCTTCACATGGACTCCCAGTCTCAAAATATAATTTTACAATTTCTGCCAGCACTTGAACTGAAAACTGGGAGTATTTTCCAGACTCTCCCTCAGGTTCTGTATCTACTTCGAACCCGACTTCACCGGCCATATTATGAATGAAACCTGATATTATTTAATTTGATAAGAATTTATTAAATTACTGTGAGCCGCAACAACATTGCATGGTGCTGAGGGACAACTTAAAGTGGTCAAAGTTTCCCGCGTTGGGGGTTGTAGAATAGAACATTCTTAGGGGCAATGTTGGATTGCCTGTGAAATAAGCCTTAAGAGAGAGTTTGAAAAATGCAGTTGTAAAGCTTGTGACATGACGTATACAAATCACAGGCGGGAAATTTGGAATCCCACCCACCCCCCGGACTGCGGCTTTAAATCTAACCTATAGTCAAACATCTGAATAAGATCCACCATCGTAACCTTCACTCGGCTTGATTATTGTATATTTTTTAGATGAAAGTAATCCGTAGGACTTCCACCATGTAATGAGTAATGTCAAATATGCGAGAAATTTTATTCATATTCAGTTTTATTCGCTGTAAAACGAAAGTGTGTAGTTTGCATAATATATATATTCAGAAAAGGTCGCTAATTTACAGGAGATTGACGATTATGACACGACACATTGACCATCATGTTTCTTATTATTTATGAATCTAATGTCAGGATTCGTAGGGCTTAAACTTAGGCTAAGGAGATTAAAGTTATCGTCCTCATCAGAATCGGAGCTACTTGAGCAAGTGCTACATCCATCCTCGTCATGCTCATTCACATTTTCGAACCGGACACTGTTGCATTTTTTTGCATGATTCCCGCTTTTCCGTGTTTCCGAAGTACGTTGAGTCAAGTCATCCGTTTGTAACCCAACCGTGCATTTTCCGGGGCTCTTCTTCGCTACCACTTCTCGCTCGTTCCGATGCTTACGGCCGTTATGATTGCGTTGTGCTGGTTGAGCATTAGCAGCAGGAAGGAAACTAGTTTCCTTCCGGCTTTTATTCCTAGCCACATTGTCACGCAAGAGGTCTCCAGCGTCTTCATCTCTAGGATTCCCTACGAGAGTACTAGTTTCACTGCCAACGTTAGCTTGGTAGCTGTTTTGCCTAACATGATTAGAGTTCCTAGCTTTTTCAGTACGGCCATGCTCTGATCCTTGCCGCGGCAGCGACCCATAGTTCTGATGGAGCGTGTCACTATAATAGCCGTTATTACCCTCTTGAAGCTTCTTCCTTGGTCGACCCTTATAGAAATCTAGTTCATCCCTAGAAACGGATTTGGTAGGTGATGTGGGTACTTGTTCTGTGTACGACTGTTCCTGATCAACAGTTTGCGTTCCGAAACCTGGAATTTTCGTTTCAATCCCGTTTTGTAAGCCATATTGGCTGGCAATGTCGTATTCGTAGGGCCCATGATTTCCGGGTAGAATCCGTTCAACCGGCGGAGATTGGAGTGGTGGCAACGGTAAACCATAATTCCCGGGAACGTTTCCTCCAACAGTTGTATATATTTGATACTGCGAGGGATCAGGCGACAGTGGTTGGTTTGGAATTTGTGGTAAGTTTCGTTGCCTCATATCATAAAAATTTTGAAATGGCGGTGCTTCCTTTGGCAGCGGCGGTGGCGGCGGTGAATGTACTACATTCTCCGAAACAATTTGTGATTGGCTCTTTTGACTCCCGCCCTTTCCCAACGATCCAATAGATGTTGAGGAGCCCTTACCATGCAAGGACTTTTGAGGATTTGATTGCGTTAGTAACGTGGACGAAGATAAAGACGTTGGGTATGGAACGAGCTCGGATTTTTTTAATTTAGGAGATTTTGGCACTAACGGTATAGGCGGTCGTTCCGAAGAAGTGTTGAATTGCGGCATCCCAGTTTTCCTCAACGACCTTCTTCCAAGGACAGCGCCCGCTTTTTCCGGGACTGATTCTGAGGCAGGCGATACTTCCGGTGTAGCTCGATCAGTCATGGAAGCAGTTGTAGTCGTTGTAGAATTAACTGAATTTCTACTATTATTCACATTAACCGTATCGTTGGAAGTACTATCAACTTCCTCTAGGCCTTTTCCCCCTTCGTTAGTCTCTTTGCTAATTTTTACACATTCCTCTGCAATCGGTGACGCTAAGGATTGCGGGTCAGAGAGCACAGAGTGTCTTGTACCATAACCATAACCGTAATAATAGCCACTCGTGATACTGTTATCCGTAGAATCATTGTTATCTTCAACAGGGCCACTACTCAAGTTAGCGTCTTTAGCACTATGATTAGGTAACTCTTCTTGCATACACTGCTCTTTGGGTATCAAATCCTGGTATATCGATTCCAAATTATTCACTTTCCCACTCTTCATATTATTTTGAAGCCTCCCGTAGTAGTAATCCGATCCAGAAGAATCATTCACTTCCCCAGAAGGGGGCGCTGGTGGAGCTCCTGGAGGCGCTATATTTTTATGCATAGGCCTGCTCGTACCGTCCACAAGTAACTTTTTCTTCCGTTTCTTTTTGTGCACAATTAATTCAGCCGTGTCCGTATTAGTCCCAACATTTGCCGTTTCTTCATCTGGACTAGTTAGTTTTTCCGACGTTGGCTTCATACCTGTATTTACAATTAAATATTAGTTCGTGTGCACAAACAGGTCAAAATCAGTTCTATTTTGTGACCAAAGTTATCGTTAAAATTATCCACCTTTTGAACATCCAATGGAGCAGTATATTTTTCCCCTTCTTGGCAAGAATGGCATCCCAAGCAAACTTCTTGAACAGGTCGAGCAGCAAAAGCATTCCTCTGTTGCATGCCAATGCTGTCCCTCATGGCTCATTTGACCTGTACATGTCAACCAATTAGAGAAACCATTAGTTCAACGCTACTACGCTTTGAAAAATCATTTATGTGTCCCAACGCCAATTTACCCTGGTCAACACCGATAGACTCCCCACAAGTATCACAATATTCCGCAAAAATGCTATCGAAACAGCAAAGGCAATACGGTTTCGAGTTCTTCATAATATATCTCTGTCCCCCTAAAACAGTAGAGCATTCCACACAAGAAAAATGTTTCATGTGCCATGCCAGCCCTTCAGCTTCAGTACATTCGTCCGAGAAGATGATCTGCAAAAAACCGAAAGCCGAGCGGGTAATCATTACATTTCCAATACATTTAGTTTTATGCACGTTTGCGAATCATTCTTTTATTGCTAAAACTGACCTCATCGCAAGCCGAGCATCGAGGCTTCAGAGTTTCCGCATGATGTCTTCCACAATAAAGTTTTTGGTCCGAATAAAAATAGATTAAATCCACAAGAAGTTCCTTGCAAACGACGCATTTGAAACAGTTTGGATGGTACGTCTGATGAGGATCCCGTGTGATTGAGATTTTTATGGACCCTGCTCCAATGGATTCCCCACACTGTTTCATAAAAGCATCCATTTATAAAACCAAACTCCAATTTTAGACCCACAGTCAGCCAAGATTTCCCCGGAGGCGGCTTCCCGCCTCCTGGCAAACCATTTCAGAAGAAAAAATCAAAACTTACGAAATCGCAAAGACACTCTCTCTCCGCCATCCTCACCCCACCTCGACCCAAACAATCTTTTTTCCGTTGCGCCGAAAATATAATCAGCTCATTCTTCTCATCGTCACTACTCAGGGATGAGCAAAATCGTACTTGATTGTCATGTGGCGGAAGCTGCTGGAGCAGCTGCTTGATTCGCCATTTCTCTCCCACCGAATTCACTAGAGGGATTTTGTCTTCCGGGATTAATGAAAAGTAGGCATACACAAGCTCTGGTTTACAACCCGGCGGAGTCCAAACATACTCCTCCAGCCCACAACACCCCGAATCATCGTCCGAATGTCTCCCATGGATTTGACCAGAACCAGGGTCCTCCATAACGTTTGGATTGCCCGGATTCACTGGAGGAGGCGGAAGAGGGGGTGCACTCCGCGGAAGTGTCCCCGACAGTGATCCGCCCGATCCTCTGTAATTACAAACAAATTCTATTTTACAGATACGTCTTATACGAATCAATAACGTTTATAGATAATCTCCCCAAATTTCATTTTCCGTTCTGCTTTCCCTTCTTCCTTTCGCTCCAACTCTTCATCTTCCACATTTCCCTTAGAATATAATCTACATTTACTTTTGCACCCCCTAGCTCCAATCTTCCAAGAAACCTAGTTTATTTATTTTTTCCTCTTTAAATTTTAAATTTTAACAGGATATACCCAGAATTCTGATGATTAGTAAGCCCATACAGCTGCCTATAATTCGAGCTTTGATCCCCCGTAAACAAACACACTCTCCACCACTTTGTAAGAACCACACTTGATTGATTAACATTTTGTTTTCGATTGCTGTTGCTACTCCCATTATTATTATTATTACTGCTCCTAATTTTATTATTGCTCATTTTGATTATCTCCCACAATTCACGCTTCACACTCTAGTTCCCCCACATCCAAAAAAACCCACTGCCCCCAACACCTCAACCCGATCAGCCTTCAATCTCCACCCAATCGCCACTCCAAAACATTTAACATCCACCAGTCACTAAACCCATTTAAATCTTCCAATCCCAATCACAAACACACTTAACACTCCATCCCGTCTCTTTTTAAAAATCTTTAAACAAAAATTTAAACTTTAAACCTCTTAAAATAATCTTACAAAACCAAATCCTTTCTCTCAAAGAAAATCTTGACGTATTCCTACATATATTTGCCCCCAACAAGAATTCTCTGTATGATATCAGCAAAGAGAGAACAAATCTTCCCGAGCTATGCAACAACTTTCATCCCAAACCAACCTTCAACAATACCATAAAGCATACACACATTATTACAAGATTCATTCGAGAAGCATTTTACAAGGCATAAAATACAGGTAGAGAGCCTCCCCCCGAACCTCAACATCTTCTCCTCCATACAACTCTGATAGCACTCTTACCGTCTTACCCTCAAGGCAAAGCGTATAGCAAGCGTTACAACATTGCATCTCATCCGCTCTCTCTCTGTCTTCCCGTAAGTGACCATCATCATGAAAATATACGAGATCACTTCTTCTCAATCTAACCCATCCACACAACACACCTGAGAGTGTTTACACCATTTCCTCCTTTAACTCCTCGGGCTTTCTTATGCATTCCGAGTTGGTCCGTCAAGTCCTCTCTCATCTTCCCTTAAGATCATCATAGGTATACCCTTATTATACGCTCTCCATCTTCCATCCCCTCACTCTTACTCTTATGTTACAGCTTCAAAAGGTTGTAGCCAGAGAGAGTCCTCAGCAAGATACAACAAGAAGACGGGGAGAAAGACAGAGTTAAGGAGAGCTATATATGATAGCCTCTTTGGGATTCATCCCAGACTTCAAGCACCTTCAGGCTATAAACAATTACAAGTCAACAGGTGCGTGGATAATGCACCCCAACAACGGGAAGACTAAGGAGGAGGAGGAGGAGGAGAATAGAGGATGGGAGCAAGTCCTCCCTAATATTTTCCCTAAATTCCCAAACTTTTTTACACCATCCTTCCTCCTGTACCTTCCTTCACTCACACACACATTGCTCTTAAGACAGTCGAGTCAAACAACAGCAAAAGACAGACATGGAACTAGGTAGAATACAACAGGAAGGAAGCAATATAGCAGAACAACATCAAACCGAACCACCCAGACCATGTAAACAAAACAAGCTAAAAACCAATCTAAACAACCTGAACTGGTAGAGAAAAGTGCGCAAGCATTAGCCTATACACAGGTAAATTTCAAAGTTAATTTACCCTAAAAACAGTCAGTCAGACCAACAGGTAGATTTGGACTGGACAGATATGATATCCAGTTCCATAATTCCAACCCCTTCTTTTCCTAGCCGTGGGAGTTTTGGATTTTACTCTTAAAAATCCTAACCGCACGCTTACCCTTTTCTTCCTCTTCTTTTTCTACTTCTTCTCATCCGTCCGTTTCTGGGCTGGGACTACTAATAACAAACTCAACGGTTTCTAAAATTCTCCTTTGTTTTTACCAACCTAAAAATATTATTCAATCATCTCTTCCACAGGTGTCCTGGAGGACTCCTCCAGCAAAGTTAAATATTACCGCACCCAGCGCCCTCTCCCAGTATTTTCTCCCTCCGACTAATTATCAAACCCTTTCAACTAGCCATCAAGTAGCAGAGCAGCAGCTACAACGCCAATTCACCCCCACTATATTTCACTCCTTTTCCTTGACAACATTTTTATCTTTGTGGAAGCCCTTAAAAACTTCCACAAGAATACAAACAGAAGCGACACATTTTAAAGTCACAGATACTATACAATAGAAGACGAGTATTCTTTCAAGAGAATCCCCGTTATGAATGAGATAGCATGTAGCAGTAACTCATGTTCCTCGATAGGAAACAAACGTTTTAGTTTCAAACATTCTTATTATACAGGTAAAGTGGAACACTTCAACACGGAGCTTGAGCCCACTTCTTAAACCTCGATGCATCTCTGTGTCTCTAAGAAAATGCCCTCTCAGCCAGCTTTGATAAAACTCTCAAGGGCTTTTTACAATATCGCCCTCTCAGCCTTTGGCTTTAGGTTTCTCTCCCTGTAATCTTGCATTCTATCTTCCTAGGGCTTTTCTTCCCTCACTCACATATTTCCCATTTTCTCTCTACATAATTACATGCTTGATTTCTACCTGGCCCCAGTCTTAGAATGATAATGATGATGCATTAACGTCCTCTTAGGATGCTGAGGGAAGAGCCAATAACAAAAATTATCAACAAGTATCCCAAGACTTCAGAGAATCGTTATAATCCCAAGCTTTTCCTCTGCTCAAGCTCAGAGCTTGTGTTTTATCCTTGTCGAATCATGGCTTGTCCGTTAAATTACACGGAGACAACCACTCAACTCGATACTTTCCTTTAATCTCAATTCTAATCCTTTCCCCATCATCATCATCTCATCTTCATCCTAAGCGAGAGCGAGTACTGTCCGAGGAGAAACCAGCCCTCTGCACTATAATAACGATTGTACAAAGAGACCAACAGACTGAGATAAAGCATGAGAAACTTATGCCCTCAACTCAGCAGACATAGCAGACCAAACCGGGATAAGACAAGATGAAATATATAATGAAAGCAAACCCAGATTAGTATGCATAGATCCACTCTGACCTTCCAAACAGTTATCCAACTCTACAACTACATAACTACAACGTACAGTAACCCAATACAAGTCAGTCAATCCTCAATCTTCTCTCCTACTCTTAATTGTCACTAATGACGGTTGAGTATTTTTTTCTGGCAGACGTCATGTCTCTCACATCTCTCACATCTGGGATTTGTGCGGATTTTAAACTGCAAATGGATTTACATTTTTTACAACAGTCATAACACAATAGCTAAAAGCTGAGGACCATGTGTCAATCATTGATTGCTTTAAAAACCAAATCCTGACTGGTTTTCCATCAAATCGGATAAAATTTCCGCGACAGTTGGGATACGTGTGCAGATCTGTGAAGATCATTGCCCAGATTTGCATACACGTTACATATATATTCGCAAGAGCTGAATTTAAATGATCCACAAGTGTTTTAACAAGATTCGAGATTGTAAAATCCCCCACCGAGTAAAAAACTTGTCCTCTACTCCTTGCGCTTGTGCCACTCATTCTCCTTACTTAAGAGTCTTTTATCTGCTATTATTTTTCAAATTTAAAAACCAGGCTAAGTAATTTAAATCAATTTCAACAATCCCTTCAAATCATCATCTGTCACCAACCACGCAGTGTCTTCCGTAGTGCCACAAACACAAGATTAATATATTCAAAAACAAGTCAGGTCGAGCAGCAGCCGTGGTTTTAGTTTTCTCCAACAGTACACACTGCGCTAACTAGCGGCAGAAACTGACTTCCCAGCTCCACCATCCTGTCACTAACTCCCTTAGCTCCACACATTTTTCAACCCTTCCGGGCATCTTTACAGACAAGCATTGTAACTCTGAACCCTTGCACTCGCTAAATCCCATGAATTCAAGCGCGGGAGCCAGAAGCGCTACTCTAATGACCTCCGCGCACTCAGTAGAAGGGACAAGCTTCAAATTGCGTGATTGCGCCGTAGCATTACCTGGAACCCTCCTCCTTTACAACGCCTTCAATAGGTAGCCTTATAGCCCCAAGGCAGAATATCCGCACGCAGATTCTCCCTTGTCAATTTGGGTTGGCCAGCCAGTCAACCACTATGCACAAAAGGGTGATGATAAAGCGCTTATAGGCTTGTCCGTGGGAAGTTTTCAATTAATTTTCAAATCAATCAATCTCTCGCCTAGTTGATCAACCCTTTTGTATTTTACCCATAATCCTCCACCCCTTCTCACTCACACACAGAATCCAATCAGCTCTATCAGCTCAACTATAATCAAAAGGCAGATTGCTTGCATCAAACCCACGGGAACTCATCAATTTTCCACAGCACCACCAACCATCCCACGGCACGTAAACAAGGAGCTTGCTGGAAACACCAAGGTAATTCGCCAATTTGAACCGACGCTAACTGAATACTAATCCAGCCTTCCTCCAAATTAAACGCTTCTATACACTTCTTCGCACAACAACCGGTCAACCAAACCATAATAGCCACATGCTCCAACGTTTTACCGCCCAGCACTAGCACAACAAACCATTTAATAGCTAGCTCATCTTCAGCAATGCCTCCTCATTACTTATCCCCCACCAACAACTAAATGACAGCAACCAAACGGTTCACCGAACCTCGGTTCGATTTTTTCCCCGGTTCCCTCTCAATTTGACTGCTAAACTTTTGACTTTGTCACAAAACTATTTGTATTCTATCTATCCACCATCATCACCATCACCACCACCTCCACGTATAATGTCCCCGACAAAACTCACATCTCTCCTCCGGTCCTGCCACGCTCTTAACTTCTGCCAGATGTGTGACTTTTGTTTAAGGAGATTTACCGTAGTAGCCCTCCTTGCGTAGGAGTATATATTCCAACTAAATCCGTAATTCCATCAACACTTGCTTTCTTCCTCTCTCATCCTCCTTTAGTCTTTTTCTTCGCTTCCTTCAACCTTCCTTCAATTCTAAAAGAGCTGCTACTGACTCGTTAAATAAAATATACAAATTACTAACCGTTTCTTCGTCTTCGTCTTCCTTGATTTCAACAAGACAAGATTCTTCCAACGATCATAGCCTCACTCCTTTAAAAAAAGCTCAACGTTCCATCTTCCAACTAATCTCTTTTCTCTCTCTGTCTTTACTTTCCCGTATATTTCTCCCCCTTCTTTGCAAACTAAAATAAATCTACATACTCACAGATCATCCTCTTTGATCTTTTACAGCCTTAAACCATAGCATCAGCTCCTTCATTCCGTCCACCAAAAACTACATTTCAAGAAACTACGTCTGTTTATATTTGAAAGAGAATGTTACACAGTTTTACGGACATGCCGCACGCTCACAAGCCATCTCTCTCCTTCTTTCTCCATCACAATTCTACAACTTTGAACAAGAACATACAGACCACAACATTCACAACAGCGCACTCTGGCAGAATCATAGCATCGCAAACGTAAATAGAATCAACGCGTAGTCCACAAACTCATCGCACTCTATACATCATCCAGCATCTTGAATTCTTTCCCTGTACTTACTTACTTGTTCTGGCAATAGCCGCTATTTTATATTTTTAGCAGCCCTGCATAATCCGCACTGATGATGATGAGTGAATTATGTTTCCACACACTTGTTATTCATCCTTCACCGCCTTCGGAACCAATGGCTTCAAACCCTTTTCACAATTCACAAACCTCTAGGAGAAAACTATCCACAGTACTTCGTACCACAGCTTCAACGCATTTCTTCCATTAACCGCAGATGTTCCTTCAAGGGAGCAGGAACAAAAGGACTTTGTCTCCATGGAAATCCTCTTTCAACCTACCAACCATTACTGTAGCTTCTTCTGTAAAACACAACAATCTCCCTACACAAAAGTCCCACAAGTCTTCCAATTCTTAAAAGCGAGTCAACGACTATCACAACAGCACCAACACCTTAAATCCCATCTTCAATTAATCCCCTCGAAATGCTTCACGGATTTTTGTGGGAACACATTTTTGCCAACACAAGTATTCTTTTCAAATCCTTTGAAATTTATAAACCCCAAGGATTTCTCCGCAGCTTCGAGCAGTCTTTGACTTTCCGCAGCGATTTGTACAAAACAACAACACACACACACAAATTCAAAAGCCCTTTGATACGGATACGAGCTTAGAACTGAATCTTTTATTCAAAGACTCCGAGTTTGGTGGGTGAGGCTCAGAGGGCAAGTGACGAGTCGAGAGAGGAACTGTCCCTAGCTTTTTTATTTCATTTTCTCAAAAACCTGTTGACAAGTCGTTGGACAGAGAATATAAAAAAACTGGACAGGAGTAGCGTGTCGATATAGTGACAGGAGGCTATAAAGCTACAGGGAATTCCAAGGAAAGCGACAAGAATTTAGGGGTGGACAACACGATACTCTCGTCAAGCAGTAACGTAGCTTCTCACATCATCATCATCATCCACTCCATTTTCAGCAAGATATAACCATCCCTTATATGATAACCAATCAACTTGCTCTCCTTCCGTCCGTCCTAATTGATATAGTTTTTGGGAGCTGGCTTTTGGGTAAAGACTAAAAAAGACGTATAGACGACGCTTTAGGGAAACAAGAGTCTAAAGATGATATCAAAACGCTCAACGACGTACTTGAAGATGCATGCCCCTAAGCGTACCCCGCAAACGTTTACAAAGGCGTTGTATTCAATGCAACGCTGGAATGCAACGCTGGAGTCCAGCAGGCTTTTGAACAGTCCCTTTAATTTTCGCTGCAGCGCAGCGCCCTCTAGCAAAGCAATAGACGCCAGCTGCATTGCCCATCATGAATTCTTCATTTAGTTTCCAACTCTAAATTCAGAGCACAATAAACCAACTCCCCTATTATTACCCACTAACTAATCAAGATGTCTGAAAGTGTCACAAAATTCAAGAAAGCGGCAAGTTTCATTTCAAACCACCTTCCAACTCCAACATGTAATCAATTAAACAATCCACCTCTTTTCCATCCCTCTTCTAATTTTTAAATACTTGAATTACTTCTCTCGTACCTCTCATTTCTCATCATGCATCCCACATCCTCTCTCTACAATCTACAATTCCTGTATCATTATCATTGAGACTGTCAGGAGCAATCCAACAACATCTAGCACAAAAACTAAAACCTGCTCACGCTACACTTTGTTTTCACTGCCACGCTGTATATCGCCATCTTAAGCGGTTTACCACAAAATTCAATAACTTTTTCAAACATTTCTCCATCAACAACAACGTGCCCCCAATCCCATATTTTCTTCTGTTTACCTTGAGTCTTCTTCTTCAAATTCTACTTTTTTTGTATTCAGACAATTCAGAACGTCTCAGCTTGATTGCAATTTACCCTTCTTCCACTACTTGCTCATCTCCTCTCTTCCTTCAAAATCCTAGCGTCTCAATTTCAAAAATTTCCCCTCACTTCCACTTACAAGATTGACATCTCTCTTGTACTCTTGGGTGGCCCCTCGCAACTGATTCGCAAGCTTAAAAACAAGCTACCGTTTTCTCACGGAAGCTAAATAAGTAAGATATCAAATTACATCAAAACCACACAGCTTACCTTTCCGCTCCTTTCCGCCAAAATAATTTCAGAGACAGTTCCCAAAGACCATCACCAAATATTCCACGCAATTTCAAATCCTCAACACATTCAAAAACGACGTCCACAATTTTCACAAAAATCAGCACCGAATTAACACTTCTGACTCTTCCGCAACCAAGACGAAACTCTTTTAATCCCTCCTTCTCTTGTTGGTCCTTAGGGACAAATTTCAAAATTCGCCAAAATCCACAGAAACGTCAATCCAAAGCTCCGAAGGAACACAAGAACCGCAGATTCCTATTGCTCCATTCACCACTGAATACCCGTCTTCTCAAAATCCTTCTTATTATTCTACTAACTCCCTCTTCTGCAAAGACGTATGGAGGGTTAAATGAGTTATGGGAAAATCTTCCCGTCCCCACTGTCTGTCTCCTTTAATAGGAAACTCTTGAGAGCCGAGAGATGATAGAGAGTTACTTTTTTCCCATGACAACACTTGTAAATCAGGTGGGAAAATTTCTACTCATCATCAGAGGATAATTTGGAAACACAAAAAAACCTCAAGCACAGATGTGTCCATCCAAACCAACAACTAGCAATCAAACTCCGTAGCCTAAACTTCATCAAACCAGCACCTTTAGTATTCGCCTTCCCGTGAGCTATGCTTCTCTCTTCAGGACTTCAAAGCTACAAGACATAACCAAACCCGGTAGATGCTCTTTTGAATATCCAAATCTCTCTCACACGTCTTGTCAGATCCACGCTTTAGGATTCACTGAGAGAGAAACTTGCGAGATAAATTGCAGTGTAGTATATGGTTCTCTTCCTTTTCTTTTTCTCTTCATGCACAAGAAGATGAAGCAATTTAATGGAAATAAATGATGCTCTATGAGAAATGAACCCGGACCCGGCCAACTCTCCATTCTCCCTCATCCCTTCTAATCCCCGCACACGTGTGACAAAATCCCTTGGAATCGGGGAAGATGAGAGAACCGGGAGTAAATGATCATGGGGGAACCCCTTGGATCCTCTCATCCTTTATCTCTTTCTCGAGCGAGCCCCCTCAAAATCTTATATAAATTACTTGTTCAGTCCACACGCTTTTAAATAGAATCCTAAAGCACATGGGGAAAAATGAGTCATTTTATCAGCAGCGGATCATCAGTCGTAAAACCCTAGGCTTCAGTGTAGGTCCACGGATGCAACTTTCAGCACAGCTCCCCCTTCTGTCTGTGGTATAATTCAACAACGGCTCGTAGAATGGATGAATTCACATGAAAATGAAAACAACCCGAGATGAGATGCAGTCTCCGTATCCAGCAAAACCCCCAAGAACTGAATCATATTATTACTACAAGTTTTTATGTCCCTTTCCCAATCACTTCGTGTCTCTCCTCCTCCAAAACATCCCCCTAACAATAAAATACCCGGGTAGTTTCCAGTAGATACTCGAGGATTGATCGCTTTTCTCGGAGGTTCATTTCACAAAGTTATTCGTATTTCCCATTCCCCTCCTCCTCCTCATATCTTTCCTCTACTCTGCACTCCTCGAGGCTTGTAATTTCAGATGCATTTCCCCATCATGAAGGAAAGGAATGGCTGTGAAGGAGCTCTAGGCGGCAATTTCCCGGCCGTGTAGATTAATTACCCGCCTTTTATCAAGCTTTGCGGCAGATTATGTCATTTATTTCTCAAAGAGGACCCACTACTTTATTGTAATGGAAAAATCCTGGGAGGGTGGAGATAAGATACGCAGAATCTACCTTCACCCTCAATAGTTTTACTTTTAGCTGATAAATTATAGCGCCCTCTGCTGACTAAAAAATATCAACCAATAGAAACCAGCCGGGTACATATAATCATTTCACACGTCTCCCGCTTTACTAAATTTTCGACGTACACATCTACAGTCTACAAGCGTGTAAATTGTGCAATTAAATATTAACTATTCGCAACCAATTCGTCAAATTCGATAAAGCTCATATTCATTCACTGGAAAATTTGAGTAGGACGCCCTCTTGCGTAACTTGTTTCTCATAACCGGGAAGCGGATGCAAATGAAGTTGCACTGGACACATCCCTGCAAATGAAGGAACTGAATGAATTAAACCGTTACTGTGAAGCTAATATTTTATTTTTAATTCGTTTCAGTAATACACAGCATTTAAACAAGCCTCCCTGTAAACAGCTACTTGAATTTTGAAATCTAATAGCTAATTAAACACGCTTTCATTATTGTAAACGACAATTCTTAAGAAAGCGAGAAATGCAACTATTAATATTTTATAAATTTCAGCTTACAAGAGTACAGCCGTTGATATGAATATAGATCTGAAATGCAATTATTGGAAGCTGCTGCTGACTCGCACGCACCCTTAATTAACTAGTACAATTAGGTAACTCTCAAAATCCATTGCCTATAGCAATAGCAATCTCATATTATTTCTCGCCAACTAAAATCAAATCACTCCTGGAACGTTTAAATTTTAACGACGCGCGCGTCTCAATATTATTGTGCTGCACATAAACGAATATTTCAAAGCAATCTGAGTCACGTTTGACGCACAGATGTATTAACAATGCCGTATTCGCTTCAAAGCATACAAGAAAATTACTTTTCCAAAATATCGTAGTCCGGAGCGCCGTTGCGGTAGCTCATGGTAAACTGGAAATGGATATCGGGACTAAGGAATATCTTTTTTACAGCTGGATCTTCTTTCATAGCTTGTCTCCAGCTTTCCTGAAATTCAGAAAATTAAATATCCCTCCATTAATCAAAATTAATCCATACTCTTTAATCTGAATTCAAAAACTTCAAAAGCTCTCAAAAGATTAACTTCTATAAAAACTTACAAGTCTTGGAAAAGTTTTCTTAAAGTTTCCATAGTCGTAGACGTCGGGGAAGACCATTTTCATAACGGGCATTCGCTCAATCCAAGGCCAAATCATGTAATCAACCATCCCTGGAAGCTCAGCACCTGCAATTTCCCAAAATCACAAATCCTTCCTTTATTTTATTAATGAACACCCATCTCGTTTATTTACAACTACTGCTCTAATTATAATTAAAATAAATTCTAATAATAAATAAATAAATACATTCAGCTCTTGTTTCTCTAGACAAAATTTATAGGCTAATTCATAAATTCTTCGATTGTTTTCCGTACCTCCAAAGAATTTAGTTCCACGCGTTTCCAAAAGTTGCTCAAAGGGAGCCATCTCCTCTTCAGTTTTCTTAAGCAAAGCGTTCACTTCTTCCGTATCTCCGCTTTTATTAAACAATACTTTGTAGTACGCGGAGATTACCTGTAATTACAAAATCATCATAAGTAATTCAAAAATTATCAATAAACATGTAATTAAAAAATTATTATAAATATTTCAAACATTTAAAATCACAACCGAAAAAGAAACTGCTACGTCCAACCCTAAAACTAAAAGACTATAAACATCGCGCAACGTACCTTGTTAAAGTTTTCCACGATAATTCGGTCTTCAGCTTTGCGGAAGGGGTCCTTTGGATGAAGAGGCCTTTCTGAATAGACTTCATCCAAGTAATCACAAACAACCAAGCTTTCATACAGGGCTCCTTGAGGCAGTTCAAAAGTTGGAACTTTCCCCATAGGATTAAGTTTGAAAATCCATTCCGGCTTTTGCATCAAGTTGCAATTGACGACATCGTGCCTATAAATTAACAATATTCAGTTAAAAAACAAAATATAAACAACAAATCTAAACAATTCTATTACTTTCAGAACAAAATTCACTTACGGAACATTCTTGGCCTCTGCGACAAGGAGCGCTCTCTGTGCATAAGGGCAGAACCGCATGCTATAAATCCTAAGCTTTCCATCCTCGAGTGGTGGGCAAGTGGAACCTGCAATTTTGAAAGCGTTAAACATTATTTCTTGCATTCTAATGAACATTTTGTCTCTCAAAACTGCAGTTTCTATAGCTGAAAACTATTGTCACACAGCTTTCAATACATTTCAAGCAAATGTCATCGAAACTTCAGCAATGCAATTTAAAAATTGCCACTTGACACTTTCTCGTAATTTTGAACATAAATTTACCTCACCTTTGCTAAGATGTTTGGCGCTCATATTGGAATACCGAGAGAGGGGATACGGCGTATCGGCTTCAAAAACGGGCTGTGCTCCGGTTGCGTAACAACGACTTCCAGGTGTGGCAGCAATTAGTGGCAAATGTCTCAGGTGAGTTTTGGCGACAAATTGCAAATTAGCGGCAGTAGTTACAGAATTCAAGGCTGAATTCCACCTTAGTTCTTGTCTCGACTGGGAAGCAAGGTGACGAGTGAGAAAATTCGTCAAGTGTCCGGGAAAGTGTATCTTGTTCTGCAGTATTTTAGCCGAAAACCCAGAACTTATGCAGCCCACAGACCGAGTGCACATGGACATGGTTCTCACTCACAGTCAGTCAGAGATATCGATTCCACGAGAAACACGGTCGTAGCCCAAGTCTGCATCTGAGTTCTGGAAGCTGTATACGAATCCGCATTCGCTTTTTACGTAGACATGGAGAAGGCCAAACTCCGAGACTAAGGATATAGCATTATGCTATGTTTGTTCCGTACATCCACTACAGTGCTGGATCTTTTGTAGATTGCTTCCACCCTGTTCCTCCAGATACTGAGAAAACATTTATATACACGTGGTTCAATACAATCCACAAGCTCTTGAAAGATAGTAAAGTCCGACCCTACATACACAGCAAGTGTAGTAAAAACCCAAGATACTATTTGTCCTAATATGTAAAAGCTACACAGGTTGCATAGCACCCAAATTGATAAGCGAGAGCCAAGGGAAGTTCATGGCTAAAAAACTCAAAATCACAGAGACAGCTCGTGGATTTCGAGTAGTGCATCGCTAAATATGCAAGTCAACATGTAAATCCCGTCATGTTTATATCTGCAATCTCAAATACAATCGCCATAATAGCATTGGCAATAAACCTCTTTCTTCTTTTCACAACAAACTTTCAAGGACACCCTGCCCTGACAAGCCGCAGTCCAGGCAAAGATTTGCTGAATTGAAAAGCATAGAACCTGCAAACGTTTCTAATTCCTCTGCTCAAATAATTGTCGCAGTACCGATTGATTATCTGCAGTAATTATCGAGTCCATCAATTACCTCTGCGACGAGATTAGATTGCAAATGCCAATGAATATAGGCTACTTGCTGGAACTACTCATACTCTTCAAGTAAAGCATCGATCCGTATCAAATTAAGAGCTAAATGTATAAAAAATCTTTAATTAACAATTAGTTCCACACCTAACATGTAATTGATTCGCCGGATTTCAAGAGGGAAAAGCGCAGAGGACGGTTTAACCTCCAAGGGTAAAATATCCCTTGGAGAACTTTCAGCAAGTTTTCAAAATAAAACATGTTTCAATAACTCAAATTGCAAGATTCAAATTCTAACTAACACATGAACAGTCATCAAATTATTTTAGCTACACTTAATCATCATTACCGATTACAGAGCGATAAATTCATCGTAACATTATAGTTTTACTTGAGGTAATAGGCCATACGGAACTGTACTTGTGGTTAAGTAAAACTAAATCATGCGACCCAGTTAGACGCTGCTGTTCAAGGAATCCAGTGAAGCGGGACGTTTAAAACCGCAATTGGTTTCGTGCGCCATCCGAAAGATGAAGACGTTCGTCAGGAGGAGCAAATCATAGTTAAATCCACTTTTAATTCTGAATTACTGTACTGATATTTAATTTAGCTTGTTTATTCGCTGCTCACGTTTCCACAGTATATGACTCCATAATTAATAATAACCGTAAAGGTTTTAAAGAATTTTTAATCAAGGTTCGTGTCGGACCTCTCTCACAGGGTTATTAAATAAAACCATTGCATGGTGTCACTGCCGTATTGCATCGCAGATTATCAAGAAAAATTGTGATTTATAATTCGTTGAGGTAAGTAAACCAAGCAAATTTAACATTATTATTTCAAAAAAATATCCTCCAGAATTTGTGTATCAGAATAATAATGCACCTTACATATTTGAGCTAACATGTTACACTTTGTGCATAAAGGTAATCGCTGCCTCAGTAACAGGATGTCGGATTCTGAGAACGAAGAAGTTAATGAGGAGGTGGAAGATGAGCAGGAACCAGAAGGAGAGGATATTGCTAACAGTGAGGAGGATGTAAGTCAAGTCTTTGATCCAATCTCATGTACTTAATTTTAAATAATATCACCCAGCTTATCCGATAGCTAACAATGTAGGTCATCAAAAATTTTGACATAGATTTACAGCAAGTAATTAGTCTCTCATATTAGAAAATTGAGATATAATTTTATTCATTATTTCTTAGGATTACTACGATGAAGAAGAAGACGAGGACGAAGAGGAACGTCGGCCAAAGAAAAAAAAGAAACGAGGAGGAGTTGAATCCTTCTTTGTTACTGAAGCGGAGGTCGATGACGATGTTGAAGAGGACGACGAAGCAGAAGAAGGATTTGATGCTTATGCGCTTAATGATGTTGCTGAGAACGGTCTTACAGCTAGGGAAATTGAAGCGTCTACAAGGAGACGTAATATGTGGGAGTAAGTAATCCTGCTATGCTTACTGTGGGTTCCAAATGTTTTAAAGGGTGGAACGATATTTCTCAACTATTAATTGATGGATGCAAATTATTTCAGGTCAGAAAAGGAAGAAGAGCTTGAAGAGTATTTGAGGAAAAAATATGAAAGTTACGAAAATGATGCTGCAAGACATTTTGGTGATGGTGGAGAGGATATGTCTGATGAGATTACTCAACAGACGTTGCTACCAGGAATCAAGTAAGTTGAATATCCACAAGCTTGTGAGTTGCCTCAATACATAAGCTAATGCGATTGGTTAATTGTAGGGATCCTTCGCTGTGGATGATAAAATGTCGGATTGGAGAGGAAAAGCAAACAGTGCTTCAGCTCATCCGGAAATGTATAGCTTACGCCAATGCACCAAATCAGGAGCCCTTGCAAATCAAGTCAGTTATAGCGCAAGAAGGAATCAAGGGCTATATTTACATCGAATCCTACAAACAGACTCATGTCAAGCAAGCAATCGAAGGAATTGGAAACTTGAAAATGGGAATGTACAAGCAGCAGATGGTGCCCATCACTGAGATGACTGATGTTTTAAGAGTTACAAAGGAACAAATTGGATTGAAATCAAAGCAATGGGTGCGACTGGCAAGAGGATTGTATAAAGATGACATCGCTCAAATAGACTACGTCGATCTTGCACAGAATATGGTTCACCTGAAATTACTTCCTAGAATCGACTATGGCAGATTGCGAGGAGCTTTACGTGATCCTAAGCAAGATTTGGATTTGAAACGCAAGAAGAAGCGACGTCCTGCCGCCAAACCGTTTAATCAAGATGAAATCAGAAGAATCGGTGGTGAAATTACTTCAGATGGTGATTTCCTCGTCTTCGAATCAAATCGATACAGTCACAAGGGTTTCTTGTACAAGTCTTTCAACATTAAGGCCATTACAACGGATGGAGTAACTCCGACGTTGGCAGAGTTGGAAAGGTTCAATGAAGCACCTGTTGAGAATTTGGGAGTTGAAGTTAGTGCAAAGACGTCTGAGGATAAGCATACCTTCTCAACTGGCGATAACGTGCAAGTCGTAGAAGGAGAATTGGCTAACCTGCAAGGAAAGATTTTGGCCATTGATGGAAGTAAAGTTACAATTCAGCCCAAACATGAAGATTTAAAGGATCCACTAGATTTCCAAGCTGGTGAATTGGAAAAATATTTTGTACAAGGTGATCACGTACGTGTTATCAGTGGTAAATACGAAGGTGACACAGGATTGGTTGTGAGAGTCGAACAGTTTTGTATATACTTGTTCAGTGACTTAACAATGCATGAGCTCAAAGTCCTCCCAAAAGATTTGCAGCTCTGCACAGACATGGCTAGCGGGGTGGATTCAATGGGTCACTTCCAGTGGGGAGATTTGGTTCAAATAGAGTAAGTTGCCTGCGCTACCTATCGTTATAACAGTATGATGGCAATCAATGTTTATTTTATTTATAACTTTTATGTTTGTAACAGTACCAACACCGTAGGAGTCATCGTGAGACTTGAAAAGGAACAGTTTCATGTTCTGTCTATGAACGGGAAAGTCGTCCAGGTGAAACCACAGCAGATTCAAAAGAAACGAGAAGCAAGAAACGTTATTGGCGTGGATTCCAGGGGACAGTCAATTCAGAAGCGAGACATTGTAACTGTTGTTGATGGTGCACATCCGGACAGGCAGGGAGAAATCTATCACATTTACCGTAACTACGCGTTTCTGCGATCTCGCATGTGTTTAGAAAATGGTGGTATTTTCGTCTGCAAGACGTCCCACCTTGAGCTTGCTGGTGGATCGAAAAATACTGGAAGCGCAAGTCCGGCTGCATCAGGATACATGAGTCCGCGTCTTAATTCACCCTTGCATCCGTCTTCAGGATCAACCAATATATTATCTGGTGGCCGATCGCCCATGTCGTCCATGGGTCCAGGTGGAATCCAGAATCATCGGCCTGGTGAAGCGAGATCAAACATTCGTAATAGAAGCTTAATTGGTCAGACGATCAAGATTACCAGAGGACATTACAAAGGTTCTATCGGTATTGTCAAAGATGCTACCGAGACTACCGCTCGAGTTGAGCTTCATTCCAGTTGTCAAACTATTTCTGTCGACTGTAATCGTATCCAAGTCATTGGAGGAGCAAGTGGAAAGACTGGTAATGTTACAACTTACAGCAGAACTCCGCAATATCCTGCGAATGCAAGTGCAACGCCGATGTACCGCGGTGGAGATGGAGGAAGGACTCCGATGGCTGGGGATGGTAAATTCACTTTTTCATTCAAATTCTCAAAAATTTCTAGGAGCAGAGTTTTAAGCATTTCCGAATTGTGTTTTCAGGTTCACGGACTCCTCATTACAGCGCCGGAAATCAGACTCCACTTCACAATGATGGTTCCAGAACTCCAGCGTGGGACGCCGGTGCATCTGCAACTCCCGCTCGAGAAGACCAAGAGTACAACTACGACACGTCATACAACCCTGCTACACCTGGATATTCTGCTGCTCCATACACGCCTCAAACTCCTGGAGGCTATGGGTCTGACCATTCAAGCTACAGCCCATATCATCCAAGTCCTGCTGGCATGTCATCGTACAATCAGCCAACTCCAAGTCCAGGAGGTTACATGGACAATCCAAGTCCAGCTGGAAGCTATCAGCCAACTCCGAGTCCGGGATATAATCCAAGCCCGATGACTTACGCCAGTCCAATGACTCCAAGTGCTGGGTTCCATCCTCAGACACCGGGAACAGGTAAATATTTCCAAGGCCAGATAATTAAACCAAATGATACTAGAGTTTGTAAAATAAGGAAATCTGCTGTGTATACAGGTTTGGATCATTATTCATCTTCTTTGGAATGGCATACAAGTGGGGTTGAAGTAAGAATCAAGGAGACCCATCCTGAATCAGGTTTACGGAAACAAATCGGTATCATACGCAGCGTACTGGTAAGCTATTTCAAGAAATCATGTCGCCATAAATGGTTAGCTTCTACAGGTATGTGTAAACGTTAATTGATTGTATTTTAGGCGAACACAGTTGCTGTATATCTAATACAAGAAGAACGTACGGTTAACATCCAACCTGATCAGTTGGTGGCTGTGACACCGAAACCGGGTGATCGAGTGAAGGTTATATCAGGTAAGATCATCTTGGCTCATACAAACAGTCAGTTTGTAATTTGTCGGATTTTGTGTGGCGCTACACATCTAATTCTATAATCTGCTTAATTTTAGGGGAATGCCGGGAGCAGACTGGTGTACTCACATCCGTAGACGGTAACGACGGAGTAGTTCAAATGGATACGAGATCCGTTGAACATGATGCTATACAGTTGCTTCCACTTAACTGTTTGGGCAAGTATTCGGAGAATGAGCATAGAGGACATTCTCGCGATTATTAAGTACTGACCAGGGTTTCCCGCAATGTCCTCTTCATTTGACATACATGCAGGAAGACAGTATCGAAATCCAATTTGTTTTTCACCTTAAAGCATTTATGCAGTGTCGGCATTTAGGGTGATGCTTGCAAGGTCACTTGCTGTGGCAATGATTCCTCTTTGCTAAAATTATTTGATTGCTAACGTTATGGAATTTTAACACTACTCCTACTCATTGCCCTTTCGTGGAAAAGTCCCCCAGGGCATTACAGTTTTGGTATTTAAAGCTTTCCTAAGGGATCAGTTTCGGTAATTATCTCTCAAGTAGAGTTTTCAAACATGGAATTTATCTCAGAAATATTGAATTAGAGCAAAATTCGTCAGGATACAAGTCCGTGTAGCTATAGAATGTGTATCTTATTAGACCATTATAACAGTATGCAAACTTTTTTATTCTTGAATTTGATTACAATTACTCTTATAAATATTCCATAAAAATAACTTTTCGTCGCCGTACCGTTTTACAGCGTAGAAATAAATGTGTATAATCGCTATATCACAACAGTAGCGCATCAGGGTCTTTGCATGGTTACATTGCAACAGCTTCAATACTGCCTTTTAGCTAGACGAAAATTATGGTTGTCTACTTGATCGAGGTTCCAAGTTGCCTTCTTCATCAACGGTGACCTGAATCCCGAATTCCTGAAGAACTTCTGAATAAGCAGCTCGCTGAACTCTTAGACTTCTTACATATGCTTGATTATCTTCATGATCCTCCAGTAAATTTCGAATTGCCAGTATTGACCACTGTGTAATGAATGGATTCAAGGCATCAATCTTCGTACCGTCAAGGATCATTCCCAGGCAGCTCGTTCCTATCTGTTGCTCACAAATTATCGGCTTCATTAATTGTATCCACAAAATATATCATCTATGCATCTCCATTAACAGAACTGTGTAACTATTCTTACCAGGGTTTGGTTATTCGGATGCCGAAATGCCAAGTTGCCCAAAGTTCTTGTTAAATACGCTTTAAACATGAATGCAGGATGATTTTGCTCGTTCTCCGTTGTATGTGCCAACTTTTCTATAGGATCGAAAATTTTGTTTTTCCTTGTCATTATAAACAGATCTGAAAATTCAAAAATTAGCTGAATTAATATTCCAATTAATCATCACGGTATCAACCAGAACTGCTTTTACCACTGCCACGTGCTAGCATAAAGCACTTACGGGTTACAGTCGTCACAAGTCCAGCATCTCCCTGGAGAGATGGTAAATCATCTGTGCTAGATAATGCTGAAACAATGCTTGTTAGTAGCAAGAATTCTTCAAAATTTGACTCAATCTCTGTCAATGTTGATTTTAGCAAATAATCCGCATTCTGCGTGAACCGTTCAATAAAAAACGGCGAATACTTATTACATGGAGAGCTGCTAAGAAACTGAAGAAACGATATCCTCTGAATGCTGTCCATGCAGTCGTACATTTTCTCCAAAAACATTTTGTTATTTCCAAACTTCTCGAGGCACAGCAGACTGAAATGACCAAAATACACCTTGTGAAAACATTGAATCAGTTGGCAAAGATTTTGAGAATATCCAAATTCCATCCTTACGCTGATTCCGAATCCGTCAAGCTTAAAAGCACTTGAAACTTCTCAGGGCTGTCAATCACATCATGAAATTCCGGTAACAGGCTTAACAGCGTATTCATTAAGTATCCTGCTTCAGCAAAACCTGCTTGAAGAAGAGGCAATCTGAAATACAATTAATATTCAAGATTAATTTAAAACTTATACCGAGAGGCTACCTCGTTTACTCCGAACATTAAAACTTACACATATTTCTTAGCATCCTCCTGGACAACTTCAGCGTTTTCATTATTGTTGACAACTGCGTTAATCAGTGCTTGCAAAGTAATTTTGATTAACAATGTCTTTGTAGTCGGTTCTAAATCCGTGGACGTTATCACAGAATATGGCAACTGGTCCCATGTGTCATCAGCACCGGTCAGGCAGATTAGTCCTAATTGTGCTAGAATGCTTGACATTGTTCGCAGCAGATTTTGATTCGTATGATTTTGAGCCAAGGAGTTTCTAACGACTCTCAACGCTTCTAAGAATATATCTATGGAAGTAATAACCGAAAATATTTTTTCTATGCTGCTGTAGAGTAGCCCTTCTGACTTAGCGACATCGTTTCTGAAAAATCAAAAACAAATATATATAAACAGTTATATTTTTGCTAATTCTTTTAAATTTTCAAGTTGCAGTAGAAATCAGCCAAAAGACGCGCAACGTTATGGTCCTAATTAGCCTGACCATTACATACTGTCCGTACACAGCCTTACCTAAGCCATTGCACGGGACAGGAAAATATTGTCATTAAGCGCTTCAGCATTCATATTTCCCGCTCACCCCATTCACGTGATTCTTCCTCTAGTAGCAGAGAGAATTGTGCTAACTCACCGGCATTCGGAGACTGTTGAGAAGGCAGTAGTAAGAGATTTTAATTCTGTCATCAAACTAGCAACTTCTTCTTGTGAAACAGTTTCTTGGCTGACAGAATTAATTGCAACCGTAACGTGGTTAATTACCTGTGATTTAATTACATATATTTGAGTTTAGCAGTTACTGCGAATTAAATAATTAAAAATGTTTTTAACACGGTCAGAATACGATAGAGGAGTGAACACATTCTCACCTGAGGGACGTCTATTCCAGGTTTGTTTCCTTCCATTCTTATAACTTAATTTCAATTAAAAAATGTACATTTGTTAATTTTGCAGCAGCGAAATTAATTTACAACCACGCTTTTTCATTGACAGGTTGAGTATGCAATTGAAGCTATAAAATTGGGATCCACTGTTATCGGGATTTGCACAGCAGAGGGCGCCGTCTTGGTGGTTGAGAAACGAATAACTTCCCCGCTAATGGAACCATCGACTATCGAAAAGATTGCCGAAGTGGATAAGCACATCGGAGTTGCCTGCAGTGGATTGACGGCGGATTCCAAGACTCTGATTGACCGCGCAAGAATGGAATGTCAGAACCATTGGTTTACCTACAATGAGAAGATGAGCGTTGAATCCGTATCCCAAGCAGTTTCCAATTTGGCAATTAAATTCGGTGACTCTGATGACGATGAAGGAGCCATGAGTCGTCCCTTCGGAGTTGCCTTGCTTTTTGCAGGTATTGATAACGGAGTACCTAAGCTCTTTCACATGGACCCTTCCGGTACTTACGTCCAGTATGATGCTAAAGCCATTGGATCTGGCAGTGAAGGCGCTCAACAGACTTTAGTCGAGATGTATAATAAAGTAAGTGTAAATTATGTTGCAACTTATTATATTGCTACAAGAAAGTCGTGCTCGTAAAGTTAGCAAATTTTTAAGTTTGCATTTGAATTCAGTATTTGTAACTACGATTTTTTTATTTTCAGTCAATGACTCTGACCGAGGCCGTGAAGACTTCTCTTACGATTCTGAAGCAAGTGATGGAAGAGAAACTCAACTCTACTAACGTCGAGGTTGCGGTAGTCACACCGACAAAAGATTTCCACATGTTTAGCAAGGAAGAAGTCGAACTTGCTATCAAGGATGTCGCATAAAAGAAATGAAGATTCAAATTGGCTGCACTACTAGCAACTGTATGGGTTACTAGTTTTTCTTACACATTTAAGATGATATAATTGTAAGCAGATTATGAGCGTCGTGCGCTCTATCTTCATTAAATAATCCTTTGATACCAATTTCTGATTTTTCGTAGAGTGATTTTAAACCAGCTTCACCAGATATTTAAATATTGCATCTCATGGTTGATTCGCCATTCTAGTTTCTTATACAGTTAATACAGGTTTAATTAAGCAACAGAAATTTGATCAACAGGAATTAAAAATATAAATCCTCAATATTTATTACGTAGGATACAGCAATTAAGCTCAATTTACACAACATTAAAGAGTATCAAAATCTTTCAGAAACCCCTCTTCAATTTCAGTACAGTTTGTGGAAATATTATAAAAATTACAGAATAATCTTGGAGCAGCCTGTAGATAATTTAGAATCCAGCCAAGATCTTAAGCTACTAACACAATGCGTATCCGCATCATTTATTGATTTTGCAGACAATATTTTGTACTGGTATATATTTTCTCTTTTGTCATCCCCACAGGGTTTACAAAGTAGTAATATCGTTTCCATCATGGCCCAACAGTGTAGTCTTTCCTTCTCCAATACTTTGCGTGAACCTCCCCACAATCCAAATAGAATACCCTCTAACAATGAACATCCCGCAATAGATAGGTATCGCCAAAGGGAGGGTGACCATGGCAAGTATCGATGCCAGGAAGAACATTACACTCAAAGCAAGCAATCCCATCGTCCAAAATAGCCAAACACGGCATCTTCTAGGATTTTCCTGTGAACAACAAACATCCGTGTGAAACCATTCGTTTACAATTACCTAAAGCAAACCCAGCCTTAAACTATTCAAGGAACAATTCTCACCTCAATCCCGGCTCGAAATAGAACATATCCCAAGTATACTTTTTGAACCCAGAATACCAAGCTGAATATCAAGATAATCCTTATCCACGTAACTGAAAAAAATCAAAACTGAGAATCAGCATCAAGATGCACGAGAAACTTGGCACATCTTGCAGCAGCGCAATTCTAAGCTTGACAACATAATAACAAGCCGGAAGGAAATCCCCCAGCAGCGGATTTGCACAACAAAACATATCAGTCATGAGTTCTGATTAATTAGCAGCCGGAAAAACGAAAGCTCCTTCCTCTTCATCATCCCGTCATCACCAAGATTACAGCATTAACTCTCCACAAATAGCTAATTATTCTCCGCTCCTACACGCCAGCCAGAAGAAAGGAAACATTATTTCCTAAGGCACTAAACCGTGGCCGTAAACGCACAGAGATAATATTTGCCCAATATTTTCTACACGCTTATGCTCCCACGTTCCCAAAACCCGTAGACCATATCACCACGCTTGCATCACACGCAAATATCCCAAAACTTTCTTACGCTCCTGTCCTTGGTATTAATATGGATGTAATCTCCCAAAATCTTACAAGACTCCCATATCAAACAGTGAGTAACAGTGGTGAAACTTATGGAATCAACTAATTTAACTAGGATAACAACCATGCTTCTCTTACCTCCCAGATTATTCAATTCCAAAAACATTTTCATTTCCTCCGGAGCCGTTGCAATCATTTCCAGGACTTCATCTTGATTTTTTTCAAAAAAGTACAAACTTCCACCACTAGCCGCTGCCAGACCAACAGCAAGCAACTGTAAACGACAATAAACCACCAGCCATCAACTTTATGAGGACACTCAAGCCTTAATTATCGTGTCAAAGACGGTGTCGCAACTTTAACGTTAATCCTTAATCTACACTTTTCCATTGACTCTATAACCCACTTACCAAATCCAGCAATGCTGATATCTTCACTCCCGTCTTAAGCGACATGCAAAGCGTCGGTTCCATGTTTTCTCCAGCTCTACGCTATCTACACCGCCTCTACACGATCACAATCTTTCCAATGGCGAAGCACTTCAACCTCAGCGTTTCCACTACGACACACAGTATTTCTTAAAATCCTTCCAATTACACAACTCCAAGACTACAGCAAGTCAGTCCTCTTTCCACCAGGTCACCTATTTTGATTCTAAACACCACGCAATGAGAACTTAATCCGGAGGATTCACACGACTCACACACTTTTCGCAATTCTTCTTCTTTTGCAGCGCACGCTTACTACTATCAACCTGCTATCAACTATTGAAGAAAATCCACAAGCCGTCTCAGATGCAGCGCAACAAGCGCAGCAGGGATGCAACACTTGCTAATAACTAATTAACACTGCACTTTACAGCCTCACATCAACCTCACTTCCACTATCCAGATTTAAATTTAGAAACCCAATCCATAAATTTTATTACTTGTACGGACACTGTGTATCGGGTCACTCTTCATAGAACGAAACGCTCTCTCACTCTTAAAGCGCCAACAGAACCACCACCATCGAGTACCTCTCAAATACAACTTGAAGAAGATTGTGTAAGATTCATATTTGAACCAAGCTCAAAGCAAATAATACCACTTTCCCCTTCTTTCTTGACCGTTGCACCACTACTTGATACAATGTCCAATCTTCACAATCTACCAATTGCTCACCTTCTTATCCTCACAAACTGCTCCAAACCAAGCAAACTAAAAGCAGCAAACGTGAGATTACGCTCAGTCCTTACAACAATCATCAACTTTACTCTACGTTCCTCCTCCACTTCCATCTTCCTTGCGTCTTGCCCCAAACAAGTATCCCAAAAGTTCTTCCAGCGGACCAAAACATGCATAAGAAATCACATTATTTATCATCAGCCCCCTCTCTCTGCATTCCTTCTTCTCTTACTTTTACATAGTTAACCCTTTTCATACACCAAATCATTCCTACGAAACAACTTTAATCCCAAGCAGAAAGGTATAGAACATCCTAGCATCAACACACATATAATCAAGTGGTCAAGTCATATGTTCCATAGCACCTGACCACTAGAATGACCAAATGACCAGAGCAGATTGAAAATTCATTCTTCATCATGTAAAATATAGCATCTTTTCCTTGATCCTTCCCAAATTTCTTGTATTCAACAGAATCACAGATTCCTCGTCATCCCTTCTCCGAACTCCAAAACCCAATCTCTTCAAGGACGACTACTACGTCCACACAGGTATGAACACCTTTATATTCTCATCATGCTCAGGTGTGTAATATTCCGTAGCATTCTATCGCATGAACAGCCTTTAAGCCCAATCATCTCATCACGAACCAACTCCTCTATACTTTTAATGGTGCATAGAAAAACAATTTCCGTGTGTCAGTCCTCTTGCATGCACAATGAAAGCGAAAGGGAAGGAATCGGAAGTGCAACGCTTAGACTTGTTTTCCTCTTCCAGAAACGCTCGAGGTCGCGACACGTGACCTTGCGTCCCAACATGAATTATATTCCTTGGAGTTACTAGCTATTGGACTTAATATACAGCATGTGGTCGGGGTAAGCTCCAGGCATCGTATTCCAAAATATAACAAGGTCTTTACTATAATGATTGCCACGGCCAGGACTGTCTGACGGACTGGACAAGAATAATTTTCAAAAACATTTACCGTGTGGTGGGCAGCGCATTATTGAAGAAAGAGCAACCTACATGTATTGTTGGACAGTTTGTATTTATCCAGCATCTCGGTATGCGGATACGCAGCTTAATATAGATGCAGGGTTGACGAAGCCCTGATGCAGCTAAAGCCTCATTTAATTTTCAGTTTATTGATGAAAACCCGGCATCCGAGAAAAACTCTTGCATTTAAACTGAAAACGTTTTATTAAACGCGTCACTACTTTGTATATGAGACGAATTTACATCGACTAAAGGAATCGTCGACCAAACGGTACAATTTTCTCAGCCCTGATTGAACCTGTGATAAATTCATTCTGCATTAATCCAATTAATTTGGGATTTAAATGAACTGACCAGTGTTTGTGAACAAGGGCGTGGCAGCATCACTAAGTATTAATTTTAATTCAATTAACTATGAAACAGTGTACTAGTTAGTGAGTTAACAACGTAGACTGGGAAGTGACATGTGAATTCTAAATCTGCTGTTGTGCTCTGAAACGGAAGAATCTCTAAAATGGGAAACGTTACTATGATTAAATTAAATTTGTTAGCGTTTATCGTCTTTAGTTTTACAATTTCCACACGGGCGCAGTAAGTAACATTGCCGATGTTTAGTTCTGATATGTCATTAATCTCATCAAAATCGCATCATTTACATGAATTGAAAGTCAAATTCAGTTCATTTTCACATGATTTTCACTTGGTTTTCTCATTTCTTTTCCTCAGGTTCGAAGATTCAGAGCTCGTAACGCTAACAGGATTAGAAGAAACGATAGACGATATTATTACACCAAGTCCCTGGTGTAGAAAAGTAGTAGATATTTTCGGTTCTGCCGTATCAAACTTTACATTATGTTCCGTCCGAAATGCCAGACCGATTCATCTCTGCCAATGGTGCATCGCGCATTATCTCCAAGTCGCTAAAGCCAAAGAAGATTTAACTGATAGCGTGGACGAAAAAGGAAAAAAATGCGGAGAGTATTTTACGAATCTGGATCGCTTGGAGATTGTCAACGGTGCATACGAATACGTTGATAACCTATGGACCAAGGGGAAATGCAAATGCAAGTTGAACCATCTCAATATTTTCATTCTCAA
Source organism: Sminthurides aquaticus (assembly GCA_906901655.1). NCBI lineage: Eukaryota > Metazoa > Arthropoda > Collembola > Symphypleona > Sminthurididae > Sminthurides > Sminthurides aquaticus. The sequence continues at coordinate 1,758,694 of CAJQTT010000007.1, forward strand.
ACCCATCAATTAATTAATCTATTCTATTAATTCTTTCTAATCCTTGACTAATGACATGAATTACTACACAGTCTGTTTCCAGAAGAACGTCAACGGCTCCACCATCCCAAGCATAACGGAAGACTTGGAAAACTTTAATTACAACTATGAATTAGTCAAGGCTTGCTTCGGTCAGACACTACAAGCAAACACGACTAACGAAACGTGTTCTACATGCAGGAATTTGTACGAGCAATTCAACAATTTTTCCCTCTTTATCATGGACAGGGATGGAGATAACGTATGCCTTGATGTAGTAGACACAATGAATTCCACACGGGACGTGTGGTCCCGAGTTTTTAATTGTATTCCTTCCCGCAAACAAGAATTTTGGCTCCCAATCACCATGTCAGTTATCGCAGTCATTCCAGTTGTCTTCTACTTCTTAGCTTTTCTCTTCAGTAATGTTCAAGAAGCAAACGTACTTCATCAAAGTCGACTCTTAGGTGCTACATTAAATAATGGAAGCTTTGGAAGCGGTAGTTTTAGTGCAAACAACAACGGCAATAGGGATTCAACAGCTAGTATTGAACCCCTAATTCAAGGAATTGGCAATTTAGCTACAACCGAAACTGCTCGCAGCTCTATAGTCATGTAGTCAGATATTTTTGTGATTAGTGATTATTATTCTAAAATGCCTGGTAAAACTTAAATAATCTCATGTGCCATACTTGTCCGTAGATGTTACTTAAATAACCAATTTACCCAATAAACTCCTTACTGTTCATTCTTAAAACTGTTTTTATCAGGAGCAAGTTATGTACCAATAGACATTCACTATTGAAGCTATAGCCTTAAGATTTATTTTTAAAATAATCTTCCACTTTTAGTCAAAACTTGTATTACAGGTCTCATCCAGCTTGCCTCCCGCTACAAAAATATCATCTGAATCCCGGGCTTAAACGCCAGTTATTATAAACCCACCACCCAAGTCTCCCTTCAATCCACAGCTGTTTAATCTTCTAATTTTGGCTACTACAAGCTTTAAATACAACCACGTTACACCCCTTCCCCCTATGAAACCCGATTTACCCGTCGTCACCCGTCATTTTCCTAGAATCTCCAATCTTCTTTAATTCCGCCCTCCTTTCCTTCTGACTGCTTACCAGGTAGATGGATGTATAATGAAGAAAAGCTATTACAGGCACTCCCGTCCCCTGCCTCTAATGGACAGAGAAAGGCGGACCCTTCCACAACCCGGATTACCGTTCCACTCACCACCAAACCCTAAACTACGTTAAACGCAACCATCTTCCAGCGACGCATCACATTTAAAATTAACCTTCTAATCTTTAAAAAGGTTCCTCCGTCCTAATTCTCTCTGGTCAAGATTAACTAAAATACACTCTCCTCCGACCCCAAACCCGCGTCACGTTATGTACCACCCTTCATTCATCATCCCTCCTTCTGCCACTAATTTCCCTCAATTCCTTCTCAGGAAAAATCCTCAACAATTGACTTACAAAGAGGGGACCTTTTTAACTTGCGCACGGTTTTTCTACCAAATCTTCTAGTATGTTCAAGAGTCTCCGCGTCTCTGTCCGATTGGTCCCCCACGCTATTCTCACGTTTAGATTGGTTCTCACCTTTTTAAATTCACCAAGTTCTTACATACCCATGGTTTCTACTACGGATTTTCTATAGTCAATGGACTTGCCACTATGTAGGCAAACTTCAGGACCTTTTTTCCTTCAAGGGATATAAACGTTCCCTATAATAAAGCAAGCCTCAAAATACATAAGGCGGCAGAGTATTATCCAAGAGAGAGAGATGCGGAGCTAACCCCCACAGCCAGAGAAGATGCGGCATCTCAACGTATTGTTTCGACTCCCTTGTGTTTGGCTTGAGTGAGGGACCAAAGCGAGCTATAGAGGTTCCGTTTCCTAAACCATAAGCCATAGTATATCATAGTCCTTTTGAACATTACAGAGGGCTCAGCGCTGGGACTCACACTGACGTGGATCGCTGTTATAACAGTTCATTTTAGTGCGCACCTACTGGCTATCACCATCGTCAGATCTCTCCCTCCTGAGGTCATGACACCTTCCCACCATCAGTCTCCTCTCATATTGCTGTCCTAATTGTGAGAAAACTAGGCTTCAAATCCTCCTTAAATCCCAATTAAAACTTAAATCTAACCTCAAAACTTTCCGCCTTAAGGCGTGCATTTTTGGAATACTTTGTAATTTAGGAAACGAACAAGAGATCCGTGATTTCATTCTGTGTTTCGTAATTATACCATTTGTTACAAGTTCAACGCCATTTTAGCATAGTGCCCGGGCACTCTAGTTGTTCCAACCGAAGCTGCTCGTTACTGAGCATTTACTTCAGAGCGTTTATCGATTCTAATTAAGTAATTGAGATGGGGCGGGCTGTGCGTGGGGGTAAAAAGGCTCCTGCAGCAAGCGGCCGTGGAAGAGGAGGTCGGGGCGGGCGAGGTAAGTTAATTTATAATTTCATAATTGTAAAAACCTTAAAAGTAGTCTCAAGCATTTTTAAACTTAAATAACTAGACAAGATCTACTAGAAGAGGCCCTTCATTTTTCTTCCTTTGTCCTTAAGTAGAAGAAGGGAAAGTCCAAAGGAAAGGCGTCCTTAACTATTTGTAAACTCCTATATATTCCCAAAGTGCATCCAACAATTCTAGCGTAGGCCATTGTTCTACTAATGGTTTTTTTCTAACATGTCCTATAACAATGTTGACTCTTCAATTTCCAATTACACAGGCGGAGGTCGCGGCGGTCGAGGTCGTAAGAACGACACCTACGTCTCATCCAAGACTATTGATGATGACGCATCAAGTCTGGACACTCCAACCGGTTCCCCGGCTCCACCAAGTCCTCCCAAAGTCCCCGCCTTCCAGTATTACAGTCGCGGTCCTGGCCCAAATTTAAGTGACAACAGTGACGACGACGAACCACCCAAAGAAGACGATTCCTGTCACATGCTACCCCCAACTCCAGCAGTCCAGAATACAGCTAGTGGGGACGAACAAGACAGCGACTCCGGAAGGAGTCGTAACAGCAACACTGGTAGCAATCGGGGATCTCGAGGCGTTCGCCCTGGTCATGACAGTGAATCTGATAGTATTGCGAGCAGCGCAGGTCAGAGGCGCAAGAGAAAAGTTTCCAGGTCACCCGAAAGGCGAAGGGGCAAGCGACCCAATAATGGGAGAAGCCCTCCGAGGTCTACCTCTTACACGAGGCGCTCACGAACTCCGAATCGGAGGGCATCAGAATCCGCAAATCGGCATTACAGCTCTTCGTCTTCGTGCTCATCTTCAAGTTCTAGGACATCATCATCTTCCTGCACTTCTGCGAATTCAATGGCAGGCCTACCCCCTCCGACACCAGCCATCCAGGACTATCTCCGCTATGACCCACCTGCCACACCTTCCCCTTCAGGGTCATGCGAACGACCCTATTCTCCCTTTCCGGATGTCATCGACAGAGATGTCATGTCACCCTCTCCAGCAATGTTCCTCCAACCCCCTCCTACACCTTGCATGGCTCCAAGGGCTTTGTCTCCGATTCAGATCCCGCCCACTCCAGGTTGTCCAAGACCGAATAAGCGTCGGGAGAAAACTGTGTCACCCCAACCGGATTCTTATAACAAGCTTGTTAAATATGATAATCCAAGGACCCCTCGAGTCAATAAACAAGAGTACAAGAGGGAAGACAGGAAATTGGCCTCTCAAGAACCCAGCGTTTCGACAAATGTCGCCAGGGTGAGCATTATAAACTGTCACAAATTAAGTTGGTTGAAAATCCGTTATAGACTATGACAGATTATAATGGCTATGCTAAATAACTTGAATGCTATGCTTTACTAATATGAACCTAACTCTAATCTTTGTTTCGCAGAGAGACAGCTTGATTATGCCCGGGTCAATTAAAAGCGTCAAGATGGTTAACATAATGTCTCACGCATCCTTCGAACAGGAGTGGTCACCTTCGGTAAGTGACCTTGCGTCAAACTACACATTCTGCAACCTTCTTTTACAACTGCATCGGCCGAGTAGCATTTAAATCAATCACTTCTTAATCTGTATGTATTATAATAGCGCCCATTTACTCTTATTTCAGTTTAACTTTATAATCGGTGAAAATGGTAGTGGAAAATCAGCAATCTTGTCAGCTATCGTCGCTGGACTAGGTGGAAAGGCCTTCGACACCGGACGTGCAAATTCAATGCGTGGTAAGCATGACCTATTACTTAATTAGTCTTTGGTAAATGTTCAACATGTTGAATAGCCTAATTGACGCTTGTAGCACAAGTTATCTGTGCAGCGGTCGTAGTGACCCAACTACACGTAGAAAATCTGCTAGCAGTTGCCTTGCTGTAGGCCCAAGTAGAGGGAACAGATTTTCTCGATTTTCACCGTCATTTCTTCGCTCCAAAGCGTCACAGCGTAAAACAGTTTGCACTCCTAGATTCCCTGTGTCTCTGCGGGTCTTTCACATTTTATTTCACCTCTGTAGGTCAAAGGTTAAAGACGTAGCTGGAAAAATAAGGCTTCTTCACCTGAAAACTGAATGCCAGTAGTGTAAGCTTCATAGCATGTTTAACCTTTGACCTAGGAAATTCCAAGTTATTGCATAAGATGGATGCTAAACTTAGCTTTCCAACAGTCAAAACTGATTGATTCTACGACACTTCAGAGAAAAGTTATGAAGGTGAAAACAAAGGGAGATGTTAGCTTATTTTGGACATGCTTTTCTCATGTGTGTGGAGGCTTTATGGGAACTGTGAGCCATTGAAAACCATGAATATTCCGTAACATTTGAAAATACTAAAGATCATTATAACACAAATATCTTCTGGTTACAGCAATTATCCGAAACGGTCAAACGAAAGCTAGAATTGAAATCGTCCTCAACAACTACCACTCCAAACAGTACGGGGAGGACATCAAGATAGTTCGAACATTTAGCCGCGAAGGAAGTTCTAGGTACGTGTACATCAATCTTAACTTTTGGCTGCTAAGTAGTTCATTTGTTTTCACAATTAAAGTTATATAACTGTTGTTACATGCTTGACATTTTTCTACAGATATCAAATCCGTGACAGCAACCAAGGAATGAGAAGTCTAACACGACATGAGTTGAATCTCGTATTGTCTAAATTGAATATTCAGGTGGACAATCCTTTGGCAATTTTGCATCAGGAGATGTCCAGGAACTTTCTTCGAACGAAAGATCCGACAGTTATGTAAGTTGCACTCAAGTTTGAAGCAATTCTATGCATCTTTTAACGTTTCACTGGAGTACCTATTCAAACAATATCATTTTTTTAATCTTCCAGGTACAGTTACTTTTATCGAGCACTTTTACTGGGTTCATGCGAATCTTTGTTGAAGAAAGCCCATGCCTCTATAATCCAAGCTACACAGTGTTTGGATGCAAAAGATGCGGTAAGCAAAATAGATATTCTTCAATTTGGCTTGTAATTATTATCAGTTACTCGTGCGACTTGCTTGAAATAGTGCATTCGTGAACCATATCACATCAAATATCATTTTCTATTTAGATGCTCAAAGACCTTCAAAACGAGGTTGACAAACTCAAGAAAGAAGTTGAGTTGATTGAATCTTTGAAGAGCGTCAAGGAAACATTGAAGAGGCTTCAAAATGAGTATCATTGGGCTGTCGTCAAGGAACTTGAAGAATCCAATGATCAGGCAAAGGGAGAGTATGAGCAAGCCTCGAATCGTCTTGATTCAGCAAACGAGGAAAAAAACAACACTCTTCAGCGCGTCAAAGAAGAAGAAAGTAACTTAGGGTATGTTGTCATTACAAATTACAAAGCTCTCAAACAACTTAATAAGGTATTGTACTAACACGATGTTTTTGTCGTTACAGGTCCTACGAGACGGTTTGGCAAGGATTGCAGAATGCTTTGACGAAGGCAACCGGTGAACATGAATTGCGTCGTAAAGAGAAGCACGAATTGACGATGCAAGGTCGAAACGCAACTGGAGCCCTTATCCAAATAAATAACGTTCTCGAAAATCAATACAACCATTTAGGGGCTATTGAGCGAAAGGTGAGCGAACACAATTCAACTGTCCAAGATACTTATGAGCGGCAAAAGCGAGAACAAGAAGAAAGAAAACATGCACTCAAGACAGCGCTTGAACAAGCGCATAATGAGGATCATGATCTCGGTCTCAAATACGCTGCGAAGCAGCATGATTGTGATGTTGCGACCAGGACAGAACATCAGCATGAGCAACAAATTCGTGAACTTAGAAAAAGATTGGGTAAGTGTGTATTTGCTGACATAAACTCCCCTCAGAGCCTCCTTTCGATTTGAGTGTGGTTAATTAATGGTCAAAATTATAATACCTACAGATGAAAAGAAAAATGAGCAAAGAGATTGTATGAAGGTGAAAAAATCAAAGTATGACGTTTTCGGAAAGCAAATGGTAACTCTCATGGATCGTATTAAACAAACACGTTGGATTAAACAACCTCGAGGTCCGCTTGGTGCTTGCTTCACCGTAAAGGTGTGCAATTTTACAACATGATCGAATTTTGTACACAAATGAGCTATACATTAGGCCCTATACATTGGGATTAACGCAAAATGGCTATAATCAAAATGTTTTTTGTTACTAACAGGAAGAGAAATGGGCACCCCTAATTGAGTACGTTCTCGGAGGTGAACTCAGCAGTTTTGTCGCCGACAACAACGATGATAAAACAGTTCTCTTGAGATTAATTGCTGAGGTGTTCCCCAAAGGAAGCCAACGTGGTATCCGTAAACCAAACGTGACAATGTTAAAATATGGGGATCGAGTAAGTAGCAATGCCATTGTGAAATCCTACATCGTCACGTCCTTGACCCTAATTTAGGTTCTCTAACTGATATATGTTACGGTTCTAGCGTGTGGATGTGCGAGGTGGGATTGCAAGATGCGATAACCATCCGACAATTCTCGACCAGATTGATGTGATCGACGAAGATTATGTGGTTTATAACTGGTTAATTGAGGTTGCGAGAGTGGAAAGGATCTTATTATTCGAAACTTATGCCGAAGGTTGTGATCTGATGAAAAGCAAACAGAAGTAAGTGCCTTTAAGTAAACCTATGACAGGATTCCTAGCGACATGAATCAACCCTTAAAGTTATGATGTTTAACTCTTGTAATTTAATTTTTTAATCAAATAGAGCTCCAAAAACAACTCAGAAGGGGTATTCTTTGGACGGTTATCTCTTTTTCCCAGATCCCAACTACAAAACCTTGACTCAAAACCATTACCGAGGCAATCTACGATTTCTCCAAGTTACTCAGCAGGAGAAGGAGTCGTAAGTTATAAATGAGGGTTTTTAGTTAAATAGTTATAGCTTATTTGACTAAACTTGGACGATGAAAGATTAATGCTTATGTCGACGTATTTCAGACTGGTTGATCAAATTCAAGGGGAGATCAACGTCATAAATCTAGAATTACAACGTACAAATTCAAAATACGAAAACCTGAAGACACGGAATCAAACTGTGAAGGCGGAACTTAAACAAATAGGTGACGAAATTAGGGGCTACAAGATTCGGATAAGCCAGATACGATCGGAAATGGATCAGCTCGCTATGTCTGTCTGCAATGCTCCGGATATTGATTCTTGGGTAAGTCAGCCTCAGAATGTTTGCTGTAATTAAAGTAACCATTTGTAACCAGTTAAATGCAGCCTTGTAATGTTTTTACAGATGGACGAAATCGCTGAAATCAAGCAGACCATATCTGTTAAGAAGTCAGAGAAGGAAGTTTACGAAAACCAAATCCTAGAAATGCAGGACAAAATGAAAGAGGTTACTATACTGGAACGTGCAGCAGCTGGTAAAATGGCTGAACTCCAAGGAGAGCAAACAAAACTATATGAACAAAAGCAAGGGGCAAAACAGAGGATCGACGAGTTGAAACGGGTAAGCTTATTTCATTTCCGCTCCAAATTCTCTTTAAGAACAGTTGGACAATGCAAATTACTAAATCCTCAGTTTCTAACGTAATTGACTTTGTAATTCTAGGAATTAGGCAAAAAGGAGGGACTTTGCACTAATTTGCAAAGAGCTGTTGCTGATCTACACAAGAAGTATAAAGAATCTGAGAAGCAATTACAGGCAAAACGGGCTGAGGCCATGAAGAAATCTCCATGCATTACAAAACTCAGCGGGTATGTTTTAGATCTTACATTCCCAACGTAAATTAAGAAAGTGCTTTTGTATACAAACTAAATTATTGTCTCAACTTGCAGAACGTCACGAGAAATCCAAGTTAAGCAGCAAGCTCTGCGAGATGAATTGGCAAAGAACGAAAAGAAGGTCGGTAAAAAAGATCAGATTGATCGGGAATACAAGAAGGCCAAAAAAGCTAATGATCAAGTTAGAGATGAGATCCAAGTCATGCGCATTCTTCTCGGGGTAAGTAACTACTTCCTATAAGTACTAACAAATGCAACGGTTTTTAGAATGTTATAGTCGCGTATATTATAATCCATGTCATGTTCCTTTCCAGTTGCTTCGTCCCGCAATTAACTTGCATCAGATAACTTTCTGTAACAAAACTAAGGAATATGGTATTGCAGTTAGGACATCATTTAAGCGTCTTATCAAGAATCGTGGCTATCAGGTAACCTATTTCTACGTTTTATTTTTTATTAAAATCAAATATGAAAGCATGGATGAGGCCAGATTATAATGAATCCTCAATTGTTTTACAGGGGGATCTTATGGTCAGCCCAGATGAAAAAACCCTTGTATGCTACGTGAGCATGGACTCATCCGGAAATGATCGGGCACAGAGAAACATTGAAGTCAAAAACGGACAGCAAACAATGGCCAGCAAGTAAGGCTTTGTAAAATACACGAACACAGTTTCCCCTCTATTAATACTTTTATTCCTCTCTACTAATCTAACGTTATTGTATTTGCAGGAAAGGAATCATGGAATACGCAGGTGGAATGTCTGGAGGAGAGCGTTCGTTTACGACCATTTGCTTCCTCACTGCGTGTTGGGAACTTATGGACATGCCCTTCTATGTTCTGGATGAATTTGATGTCTTTATGGATCATTTCAACCGAAAAGTTAGTCAGAACATCCTCATGAATGTTACAAGGCATAAACCGTATGCGCAGTTTTTCATATTTACTCCTCTTGCAATGGCATTAATGCCTCCGAAAAACTCATTGATCTTACGGTAAGTCAGTGTTAACGCTTTATAATCATTAACAATCAAATTTTAAAAGTGACTTAACTGACGCACATGTTTTCACCTAGGTTGAGCGCTCCCAACCGAAATATCGATAACTCTGTAAATGATGAGCAAGAAGAAGTGGGCCCCAGAGTAAGGAGAACAATTCTAGATTAAAATTACGACCTCCCTCGCGTTTAGTTTACTGTATGTGGAATTTAAATGCATTTCCCGCACACTGCGGTTATAATAATGCTAAACACGTTATTTTAGAAAAAACTTTTAAAATTCAATACCTGAAATATATATATACTAGAATTAGAAACTTCTAGCTTGTTAGTATTAGATGAATTGTAATGGAACTAGTACGTGCTAGTGGTGTATTACGAATGTGACATGTGTTTTGCAAGCATAATTTAGTCATTAAGAGTACCAATTACATGTAACTTAGTGAGGGCTGACTATTGGCGTTTATGACAGCCTCTATATCCGATTAGCTGAAGGACGTCCTGCTCTTGTACGTGCGCGTATCTTTTAATGCTTATGCATCATTAATTAAGAGCCTGTGTGTTAGATTGGAATCGTTTCGCGTTTAAGCACTACGTATTTTACAGGAAGATGATAACTGTTAAAAAAAATTGAAATCTAGCTTAGGAAGCACTTTTATGTTGATAGCCGTGTTTTGCAGATTGCTCGTCCGTTTTAATTAAATTTAGGTAGCTCTTAGTTGTGTAATCTAGGGAGCAACGGATGGCATTTAATTCCCTATTTAGTTTAGCTGACTACGTATCTTTACGTACGAGTGTCAACCTTTTACGTTATGCAGTTTAAGATGAAGTAAAAAAGTGTTATTTTAAAAACTCCTGACACAGTAACAAACTTGTGTTAAAGCCTACATCATTTCGCAGCTTCTAAATGCTGTGAAGATTTCGAAGCTGATTTTTTTGCACGTAATCTATCCAACACTAAATTAGACGTGTTCTGTACCAAAAGTACCAATAAGATACAAACACGTCAATTGAAAATTATGCGTCAGCGATTGATTTTACAGTGACTTCCAGCTCCTTGAGAGAAACAAACTTGCTGTTGGTTTATTGTGAATTTAAGAATTCTTTCCGTCGTAACTTCGTACAAACATTTGGAATATAGCTAAAATCACTCATAGTTCGATTATATAAACTGACCACTCAATGAGAGATTGAAACCTAGTAACTGTACGCAGGTTAACGATTCCAGAAACGACTTCACAATTCTGACACAAGAATGTGAGAGTTAAAACGAAAATGAGCTTAGTGCTGTCACACGTACAAAGACTTAACACTACAAAATTATCATTTATCTTTGCGTTCTTCCGGCTTGATGGTCAATCCTCGACGAATCTGTCCCCAACCGATCAATCTGGAAAGTAAGTAACGGTAATTAGTAGTTATAATACCATGTGAGTGGGGCCCCGGAACATAAACTGATAACCCAAAATATAGAACCATCGCTATGCATACCTCCAGTGCTTCTCAACACGTCGACTCAGGGCAATTTTCTCGCCAATTTCTGTGCACACGGGATTAGTCAAACTAATTTTAGCCAAATCAGCCTTTACAGCAGTAACTCGGCCTCCGGTGGAGAGTGATCCGATGTTAACCATCAAAACTTCACCCTTCGATAACTTTTGCACCTATAACAACACGATAAGTACATTTTAACACGTTTCTTGAACACTAATGATACCACTCAAATGACTACTATTTGAAACTTCGTAGGATTACCTTCGCTGCTTTCTTGTCTCCTTCCGTTCGGACTCCCAACAAACGACGGAGCAAGTAATAAGAAATTTCAATTTCAATATAAATATCCGGCAATGCTCCAACGGATCCCAGAACCTGCCCAACCATTCGGTCAGCTCTGCAAAGGGTAGGGTCAATCATGGTTCCCACTCCTGTGAAATTAAATTAAACAATCCATTATTCCATAAAAATCCATTTGCAGTCTAACTTTATAGCAGACATACTGCGAGTACTCACCAATCAGTCCTCCAGGTACGGCGAATTGTAAATCATTTTGCTCAGCATATAAGGACACAATACGTGAGAAAATAGGCTTGCAATGCAACCTTCCATCATCATCCTTAGACACAAGACCGGGCCGAACTTCGATTTCTTGACCAACCTATAAATCAAGACATAGCCAACAATTAAAAAGTGTTAACATTAACAGTATCCCAACGAAAAATACACACAAATATCATTCATTTCTTCTCACCCGCAGAACTCCCTTCAATACGGAACCACCAGCAACTCCACCCTTCAAGTCGTCCACCTCGGAACCAGGCTTATTTACATCGAATGAACGAATGATAATAAGACGGGGCTCTGAGGTAAAGTCCCTTAGCGGGATTGGAATTTTCTTAGTAACATACTCGCACAATACTTCTAGATTGTATTTCAGCTGAGCTGAAATGGGAATCACCGGGGCTCCTTCAGCTACAGTACCTGAATAAATTCAATTCCAAGAAATACATTAAGCTACCACCACTTGAACGCTTCCGATTTAACTAAAACTAAGTTCAACCTTTCAAACTAACCTTGAACAAACTTAATAATTTGATCATACTGTTCCTTTGCCTGATTTTCCTTCACTAAATCAATCTTATTTTGCAAAATGATGATGTGTTGCAATTTCATGATTTCAATCGCAGCCAAATGTTCCGAAGTTTGAGGCTGAGGACACGATTCATTTCCGGCAATGAGCAACAACGCCGCATCCATAACAGCAGCTCCGTTCAACATGGTAGCCATAAGAATGTCGTGACCAGGGCAATCCACAAATGAGACATGACGAACAAGACGAAATCTTCCTTGACAGCTTGGAGACAAACAGGGAAACGAGTCATCTTTGGAAGAGCCACCCGATATATAATTCATTGGCCGTGGACACTTTTCGTTGTCGCACTTGTAGATTTTTGCGTTGGCATAACCTGCACATTAAACATTAATACATTAATTTCATTCTGCTATGAAAAACTACAATCTTCAACGTATCTCAACTTAATCAACATACCCAGTTTGATTGTAATATTTCGTTCCAACTCATTCTTAAATCTGACAGTTTGCACACCCGAGATGGCCTTTACAACAGTAGACTTTCCGTGAGCTACATGCCCGATTGTTCCGATATTAATCGTAGCTTGTCTGCTAATAACTTCCGGCGACAATGGAGTCAACTTTGTCACATCCTATAAAATAATCAAATCCTCCTCAAATCATTATTTTATTAACATTCCAATACAAATTCCATCCATCCTCCATATTCTGAAAGCCATCTTATAAACTAGCACCACAGCCTAATCCCAAAAACTCAATTTTAAAATTACGTGATATAATAGAGATATTACAAAACTTAAAACAATTTCAAATAAACTGACAGAAACGCTTAATTGCAAAATCGAAAATTAATTTCAATAAAAAAGATGATGCAATTTCAGTCCATATGTATTACATAGCATAATGCAAAAGAAGCCGGTTACAGCACGAGTTCAATTCAACCTCTCTTTTAAAGAATTCAATAACAAAACTTACCAAAGTTGCTAGATCCTGCTTAGCTAAATGGGGTTGCCCCATCGGTTTAGCATCTCCTGACATATTTTTGAAACTAGTTTTCGAAAAACACGATTTTTTTGAAAATTACCGTATATTCACCCTTTCACACTTCACTCTAACAGCACTCTTGCACAGTAGGTCATTTCCATTCGTAATACATACGGTCTGCATAGGCCGCAGCGCATGAATTCAGTGCGGGAAATTCAACATCTGTCACACTGCTCAACAGAAGCGGTAAATTTAACTTGTCGCACGATTTAGGCAAGTTTAATAGTAACTCTATATTACTATAGGCAAGGGTAAGGAGACTCTCACTCGGTATTTTATTTCAACTTTAATTAGAGTGAGTTTTTGCTATAATTATTGATGATATTGCTAATCATCATATATATATATGTCAATTTAACGACATTGGCTAACTCGTATATAATCCATATTTCGAATCATGGTCGACTGGAGTCTGCTGTCTTGCAGCCCGTCTGTCGGCTCCGTCTCTCCAACGCAGTATAGTGTACACTAGGAAAACGACTTGATCTTATGGTGTGGTTACTCTGAATGTCGAATTCTTGTTGGCCCTCCCTCAAGTTTAATTGTATTACTTGCACTGACGTCAATTAATTCCTACAGACAGCAAACGATGAGACTTCGCTATGATTGTCAGTTAACGAGATATATGTAGTGGCTATATATTTTTATGTTAATTTTGGTATCAATGTACGTACACTCATGGCAGTTGGAAAATTAAGATTATATTTTGTATTGATTTACTAATTCTCAATCGTGTATATATTTTGGTTTCACTATTATAGCGCAAACTTGAGCTTTACCTTGAAAGAATTTTGTCATGGCTGAGCGGACGGGAAAACGAAAGACGCAAGTGTCTTTCCCCATTAGTGCGGAAAAAGAACCAAAACATCATTCTCGAGTTGCTAGCATTGTTTATGATCCGGGTTTAGACGGGTAACTATTCAATTAAAAAATCTCCTTTCAGTGTTACATTTTTGAGTTCTCTTAATAATCATATTTATAGAATTCTGGAGTACAGAATTACCACTTACCACAAGGCTAAAACTCTGTATCGATCTGATTCATAACTTCAATAATTACTTTCAGGTTACATTCTGCAGGAAGAGATAAGGTCATACGAACTTGGAGCGTCACCAAAGGTCAAATACGCTTTGTTCACACAATGGAACATCATACAGATTGGGTGAACGATATAGTTCTCATGTGTGGTGGAAAGAATAGCCTGTGATCTTCCATGAAATCCAAGGTGCTCCAGCTATAAAACAGTACGCAGCACTAAGCAATAAGAGAAACATTTTAACTAAAGATACGAAGGGAAGTGTACAACTTTATGATGTCTTGATGGTAAGCAAACTTAAGTGTCACTAACGCTCTAACGCTAGTAATATATTGAAGGACTTATAGTTGAACGTTGAACACAGCAAAACACACAAAGCATGGTGAAGACTGTATTGCTTGTATTTATGTAGGCCATCAAGGTAGAGGATCTCGGTAATATCGACTTCGATGAGGAAGTCAAGAAGCGTTCTTCACAAATATATGTCCCATCAGGGTTCAGTGTTGGTCTTCACACCGCCGTAAGTGAACAATGGATTATGCATATGATTGTTTATGTATTACCCATTATTACTCATATGAAACCAAAGCCCACGAATATAATAACCATCCTGGTTTGATAGCAAATGTGTGGGTCTGATGCTACGGTTGTGGATGTGCTTGCAGGTACGATATGCTCGTTGAGGGAGATCCGAGTGTCCTACAAGAAAACTAATTACACCGTTGGAATCCCTGTGGCCTGCTTACCTCAAAGAACTATCAAAATCGACATTTGGAGACAAAAAGTTTTTGAGTGCCAAATTCCTCAAAAAATTGGAAGGATCCTCCCTTTCGGTCGGAAATAGCGTTGAAAATGATGTGTCAGGGATCCTGGATTTATATGGTCGGATAAGGTAAGACGACCAAGAGAAATTGACTGGTGCAATTAGTTTTTTGATATGACTATTGGTTGGTTCACAATAGCCGTACCGGTTTCAAGGCAAATGTGTGGGTCTAATGCTACGGTTGTTTTGATGTGCTTGCAGGTACGATATGCTCGTTGAGGGAGTTCCGAGTGTCCTACAAGGAAACCAATTGCACCATTGAAATCCCCGTGGTCTGCTCACCTGAAAGGACTACAAAAATCGGGAATTCAAGACAAAAAATTTTTGAGCCAGAATTTCCTCAAAAAATAGGAAGGATCCTCCCCCCTTTGGGTCCAAATTATCGTCGAAAATCATGTGTCAGGGATCCTGGATTTAGATGGTCGGAGTAGGTAAGACGACCAAGAGAAATCGAATGGTGCAATTAGTTTTTTGATATGACTTTTGGTTGGCTCACAATAGCCGTACCGGTTTCAAGGCAAATGTGTGGGTCTGATGCTACGCTTGTTCATGTGCTTGCAGGTACGATATGCTCGCCAATGGAGTTCCGAGTGTCCTACAAGGAAACCAATTGCACCATTGAAATCCCCGTGGCCTGCTTACCTCTATGGACTATGAAAATCGGGAATTCGTGATTGTGCAAAAATTTATAGCATGGAATCTACCTCATCAACATAAGCCATCTAAAAGAACGTGGAATCGAGAATCTTCAAAGCCAAACCTTAACTTGTCATCGACAAGGGATAAATTGCAGCGTAAGGCTGAAGCCAAAGCTGGTTCGAAAGGAAAAGAGGGCGTTAGACTAGGAAAGGATGAAAAAATAGCTGCAAAGAAGAATTACATGATCTCGAAAAAGAATACCGAGAACTCAAAACCAGTATCAAAAAGCTGACATCGAAAAGATAGCTAAAGAGAAAATTGCGCCAAAACCTGGAAAGGAGGATAAGGGTTTAGAAGTATCGGATAACAGCTATATTTAAGAGTTCGTCATCCAGCAGAAGGAGTACAAATCCAAGACAGCAGATGACAAGGAAAAGGGTGTTTTATGATTATGACGCGACGGTGACGAGGAGGTGCTTGCGAAAGATACAAACTTGAAGACAGAGGAATGGTATGCTTTGAACGATCCTAGGAATCCATTTGTACAAAGAAGAAGAAATGAGGCGAAGAATGATTACCGCTTCCAAAAATCATCGAAGGGATTTAGTATAAAGCATTCAATCTCTACTTCGATTTAATACCTTTCTTTGTAAAAATATCATTTTTGTTTTCTCTTTTCAAATAGAGTGTCTTTTTCAATAAAAAGTCATTTGTGTTCCATTCTGTCCATCTATGTTTTGCAAACTTCGATGTTTTTAACTGTCTCAATCTAAAATTCTAACTTTTTATGTTTCCAGTTTAACGAAAAATTAATGAAAATTTCGGTCTTTGACAATCTTACTCCTCAGAATTGCAACTTATCAAACTAAATGTTATATTTTTTTCATAATTCTAAAAAAAGCATCTGAATAACGCTCCTTCAATCGTTTTCCCAAAATTAAGATAAACCGCATCCATGCGCTGTCGACAGTGTATTAGTTTATTCTTTAAATTTGTGCACCATTTAGTTATCATTTTAATAATTGTTGATTTAAAATTAATTCTTGAATTATTATTTTGTACGACTTCTTCAATAACTTTCTAAATCAGCAACCACTTTTGACTTTGTCGTAGATCATCAAACACAATACATCTATCGTAATCGCACTTTTTCAGTTGCAAGGGCGAGCTTCCTTATATTGTACATGGTGGCAGCAGCTGCGTTTTGAAGATCCACATCCAAAGACCCGATCATCGTGATGAGATACTAACACCAATAAATAATTAGTCACCGCCACTCCAACAAATATTCTAGAGCCTTGACATGCTACTATTGCTAACAAATCAACACAACGTTTCTTACAGGCACGACTCCGCACTGATGCATGGTAATACAATTTCTAGCATCCGTAGAAAGCGCAGCGAGTGCTCTAGCGGCAGCTGTATGTACCAAAGGATCTTCGGAAGTCAGATAAATACAAATAGGGCTAACAGCTCTCCTACTTCCAAAATCAGCGCTATTAGTTTTCCAGTTGCAGCATTCCGCTATTGCTGATGCAACACACCGCCGCAACATGTCGTCAGTCTGCATAAAATCACAGTAAAATTTTAAATCCCCTCTACCCTATTAGCTAACCCTTTAAATCATCGTATTACTTGATTATTTTAAAAACTCCCTAATTTAAGGAACTTACAGTCCCAGTTAAACGCGATAAATGTTTTACAACTCCATGATCACTCATGATTGCTAAATTTTCTTGATTTTTTGCAATAACAGCTACTGCTTGAGAAACAGCCCCTTGAACTTCCACACTGTCAGACTTCAATAAATAAACGAGGGCCTCCAAACCACCTACAAAATTACGGACCATATCCCCTGAATCCTGAAAAATTAAAGGATGACACATTTTACAGTTTATTCCCAATTTTTAAAATTCAGTCTTCCCGCACCACCATCTTCTCACCTTAGTGCTCTCCACATACGGACAGATAGCCCAAGCAGCGCTAGACTGGACTTTGGGCGACGGATGTTTAAGCAATGACCAAACGAGTCGAAATCCATCTTGAGAATCCATTTCTTTTCTCGATTCAGCATCTCTCGCAAGTTCTCCAACAGCTTTCGTTGCGTTCACCAAAAGATCCTAACGAACATTCTATCAGTTAGTAACTTTGCTCCACACTAACTCCCTCACTCTCACCATCACCTACAACCAACCCTCTAAGCAGTAACTCCCCCTACCGGATTATTTATAGTCAACAGTCCAATCAAAGGTGGTATAGCGCCCGCCTTCTTAATCAACGCAGCATTCGCAGGCACAGTCTTCACAATTTGTTCTATAGCTCCAGCAACGTTAGTAAGGATCGCTTCCGGCTCATCATCCAGCAACGAAACAAGGAGTTCTATAAGCCCTTCCTTGAGATACTTCCCTCCAGCTGCAATGGCTGCTGAGCATTTCCAGATGGCGCCAGTAGTTGCTGCAAGCAGAGGCTTATTTTTCTTCAAAACCGGATCTTTTATTATCCCTATTAAAGGGTCTATTGCTCCTAAATCATAGACAATTTGCCTTGAAGCTGGATCTTGAGCACACTGGAAAGTATTTTTTAAATTAATTAATTAATTACTCCTGCAACGTAGTTGTTTATTACAAAACCCGCCATCTAAAGAATACATCACGGACGGATTTGCAATCCTCCTTTTAAAAAAAAAACCATACCGTATGTATTGCAGAGGCACAAAATTGAACAAGTTGATGGTTTGACCTTTTAAGCCCATGCACAAAATCCTGTAAAAGTCCTTCTGTCCGAATAGCTAATCTGAAAGTTGGCTAAATAGTAAACAAGATATATATGAGCTAATAGCCACACATAACGCTGTTAAAGCTCGGCTTAAAATTTTCAACGACTTCAACAAAATAAACTTTACTTCAGAGGCGCATTCGTGAAGGATACCAACAACGGGAATAACGACAGACACCGGTCTCACACGCAGCAATTTAGCAATCAGAGGAATAGCGCCAGCTTTTCTAATAGCGTCCTTGTTTTTCGTTGATTTCGCTATTGACCACAGCGCAAGCGCACCGCACCGCGCAACTTCCAACTCATTCTCATCCACTTCCGCCAAAGTCGCAGTATGGAATCCACGATGCTGCTCCGAAGATTCAAAATCAAGCATATCAACCTGAAAAAAACCCCCAAAATTAACTCATCATCCCACCAAGCGCACAGTTTCTAACGCTTTTATCGCGCAATTATTCGAAAATATTTTCCAACGTTTCAACTCAGCGCTACTTACCAATCTACTAATCCCATCCCCTTTTCGCATCGCTCTTCTAGCTTTCCGTATTTTCGAAATATTAGCGATAGCTTCCGCGGACAATAGCTTCAGTTCTTTTGCAGGATCTCGAAGCGTCCCAACCAGCGTGTCCAATCCCTTCATATTGTAAATCATTCTGCTAATTTCAGGGTTCGATGTGACCTCCCTTAGAACTAACAGCGATGCAATTTTGCAACGATTCTCTTCAGTTTCCAAAATATTTAGTAAAACTTCAAGTCCTCCAGATTCGCGAATCGCCAATTGTACATATTTATCCCGCAGATTAAAGTCTCTCAAGGAAGACATTGCAATGATTGTCGCTGTGGGATTTCCCGCCTACAAGGATAATTCAAATTTCAAATTTATAAAAACCAGCCATTCAAAAATCTTACCCTGCTCAGCATTCTTTATTTCCCAACTACAATTAATTACCCTCTGAAAAATTACTGTGCTCACACCTTAATGTATTTAATAAGCCTTTGGACTTGCCAATATTCTGGAGGGAAGTCCGGGGTCAGAGGTCTATCATAACTTCCATCAGCGTCAGACGCCAGAGAAGACTCTGCATCCGATGACTCCGCCTTTTTCTTCTTCTTCAACTCCCCTTCCCACCCTTCCTCTTCGTTATCGTCGCTGCTTAACGGCAGATCCTCCAGATCCTCTTCGATATCATCATCAAGCTTCAGGTCATTCTCCAATTCACTATCCTCGCCCCTCATATCCTCCTCTTCGCCATATTCCACGTAATCCTCTTCCGCATCTCCCAAATAATTCGACTCATCTTCCCCTCCTCGCTCATCCATCCTCCTGGAATAGGTGGATTGATATCGGGTAATCGTATCCACACTTTGAGCTAAACTTGGAGTTGGTGGCGGTAAAGGGTTGCCGAAATCGTCACGTGGATCCCGGTATCCATCTTTCAGCGTTTCACGTGGCTCCTCTGGAAACGTGCTCGGCCTACCTTCTTCTTCCTCTTCCTCCTCCTCTATATCCTCTTCCTCCTCCTCCTCTTCTTCCTCCTCGTCTGTGATTGGCTCAAGTCCATCGTCAGCCATTTTATAATGCTTCCAGTCAAAGTAACCCTTTCAAGTAAGTACGACTTGATTTTAATTTTGAATAGTATGTTTACGTTTTAAAAA
Organism: Sminthurides aquaticus; assembly: GCA_906901655.1. Classification (NCBI taxonomy): domain Eukaryota; kingdom Metazoa; phylum Arthropoda; class Collembola; order Symphypleona; family Sminthurididae; genus Sminthurides; species Sminthurides aquaticus. Next base: position 1,778,493 of record CAJQTT010000007.1, read on the forward strand.
AAATCTGGGTTTGCAACAAGCTTTGAATAATTGAATTAAAATAGTAAGGAAAAGTGGAACATACAATAGTATAACATATTTTGAATTACAGCTAAAAGCGCTCCATACAATTCTCTTTTACAAGTACCATGGCATTAATTTCATCTCAATTTAAACATTATATACCAAGTTTATTCACAGATTATTCTGATTTATTTAGTAAAATTTTACAAAATGTACAACTAACTTTAATTACATCCATTAAAACCCCTTAACAACTAGACTTAAAATCTAACAAAATTAGCAAACAAGCACTTCATCTTTTATAATGATTGTAAAACGAGTAATTGCTAATGTGACACGTGGTCACATTTTTATTTCGTTTCAAAGAATCCGCAACCGCCTCCGGGCTTTTGTAATTTTCTTCATATTCGCTAAAATCCCTAGCTTTGCTCGCACTTTTGCACATGCGTCTCAGATTCCTGTGCGAATAATAATTCCCTTCCGCCTTCCGCACCTCCTGCGCCATCCTCTTAGCCCTCTCGCACTGCAAACTATCCTCTAAATCAACTTGCACGCCATCATCCTTCATGAGCACAGTTCGAAACTTGTTGTTATTCCTCCTCGCAATCCCCCTTTTGTAAGACCCGTGAAGCGGGCAAACATAGCTTGGATACGGGAATCGTTTGTTCAATTCTTTTTCAGTCACTTGAATCCGTTTATCCTCCCTCGACTCATCCCCCACAGCCCGTACAATAAGGGACGGTTTCACCTCACACTTTAAATTACTTTCACTCCCAACTTTCTCTCCGGCTTTCTCCTTTGCTTTCTCCGCAGATCCTGAAACGCTAACATGTGATGATGCGCTACCACTTCTCTGTATTGATTTCACTCCTCCTCCCCCAGTTTTCCCACAGTCATTATTACCCGCTTCTCCTCCCTCTACCCGGGTCCTTATTGACGACCTGGAACTTTGTGACCGCTCAGATTTCCCGTCGTCAGGATGATGAAAATGGTGAAATGTCAACCCCAAGCCTCCATCCTCCTCCCCTTTATCCTCTCCAACCTTGTTCATTTCAATCATGCTTTTGCAGCGCCGCCTTGAAGCACTCAGTTGAACACCAGAGGGAGTTGCACTAGAATTTGTAAAATGCTCCGAAGTCATGTTCCGCTCCCTATTCTTCGTCCTGTCCTTGGGCGCTGAATGCACTTGCTCCGGCCGCTGTTTCCCGTTTTTGACCCCGCCATTTTTAAATTCCTCCGTGATTTCCTCCTCACTTTGTTTCCCGGGTCGTTTCCACTGGGTTGACGAAGGAGGGCGAACTGCTCCGGGGCTTGCTTTGACCCTTCTCTCTTCGCCATCTTCTTGCCCGTCCTTCAAGGGACCGTGAACTGGACAGCTCAGATTTTGAGGCAACATAAAGTTCCAGTAGGGGGCTCTGTCCCAGTAAATTGCCAATTCTATTGCAGATGCACTTTTCGGAGGAGGAGCGGACAAACTCCGTGATTTTCTTTCCTTTGTCGGCACAATACAATCCTTCTCTGGACTTTGAGACCGCAGCACTTGCTTTTTTGTCAAATTCGTTGCCGTCGGTGGCCAAGGATGAGCGTATGCAAAGGCCGATGGCTTTTTGCTACTGAATAGAATCTTTCCGCTTTTATCAAAATAACAATTATCCGGTTGGGATGATGGAATATTTTCAAGGTTTTCGTCTAGAATTTCACAATTTTCTTCCATTATTTTATCCGCCTTCTCCAGAAAGAGAGAGCTCTTGTCCAAAAGCTCTGGACTCTGGAGAATGTGTGCTTCGATAGCGGCAGAAGAGCCTCCAGCTTTGGCTTCTTCTCAAGAAAGAGTAAAAGCTTTACGGCTTTACGGTTGCATTGATTAAACAATTTCCTAGGAATCTATAAAACCTTTCTACCCGCTCTTCAGAATTGAACCCACAACTCCAGCACTCTTCCAGCAGTCCCCGATACTCTTGCTCTTTAAGAGCAAGTAAGCTCCGAAGCTTCACCAGCTCCCACTTCTTGAGTACCAGCACAAGAGGACAGGAGCGACCTCTGCAAGTAATTTGCGAGTATTTCCTGCCGAATTAATAATCATCCCAGTTTCAGCTCCGCAAAGCTAAACTTAATGACGGATCCGATGAGAATTGAATTGAGAAACTCATCCCCCAGCTGATTCATGTAAAGCTGAATGCTGTTACATGCTATGCTTAAATATACTAACATATATATAGCACTACATATGCAAATCGTTCCGAGTTCATTAATCCTCCTCCCCTACCTACCACCTGTAATCGTCTATCATGTGATTGACATTGATTAGACGATTACAGGCTTCTTGCAATGTTGAAACGCCTCAAGACTTGTTTCTGTCTCCCTCTCCGCCTTTCAGTTTCAGTCTGTTGTTTCTCCTAAACCAGAAGGTGAGAAGTTAAGAAGAGCAGAGCCGGGTAGACGACGAGCTACCCTTCTTGCATATTATTCTCAGCCCTCTCCGTTCTGCTCCTCTCCGTCATCCTCTTTTCCCATTTCTGCTCAACTTCATAGCCTGTAGTAGTTTGGTGTTATCCGCTCTGAACCCGCTTCGGCCGTACTATTCGGGCATCCGAATCCTTACGATCGCCAAGGGGCAAAGTGGAAGCGGGTATTCAAATCCCCAATTCCTCCTGCATATTCCTTCCAAAATTCCTCCAAATTCCAAGTTGACCTCTTCCTGGTTAAAGCAAGATTAAATTTCCAAACTTTTTAAATTAAATTACTGTACTCTCCAGTTACCATGAGACACTACTAGTTGCTGCCCAATTTCAAAATGGTCCAATTGCCGGGACCGGAGGAGGACACTCTGTCAAATGGCGGGAGTGATTTCCTTGATGCTGAAGATCTTCCACTGGACAAAATTACCCCTGAGCTGGTTCAATTAACTGCAGACGAATCCGCAGAAAATGTGGTCGAAGATCCGACTGTTTCCATTCGGATTCAACCTGTCAAACCCTTCAAAGTCAAATCCTGTTTAGCCTCTTGTATAAAATCTAAATGGAGATGCATAGAGTGTTCAACAGCAACCCTGCTTGTCATATTGCTTCCTGCATTATTTTGGATCTCAGCTTTTCTACTCGTCGGTGGCACTGCTTTGCCCGGCGGAACTGTTTTCTCGCTCATATTGTTGGAAATATGTGGACTTTTGTTCGGTAAGCATTCAATTTATTATTTATTTTTAAAATAAAAAAAACTATTTAAATGTATTTAATTTTTAATTTAAACTTTTTTCACAGGTCTTTTATTCGAAACTATAAAATTACCAGCTTTGTTAGGAATGCTAACGGTTGGAATCATCGTTCGTAACTTATCGTATTTTGAACCCCTTGTCATTGTTCCTCCTGAGGTTTCCTCAGTCTTAAGGTATTTTACGTTTTAATTATAATTTTAACATTCTAAATCGCCTCAAAAACCACAGTTTTGCTCAAACGCAAGACAGCATCAGAGGTTGAATTAATTACAAAATAAATATTTTTGCTTTGCGTTTACAGACAGATAGCGCTGGTAGTCATACTGGTCCGCGCCGGGCTGGGCTTAGACCCAGTGGCGCTCTTGAAACTAAAAGGAGTCGTTATCCGACTCGCATTTCTTCCTTGTATTTGCGAGGCGATTGTAATTGCAATCGCAACGCGGCTAATTCTCAATTTTCCTTGGGCCTGGGGCTTTCTCCTTGGGTAAGATCCAGCATTACTTTCTCTTCTTTTAATACAATTGTTATTATTTCAGGCTTTTTTCGGGGATTCTAAATACTGATATTTGTATTATCTTGTACACAGCTTCGTATTAGCAGCAGTTTCTCCCGCAGTAGTCGTTCCATGTTTATTAGCACTCCGTGATAAAGGCTACGGCATTGAAAAGGGAATACCTACAGTTGTTATTGCCGCTTCCAGCGTTGACGATATTTTAGCCATATCCTGTTTCGGAGTTACCCTGGGGCTAGCCATTTCAGCCGGTAATCAGAGCGTCACGGACTCTATTCTCCAGGGACCCTTAGAGATTTTACTTGGACTAGCTTTAGGAATTTTTTCCGGTGTCCTCATCGGTGTACCTTTTACGGAGCGACGTAAAGTAAGTTTTAATTGCTCAACTCCTCGTACTAATACAATATATATTTTTTATTCTTATTAGTCCAGCTTCCGGATAAAAAAACTGAATTTAAAACTTAAATTCTTTTGTACTTTAAAAATCGCAACTAAAAATCAAATATTTATAACAGGACTGGACAGAAGTTACTATAATCCGCACTGCAGCTCTCATGCTCCTAGGAATATTGTCTTTATTCGGGACGCAGTATGCAGAATACCCGGGAGCAGGTGCTTTGGCCACACTAACTTTGACCCTCGTTGCAGCCTCAATCTGGCGCTGGAAGAAACTCTTAGAAGACAACGTAATTCTCCTTTGATCCTTCCTTTGATTCTTAATAACATTTCTAATCCTTCATTCCTCGATTTTTAATTCTCTTCACGCACAATTAACTAATTACCTTTTTTCCAGGATGCTCTCAATCAGAATTTCGCCCTCCTTTGGTTCATTTTCCAGCCGATGCTCTTCAGTTTGATTGGCCTGGAAATAGATTTACTCTCCTTAGACGCTCGAATCTTAGGTTTGGGACTTCTATGTGTCTTTATTGCGCTTGCCGTAAGTTTTAAATGCGCCTTTTCCAATTATGTATTTCATTTTATTTTATTTTTTATTAAAAAAAAATTAAAAAATCAATTATTAAAAGGTTCGTCTCGGCGTTTCCTTCTTGGCTGTTAGCGGAGCTAATTTAAACGTCAGAGAAAAAATCTTTGTCGCCATATCCTGGGTGCCAAAAGCGACAGTGCAGGTAATCTTTTTAATTTTTAAAATAATTTTTAATTTCAAAAATAATTTTTAATTTTTAAAATAATTTTTAATTTTTAAAATAATTTTTAATTTTGAAAACAATTTTTAATTCTGAAATTAAATTTAATTTATTTAAAATTCTGGCCAACTAAACTATGTACAGTATCCTCAAATCAAACCCGTAACCCACCAATCTTCTTTCCATATTTTCAGGCGGCCATCGGTCCGGTCGCACTGGACACAGCAAGAAAACTCGGTGCTGGACCAGAAGCAGAGAGGCTCGGCTTAGAAGTATTAACGATAGCAGTATTAGTCATCTTAATCACAGCGCCTATAGGTGCAACAGCAATCACCCTCTTGGGTCCAAGACTGCTTTCCAAAACCCCACTACGCCAAAATCCCAGCAATGAAATCCCCTAATACTCGATTAACCTCATGAGCTTCAATTCTAAAACAGCTCCAGCCCAACAGCCAGCAGTATGTAACGCTTCCTTACCACAAAACGACGCTCCAGCGTCTGTATTTTCTCCAACCGCCCGCTCATCCGCTCATCATTCTCAACTTCAAAGCAAAAATACATCCAGACAGAGTCTACTTCATAATTCATCATCAGAAACCAATCACTGACTTATATATAAATTCAAACAATTTTAAAATTTACTTCTTCAAACACTCCATATGTTTTTTTACGCGTTTTTTACATCATTTACAAATGGAGCTATATTATGAGCATAAGTTTTTCCAAATGAATTCCGAATTTTTAAAAAAAATCTTAATAAATCCCAATTTTCATCGAATAAAATCCAATGTTTATTAAATTCTCTATCCCATCCCAAACAGACACAGCTTACAAATCTGCAATATTAAATACACAGGATTTATCCCGGTAGGAGCAGCACCCATTCAGTGTATACATCAAAAACATCATATTCTTTATCCAACAAGACAGTATCTCCCACTCACACCCACATAAAATACGTATATAACACAGGAACAGTACATCCTTGTGCAGGATAGGTGAAAGCAAGGTAAAGCCGGTGAAAGCAACCACTCCTCCTTAGAATCTCTTTCAAAACCCACATCTTTTAAGATCCCCAAATCCCTCATTCAAGTCATAGTCATTCCATTTGTCGTCAGGATTTCTTCATGAGTAGACCTGCATAATAGATACGATTTAATGGGGGGATTTTTAAAACGCATATTTTAAATCCAATATATCACCCTCAACGAACCTGGCGATGGCAATGGCGTGCATACTCAGGGAAGAGCTCCCCTCCCTCCGCTTACACCACCCCTTATCCCTCAGGATTTTCTTTATTTCGCTTCTCACCTCCGCATTCAGCAAGCAATACAACAACGACACAAAGAATCCCTGAAAAACCAAACAAATCAAAATCACAACTTATCCATCCATAATGTACCATCCGCATCCCCTACATCATCCGCATCTTCACTTTCTCTTCTTCCCCCCCCCATCACTTCCAGGCAATATTCCCTCCAGGCTCCTTTATTTACATCGAAAACCCTACACTGCTTTCCAAATTTTCTCCCGCATCATCATCATCAAATCATCATTTCTAAAATCTAAATGAATCTTTTCTGCCTACGCTAATAACTCTTCTCCGCTCTTCAACACTTCACAGCCATCCTTTCTCCATACTTTCTCTATACTTTCTCCATGCTTTCTCGATGCTTTCCCCTCTCTTCTCTTCCTAATCCTTACCTGGAAAGAAGCAAAAAGGAGGTCACAGAAGAGCCAAACAACTTCAACCACGGGATTCCTGGCAAAGTAAGTCATTCCCATAAAAAGGGAATAGTGAACCCCAAACAGAGGTACCAGAACCAGAGTGGATTTAGCCCATTTCCTGTAACCATGAATCATTACATGTATTTTAAAAAATCATTACCCAATCCCATCATAAATGTTTGTATATTTATCATTTTTATAAACACACTTCTCAATGCAAGCATGGAAAATAAAATAAAAACTCAGCAAAAGCGAGCTTCAAACCTACCTATACCTGTATTTTCTAGTTTCCACTGACACGGATGATGTCAATTTTAAAAGTAGAACACGTACAATATTTACAAAAAATATAAAGTTGAGCTGCAAACAAACAAACACAAAGAATTATTTATTTCCCCCCCCCCACCATCCCCACAAAACCTTCTCAGCAAAAGCACTCCAAATTTTAAATATTATTTCTTTTTTCCCAGTTAAAATTTTAAAAATACTCTTATTTTCAACCCAATTCTGCTCACTCACAATTACAGAAATTATAATCGGAATCCGGATAATGAGGAATAGGTGATGATTATTAGTGTGCGTCGTCCAGCAAAGCGAATCGTCCACAAATATCCGAGCCATCACCCAGCCAAATACCACAGCAAAGGGACATCCTGTAAAACCAAACGCGTTTCCTCTGAAAAAACTCATTTCTCCTTAAGGTAGCCAAATCTCCGTTGCGCCCTCTCTGTACAGTTTCAAGCTTGCTCCGCGTCCCCCAGTCAAAGCAGTTCCCTCCAGCACAACAGAATCTGCAGCCCACTGTGCACTCCTTCAATAGCTGTAGCCTTCTATTCCTCTCCCCATTATTCCAACTTACCCCATCCGAGTATAATATACGCAGTGATAGCAGAAGAGTCTGTAAACAAAGCCAGGAAGATGAGATTGTGAAGGTACATCCCTTCCATGAGGATCCACGTGTAGTTGGCCAGGATGAAATACTGCCACAGGCTGATTACGAGCTTACATTCCCAGTTCTGCACATCCAAAAACCAAACAGGCGTAATAATAAAAGGCATCATCAATTTCTTATACTCAGCCGCACTATAATCATATTTCTCTCCAGACTCCCAGCCTCTCAGCCTCCTCTGTATGTATCAATAATACGCAGCGCAGAGAACTCAAAATACGTAGCATATCACCGACCCACACTTCAACCCAAGGCTCAAGGGACAATATACACAAAAGTCTAAAGAATTTACAAAATTAGCCCAACTCTAAACTTTATTTCCTTGGACAAGTGACAATTATTGTGTCCTTCCTTCCTCATCATCTCTTCTAGTTCTTTAGTTCCCTGACTATTTATAATATGCCTGATTTAGACACGTTCATTTTAACAAAACCTACAGCAGCGCCGCTGTTAACCAAGGGTCCAAATCCAGTATCATCAAAAATTGATGTTGGCAGCCCCACTCCATCCACGAATAATAAATCCTTTAAAAGCGCCATGAAGGCTCGAAGGAGGAAGGAAAAGAATAAGTGGATGTGAAGCGTATTCCTCGGACACCTCAGCCTCCTGCAAAACCAATTACTTGTTTGACAACAATGTTTGCAATTTGTTGGACGATTTAAACTAAACTTTCCCAAAGTTTGTGGGCCATCTTTCGGAATTTAGAGAAACATATCAACGTCAAATCAAACTTACTTCATAGAGACAAGTGCTACAAGAGCGAAAGCCAGTGAAGTAAAAGATACTGCGTAGCCCAAACGAGACATGGTCTTGATAACCGGGAGCCATTCCTGTAAATAACATACGACAAATATTGCAATTTCTCTATTTCCACTTTAAGGCTTTTTCTCCTTTACATCCTAACAGTTTGTCGTAGTTCACTCAACTCAGCTTCGTTTCCAACCAACTACTGTCAATAACAGTCTGTTACATGCATGCCCGACGAAATTTTGCAAATTTTATGCCCTCTGAACACTGGTCAGCGAATCAAATAGCAGAGAAGCTATGAACCTTGTATGCAATTACAGAGATGGAATTTACAATATTTTAGCCACATTCCTCAACTCCAGTACATGCAATAAATGAAGAATTCCAGGACCAGCAACCAAAGATTTTTATACAACAAGCAAAACGTAAAAATGTTTTTATTGGAAAATTTTCTCAACAACTCTGATTTTTTAAAATTTGAAAATGATAAAAATTGCGTGGATGATTCCAGGAATGTATCCCAAAATGGTAAGCAATATGTTGATAACCAAATCCTCGTTGCAACCCCGCTCCACAAAAACTCCTAGCGGCGGAAATATTATTGCCAAAATCACTTTCCCCACATCCGCCAGAGTTATTCCCGTTCGCACACGCGGCGCCGTTGTTTTCGTAGTTGTTGTTTGCGCTTCCATGATTGCTTCTCAATATTCCCAAAAATCAACCTGTTAATAACCAACGGCCACTGTATTTCAACCTTTAAACCATGAATCATCACCAACTAAACTACCACACTTCTCCTGGTATTTTCCGCTAGAATTTACCCTAATTACCTAATTACTCTCTAGATTTACGCGCTAAAGCTTAAATTACAAAACCTTTGAAAATTCCTCACCAATTAATCTGCTGTAATTCGCAGCTAGAAATTCCAAATATTTCAGGTTCTCGGATGATTTAAACTGCAAATTTTTCCCAGTCCAACCACAGATATCTCTACTGCTTTCCAACCGTTTATTAATTGATTTTTCCTCTATGTCTTTCTCTCCAGAATTTTTCAACTTGCTCCCACAAAATCCAGTACCAACTAACTCCGACCCCTGCGTAGCCTGTTTTCTTCCTCTGCGAGATAAAAACATATTACGCACAAACTGCGTATCCACTTTTCCCCTTGCATTCCCCTCTTCCCCCGCCACTCTTCCTATCCTTTACGCAAGAGGGGAAGCGGAAAGTGCGTCTTATGCGTCTCTCCCTGCATCTTCTGCTTTGTGCGTTCCCAGAATCTGAGACGGCGTATGGCGTAAGCTCCAATGCAATTACGCATCTGTCAAAAGAGCGACGAATTCCAACATCTTCCTTCAATCACCTTCTTCTCATCAATAACAAACTGACTTGACACTCCTTGTCCAGGAGCACGATGCATGCATCTTATGAATTCGCCTCCGTGATCCCTAGCGCCCTCTATCTACCCTCAAGCCCTCTGGTGTGTAAATACGATAGCATTGCGTATCTTAATTTACTCTCATTTACTCTCCATGCCATTCTCATTACGCCCCCGTGACGTCCTGACTCTGTATCAGCTATACAATCTAAAATTGAATGGTAGCAACAGCAACTGCGTTGATAACGAACAAGTCTCAAATAACAATTTTTTTTCTTCATCCTTCGTTATCAGCATGATGAAGCTAAACTTGTTTTTCATACCGAAAGTAATTACTGAAATTGGATCAAGATCAAATTTAATGACAACACTCCTTTTTACACACACAACCCCCACGCAATTTAATCTATTGGAGATTTGTGTGGGAAATACGAATCAAATACCACGATGCGTGTGCCCTCTTTCCTCCAGCCATAGCACTCCTCCAAAGGCAAGCATATACATTTGCGGAACCCCCGTGGAATTTAGATAGCTCCGTAATTTATCCCTAACTCCCGCACCTACCAACTCAATCACTAGTATTCGTAGCAGCAGCAGCAGCCCTTCTCTTGTGAACGGTGGTGAAAGCTCGTTGAAACTTTCTCCAAGTAAAAAATAATCAAGCCTGCCAATCGTTTCACGGCATCTGATAAGATTCGTGCAAGACCGTGAGCTTTCCCTTGCAAAAGAAAGCTATTCCCAAACCTCGCACTTTCTCCATTCAGGGCTTATTAAACAAACAGGTTGCGGGAAGGAATCGGTAGAGGAAAACAAGCTAAGGCTTAAGCTTGAATAACACTCCTCAATTAACCGATCAGCTGACAATGAGTAAAAGTTTGAACACTTTCCTCTGAGAGAGTGTATAGCTTAATAGCTTTCACTTTGCCGTCTTCATCTCAGCTGTCTCCCGCCTTCCTCCTGTCTGCAATGCATGCGATTAGAAAAACCATTCCCTGAGCAATCTATTGAAAAAACTTGAGCAAAGACCTTGATTCCATTTCTCTTGCACCGCCCCAACGGACTTTCTCTTTAAGAGAAAGTCTGTTTCGCGTTGATTCCAGCTAGTTAGCTTTCTCCATAACGCGTGTTTCCTAGAGAAAATCCTTCCAAACTTTTATACGACACTTATTAGCTCTTTATCGGAATTAATTAAAGATTGCAAACTCTCTCAACTAATCTCCCACTGCTTTCTCTTCATATCTTTCTATTATCATTCTTTCATTCCATATACTCGTTTGATCTGCGTTGTGGTGAAAGCTAGCTTTCCACCTACAGGTAAACCAACTTCCGCCATAGCCTTCCTCCTCTGTCCTACCCAAACTGAACCAGACTAGTGGTGCAGCCGTAGTAATTACTTTATTCCCACTACTCCTCAACTACCAGGCACCAAGGCAGCATTTAATTAAAATTCATGGCACTGTACCCTAAAATTGCTCCAAATCCAGCACAAGAGGTAAATATCCCTCCTCTCTTACATCCTCTTCCTACCTGCCACACACACACACATAGCGTGTGAGAAATGGAGAAAGTAAGAGAAAGTTATAGATTGTATTTGAAACTTTAGTCCAACTTTTTCCGACTCTCAACATGCCAAATCCTCCTAATTAATACGTGCTTGTAATGTAGAGAAAGTGGAGAGCTACATTTTTATTAAATTTTCCCACAATCTAATTCCTAAAACCTACTCTCCACGCTTTCCCTCGAGGTCAGAGGCTAGAGTACTACACTAAACCAATTCAAGATAACTCGATACTCTAAAACGAAAGCATCCACTTTCTCCTCTCTAGCCACTACAATCTATACTTTCTACGGGGCTTCTTTAGTAAGTGAGCTACAATGGGAAACATAGCAACAGAAATTTAAGTGAGCTACAAGTAGTCGGGTGACATCCTTCTAGCAGTAGCAGTTAGTGTTCCGAGTATTTTAACCTTACCTAACCCGCACCAAAAATTTAAGGTTGTCTATCGTAACCTAACCTTCACTCGCTCAATGAGGCCCTCGTCCTTAGGTCATCGGTCCGCGAAATGCCGTAGGCATTTCGCGGAACCTTCTGACCTAAGGCCTCGTGCCTCATTTCGCATCGTTCAGGTCAGGTTACGAAAGCCAACCTTAACGTTTTTGTTGCAACACCCCGAATAGACTAAGGATTGGAAAATCAGTTGCGTCACCCGACTAGCTACGAAATAGAAACAATCAAGCGTTTCTAAGGGAACAGCGTAATTGTGTAGCTCACTTACTAAAGAACAGCCCTTTCTACATTATAGCTGCTGTACCAAGACCCTGCACTTCATACAACCTCGATCCTGCTTTATGTTACATGGTGAAAGTAGTGAAAGTACTTTTTATTAGGTTAAGTACAGCGAGGACAAGGCTAGCTAGCTTAAAAATTGAATTCAGTCATATGAACTTGAAAGAATTCCGCTTCAAAGATACTTCTCCTTCTAGAAACACTATCATCAATGAATCCTTCCGTTTGTCCTAGCTTCAGTCAGACACATTTATATGAGAATCCGAAATTCCATATGTGGAGAAAGTGGAGAAAGCAGGAATGTTTTAAATATATCGCAAGTTTCCGGATTTCAATTGCCCATCGTTTCAACTAGAGTGAAAGCAGAATTATATTTTTTAATCTTATACCGTCCTCGAGAGAAAGTATTTATTTGGAGAAAGCTTTCGGCTCTGCTATCGGCTGTCCAAGGCTTCATTCAAGTAGATCAATAACTTTTACCAATTCCCTTAATGAAATTGTCCCTTTCATCTCAACAAGTTTACAACCGGCTAGTAAACGTGATGATCGCCGGTTTGGATTCATTTAATCTTTCGCCCTCTTCACCTTTCTCCCTCCATGCTTATCCATATAGCCATAGGAGAAAATATCCTCTCCAGCAGGGCATTTACAAAGCGCTTTCACATAGACAAACATCCATGTAAATTTTCTCTCCAGCTTCAGCAATCAGCACCGCACATCTCCCTAGATCAATAACTTTTCCCTCTGTCGTAAACCCGACAAACCTGATACGAATTAGACTTATTGATTTTTAGTGCCTCCAAGAAGACAAATACGGACTTTTAGATGTATGATTTTATTCCTGGCAAAATTCGCTTCATTTTTTGCATGTACGAGGGATAAATTTGCAAAATTACGAGTCGGGCGCATAGCAAATATTAGCAGTATCCGCAGTAGAACGTTTCCTTATTTCGGAGAAAGTTGGTGAAAGCACCTTCTTTGAATTAAAACACGTCTGGGGGTCCAAACTTACCAGAAATATCTGTGGCTGATCTGCAGACGATGTGCAGAGCGTGTAGTTTGTCCACGTTGTGTTTGTTTCACTGGAGGTAAACCATTCTCCGTCTTCGTTACAGAGCCGGGACGTGAATTGCTGCAGGTAAAAATACCAGGTGTCATAAATATTTAATACATTTCGCAAGCCAAGGTAAAAAATCCCGAAACTCTCCGATTCTTCAGATTTACACCTTCACTTACATGATGATTGAATGCAGCCACATAGCTAGGGCAAGGTTGTGTTGCAATCTTCCCCGCTTCCGTTTCCGGCCAGCACATGAGTTGATCCCAAACGGGAGGGCAGAAATCTGGGATTTCATTTTCAAATTTTAAATACATTTCACAGAAATTCATCAAATTAAATTGTTATTAAAAATACACAACTTTCTCCACGCAAAAAGAGAAAGCATGAGAATCTATGCTAACTACATTGAACTAATCTATGCTTAATGAATACGTGGTAGGCAGCGGAAGCCGCTTTGAAATATTGTAGAAAAACATTTCTAAACTTCACCATTCAAGTATTTTTAAAAAATTCAAAATAACTTTCACTCTATTATATTGAGGAATTATTCAGCACCGCTCTGCTCTCTGCATCGCCAATTTTAAAATACAGTTCCCACGCTTTCTCTCTCCACCCGGAAAAGCGTCAAGAGAAAGTTGCAAAGAGAATTCCTAGGGAGCCATATCTCCTCCTAGCCGGCAGCCGGCACTACTCCAACTCTTACTTCCTCTTGAGCTGTTGTTTTCCACGTAGTAAGCGCTTTGCCGTGATTCACAAAGTGCTTTTTCATCCGCCAGAACTTGAAGAAACCGATCTGCTCCTGAAGATCTTGTTCCCTCGGTTGGAGATATCCTCATCTCCGTTCCGTTCATCCTCCCATCCATATTTAACCAGTTCTGTAAATAGACCCAGTCATACTCATTAATAAATTAATTCATGACATAGTAGAAAAGCATGACTATGAGTTAATCAAAATTTTCTGCCGTTCCAGCGCCCACAGCGAGAGCCATGATCCTATCAGAGTCGGACGTAATTTTCGTACTTTCTCTTTGCCTCATGCCTCATGTCAGGATTTGTGCACAAAATGCGTCTGCATATTTTGTGAAGATTATTAACCTTTTTCCTCCTTGACATTACACGGTCCATACTTTTAGTTTTTCTAGTTCATCCTCTCATTTACGTGCCTACCGCGGGCTATAGCTCGCCTGTCTCATGCGTCACAAGATAAACTGAAAGCTTTCACTCAGCCCACACTCTCGTCTTATTAGGTCCGAACCTCTTAAGTCGTAAAAATTTCTGGAGGCTAAGATGGAAATACGCGTGGGATGATATAATGGCGGCTGAGCCAAAACTAATTCATGATTGCAGGAGTGTGCAGCAAGGACAGGGACAGGGACTTTCACCTACGGTGAAAGTCCGTTTTATGGCTAAGCAGCTGCATAATATGGAGATACTGAGAGACTCTTAAGGTCACATGCTTTCCTGGCTCTGCCACTTTCACCTTTTATATACTTTCACCCCACTACTTTCACCTCACTGCTTTCACCACACTCCTTTCACTCCTAAAACCAAGTTATCATAACAACCACAATACAAACTTGAACCCACCGCACGCAACTCCTACCTCACCTTTACAGATCATCCGAACAGAGGACAAGCACCGGGTTCTTGAGGTATTTTTCCAGAGGGCGCTGTGCTCCTCGGAGGAGGTTCATACGTTACGGGAGGCTCCGCCCTCGAACTCAACAACCCTTTCTCTACATCATCCAGTACTTGCGGCAATTGCACGTTCGATGTCATTACCAGGGACCGCAAACCTCTGAGAAACATGTTAAGCGTATCCACCGCCTCCCCCTTCCATTCCGACCCGCCCCACCCCACAACAACGAAACCCAACACGACCAGCAGACTAACGAGTACGTAGAGCGTTAGCTGTATTAAATTGAATTGTTCCATAATATCGTTATTAAGGTTGGATAGCCTCAGCTCCAGCTGGAGCAGCTTCAGAGCCACTGTCTCCTCACTCACTTCATCCTCTTCCTTCTCTGACAGCTCTCCAAGAGGTGGGACAGCCGGGGGCGGCGGTCCCGGCTCTGTATTGCTTTGAGACAGTAGTTCCGCATCAACTAATACCGAGACGCGATGAATCTCAACTTTGCTTGACTCATCCTCTCGAATCCGTTTCCAAGTGTCGTTTAAATCCCCAAGAGGCGACACTGATGAATGTCTTCTCCCCTCTCCATCCGAAACTTGCCCTAGCAACATCCTCGGAACTATCATGACTTCAACTTGAAATCTGTCATTCACTATTGTATTCAAATCCACATCCGCCTTCAGCACAACTTTCGGCTTCGAAATCCCTCTGTCAGCTATCAGCCCGATTGTCGGCCAGACATGGAACTTATTCGGATTTGTCGTCTTGATTTTAAAAACGATCGGATAGCTTGGAATCGTAATGTTCCGAATCCGAATTTCCCCGCTTTTCTCACCTCCGTCCTCCTCACTAAAAACGATTTTCGGATTTACCTTGGCCAGCCTCTCTGGTAAAATGGCACGCCTGCTAGCACTGCGGGAAGGGGAAGGTGGCCCAGAAGGGGGCGCTGTTGTCGGAGCTGTCCAATTGTAAGGTGGACTACGAGGAGGTGTCCGCGGAATCGTCTGGCTATTTCTAGAATATTGCAGCTCTGTTGCCCTCGGAGGACCCGGCTGAGGCGGGTCAGGTGGAGATGTCGGCAATGGAGTATCCTCCACATGCACTTCCATATTCTCTCGCATGGGGTCTCCACCCTCTTCAGGATCCGGCTCTGTCACTACATCTATGATCATGTTAACCATCTTTCCGCCCCCTTGCTTCCTATTCCCCTATTATTCTTTACAAACCAACCAATCAATCACTACAAAGTCATTCTTTTTGACAAAAGCCCTACGCCAGCTATTTTGTAAAAAAAAATTAAAAAATCCTACTATTTTCCCGCTTTCTATTTTAAAATCTCCAAGTCTCATCATTATTTTCCCATGAAAATAAACAACTCCCCCCTCTCAGCCCCATTCAAAGCCTGCTTGCTCTGTAGTCTCCATGGTAACCGGCCATATTTACTCTGCCTTACAAAGGCTGTCAAAGGAGCTCGCTCCAGATATTTTTTATTATTTAAATAGAGAAACATAAAAAAAGCTACTTTGATGTTGGCATCGATAC
Organism: Sminthurides aquaticus; assembly: GCA_906901655.1. Classification (NCBI taxonomy): domain Eukaryota; kingdom Metazoa; phylum Arthropoda; class Collembola; order Symphypleona; family Sminthurididae; genus Sminthurides; species Sminthurides aquaticus. The sequence continues at coordinate 1,794,684 of CAJQTT010000007.1, forward strand.
TTTTTTACTTTTCACCCCCTCATCCTTCAAAACCAAGGACAAAAGTTAGCATTTTCCGCAGCCCATCTTATTCATCTTCTTCTCAATACAAATATAGCACGATATTCAATCTCTTTCAAATCTCCCTCTCATTCTTCATTCAAACAAAACTTTTCCTTGTATCCCTGAGTCACAGCTTTTGTCACCCTCCGAGTGCTCCTTGACTCTTCTGGTTCTTAAAAGCAAAGCAAAAATCCTACACTCTCTTTTCACAATCCCCCGCCTTTCAACCCGACACTTTTAATCAAGTACATATCGAGTTCCATTTTGACTCCCCACCCGAAACTTTCTCCAGGGAAAGTCATCCACAGGCATAGTGTTACTTCTAAAACCACCACTAACCGCAACCCTATCCCGGTCTTTCACCCTCCAACTTGTATCTTCCTACAGCGCATAACAAAGGCATGCTACAAGTTACAACAAAAATAGTCCCGGAGAAAGTGGAGAAAGCGAGAAAACAAGCTAAGGTCATCTTTCTTCCTTTATCTTCCAGGCTCCCAATGTCTCCAAAGTATCTCCTTTCTCCACCGTATTTTACGCATCTTTTCACAGATACCCCTGATAGAATAATAAAAACTTTCTCCGATACCCCTCTCATCACTGATCATCAAGACAATCCCCAGTCTTACTCCGCAGATAGTTTACAACAACTTTCTTTACATGTATACAACATGTATAGGAAAAAAATCTTCAACTCAGCAACTTAACTTCCCTTCTTACAACAGACAGCAAAAAAACTCCACAAAACTTTCTCCGCCGTCTAGTTCCCCCCCCCTATTGTCTTTTTCCCCGCTAAGATAATTCAAGATTCCCCCCACAAATAACATCAACCCTTTACCGCTTAATGAACAAGTTTATTTCCTCTTCTCCCCCCTTCAATCCTCCCCCACGCCATCCCCATCACTTATCCCTCTTATTCTACACACCCAAACCCTAACCCACAGCCTAACTTCACAAATCAAACAACCCATCAATCCCTCCCAGCTACAATAAACCAATTCCCCCACCAATTAACATCCATCAAATATTATTTCTACATCTCAATTACCTCCCCTTCCCCCCAATCCGAGCTTTATTCCAGCGTAAGAAAGATATACAATCCCGGAGAAAGTCTCTCCTTTCACTCTATCCTTCTTGTAGCATTAATCCGCCCCGAAGCCCACCAACTTTCACTCTAATAAAGGCCATAAAATCTAATCCTCCTTGTTCTGGCAACGAGGCGGATTCAATAAACATTTACGTAGCCGTCCCCTCTCCTCGCGTATATATAACGTGGAAGACGGGGTAGATTTGATTTAATTTAGCGCAATTAACTTTGCGGATCTTGAGGCTAGTTCTTCCTCCTCTTCGCTCTTTGCGGTCATCTCAGCTCCGACCACGAAATATATATACTAATAAATGAATTTCCCTCTGTTGTAGATCCTTTGTAATCAGGAACGGAGAACACACATTTCCGGTGCAAACAAAGAGAAAGGAAGAGCTTTCACCCAAATCAACTCCATTCCTCTAACCAAGGTATCATGAGATAACCGCAACTCCTCGCACAATTTTATTATGTTTTGTCAGTAGAAGAGATGCATTGCAAACTTTTTAGCCAATTTCTGCAAGTGAAAGCACTCTGCTTTCACCCTCCCCTCCACTTTTAGCTCACATCCACACTATAACGATCCTCAGTCCTGCTCAACTCAAGCTAAGACGGCGGCCCGCCCAACTATGAATTCTATAGCACAATTATTGTCCCCACATGTACACGAATGTCCTTTGATCGTATCCGTTATATTCCCCTTCCTATCCTTGCTATTAAATACTGCTCAACTGCAAACTACAAGGATCCACAACAAGAGGACAGAGAACCTCCAAGGAAGAGACGGTTTAGTAGGATTCAGATTCGCGTTGGCATTAATTGAAATCCCTCCATCTTTTGTCCTTTAATAACCATAAGAGCTCTTGAGCATGGATTTAATTTAACTCCCTCCCTATCACACACATGTGAACCAATTACAAAAACCAAGACCAGTATATCCCTCTTCCTCAAGCTTAAATCATGCCCATTTAGCACATGCACACCACTTGCGGTTCTTCTCTCTAAACATATATCCCCTTCTCAAACATGGAATCTATACTATTTTCTTCTCCTTTTACAATATCTTCTATATATAATTCCCTTTATTCTCTCAATTTATGCCTGCACGCTCATCCTTTTCAAATATCCTTTTTGTCCCTCTTCAACCAGCTTGAATCAAGCTCAAAGAGTTCCGGATTCCGAAGAAGACCTCCTAGGAGGAGCATCTTACAAAATCCACGGCTAAGCCACGAACAAATATTTCCCTTTCTTTACAACCATTTCACAATACAGTCCAACCACTCAGCCAACGGCGTCCTTTCTTCCTTTCGCTATTCGCTACTCCCACCCTCTCCTGCTCTTTTTGTCCCTTATTCATTCAAGCAAGAGAGAATATCCCAGAGCAATATATATCGCAATCTTCAGAGACAAACTTTTAAGCTATGGGATTAGATTACCCGAGGAGGTTGAATAGATTAATAGAAATCTTTTAGTCATATAGACAGCGCATATGCTTCCTTGCAAACAGCCTATGCTCTTTCCCTCAAAATCTTCTACGTATTCGCGCCAATGATCTCTTTAAAATTTGATACATTAATAGCGTAATCACCTTTGATTGACACCAAATCCTTGGCCAGTCTTTGTAAGCTTATAGTTTAGCATTTAAGCCTAGCGGGTTGTGTGGCTCAAATATTTTCATCTATGGGCCAACCAAGGACAAACCCAACTCTAACAGATGCAGCTTGCATATTTCCAAGGAGAAAGTTTCACCACGTGTAAATCTGTTATTAATTAATTAAGAGTCATTCAAGCCTACGCCGATGGTCTTCAAAATGTTTAATGAGAATTTAACACTGTGTGTCCCTCATCCATGGTATTTTTAGAACCAAGGGGCTATTCGCTCCACGTCCCCGACGTTGTCAAGTAGTAGAGGGCGCTGCTGTGAGAGTTTAATGCCCTTGTGTTAATAACAGCTGTACTTTACTTTTACAACTACCCCAAACTTTCACCACTTTCTCCAAATCCAGCAAAACAAGGCTACCTCTCAACAATCTTTCTGTACTTTGAAGCCGTCGTTTTCATTTCATAATTTTATATCGTTTTCAGAATTCAGAAATCTAAAATCCACATATTGCAACATATATTCCCAAACGATGTTTCCCTAATGCGGTTTTAAAAAACATTTCGAAATTCCCGCGCACTCGAGCCACCATACTACAACTACATTTGTCAACCATATTCCCATATATATCTGTCCGCTAATTGAACGCTCTTTGTCATCCCTCCCAACTCGTTCAAAGAGTTCAAAAGAATAATAAAATTGCCCTCCGTGTTTGACAAGCCCTACTGCTACCATCGCATGTCAAATCCAGTGATCCACATACCAAACTCCTTTCACCACCAAACTAACCATACCCACCTCAAATCCATCTGGCTTTCCGTTCCCTCCGGAGCCATGAATCTCTTCTTTCAGGTCATATGATGCTCCTCCTCGGGAAGTAGTGTTTCCTAGTTTTTACAAGCTATCCCACACTCGATTTGATTGACACTCCCGCCCATAGATGGTACGGATCACACTGTCCCAGCTTTGGATCAAAGCAAAAAAGAGAAAGGGGGAGGAGCTTTAAGGGATTAACGAAAAAGGTTCTTCTGGATCAATGGGTCACAGTGACCCAGTGATCCATTGATCCATCCAAAAAACGATTGACCCATGATCCAGCATAATAATTTATAACATTTTAAATATTATAACTTTTGGCGATAGTAGCTAGTAGTCGGTGTAATAAGTAATGGGTTGATACTTTGTTTGGACCAATTTGATTGTTTTTGGTGGACTGGGGGCTGATTTTAAATTCGAGTAACCACTGCGGTCGTATGTATGTACGGTTGTGTAACTTATATGTCATGAGCAATAACTTTGCTCTTACCGCGAGCTGTGAAGGAGCAAGTGACTTCGCCATATCCTATCAATGCTAATTGGATTGATTTAACCACATTTTATGCGGGATACATTGCAATGGGTTCTGTTTATGAATTGTCATGCCTTAATATGCGAATACGAAGCAGTGAATGATTTTCATAGTATGTAATCGTGCTTAAATCAGCAATCTTTTTGAATTTCGATTGCTGGCATGGCTTGAAAGTTATCAATGACATATAGTGCTAAACATTCAGCCAGCTTAAATTATACCATAATTGGATAGCCCGTTGATATATCCCGAGTAAGGTATATCTTTAGCTGCATATGAAAGGTTTTGTTGGTTTAACCGTGACAACCGGTGTTACTATTAGCAGCATCCTAGAAAATATAATACTAGACAGCGCATTACTTGAGATTTCTCAAGTAGGCTATCAAACCAGAGGTAAACTTTAAAGTAAACAGTTTATTCATGAACAAATAAATATAAGTTTCCGCTAGGTTGAAACAACCGGACCACAGTGGTCGTAAATATGCAAATAGTTCACTACATATCATGTAGCAAATATAATTTAAATTCCTACGCATATGCATGATATAGTTTTGTGCGTAGGGAAGGTCTGGATATTAGCTTGTGCAAAGTCATGTTCGGCAGTTATGAAACAATGTTGAAGACAAAAACTCACTGGGCGGAGTGGTTCTGGTAAATTTTACAATTTTTCCCTCTTCGACCGATATTTTATATAGCCGTTCGCTGTTATTTTCTTAAATTTTTAAAAACAACGGGAAAAAAAGAAATACAATTGCTTTATTGAAGTTCAAGCAAAATTTCCGATTCACATCCAAAACGGTTATGGGTTAAGCGGGCTACCATTACTTGCGTAACAAGCATTGAATGGTTAAAAGATAAATGATTGGGTCGTCAATCATTTACTTTTATTTTGACTAAATGCTTACTGAACTCCAATGATAATTAACATAATACTAATAATTTTAATCATGGCGATCAATAATTCTTAAGCGGTTATATAGCACCTGATGAGTCTAAAGGGTAGTGGAAACACGTCTCTCGGCGCCTTGGGGACGACAGTGATAATGTATGTGTTGAAACAATTTTAATCTTAGTTCACGCGGAAAATGGAAGTTTTGTCGAACCTCGAACCTAATTAGAAAGTCGCTGCTATGATATTACCAAATATCATAAGGAGTTGATGTTAACATGGGAACCATAGTACTTGTAAATATTAACTCTCGTGTACTGCAGATCACACGTAGAGCAATTGGCGCGGGTTAAGAAATACCCATGGACATAATATATTACAACAATCATAAACACCTGTACGAAAATGAGTAAACGACCCCCTACTTTTTAAAATTAATCGTGTAACTTCTCACAGGGCAACTGGATTTTGATAAATATTATATCACTAGAAAGCCCGTTTTCTCCTTCATCAGACTGGTTAACTATTTGAACGTTAACTTTGAAGCGTGACGCGCAGCGCGCAATGGCGCGTAACACCAATTTTTTGGACGTGCCACAGTTGAGTAAACGATATTGAAGTATAATTGTAAATGGCATTAAAATAAACTTTTCCCACAGGGAAACCATAGCACTATATGACTTACTTATGGTCAAAAAATTTTTGAGTATTTTGGTTGCTGCATGCAGTCAAAGTTCCCGTTTATTAGCATAGGATTTTTAGAGTTTTGTTAAACTAATTGAAATTAAATAATATAAAAATATAAATTCTATATAAATATATAAATTCTAGTGATATAATATTTATTAAAATCCAGTTGCCCTGTGAGAAGTTACACAATTAATTTTAAAAAGTAGGGGGTCGTTTACTCATTTTCGTACAGGTGTGTATGTGTAACAGATAGTTTTAATTTAATCCACCGGCCAATTTTGGCTTAGTACCACGTTTAATACTACCGCTTAGCTGTGCGTAGTTTACTAAAATTATTACAAGGTGTATAGAAGTTCTGGGTTTTAACTTAGTAATTGCCGGGAAGGAAGTAAGTGAAAAGCATGTGAACGTAAAAAATAGTCACCACAGTGGTTCATTTAATCTTCCAGTAAAATTTATTTCAAAAACGAACTTTTAGAAACTATCATTAATACTTAATGTACTTAATAAACTCTTCACAGGCATGTGTAAAATATTAGCCATTTATTTAACTCCAATGATTTTGTGTGGCACTACTCGTAAGATTAGTCAAAAAAATGTTTATCAAACCATATCAAAAGAAATTTAAAGTCTCGGTAAACTTTCTCCGGTTCATTTTTATACTTACTGATAAATCGGCCAAATAATTAAGGAATGTTTTATTTAATTTCAAGCAAGCTTTTGTTCCTTATATTTTTCGTTTGTATTCGAACTTCAGGGTCAAATCACACCAATCTTGACAATTCATTTATTGTCTTGATCAAGTTTGCGCGGAATTTACATCTCTGTGCTTTCTTGCTATAACTCATGAAAGTATATTGCGTAAAAATGACCACTGTGGTTACAAATCATTCACATTTAAAGAAACTTTTAACACATCCCTACCAACATTTATGTACGAATTCCAACCCTCGGCAAACGTAGATACGACACTGCAAAACTGCCTCTCAACTGTATGGAACAGTGGAGATTTGTGGTAGGAGGTGCGAAAAACTCCAACATATTAATGTTTTTCCCAATCCTGGGTGTTTGGCGACTTTGATATGAAAACTAAATTAACCAACTGAATTAAATAGTTTCCCAAAGTTTTTCATAATCACTTACAACTTGCAAACGAAATGAAGTCCAATAAATAAAATAAAAATACAATTTTTCATGCGTAGCCATTAACGACTAAACTGTCAGCATTTCCTGGTTTTCGGCTTTCCGTTTAGTACCTACCTGCACTATCAATCAACTGAGGTTTACACGCCTATGTGTTACCGCAGTGGTGCACGCAACCAAAGATGTACCTGCCATAGCGTATCGTAACTGTTTTTCATATGAATCTTTAAACTTGCACCAAAGGATGCATCGAATTTCCCTCTTTGCTTGAGATACGGGTTACGTACAGGTTATGTGCACTTGTATTACTTTATAAGATTGAATAGGCGGCCGATTCAACAGTAATCCATTTAAAATTGAAATGGTGAAGTATTGTGTGATGCTAATTGTATTTCCTTCACCATGACCGGTTTGAATAAAATCCGCTGGCCCACCATCGCATGGTTACAATATATACAGGAAAGAAGTCCATGTTAGCAGTCTAAAATCGTAATCTTAACAAATCCGCAGATTTATTTACCAAAGCTCCTTTTTGCAAAACAGTGTTGCCTCGAATAGTCAAAGCCCAGTGAACGAGGTGCCGGCATTTTTAGTGGCGCAATTTAAATTCCTCAACAATTTCGCATTGTTGTACAAATTAACTTTATTCAATAGTGAGTATTTACTGATACTCGATAATTTTATTTCGCATAAGATACCCGGGTCATTCAAATGTATGATGTTTCCAAAAACAACCATGGTAGGATACCATGACTAAAGATTTGAAAAATTAGCTTTAGTTAACTCACTGCATTAAATCACATGCACTTTGGTCTGTAATAATCAAATACATAAGGTCCAATGTTCCAGGGAACAGGAACGGATATATTTTAAAATTGTCTATTCTGGACGCTGTTATCCCTTTCAACAATCGCAAATAAGCAAAGAACCATTAAGCACAACCAAATTGCCACAAACTGATGGAGCACACTCTCAGTTTGTACTTTCAAAAATCTAGTGCACACAGGGGTTACTCAAAGTCACCAATAAAACGCTTCACAAACTTTTTAACATGTATTTTTAACATGTAGACGATAACCAATTGTACTAATTATACAAGAATGTGGGTCATTTGTTACGTCGCGATTTAAAGTTGTCCGTTTATTGTATATATCTCAGATGTAGGGCCAGCTTTCTCGTCCACTGCATCAATAGTTAGCCCTCCCGCATTGGCATCAAATGAATCTTCCACGAGTTTGTGGAAAATGAGTTCATTTTCACGCAATTATAAAATCAATTGATGCGAATCACTAAACTTTTTACTAAAATGAATGCGCCGAACTCTGATTTTACGTGCTACCATTAATAGCTCCTTGCCGACTACTTACTTCCCTGTTACTTTGACATCATTCAAGGGATGGTCGACTAGTACATACAGAACCACAGTGGTGTACATAACCCAAGCCGTAGCAGCCATATCGTACGTAAACCTGGTGTGTGTATTCAGCTGTTAACTTACTCCAGAATTGATGTTCACTCTCCCTCTCTATCAAATTGGCACTGTCGTTTTCTACAAAATTAAAACCCCCATGACAGTTTTGCGTATCCTCTATATATGGTACTCGAAACTACTTTTTCCGTTGAGACGTAATTAGGTGCAAATTAGTTTTATGCCCTACAACAGGCAAAAGCAAAGAACTCATGACTGCGTAGTTGAAAATTAAAAATAACTTACACTGTGGTCTTTAATAATGACGTACAAGTGATGCAAGAAATCCAAGTAACATCAAGGAATATACTTTAAGTCGTGTAACCCGCTTTTGTTATCCCTTATCACTATTGTAAGTTACCACAGTACTGATCTCATAGTATAAAGTAATGACTCGGTAGTACAAAGTACTATAAAATACTACAGTTTGCAGCAAACTGTGTGAGTACACTGCTAACCATTACAGTACACATGTAAACTGAGATTTCACACATCTCAGAAACTGAAACAAGCTGATCATATCACACTATATGCCGTCGTATAAATGACTTTATTAATGCCTGGCAGTATTAATCATACTGCACGAGATGCATACAATACATGAGCGAGACATTTTAGGGATAAAAACAACAAATTCAAGTATCGTGCGGTCATTTAGCAACGAATCTGTAAAGAACAGATCGTTCGTACTACAGACTCTACAATTTGCTACTGCTATGAAGTGTTACCACTGTGGGTGGGTACTTCTTTTTTTTCTGAAATAGTAGGTACATGCAAATCAGTTTCACGCAAGGACAAAGAACTCATGACTGTGGAATTGAAAATAAGATACTTGAGTATCTACATTAAATAGCATACACTGTGGTCTTCAATTATAACTTACTCCAGACCCAAGAAATCCGAGGAACAGTTAGGGATATATTTTAAATAGCGTGTCCCGCCTTTGTTATCCCTTTCTCCAATTCGAAATAACCGCAGTAAGTAATGTCAGTTTTCAGCAAACCGTATGAGCACGCTACTAGCATTCACGGTATACGTATAAGCTGTTTCCCATAGCCCAAAGAAAAGCTTATCATATCACACTCTATGGCATCGTGTAAATGCAACATGCTACCTGTATTAATTCATACCAGTATTTACTCATATCATATCATATCAGTATATACTGCCCGAGGTGAAAACAATACATTAGCGAGACATTTAAGAGAGAGACAAAAACACAAAATTCAAGTATCGTCCCTCTCGTGCCGTCACTCAGTAACGAATCTGTAAAGAATAGATCGCTCATGCTACACACGCTACAAGTTACTATTGCTTGAGGAAAAAATGTAAGCACTTCAGGATGGATCACCTTGGATCAATGGAAAATTGGATCAAAGACAAGATGGGTCATGACCCAGGATCATTGACCCAAAGCCATTTTGACCCACTTTGTTGATCCACTTGGATCACACTGTCCCAATGGGCCAATGATCCTGGATCATGGGACAGTGTGATCCGTACCATCTATGCTCCCGCCAAGTAAACTCATGTAATGAAGAGCATCCTTGTCGGCAATACATTTCCCATTAACTTCCCTCGCGGATCCCGTGGGAGTTGCCAAGTTTATATCATAAACATGATATAAACAAAGAGTAGTGCACCTCCCCCCCCACTTAACTCTCTCCTTTAACATCCTCTTCAATTCATGTACGACGAGTTTTTTATATCTTCCTATCCTTGTCCACTATCTTCCCCCCTGTCTTTCCCCTTTTCTTTGAATTCCTTCCCCCTCCCCCTACTCCCCCCTATAATATTTGCCTAAAGCTCTCCCCCCTACTTTCCCCCTCCTTAACTCTTCATACTTCAACCTACTTTCACTTCCACGCCTGTCCATCCTTCCGCCTCACTCTGACAGCTTCCTGGCTTGTCTCATGATCATGAGATGGATCATTTAGCCCAAGCATCTCCCCATGTATTTTTCTTGTATTCTTCCTCATTTCCCCCCTCGTCTCAATCTGCATGTCTCCTCCCAGCGCCCTCCTGTGCACACAAGAACACAACTGCCTTTGCTAATATTAGAACTTTAATTTAGAAAAATCCAAATAAATTTCAAGAAAATCCACAAAACCGATCACAAACTTACATAGTTTCATTGCCCTTGGACATAAATATTTAATGTCACGTTTTTTATTAACAAAATTTTATTCCTTTTTACTAACCTTTCCTTCTACTCCTAGCAAACACCAGACTCAGCCCGGTTGTTTACTTTACTCGAAACAAGATATCATAGAATTTTAACGGGTTTGTAAAACCATGTTGGATATCGGCACACATGCTTTATTTTTCTAATTTTAACCTTGAATTTCCCAGACTTTTCCAACTGTATCAAACCATCTTTAAAATCAGACACCGCTCAAGCTAATAACCTTTAGCCTATGACCAACAAGAAGCAACCTAACCCCATCACCAGATGGAGACACACGGAGATCGGATCAGATGAGCCAGTGAATTTTGCCAACATGCTTAATCATTTCCGCCAAATTCACAAGGATTTACGCATCCATGTCATCTCATGATTGATGATAAGATGCTACAAGAACTCGAATTAAATGATCGACTTGAAAATTACGTCTACGACTTACCTAATATTGTTCGTTGGCTCAACTATCCCCCGCTGTAACCCCTCCAGCTGTTCCTCAAGGAGCCTTGAGAATGGATTATGGAAACGAGAGAACGCCTGGAGAAAGTACTTTTCAAACGTTTTGGAAATCTTCCCAGTTTTCTCACAGAAATAATTCACAGCTCACTTATGGCCTTTATGGTGGCCAGAACGATTGAGAAGAGTTGTGAGAGTATAGTTTTTTTCCAACAATTTTCACACATCTGCCTCCCGGCCCGCCCGCTTTCTCTTCTCTCCTCCTTCACACACACCAGCTGTGCTCCTAGAGTCAGTGAGCGATTGGGATTTGGTAGTTGATTTGAGCAATTTACTTTCACTCTAGGCTTTCTCCTTCCGGAAGATGGGTTGAAGCATTAAAATGGTACGAGTAGTGGGATTCCTTGGGGTGGGTTTTCGCAAATTCAATTCCGGAAAGATATGACTTTCTCCAGTGAAAGTTCGCATGTGGGGCAAAAGGAGAGTATGTCTTTTAAGAACTCCTCAAGATCAGCAGGATTCTGGACCAATAGTTAAACTGTAGTTTCTTAATCCTTACCACAGCCTCATTTCTCTCTGCTGTATTCTGCGTAGCACTACCAACTTTTTCAATTAACTCTATATACTTTCTCCGGGCAAAACATCCAATCCGCTCCCCCCCTTCTTAGACTTTCTCCTGTCCCCTCCACAACCTTATTTCAAGCAAAACGGAAGTGAGTGAACCCTTTGAAGGTGATTAATCAATAATTTCAAACACTCACTTATTCCCCTCAGCCCTCAGCACATGATGCATCTTTCTTAATGAGAAGGCAATTAATTTCCAACTGGGTCATACACTGTATATAGTTTATCAAGCCAACAGAGGAAGCGGGTAATTCAAGATGAGACGGAAATTAAAACCCTCTCTCAAAGTCCATCATCTCGGCTTAATTAATTTACATACAACTAATTACAACAACAACAGGATCTGCTACAACCCGCTTGTATCCTCCAAAAACTTTCTCCCTCTCGCAAGCCCCGCTCAAGCTTCAAATCCTGGTTACGGAGAAAGCAGCTTTCACTCTTCCACTCCTTCAGCCTCCTCAGGCTTCTTCTTAATGCTCCTTTACAAGTCCTTCAATTTCCTTCCTTTAATTTTACACTTGAACACACCAGGATGATACACACTGTGTAGTATCCTTTAAAGCCTTCCCCAGGAAACAAATTTGCAACTCTCTACTTCCGAAACACTACTGAACTACTTGCTGGGAGAATCCCTGTCCTTTTCAAGCATTTCTTGGCAGGAGGAATACATTTACTTGCGCAATCCTCTCCGCCGTTTCTCCAACTCATCTTCCCTACCACAAATCTTCTGGTGGACGAGAAGAGCGAGGATCACCAGCAATCCTTCAACTCCATGTAAGTGCTTATGGATAAAACAAATACGAGAGCTTATGGCATTAAATTCAACGTTCAGATTCAAACCCAGATCATATTTTATTCGCTTTGTCGGTATTTTTTCATTCCATACTCTTGATGCGAATGAGAGAAAGTACCTGGCTCACAGTGGAGAAAGCAGTGTTCAATACCTTTAAGCTAGCTTACAGATTTTAAATTTTTAAACGTATTTAAACTTGGACATACGGTACGTAGACTGCCAAGGAAGTACTGACCAAGGCAAGCAAGTACATACAGTATTCATTAACCAATACCGCACCGTACCTATACTTGTACATTATTTAACCCAGCTTATATCTGTACTTACCTCCATATTTCTATTTTACTTTATTTATACCTCCATACTTCAAACTCTGCAATCATTTAAGCTGAAAAAGCAGTACAGCATACGTCAGTACCAGACTAAACACCTGCAACAAAACACAGAAACGCCACAAATTAATTAACGGAAATCCCAATCACAACTAACTTCCACCCCCTCTGACAATTGTATTTAAATCACTTGTACCTGGCTAATAAAAGAGAAAGTTATGGTGAAAGCTTTCCCTCCAACACCAAAACTACGCATCGATAGTTCTTGCAGGGTCAGATCCACGAGACGATCAATTTCTCGTGATTCCCCCGAATCCCATTCCACTGAGACGTTTTTTTGTTTTCACTCTTTAATTTCCGCTTAAACCAGCTTGGCAGAAATCTAAGCTGCAAAAATAATTAGTAGAACGGTGCAGTCGATGAGGTAATTAGTTTTTAACCCATGCAATAAATAATGCATATTTTCAAATAAAAAATACAATTAAACTAATAATTCAAATAAAAAACTTTTATACTTACCATATTATGCGACCCTGCCGCTGGAAGCGTGATTAACAAGAATGTGAAAGCAACGTTAAATATCGCAATAACCGCACTAACGTCCCCCGTCAACGCCTTCCTTAAGCTATCAATGTAAAACGGTAAACTCCCAAAGTAGCACGATAACACACCGTATCCCATTCCCGCATTAATGTTTTCAAACAGTAGCACAACGTCATCCACGATATCAACTATCTGCGATATTTTCATTCCTCCATATTCAAACATTCCTCCATCAAATCTTTCGTAATTAAATCTCCAGTTAGGAGCTAATTAATTTTAATTAGCAATGTCAATTTCACTATATAGCTTACTGCATCAATTGGATATTTCATCGAACGCTCCAATCCACGTATAAACGTGTAAACGAGGAGCCATGACGAGAGGACTGCACCAAGAATCGTTGTGTAGGCTAAAAACTCTGTCAATGTCAATGATGCAACCAGGAACGTAATCACTGAGCCGGAAATCAAGCTTTCCCAAGGGGTAGCTGAAACTTCAGATAGCAAAAATAGCTAAAGCTTCCAACCCAACAAATCCGCACAGAATACACTAATAAATAAATCATTAATTCTTTTAAATTTAATTTAAATTAAGTTAAATTAATTTAATTATTTTTTCAAGCCCTTCAACTCAACTACCCTTCAGAAATTCCACAAAAGTTTTATTAACAGTCACGGGCTGTAAGGCCACGGACTTGGATTTGAGCACCACCGCAGCTTTCAACGAGTCCCAGCTCAGTGACACGCCATCTAGTATCACAAACCAGTGGAAAGACGCATACACGTTCCAAATTAACGTGAGCAAGATGACGCTTTCCGTCATACGCCGCTGGTTCAAACATTCAAAAAATTAAGTATTTTACTTTTTCAAAATTCCTTAATTTTCCTGCTTCAAATAAATTGTACCCAATTCAATAAAAAACTATCCCTACGTGTGTGTGTGTAATCCAACTTACAACCCAAAATCCAGGAACTCTTGGAAATCCCAGTTCCACTAACCCCTCTTCGATACTCTTCGTTAGATTGCATACATTCTCAATAGCTCTGTAATTCCAAAACAGCGTTACCGATGCCCACGCTGTGTAAATGCTCACAGCTGACTGCACAATGGTCATCCAGCTAGCTCCGCACCTTGAGGAAATGCTATATATACTATTTACAAGCATCATCAAAGTCATCGTTCCCAAAACCGCTGAGAGAACCTAGAGAATCATTCAATTTAAACGATACAATTACCAAGGCTGGCAACAATCATAGCGCACCGCGCAAGCGGTGCTGCGGTGCAACGCGGTGCATCCTCTCTAATCTCTGCCATACCTGTCGAACCAAGGATGGCTTGGCTACGAACCTACCCGTGTCTGGTTCGTAACCAATCGTCGCAGGGTTAATTAGCACCCATTTTGCCAAACTTAAGCTGATTGAAACCGTATTCACAATACCACAGGTGTGCTTCTCTTTTGATTTATTAAATATTTCTTCCCGCCAATACTCCCAGCAAGAAATAAGCTTTGCCCGTTGAATATGACATGCGTTCTCTTCCGATTTACTTTTCCACCAATTCCAATCCTCCGCAGCGTTGTCCATGACTTCCTCAAAATTTGCAAACCGAATAGGAATGAGTTGTGGATTGACATTAAAGCAACGTATTTAGATGCTATTTCTAATCTTCCTAATTAATTCTAGTATCAAACAGGCACGAGTGCTCCGCTCTTGCCACACGTAAAGCAAACATAATTTTATTAATCATGTCCGCTTTGTCATAACTGTCATGTTGAATTATAAAGTGGCTCTGCCACTTAATAACTAAGGCATATAATGGATTAACCGCCATTATTGTATCCTTTCCTCTTCTCAAACAAAGAATGCCTACATCAATAAAATCAATCCGCTACATTTCTGTATTACTGCCCTACTAAGACTTGATGGTAATGTAATGTGCTTCCCTCTAACGTATATAGTATAAATCTATTTATTCCCCATTCCATTACAGTTCTTACAATGATTTAAGCTGAAACAGCAAAACAGCATACGTCATAATCAATCCAAATACCTGCAAAAACCCCATCACATACAATCATTAAACAATCAATTTCTCTTCAACAACTCCCTCTACCGCCCAGCTCCTCACTCATTTTTAAATGCTATACATTTACAACAGCACATACGTATACTTTCACCTCACCTGGCTTATAAAAGAGAAAGTAATCGTGAAACATTTCCCACTGATCCCAATGCTACGCACCGACAACTCTTGCAGCGTCAGATCTATCCGCCGATGAACCACATCCGCCTTCCCCCCTCCATCCAGCTTTCCTCCCGCCACGGAGTAGATTCCCGCATCTATTTCACTTCCCGCCTTCCGTTTAAACCAGCTAGGCACAAATTTTAACTGTAAAAAGTAAATTTAATTACATTTTAAACCATCAATATGCTCCTCATCCACTTTCCATCCGAAATACGATTAATTATGTAGGGCTCACCAAATTATGCGAAGCAGCAGCAGGGATAGTCATAGCAAGGAATATAGATGCAATCATTCCAATAGTGAAAGCAGCCTCGCCATCGCCTCTAAATGTTTCCCCCAAACTCTCCACGTAATACGGCAAATTTCCAAAGCAGCAACTCAATACGCCAAATCCTAATGCAGCATTAATGTTGTCGAATAGTAGAACAATTTCATCTAGAATATCCAGTATCTGCAATCAATTCCCAATCATCCCTCATTCAAACGACTCAAATTAAACTCAATTTTACATTTATTAGAAAAAATCATCATTTCTCACTCCATCTACCGAGTATTCCATCGATGCTTCCAGCCCACGAATAAACATGTACACAAGGATCCATGCACAGAAAACTGAGCTTAGAACCATTCCGTAAGCTAGAAATTCCGCCCATGTTAACAGTAAAACCATTAACGTCATAAATCCTCCGCAAATCAAACTTCCCCAGTGTGTATGTGACTCTGCATGTACAAAATCATTTGATTTGTAAACCCATCACTAGAGGGCAGCTCTCACGCTTCTAAATCTCCTAGCACTTTAAGAGAAACGTTTTAGATAAAAATCCTTTACTGCTTTTTTCTATACCTTTGAAAAAATCCACCACAGTTTGATTTACAGTTATCGGCTGGATAACCACAGATTCCGTTTTAAGCAACAGCACCGCTTTTACTGTATCCCAGTCCCAGCTAACATCATCCAGCACCACAAACCACTTTATGGAAGAACGCAAGCCCAGAATTATGAAGCATGATACAATTCCTTTTGTCAACCACTTCTACCGTAAAAACAACAAAATGTTTTAAATTTTAATAGAAAAACCTCAAATTTAAAATTATTAACCGCGAAAATTCAAAATAATAGTTCCTCGATGAGCCTCATCGTACAACAACGTTTCCAGGAATTCCAGGAAATTCAAGCCGTCGTAATCGCTTTTCGATACTCTCCGTTAGATTGCACACGTTTTCGATAGCCTTCTCATTCCAAAACAGCATTCCCGTTGCCCATGTTGTGTACACGCTCACAGTAGCTTGAATGCCCAGCATCCACTTCCCCTCCGTTGACCAGATGCATTGCAACGCTAACCCAATCGTCGATATATTTATCGTTACGAACAGCGCGGAAGCCACCTGCGTCCACAACGTCGTAATCGTTTCGTTAATATTTTAAATTATTTCCACACAATATCTTTCCAAGTGAGCTTACCTTTCGAACCTTGGATGATTTGGCAACATACCTCCCCGTGGCCGGATGATACGTAACAGTGACAGGGTTAATGAGTAGCCATCGCGCTACATTCAAACTTATAAGCAGCGTACCTGCAATCCAGCAACTTTCCCTTTGCTTCTTTGATCCATCCCTTAACTCTGATTTCGAATCCCAGCATTCACGACCAATCCTCCCTTTCAATGAACCCTTGTCTTCAACCTTTCTTTTCCAGTTTTCGTATTTTTCTTCCATTTTTCCCCTCGTATTTCCTGGAAATACTTATGGAAAAATCTGACAATTCTTTCAGAGACTCCTAGCCTGCTCTCAACCAACTACAGTCTATACCATCTTTTTCTCAACCATTTCCAAGTTCCAGCACCTAAACACAGGTGTGAATGAAATCAAATTAATTGCTTTATAATCTACATTGAACTTTGCCAATTAATTTATTCGTATATATATTTACTTATTAACAGCGTCAAATTAAAATCAATATCTTTTTTATGTATATATTTACGCTCTTTTCCTAGCATTATTGATCATTCATTTCTTTAAAAGCTTTCTTTTATTTCCAATCCTAAAATCCACAATATTTTCTCAGTCGTCTCACTAATAAAATCCTATTCTCTATTTCTGTGTGCTGGAATAAGTGCTGGATTATAGGTGTTGGCCATATCTAATGGATTTATTCGTCCATTTAAGGTGTGGGCCCTTACAAAAATATATATTTATATTTTATGCACTCGCATAGATATCTTCATTATATATATACACAAACATATTAATTGTTTTACGTACAGTTGACACAACTATAACTCCGCAGCGTACCATACTTTTGGGAATATTTCCACTATATAACTAGCAATACTGGACTCAAACCAAAGCTTCCAATTCCAACCTTTGACCTCCTCCAGAAGAGAGTTTCTCCAAGAGAGATGCATCAAATTCCCATCCATCCAGTCATTCCAGCATCTCTTAAACGTTTCACAAGTAAAAAACTTGTACGCATCATATTTAAAATACCTCCCCTCCTAAGAAATCAATTCTGCACAATTCATAACGCATCAACATTTTTATAAACAGCTATTCGGAAGATGATACAAATTCCAGTTTAACTTACAAGTAAAGCCGCTATCTCTCGCAATATATATTTGACTCATCTCTGCCTTTAAAATAATTATTACATTCTTGTCTCGTTCAGTCACTTATTGACGCACCCTTTCCGCCCACCAACTTGCGGTCGACAATGGGCAAAGAATTTATTATTATTCAAGCTATATATTGTATGAAACACCCAAAACAAATAATCTCCCACTCGCCCACACCCACTATCTAAATCTAACCAACTAACATACATGAACATGCCAACAAATAACTTCAAGGTCTTATATAAGCTTAGGATCACTCATCACATACAATCTCCTCTAACCGCCAATCACCCAAACATCCTTTGTAGATTCAGTTTAGTCTCTCTACAAAAGTACACTCCATGGAACCCTCATTTAAACTCTAAAATTCTACAAGTCTTCATTCCATCTCTCCTCATCATTACAAGCATTCAATTGTGCTTTCCGAGGATATAATTGTATTATCAACTTTAAAACAATTTCAACTTTCCTTTACTCCCAACTAACTACCAGGTAAAGCTAATCAAATTAAGAATCTTGTATCTCTTTTTAATTAATTTAAAAAAAACCTTTAGATCCCAATGATCTTTTAGCTCCTATTCCGTCTCCTTTGAAACTATTCCAACTCATTTATCCATCTACATTCTTCCTCTCAACACTAACATTTACATCCCTATTTTTCTCCAGATCCTCTCCACAACGGAGTTTTTTATCCACTACCTTTAAGATGGCCGGATTCACCAATGACGACATCCTCAAGCTCATCTTAGCCGTCCTCCTTCCACCTCTCGGGGTATTCCTGGAACGAGGCTGCAATGTCGACTTGCTCATCAACATCCTCTTGACCTTCCTCGGTTACCTTCCTGGAATCATTCACGCCATCTGGATCATCTATAAGCACTAGCAGCATGTAATTTTCTTTTCCAATTTATAATTTCACCAATTTTTTTAAAAAAAAACTTAAATCTTTACACTGCCTAGTCTCCATAAAACCCACAGTTTATCAGCACTCCTGTCCTTGTAGAAGCCCTCCTAACTTGACATTTCCGTCTCAAAATTATTTCAAATTCCCTCTTCATTCTTACCACGAGCTTACTATTTTAAATATGATTAAAATCATTTAATTAAAAACGCAAATTTAATTCCCAAAAAATTAAATAAAAAACAATAAACGAATTACCATTGAATGTAAAAATATTTCAATTTATTCATGCATTTCACTTATAATTAATCACAAAAGAAAGTCTATTGACGATCAAGTTGAGCATTGAAGAAGGTCGTGATAGTTTCGATTACGACGGCAACGGCAGCTTGGTTCTCAGGGTCTGAGAAATTTCCTCGAGCACCAGAGAAACCGTGGTTCATGTTATCGAATCTTCGATGTCCAACATTTTCCGCACCGAATTTACCGACAAGGGTATCGTAGAATGGAATCTGGAAAATTAAATTTTTAAATTAAATACAAATCCATCCGATCATTAAATACACTCCGTTCTGACCAATCCAAAAACCACACCCTCCTCGTACCATATCAGGTTCGTTCCTGGAGGGCATGAGATACATGGGAGCCCGAATGGCCGCAGCTTCATCATTCGTGACGGAAGCAGGGTGAACAATAGCAGCAACTCGGAGCTCTTCAATCTCAGATGCAGCTTGAACAGTAATCTTTCCACCCCAGCAGAACCCAAAGATACCAAAGTCATTTGCTCCTTGATCCTTGTAGAACTCAATCACGTTCACGACATCAGTCCGCACCGTATCTTCCCAAGCTCCCTTAGTTTCCAAGAAATCCGCAATCACTTGTGGGCTGGAAATGACAAATTTAAAAATCACCAAAACGCTTCCACAAATACTCATCAAAGTTCCATGCTAATAAATTTTAAAATTAAATAATATTAATAATTTAATTTAATAATCAAAATAAGATCATTTATCCACTTACTTTTTCGGCATAACCTTCCCACCCGTACTATTGAAAGTAGCATTGTGGAAAAAGTCAGGTACGACGACCCAGAAGTTACCCTCAGCAGCAATCAAGTCAGCCACCTGGAGGGTGTTGGAGGTATAGGCAAAAATATCGTAGACGTCAATGAGGACGCGACGAGAGTCCCGGTTTCCAGTACCGTAAACCGTAAGACCGTTAACATCTTCAAAAGTTCCCACGGGAGTGTAGTTGGCGTCCACAGGTGGCGCTTCCTTGCAATGCTCTGGAACGAGGTTCACATCGTAGACAGGTGCCCGAGTGACGGCAACTTGAACCCAGAGTGCCAACACGGCAGTAACAGCGATGGAAAGCTTGTAAGCCATTTTGGAATTTTAATTGCAGAGACAATTAAATATTACTTTCAGCACAACTCGTAAACACCTCGTCCTCAAAACTTTTCTCCACTACCTCCCCATCCTCCAGTTCCAGCCTCTTTTATATCCACGCCAAACCTGCTCCAGAAACTTTCAAGTGGAGCTTAAGTCCAGAAGATTATGATAGCGCATCCATTCTCTCAGCTCCAGCCTCTAACCACCACATTATCTGCAACGTTTTGCCTTTCTCAAACCGCTCAACAATCCCCTCCTGATTACATAACAATCTATCATCTTTTAAATCCTTTCCCCCCCATTTTATATACCACAAGTCGGTCATCAATCACAGGTATTTTCCACCTTAATTCATGTATTTTCCACTTGTAGCTGTCATTCACCCGGATCAAAACAATGCTTTTTTCAAATAGTCAGCAACCGCTGTTTCATGAAATTTTATCTGCATAATTATTTCTGGTGCACACTTGACCACTACTTTTAAATAATTTATCCTTAGTTTGCACTCATTTTTTCCCCTCCTCTTCAGTTATGCAATCCATGTTATTCATCATTGCCTCAAAGTGCTTTATCTTTTTATATTCTCAATACAACTCCGGATCTATAATTCCAATCTTTCAACAATCTCACGTAGGCTCGTCCTGTAGCTGAGTGCTCACTAAAAGTAACTTGGGATTTACACGCATTATCCAAATGGCAATGGCTCCATGATTTCCAAATTATCGCCAATTTATTTTAAATCCGGTATGTCAAAACTTTGCCCACATCAATCTCTGTAAGAGTATTATCATTTTATCCCCTGGGATTTATATGTCAACTTCATGTAGGATCCAAACGGATTTAGTTTGAGGATAAGCACTGGCTAAAAATAGCAATTATTAAAGAGCAAATTAAAAGCAGCACATCCACAACAGGTAATTAATTCCACACATTGAACGCGGACTACCGAATCTATCACTAATCTGTGCGTCATAGACTCGGAGATTACCCAAGACACAAGAGGACCACTGTATGTATAGTGAAGAAAATCTAAGGTATATTTTATTGCTGACTTTGATAACTGCTTTTCACTAACGAGCCTTACAAAGCACATTGATTCCACAAAATCAATATAATTTCATTTTTTAATTAAAATTAAAATACGATCCAGAAGAATTCAATAGCCTTTTAAACTGCACAATTATTAGAGTTAATGATCAACTTTTCTGGCAATCCACTGAGTTTCTCCTCAACCGAATTAAAACTCATTGCCCGCACAAAGTACTAAAACACCCAGACGCACTAACGCTCACAGCAGAAACGTATCATTTACAACTAAACGTCACAAAACTTTTAGCTTGTACAACTCCTTCCGACAAGCTGGAATAATCCCCGCCTCTCCCAAGTTTCTCATATTTAAACCACCACCTATTAAACCCTTATTCCTTCGGGAAAATGATATCAAAATATGGATTTATTTCTAATACAACCACCACCATAAGTACCTAATTGACTCTTTAGAGGGAGGAGCTCAGGAAACGGAAGGAGGAGGGTGCGAACACCACCCGCATTCTGGACAAGAGTTTGATTCACTTACAATATATAACAGAACAGATAGAGTTACATGTACATAGAAGGCAGCATCCAATATTTCAAAATTTTCCAGCCGGATATATCCCTCATTTCTCTCCACGTCTTTCCCTTCCTTCAAGCTGAACCGGGATTCGGGATGCTGCGCTCTTCTTCCGCATCTCATAATTATCCAGAGAAAGCCAAAAGAACCGCCTCCCTTCCATGTCACCGCCTCTTTTTCAATCTTCCTCCAAACCTCTCGTCTGTCATCTTGGAAATTTCTATCGCTTAACTCATAACCCAATTCCGCGTCCACTAGTACAGACTTGTGAGCGTATTGTCCTTTTGTCTCAAAAAAAGTAACAATTAACAAGCATCTATAACCACCTCTCCCATTCTTCCACCAGTATTCAGCATTCTTTGTTGTTTATAAAAACAATATAATAATTACGCAAGTAACAGAATCAATTCCGCGAAACACAACGTTTCAAACTTGGAGCCTCCAATCCACACACAGTTAATCCTTGAAGCTCTGAGAATTTTATAATTAATATTTAATTACATCTTTAATTTATAATTATCAAGTAAATAACAAAATCAACACTATTTCATCAAGATGGGAGGCAAAAAAGGATCTGAAACACCAACGTCATTTAAAGGAGAGCGGGACAGCGAGCATTCTTCGGACATTGATTTTGAGGAGAGCGACGACTTGGATTCCGAATTCTCCTTTGAAGCAGACTTTGATTTAACAAGTGATCAAGAAAATCGAGCCTCTCTGGAATCAAGGAACGCTTCAGGGCATCTCCTGGTAAATAATATATTTACTTGATCTTTTTTAAATTATATTAGTTTTTAAAATTTAAAAATACAATCCCAGCTTTGCCTTCTTAGCACTCTTAGCACATGCATACCTATCCTTAAATTAATTACAATTTACCTTTAGCCTTTTAAGCTACAATTAACTCAAAACCCTCCTCCTTTTTTCCAGGCTGAAGGAAATCCTTCGAACACCATCAAAATATCATCCCATGACAACAAATTCTTCCCGTCCCTAATCCACTCACAATCATCATCATCCTCATCCCTCCTCACGCAATCAGTCATAACTTCCGCAGCTGGGCTTCTCATGAACGGGAGCGGAGTTCAAAGTTTGACCCGCCTTCTGACCCGCCACCCCCGAAAAGTATTTACCAACACCAGGGAGCGCTGGAGACAGCAAAACGTGAGCGGAGCCTTTGCAGAGCTCCGCCGCCTTGTTCCAACCTATCCACCAGACAGAAAATTATCCAAAAACGAAATCCTTCGACTTGCAATCCGCTACATCCGCTTGCTAAGCTCCGTCGTCGAGTGGCAAGATACTCAGGAACTCTTAGAAAATTCCCTGGCGCGGAGCAGACAACATTTTCTCGATTCAAAATCCCATGCAGTTGTGAAGCAAATCAATTCCAACTCATTTAAACCCGCTTCGCGCCACTCCAAATCCCATCGACGCCAACGAAAGTCCCTCGTCATCACTGACCCGGAGGTCAATCCTAACTGGAAGTCCCTGCTTGCCCTTACCCCCTCCTCAGCTCCAGCAGTCCAAGAGAATTCTTCCAAGTCAACAACGTTTCCAATTGAAATTAAAAAAGAGCGCGAAGATGCTGCCAACTCTTTTACTGACAGCTCCAACTAACCATCTTAGCTCCACTTCAGCTCTTGGCAAAGCCACAATTAAGTGTAATTATAATTTTCAAATTATAATTATTTTATCCTCATTTTAAATTATTCAATTATTCCATGTTCTTCAAACTGTACTTAGTCTTATTAAGTGTATCAAGTATTTTCAAGTCAAGCTTTATCCATCTAATTCCATTCCTGCATGAACCGCGAAGTAATTATTTTTAAAAACATTTTATTTACCATTTCAAAATCCGCAACATGTCCTAACTCCAATCAACCACATTAAGAACCACATTAAACTATAATTTATCAATCAAACAAACGAATATGTCCTATAGTGTCAAATAGTGTGTGAGAATACAAAGCTTTTCATGTTACTTTTTCCCTTGAACATATTAAACTATTACAAACTATACTCTGCAAATCTGTCGCCCTCTCACGCAATTACTCTGCATTAATTTAAACTCTCACCACCAATCTAATTCAATCAAACGTCAAAAAATCACGATACAAAATTTACAAAATATTCTCATGACACGTTCACTTCACATCAACGCCCGCCGCCGACTTAAC
The DNA here is from genome assembly GCA_906901655.1 of Sminthurides aquaticus. NCBI lineage: Eukaryota > Metazoa > Arthropoda > Collembola > Symphypleona > Sminthurididae > Sminthurides > Sminthurides aquaticus. The sequence continues at coordinate 1,818,813 of CAJQTT010000007.1, forward strand.
GCCACGCGTTCCAGAGTTTTTTCCCTCTTTTCCCAATCTCTCTCTCTCAGCCTGATCCCGGAATCAACTACCGAAAACATTACAATAATAGTATCAATTTTCTCTGCCAAATTCAAGCCGCGGACGTGACCTTCACCAGCTCATAAAATTACCCAATTTGCCTCATATCAACCTTAATTTATTTATTGAATCCCCTCATCTTTATCAATCCTTCCCGGGCTTCCTGGTTTTCAGATAAGAGGCGGGTGACCTCTCCCCGAAATCCTTCCCGATTCTATGCCCTCCGTTTTACCCGCTTCTTTCCTCTTTTACCAGCAGTGAAATTTTCAGAGGGGTGCGAACAAACAACACTCTGACGCGTGCCGTACCAATCCTTCAGAGCAAAACTTTTTAAAGTCGTATTAGCGGTATGCGAAGCGGAAAAGCATCCCCCATCTATTTAATATTTATATAGACCCTTGTCCTCCTCCCTTCATCCCTTCATCCCTTCAACTTGAAGGCCTCAAGGATACAACCGATCCCCTTCTCAACTCAACCCGGTCCTGATAAGAGGCGGGCTATCATATTTTGACTCCTCACTCAAACTTAAGCCCCGCTTTGTACACTTTGTATTGTTATTGCGGTTCATTCAACGGGATGAGCAAGGACAAGGCATCCTTTTCACACGCTCTCTCAAATAAGGTTCCTGTCAAAACGAGAGATTGTCCAATCTTCCTTAAGAGAAGCTTATACACGTCCGAGACAAGACGACCGCTCCTGAGCTCAACTGATATCAACAAATATACAATCTCTTCGTCCCTCTCCGACACAGACAATATTAACTACCCAGAGGACAAACAAACTTAACAAGCTTAATCATTACAAGCTCAACTAAGACAATGAGTTTAATGTTGTCTATGCCTCTAAGTGACCTCGTCTGGGCCCCACATCTCAGTCCAGGATTGACTACGATGATGATGGATGTTGGTGTTTTTCGTAAATATTTTGGTAATTTGATGCACAAGTATCGCAGCAAATCAAGGATTGAATTACAGCGAACAATTTTGTATGTTAACGTTTGCCTTTAGGGCAACTACAAAACAGAATGGCTGCATCAGTTACATGCTAGCTGGTTGGAAGCTGGTAGCGAGTTGAGAGTCTCTACAAGTGAAAGTAACTGTACAGAGTGCATGCAAGCTTCAACTAATTGTCAAAATTAGGTCAATCTTTAACTCAAATCAACTTTAAACAACAATCTACTCAACAATGGGGGTGTAGCTCAGATGGTAGAGCGCTCGCTTAGCATGTGAGAGGTACGGGGATCGATACCCCGCACCTCCATTAAAATTTTTTAACTTCATGATCCTCATATTGGGTGTGGTCATGATCGGATAATCAACAATTATCTCGCGGCTTCCTTTACTCCTTCATAACCTGTTCAATAACTAGCTTCTATTCCATCTGGTCTACGTCGTCCTTCTTTGCCCTCTTTAATAAAGTGAAAGGTCTGAAGATCTCAATTCCATTCCCAACTTCATTTACTTTCTTTTCCTCCATCGAGGTCATAGTTAACTTGATAGTTAACTTTGTCCACCTTCAGTTTCATCAATGGGGGTGTAGCTCAGATGGTAGAGCGCTCGCTTAGCATGTGAGAGGTACGGGGATCGATACCCCGCACCTCCATCAATATTTTTTGCGCCCCTTAAATAAGTTTAATCTCAATTAAAATGCATTAATTTTTGCAATGAGCTATTTAATTATCCTTCTTCAGCGCTGCCTTTACTTATTGCGATGCACTGCTGCATCAAAACACTGCAGCCTCAAAGAGAAAGGCTACTGCTCCAAGCTCCTGCTGCTAGTGCATAGTGCTAAAGCTGCCGCTGCGCTGCTAGCTGCTGCTCCAAGCTGTAGCTTTACGGCAAAGGGGAGACAAGTTTTTTACGCTATCCATCCCAGCTTTGACTTTAAGTTCCCTCCAAACACACCTTCTTCCACCAAAGGGGATGTAGCTCAGATGGTAGAGCGCTCGCTTAGCATGTGAGAGGTACGGGGATCGATACCCCGCATCTCCAATATTTTTGCACTTTCCCTCACCCAGCTTCACTTTACAATCATTCAATTAAATTTATTTCAGCATTAATAATTCCCACAATTTTTATTTTCCCTTCCATCCACCAGCTCAATCGATTTCCCTTCTTGCAAAATCCTCCAATAACTCTTCAACTCTCCTCCTGCACGTATTTTTAAACAGCCCGTTCCTGAAACGCTCCAACCTTGCTATGCAGCGAAAAATGTATCTTAATACAAGCAGTAAATATCTTCCTTATAAATACATGTGGTCTCCAAACTTTAAAAATACGGAAACTATACAAATTCTGAGGCAATCTCCTGAAACACTTCCCGTAAAACTGCTTCCGTATTCCACAAACATACACTGTTTTCATCAACATATTTTGAATAGCATTCGCATTGTCCAGAATTCTTGCCGCAGCCTTAAAATAATTGTACTGGAACACCATTCCTCCCACAGTCGTGAACAAATACGTCAGATACACCTTTCGTCGGATGAAGAACAGGTGAAACAAATTTATACAAATGTAGCTTCCTGCCACAGTAAACGGAACCATGACGGCCCGATGACCAATTAGCCCTATCGGATACACGCTCCCCTTGAACAAGTTATTGAGTAGGATCAATTTCCTAAATTCCAGCGCACACTTTCCCTCATCCTTGGAACATGCCTTGCACCCTCTAAGCTGGCCCCTGTCAATTACAACAAATTAATTTTAAAATACAATGATTAAATCCGTTATCAATCCTTGTTACTAAAAGCCACACTAGCTGTCCCCATCACGCAATTACACAACCCAAAGAAACAATAAATGAAGCGCTTCCCCTACCTTAGCAACAGTAGCCAAGCCCCCATAGTCTTCGTGTAGCTTAGAATAATAAATACGAAAAATAATATTATTGACCAGTTGAAAACGTATTGAAGGAATTCATAAACCGCAAAAATCACCACAATCGTCCAATGGCCATAAACAGGTAGGACTAATGATGAAAAGTAATGATGCTTTCGCGGGTGTTCCAAAAAGACAAATACAGAGAGAATTATGTAAATTGTGGCTAGGCAGAAAAACGAGGAAAAATACACGTCCACGCTCCTTGTAATTTCCCTCTTCTTGGTCGTACACACCACTGTCAATTTTAGCATGCAAAAAAACAAAACATTAATAACACAAATACATAATGTAATCAACCATCTTTTCCACAAAACTTCCCAGAGGGAGCCACTCTTTTCCATCCAAACATGACATGACATGAAGTCAATTTTTTTATATTCAAAGCTGTAATTAAATGCTTGAGGTATATCCAGTGCATTACATTTAAAACACATTCAAATTTCATCCATTAAATTCTACACATATGCCCTTCTATACTTCTCTTTATTAAACCCTATGAACTTCATTTCCGGAATTACATTCTTTAATTACATTTCATTAAAACTATATTAAAGCGTGTGAAATATACGTTGATATCCTAGTGCACACATATATTTAAAACGCTATTATGCATCCACAGTCGCACAGTGAGGTGAAATACACGCAGCGGATCTGAAGGTTATAAATTTAAACTTACAAATTTCGCGAAAATTCGCAAAAAAATTGCTAAAAAATATTTCCCATTTCTTAAAATACAAAATATTATTCCACAATCCTTTACTTACGTCTCCTATCCAGATTCAACTCTATGAAAACGTTGAGAAACTTGACCAATTCCCTCCTCCGCATCACAGTATTCAGATGTAGTGTAGACGTCAGAGATGATGTCACAACCCACAGGCAATGTATTGTCAAATCCGTAACTTTTGCCTTATGAACTATCCAAAGATTCCCAAGTCTCCCGATAACAAAAGCCCAAAAAATCCAAACAATCATTACCCGCACAAACCAAAAAACAATCCGGGCTTTTGTCAAATTCTCTTCGAATTGACAAGTCTTTGGGTTCCATTTAAACGGAAAAACACCAAAGAAAGTCCCAATTAGGGTGAAAGTCCCAAACTTTTTAATCAGCCGCTTGCTTAGCATGATTAAAACACAAGTATCCTTTACTATCCTTCCTTTGACTTAGTTTTCAGAATTTATACACACCATTCTTTTACACACAAGCTGGATCTGAAACCCCTCTGGCATTTGTCATTTCACCTTTCTCCAAGTCTAGCAGTAAATGGTGGCTTGTTGCTAAACCACCTTGGAAGAATGTAGCGGCCCAAAAGCATTGCACAAAACCCGCTATTTGACACTCAAACCCGCCCCTTCAGTCCAGCGTAACTCTTTCCCGGAAAAACATATACTTTAGGTTCCTTCCTCCACATGGACATGCCACTTTTCTCCGATTAATCCATGCATAACCTGGAAAAGAAGGCATGTCCAATACTATTGCATGGAGATTATAACGCTTCGCTCCTACACATTTAATTCCTCCATCGTTTACTTCCTTGTCATAATTGACAGAGGTACTAATTAACAAACATTACAGTACTCTTCCGTCCATCTGACGTGTATTCACCAACACCGCAAAAATCCAAACATATATACGTCCTGACCCTTGTTGGTATAATCCCTGTTGCATCATCAGTTAAAAGCTAACTTGTTGTCTAGTATTTCGACAAGAACCTCAAAGCAACCTTTCCTCAGGTGACCCACACCAATTAGATCCAAGGTGCGACTCCAAACATACCTTCCATCCAGTTACCCCACAAGATAAACAGATCAGAGCCCTGTGTTTCTCGTTAGCAAAGTCTTGTATTTTATAGTTGATAGCCAGTCCAAGCCCCGATTAAAACCAAAATATGCAACCCTATCCCTGTAACCACCAATCTTCCTTGACCTTCATTTTATCTTCGTAGAACGTAGGATTCACGTGTTCGAAAAGGTTTGCATTGACGATGGCGAATCGATTAATCGATACATCAAGTTTTAAACTAAACTCTAGTCGTAACGCTCCAACTCCCTCCAAGGAGATTTTTTAAGTGCGTATATATATGTTTGTGCTCTGGAAATTTTTGTGGGCAAACATATATATATTGCAAAATATTATTTAATATAACATACGCTCCTTGTAGTTGCTTGGTATTGCATAGTGCCAAATTTCACTTACCGTTATACTTCAAACAATTTGTTACATTAAAAGTCTTAATTTAAAATTTGAATTTCCCGCCCTTCAAGAATTTTGAATATTTGAATTCAAATATTAAAATTAAAATTTCCCGCCCTTAAAGAAATTTTAATTTTTAAATATTTAAATATTTTAAATATAGACTACTGTCTACAATTACTGGATATTCCCTATATTTTTGTATTTAAAATTATAAATTGTTAGTTTACTATTCATAACAAAAGTAACCACCAACTTCATTTCTTTAAATACTCAATATTCCCATGCAAGTAAAAATGTATCTTCATATTTGTAAAGAGCAGCCTCCTTAGGAACGCATGGGGGCGCCATTGTCGGAAAATCTTGAAAGAGCTACTCAGGATTGGAAATTTCCGAAAAGATTTCAGAAACCCGTAATGAAAATTCTTACTCTCAAATCTTCTTGGTGTATAATAATTTTGCAGAGATTGAGCTCTATCATAGACATCAGCCGAAATCGCATAGAAAGTATACTGAAATCCCACGCATGCAAAGAGCAAGAGCAAATTCAAGGCAAACATTTCCGTCGACAAGTAGCTCCGAAGATGAAGAACGTTGTAACTGCTCAGAATTGTTATCGGCACGACTATAAACTGATGCCCACGAATCAACAGTGGATAAGTACACGCTTGGAATCTGTTGTTCAGAATTACTAATTTTTTAAACCTCTTCCTTCGTAATTCCAAATTGCTGGCCGCAATTTTCCCTTCTTCCTTTTGCCCGCAGCTGGTTTCCTTCCTACGAGTCAAAGTGCGATAACAATGTAATATTTTTCTCGCTTTCCAAAAAATTCCCTTGTTAAATCAATCGCCGCTATACACGCCTACATTGAAACCCACTTACTTTAGCCTTCCAAGCCACAAACGAATCGATGAAAAGTAGCTCAAAAACAAAAATATATGAAACAGAACCAGCGTCCAATTATAAACATAAGTAGCCGTTTCAAACCACAGACTTAGCATCAAAGTCCAAACATTTTCTCCAAACACATCAAAAATTATTATCGCAAAGTAAAACGGTTTCCTCCGCAGCACGAAAAATATCAAAGCACACAGAGCACAGTAACCAGCAGCCATTACACTGAAAACCAGGAGAATTGTATTCAAAGGCAAATTGTCCTTGAAGCCGTTTCCCCCTGAAATCAAACACAAGAGGGCGCTCTTCATTCTCCACACACAACGAATCCAACTAAACGTGCTTTTCAATACTTTTACTCAACCCCTTTCTTACCTTGATGCTGAATAGAAAACTTAAAAAACTGATTTATAAACCCCACAGCATCATCCCCATTCGCCAACACATTCACCTGGAGTAAACACATTAAGGCGTAGATGGCCAGCCAGATGTAGAATAGCGTTAGATCTTCTATCCGCTCCTCTCTTCGCCAACCAACGCTCTCTACCGTCCGAAACGAAAGGTACAATAAATACGCAAAATTAATCCATACTCGGACCTTCCATAATCCCAGTTCTCTCTCCCTACTTTCTCTTTCAATAACCATTTTCTTCCTGTTCCATTTGTATGGAAAGCCTTGTGTAAATTCCCCAAATCGAATCAAGTAGCTCAATCCAATAATTGTTCTTCGATTTAGCATCTTCTACGTCCGAATTCTTCCGCCCTTTCCTCCGTAATATTTTTCTTCTCCTCACCATTCTTTGTATACTTCAGATAGAACAGTCAAACTTCATCTGAAACGAACATGGGGAATTGCATCCAATTTGTCACAAAATTCCCACGGGATAATATCAAACCATGCCCTCACAATTATCAGTCTGTAGTCCTTTAAAGCCGTTAAAGCTTGTTTGTTCCGGAAACACTTTCCTAATCGCTTTTCAATACTTTAATTGAAAAACATACACGCCCTATAATTTCCAAACCCGACCGAGGGTCCAATTAGCCACGTCTTTCACTCAAACAGGTAACGCTTGATTCCAAAAATGACTGACATACCAGACGGGAAGGTGCGGAAGGACTGTCTCAACTACCTTTCATCTCAAATTAGCTCTTAACCCTTCCACAAGGAAACTACGACTGTCATTTCTATCCATATAAGAAAATCACCCTTTCATTCACATATGTTAAACGTGTTTCCAGTCACTCGATTATACTCAATCATACTAAATCCAATATCTTCCCATGTTGCAAATTATACAGGGTGATCGAGAACGTATGTTACAATAAGGATTTCAAATTACGCGCTTATTTTTCGGCGGATTTTATTCGAACAGGTCAAAAATTAAAGCTAATGATCTGAAGTTTTGTTTGGCACAAGTCCCAGCTAGTTAACTTCAACATGGTGTCCCCCATTGGCTCGCAAAGTTTCCAGTCGAACTTCCAATTCTCTCCATGTGTTTTGCAGCATTGCCCCAGTTACCGCTTCGAATGCTTCCTGAATGCGCTCTATGAGATGGTTCCTGTCTCGTATCTCTTGGGCATAAACGCGATCCTTGATGAAACCCCATAAAAAAAAATCACAAGGAGTGATATCCGGGCTTCTTGGCGCACTTGTTCCACAATTGCTGGTGGTGATCTGGGGCGCCCGCCTCCTCTACCGCGACGACTTTGCAGACTTCCAGTAGCCGTAAAACTGTTGACCCAGCGCTGAATGGATGCTCTGCAAGGAGGGCGTCTTCCAAATTGTCGCCTGAAATTACGCTGGACCGTTGTCTGTGAATTTGTAGCCAAAAACCAACGCACGCACAGAGATTTCTCCTGGTTGTTTTCCGCCATGGTGGAAAATTGACAACTTTTGCTTTTCTCGCGCCATTTTGGGAAAATGGCAAATTTCATCGTAAAAAATGTATCGGACAAAACTTTAGACTTTTTTCTAAAAGATGGCGCTTGCCAAAAGACCATGGAGTACATAGTTCCGCCGCTAGAGGTCGCGGAAATTGTAACATACGTTTTCGATCACCCTGTATATACTTGTTTAGAGAGAATCCTTACTGCGCACCCGCGATAACCTTTGCGCTTAATTTGAAGGAGTTACTGGAATTTTTACGAGCTTATTTATTACCAACTATGAATATTAAATTGTAGCTGTCAAGGATATGACTGTCGATAAAAATAATAGAAAATAATCCAAAATAATCTCCTCTCGGAGTAAACAGTTTTATTAAATTGGATTTCTTTATCCTTATATTATTCCTTCAAAATGTCCTCTTCTGTCCATACTTTGAAGAATCATCAATCAAATTCCGGTACATTCACGACGCGGCCCACTTTTGTAGTCAACGTGACCTTTTACGCCGACATTAGAGCGCAGAAGAGACTTAAATTTAAATAGCATATGTATTAGATAATAACCCTTGCAATACACGCTTCGACGCTTCATTCCTGTATTACATAACATGCTCGCTCCAAAAATCGCTCACTTTTCCCTCTATTACAACCATCTCCGTATTTAACTGGAGAGCACTTAACTAAATTGAGCACTGCCCCGGCAAATTGAAGGCAATTCCACAAAACAATCGCCATTTTAACCACATGTCGGCCTTAATCCTTTCAACATTCTAAACATTGTCAAATCAGAAAAATCTTCGAATATTGCTCTGCAAATAGAAATGTATTTTAATATTACTAAAAACAAGGAATTTCAGGTAGCTTAGCGGACGCATTTGCTTAAAAGTTTTAAAACTGCCACCATATTTTGCGGATTTTCTAAACTTTCTTAGAAATAACGGATGAAAATTAAATTTCCCCCTCCTCCTACCGTTGATTGCACCATGTAAATAGGCTGCACTATCGAATACATTTGCAGAAATCTCGTAAAAAATACACTGGAAAGTGATACAAGCCAGTGTTAGCAAAATATACATTACATAGATCTCAAGCTTCAACTTCTTTTTTAAATAAAACATCCCATAGGTTCCCGCCACAGTCAACGGTATAACGACCACCTTGTGACCTGACATCACCAAAGGGTCAACACAGTCCGCGAATCTTTGCGTCAGCACCTCGATAGCCCTGTAGTCGCGACCGCATTTCAATTGAATCGTCTTCGATAGCAGCAATTTCCGATTCTCTCTGAACGCAAACTGATGGCTGCGAAACCAAATGTTTATGTTAATTGCAATTAACGTCATGAAGCTTAACCTACATGTTACAATTATTCAGTCTGTGCGAACCCGAGTTGCCGGAGCCACAGTCTTAGGGATGCAATGTAGCTTAGTAAAAGAAACACGTAGAAGAGGATGATCATCCAATTGTAAACGTAGCAACTGCCTTCGTAAATCAACATGACGGCAACAATGCCACGCGTGCTAGCAAAGTGGCGCAGCAGCAAGGATGACACGTACCAGGGTTTTCGATAAAAAAATACAAAGGCCATCAAACAGATTCCTGAATAGCCGGCGGCGATGAATATAAATGCGAGCATAAAGAAATTCAAAAGTGAAGACTCCATCCTTGACTTTTGATGAGCTGTGTGTGAGTCATTATAATCGTACAAATCATAATTCAAACCTTAAATTAACTGGCGCGCTTAATTCAAGAATACAGCGCCATCTCTATATAGTAGCCCCCGCACGCGCATCATACCTTTGCTAAACTCAAAGAACTGCGCCAGGAAATCAGTCACAGCGCCCCCTGTCGTCATCATGCTCAACTGAAGCAGCGCCACCAGGGAGTACGTCCCGAGCCAAACAAAATGAAAAGTCATGTCCAGCATTTTCACTTTCTCCGTCACATAAACTGTTTCAATTATTCCCCACCAGAGGAAACTTAGATGCAACCATGTCAGACACGCCCGAAGCACCCACACGCATCTAACCACCTTACTCGATATTAGCGAAAATCGCCCTAAGCTCCGATTCCACTCGTACGGCAATGCACATAGAAACTTGCTCACCCTCACGAATGCTTGTAACCCCCGTAACGTTTGATCATTTATCATTCTGATCAGGATCAAAACGTTTAAACACTCGTTGAAATAACAAAGTTTGATCGCAAATTGTTCTTTCAAATCAGACTCCGGCAAAAGCAAACCCTACTAGCAAAGCAAAACAGCAATACGCAAGTACATAAATTCACAATCCTTCTCGCACTTTTCCTGTTGAACAACGAAACGAGGGTGGATAACGACCACCAGCTGCATCTATTTTCAGACGCAACCATTAAGACGAATGTCTCTTTCGACATTGTTATTGAATGATTGTACTCACTACGGTCAATTATCTCAAAACGGCTGCAATTGCTATGGATCCGCAATTAAATGTTATTTTCTCTATAAAACTCAGGAACCTCTTATTCAGTGACCAACAACCTCAGCTATAAGATCCAGTCCGATAAAGAACGAGACCACCACCAAAGCGCTCCAAGTCATTATTTCGTACCTGTCCAGTAGGAAACACACACCTGTCCGGAACTAATGTGCTAATAGCGATGAAGAAATTCTTAGTCTATTTTTTCCACCTTTTCACCGATAATTCCCAACCCTTCGATGCCTAAAAAAATGCATATGACATAAATTGCGTAAAAATTAAACTAATGATCGATTAATATTCCAGGAACTATTTTAGCAACTTCCCATTTATTCACCATCAAATTACGAAAAACATTAAAAATTAATGAACCTTCATTATCATCTGTTACCCTCACCAACATACCCTTCATTCACCCAATAACGCAATCTTCTGTAGCGGCTATACAACTGTTACAACCACGGATAGCTTTTACATACGCAAATTGTGTAACGCAATACATTTAATTACCAATTTAGATATCAATTAAATTTCAAATTAAACAGCTTTGAATTTACCACAGTCATAGGATTCACCTCCACAAATAACTTCCACTCCTCCTCCACTACCCTTCTTCAAAATATCAAATTCCTCTTGCAAATATTTTGCGAAAACTTGTACCATCTTCCGCTCAGGCATGATGTCGCTGCTAACCCCGAGGCAAATCCGCACTTTCCCATAATATCCAAGGCACCACATGTAAATCCCTGCAAGGAAATTCTGCCAATTACCTGCACTAGTTATCAAATACTACAACACAGCGACTACTAGCGCCACCTATCCACTACTTACCCATCGTCGACGTGATGCAAACAATCCCACCGTAGCTTATAATCTTCGCTCCCATGACGTAATTCGGGCCATCACTTCCAGGAACATTGGAACTCGCACCAGTCGTTAACCGCCAATACGCCAGGATAACCTTGATAACCCATTTCGGCATCAATCCCACAAACATAAACGCAGCCAATACGACAAAAGGCTGTCGAGATGTTTTCAGCCTGGCTTGCTCCCGGTTAATACTGTGTAGAATTTCCTTCCGGTTATCAAGTCCAGTTGGTAACGTGACGCAAGCAAAGGTGCTGCAATACCACAATTTAGTTTACTCTCCCTTATTAAATAACCTCAGCACCATAGAATGAAACTTACAAATTATTCGCCAGTCGGGACTCACTAGATGGCACCGGCATCGTACATGAAAAATGACAATTTTCCGGAACCGGAAGCTTATGATCCACCAAATATCTCCGAAGAGCCGCCGTTTCCGCCCCCAGCAAAACGCTAAAGAACGATACATCGCCATACAGTTTTCGAATAGCAGCTACATCCTCCTTCAGTACATTTACTGTTGCGTAGTTGAAATCCGTTCGAATCGGAGCACTACGCTCGTGCCAAACATTCGAATCAAAAGAATCGATAACATGAAATATCGTTTCGTACAGCCCAATCAAAGGGAAACTAAGCACATACAAACATTTCCCGAACAGACTCCGCCTCCTTCGTGGGAAACACTTCCGTAATTTATCTGCCGTCTCCTCCAGCACTTCCGGATTGTCCAGGAACAGACTGATAATCCGATAAATCGAGAGAGCGTCTCCCATAATGTGATGTATCCTTGCAATAATTACTGTACACTCACCCTCAACGCCCTCTACCCTCACTCCCCTGCACAGAGACACATCCAAAGGCGCCGTGTCCCTTGGAAACGCTTCCTTCACGAACCCTTCTATGAATCCCACAATATCAGTTTCCGTAACGTAGTTCCTCGCCGAGCTTTTAAATCCGTCAAACACTTCCGCCTTTAATGACCTCACGGCCTTCCCTGACCAAAAGGGCCGCACCCGTTTCCACACTGAAAACCCCAACCATTCCGACACACCCCGATCTAGCTGATCACGAAAAGGGCTCTTCGCGTAACACTCTTCCAGCTTCCTTTCAAACACTTCAACATCAATGTCCCCTTCAACGATACAGTACCCACCCACAGTCATTTTTGGACTCTCGTAAGGGTCGTCGAAGGTAAAACAATTGCTGCTTCCGCCGATAAGTGACACTAAATCGGGTTTAAACCACCAAATGTACATGTTCAATACCCATCGAACGAATAGCAATATTACAGCCGTAGCTGCGACGACAGGTAGAGCTAAGATTGTCAACACAAACAGAATCGAAGCAAGAATATGCTTTGAAGTAGAGTCCATTTTGCAAAATTTTAGAATATTCCACAGCGGAGAAAGGTTGACTGATAAAAATATTCTTGTGAACGACTCACTTTTCAAGCAATTTTGCTCTCAAAAAATGCTTTATTTCAGATGGACACGGATACCGACGCTGCTGAACTAGTTTACCTTCTTTACATTAGGTACGGCTAACAAATGCAATTCTAGCTCATTAATCCTGTTAATGCTACGCTTATGAGCTCTTTTGGAAAAAATATTTAATTACTAAATTCTAAGAAATTCTTGAGTAGACTCCATCGTATTTTCCCCTCAACGCACATCACGTTTACTAGATTGTCACTCTCTAATGCTTAAGAATTTCTGTGACGCATTCCCATCTTTACCGCTAAGAAAACCCCACAGCCAGTTCAAGGAATCTTGCACTATTTTATCATCTGAATACAAATTAGTTTGCTCCAATTAATCTACAGACAAAACAACTAGCTTATGATCTCAAACGCAGCTACAAATTGCAATGCTTTTCTTAGAGCTGTACCAATTCCTGAGAATATTTGCGATTCAGCAAGCGTCGTCACAACTCTAATGAGTTAAACGTAAGGCTAATATCCGAGACCAACAATTCAAGCACAACTAACACAATTACAAACGGGGGTTTCCTACCCAAGTTACGTTTTCCACAATTCACAATATCGTACACGGATCCCCATTTACAAAATGTTGCTATAACCGTAAAAAGACACTGTCTTGTCGTGCGCAGGCATAAAGCTTGTAATGATAATTGCATAGGTGATGATTACGTTGGCCACCTGAAAATGCAAACATTCTTTAAAAAAAATACTGTTCTCAAACAAACCGGGCATGCATTCCTTATCTTAACTGCAAATTCGTCTCACCGTCCCAAGGAAGCTGTACGTAATAGTATAGAAGCCATACGCTTTCAATCCATTATCGTTCGGTGAAAGTGCTGTAAACAATAGCAACAGACTGGATTCCGACATTTTCGAGCATCTCCCATCCTGCATGAGCCAGGGCTTTAGTTCAGTTAACTGTAAAATTACATAACGACATTCATAGGCATCATTTACAAGCTCCATAGCCTCATCTCAACGTCCCTGTCATCATATTACTCACACAAATCTATATTATTTCAATTTATTATAACCACAGAAATTAAACCTTATTACAATATTATTATTAAAAATTACCTTGTGTTGTGCGTCCGCAATCAGCAGTAGAATCCCTCCAAAATTAACGACATACAATATATTTCGGAACTGTTTCGATGGGTAAGATTCTCTAAAAATCGCATCCAAATTCCCAGCATAATACGGCAGCGCTTCCAGTATCCACCAAAACATGAGGCATCCGTAAGTACCGTTAACATGTTCCTCAATAAACGATCTTAAAATCCAGAACCGTTCTACAACCTGAAAAAAAATTAAATATATACAAAACATCCCAATTCTCAGTAATTAATACTTTCATTCGAAATACAATAAATATTCTTTGCAACAATTTCTAGCTACTACGACTCCTCCAATTTAACCCAATATCTTACTTTCGTCACCGCCTCATCCTTGGCCATCAACGATTTAAAATCTCGGGCAAGCTGATGCAAGGTCAAAGCCAGTATAAAGAATCCATTCCCGATGAAATGCGAGCAAATTTGATTAAAGCACTTTAAAACTATATACACCAAAGTTCCAAGATGATGATACCATTCCATAAGTTCCAGCTCGTTCTCAGCCTCGTTTTTAGCTTTAAGAAATAGGTTGAATCTCGCTTGTCCAGCATATGCCAGCCAAACTTGTGAAAAATCCCACGAGTAATCACTGCTATTCTTCGCCATTACAGCAAGTCCCGTCATGGTATACACTGCCCCTGTTGTGCAATAGAATACCGTCGTCATTGCCACTAGTACTGGAACCTATAGAAACAATAATTAAATTACTTATTAATTAAAACAATTCCAATTCCATGCTTGCTTACACACCTCCTCGTAGAAGCTAGACTCCTTAAAATATTAAAATAATACAGACAAACAAGCACAATATTTTCCCTCACCTTCCGAGTAATCTTTGACCGTCCCCACAAACGTTGATCCTCTTTCAAAAAATTCAAAGCCTTCAAAATTCTTCCATGCTTCGTTACCAGTAGGTAGATGAAGGACGCTCTACAACAAAAGCTTGTTCCCAGAGCTACGATGTCAAAGCTTGCAATCCGCGACTGATTAAACCTTGCAGAGTAAAACGATGGAATGTATTTGTAAAGACCCCAAGCGTAAATCAAGTAGCAAAGTCCCTGAAAAATTACAAAATTTCACCTTTAATTTTGCTAAACATAACATAATTAATATACTAATTTAAATTTAGCCTTACCTTTTTAAAACAATTTGTAGCGACAGAATATGCAACTCCTTCATCTTTAAATGTTATCGGAGAAACACAAAAGAAATACGCCAATTCAAAGTATCCTTTCCAGTACACCGTAGCGTCCAGCGGTGGACGCAGTAAATCATTCTTGTGCGTCTTCATCTTCAAGTTGAATATTTTCCTGAATACATTATCCCCCGTGGTCATAGCTTGAAGTGTTGTCCTTCCCAATTCAACTTTACAGTCCTTAATGACGTCTCATAAAGTGGCCACTCATAGTTTTGATTAGTTTTGGTTACTTTCATAACCTGCCCTCCTTTGCTCATTGCTATTCCCCGTGTTCGTACACTTTTGTCCCATTTCTGGCTTCCATGAAGTAGCCGCTTCCACCTGCCTCTTCCACATCCAATTTCCGGCGCCGCTAATGGATTACATAAATATACCAGACTCCTTTTGCAATTCCCAAGATACTGGATGGACCCTCTTAGTGGAACAGTTGAGTAAATAATTTCCCCATTAAGGTATGCCATGGAATAGCAAAGCTGTGATCGCTTTTAGAGAAACAAAACAGGCGACACGAGAACTACGCATAATAAGCTATCTAATAAAAAAACAATGCAAGACATTTTCCTGCATTAAGTTGCTATTTTTCGTGACACACTTTGCGCTAATGCTTAACTAAATTCATCCAGCCAGGAGCAACTTCAACCTATAATTCATGTGTTATAAACATCATTTATTAACGACTATAGAAACTCTCCATGTGTAAACTACCACATGTTACAGAAACAGCGCTGCTTGTTTGTGCGATAAAACACGCACATTTAAATCTTTAACTAAAGGGAATCGAATTGACCAAATACTCTTATAATAGAATATAAACATCTTTTCTGATACCTGCAATAATTTCCTTTTTGAACAACATTAACCAAAGCATCTAACGTTTAGCTTCTCTGATAATTTCTAACCGTGTAAATTCCTAATAAACGAGCAATTGTAAGCATGTTATTATAACACTATTTCTAACAAATTCATGCCTAAGACAAACTTTTTGTCGTAACCGTGTAAACTCTTTTGTAGAATGAATGAAAATAAGCTAAACTTTAAAATTTATAAAACACCAACTACCAATTGTACTTTAACCATGTACCAGCTTAGAATAGGTACTTACAACTTCATCTCTACCTTGACAATTCAACTAATCCAATCAGAGATAAACTTAACAAACATTTTCAAGATCCTACCACATCTTTCAGAAGCGCTGGTCAATTAGCGTTCGATACTGACAAAACAAGTTTCAGCCTCCGATGCTCCATAACCGATGAAATTGGGGAAAACGATCGAGTTTTCATTAAGAGTTTCTGCAATTTCAAGAAAACTCGGACGCTCCTTCGGGGACTGGCTCCAGCATTTAGTAATAAGGCTGACAATATTAGCAGGCACCTTGTATTTGTTGATCAGCGGACGTTTTCCAGCTTGAGCCAAGTACGCAGCTCCAAATGGTCCTCTTGCATGAGCTTCAGCGTAGCAATCAGCATACGGTTCTTCTTCATGAACGATTTCGTTCATAACCACAGCAAAAGCGTAGACATCCACAGGGAAGTCAGATCGAACATTGACATCAAGTAGTTCCGGAGCCATGTATCCAGCAGTTCCAGCAATAGCATTATCTTCCTGATCATAACTGTGCTGAGCACTCAAGCTTGCAGCTCTTCCCCGCAACGTAGAGAAACCAAAGTCAGCAATTTTTGCAGTGTAGTCTTCCGTAACGAGCACATTCGCAGGCTTGAGGTCTCTGTGAATAATACCTGCAGCATGAAGTTGAATCATTCCGTTAACGATCCCGCAAACCAGTCTCTTCTTAATCCGTCCATCCGAAATCTTAGCTTCAATGGCAATATCCTCTGCGTGATGAATCAAATAGCTTAAACTTCCAAGCTTCACGTATTCCATCACAAGCAGGCATCCAGGTTCCAGGGTGTATCCAAGCAATTTTACGAGATTAGTGTGATCAGTGAAGCTTGCCATGACCTGAAGTTCGACCATGAACTGTGCCTTACCCTGCTTGGGTATTTTTTCCATCAACAATTTCTTTACAGCAACCGTCTTGCCCTCGTATCGTCCCTCGTAGACAGTTCCGAATCCTCCGGCTCCGAGTTTTTTCTCTTCCGTGAAATACGCCTCCATGTCTGTGTACTTGACAACTGGAATGTGGCTCGGGACTTTGGCTGTGGTAACATGTCCCTTCGCCATCTGGGTAGCCAAGACGGTACGACGTTCCGCAGGGAGTAGACGAGACTCACGTGACCAGCTTCGATAATAGGATGGGAAATGAAACGTAGCTGGTGGGACGTATTCCCGACGAGTGCATTCGAGTTGCCTCATGTAGCCAGCATCTTCGCATCGACGTTTGTAATATATCACTCGCATGTCGGGCTGATAAGCGGGGAGTGGTGGTGGACTTTGTCCAGCTCCTCCCTTATCGAAAAAGTGCCTCACAATGTTCTTCTGCATATCCAATCTTCCGTCTTTCCGCTTTGGCAGCCAACTTGGAAGATTTCCCGTTCCGTTGAAACAGACCCGTTCGTTAGCGACCCATTCTTTTGCAGCCTTCGTCCGCATATCTGGCAACCCTTTCTTCGTTATAGGAATGTGAGCAGGAACACGATTCCCTCCAGATCCAGTCTTGCATCCCCCACCAACTGCAGCTTTCGAAGAAGCGTATCTCATATCCAGGCCACCGCTTTTCGTGTAATGCAAATCTTCTTCCACAATCCTCATTCCTCCAAGTCTGCCACTGAGTCCACTCCCGCTCGGGGTCCGACCAGCTGCAACAGCCTCTTTCGAAGATGCATAACGCATATCCAAGTTTCCGCTTTTCGTGTAGTGAAGACCAGCGTCAGCGCCACCACCGTTCGATGAGGTCCAGAAGCCGGACTGGCACTGCAGTATCCGGAAGAACTCAGGGCTGCTTTCGTATCTCATATCCAAATTGCCGCTTTTGGTATAGTGAAGACCATCATCACCGCCACCACCGTAAGATGAGGATCCAGAAGCCGGACTGGCACTGCAGTATCCGGAAGAACTCAGGGCTGCTTTCGATGAAGAGTATCTCATATCCAAATTGCCGCTTTTAGTGTAATGGAGGTCTCCTCCACCGCTTGAACCTCCTCCATAACTCGAGTATCCTCCGCCACCGCTGCTATAAGAACTCCCACCACCGCCGCCGTAAGAACCTCCACCGCTGTAAGAACTTCCACCACCTCCCCCACTGCTTGCAACATAAGCCTTGGACGAGCTGTATCTCATATCCAGATTGCCACTCTTGGTGTAATGCATACCACCACCGCCACCACTGCTACGAGGCATGATTCTGAAATAATGAAAACAAGAAAAATTAATTTTTAAAATAGAGGCATTTCAACAAAACAAAGCCTCAACTCATCCCACTGTCAGGAACATACATATCTTGTTACAATCTATAAACAAAATAATCTTCTGCATCGCCTGCTCCGAGTCAATGATTTGAATACAGGTTCATTATCTTATTTGCCAGGAATGTACTACTGATAGCACTAATCCTCACCTACCTGTCATCTTCGTAACCAGCCTCACTGCGGCAAATATTTACATCAGCCTACTGCCGTAATTGCAAATTAGTCCAGCTAAAACTTAACTTCCCTCCCAACAACCCCTCTCATTAACAGCTTTTTCAATTCTTAGTCTCCTACCCTGAACCTACATTTACTACACTACACAGAATCTTACGCAGGCCTCCTACCCCTTGCATCCTACATTAGCTTGGCATTTTTAAAGCCCTTCAAATTAACCTGGCTATTTCTGGCTCCGGGCTCGTGCTACAAATATAGCTCTGATTCTGCCTACAATTAGTATTTAAATATAGATAACAAATTACACGTAACTAAAAGTGGCCATGCCCGTCTTACCTGATTAAATTGTTTGCAAACAATGACTCCAACTAATGTACAAAATTTTAGCAGCTCTCCTCCAGGTTCAAGGCCAGTTAGAATTTCTACGTTCTCCGCCGTGAACGTGACGTACACTTCAAAGTGATTGTGCTGACAGCAGCTTATAACTGGGCAGTTAAACGACCAGACGACGACCGCAACTTGCTGGAACAAAAACAATTAAACTGAATTATGACTCTGCTTTATCACTCTGCCTCTTATCTTCAAGCTAATTCTTGTTATTTTCAGCTCTAACCTTTTATTACCCAGCTCCGTAGCCTTCCTTCCCCGAAGTCTAGAACGATAATGGATTCGTATTAATTCCGTTGTCCATCCCAGGTTTCTAGAGCTAGCATTCATCGTCTTTGTTGATTCTTCACTTATCTTCTTAAATCCCGTACATAACAATTTCCCCCGTGACTGATACTAGCGTTGCCATCACACCCAATCCAATGGGACACTTTTGAAGCCCCCCTAGTACACATACACCTGCTTAAACTATAGTAATAGCAGTCAGGATTAGTTTCATACATACAGATATATATCAACACTTAAAACAAACGACGCCCGAGGCAGACCATGCAAATCGCAAATGTTTTGTTTGAAGGGTAACAAGTTTTAATGCATTTCCATAACTTGCAACTAGCCATGTAGAATGGTCAGTAATAGGAGCTAACAATAAGTATACTTGAAGTACTTTTATTGATTTGAGCTAAAAGAGCTCCTTCAATATCAGCACTACAATTTCTCACTATCTACTCAGATTGGTTGATCGACAATTGAGTTTATAAACCGATACATATTTATTTATTTATAAATCCATTCTATCCTAACAATCCTCTGTTAACATCTAAGCATGTCCCTTCAACTTGCTTAGCATTTATTTCGTTAAGATACAAGGATGAGTCATACGATCAACTTTCCGAAATGCACCAACGCAAACAATCGTGCGCAACATATCGTGCAGGGATGACGATTGTATTGTAATCTCATGTCAAAATAGATTCGGCCGATGCGATGAGCATTAATAGTGATAATAGTATTACATCTTTAACAGCTTCGTACATCCATAGCTTGAACAAGTTTTGGGAACGAAGTCGTTCCATTAAGCAACATATGCATGCATATGCTGGTTCTACTAATAGTATGAACTTACATACCTAGCACGCGTGACACTTAAACATGACAAAGACTATTCTGTACTTAAGAATGTTTCTTAGGAATACTTAAGAATTGAAGTTTAGCTACTATCATTTTCATAATACATGACATTACTCAAAACCACTTTATGCCCTTGCACCTATTTCATATTGAATTAGTAAATTAATTGTAGAAAATATATAAATTGCTTCATGGCCTACTCTGACTACTAGACTGTCAACTCATGGGATACCTACTAAAACCTAATCATTTAAAGCGGGTCACCAATATTAGAAATGCTCAGTTCGGATTTAAGAATCATCATGTAATGCATTATTGAGGATAACTTAAGATTACACCAACAGTAGGCAAACTCACGTAAATGTTAACTTCAATGTCTGACCTATAATGTATAGATTACTGACTGCGACAATACTGTAACATTTGTGGCGAGATGATTCGCAAAATACAATGGACTCGTGGACATGTCCGCTAAGTGAACTGCACGTTAGAAATATCTACTCTGTAATGGTTAACAGTATCAAATTTAAAAGTTCCCGATCAGTTGAAAGTTGGATTTAAATTTTTAAATTTGAATTTGATTTTCTACTAGAAATTAGAACTTGAATCTCTAAGACTCTTGCTGACTTTCATATATGAACACAGATTGGTGTCTTAATATAGACTAGAATAAATATAGAATAGAATGCGGTTGTTAACCAAAAGTACAAACATACAAGAATGAATTCGGGATTACCGGACCTACCAAAACTTTAACTGCATGCCGAAAGCATACAAGCCTACGCTTATAAAATATAAGGCAAATGTATACGCGCTCAAGTACATAAACGAAGCCACATAACTTGCATGAAGCGTGTATACAATGTTATTCACTAACCCGGTTAATAAATTAGCGATGAGAAAAACTATAAGTCCGTTGTAGCAAACAGCATCGTAAAGAAACGAGGGCTGAACCAGGTTTGGTAATGACTGATACTGGTTATAGCTCTGGTGAAGAGGCTTCTGGGATAGATTCGCACTGCTATGTTCACTTTTGTTAAGTTTCTTGAGTTTCAACTCGATATCGAGTATCTTCTCGAGTTGTGCAGATGAATCTTCATCGTTATCATAACCTTCCTTTGATGACAACGCTTCCAACTCGGCGCTTAAGTCATCAAGTTCATTCGCTGTAGTATTTCCATCCTTATCAATTTCACCCGACTCCGGGTTAGCACTCTCTTCTTGTTTTCCATGACGTTTACTCAGATGATACGATGTCATCGGGCCATGAAGAAGTCCAAGATTCTGTCCCATAGACAAAAACACCATCACGCCGGCAGCAATACTTAACATGGTAATGTTTAGTGCAAGCGACCAAATTATGTATCCTGCATTTGCAACTCGACGACACGGAGGGTTTCCAATCCACACTAATACATTGTAAAGTATCCAGAGCAATCCAGCAGTTTTAAAATTTTGAATCACATATTGCAGCCAGTCTTGTATTGAAGCCCGGTCTTTCTTGTGGTACAACATTTGACCACAATGAACACTGCCCATGAATACAGCCAAGTATCCTATAGTAGAGAAAATTCCCTCCCGGTTTGCGCTGATCAGGTCAAGAGTACGAGGAATTTTAGGGTTTAAGAGATATCCATCTTGCATATCGGTTCTGACAAGCAGGATTTCATACAAAACTGTGATAGTGGCACCTAGTATTCCTGCATATTTCGTACTGAAGACAGCAAACGTGCAGGCACTTGACAATTTCACACTTGCCAAAGTAAGGAAGAAATTCCAGTGGACACCGTATTCCTCGACGATTTCATGATAATCTGTAGCTGCAAACAAATGAATGATATTTCTCATAACTATTACAATAACTCACTTCAATACCGTTGCATTCACACAAAAATGTTTATCATACCTTTAACGGCCAGAGCACGTATAAGACCCAAAGACACCAACGGAATGCAGGAAATGAGAGCTTTCCTCAGACTAGATTTTCGGTTCTTCGCTTCAGGGGAAACGATTCCATTTGAGAATATGAAACTTGCCGTGCCAATATCCATCAAACTCACACCAAATGTTTTCGTCTTCGCTAGTCTTCTCGGAAAAATTCTGAAATCCACTGCTAAGATACTCAGAACCGTGAGAAAGAGAATCATCCCTCTGAAATTCGTAAGAAATGGATATTTCTTGCCATCAGCTTGTTGGCTTCCACTTGCATCAAGGTCCCACCTCACAGGCTCCTTCATAAGCTTCTTCCATTGATCAACAACATTGTTCCATCTCGGTCTCGTTAACGTATGATTCACAGTCACTACAAGAATGCACAGCAAGGTGATGCACCATGTCACAGAAGTCGTCAAATACCCTGTTTCAGCATCTGGTGATGCAAACAATGTCATCAAGAGCAAATTCAATATCGCCACCAAAGGGA
The DNA here is from genome assembly GCA_906901655.1 of Sminthurides aquaticus. NCBI lineage: Eukaryota > Metazoa > Arthropoda > Collembola > Symphypleona > Sminthurididae > Sminthurides > Sminthurides aquaticus. Next base: position 1,841,331 of record CAJQTT010000007.1, read on the forward strand.
ATTCAACAAGAAATCTGATAAACTTGAATGTTAGTACATCCCCATCGTTTCGGATCGCAAAATTTACAGGAGCCAGCCAAGGAATGATGAGTAGTGACAGCGGGGGTAGTAGCGACGATGAAATTAAAATGGATAACACATCCCCCGACGTAGTCCCGTTTTCTGATACGACAAAATCCACGTGTTCCTCCTTGTAGTTATCATTCGACATTGCGCCGGTTTTTTGATGGCCGTATCTGAAAGCTGAAAATAAAAACCATATAAAAAATTTCTTTATTCTGACAGTGACAAATTCAGGGATATAAACCATGTACACCATATTACAGAGCAGCACTGCTAAAAACTAATAATCTGTACTGAAAATTTTGTGATATACGATTACCACCTTCCGTAATTAATTACTCACCGCTTCCTTAGTTTCCTGAACAAAATGTGACATTAAAGAAGAACCGATGACGACAAACACAAAACTTAGTTAACAATAAAGCCTAGGTACCAGGTAGATAAACTATTTAGCTTTACACTCCTTCAAGCACTCACACTTTTTAATAAAGGCATTTAATAAAGGCAAAAATTAACGATAGCTTAAATGCGTTTAATCCTCTAATTTTTGTGGAAAACTAAAATTAAACTTGATTTTGTTGTCCGCCTTCCGAATTCTGACGGACGAGAAAAAATAATATTTTCGTATAATTTAAATTTCGCACACTGTAAACGGGTTGGCGCCTACAGCGCAGCTTTTAGTTATTCATCATATTAACGCCCTATATAGACCCGGCCTTTCAGCATGAGTAAAGCCATGGTGTGGACAACGCACCCGAGTTCAGTAAAAATATTAATTAATTTAATTGACAATATTTTAACAAACGCAAATACAATTATGTTTCCCTGCTAATTTCACACCACCGACCGGTAGTAATCGGTTTAACGGCATACTTTTCAGTTTCAAAATTCGTCCCCGTAAATTAATAAAAATTATATCTCAAACAAGTGTGTGCCGCGACTTAATCCTACTTCTGTGTTCAGGTTGTGACTTGATACTTTCATCACTAATTTAATAGTCATTTAGAGTTACAAGTTAATCAGGTTTATGTGAAAAGTAAGAGCCCAAAACATAAATATGAGTTTCAATTTCTCACTCGGTTCAACTCAACCCCAGGCTCAGTCTACCGGTAAGTGTTAATAATGTTGTCACGACGATCGAATTGTCAATTGTGTTGAGCAAATATGCTTAACTAATGTAGGAACTCTCCATAGGCACAACTTTTGTTGCTGGAACAATTATCAATTAATTAACAGGCGACTTCGACTTCTATAATTGTTTTTGGTGTTTCAGGGTTCGGAGGAGGATTTAGCCAACCGGCTGCTGCAACGTCGGGTTTCGGTCAACCTGCTGCAGGGTTATCGACATTCGGTCAGCCGGCAGCTGGTTCCAACACTAGTGCATTCGGTACCAGTTTCGGTCAAGCTGCTCCAGCATTTGGACAGCAATCAGGGACCTCGGCTTTTGGAGGAGGATTTGGCGGAGGAACCGCAACAAGTCAAGCTCCTGCAACTGGTACTTGAGTCGCTTCTTTATGAAATTAACTAATGTTCAAAGATTCTTAATTCGGCTGCGTCTAGAATTACCTGATAATCACTACTTGTGCTTACAGGTAGCTTTTCCTTTGGCCAACCTACCGCGACTTCCGCCTCCACATTTGGTGGGGGATTCGGTGCAGCCACCACTTCAGCTCCAGCTACTGGTACGTTTTAATTGCAATGGTTAAACGGTCTTTAAATCTTTCATGACAGAGTTATGAAATAAACATTTAAACATAAACTATCCAGGATTTTCGTTTGGCCAACCTCAAACAAGTACAGCTGGTACAACTGGCTCAGGATTCGGCGGTTTCGGAAGTTTTGGAGGTGGATTTGGCACTAATACCAGCGCTACAACTTCTGCTAATACAAGTAATACTATATGGACTGCTAAATTCTGTTAAATTACTAAACCTAATCATCACTTAATCATGGCCCTCAATATTTTCAGGTTTCAGTTTCGGTCAACCTGCTACTTCTCTAAGCGGATTTGGTACAAGCACAGCTCCTACTACCACTACAGGAACGGGTATGTATATATTTTGTTTTTGACTTGGAAGTTTTCCCTCATTTATCCTATCGTAGATAGAAAATGTAATATTTAATGACTGGTATACCTTCGTGAATTCTATCAGGATTTTCTTTTGGAAACACATTCCAACCTGGTGCAACCGCTTCAACCTTACCATCTTTTAGTGCATTCGGGAGTAAGTTATGCATCTTGTATTTGACAATATAGCCTGCCGTAATTCGAATATACAATACAATATAAGGTATGGATAATTTTGTAATATACACGTTATCTCATGTTTTAGCAAACACTGGTTTCGGTCAGCCTCTATTTGGTCAAACTCAGCAGCAACAGCAGCAACAACAACAGCAGCAATTTCAGCAAGGCCAGCCTCAAATCGATGAAAACCAAGCACTGCAGCAGTCCATCTTTCAAGTATGCAGATTTGGAGATGAACGTGACAGCATTTTAGCCAAGTTAAACTATCTTCAAGCTTGCTGGGGATGCGGTAAAGGCTACTATTCTCAAGCATTCCCTCCTGTCACTTACACACCTTCGAATCCATTTTACCGTTTCAAAGCAGTCGGATATGCATATATTTTTACGGACAACAATGAAGATGGTAACATAGTTCTGGTGATTAAGAGACCCCAATCAAAAGTAGAGGCTGAAGAAAGCAATGTACTTAATTCGCTGCAAATGATGGCTGGACGTCCACATATTATGTTTAAAATATCTGGAATGAAAGCTACCAGCGAAGACGTCACTCAAGTTGTCTTTCACGCCGAGGATAAGAATACTTTAAGACGAATTCCTGCCACGGACATGGCTTCATTCTTCGCCCAACCTCACCTTAAACCACAGTTAGATAACATCGCTGTTGAAAAGATTTTCCCAAAAGTGCGACCCAGTCCAGAACAGTTGCAGAAGTACCTTGAAAATGCTCCAGAAGGTCAGTTGGTGTCCAACGGTAGCATGTCATTCTATAAAATACCAGTAAAATTCACAGATTTGTATTCCGTTTTCTTTCAGGTATTGATCCCCGCGTTTGGAGAAAAGCTCAAGAAGATAATCCAGATCCAAGTATCATGATACCAGTTCCAATGCTTGGGCTTGATGCTTTAAAAAATCGGATCGAATGGCAAAAGGTACTATTAAAGGAGCCCCAATTGGACATACATTTCTTTCATAGCCGCAATTTCTTTATCAGCAGAGATTTTAACAATCGATAATTTTTTAGAGTGAAACCAAACAGCATCACGAAAGAATGAATTTGATCTCGGACGAACTAAACAAGTTGCAACAACGGCACTCAAATGTAAATGCTGAAATATCTCAGTTGCGCCGTAAGCATGCTGAGTTATCGCATAGAGTATTGTCTGTAAGTTATCATGATTCTCTCTTATTCCTCCTTTACGAAACATAAACATTTCTCACTGTATGACTGAACACTTTTTCATAATTTTAGGTGATATGTCGGCAAGAAATGTTCAGGAAGCACGGCATGACCATTCAAACTGAAGAGGAGCAGCTTAAAGAACAGCTTGAGAAGATTGATGAAGATTTCAACTCTCCAACTCAGTTTAAGGGACGTCTAAATGAGCTTCTTTCACAAATCCGGCTACGTAAATCTGAAAACGATGTACGTGGTAGTATACCAAGATATTCCATCGACTCAGCATCCCTCGTACATATAAAGGAGTTTTTGTCAATGCAGCAAGAAAGTTTAAATCACTTAGTCGAGGCAACCCGTAATGACGTAGATGCAGTCAAAGCTGTAAGGAATAGCGCTTGTGAAATGATGGCTTCCAAGAAGCTGTCAATTTGATTCATCTTTGTGTATTTAAGACTACTAAGTTGAGCGTGTAAGGATAAAACACTTCCATTTTTCTTTAATAGACGGATAAACCATAATAATATATAAGAAAATAATATTACAAAGAGACGTCTATACCTAAAATTTATCTTTACATTTCTGTCAAATCCCTTAAACTAAATAATAATATAACTTTTCTATTCACAATAATATTCAAATATCAACCAATGTATGACATTCACAAACATCAAGAGGCGCAAGAAGCATTTGCCAATGATATGTAATCAGGTAATCTCAATCTCAACTTATAGGACTCACTAGTCGGTAAACAGCGTAGCACCAAGGTTAAGCATGGAATGTCTTGAGGTTCCCACACGAGCGTGTACCAATACCAATAACATACAACACGTCCTTAATACATCTTCGATTATCACAATATTGCGTTACCAAACTTTAGGGATTACTAAAGGAAGTACTCTTATTATTAGGTCCTATTCATAAACGTTAGTAATCTAATCCTTATTCCAGGCTACCGGTATTGTGAGCTTTGTATCGAGAGGAATGAAGGGTTCGTTGTCAACATGGGCGAGGGTCATGTACTCGCCAGCAATATAAACTAGCGAGTTTAATTTTAAATCTAACCTCTATTATTGCTATTTACTAAAACATTGAGGGTCCTAGATTGAGAACAACTTGGGTTCTATCGCCACAAATCTCCCCGACATCAGCCGGACCGACACAGGTTACAATAGCCAACATTCTAATACATTATTATGTTAAAGAGCTCATTTATAAATTTCAGGTCTGTACGGATCAAGTTTCTATATCTACCCGTAGCAAATTACAGGACGAATTATATTATCTCTGGTATAATTTAAATCAATTATTCCTCAAGTTAATTTAACCTGAGACCTTACCGTTCTCATACAGCGTCCGTCGCTATAAGCGCATAGCTGTCGCTTTCATGCAATCGGGAATGTAGCAACCCTCCTCCAGACTCGATTTGGTTTTCCAATTCCGACATTTTCTCATGCACAATGTAAATTGCCGCTCCTCTGCAACACCGTAAGAGCAGAGTATAATTTAGCTTCAGTACCATTCATTTTGCATTAATTCCAGATTCCATGTAATCCGATTTCTTTACAGTAATTCATAATTACCAGCGCAACGCAAACTTACCTGTATAGCAGAGCAACGCAGGAGAAAATGAAAGCTGAAATGTATCCGGTATTGCTGTAAGTTTTGAAAGCAAAGAGGAAGAGAAGAGCATATGACAAATGGAGCCAGTAGCGGAAACGTTCCAGTTCTTCGATATTAACCTTGTGAGCCTATTACAACATTTCGTTTCTTAATTTCAATTCAAACTTAATAATGAACCATGCTTTTCATAACCTTAACAGCTTCTTAGCCTTGACGTACTTGTCGTGTGCCTATCAGTAATTGTAAGGAAGAGTCTACCCATACGATGCTAATTATGAGCGTCACAATTGAAACCGTCCAGATGTATGTTTTTTGTACCCCTGAAAACATTAAATACGAGAGCGTTAATATTTTATCGTTTCAGGCGCTGCCAGTGCAGGGGACACTCAAGAGAAGCTGTGCAAATACTCACCGTCATCAGTTCCTGGAATCTCCACCGTCATGAGTTTGTCGCCCGGATGGAAGATGCCATTGAAATGAGCACTAGCAAAAAATGTGATGGACGTAGAAAATAGTTCATAAGTGGACCAAATCTGTGAATTCAAAAACACTTCATATTTACTTCCTGTCTTTATCCAGATGATTACTTACTGTCTTATACCTTCAACGCCACACAGCATTACTGGCCGTAACAGTATCAATTTTAAATAATATTTATTTAAAACTTTTCAGACAAACTTACACAATCGAAGAACGCCACAGCTTGAGTGGATAAAAGGTACTTCATCTTTAAACTTTTATTTTGTTTAAACACAGAGTAACAATGAACACAGAGAATCACATTCACAACATGGAAGAATATTTATTTACTGGAATGCACCATGTTAATTATTGAAGCCGTTTTATTTATTCTGCCTCACCATTACAGATTCCAGGGCTCACTCTACAGAACTTGACTTCAGTCCTATCAAGAGCAAGGCAATTGCAACCTACAAGAAGTGACCCTGAAAGTATTTGCATGTATCTCTGCATCAGAAGAGGAGTGCTTGCGAATTTACTCTTCCCGATTCGGAGCATCTCGATAATCCACCGAGCCAAGTACCGAATCCCTTTCACTTTCTCTCAGCCAGCCAAGTGGAGTGCGTTTCAATTGTCTCCCTTTCCCTTTCCCTTACCCTAAACTCCTTACATCCTCTTCCCAAAACACGGCCCAAAAGTTTACTCAGATGAGTGCAAAATTCCCGTCCTGATCAAGATGGATAGAGAAGCGGAAGAATAGAATCCACTCAACAGGCCACCACTCCACTTTCCCTTCTTTCTCTTGCCTCTTACCAAAGAGCAATTTGACACGAGGGGAAAGGCTGTACCAACGGAACTGAAAAAGATCAAGAGAAACAAACCAAAATCTTCACTTTCTCATAGCTGATAAACTCTTAACTTCCAACTTTTCTCCTCCAGTTCTTTTAGGTTCATCTATTTCCGCTCCTCCCTCCCGCCATAACGTTGGACTGCCCACTCCGGATGGTGAAAGCTATGGAACCCTTTCAAAACAATTCCTTTCTGGATGGATGCTAATCTAGATGTTCCCGTTCTAGCATCCTCTGACTTAATGCAGTTATGACGCTGTCGTTGCTACGGTTTTCACACGCTCCTCTGATGCATGAAATTGAGACAGGCGGGAAAAACTTGTAAGATGATTATTCATACAAATTTTAATATATCCTAAAGTAGGCAAAATTAAAATGTTGACCCTTAAATTCTAACAAAATTTACACAAGTTCTAGGATTACAAGCCATCCTTCAGGATGCCGGTTGTACAGGTTGATGACGAGTTGGCTCTACTTCAGCAACTAAATTCCGCTTCGGACAAGTTGGTTGTTGTAGACTTTGCAGCCAATTGGTGTGGCCCCTGCCGAAAACTGACTCCTTTCCTGGAAGATCTGTGCAGGGCCAATCCAAACTCTGTCTTCATCAAAGTTGATGTGGATCGAGCCTCCGAATTGGCATCTTCCTTTGAAGTTTCCACCCTGCCCACAATCGTCTTTATTAAAAATTCCGAAGTCGTCGACCGCATTAAGGGAGCTGACAAACCTGGAATCGAATCCAAGCTAAAAATTTGGGCAACACCCCTCAAAAAATCTAAAGGTCCAACTCCAACCTCAAACAAATCCATTCCTTCCACAGTAAGCAGCTATACTTCTGCCAAATCAACTACTTCAGGGTCCAAAGCTGCTATTCCGGAAACTACGACTCCAGAGGAACCTCAGCCCCCCACAAGTACGGCATCCGGCAACAATAACCACAATGCTATTCCACCCCCTCCACCTTTACCCCCACCCTTATTCTTGACCAGTCCTATGCATCAGCAGCAACAAGATAATTCAGCAAGTCTCCTATCTGGACGCGTAACATATTCTGATAATCAATCCACCGCATCTGAAATCCATGTGAACGAATACCCTCCAAATACTGCTAAAGACACCGGTACTTCTTCCGGGGTTACGTCGTCTGGCATTGTTCAAGCCTTTTTTGCAGCACCAAAGCCAAAAGTTCCGAAGGGTGTGGCTTCTACTACCTTCTCATACGATGACTTAAACCATTCTCAAGCTGGAACACAGTCAAATACTACCACAACGCCAACATTCGCGGAAGCTAGCAAGACAACAAACCGGACCAAAACCTCTGCACCAAGCAGGGGCGGCACATTTTTCAGTAGAATGCCGTCCATTAGAAGCCAACGCGCACTCCGTACGAGCAGCACCCTTAATAACAGATCAAGGATGTCTACCCTGCCGCCTGAAAAAAAGATAATTGTCACAAATTCAAAAATCTTTAAGCGCCCCAGAACAATCAAAACACCCGCAGCTAAGCCACCGATTTTCAAGAAACCGTCTAACGTTCCAATAAATCCAGTGGACCGCAAGCAACCGATTGAAAGTAAAAAATCTCTCCCAGTTCCCAATACACCTCCAACTCTCGCCAAAATTCGACCTGCTGATCCACCCCTTTTGAAACCTCTTCAGATTCGTCTAGCAGATGGTTCAAAGTAATACTTTGTTAATTAATATTTTAAATTTTCCCTATTTCTAACAAGAAAAACTCAAATCATTTTATAATTGTTTCCAGGATTATCATGGACGTGGACATGTCGCAACCAATATCATCACTTCGTCAAATTATAATCAACCGTAGACCTGAGATGGCCAACAAAGATTTTACATTCATGAAGCTATTTCCTAGCCGGGATATAAAAAACGAAACTATGGCAATCAAAGATGCAAAATTAATCAACTCCATTATCCTACAAAAATACGCCACCGAAGACCCATAGCTGTCTACTTTCACCACGCACACGTACACGACGGATATCCAACACTTAATCCTTGTCGGTTTATAAGTTGCACAGAATGTTGTGTAAAACTTTTATTTCACATTAACATCACATCCTACAGAAACATAGTATCGCACCATTAATGAACGGTATATAGTTTGTATCTTAAAGCTGTGGTCGTCAAGCAATTTACAGTTTCCCTTAAAAAGTTGCATTAAAAACTTTTGAGCCGCAGGCATAGAACGCTGAGCATAATGTATACTATATCATCAATTAAATAGATAAATATATATATATCAACTTTTATAATTAAGCTACTTGAAGCGCAGCGCTGGCCGGTGTCAGTGAGCAAATGTTAGTACACTATCCTTTTAAAATATCGTAAGCACTTGCATTTTGCAAATTAGTTGTTAGTTTCTTCTATTTTACATCTATTATAATTGTAACAAACAAATTTAATCTTATTTCGAGCGAGTATTTCGATTCAAAGCGTTTTTCGTTGCCGCATTTAATTATAAGGATGGATGTATTAGTTAGAATCTCTCGTTACACATATTTTAGCAATCCCTTATTTCTAATCTCCATTTTTATAATTTCGTACTCGTCTCTTTATCTTCAAGAAGATTCTGTCTACTAACAGAGTGGTTGGCGCTCGAAATGAGCGCTGTCGGCGTAGGAGCAAAGTCAATCGCCGGCGCATTCAACGAATTCCGTACAGACCTCCCCTCGTCGATATTCCCATCTTCGTTAATCCTAAATGAATACAACTGTTCCCTGCTCACCGGAGACATTGGACCTTCCTCTCCGTTCTGGACTTTGCACAATTTCAGCGGCCTCGTCTCCCTCCCCCTTTGTTCCTGCAGTACAATCACATTCGGCTGCCGAATTTCTCGAGTCAAATCATGGATAAAGAGACGGACACAAAAGATGAACATGCATCTAGCTAATAAGGCTATTGCGGCTAAGGCGAGCTCAAAAGCAGTCCCAGTAATATATAAAGTCAGGTTAATCCCATCAACCAAGACCAAGATGATTGAGGAGCCCATCCAAAAACGACAGTATTGTTGCGCTCTTCGTGCTGGAATACCCTGGAAATCATTAAAAAATTACATCCCCACTGTTACAAACCGATTATCTTCCCTTTAAAGCTTTCTCTAACTCTTTTAAAATCCTACCTTTTCAGTTCCTTTAAACAAAATATACGCAGCAATCATCCGAAGGATGTTTAAAAGTAAGGAAAAGAAGAATAACAACCCTGTGAGCGCCCTCTTCCCAAGAGCTGCAAATATTCACCAAATCCATGTAAGTTACTCTTTACGACACCCTCAAAACCATTCCTTTAGCTTATTAGCTCTCCAATGCCAGCGTTAACAGCGCTACGTATACGCTTAACTGTGGCGCCCTCTGTAATCCTTAGATATAAACCTCGTTTGCTTTAATAAGAATATTTTCTCCTTACCTTGATCAGACGTAATCAGCCCCCTATTAGCAGCTTCCTGAACTTGATAAAATAGTCCATTAAACGTTTCTCCTCCGAAAAAGACAATGCAGGTGAGCGGCAGCTCAATGGCTGACCATAGCTAAATCAACAAACAATACAATTCAGAGAGCTACATCCTCTCAGGGACAAAAATCCCTAGTGCTGCATTAACGTCTCATTACCAATCAAAATACAGTATTCCCTTATCGTTTCCAAGATTATACACTCGCTCACTCACACACCCTGCCAGTAACTAGCAAAATCCTGGAGGTAAAATCCTGGAAACTTCCTGGAATATTTCCAAAACATTCCAAATCCCTTACCTCATCTGCCAAGGCAATAATCCTTGAATTCCGTTGATTTCTTCTTCCCAAAGCAGCATCCATGCTGTGTCTTTAGTAGTTTTCTCTTCAGTTCTCCATTGTATATATATAAACTTCTTATATTCACTAATCGCTAATTAGGGCCAGGAATCTTAACAAGGCACATGATTACACTTCCCCGAACGCCTCTCCGCACTTTCTCCATTCAGTATTCCCCCACTCTTACTTTCTCCACCAGTGTTTTTAGCTTGTTCCACTTTCCCTGGAATTTCTTCAACCCAAATTCCTCCAATTCCATTTTTCCTCAACTTCCTCGCCCAACCTCTTTTCCCCAGCCTTTCTTGTAGTTTTCCCAATCAAAACAGCCGTCGGAATTTCTTTCTTACATTCTCGAAAATTTTCTGCACAAGCACAGGAGCACGTGACGAGGAAACTTAAACAAAATAATTGAGCCCGTCCCTTTCCTCCCATTTCCCTCTTTATCTCTTGTATAAGAAACGCTTGCCCGAAAACATGATTGAAAGACGGAAAGGAAATGACCGCAATTCCCCGACCAGAGAGCCTATACACTATCCCAGCTCTCTCCTCCGGTCCGCTCGGGATTCCGTACGGCACTAGGACAAGGACTAACCGATTTCCCAGGCCGCACTCCTACCGGCACATTCTTTTCCTCCTCTTCAAATAGCCTTCACAGTCCAAAATCACATGCACCAACTTTCACCCCTTTCACCCACCATCCATCTCTTCTTCCTCTTCTAAAGCGTTCCCATAAGATTTTACTTCTTCCCTACATGCTATCCTCTGCTGCTACTCCTCCAAGGTGACTTAGACTGCATACAAAAATATTTCTTCATAATTCATTCCAGGACATTGCATCTTCCCTACACTGAGGTATTATAGGCCATAGGCCACACAGACCGTGGCCTATCATCCCTACCTTTTCTCTACCCTTTGAGCTCAACTTTCTCCTCAACTTTCTCCCTTCACACACGTACATCTTATCTGTCTAATACCCTGTATTTTCGTCTAGACCTCTCAACTCTAAGGCTATTAAGAGGCCCAAACCTGGTGAAAATATCCGTATTTACCAAACCCGTCCTAAAACCGACACAAACCAGCGGTCTTGTGTGGCAGAAGCCAATAGTCTTGTGTGAATGTTTTCCTAAGATTCCATCTCCCGATAACCAAGTATGTGTATCCAACTCTGAGCGATATCATATAAGGATATTAACTTTCTCCAATGCGGCATTTACTTCTGCGGATACCATATCACCCGCACGTCATCCCACCCGATTCATATACGCCCATCCACCATCCTCTTATTTCAAGTTCACTGCCACTTTCTCCCCAACTTTCTCCACCGTAATTAGTCCACACTCACGTAGTCAAACATATGTACTTTCTAAAAGCTAAAACGCAAACAAATACCTTTTGCATGTTTCATGTCAAACCAAGCCCGTTTTTGGGCCAGCTCTTACCTTTTACATACTGGCTTCATCAACTCGGAGAAAGTCTGTGAAAATACTGCAGTAATCTCTGCAGCTTGATTCTAGCTTCCTCCGCCCGCCCGCCGCTAAAAAAGAATTCTCCAAACGCAGAGTAGAGATGTAAGGCAGACTTGGTCTTCAATCAACTCTGGAGAAAGTAACCAGACTCAAGCCCTACCCACGGATTCCAGCTTGTATTAACAGAATCGCCCAGGGAATTCATTATAGGAGTGTATTAAACTCTGGAAAGACGCCAGCCCAGATAAAATTTAGCCTCTTCTTCTTTCCACAAGCTCGTGTATCTCCTCCACCTCGAGCAACCAGAGGAATGCTAAACCTTCCTTCAATTTTACATAAAGATAACATAGAAAAGGGCATCTTTTATTATAGCGGATCCTCCGGAGAAAATAGAAAATCCACTATATATAGCATCAACCATCAAGTACTAAATCCTTTTACTTCTACTTACATAAATTTCTAATGGCTCCATAATCGTCTTCTTGTATTCCCAACTTTCACCACTCTCTCTCTCTCTACTTACTTTCTCCAACCTTTTTCACTTCTTCCCCACCCGCCATTTTCCAATCTAGTCTCTCCAGCTTTCTCCCGTCTTTCTCTTCCCATAGCTGCCCTCCCCTTTCTCCATCCCCCCTCTTCCCTCTTAATCCATCCAAGCAAAATAAAACGATTAAGAGATACCATGTATAACACTAAAGGCTTTTAATTCACACGTAACTTTCTCCACTATATTGCAGTATACTCTTACAGTTCTGCATTGCTGCAACCGTATATATGCGGTGGTACTTTACTGGAAAAATCCCAGCTCTTTCCCGGGTAAGCTCCGTCTTTTTTCGGAGAGCGCAGTCATTTTCTGTGGTTCGTTCGTAGCATCGGATTTTCTCTCTTTCTTTTTCCCATCTAAGATTCCTTTTCCCACAGATTTTACAAATCTAGAAAAGCTTACATTTTATCATCTACACATTTAGGAGCAGTGAAAGCATTAGTCGGAATTCATCCCAGCCTTTCGCGAGGCAGCCTCCCAGCTTCTGGAATATCTCTCGGGACTACTTGCTCCTACTTTCTCCTTGATTCCAGCCCAACTGTTGAAAAATACATGGACACGCACAAGCTCGGCTCATCCACGGCCTCCTGCTCTCTCGTTTATCCCAAATGTTAGTACCACCCACGTAGAAAGTGGAACGAATATAAGCTCACAAAACTACATATTTTGTGCTATAAACACTGTTTTTCCAGCTGCTGAAGCAAGCGGGATTTGCTGGATTAGCAGAGGAACGAACCGCAAAAGTTTAGAAACATTCCACGGCATAAACACAGATTCTGATAGTGCCACAGGGGAGCTCTGTCTGTTTTCATTGTAACTAAATTATCCAACCACAATCCTCTGCAAATCCGCAGAGATATTCAAACATTCAGTCTTCACAGATTTCGCCTCGTCTTCCGGAGTGTGTGACCTACAGAGGCTTGTAACGCTGGCCTTGAAAGAGAACATTAAAAACGCATCTCACTTTCATGATCTTATCCATATTTACGATCCCATTTTATGACCAGTTCCCAAGTTTATATGAGACTGTAAACCAGACGGATATACAATTTAAACTTAAAGTTCATTTTCACTAAACTCCCAGCAACACTAAACTCCTACTATTAAATATTAATGGACGTATGCTAAAAGCGAACCCCGTTTTAAGTACGCTTCTTTCGCTCAAAGCTCAAAACTTCAATTCAAAACTTAATTTCCCGCAATTAACAAATTAATTACAAACTTTCCCACTAAACTTATTGTGTACATTGGCTAACACACAATATCTCAGTTTTGTCTTAAACCTTTTCACAATTTTCACTTGTAGAGGGCGCTACGAGGAAGATTTGTGTAGCTTCTGTAAACACGGTACGTGTCTATAGAATTTACGTGCTCTTGTGAATCCTAGCTTTGGAGAGCTTTGGACTCTCTAGATGGCAGCGCAATTAGCCTTTGGCCCTCAACGCTCTTTTTACACAATAATATAGCACGACACAATGTTTATACCAGTTTCCAGTAGGATCATCCAGCCCTCTTCCTATTTTTGCTATCATATATTCTATATCCTGGCTTCTCGTTCCTACAAATGCAAGCCTGCTGGAGTAACAGTAACAGGTGGTCCTCTGGGACTAGCGTGGAAGACAGTTTCCAGTATTTATGCATAGATGGCTCCATGGATTAGCTCATCAAGTCCTGGCTTTCTTCCAGCCGTCCAGTTCAATAGAAATGAATTTATCAACCTGTATATAAACTCCCGGGCCTTGAGGAAATACAAAAAGGCATGACGAGCATACAAAATAAAAAAATATGCACAATATACTTTATTTGCTTTCACTGAAAATTTCTAACGTTTGTCTGAATCATTTGTACAGAAGCTCGCGATTATCTGTCAAGATATGTCCCACAGACACATAACATATTTGTAACAATATTTTAGTTGTCATATTTAGTGCGTTACTACAGCTACACAGGTTGTGCAGTTTACCGAAAGAGGGCCGCGCCCTCACAAAATCCGAGGAGAAAGTACACACACAAGTTTCAAAGTAATCGATATTGCGCCTTCAGCTCCAGCTCTTTAGCTAAAAGAGTCTAAAGGAATTGCTCATTCACTCTGTAATTATGTGGAAATGTACATTGGAACTGAATATTGCATTTAGTTTTCCCTACATGTTCTACCCCCCACTATTCCCTCTCTCTCTTTCTAGCTTTCTCTATACTTTCTCCACTCTCTCCACCACGCAGCTTGAGCTCTCTTAACTCCCGCTTCCACTTTCACCTCTTCAATATGCAACAGCCTCTCGTCCCGCTCCTCGCACCAGCCCACTCTCAAGTATTCAAGCCGATTTTGAGGTAATTCCAGCAATAGCTTTTACTATTTTACAAGCTCCTCCGGGCTACACACTCGGCTCACTTATCCGCTCCTCCTGGCTTAGCCATTCAATATTCAATGAGGAGCATCCAGGGTCGATATGCGGGTATAACATTCATACAGTCACTACTAAATGCTTGTCAAATTCCTTTGTTCCGATTCTCGAACCCCTTTCGGACTTTTTTGGCAACATTTTTTTCCGTGTTATTGTGTGTCCAAAATTTGATTTTTCATTCTTCCCGCCATTAAAACACGGTGCTAAACATGCCGCACTTGGAACGCCCAACCCGGATGGTGCTGATGATGGTAAATGTATTCATGTCGAGGGAAATCCTGAGGACTGTAGTTATTCCCGCAGGGGGCGCCATAATAGCCTCCAGCTGCATGTCCCTGAATGTGTTGCTGTACTTGCTGCGTCTGCACCTCCTGTCCTACGAGATGATGAAGCGGCTGATGCGGAATATGAACGCTAGTCCTCACGTTGGACCCACCACTTTCCCCCTTTTTCCTCCCGCCCGAAACACGCAGTTTAACGCTAGCGCCCTCTAGGTAAACGCCATCTGGAGTTGAAAAAAATGGTCTCACACTCTCTTCAAGGTGCAGGAAAAGGCCGTATACAATGCAAATCACAAAAACTCGGTAGACGAGAGCAACTAAGGAGGCAAGCAGGGCCGTTGGCACTTCTTGCCCATTTGTGAAAATATGGATGGAGTAGGTGACGAGGAGGACGGAGGAGATGAGTAACCAGGAGCGGCAATAATTAAGCCGGTTTCCTACGGAGAGACATGTCTGCAAATACATAAGAGTTCCATCTTTTGTGAGAGCTCGTAATGAACCAATTAATCGATTTCCATCCATCAAATATTCATAACAAAATCCTTGTTATTAGCATCTCCACGTTGCCTAAAACCTGTAAGTTCCGGCTCAATTCTTCACTCAAAATTCAATGAGAGCGGTAATTTCAAAATCCATTAATGTGATAACCCAGATGATATTCTCTCTCTCCTAACTCTGTATTTCGCTATAACGATTTAGCGTTAGCATTTACAAACTACAGCCTTCTGTAACTTTTCTGACATGGGCTAAAAACCATTATTGCTTTTGGAGAAAGCTATTTTCAAAATAACCCGCGCTTCAATTCCCTAGTTTCTTTGACTAGTCCACCAAGTGTCAGTACAGACTGTAAGTGTCCTTGCTGCTTTACAACTTCGTCCTTGTGTCTCACTATTGCTTCACGCTAGTTATAAATGTAGGTCACGTATCATTGCACTCCAGTACTTTCTCTTTTAAAACCACGCAATTCTCTAGCTTGTGCAACAGAATTCACGGAAACTACGGCACCAGCAGGAAGAAACTATGCGAATTTTCAATATCTTCCCGCGCATCAAGCTGCAATGCCGTGTAACTTTTCCAGGAAAAGTATTCCCTCATTTAAATTCAAAACCTTGTTGCACCTAACTTGATACAGTGCAAGAGAAGTGTCTGCCTCTGTCTGCCTCCTTCCTTCAACTCTGCTACGTTTCTACCCGCTCAATTGATTAGTTTTCAAAACTTCAACTCTATAAAGAAACACACTAATTTAATTATTTATAACTTTCAAATTTAATCATGTCGAACGGGGAACGATGCAGTTCTTGGGTCTTTTGCTGCAAGGAGAAAGTTTCCTTCGCTTCTTACAGCGGATACATCCTATATAATATTTTTGAGCTGTAGTATAATATATATAATGTATATATATATGTATAATATATAGCTTCAGGAAATATACCTTTTTCGTCGAGTACAGGAGATAGCAGGATGAATTAAACCAAATCAAGTTAAACATAGTAGTTATAACTAGGGCAAGCCAGGACGCTAAGCTTTGGTTCCATCGTACTGCAATAAAATCATCCAGAATTTGTTTTAGAACCCCAGATATATATATCGCAATAATATTTAAAGATAAAATTTTAAAATATTATATGTCATTATATTTTAAAATTTTATTTTTTAAATCATCAATTAAATCCCACATAGTACATATACCTTCCTCTTCAGAATGAAACACCAGGATACCTTGTTGCTTCACAATCTTGTAATACAAACTCTTGAACGTATCTTGATCATCCCCGAAAAATATTAAAGCTGTCACAATTGTGTCCGTCAAGGCTAAAATCTGAAAATCCCATAATTTCAACTTTATTATCTGCCCCACTATACAAATATTTCAAGCTTGAATTTAAAAATTTAAAATGTAGCCAAAACTTTTTTAATTATTTCTAGTTTTAAAAAAAAATTATCTATTAAATAAACCGTTTCTCCCCAAACAAAACAACCTGCCAGCTATCTTATAAAGGCCATATACAACACACTTTGTAAAACAAATCTTAAATTCGTTTATGTAAAGCAAAAAAGAGAAAGCACTTACAACATCCGTGAAAGCGACGATCCTTGTAAGTTTAAAATAAATTGGGGTATTCAAAGAGTCCATTTTCCTATCTCTCATATTAATTTGTGAATGTCACACAAGTTTTACACTAAACTTTCACTACTTCACCTCCTACACTAAAATTAATCCCTTCCTCCCTCCCACTATTACTATCCACTTAAATTAGCTCATAAAGAGATGCGGAATATAAAATCACCGGATCCACCTCCTCTTACCGCCTGCACGCCCAACTTTCACCAAGCAACTGGCTGTTGATACCAGAAGAGTGGAGAAAGTAAAATAACGCAACACAGCCTACAGTATAAACTTTCCTTTCCCTGCCATTTCCTATCTCGAAACGAGGAGAAAGTCCTTCCTGCGTGGAGGGAAGAGTTTCCCTGAAAACTTTCTCCATACCATTTCCCTCCTTCCTCGCCCGGCACTCTTCACCATATCCTCCTCCTTTCACAATCCTCTATTTGTCCCGCTTTATGAATCCTATTCCGCAACAGCTTCAACAAAACTCTTTATCTATTTGTTGTTTCTTATTCGCTACTCTTTGCATTCCCCCAAAAAGAGCAATGGAAACATAATAACGGAGAGGGAAGGAAGGAAACAGTAAACCTCTTTTCCATCTGCCTCAAATGGCCACACTCCATATTCCATTACATTCCCGTACACTTATTCAATCCGTCCGCGCATGCAAGACCTTGTTTCAGTTTATATTGCAAAATCTGCCGCCCCCCCCCGTTTCCTATGATAAATTCATAAAATTCAAAATGTTTCCTCCCGCTTTCTCCTCTCTCTCTCTCGTATGCTTTTTCTGTGTTTTGAAATACTCCCGCGTTTTTAACCCTTATGTTTATCTTTCACAGCCTCCGGCAAATGAAAACATAGTAGTCTGTATCATTCAATCTTTCCTTAACACTGTCCCTCCTTTTAAATATACTGTCATGAGCCAGCGCGGAAAGTCACTTTACTCCAGCTAGCTTGATAAATATTCATTTCAAATTATCCCTCCACATACAATAGCTTATTATCTCCACTTAATTTCCTTTGTATTTCATCTCCCTCTTCAACCTTTAGTAGCCCTCTTTTCAGTTCAACCCCATTGTTTTTCCAGGCACGCATAAACTCACACGCCATCCTGGCTTCTTTTTAAAACAAAGTTACGAAGCATACGGTCAGCCCTTTCTCGTCTTTTCCCCACTCTTCTAACCTACTTTCAATCCCTTCTTCTCTCATTCCCTTTCTCCTTCTCTTTGTTTGACGGCATTACAAGCCACTATGTCCACAGCCCAGTCAGCGCTACACCTTTCTCCTCTCTTCCTCTCTTACTTTCTAATACTTTCTCTCTTGTTTTTATGCCCGCAAGTCCTGCTATTCTATGCAGAATATTTCTTACGGATTCAAACTTTCTCTATCACCTTTCAAAATTAAGTATCTTAACTATAAATCTCAAAGTTTGTGTGTACTCTTTCCCTCCACTTTCCCTTCATTTTCACTTTCCCTTCATCATTTTCACTTTCCCTTCATCATTTTCACTTCGCCTTTTTCACCTTCCCTTCAATTTGCTAAAGCTTCCCAATCCCTTCAAGAAGGTTCCTCCTTGCTTCATCTTATCAAGATTCCTCCTTTCCTCATCTCTACAAGAATCCTCCTTGCCTCATCTTATCAAGATTCTTCCTTTCCTCATCTCTTCAAGATTCTACCTTTCCCCACCCCTCCTAGATCAAAATGTGAAACGGTGGAGGAAAGTCAAAGCGATGAGTAAGATAAAAATTTGCAAACATGATTAAAAGAGGTAAAAGACCTTGACGCAAATATAAGTATTCGATTCACGCAAACATTGGAGCTATAAGTATTCCTGGTGAGGTATTGGTTCGACGGGAGAGCTATAGGTTTGACAGGATAGGTTTGAGGAAGAGCTATAGGGTTGACTGGAAAACTATTGATTCGACGTGAGAGCTATAAGTTTGACAGGCCATCTATTGGTTCGACGGTAACATGAAACCTACAAGTTTGACTGCTGAACTATTCGTTCAACAGGAGAGCTACAGGTTTGACGATACATCTATTAGTTCGACAGAAAGCTATAGGGATGACTGGAGAACCAATGGCTTTCCCATCAAACTTATAGCTTTCCCGTAAAACGCATGCAAAAGAATATTCGTCATTTATGCGAATCTGAGCATCTCTGTGGTTGTAAATATTAGCATCTCTGCAATTATTAGCATCTTTTTGCGAATATGAGCATCTACAGGATATAAGCATCATCAATGGATAGCTACAGGTTTGACGTGAGAGTAGAGCTTTTGGTTTTGAAGGAGAGCTACTTGGAGAAATATTAATTGAGAATTACAGGTTTAACGGGAGAGCTATTGGTTTGACCGGAGAACTATACGTTTGGTGGTTTATAGTTATATTATATAGTTTGACATTGGAGCTTTTGGTTTGACGGTTGAGATATGGATTCCAGGTTAGAGGTATGAAATCGAACTAGGGGGTATGGATTCGAAGAAAGAGCAACGGATTCGAAGGGTAAGCTACACGTTTAGACTGGAGGGCTGTGTGTTTCTTGGTAGAGCTATGGGTTGACGGTATTGCTACAGGGTTGAACAGGAGAGCTATGAGCAGCAGTCTGTACATAAAACATTTGTTTCACCGCACCAAACATTTGTTTGGGCGAAATATTCTACGGGAGAGCTAAAAATTCTACGGGAGAGCTAAACATTCTACGGGAGAGCTAAACATTATACGGGAGAGCTAAACATTCTACGGGAGTGCCATTGATTCTTCTGGAGAGTTAAACGATTGACAGACGAGGCAAAGATTCGACGGAAGAGCTGAACATTCTGCGAGAGAGCTAAACATTCTACAGGAGAGCTAAACATTCTACGGGAGAGCTAAACATTTTACGGGAGAGCTAAACATTCTACGGGGGAGCTAAACATTTGATGGAAGAACTACAGATTTGACGTGGTGGCATTCCAGTTTATGTTGTTTTTGTAGCACACAATCCCCTTGCGAAGCCGGGAAGCTAAGCTAGTTTTATAATACTGCCACAAACCATTAAAATTCAAAATCAACCGCCAGTCTTTTTAAAAGTTTTTAACTAATTTCTTGTTGGCTGTAACTTTCTTCAGTTGACTTTCAATTTGCTTTGTTTCGCTTCTAAACAGTACAAAACATAACTCTTTCACCACCATTTTCTCATTACAACTTTCTCCGAGCTTCCCTGCAGTACGTAATTTCAAACTTCCCCATCTTGACCACAAATATCCCGTCTAGCAACGAAAACATCAATGACGTTCAAAACGCTGCAGCGCTTTAAGCTTAAGCTTTCCTAGCTTTTGTTTCTGGAATGACTTTCTCCAAGAAGAATTTCTCTTCCAGCGCGCTCCCAAAATTTGTGGCCCTAATTTCATAAATACGGGAGCTAAAATACATGTAAAAACATACACGCACTAACTGAAAGACAGAGAAACAGGTTAATTGCTCCTATTTCTGCCTTGCTACTGCTATGTTTTAGCAAAAATTCCACCAGCAGCTTCCATCTTACCTTTCGCGTGTCCTCCATCCCTTTACCGCTTTTCCATTAGTAAATTCATCCACACAGTTTTCACCACGCACGCACACTCCCATTTACGTCAATTTCAATTTCCACACTTTCTCCTCCTCTTCCCCCAAGCCATGGCAGAAACTAAAGAAGCTTTGTCTTTCACCAGCAATTTTCCCGAAACTTGAACTCTCTTCATAAACTGGAACAAGAAAAAAACCATACTTTCTCCACAATATTGAGCCGTAATCGTAAACTTTTATCCACGCTTTTACTGTATACATTACTCCTTTACTTTCTCCCTTTTATCTAAAAGTTAGCTTTCAGCAACACATTAATTCAGCCTGCCTTGTCTACATGGAAGAACTGGATTCGGTACGCTCTCTCTTGGGGGAAAGTAAAGATCCCGTACTTTCACTCCTTTCACCTTCCTGGTAATGCCGATCTCACACTCTGCACGAGCAACGTAGGAGTTATGCTCACCACATGCTGTAATATAACCTTAATAACGATATTATCTCCGATAGAGTTAAGTTACATCTGTAGTGAAGCAATCTTGTCTTTCCAACTCAACACTTTACAAACTCATTCGATCTCTTTGAAACTTATTAGCAAGCTAAGATTATCAGAGCAGCGCTTATTTGACTTTGTTGAACTAAAATTTATACTTGCAAAACCTTGGATTCTACCTTCATCGGAAATCAAGGGGCTCAAAGCTATTTTATATTGGTAAGCCTTGTGCATTTCGCGCAAGCATTAGGGCCAAATTTTTACCAACTTTCTTCGTAAAACATGAAGAATCGGCTAAAAATCCTTATTTTCTTTCCTTTTTTCAAAATTGCCTAACGATTTACTCACAGTCTTCTAGATTCTAGATAATAATCAAATCGTTTCTGATTTTCGTTTCCCTCTTAAATCTGAACTCAATAGTATGCTAACTTTATTGTTTATTTTGGTCCTTATTTGTAGAGCAAAAGTCAGTTTTAAATTATTTTAATTTTTACTAACATTTATAAACTATATTTTATTCACAATCTCCGCACAAAATAAATATTATCAATATTTAAATATACTTCTCAAAATCCTACACCTCCTGTCCACTTTCGGTCTGGTTTCGCCGCGCCGCGCTCATCTTCTTTGAAAATACGCGCCCACGCGCGCCCAATCTTAATGTTTCTCCCCCATAGTTATGCGCTCCCCTTCTATAAATCAGACAAAATGGATCATAGTTTCGGGGGTCCGATCTGAAGGGGTGATGGATCTGCTATCAAAATTGTAGGATGATCCGTTTGGGATATGCAACGAGACAGTGGCATAGCCGTTGCGCACATGCTTCAATTCTTCAACATAGTCTCGAACAAGGAGCATTGCCAACCCGAGGAAGCTCACATGCCCCATATAAAACAGTATCACCGGAAGAGAACTCCGGAAGCTGAAGAAAAACTGGATGGAGAAAGTAGCGAGGAGGATGGACGAGATGGTGAACCAATAGAAACAGTACTGTATAGCCGCTCCATTCCATGCTTCCGTCTGCAACGAGAAAAGAGAAAGCAAACTGTCTCAACATTAACTTGCACTATTTTCACCCTCATCCAGTTTCCCTTTCCAAGTCAACTGGGTACTGTCAAGGCTATTCCCAATTTTCCCACGCTTTCCCCGTCCTTTAAGCTTCATATCAACAGTTGCAAAAGTTCAAAATGAGTACAGGATTTGTATAGTTCAACAAGTATACAAGTTTCCACTGGAGAAAGCTTGTTCAAACTCTGCAATATCAAGAACTACACCAAGTTTTCTACCCATTTCTCAGATGGGGCACACAAAATGAGCTTGAGATACAAGGACAGTACAGGGGAGGAGGAATTATGTCAAACTTGTTATTACTTTCACTCGCTTTCTCTTGTCTCGGGACTTTCACATAGACAACATCACTTTCTCCCGCCGTGTCTCAAGGTAGCAAACTACAGCCACATCTGGGGCTAGGTAGGAGCACTCTTTCTTGCATTAGCCAAAAGCTCTCATTGTCTCAGTGAAAGCAAGTTTTAAAAAGACTTTCTCCAAAATACAAACCAACAACTTGATTCACTTACCTTGAATGAGCTCCGGAGGAGACAAAGAGCTCCAAAGACCTCCAACGAGTTCAACATTAATGAAACCATCCAACCAGCACCTTTGTAACGCTCTGTTAATTTACAAAATTACCAAATCTCATTAACCCTCTCACTTCTCCCACCGTCATTAATTTAAACAGGACATATTCTCTGAGAAATATACAAAGACTGCTCTACTTTCTCTTCCTACGGCTGTCTTCTGAGCCAGGAGCTGCTCAGCTATTTAATTTGTGACCACCGTGTATTTATAATTATTTTAAAAAATACTTTTTAAAAGTTATTCCACAACGCTTGTGCTAGCTTGAGGGCCGCAGTACCCGATTAATTTTTGAACATTTGAAAAACATTTAAATATTTAACTCAATCTCTAGTTATTCTTTAATTATATATCTTCAAAAGTGCTAAAGTTTTTAAAAAAACGTTTTAGTTACAAGTCCTACTTTCTCTATTTAACTTTTCTCCATTTAAAGCTATTTACCACTTTTTACTCCGAAAAGCTCCATAATTTCAACAATACAAGCAAACTCTTGTACAGCCAGCACCAGTGACACCAAGGACAGTACCTGTGAAAAACAAATAATTATCACACTAATTGTCAGTGACTAGCCCACAGATGACGCTACAGTCTCTTCCTACTTTCTTTATACACTTGCACTTTATAATTACAAATAATTATATTTTCCAGAAAAAAAATAAGTAAATTAGTCAAATTTTAAAAAATCCCCGTAATTACGAGATGAATGCATCCGATGATCCGTGTTGTAGGATATTTTGAAAGATAAAATACTAAGCACATGTTCTTAAACCCTTTCTTTGCCAGATTTGCTCCTGGGAAAGCTTCCGGTAGAGACTTTCCCCGCAGCTTATAGCACTAAAAATGCTCTTCCACCGTGCTTTCTCCTGCTGCTCTAAAGGTAAATAACACAGAAGTAAGACGCAGAGAACCCACTGAAACCTTCAAAAGTATCTTGTTTATATGACTTCCTTTACCTTCCAAGAGCTTGTGTGTGTGAAAGAGGAAGAGAAAGCGGTAAATACTGCAAGAGTATTATAGTATCCATCCAAAGATAATTTACTACCCAATTCTCTCCGCTCTTTTCTCCAAATAGTCGAGAAAAACTATATCCTGTACTTTTCCTCCTGATGCTGTGGGAAGCCGCGTAGAGCGCGCAAAATCTTCCTTTTCATCCTACCTTTCCCCTCTTACTTTCACAATTTAATCAGCTTAAAACACGCTAACTCTTCCTTCCACAAAGCTACCCAGCATCACTTCCAATGAGCGTGTATTCCCTCGAGATTTCATTTCATATGTCACACATATCTTCCGCTAATGTACACCTTCAACCACAAGGTTATTACTTGATGCCTCAATGATTCACACATCTTCCCATCCCCTACGCTATCTTTTCCTTTTACCCCCTCCCCCAACTTTCTCCAGACGGAGAAAGCAAAGAGCAATCTGTCAACTCCTTTCTCCAGTCACATGCTGTAATATTCAATCCCTCCACACAATCAGCCTCATTTATGTACATGTGTGTGTGTCCCTCATTTTCTCCAACTTTCTTCATGCTTTCTCTTTGCTTTCTAACATGATGACGAATATCACTCGAAAGCTTCCAAGCCTTTCTTCATCCTATATACTCTCCCTTCCCTTCTACAAACTAAGAGGGCTTAGTGTCAAAACGTGCTTCATTAATAATGGAGAAAGTGAGGGCAGTAACGGGGAAGTAGAGTGAAAGCCCTAGTTTAGATACATGGAAAGCTTGGACGCGAGAGTAACAGAGGGCGGCAACATCTTTTTTCAAAGCACTATAAAATTATCTGCTTAGCATGCCGACATAATCAGCTGCTATTTCTATCGGCATGGAAAGCTACCGCACTAACTTCCGAGCGCAACTTCCCACCCGACGGCAACAGGAGAAACCTGTTGAGAGATCAAGTGAAAGCCGTCAAAACCTTGCTTAGCCTTCCGCCAAGGCCAGAAACTTTTCCCACACTCATCCCTTGCCCCCATCTTGTTTACCGCTTCATAGTATGCTTTCTCCAACCAAGGTTATAGAATCCTCCTGAGGTATTGTGAACCCCCTGGAGAAAGCAGAGAAAGTTGTAGTGTGTAATCCGTCTTCAGTAAATTCAGCCTGACCTTACAAAGCTCGCATTTCAAAAGCCTTAGGGTAATACTAAAATTAAATTCATCCGACTTCCAAAAACGTCTGTCTTTGAATGATCCCGGATACTTTACAACTCTAGGGCACCATCGTAACTTTCACCGTCCACAAGTTGACAAGTTTTAGTTTTCATCACCACGGGCTGCATCGAGCTTTCTCCACTTTTTTACCAAATTCCTGTATATAGCGCATATATATATCAGAAGGGACCGTACTGGAAGTGAAAGCCTGAAGGTTGCCATGGGAACGGGCACAATGAGGGAATTCCGTTTCCAAATAATTTTAAAATATTTTACCACCACCTTGTATTTTGAACCAGGGCTCAAAATTGTGATACCATATTTCTTAACCCAATCTACAACTTGCGACTTAACCTCTAACCCAATAACGCTGTGTGTAAACAACGCCTTCCTGGTAAGTTCTAATGCTTCAACCCATTTCAAATCCCCAAAAACAACCCAAAATCACTAATTTCAATTTCTAATTATACCTTTTAAAATACACAAATAACTGATCCTCAACCAATATTGACACCTTACTCAAAGCACAAGTTCCTCAGCAACCCGCAACATGAAAAACACTTTCACCAACCTCGGCTACACCCTTGGAGGCGGCAACCCCTACCGAAAATACGGAACCCCCTCCCCAAATTTTACCTACATGCCGGCAAACACCGATCCCCCCAACATGACCCAATCAAATCCCATGCAACAAGTCCAGTTTCAATCCCCTGGCGGAGGGTCCATCAACTTCTCCAACCTGGCGTCACCTACCGGGATGCAGCCACCAGCTCTCACCCACGGTGCAAACTGGTTCCCAAATCCTCCAAATGAAACGAGTCAACAGTACTACCCCATGCAGCCAATCACCATCCAATCCAACCCTCCCCCGCATTCTCAAGGATATGCGCAATCAAATCCCCACCCACAACAACATAAACAGCAGCAGCCGCAAACCATGCCGAATGTATTTCCAGAAACCTTTTTTCAAAATCAGCAGCCTGAAATGTCCCTAGGGTGTCACGTCAACGTCGGAAATCGAGGTGACCAGCCCATAGTTTACGTAAATAACAAGCAACTCGATGGAACTCATTCCGGAGAAAGCAAACAGTACCAGACCTCCTCCCCCTCGCCCAATAACAGACAAGGAGGCGACGGGCCGCCGGCTGAACTGCCCCTTCAACAAGCTCCGCCTCCTCAAAACCAGCAAACCTGTAGCGACAGTAGTGAGCCTCTCAAGGAGCAGCGGGTCAAGTCCAAGTACACGCCCTGTGGTCAGTGTCCAGCCTGTCAGTTTGCAAATAGCGGTCGAGGGCCTCAAACTCCATCCAATTTAGCACCAAAGCATCCACACTTGGTTCGTCAACCTCCTCCTCGTTAATTTCTGTTAACGGTAGAGCCTTCGGCGATTGCAGCTCAGCCTCAATGTAAAAACAAAATCCTTTTCAAAGCCAATCATGAACCCTTTCCTGGACTGCGCCATCTGTTGCACTTACTTTCTTTTAAAGCATAATTTCAGCTGTACAAGTGTGATATTAGTTACATTGACTTTCATGTTTGTGTCTGCGGTTTCTTGGAAAAGTATTCTTGTCAAATGTCCATAATAAATCAATCTTGATGGTCAAGCATGGGTCAATTGTTCTGTATGTGGGAAAATACTTAAAGAAGGTTCTGGCGAGGGCAGGTGTGTGTTCCTGATAGTGGTCTTAATCCTATTTTCACTGATAATCCCTGAAGTGACAACACCTCATTTAAAAAAATTCAAATCTCTCCCGTCTGTAAATACCCGCTATCCCAGCTGTCAACTTGTTTGATTGATGGAACAATTATTCCACTCGAGATTGTGACAGTTTTCGATAAGTCA
The DNA here is from genome assembly GCA_906901655.1 of Sminthurides aquaticus. Taxonomy (NCBI): domain Eukaryota; kingdom Metazoa; phylum Arthropoda; class Collembola; order Symphypleona; family Sminthurididae; genus Sminthurides; species Sminthurides aquaticus. Next base: position 1,868,014 of record CAJQTT010000007.1, read on the forward strand.
TCACTGGAACTTACACCTAACACACCGTGGGAGGACACTTCAGTTAAGATTGAATTTCCACCTTCAGTCACCCTACAAACTTCCATAAAGTAGGAATTCTAAAATGCGTTTCCTAATTGCCTTAAGCTTGGCAATTATTTTGCCAATCGGTAAAATGTTTTACAATTTCAACATAAAAATCCCGAGTGCATTTCCGTTACTTTTAAAATTTAAATTCTAAATTTTCCTACCTTATTTCCAGTTATCGGTCAACAATGTCCCCCAGTTCAAGACCGAGTAGACTGTTACCCGGACCCCGGAGCATCTGAAGAGGCATGTGTTGCCCGAGGGTGCGGTTGGTGCGTCGCAGAACTTGGTGAGCCATGGTGCGTCCTCCCTTCGGAACACGGCTACGTTTTCCAGAGTGCCGGAGTCTCCCCTGACCATGAAACCTACATGCTGGGCCGCTCTCCATCTTCGATTTCATACTTTGGAAACGAGTTCGAAAATATCGACGTTGAATTCGAATTTCAATCCGACGACCGCCTCCGTATTACCGTAAGAAGGAGTTGTATTTTAACTTGAGTCTGTAGCTAATCAACGTGTGGACTAATTAAGAATTTTAATTCACAGTTCCGACCTCGAGACGTGAACCGTTATGAAGTGCCCATCCGAATCAATCCTCCTCCAGCACCGGCTGCAAATCGTCAATACATCGTCGAACACAGCACCTCCGGGATATACAGCTTCAAGGTTATCCGTGCATCCACCGGCGCTGTGTTGCTGGACACTTCTCTCGGCGGTCTGACCATATCTGACCAATTCCTTCAGTTGGGATTCCGTTTACCCTCGACTAACGTTTACGGAATCGGCGAAAACGAGCAGCCCACCTTCCGACACTCCTTTGAAAACTTTGCTACATATCCTCTGTATGCCAGAGATCAGGCTCCAGAAGTAAGTTTTAGAATACGTATTGTTTCAAAAATTTTGTAAAATTAAAATGTTGTCTCTTTTATAATTTTATTTTTTTATTTAATTGAAATTTTTATAATTTTTAAATACTTTATTTTCTAGGGCAAAACCAACATGTACGGCGTGCAGGTAAGTCTCGTTTGCAAATGTAAAAGTTGATGCAAACACCTTGGGTGGTTAGATTTAAATTTACAATTTTGCTCATTTAAAAATTAAATATTCTAATTTTCAACATTTAGCCTTATTTTACCGTTTTGGAAGAGGATGGTAACGCATACTCCGTTGCAATCGTTAACAGCAACGCTCAAGGTAATTTTAAGCGGAATTATTACGAAAAGACTTTGAAAACAGTTAAGGAAATTCCCCTCCAAAATAACCAAAGTCCTTGAAACTAATTTCGATTTTCAGAATTCGTTATCACCCCCGCCCCCGGCATGGTTTACAGAACAATCGGTGGAGTTATCGACATGTACATCTTCCTCGGACCTACACCTGAGAATACCGTTCAACAATACACTCAAGTAGGCTACTCTCGACGTATTCACTCGTTTCTCTTTCGGTTCCGTTCCTTAACCTTTTTTTTAACCCGTTTACATGAACTAGGCCGTTGGGCGCTACTCCATCCCACCTTACTGGGCGCTAGGTTTCCAACTGAGCAGATGGGGTTACGACACCATTGAGAATATGCAAGCAGCCGTTAATCGCACAAGAGCCGCAAACATTCCTCAGGTTACTTAGCACTATCCACAGCATTGGATAGAACCAATTGAAGTAACGTCCAAAATACGTCGAAATCAACTTATCATTTACCTACTACGCTTATGTCTATAGGATGTCCAATATGGCGATATCGACATCATGGATCGGCGACTGGATTTCACTTTCGACCCAGTTGCCTTCAAAGGATTTGATCAATACGTCAAGGCAATTAAAGATGACGGCATTCGATTCGTCCCAATTATTGTACGTTAAAACTACAATTTAATTACTTACCTATCAAACTTGCGCCATTTCCAACTGAATTTCGCTAAATTCAGCTGTTTCAATTCTGGTCTTCCTTGGAAGTCACTGATAACAGTCCTGTAAATTGAATTTTAGGACCCTGGTATCGCTTTCGAGGATCTGGAGGGACAATACAAAGCCTTGGACCTCGGTAACGAAATGGACGTTTGGGTCAAGAGACCTGACGGCACCCCAGTTGTCGGTCAAGTGTGGCCTGGTAGGACATATTTCGCCGACTTTTCTAAAAATGCCTCTTACGAATGGTGGGTCACCTTGCTCAAGGATTTCAAAGAAGTTCTCGATTATGACTCCATCTGGATTGTAAGTGAAACAGCATACAGAATGACCGATTATCGGTTATTCCGTCATTCTATTCTGTTATTAGAAATCAAGGAAAAATCATTTATGAATCAGCATCTAATTCCAACCTATCCGATTTCCGTTAATAGGACATGAACGAAATTGCTAGCTGGGGTCAAGGTGATATCATCCAAGGATGCCCTATTAACAATATTAACAATCCACCCTACATCGGAGGTGTGAAATTTTTAATTTTAAATTTGTTGTCGGCGTATATTATAACGGATCTCAACTCAATTAATTCAATTTTAATTTTTACGTATAGCCGTTAAGAACAGTCTATACGACGGAACTATCTGCCCTGATGCTGTTCAAGAGTATGGAATCCAATACGATACTCATTCCTTGTACGGCTGGAAATGGTCTGAAATTACCTTTAAGTGAGTACCCATTTCAATGTAGCGAACAGAGCACTTGTACGGTTTGAACCGTCGACGTATAATTTCGGACCATGCTAAAACTAACGATTGCGTGCCTCATTTAATAGGGCTATGAGAGAAGCCCTTGGCCTTCGCGGATTTGTTGTAAGTCGCTCAACTTTCCTTGGATCCGGAGCATGGACAACACATTGGCTTGGTGACAACTTTTCCAATTGGCCCAATCTTCGTGCTTCCATCATCGGTGTGCTTTCATACAACCAATTTGGAATGCCGTAAGACAAACCTAACTTTTGTCATTTCCTAAACCCATACTTTTAGTGTAAACTAATTCGGAAAAATATATGGCTTTAGATTTGTTGGAGCTGATATCTGCGGATTCAATTCAGAAAGTAACGCAAAACTGTGCCAACGCTGGATGGAGCTTGGAGCATTTTACCCGTATTCCAGGTAATTTTATGCCTATTTTATACAGACTGCTTTAAGATTTAATTTTAAAATTGTAATATCCTTAACTTTTTTTCCAATCATTAAGAAATCATAACGCTGCAGGAACTCAGGTAACACGCCAAATTCAATTTTTCTGCTAACAAAATTTAAAAAATATTATTCAGCTAATACCTAAATGTACTTAAACAGAATCAAGACCCGGGTCTCTGGCCGGAAGTAGCTGAAGCGTCTCGCAAAGCCCTTGAAGTTCGTTACACGCTCCTTCCATACCTCTACACGCTCTTCTACAACCACCGCACCACAGGAACCACGGTAGCTCGTGCCTTGTGGCACGAATTCCCCACAGACACGACTGCCCGCGGCGTCAGCCACCAATTCCTGTGGGGTTCCGGTCTCTTGCTTTCTCCAGTTGTTGAAGAAGACGCTGTGACCGTCAGCGCTTATTTCCCTCCCGCCGCCAAATGGTACAGCTACTACGACGGAGTTGAAGTAAGTCGTTCGCTCATCCAATTAATGTCACAAGCCCTAGTTACTTCTCAATCCAGTTACACGTCATTCATCTCCTAAATTAATATTACAGCAAAGCTCAGGGCAGCAAACCTTGGACGCTCCCTTGGACTTCATCCCCGTCCACGTTCGCGGAGGCGCTGTTCTTCCCACCCAACAACCAGCCTTGAACACAAAACTCTCTCGTCAAAACCCATTCGGACTCATCGTCGCCCTTGACGCCGCTGGCAACGCTGCGGGTCAACTCTTCTACGACGACGGAGAGTCAATCGGTAATTTTCTCATTCACAACTCCCGCCTCCACTTTTCTTAATCTCAAGCTAGCTCTGCCTATAACTTTCCTCGCTTCATTTGCTCTAGATCCAGAACTCTCTGGAATTTACTTCTTGGCTGAATACAGCGCAACAAGCGGCTCTTTGACCAACAAAATCCTCAACAACGGCTACGCTCCAATCCAAGGGCAATTTATTGAAACGATCCGCCTCTTTGGCGCTGGCTCCGTGTCGACAATCACTGTTAACGGAATAACTCACGACGCTTTCGCAAGCGTCGGAGGAGCCGTCGAAATTACTCAGCTCAATCTTCCCATGACCTCTGCATTTACCATCACTTACGCCTGAACCTTTCGCGCTCTTTAAAAGCGCACTTGTATGAATCAATTATAAAATTGTGTCATTAAATTCATTTAGTCTAAGCAGGATTTCTTAACATGATCACAGCATTGCAAACAGTTTAGACGCTTCAAACTGCGGTTTCAATTTTTCAGTTGTTGTCCGTCACCTACAGCTGCGGGATGGCTATACGAGGCCGAGGCCACGAACCATGTAACTATCCACTCTAGTTAATTGACCACAGCTAAAATGTATTCAAGATTCATTACGTAGTACTGGCTTGCAAAATCAAGAAAATACACCAATCCACGGACACATCAACACGTAGGGTTTCGCAAATCCGGAGAGTCTATGACAATGTATTTTTAAATTTTTAATCCCGTCTTACTTTCCCGGTCAAGCCAGTCGTCAATCCTATTTGCGTCATAAACCATTTGTACGCAGGGAATTTTTTGAGCAACTGAAACTTTAAATGACAGCCTGCCGTTAACACAAATATTCAGCTCTTCCCTGCCAGGAACATGTTGACTGGCTTCTGGTGTTGGTGATAGCATCACTCACGAAACAGGCGCTGGGAATGAGTTAGGTACTGAGGATGGAAACAAAACCTGTGAAAATACAATATTAATGACAACAACGGCGTATCCTCCCAAATTCGGTATTTCTGTAGTTCGCTTTATAAAACGATGCGTTATATAAGCTCTTGATTATGATAGCTTCTACCAAATTCAAACCATTTTCCTCCGCATTAGCTCATTAAGATGATTTACAACTCTGCTACTCACTCAACCAATCGTCCTGGGCTCAACAACCGCATTCAAGTTGCCTCAATACATCTGCCTTCACGAGAAGATGAAGTTTGAAACACTTGTGAAATCTGGTGCAAAACTGACTTTGAAGAACTCGATTCTCTGCTACCAGTTCGCATCACTCATAAAATGCGTGCCCTTTGAATTGAGTTCGAAGGATCGAATCCAGGTCAAAGTATTTTCTGCGTCCTGGCGCCGATATCTCTGGTACTTGGTCAACATCATATTTTATAGCTACGGAATCTTTCAGATCTTTGCCTTTGCTCGCTCCTTTTCAGCAAAGGGCCTAGTTACAGAGACAGCACTCCATGTTTTCTACATTGCAAACTATTTGATTGGAACGCTTTACTTCTCAGCGCTGCTGGTCAAAACAACGGAATGCGTCCATTTTATAAATCAGATGGATTTCTTGATGACGAGAGCGGCGGGTATAACAGCTATAGTCATAGAACCGCATGTATTTAAATTAAACACTAAATCTCTTCATTTCAATTCTTTATAACGTCTAACGAATCCATGTTGATTACAGATGTATTCAACGCACCACAATACTTTTCCATGATCTTCATCATGCTAACGGTCCACTACATGATGTTGGTTCTCCTCATCTCAGGTCCGTTGGTCTTGCTGGTCATACATCTCATGTACCCAGAGAGCGCCATGTACATTTACGCATACTTGCCAGAGGAGTGGAAAGATTTTATGCTGTGCAAAGTAGCGTCCGCGCTTCTAGAATTAGCTGCCATCAGCTGGAGTCTCACCCTTCTCAACGTGTATTACATCTTTTGGAGCGGCAGCGTCTTTCAAACTATAATATTCCTTCAAACGCTCAAGTAAATTTTTACTCTTTTAATCGCATTAAACTACCATTACAAATAACGTTAATTAGATTTATAACCCCCAATTCCTTCCTTCTCTTCTCCAGGGATAATCTTGGAAACGCTGGAAGAAAGAGCCATGTATCTTTGGAACGCTCCTACGTATTCTATCGTGAGGTTCAACTCCTTAATCGGCTTCATAACGATTTCAACGCTCCATATTTCACGCCCGGATTTACTGCAATCATGGTTATCATCACCGTCGGATTCATATACGCCTCACTCAAAACCTTTCACATCCTCCCGCTTCCCGTATACTTGCTCTTCCCAGCAATCGCAATATTTTCTTTATTTCTCCAGACTGCCTTTTACCTCTACATTTGTGAATGGCGAATCATGTCTAAAGAAATCAAGCTCTTGTTTCTACAACGATGTAGCACAGAATACAATCCAGCTTCTTCTTCTTCTTCCCTCCACGCAAGCCACCAGAGGGCGCTGATGCACAGTAGAGTGACATCCTTCCAGAATATCGATAACCATCAAGCGTACTTTGGCAGTACGACCCTCACTCAAATTGAAGCGGCAATGGATGAAATCATGAATTATCTTTTGCTCCTACTATCTTACTAATGCAAAGAGTCATAGTTAGAGTCGCATTCAGAAATGCTTTTGCAGCAATTTTGATAATGTATCCAAAGCACGACTAACCGGTGGTAATTTGTATTAATATTTAAATTCAATGAACAATAACGTACATATTGGGTTATTTATGAGAATTGTGCCATTTCATGTTTGGCTTCACATGCCGTCCAAAACAAAAATTTCATGGATGAAATTGGCAAAAACTTCAGACCTTGATCTGCAAGTTTCAAAAAGCCCCATGTCCACATATGTGGACTTTGGAAATCTGAGGATTATTTATGAGACACCCTGCACTTTTATCACATTGCCCATCCCCAATGCCCGTTTCCGTGGACAAATCCCATAAAATACAGCACAACCAGGATAAGCGTAAATAATCTAAAAGTCAGTTTAGTAAACATTTTTGTCTACCTCAACTCTTATTTCATCTTCTCGTATTGAACAAAGATCAAACTGCATGAGATTGTTGATATAGTCTACATTTTGTCAATTTCAAAATCCAGTTAATAAGCCTACAATTAAACAATTATCTCCCTGTCATCATCTTTTGATTGATTGATGAACCGACCAACTAATAATTACCACATGATCCGATAAGCTCAGATTTAATTCTCAAGTACCCGCACGTGAGGATTGCTAAAAGATTATAAGAGGAATCATTCCATCTCCTAGGGCTTTAGTTCATTTACGGACGTGGACGCAGCTAAACCTTCAAAATGCGTTTCCTAATTGTATTATCTTTGGCAATTATTCTGCCTGCCGGTATACTGAACCTTCTCATTAAAATCATTAAAAATTCTTGCTCAATTATTTTCAAAATTTATTTATTTTAATTAAAATAAATATATTGGCCCTAATTCAAATTTAAAATCCACAGTTATCTCCCAAGAATGCATCCCCGTACAGGAACGCATAGATTGCTACCCAGGACCGGGAGCATCTGAAGAAAGCTGCATCGCCCGCGGTTGTACCTGGTGCCCCGTGGACATAGGTCAACCTTTCTGCTTCCTCCCTTCGGATCATGGCTACGTTTTCCAAAGTGCAGGAGTCTCCCCTGACCATGAAACCTACATGCTGGGCCGCTCTCCATCTTCGATTTCATACTTCGGAAACGAGTTTGAAAATATCGACGTTGAATTCGAATTTCAATCTGACGACCGCCTCCGTATTACCGTAAGGAGTTGTATTTCAACTTGAATCTGTAGCTAATCAACGTGTGGACTAATTAAGAATTTTAATTCACAGTTCCGACCTCGAGACGTAAACCGTTATGAAGTGCCCATCCGAATCAATCCTCCTCCAGCACCGGCTGCAAATCGTCAATACATCGTCGAACACAGCACCTCCGGGATATACAGCTTCAAGGTTATCCGTGCATCCACCGGCGCTGTGTTGCTGGACACTTCTCTCGGCGGTCTGACCATATCTGACCAATTTCTTCAGTTGGGATTCCGTTTACCCTCGACTAACGTTTACGGAATCGGCGAAAATGAGCAGTTCAGCTTCCGTCATTCCTTTGAAGACTTTACAACGTATGCTCTGTATGCTCGAGATCAGTATCCAGATGTAAGTTATCACAGTAATTAATGTTTCACCGTCAACATTCAACAATAGCCTACATGCCATTACGTTAACCTGCTTGTAACAAATTTCAGGGCAAAACTAACATGTACGGCGTACAGGTACGTTCAAGCTTTAATATTTTATGTAATCAACAAAAGCCATGCACGAAATTTGTGTCCTTGTTAATTGACAAGCATATAAGTCACTATCATATAAATTACTTTCATTAACTCAATCCATTTAGCCATACTTCACCGTTGTGGAAGACGATGGTAACGCATACTCAGTTGCAATCGTTAACAGCAACGCTCAAGGTTAGATTCACCGTGACCATACCCATAAGCTCCAAAAGACTAAATAACTTGCGAATATTTCTCCAACGGTTTATTCGTTTAAACTAATGATTCGGTCTGGTTTCGCCGCGCCGCGCTCATCTTCTTTGAAAATACGCGCCCACGCGCGCCCAATCTTAATGTTTCTCCCCCATAGTTATGCGCTCCCCTTCTATAAATCAGACAAAATGGATCATAGTTTCGGGGGTCCGATCTGAAGGGGTGATGGATCTGCTATCAAAATTGTAGGATGATCCGTTTGGGATATGCAACGAGACAGTGGCATAGCCGTTGCGCACATGCTTCAATTCTTCAACATAGTCTCGAACAAGGAGCATTGCCAACCCGAGGAAGCTCACATGCCCCATATAAAACAGTATCACCGGAAGAGAACTCCGGAAGCTGAAGAAAAACTGGATGGAGAAAGTAGCGAGGAGGATGGACGAGATGGTGAACCAATAGAAACAGTACTGTATAGCCGCTCCATTCCATGCTTCCGTCTGCAACGAGAAAAGAGAAAGCAAACTGTCTCAACATTAACTTGCACTATTTTCACCCTCATCCAGTTTCCCTTTCCAAGTCAACTGGGTACTGTCAAGGCTATTCCCAATTTTCCCACGCTTTCCCCGTCCTTTAAGCTTCATATCAACAGTTGCAAAAGTTCAAAATGAGTACAGGATTTGTATAGTTCAACAAGTATACAAGTTTCCACTGGAGAAAGCTTGTTCAAACTCTGCAATATCAAGAACTACACCAAGTTTTCTACCCATTTCTCAGATGGGGCACACAAAATGAGCTTGAGATACAAGGACAGTACAGGGGAGGAGGAATTATGTCAAACTTGTTATTACTTTCACTCGCTTTCTCTTGTCTCGGGACTTTCACATAGACAACATCACTTTCTCCCGCCGTGTCTCAAGGTAGCAAACTACAGCCACATCTGGGGCTAGGTAGGAGCACTCTTTCTTGCATTAGCCAAAAGCTCTCATTGTCTCAGTGAAAGCAAGTTTTAAAAAGACTTTCTCCAAAATACAAACCAACAACTTGATTCACTTACCTTGAATGAGCTCCGGAGGAGACAAAGAGCTCCAAAGACCTCCAACGAGTTCAACATTAATGAAACCATCCAACCAGCACCTTTGTAACGCTCTGTTAATTTACAAAATTACCAAATCTCATTAACCCTCTCACTTCTCCCACCGTCATTAATTTAAACAGGACATATTCTCTGAGAAATATACAAAGACTGCTCTACTTTCTCTTCCTACGGCTGTCTTCTGAGCCAGGAGCTGCTCAGCTATTTAATTTGTGACCACCGTGTATTTATAATTATTTTAAAAAATACTTTTTAAAAGTTATTCCACAACGCTTGTGCTAGCTTGAGGGCCGCAGTACCCGATTAATTTTTGAACATTTGAAAAACATTTAAATATTTAACTCAATCTCTAGTTATTCTTTAATTATATATCTTCAAAAGTGCTAAAGTTTTTAAAAAAACGTTTTAGTTACAAGTCCTACTTTCTCTATTTAACTTTTCTCCATTTAAAGCTATTTACCACTTTTTACTCCGAAAAGCTCCATAATTTCAACAATACAAGCAAACTCTTGTACAGCCAGCACCAGTGACACCAAGGACAGTACCTGTGAAAAACAAATAATTATCACACTAATTGTCAGTGACTAGCCCACAGATGACGCTACAGTCTCTTCCTACTTTCTTTATACACTTGCACTTTATAATTACAAATAATTATATTTTCCAGAAAAAAAATAAGTAAATTAGTCAAATTTTAAAAAATCCCCGTAATTACGAGATGAATGCATCCGATGATCCGTGTTGTAGGATATTTTGAAAGATAAAATACTAAGCACATGTTCTTAAACCCTTTCTTTGCCAGATTTGCTCCTGGGAAAGCTTCCGGTAGAGACTTTCCCCGCAGCTTATAGCACTAAAAATGCTCTTCCACCGTGCTTTCTCCTGCTGCTCTAAAGGTAAATAACACAGAAGTAAGACGCAGAGAACCCACTGAAACCTTCAAAAGTATCTTGTTTATATGACTTCCTTTACCTTCCAAGAGCTTGTGTGTGTGAAAGAGGAAGAGAAAGCGGTAAATACTGCAAGAGTATTATAGTATCCATCCAAAGATAATTTACTACCCAATTCTCTCCGCTCTTTTCTCCAAATAGTCGAGAAAAACTATATCCTGTACTTTTCCTCCTGATGCTGTGGGAAGCCGCGTAGAGCGCGCAAAATCTTCCTTTTCATCCTACCTTTCCCCTCTTACTTTCACAATTTAATCAGCTTAAAACACGCTAACTCTTCCTTCCACAAAGCTACCCAGCATCACTTCCAATGAGCGTGTATTCCCTCGAGATTTCATTTCATATGTCACACATATCTTCCGCTAATGTACACCTTCAACCACAAGGTTATTACTTGATGCCTCAATGATTCACACATCTTCCCATCCCCTACGCTATCTTTTCCTTTTACCCCCTCCCCCAACTTTCTCCAGACGGAGAAAGCAAAGAGCAATCTGTCAACTCCTTTCTCCAGTCACATGCTGTAATATTCAATCCCTCCACACAATCAGCCTCATTTATGTACATGTGTGTGTGTCCCTCATTTTCTCCAACTTTCTTCATGCTTTCTCTTTGCTTTCTAACATGATGACGAATATCACTCGAAAGCTTCCAAGCCTTTCTTCATCCTATATACTCTCCCTTCCCTTCTACAAACTAAGAGGGCTTAGTGTCAAAACGTGCTTCATTAATAATGGAGAAAGTGAGGGCAGTAACGGGGAAGTAGAGTGAAAGCCCTAGTTTAGATACATGGAAAGCTTGGACGCGAGAGTAACAGAGGGCGGCAACATCTTTTTTCAAAGCACTATAAAATTATCTGCTTAGCATGCCGACATAATCAGCTGCTATTTCTATCGGCATGGAAAGCTACCGCACTAACTTCCGAGCGCAACTTCCCACCCGACGGCAACAGGAGAAACCTGTTGAGAGATCAAGTGAAAGCCGTCAAAACCTTGCTTAGCCTTCCGCCAAGGCCAGAAACTTTTCCCACACTCATCCCTTGCCCCCATCTTGTTTACCGCTTCATAGTATGCTTTCTCCAACCAAGGTTATAGAATCCTCCTGAGGTATTGTGAACCCCCTGGAGAAAGCAGAGAAAGTTGTAGTGTGTAATCCGTCTTCAGTAAATTCAGCCTGACCTTACAAAGCTCGCATTTCAAAAGCCTTAGGGTAATACTAAAATTAAATTCATCCGACTTCCAAAAACGTCTGTCTTTGAATGATCCCGGATACTTTACAACTCTAGGGCACCATCGTAACTTTCACCGTCCACAAGTTGACAAGTTTTAGTTTTCATCACCACGGGCTGCATCGAGCTTTCTCCACTTTTTTACCAAATTCCTGTATATAGCGCATATATATATCAGAAGGGACCGTACTGGAAGTGAAAGCCTGAAGGTTGCCATGGGAACGGGCACAATGAGGGAATTCCGTTTCCAAATAATTTTAAAATATTTTACCACCACCTTGTATTTTGAACCAGGGCTCAAAATTGTGATACCATATTTCTTAACCCAATCTACAACTTGCGACTTAACCTCTAACCCAATAACGCTGTGTGTAAACAACGCCTTCCTGGTAAGTTCTAATGCTTCAACCCATTTCAAATCCCCAAAAACAACCCAAAATCACTAATTTCAATTTCTAATTATACCTTTTAAAATACACAAATAACTGATCCTCAACCAATATTGACACCTTACTCAAAGCACAAGTTCCTCAGCAACCCGCAACATGAAAAACACTTTCACCAACCTCGGCTACACCCTTGGAGGCGGCAACCCCTACCGAAAATACGGAACCCCCTCCCCAAATTTTACCTACATGCCGGCAAACACCGATCCCCCCAACATGACCCAATCAAATCCCATGCAACAAGTCCAGTTTCAATCCCCTGGCGGAGGGTCCATCAACTTCTCCAACCTGGCGTCACCTACCGGGATGCAGCCACCAGCTCTCACCCACGGTGCAAACTGGTTCCCAAATCCTCCAAATGAAACGAGTCAACAGTACTACCCCATGCAGCCAATCACCATCCAATCCAACCCTCCCCCGCATTCTCAAGGATATGCGCAATCAAATCCCCACCCACAACAACATAAACAGCAGCAGCCGCAAACCATGCCGAATGTATTTCCAGAAACCTTTTTTCAAAATCAGCAGCCTGAAATGTCCCTAGGGTGTCACGTCAACGTCGGAAATCGAGGTGACCAGCCCATAGTTTACGTAAATAACAAGCAACTCGATGGAACTCATTCCGGAGAAAGCAAACAGTACCAGACCTCCTCCCCCTCGCCCAATAACAGACAAGGAGGCGACGGGCCGCCGGCTGAACTGCCCCTTCAACAAGCTCCGCCTCCTCAAAACCAGCAAACCTGTAGCGACAGTAGTGAGCCTCTCAAGGAGCAGCGGGTCAAGTCCAAGTACACGCCCTGTGGTCAGTGTCCAGCCTGTCAGTTTGCAAATAGCGGTCGAGGGCCTCAAACTCCATCCAATTTAGCACCAAAGCATCCACACTTGGTTCGTCAACCTCCTCCTCGTTAATTTCTGTTAACGGTAGAGCCTTCGGCGATTGCAGCTCAGCCTCAATGTAAAAACAAAATCCTTTTCAAAGCCAATCATGAACCCTTTCCTGGACTGCGCCATCTGTTGCACTTACTTTCTTTTAAAGCATAATTTCAGCTGTACAAGTGTGATATTAGTTACATTGACTTTCATGTTTGTGTCTGCGGTTTCTTGGAAAAGTATTCTTGTCAAATGTCCATAATAAATCAATCTTGATGGTCAAGCATGGGTCAATTGTTCTGTATGTGGGAAAATACTTAAAGAAGGTTCTGGCGAGGGCAGGTGTGTGTTCCTGATAGTGGTCTTAATCCTATTTTCACTGATAATCCCTGAAGTGACAACACCTCATTTAAAAAAATTCAAATCTCTCCCGTCTGTAAATACCCGCTATCCCAGCTGTCAACTTGTTTGATTGATGGAACAATTATTCCACTCGAGATTGTGACAGTTTTCGATAAGTCATCACTGGAACTTACACCTAACACACCGTGGGAGGACACTTCAGTTAAGATTGAATTTCCACCTTCAGTCACCCTACAAACTTCCATAAAGTAGGAATTCTAAAATGCGTTTCCTAATTGCCTTAAGCTTGGCAATTATTTTGCCAATCGGTAAAATGTTTTACAATTTCAACATAAAAATCCCGAGTGCATTTCCGTTACTTTTAAAATTTAAATTCTAAATTTTCCTACCTTATTTCCAGTTATCGGTCAACAATGTCCCCCAGTTCAAGACCGAGTAGACTGTTACCCGGACCCCGGAGCATCTGAAGAGGCATGTGTTGCCCGAGGGTGCGGTTGGTGCGTCGCAGAACTTGGTGAGCCATGGTGCGTCCTCCCTTCGGAACACGGCTACGTTTTCCAGAGTGCCGGAGTCTCCCCTGACCATGAAACCTACATGCTGGGCCGCTCTCCATCTTCGATTTCATACTTTGGAAACGAGTTCGAAAATATCGACGTTGAATTCGAATTTCAATCCGACGACCGCCTCCGTATTACCGTAAGAAGGAGTTGTATTTTAACTTGAGTCTGTAGCTAATCAACGTGTGGACTAATTAAGAATTTTAATTCACAGTTCCGACCTCGAGACGTGAACCGTTATGAAGTGCCCATCCGAATCAATCCTCCTCCAGCACCGGCTGCAAATCGTCAATACATCGTCGAACACAGCACCTCCGGGATATACAGCTTCAAGGTTATCCGTGCATCCACCGGCGCTGTGTTGCTGGACACTTCTCTCGGCGGTCTGACCATATCTGACCAATTCCTTCAGTTGGGATTCCGTTTACCCTCGACTAACGTTTACGGAATCGGCGAAAACGAGCAGCCCACCTTCCGACACTCCTTTGAAAACTTTGCTACATATCCTCTGTATGCCAGAGATCAGGCTCCAGAAGTAAGTTTTAGAATACGTATTGTTTCAAAAATTTTGTAAAATTAAAATGTTGTCTCTTTTATAATTTTATTTTTTTATTTAATTGAAATTTTTATAATTTTTAAATACTTTATTTTCTAGGGCAAAACCAACATGTACGGCGTGCAGGTAAGTCTCGTTTGCAAATGTAAAAGTTGATGCAAACACCTTGGGTGGTTAGATTTAAATTTACAATTTTGCTCATTTAAAAATTAAATATTCTAATTTTCAACATTTAGCCTTATTTTACCGTTTTGGAAGAGGATGGTAACGCATACTCCGTTGCAATCGTTAACAGCAACGCTCAAGGTAATTTTAAGCGGAATTATTACGAAAAGACTTTGAAAACAGTTAAGGAAATTCCCCTCCAAAATAACCAAAGTCCTTGAAACTAATTTCGATTTTCAGAATTCGTTATCACCCCCGCCCCCGGCATGGTTTACAGAACAATCGGTGGAGTTATCGACATGTACATCTTCCTCGGACCTACACCTGAGAATACCGTTCAACAATACACTCAAGTAGGCTACTCTCGACGTATTCACTCGTTTCTCTTTCGGTTCCGTTCCTTAACCTTTTTTTTAACCCGTTTACATGAACTAGGCCGTTGGGCGCTACTCCATCCCACCTTACTGGGCGCTAGGTTTCCAACTGAGCAGATGGGGTTACGACACCATTGAGAATATGCAAGCAGCCGTTAATCGCACAAGAGCCGCAAACATTCCTCAGGTTACTTAGCACTATCCACAGCATTGGATAGAACCAATTGAAGTAACGTCCAAAATACGTCGAAATCAACTTATCATTTACCTACTACGCTTATGTCTATAGGATGTCCAATATGGCGATATCGACATCATGGATCGGCGACTGGATTTCACTTTCGACCCAGTTGCCTTCAAAGGATTTGATCAATACGTCAAGGCAATTAAAGATGACGGCATTCGATTCGTCCCAATTATTGTACGTTAAAACTACAATTTAATTACTTACCTATCAAACTTGCGCCATTTCCAACTGAATTTCGCTAAATTCAGCTGTTTCAATTCTGGTCTTCCTTGGAAGTCACTGATAACAGTCCTGTAAATTGAATTTTAGGACCCTGGTATCGCTTTCGAGGATCTGGAGGGACAATACAAAGCCTTGGACCTCGGTAACGAAATGGACGTTTGGGTCAAGAGACCTGACGGCACCCCAGTTGTCGGTCAAGTGTGGCCTGGTAGGACATATTTCGCCGACTTTTCTAAAAATGCCTCTTACGAATGGTGGGTCACCTTGCTCAAGGATTTCAAAGAAGTTCTCGATTATGACTCCATCTGGATTGTAAGTGAAACAGCATACAGAATGACCGATTATCGGTTATTCCGTCATTCTATTCTGTTATTAGAAATCAAGGAAAAATCATTTATGAATCAGCATCTAATTCCAACCTATCCGATTTCCGTTAATAGGACATGAACGAAATTGCTAGCTGGGGTCAAGGTGATATCATCCAAGGATGCCCTATTAACAATATTAACAATCCACCCTACATCGGAGGTGTGAAATTTTTAATTTTAAATTTGTTGTCGGCGTATATTATAACGGATCTCAACTCAATTAATTCAATTTTAATTTTTACGTATAGCCGTTAAGAACAGTCTATACGACGGAACTATCTGCCCTGATGCTGTTCAAGAGTATGGAATCCAATACGATACTCATTCCTTGTACGGCTGGAAATGGTCTGAAATTACCTTTAAGTGAGTACCCATTTCAATGTAGCGAACAGAGCACTTGTACGGTTTGAACCGTCGACGTATAATTTCGGACCATGCTAAAACTAACGATTGCGTGCCTCATTTAATAGGGCTATGAGAGAAGCCCTTGGCCTTCGCGGATTTGTTGTAAGTCGCTCAACTTTCCTTGGATCCGGAGCATGGACAACACATTGGCTTGGTGACAACTTTTCCAATTGGCCCAATCTTCGTGCTTCCATCATCGGTGTGCTTTCATACAACCAATTTGGAATGCCGTAAGACAAACCTAACTTTTGTCATTTCCTAAACCCATACTTTTAGTGTAAACTAATTCGGAAAAATATATGGCTTTAGATTTGTTGGAGCTGATATCTGCGGATTCAATTCAGAAAGTAACGCAAAACTGTGCCAACGCTGGATGGAGCTTGGAGCATTTTACCCGTATTCCAGGTAATTTTATGCCTATTTTATACAGACTGCTTTAAGATTTAATTTTAAAATTGTAATATCCTTAACTTTTTTTCCAATCATTAAGAAATCATAACGCTGCAGGAACTCAGGTAACACGCCAAATTCAATTTTTCTGCTAACAAAATTTAAAAAATATTATTCAGCTAATACCTAAATGTACTTAAACAGAATCAAGACCCGGGTCTCTGGCCGGAAGTAGCTGAAGCGTCTCGCAAAGCCCTTGAAGTTCGTTACACGCTCCTTCCATACCTCTACACGCTCTTCTACAACCACCGCACCACAGGAACCACGGTAGCTCGTGCCTTGTGGCACGAATTCCCCACAGACACGACTGCCCGCGGCGTCAGCCACCAATTCCTGTGGGGTTCCGGTCTCTTGCTTTCTCCAGTTGTTGAAGAAGACGCTGTGACCGTCAGCGCTTATTTCCCTCCCGCCGCCAAATGGTACAGCTACTACGACGGAGTTGAAGTAAGTCGTTCGCTCATCCAATTAATGTCACAAGCCCTAGTTACTTCTCAATCCAGTTACACGTCATTCATCTCCTAAATTAATATTACAGCAAAGCTCAGGGCAGCAAACCTTGGACGCTCCCTTGGACTTCATCCCCGTCCACGTTCGCGGAGGCGCTGTTCTTCCCACCCAACAACCAGCCTTGAACACAAAACTCTCTCGTCAAAACCCATTCGGACTCATCGTCGCCCTTGACGCCGCTGGCAACGCTGCGGGTCAACTCTTCTACGACGACGGAGAGTCAATCGGTAATTTTCTCATTCACAACTCCCGCCTCCACTTTTCTTAATCTCAAGCTAGCTCTGCCTATAACTTTCCTCGCTTCATTTGCTCTAGATCCAGAACTCTCTGGAATTTACTTCTTGGCTGAATACAGCGCAACAAGCGGCTCTTTGACCAACAAAATCCTCAACAACGGCTACGCTCCAATCCAAGGGCAATTTATTGAAACGATCCGCCTCTTTGGCGCTGGCTCCGTGTCGACAATCACTGTTAACGGAATAACTCACGACGCTTTCGCAAGCGTCGGAGGAGCCGTCGAAATTACTCAGCTCAATCTTCCCATGACCTCTGCATTTACCATCACTTACGCCTGAACCTTTCGCGCTCTTTAAAAGCGCACTTGTATGAATCAATTATAAAATTGTGTCATTAAATTCATTTAGTCTAAGCAGGATTTCTTAACATGATCACAGCATTGCAAACAGTTTAGACGCTTCAAACTGCGGTTTCAATTTTTCAGTTGTTGTCCGTCACCTACAGCTGCGGGATGGCTATACGAGGCCGAGGCCACGAACCATGTAACTATCCACTCTAGTTAATTGACCACAGCTAAAATGTATTCAAGATTCATTACGTAGTACTGGCTTGCAAAATCAAGAAAATACACCAATCCACGGACACATCAACACGTAGGGTTTCGCAAATCCGGAGAGTCTATGACAATGTATTTTTAAATTTTTAATCCCGTCTTACTTTCCCGGTCAAGCCAGTCGTCAATCCTATTTGCGTCATAAACCATTTGTACGCAGGGAATTTTTTGAGCAACTGAAACTTTAAATGACAGCCTGCCGTTAACACAAATATTCAGCTCTTCCCTGCCAGGAACATGTTGACTGGCTTCTGGTGTTGGTGATAGCATCACTCACGAAACAGGCGCTGGGAATGAGTTAGGTACTGAGGATGGAAACAAAACCTGTGAAAATACAATATTAATGACAACAACGGCGTATCCTCCCAAATTCGGTATTTCTGTAGTTCGCTTTATAAAACGATGCGTTATATAAGCTCTTGATTATGATAGCTTCTACCAAATTCAAACCATTTTCCTCCGCATTAGCTCATTAAGATGATTTACAACTCTGCTACTCACTCAACCAATCGTCCTGGGCTCAACAACCGCATTCAAGTTGCCTCAATACATCTGCCTTCACGAGAAGATGAAGTTTGAAACACTTGTGAAATCTGGTGCAAAACTGACTTTGAAGAACTCGATTCTCTGCTACCAGTTCGCATCACTCATAAAATGCGTGCCCTTTGAATTGAGTTCGAAGGATCGAATCCAGGTCAAAGTATTTTCTGCGTCCTGGCGCCGATATCTCTGGTACTTGGTCAACATCATATTTTATAGCTACGGAATCTTTCAGATCTTTGCCTTTGCTCGCTCCTTTTCAGCAAAGGGCCTAGTTACAGAGACAGCACTCCATGTTTTCTACATTGCAAACTATTTGATTGGAACGCTTTACTTCTCAGCGCTGCTGGTCAAAACAACGGAATGCGTCCATTTTATAAATCAGATGGATTTCTTGATGACGAGAGCGGCGGGTATAACAGCTATAGTCATAGAACCGCATGTATTTAAATTAAACACTAAATCTCTTCATTTCAATTCTTTATAACGTCTAACGAATCCATGTTGATTACAGATGTATTCAACGCACCACAATACTTTTCCATGATCTTCATCATGCTAACGGTCCACTACATGATGTTGGTTCTCCTCATCTCAGGTCCGTTGGTCTTGCTGGTCATACATCTCATGTACCCAGAGAGCGCCATGTACATTTACGCATACTTGCCAGAGGAGTGGAAAGATTTTATGCTGTGCAAAGTAGCGTCCGCGCTTCTAGAATTAGCTGCCATCAGCTGGAGTCTCACCCTTCTCAACGTGTATTACATCTTTTGGAGCGGCAGCGTCTTTCAAACTATAATATTCCTTCAAACGCTCAAGTAAATTTTTACTCTTTTAATCGCATTAAACTACCATTACAAATAACGTTAATTAGATTTATAACCCCCAATTCCTTCCTTCTCTTCTCCAGGGATAATCTTGGAAACGCTGGAAGAAAGAGCCATGTATCTTTGGAACGCTCCTACGTATTCTATCGTGAGGTTCAACTCCTTAATCGGCTTCATAACGATTTCAACGCTCCATATTTCACGCCCGGATTTACTGCAATCATGGTTATCATCACCGTCGGATTCATATACGCCTCACTCAAAACCTTTCACATCCTCCCGCTTCCCGTATACTTGCTCTTCCCAGCAATCGCAATATTTTCTTTATTTCTCCAGACTGCCTTTTACCTCTACATTTGTGAATGGCGAATCATGTCTAAAGAAATCAAGCTCTTGTTTCTACAACGATGTAGCACAGAATACAATCCAGCTTCTTCTTCTTCTTCCCTCCACGCAAGCCACCAGAGGGCGCTGATGCACAGTAGAGTGACATCCTTCCAGAATATCGATAACCATCAAGCGTACTTTGGCAGTACGACCCTCACTCAAATTGAAGCGGCAATGGATGAAATCATGAATTATCTTTTGCTCCTACTATCTTACTAATGCAAAGAGTCATAGTTAGAGTCGCATTCAGAAATGCTTTTGCAGCAATTTTGATAATGTATCCAAAGCACGACTAACCGGTGGTAATTTGTATTAATATTTAAATTCAATGAACAATAACGTACATATTGGGTTATTTATGAGAATTGTGCCATTTCATGTTTGGCTTCACATGCCGTCCAAAACAAAAATTTCATGGATGAAATTGGCAAAAACTTCAGACCTTGATCTGCAAGTTTCAAAAAGCCCCATGTCCACATATGTGGACTTTGGAAATCTGAGGATTATTTATGAGACACCCTGCACTTTTATCACATTGCCCATCCCCAATGCCCGTTTCCGTGGACAAATCCCATAAAATACAGCACAACCAGGATAAGCGTAAATAATCTAAAAGTCAGTTTAGTAAACATTTTTGTCTACCTCAACTCTTATTTCATCTTCTCGTATTGAACAAAGATCAAACTGCATGAGATTGTTGATATAGTCTACATTTTGTCAATTTCAAAATCCAGTTAATAAGCCTACAATTAAACAATTATCTCCCTGTCATCATCTTTTGATTGATTGATGAACCGACCAACTAATAATTACCACATGATCCGATAAGCTCAGATTTAATTCTCAAGTACCCGCACGTGAGGATTGCTAAAAGATTATAAGAGGAATCATTCCATCTCCTAGGGCTTTAGTTCATTTACGGACGTGGACGCAGCTAAACCTTCAAAATGCGTTTCCTAATTGTATTATCTTTGGCAATTATTCTGCCTGCCGGTATACTGAACCTTCTCATTAAAATCATTAAAAATTCTTGCTCAATTATTTTCAAAATTTATTTATTTTAATTAAAATAAATATATTGGCCCTAATTCAAATTTAAAATCCACAGTTATCTCCCAAGAATGCATCCCCGTACAGGAACGCATAGATTGCTACCCAGGACCGGGAGCATCTGAAGAAAGCTGCATCGCCCGCGGTTGTACCTGGTGCCCCGTGGACATAGGTCAACCTTTCTGCTTCCTCCCTTCGGATCATGGCTACGTTTTCCAAAGTGCAGGAGTCTCCCCTGACCATGAAACCTACATGCTGGGCCGCTCTCCATCTTCGATTTCATACTTCGGAAACGAGTTTGAAAATATCGACGTTGAATTCGAATTTCAATCTGACGACCGCCTCCGTATTACCGTAAGGAGTTGTATTTCAACTTGAATCTGTAGCTAATCAACGTGTGGACTAATTAAGAATTTTAATTCACAGTTCCGACCTCGAGACGTAAACCGTTATGAAGTGCCCATCCGAATCAATCCTCCTCCAGCACCGGCTGCAAATCGTCAATACATCGTCGAACACAGCACCTCCGGGATATACAGCTTCAAGGTTATCCGTGCATCCACCGGCGCTGTGTTGCTGGACACTTCTCTCGGCGGTCTGACCATATCTGACCAATTTCTTCAGTTGGGATTCCGTTTACCCTCGACTAACGTTTACGGAATCGGCGAAAATGAGCAGTTCAGCTTCCGTCATTCCTTTGAAGACTTTACAACGTATGCTCTGTATGCTCGAGATCAGTATCCAGATGTAAGTTATCACAGTAATTAATGTTTCACCGTCAACATTCAACAATAGCCTACATGCCATTACGTTAACCTGCTTGTAACAAATTTCAGGGCAAAACTAACATGTACGGCGTACAGGTACGTTCAAGCTTTAATATTTTATGTAATCAACAAAAGCCATGCACGAAATTTGTGTCCTTGTTAATTGACAAGCATATAAGTCACTATCATATAAATTACTTTCATTAACTCAATCCATTTAGCCATACTTCACCGTTGTGGAAGACGATGGTAACGCATACTCAGTTGCAATCGTTAACAGCAACGCTCAAGGTTAGATTCACCGTGACCATACCCATAAGCTCCAAAAGACTAAATAACTTGCGAATATTTCTCCAACGGTTTATTCGTTTAAACTAATGATTCGATTTTCAGAATTCGTTATCACCCCCGCCCCCGGCATGGTTTACCGAACAATCGGCGGAGTTATCGACATGTACGTCTTCCTCGGACCCACTCCTGAGAATACCGCTCAACAATACACTCAGGTGAGTTACTAACTATATATACATTTCATCATTTGTCTTTCGATTATTTTATTTCACCGTCTAACGGCACATTTTTCTTGTATGTTGACAGGCTGTTGGCCGCTACCCGATTCCACCTTACTGGGCGCTAGGTTTCCAATTGAGCAGATGGGGATACGACACAATCGAGAATTTACAAGCTACAATTGCGCGTACGAGAGCTGCAAATATTCCTCAGGTACTTAGTTAATACAACACTCACTCCCATCCGATTTAATTCGTTCACTGTATCGTCGTAATCATCACGTGTTTGCACTATTCAGGATGTCCAATACGGCGATATCGACATCATGGACCGTAAACTTGACTTTACCTTTGACCCCGTCAATTTCAAAGGTTTGGATGACTACATCAAAGCAATCAAAGAAGACGGTATCAGATTCGTGCCAATTATTGTAAGTTTTCGCTAGGACAAAGGTCATACGTTATTTAAGCAACATAAAAACTGCGAGAGATTAACGGCATGCCTAGCTTAAAGTGTCATGCTAACAGTTCATAAATCTGCTGGTCGTAGGATCCGGGCATCGCTTTCGAAAACCTTACAGGTCAATACAAAGCTTACGACCTCGGAAACGAATTAGACGTCTGGATAAAGCGACCTGACGGTACACCGTTCGTCGGAGAAGTTTGGCCTGGCAGGACACATTTTGCCGACTTTTCCAAAAACGCCTCCTTGGAATGGTGGACCATTTTGATGAAAGACTACAAGGAATTAATCGATTACGACGGCATCTGGATCGTAAGTTCAAAATCATTTCAAGCAGATCTATCGATATATTACACAGAAAATAAACCAAACAGCAGCAGTATTTTATTAATTAGAAAATAGAAATATCATATTCAATTTTTAAACCAACGAAACTCTAATCCTGCATTATGTTTTTTCAGGACATGAACGAAGTTGCAAATTTTGCAAGCGGTAAGCTTTAAATAAAGTTGTAAAACATCTTACATTTTGTTAACACGCTATAAAACTGGCCTATAACAACCTTGATATTTTCCTAATTTTCAGGTGATAGTATCCAGGGATGCGCTCAAAACAATATCAACTACCCACCCTACCAGGGAGGTTAGTCAAATAAAAAATCGTTTCGATACCTTGCCGCATAATTTCGATACTTGATTTTTAGCATTGCTTCCACTACCTTACTTTTCAGATGTGCGTAACGGTGTTGTAGACCACGCCATCTGCCCCGACGCTGTTCAAGAGTATGGCATCCAATACAATACTCATTCCTTGTACGGCTGGAAATGGTCCGAAATTACCTTCAAGTGGGTTAAACAAGTCCCTACGGCTGAATTAATTTAATTTTTTTAAAATTTAATCCTTTTAATTTAAAATTAATTTTGCGCAAATGCTGCTAACTTCCTCCTCCATTAATTCTTCCATAGAGCTATGAGAGAAGCCACTGGTCGTCGTGGATTTGTAGTCAGTCGCTCAACTTTCCTCGGATCCGGACAATGGGCAACACATTGGCTCGGTGATAACTTTGCCAATTGGTCCAATCTTCGCAATTCTATTATCGGAATGCTCTCCTTTAATCAGTTTGGAATACCGTATGTTTAAATTACAGTTAAGAATAACTGCGTTTCGATATTTTTCCACTCTGATATTTCACTTCAAGATACACCTTTCCGTTAATTTATTTCAGATTCGTAGGAGCGGACATTTGTGGATTTATATGGGATTCCACCGCAAAATTATGTCAACGTTGGATGGAACTGGGTGCATTTTACCCTTACAGCAGGTTAATGCGGCAAATTTTCACATTTCTTCCATATTTTATTCAATTCTTTCAAAAAATCCCAAATTCTCTACATTAACTTAAAAAAATGATATTATTTTTCAGAAATCATAACATTGCCGGAACAGCTGTAAGTTTCTCTTAAACCTTTGTAATTTATTTTTGAAGATCCATCTTCTGAATTAACTTATTAACATAATTCAATTATCCATTTTACAGGATCAGGATCCAGCAGTATGGCCGGAAGTAGCTGAAGCGTCCCGCAAAGCCCTTGGAATCCGATACACCCTCCTGCCCTACCTCTACACGCTCTTCTACAACCACCGCACCACAGGAACCACCGTCGCTCGTGCCTTATGGGCTGAATTCCCTGCAGATGCCGCTACTCGCGGCCTGGACTACCAATTCATGTGGGGTTCCGGCCTCCTGGTTTCTCCAGTTGTAGAAGAGGACGCTGTGACCGTCAGCGCTTATTTCCCTCCTGCCGCCAAATGGTACAGCTACTACGATGGAGTTGAAGTAAGTCGTTCGCTCATCCAATTAATGTCACAAGCTCTCGTTACTTCTCAATCCAGTTACACGTCATTCATCACCTTAATTACTATTACAGCAAAGCTCAGGCCAGCTAACCTTGGACGCTCCCTTGGACTTCATCCCCGTCCACGTTCGCGGAGGCGCTGTTCTTCCCACCCAACAACCAGCCTTGAACACAAAACTCTCTCGTCAAAACCCATTCGGACTCATCGTCGCCCTTGACGCCGCTGGCAACGCTGCGGGTCAACTCTTCTACGACGACGGAGAGTCAATCGGTAATTTTCTCATTCACAACTCCCGCCTCCACTTTTCTTAATCTCAAGCTAGCTCTGCCTATAACTTTCCTCGCTTCATTTGCTCTAGATCCAGAACTCTCTGGAATTTACTTCTTGGCTGAATACAGCGCAACAAGCGGCTCTTTGACCAACAAAATCCTCAACAACGGCTACGCTCCAATCCAAGGGCAATTTATTGAAACGATCCGCCTCTTTGGCGCTGGCTCCGTGTCGACAATCACTGTTAACGGAATAACTCACGACGCTTTCGCAAGCGTCGGAGGAGCCGTTGAAATTACTCAGCTCAATCTTCCCATGACCTCTGCATTTACCATCACCTACGCATAAAACGCATTCCTTTTACATGATCTAATCTGCGTAAAGTAATCCGCTATATTTCAATTATTTTTAAAAACGACTATTGCAGACATGTTTTCTTCGCTGCCGTAACATTTGCTTTACTATTAACATCCCTATGTACGTACGTTTCATTGCTCACTTCTCAGCTTTGGACGTTGACCTATCTATCAGCGGTAATAGGTTCCATGTCCGATCGGATTGTCTTTATTCCGTCTTGCCTTTTACGTGTAGCTAATTGCATCCTTTGCAAAAGAAAAACCCACGTGCAACCAACAAAAGCTAGATAAAGACAACTTTAGTATTATTACAAATTCAATAACACTTGTCTGCAAGTACCATAGCTTCTTTGCAAAACTCTGTGCATATCATTTAAATGAGATACGCTGACCAATGGTCAAATTACCTCCATATTTTAACATCAAAACGCTCATTCGTCACCCTCCAGTATTGCAAGCGTGTCGTTTCCTCATTGCCGCATGAAGAACAGAGACGATGAAAAAACTATTTTTTAATTACCACCATTCCGCAATCTTCTCCTTCTTCGCATACATGTGTATTCCACAACATTGGACAATAATCCACTCAGCAAAGCAGAGACCGATCCAAAGCACACCTGGAGTGACACGGGAACATTAATTATCAATGAAGCATCACTTGCAGCTAATAACATTGCAAAAAAAATCACCTGTCATCCTTTGTAAGTACCACAAAGCATAGCATATAATCAAAACATCCTCCGGACGGGGTCCATCCAAGAATAGCATCTTCAAGATTGATCCCAGCCGGAGCTCTGCCTTCCGCAGTCCGCGGAGATGCAAACTGCCCACGGGTCCTACACAAAGACAAACCGAATCTTAGCCTTAGGGCTGTGATGTTTCGCTCAAAATGATCAATCATCTATCCTTTTCTCTCTGGGCTGCTCCCTTCCGGCGTTGCTAAAATAAACCGCTGCTTTAAACGGAAGCGTTCTATCTTCTCGTAGCTACTCACAAGGAATCATGTGGTCCAACTTGTTCCTCTTACTTGTAGGCAATTTTGTGGCTACATTTTTTAAGAGCGATTCTTCTGATAACATCAATAATAATAGCGCTTCAAACAGTATCCCAAAACAGAACAAGCGGTGTAAGTTTGATCAAAAATCCCTTAAAACGTACTCACAAAATTACATTTTTTTTCAATGCTAAATTGCTTGTGCTATTGCAGTTGTCTCCTTGTGGCCCGTCTGGTCATTACCTGTCGTCAATTTGAAACGAGACCCGTGTGACGCTTTCTTCCAGAACAGAATCGGAAACTGCGAGAACAAGTAAGTCTTTTCTCTCAATTCAGTTTTTACTACAACATTTCCTGCGCTTGTACTAGTGTAAAACTGGAGCTCCTTGTTTTTTTACAGATTTGAGTGTCTCAAACATCTCGGCAAGAAGGACGGGGTTTGCGCACTTGGCTTCGGGGTTTGCTGTACTTGTAAGTTGTAAATTAATTAGGTTACTGCTTTCATTTATAGACACAACATACAAGCTATGTCAGAACAATCGTTGATTGAAACTACGAGTTATACGTATATAGATTGACCCCACCCCTAAAATTGGCGACCGTAAAGCCACCCTATTTTTTCCCACAGATCAAAGGACTTGTGGAGCTAAAATATACCGAAATAATACCTACTTCGTCTCCAGAAATTATCCTCTAAATTTTATTCCTTCCGGGCGGGAAGAGTGCAGGGTTGAAATTAAAAAGGTAATAGTTAAAATTTTAAAATAATTAAATTTTGTTTCACCAAGTTAAGGGTCGCAAATAATTTTTTAGTCAAAACCTCATCCCGCGCTAAATTAAAGCTCGAATTCTAAATAGTCCGTTAGGTCATCAGCTTCTCCTCATTGCACATAAAAATGTCCCTTGAATTTTGCATTTAAATTAGACAAAACGAATATGCCAAATCCGACTTGACTTCCTGGAAACCCAGCTCCAGCAAGGTAACAGCAACGGAGTGTGCAACGTAGACAACATCCAGTTCATCGGACCCATATCCCAACAAGGCCGCGTCCCGCCCAATCTTTGCGGACCTCTGGCGGTAAATTCCAGTAAGACATGTGGCGCCCTCGCTCCTTTTCTTATTTCTCTACTGTTTCTATATCCAACCCATTACGGACAAGTATCTTTAGAACAACAATATCCTTGTTTACTTATCCAGTGTACCTCCATTTTGAGACCAGCAATCGGATAGTTATGAACGTTATAACCGATGGAAGTCAATCAAGTAGTGAGCGAAAATGGAATATTCGCATTAGCTTTATCCCTTGCAGGACAGAATATACAGGTGAGTATGTATTATTTAAATGCTTTGAAAAAACGCAACAAAACAACGATGATTCTTATGCATTTTTACATAATTGCTGTCTACAGCACCGCCAGACTGTACACAGTATTTTACGGGAACATCCGGCCAAGTCCGGATTATCGGCTATCCTCAAGCCCCACATCTAGGAGATTTAGCTTACACAGTTTGTGTCCGATCTGAGGAAGGAGCAAGAGCAATTCAGGTTTAAAATTAATTTTAAATCGACTCTCTTCTTTTAACGTAAAAATCCTGCTCTTAGGAACAATTTAATTTACTTCTTCACGCTGGCCATTATATGCTCCATCTATCAATTGAATCATGTACTGTGATTACAGTGGGGGCGGTGCCCTGGAGAACCTGCTGACCAGAGCTTCTGGTTGACAGGACCACCATTCAGCGACATGTTGAACGTCGTAAGTCTATGACCTTCTTGAAATCCAACTGCAAACTTAATTAACTTACAAAAAACACTTTTGAGTTTAATGCTCTAGGCTAATTGCAATTAGTCTTTATCCTCATTTTTTTAATTTTGTTAGCAAACAGGATGTGCAGGTGGCGACTTTATAGTTTTGATGCGAACAGCCGATCTACCAAGGAATAATGACCGGCATTGTGGCAATTCTCTGAGTACGAATACGAATCCCTTGGAACCTGTCCGTTGTAAGTTTAGCAAAATAAAAACCGAAATTGCCGTTGAAACAGTAGCCCCTTCAAGAGAACTTTGTCATCCTAAGGTCATTGTCAAGTCACAAGCCATGTGCCTTTTCCAACCTAGTGTTTTATTCCTTTACAGCCATTGATCGACCCTTCATACTTCGGGTCAAGACGGATGCAATTGAAGGACAAATAGAAGAAGGCAACACTGGCTTCTGCCTTCAATGGATACAAGAATTTTAATAGTTTCCTGAACCAATATCTGATTTTCCCTTTTAGCTAGTCTCAATCCTATGTAATTAGCATTAATAAATATTCGTTTAAGGTAGTCATTGCTTTAAAGCACTGATTTCGTCAACTGCAAGCACTGGTACAGTAGAAATTGTTTATACCGGTATGGCGAATAACGGTTTACTTGTTATAACAGGGGAGATTTGAAGTCCCTACAGACGCCTAACGCTAAAAAACGTATCAGAATAACGGTTTATTCGTTGTAACGGTTAAATTTAGCGTCCCCCTACGTGACCGTTATAAACAATAACTACTGTATTCTGGTATCTGATATCGTTCCCATTGCTATTACCAATGTCGGGGGTGAGTTGAGACCCATATTATTTTAGTTTTCTCAATGATAGAGCAGCGGCATTTTTGAATTTTCACTGACATTTGATTTTTTTTTACTCGAAAAAAGAATAATTACTTTTATAATCGCTTTCAATTAATTTAGTAGTCTTTTTAACGCAAATCGTTCGCTGATTAATAAAATTGTTAGCCTGGCTACATGTTTAGTGACTGTGATACTATTACGTTAAGGTCAACTAATAATTAACCTGCATTAAAAGTGTAACTCCTGTTACCGAAAACGATGTCGGTTCAGTGGGCCAGTGAATTGTATTTAGTTGTTGATATAACTGTGAGTAAATTGTGACCACATACTTCAATATACCATAATATAGAAATCAAGAAGGTAATTTTAAAAAAAATCCAGTTCTTATTCCTGATATTCTTGTTCCCGAATTAACATAATCATTTATACCGAATATAAATTAGTACACAAACAGTAAAAGTTTAGTTCAACTCGAAAGTATTTTGGTAATTGTTTAACATTTATTTTTCAGATTCCAAGCAGCCCAGGGTGGAAGCAGGCATGGTAATTTAACGAGCGTTTGAAGCGAACATGACACAACGTCAGTTCCGGTTTCGCTCATTTCTATGCGGTATCGTCCTCGCATCATTAACATGGTTCGGCGTCCTGTACATGTATTGGAGTCTCAACAGCTACGCACCTCGTTTACGTTCCGTTTCCATTCAAGATCACGAAGAAGGAGATTCCTATGTTCCATTGCGTCAGAAGTTTGGATTTAATGTGCATGCCCCTAAAGATGAATCCATGTGGCGGGCGGACGCAGAAAATTCCTTGACTGGGGGGCACGATGCTGTTAAGAAGAGTAAAATGCTCGGAGACAAAGGTTATGAAAGACCCGATGATAGTTGGAATAAGTTGAAGCTTGGATGGGGTGCTAAATTGAAGAAAATCATCGGAGGGTCAGGATACCGGAACAGCGACAATCTAGTGAAGACGCTGGAGGGTGGAGTCCGTAAAGTTGATGGATCACCTATGCATGAGCTTGGTTTGGTAAAAACAATCGAAGAGAAAAATTTTCGGGCCGAAGGTTACAAAAAGTATGCATTTAATGCTCTAGTAAGTTCTCGCATCGGCCCCTTTCGTAATGTGACTGATACTCGACATTCAAGGTATGATTATTCAAAAACCAAATCCATCTTTGTACTGTATTGCTTGAAATTGTATACTGCGGGATAACTGGATTCAAAAACTATCTATTATACAGGTGCAAGTCTGAAAAATATCCTGGAGTGCTGCCAAAAGCTTCCGTCATCATTTGTTTTTACGACGAGGAGTTTTATGTGCTCGTGCGAACTATACATACAATTTTAAGGAGGTCTAACAGGAACCATCTGCACGAAATTTTGCTTATCGACGACTCTAGTGATATTGGTAAATGATTTAATTCTGATGGGATCTGATGGAATATATGTTGTGTAATGTCTCTTGACTTAACGTTCAATATAATTAATTAGATGGCCTCCATGCCCGTGTAAATACGTACATCAAAGAAAACCTTCCTCTCAAAGTGACACTACTTAAAACTCCTAATCGAGCAGGACTGATAAGGGCCCGTAATTTTGGAGCACGACATGCAACGGGAGACGTAAGAAAGATTACAGCATTTGATTATTTGCTATGCAGGCTAAATATTTACTAAAATGAATGGTATCGATGTAATTGATAACTTGCAAGCTTAAACGACCGAGTTTATCTATATAGTGGCATCAACAGCATGCAATCCTCGTTACCTTAATTTCTTTTAATGGTTGTAACTGTAATGTAATTTCAGATATTAGTTTTCCTCGACTCTCACGTTGAACCAAATGAGAATTGGTTGGATCCTCTGTTGGCGCCGATAAAAGAAGACAGGAGAACAGTCACTACACCAATTATTGATATTATAAACCCGGACACTTTCGAATACACTGCAAGCCCTTTAGTTAAGGGTGGATTCAACTGGGGACTGCATTTTAGATGGGATAACGTTCCTAAATCTGAGCTCCTAACAGAAGCAGACTTTGTGAAACCAATAATGTACGAAAATCCTCATTATGTATCGCACACAGCTATATCTCACTTATACTTGTACATTTAAGAATTGTAACCATGCTTTCAAATTACAGTTCTCCAGCGATGGCGGGTGGATTATTTGCCATGGATCGGGAATATTTTCATGAGTTAGGAGATTACGATGATGGGATGGAAGTTTGGGGAGGAGAAAACGTTGAAATATCCTTCCGGGTAAGCATTCTGCAAAATTCTATCACCAATATTTAGATCCAGTGCTTTGAGGAGCTATGCTAAAATTTCATCATGTTTGGCTATCCTTACTAGATTTGGTGCTGTGGAGGAAGTTTAAAGATAATACCTTGTTCACGCGTCGGTCATGTATTCCGCCGACGTCGACCTTACGGTTCAACAAATGGGGAGGATACAGCCTTAAAGAATTCAGTTCGAGTGGCTGAAGTTTGGCTAGATGAGTTCAAGGTATAGCAATTCTTCTTCATTAAAAATACTTATGCAACTCTAGCAGGAAATCAATATAGGTTATTAATCTGGTGCACTATTGATCATGAAATACTGCATTTTTATTGATTACAGGAAGTTTTTTATGAGACTAAACCAGAAGCGAAATCCATGCAATTTGGAGATATATCGGCAAGGAAAGCGCTGCGGGAGAAACTTGGCTGCAAGCCTTTTAAATGGTACCTGGAGAATATATACCCCATGATATTAGCAGAAGATCCCGAATTAGCACTCTCCAACCAAACGAAATCTAAACTTGCCAAACACGCAAACGACGAACGACCTAAATATCAGCACTGGACCAAGCGTAGGAGAAATTACAAATCAAGTTTTCAGCTAAATCTTCGAGGCACAGAACTCTGTGTTCAATCGGTCAAAGAAGTGACAATGAAGCACTCTCCACTATCATTGCAAACGTGCAACGAGCATGTCAAGAAACAGGTATGTTTATTCTAAACCTAAACCATTGTATTGATACTATTCAACCAGTAACCCTCGTTTGATACTGAATTTCTGTTTACCTATACAATTCTGAAAGTAACAACTGAAGCAACTTAAACTAATTTCAGCAATGGAAGGAGACCGATAAGCACGAATATGTTCTCGGAGAAATACTATGTTTGGATGCCGAAGGAGAAAAAGTATTTTTAGGCAAATGCCACGAAATGCATGGTCCTCAAGAATGGAAACGAGTGGCGGAGGTAATTTACTGGTTTTCCTAGCGTTATTATACATATATACAAGCCAATTATTGTATTCACTGCTTATTTTTCAGGGTGGTGCAATATACAATGCCGCTGTTGGTCTGTGCCTTGGATTTCCTTCAGGAATGAAACCTAGTGACAGTGCTATACTTAAAATGGAGATCTGTTCTGAAACAAACGAGAATTTAAAATTCGATATGATTAATTTTGTGCAGCTATCTACAACGTAACCGAATCTCTGCAGTACATGAGAACACGGGACGCATATATATTTGTCTACGGATATCAGCTTCCGTGTCTGAAAATTTAAAAAACTATACATATATATTTACTTAAATTAATATAGGTCCAGTGACTGCATTCATCAACACCAAAAATATTATATAAGCTTTTTAGTCTAATGGTTTGATATGTAATACGTTAAATTATACAACTAAGCGATGCCATAACTTTCTCTGAAACAATATTGACTGCGTTTAGATCTACTCACTTAGCTACGGGTAGTATGCTTTAAAATGTTTACAATTGTTTGCCAATCGCTTTCACTGCGAAAAGTATTTGTAATCATGATATTTACATGACATCGCAGTTGATAACACTTTCGAGCTATGACATTTTAGACTGCATGCTAGAAATAATTATGTTTCGCTAAGTAAAGTAAAATACTTATCAATAGTAGTATTTTGATAAGAAATTGCAGCTCTCATCCAAATGTGCTAGTATTTTCCACATAGATCTGATAATCATTTAAATAAACCGATACGATGCATAAAAGTGGCAGTGAAGTTTCATGAGGTTGCGATATAGATATTGCATCGATGTAGGATCTACGCAGTAATGATGTGGGATCTGCAACGTCATGATGTATGATCTACAGCGTTAGCTGTGAGTTAGGATTGGAGTTGATGAAAATAGAAATGAAATGCGCTGCGCGACGCGACCCAGAGGAAGCAAATTCTTTACAACTATTGGCTTGTAGCATCAACTACTGTCTCATTCTCGCTTTTATCGACTCACACACCAATTGAAAAGTGCGTATTCTGTTGGAATGTGATGACGGGAGTAGGAAACGGCACGCGAGTTCCTAATTTAATACGAAAGAAATAAATGGCAGAAGTCAAAGGTTCAATGATTCCTGGCATGCAGTGCGTACATTAATTTTATTAGTAACAGCGCAGCGCTGAGAGATTACCGAAATGATATTTAAGGCTTTCCAGGCCAAAGATGAGCTCACATTACAATGTTTCGGTCGATATCAGAACAAACAGTTCGAAGGCAAGTGCTACTTTTAAGAATCCGTAGGTTCTGGCTACGCTGTTTGGATTTATGAAATTAGGACAAAACTAAGGGTTAGATAGAATATTTGATTAGCTCGAAAATGGAATATCAAAGGAAGAACAATACAGGAAAGTGAATCGGCTACATCACGAAAATAATGTCTCGAAACGTTGAAGTACGTTACGGAACCACTTGACTAAATGTCAAACTACAGTCTTCAGTTTATAACTGACTTTTACTTCTTCTCCAATTCAGCGGCATCCTTCTTCAAGCGCTCGATTACTTCCTGGTGACGCTTGATTTCTTTTTCATGAGCTTCGATTTCACTATGAGTGTGCTTCTTGATCTTGTGCAACTGCTCGATTTGCTGTAAGACAATAAAAGGAATATCGATAATTAAAAATGCGGGTTGCCAGGCGATAGTATTCCGTGCTTGGGATTTAGAAACTTACTTCCTTGCGGAAATATTGATCCTCCTGGGCCTTCTCCTTAACGGCGAAGGCGCCACCGGCTTCCCGAATAGTGCCGTCGTTGGAGTACATGGCAACAAGGGGTCTCCTAACAAATAGAAACCGTTATGGACATAAGTAAAGTAATTAAACTGAAAATCAGCAACTGCATGCGGCCCGATAGTTGCAGCTAAATGCTTCGTCACCATTTGGTATGTATCTCCAATACACTGGTATACAATCTTAAAACTACGCATTACTATTGTAATAAAAGAAAATGAATTATATACCATTCAAAATTATTCAAGATTAATAATAATTATACACTTACGATTTCAGAGACAGGCGACGAAGATTATTGATTACGATAGCCGACATTTTCTAAGTTTACTGCTGCAATTAAATTTATACTTTTCACTTTATTAAAAATTCGTATCTACGCAGAGGTTCAAGTTCAAAGTCACACCACACACGTCCTTATAATAAACATGCTCTGCGATTGCCTCCGGCTGACTTGATGCTTAGATATCCTTGGTGCCACGGGTACGCGAAATGTGAATAAACCGTATGCATTTCAATTGAAATGCATTTATTTGATGCGATTCTCATCCTCTGCTCCGGCATTGTAATTTTCGCGACCGAATGTGCGTCAAAAAGCGAATTTAATTGCCGTGAGGAGAAAGAAAAATTGCTGTCATAATTGCTTCATCACTATTTTTTTTAAATTTAAATTCCCACCATAACTTGGTAGAAAATTTAACATTGTCCGTGTGTATATTTTGGGGCAATTAATTCCTTTTATTTAATTCCGCTATAAGTTCGGCGGGAATTGCATGCAATATTATGACAAACAATGGATATTAATTATATTCATTCCCGCCCGTGATAAAGTGAGAATCATTTGAAAGTTTGAAACTGAGTATATATAAATATGTATATTTTTAAAGTTCAGTGCATGCAATTCAAGACTAACTGAAATCTGACAGTATATACTCAAGCGATTCTTCGAAATAGCCACTATAATACGTGCTGTAAACAGATTAAATGCGTTAAAAAAAGTGGACAAAATAGCCAGAAAACTAACTTATCATGGCTGTAAACTTTGTAGTAATGTTAAACCAAGGCAGGTCTTAACTAACAGTGACCCATAATTAACCTATGAAACCTTATTTTATTTCACTAAGAAAAGTTTTTTAACTTTTGTTCTGTGATATTTTTAATCCTGGTGACAGCGGTAAAATGTTGGTAACAAAGCCGATCTGGGTTAATCATGAACGTAAGTACTTAAAGGTTTTATTGCTTATTTTGTAATTTGAGGAAAATTATGGTGTACAAAGCATAAAATGTTTAAGCTATTATAAAATGTTGAAAAGTTAATTGCTTTTCACATCCATGAACATTATCGGTGTAACTCAAGCTTCGTTAGTCAAGAACATTTGTTGTATTAGTTCTAATAGTACGTTTCTGATTCTACTACTGGCTTAACAGACTTGATCTTTATTTGCTCGACACCATTACCATTGTATCATAAGCAGTGTTCTTGACTAGGGATTTGCAGTCATTAGATGAAAAAATGAACGTATAGATTATAAACAAATAAGCTTGTGCCCTAACGTATTTGTTCTTTTATTCCAGAGCTTCCAATTTTTGGAATCGACATTCATCCTGACGGTACAAAATTCGTCACGGCTGGTCAAGGACCGAACGGCGGCCGTGTTTTGATCTGGAGTCTTGTTCCTGTTCTTGACAAATACAAAGCAGAGGATGAGACCATACCGAAATTATTATGCGAACTGGAATTTCACGCCTGTGTAAACGCTGTTCGATGGAGTCAGTCCGGTACCTATTTATGTTCGGGAGGAGATGACAAGATTGTTGAAATTTGGAAATGTTCCTCAAAATACAACGGGGCCTCCGTCCAACCAACGAATAATCCTTTTGCAAAAGCCAGTCATGAACAGTGGAGGTCAGCAGCAAGTTTGACGGGTCACAAGGGCGATATTTTGGATGTATCCTGGTCACCTAACGACAGATACCTTGCTTCCGCATCCGTCGACAATAATGTGATTATATGGGACGCTCTAAACTTTCCACATATTGTCACAACACTCAAAGGTCATGCTAGCTTAGTGAAGGGAGTGACATGGGATCCAATCGGCAAATTTTTGGCCAGTCAGTCTGACGATCGAACCTTAAGGATTTGGAGAACATCAGATTGGACCTTAGAGCAAGTTGTAAAGGAACCTTTTATGGAATGTGGAGGAACTACTCACGTCCTTCGATTAGATTGGTCACCGGATGGAATGTACTTGGTTTCTGCACATGCTATGAATGCAGGAGGACCCACGGCCCAAATTGTAGAACGAACAGGATGGAAAACCGATAAGGATTTCGTGGGTCATCGAAAAGCTGTTGTGTGTGTGCGATTTAATCGTAATATCCTTCAAAGAGAGGGCAACAAAAGCAAAACATGTTTTGTAGCCCTCGGATCTCGAGACAGAGCAATCTCAGTATGGTCGGCAGCCTTGAAACGACCCCTTGTAGTTGTTCGTGACATGTTCGCTGGATCAATAATGGATTTGAGTTGGTCTCATTGTGGAAACGTGTTAGCGTGTTGCTCTTTCGACGGCACCGTCGCCGTCATTAAATTCACACAAAACGAAATAGGCAAACCTTTGACTGCAACCGAAGTCGCAACACTGCATCAGCAGACCTATGGTCAGAACATCATGTTCCAGACAAGTAGTTTGATTCAGGATGTAGCTATACTCAAAGGACAACAACGAAAACAGCTTGCAAGTAAACAGGAACCGTCGAAGGTTATCAAGATAGAATCAAGTGTGACGAATGGTTCCATCGAACCAAAAGAAGCGGAAAAACCATCAAAATCTACCACATCAGCAGTTATAAAATCCGAACTTTCAGCAAAACCTTTGGAAGAATCTTTTAAAGACAACAAAACCAATCAAAGCGGGGACAGTATCTCAACATTGACAATGTCGCCGAACAAGTCTCCCGGGAAAGGCTCACCACACGTTGCCAAGCAAATAGAAACTGTGCGGAATGACGGTAAACGACGCATCACGCCCAAGTTATTAATTCCTCAAGATGGATCCAATAGTAGGGATGGAAACAATATTCAAAATCTTGGAACATCCACGAGTTCAACATCAGATAAAAAATCAGAAACCGACTCCAAAGAAACTGAACCCAACGTCGGCAAATCAGGCGTCGACGAGGATGGTAAAATGAATGGAGACAAATCCGGCGTAAATGATAGAGTTGCATTGTTGGAAGCCAGAGTAACAGATGCAGCTGGAAGTAGTACAAAAGCAGTTTCTTCCGAAGAAAATCTAGAAGCAAAAGTTATTGAAAAGCCACGTCTGAGTTCGGGAGTTGGTAGCAGTGATGATTCTGTGCAGCCTCAAGCAAATCCTCAGGAAGGCTCAAAAACTCCGAATTCGAGCACTGAATCCGGCCTAGGAAGCGCTACAAATAAACGTAAGCGAAGCGCAGAGGAACTTGGAGCACCGGAAGTCAAATTGATCAAGAAAGGCAAGCTTGCCCCGGCCACCAACCCTCCAAGTACTTCCTCAATGCCAGCTCCCAAGCTTCCAGCAAGTCTCATCAAAAGTAGTAAAGACAAGCAATCTGCATCCTCATATTCATCCATGTATAATCAGCCGCCCATCCTGGACCCCGCCGCACCCGATCATGTAGGCTCATCTGCTCCAAAAACTCCGCCAAGGAGCAAACTCGCCCCCATGAAACTAGATAGTCAGTTTCTTCAGGTAATGCTCTTGTAATTTCGATAGCGATTGCTCATTTCTTCAAGACTTGAAATCAACTAATTCAAAATAATATTTTATGATCCGATGACAGGTTCCAATAAAAAAGTCCGGCGGATACAACCTGACTGTAGAGAATCGAAAGAAATCAGGACGATATTACACGAATAACATCACGTGCCAACATGAAAAGGATTCCTTGGACGGTTTAAGTTGGACAGTATGCGTAGAAGCTCCAATATGTGGAATGGTTGGAGATCCAATGAAGATTGTGGTCCTTTGTGAAGATTCCACTTGCCATATTTTGGATGCCAAAGGACGTTACACTTTACCGCCAATCATGGTTTCCAATTTTCCTCACAAGTTAGTTCTTCGGGATCAGTATCTAATGATCATAACCGTAAAAGCTACCCTTCATATGTGGAACGTCTACCAAAAGAAGAGTATGATCCGATCAGAGTCCTTACTCCCTCTCCTCCAGCAAAGTCCCACGGATTCAAGTAAGCACCCATCTTATCTCTAACAGCTTTCATCTACTAGATCATCCCAGAAACTTTTCCCCTATAATATGATGCCTTTCTTCAAATTTTAGGGTCTCGGCCAATTGAGATCAGCCGTTGCACCGTCTTGGTTGGAGGAATCCCTTTAATAATATTATCAAACGGCAAGTCGTATAAATTTAGTTCCGATTTGCAAACTTGGCTTCTTTTCGTCGGCCTCGGCCCCAATATCCCTCTTGAGTTGGATTCCACCGACGTCCTCCCATCATCCCATCTTCCATTATGTAATGGAAGTCAAGAAGTCAACTACGCAGCAGTGAGTGATGCTAAACTCAAGTTAGCCGGAGCAGTGGACTTGAAGAAGCCGTCGGAAATACGTGTATGCATGCACACTCTGGGAATAGTCATGGCTCGGGAAGGCCTTGAAGCAGAGCTCCGATGCTTATTCATTGACCTCTTAGGTCCCTGTCATTCCGGTGCTTTATCAGCTTCCTCCAGTTCCAGCATACCCAATGCTTGGGTATCCAATGTTCACGGTGTTCCCAAACGTGAAATGCTCAGAAGTATTTTGAATGACATTGTCAAGGATTTACGTTGGCAAGATTTGTATTGCGAATTCAACGAGCTCCTCGAAACTGTAGAAGATCCTGTGAACGGGATGGATATATCCTGACCTAGAATTTGAAGTTTTTGACTGATAGCCTTAAATGTAAGATATTCTTCAAAGGGACCTCAATATTACTCGCTTAGTAGCATTTATAGTTTATTCTACCCAACTAATTGTATCCAATTCGTTTATTCGGGATTCATAGGAATTTCCCTTCATTTTATATACAGTCACAGGACTCTTATCCTTTGCAGACATCAATTCATTTGTACATGCCTCATGCATTACATGACGCAGCTTTTCTTAATACATGTATTTCATTCAAGTGACATAAGGAATAAGTCCTTGCGTACCAGCTAAGTTGCTTGTGCAAAGAAACAACTATTTTACAAATGTATTATAATCATCATTGTACCCAAATACATTATTTCGAGCAAGGTCCTCGTTTTCTTTAAACTTTTACAGTCGCTACATTTTTATGTATTCCATTACGTAGTAAATTTTATATCTAAAAGAGAGATTGACACAAACAAATTTCATGCAGAAAACGAGAAAGTAGATGCAAAATCCGTCTATTTAATTGCATTTACCACTTCTATTATCTATTCCAAAAGTATTAATTATTCTTCCGTTATAATTTCTTACCTGACAAACAATTTTACACAATACACAAAGAGCCAGGTTTCCTCACAGGCGCAGCTTCTAAAATTTCTATCTCCTCTTCAACAAAAGTGTTAAACTGGTCCAGCTGTTTTCTGGATTCACATACTTTATCTCTACAGGTCATTGTAAAGATTATATTTCCCGAGTGAGAAAGTGTCGTTAATATTGCCGCTATTTCAAATCCAAACAAATCCTCATAAATTACAGCTTCCATCATACCTAACTCTTAGAGCGATTACATTACCTTACTTGCGAGCTTGTAACTAAAATTAAACGATGCAAATACTTACCAGTTGTACAAGTAGGCGGTACACCTACCGTGAAAAAGCACTCGTTACACAAATTCGTTTCCGTTAGTTGCAACTGACGTTCCATCGCAGGGAAGCATGTAAGCCCAACGGTCATACCTGGAAACACGGCCCACCTGAAGACAATCGATGGCAAATACCCATACGCAGCGTAAAGCTTCGCCATCATCATCGGTGCCAGCGATCCGCTTTTCCTTTGCACGTTTTTCATGGATTTCAACACCCGTTTCACCGCATCACCTTCTCCAGTATACAGCTTCACGAGGGCGCCACCTCTGAAACAAATCCACAAGGTAATTTCCTTAAGGAGCGAGCATAACGCCACGCATTCCCTTCTTTAACTTACACATGGATTCGTAGGCCACCTCGATGTTTCGCTAACGGAACAGGAACCACGCACGTCACCTCCCTCGGAACTCTCACACCGCCCTCTATCATCATCTTCCTGATAGCTCCTCCACATATCCCTTGAAGGATACAAAAGAACCCAACGCCGAATTTACCCTTAAGCTTCTTTATCCTATCCGTCGAAATAGGCTCTGTCCACGTTGACTCAAACGTAATCGTCGAAGGCTTATGTGGATGATTTACCCAGCCATTCCAATCCAATTTCAAAACATCCGCCAACTCCAGTGTAACGTCCAGAAGCGCCTTAAAGGGCAACACTAGCTTCTCAAGTAAACCGGAAGGTCTACTAAATTTCGGCTCTGCCGCCATTTTCCCCTCGTATCCAACAACAAGAGCCAGCAAATGCAACACGCTATATCCATCTCCGAGGCTGTGATGAACGCGGCAAATGACCACTGTCTGCCGCTCTCCAGGAGACCGTCCAGCAGGTCGATAGTTACGAACAAGTATAAATTCCCACGCTCCCCGGTTTTTCTTCCACGGTTTCCTCCCTAGAACGCTAACGATTTGTTTCAGGTCGTCAGGGCCATATTCCTCCCGAACCGGAAAATCCCCAGATGGCGCTTCACCCTCACGAACCATGTCTTCGTACAATCCCACATAGTCCCGGATGTCAAACGTGCTTTGCCTTTTCCAGAAAAAGTAACCACAAAAGCTCGTCACTGACTGCCGAAGACGTTCGTACTCAAACCCCACCGGTTTTGTTACCAACCCAGAAAATACACGCTCTAAAACAGTCCCACGGAAAAATTCTATTTCAATATCATTCGAAAAAAAACTAACGATAGTCACATTGAACGTGGGACGCTTTCTTAACAGATCCATAGCCATAAGGCTATTTCGAGGCTTCAAAATCCCGTCTAAATCCCGTCTAAATAATTTTGCAAACAGCTCCACAATTAAACGGATACAAACTGCTCCGATCCATAGCGGTAATGCTAAAACTTGAATAATTACCCCACTTCCCGCCAAAACTATTCTTAAGGCAAAGTACACTCTCTTTACGATCCGCATAATTTACAATCGCCGACCGGAATATTTCCGTCTTGAACCTTGTGCTCAACACACTTCCAAAGCGAGGCGTGGAATCTTATGTTCTAGACACCAGATTCAAATTGCCAAATAATTTCCGCAAACTCAATCGCTTATTTTTGACTTGAAAATCCCATTTTTATCTTTTGCCTACTTCGGTTCTATCCAACGCGTCTCGTTTCCCAGAAACTCTGGGATTTCTCAACAAAATGTTAGTTTCCAGTCTAAATTACACTAAAGTGGTTCTGTAAATGCATAATTTAAATAACCATTATGTCTTTAAATAACCAATCCTTTCACAGGCCATTACGGAAACCTAAAAGCGACCTTTGGAAACCCCAATAAGGTCGGCAATGCCCAAGGATCTTTTTCCCTTTACACGTCCATCTTCTACAACACTGCGCCCTCTGTCCTCTGCCTTTGGAACCACAATTGAGGTCTCACATCTTCCGCTTTACATTCTTCACAAGTGCAGCCTGTATTCAATTGGCTTTTTTTCAAGAATTGCAATTTTTACATCTCAGTAAAGAACCCCAAGGAAAAAGCTGCATTCATGCCTAGATAATATGCTCAAAGCATTCTTTTCATGTAAATGTTAAGCATATACATAGTAATTGTGTGAACAAGGAATCCATTCACTAAAATACCTTTTATATATTGGCATTTACGTTTTTCCTTATACCTTTCATAGTATTTATTTTTTTGAATCAATTATGTATATATTTACTAAGCAAAATATTTTGTTTTTATTCTTTATCTATTTTTATTAAATTTAATTATTATCTTCATAATACTTTTCACTTCCGCCCAAACTTCATCCAATTAAACCTGTCATCCCCAGCAAACTTTTAATTAATTCTCTCAAGAAAACACCCTGTTTTCCCCTATCATCCTCCTCATCCAACCAACTCACTCAGCATGCATGCATCTGAGACACATAATTTCTCAGAAAAAGCTTTGAAGCTTCATGTAAAAAAGTCTTCCTTAATTTCAAACTTTCCTCCTTTGACCTTTCGATTATTTATCCCTGCAAAATATTATTCCTACATTTGTTTTCTTGACCTTTGACATATTTACCAGCTTGCTAAAAATAATATCACTTTCCCCTCTTACAGTTGACTTATTACGAGTGACTTCAACGATACCCACGCACCTGTCCAAAACATAGGCATTTATTAAAGTACTGTTCATATGGCGTCCATAATAATACACACCAAATCGGTTTCGCCGTTAAAAAATCTCAGCCAAGATAAATTACTCCTGGAATCACATCCCACATTACCTCCAGCTAAATCGCCCCGCTTATCTTATTAACGTACACCTGTCCGCTCATATAAGTTGCACTGCACGAGCTGCTGCGTAAATGTGATGGACGGTATATTTCCTTCACATAGTTGCTCACCTCGCAAAATCAACTTTTCCTACGTTTCTTCCTTCTTCTCCATTCCCTCTCATGTAATAACCTTCCA
Organism: Sminthurides aquaticus; assembly: GCA_906901655.1. Lineage (NCBI taxonomy): Eukaryota > Metazoa > Arthropoda > Collembola > Symphypleona > Sminthurididae > Sminthurides > Sminthurides aquaticus. The sequence continues at coordinate 1,910,466 of CAJQTT010000007.1, forward strand.
TCCATCAATGATCCGCGAACGAACCGCAGACGAGTATAAAAAATCCTAGGAATTGCACATCGTTGCACATGCATGTACATGCCAAAGTAACTTCAGCTGCACAAAGTCAGACGTAGGCGGGGACTTGCTTTCCATCATAATTGCCAATTTTGAGACAAATTACACGTTATAAAGAACATTGCACTGCATCTGTCTGCAAAATTCCGGGACAACAAGGGGTTCTTTGCTTCGTACAACATGAGCTTTAATCTAGAATCAGAAAATTATTGGCTCTTTCCCAGTTTCGCAACACCACCCCTAGTAAATGTTTCGTTGGCAAGCCGACTCTCAGCATTCAGCATCCAACCGAGAAACGAGTAACTGACCTACTCGTAGGCCGGGTAGCAAATAAAATTTTAATTAAAATCAATTTAAATTATAATAAAATAAATAAAATAAAGATTATTCCAACCCCTAAACTCCGGAAGCATGTTCACCAGAGCTTTAAGCCACAGCCTGCCCAATTATTATTCCCTTTTAGGGTATAGTAGAGGAGCGGTAGGTCTACGTGGCCCAAAAAATATTTTGCCACAAAACAGGCCCTATTCCCAGTCCACCGGTGAATTTCCGGGGAAAAAACATGAAATTGACGGTGTCCACCTCCACTACATGGAGGAAGGTGACGGTCCCCAAACGGTTCTTCTCCTCCCCGGGATTATTGGTAAATAACCTTCAAAATTTAAATTATTTAAATGTGTCAAATTATAATATTCGTATTATGCAGTTTCATATCATATCAAAATTAATCGCATTTAATTAACTTAATTTAATTAATGTATTTAAAACGTATAAATATTCCCACAGGAACCATAGAGACGGATTTCTTAAAACTTTTTCAAACCATGGACAAGTCCAAGTTCCGCTTGGTCTCCTGGGATCCTCCTGGCTACGGCAGAAGCCGACCTCCAGACAGAGACTTTCGAAATATTTTCTATCGTCGCGATGCACACATGGTCGCCAAGCTTATGAAGGTGAACAAACCCACTTTCTGCATAAATGTATATTTAAAATCGGTCATTTTTCAAAATTTTAAGCTTAATTTTAAACCTCATTTTCTCATAATTTTCCCTCAGGCGCTAGGCTACGATACGTACTCGATTATGGGCTGGAGCAACGGCGGCGTCACAGGGAGTATGCCTCTCTGCCTCATTTTCTTTCCCATTCTCTTCGATGAGCCGGGAGAGGGCGCTGTAATTAATCCTATGTTTTCTCCTAATTTCAGTTCACGTCGCTCAAGACTATCCTGAAAGAGTTCAGAAGCTCGTCACATGGGGAGCGCATGCCTACTCGGATGAAACAGGAGTAATGCTGAGCAGAAGTGAGTTAACGCTATAGCCTCTTGACACCTGTAACCAAAGGCATCTTTCACTCATTAACCCGGCAATGTCTTAATCCTCGCTATTCCTTTACGACAGTGTTGTCCAATCTGGATGCTTGGTCCGATAAAATGAAAGCACCCATGTTACGCATGTACGGAGAAGCCTATTTAAAGAAAATGCTTGTAGACTGGGCGGATTCTGTGGAAGAGTATCACAAAAACGGAGATGACAAAGGATATCGCCAAGGCATGTCCACTATGACCTGCCCCACTTTGGTCATCAACGGGGAATACGACCCCATAGTTAGCCTCCCACATGCCGAGTATTTAGCGAAAAATATTAAAAATTCCAGGTATTCCACGCCTTTAATTTATGTCTTAAACCGGTTTTGAAAATATCCAAGCACTTTATTTTTTAATATACAATTAGGCTACTTTTTTACTAACTGAATGAACTTTGTTTTACAGGCTTCATATCATGCCAAAAGCCAAGCATAATCTCCATGTAACCCACACGGACCAATTCCTCCAACTCGTACAAAGTTTTCTTCGTGAAAGTACATCTTAAGAATAGCAATCCAATTCCCATGGTCAGTGTGAAAAAGCTGCAAATTCATTTTTTCAAATTTATTTTCCATCTATTGCAGTATCTGACAAAATAAAATGATTTTCGTATGGACTTTAATTTCTCTTCTTACTTCCAACTAAATCGCCTACAAAAGTCCCTCATATTCTTCAAAACCGATGACTGAAGATAAATTCCAGAAACGTCGCACCCAAGAAGCTATGTTTTGCCCCGGCCGCCCGGCCCCGTGTATTTTAAACGGGAAAAAATAAAGTGTTGTTTCCCACAACTGTTTTTGGCCATAACTTTCGTCAGTACCATCCGATTTTCAACATGTTACTCAAATCAGGCACAACTTTTTTTTTGTAATACAGAAATAACAAACGTTTACATTGTCTTCGTCATCAACGAGCCTTGTTTTTTCCACCTTCTCGATGTTAAATGACTATGACATCCAGATCCATATCCATTCCGAGCGAAGCCGGAGTAGCAAAGTTAATCCGCCGTACGTGTCAAAACATTTTTTGATTATTTTTTAAAATATTTTTTTAACGACGCTGTGCATATGTACGCTGCTGAGGAAGCTATTAAATACACAAAATAATTTCAAAATTCATTTACTTCTTGCTTTCTTCAAATGGATGATCCTACCCGCAACTTACAACATAACAACACGTAACTAACATCTAAAGAAACCATCCACAAAAATCTTTAACTTTTAAACTTTCTCTTTGCTTTCACTGCAAAGAAAATTCTTGTTGCCTCTTCATCCTAACTTTCACCTCACTTTCATCACTCCTCAACCTTTAGATATCCTCCCAAAAAGTATATATATATAGTATCTAAAAATAAACTCTTCCCCTCTCTTCATCCTGCAGTAATGAAAATACTAGAGCCGCAAGGATTAATCCAAAGCAATAATACACTTGATTCATTGCAACTTGTGTCCTCCCAGGAAACTAAAACTTGTCCAACTTATTGGTTTTCTAGACTTGTCAAGTTTTTACAACTTTTTTCCCAGCTCCAAAAGAAGACTACAAACATTGTACACACTCTTCTACCAGCAGCAGTTCCAGGAAAATCCGCACATTTCCAACTGATTAAAAAATCTTAAAATATCCCTCACACAAGTGAAATCTTGTTCCCAAAATCTTCCGTTATTCAATACCCAGGAATCATTACTTGCCCTAGCCTCTGTAAATAATCCCTCACTTAGCATCACATTATTTATACCAAAAACTCCAAAGACTGTTGTCATCAATTAGTATAATGACCAACAGAGATGATTTAAAATAAACCAGCCTCTTATCAAAGCAACCAACACGTCAGCGACAGCTCTTCAACTACCACTCCGATTTACGCAGCCTAATATAATTGTTTACCCAATCCCAGTTTCCCCGAAGATGGCACCACCAATCCCTAAAATGTATACAATTAAACGATTCTTGGAAATGTTTTCCTCGCTCTTTTCAAAACACACACTCAATTACGTAGCCTCTGCCATTGCAAAACTGACTGTCCATAACTTTTTCCGAGCCAACTTCAGAGTCGCTCACAACTACCTTTGACGCTTTCCCCGAATTGTTGACTCCTCCTCTGTTTAATAACTACTGCACAGTTCCAAGCATTCTCACTAAAGAGTAAACGAACTTATAGTTTACCTGTAAAATAATAAACCAATAGGCACATCATTATTTACTCCCGCTTCCCTTCCTAAAATGTTTGACCACAAACGACCTTTACTCGACGCTTCTACAAGTACCTCCCTACAGATGGCGCTGCAAATAAAATCCATTCCTTCCTTCTAGATAATAATATCCCGCTCACTATACATTTCTCTCCATAACTGTTACGCAAATCTTTCCCAATCCATTCAAGGTATATTACGAAAAAAATCCCGTTTCAAAATTCGCGAATATTCTCATCACATTTTCCTTATATTTTTACTTAGAAACTCCTTTGCGCCATCTTCCAAGAACGCCTGTAATTCGTTAGCTGTAAACAGCTTGTTTGGTCACTACAGTAAATAAGTATATATTTTTTATCTCACATTCTTTTTACATACCTTTCCCCGAAACCCTTGAGCTTGTAATCGAGTAAGACTCAAAGAAAATAAAACCGGGAGGCGTAACAAGCTCAAGAAGGTTAAAGATATCAAAGATTTACCCGTTTTCCATCATACCACGGATTTTATTCCACCTTTTACAAAAATCCCCGCTCATTTTTCCTCCAGTTTCTTCCTCCAAGTCAACTACCAGAGGGAAAATGTCAAAATAGGCTCAACTTTCCACTCTCTCTCCTAATACCTCATCTTTTAGTCTTAGCTCTCACGACAAGCTTCCCACAAGCCCCTACCAACCACCACCCCTCTTACTTTACAGCTTACATCTGATCAAACCTAAAAAGAAATCAAAAAGCGCCAAAAACTAGGCATCACAGCTCCCGCGAAAAAAAAGATTCAAGATGTGTTCCCAAAGCCATCAAAATCACATTACTCCTCAAGTCCTGAATTTCCAATTCCATTCACTCTGTCGCAGAAGCAAAGGAGGAAATAAGGCCAACTTCATCCGTTCCTTTCCATTTAAAACTTATAGTACAATTGATTTGAGAGGGAAGGCGGGAATGCAAGAGTGGAAGCAGGAATCCTCAGTTTCAATAGGCAGACCAGCAGTTACTGTCGTAACAAATGTAACCATCCGTACACAGCAAGCCCCGAAAAAAATCTTACTTTCTCCCACCAACTTTCTCCACCATCATGCTCTAAATCCATGAGAGAATCTTTATGGAATTCACACCATGGAATATGCTTCACTACCATGTGACAAAATGAGAACAAACGGATCCGTCAGCAAAGGATTTAATACGGGATCCTCTCAAGGACGTAAAATTGCAAATTCGATTCGATTCTTTCATGTCCAATTGGATTCCTAACATGGAATCAGCTACTCAGTTCTCCTTTTTTCTCCAAAATGTCTCCTTGCACAAATAGCACTCCAGCCATCTCCTTGCATGTTTAGTTATTTTCCTCCCGCAGCCATCCCCTTGAAAATTATACAAAATCCCTTGAAAAACATTACTTAAATTATTTTTTTTCAAGTTTTTTGCAAATTTTATTGCCATTACATTCTCGCCAAAACCGACCCCACCTTTTTCGTAAATTTTAATTTAGAAAAAAAATTAATTCCAATGAATCCTCCTTGAGAAAAAAATAATCCAAAATTCTCCTTATACACAACTAAAAATCCTTAAGCACACCAAGCCGGTCCTCCACCTCCCAAAGCCAAGTAAAGTCCAGAAACATAGCCGCCGCCATGGGCAAACCATGCAGTGTTCCCTCCAACGGATTCTCCGACCACACGAGAGCTTAGCTCTACATTTTGACCGTAGAGTAGCGCACCGAGGATTGCGCTTTGAGAATTAGGCTGCGCGCGAATATTGAGGCCTGTCGTTGAAGTCACCGTTCCATAACACCTCCCTGAACTCCCGCCATTCAAAAACGCAAAGAGCTCATCCCAAGGGTACGGGCCAGGACACCTTTCGCGAGAAATTGGTGAAATTGAGAAATGTCCCGTGATCCCTCCATTTCCATCCGCCAATGCAGGCCTAATCCCAGGATTACGAGCCAGGATGTCACGGATGAGATTGAAGGATGCCGTTTTTTGCTCCTCCGTAATAAGATCCGAATTGTCCGTAGAGGGTTTGACGTGTTCGATGGAAATCGTTACGTAGTTTGGATTTACCGGTCCCCACCCTGCAATTAATAATTTTTATAATTAATTTTTAAAATTTGTTTCTTGTAAAACACAAAATTCTATAATTCTTATAACTTTTTAAATACATTTTTGTCCAACATTCAGAAAAATCCCTACGAAACCCCACACTTACAACTATCAGCCCCAGCTTCAATCCGTCCGTTCCCCCAAGCGCCATCTGCCTCATCAACACTTTGCACAATCACGCCGTTCTGTCCTACAACGTAATGAGTAGCTGCTTGCGAATCAGGATTTTGAAACCACGCGCCAATATTCTCAGCGCTGGACCCTCCAGCCGTTCCTGCGAAAAACAATTAAATCCATTTGTAGCCGCATAAATTGACGCATATCCAATACATTATTTACACAATATTTTATATATTATCGGTGGTTTCTTATTTTAATTATTTAATTTAAATTTTTTTAGTTATTACTTTAATTAATTAGAAAATTAAGCACATCATACACTCCCTCACAGTACAGAAAAATCACTTACCATGGATAATAAGCCATTTAGCAATGTTCCCATTCCGCCCATTATATTTATGAGGACTCGGCATCCAAATAGCGCCAGCTTGATCTTGCCTGTTCGTAAGCATTCAATTCAAATTAGAAGAAAATATACATCACAAAAAGAAAATATTTTTTCAAACCCACAGAATCCTCTACCTCCTAGAATATATTTTAGTTTATTTTATAATTATTTATAAATATATTTTGTATTATGTTTTTACAATAATACAAATTTCCTATAATACTTGTATTTACAAAGCTTCCTCTTACCCTTCAACAAAAGCCGAAGCTGCAACAAGCGCCACTAAAATTGCGAATATATTCGCCATTTTGCGAAAAAATAAATTCAACCTTTGCAAAAATAAATCCTCCGTCCTTTCAACTCCAACAGATTAAAAACAAATCAAACGTTTATATATCTACAACAAAACTCTAATCTTTCATCTCCCCATCTTTCAAGCCTCTCAAAAAATGATAACAACACAAGTCTACATACACATCCTCTTCAAATAGACCATCAAAGGGAAAACTATAATCTCGTTAAATCCTCCAAGTTTCCATCCCGCTTTTACAGTAGTAAAAGATAATTTATTGTGTATTTAAAACAGGCCTTCCATCAAAACACTTACTTCTAATAACTAAACAACTTTAGCATTTAGTTAAAGCTGCTCCTGTTGCAGTTATAGCAAGTTCAACGATATAATTCATCCTCTTATCTATATAATTGACAGCAAGTCTATAAATACTGCGGAAGATGAGCAAAATCAATTCCGTAATCAATCACCCATCATCCAACTCCTCTCGGCTATCTTCACCTCCGTTGACAGCTATGAATCTTTCCTATATTCCGGATCTGATTTGAACAGGATTGCACACGAACCCACTGCATTGTCTTGATTTATTTCCTCCGTATTTTTCAACTTTAACTTACCCAAATGCATAGTCTGAAACCAATGTAGCAACATCTTTCAAATCTGCCCTCTGTCTGACTCCTTCCACGAATGACATTTCTGTATTCAGCCCTGCATCCTTGACAAATCAAAGTTGGCCAACCCTGTAAATCGGTTGACAAATTTGAGTCACTCATTTCAAAGGACGCGGGAAAGTCTTGGCAATATTCACAAAATCCTTTACAGCATTTTTCTTCCCCTAAACTTGAAAAATACCTACATTTTACTGCTTTCTCCTGCTCTGCTTTCTCCGGCTCTGCTTTCTCCTCCATAGTAGCTTGCCTTCCTCATCATCAGCAACTCCCCCAGCCTGCCACGTATAGGCTTCTCCTCCCCGCTACACCAGGTTATTTGAATTTGTAGCCGAGGCCAAGGGCCATCGAGTATTTTGTATTCATTCTTTAGTTCATTCCATGCAAGCAAATATAGCTGCCTCCCCGAGTACGTGTCATACGTGAGGGGAATGGCTATTGAAAAGCCCTTATAGATTTTCGGACGTGTGCTCACAACTCGAGTCCAGAGGACAAGAGAGGAACAAGTTAGTGATGAGGCGACAAGGAAGGAACCCATTCCAACTCGTGTACAATTTCCCTTCATCATGTCCTCTTTTTGTCCGACGAACCTCGTGTGTGTGTGAATGACGACGCTTGTATTACTCTTATTCCGGAGAAAGTTCCCTTTCACCAGCGTCACACTATACAATAAATGTATTTATCCGTAGTAGCAGAGAGCAAAGGAGCATGTTCAGATCCATGGACGGAGTCATCATAGGACTATGTATACTCGACTTTCTCCAAAAAACTTTCTCCGCTGTATGATTGGCAGGAGGAGGAGAAAGGATATAATATGGTCGATAAACGACAGTCAAAGAGCAGAGAGCTCCTTTGCTTACAGTTATTGCCGATATCTAGCTGTCATTCAGCCCGGGCAACGACTAATATTCCTTCACTTTCTCCATCTATCGTCCAATCCGAAAATGATCTTAATCTGTGTATCGCCCTAGAGCCTTTAGCTTGTATTCAACACCAGGATAAACAATTATATTTCGTCATTGTCGTCTCGTAAGAATCCACAGCAAACAACACCCCCCTTTTTACATCTAACTTTCTCCGAATCGTTAATTAAGTCCCTGATCAACACGAGTTTAGCCTCAGGCTCATACTTTCTCCTCGTCCGGATTCGCTCAGGTAATGTTTTGGGTATTTGAAAAACAATTCAACATAAATATGAGCCCCCTTTCAACGGCTTATTGACAGCTGTGCACGTGTCAGACTTTTAACAGAAGGTCATAAAAAAATTGACTCAGTTCCGCTGCACTTTCTCCACACAAAATTCCAATTAAAAAAAGGTTATAACTAAAAAATTGTTTCTACGACTTGCAATATTTTCTTGTTGTATTCCCATTTTTTAATCATCTGTCAACAATTTTAATGATGTGTTTTTAATAATGTCAGAATTTTTTTTTCTCTATATTCTTAGAAAAACTCTTTTTGCTCTAGCTGTATGATAAATCCAAATTAAACTTTCTCCAATTACAGGTAAAGTGTAGAGCTGACAAAAATACTTAATTATTATTATTACAATTAATGAAACTTCTTCCTCAATCTGACTTTACTTAGATGTTAGCGTATCAACTTTCACTCTAGCCTGACGTAAAATAATTTTCAAACAATTTTTATCCCGTCTAAGGACAAGGACAATAAATACAAAGGCAACGCATTTCAAAACCCAATTGAAAAATTACTGCCGAAAAACTAAATTCCTTCCTAGAAATATAAACTTTCCTCACTCGAATGATTTTGGATTAGGTTGATTACACGGACTCATTTTTCATTTTTAAATTGCATTCCATTCTACCGTATTAAATTCCCTTCTAGAATCACATCCATGTCCCTTCCAACCTCTTCCCACAGCCTCCTTTATCTATGCCGACCAAAAAATTAGCTACAGTCTAAACTCAACTATTTTATTCCAGCTGGAAATATATTCCAGACACATTGATACTTAAAGCCATCACTTTTACCAAGGTACTGAAGACGCTTTCATCCTCTCGTTCCCTCTCGCACTTTCTCCACTTTCTCCCAATATTCAAGACTAGACAATTCCTGCGGTGGCTCAAAGCTATTCCTTGTCATAAAGTTGACAGGATTAGTGGAAAAGTAATGACTCCTTGTCATCAGGGCCTTCCGAGATGAATAATTGTGAAATGGCCAAGGAAAAATTAATGCTTATCGACCCCGTATACTCCCATCTGCTAGGCGCCCTCCTATGAGCTCTGTCAACGGCTTCACTCCATATGTCCACAACCGACAAGCCCTCATCATCGCCAGCAATCCTCCACCCCGTCAATGAAATATGAAAGCCAGACTCCTGAGTGACAAATCGATAAATAATATTGAATTACGCAACATGGATTAATCCCATTTTCTGGGAGAGTCTTCATGTGAAAGCGGATAGTGAAACTTGCTTCTTGAGTTACCCTTATTTATTCATCCCCACTTTCACCGAGGGACACTCTACAACTTTCTCTCATCCTCTCCTTTCTCTTTCCAACAAACCAATCCCATAAGCTCGCTTCATGCATACAAATTAAATCTTAATTGTTCCAGATAGATTGATGAGCCTTCTCAGCCAGAATCACCACCTCCCACTTGTCCTCTCTTATTCCTTTCACCCACTTTCTCCTCCACCCAACCACCCCACTTACCAAACTTTCTCCGAGTATGACATTCCTTGACTTGTCACAACAAATCCGTCCTTCCCTTAAATCATCCCTCTTTCCCATTACCCGGCACTGTGTCCGGCCAGGTGCTACTCCCGGCTATACTTACCTTGACTTTCACTATATTTGTATCCACAAGACATTTCTGCTTTCTCTTCCACTCACAGTACTCCATTGACCTCATCCCACCTTTTTCCATACAGCTTTCTTCAAATACCAACACTATTATGCTCTTACACAGAGCTTATCACTTCCAGCCAACAACTTTCTCGATGGAGAAAGTCCCGCTGATTCCAGGTGTCTGTCGCCTCTACAACCCCGATTCATAGCCTTACCTTTGAGCATCTTCAAAAGCTCGTTATCCCGCATTAGAGAAAGATTTCCATTTAAATTTTTTCCACAACTCCTTTCTCCTTAAACTTTCTCCGAAAATCCAGCACGGAACCTACAGAGTCAGCTCCTCAAATTAATAACGTTCAATCCATTACGACAGACGGCTGCGACAGAGCCTGAAAGACAAGAGCGAGCTTCGTTTTCACTTTGAGTCCCTGATCTCCTTGCAGAAAACTAAATGGGCTTTCCAAGAATCTCTTGCAATCAAAGGCAAAGCAAGAGCGCATCCTAAACAGGACTAGCTTCCGTCCTTGGTGACATGACAGCAAAGAGGGAATACGTTAGAGCCAAGGCGAGGCAGTTTTAAAATAGACTTTTTAATCTTGCATCTCCCAGAAAGAAAGCGGAAGAAATCGTTACATTTTTCAATCTCATCCACCCGCCATTCAATCACTCTACCCCTCTTCCATCTCCAGTTACTTTCTCCAGCTTTCTCCAGCCATCCAGTAGCAACCCTCCACATCTTCCTCCCCCACCACCCTTCTCATCTTCCGCTATTTATTGTTGCTCTCTTTCAAAATCAAGGAACCCTATAACCCTCTGACATTTTCATTTTCCTCCTACTGTTTTCCCCAGATTATTTCCTTTCAAACGGAGGAAACACTCCCGCCTATTTTCTCCCAGGATTCCCGTCCCCCTTTGTTCCTCTCCCCGTGGAATGCATATCTAGAACCTTGCATCTTTGATATACTAAATTCCTTCCTGTCTCTTAGCATCCTCCTCTGCTGCTTCTTCGAATGAAATTCAAGTGAGTGGGCGTCAAGGCTTTTAGCTTCTGATTTCTGATGACTTCATCCAGCACTATCAAACATTCGCTACTATTATTCTGACCGTCTTAAATCTACAACTTTCTCTTTGATTCCAGTATGGATATTGGTTATTTCCGTTTAATGTATACACTCGTATCTCCTCAAGGAAAAATCTAATGAAAAACCTTTTAAATTCATTCCCTCGCCCTCTTCGCGATTTCTCCAAGCTTGCTTTTTCAGCAATCATGGAGATTGGACATTATAAACTTTTTTAATTGACATTCCCTCCCTTCAGTCAGCCTTCAAACCTCCATCCATACAGATCCTTGCTTTCTCCCAGCTTTCACTCCGACCCCACGGCCCAAATAACCCTTCTTCTTGATACCCGGGGATTAAGTGTATAACGCTTCGTTATATATCCATACAAGTCTTCGCCTTCATGAATATTAATAAACTTTAAACGGAGGCGGAAAGCGAAGTCAAAGAGCTTTCTCATAACTCTCTCTTCGGCCCAGACGGAGAAAGCTAGTGACAGAGCTTCCTGAGAGACTCATCCGCAAGATTAGTGTCAACAGCGTCTACTCGATGAATCTATGCATTTAATTTGACATTTTCTCTTCAATTTCGAAAGGGTTGCCCATTTACTTAATTTCTGCCTCTTCTCAATGAGTAATTCATGAGGAATCGTCAAAAAAAACTCGAGTCTAGCCCAAGGATAACGGAGAACGCAGGGGGTGCAAGAAACAATGTACTTTCTCCGCTTTCACTCTAAATATTTGCTTTACTTTGGCAATCGGGTCAGGACAAGATTCAATCCCGAGCGAAATGAGAGAAAGTTAACTTTATCTTCATCTTGCGCTCATGTAAACTTGTTTTTGCATCCGTCCTATAAAATGGCTGGTGAAAGTAGCTTCAAGGATCGAGGAGAAAGTCATCTTGCTTACAAGAAACTAGCATTTAAGTACAGACTTGAATACTCCTTATAGTGAAACTCAATTACCCTCTCATAATCCTCATCTTCTTTATCCTTTCATTAAGTAACGCTTGGATGCTTTCTCCCATCTTATTCGCTACTTTCTCCCTCAGCAATCATTTACTTCTTAGCCATTCATTCGTGCTTTCTTTTGCAGGTGCGTATACCTAAAGGCATGAATGAATTTACCCTTTACTTTAAATACCTTTCTCTTTACCTTTCCATCTTAATCGTTTACACGGGTATCTCTACTACCCGGCATTTGAGATTACAATGAGTGTATGATGAATATTCTTTACTTGATCTGCAAGGCATGTATGCAAAACCCGGGGGGAACAAAGAGAGCAAAACTGGAATCCGTATCCATGGCTGAGTTTTCATACACCGGAGGCTGATCCTGTAATTGTTTCTGAGAACCGGGTTGGAACGCAACATCCCCGCCGCCTTCTTCATCTCCATTCAATTTCACCCCCGTCAAGCGAGTTTTCTTCCGATATTACTGTTTTTAAAACCTTTCCTGGAAATGCAAGACTTAAAACGATGCCGGAGGTCTGGATTTAACAGCGTCATCCAGCTTCGATTCCGCGAAAATACTAGGATATTATTCACATCGAACAGATAATCGATTTCATTTAATTCTCGATTCCCTGAAACGGAAATATTTTTTCCTTATTTTGATGAGTTATTCTGAGAATCAATTTCCGCGATGCAGGGGAGCATTATAACCTGAAATCTTGAACTGAATAAGCGAATAGTAAGTTTATGATTCCAAAGTTATCTAATTTACTGACCGGTTATGCTTCAACAGATGTGTTTTCCGATTTGTGTAATAAAACAAAGAAATATTTTCGCATAGCGCATCTCTCTCTCTTGAATAATTTATTCTGGTTCTTGGTACATGAAATAAGAGTATTTTTTAAATCAGTTGTATATATTGTTATACTACACCCACATAATGGACATTTTTATGCAAGGTACAGCTGTTCAAATTTCCCGTATCTGTATAGTATGCATCTGCATCTGATTCATACTTTCCTTTATATCTTGTTTAGATACTTCAGTTGTAGTTCTGAATCCTTTATTCATTTTTACTCATAATTAAACATGTGTGTTATAAATAAATATTTGCTTATAGTAAACGCAGCTTTATTGATTATCTCGTTCATATAATGATTAGTCGATTTATATTCTTGTTTCTATTATTACTAAATGTATTTCGTATTCTCTACCTTTGTCAACACGATAAACTTGAACTCATTAGTAAACACGTGCCGTTTTTCCTACTCTCTGTATGTGTCATTAATGAATCCTTTGTAGCAATTAACAGGTAGAACACGTCTGAGGTAAGGGCCCTTACACCTCAGGCGTGTTCTGTAACCTTGATTTCCATAACTCGGATTTCTAAAGATAGACTATCCAACTCCAAATCATTCTTACACTTGCCTTTCATTCTTCCCTAGTTCATAACTGACAATCTAAACCTTGCAATCCATCCTTAATTTGCTAAAATTAAAATCAAGCTCGTGATATCCTTGCACTGTATATAAATCACACCTTCTGTAATAATTACCTAGAATAGCGAAAATAATTTTAACATCTTTCGTATTTATTTTAAACCTCTAATAGCACACCAGCATGATTACATGCTTGTAAATCCGAGTGATCGATATTTATTCATAATAGTAAATACTTTCATTCACAAAAACCATATCCTAGGCCTCTACCCAATACGAAAAACCCGTTCCAACAGCCTATATTGATAGGAAGTCATTCTCAGACATTCAAATACTCTTGTACGTAGGAAATACCTTCCGCCGGGGTTCTAGGCCTCCGATCAAGTATACAGCTGCTACAGTGTGTAGGTTATGATACTCACATCTAGCTGTATCCGTCATATACCAAACTTTTCGATCATACTTAGGTACTATGTATTCTAATACGGCGAAAGCGGATACATGTGCCTCAAATACACAATACTTTTCACCAAAAGGTATTATATGTTCATATCTTCCTGTTCTCTCCTTTCATTGAATCCCCATTTCATGTGCACACATATACTTCTGTCGGCAAAACGTATTAAGTTCATACCGTACACCAACTTCAAAACGTTCCTGATATCGCTGACATTGTCACCGTTGCAAACTTATATACTGCATATATAACTTATATAAACCGCACCACCAAGTATCCTCAAAGTGTGCCTTCGTATCGCTCATGATACGAAAGTACCTACTCCTAGTACCAAACCCCTAGTACCGACTCCAGTACCATGCAACCAATTTCGGTTGTACTACCTTTCATTCTACGCACATATCTCCAGCTTTCCATACTCCCATTTCCCTTACATACTATAACTCACTTAAATACATTCTCATACCACCCAATACCATCTCCTCTTCCACACGTACTTCATAAACACCCATTTTCAAACCCTTTATCACCTTATACAAAATACACCTATAACATCTATGCATATTAAAAATAATTAAGCGTGAATTTGGCAATTGTAATACGATACCAAAGCCACTACAACATACTCACTAAACATCACTCTCCCTTCTCTCACCCGCCATGTTGTAAATACGAAAGAATATATAGTACGAGTACTTAAAATTATTATACTTCCTATGCCGAATAAATACCCAACTATAGTTAATTATTTATAAATTCATACAGTTTATACTCTCCAAAACGAAAAACACAAAAAACCTAAAGCTACTATTCACAGACTGACAGCTCGATTATTTTTGTTTCCATTTTTCCATCCCCAAAAGAGCAACTTTTTGAATGCTCTTCTAAAATCCGGGCTGAATATAGTATAGAGAATAGGATTTAGGGTGGAGTTAAAATAACCTAACCAAACAAAGAGGCTCACAACCGACTCCCCCCAAATACAATCAGGAGCACAGAGGGGTTGGATCAAAGCCAGTACAAAGAAGGGAAGCCAACATATGATAAAAGCTCCAGTAATGATTGCCAATGTTTTTGCAGCTTTCCTCTCCCTCTTGGCTTCATTATTATTATCAATTAATTTTGTCACATGAACCGGCGTCGCTTCATTAGAACACGTCACCTCGCTATTCACGTCTTTGTTTACATTGTTTGCAAAAGATGTCGTCTGATGATGATTATCCGGCGGCTTGTACGTATTCCCATGCCTTCGTCGTATCCTCTTCCGGGCTGTTTGCAGGATTTTCCAATACAAGCAAAGCAACAAAATGGCCGGAAGATAAAAGGACATGAGCGTCCCAAATATTTGGTATCCAATATCTTGACTTATACTGCATTCCTCCTTCTCAATCCGCGGATACCAGTCCTCATCCTTCCACCCCAGACTCGCCAGGGAAATCAGCAAGGATAACGCCCAAACGATGCTAATCATTCCCAAAATCCGTCGAGGATTTCTACTATGAATATACTCCACGTTAGTCACCGCCCAGTACCTGTGTAAAAACAAAAGAAAGCAGCACCGCTTAATCAAAATCATCTTCCGCACCAACTTTCACCGCATCGTATCCTAGCTTATCTCAGATCTACACCAAAAGCACCATCAACCACCCCTGCATTATTCCATCACATCAAACACGGGAGAGAGAGCGGGAGAAAGTCGGAGAAAGCGAAACCTTGCACATCCACCAATTCCCTCCGATTCCGTATTATCCCACGCGCACAAAACTCTCTGTTTACTCAAACGAAAATTAATAGCCCTATTAGCCCTCCCTCAACGCCTTCAGCCAATATTTCACTTTCCAATAGTTGCCACTTGATAACCAATTTTCCCAGCCCTTTATCCCACACTACCAGCACTACCCCACCCCCCTTCTTCACAGAATAACACTTTCTCCTACCATACTTTCTCCGACTACTTTCTCTTACTTTCTCCTCCCTTCCTCCCCGCCCCTCCTCTTCCACTATTCCCTCCCATCCTTGTAGATTTCCTGTTGTGAAGCACATCTTCCCCCAAGCAGAACAGCAAATATAATCTCTTGAAATAACATCCGCGCCTAATTACCTTCCTTTCAACCTCCCGCGCGTCGCAATTCCGCACAATCAATTATAATTCATTCTTTCAACAGAATACACACACACAACCTCCCCTCTTTACCAAACACAAACCAAGATCATATCCGTAAACAAACCAGACCCTCCTTCACAAATAACCTTCCACTACTTTCTCCGCTTTCTCCACTTTCTCAAACTTTCACCCAGCTTATCCTCTGCCATCCCCCTACCTCCTAAGACGCAGATGGTCTTTACCCCTCATCTTTTAACATCCCCAACTTCTTATCCCCTGTAAGTAGAGCCCTATATAATCCACCCTTGTAACCATAACCCGACAGAGCCATGGTGGCCTATTATGGAGGCCCAAATTGGCGGCCCAAATTGGCGGCCCAAATTGGCTCCACCAAAAAGTATCTCCGCTAATAGCTAAACAGTAGGGAGAACATGCAACCTCTCTAAACATCCTCTCTGTAGTCATGGCCACAGGTCAACTTTCACTTCCTTCAGACAGACACACAAAACAAGTACTACACACGCTCCCTGTTTACATTAGCTATCTAGCGGAATATGACACAAATTGGATGTGCTGTCACACTGATTGAAATCGATTTTTCTCCAATGTAAACACCGCAAAACTCCGTGACCCAAATCACAACTTCTTTCTTCCTTTCCATCATACAAATACACACTCGCAAGGCGCGGAATCTCTAAAACTCAAACAAGAATCAAAGCACGCCCATTCCGCACTTTAAATTCTAACCTCATTCCAAGAATCAGCCAACCACAGCTACATACATCCCCATGTACGTCTCCTTTCACGCCTTCCCTCCTCCTTAGCTTCTTTCTCTCAATTTTTCACTTTCACCGATTCTTCCTCCTCCTCCTCCGATTCCATACATAAGCAACTACATGTTTAAAGATTCAGATAATTTGCCAAAGCTCTGCGTGTACAAGCTGTAAGAGGCTCCTTTGAATCCCAAAGTGTCTGTTACCTCAGAAAAAGTGAAAAATCCCATGCACAATCCTCACATATGTAACGCAAAATGTGTATGTGAATGGTACAAGGGAGAAGAATAGGGTCTGATACTGGAAAATGTAGTCAAAATGATCAAATCCTTTCACTTATCAATCAAAAACTTTCTCCAGACTCCCTCCTCGATCATCAACATGACTCGCATCAAATTTTGAAGTGAAAGTAGTTTTTATTGTCAAATCAAAACATCTCGTAACAAGTCATAATCAAAATTGACAGAAAGTAGGGGGCGGCTCCTCCCATTCCATTCTTAAAAAGTTTGTCATTGTCACAACACCAAAGTTTCCTTTGTAACTGCTTTCTCTTCACTTTCTCCACTTTCTCCAAAATTTCCCGTCGCAACCATTGTTCGAACACAAGTGTCCTTCCTTGCACTCAACTACGTTACAGAAAGAAACAGGCTCGAAATAACTAACACTCCTTGTCAAGAATGGGAATATACTTTCTCCAATCGATAAATTATACTTAAAGTCTTTAAGCTTTAAAGCGTTTTAAAAGCTTTCCTTACTGGATCAACCTAGAGAAACATCTGAAACGTGTAAGAGGAAGTAACTTTACATTTACTTTCACCCCCTCCTTTCACTCTTTACTTTCTCCAGACTTCAGACCCCATTCTCTCCAATCCTCCTTCCTGTTTCTTAGTTCTCCCTGTCTAATTTCTTCCACTTACCAAACCGCACCCAGTATTCTTCCTCCCCTCCCGCTTTCCTCTCTTAATGTTTCGCTAAAACCTAAAAGTGGAGGGTCCGTCTCTTAGTAAAGTAAACATTTCATTTCTCCTTCAGCTTTCTCCACTTTCTCCACCAGAAAAGGTAATAATCTAGTCCCATTACAATACGAACAGAGGAGCGGGGACTCAAAGCGAAAGGAATTTCAACCAAATCAATTTCGTCAAGACTAAGCACCTTTCTCCAATAAACTTTCACCTTAAAATATATACAATCTATTAGTAACACTGAACGAAACAAAATTCAAACATTACTAAAACAAGATTATGGAATTCAAACATTTGCTCTCCGCTTTTAACAATACATTTTCCAAATAGCTTCACAAATATGCATAAATCTTAAGCCTCCTTAAAGCTTAATCCCATAAACCTCTCCCATGATCACAATTCATCACGGCTGTATTTATATAGCTATAGCTTTATTCTTCCAACCGGCTTCCCTGACACAAAATATTCTATGAATATTCAAATAATCAACTTATAATTTCTACTCCAGCCATGATGAAAACCTAGTTCCGTTCACTCTTCCTCAGAATACAGAACACGAAATTTTCTCTACTTTCTCCAACTTTCTCCAATAGCGAAACTCCTGTAACCTTCTTTTATTTAAAACTTTGGTTTTCAGAGATTAGTTTTATGTGTTATTACTTTAAAATTTCATTTCAATTACAGTCCCTCTACCTCCATTAATGAATCAAAACCAATCCGGCTGCTTTCTCTTTTGAATTTCCCACTCTAGATATTTCCATTAAATTCGAGTGCTTAAAAGCTACCTGAGAGTCTTGAGTAACGTTTTTAAATTAATTCAAAAATATCAGTAAATATTTCGCTAAAACAAAACATTTTAGTCCAACTCAGTCCTTGAGAACCTCATTTCATTAATAATCTAGAAAAATTAAAACCATTCTAGCAAAAGCTACTAAAGCTTAACCTCATCATCCCTTCATAACGTCAATTTTAAATCCGCTAACCCGCGAAACCAGCTTTGTCTGCCAAGCTTAAGGCAAGGGTTTACAATCTCATTACCATTGAAATATCCCACCATGCCTCTTATCCATACTCCATTTGGATTGATTACTTTCTCTTTTTAAATAATTACGTTTTGTATTTAACTCAATGCTCAATTCAATGCTAAAAAATATTCTGCCGAATTAAATTACTTCAACTCCAGCATATATCCGTTCAGAAAGTATCAAAAATTTCACGGTATTTTAAAACCAACCAACTCCAACGAATTCAACGTGACTACTTTCTCCAGCTTATCCTACATAAAGACACACACCTGTCGAATCAATCCAAAACTATTTAATATTCAATTACTCAGCAAACACATGCTTAGCCCTACCCTTCCCTTAACTTCTATAAACGAAGATCGTGCATCGTGCCGCCCTCTCAGTTTTATTTTCGGCCCAACATTTTCTTACTTTCTCCAGCTTTCTCCAGCTTTCTCTTTCCATCCTTTCCTAGCTTATTCGTACACACAACTCCTTTATTGTAAGAAAAAAGGCACAGATAACAAGCTCCAGCTTTCCAAGAAACAATAGCTGTATTTATTTTGCCCTTGGAGAAGGGCGTCTGTCTTCCTTCAGAGAACAATCTTCTCCTTACTTACAGTACAATGCATACAAGACAAGAATACCCGAGAGAAACTATAGCATTCCCCCCCCCGAAAATCAGCATGAGAGCATTAAGCCCAAGCTTCCAGACGAGAGGAAGAAGCTTTCAATAAAATTGTTTTTTGATTCTAACTGATAAATCAAAAAGCACGTTCCCACTTCCTCTCTGTCAAGACATAACCTCAGTCTGCCTCCAGCACGCCAAAACGATACAAACTTTCCCTCCCGGCATCCATAGATAAAATCCCCCAAATATTCTCCCCCCCCTTCCCCTCCACAATCTCTGCCTCAGGATCCATCACAGTACAGTACACGGCTGACTCATTCCCGATAAAATCCCATTGATTCCTCTTTTAATGGCCCCAAAAATCATCAGCAAATATTTATGCTTCCTCTTTTCCATCTTTTTTATAGAATTCTCCTTTTTTCCTATTCATTTCATTTATGTCATTTTGGATTTCTCCTCCAGCTTTTTTCCATTCCCGCTTTCTCCATAACTTTCTCTTTTCTCGAAAATTGGCAGTGGGTGATACAAATTAATGTTCCTCAGAAAAAGCTTTTCCTTTCTCCTTTGATCTTCACCAAAAACTACCATCTTACATCCCAAAAGGTCTTCATTTCAGTTTAACATGACTCCGCTCCTCACGTTTGGGTGCTCTTGTGACTGGTGGAAAAAATCGCGAAAATTCGCAATATCGTTTGATATAAGATACAATTATAGATTTTCCTACAAGGCTTTTCCCAGTTTCCTTGGAAACTACACAAATTGCTCTTAGTGACGCAATCAAAGATTGACAGTTGTGTAAAAAAAAACCAAACACCAACTGCAACATGAGCTCCGTTGCCATGTAACACGCCATTAGCGCCGAAGGCGTCAAATTCCAAAAATGTGTAATTGATATATGCATTCAAAGAAATATTTCTCCTACCTGTCCAACGCAATGGCAACGAGATGAAGGATGGAAGCAGTGCAGGACAACACATCAGAGGATGTCCACATATCACATAACAACGGACCAAGCATCCATCTTCCGGACACCTGAAAAAATCCAGAAAAATTCAGTTATCTAACTCCCACATACCGCCCTCCTACGTCCACTTTACACCTGAGCAAGCCTCAAGTTTCAATTATCCCTGTTTGCAATCCGAATCTGCATTCCACTCTTATTGATTCCATGAATCTCGGTTACAAAGTATCCTGTTATCGCGCGAATACTAAACTTGCACATTCATTAAATTCAATAGCTTACAGTATTCCCTAATAAAGCAACACGAATTTAATCAAACATAGATAGCGCCACTTAATTTCCTCTATATCGGCAAAATTATATGATATTCCTATAAAATCGCTAATTGAGCATAGCTACTGTACGAATTTACTGGGGGATAATTCCAGACAAAATTTCAGTTATTTGTCAGCTCGTTATTTTTAATTAATAAAATAATTTTTTACGCATTATTAAATTGAATAATCACCGGAATTAATACAAATAGCTTACCTCATACAGCGCCCCTAACGGCATCACCAGACATGCTACCATAAGGTCCGCCACGGCCAAGGAAGATATCAAATAATTTGCCACATTATGAAGCGATCGTTCAGTCCAAATTGCAACAAGGACGAAAACATTACCTGGAATCAGAAAAAAACAAGTTTTGGAATCAGAAAAAGTCAAGTTTTGCATTTTTTTATTTAATATAATTTAAATTGCTCACTTTCACAAAAAAACATTGACCTTGTCACACTTTCACTCTACCGTACTTCTGTTCACCGCGCTTTCTTACGAGAACATCAAGTATCTCTTCAAGCATTTCGTTTAACAGCTAACCATTCTAGGGAACAAGACATGGCTGTGCCCCATTCATGGCATACGGTGAAAGCAAAATACCAGGTACTTTCACTACCCCTTTACCATTCCTTTACCCATTATCTCACAAAAGTACGGGAGAAAGCTGCTTTCCGCTAAAAACAAAGTATTCAAAGCGCTCCTTTGAAATTTTCTTCAGAATTCAAAAATAAAAAACTTCAAACGTTTCTTATGTAAATACTGGGCGCAGCATTACATAGCTCCAACCTCCCAACGCGGGAACCCCTTTAACCAATGTCAAGAGCCTTGCCGGCCATGTTTGTAAGTCACCGGGCTTTTCAAATCCTACCGCAAACCGCCATCAAGCTCTTCCTCTCCTTCAGACAATAAACAAACTCGTTATATTGCTACCTTACGAACCAAAACTTTCTCCCAAGAGCCCCACTTTCTCCACTTTCACCCAATCTTTCCCGCCTTTGTATTCCTCTGGCTTTCCTAGAACTCTTCATTCCTCTCCGCGTAATTAATTGAACGCAATCTTCACTCACCAGCTCCATCCTCGTATCAGCTTTGTTTCCCCTCAAGCGCCTTTCATTATTACAGCGACTAATTCCCTCCACTGTTTATTTAGCACCCGCTCCTAAAATAAGCACACACAGCAGACCGCACATTACACCTGACCCATTACCCCGTCTCCTACCCGCCCTTTCCGCTTCCCTCTCTCCCGCTTCCTCCAATCAAACAAATACTCAATTCCCCCGAAACCCTATTCACCAGAATCCATATACACATGTACAGGAATAATTGCTTCCAGAATCACCCTTGCATAAGCGACATTGAGCCACGCTTCACCTTGATCCCAGACCGGTTCTAATACCCCCCATTTTATTACCACTCCATAGATCAACCATTCTTTCCGGGTATTATCATACCCACTTTCACCTCCCCCTCCCTTCATCTCCATCAGTCACGGCCCCGGAAAATCCTTGAAATATCA
This sequence comes from Sminthurides aquaticus, assembly GCA_906901655.1. Lineage (NCBI taxonomy): Eukaryota > Metazoa > Arthropoda > Collembola > Symphypleona > Sminthurididae > Sminthurides > Sminthurides aquaticus. Next base: position 1,932,623 of record CAJQTT010000007.1, read on the forward strand.
CCCGAAATTTGGCATTCAACTTTCTCCCATTAACTCCCATGCATATTTTTAACACTCTATCTTCCATGTCCTCCGCTAAATATTCCTTCCGACCTTTGAAAAAACCACCTCCAAGTACTTCATCTTCGAAAATCCCTTGTACTGAGGCCAATTGCTTCATAAATCGTCATCTTAAGAAATAACCCTAACCCGTACCTACATAGTACAACCTACCGTTTACAACTTTCTGGTCCGATCTCCAAGTATCACTTTCTCCCCAAAGTACCTCCTTATTTTCCTTAGTAGTTCACCCCATTATCTTCCCATTTTAAAGCTACCGCTTCCAATTTTAAATTGTCCCAATTCATAATACCCGGGGTACAGGTGTCCATAGTTCTGATACCCGTTCATCAATTTAAACTTCCCGCATCATATCTTCCCTCCAAAACCTTATAACCCATCAGTTATCTTAACAGCTCCGGCTACCCATTTTTTAGCAGCTCAAAACCCATTTCCCTCAACTAACCTTCAGAGAAAGTCTAATAGATGACCTTTTTCCTGGCAGTGCAACACGCCTCCCGCTTTTTCTCCCAGGAATATAACAATTTCAAAATTCATTCCCATTTCACGCCACATTTCCTATCAAACATCTCCCCGTTCAACAACCTCTACATTTTAGTACAAGTATGCAAGGAAGAGGTCACTACCCAACCCCTACCTTTCTCCAAGTATTTTAAATTGCTATAAAACTCTCAGTAATCCTTGAATTCATTTCTCAAATGAAAAATGAACATTTTATGATTGTCTGAAATTCGCATAAATGTGCTATAAATTACAGACAGGATTTGATACAAACCAATGGCAGTTTCTAGTCTAAAACTTTGATAAATTGTAATCCCGCATTGTATAATTTTGTCTACATTAGCTAACTATGGAAGTGAATAATGTCATCTTTAGTGTAAAGTGAAATCAGTGTATTGATTCTGTTTTTTTGCTAATTTAAGTGTAATATTTTGGTACTATTTCTTATAATTTGGCGCTGTATTTATTAATTGCTTGAAGAGGTAATTAACATCAGCATCTTATGAATTTTATATTTCTCTAAACGCTATTGTACTATGCTGTGATTTAAATTGTGTATTTTGTAATTCATGATTTGAAATTTGTAATGTTTTACTGCGCGGGGTGATAATTAAATTTATATTACTACTTGAATTTAGTTCTCAAAGTGAGGAAAAAGAGGAATAATTATATATAATATATTGGTTTTGGCTGGACGAGTTGGTTAGTAGGAGCAATTGCACCTAGATGGCTCATTGTCAGAATCTACTCAGAACGCGCTCAGATATAACTCAGTATGGGTTCGTGTGAATTTTGGCGAATATTTTCCAAAAGCTACACACCTTATGCCAAATTCAGTCCCTTCCACTGTATCTCATACCAGGCACTTGCAAATATCATAAATTTATAAATTCATTCCCATTCAAACGTACATAATTTCCTCCCTCGAGCTGCTCCGTTTAGATTGGCCTTTGCCAAAATATTCGATAAGTACATCAACTTTCTCTTTTGCTTTCACTCCTGATTTAGAGGCAAAGAGCTTATTTTGGCCGTCTCATCCTTACGGAAGACAGTTCATTTTGGATGTATTATTTCCGTAAATCACGCAATAACTATCCTCAATCTTCCCCGCTTCACCTCCGCGCCCCTTTTCCTTCCCTCCCGCTCCTCCTCCCCTCCTTTATCGACTCGGAGGCAAGTATAAATGACCACATACGTATACATTCCCCATTTATCATTTTCTCCTCCATTATTGAGCACTTGCTGAACTACTTCCCTTAGTTCACATTCCCGCAGGTATCTTCACGTAACGACTTGCTTTCTCCGACAGGAGTCTAGCACTTACAGTATAAAGCTATCATATTCTCCTGCTTTCACCGGGACGGCGTATACTTTCTCCGGAGGGAAGAGAAAATATTTTTCAACATCATGCAAGAAAACATAATAAAGGAAGCTCCCGAACAACCACTTGAAGATCTCTTCAGCTTCAACGCTTTATTCTGCCCGGAGAAAGCAAGTTGGAGAAAGCATATGAGTGTTTGTGTACGGTAGGAATAAAAGTAGGGATGGAAGGAGCTGTGTGAATTTTCTGATACGCCATCTCCAATACCATGAATACTGTTGTTGTCTTTGTAAAATACCGATAACCGTTAGATCCATGGAATTGGAACAATCCTTCCGGGAAGCTGAATCCCCAATTCCATCTTAAACCCCTCCCAACTGTACACCGTCCGTCCTTGTATAGCTGTTTTGGATTTTCAGAGCGGGAGCCAGGAGTGTGCTTCAGGCTGTTACCCGGGAGAAAAGAATGTGCAAAGGATGAGCTCAGCAGGCTTTGCCTATGCATGACATGACTCATAGATCTAAAGTTATTCTCCATCCATTCCCATCCACGCCTCTCCCCCAACGAGATCAGAAGCAATAAATCTTTGTGAATGCTTCACCTGGCTTTCAATTACCCCTTTACGATTTAAATTTAAATCTTCTCCATTCAGATGACATCCGCTCTTCCGTACCAATTCCTCACTTCTTCTCCTACAACTTTCTCCAATATATTCAAATCTAAACTCAAAACACTGAAACCCAAATAAAACGCTAAACTAAAGCCGCTCCAAGCAAAAGAGAATAACGCTCCCTACATTTCTCCACTTACTTTCTCCAACCTTTCTATACTTTCCCCGCTATAAAATGTAGCTCACGTCCCGCCCCTAAATCCACATACCCACACAGAAGAATGTAATTTTTCTACCAATCCTCTACACTACTTTCACCTCCCTCCCTTCACCCTGATCCTCTCCACGACCTGCTTTCACCATACCGTTTATGCGCTTGTTATATTACTTTCTTTACTTTCACCATACCTCTCATTCTAGTTTTCACCACCCGCCCTTACCTTCCTTAAAATTCATCCCTCATTTTGACCCATAGCTTTAACTCATTGATCTCCCCTTCTATTTCCTTAACTTTCTCCAGTATGTATTCCTCATGAATTTTCATGTACTCCTTCAGAAATTACCAATTCTTTTCATACCCTAATTTTAACATCTGAAACTTGCATTCTAACTTTTAAGCTTTCAACAGTTTGCGTTCATCAGTTTGCTTTCACCAGTTTACTTTCACTCTGACATGCCTTCCGGTGAAATCTTTCATCGTAAATCATTACCTCATCTTTAATCCCATGCGACATGCATACACTCTTTTAAATTCCCGCCTTCTTACACTTCATCTACCATCACATGCTTTCTCCTCCCGACTTTCTCCACTTGGGCGCTATAAACTTCTTCATAACCGCTTACTTTCCTCATATGCTGCATTACAGCCTCCGTACGCTATTCCTACTCCTTTCTCCCAATTCCCTTGTACACATTACGGTCATTATGTTATTCATCATGGACTATGCTCCTGCCAATATGATAGTCCCAAGACACCCAAGCGATCACAATTTTTCAAAACTTTATAACCTTTCATCACACATACAAGGTTTCAAAACTTTTGCCCAATTTTCATATCATGGCCTCAATGTCATGGCTTTCTCCATTTGCCTCACCTCCTCTGCTTTCACCCGTAGGATATACGTGCATACAGTATCGTTCCGACGCATTTAAAATTTTCTCGCTTTCACCATTCATTTTGATCGTCAGCCATAGTTGCTCCTAAAGATATGGGAACCAATCGGAATAATTGCCCTTCCACCCACATCCTGTTCAATGACAATTACTATAAGAATCCACGCCACATTCCTGCTGACAATGCAAAAGGTGCTCCCACCATACGGTCTCTACGAATTCGCTCCACCCCTCACTGTAACAAGGTAAGTAAATTCCACTTTCTCCACCTCCTCTCATCACACTTCTCTCCTTTCACCACTTTCTCCTCCAAAGACTGGCTACCCAAGCATCCCGCTTCACCCTCAATTTCCTTCCCGTTTTTACATCCGCCCTTATAGCCAGAGTAAAGTTAACTGGCGTGGAGGTGCTCGCGTAGGTTAAATTACCCGGAAAGCCATGTATGTATAAATAAACGTGGCGGACTTAGTCTGCCTCTTCCGGCTCGAAAAACTTTTCATCTTCAGGCCCTTTACATCCACATCCTCACATGTTCACGAAAATGAGGATGGTGATGCCGGAGAAAGTTATTCCCGCATGGGTATTAACATTTGCTATCCACACTTTTGGCCCCCTCAACTAAGGCAGCCTCATGTTATTTCATGAGGGTCATTTCTTCCGGATCTCTTGTAATTTTCCATCCAAGAGACTCTTGGAGAGGGCAGTGTCATTCCAGGAGGATGTCATGTCTCCATCTTTTCAAAAGATCTGCCCATTCTCTCCTTTCACCACTTTCTCCTACCAACATCGCAGATTCACAATCCCTCCACGCGTCTTGTTCCACCCAGCTCCACTCATGCCTTTCACCGCACCGGCTCTGCGGACTCTAAGAATCTGTGAACGACGAAACTCTTATTCAACTTTCACCACGACTTTCACCCCCCCCACAGCTCTGACATAACAGAACCTTTCTCCAGTTTACTTCATGCATGAAACTCAGTTTGAATCTGCCAGGATTTTTCAACTTGCATTCTCCTCCCTCCATCCTACACCGTGGAAGACTTTCCCTTTTCCTAAATCAGTGATGTCACAATCCTGCATAAGAACTCATGCCAGAAAATTTAGCAAGATTCAAGCTAAATTCCACGTTACTTCTGTTAACTTCCCAACTTTCTCCTTGATTTCCCGCATCTTTTATGACTCCCAGCTTAGAATTGCGGTTGCTATAGGAACCCCGGAATAATTCCAAAGATAACAAGAGAAATTCCATGTTTTCACTAGAAAATCCACATATACATAGTGAAGCCTCATCATGTTACAATTTATGAATTAAATCAAGGATATGATATGCACATCCATGCAGTACGGGCAAAGCGCCGGAGTGAATGTAAGAGAAAGTAGAGACTCCGTGGTGAAAGTACGAGAAAGTGAAGGCTCCATCCTGGAATTACGTCCCTTATGGGGGCTAATTTCTGGTAAGAGGAGAGGAGAATGTTCTCTAATTACGTAGATTGTCCTAGTCAAATGTAGTTAGTCTTCCTTCCCGTCCTCGACAATGGGAGCATGTGACATTACAGATGTTGCTCTTTCACTAGAAACTAATGGCTCCCTTGCCCCTTCCCGAGTCTCATGACGACTCATTATCATTCCAAGCATGAAAAACCCTAGGAAACTCATCCACTTGTCCCCTCTACCCTCCCCCGTCCTCACACTACACAGCAGCTATAGCGTGCACTCCATTACTTACGCTAGCATGAACAGTGGAAGCACCAACAGCACCACCGCTCGCTCTACTTCCGAACAAGAACCAAAGACTCACCAGAGCACTCATCCACAAACCTCTCATCTTGCATATCCCTCCTAAACTTTCTCCACACACACAGAACAAGAAGCTCCCTTCCAAGAGGAGAAAGTAACAAGTAAGTAGGTTCCTTCCAATCCCCCGGGTTTCTAGGAAGCCCGGGGAGGGGAAAAACCAAGTCCGTATCTTCCCCATACGCTTCCCCTTCCCCTCTTCCCCCGCTATCTCTCCTGCGGTTTCAACTAATCACAAGAATTAGATACGAGCAAAATAAGTACAGCTTAATCTTACAGCCCCCGCCTCCTCTTCCTTCAAGCCTGTCATACAATCCTGTCACTTAACCCGCACAAACTCATATCCTAATAAAAGCCATACAAATCCGCTGCACGTGCTCAACCTCTTCTTTCCCACTCCTTCTCATCTGTTTAGTCCTTGTTTTTTCAAACGCACCCCTCACTTCCATGCTTTCTCCATCAGAGAAAGTTCAGGAGATTATGTCATCCATTATCTCGGTATTTGTCAGTGATTTCCAGGAAAGTGACGCGCGCTTTAAACCGGCTTAGTATTCACGCTAAATCATAGAGTGAAAGTTCTCATATTCTCCAGTCCATATAATTTTGTATGGAGAAAGTCCTATAGCTTGGTATTGCATACAGAAACAGCAGTACTTGAATACAACCATGCGATAACTTTCTCCGCTGCAAACTGTGAACCCGATGCACTTTCACTACTAGCTGACCTTCTGTCGGTTATTTCAGGGGTAAAAACTGGCACTAGTCAACCGCTTAGAAAGCTAGAATAGGTCGGCAAGGCCACCGCCGAGTTTCATAGAATCCCTAAAACGGGCTGACAACTTTAGTACAAAAATCCTCCAAGCGAGCGCTCAAGGAGCTTCTCCCCCTGCCACCTATTTATTCCAGACAAGGGGCCCATATTAACCACCCATGTTTAATTCATTCTCTCCCTCCCGGGGGGCACAACGTCTTAGCTCTAGCCTCTTAGAAAACTATTCTTTCACCCCGCATAACTTTCTCCGGCCTAATCCACCAGAAGATGAGGAGACAATACTTTCTCCACACACTCTGCCCCACCCTCCTCATCAATCCCTCCATCCCCTTTTCTTCCCGTAACAGCAGCTCCACATTTCCCGGAAATAAGAATTAGAATCCTCCCACCCATTTCATTGAATCCAATCTATAATCCAAACCCCAGCCTTATTCCCTATTCCACAATCCCAAAGTTTTCCCTCCTTTCTCCTTGAATAGCGCTTACACATTTCTATGAAATTTGAATTTCTAGAAAAATTCAATTCTGCTTTCTCCGTACAGTAAAAAAGATAAATCAGTGGGGAAATCATTCCACAGATTTTTATCCGAGTACTAACACAGCAACAATCTTATTTTCCAGTATCGCTTCCAAGAAGAACTCGTCCGAATTCCAGGACACACAAACCTAGCAGCGTCTCTCAGCTTTCTCTTCAAGTATGTGACGCTTGATCGCTGATGCGTCAAGCAATAAACTACATGCTGTATAAATAAACCAGTCACGTGATAAGATTCCGATGGCAGCTGCTACACACTACATATTACAATGCCCATGCTCTAGTATAATAGTAAAAAATAATCTAGAAAAACTATATAACATTTCAAATTACACACACTTCACGTTCTCTTCAATATCAGAAAGGAATTTTTCTATACAAATACTACTATTCCTGTATCAGTAATACAAAATTCCTTATATCTGTCCACCGCAGCCATTTACATATGGAGAAAGTTGGAGAAAGTACTTGCACTGCTTAATCCGAAACAGCCACTGCTAAAGATCCCGTTGCATATCTATTGCAAAATCCGTTCACCATCTTCCAAGTCTTGACTCCGCTGTCCACCTAGTCTCAAAAAATCCAAACGACTTTCTCTAGTCCTCAAAATACACAACTTTCTCCAGTCTTTCCTCGTCTACTCCACAGACCTTGCTCAATCCTGGCATATGTCAGGGCATTTCCCGGAACTTAACAACTTTCCACTTCCGCTTAAACTTTTCCAAAGAGTATTCTAAATTTTTTGCAATATAACATAACTCAGATCCTAATGCAAGTCTTGCAATTGCAACAATTCTTCTTTCACAATACTTTTTTCTTGCAACATGTGGTCACAATCCTGGCTGCCGTCATTCCCCTCCAGCTCACCCAATTCTCAGAACTGATCCCCTCTGTTAAATGTATCTCTTGCTTTTTCTCCAACTTGTTTTCCCCCGTCATTCCCAATCTTTAAATTAAAAGAACCATGCAATTCCAAACTGTCACAACTGTCAAATAATGAAACAAACAAAACAACAAATATTTCTATCACACACCAAACTTACGACAACTCTGACAAATTCTCATCATCCACAGAAATCACACTCTTTTGTACAAAATTTCAAACTTCTACAGCCACTCCCTCCTCCCCAATAGCTCCACAAGTTAGTTATAGGTGAAAGCATACCCCTCCACGGGTACACCACCAAGAGGTGCGGCTGTCATAACGAAACAGAGCTCTGCTTTCTCTGCTTTCTCTCTACTACTCAAATATCAAAGCATCCAAATCCCGGCTTCACCTTTTTCCCTCCAAGCATTAATTTTAATGGTTACACCGACGAGGAAACTAGACGTATGAGGATCATTGGCTTGGCTACATGCTTCCCAGCCATCCCCTTCAACTAGCTTCCCATCACACAAGCCGCAGAACCTTCTGCAGCTTTTATAATTCCACCAAATCCCTTTGTACATTCATCCTACTATGTTCAACTTCCCGGAAGCCTAAAAGCCCTTCCGCTATTGAAACACATGTACAACTTTCACCGCTTCCATAACTTCAATCAGCTCGTATTCATTTTTATTGATCATTCAAATTTTAATGATCCTGCTCAAAGTTATAGTTTGCAGCGCCCTCTATAATCGACCTGTTAAAATATTTTAGGTCATCTTGCTCTTGGCTAGTACGATTTACGAACCTTGAAGTTATTTTCAAATATATTCAAGAGGGTAGACAAAAAAGCAAAAACCCACAATGGAAAAACACCAAAATCTCCAAGTACCACGTCTACTAAGTCTACTTGAACCACAATTACGAAATTTAAATAAGAGTGATCTAAAATTTTAAAATGCAATCTTAAAAATCTCAAAGCATTTACCTTTGAGTTTTCAAGTATTATCTAAAAAAGGGATGCTTTAATTTTCATTTAATTCTAAACTAAAAAACATTTTCCAAAAAATCAATGCATCCACCATTTCCAAGAATCTCAAGAGCTTTTCAAAACCACCACCAAAACTTCCAACGAGAACCCAGATTACAAAGAATCCTCTTTGAAATTAGTCTATTTTAAAACTATACAAAAGGTCATGTCAAAAGAGCACTTTCTCCTTGCTTTCTCCAAAACTCTTAATGCACACTTCAAGTTCGTATGTGTGTAACTTTCACTCCTTTCTCTGTAGCATGAATACAAAAAAACCAGTTTTTTCTTTGCCGTAGAGCCCACACTTCACACTGACCCGCATTTCTTCCCCGTCTTTTGTGGTAAGAGCCAAAGGGATTCTCTCCATTAGAAGTTTCGAATTTCTCTATTTTTAAGGCCGAATTTTTCTGGACTTGATGACTTGAATACAAATTTTATCAATTCCAGCCTCAAATCAAACCAAATGCCCTCCACCTCTTCTCCCATCCTTCATCACAAGAACCCATAGCCTTTTCACTTAAGAACCTTCCAGCTTTCCCTCTCTCCTGTATTCAAGCACCCCTACTTTCACCTCCTGCTTTCACCGGCATTTCCTCTCATCCCCTTCAAGCCCACCGTCCAAAACATACTCTTCCTCTTGCTCCAGTTATTTTTCTATAACCAGAATCCTCTCTTCGTTCAAGCCCTTTCAGCCTTTTACCGTCATCCTCCTCCTCTTAGATCCCCTCTTCCCCTCTTTAAAATCTGTAGAAATCCGTATCAAGTCCATGGCAGACGCCCGCATTCATGGAATCAAAGAGAATATGAGCAAATGGTTCACTAACTTCCAAGAACCAGGCTGTGTTTGAGTGAGCCTCTACAAGACACGCTTTTGAGTAATCCGGCTCCCAATTTCCCATTTAGAGAAAGTCATCTCATTAAATTCAATTCCGGAGCTTCCTTTCTCCTGTAGCTACCCTCTATTCATTACCTCATCAAGCGGGAGGAGTGTGTTGCCGGATGCATAATAGAAAGCCTCATGGCTGCCTTTGCTTTCTCTTTGATTCATCCTCCCCTTTCACCACTTCAGTAGTCATTGGAGCCGTTAGTCCGATTTTGGGACTCAATTTTCTCACCTCAACTACTTTAATGAAGTGATACACGACGACGACTGTCGTGAGCGGAAGGAACAGTGACGTACCAGTAACAGCTTTTCCGGCTCAATCCGCCTTCAGCTCGCAAATTCATGGGAGAAAGTCTACTTTCTCCACCACAAATTCCTATATTATTTGTCTTCTTTATCAGGCTTGGCCTGTCATGAGAGGTAGGGGCGGGCGGGGAGAGGGAATGTATCTCCTCCCAACTCAGATTCGTCCAGCTTGACAGACAAAAGGACAAAGAATCTCTGAACTTGCCTTCCCAAACTAGATTGAGATGACAGGTGACACTGATGAGGTAGACAAGAGGAGAGAGAGAGAGAGAGAAAAGAAGGAAATAACAAGAGGAACCTGGAGAAAATCAACTTGATTACGACAATAGTTGTTTTGGATAGGAGAGCCTTTCCTCGGTAGGAAGATGGATTCAGGAGGAGAGAGAAGAGAAAGTAATGCAAAGGAAGTAGATCCCGGAGACAAAAGTCACAACTAATGAGGCTGATGAACAAGTTATTTCACAGAGCTTCTACAAAACGCCCAAAGCAGGATCCATTCTCTTACACATGTCCGTAACGACTCACGACATCAACTCTCCACCCATCAAAAGAACACTTTCCGCTTTCTCCAAACGGAAATCCACCAGACTTTTCTTCTCCTTTCCCCGTCCTCTTCCCACCATTTCCGAACCCTCCTCACAACCCCTCCAGTAGCAGCACTCCTCACTCTCTCCACCCTGTTTCCACCTTTTCTCTTATTCCAACTTTCACTATAACTTTCTCCAATCCTTTCTTTTAAGCCCCTTGTTCTTTCTCCCTACTGCATTCCATCCATCAATGCTGCAGAATCCTATATAGCTTAACACATATCAAATATTACTTTCTCCATGGCTGAAAAACATATGGACATGGATTTAGTTTCACATTCTTACTTTATCCGCCTCAGTGTGCGGACGGGCTCTTGCTTTCTCCGAATTCTTATGCTATATAGTAGGGGTTTATTTAGCTCTTGTTTTCTCTTATTACTTTCTCCAGGATCGCCTCACTTTTATTCCAACTACCCTTCCTTCTCTCTGCCATCCCTTCTATTCCTATAGGCACCCATACTTTCACTTACTTTCACCTACTTTCCCCTTGTTCTCCCTCCCTCTTCCTCCCCACCTTTCTCCCTTATTAAAATCCCTCCACAGACTTTTATGACCTTCTCCTCCAACTAACCCTGTATCCACTCCTCTCATTCCCAAAGATCATAAGAATATTCAAGAACTAAGAATTCCATATAACTCACTAAAATTCACTAATTGCATCCTCGATTTTGCATCATGTACCCGCGCCTACCCTTTGAACTTTCTCTCCTTGACAACGTTAAGTCAACTTTTTTCAGCATTCAAAAACCCAAGTATAGAGTGCAGTTCATCTCCTCATCTTTGCAGAGTATTCCTTAACGGGTTTAATGAAGCTTTGAAAAATTGCATTCAAGAGGCTTGCCTACAAGCAAATCCCACATACTGGAGAAATTTGACTTTCTCTACGCCCGCTTCACTTTTCATATCCCTGCTCCAGGACAACAGCCTTCAGTCGACTTATCACTTGAATACAAACCAAACATGGTAAAATGATTGATGAATCCTATGATTGAAGCTGAAAAATACCCCAGTCCGTATCCCTGATACTATACTCTTTCGCCTTTCTCTCAAAAGCCTCCTGCATTACATCCCGCCCGTCCTAATCTCTCTGCCGTCAAAACTCCAACTTTCTCCAAGCTTAGTCGTCCATGAAGCCAAAGCTCCTTCCATCCATCCGCAACTCTCATCGTTATCCCCCGTTTGTAATCTATATTTTGTATATTCCCGCCCGATTTTCTCTACTACCCGGAGTGTATAGTTCAGCTTCCATTTTTGCTTTCTCCACATCCAAAATCCACTGCTTTCATACTTGACATTGTACCATGAAGCCTTCTCAAAAAATTTCTGAACAAAAAATATTGTACTCCTCGCGCTCTTCTATTATTGGTTTTCACATCTGCCAAAATGAAGAATAAATCCTCGTGCTTGTCGTAACTTTTATTACAGGAGAAAGTTCCATCATCCTCGCAGATTCTTTTCAGTTCACTCCCAATCGTCAATCATAAATTACACATCCTCCTTGTCTTCTTTTTACCCGGTTTTGAATCCCCTTTCTTCCCCCCAACCGTCGGCAGTATTTCTGGAGAAAGTCTGGAGAAAGTCAATAAGTAAGTGTTTACCTGATCGTATTTGACAGCGTATTAAATTTAGCATATCATAGTCGTAAGTGGATCTGCAATATAGAAACTAACTTTAGTAATAGCTTATGCAATTTGATACTTTCTCCACCCTATATAATAATAGGCTCATGCATGCAACAACGCCAGTTATTGAGTAATGAAAAGCATATCCGCAAGTTACCAGCATCAAAATTAGCAGCTTTCTCCACGCACGTTTTTCGATACTAAGAGAAAACTTTGAAAGTGAAGATAGAAACGTACAGGGCATGTTATTGAAGAAACTATACCTTGTTTTCCCTAGCATGAAATATTAATCATGCACAACTGCCCCGAACCACATCTCTCAACTTTTCGCTTGTAGTGTAATTAACACCTCAAAAGAAAATTACCGCAGGGAATTAATCCCAGTTGCACCCCTAATTGGATTTCACCACACGCGTCCAAGTCTTCCATCTTCTAAAGTCATCCATGTACAAATTCCTCAAAGTCCCCGCTTGACAGAAATGGGTGGCTTCAAACGTCCATTTTATTTCAACCAACACCTTTCTACTTTCACCCGACTTTCTCTTTTAATTTTAACGTCCAAATTACGCTGCTAAAAATTTCAGCTGTTTGTAGTTTTTTACCAGAATACTTCCAATTTGTACCTCAACTTTCACTAAAACTTTCACCATTACTTTCACCATTACTTTCACCGCAACTTTCACCGGATAATTTCACCAGAATAACAGTATTACTACTACGTTGTTATTCTTGTCCTGAGCCGCTGCCGACATTTCTACCGCTTTGTATACGCTAAGCTTGCTCAGGGAATAGCATAGATTAGTACATATGATTGATGTGTAATTTGATCCCGCTGCTCCCCCGAGTAGTGAAAGCAATCTAATTGAAAGGAAACAAGAAACTTTCCCTGATTATAATCACCTTGATTCTAGCCTCCAACCCAACCTGACACCAACCACAACCCTTATTACTTTCACCGCAATTTCACACCCATCCATGCTTTCTCTTCCTAATAATCCCTTGTTTTCATATATTTCCCACTTTCTCCTCCATCCCCTCGTCGTTGAAATCGTACAAGCGTCGTAGATTCCGCACTTCCGCCGTATTACTCCCAACACTACGTCTTCCACATCGTGTATTTAAATCCAGCTCCTCCACCGTCACGCTCCTAAACTAAGAAGGACAGGTAACACTGCGTAAACAACTTTCTCCATACGTATACGTACCCTAACCAAAACTTTAATCAACACTAATCAACGCTCCACACAATCAAAACACATGCAGTGAGAGCAGAGGCGCTATCCAGTCACGTGAAAGTGTTAATCTTCCAGTAGTGAAAGCACGGCTTTCTCCGGCCTTCCTCCCTGCGTGAGTAATTTACCGGGAGAAATCTACAGATTAGCATCGCTTCCTGAATACCGATAGCAAATTTGCATGCAAAAACTATTTTACTACTTTCTCACACTTTCTCCTCCTTATTTACATTCCCAACTTCCTTCATTACCCCTGCCTTCATCTTCCCTTCCCTCCTACTTCACGGAGAAAGCACACACAATCCTAACCTTCCGTCTCTGTCCGCCTGTCTTCATTTATACATTCTTCGCTACTCAGTTACAATCCAGTACAAAATTATCGGTGAAAGCATACCATCCATATTCTAGAACAAATATAACACAAAGTACAACACAGATCGATGCAACTTCTTCCGCCCAATCATCCATAATCAATACCAAGGACAATCTACTAACCTTAATCCATGCCTTAATTGTCAACAGACCTTCTAAACCCTCCGAGTTAATGCCTCCCAGCAGAGACCCAGTAACTAAACAAGCTTATTTCAGATTCACTCACAAGATAGCGCTTACTAGAGATACGGCCTTGTATATAGTATCTGCGTAATACCCGGGTTTTAGATAAGCCCCAAATGAGTTTTCACCACTAAACCATTGACCATATATACCTACAAGCGCAATTGCAAAACCTCCTTTGACCCTTCTTTATCAACCATATCAACCCAGTTCCCAATAAAACAAAGCCATGCACTCTACCATTTAAATATCTTGTTGAAACTCTAGGATTAATTGCATTGTTTACCCGGGTAGTTAATTTTAATTTCCCGCGAGAACTCTAAATTTCCCTCAATCTATATATTTTCAAACACCCTCATATAACCATATGCTTTCTCCGAGCTCATCCCTCCTAGTTACGCAACAACAGCCTAAATAAGCTCCATCTAACGACTCTATTCCAACAGCTTAAATGCATTTAAGTCAATCACCACTTAAACTCCATACCCACTCATTCCAAATTACTCAATGCCCTATTCATACTTTCAAACCGTTTAACTACTGATCAGATAACTCTTAATCCTTTACAATTACGCGCCATTAAAAAATCAACAAATTCAAACCTCCCGCTCCACTTCCTCCTCTTTAAATATAGTCTTTTTGATGAGCCACCCTCATACAAAAAACCATCTCAACAAGTACAACCTCGGACTCACTACTTTTAACTCAACCCGCTCCCCGCCATATTTAATAGAGTCTCATAAACGAGAGCTTAACTCAAAGAGGAGTTGACAGGATAGGAAACATCAGCTGTTTCCCGTCCGCCCGGAGACGGCTAACTAGACCACCTTTCTTGAGTTTCCCTCCTACCCAATTGACTCCACTTCCCCATCACCCCGCCCCCTTCATTACTTTCTCCGACATTAATACCAATTCCCAATGCGACTTGTTTAGGATTTTATCCCCCGCTCATAAATCATTCCTCCATATCTTAATGAGGTTTCCATTTCTAATCCTCTCAGCTTCATCATTTCATCCCAGCCCATGGAACTTCAGATAATTCCTCCCCCCCCCCCGAAATTTCTCTCTTCGTTTCCCCCTTCGTTTCCCCCAAGCCAATGCCCCCCTACCCCCACATCTCTTACCCGGGTATTATTATAAACTCTATTCCCACGCACGTAGTTGATTGAAAACAGAGCAATAATTTTTTAACGACCCTGTCTTAGTTAGCTTCACATACCCTAAAACCAGGCTTATTACCATCATTACTCCACTGACCTCATGTGCATCCTCCTCCCTCTGGGATCTTATAATCTCTGCCCTTCGCTCTCATCGTCAACCGAAATGCAATTCCGCGCAGCCCAAAATAATGCAGCTTGCATTTCTCCTCAATGTTGCTCTTCTCCTCCCAGCCAACATACATCCACACACAACTCGCCATTTACGAACTCAAATACAGACATACGATGCAAGCTCCAAGCATAGAAACCCAAAAATTCCCACGTATTCAGCCTCTTTGTTCACGATTCCGCAACAACTAAATTCCCACAGTAACTCCGCAAATATTTTGGCGAAACAAGCCGTTTCCACTTCAAGGAATAAAACTCTCTTCCAAAATTCCTTGATGCTTTCTTCATCTTCTCCCCTCACTTTTCTTCATTATTAGCAACTATTTTATGCCCGCATAAATACATGTTGCTTATTCAGACTGCAAAGCATACACGGAATCCCAGTACATTTACAAGTACGCAAGAAAAAGTGTTGAATAATGAGCACCCTCCTCCCTTGAGCCAGTAAGAAGAGAAAGCTTTCTCTTTCTCCCTCCTCAGGTCGTTACTTAATTTTATGCCGCTCCACGTAGCATTTAATGACGCCGAGGCATTAAAGGATCAAAGGAAACAAAGTGCCTTCCTCCTAGAGAGGAGAAAGTGTATAATAATCAACAAGCACACTAGACACTCACAATTCCGTCCATTCAAGAACAAAATCCCCCTATACTTTCCATCAGACAGTCACACATCCTCCACCCCCCTCACAGAGATGAACCCCTCCCTTTGTCTTCTAAAGCGTAAACAGGGAATGAGAAACAGTTAGCAACATCCTTATAAAGTAAACACCATATTAACGGGGAACGAGATATTTAACGGCATGAATCAACAAGAGAAAACCAGCTGTCTCTACCAAGTTGCCACTACCAACCCTAAAACTCCTATCGTAATCTCCTTGCATTTCCAAAATAGAGAAAGCAGATTATTCAGCGCGGTAACTTAGTGTAAGCTATAAAATATTTCTCATAAAAACATACCTTAAGAAATCCTTACATCATTTTCAAAAAAAAATCTTTTTCTCATAATCGTAGCTGTAAATAGCATCCTTTTGATCTTTACCAGTCCTTTTCGCCTCTTCTCGGATTATTATATGCAAGACTGAATAAGCACATGCGGCTGCTTTTACATCCTTCACCAATTAATTAAGCATCAAGACATAAACACAGCATTGCATAGCATAACATGTACTTGATTTACTAGCATGCACCCCATTCTGGCTTATTATATACACAAAAACGGCAAAAACATATTTCGCGAAAAAATTCGCGAAAATCCCTGGCTCTGTGTTGTGTGAGGAGAAAGCGTGTAAACTGACTCTTGTTTCTTTTTGATTCCGAAAACGTTTTTTCTCCATCTCCTCCACTCAGATTAGTAAGAATAGAGTTAAGAATATTAATTTCAAAAATTCTAATATTGCTTACAAGTATTTGCAAAAAAATTATATTTTCCACAAATTAAAATTTCATGACAAATTTTTAAACAAAAATCTATTACCATAACCTAAATAAGTTCTATGCATAAATTTCAACAGAAAAACATCTGTATATACAGAAAAATATCGTATGCTTTAAAATTTGTGTGAAAATCTCCTATTCTTTAACATTGGTGTGAAAATAACCTATTCTTTAACATAGCTGTGACACCCTTGTCTGTAACACTGTTTCCCATTTAATGTCCATTATTCAGTTACAAACCATATTTTTCAACTTCCCTCATCCCACAAGATTCCATCCTTATGCCCCATGTCTTTCTCCTAGGAGAAAACAGTCACTAACTGGTATTTATTTATAGGATAGGGAACTCTATTCTGGTTGTATGCTAAGCTCTTAAAACGTTTCTCAGAAGCCCATCTCCTCTTTTGAATCTCTACCAGATCCCGCGCCTGAAGTGCAGGTCACGAATTCCCATTGAAATCAATCTATTAAATCTCTGCCCCCGCACGAATCAACGGATTCCTAGAGATTTAAGTTTATTAATGGGCGGAGCCATTCCTATACAGGGTTGAGTGACGTCCGTCGGTCCGTCGGTCCGTCGGTCCGTCGGTCCGTCGGTCCGTCGGTCCGTCGGTCCGTCGGTCCGTCGGTCCGTCCTTCCGTCGGTCCGTCTGTGCGCACGATAACTCACGAACGGATTGACGGATTTACATTAAATTTTCATTATATGT
Organism: Sminthurides aquaticus; assembly: GCA_906901655.1. Lineage (NCBI taxonomy): Eukaryota > Metazoa > Arthropoda > Collembola > Symphypleona > Sminthurididae > Sminthurides > Sminthurides aquaticus. The sequence continues at coordinate 1,949,880 of CAJQTT010000007.1, forward strand.
AGTTAATACACTTAGGACCATCCCAGATGAATTTCGTCCATATTGGTTAATTAATATCAGAGTTACAGATAATTTAAGAGTCAATTAGTCATCACATACATGGAAATACATACGTTCCACTCACAAGGACGCTCAGCAGGCAGAGAGTGGAAAAGAGAAAGGAAAGCAGCGCACAAGCACACAATGACGAGACTAGCGAGTGGAACAACACTGGAACGAAAACACTGTTCACACTACCGTGACTTAGTGGTTAGAGCTTGCGAGGGTCGAGGTGAAAGACGCGCGTTCGCATCCCGGCTAACTCTCATTTTTTGCATATCATTCCCATCAAACCATTGAGTTTTAGTCATATAGTTTGATGAGCCAGTGAGTTTTAGCAGTATAGTAATTCTGCAGATTACGGGGCGATAAGAGAAATTGCTTTTTATAGCAAATAAGAGCATACAACATTCCTAGTTAGTATTAAATCATGGATTAATTGTTATTATGAAGTCTTAAACTTCTACATATACTATCAATCCAAGGTTTTTTAATAAAGCTCCGCCCATTGCATATTCGGTTACCCGTTTATTTGTATACACACGCTTGAAACCGGATTCTCTCTGTATCCTCCGACATCCCACACATATCCTTCTCATCCCCTACTTTTTAAATCTGACACATTCAAGCCGGAGCAAACGTGGGAGCGTAAACAAACCATGCTGAGCCTTTTTTTCCCGTCGAAGAAGTAGATTAGTATAAATAAACAAGAAAATAACAAGCTTTCATTTAAATTCCGTTAGCCCTGTACAACTGTCACAAAAGTGCATGCTGCCGCCACATAATTTAAACACCCACACTCCCATTCCGCGAATTTTAAATCTATTCAAGCATTTAATTTAAACATTTCAAAGTGGGAATAGTATATAAACAGCAATGGATTCCACAGATTCTGTGTCCCTCGCTGTAAGAACCAACAACTAATCCGTGTGTTACTCCATCTCCTATGTACGCGCATGTTAATACCAGGAGAAAGCTAGAGCTGTTATCAATGCTTTACTTTCTCCAACTTTCTCCAACTTTCACCACTAATCTATACGTAACGCGCCTCTCTTATATCAAGTATACTTATGCTCAACTCTCATTCTTCAATCTGGCTAGCCAGTGTAACCAGTCTCTGAAACGGATAGCTGTGTATACTTTCAGGTGTGTTACGTAATCCCTTCACAATTAAGCGACAGCAGTTGGCTGCCTATGTATGCTTCAACCAAAGTGTAGGTAGAAAAACCGCTAAAAGAAAAACCAACTGTAAGCAGAATGAGATGTCTCCAGAGATGAGTACAGAGAAAGGTAGAACAGACCTTCATGGCTAAAGAGAAAGTATAAGAGCGGTAAATATGTCCAACTTCCTCCTTTCTCCGCGCCCTATTCTTCCATTCTTGGATTGTATTTCTGGAGAAAGTTGATGGTACAAGATTCCTTAGGGAATGTATCCCTCTCAATTCCTATTATTTTCTCACTCAACTAATACAACGTCCTGGGACTTGTTGTTGCCTCTCCGTCCTCTCAATGAATACGATAAGTTCCGACGCTGCCTATTCTTCACTTGTCTATTATTCCATCCTCAGCTTTTCCCGAGCCAACTACAACTCCGCATACCAGGTGAGATAAAGCAGCCACGCGGAGAAAGTCCGAGAAAAGGCACCACCAGAGAAAGCACAATTTTCGAGCTGGAATTTGAATAAACAGGATTGACGTTCCCTCCTATCTCTCTTTCACATGCATTCCCTAAAATCAATCCTAGTTTCCTCTTTCAAAGAACTCAGAGCGAGACACAAGAGCAGAAAGAGAAAGCAAAGGAGAAAGTCCTTAGAGAGAAAAGAAAGTCCTAAGAGAGCGAGAGAAACTATTACAAGCTTGTCCCTCCCTTCTCATACTTTCTCCAATTCCAATACTATACAACATATATACACCTACCTCATTCCTACCTTCCCCACCTCCTCCCCCATCTCACCTTCCCTCCGCCTCCTCCTTTCTCATTTCCATCATTTTCTCCTCCATCCAACCCGCCCTTCCATCATCCTTCTCTCAATCTCTCCAAATCCTATTATATTCGACATCGAAAACCAAAGATTCTACGAGCTGGAATAAACTCCCAACAAAAGCTTCAACTCTCTCAGCCTCTTGTCTCTCTTATAACAAATTTCCTCCTAGGAATCAAATATCGCGCGCCTCCCAGTCATCCACACCCTATCGCGCCCCCCCCTCCTTTCTTATCCTCTGCTTTCTCTTTACTTTCTCCCAGCTCGCTCATTCCCTTTCTTTCCTTCCCAGCTTCCTCTATTCTTATCTTCACCTCCTCTTCTTGGGTACTATTTCAAGCTTTTCCTCTGCCCCCCTCTTCCTCCCCTTCAATTGCTTCATTCACCCGAGTCAATTCAACCCGCTCTTTGTAGGCTGAGCGTCTATTACAGAGGTCACCCTAGCTCAATTTCACCCAAATTACACCTAAACCTTCCCTAAATTACCCGTCGTTACCAGAAATAACTGCACCAAAAATTGAAACACACTATAATAGTATCAAATAACCACTGACCACACAAAAATTAAACTTTCACTCCTTTACTCCTACCTTTCTCCAGTGACTTTCTCCTCTTTATTTTCCCCTTCCTTAATCACCTTCCATAATACTACAAGGACTTTCTCCCAGGATTCCGTGTGCTTGGAGCTTCACAGCATGCTTTCTCCACCTTCTCCTAAACTAACCATTGACAAACCTCCTTTCTCTCATATGCTCTTTAACTTTCTCTCAACTAAATCCATCCCACCATCCTTGTCTTTCACCTTTTCTCTTTCATGAAACAGCTTGAAGCCATCCTCCGACATAGTTGACATGGTCAAATGTGCTCCCGAAACCGACTTAACTTTCTCCCATTTCACCTCAAATGTAACTTCCATCACTTTTAACACCTTCTCCATATGGTCAGCCACCACAAACCTCTCACCCAACCTACCTATTTTCCAACATTCAACAACTCCCAACACGTTTAACGCCTTTACTTTCCCAAACTTTCTCTTTACTTTCTCTCATGGATTTCCTATATACAGCCCTTGTGTGGTTCAACTAATCCCAACTCTAAGACCTTACTCAACTTATTCTCCAGAGAGCATCTCGTCCCTGTCGTGTTCAATCCTCTCAACAGCTTTTCACTTCCTCCTCCCGTCTCGCTTAGTAGTTCCCACGTTTAATGCCCCTGCCTATTACTCCCGTACCCCTCCCCTAATTCACTACCAATTTCTTCAAAGTAAACAAACCTTGTGCCAAAACAACCTTATTATTTAAATTCAAGCCCGCCAATTTCAAACACATCAACTTACTTGTGTCGTTGCTTAGTCTTAGCCATTTCTTACATCAACACGAACATGACGTAACAGTTCTATTTCTCAATGCTTTCTCCTAATCTCGTAGATGCATAATCAGCCGTGAGTATTAACGACATAGATACACTAACACCCCAAGCGGCACCAGCTACGTTAATCTAAGCGAAAAGGTATGAAACATCAAAAGTCCCGCCCGAAAATACTATAACTATGTCGCGTATCCTCTCATATTTTCTGTTTACACGAGTTCGGACCTATGACCAAAATCTGAAACTTCAACTTACCTACAACGTATTTTATTTCACGGCCCCTGACGCTATATCGAGGTTTCACTGTACCAACCCCAACTTTCCCAGCATTGTATACGTCTTTAAAGTATTTCTGCATATGTTTTCAAAACATTTTTGACATTTTTTCAAAACATTTTTGACATTTCTCCAAAAACAATGCGTCAGCAGTTCCAGACTCGGCTGACTCATGTAAAACGATTGCCAAGTGAAAGTAGTAGCTTATTTTCTCCAGACTAGATAAGTATTTGAAAAAAACGCACTTTCTCCAACTTTCACTTTACAACTTTGTATTTTCTTTTTACTACCGTTGTAACTTTTTCTAAAAATTCTTCTGCAATCCAACTCATAAACGCATCATCACATACTTTCACCGCTTTTTAAATTTTATAAGCCAATTTTGTGTTTTAGACATCCATCCTTATTTAAACAACGTTCCTCATGTTTTTTCACCTTAATCCAGCGTTTCTAAATACGTATACAAATGGGCCAACAATCCCAGCCAGATTCGATTACAGCCTCATTGCACTTGAAACAATTTACAGAATACATACATTTCTTGGCGTTCAGACCCTTATTCCCGTTTAAATCTTGTCCGAAGGACAGGCATTCCACAGTCCACAAAACATCGAGCCCCACTTTTCCCGCGCCTTCTGGCAATTCATTTGATTAGCCGAGAGTGTATAAGCATTATAAAACGTTTTCCCTTCAATTATCCTGAATCCTCTGTCCGTTTCCCCTATTTTTCTCTCAGAGAAAGTGAATTATTTAAATTGCATTTCACCTAGCCAGAGAAGAAACAATTTTCGGAGGCATTATTCACCCAGGACGAGCTTGAAAAATTAGTCTTTTTCCTCCTGGGATATCTAAAAGAAGGATCGGGCCAGAGAAAGCTGCTAAGAGAAAGTGAACAAGTGGTAAAACTTGGTCTCACACACGTTTATTTCATCTTCTTTTCTCACCCTCCCTTCACTTACTCCTTCCTTTCTCCTTCCTTTCTCCACCGTCCTATTCCGCCCCCTCCCCTCTTCAGCTTTCTTGGCAGACTGCTTCTTAAAAAGTTTTATTGTGCGGAAAGAGGAAGTCGTGTATACACTTTCTCCAACTACCTTTATCCAAAGACAAGAGGAAGAACTCCAAGGAGAAAATAACCGTGATGCTGTATGCATCTACTCGTGAACGCCCCGGACCAAAGGAAGAAGGCCACTGAACACAATTCAGAAACCCGTATAGCCGCAGAAGCTTTCTTTTCTGCCTATGACGCTCCCATATACGTACGAAAAGATAGACAGAGTAATAGATCCACGAGAGAAAAAGTTTCATTTCCTCTAATTGGGAAGGATCTTCTTACACTTACTCAAGACAAACATTCACACAACTTTCACTACTTTCTCCTCCTACTTTCTCCCCCTACTTTCTCCCAAGTTATACTCCCCGGCTTTTCACACTCTCCCAGCAACTTGAGCATAATTCCCCCATCCAGCTTTCACCCCCCCCCCCGATCCCACACTCATCCTAAACCTCATCTTCACCAATTCTCTCTCATTATCACTCACCCGCTCGCCCGCACTTCAAAATCATTCAGTTCCATCTCTGACACCATTCGACGGGCGTCCACTTTCTCTCCACTAAAACATTTACCAGCCCTTCGCTGTATTATTCCTCCACACCCAGCACGGCCAAAGCCTCAGAACCACACAGAGAGCATCATCCCAGCCCGTCAAACGCTATCACTTTCACGTTAATGCCCTTCCACAAGAAGGATGAGCCTGAGAACAAACCCCTGGGCTTTTAAACCATTCTGGAGAAAGCAGAGGAGTGAAAGCAAGAAGAGAGCCCCCAATGAGTACGCCACTCTGAGCGGCTAAAACTTCAACAAAATCCCTTCTTAAACCATCCCCACTTTCTCCCTTATTTTATTTGGATCTTCCAAAGAGAAAACAAATCCATTCCATTATTCCATCCTCTCTAAACTTTCTCCTCACAAAAAGTACGCAAACCACACAAACCCTTGCTCATCCCTCTCCTATTTTCCCCTGTATAAGCAAGTAATGAGAAAAAAAATCCCATCCACCGCCCCCCGGCCTGATTAACGCTTCCTAAGAAAATATCACCTTAATATATCTTCTTCCTCATCCTCTTCAGAGGCTCCAGACTCAGCAGACTCTCCATTCCTTTGTCCTTGTCCCAATTTTGGCCGCAAACCAATTCCGCCTACTTAAAACCCAGGTCACAAGTTCATCAAATCCTTCCCTTAGTTAACCAGCTTTCAAAGTATACACGACGCTGTCCTTTTCCCAAGAATTCCAACAAATTGCCACTTTCTCCATGAGTAAATAACCGCTTGGATTCCACGGACGCTCCTCCTTTCACCAGCCCATAAATCCAGGAGCAACATTCACGAAACTTTCACCAGGATTAGAATTCCAATTGGCTCCCGTCCCAAAATTTTCACCATCTATACTCTCCTCCCCTACCCTAACATTCCCCCTCCCCCTCAGACACACTTATCCTAATAAGCAGCTGTCATATTCGAAATTACAGGCTTCGGACCAATCAAACTTGATGAATTGCATTCCTTGACCTTTTGAACGTGTTGCGGGAATCAACATTGATTTTTCCTCAAATTTTATTCCCATTCAATGTGCAAACAAAACCCAGCAAAGTGTCTTTTCGTTGCAACCTCCAGCTATCGACTTTTGACCTAGCAGAAATAGGTTTGAAATTTTTTTATTCTTAACTAAACCTTATATGGATGCTCATAATTAAAGATTCAATTCAAGTGCATAATTTTGATTTTACGTTTAAAAATAACATTTACAATTTCGAAAAATTGCGAAAAAACCCCAAGTTTCCTAAAAAGTGTTACCAACAAACTCGTGAAGAAAATAGTTTGTCACTAATTGTAAAAACTTTTCCTTATCTCAATTTGAAAATTCGCAACTTAACACACATGACTTAATTGCCAAATTATGTACATGTAGCTTTCACAACTTTCTCCAGCACCCACCGTTACTCCGAACTCGTTCCCAATTACAAAATTCTTCAAACATTCTGGAACGTCTCTAAAAAAGGGAATCCCAATCCTAGATTTCTTTAAAGCCAGCTCTATACAAGGATCATATAAAAACAGTTTTATATCATCAGCCCTGGGAGTAACGACCGAAACAAACAAGGCAGGATCCCGCAGATTTTCGGAGAAAGTAAGAAAATTGCAAAACTTTTAGTAAATTTGAAATTCATGAGAATTTAATATTGCAGGAGGCTCCAAAAGTACAGTCTTATAGCCAAAGATATCTTCGAAGAAAGCGTATCACAAGAGAGAGCGCGACGAAACTCATGGGCTTCAACTTTCTCCCAACTTATCTTCTCCAGATTTGCATAGAAATCTCATAGCCCTTAGCTAGAAATCTTTCCCCGCGTCGTGCATAATTGCACGGAGAAAGCACGAGTCAGTGACGTACATACGCAGTGCCGCCTCCTACTTACTACGATACGCTGTACTTGTTGCCAGAGACGATGGAAAGATGGGGTTAATAATAACAAAAATGGGCATGCCCTTGAAAATAAATCAATGCTCATTGGCCCTTACAGACAGTTGAATTGAAAGTCAATTCGGGAAAATAATTTCAGACTCAGACAGCAACTAGCTACAAGGACAGCAAACTGATATGCTCCACTGTTTGTATTGCAGCATCTTCCGTTTTTTTTACTTTCACCGTGACATCCGCTCTTGGTGGAGGAGCAACTTTCTCCCACTTTCCAGGCCTTTCTTAAGCATCAAAAACAAACCAAAAGAAGGAGCAAAACTTCTGCTTTCTCCAGAACGAGACCCGGCTGGATTTCTTTTCTCGTAAATCCTCCAACAGCCTATTTGAATTTGTAATGCGTCCTCAAAGATCGTGTCGACTCTAGATACAGATATTTTCCAATTTCTTTTGATAAACTGAGGAAAGATGAAAATTCAGAGTACATAAATATTCTCAGCATCCGATAATTGAATCTCTTCCAACTCCCAGTCCACCTTTCTCCCCTTGTACACTCACATATTTCCACTTTCTCCTCAACTTTCTCCTCCTCCTTTCAACCATCTCCTATCAATACTTCCTCTTGAGCCGGAACTTTCACCTATCTCCGATATGTGTTTACATCCCCGAATATTTCCCTACTCTGTTCTGAGAGGTATCAGATGGGGAATTACTTTCTCCGGAGTAAACATTGCCAGGATAGAGCGCCACAAGGAGCGGCCACGACAGCAATACAGATTGCTAACTTAGTATTCCACCAATATCAGATATAAGATACCGGAATAAGGTCATGATAGCACTGCCTTCTCACAAATACCGGCTCAGAAGATAGAAAGCATTACAAATGGATGATGGTGAGAGCAAAGTGAAAGGAGTGAAAGACCTTTGGCTAAGGCGGGGTGAAAGCGGAGAAAGCATGAGATAGAAATTGAGGGTGAGTAATGTAACAAGATTACATTTTTTCCCACTCAACTTTCATTGCGGTCTGAGGTGTGATTATTGGAAGAGAAAGTGAATACAAGTTGAAAATCCCATTTCACCCTCATGTTTCCCCTCATTCTTTTCCCAGCATCAAATCTCACCGCAAGTCCTTACAGCCCCCGCTCATCCTTCCAATCCTCATCTTAACTTTCTCCAATCCCCCATCTACTCAAACCCAAGCGCTTTCACCCACACAGCACACTAGATTTCCACCCATTCCCACCCTCCGACCAAAAGCTCACCATCCTCTTTTAAGACTCCCGGCTTTATCTCCGTCTCCCCCGCTTTCTCCCTGATTTTCTTTACTTCGATACGCAATAAATTCAAAGTGTCCAATCCCCATTTGTCCTTCTCCTTGGGAAAACGATCCTAATATAGTTTCAAATACTTTCACCGCTACCCAAAAATACAATCCTTCTCCATCTTTCCTAACCCTCTCAATGAATCCCACACCATTCATGAAGATTTAGAATTCCTCCAGCCCATCCAATGCGTGTCACATCTCATACCCCACCCTCAACTAAACTCCACACCCCCTCCCAACTTTACACACGCTTTCTCCTAAATCCACACCCATGGAATGCAACTTTCTCCAACATCTGTTCTCCGCCTCCACCCTTCAACCCAGGCCTTACATCTTCTCAGACAAATATTCTTCTACTGTCTCTTCGGCCATCCCGCTTTCTCCATCTCAGTCTCTGTAGCTGGTTTTTTCAGTCTTTCTCCAAATAACCAGGGACTTTCTCCACCCCCTCAGCGCTCTTCAACAATCATCAACACCCGCTCTTCTGATAACCGAACCGAATTTACAATCAGTCAGACAATAAGTCAGCTACGTAATTCCACCTTTCGCAATTTTCCATTTCAAGCCTGAAAAACCAAATTTTACGAAATCCTCCTCTACTCTCACTTTCTCCGCCTCTTCTCCGGAAGCGAAAGTTCGAAACCTTTGAAATTGCCAACAATCGCTATAGCTACAATAATTTTCGTTCCGCTGTCCACCGGAAGTATGAGACAATAGCTCTTGATTTCTCCTGCCCTATTATTTTCACTATTATTTTCAAATTTTTGGTTCAGACCGCCGGAGAAAGCACAAAATTTTCTCCTCACACAAAATAGCACTGCGGCACACTGATGAATGTACAGTAAAGTAAACAGTTTTAGACCTTCTTGTACATCAGTCACCCTAATTGAATGTAAGCTGGCGCCATATTTCAAATCATACCTTTTCATAGCCCATGAGAAAACGTCATTAACGAAAGATTAGCATATGCATTAACGATAACAGAACCGGCATAACTTTGAACGATGATTACAATCATTGAAAAAACTCAAGCGTAAAAAATCATAGCCACGTTAGTTTTCTTTGGAGAAAGTTTGTAACACAATTGCTACCATAGGTTGAAATCAGCAAAGTGAAAGTATCTTTTGAAACTTGTAACACTCGAAAACTTTGCCAACTAAGTACTTGAGCAAGTCGTCCTACGTATTCCTTTGCTCCATAAGGACACCATCTCCTACTTTCTTTATAATCCGACTTTCACTCTCAACAGGTTTTGTTGACGTACACCGTCTTAAACCATATGCATGTGTAAGCTTCACAAGTTTACGTATGCTCCTGTCAAAATAATCTTTAATATTTTCCCGCTCCAATTTTTTCGCTTAGGTGAAAGTCGACAGAGCAGCAGCAGCCTAATAAGAATCATAAGCTTTTAGATTAAATGCCTACTTATGAACGAGCCACAAAAATAATCACAGCAATCTTTGAACTTCCCACGCAAAACCTATTTCACAATTTTTTATGCATAAACGTTTAGCTTTTGATGCTTAGAGCGCACAAGTTTCAATCAGTTTGAATTACCCGCCAAGACCACCACTACGCTCCCAGCTTTAGTCTTTCAAAGCCAGCGTGAATATTCATCACACGAATTCCAATTTCAGGACGTTAGCCTAAAGACATGATCAAGACACGCCAAGACCACCACTACGCTCCCAGCTTTAGTCTTTCAAAGCCAGCGTGAATATTCATCACACGAATTCCAATTTCAGGACGTTAGCCTAAAGACATGGGATTTTAAGTCCGGAGGACCATGCGGATTGGTTTCACAAGTTTGTCTCCGAGTCACGTTCCCCATCCTTCATATCATTTATTAAAAAATTTATGCGCCTCACGTAGCGCCCCCTACCATTTTCCCCTACGCGATTATCCATTTCCTCCCATTTGTTTTCTTGACTGGGAGCCATTTATGATGAGATCACGTGCAGCAGGATTTGCGATTTGCTCCCAAATCACACCTATTTATATTCCTTGAGAAATGAGTCCATTTTAAAATCGATTTTCTTCTTTGCAAAACAAAATCTGCATACTGCCCTCTCTTCCCTGCTTTGACGTCTCGCTCCCATGTTTCCCGTCCCCCTGGCGATGCGACCTAGACACTAAAGTAACCAACGATAACCATTGTCTCAGCGGATCGATTTACCATATTCAACGAAAAATTCATAGCTAGGTTTCTCCTTCCCGCATTTTCCATTCCACGCCGTATTTTATTGGCTACAGACGGACGGACGACCAGGAGCAGGGCTGTTCACATATTATTAGCTAACATTGTAATTTGGTAAAACGGTACAGAAGCGGCATAGGCAAACTACGTTATGCATTCAAAAGCCCCGCCTTGCGGTTACTTGAATTTTCCAAGTAAGCCCCATTTCCCTACGGAAGTCATGGAGCGAGGAAACTAGCGCATCTTTGCAATTTACCAGCTTTCTTTTTGTCCCATCCACGTCCCCGCATTTCACATTAATAATCTTCAAAGAAAAATATATTAGCTTTCCTCCTCTCGATCCTCTCTCTTTTCTCAATTGTATTCTTTTCAATTCCTTCCAGAATTTACTTTCTCTCTCTTTCTTCGCCACCCGCCACCCTTACATACTTCAGTTCCAGCCCGTACATTTCTTTCACCACTTTCACCACAACTTAAACACTTTCTCCGCTTACTTCAACTCCACGTTTTCACAAAGATTCTCCCTTATTTTCTTTATTCTCCAACTCTCAATTTTTATTTTCTCTCTTCCGCCGTTTCCCTCTAGCTCTTCCGCTTTCCCTGCTTTCACCAACCTCCCCCCATCCCATATTTCCTCAATGGTCAGAATGCATTTACTCAAAAATCTGCTTCGTTTTGAAAATATTAAGTGTCCCACCAGACCGCTTGTCTTTTATTCTGTCATTCCTCGTAGTCCACAGCAGCTAAACATCTACTACTTTCTCTTTTACTTTCTCTTATTTCATACAGCCAATATCCTATAGACGGTTCTCATTCCCTTTCTACCATCCTCACATACTCATCATGCAATTTCTCTCCAGTTCAGCTTCCTCATATCCTTCGCCTTAATGCACTAGAATCCTCATTTATTTTAAATTGCACTTGAATTAGTAAACTAAAACAAGCGCCAAAACATGAAATCCCACTTATTGCACTTCCTCCGAAAATAACATTTTCCCACAATTCTCAGCCACTCCAGCCTTGAAGAACGCCATCTATTTTCATTCCGTTCTGTTCGTCAAATACTATGTGCCCGGCAAAAGAAACCATATAACTTGATACTCATTTTTGAAGGACCCCCGTGTAATTCAAAAAATACTTTAAGATCTATATATCCCCTGAAATTCCCTTGTCCTACTATTGCTCATGATATAACTAGGTCACCCTGCTAAATGCCAAAGAGAGAAACGCATCAATCATTCACATGCAATTCCGGAGAAAGTCCTTTATGCAAAAATCCCTACAACTCGTCCCGTTTGGACGACTTTCTCCAACTCTCAGCATATAGAGACAATGGATTTTATTCCAATATACTTCCTGGAATTGACAGGCCCCATTGCAGAAAAATTCACTACGGTCTGAATTTTTTACGCCATTTACTTTCTCCGGTAGTCAACTTACAGCGTCGAAAATACATATGGACAACTCCAAGCTGCCATATACGTACTTAAATAATCGTAACGAGTTTCATAGCTGCTTTCACCTCAGCCAGAAAATTAACCGATTTAATAGGCTTTCGCATCAAAGTTTGTTCAACGAATTCCCTCATTTTTAAATCAGTGTTAACGTAATTCTCCTCTAAACAAACAATAACATAATAATTTTCTCATCGCAAACAAACAGATTTTCTATAGCAATAGCATTTGAAAACTTCCATTATCCCACTCTTTAATCACATTAATTCAAAGACTGATATGGCCACCTACGAACGCTATTTCCAAAGATAGATTAAACATGCCCGACCTCGAGCAAAGACACAGCATTACTCGAGGTAAATAGAACAATCTACCACCTTTCACCGCTCACTCCGTTCAAGCCCTCCGACTCTCAATACCCATTGTTTTCCCGAGTATTAAACGTTATTAGGCAATGAGAGGAATTGGTAATCAATACGCTAATAACACTAACTTAAATGCCGCGTTCACAGTCCACTGAATATTTTATAAGCTTTTGCCCTCTTCCCCTTTATTATTATTATATCTATGTGTGTTCAAACAATTAACTTGGATCACAATCTAACCTCCTCATCTCCTAGTTCCATCCCTTTCTCCCTGCTACATCGCCCAGGACTCAGTGCAGCACCAACCTACTCTAAATTCCATTGCACTCGCTTACATAAAATCCAACATAACCTTATTAGGAATCAGAAACGACAAGACAGGACCATGGATAGTGTACGGTGAAAGCTAACTTTCACTGAATAGCGGCTATTGAATTTTTAATAAAACGTGATGATGGTTTAACTCATTGCTTTCTCCCAAGTTCTACTCCGCATCTCTCAACCTAGCATTCGGTTTAGAGTATTTCCCTGACTTTCTCTGCTTTCACCGGACGCTCACTCAGGTGGCAATCTTGCAACCTTGAGTCCGTCAAAACCCTTAATAATCTCAGTTAGGAAGGAACAAGTGAGCAAATAACAGAGTGTTCCCATGACGCAAAGAAGATAAAAGAGATTTTATATACCTTCTCCTTCATCCAAAGATAACATATAATACCCGCTTCATGATAGCCTGTAGCTTGTACTTATACAACGTATGTCAGTTAGAGCCACACCCTGTCATGTCCTAGCCGCAATCTCTCTTGGATCTTTCTACCTTTGCTTTCTCCACTTTCTCCTCCTTTCTCCCCTTCAAGCCTCCAGCTCCGTCTATCCGTCTGTCCCGAGACAAGATCCCCAGAGTTTTCCCCCTGTCAAAAATAACCAGCTCATCATTACTTCATAGCAAGAAGCACAAGGTCCGCAAAAGCAATAAAATGAGCCGTGAAAACTAGATAATGTTGACACTTTTCCCCGAGGAGCTTTCCCAAGGCAATCCAAGAGGCTATTCTGCAACCCACCCAGCATCACTTTCCTTTCAAGACCTTGTTCATTTTACACAAAAACGCATAAGAGAAATCCACACTCTCAACTTTCTCCACCACTTTCTCCAGCCATGAAATCAAACAAAGTCCATTTACTCGTTAGTTCCAAGAAGCCCGGAGCGGAAATCACTTTGACAATTTTTTCCAAATTCTACTTTCTCCAAACCGCTACTTTCTCCACCCCCCCCCCTTTCATGGGATTTTCCGCTTTCTCCGCAGTCCCCCGTTCCCACCCATGGATTTCATTATCTAATAAAATTTATATTATACCATCACTCCTTATACTCCGGGAGAAAATAAAGCGCTGATACAAGCCATATCTTCCGGCATTCATCCATCCCGCCATTTAACAACCCCTGCCTCTCTTCTGACCAGCATCTTTCATGAATACATCTGTCATCTCCCTTAGCTTACGGCATCAAAGCAACCCGTACGGTTATTTATACGAGCCGCCATATTGACCCCTCCCCCCGTCTAAACTACCATCCGCTGTCCATGACACTTCCCATGTGTTTCTTTGACAGCCGTCCAGCAAACTCCAATAGCCTTTGGCCACACTCCCACCTCCATCCATCAACACTAATGCCAAACGCGTGTCCGCAGAAAAATAGCTCGGAATCTCTCGAAAACCCTAATCCAAACTCAATCCGCCCAACGCCCCATCCAGAAATCACCTAAAACCATCCCAATCCTCCCCAAATCTTCCCACTCATCCACAGCTTTCTCCGCCATGCTTTCTCCCACTTCTCTCCCCGTCTAACATTCACCAGCCTCCTCACCTACACCCTCCTTGAGTGATCCAGAAATAAATGCACCTGTCCAAAAAGTCATAAGCCTTGCTTTCTCTCCGCCGGAGAAAGCAAACGTCTTTTTTCCAGGAGGCGCTTGCCTTTTGAATTTACCGCCTGTAATAGATACACCCAGATAACTCAAAGAGATAACCTAATATCAGCCTGATAAGCCAGTATTAATCATATCTTCCAACTGGACGCCCACCCATTCCGAACCAAACCATCTCGCACGCCAGTCTCTGTATCCATGCAATCTGTTGATACGCTTGGGTGAAAGCGGAGAAAGCACCCAGGATCCTCCTTTGCGTGTCCCTCGGAGACAGTTTAAACGGACAGCTCATTTTCTCCTCCATTCTTGAGCAATAATTTTCAAAAACTTCTTACAATGCATCATCAAACCCATTTGCCATCAACAAGTGCGTTCCATAGGTACATCATGCGATGCAGCGACTTTCTCTGGCTTTCTCTCTCCTTTCTCCACTCTTCCGTCCCTCCCTTTCCCTTGTATACTCAACTTTAAATATGCACTAAGCGAAATTGTAAATAAGCTTCTATCCGGCACAAAAACCCGGGCATTTCATTCTCGCGGGCTTATTATCCCCACACGTTATTCACACCATCACCGTATAACGCCCTCCTCCGTCCCTTTTCATGTTTACTCTTCATTTTTATTCCTCCTTCCTGCTGTGCCCCTTCCTCCGCCGCTCTTTCTTCGCCTCATCATCATAATAGAATAAAACCAAATCCTTTTTAACTCCTTCAAATGTATACACAGAGCACGCCTCAAATACCCGCCTTTTTCTAACCCGATTCTACCCGCTATTTTCACTCAGCCCAGCCTTCTCCTTTTTTGTACAACTTCCCTCTTGAATCTCACATTCTCTTTCTGCAACCTCCCCCCGACTGCATCAAGCCCTTGCATCATCTTTGATCCATGCAACGGCTATTTGCATTCTACCCGGCTATTCTATGCCAATTTCCTCCCAAAACCAGACCTTTAATCCTCGTTGCAAAACTGCCTCATAATTTAGAGAAAAGTCTTTTACAAAATGTTTTCTAACATTCCAACAGTCTCGAAAGACTCCAGATACCCGGGTAGTAAACTTTTCGCAATTTTTTCCCAATTCGCAAAATCTCTGCTTTCACAACTCCCATCCTCCTTCAATGCTGCCAACCATCTGCTCTACTACCCGCATATTTGCAGCTGCATCTTCCTGTAAATATCCCCCCCGGGTAACTCAATTTTGGCCTTTTCTTCTCTCTGCCCTACCCTCTCCCCGCTTCTTTTATGCTTCTCCAAGAGTAAACAAGTTTCAAAAGATTTTAGGAAAACAGTACCAAATCCCCTCTCTCCTCATTAGCAGTATCATCGCACTTTAGCACACATGTAACCGAATGAGAGGAGCACTTATGTAATTCCCCTCCCTCTCCTCCACTTTAAACAACTCCTACTTTCCTTATACTCTATTCCTTAAAAGCCGGAGGCTCTTAAGACGTTCATGCTTTTCTCAAAGTTACCCGCCTTTTAAATGATATTTCTTGGAAACTTTCTTAAAATAAATCCCTTCAAACATTCCCGCCGTCTCTCAAACTATGTAGACACTTTCCAATAATTCCAAACACCTACCCGCCGACTTCTATTCCAAATACAGTGGAAACCGTTTATAACGGTCCCTTAGGGGGACGCTGAATTAAACCGTTGCAACGAATAAACCGTTATTCCGATACGTTGTTCCGCGTTAGGGGTTTGTAAGGACTTTAAATCGACCCCGTTATAACTGTTAAACCCTTATTCGCTATACCCTGTATTAACAGTTTCTACTGTAGAGATATATCTTCGTCTCGCCAAATTAAGATCCATCTTTCGCATCAACTCACTCATTTCCCGGGTATCAGTCACTGCCCAAGATTGTAACGGGTTCCTTAAAAATTCCGCCACACTCATTTCTTTACGTTTCCTCACATGAGAAATCTCAGAGTCAATATTTATCCATTTCTCTCGGGACACTTACGGGAATTACTACAGACGTGTCCTAACAGCTGTGTCATCATGTTTATTTTTCTTATCGCATTTTCCTCACTTCACTCACTCCTTCCATCTTCACCTTCTTCTTCCTCCACACGGCAATCCTCGCTATGTCTACAGAGAGCGATACCCGATGCCGTTAAGCGTCCTACACTACCCCACTTTCACTCCCCTCCTCAAACACTATTAGCCTTTTTTCTACATAAACCTCCCGATCAAAAATCCCCAATTATTTTCAACCAACAAACAACCAGCTTGGTTACAAGTCATCCTTTCACCGAGAACCAGCCGGTGAAAGTCCTAACCATAATATATCTATCCCACCCTCAAACTTTTTATAGCCTTCATCAATATCATCATACTTTCTTTTTTAGTTTGTATCTCAAACTGAATCAATCGATAGTATACACTTTTACCAATCTCTTCATCTCACTTTCACAAAGCCGATTAACGAGCCAACAAGTATGAAAACCCATAAACAACTTTCTCATTCATTAATTTACAATCAAAAACTTTTTCATCTTCCGCTCTTACTTTCACCGCTTTCACCCTCCACGCTTCCTTGTCTTGTACGCCCATAATCTTCATGTGGCTTCCAGCTGGTAGCCACATGATAATCATAATAGCGATTCAAAGTGAAAGTTTCCTTTCTATTCTTAACATATCCCTAGCCTTTGTATCTTCCCCGCTCCACCCTTTGCTTTCTCTGCTTTCTCTCCACCTATTCAGCCAAAAAAGCTGTATTATCAGCTTATGCTTGTTGCTTTTCCTAAATGTTTAGGCAACATTCACTAACTTGTAAGCAAGTTAATCCTAAAATTCAAAATACACCTTCACCTTTACACCCACCCTGAACTTTTTTCTCCTTTTACTTCCTGGTATTACACATCCGAGTCTTCTTTTCTCTTCGAATTTAATTAGCCATGACTGTCCTCAGGTTTCGCGGGAGGTATTTTGAAATTTTACCTCTACTTGACCTTATTCGTATCACCATCAGCACCAGTAACTAGCTGTATCAGAGGTGGTAGCAACTAATTAAAAGAATATTTTAATTTAAATTCACAAATACGCGCGTAAACCGATACCAACTAACAGCTTGAAATACCAAACTCGGAATGCTATCCCCGTCAAAACAAATTACTCTCTATGGCTCTTTAAAATCATCAAGTTTCTGTTAATCAACTATCTGAATTCCATTCTTTCAAACTATATTAGAAAGCTCAACAGCTAAAATAGCAAACGTAGCTATCATCATCATTTATAAACGTTAGCTCAAATTCGTATGGAGAAAGCTAACTTTCTCCACACTGTATTTCCCGTCATTTAAACAATCCACTCATCTCAATCACAGCTCCCTATTCTTGCTTTTACTTTAGCATTCTCCCACTCATTATCCGTAGTAGAATATAAAACTAATGCTTTCTCCATGTCATGGCTACGTACCTTAACGTTATCCTCCGCCCTTACGTCTAAGCACTATCATTAAGCACAGCTAATCCCATGAAATACCTACCCGACCAGAATTTTGCTTTCACTAAATCCATATGATGCTCCATTACCCAATCATCAACTCCTTGCTCAACTACCTTACAAGTACCTACTTCAAACCAACTACTAATTTGTAATCCACAATCAATTAATCACGTAAACAATACCATTTTTTCCAATCCTTTAACAATATATCCATTACTCTTTAACTAAATTACCGTCCTATTGACGTCTCCATATGGACTCTTATCCTAGCATACGAATAACAGAACCCGACCTTCCAACTCACTTTCTCCAGTTTCTCCACTTTCTCCACTTATGCCAACGCATCCAAGCCATATTCTCTTTGACGGACTACCCCAGGTGAAATCATCACATGAATCCACTATAGTTTCTCCATTGCAAATCTAAAAACTTTCACCGAGAACAAGTAAACCCGATTACGCTTCACTTATCCCCGCAGTTAATGTGATTTCACAAACAATCTACCTGCACCAATTCTACGGAATCTACAAAAACATCATCCTCTTCCATTACCCGCTCATCATTTTAAAAGTTACAACGAATGCATCGATTCTCAAAAATCCTCAAAACTTTCTCCCATAAAATCCATCTTCAAAGACTTTCTCTTTTAATTATCACGAATTTCAGCCTAGTAAAGCATGCCTCCCCATTCATTTACATTTATAGATTACATCACATTCATTCAATCCTTTCACATACCACCATTGAAGCCTTCTGAAAATAAATACGAGGAGAAAGTCCAAATTACACACAATTTTCACCTGCTCCACTCATCCGGAAACTAGAATTCAAGCACTGCACCCAGCATCAAAGCCACAGTTTTCCACTCCGAAACTCTTACAAAGACACTAATCCAACCCCATCGTGTTAATGAACCAAACGAAACCCAACAAGAATCCTAATCCGAAAACTCTTAAAATCCCATAGGCCTGATTACAATCATTTGCTGGCCATTTCCCTTACATAAATAACATGGAATCCCATGTAATACCTCATGGTTCAAAGGGTAAATTACTCTCTTAAACCATGTCCGTTAACAATTCAGTGCATCTTAACGCCGATTGCTTGTTTTCACGCACACCCCGCCATCTACGTAATTGTCTCTTAAAACCTTACACTACTAGCCTTTAGAGCAACATTGACCCATTACGTCACAGTACATCCATCCTCTTTAGAATCTTAATTCTTTTCCTCGAAACAACTGTAATTAATTCAATCAACGAGCTCATATTTTCCCTTATTCCACTCAGCAAAATTCCGTTTTACCGCGTGCAAAACCCTCGTAATACCATTTTGTTTCTTAATTTTCTCGCAATTATTTCCGGGAGGATATTACTTTCACCCGCCGCTACTAATAAAACCAAACCTATGGCAGTAACCGGTTACCGCTTGAAATAAACCTATTATCTAAGAATCCGGTTTATACTTGAATCCCGGTGGATACTTTCTCTGCTTTCTCCACTTTCTACATTTTCACCTCCGGCTCTCACGTCCTCCCCAACTTTCTCCCCCAACCATGTCTCACCTCTTCCCCTCTGTAATTATAAGCTAGTACCTTTAATCTAGTTAAGAGTGTGTGGCGTTATTTCACCGTTAAGACCGATACCCGATTCCGATCATTCCGCCATTTCCCTTAAATTGCTCCCCTCTTTCGCGGTCTTACGTGTCTGGAATCCAAATTCTGTGCTCAGTCAGTAATACACGATCACATTCATCGTACCACCTCCAGAGGGAATTTGCAAATTCATATTCTTCATATAGTCCTCATACAAGACATAACAAGTAAGCGCAAAACTAATAAAAATACTCGTAGTTATATGCTACACGTAAAATCATAATCCATTACGACTAGTAATCAGTACAAAATGTGTCGCGGAATAAGAGCAAGAATGACGATAATAACAGAGCTTAATTTCATGATATTGATCCATTCCATGAGTTGGAATCGATAGGAGCAGAGCCAGAGCAATTCATACCAATTACCTCCCACCCCCACCCCTACACCTATTATTTTCAAGCTCCAACCATCGCCCGAAACCCAGCACGTCCGCTAAAAGCTTTCCACTATAAACCAACGGACGGATTTATTCCCGGGCAGCTCAAAATAGCAACTCTAGAAGAACCAAACACAGCTCCAAACCATGTCAAACCAAAACAGTCAAACCGAGAACCTGAGAGAAAACCATCCGGCATAGCCCTCACAATTTTACATGCACATTTCAAGGTTTATGATTACACGACCGATGGAAGAAACCTCCCGAGAAAGTACAACCATCAAACAAACACAAAACCCAAACTGGCACCTGCCCAGCACTTTCTCCACTTTCACCGCCCAACATTTTCCAAAATCCTACAACCATCCCGCCCTCCAAAACCTACGCACAATACATTTCGTCCATATCCCTTCTCCAGTCCCACTTCTCACAAACTTATGCCAACTTTCACCCGCAACTTTCCTTGTATATACTATCAACCCAAACTGAACGTCAATAATCCTCCAAACCAACAATATTGCAGCACAAGGAGCATAATAAAAGCAAATTATCTCCCATTAAATGTGCCAACACGTACATCATGCATGCGTTTTCCCAATGTTGACTCCCAAACCCCGGAATCCATACATTTCCCCGCCCAAACATGACTTTCTCCAGCCCTTTAACCATAACAACTCCCAAATAAATCCCCGCCAACCTCCACATGTCTCCGTGGAGAAAGCTTATTGTAAAACTCACTTATTGGCTCCTCGATTGCAAACCCGAAGACCTTCTGTTCACTCTTACTGCATCTTGAATCCCAAAAACTTTCACCCCATACAAACTTGAACCCCGCAATCCTTCAAACCATTTCACCAGTATCAAACTAAAAACATCCAAAGAAACCACACTAATAATAATACAATTGTAATCCGATATTTCCAAGCTTATTTCACCCGTCCTTATCAGCTCCCCTCCAGTAGTTCTACTTTCACCTCGCTTTAAATAACAACAACAACGCTTTTCACTCCTTCTATTGTCCTCACTATCTGCTTTCTCCGCCATTCCTCCTTTCACCCTTCCCGATAACTTCGACTTTCTCCTCTTTTCCCCTTCCTCTATCAGCCTCCCTTCCAGGTTTCAAGTTACGCCCTACCCACGGATCAACAATCCCCGCTCATTTCATTAAACTCAACAGATATCCAATACCAAAGGAAATCCCGGTTATCGTATACCCCGGTATGACACAGCCCCGCGCTTTCCTTTGAATCCAAGTCAGTAGATTAAGTATCTCAATAACAGGGAAGATAATTGTGGTACGTGGCTTAGCCGCTTTCCCCAACCCATTTACCCACCTAACCGCTAACCCAAACCTCGAGTACTTTCTCCACCAGCATACAAGGAGAAAGTACTGGATTCTTTAGTTCACTGAAACGATTTCACGAAATCCGAGAGGACAAACCATCCAAAGACCTTATCAACCCGATCCAACCCACTTTCTTCGTATATATTTATATAAACTATACACAACATAATTGGCTTAGGACAGACTCCCGCCCTAATTTTATCCATCAATTCAAAAACCCTTGAAGCTGCCATCATGAACATGGACTAATTAACCTAAACCCACCAATAGTTAGTACAGTTTAATAACCCAAGCCATATAGCTCCTATTTTTATACATGTATAAACGTAGTCGGAAACTAATACAAGCATTTATTACTTTAATATTTCAACTCTTCCGGTGCAATTCCCATTTCGCGAATACATGTAGCAGCAGAGCGCGAGCGGAGAAATATTCCAACTTTCTCCACATACATCTCCAACCATCTCCCATAATTGCTTTCTCTCCGCCTTCCTTTCTTTTCACCTTTATCTCTCTACAATTTTCTAAATTTCCTACATCCTTTATCATCCAACCACTGCCCTCTCCGTACATACACACAAGTCCATACGTATTGTATGATTGTGCAAACATTGCTTTGAATCCGTAAATACAGGCCTCCGGCTTCAACTATCCTTCCGTCCAATTTAGCCAACATAATGCCCGGTGAAAGCATTGATTTTCCCTTCCTTTCTCTACCCGCCATCCATCTTCCCCTCCTCCACCAAGCTTCTGATGGATGATAGCTTCCATCAAAGCTCAGTGTGCTCACACCGGACACACTCCACATCATGATGTAGCTCGTAGACAAAAGCGCATAGCAACTTTCTCCGCCCGGTGAAAGTCGTAATTATGAGCCCTTGCGACCCAAAATTCATTCACAGTCTACCACTTTCTCTCCAAGGGTTTTCCCTTCTCCCTCCTTCTAGGAACAGCAAGGGATGATAGAGCTGGATGAAAACAATTAATTTTCTTTCAAGAGCTTTTCAAACGTATCTCATCCTTATCCTCTTTTGTGAAAAAAATCCCAAAAAATCCGCCAACTAACCGCGTATATATAGTTTTTACCGAATCCGGCCTCCACTCTGAAAAGAGAAAGCGGAAATAGGAAGAAGATCCGGATTACCCGCTCCGCTATATAGCTTCCTCACCGCCGTAGCCAACATAAGCCACGTGAAGAAATCCCAATGCTAGCTACTATGTATACAACTACAGAAAATATCTGATCCGGGACTAGTTTGATTCTACCCAATAATAATAGGAGTCTCAGAGAAAGAGAAAGCGGGAGAAAGCTAGAGAAAGACAGAGGAAGCGTAATTATAACGAACCTCAAATCCAACTTTCTCCAGCCCCAGTATGTACTATAGGTGAAAGCAGAGGAAGAAGAGAGAGATGAATCTCTTCAACTTCTCATTGTCTCCTGTAATTACCGCAAAACTCTACCTATTTCTCCCGCTTCGCTCAGCCTTGATTCTGAAATTCCTTGATTCTCCAACATACGGAACCCAGAAACCTACTCTGAATAAATGCTCATCAATCCGGATGTAAGTGCATGTAATTTTGCCAATTGCCTTCCCTGTGCATCCTCCATCTCTCTCTCTGTCTCTTCCCTTCAATCCAAAAGACACTTGCAAACATAGTCTGGCTAGCTAGCAGAGGATCAGTCCAGTCTCTGGCTTCGCCATTTTTCGGCAACCTCATTTATTATTTAACACTCTTCCCCGCCTCCCTCTAAGCATTGAGTGAAAGCACCAAGGAAACAACCAAGAGTCAAATAGCGAACAATATAAGCCTCATGTCCGCCCCTCTTTACACTCTCAATAATCCCTTGTCCCTCCACCAAACGACCATAAGATATATCAGCACTGTACATACAGCCGGAGAAAGTCCATCAGAATAATTCCCCACACACTCAAGGCAATCCCCAACTTTCTCCTCCTTTCACCACTCGCCCGCCAAGAGTGGTCCCACAACCCTCTAAATGTTTTGTCAATGTTCCTCCCTATTTTTGGCCCAAGCTCAAAGCGGAAGTGTAGATACTGCTAGAAGCTCTCAGAGAACAAACACCCGAGAAAGTCTCGCACCCTTACGTCGTGACCAATTTACAAAAACTTGTGTAACCACCCTCCCTCCCACAACGCCCCTCCTTCCATTCCTAAACACAGTAATCAATTCATCCACTACGCGAGAGAATAAATAAACCAATCTTACCGACTATCGTTGATAAAATGATGAGACCCAGGAGAATGGAGACGACAATCGTACGAAAATATGCAAGTTGGAAGTTATAGGGTGTCTGAGTAGAGTTTCCCGAGGAATCGTTCCCGCTTTGATTAGAAAATAGTAAGACGAAATCGTTCCCAGCCTCGAACCGATCCAGCTCATCCATATTTAAATACTCCCGGGCTTTTCAAACTTGGACTCCCAGAAGAAACTGAAAAACTTTCTCCGATCACCCTCTCCTACAGATAGCTTCTAGTAGTAGTAGAGCAAGCCTTCATTTCCTTCACTTCATCCAACCCGCCTGGTTTCCTCCAGCGTAGATTACAAGCAGACATCATCGTGGGAAAAAGAAGCGGGAGTAATTTTCAAGTTTCACAGTCCAACTTACTGTCACCAGGCTTCAAAGGATCCCAGCTTTCAAAAAATCCTTATTTACAGTCTCATTTACCTCATCCAACGCTTCCAAGTTTAACCTTCTACAAAAGGTCAGGGAGAAAGCATCAGCACTTCAACTTCTTTCTCTACCCCAACAACAGCCAGCCTCGCGTGATGTCAACACAGATTTCATAATTCTTATCTGTTTCCGGTTCCACTCTCTAGTACAATTCATCACCCTTCATATTCCAGGGTCAGCTCTAACTTTCTACAGGGTGTCTACAACAAATCAACCCCGCTTATATCATCAGCTGTGAGTGAAAGTCAACCCTCTACACTTTTATCCGTTACACAACCGTTGCGGTGAAAGCTGACCTACAGGGGACTACAGGGTGGTGCTTTCACCAGCAAACCAACCAAGCGCATAAAACGTTTTGCTCCAAATCCACCTGCATCTTGGAGAAAGTCCGAACAGACTTAAAGTTCCACCACTTTAAGGTCTTATCTCTCATTAAACATCTTAACTCAGATTCACCTCACAGTTAAAAATCTTTTCCAACAAATTTTTACCGCCCAACTTTTTCAATTAATTTCACAGCTTCCACCTTCACAGGTGCAACCGCATTCCGTCCTGACTTTGGGCTTTTTCCCCAAAAGTTTTTTCTCTCTGGCACTGCAAACGCAAGCGGTAACCACGCGGCCGGGTTACCGTCTGTTAACCATCTTCCCACAAATCCAAATCACTTCCCCTTCCACTGATTACGATTGTCCTTCAAGGAGATAAGCAGTAACCGAGTCACGGTCACTAAGTCTTCTCCCACATCATTAGGTGGTCACTGGAGGAAAAAATTTAAAATCCATAAGTATGAATTCCGCAAAACTTCACATTAATCTATCCAGTCTCAAGATACGATTCTTTCATTTATCATTTTTTTCCTCCATAAAATAACAATTTTTCTTCTCCTAAAAATTTCTTATTGTTCCTCCACCAAAGTCAGCGTTTAGTTCACAAAGCTAACAAGCGCTATTCGCTGTCCCTAATGACCAACTTTCACTTTTTCAGCGAGCTCGTTGCTATTATAGCTCTTAAATCTTGTTATTTTTTATTATTTTCATCAATTATTACTCCTCCACATCCCTGTCCAATTCTATCCACAAAACCGTTTATAACAATTGGGGCATTTAGCTTCCTTCATCGCTTTCTTGAAGGAATCCGAAACTTTCACTAATTTAGCTAAAAATTAAAATACTACCAATTTTGTCAACGTTGTCCTCACTTTTTCAACAATTTTCATTAAATTTTAATATTCACATTTTCCGAAAATCAGTGGAAAACACATGCCCCCCTTTAAATTCACTACTGATGAAAGTCCCGAGAAAGTACTTCCCTGTAACACTACCTCCACTTTCACCAAAATATCAAGAAACTACAACGTAAACGTCTCAACTCTCTCTCTGTATTTATGTCTCTCAGCCCTATTGGCTCCGCTTTACTTCTTGGCAAAAGCCTGCACTCGAGAGCGGTTCAACTGGAACTGACTCTGACAAAAGTCGAACAAGAGGGTTGCTTTCTCCCTTCATCTTCCTCTCTCTCTCTCGCTCTCTCTTCTCTCAACCAGCACTTCCAGCACCAACCGCCCCTTACTCCACAGCTACCAAACTCTTCAAAAGACTTCCCCCAGTAGACTTGCTTCTTCCTTCTTTTTCATTATCACCCGCTATTTCACTTCAACTTCAACCGTCCATCCCTCCTGCTTAACTTTCCCCATCCCCCCTTCCCCTTCCCCATCTCATCCCACCTTCCCGCCAGCCAAACTATAATACCTTTGCATAACTTCCGCATAATCACCGCCCCACCCACCAAACCACTACTCCCCCTACAAACTTCAATTCCATCACACCTTCTCACTTTTACAATTTACGACCACGGGTGTAATCCCTTTGATTTCTCCCGCTCATTTCAGCATGATTCCTGCCTCCTCCTGCCGAACTTTTCCCAGCTCTCCTCCCTGCTTTCACTCTTTTCTGACTTTCACCACATTATTCTCTCTATGCTCTCTCCTCTGCAACTAATGTATAACTACGCACTACCTCAAAATGCATCAAAATCCTGACGAATGCAATAATTTGCAAATTCTCCCCCCACGCCTAAAATTAACACCAATAATTGACAGACGCCTCTGCTGCATAAATCCTTCCTCTCTCCCCCTCCCTATCTTCCACACGCTTTCTCCTCCTCTCTCCCGGGCAACTATTATTCAATTTATTTCTTCTCAACTCCTCCTCCTCCAAAATTATCTGCAACCCTGTCAATCTTAATGCCGTAAGAGTTCCATCCCAGCCCAGCCACGTAATCTTCTCAGCAGTCTCTGTATTTCTTCTCAAAAATATATCCGAAAACTATTTCGGGAATCCTGCAGCTTCCCCATTCTTCACGACACTATTCCAGGCTCCAACGCCATCCCCAAAACTCTGTTAAACAACTCCAGCTCCTCCACACGTAACTTTGCAAAGTTGCCTTGTAAAATTTTACGAGAGCCGGGTCGGTATTCGCGCCTTACTTTCAGAGAGCTCCTT
Source organism: Sminthurides aquaticus (assembly GCA_906901655.1). NCBI lineage: Eukaryota > Metazoa > Arthropoda > Collembola > Symphypleona > Sminthurididae > Sminthurides > Sminthurides aquaticus. The sequence continues at coordinate 1,976,298 of CAJQTT010000007.1, forward strand.
CCTACATGCCCCCGTTCCTAGTGTTTTCCTCTTCTGTTGCTTATTGCTGCTGATGTGACTCACATCATGTGGTGCAAGGCAGGCGGGTATCGAATACCCTGACGGGGAGATCTGCCTCCGAGAAAATATTCCCACCAAATGGTACATGGGCTATTAGAAGCACGCTTTGGTATTCCACAGAGAAAATGATAAAACGCAACTGGTTATCTCCTAACCTTCTCCTCTTTCCCTCTTCCTCTTTTCTCTTTACCAAAAGCTATTGCTTCCTACGGGAGATGCATGCATGCAAAACATACGGCCCCATTGTTAAACATCAACTAAGGTCCTTCACTCTTAGTCTCAGGTTAGAACCCTATAACATGCTTTCTCTCTCTGCATAAAATCTGCCGAAACTTTCTCTTTGCTTTCTCTTTTTCAGCCGTCGTTCCATCCTCTAAACTTCTTTCCAAAACTTTTCTTCTATTGATATTTTCCTACATCCGCCGGCATCTGCATCACATAAAAAATCTATGTAAACCCAACAGCACTCCCCCCCGATCCTACTGCAATGCATTTAGTTTCTACATTATTACCTTCCTTGCTTTCCCCACAACATGTGCTCAAATGTCCGAGAATCCTACCTGCTTGTACCTGGTGTAGTTATTGGACAGTGGCCATCATGGCCGCGGGCCCAAAGTAATAACAAATAATGCACCTACTCACAGCGCATATTTGCATGCCAACTTTCTCCCTAATGCCTGATGCAGTCAGTATTTTTCTCTTCAACCATAGACTGCTTTCTCCTTCCTCCATTGCAGTCAGTATCCTTCTCGCCTCCCATATAAAACTTTCTCTTGCTTTCTCCTACTTTCCCCTGCTTGCACCTGCCAAAATGCAATTTTCTCCTTCTGGCACTGGCGACCGGCCATTGCCAAAAGTAAATTTAATGCTCCTTGCAATATAACTAGGTCAAGGTTTTCAATCACATGACATTCGACTGCGTGTTTCCCGGGCTTTAAAAACAAAATAAATCCTTCGCCATAGGGCTCCTTCAGCTAAACACTGAACGTATTCTCAAGTCTTGAACAGTCACAGACTAGTTTCAGTTCCAAGAACCAAATGCCAAGCAAACAGTTTAGCATAGTAGCAAGGCCAAGGCTGGTAACGCACAAAAACAGCATGTGAAAAATCACCTCAGCATCTTAAGCTACGCACGCCACGTGCTCGCATAAATAAATTTCTCCTCTAGTATTTTCAGTCCATCTGGAAGATACAAACCGTGTCTCAGAGAATGAGTTGAGCTGTGGTGTATACTGCGCCATATAGTTTGTTTCTGCATACAAACCGTGTAAGCACGGGAACATTTCGTGTAGGCAGCAATCATTTTTCTTACTTTAAATGCCGTGGAAATTTTATTTCTCAACGGATTTTAGTTTTTGTTTTTTTAAATGACATCTACATCCTTTGACGAACAATAATCCAGCCTGCAAGGTGAGTTGTCGCTTCTTGTTTGTGTGTAAAACGAGTTGGAAGTAATGAAGTTCGGTTTACAGTGTGTTATTGAAACGGAGCATTCAAATTTCGTGCATTTGAGATCACATGGCATACATGTTTTGTATGCGCTGCGTACAATTCGTATGTACTCTATGACTACACCGTTTGTCTCAGATTCACGCCGTATGTATCTTTCGAGTGGACTGATTTTTATAGTTTGACGCAGTAACCTCCGACAGCTTACCTTGCAACTTTCTTATTTCCGGTCCAAGTGATTCCTGTGATTCTTCCTGCACTACGGCAAGCTAAATAACTCTTGCAAAACGCGTTAATAAGATTCCTGGATTATAAATAGAAACTCGACTGTATAAGGAGGGCTAGCTGTCTATAGTCTATAGCATCCAACAAAACTCTTTGCTCTTCGATAACTCATCCGCCTTAGGGCTGCTCATCCCTCTATTAAAAATCCCATCATTCTCTATTCGCTCCAGCTACTTTAACTCCGTCATCAGAATAGTTTTCCAGAAAACCCCCTAAAATCCACCGGCACCTGCCTCTATGCTCCTTGTAGTAAACTCAAGAAAAACATTCTATTATTCAACTGCGAAGCAACTTTCTCCACAGCATAAGAGCAAGAAGAGAAAGCTAGTTTTCTCCAACAACTAATCCTTAAAAATGCCTACAATTTCCTGGATATCATTATTTTGCAACCTTTGCAATCCGCCTCAAACTTTCTCTTCCATCCCCTCCCCCGGCAGGAAATGAATATGCATGTTTTTTTAATATTCATTCTTTTGACTTTTCAATCAAGTTACCTGCTCTTGACTATACGTAACATCAAAATCTGGTGGATTTTCGGCAGCTGCAGCAGTGTCCAGCAAGTTTCAAAACTTGAAAAACTGCGACAACCGACAATCATAATCGAGCATATCTCACACATTTTGCCGAGGATTTCCGGCATATTTTACAGGAAAAGGTTTCAGAGAACCCTGAACTTGGTTTGTTCATCAAAAAGTCAAGAATCGAAAAAAATGAAATTTCACATCCTGGCGGTCCTTTAAAACCGGGCGCCCTGTGTTAACGAAAGGCAGGAAATGAATATGCATGTTTTTTTAATATTCATACTTTTGACTTTTCAATCAAGTCACTTGGTCTTGACTATACGTAACACCAAAATCTGGTGGATTTTCGGCAGCTACAGCAGCGTCCAGCAAGTTTCAAAGCTTGAAAAACTGCGAAAACCGACAAGCATAATCGAGCATATCTCCCACAATTTGACGAAGATTTTTTAAATATTTTACAGCGTGAGGTTTCAGGGCCCACTGAACTTGTTTTGTTCATGGAAAAGTCAAGAAAAAAAAAAATGAAATTTCACATCCCTCCTGTGTTTTTGAACGGTAGGAAATGAAAATGCATGTTTTTTCGATGTTCAAGTTTTTTACTTTTTATTCAAGTTATCGGGCCTAAATCATGCTTAAAATGAAAAACCTGGTGGATTTTCCGCAGTTGCAGCAGCGTCCAGAAAGTTTCAAAACTTGAACAACTGCTAAAACCGACAAGCATAATCGAGCACATCTCACAAATTTTGATGGGGATTTTTGAAATATTTTGCAGGGTAAGGTTTTAGGGTACACTGAACTTTTTTTGTTCATGGAAAAGTCAGGAATAGAAAAAAATGAAATTTCAAATCCTGGCCGTCCTTTAAAACAGGGCGCCCTGTGTTAATGAACGGCAGGAAATGAATATGCATGTTTTTTTAAATATTCAAGTTACCTTCTTTTACGTAACATCAAAACTTTTGCAGCAGTGTCAAGTTACAAGCATAATCGAGCTCACACTTGGGATTTCCGGCATATACAGGAAAAGGTTTCAGAGTACCCTGAACTGAAAAATCAAAATCCCTGCCGTTCTGGTGGATGAACGGTTTCATGTTTTTTCAATATTCAAGCAGCCTAAATCATGCAGCAGATTTTCCGCAGTCCAGTCCAGAAAGTTTCAAAACTTGAACAACTGCTAAAACCGACAAGCATAATCGAGCACATCTCACACATTTTGATGGGGATTTTTGAAATATTTTGCAGGGTAAGGTTTTAGGGTACACTGAACTTTTTTTGTTCATGGAAAAGTCGGGAATAGAAAAAATTGGAGCAGGATAGAAGCTATCCTTTTGTGCCGGTTTGAAATACAATTTAACACCTGGTAGTATACATTTTAAAGAAATTATTCAAGAAAAAAGCACAAAAATCAGAAAACGGATAAATTCTTTCATATCGCCATGGTTCCTCGTTCTTTACTGCTATGTGCTGAAATGGCGGGCAGATTTGCTGCTGAAAACTCATCATTCTCGCGTACTTTCTTGTAATCCCACCGTAGTGCGAAACGACGTGCAGTAATGCATAATGGTTTGCAAAGGTAATGGAACTGTAAAATTGTATGCTATAAAAATGTTAATTTATCTATTGGTCTGATTTTCCCGTTACCTTCGCAGTGTTTCCTGCGGTAACTACTGGAACTAAACGACGCTTAGGAGAGCCGGCGCAGTATATAAAAATATTTGATTTAGGTTTTCAGCGATAATGTAAGTCACTACTTTGCAAATAGTTTGCGTCAAGCATATCCTTATCCTAGATCTATTAACGGATGTTTTCTGAGTTTAGTTACAACAGAAACCGTGCTGTGGAAGGCCAATCAACGATAGCAATAGCTCCTACTAAATCCCTATTGTTTCTATACAGTAGATTTTAAATAGATTGCAATCAATATATTCTACAAATATCATGTATATATGCGAGTATACAACTAGTATACCAAATTGTTAACGGCTTTCACCGATCGCAATAGTGATTTCGCCCCATAGTATATACTATATTGTTTTTTCAGCTATATAGTAGATATATATTAATTCTAAAAGATATTCTCTATAGTTTTCATTCAAGTCTACTAGTATTTAACTAGTATATCAAATTGTTAACGGCTTTCACCGATCGCAATAGCGATTTCGCCCCATAGTATATACTATATTCATTTTCGGATATATAGTAGATTTATATAGATAGTAATAGATATTCTCTATTAATTTAATGTATATCTACTAGTATATTAAATTGTTAACGGCTTTCACCGATCGCATTAGCCTATTTTTCAAACCGGCAAAAATGAAATTTGAAATCCTGGCCGTCCTTTAAAACAGGGCGCCCTGTGTTAATGAACGGCAGGGAATGAATATGCATGTTTTTTTAATATTCATACTTTTGACTTTTCAACCAATTCACTTGGTCTTGACTATACGTAACACCAAAATCTGGTGGATTTTCGGCAGCTACAGCAGCGTCCAGCAAGTTTCAAAGCTTGAAAAACTGCGAAAACCGACAAGCATAATCGAGCATATCTCCCACAATTTGACGAGGATTTTTGAAATATTTTACAGCGTGAGGTTTCAGGGCCCACTGAACTTGTTTTGTTCATGGAAAAGTCAAGAACAAAAAAAATGAAATTTCACATCCCTCCTGTGTTTTTGAACGGTAGGAAATGAAAATGCATGTTTTTTCGATGTTCAAGTTTTTTACTTTTTATTCAAGTTATCGGGCCTAAATCATGCTTAAAATGAAAAACCTGGTGGATTTTCCGCAGTTGCAGCAGCGTCCAGAAAGTTTCAAAACTTGAACAACTGCTAAAACCGACAAGCATAATCGAGCACATCTCACAAATTTTGATGGGGATTTTTGAAATATTTTGCAGGGTAAGGTTTTAGGGTACACTGAACTTTTTTTGTTCATGGAAAAGTCAGGAATAGAAAAAAATGAAATTTGAAATCCTGGCCGTCCTTTAAAACAGGGCGCCCTGTGTTAATGAACGGCAGGAAATGAATATGCATGTTTTTTTAATATTCATTATTTTGACTTTTCAATCAAGTTACCTGCTCTTGACTATACGTAACATCAAAATCTGGTGGATTTTCGGCAGCTGCAGCAGTGTCCAGCAAGTTTCAAAACTTGAAAAACTGCGAAAACCGACAAGCATAATCGAGCATATCTCACACATTTTGATGGGCATTTCCGGCATATTTTACAGGAAAAGGTTTCAGAGTACCCTGAACTTGGTTTGTTCCTGAAAAAGTCAAGAACAAAAAAAATGAAATTTCACATCCCTGCCGTTCTTTAAAACAGGGCGCCCTGTGTTAATGAACGGTAGGAAATGAAAATGCATGTTTTTTCAATATTCAAGTTTTTTACTTTTTATTCAAGTTATCGGGCCTAAATCATGCTTGAATGCAAAACCTGGTGGATTTTCCGCAGTTGCAGCAGCGTCCAGAAAGTTTCAAAACTTGAACAACTGCTAAAACCGACAAGCATAATCGAGCACATCTCACACATTTTGATGGGGATTTTTGAAATATTTTGCAGGGTAAGGTTTTAGGGTACACTGAACTTTTTTTGTTCATGGAAAAGTCGGGAATAGAAACAATTGGAGCAGGATAGAAGCTATCCTTTTGTGCCGTATTGAAATACAATTTAACACCTGGTAGTATACATTTTAAAGAAATTATTCAAGAAAAAAGCACAAAAATCAGAAAACGGATAAATTCTTTCATATCGCCATGGTTCCTCGTTCTTTACTGCTATGTGCTGAAATGGCGGGCAGATTTGCTGCTGAAAACTCATCATTCTCGCGTACTTTCTTGTAATCCCACCGTAGTGCGAAACGACGTGCAGTAATGCATAATGGTTTGCAAAGGTAATGGAACTGTAAAATTGTATGCTATAAAAATGTTAATTTATCTATTGGTCTGATTTTCCCGTTACCTTCGCAGTGTTTCCTGCGGTAACTACTGGAACTAAACGACGCTTAGGAGAGCCGGCGCAGTATATAAAAATATTTGATTTAGGTTTTCAGCGATAATGTAAGTCACTACTTTGCAAATAGTTTGCGTCAAGCATATCCTTATCCTAGATCTATTAACGGATGTTTTCTGAGTTTAGTTACAACAGAAACCGTGCTGTGGAAGGCCAATCAACGATAGCAATAGCTCCTACTAAATCCCTATTGTTTCTATACAGTAGATTTTAAATAGATTGCAATCAATATATTCTACAAATATCATGTATATATGCGAGTATACAACTAGTATACCAAATTGTTAACGGCTTTCACCGATCGCAATAGTGATTTCGCCCCATAGTATATACTATTTTTTTTCAGCTATATAGTAGATATATATTAATTCTAAAAGATATTCTCTATAGTTTTCATTCAAGTCTACTAGTATTTAACTAGTATATCAAATTGTTAACGGCTTTCACCGATCGCAATAGCGATTTCGCCCCATAGTATATACTATATTCATTTTCGGATATATAGTAGATTTATATAGATAGTAATAGATATTCTCTATTAATTTAATGTATATCTACTAGTATATTAAATTGTTAACGGCTTTCACCGATCGCATTAGCCTATTTTTCAAACCGGCAAAAATGAAATTTCACATCCTGGCCGTCCTTTAAAACCGGGCGCCCTGTGTTAACGAAAGGCAGGAAATGAATATGCATGTTTTTTTAATATTCATACTTTTGACTTTTCAATCAAGTCACTTGGTCTTGACTATACGTAACACCAAAATCTGGTGGATTTTCGGCAGCTACAGCAGCGTCCAGCAAGTTTCAAAGCTTGAAAAACTGCGAAAACCGACAAGCATAATCGAGCATATCTCCCACAATTTGACTAGGATTTTTGAAATATTTTACAGCGTGAGGTTTCAGGGCCCACTGAACTTGTTTTGTTCATGGAAAAGTCAAGAACAAAAAAAATGAAATTTCACATCCCTCCTGTGTTTTTGAACGGTAGGAAATGAAAATGCATGTTTTTTCGATGTTCAAGTTTTTTACTTTTTATTCAAGTTATCGGGCCTAAATCATGCTTAAAATGAAAAACCTGGTGGATTTTCCGCAGTTGCAGCAGCGTCCAGAAAGTTTCAAAACTTGAACAACTGCTAAAACCGACAAGCATAATCGAGCACATCTCACAAATTTTGATGGGGATTTTTGAAATATTTTGCAGGGTAAGGTTTTAGGGTACACTGAACTTTTTTTGTTCATGGAAAAGTCAGGAATAGAAAAAAATGAAATTTGAAATCCTGGCCGTCCTTTAAAACAGGGCACCCTGTGTTAATGAACGGCAGGAAATGAATATGCATGTTTTTTTAATATTCATTCTTTTGACTTTTCAATCAAGTTACCTGCTCTTGACAATACGTAACATCAAAATCTGGTGGATTTTCGGCAGCTGCAGCAGTGTCCAGCAAGTTTCAAAACTTGAAAAACTGCGACAACCGACAATCATAATCGAGCATATCTCACACATTTTGCCGAGGATTTCCGGCATATTTTACAGGAAAAGGTTTCAGAGAACCCTGAACTTGGTTTGTTCATCAAAAAGTCAAGAATCGAAAAAATGAAATTTCACATCCTGGCGGTCCTTTAAAACAGGGCGCCCTGTGTTAACGAAAGGCAGGAAATGAATACGCATGTTTTTTTAATATTCATACTTTTGACTTTTCAATCAAGTCACTTGGTCTTGACTATACGTAACACCAAAATCTGGTGGATTTTCGGCAGCTACAGCAGCGTCCAGCAAGTTTCAAAGCTTGAAAAACTGCGAAAACCGACAAGCATAATCGAGCATATCTCCCACAATTTGACTAGGATTTTTGAAATATTTTACAGCGTGAGGTTTCAGGGCCCACTGAACTTGTTTTGTTCATGGAAAAGTCAAGAACAAAAAAAATGAAATTTCACATCCCTCCTGTGTTTTTGAACGGTAGGAAATGAAAATGCATGTTTTTTCGATGTTCAAGTTTTTTACTTTTTATTCAAGTTATCGGGCCTAAATCATGCTTAAAATGAAAAACCTGGTGGATTTTCCGCAGTTGCAGCAGCGTCCAGAAAGTTTCAAAACTTGAACAACTGCTAAAACCGACAAGCATAATCGAGCACATCTCACAAATTTTGATGGGGGTTTTTGAAATATTTTGCAGGGTAAGGTTTTAGGGTACACTGAACTTTTTTTGTTCATGGAAAAGTCAGGAATAGAAAAAAATGAAATTTGAAATCCTGGCCGTCCTTTAAAACAGGGCACCCTGTGTTAATGAACGGCAGGAAATGAATATGCATGTTTTTTTAATATTCATTCTTTTGACTTTTCAATCAAGTTACCTGCTCTTGACAATACGTAACATCAAAATCTGGTGGATTTTCGGCAGCTGCAGCAGTGTCCAGCAAGTTTCAAAACTTGAAAAACTGCGACAACCGACAATCATAATCGAGCATATCTCACACATTTTGCCGAGGATTTCCGGCATATTTTACAGGAAAAGGTTTCAGAGAACCCTGAACTTGGTTTGTTCATCAAAAAGTCAAGAATCGAAAAAATGAAATTTCACATCCTGGCGGTCCTTTAAAACAGGGCGCCCTGTGTTAACGAAAGGCAGGAAATGAATATGCATGTTTTTTTAATATTCATACTTTTGACTTTTCAATCAAGTCACTTGGTCTTGAGTATACGTAACACCAAAATCTGGTGGATTTTCGGCAGCTACAGCAGCGTCCAGCAAGTTTCAAAGCTTGAACAGTTGCTAAAACCGACAAGCATAATCGAGCACATCTCACACATTTTGATGGGGATTTTTGAAATATTTTACAGGGTAAGGTTTTAGAGTACACTGAACTTTTTTTGTTCATGGAAAAGTCAAGAATCGAAAAAAATGAAATTTCACATCCTGGCCGTGCTTTAAAACAGGGCGCCCTGTGTTAATGAACGGCAGGAAATGAATATGCATGTTTTTTTAATATTCATTCTTTTGACTTTTCAATCAAGTTACCTGCTCTTGACTATACGTAACATCAAAATCGGGTGGATTTTCGGCAGCTGCAGCAGTGTCCAGCAAGTTTCAAAACTTGAAAAACTGCGAAAACCGACAAGCATAATCGAGCACATCTCACACATTTTGATGGGGATTTTTGAAATATTTTGCAGGGTAAGGTTTTAGGGTACACTGAATTTTTTTTGTTCATGGAAAAGTCAGGAATCGAAAAAAAAGAAATTTGAAATCCTGGCCGTCCTTTAAAACAGGGCGCCCTGTGTTAATGAACGGCAGGAAATGAATATCCAGGTTTTTTTAAAATTCATTCTTTTGACTTTTCAATCAAGTTACCTGCTCTTGACTATACGTAACATCAAAATCTGGTGGATTTTCGGCAGCTGCAGCAGTGTCCAGCAAGTTTCAAAACTTGAAAAATTGCGAAAACCGACAAGCATAATCGAGCATATCTCCCACAATTTGACGAGGATTTTTGAAATATTTTATAGCGTAAGGTTTTAGGGTACACTGAACTTGGTTTGTTCATGAAAAAGTCAAGAATCGAAAAAAATGAAATTTCACATCCTGGCGGTCCTGTAAAACAGGGCGCCCTGTGTTAACGAAAGGCAGGAAATGAATATGCATGTTTTTTTAATATTCATACTTTTGACTTTTCAATCAAGTCACTTGGTCTTGACTATACGTAACACCAAAAAATGGGGGATTTTCGGCAGCTACAGCAGCGTCCAGCAAGTTTCAAAGCTTGAAAAACTGCGAAAACCTAAAAGGATAATCGAGCATATCTCCCACAATTTGACGAGGATTTTTGAAATATTTTACAGCGTGAGGTTTCAGGGCCCACTGAACTTGTTTTGTTCATGGAAAAGTCAAGAATCGAAAATAATGAAATTACACACCCCAGCCGTTCTTTAAAACAATGCGCCCAGTGTTAATGAACGGTAGGAAATGAAAATGCATGTTTTTTCAATATTCAAGTTTTTTACTTTTTATTCAAGTTATCTGGCCTAAATCATGCTTAAATGCAAAACCTGGTGGATTTTCGGCAGCTGCAGCAGTGTCCAGCAAGTTTCAAAGCTTGAAAAACTGCGAAAACCGACAAGCATAATCGAGCATATCTCACACATTTTGATGGGGATTTTTGAAATATTTTCCAGGGTAAGGTTTTAGGGTACACTGAACTTTTTTTGTTCACGGAAAAGTCAGGAATCGAAAAAAATGAAATTTGAAATCCTGGCCGTCCTTTAAAACAGGGCGCCCTGTGTTAATGAACGGCAGGAAATGAATATCCAGGTTTTTTTAAAATTCATTCTTTTGACTTTTCAATCAAGTTACCTGCTCTTGACTATACGTAACATCAAAATCTGGTGGATTTTCGGCAGCTGCAGCAGTGTCCAGCAAGTTTCAAAACTTGAAAAATTGCGAAAACCGACAAGCATAATCGAGCATATCTCCCACAATTTGACGAGGATTTTTGAAATATTTTATAGCGTAAGGTTTTAGGGTACACTGAACTTGGTTTGTTCATGAAAAAGTCAAGAATCGAAAAAAATGAAATTTCACATCCTGGCGGTCCTGTAAAACAGGGCGCCCTGTGTTAACGAAAGGCAGGAAATGAATATGCATGTTTTTTTAATATTCATACTTTTGACTTTTCAATCAAGTCACTTGGTCTTGACTATACGTAACACCAAAAAATGGGGGATTTTCGGCAGCTACAGCAGCGTCCAGCAAGTTTCAAAGCTTGAAAAACTGCGAAAACCTAAAAGGATAATCGAGCATATCTCCCACAATTTGACGAGGATTTTTGAAATATTTTACAGCGTGAGGTTTCAGGGCCCACTGAACTTGTTTTGTTCATGGAAAAGTCAAGAATCGAAAATAATGAAATTACACACCCCAGCCGTTCTTTAAAACAATGCGCCCAGTGTTAATGAACGGTAGGAAATGAAAATGCATGTTTTTTCAATATTCAAGTTTTTTACTTTTTATTCAAGTTATCTGGCCTAAATCATGCTTAAATGCAAAACCTGGTGGATTTTCGGCAGCTGCAGCAGTGTCCAGCAAGTTTCAAAGCTTGAAAAACTGCGAAAACCGACAAGCATAATCGAGCATATCTCACACATTTTGATGGGGATTTTTGAAATATTTTCCAGGGTAAGGTTTTAGGGTACACTGAACTTTTTTTGTTCATGGAAAAGTCAGGAATCGAAAAAAATGAAATTTGAAATCCTGGCCGTCCTTTAAAACAGGGCGCCCTGTGTTAATGAACGGCAGGAAATGAATATCCAGGTTTTTTTAAAATTCATTCTTTTGACTTTTCAATCAAGTTACCTGCTCTTGACTATACGTAACATCAAAATCTGGTGGATTTTCGGCAGCTGCAGCAGTGTCCAGCAAGTTTCAAAACTTGAAAAATTGCGAAAACCGACAAGCATAATCGAGCATATCTCCCACAATTTGACGAGGATTTTTGAAATATTTTATAGCGTAAGGTTTTAGGGTACACTGAACTTGGTTTGTTCATGAAAAAGTCAAGAATCGAAAAAAATGAAATTTCACATCCTGGCGGTCCTGTAAAACAGGGCGCCCTGTGTTAACGAAAGGCAGGAAATGAATATGCATGTTTTTTTAATATTCATACTTTTGACTTTTCAATCAAGTCACTTGGTCTTGACTATACGTAACACCAAAAAATGGGGGATTTTCGGCAGCTACAGCAGCGTCCAGCAAGTTTCAAAGCTTGAAAAACTGCGAAAACCTAAAAGGATAATCGAGCATATCTCCCACAATTTGACGAGGATTTTTGAAATATTTTACAGCGTGAGGTTTCAGGGCCCACTGAACTTGTTTTGTTCATGGAAAAGTCAAGAATCGAAAATAATGAAATTACACACCCCAGCCGTTCTTTAAAACAATGCGCCCAGTGTTAATGAACGGTAGGAAATGAAAATGCATGTTTTTTCAATATTCAAGTTTTTTACTTTTTATTCAAGTTATCTGGCCTAAATCATGCTTAAATGCAAAACCTGGTGGATTTTCGGCAGCTGCAGCAGTGTCCAGCAAGTTTCAAAGCTTGAAAAACTGCGAAAACCGACAAGCATAATCGAGCATATCTCACACATTTTGATGGGGATTTTTGAAATATTTTCCAGGGTAAGGTTTTAGGGTACACTGAACTTTTTTTGTTCATGGAAAAGTCAGGAATCGAAAAAAATGAAATTTGAAATCCTGGCCGTCCTTTAAAACAGGGCGCCCTGTGTTAATGAACGGCAGGAAATGAATATGCATGTTTTTTTAATATTCATTCTTTTGACTTTTCAATCAAGTTACCTGCTCTTGACTATACGTAACATCAAAATCTGGTGGATTTTCGGCAGCTGCAGCAGTGTCCAGCAAGTTTCAAAACTTGAAAAACTGCGACAACCGACAATCATAATCGAGCATATCTCACACATTTTGCCGAGGATTTCCGGAATATTTTACAGGAAAAGGTTTCAGAGAACCCTGAACTTGGTTTGTTCATAAAAAAGTCAAGAATCGAAAAAATGAAATTTCACATCCTGGCGGTCCTTTAAAACAGGGCGCCCTGTGTTAACGAAAGGCAGGAAATGAATATGCATGTTTTTTTAATATTCATACTTTTGACTTTTCAATCCAGTCACTTGGTCTTGAGTATACGTAACACCAAAATCTGGTGGATTTTCGGCAGCTACAGCAGCGTCCAGCAAGTTTCAAAGCTTGAAAAACTGCGAAAACCGACAAGCATAATCGAGCATATCTCACGCATTTTGATGGGGATTTTTGAAATATTTTGCAGGGTAAGGTTTTAGGGTACACTGAACTTGGTTTGTTCATGAAAAAGTCAAGAATCGAAAAAAATGAAATTTCACATCCTGGCGGTCCTGTAAAACAGGGCGCCCTGTGTTAACGAAAGGCAGGAAATGAATATGCATGTTTTTTTAATATTCATACTTTTGACTTTTCAATCAAGTCACTTGGTCTTGACTATACGTAACACCAAAAAATGGGGGATTTTCGGCAGCTACAGCAGCGTCCAGCAAGTTTCAAAGCTTGAAAAACTGCGAAAACCTAAAAGGATAATCGAGCATATCTCCCACAATTTGACGAGGATTTTTGAAATATTTTACAGCGTGAGGTTTCAGGGCCCACTGAACTTGTTTTGTTCATGGAAAAGTCAAGAATCGAAAATAATGAAATTACACACCCCAGCCGTTCTTTAAAACAATGCGCCCAGTGTTAATGAACGGTAGGAAATGAAAATGCATGTTTTTTCAATATTCAAGTTTTTTACTTTTTATTCAAGTTATCTGGCCTAAATCATGCTTAAATGCAAAACCTGGTGGATTTTCGGCAGCTGCAGCAGTGTCCAGCAAGTTTCAAAGCTTGAAAAACTGCGAAAACCGACAAGCATAATCGAGCATATCTCACACATTTTGATGGGGATTTTTGAAATATTTTCCAGGGTAAGGTTTTAGGGTACACTGAACTTTTTTTGTTCACGGAAAAGTCAGGAATCGAAAAAAATGAAATTTGAAATCCTGGCCGTCCTTTAAAACAGGGCGCCCTGTGTTAATGAACGGCAGGAAATGAATATCCAGGTTTTTTTAAAATTCATTCTTTTGACTTTTCAATCAAGTTACCTGCTCTTGACTATACGTAACATCAAAATCTGGTGGATTTTCGGCAGCTGCAGCAGTGTCCAGCAAGTTTCAAAACTTGAAAAATTGCGAAAACCGACAAGCATAATCGAGCATATCTCCCACAATTTGACGAGGATTTTTGAAATATTTTATAGCGTAAGGTTTTAGGGTACACTGAACTTGGTTTGTTCATGAAAAAGTCAAGAATCGAAAAAAATGAAATTTCACATCCTGGCGGTCCTGTAAAACAGGGCGCCCTGTGTTAACGAAAGGCAGGAAATGAATATGCATGTTTTTTTAATATTCATACTTTTGACTTTTCAATCAAGTCACTTGGTCTTGACTATACGTAACACCAAAAAATGGGGGATTTTCGGCAGCTACAGCAGCGTCCAGCAAGTTTCAAAGCTTGAAAAACTGCGAAAACCTAAAAGGATAATCGAGCATATCTCCCACAATTTGACGAGGATTTTTGAAATATTTTACAGCGTGAGGTTTCAGGGCCCACTGAACTTGTTTTGTTCATGGAAAAGTCAAGAATCGAAAATAATGAAATTACACACCCCAGCCGTTCTTTAAAACAATGCGCCCAGTGTTAATGAACGGTAGGAAATGAAAATGCATGTTTTTTCAATATTCAAGTTTTTTACTTTTTATTCAAGTTATCTGGCCTAAATCATGCTTAAATGCAAAACCTGGTGGATTTTCGGCAGCTGCAGCAGTGTCCAGCAAGTTTCAAAGCTTGAAAAACTGCGAAAACCGACAAGCATAATCGAGCATATCTCACACATTTTGATGGGGATTTTTGAAATATTTTCCAGGGTAAGGTTTTAGGGTACACTGAACTTTTTTTGTTCATGGAAAAGTCAGGAATCGAAAAAAATGAAATTTGAAATCCTGGCCGTCCTTTAAAACAGGGCGCCCTGTGTTAATGAACGGCAGGAAATGAATATCCAGGTTTTTTTAAAATTCATTCTTTTGACTTTTCAATCAAGTTACCTGCTCTTGACTATACGTAACATCAAAATCTGGTGGATTTTCGGCAGCTGCAGCAGTGTCCAGCAAGTTTCAAAACTTGAAAAATTGCGAAAACCGACAAGCATAATCGAGCATATCTCCCACAATTTGACGAGGATTTTTGAAATATTTTATAGCGTAAGGTTTTAGGGTACACTGAACTTGGTTTGTTCATGAAAAAGTCAAGAATCGAAAAAAATGAAATTTCACATCCTGGCGGTCCTGTAAAACAGGGCGCCCTGTGTTAACGAAAGGCAGGAAATGAATATGCATGTTTTTTTAATATTCATACTTTTGACTTTTCAATCAAGTCACTTGGTCTTGACTATACGTAACACCAAAAAATGGGGGATTTTCGGCAGCTACAGCAGCGTCCAGCAAGTTTCAAAGCTTGAAAAACTGCGAAAACCTAAAAGGATAATCGAGCATATCTCCCACAATTTGACGAGGATTTTTGAAATATTTTACAGCGTGAGGTTTCAGGGCCCACTGAACTTGTTTTGTTCATGGAAAAGTCAAGAATCGAAAATAATGAAATTACACACCCCAGCCGTTCTTTAAAACAATGCGCCCAGTGTTAATGAACGGTAGGAAATGAAAATGCATGTTTTTTCAATATTCAAGTTTTTTACTTTTTATTCAAGTTATCTGGCCTAAATCATGCTTAAATGCAAAACCTGGTGGATTTTCGGCAGCTGCAGCAGTGTCCAGCAAGTTTCAAAGCTTGAAAAACTGCGAAAACCGACAAGCATAATCGAGCATATCTCACACATTTTGATGGGGATTTTTGAAATATTTTCCAGGGTAAGGTTTTAGGGTACACTGAACTTTTTTTGTTCATGGAAAAGTCAGGAATCGAAAAAAATGAAATTTGAAATCCTGGCCGTCCTTTAAAACAGGGCGCCCTGTGTTAATGAACGGCAGGAAATGAATATGCATGTTTTTTTAATATTCATTCTTTTGACTTTTCAATCAAGTTACCTGCTCTTGACTATACGTAACATCAAAATCTGGTGGATTTTCGGCAGCTGCAGCAGTGTCCAGCAAGTTTCAAAACTTGAAAAACTGCGACAACCGACAATCATAATCGAGCATATCTCACACATTTTGCCGAGGATTTCCGGAATATTTTACAGGAAAAGGTTTCAGAGAACCCTGAACTTGGTTTGTTCATAAAAAAGTCAAGAATCGAAAAAATGAAATTTCACATCCTGGCGGTCCTTTAAAACAGGGCGCCCTGTGTTAACGAAAGGCAGGAAATGAATATGCATGTTTTTTTAATATTCATACTTTTGACTTTTCAATCCAGTCACTTGGTCTTGAGTATACGTAACACCAAAATCTGGTGGATTTTCGGCAGCTACAGCAGCGTCCAGCAAGTTTCAAAGCTTGAAAAACTGCGAAAACCGACAAGCATAATCGAGCATATCTCACGCATTTTGATGGGGATTTTTGAAATATTTTGCAGGGTAAGGTTTTAGGGTACACTGAATTTTTTTTGTTCATGGAAAAGTCAGGAATCGAAAAAAATGAAATTTGAAATCCTGGCCGTCCTTTAAAACAGGGCGCCCTGTGTTAATGAACGGCAGGAAATGAATATCCAGGTTTTTTTAAAATTCATTCTTTTGACTTTTCAATCAAGTAACCTGATCTTGACTATACGTAACATCAAAATCTGGTGGATTTTCGGCAGCTGCAGCAGTGTCCAGCAAGTTTCAAAACTTGAAAAACTGCGAAAACCGACAAGCATAATCGAGCATATCTCCCACAATTTGACGAGGATTTTTGAAATATTTTATAGCGTAAGGTTTTAGGGTACACTGAACTTGTGTTGTTCATGGAAAAGTCAAGAATCGAAAATAATGAAATTACACACCCCAGCCTTTCTTTAAAACAATGCGCCCAGTGTTAATGAACGGTAGGAAATGAAAATGCATGTTTTTTCAATATTCAAGTTTTTTACTTTTTATTCAAGTTATCTGGCCTAAATCATGCTTAAATGCAAAACCTTGTGGATTTTCGGCAGCTGCAGCAGTGTCCAGCAAGTTTCAAAGCTTGAAAAACTGCGAAAACCGACAAGCATAATCGAGCATATCTCACACATTTTGATGGGGATTTTTGAAATATTTTCCAGGGTAAGGTTTTAGGGTACACTGAACTTTTTTTGTTCATGGAAAAGTCAGGAATCGAAAAAAATGAAATTTGAAATCCTGGCCGTCCTTTAAAACAGGGCGCCCTGTGTTAATGAACGGCAGGAAATGAATATGCATTTTTTTTAATATTCATTCTTTTGACTTTTCAATCAAGTTACCTGGTCTTGACTATACGTAACATCAAAATCGGGTGGATTTTCGGCAGCTGCAGCAGTGTCCAGCAGGTTTCAAAACTTGAAAAACTGCGAAAACCGACAAGCATAATCGAGCACATCTCACACATTTTGCCGAGGATTTCTAAAATATTTTACAGGAAAAGGTTTCAGAGTACCCTGAACTTGGTTTGTTCATGAAAATGTCAAGAATCGAAAAAAATGAAATTTCACATCCTGGCGGTCCTTTTAAACAGGGCGGCCTGTGTTAACGAAAGGCAGGAAATGAATATGCATGTTTTTTTAATATTCAATCTTGTGACTTTTCAATCAAGTTACCTGCTCTTGACTTTTCTTAACATCAAAATCTGGTGGATTTTCGGCAGCTGCAGCAGTGTCCAGCAAGTTTCAAAACTTGAAAAACTGCGAAAACCGACAAGCATAATCGAGCATATCTCACACAATTTGACGAGGATTTCTGACATATTTTACAGCCAAAGGTTTCAGAGTACCCTGAACTTGGTTTGTTCATCAAAAAGTCAAGAATCGAAAAAAATGAAATTTCACATCCTGGCGGTCCTTTAAAACAGGGCGGCCTGTGTTAATGAACGGTAGGAAATGAAAATGCATGTTTTTCAATATTCAAGTTTTTTACTTTTTATTCAAGTTATCTGGCCTAAATCAGGCTTAAATGCAAAACCTGGTGGATTTTCGGCAGCTGCAGCAGTGTCCAGCAAGTTTCAAAGCTTGAAAAACTGCGAAAACCGACAAGCATAATCGAGCATATCTCCCACAATTTGACGAGGATTTTTGAAATATTTTATAGCGTAAGGTTTTAGGGTACACTGAACTTGGTTTGTTCATGAAAAAGTCAAGAATCGAAAAAAATGAAATTTCACATCCTGGCGGTCCTGTAAAACAGGGCGCCCTGTGTTAACGAAAGGCAGGAAATGAATATGCATGTTTTTTTAATATTCATACTTTTGACTTTTCAATCAAGTCACTTGGTCTTGACTATACGTAACACCAAAAAATGGGGGATTTTCGGCAGCTACAGCAGCGTCCAGCAAGTTTCAAAGCTTGAAAAACTGCGAAAACCTAAAAGGATAATCGAGCATATCTCCCACAATTTGACGAGGATTTTTGAAATATTTTACAGCGTGAGGTTTCAGGGCCCACTGAACTTGTTTTGTTCATGGAAAAGTCAAGAATCGAAAATAATGAAATTACACACCCCAGCCGTTCTTTAAAACAATGCGCCCAGTGTTAATGAACGGTAGGAAATGAAAATGCATGTTTTTTCAATATTCAAGTTTTTTACTTTTTATTCAAGTTATCTGGCCTAAATCATGCTTAAATGCAAAACCTGGTGGATTTTCGGCAGCTGCAGCAGTGTCCAGCAAGTTTCAAAGCTTGAAAAACTGCGAAAACCGACAAGCATAATCGAGCATATCTCACACATTTTGATGGGGATTTTTGAAATATTTTCCAGGGTAAGGTTTTAGGGTACACTGAACTTTTTTTGTTCACGGAAAAGTCAGGAATCGAAAAAAATGAAATTTGAAATCCTGGCCGTCCTTTAAAACAGGGCGCCCTGTGTTAATGAACGGCAGGAAATGAATATCCAGGTTTTTTTAAAATTCATTCTTTTGACTTTTCAATCAAGTTACCTGCTCTTGACTATACGTAACATCAAAATCTGGTGGATTTTCGGCAGCTGCAGCAGTGTCCAGCAAGTTTCAAAACTTGAAAAATTGCGAAAACCGACAAGCATAATCGAGCATATCTCCCACAATTTGACGAGGATTTTTGAAATATTTTATAGCGTAAGGTTTTAGGGTACACTGAACTTGGTTTGTTCATGAAAAAGTCAAGAATCGAAAAAAATGAAATTTCACATCCTGGCGGTCCTGTAAAACAGGGCGCCCTGTGTTAACGAAAGGCAGGAAATGAATATGCATGTTTTTTTAATATTCATACTTTTGACTTTTCAATCAAGTCACTTGGTCTTGACTATACGTAACACCAAAAAATGGGGGATTTTCGGCAGCTACAGCAGCGTCCAGCAAGTTTCAAAGCTTGAAAAACTGCGAAAACCTAAAAGGATAATCGAGCATATCTCCCACAATTTGACGAGGATTTTTGAAATATTTTACAGCGTGAGGTTTCAGGGCCCACTGAACTTGTTTTGTTCATGGAAAAGTCAAGAATCGAAAATAATGAAATTACACACCCCAGCCGTTCTTTAAAACAATGCGCCCAGTGTTAATGAACGGTAGGAAATGAAAATGCATGTTTTTTCAATATTCAAGTTTTTTACTTTTTATTCAAGTTATCTGGCCTAAATCATGCTTAAATGCAAAACCTGGTGGATTTTCGGCAGCTGCAGCAGTGTCCAGCAAGTTTCAAAGCTTGAAAAACTGCGAAAACCGACAAGCATAATCGAGCATATCTCACACATTTTGATGGGGATTTTTGAAATATTTTCCAGGGTAAGGTTTTAGGGTACACTGAACTTTTTTTGTTCATGGAAAAGTCAGGAATCGAAAAAAATGAAATTTGAAATCCTGGCCGTCCTTTAAAACAGGGCGCCCTGTGTTAATGAACGGCAGGAAATGAATATCCAGGTTTTTTTAAAATTCATTCTTTTGACTTTTCAATCAAGTTACCTGCTCTTGACTATACGTAACATCAAAATCTGGTGGATTTTCGGCAGCTGCAGCAGTGTCCAGCAAGTTTCAAAACTTGAAAAATTGCGAAAACCGACAAGCATAATCGAGCATATCTCCCACAATTTGACGAGGATTTTTGAAATATTTTATAGCGTAAGGTTTTAGGGTACACTGAACTTGGTTTGTTCATGAAAAAGTCAAGAATCGAAAAAAATGAAATTTCACATCCTGGCGGTCCTGTAAAACAGGGCGCCCTGTGTTAACGAAAGGCAGGAAATGAATATGCATGTTTTTTTAATATTCATACTTTTGACTTTTCAATCAAGTCACTTGGTCTTGACTATACGTAACACCAAAAAATGGGGGATTTTCGGCAGCTACAGCAGCGTCCAGCAAGTTTCAAAGCTTGAAAAACTGCGAAAACCTAAAAGGATAATCGAGCATATCTCCCACAATTTGACGAGGATTTTTGAAATATTTTACAGCGTGAGGTTTCAGGGCCCACTGAACTTGTTTTGTTCATGGAAAAGTCAAGAATCGAAAATAATGAAATTACACACCCCAGCCGTTCTTTAAAACAATGCGCCCAGTGTTAATGAACGGTAGGAAATGAAAATGCATGTTTTTTCAATATTCAAGTTTTTTACTTTTTATTCAAGTTATCTGGCCTAAATCATGCTTAAATGCAAAACCTGGTGGATTTTCGGCAGCTGCAGCAGTGTCCAGCAAGTTTCAAAGCTTGAAAAACTGCGAAAACCGACAAGCATAATCGAGCATATCTCACACATTTTGATGGGGATTTTTGAAATATTTTCCAGGGTAAGGTTTTAGGGTACACTGAACTTTTTTTGTTCATGGAAAAGTCAGGAATCGAAAAAAATGAAATTTGAAATCCTGGCCGTCCTTTAAAACAGGGCGCCCTGTGTTAATGAACGGCAGGAAATGAATATGCATGTTTTTTTAATATTCATTCTTTTGACTTTTCAATCAAGTTACCTGCTCTTGACTATACGTAACATCAAAATCTGGTGGATTTTCGGCAGCTGCAGCAGTGTCCAGCAAGTTTCAAAACTTGAAAAACTGCGACAACCGACAATCATAATCGAGCATATCTCACACATTTTGCCGAGGATTTCCGGAATATTTTACAGGAAAAGGTTTCAGAGAACCCTGAACTTGGTTTGTTCATAAAAAAGTCAAGAATCGAAAAAATGAAATTTCACATCCTGGCGGTCCTTTAAAACAGGGCGCCCTGTGTTAACGAAAGGCAGGAAATGAATATGCATGTTTTTTTAATATTCATACTTTTGACTTTTCAATCCAGTCACTTGGTCTTGAGTATACGTAACACCAAAATCTGGTGGATTTTCGGCAGCTACAGCAGCGTCCAGCAAGTTTCAAAGCTTGAAAAACTGCGAAAACCGACAAGCATAATCGAGCATATCTCACGCATTTTGATGGGGATTTTTGAAATATTTTGCAGGGTAAGGTTTTAGGGTACACTGAACTTGGTTTGTTCATGAAAAAGTCAAGAATCGAAAAAAATGAAATTTCACATCCTGGCGGTCCTGTAAAACAGGGCGCCCTGTGTTAACGAAAGGCAGGAAATGAATATGCATGTTTTTTTAATATTCATACTTTTGACTTTTCAATCAAGTCACTTGGTCTTGACTATACGTAACACCAAAAAATGGGGGATTTTCGGCAGCTACAGCAGCGTCCAGCAAGTTTCAAAGCTTGAAAAACTGCGAAAACCTAAAAGGATAATCGAGCATATCTCCCACAATTTGACGAGGATTTTTGAAATATTTTACAGCGTGAGGTTTCAGGGCCCACTGAACTTGTTTTGTTCATGGAAAAGTCAAGAATCGAAAATAATGAAATTACACACCCCAGCCGTTCTTTAAAACAATGCGCCCAGTGTTAATGAACGGTAGGAAATGAAAATGCATGTTTTTTCAATATTCAAGTTTTTTACTTTTTATTCAAGTTATCTGGCCTAAATCATGCTTAAATGCAAAACCTGGTGGATTTTCGGCAGCTGCAGCAGTGTCCAGCAAGTTTCAAAGCTTGAAAAACTGCGAAAACCGACAAGCATAATCGAGCATATCTCACACATTTTGATGGGGATTTTTGAAATATTTTCCAGGGTAAGGTTTTAGGGTACACTGAACTTTTTTTGTTCACGGAAAAGTCAGGAATCGAAAAAAATGAAATTTGAAATCCTGGCCGTCCTTTAAAACAGGGCGCCCTGTGTTAATGAACGGCAGGAAATGAATATCCAGGTTTTTTTAAAATTCATTCTTTTGACTTTTCAATCAAGTTACCTGCTCTTGACTATACGTAACATCAAAATCTGGTGGATTTTCGGCAGCTGCAGCAGTGTCCAGCAAGTTTCAAAACTTGAAAAATTGCGAAAACCGACAAGCATAATCGAGCATATCTCCCACAATTTGACGAGGATTTTTGAAATATTTTATAGCGTAAGGTTTTAGGGTACACTGAACTTGGTTTGTTCATGAAAAAGTCAAGAATCGAAAAAAATGAAATTTCACATCCTGGCGGTCCTGTAAAACAGGGCGCCCTGTGTTAACGAAAGGCAGGAAATGAATATGCATGTTTTTTTAATATTCATACTTTTGACTTTTCAATCAAGTCACTTGGTCTTGACTATACGTAACACCAAAAAATGGGGGATTTTCGGCAGCTACAGCAGCGTCCAGCAAGTTTCAAAGCTTGAAAAACTGCGAAAACCTAAAAGGATAATCGAGCATATCTCCCACAATTTGACGAGGATTTTTGAAATATTTTACAGCGTGAGGTTTCAGGGCCCACTGAACTTGTTTTGTTCATGGAAAAGTCAAGAATCGAAAATAATGAAATTACACACCCCAGCCGTTCTTTAAAACAATGCGCCCAGTGTTAATGAACGGTAGGAAATGAAAATGCATGTTTTTTCAATATTCAAGTTTTTTACTTTTTATTCAAGTTATCTGGCCTAAATCATGCTTAAATGCAAAACCTGGTGGATTTTCGGCAGCTGCAGCAGTGTCCAGCAAGTTTCAAAGCTTGAAAAACTGCGAAAACCGACAAGCATAATCGAGCATATCTCACACATTTTGATGGGGATTTTTGAAATATTTTCCAGGGTAAGGTTTTAGGGTACACTGAACTTTTTTTGTTCATGGAAAAGTCAGGAATCGAAAAAAATGAAATTTGAAATCCTGGCCGTCCTTTAAAACAGGGCCCCTGTGTTAATGAACGGCAGGAAATGAATATCCAGGTTTTTTTAAAATTCATTCTTTTGACTTTTCAATCAAGTTACCTGCTCTTGACTATACGTAACATCAAAATCTGGTGGATTTTCGGCAGCTGCAGCAGTGTCCAGCAAGTTTCAAAACTTGAAAAATTGCGAAAACCGACAAGCATAATCGAGCATATCTCCCACAATTTGACGAGGATTTTTGAAATATTTTATAGCGTAAGGTTTTAGGGTACACTGAACTTGGTTTGTTCATGAAAAAGTCAAGAATCGAAAAAAATGAAATTTCACATCCTGGCGGTCCTGTAAAACAGGGCGCCCTGTGTTAACGAAAGGCAGGAAATGAATATGCATGTTTTTTTAATATTCATACTTTTGACTTTTCAATCAAGTCACTTGGTCTTGACTATACGTAACACCAAAAAATGGGGGATTTTCGGCAGCTACAGCAGCGTCCAGCAAGTTTCAAAGCTTGAAAAACTGCGAAAACCTAAAAGGATAATCGAGCATATCTCCCACAATTTGACGAGGATTTTTGAAATATTTTACAGCGTGAGGTTTCAGGGCCCACTGAACTTGTTTTGTTCATGGAAAAGTCAAGAATCGAAAATAATGAAATTACACACCCCAGCCGTTCTTTAAAACAATGCGCCCAGTGTTAATGAACGGTAGGAAATGAAAATGCATGTTTTTTCAATATTCAAGTTTTTTACTTTTTATTCAAGTTATCTGGCCTAAATCATGCTTAAATGCAAAACCTGGTGGATTTTCGGCAGCTGCAGCAGTGTCCAGCAAGTTTCAAAGCTTGAAAAACTGCGAAAACCGACAAGCATAATCGAGCATATCTCACACATTTTGATGGGGATTTTTGAAATATTTTCCAGGGTAAGGTTTTAGGGTACACTGAACTTTTTTTGTTCATGGAAAAGTCAGGAATCGAAAAAAATGAAATTTGAAATCCTGGCCGTCCTTTAAAACAGGGCGCCCTGTGTTAATGAACGGCAGGAAATGAATATGCATGTTTTTTTAATATTCATTCTTTTGACTTTTCAATCAAGTTACCTGCTCTTGACTATACGTAACATCAAAATCTGGTGGATTTTCGGCAGCTGCAGCAGTGTCCAGCAAGTTTCAAAACTTGAAAAACTGCGACAACCGACAATCATAATCGAGCATATCTCACACATTTTGCCGAGGATTTCCGGAATATTTTACAGGAAAAGGTTTCAGAGAACCCTGAACTTGGTTTGTTCATAAAAAAGTCAAGAATCGAAAAAATGAAATTTCACATCCTGGCGGTCCTTTAAAACAGGGCGCCCTGTGTTAACGAAAGGCAGGAAATGAATATGCATGTTTTTTTAATATTCATACTTTTGACTTTTCAATCCAGTCACTTGGTCTTGAGTATACGTAACACCAAAATCTGGTGGATTTTCGGCAGCTACAGCAGCGTCCAGCAAGTTTCAAAGCTTGAAAAACTGCGAAAACCGACAAGCATAATCGAGCATATCTCACGCATTTTGATGGGGATTTTTGAAATATTTTGCAGGGTAAGGTTTTAGGGTACACTGAATTTTTTTTGTTCATGGAAAAGTCAGGAATCGAAAAAAATGAAATTTGAAATCCTGGCCGTCCTTTAAAACAGGGCGCCCTGTGTTAATGAACGGCAGGAAATGAATATCCAGGTTTTTTTAAAATTCATTCTTTTGACTTTTCAATCAAGTAACCTGATCTTGACTATACGTAACATCAAAATCTGGTGGATTTTCGGCAGCTGCAGCAGTGTCCAGCAAGTTTCAAAACTTGAAAAACTGCGAAAACCGACAAGCATAATCGAGCATATCTCCCACAATTTGACGAGGATTTTTGAAATATTTTATAGCGTAAGGTTTTAGGGTACACTGAACTTGTGTTGTTCATGGAAAAGTCAAGAATCGAAAATAATGAAATTACACACCCCAGCCTTTCTTTAAAACAATGCGCCCAGTGTTAATGAACGGTAGGAAATGAAAATGCATGTTTTTTCAATATTCAAGTTTTTTACTTTTTATTCAAGTTATCTGGCCTAAATCATGCTTAAATGCAAAACCTTGTGGATTTTCGGCAGCTGCAGCAGTGTCCAGCAAGTTTCAAAGCTTGAAAAACTGCGAAAACCGACAAGCATAATCGAGCATATCTCACACATTTTGATGGGGATTTTTGAAATATTTTCCAGGGTAAGGTTTTAGGGTACACTGAACTTTTTTTGTTCATGGAAAAGTCAGGAATCGAAAAAAATGAAATTTGAAATCCTGGCCGTCCTTTAAAACAGGGCGCCCTGTGTTAATGAACGGCAGGAAATGAATATGCATTTTTTTTAATATTCATTCTTTTGACTTTTCAATCAAGTTACCTGGTCTTGACTATACGTAACATCAAAATCGGGTGGATTTTCGGCAGCTGCAGCAGTGTCCAGCAGGTTTCAAAACTTGAAAAACTGCGAAAACCGACAAGCATAATCGAGCACATCTCACACATTTTGCCGAGGATTTCTAAAATATTTTACAGGAAAAGGTTTCAGAGTACCCTGAACTTGGTTTGTTCATGAAAATGTCAAGAATCGAAAAAAATGAAATTTCACATCCTGGCGGTCCTTTTAAACAGGGCGGCCTGTGTTAACGAAAGGCAGGAAATGAATATGCATGTTTTTTTAATATTCAATCTTGTGACTTTTCAATCAAGTTACCTGCTCTTGACTTTTCTTAACATCAAAATCTGGTGGATTTTCGGCAGCTGCAGCAGTGTCCAGCAAGTTTCAAAACTTGAAAAACTGCGAAAACCGACAAGCATAATCGAGCATATCTCACACAATTTGACGAGGATTTCTGACATATTTTACAGCCAAAGGTTTCAGAGTACCCTGAACTTGGTTTGTTCATCAAAAAGTCAAGAATCGAAAAAAATGAAATTTCACATCCTGGCGGTCCTTTAAAACAGGGCGGCCTGTGTTAATGAACGGTAGGAAATGAAAATGCATGTTTTTCAATATTCAAGTTTTTTACTTTTTATTCAAGTTATCTGGCCTAAATCAGGCTTAAATGCAAAACCTGGTGGATTTTCGGCAGCTGCAGCAGTGTCCAGCAAGTTTCAAAGCTTGAAAAACTGCGAAAACCGACAAGCATAATCGGGAATATCTCACACATTTTGCCGAGGATTTCTGACATATTTTACAGCCAAAGGTTTCAGAGTACCCTGAACTTGGTTTGTTCATGAAAAAGTCAAGAATCGAAATTAATGAAATTTCACATCCTGGCGGTCGTTTAAAACAGGGCGCCCTGTGTTAATGAACGGTAGGAATTGAAAATGCAAGTTTTTTCAATATTCAAGTTTTTTACTTTTTATTCAAGTTATCGGGCCTAAATCATGCTTGAATGCAAAACCTGGTGGATTTTCCGCAGTTGCAGCAGCGTCCAGCAAGTTTCAAAACTTGAACAACTGCTAAATCCGACAAGCATAATCGAGCACATCTCACACATTTTGATAAGGATTTTTGAAATATTTTGCAGGGTAAGGTTTTAGGGTACACTGAACTTTTTTTTGTTCATGAAAAATTCAAGAATCGAAAAAAATGAAATTTCACATCCTGGCGGTCCTTTAAAACAGGGCGCCCTGAGTTAACGAAAGGCAGGAAATGAATATGCATGTTTTTTTAATATTCATACTTTTGACTTTTCAACCAATTCACTTGGTCTTGACTATACGTAACACCAAAATCTGGTGGATTTTCGGCAGCTACAGCAGCGTCCAGCAAGTTTCAAAGCTTGAAAAACTGCGAAAACCGACAAGCATAATCGAGCATATCTCCCACAATTTGACGAGGATTTTTGAAATATTTTACAGCGTGAGGTTTCAGGGCCCACTGAACTTGTTTTGTTCATGGAAAAGTCAAGAACAAAAAAAATGAAATTTCACATCCCTCCTGTGTTTTTGAACGGTAGGAAATGAAAATGCATGTTTTTTCGATGTTCAAGTTTTTTACTTTTTATTCAAGTTATCGGGCCTAAATCATGCTTAAAATGAAAAACCTGGTGGATTTTCCGCCGTTGCAGCAGCGTCCAGAAAGTTTCAAAACTTGAACAACTGCTAAAACCGACAAGCATAATCGAGCACATCTCACAAATTTTGATGGGGATTTTTGAAATATTTTGCAGGGTAAGGTTTTAGGGTACACTGAACTTTTTTTGTTCATGGAAAAGTCAGGAATAGAAAAAAATGAAATTTGAAATCCTGGCCGTCCTTTAAAACAGGGCGCCCTGTGTTAATGAACGGCAGGAAATGAATATGCATGTTTTTTTAATATTCATTATTTTGACTTTTCAATCAAGTTACCTGCTCTTGACTATACGTAACATCAAAATCTGGTGGATTTTCGGCAGCTGCAGCAGTGTCTAGCAAGTTTCAAAACTTGAAAAACTGCGAAAACCGACAAGCATAATCGAGCATATCTCACACATTTTGATGGGCATTTCCGGCATATTTTACAGGAAAAGGTTTCAGAGTACCCTGAACTTGGTTTGTTCCTGAAAAAGTCAAGAACAAAAAAAATGAAATTTCACATCCCTGCCGTTCTTTAAAACAGGGCGCCCTGTGTTAATGAACGGTAGGAAATGAAAATGCATGTTTTTTCAATATTCAAGTTTTTTACTTTTTATTCAAGTTATCGGGCCTAAATCATGCTTGAATGCAAAACCTGGTGGATTTTCCGCAGTTGCAGCAGCGTCCAGAAAGTTTCAAAACTTGAACAACTGCTAAAACCGACAAGCATAATCGAGCACATCTCACAAATTTTGATGGGGGTTTTTGAAATATTTTGCAGGGTAAGGTTTTAGGGTACACTGAACTTTTTTTGTTCATGGAAAAGTCAGGAATAGAAAAAATTGGAGCAGGATAGAAGCTATCCTTTTGTGCCGGTTTGAAATACAATTTAACACCTGGTAGTATACATTTTAAAGAAATTATTCAAGAAAAAAGCACAAAAATCAGAAATCGGATAAATTCTTTCATATCGCCATGGTTCCTCGTTCTTTACTGCTATGTGCTGAAATGGCGGGCAGATTTGCTGCTGAAAACTCATCATTCTCGGGTACTTTCTTGTAATCCCACCGTAGTGCGAAACGACGTGCAGTAATGCATAATGGTTTGCAAAGGTAATGGAACTGTAAAATTGTATGCTATAAAAATGTTAATTTATCTATTGGTCTGATTTTCCCGTTACCTTCGCAGTGTTTCCTGCGGTAACTACTGGAACTAAACGACGCTTAGGAGAGCCGGCGCAGTATATAAAAATATTTGATTTAGGTTTTCAGCGATAATGTAAGTCACTACTTTGCAAATAGTTTGCGTCAAGCATATCCTTATCCTAGATCTATTAACGGATGTTTTCTGAGTTTAGTTACAACAGAAACCGTGCTGTGGAAGGCCAATCAACGATAGCAATAGCTCCTACTAAATCCCTATTGTTTCTATACAGTAGATTTTAAATAGATTGCAATCAATATATTCTACAAATATCATGTATATATGCGAGTAAACAACTAGTATACCAAATTGTTAACGGCTTTCACCGATCGCAATAGTGATTTCGCCCCATAGTATATACTATTTTTTTTCAGCTATATAGTAGATATATATTAATTCTAAAAGATATTCTCTATAGTTTTCATTCAAGTCTACTAGTATTTAACTAGTATATCAAATTGTTAACGGCTTTCACCGATCGCAATAGCGATTTCGCCCCATAGTATATACTATATTCATTTTCGGATATATAGTAGATTTATATAGATAGTAATAGATATTCTCTATTAATTTAATGTATATCTACTAGTATATTCAATTGTTAACAGCTTTCACCGATCGCATTAGCCTATTTTTCAAACCGGCAAAAATGAAATTTCACATCCTGGCGGTCCTTTAAAACCGGGCGCCCTGTGTTAACGAAAGGCAGGAAATGAATATGCATGTTTTTTTAATATTCATACTTTTGACTTTTCAATCAAGTCACTTGGTCTTGACTATACGTAACACCAAAATCTGGTGGATTTTCGGCAGCTACAGCAGCGTCCAGCAAGTTTCAAAGCTTGAAAAACTGCGAAAACCGACAAGCATAATCGAGCATATCTCCCACAATTTGACTAGGATTTTTGAAATATTTTACAGCGTGAGGTTTCAGGGCCCACTGAACTTGTTTTGTTCATGGAAAAGTCAAGAACAAAAAAAATGAAATTTCACATCCCTCCTGTGTTTTTGAACGGTAGGAAATGAAAATGCATGTTTTTTCGATGTTCAAGTTTTTTACTTTTTATTCAAGTTATCGGGCCTAAATCATGCTTAAAATGAAAAACCTGGTGGATTTTCCGCAGTTGCAGCAGCGTCCAGAAAGTTTCAAAACTTGAACAACTGCTAAAACCGACAAGCATAATCGAGCACATCCCACAAATTTTGATGGGGGTTTTTGAAATATTTTGCAGGGTAAGGTTTTAGGGTACACTGAACTTTTTTTGTTCATGGAAAAGTCAGGAATAGAAAAAAATGAAATTTGAAATCCTGGCCGTCCTTTAAAACAGGGCACCCTGTGTTAATGAACGGCAGGAAATGAATATGCATGTTTTTTTAATATTCATTCTTTTGACTTTTCAATCAAGTTACCTGCTCTTGACAATACGTAACATCAAAATCTGGTGGATTTTCGGCAGCTGCAGCAGTGTCCAGCAAGTTTCAAAACTTGAAAAACTGCGACAACCGACAATCATAATCGAGCATATCTCACACATTTTGCCGAGGATTTCCGGCATATTTTACAGGAAAAGGTTTCAGAGAACCCTGAACTTGGTTTGTTCATCAAAAAGTCAAGAATCGAAAAAATGAAATTTCACATCCTGGCGGTCCTTTAAAACAGGGCGCCCTGTGTTAACGAAAGGCAGGAAATGAATATGCATGTTTTTTTAATATTCATACTTTTGACTTTTCAATCAAGTCACTTGGTCTTGAGTATACGTAACACCAAAATCTGGTGGATTTTCGGCAGCTACAGCAGCGTCCAGCAAGTTTCAAAGCTTGAACAGTTGCTAAAACCGACAAGCATAATCGAGCACATCTCACACATTTTGATGGGGATTTTTGAAATATTTTACAGGGTAAGGTTTTAGAGTACACTGAACTTTTTTTGTTCATGGAAAAGTCAAGAATCGAAAAAAATGAAATTTCACATCCTGGCCGTGCTTTAAAACAGGGCGCCCTGTGTTAATGAACGGCAGGAAATGAATATGCATGTTTTTTTAATATTCATTCTTTTGACTTTTCAATCAAGTTACCTGCTCTTGACTATACGTAACATCAAAATCGGGTGGATTTTCGGCAGCTGCAGCAGTGTCCAGCAAGTTTCAAAACTTGAAAAACTGCGAAAACCGACAAGCATAATCGAGCACATCTCACACATTTTGATGGGGATTTTTGAAATATTTTGCAGGGTAAGGTTTTAGGGTACACTGAATTTTTTTTGTTCATGGAAAAGTCAGGAATCGAAAAAAAAGAAATTTGAAATCCTGGCCGTCCTTTAAAACAGGGCGCCCTGTGTTAATGAACGGCAGGAAATGAATATCCAGGTTTTTTTAAAATTCATTCTTTTGACTTTTCAATCAAGTTACCTGCTCTTGACTATACGTAACATCAAAATCTGGTGGATTTTCGGCAGCTGCAGCAGTGTCCAGCAAGTTTCAAAACTTGAAAAATTGCGAAAACCGACAAGCATAATCGAGCATATCTCCCACAATTTGACGAGGATTTTTGAAATATTTTATAGCGTAAGGTTTTAGGGTACACTGAACTTGGTTTGTTCATGAAAAAGTCAAGAATCGAAAAAAATGAAATTTCACATCCTGGCGGTCCTGTAAAACAGGGCGCCCTGTGTTAACGAAAGGCAGGAAATGAATATGCATGTTTTTTTAATATTCATACTTTTGACTTTTCAATCAAGTCACTTGGTCTTGACTATACGTAACACCAAAAAATGGGGGATTTTCGGCAGCTACAGCAGCGTCCAGCAAGTTTCAAAGGTTGAAAAACTGCGAAAACCTAAAAGGATAATCGAGCATATCTCCCACAATTTGACGAGGATTTTTGAAATATTTTACAGCGTGAGGTTTCAGGGCCCACTGAACTTGTTTTGTTCATGGAAAAGTCAAGAATCGAAAATAATGAAATTACACACCCCAGCCGTTCTTTAAAACAATGCGCCCAGTGTTAATGAACGGTAGGAAATGAAAATGCATGTTTTTTCAATATTCAAGTTTTTTACTTTTTATTCAAGTTATCTGGCCTAAATCATGCTTAAATGCAAAACCTGGTGGATTTTCGGCAGCTGCAGCAGTGTCCAGCAAGTTTCAAAGCTTGAAAAACTGCGAAAACCGACAAGCATAATCGAGCATATCTCACACATTTTGATGGGGATTTTTGAAATATTTTCCAGGGTAAGGTTTTAGGGTACACTGAACTTTTTTTGTTCATGGAAAAGTCAGGAATCGAAAAAAATGAAATTTGAAATCCTGGCCGTCCTTTAAAACAGGGCGCCCTGTGTTAATGAACGGCAGGAAATGAATATGCATGTTTTTTTAATATTCATTCTTTTGACTTTTCAATCAAGTTACCTGCTCTTGACTATACGTAACATCAAAATCTGGTGGATTTTCGGCAGCTGCAGCAGTGTCCAGCAAGTTTCAAAACTTGAAAAACTGCGACAACCGACAATCATAATCGAGCATATCTCACACATTTTGCCGAGGATTTCCGGCATATTTTACAGGAAAAGGTTTCAGAGAACCCTGAACTTGGTTTGTTCATCAAAAAGTCAAGAATCGAAAAAATGAAATTTCACATCCTGGCGGTCCTTTAAAACAGGGCGCCCTGTGTTAACGAAAGGCAGGAAATGAATATGCATGTTTTTTTAATATTCATACTTTTGACTTTTCAATCAAGTCACTTGGTCTTGAGTATACGTAACACCAAAATCTGGTGGATTTTCGGCAGCTACAGCAGCGTCCAGCAAGTTTCAAAGCTTGAACAGTTGCTAAAACCGACAAGCATAATCGAGCACATCTCACACATTTTGATGGGGATTTTTGAAATATTTTACAGGGTAAGGTTTTAGAGTACACTGAACTTTTTTTGTTCATGGAAAAGTCAAGAATCGAAAAAAATGAAATTTCACATCCTGGCCGTGCTTTAAAACAGGGCGCCCTGTGTTAATGAACGGCAGGAAATGAATATGCATGTTTTTTTAATATTCATTCTTTTGACTTTTCAATCAAGTTACCTGCTCTTGACTATACGTAACATCAAAATCGGGTGGATTTTCGGCAGCTGCAGCAGTGTCCAGCAAGTTTCAAAACTTGAAAAACTGCGAAAACCGACAAGCATAATCGAGCACATCTCACACATTTTGATGGGGATTTTTGAAATATTTTGCAGGGTAAGGTTTTAGGGTACACTGAATTTTTTTTGTTCATGGAAAAGTCAGGAATCGAAAAAAAAGAAATTTGAAATCCTGGCCGTCCTTTAAAACAGGGCGCCCTGTGTTAATGAACGGCAGGAAATGAATATCCAGGTTTTTTTAAAATTCATTCTTTTGACTTTTCAATCAAGTTACCTGCTCTTGACTATACGTAACATCAAAATCTGGTGGATTTTCGGCAGCTGCAGCAGTGTCCAGCAAGTTTCAAAACTTGAAAAATTGCGAAAACCGACAAGCATAATCGAGCATATCTCCCACAATTTGACGAGGATTTTTGAAATATTTTATAGCGTAAGGTTTTAGGGTACACTGAACTTGGTTTGTTCATGAAAAAGTCAAGAATCGAAAAAAATGAAATTTCACATCCTGGCGGTCCTGTAAAACAGGGCGCCCTGTGTTAACGAAAGGCAGGAAATGAATATGCATGTTTTTTTAATATTCATACTTTTGACTTTTCAATCAAGTCACTTGGTCTTGACTATACGTAACACCAAAAAATGGGGGATTTTCGGCAGCTACAGCAGCGTCCAGCAAGTTTCAAAGCTTGAAAAACTGCGAAAACCTAAAAGGATAATCGAGCATATCTCCCACAATTTGACGAGGATTTTTGAAATATTTTACAGCGTGAGGTTTCAGGGCCCACTGAACTTGTTTTGTTCATGGAAAAGTCAAGAATCGAAAATAATGAAATTACACACCCCAGCCGTTCTTTAAAACAATGCGCCCAGTGTTAATGAACGGTAGGAAATGAAAATGCATGTTTTTTCAATATTCAAGTTTTTTACTTTTTATTCAAGTTATCTGGCCTAAATCATGCTTAAATGCAAAACCTGGTGGATTTTCGGCAGCTGCAGCAGTGTCCAGCAAGTTTCAAAGCTTGAAAAACTGCGAAAACCGACAAGCATAATCGAGCATATCTCACACATTTTGATGGGGATTTTTGAAATATTTTCCAGGGTAAGGTTTTAGGGTACACTGAACTTTTTTTGTTCATGGAAAAGTCAGGAATCGAAAAAAATGAAATTTGAAATCCTGGCCGTCCTTTAAAACAGGGCGCCCTGTGTTAATGAACGGCAGGAAATGAATATGCATGTTTTTTTAATATTCATTCTTTTGACTTTTCAATCAAGTTACCTGCTCTTGACTATACGTAACATCAAAATCTGGTGGATTTTCGGCAGCTGCAGCAGTGTCCAGCAAGTTTCAAAACTTGAAAAACTGCGACAACCGACAATCATAATCGAGCATATCTCACACATTTTGCCGAGGATTTCCGGAATATTTTACAGGAAAAGGTTTCAGAGAACCCTGAACTTGGTTTGTTCATGAAAAAGTCAAGAATCGAAAAAATGAAATTTCACATCCTGGCGGTCCTTTAAAACAGGGCGCCCTGTGTTAACGAAAGGCAGGAAATGAATATGCATGTTTTTTTAATATTCATACTTTTGACTTTTCAATCAAGTCACTTGGTCTTGAGTATACGTAACACCAAAATCTGGTGGATTTTCGGCAGCTACAGCAGCGTCCAGCAAGTTTCAAAGCTTGAAAAACTGCTAAAACCGACAAGCATAATCGAGCACATCTCACACATTTTGATGTGGATTTTTGAAATATTTTGCAGGGTAAGGTTTTAGGGTACACTGAACTTTTTTTGTTCATGGAAAAGTCAAGAATCGAAAAAAATGAAATTTGAAATCCTGGCCGTCCTTTAAAACAGGGCGCCCTGTGTTAATGAACGGCAGGAAATGAATATCCAGGTTTTTTTAAAATTCATTCTTTTGACTTTTCAATCAAGTTACCTGATCTTGACTATACGTAACATCAAAATCTGGTGGATTTTCGGCAGCTGCAGCAGTGTCCAGCAAGTTTCAAAACTTGAAAAACTGCGAAAACAGACAAGCATAATCGAGCATATCTCCCACAATTTGAGGAGGATTTTTGAAATATTTTATAGCGTGAGGTTTTAGGGTACACTGAACTTGTGTTGTTCATGGAAAAGTCAAGAATCGAAAATAATGAAATTACACACCCCAGCCTTTCTTTAAAACAATGCGCCCAGTGTTAATGAACGGTAGGAAATGAAAATGCATGTTTTTTCAATATTCAAGTTTTTTACTTTTTATTCAAGTTATCGGGCCTAAATCATGCTTAAAATGAAAAACCTGGTGGATTTTCCGCCGTTGCAGCAGCGTCCAGAAAGTTTCAAAACTTGAACAACTGCTAAAACCGACAAGCATAATCGAGCACATCTCACAAATTTTGATGGGGATTTTTGAAATATTTTGCAGGGTAAGGTTTTAGGGTACACTGAACTTTTTTTGTTCATGGAAAAGTCAGGAATAGAAAAAAATGAAATTTGAAATCCTGGCCGTCCTTTAAAACAGGGCGCCCTGTGTTAATGAACGGCAGGAAATGAATATGCATGTTTTTTTAATATTTATTATTTTGACTTTTCAATCAAGTTACCTGCTCTTGACTATACGTAACATCAAAATCTGGTGGATTTTCGGCAGCTGCAGCAGTGTCCAGCAAGTTTCAAAACTTGAAAAACTGCGAAAACCGACAAGCATAATCGAGCATATCTCACACATTTTGATGGGCATTTCCGGCATATTTTACAGGAAAAGGTTTCAGAGTACCCTGAACTTGGTTTGTTCCTGAAAAAGTCAAGAACAAAAAAAATGAAATTTCACATCCCTGCCGTTCTTTAAAACAGGGCGCCCTGTGTTAATGAACGGTAGGAAATGAAAATGCATGTTTTTTCAATATTCAAGTTTTTTACTTTTTATTCAAGTTATCGGGCCTAAATCATGCTTGAATGCAAAACCTGGTGGATTTTCCGCAGTTGCAGCAGCGTCCAGAAAGTTTCAAAACTTGAACAACTGCTAAAACCGACAAGCATAATCGAGCACATCTCACAAATTTTGATGGGGGTTTTTGAAATATTTTGCAGGGTAAGGTTTTAGGGTACACTGAACTTTTTTTGTTCATGGAAAAGTCAGGAATAGAAAAAATTGGAGCAGGATAGAAGCTATCCTTTTGTGCCGGTTTGAAATACAATTTAACACCTGGTAGTATACATTTTAAAGAAATTATTCAAGAAAAAAGCACAAAAATCAGAAATCGGATAAATTCTTTCATATCGCCATGGTTCCTCGTTCTTTACTGCTATGTGCTGAAATGGCGGGCAGATTTGCTGCTGAAAACTCATCATTCTCGCGTACTTTCTTGTAATCCCACCGTAGTGCGAAACGACGTGCAGTAATGCATAATGGTTTGCAAAGGTAATGGAACTGTAAAATTGTATGCTATAAAAATGTTAATTTATCTATTGGTCTGATTTTCCCGTTACCTTCGCAGTGTTTCCTGCGGTAACTACTGGAACTAAACGACGCTTAGGAGAGCCGGCGCAGTATATAAAAATATTTGATTTAGGTTTTCAGCGATAATGTAAGTCACTACTTTGCAAATAGTTTGCGTCAAGCATATCCTTATCCTAGATCTATTAACGGATGTTTTCTGAGTTTAGTTACAACAGAAACCGTGCTGTGGAAGGCCAATCAACGATAGCAATAGCTCCTACTAAATCCCTATTGTTTCTATACAGTAGATTTTAAATAGATTGCAATCAATATATTCTACAAATATCATGTATATATGCGAGTAAACAACTAGTATACCAAATTGTTAACGGCTTTCACCGATCGCAATAGTGATTTCACCCCATAGTATATACTATTTTTTTTCAGCTATATAGTAGATATATATTAATTCTAAAAGATATTCTCTATAGTTTTCATTCAAGTCTACTAGTATTTAACTAGTATATCAAATTGTTAACGGCTTTCACCGATCGCAATAGCGATTTCGCCCCATAGTATATACTATATTCATTTTCGGATATATAGTAGATTTATATAGATAGTAATAGATATTCTCTATTAATTTAATGTATATCTACTAGTATATTCAATTGTTAACAGCTTTCACCGATCGCATTAGCCTATTTTTCAAACCGGCAAAAATGAAATTTCACATCCTGGCGGTCCTTTAAAACCGGGCGCCCTGTGTTAACGAAAGGCAGGAAATGAATATGCATGTTTTTTTAATATTCATACTTTTGACTTTTCAATCAAGTCACTTGGTCTTGACTATACGTAACACCAAAATCTGGTGGATTTTCGGCAGCTACAGCAGCGTCCAGCAAGTTTCAAAGCTTGAAAAACTGCGAAAACCGACAAGCATAATCGAGCATATCTCCCACAATTTGACTAGGATTTTTGAAATATTTTACAGCGTGAGGTTTCAGGGCCCACTGAACTTGTTTTGTTCATGGAAAAGTCAAGAACAAAAAAAATGAAATTTCACATCCCTCCTGTGTTTTTGAACGGTAGGAAATGAAAATGCATGTTTTTTCGATGTTCAAGTTTTTTACTTTTTATTCAAGTTATCGGGCCTAAATCATGCTTAAAATGAAAAACCTGGTGGATTTTCCGCAGTTGCAGCAGCGTCCAGAAAGTTTCAAAACTTGAACAACTGCTAAAACCGACAAGCATAATCGAGCACATCTCACAAATTTTGATGGGGGTTTTTGAAATATTTTGCAGGGTAAGGTTTTAGGGTACACTGAACTTTTTTTGTTCATGGAAAAGTCAGGAATAGAAAAAAATGAAATTTGAAATCCTGGCCGTCCTTTAAAACAGGGCACCCTGTGTTAATGAACGGCAGGAAATGAATATGCATGTTTTTTTAATATTCATTCTTTTGACTTTTCAATCAAGTTACCTGCTCTTGACAATGCGTAACATCAAAATCTGGTGGATTTTCGGCAGCTGCAGCAGTGTCCAGCAAGTTTCAAAACTTGAAAAACTGCGACAACCGACAATCATAATCGAGCATATCTCACACATTTTGCCGAGGATTTCCGGCATATTTTACAGGAAAAGGTTTCAGAGAACCCTGAACTTGGTTTGTTCATCAAAAAGTCAAGAATCGAAAAAATGAAATTTCACATCCTGGCGGTCCTTTAAAACAGGGCGCCCTGTGTTAACGAAAGGCAGGAAATGAATATGCATGTTTTTTTAATATTCATACTTTTGACTTTTCAATCAAGTCACTTGGTCTTGAGTATACGTAACACCAAAATCTGGTGGATTTTCGGCAGCTACAGCAGCGTCCAGCAAGTTTCAAAGCTTGAACAGTTGCTAAAACCGACAAGCATAATCGAGCACATCTCACACATTTTGATGGGGATTTTTGAAATATTTTACAGGGTAAGGTTTTAGAGTACACTGAACTTTTTTTGTTCATGGAAAAGTCAAGAATCGAAAAAAATGAAATTTCACATCCTGGCCGTGCTTTAAAACAGGGCGCCCTGTGTTAATGAACGGCAGGAAATGAATATGCATGTTTTTTTAATATTCATTCTTTTGACTTTTCAATCAAGTTTCCTGCTCTTGTCTATACGTAACATCAAAATCGGGTGGATTTTCGGCAGCTGCAGCAGTGTCCAGCAAGTTTCAAAACTTGAAAAACTGCGAAAACCGACAAGCATAATCGAGCACATCTCACACATTTTGATGGGGATTTTTGAAATATTTTGCAGGGTAAGGTTTTAGGGTACACTGAATTTTTTTTGTTCATGGAAAAGTCAGGAATCGAAAAAAAAGAAATTTGAAATCCTGGCCGTCCTTTAAAACAGGGCGCCCTGTGTTAATGAACGGCAGGAAATGAATATCCAGGTTTTTTTAAAATTCATTCTTTTGACTTTTCAATCAAGTTACCTGCTCTTGACTATACGTAACATCAAAATCTGGTGGATTTTCGGCAGCTGCAGCAGTGTCCAGCAAGTTTCAAAACTTGAAAAATTGCGAAAACCGACAAGCATAATCGAGCATATCTCCCACAATTTGACGAGGATTTTTGAAATATTTTATAGCGTAAGGTTTTAGGGTACACTGAACTTGGTTTGTTCATGAAAAAGTCAAGAATCGAAAAAAATGAAATTTCACATCCTGGCGGTCCTGTAAAACAGGGCGCCCTGTGTTAACGAAAGGCAGGAAATGAATATGCATGTTTTTTTAATATTCATACTTTTGACTTTTCAATCAAGTCACTTGGTCTTGACTATACGTAACACCAAAAAATGGGGGATTTTCGGCAGCTACAGCAGCGTCCAGCAAGTTTCAAAGCTTGAAAAACTGCGAAAACCTAAAAGGATAATCGAGCATATCTCCCACAATTTGACGAGGATTTTTGAAATATTTTACAGCGTGAGGTTTCAGGGCCCACTGAACTTGTTTTGTTCATGGAAAAGTCAAGAATCGAAAATAATGAAATTACACACCCCAGCCGTTCTTTAAAACAATGCGCCCAGTGTTAATGAACGGTAGGAAATGAAAATGCATGTTTTTTCAATATTCAAGTTTTTTACTTTTTATTCAAGTTATCTGGCCTAAATCATGCTTAAATGCAAAACCTGGTGGATTTTCGGCAGCTGCAGCAGTGTCCAGCAAGTTTCAAAGCTTGAAAAACTGCGAAAACCGACAAGCATAATC
This sequence comes from Sminthurides aquaticus, assembly GCA_906901655.1. Classification (NCBI taxonomy): domain Eukaryota; kingdom Metazoa; phylum Arthropoda; class Collembola; order Symphypleona; family Sminthurididae; genus Sminthurides; species Sminthurides aquaticus. The sequence goes on from CAJQTT010000007.1 coordinate 2,015,668, forward strand.
GAGCATATCTCACACATTTTGATGGGGATTTTTGAAATATTTTCCAGGGTAAGGTTTTAGGGTACACTGAACTTTTTTTGTTCATGGAAAAGTCAGGAATCGAAAAAAATGAAATTTGAAATCCTGGCCGTCCTTTAAAACAGGGCGCCCTGTGTTAATGAACGGCAGGAAATGAATATGCATGTTTTTTTAATATTCATTCTTTTGACTTTTCAATCAAGTTACCTGCTCTTGACTATACGTAACATCAAAATCTGGTGGATTTTCGGCAGCTGCAGCAGTGTCCAGCAAGTTTCAAAACTTGAAAAACTGCGACAACCGACAATCATAATCGAGCATATCTCACACATTTTGCCGAGGATTTCCGGAATATTTTACAGGAAAAGGTTTCAGAGAACCCTGAACTTGGTTTGTTCATGAAAAAGTCAAGAATCGAAAAAATGAAATTTCACATCCTGGCGGTCCTTTAAAACAGGGCGCCCTGTGTTAACGAAAGGCAGGAAATGAATATGCATGTTTTTTTAATATTCATACTTTTGACTTTTCAATCAAGTCACTTGGTCTTGAGTATACGTAACACCAAAATCTGGTGGATTTTCGGCAGCTACAGCAGCGTCCAGCAAGTTTCAAAGCTTGAAAAACTGCTAAAACCGACAAGCATAATCGAGCACATCTCACACATTTTGATGTGGATTTTTGAAATATTTTGCAGGGTAAGGTTTTAGGGTACACTGAACTTTTTTTGTTCATGGAAAAGTCAAGAATCGAAAAAAATGAAATTTGAAATCCTGGCCGTCCTTTAAAACAGGGCGCCCTGTGTTAATGAACGGCAGGAAATGAATATCCAGGTTTTTTTAAAATTCATTCTTTTGACTTTTCAATCAAGTTACCTGATCTTGACTATACGTAACATCAAAATCTGGTGGATTTTCGGCAGCTGCAGCAGTGTCCAGCAAGTTTCAAAACTTGAAAAACTGCGAAAACCGACAAGCATAATCGAGCATATCTCCCACAATTTGACGAGGATTTTTGAAATATTTTATAGCGTAAGGTTTTAGGGTACACTGAACTTGTGTTGTTCATGGAAAAGTCAAGAATCGAAAATAATGAAATTACACACCCCAGCCTTTCTTTAAAACAATGCGCCCAGTGTTAATGAACGGTAGGAAATGAAAATGCATGTTTTTTCAATATTCAAGTTTTTTACTTTTTATTCAAGTTATCTGGCCTAAATCATGCTTAAATGCAAAACCTTGTGGATTTTCGGCAGCTGCAGCAGTGTCCAGCAAGTTTCAAAGCTTGAAAAACTGCGAAAACCGACAAGCATAATCGAGCATATCTCACACATTTTGATGGGGATTTTTGAAATATTTTCCAGGGTAAGGTTTTAGGGTACACTGAACTTTTTTTGTTCATGGAAAAGTCAGGAATCGAAAAAAATGAAATTTGAAATCCTGGCCGTCCTTTAAAACAGGGCGCCCTGTGTTAATGAACGGCAGGAAATGAATATGCATTTTTTTTAATATTCATTCTTTTGACTTTTCAATCAAGTTACCTGGTCTTGACTATACGTAACATCAAAATCGGGTGGATTTTCGGCGGCTGCAGCAGTGTCCAGCAGGTTTCAAAACTTGAAAAACTGCGAAAACCGACAAGCATAATCGAGCACATCTCACACATTTTGCCGAGGATTTCTAAAATATTTTACAGGAAAAGGTTTCAGAGTACCCTAAACTTGGTTTGTTCATGAAAATGTCAAGAATCGAAAAAAATGAAATTTCACATCCTGGCGGTCCTTTAAAACAGGGCGGCCTGTGTTAACGAAAGGCAGGAAATGAATATGCATGTTTTTTTAATATTCATTCTTTTGACTTTCAATCAAGTTACCTGGTCTTGACTATGCGTAACACCAAAATCTGGTGGATTTTCGGCAGCTGCAGCAGTGTCCAGCAAATTTCAAAACTTGAAAAACTGCGAAAACCGACAAGCATAATCGAGCATATCTCACACATTTTGCCGAGGATTTCCGGCTTATTTAACAGGAAAAGTTTTCAGAGTACCCTGAACTTGGTTTGTTCATGAAAATGTCAAGAATCGAAAAAAATGAAATTTCACATCCTGGCGGTCCTTTTAAACAGGGCGGCCTGTGTTAACGAAAGGCAGGAAATGAATATGCATGTTTTTTTAATATTCATTCTTTTGACTTTCAATCAAGTTACCTGCTGTTGACTATACGTAACATCAAAATCGGGTGGATTTTCGGCAGCTGCGGGAGTTACCAGCAAGTTTCAAAACTTGAAAAACTGCGAAAACCGACAAGCATAATCGAGCATATCTCACGCATTTTGATGGGGATTTTTGAAATATTTTGCAGGGTAAGGTTTTAGGGTACACTGAATTTTTTTTGTTCATGGAAAAGTCAGGAATCGAAAAAAATGAAATTTGAAATCCTGGCCGTCCTTTAAAACAGGGCGCCCTGTGTTAATGAACGGCAGGAAATGAATATGCATGTTTTTTTAATATTCATTCTTTTGACTTTTCAATCAAGTTACCTGCTCTTGACTATACGTAACATCAAAATCTGGTGGATTTTCGGCAGCTGCAGCAGTGTCCAGCAGGTTTCAAAACTTGAAAAACTGCGAAAACCGACAAGCATAATCGAGCATATCTCCCACAATTTGACGAGGATTTTTGAAATATTTTATAGCGTAAGGTTTTAGGGTACACTGAACTTGTGTTGTTCATGGAAAAGTCAAGAATCGAAAATAATGAAATTACACACCCCAGCCTTTCTTTAAAACAATGCGCCCAGTGTTAATGAACGGTAGGAAATGAAAATGCATGTTTTTTCAATATTCAAGTTTTTTACTTTTTATTCAAGTTATCTGGCCTAAATCATGCTTAAATGCAAAACCTTGTGGATTTTCGGCAGCTGCAGCAGTGTCCAGCAAGTTTCAAAGCTTGAAAAACTGCGAAAACCGACAAGCATAATCGAGCATATCTCACACATTTTGATGGGGATTTTTGAAATATTTTCCAGGGTAAGGTTTTAGGGTACACTGAACTTTTTTTGTTCATGGAAAAGTCAGGAATCGAAAAAAATGAAATTTGAAATCCTGGCCGTCCTTTAAAACAGGGCGCCCTGTGTTAATGAACGGCAGGAAATGAATATGCATTTTTTTTAATATTCATTCTTTTGACTTTTCAATCAAGTTACCTGGTCTTGACTATACGTAACATCAAAATCGGGTGGATTTTCGGCAGCTGCAGCAGTGTCCAGCAGGTTTCAAAACTTGAAAAACTGCGAAAACCGACAAGCATAATCGAGCACATCTCACACATTTTGCCGAGGATTTCTAAAATATTTTACAGGAAAAGGTTTCAGAGTACCCTGAACTTGGTTTGTTCATGAAAATGTCAAGAATTGAAAAAAATGAAATTTCACATCCTGGCGGTCCTTTAAAACAGGGCGGCCTGTGTTAACGAAAGGCAGGAAATGAATATGCATGTTTTTTTAATATTCATTCTTTTGACTTTCAATCAAGTTACCTGGTCTTGACTATGCGTAACACCAAAATCTGGTGGATTTTCGGCAGCTGCAGCAGTGTCCAGCAAATTTCAAAACTTGAAAAACTGCGAAAACCGACAAGCATAATCGAGCATATATGACACATTTTGCCGAGGATTTCCGGCTTATTTAACAGGAAAAGTTTTCAGAGTACCCTGAACTTGGTTTGTTCATGAAAATGTCAAGAATCGAAAAAAATGAAATTTCACATCCTGGCGGTCCTTTTAAACAGGGCGGCCTGTGTTAACGAAAGGCAGGAAATGAATATGCATGTTTTTTTAATATTCATTCTTTTGACTTTCAATCAAGTTACCTGCTGTTGACTATACGTAACATCAAAATCGGGTGGATTTTCGGCAGCTGCAGGAGTGTCCAGCAAGTTTCAAAACTTGAAAAACTGCGAAAACCGACAAGCATAATCGAGCATATCTCACGCATTTTGATGGGGATTTTTGAAATATTTTGCAGGGTAAGGTTTTAGGGTACACTGAATTTTTTTTGTTCATGGAAAAGTCAGGAATCGAAAAAAATGAAATTTGAAATCCTGGCCGTCCTTTAAAACAGGGCGCCCTGTGTTAATGAACGGCAGGAAATGAATATCCAGGTTTTTTTAAAATTCATTCTTTTGACTTTTCAATCAAGTTACCTGATCTTGACTATACGTAACATCAAAATCTGGTGGATTTTCGGCAGCTGCAGCAGTGTCCAGCAAGTTTCAAAACTTGAAAAACTGCGAAAACCGACAAGCATAATCGAGCATATCTCCCACAATTTGACGAGGATTTTTGAAATATTTTATAGCGTAAGGTTTTAGGGTACACTGAACTTGTGTTGTTCATGGAAAAGTCAAGAATCGAAAATAATGAAATTACACACCCCAGCCTTTCTTTAAAACAATGCGCCCAGTGTTAATGAACGGTAGGAAATGAAAATGCATGTTTTTTCAATATTCAAGTTTTTTACTTTTTATTCAAGTTATCTGGCCTAAATCATGCTTAAATGCAAAACCTTGTGGATTTTCGGCAGCTGCAGCAGTGTCCAGCAAGTTTCAAAGCTTGAAAAACTGCGAAATCCGACAAGCATAATCGAGCATATCTCACACATTTTGATGGGGATTTTTGAAATATTTTCCAGGGTAAGGTTTTAGGGTACACTGAACTTTTTTTGTTCATGGAAAAGTCAGGATTCGAAAAAAATGAAATTTGAAATCCTGGCCGTCCTTTAAAACAGGGCGCCCTGTGTTAATGAACGGCAGGAAATGAATATGCATGTTTTTTTAATATTCATTCTTTTGACTTTTCAATCAAGTTACCTGGTCTTGACTATACGTAACATCAAAATCGGGTGGATTTTCGGCAGCTGCAGCAGTGTCCAGCAGGTTTCAAAACTTGAAAAACTGCGAAAACCGACAAGCATAATCGAGCACATCTCACACATTTTGCCGAGGATTTCTAAAATATTTTACAGGAAAAGGTTTCAGAGTACCCTGAACTTGGTTTGTTCATGAAAATGTCAAGAATCGAAAAAAATGAAATTTCACATCCTGGCGGTCCTTTAAAACAGGGCGGCCTGTGTTAACGAAAGGCAGGAAATGAATATGCATGTTTTTTTAATATTCATTCTTTTGACTTTCAATCAAGTTACCTGGTCTTGACTATGCGTAACACCAAAATCTGGTGGATTTTCGGCAGCTGCAGCAGTGTCCAGCAAATTTCAAAACTTGAAAAACTGCGAAAACCGACAAGCATAATCGAGCATATATGACACATTTTGCCGAGGATTTCCGGCTTATTTAACAGGAAAAGGTTTCAGAGTACCCTGAACTTGGTTTGTTCATGAAAATGTCAAGAATCGAAAAAAATGAAATTTCACATCCTGGCGGTCCTTTTAAACAGGGCGGCCTGTGTTAACGAAAGGCAGGAAATGAATATGCATGTTTTTTTAATATTCATTCTTTTGACTTTCAATCAAGTTACCTGCTGTTGACTATACGTAACATCAAAATCGGGTGGATTTTCGGCAGCTGCAGGAGTGTCCAGCAAGTTTCAAAACTTGAAAAACTGCGAAAACCGACAAGCATAATCGAGCATATCTCACGCATTTTGATGGGGATTTTTGAAATATTTTGCAGGGTAAGGTTTTAGGGTACACTGAATTTTTTTTGTTCATGGAAAAGTCAGGAATCGAAAAAAATGAAATTTGAAATCCTGGCCGTCCTTTAAAACAGGGCGCCCTGTGTTAATGAACGGCAGGAAATGAATATCCAGGTTTTTTTAAAATTCATTCTTTTGACTTTTCAATCAAGTTACCTGATCTTGACTATACGTAACATCAAAATCTGGTGGATTTTCGGCAGCTGCAGCAGTGTCCAGCAAGTTTGAAAACTTGAAAAACTGCGAAAACCGACAAGCATAATCGAGCATATCTCCCACAATTTGACGAGGATTTTTGAAATATTTTATAGCGTAAGGTTTTAGGGTACACTGAACTTGTGTTGTTCATGGAAAAGTCAAGAATCGAAAATAATGAAATTACACACCCCAGCCTTTCTTTAAAACAATGCGCCCAGTGTTAATGAACGGTAGGAAATGAAAATGCATGTTTTTTCAATATTCAAGTTTTTTACTTTTTATTCAAGTTATCTGGCCTAAATCATGCTTAAATGCAAAACCTTGTGGATTTTCGGCAGCTGCAGCAGTGTCCAGCAAGTTTCAAAGCTTGAATAACTGCGAAAACCGACAAGCATAATCGAGCATATCTCACACATTTTGATGGGGATTTTTGAAATATTTTCCAGGGTAAGGTTTTAGGGTACACTGAACTTTTTTTGTTCATGGAAAAGTCAGGATTCGAAAAAAATGAAATTTGAAATCCTGGCCGTCCTTTAAAACAGGGCGCCCTGTGTTAATGAACGGCAGGAAATGAATATGCATTTTTTTTAATATTCATTCTTTTGACTTTTCAATCAAGTTACCTGGTCTTGACTATACGTAACATCAAAATCTGGTGGATTTTCGGCAGCTGCAGCAGTGTCCAGCAGGTTTCAAAACTTGAAAAACTGCGAAAACCGACAAGCATAATCGAGCATATCTCACACATTTTGCCGAGGATTTCTAAAATATTTTACAGGAAAAGGTTTCAGAGTACCCTGAACTTGGTTTGTTCATGAAAATGTCAAGAATCGAAAAAAATGAAATTACACATCCTGGCGGTCCTTTTAAACAGGGCGGCCTGTGTTAACGAAAGGCAGGAAATGAATATGCATGTTTTTTTAATATTCAATCTTGTGACTTTTCAATCAAGTTACCTGCTCTTGACTTTTCTTAACATCAAAATCTGGTGGATTTTCGGCAGCTGCAGCAGTGTCCAGCAAGTTTCAAAACTTGAAAAACTGCGAAAACCGACAAGCATAATCGAGCATATCTCACACAATTTGACGAGGATTTCTGACATATTTTACAGCCAAAGGTTTCAGAGTACCCTGAACTTGGTTTGTTCATCAAAAAGTCAAGAATCGAAAAAAATGAAATTTCACATCCTGGCGGTCCTTTAAAACAGGGCGGCCTGTGTTAATGAACGGTAGGAAATGAAAATGCATGTTTTTCAATATTCAAGTTTTTTACTTTTTATTCAAGTTATCTGGCCTAAATCAGGCTTAAATGCAAAACCTGGTGGATTTTCGGCAGCTGCAGCAGTGTCCAGCAAGTTTCAAAGCTTGAAAAACTGCGAAAACCGACAAGCATAATCGGGAATATCTCACACATTTTGCCGAGGATTTCTGACATATTTTACAGCCAAAGGTTTGAGAGTACCCTGAACTTGGTTTGTTCATGAAAAAGTCAAGAATCGAAATTAATGAAATTTCACATCCTGGCGGTCGTTTAAAACAGGGCGCCCTGTGTTAATGAACGGTAGGAATTGAAAATGCAAGTTTTTTCAATATTCAAGTTTTTTACTTTTTATTCAAGTTATCGGGCCTAAATCATGCTTGAATGCAAAACCTGGTGGATTTTCCGCAGTTGCAGCAGCGTCCAGCAAGTTTCAAAACTTGAACAACTGCTAAATCCGACAAGCATAATCGAGCACATCTCACACATTTTGATAAGGATTTTTGAAATATTTTGCAGGGTAAGGTTTTAGGGTACACTGAACTTTTTTTTGTTCATGAAAAATTCAAGAATCGAAAAAAATGAAATTTCACATCCTGGCGGTCCTTTAAAACAGGGCGCCCTGAGTTAACGAAAGGCAGGAAATGAATATGCATGTTTTTTTAATATTCATACTTTTGACTTTTCAATCAAGTCACTTGGTCTTGACTATACGTAACACCAAAATCAGGTGGATTTTCGGCAGCTACAGCAGCGTCCAGCAAGTTTCAAAGCTTGAAAAACTGCGAAAACCGACAAGCATAATCGAGCATATCTCCCACAATTTGACGAGGATTTTTGAAATATTTTACAGCGTGAGGTTTCAGGGCCCACTGAACTTGTTTTGTTCATGGAAAAGTCAAGAACAAAAAAATGAAATTTCACATCCCTCCTGTGTTAATGAACGGTAGGAAATGAAAATGCATGTTTTTTCAATATTCAAGTTTTTTACTTTTTATTCAAGTTATCTGGCCTAAATCATGCTTAAATGCAAAACCTGGTGGATTTTCGGCAGCTGCAGCAGTGTCCAGCAAGTTTCAAAGCTTGAAAAACTGCGAAAACCAACAAGCATAATCGAGCATATCTCACACATTTTGATGGGGATTTTTGAAATATTTTCCAGGGTAAGGTTTTAGGGTACACTGAACTTTTTTTGTTCATGGAAAAGTCAGGAATCGAAAAAAATGAAATTTGAAATCCTGGCCGTCCTTTAAAACAGGGCGCCCTGTGTTAATGAACGGCAGGAAATGAATATGCAGGTTTTTTTAATATTCATTCTTTTGACTTTTCAATCAAGTTACCTACTCTTGACTTTTCTTAACATCAAAATCTGGTGGATTTTCCGCAGTTGCAGCGGCGTCCAGAAAGTTTCAAAACTTGAACAACTGCTAAATCCGACAAGCATAATCGAGCACATCTCACACATTTTGATAAGGATTTTTGAAATATTTTGCAGGGTAAGGTTTTAGGGTACACTGAACTTTTTTTTGTTCATGAAAAATTCAAGAATCGAAAAAAATGAAATTTCACATCCTGGCGGTCCTTTAAAACAGGGCGCCCTGAGTTAACGAAAGGCAGGAAATGAATATGCATGTTTTTTTAATATTCATACTTTTGACTTTTCAATCAAGTCACTTGGTCTTGACTATACGTAACACCAAAATCAGGTGGATTTTCGGCAGCTACAGCAGCGTCCAGCAAGTTTCAAAGCTTGAAAAACTGCGAAAACCGACAAGCATAATCGAGCATATCTCCCACAATTTGACGAGGATTTTTGAAATATTTTACAGCGTGAGGTTTCAGGGCCCACTGAACTTGTTTTGTTCATGGAAAAGTCAAGAACAAAAAAATGAAATTTCACATCCCTCCTGTGTTAATGAACGGTAGGAAATGAAAATGCATGTTTTTTCAATATTCAAGTTTTTTACTTTTTATTCAAGTTATCTGGCCTAAATCATGCTTAAATGCAAAACCTGGTGGATTTTCGGCAGCTGCAGCAGTGTCCAGCAAGTTTCAAAGCTTGAAAAACTGCGAAAACCAACAAGCATAATCGAGCATATCTCACACATTTTGATGGGGATTTTTGAAATATTTTCCAGGGTAAGGTTTTAGGGTACACTGAACTTTTTTTGTTCATGGAAAAGTCAGGAATCGAAAAAAATGAAATTTGAAATCCTGGCCGTCCTTTAAAACAGGGCGCCCTGTGTTAATGAACGGCAGGAAATGAATATGCAGGTTTTTTTAATATTCATTCTTTTGACTTTTCAATCAAGTTACCTACTCTTGACTTTTCTTAACATCAAAATCTGGTGGATTTTCCGCAGTTGCAGCGGCGTCCAGAAAGTTTCAAAACTTGAACAACTGCTAAATCCGACAAGCATAATCGAGCACATCTCACACATTTTGATAAGGATTTTTGAAATATTTTGCAGGGTAAGGTTTTAGGGTACACTGAACTTTTTTTTGTTCATGAAAAATTCAAGAATCGAAAAAAATGAAATTTCACATCCCTGCCATTCTTTAAAACAGGGCGGCCTGTGTTAATGAACTGTAGGAAATGAAAATGCATGTTTTTTCAATATTCAAGTTTTTTACTTTGTATTCAAGTTATCTGGCCTAACTCATGCTTAAATGCAAAACCTGATGGATTTTCCGCAGTTGCAGCAGCGTCCAGAAAGTTTCAAAACTTGAACAACTGCTAAAACCGACAAGCATAATCGAGCATATCTCACACATTTTGCCGAGGATTTCTGAGATATTTTACAGGAAAAGACAGAGTACCCTGAACTTGGTTTGTTCATGAAAATGTCAAGAATCGAGAAAAATGAAATTTCACATCCTGGCGGTCCTTTAAAACAGGGCGGCCTGTGTTAACGAAAGGCAGGAAATGAATATGCATGTTTTTTTAATATTCAATCTTGTGACTTTTCAATCAAGTTACCGGGTCTTGACTATACGTTACACCGAAATCTGGTGGATTTTCGGCAGCTGCAGCAGTGTCCAGCAAGTTTCAAAACTTGAAAAACTGCGAAAACCGACCAGCATAATCGAGCATATCTCACACATTTTGCCGAGGATTTCTGACATATTTTACAGCCAAAGGTTTCAGAGTACCCTGAACTTGGTTTGTTCATGAAAAAGTCAAGAACGAAAAAAATGAAATTTCACATCCCTGCCGTTCTTAAAAACAGGGCGCCCTGTGTTAATGAACGGTAGGAAATGAAAATGCATGTTTTTTCAATATTCAAGTTTTTTACTTTGTATTCAAGTTATCTGGCCTAAATCATGCTTAAATGCAAAACCTGATGGATTTTCCGCAGTTGCAGCAGCGTCCAGGAAGTTTCAAAACTTGAACAACTGCTAAAACCGACAAGCATAATCGAGCATATCTCACACATTTTGCCGAGGATTTCTGAAATATTTTACAGGAAAAGGTTTCAGAGTACCCTGAACTTGGTTTGTTCATGAAAATGTCAAGAATCGAAAAAAATGAAATTTCACATCCTGGCAGTCCTTTAAAACAGGGCGGCCTGTGTTAACGAAAGGCAGGAAATGAATATGCATGTTTTTTTAATATTCATTCTTTTGACTTTCAATCAAGTTACCTGGTCTTGACTATACGTTACACCGAAATCTGGTGGATTTTCGGCAGCTGCAGCAGTGTCCAGCAAGTTTCAAAACTTGAAAAACTGCGAAAACCGACCAGCATAATCGAGCATATCTCACACATTTTTCCGAGGATTTCTGACATATTTTACAGGAAAAGGTTTCAGAGTACCCTGAACTTGGTTTGTTCATGAAAAAGTCAAGAACAAAAAAAAATGAAATTTCACATCCTGGCGGTCCTTTAAAACAGGGCGGCCTGTGTTAACGAAAGGCAGGAAATGAATATGCATGTTTTTTTAATATTCAATCTTGTGACTTTTCAATCAAGTTACCGGGTCTTGACTATACGTTACACCGAAATCTGGTGGATTTTCGGCAGCTGCAGCAGTGTCCAGCAAGTTTCAAAACTTAAAAAACTGCGAAAACCGACAAGCATAATCGAGCATATCTCACACATTTTGCCGAGGATTTCTGACATATTTTACAGGAAAAGGTTTCAGAGTACCCTGAACTTGGTTTGTTCATCCAAAAGTCAAGAATCGAAAAAAATGAAATTTTACATCCTGGCGGTCCTTTAAAACAGGGCGGCCTGTGTTAATGAACGGTAGGAAATGAAAATGCATGTTTTTCAATATTCAAGTTTTTTACTTTTTATTCAAGTTATCTGGCCTAAATCATGCTTAAATGCAAAACCTGGTGGATTTTCGGCAGTTGCAGCAGCGTCCAGAAAGTTTCAAAACTTGAACAACTGCTAAATCCGACAAGCATAATCGAGCACATCTCACACATTTTGCCGAGGATTTCTGAAATATTTTGCAGGGTAAGGTTTTAGGGTACACTGAACTTTTTTTGTTCATGGAAAAGTCAGGATTCGAAAAAAATGAAATTTGAAATCCTGGCCGTCCTTTAAAACAGGGCGCCCTGTGTTAATGAACGGCAGGAAATGAATATGCATTTTTTTTAATATTCATTCTTTTGACTTTTCAATCAAGTTACCTGGTCTTGACTATACGTAACATCAAAATCTGGTGGATTTTCGGCAGCTGCAGCAGTGTCCAGCAGGTTTCAAAACTTGAAAAACTGCGAAAACCGACAAGCATAATCGAGCATATCTCACACATTTTGCCGAGGATTTCTAAAATATTTTACAGGAAAAGGTTTCAGAGTACCCTGAACTTGGTTTGTTCATGAAAATGTCAAGAATCGAAAAAAATGAAATTTCACATCCTGGCGGTCCTTTAAAACAGGGCGGCCTGTGTTAACGAAAGGCAGGAAATGAATATGCATGTTTTTTTAATATTCATTCTTTTGACTTTCAATCAAGTTACCTGGTCTTGACTATGCGTAACACCAAAATCTGGTGGATTTTCGGCAGCTGCAGCAGTGTCCAGCAAATTTCAAAACTTGAAAAACTGCGAAAACCGACAAGCATAATCGAGCATATCTCACACATTTTGCCGAGGATTTCCGGCATATTTTACAGGAAAAGGTTTCAGAGTACCCTGAACTTGGTTTGTTCATGAAAATGTCAAGAATCGAAAAAAATGAAATTTCACATCCTGGCGGTCCTTTTAAACAGGGCGGCCTGTGTTAACGAAAGGCAGGAAATGAATATGCATGTTTTTTTAATATTCAATCTTGTGACTTTTCAATCAAGTTACCGGGTCTTGACTATACGTTACACCGAAATCTGGTGGATTTTCGGCAGCTGCAGCAGTGTCCAGCAAGTTTCAAAACTTGAAAAACTGCGAAAACCGACCAGCATAATCGAGCATATCTCACACATTTTGCCGAGGATTTCCGGCATATTTTACAGCCAAAGGTTTCAGAGTACCCTGAACTTGGTTTGTTCATGAAAATGTCAAGAATCGAAAAAAATGAAATTTCACATCCTGGCGGTCCTTTTAAACAGGGCGGCCTGTGTTAACGAAAGGCAGGAAATGAATATGCATGTTTTTTTAATATTCAATCTTGTGACTTTTCAATCAAGTTACCGGGTCTTGACTATACGTTACACCGAAATCTGGTGGATTTTCGGCAGCTGCAGCAGTGTCCAGCAAGTTTCAAAACTTGAAAAACTGCGAAAACCGACCAGCATAATCGAGCATATCTCACACATTTTGCCGAGGATTTCTGACATATTTTACAGGAAAAGGTTTCAGAGTACCCTGAACTTGGTTTGTTCATGAAAAAGTCAAGAACGAAAAAAATGAAATTTCACATCCTGGCGGTCCTTTAAAACAGGGCGGCCTGTGTTAACGAAAGGCAGGAAATGAATATGCATGTTTTTTTAATATTAATTCTTTTGACTTTCAATCAAGTTACCTGGTCTTGACTATACGTAACACCAAAATCTGGTGGATTTTCGGCAGCTGCAGCAGTGTCCAGCAAGTTTCAAAACTTGAAAAACTGCGAAAACCGACCAGCATAATCGAGCATATCTCACACATTTTGCCGAGGATTTCTGACATATTTTACAGCCAAAGGTTTCAGAGTACCCTGAACTTGGTTTGTTCATGAAAAAGTCAAGAACGAAAAAAATGAAATTTCACATCCCTGCCGTTCTTAAAAACAGGGCGCCCTGTGTTAATGAACGGTAGGAAATGAAAATGCATGTTTTTTCAATATTCAAGTTTTTTACTTTTTATTCAAGTTATCTGGCCTAAATCATGCTTAAATGCAAAACCTGGTGGATTTTCGGCAGCTGCAGCAGTATCCAGCAAGTTTCAAAGCTTGAAAAACTGCGAAAACCGACGAGCATAATCGAGCATATCTCACACACTTTGCCGAGGATTTTATGAATATTTTATAGGGTAAGTTTTAGAGTACCCTGAACTTGGTTTGTTCATGGAAAACTCAAGAATCGAAACAAATGTCTCCCGATCCGTACATTTCTCAGTTGTTGTAATGTCGACTGCATCCTGCGGCTGCGGATCCGAATTCCCCTTGATTCATCGCCGTGCAGACACCGCTTCAGTTCTTCCTACAATCCCATCTCTTCTCATGAGTCCAAGCACATGTTTTCCCTGAAGAAAAACCCAATTTAAGCTTGTACATAATAAATTAACCGGGGAATAATCCCATCCTTCGGGATCGGAAAAAGAAAGCGTTTGACGATGAGCAATTTTTTCTATTTCGCTGCTTTATCCCTCTTTCACTCTTTTCTCTTGGTAACCTGCTATCTCCACTTGCGATGGTTTCTCCGTGTCTCATCCTTATCCTCACCCTTATTGGACTCGGGATAGTGTTATCCAAATTTAATTAGCATAATTATTTCATTCCTACAAGAGAAAGAGGCCGAGAGAGAATCATCCTTCTATTCCTTAGCCTCATAGCCAAGTGAAAGTCTAAGAAGCTAAAAGGATTTAAGAGCTCCGCCGCCCTAATGACATTACCAAATTGAGTTTAAATGGAAATCATAAATTTTTCCCAACAAACACTCGAACACTCCTCCACGACATCCATCCAAGAACATATATAGGCAGCCATTCATTCCTCGTAGCAGGCCATTAAGGACTTTCCCTTAACCAGAAGCGGTTCAACCTTGCAAGCAAAAGCGGCAAGAATTTCTCCGCTTACGGTTAAATAAATTCTGTTTGCCGCCGCTTCCGTACGAACATTAGCAAATCGTTACCCACCGCCGCGACCTAGTCTTTCGGCAATAACTCCCGCTTTCAAAAATTATGGGCGTAGAAAACAAAAATTTATCACTATTTTAATCGGAACATGCTGTGGGCAGAGTTGAAGGATTATTTACCCTTTCAAGAGTAACATAATTCCTAGAATTAAGCGAAATAAGCAACGCTGTGTAATGTAGCGATATCAAAAATAGCATACCCTTCTGAGGATGGATGATGCACAAACATTTGCCACTAAATGTACCAAATGCTAAAATGCTTTCTCCGCGGTATATAAAATAGCAACTACGCAATGTACTACGAAGATAACTATATATATTTCTATGAGTAGTAGCAACAAGCCCAAAAAATCCCAAACTTTCACCACAATATGCTTTCTCCCATCCATCTCTTATAATTGAGTCCTGCCCTGCAATCCCCGTGATCAACATTCTATAGCAAGTAAAACCCTTAGCGGAATCTTTCAGTCAGCAATTCTTAATTCAGTAATTCTTCCGTCTACACTGAAAGTCTAGACCTGGAGTCATAAAAGCTAAAACATGTTTTGGCAGCCCCGCCGGAATTATGTTAAATTTAACTCCAATTTTCAAATTAGCAGAGTCTTTTCTAAATAAGCTGTCGAAAATCCCACACATGACCCTTGTTTATATTAAACAATATAGTGAACAGCAATAACTCTGTCTTGGTTTCCGTGACAGCTTTCTCTTACACAACCCTGTCCCGTACTCAAGAAGCATTACCTAAAAACAAGTCAGAGCAATTTAAATAACATGCCCGCTTTTCCCAATGGCTAACCTTGCAATTTCCGTTTCAACTTTTAAATAATGATACTTAGACACGTAAAAACACAATTTCACCGCACGCTCCCACAGCTCTTGCGTAACATCCCCATCTGAAATATTTATTTATCAGCTTGCCATTTAAGTGGATTGACATGCTATGCTATGCGGATTCATCAAGCTAGATTAACCTAGAAAACATTTAGCCAGATGGCGCTTTTACTCACCTACAGTCTACCACATTTATTTTCAAAACCCTGGTCCAATGCAGTAAGAAAACGATTTACGATGTAAATTAATATAAAAAATTAAATTCCTCTGTGAAAAAGTATTAAAACTTCAAAAAAACAAGCAACGCCCTTAAAGAAGCTAAACCAGCAGGAACCGCTAGAGTTTCCGGTGAAAGCAGCGCAATTTCTATGGAAAAAATACTTTACATCAATTCCAAACCCTACCCACAGTGCTGTAACCCTAACGTAATATATCTACCCCATTCCGGTTTAAGCTTTCTCTTTCTCTTTACTTTCTCCTCACTTTCTCCCCGTATTTTTCCACCTTTTTCCTACTTCTCTCTAAAGCCCGATCCTCCTGGCTAAGATGGAATCCTTCCACCAATTAATTTTTTAATCTCCGAGAACAAAGACCCGGATTTTATATTTGCCCCAACTTTTTACGCATTCTTTTACCTTTCAGACTGGATACGAGAAGAAAGCATTCCTTCTTCCCTTTCTCCAATTAAATATAGCTATCCTACTTTCTCCCAAACCCTTTACAATCCTCAAGCCCCAGTTAAAAAACTCTTAACCGTCTAATCTCTCCCTCATATCGCTCCTATTCAACTTTATACAGTGGAACTTCATTTAGATTTCTATCCGTCTGCCAGCCTTTAACCTTCCCGCTCCTTTGTCCCACTGCATCCCAATCCTACATACAGTAAGCACAATATGCAAATACAGCCTTTGCAAAAATCATCTTTTAAATAGCTCCACAGTCTCGTTTATATTTTTTACTTCTTCTCTGTATATGTATATCTATAAAAAAGACTGTAATTACTATTCATCAATCTTGTACGTATTTCTTTGGTATTTTTCAATTTCCTCCATGCTTTCTCCAACTTTCTCCATTTTCTTTCTTTTCTCTATCCGCTTATTCCATCTCTTTTCTATTCCTCCTCTTCACAGAACCACATTCCAATCTCAATTCACCGCATAGCGCTTTTCTTCCCATCATTTATCTACCATCCATCCGTCAATCCTTTGTCGCAACCAGGTAGACGTACCTATTCCCCATAGCAGATACTTTAGCTTCCTTAAGCTAAAACAGTTAATTGAACTTGCTCTACCCTTTCACTTTCTACCTTTGCAGTTCAGGTTCAACGTGATCCTATACTCTTTCTTTGTATGGGTAGTCCCTTACTTTCACTCACTTTCACCACAGTAAATCCTCCAACTTAGAATAACCTCATTCTATCTGCAATGCTCATAAATTTCAATCCCACTTTCATTAATACTGCCCACTCTGTGATGAAGATATCAAGTTCACTTCATAATAATCCAAAACTTTCTCCGCTACCCTGCTAATCTACCTCATCCAAGTACTGGAGATGAACTCTTAGAAGCAGCTTATTATCCCAAGAATCCTTTCTCCTTCCGAAACCCTTAACTCGTCCCAATCATGTTTCTTCCGAATGAATTATTCTCCTCCAGATGTCCTCATTCACGCTCTTTCCCGGCTTCTCACGGAGAAAATCATAAAAGAAGCATCATTCCCTCAACCGGAAAACCAAGCTCACCCCCATTCGGCTAAGCATCATCATCAAACATTTCACAGAGCCAAAAGTACCAAATTACTGTCAAAGTGAAGCATCACTACATGTCCCTTTGAATTCCAGAATAACTTCAACGGATCTTACGGACATCTCTACAGATTTACTTTTCATCTCTTGTGAGTATCTACGTAATATTTTCCCGTACCTTTAGCATTTTGTCTGGGCATGTCACTCCAACTTATGCACACAATATTTTCAATCCTAGTCGACCTTCTTACAACCCTGTCTTCTCTTCCTAAAACTAGCACGCTTCTCTCAGTTTCGCCGTTTCCAACACCAGAGGGATTGTCTGTGTAAGAACTAGTGTTAAGGAACGTATAGTAAGTATGTATTTTGTCGTTGTTCCTTACGGCTAGCGTAAGAACACGACAACAATTCTTCACCTTCGAATATCTCGAAACCTTTTCGAATTGACGCGAATATTGAAAGTTGTAAAATGTAGAGGAGAATCTGGGCTTTCGAATGATGATACGCTTATTATCCTCCGCAGCTCAGGAGAATTAATAAGTAAGGTTAAAGGTAATTAATATTAAATCATAGCGGTTGTCGCTAAGGATGAGCGGAACTTTAGTGTAAGCCTGGATCAAGAGGCAGACGTAGTATGCGTCTTGCTCTCCTCCGTGTGAATAGCTATCATAGAATAAGCTATGAGAGCGTATGAATGAATGTGTGTGTGACGCCGTAACTGGGACGCCGGTTACAGGCATATGTAATATGTGTGATATAGAATAGCAAACCTCATGGCAAAATCCCATGAGGAAAGAGACGTGGTTTTGCTATTGAAGAGGATAGATGTGAGTTATCTAGAGTCTTAAAGGAAATTAGGAAAACTACAGTTAAAGGTTAATTATAGTGAATGTTAATAGGTGTTTCAGTCCGCCTAAGGTTTTGTGTTCTCCCTAAGAGCTATATTAATTATGAGTAATTAATTAGGAAGGTTTAATTAAGATTTAGAAGTTAGCCATATGCTAAGGATTAGTGTAAGAGATAGGAAGTTAGTTAAGTAAGGCTAGAGTATTTAACTTAGGCTTTAATTATCCATTAAAGAGTACAGTTAAATAAATACTAATTTTGGAATAGAATCAGTTGACCTATGTGCTTTTCTCATCTTTCTAGCCTGCGTTCATAAATAGTAGGGAACCCTAGGAGATATAGTTACAGATAGCATAACGTCACATCTGTATTCCCTAATCTATGCCTCTTCCAAAACCAGACAAGGTAAGCTAGTCGTCTAGGATTATAAATCCTGACTACAGAAGTTCAGATCAGAACAAGGAAATACAATTTACCTTCGTAAAAAACCAGTCATTAATTAAAGAAGCAACAAAGGTCCCGTTTGGAACTTATATAGGTTCTCTAAAACAAGAACAGCGGCATGGAAACAAACAACTATGTATATGCTGATTAAATGTTATTTAAAAAATTAATCAAACCAGTTCTTTTGTAAAAAGTTTTAATTTTTTTTATTAATCCTTATTTGTTTATTCAATTTCCAACTAAAGGGTCTTTTCTTTAAACGGCCCAGTGGAATCTGCGTTCCCGCACCCATAAGATAAGCATTACGGCTAGCTCTCGTGCTGCTCAGGAAGCACTGGAAACGTTAATTGTTTTCAGTCATATCTCAGCTCCAAAGCGTCACAGCGATAAGCTGATTGCTTTCTTCGATAGCTGAGACTTTACGCTCTGCTTTGCATTAACTTAAATTTCTATAGGTCAAAGGTTACCGACGCTGCAGCGCTGAAAATCAAATTACCTCGGAAAACTGACTTTTTTCCGTTTAGGCACTGCAGCGTCGGTAAACTTTGACCTGTAGAGATAAAAGTTACTGCAAAGCAGAGCTTCAAGTATCAGCTATCGAACAGTGCAATCAGCTTGACGCTGTGACGCTTTGGAGCTGAGAAATTGCTTGTGGAAGGAAATGGGAAGTCCGTTCCTCCCTTCTGCTCGCTGCAAGGCAGTGCAATGGAGGAGGAAGAAGCGGACGGCGTGTTCCCTTTCAATTCTCCTCGACGTAAACTAAAGGGAGTTCTTTTTAAGGCGCGCACTCTGCCCTTTTAGCCGCGGTCTCCAATGGTTTTCTTATGGAGGCTAACCGGCTAAGGAGCGTGGTATTTTTGGATGAGGAGCCCGCCGATTCCTCCCCGTCCTCCTCTCTGCAGCTGCTCCATGCTCAGTGGACGGTGCTGTGAGGAGCAGCGGGACTGGGGTGAGGAGTTCCAGAGAGGAGTGAGGTTGTTTACCATAGAGTTGAACGGGGGAGACTTTACTCCGTGCCGCCGCGCGGCTTAAAACGAACACCCTTTAGCTGGGCACCACACGTCTGCTTACATTACGCGCGGAGGCTATAAAATTCGACTGGGCCGTTTAAAAAAAAGACCTTTTATTTGTAAAAATTAAATTAGCTTGAGTAAAACCTGGCCCGCAATAATAGTTTATTTAATTTGAAATAAAAAATACTATCCTGTTTCCACGTTTAACAGTTTCATGGATTAAGCTGCGTGTGCGTGTATTTGCAGCAAAAAATACCAACCAGACTGGTTTCATGACAATACATACAAGTCAAGAAGCAAGTACAGCGGTTCTAAATTTTCATTCAAGACAAACAGAACCAGTATGCGTGTAAAAAAGAAACAGGTATTCACATTCTTTCTTTCAGCTATAATTCCTCATCAAGAAATATATAATTCTAAGAAAACAAACACACTTATATCCCCTCCGCAATGTAAAATTTAAAATGCTACCACTAGATAAGCTACGTGGCTTCGTATCCAGCATCAATGCACAAAGATGTTCCCGTGATCATTTCAGATAAGCGGCTAGAAAAGTACACGACTCCATTTGCAACGTTTTCAGGTTCAAGAAAATCCTTATGATAAATCTGTCTCTCAAGATTCGCTCCAAACACTTTTTCTTTTCTCTCTTCGGGCATTTCCATTGCCATTTCTGTTCGGATCAGAGCTGGACGAATACAATTCACACGTATTTTGTACTTGGCCAATTCGTTAGCCATGGACTTGGTCATGTACACTATCCCTGCTTTGGATGCACCGTAAACCATTAAACCATCTACGACGTTATCCGAAACCTGGGACCATCAAATAAAACATGTAACCCCTTAAAATGTTTTATCTCCTCCAAAAACAAGCCTTGAAAATATGTCAAACATCGCTAAGATTTTTAGCAACTTACCAGTGAGCTGATATTCACGATCGTCCCGCCCTCTATTTTGTTGTTAATCATTCCGCGAGATACTAATTGTGACACTCGTACAACGGCCTTTGTGTTAACCCCATGTATCCTAAACACATGCAAGAAAATAAACATTTACTGAGTTATTAAGAGCCGTAAATCTATATATTAAACATGTTACATCTGTCGATCTTATTTCATTGTTGGAATCAGCCAAAACTTTTAATTTTATAAGCTACAATGAGGGAACTTTTAAATTTCCCGCGACTATTTAAGTGGCAAACTCAAAAATTTGAATTTAAAAATTTGAATTTAAAAATTTAAATTTAAAAAATTTAAATTTAAAAATTCAAATTTAAAAATTAAAATTTAAAAATTCAAATTTAAATTTTAAATTTTAAAAAAATTTCAGGATGACCCTGAAATTAAAAACGCGGGAATTTTCAATTTAAATTTCACGTGCTCTATCTGGCGGGAAATTCAAAAACTTTTTTATATTATTAAATAAATCTCGCATGAAAAATTGAATCTAGTCTCAGTTTATGGTATTATCTCCTGAATATATGCAATCAAATTATTAAAACACAAATACAACGAATTTTTTTCAAAATCAAAAAAATATACTTACAAATCCATATCCATTTCTGTCATATCTAACAGGTAACTCGGTCGCCCCGCTATACCCGCATTATTCACAAGATGATGCACCGGCAACACTGTAGACACAACCTTTTCAACTTCTTCCCAATCCGTTAAGTCAACTCGCAAAGTGATAATATCCGGCTCTTCCTTATTCAACAAGTCCAGTAGATCCTGTCTCCGGTCAATCACAAAAACCGTAGCATTTTGCTTCAGAAACGTTTTTGCAATAGCTTTTCCAAGTCCTAAAAAAATTTATTAAAATTCAAATTTATTACCACCAGACCACTTAATAGCAAAAATCTTCCCAATCCCTGCATGCAATCCCGAAAGCCTGACCGACGAACATCACAACTTACCTCTCCCGCCGCCTGTTACAAGTACACGACGCCCGCTAAAATCCAGAGCTTCACTAATTCCAGCCATTTCGAATATTATCGGTAGAATTTAAACAAACCACTGTAATTACAACTAAAGCTCAAACAAATCCCTCCAATATGTTTCCCTATATTTCTTCCTTATCGCCTCTTCCAAAGGTTCCACACAACTGTGAGCCAAACTAAACCTGAGCCGGCTTTACATGTACATGACTCGAAAGAGTTTTGCATGGCCGCAATGGAACAACAGGTTATGTTTAACAATCTTCCCACTATCCAGATGGCCGATGGGTAGCCTGAATCTCTTAAGGTTAGCAATTCCCCTTTTTTAACAACATCACAGCGTCTACAATGTAAACTAGCCAATTCAGAATCCAATATAACAATGAACGCAGGACGGTAGGCACAAAAAGCCTTTTGTTTTCCTTCTTATTCCTATGTATGTACGTGCATGATTTCAGGAAAGGCTGAATTCCTCGTCACGCAAGTAGAAACAACGTCACAATCCAATAATGCCAAAATAAAAACCTTCGAATTAATCACACGCCAAGGATCACAAATTCAGCAGCTCCAGTAGATTCTTTTTCTCTAGTGTATCTATCACAATCTGCAGGACATGCGCATGAATCCTACTGCAATCAAGCTCAAGGTAGAATATAGTCATGTGTTTCAACACAAGACCATAATAGAGTCACTCAATGACATCACGTACAGTATTCATACTCCCTTAAATTAGCAATTAAAACCTTTCATCAGCTCCTCCACGCAACCCAGACAGCTCTATTCCAGTTATCCGCCTAAACAAATGACGCCAATGCGTTCTGGCCCAATTAAAAGTTTCATTCAACTATTAACCTAATCAATCCTTTAACTTCACAGCCGGCCCATTTAGTTAGCTTGGAATTTTATTCAATAATTAAATTTTAACATACAGGGAGGCCATAGAATCCAATAACATTATACTTTTTCCCCACTCTTTCTGTATCTCAGGCTTCCATCAAGATTAAAATATCATTCTAAAGCTTCTCAAAATATTTTCAAAATCGGCATTTTATTTTCAAACATTCTCTACTTTCCATTTCCGCTGCCAAAATTTAAAAAAATAGAAAGTAACCAAAATATTGTTGAATTGCAAAAAATCCAATTTTTTGAGAAATCAAAAAGTTACTTAAGTAATAAAATCATATAAAAATAAATAATCAGAATCAAAGAGAAAGTCTATTTACTCCAAGCAGATATTATATTTCACATTATTTACAGAACACGCGCGCTTTAATATATATTTCTCCCCGCAAATCCATTCCCCTCTCTTCATCCAATCCATTCTACCATTTTTTTTATATCCGTGCAGACTTTCTCTTTTACACTTTCACCGCTACTTTCTCCATTCTTTACTTGGTCCAGCCCCCCATCATTCCATCGTACCTACCTGACTGACGTACTGACTCCCTCTCCTCCAAATACCTTATTCAAGAGGATTCCATTCCCCTCGGAACCGGGAATCATAAGAGGTAGTAAAAGTCTGCAAGTGCTTTCATTCTCACATTTCGGGATTACCCGGGAAATATCTAAGAGTAAATGTGCATCTCCAACTTCCCCTCCACCGTACGCCTCATCAACTACACCATGTAATTTTGTTTGCTCTAGCCATTTATCCCCTCAGGATATCCCTCTTTTATGACGCATTCTCTCACTCAGTCAAGCACAAGCTTTATATCCCCGCTCCCCGGGATAATGCCCGCATACGCCCCAACCTACCCGCCCAGCAAGACCCTATTCCGCAAAATCCGAATCCGCATCATCTTCATAAAGAACCGGGATTTCTTCTTCATCAAACCCATATGCTGGATCTAGAGGATGGATCCAGAGGATGGACTTTCTCGGATTAAAGTATTAAGCTTTACAGCAGCCTCCCTCCCTGGCCCATCCCGAAGGTTAGTACGATGAGGAGAGATGACCATGAATTTTGAGGATTCAATATAATTCAAAACTACCGCTTCAAGTCCTCATTGTGTCCGCCAAGCTCAAATTGATGGATGTGCTCATACTTGCGAAAGCAGAACGCCTGGAGTGCGGATTCTACATTAGGCCTCTGATTTCTAAAATCTCCCATTTCCTACTTTCTCTCTGCCACCAAAAACCTGTAGGCTGTATGACATAGTCCTTAACTGCCCCTCCATGATAGATCATGTGACATCCAGCCGCCTGTCCTCTCATTCACCGTCACTCTGACTCGGGCCCATACTTTCACCTACCCTCAGCGCTTTAACGGCCTAGCGGACTGTAAATGAATTAACATTTTCCCCGTAACGATACATATAATTAGTTTTGTAACTTGTACACCTGCTTACAGCCGTTATCCTACCTTCATAGCCTAAACACAAAGGAACCACAACCGTATTTGTAGAATTACTCCTTTCTCCACCAACTTTCACCCAGCTTTTTCTATACGCTTAAACTTCCGGTATAAGACAAAGTATAACCCAGTTGAATTGCACACAGTGATACAGTTTAATATAGTCTCGTTTCAATATTCTTTTCACTATCACCTGAACAAGCCTCGCCAATATTATCACTCACTTTCACTCACTCCCCTAGCTGTAATGAGCTGTGTTGTACTGCGCCAGAAGCATAACTTTTCTTCACTTTCTCCGCCACTTGCAACCAAATTTTACATTGTCGCCCTCGAGTGCTTTCACTCAAACAGCGTAAACAGACTGTATAGCGCTTTCACCTTTCAAATACGTACTTTCACTACTCTACAAATGTCAACTGAAATACCTTGGAGATTTTTGCATATATGATATAAAAATAAAAAATCTTCTCCTCTAAAGTCAAACATAGTTTATTACAGCGCGTGGCGCAATTACATGCATTTTTTTACTTTACTTGTAATGTTAAAATCTGAACCTGATAGCTTTAGGAACTCATCTCTTTTAAGCACCACTCTCAATGCTTTCTCCACGTTCAGAATTAACATGTAAATTCATGGTGTAACTTAATATGGCTCACCTTTCACTCCAAAAACTTTCACTTCTTTCAAATCCACAGCATCTTATATTTTACCGAATTACTAAACAGTTGTATGGGAAACACATAACATTTTTCTAGGGAACAAGAAACACTCCAATCGAGTTGACACAGCCAATTTGCAAAATATTTACTAAACTTTCCATGTCAACGACAGCCTGATAAGTAAACTGGACAGGTTTTCTCTTGTAATTTCCTCTGGGAATGCGGCAACATCTGCGGAAGTAAAAACGTACCAACATTATTGGTCTCATGTAATATTCGTGTTTAAAATTCCAGGGAAGCGTTTAAACAAAATTTCAACCCATTTCTTCTATCCGCATCTATTTGAACTCTTCCCCCTATGTCTCAGCCAGTCTAGCTTTCTCTTTTCAATTCTTTCTATACAATCCACAAGGCAGACATCCTTAGAGAGCCCATGGAAGCAGAAACTTATTGAAATGCGGCCCATGAAAGACAAATTTTAGGCCTCAAGGTTAAGCAGGCAGCGGAGAAAGTCCTCATAGTGATGGATTTCCATTTAGCAGCATTCTTCCACAAGTCTTTTATATATTATCCGGTTTCAAAGGCAAGACCTACAGCCTGGGGATTTTTTAAAAAAAAACTCATGCTTCCCAAACGACTAGGTACAAAAGTGACGGATGATCCTCAGGTGAATTTCCTGGAGAAAGTCTTTTGAGAAGAGGCATATATAGCTTCTGAATAAGATGGAGGTAAATTTTTGGTATTAATTTTCTTGTTTGATGAGAGAACCAAGGTATTTTCCATTAGTCTCTCCACAGTAAAGTAGTATTGAGATGCCAGAGGGCGAGGGTCAAAAAATTGAGCATGCATCTCTGCACAAGAAAATGATAAGCTTTCTCCTACTGCTTTCTCCTCCCGAGTTTATTCTCAGCACACTTCTGACTCCACTACCCCAAGCCTTCAAAAGCCTCTGAGAGTTTACATCCCCTCATCTTCTAAGAAGACGGATAGAATCCCTCAAACTTTCCCCTAAACTTTCTCCCATATGCATTTCAATAAGGTATAATAATGCGACGCTCAATCCATTTACACATTCAACTGGCAACCTGTACACTGCTTATGGTCCCCCTCTTATTTTTACCGACTTTCTCTCGTTAACTCCTGTGCTTTCTCCATGCTCCATTTTTAAATGAAGAGACGCTAGCTGACGAGAGAGGGAGAAAGCGGAGAAAGTATTTAGCTATGCACGCAACGTTTTTGTCCCCTAAACTTTCTCATTAACACTTCCTTCCAGGACGTCATTCTTGTCATTTTCTCTTTAGAGACCACCGGTTTTTGCCCCGAGTCTTCGAAGTACACCTCGTATATAAATTCTAAGTGAAAGCAGTGTGTTATTCCACCTTAGTTTTCTTCAAACCTTAAGGAGGGAACCAAGCTCTCGCGGGCGGTTCAAGTTTTTAGCAGAGACTTGAAAACCCCCAGAGAAAGTAGGTAGCCTAGTTGAGAACGGGTAGTGTTCAGGCTTCTCCTCCTAGTGGCGGTGAAAGCACATGAATATAAACATGAGATGAAATTTAATCCTTTCAAACTTGATCCAAGACTTTTCTCATCGCTTCTTACTCACTAAGCCACTGCTTTCTCTCTTTCCTTGTCCATAACTGCTCTCCCCTTTCTTCCATACACATTCTTACAGCGAGTGCTGGAATTTCTTAAAAGATGCACCAACTTTCACTCAACCCCCGCCTTTGGATTTTATATTTAACGCCTCCCACAACCCATATAACTCTTTGCAGAGTCTGAGGAGGGTGAAAGTTGCAAGAAGCCGGAGAAAGAGATTCATGGACTCTGCGGTATACATCCACCGTTAACAAGATATAATAGCAAGGTCGGAGGGAAGAGCTCCCGCTCTTTAAAGGAACAACCAAGAATTTACGACGTGTGACTTTTAAGTTGTAATAAAATCATGTACAAGATGAAATTATTTCTACGCTTTATTTAGCCCGCAATTCATAAACATAAATTCCCTCATGGTGAAAGTCATGAGCTCCGTAGAAGGACTTTTACTCAACATTCCAAGAGAAAGTACACAGTGAAAGCATTAGAACTCCATAGAATGACTTTCACTCAACGTTTCAAGAGAAAGTATTTGGTGAAAACATTTTGTTTACTTTCTCCTCCATACATTCACCATTCACTCATTACTTGTTATTTCAAATAGCTATAAGTACCAAGAAATAATCCAGAGACCCTAAACAACAAGGTCAGTGGACAGCTCTTTTCTCTCGTTAACTCTCCACATTCACTTTATTTTCTCTTGTCCCTCTCTGCCCTTTGCAATCATGATTAAAGTCGACGATATAAACAATGCTACAAAATTCCCCCGCATTAACGGAATACCATATAGGAAGATAGCCTGCGGGCAGTTACAATTTCTTTGAATTGAAACACTTCCTCAATTTATTACCCCGTGTAATTAAACCTTTCAACATAAGAATCTATGTTTATGAGCCCGGTAAATTTAGATTCCCTTGCGATAATTAATAAAATCCTTGCCTAAAGTGCTTAATGGTCGCAATCCCCCCCTTACTTTCTCCACCATATGGTAGCCATCTCATATTTGACACGGGCCTTTCTACCCTAATCCTAGCATTCTCCGCCCATTATCACAGGGTATGCGATCCTGCAAAATGAGATTACCGACGATTATATATTTCATTTGAAACGGTAAATCCAAAATGCCCGCCAATTATTCCACTCATAAAATCCTAGTACAATTGATTTCACCGCCCAAGTATACACGCTTTCCTTTTATGCATTACAGCGTATTCGTAGTACCCACTTTCACTCTGCTTTCGAAACAAGGACATTATCCCAGTCAGATAGCCGAGATGTGTGGTCCAAAATGCGGTTAATGATACTTTGTGTACATGATGGCGTTGTGGTTTTAATTAATCCACTTTCTCCGCCATTTCTCTGTATCCCTTCCAGGCTTCCAGTATTTGCTTTCTCCTGTAATTCATCCGACCTGTATACCCTTTCCGCTCTTGATTTACTGTAGAGAGAGAGACTTTTACAAGTGAAAGTTAGACTTTCACTGCATCGCATATTGCTTGCTAGCTGCTAGACCAAATTTTAAATTTACGCTAATGAGATACAGAGTACCGCCTATGGTTTCCAAGATGAGTTACAAAACTCCAGACGCCTCCAGCCATGCATTAGTAAGCCGGTACTAATGTAATTTATCATGTGGAAAAAAAGTATCAACTTTTGGGGTAGGTTATGGGGCGTAAAATAAATTTTATTGCTTCAGTCATTCAATTATCTCAGATGAGTACATATATATTCCAACGTCTACTTTCACTGCTTTCTCCTCCCGGCGCAATGAAATTCGTCCAACACACCAAAACCATGAATCCTACAACTCCCTATTCTCAGTCCTTCGACGGGCCTCTTCCATCCAAAGTGAAAGTCGTCCTGGATCCTAATCGGAGAAAGTCTCCATAATTTTATACGGTTTAACATGCATACTTCCGTAAAACTCTTTACCACCGCCTCTCTGCTATCAGTTTTATCCTTCCAGCTTATCTTATTCCAGGAAGAGAAAGTCCAAGCCCTTCGCCCTTACCTCTCCAAACACCCTTATCCCTGTAAGAGCCGTAGTTTTTTTATAATGAGTGAAAGCGCAAAGTGAGAAATTTTCATGAGGATTTAACGTGACAAGGGAAAACTAGGTCGGAGTGTAATGGCTTGTAGATGCATGTCTTCATAATAACCTGTTGTCTCAACTTTCTCCATGAGAACTTTGTCCACGTATCCACAGATTCTACTGGCTAAGCCTTGGTTCGCCTCTCGTTAAATACATTCTGCCTTGCTATTAAACTTGTATTGCTTATCCGATATTAATTAAATAAATTGTCTGCATTTTTCCGCATGTACTTTTGTTTCAGCTAAAACCGTTGTAAAGTTGATAAAATAAATTTGCAATAAGTTTCCAAATTAAACTGCCAAGGGGAGACTTTCACCCATCGCATTCCATCTAAATTATTATCATCCCTCAAATATGCATCATTCCCTCCCTTCATTACATTAAGTACAGACTTGGGCAGTTATAACAAAAACTATTTTACAAATCAGGCACGCAATCAAAAACTTTCACAAGCCTGTGCAACCGACTCGGTCCTATTTCGGAATTGTGCTGATTTTATAATGAGTTTCTCGTACTGTACATAAGCACTTTGAGCACCCCTTCCAGCGCGGGCTTATAAAATACCCGGTTATTTTCATAACCGCTTCACTTACTTCCTTGCTTCCCCGCCACAAGATTGATTGCTCCATAGGAATTTTATTAATTACTCGCCCTCAGGCATGCCTTTTTGCCTTGCCGCTAGTCATAATGTCGAGTCGAATATGAGTAACTGTAGCTTACCGACCGGTTACCGCGGCAAGTGTTTCGTAATCATCCGGTTATCCTCCCAATCGCATGCTATGTTCATGTTACTTATGTAAATTAGTAGCTCGCTCTAGCGGCCGGCATCCTGTATATAAGTACGTAGTGACAAATGCTACGACAACTGTTCAAGCATCAAACATGTATAGAATATTTTATTAATGACCTAGTACAATACCACGCAATCGTTAGCTTCAAAATGAAAGTTTAATCCGCAAAAATCAGCTGACCAGCCCCCAACGCCGTCCGGTGAAAGTCCTTGAACATTTCAGTACCAAAAAATACCCAGACTTAATCCCTACTGACCGAGATAACCACAATTCCACCAGTTAGTTAACGACCCTTCCCTCAGAGCTAACAGTCTTAATTTATATTTCCCGCTTACGAATTTATTTTTTATTCTCAAGGAAATTGGCAATAAATCAGCTGGGTAACCTGGAATCTCCCGTCCCCACGTGGGCGTGTAATCCTTGAATGAAGCTGTGTCTAAATAAATAAATTATTTCAATCATTAAGGTTACCCGGTGTTTCATTAGGATTTATCTCTTACATAAAGGTCAATGATGTGATAGAAGGCGCCGTCGAAAGCTGTCATAGATTTAAACACATGTACTCATCCGGCTGGAGAAAGTTAATTTGAGGAGCTTCTATTATGGCTTCCCATGTGATGGAGGGAGCTCCGTAGGTGTTATGGCCTTTGTTGCTGACGTATACATGACGGCCCTAGCGTGAAAACACTCTGTTGGGATGGTGAAAATAATATTACAAACCTCAAATCACATATCTATTCCAGGGATCCCACTGCGAAAGTCCCGGAGAAAGTATCTCCAAGATTCATACAACATCCAGCCGAGCTTAGAACAGTGGGGGTGTTAATGGAAACACACATTCCCTCCCACAATGGACATGAAAAACTTATCCCATTTACACTCCTCTTCCCAGAGAAAGCTGACCCCCAAAGCTAGCGTCCAGCTAGCTTTCTCTAAGCTCATTGTTAGGCTTCACGCTGAAAAAAGGCCAATATTCTAGCCGTATCCTCTTTTTGTATCCAGCAGAGAGAAAGTTTCATTTTTCCCAAAACCCCGGGTAGGGAAACACAAGAGAGAGAGCGGAGATAAGAGCAGGGTTGGAATTGAATGAAACTTTGAGGATGATGCGGTGAAAGTTAATGTCCCTGACCATGCACAGGACTTGTGCCTAGCTATTTATTTTATGTAACGAGTCCACATAACTTGTCCAAGAAATTATCCGGGAGTGGTAGTTAGGTGTGTAGAAATTGGTATACTTAATAATTTAAGCCTGTGCGTGTTTTACGTAACTTACTTTCTACGTTTAGCCCCGCTTTCACCTCCACTTTCTCTATACACTTAGAGCAAGAACCTATCCTTGAACCAAAAGAAAGCTCCCTTATTCTTTTCCCACATAGGTACATAGTCGTCTCTATTCGTTGACTTTCTCCTACTCCTCTTCTGTATGTGGTAGGAGAAAATAAAAAAGACAGGAGAGGAAATGGAAATAAGGCTAAGATAAAAAGCCTCATGTAAAAGTCATAAGATTGGGCATATAGTGAATCTTTTCTCCTCATTCAACGAGTTCCTCTTCCCCCCTACTAAACCATGAATCCTTCTTCGCAAACCATCTTCTAAAACGCTTCCCTTTTGGCCCAATTTCATCTTACAAAGGCAAGAGAAAGTTTGCTTTCTCCCGATTTCTTCACTCTCTTTTGACTTTTGCGAGTACGCGTAGTCCTCGACTCCCCGTCCACTCAACTTCCACAGGAATGTATTCTTACACACACCATACTACTAATGGACTTTCCCTTGGTGAAAGCACAATTCCTACATTACTGCATTGCATCCTAGTGTACAGATGATGTTCATTCATGACCACCGCGTTGAGAACCATTTTTACACATTTAACTAATCGGTGGGAAGACCACGTGATATATCTATTGCTATTACAGCTTCAAAGCTACAAAAATCCATAGTAACCGCAAAATATTTACCTACTTCTATTTCCATAATTAAATATTATTTGTTAATTAATTTTCAAAATTCTAGGAAAATATGGAATGGGGTGGATCCTAGACTCTTCGAAGCATACTGGTGAAAGCAGGGCTGTAAACTAAATATTTACAGTCGAAAAACTCAACTTATTTTCTAGTTGCTAACTTTCACTACTTTCACCAAGAGGACAAAATAATTCCCTATAACCTCTCCAACCGATGTAATCCAGGGAGGGGGTTGCAATGAGCAGTTTAAGAGGTTATATAAGCTTGAAATGCGGTTTACAATGAAGTTGAGAAAGGCTTAGTAACCAGTACTTTCCTCCTTTCTCCCTTATACTCAGACATCGTTGAGTGTTGCATATAGCCGATTTTTTCATCGGCTCACCCGATCCCAAATCCTCTAAGATTTGTAGAATGTGAAGAAAATGATAATGGCTGAGGACGGGAACAAGTAGTACGGCGGAGTTCAGAGTGTATTCCAACTTTCTAGAGAAAGGGGATGACGCAAGAGAGCGGAGAAAGCCAGCTGGCCATGTAACAGGAGAATATTGTCGGAGAAAGCTCAAGAGAAACTTTCTGTCAGCCTGTATCATCTCCGTCAAGGAGGATAACTCTAAGGGTCCTTAAGATCCAATAAAAGTGGCTCTTGTCTTCTTCTCTCCTTTCTCTTTTTCCACTCATGAGACTCGTGTATCATCACGTCCATGTACAACATCTCCACA
Organism: Sminthurides aquaticus; assembly: GCA_906901655.1. Taxonomy (NCBI): domain Eukaryota; kingdom Metazoa; phylum Arthropoda; class Collembola; order Symphypleona; family Sminthurididae; genus Sminthurides; species Sminthurides aquaticus. The sequence goes on from CAJQTT010000007.1 coordinate 2,047,110, forward strand.
TTCAAACCAGTGTCTTCCCGACATTTTTCTCAACCAAAATTATAAAGTACAACTTTTCTCCCTCCTGGATCAAAATGGTTTTTACATTTTCTTTAAAACTTTTCCTCATAATCATTTACTCAATTAATGTTTCCATCACACTCTCCATATAGTATCTCTAAACTCCAAGCTAGCTTTGTATGTACAGTGTAATTGTAGTGGAATATATAGTTATTTTAAAAATCTTATTCCCTCTCGCTTCCACTAGATTCTAGGAGATTATTTTTACAATATGATCCAAGAGAATCCATCCAACTCCACGAATATCCTCGAATTATAAAAAATATTCCCAAACGTTCTCCTAAATCTCAGAGAATATATTCCCAGGATTTCTGTCATGGAGAAAGCAGAGCTACCGCAGACTTGTTCCATAAGTTGACCTCGTCTCGTAGGAGTCGTTTCCAAACTTTTCATCTTAGAATAAAAGGGTGCTAAAATTAACAACTTTTCTCTTACTTTCTCCATCTTAATTTAGCCAGGGATATGAAACTTTATAAAAAAAATATTTTCATCCTTATATTGTAGTTTCTTCCTTCCACTTTCTCCGACTTTCTCCCCCTCCTCGACTTTCTACTCCTCTTCGTCTTCCTCCTCCTACATTCAAATCAAATTATCATTACAACTTCCATGATGATGACGTATATTAAGTTAGCAGGATTTTTTAAAAATCTCGCTCATCTACTTTTCAATCCCGTTGTGTCAATCTGTGTATTAATTATGCATGCCTCAATTCTGCATCCTATGCATGTGTCCTATGAGATAGAGTTGACCCTATACACTCTGCACTGCTACCGGGCCTTTGGACGGAAGTGTTGCTTATTATTTGGAGAAAGCAGTGGAGAAAGTTAGCCTTCAGGCCACATCAACAAGAGAATCCACTTTCTCCCGACTTTCTCCAGCTTACTCCAACTTACACCCAACATGCAATTTACTTTAAGCAGGTCCAATTTTTTCAAACTCAATTAGTTCCATCTTTCGGCACGTCCAAGGGTCCTTTAGATCAAGTTTAATCTGGTTATCGCTAGAAATTTTAAAAATTCCTAGATTATACATGGCCTGTACGTTAAGTCACGATTTTACTGATAGATCCACTGCACAGAATGCAAATTTAAAATTGCAAGGCTTACAGCAAATTGCAACCGGAAGCGCGCTGTTTTTTCGTTAAAAATGTTACAGATTTTAAAAAGCTGCATTTTTTTAATATAACCAAAACTTTCTCCCACCTTATCTTCAACAACATCTTTCCTAGGCAAGGAGACTCTCACTCGGTTTATTTGGACTTAGAGTGAGAGGCAAGTCTCTAATCTCCGATTTGCAGCGTGAGTCGGCAATGGAGTTTAGCCCTTTCGTTCGCGCGGTTAAAAACGGGCGTAGCGTAAGCAAACTTCGAGTCAACAGCACTATGGTTTAGCCGAATATAAGTGCTAGCTCATGTTTGGGTGGTATTGTCTTTACCGAATGAATGCTGATTTGCTATAAATTAATTATAATTAATACTATTCTTTCAAAATGGTCTTCAGCATCTGGTTATTTTAAGCAAAAGTTTTGCTGCAAAACTAGCTATTTTCTGGGTTTTAATCTTTTTTAAAACCCTTGCTGAACTTATTTTGATTATTATTGCTCGTGCTGTAGTGACTAATTCGTTCAATCTGTTTTTCAGAAAAGTTACCTCAATTTTATTGCAAATTATCCCAATAACATTGCAATCATCCAAAACTAAGTTTATCGATTTGAAACTATAGTTTATTTTTATGATTGGGAATGATATAAAATCCACTGAAGTATTAATTTTAGCGAATGCAGTTGTATCGTTAATTTATACGAATGCATTACATGCATTACTAAAACACTTCAACCCGCTCTAACAGGAAACATTTACTAATATTAATTGAAAATGAATCAACGTTTCAGTGCTCGCCCAGCGGACTATTCGTGTATGTACATGCATGTATTAACATATTTGTTTGTATTACGCGCGCTCTATATTGTTGGTGATTGCCAACTCCCGCAATATGAGGAAAACTCGGCCGAGTTTTCCGCACGGGAGAGATTAGAGAGAGGACTACATCTTTCCCTACTTTGCATTTTTTCCCAAAAAACCTTACGATTTTCTGCATTTTTTCCACGGAACCTCAACGTAAAATTAAGTAAACCCGGTCACCACCAGTCATGCCTCGCGGCCAAAATGCCCAAATTTTTAAGCCTTCCTTCCATCATTTCGTCCAACATAGTTTTGCTATTGTTCACCAACAAAACTACAACCTCGCGCTTCCTTTACACTAGTAAACCCGATGCAGAGAGGATAACAGAGCATTTCTCCCAGATACCAAAATGGATATTAAATTCCCGGAAAATAAGAATGATGAGGCTATTTCTTTGCAGTTTTTTCAAGATGGGTTTTTTCTTTAAAAAATATCCTTACTTTCACCTACACCAGTGTAAATAAACACTTAATAAAACCCATTAGTTTCCTCCGTGCGTGTGGCGTTAAGGCTGCTTCTCCACACCATTTTTCACGCTCCAACCTGACTTTTTTATACGCTTTCTCCTCTCCGTTTCATTCATAATAAATGTAGGCGGGTTGTCCCAGTAGGACGTTTCCAAAATGATAATAGATCATAAAGAGACGTAAGACTATACAACCCGAGGTGCGGAATAACTTTCTCCGTCATTTCTTCACTTGCTTTCTCCCGTACTTTCTCTTTCTCAAACACTCAAAAGCTAAATAAATGAACCATTGCCTTTAATTTTCTTTACAATTCTAGCACATATTTCTGAAATTCTTGGCTCCTTTGCCAAGATGCAAAAATAAAGATCTTTACAAAACATAGGAATCTACTTTAAGCACACAATCTATGCTTTCACCGGATCAAGACGGCACTAAGCTCGTTTTCGCAGAATGCCCACTTGACATGATCCGATTTTCAAAATTAAGTATCTTAAACAACACCCCAAATAAATGACCATCACTACAACTATCTCTTCGTCCAGTTGTCGTAAGGCAGTTATGACGAAAGTCAACAAGTATTAAGAATTTTCACTCCGATTTTCCCCAGAGCAGAGACGTCTCATCCTGCTTCACCTCAAATCCGCTGTCCTTGGAACTCTCCTAGGCTCTTTTTAAAACTACTAGGACAAACGTCAACCTTGCTTTCTCCACCCTTGCAAGATCTGCGGGGCTGGTGTTCATCTTCCTCAATTCCCAGAGGGCGCGCAGTCCACAGATGGCTAACAACAATAAGCTCTTATAGAGTATATAAAATCTTAAAATATTTATGAAAGTTCTACCCTTTGCCTTACCTCCTAACAAGTTGCTGAGTCTTCGGATCCTCACTCTCCTACCCGCCGCACTCCCTCGTGTCACTTATAATCTTTAATTTAGAGCTGGATGTGTCCCGAAACAAGACAAATAATAGTAATCTTTCATTAATTTTGATTACTTTCCTTAAAATGACACATACATGTTCAGAGCTCCTTGATGACTCTCTTCCCTTCAGGGACCTCATCTAATCTTCTCTCCTTGGATATTTCCACGGATTCCATGGATGCATATGTTTAAATAAAACTTGAAACAACTTTCACTTCAAGGCCATCTAGAATGCATATGTGAGAAGGTTTCAAATTTCAAAGGGAATTACATCATGCATTACTTTCACTCAGCTCATCCCATGGATCACATCTAGTGCTACTGGATCAAAAGTCAAATTACCGCTAAAACAACCTTCAGTATTCTTGGAATACACTCTTCAAAATAACAAAATGACACTCCAGTACCAAGTACGCCCTACCTGTACAGTACAGTCTGTACTCTGACCTTTTAGTTTCATTCAAACCTCCCGCCTTCAAAGAGGAATGGGATCAAATTCAATTTAATTCTTATTGTTTCATTTACCCTCTTTTCAACTTTCCTTCCTCCAGTAACGCCTCGCAGAACTCGCTCTTGCATCATCCAAGCTGGATGATACACTCCTCATTCAGCTTATCCACAGCCTCCAGTCAAGACTCGCACGGGGATTTCAAGTCCTGAGTTATTACAAACCTTGAAATCAGTCAATTACTTTCTCCGAATCCTTTTCTCCCCTTTGTATTAAAATTTAACACAAAATTTCTACAAGATGTACTCCCGTTTTGATTGCAATTTTTCCTCAACAATTATTCCTGACGCATGCACTTGTTCAACTACATTGTTGGCATGCTTTGCATCAATGGAATCGTATTAAAACTTTCACCGTACTAAGAAACATGACCAGAAAAAAGTGGAGAAAGTAGGAGAAAGCAGCTCCAAACATTAGCATCTTAGCTCAACCATTCACCAAAACCATTTCGGTTATGTTAATGTTTTATAATTACTTGGGTAATGGCAAATATTAGCACGTTTTCCTTTCCCGCTAGTGTACAGTCCACTTACGCCATCCTTCCAAACAACTTCGGCTTCCTTGAAAGCAATTAGGGGCAAAATTCCTCTTTTTATTATCCCATAAACATTGAACTCTAAATTATTTCCCGCCTAACATCAGCCACACCCCTCCCTCTTGCACATTTTTATAGGCTGTACAAACTACAGCACTGATGCTTCAAGTCTAATCTAAATGCTGATTTTTACACCCATTATTCAAAGTGATTTACATTTGCGTCAAACTTGCTCATATTCCTGAAATTTAGTGTGACTCAAGTCACTATATTTTTATCTACTTTTCAAATTTACAGACTCCACAAGACTCGTCCCTTCCTTGCTCTCTACCGTGCAACATATAATTCAATATATTAACTAAATGTTTCCTTGAAAACATTTTTAAACACTTTCTCCACTGTTGCTTTTATGGTATTTCTTAAAATATTACAACAAAGCCTTCAAAGACACTCATACGTTCATCGTACACACTGAACGCGATTCCAGCACATGGATACTTCAATGCATCCATACGTTCTCCGAACTTCAATCGAAAAAACCAGGATTTAGCACTTCAAAAATGCATTTAAGCTTATAAATACAAATTTTACCCTTAATGTTTAACAAAAGCTATTTAAATTAGAAAAACTCTTTGAATGAAACACAACATCTGCCTATGAAGTTAACGACTAAAATTTCTATTCAATTTTAGCTAAGAGGTTTGCAAAACCATATGGTTCATAAAAATTCGCACACTTTTCCCATAAACCCACGCAAAAATTCTGCTACCTCTAATACGTAGGTGTTTAGCAATTAATTCTGAATGCACTCCCTTGCAAAGCGGCTCATACAAAAGCGGTCGTTGATTCCAGCAGCGGGAATTAAGACCCGGTCACACATAAACTGGAACCAAAATTCAGTTACCAGTTGGAAACAGGATGGGATCCAACAGTTTGGAAAGTATTTCAACTCCCCATCTTTTCAAACAACCTCCCACAAGTAAACTTTTCCTCTATAGTGAGTGCGTAGTTGGTTGTCGAACCTTTGAGCAGCATGTCTTTATTCTACTGGGAACACATGTACTTTCTAAAGAACATAAACTTGTTCCACTTTTCTTTTCCAGAAAACCAATAGGAATCACAAGAGCTGGAGGACAAAAGACAAAGGGAATTTCACTCAACAACATTAAGATAAGATCATGTGGAGAAAGTCTTCCACATCTTTCTCCACTTTCTCCTTCCTTCGTAACTACAATTTGATGGCTTCCAGATTTCTTTCTCGTATTAGATCACCGGCAACGAGAGGAGCTCATGAAAACACAGCGGGAAAAACAAACGACTATACAGCTATACCGAATCATTCATTGTAGACCCTCTTCCTATCCCAACAAGAACATTCCAAGAACATCTAATGCCTCTGGGTATCCCAGGATTTATGTTCCACAAAAGAGAAACTTTGCTTTCTCCTTATTTCCTCCCGTAGCTTTCGGCAACATCATTTACGCTCATCCTCAAATTACTATAGCGCCACTTAATTTTCTCTCTAATAGTTAATTACCTTTCTCCTCAATTGAATTCCACGGCCTCATTTGTTTTTTACTTTCTCTTCGTAATAGCTCTCATGGGCTTTCTCTATACAGTCACTCTGGAATGCAATGTTCTCCATTACATTAATATCCTTGAATTCAAAAATGTTTCCCCCGACCTGCTAAGTCTTGCAGTGCCGATTTGTAAGTCCAATTCACCATTAATTCTCGTGGAGAAAGCTCAGGTGAAAGTCCATGAACCACTTCAAAGCACACTCACATCGTGATGTGTATAATATACGTTGCCTATCAAATACAAACCTATAAATAATTGTGCTCATTCAGTAAGGAGAAATCAACTAGCGGTGAAAGCAATATATTTCCAATTCCAAATAAAAAATAACCCTATGAAAATCAAGCATCAAAAGGAAGACAAAAGGTTCTTGTGCAAGTCAATATTGTTTTGTTTATTGAGCGTTGATTATTTTTCTTAGAATCATGTAACGGAGTCATGGAGAAAGTACCTCTGAGAAGAACGTTCTTTATGCCTAAATACAATACGAGGAGAAAGTAGCTCAAGGTGGACGGCTAGTGAATAAATTAATTAGCTGAATAATGGACCGACTAAAAGTATACATGGTGAAAGCTACAGCGTTTATTCATCTTCCCTTATAAACCGTTTTCCAGAAATCCTCCTCATTCAATGGCTGCTAAACTTCCAGCGGTAGCTTTCACCGTACTACCAATATTTTTCAAATTGCCCTAAATGACCCAGTAAATTCACAACAGCATAAGTCATTTCCCGTGTACCATTCAAACTCTCTCTACTTTCACTTGCTTTCTCCCAAAAATTTAAATTTCTCCGAGCATATTATTCAGAGAAAAGCTGGGCTGACCTTGAGCACAAGATACTCCGAGGATAAAGTTCAAGTTGCTCCTAACTTGTTTGAGACACTTGCGATGATTCCTTTGCTGGTTTCCGGAAGGATACTGAATAGTAGGGTGCGGCTTGTTTTTATTTTACCGATTACAATAAACAAGAATAATCATTAGCCATACGATGGTTGATAGGATGGTTGAAGCTGAAATTCAAGCGTAGAAATTCAAGCGGGAAGAAAAGGAGGGCAAAGAGGTGAAATAAATATTTGTTAATCTTTACCGACTAAAACTTTCTCCCTCCTTTCTACTAGAGAAAGGGCTCAAAGGCTTTTCCATCTGAGAGATGCTCTTATAAATATGCATGTTGAGTAGTAAGGAAGCGTCAAATATGCTCAACTTTCTGTAAACAGTTACTCCACCCCGACCCCCTTCTCAAGCAACGATATATAGGCATTTCTCTAAGAATGAGAAAGTATGTCTTCTTTTGGAATGTTTCCGACTCCTCCAGGCTTTTCCCGCTCTAAGCGTAAAATATGAAGCAACATTGTTTCGGAATGTTGTAGGAGAAAGGGCCTTGTTCCCTCCTTACCATGCCTCATGCTTTCTCTTTATCATGCTTTCTCTTTGGGAAGAATCAGCTGCTTTAGTCCACACATGGACTGGTTGGAGAAAGTTCCCGCATTGTATGAAACGTGGAAAAAAACACGGAATAATGCAGTCAAAACACAGTGTGTTCTTATGTAGAAAAGTGCTGATAAATTCACTACGGCATTGCGAAGTGCACAGTTTTTATTCTATGGTGCCAGGAGAAAGAAAAGCGAAAATAACTGAAAATACAGCAAAACACGTTTTAAAATTTAAAAGTTTGGAGAAAGTAAAACCCAGAGAAAGTCCTGGAGAAAGCAAAAACCCCGGAGAAAGTCCTGGAGAAACCAAAATTGAAAAAATATAGTCAAGACGAGAGAAAATGTGCAAAGGCCACAAATATTTGCTTTCGCTATTGTCTTTCATTACCCTACTCCTATACTTTGGATTTACAAGGAAAATATAATTGACAAAGTATTTAATTTCAGCTGCGTAGTTTGTTTTTTCCAAAATATCCTCCAACTTTTCATAAATTTTCTCTTTCTGTTCCAGACTTGTCAACCCGCCTCAAAGTTTTGCGGAACACCGCACCGTGTCACAATATCTCCCCTGTTGCGATACAACGCACGATTATACCTATTGATTTCGAAATTGGAGCCAAACCCCTCACAACTTGTATTCAGAAGAGCATCCAAGACTATGTTTACAAATCCAGAGCTTTGAAACTTCTGCGAAATGCATAAGAGAATAGAGCCGCATAGCGCCGCCCAGAATAGAGAAAGTGGCAAAATATTCCAGACTTTCTCCACTTTCACCACACGTCTCCTAAAATTTAAAACAGCTTTTAACTTTTATATTCCAAGCTCTTGATCGTTTTAAAAGCACTCAATATCAAAAATACACTATAAAATATCCTAGAAAAATGCGTACAACGCTTAGCTTTTACATTTCATTCAAAGCTTTTCAATGTTTATCGCATCAACTAAAAAAACTGGAGCTTCCAAGGATCCGAATATATTTTCTCCCATCAACTTTGTACACAGAGTAGAGAAAATCTTGTTCAACTAAGAGCAGAACCGTTATGAATTTATTGCTTCCTTATTCCTCCAGCGATTTCTTTAACGACAAGCTACCGACTCGCTTAATACACTTTTGACTTTTATTCCTCCTCTAACTTGAACCGGCGGATGTGATGCTCTTGCCATGTATGTCCTCCCCTCCTTAACTTTCACCCACCAACTTTCACTTCCGCCTCCTCTCTCTCTTTCCGCCCTATGTTTTGTGAGTAAGCAACCAACACACACACTCATCTTCCTTGTTTACCCACAGTTTTCAAGATTACAATTGATACCCTGCTTTTACTTTCTCTAAAAGTTTCACGCGGAAATATAAGACTTTCAACCATCTTCAGTGTAAGTTACGTACTTGACAAAACTACATCCTATGACTTTCTCCCTGTACTTGCTCCGAAAGCATAATTTTCTTTTCCTTTCTCCAATACATATTATCCTTTCCCCCGCTTTCTCCACCATCCTGTTCACAAGTCAAGAGAGTTTATAACTCCGCCTTTTATAAGCCACTCCAATTTTTTTACGAATAAACTTGACACCAAAACTTCCAACAAGAGTTATAGGTGAAAGTAAAACCCACTCCCCATATAATCATAACAGTATGCACAACCGCCGCTTTCTCTCAGTGAAAGTCATCCTGTATTTTCATATCCGCAACACGTCAACCACCCAAGTACCCCCTCAGATCTACCGTCACCTCCCCGGCCCCCTCTGTCGTCAGCCCCGCCGTATCTCATGTACTTAAGGCTCTGGTGGAAAAAAATTACCAAATGTTAGTAAATTATTATTCTAAACACTTGTGTACACGTATCTGCAAAATACGCAAGGCGGTCGCTAAAAAAGAGAAAGTTTTAGGCATATATATTACAAAATATGGAAACTTTCAAAAGTTTTACGACATTGGTGACACGAGTAAAATAAAATTTAGGTCTCAATCCTTCCAACCCCTGCTTTCTCCAACCCTCCAACCCCTCGATAAGGTCGAGGTCGTCACGTTTTACTTCATGAATCTATTAACCGCTCCACGTCACTCTTCCTCATAACTTTCCGGTTATTCCAATACCCCATTGTCAGCCTGACAACCTCGCGGTTACAGCTCTAACCACACGGAATCAGCCTCCTCTATTCATGTATATTTGACCGCTCCCTCAAAACCCAGGTTATGTATATTGAACAGACAGAAACTTGCATCCCGCCAGTCCAGACAGGATTAGCCTGATTGAAAATCCATGAGTTGCAGTCACTTCCCTGTAAAATCATAGTAAAAGCCTCCACAAAATCCCAACTGATATTCATCGAATGAAACTGGCTTTTATTTTTTCGACAGCTTGGATTCCATTCCCGCTTATATTCATCTCTTTCCGCTTCAATCAGTTTCGTTTTGAAAAGAGCAAAGCTATGCACGAATTCCGGGTGAAAGCAGGACAAGAGACCCCTCCTGCGGTTCCCATAGCTTGCAACTTTCTCCGCCGCCCATGCTTTCTCCAACTTTCTTTTAGTATCGCAGGAGCAATCGTACAATTACTTTGAGGTGTGGGTTCTGGGTAGGCCAATGGCAGCAATATTCTCTATTTTTCTAATACATAATCTTCCTTCCTCGCTCGCTTGGATCGTGAATTGGATAAAATTTCATGGATGATGGGAGAAGGTGTAAAACTTGTGTCGGCTTTGAACGTGCACAGAATCCCGCTTCAGCTTGATTTATTTCCCAGAACCGTCTGACAATGCTCCGGGAAATCTGTCTGATTTGTCTGTATTATAAACTTTTCCCCTTCAATAGATAAGAAATATGTTCCGGCCCGCTCCCACTTACAGTATTTTTCTATTTAGTGTTGCGCTTCGCTGCCAAACGTTATTCTACCCAGAGCCGGGCCTCTTCTGCCCACAGATTTTCTGAGAAAGCTCTCCAGAGAAAATCTTACAAGCCTCCACGCTCTCATTCCCCCGCTTTCTTCCCCAAGGAGAAACATGCTTTCTCCTCCTTCCAACCATTCCCCATTCATTCTCTATACGTGGGCGGCAGAGCATAAAAATTCATACAAAACCATCGAATCATTCCACACAGACCGAATACAGAGCCGATTTTTATTCTTCAACAACATTCTAATCCTCTTACGCCTCCCAAATACCTTCTTCAATAAAATCCTCCTCCATATTAGTAATCAAGAGAATTGCTCCAATTATACCATTTTCGGTCATCCGACGCTTGAACTTTCTCCTCAGCATCCCATCTTAGGTCATCCTTGTCCTCTTTGCCACAGAGTCTTTGGATAACTGCATCCCACGTAAATTAGCAGCGCAAATCCTTCCAGCCCCTACTTTCTTCCGTTAACCAGCAAGCATCCAACTTTCTCCATCCAGTACTTTCTTTCCGTTAACCATATAGCATTCAACTTTCTCCATCCAGTGCTTTCTTCCGGTTAACCATATGGCATTCAACTTTCTCCATCCCTATATTTAGCATATATTTCCTAGAAATAAGCGATCATCTAAAGAGATTTACTTTCTCCACAACAACTTACAGCATCCTACCCTCCAGCCACTAACCACTTTCTCCAAAATCCCATCCAGAAAGTACCAACATAGATAAATAAGAACGACGTATAGGGAATTGTTGATGCGTTGACGTAATCTATTGGTTTATTTGATGAGAGAAATCATGTTCTGCTTTGAAATAAGCTGAAAAAGCCGCTTAAATCGAATCAAACAATTCCAGACGCTTCACCGGAGGGATAAATTAGATGGAGATGATCAGTCAGAGGAAGACGAGCAGTGGTCATCCAAATCCTGGAAATGAACGTCAAATAAATACTTTCCCCGCGCCACAGTTTCATTTCCCTCCAGCTCAGACTCTTATCCAGCCATACAACTTCTTCACATCCCTCCTCGTATAGCTCATTCAGCTCACATTCGTTTCCAGGAAAGCGCAACGAAAACGAGTCCTTCCAGCATAGTGAAAACACGCTTTCTCCGTGGCTCCTTTAGCTCCACCCTTTCCCAGCCCCTTGCAAAATGCTCCAGGGCGAAGAGAAAGAATGAGCGGAGAAAGCACATTCCCTAAAAACAGCTCCAACTTTCTCTTAAGAATATTAAGAGACAAAGTGTAACGCTGATTTTTTTCACGTAAAAACATGACACGAGAAAACTTTTTACCTCCAATCTTCAACTTGTCCATTAAGGACGAACCAGAAATTTAGACACGGAGAAAGCAGAGAAAGCACCAACAGATAACACATGTCAGCCCTCCAAGACAACCATCTTCTTATCACCCAACCCAGCAATCATTTTATCCCTCTGCTATGTGTTAAGTGGAGGGGCCCAGTAAAAACTTTCCAACTTCTTTCTTCCATCCACATCTAATTCAATGATGATGAAAACTCCTTCCTTGCCAACTTGCTCTCACTCCCTCCTTCTCTCCCGTCATCCCCTCCAAATAACTACAAGAAATAGAGGAAAAGCACACCCACAACTTTCAGAATGGCTCCGCCTAAAAGGAGAAAGTGGAGAAAGCAATTCCACCTCACGCTATGTATATGCCCGGGAAAATAAATCAGCGACTGGAGCTAAGAGGGAAACAAGGAGAAAGTCCGTATGCACAAACGTATTTTGACACTAGCCATCACACTACCATACAGCTGCCACCCTCGCGTCATAACTCCGTAACCGTGACCCTAGGACACTTGACAATTTTTTAAAAGTCAAGTGGAGAAAGTCGTCAGGAGAAAGCATAATGCACAGAAAATGCTAATACCTTCCACGACGCTTTATCATCAACTTTCGCGACACGGTGTAGGCGGAGGTCCAGGATCAAAATTAACATGCCTGGCATACCCTTCCACCACCCCGCCTAATGTCATTTCTTCCTAAAAAACCAAGGAACAGCGCTTCTCACCCTTCCAGGTTAAGCTCAAGGAGCTCAAATGTCCGATTTCTTAAGCAGTGGGTGGTGCATAATGCAGAGGTGAGAGACGTGTCTAAAATACTCAAGCTAAGTTACACAAACAAGCTAAAGGCCTCTAGCTAAATCATCTTCCTTGAACTAAACTGCTCTTCGAGGTCGAGGGTCACGACCAGTCTTAGCAGGTCCTATCATATTTGATTCATGCTAATTTGATTTCGGCGCCACATACGTATGCATTTTTCAACCTTCAGTACACAGTAACGTGGAGAAAGTTATCACCAATTGCGCCAGCTTTCACTCCTACAGTAGCGTTACTCTCCCATTTACTTGGGAGAAAGTAATCAATTTCAGAGCAGCATACAAAAACATACACAAGAAGTTCTGCAATCTTAGGAGAAAGCTACTTCAACTTAAGATAGAAATTTACCAGAGAAGCCAGCTCTAAAAGAAACCCCATGTAATTTTAAAAATAAAGCATTGAAATTACAACCAAGATGGCTACAGGTGAAAGTTGAGTGACACTAACTTAAAAAGTTTCCAAAGAGAAAGCATAGTTGAGAGTTTGTATTTGTGTCTTGAGTTGTTTATCGTTTTCAAAAAGGAATCGTTTTATACCAAAACAACTTTCACATGTATCTTCTCCGCTTTCTCTTCTCCATCCCAATCCGCCATATGCTTGTCATCAAGGTGGCTTTAGCTGAGGATGACGGCAGGGATAAAAATAGTTTAATCCCATGTCATCTCGGCCACATGGCGACCTAAACTTTTGTCATATTCTCCACTGGAAGCTCAATCCAGTCCTGGACAAGGACATACAAGAGAGGCCAGCCAGAGGTGGGGAAAGCTTCTTGTAAATATTTCCACGGTGAAAGTTGGAGAAAGTATGGAGAATAGTCAAAGAGATAGTTGAAATCCATGAGATGATGATGGTTCAAGAGGAAGAGAGGTAAGAGTTTGATAGAAAAGGTACGTGTAGTAGTGGCTTTCATGGATTTCTTTCTCTCTTCTCACTATTCCTCCAACATATTTCACTTACCTTCCTCTACATAAGCCAGACAAAGATGGATGAGCGGAAATGGAGGTTTGAGCGCCGAGGAGGATACAATGAGAACTTGAGAATGACAAATGGTAGGAGAGAAAAAATTAAATAGACTTGCCTTCAAATCCGTTACACAGCTTTACTCCTCCATACGCCACGGTGGAGCAACGAGAAAATCTATTAGGATTTCTCCACTAAAAGAAGACTAATTTTTCCAACCCTCATTCAAACCTACCAGTCATTCATTCCATCCTCCTCTCTCTCTCTCTCCCTCCAGAATCCTATTAACTTGATCTCCCGGAACTGCCAACTGTCTGCCTTGATGAGCTATGAACAGCCGGGATTCCCAGGGGTCCGCCCTACGATATCGTATTCACAAATCCCCGTTTTATGAAAAGGTAGAAATATCATACCAAGGCCCACATTCAACTGAAAGCAATGAAAGGCAATTTTGATTACGCAGAGCTGTCCGAATATTTATTCATTCCTATACCCGATTCCTAGAGATTAATGAAATATCACTGTCTAAGCCTACCAGGCATAGTCCTCTCCTCTATCTATCCTCCCTGTGTGTACAAACTAGAATTTCTGCACGCATTTCTATAAGCTATTTCTCAATTACATTTGCCAAATTCCTTTTCAGAAACCAGCAACGAATTACGCCGTCTTCATGGAATCGACATACGAGGAGAAGAAAAAGTTATACTCTCAAAATTACACAAAAGAGCTATCCATAATATTGTGCACAGCTTGGAAACGAATATTTGACAGACACTCAGACACCTCAAGAAATGTGGGAATTAATAGTATCAAGTAATAGTATTTTTTCCTTGTACGGCTCAGTCGGATGATAAACCGTAGTATTTAGGAAACTTGAACTCCTTTCCAGAATGCAAAGAACCCTTTGATGTTGGCAGCCTTCTCCTTAGGTGTAGGGTAGACCCTGACAGACAAAAACAATTACATAACACAATTAGATTCTCCACATTCTCAACTGTCCAATTCCATAATTTTAATTAAATCCATTTAATTTTAATATAATACAAACTTGTTCAACTTACCATGCAGCGCCAGGGTTTGTTTTTCCTGAAATACAAAAAACACAAAATAATTACATAATACACCGAAATTAGACAAGATCTCTTACTCTAATACTGCGAGTAAGAGACAAGTGAAATCTATCAAAATATGCCATCGTTACTTCAAGTCTAACCCAAACAAGTCATAGAAAAATTAGCGGGAATGAGTACGCATAGTTAGCGAAACTATCGGGCCATATGTATTGTTATGCAAACTACTTTGGTTTCCAAGGTTACCGCGGGTTTCTAAATTGAATTTACGCCAAATTCCGCTAACTTTTCGTACTGTGGTCCACATTTCTTAAAAAAACGGACCACAGCAATAGATTTTCCTTGTCTCTTACTCGCTGTGTTTATCGGTGTCCATAACAACAGAGTAAGAGATCTTGTCTACACCGAAATAGGATATTCACGAAATTGTATAATATAATTATACATTTTAAACGCATTCAAATACACTCCTGTATAACCAGATTAACGAAAACGGAACGAGGCTAATCTAAAATGGTTAACCGTTTGAAAATAACTTCCACCACTTACCATCGACAACTACATCATAATAGGTGCAAGTTCCTTTCCAAGGGCAAGTGTACGTCTCCTTAGTTTCCTTGAGTAGTTCCTTCTTTACTGAGGTTGCAGGAAACTGTAAAAACAAATGAATTGAAAATATTAACCAAATCTAAATATTTACAGTACTTCATATCATATGATTCTCTTAATTAATCCTACAAAATAACAATTAATAACGGAGAATAGCAAAAAATACAAGGTACTTACATAAGTATTGCCTTCAAGCTGAACAACTTCACTATCCTTCGCATCAGCAACTACAGCTCCGTTCCACTTTGCTTGCGGCATTTTGACTTTTGAAGTTGTAGAGAATTTTGAAATAATTGCGCAAGAATGTCTATTCACTACCTGCCCTAAATTACTGATTCGTTGCATGTAACTACGGTAACTGTCACTTTTGAATGAATTCACACTCCACGTTACGTTGCGCCTTTCAATGAATATATCTTTTCTGCTCCACTCCACCACTGCTGATAGATTCCTTCCCTTAAGCACTACGCAGATGGTGCCGGTTACGTAACCATGTAAATATATTTCAAAGAGCCCGCTCACTTTCTGGAGAATCGCTTACATAACTTGCCGTATCCTCAGCGTAAAACATAAGTTCGAATCTGTAGAAAATAGACAACAATATGCGGAAACTTCTCATTTATTAAACTCGCACTTACTGGTAACACTGAGTGAATTTGGGACTGACCTTTTTTACTGACTAGTTGTAAATATTAAATGGAAATATTCTGAAATAACGTTTTTACATTTCCAATACAACTTTACCACGAAGATGACCTGATTCCACAAGTTCATATGCTCTAGGCAAATCGTTGAAGCCCAGCACTTTCTGAACCACTGGTTTTATCTGCAATTAAATAAAATGAATTACAACCAACTCGACATGCATCTACTATTCTTATAAATTATAAATATGCAACACATAAATAAATAACGTACCCTTCCGTTTGCAACCAAATCATTAATGCTACGGAGTCCACCTGGTGCAGGTACAAAGAAAGCCCATTTCGTAACGACTCTATCCCTTCCAAGAGATGACAGATTCACAGAGAAGAGATCTGCTGCATTTTTCAGCATACCGCCCACAAAACCATGTTGATCAAAATTGTTGAGTGCAGGAGGAGATAGCGTGATGTACTGCCCTGTCACAGGTTTCAGTAGAGATGAATAATGTTTTTCGAGATCATTTCGAGGACCGGAAAAATTCAGTATGCAGTCGTATCTGAGACCAATACAAAATATAAAGTTTAAACCTCATCAAAATTGTCACCCTTGCAAACAAGTTAAATACTTTTTATGCATAACTCACGGTCCATATGACTGAAGAATCTTTTCATAGTCCGGTGACTTATAATCCGCAACCCCATTAGATCCAAGTGACATCATCAGCTCAAGGGAATCCGTGCTTCCCGTTGATACGACCTAGTATCATTCATAGATTAATCATTAACATTATAGATATTATGATTAATACAAATAACAATGTTAGCATAGTCTACTGACATAGCTATGAAATCACATTTCTAAACAAACTTACAAAAGCTCCATATGCCTTCAGATATTGTATGCCAAATGTTCCAACGCCACCCGATCCACCTAAAATAAGGAACTTTTTGTTCGTAAGGTCACAGTAATTTCCCGTTACATTCACTGCAGACCAACACGTCAATCCCACATAAGGAATAGATGCTGCCTCGGTAAACGACAAGAAAGCGGGTTTTCGTTGAATCTGAAATCAAAATCATATAACATAATTTACAAACATTATCACTCAACTATCAAAATCATGTTTTTAGTAACAACTCATTAAAAGTTAGTCCGTCTTACCAGATTCCGGTTAGCAACGAGATAGTCGGCATGACTGCCATGTTCAGTAAAATTAAGTACACCATGAACTTCATCTCCGACCCTAAATGTGTTGACTCCACTGCCGATCCCTCGGACAATACCGGCAAAGTCTCGACCAAAGGTCAGAGGAAAATCGATTGCTGTGTCTTTCCAAGGCAACGGGATTTTTTTCTTTTCGATGCGTCTTAGAGCACTCATTACATCAGCCCCATACCCTCTAGTCATAGCTGTATCAATTGGATTGACTGAGGCAGCCTTCACTTCGATCAAGAGGTCAAATGGACTCTTGATTATCGGTACTCTGGCGTGCTCATTCAACCGTAATTCTCCCGGTCCACCAAATGAATGGATTTCCCATGATCTCATTTTTCTTCGATTCCATCCTTTAGTAGTGTCACTTCCAACAGCATCGAAATCGTCCGACCGATGGGCTGGTTTAACTTCCTTGTTAAATCCAGGTGGTGGTGGCGATGTAGACAATTTACTGGATGGAAAAACTGTTACATTAGAACAGGTCCTCAGTCGCAAGAGGGTCCTAACAGGATGCATCATACTTCCAAATTGAAAACTGAAAAAACAAAAATTTTCATTAGTTGTCAGCACCATAATTTAACAATAATATTGGCGCAATTTGTGAGCACTTTCTTGCAGTTCTTCATCAGAACAGTTTGTCGTATCATTCCCAGTTCAGTTAACAGTATGATTTCTACAATAGCGACTTATAAAAGTAGTTGAACAACAATTAAATATGTAAACATTACCTAGTATCGAGTTTAGTTCAGTTCGTTGCTCGATACCAGACTACCAAACAGAGCAAGAGTTCTTGACTAGTTCGTTACGTAACACTTCCTAAAAAATTTGGAAGCACTACACAGATGCGTTTCATACAAACAGATACAATTATGCGGTTGAGTATATATTTTTTATACTGCTACTAATATTTTATAAACCTGTTGTATTTAAAGGTACGAATATAAAAAGTAATTTAATCAAGTGGATTAATTATTCGCGAATATGTTAAGCCTTCCTCGTTCTTAAAAATTCACGTTTGAAAATTGTGGACCAGTTTCCCTCGAAAAATCCTATTGTTTTTCAATCTAGAACTTGAAACTCAGCACTGATACCCTTGTCCCAGTCCCAGTGTCCCAGTCATTCGATTTACATCCTTGATTATTCCAAAATAAAAGTGCGGTAAACATTTCTTGCGGTATTCGGCGATCAAGTTTTCAGCGAGACAAATAATTTATATAATTAGTTATACTTTTGTGTCAACAAGTATATAATATATTTTTTGATGGATATATTGTTAATCATATTCATCAATTGCGAATAATCATAAGTACGCCTTTGACATACTTAGCAATCAGTAAAAGGGTTGGTTGGAGTCTGGCAACCGATGCAAGGATTTCAACATGGCTCGATCAATCAAGGAGGTAAAATTTATCACGTGTTCGTAATACGTTCAAAATTACTTTTTATCATCTGAGTAATGGTTTGAATCTTAAAAATTAAAGCAAGTGTAATAATTAAGCCATATTTCAATTATCCTTTCCCCACTAAAGGCTGTAAGCCTAATAGGTGCAGGAGCCGACAACATCAAGAGCTTTGCAGACGTCTCAATAAGAAGAATCAAGGACCATAAACATTTAAATGCTTTCACTTATGTTGCATCCCAAAAAGAAATTTCCTCGCAACTGAAAAATTTAGAAACCAAAATTTCTAGTAAGAGCAATCAGTCGCTCCTTGGCATTCCTATTGCTGTCAAGGACAATTTGTGTTTTCGGGGAATGCCCACTACATGTGCATCTAAAATGTTATTTAATTTCAAACCACCTTACACTGCAACTGTTGTACAAAGGCTCGTTGACAATGGAGCTGTTATAGTTGGGAAAACTAACTTGGATGAATTCGGCATGGGGTAATTTTTATATATTCTCTAGATTTCATTTTTTGGATTGCAAGTTGCATTACATGCAAGTCTAGCTTGATGTGATAAATAATTCATTACATAACTCAATCTCAACAACTTTTTTTTTATTCAAGCAACGGGACCGTGGATTCATTATTTGGTGCTACGAAAAACATTTGGGGTTTGGGGGCTTTGCAGAACAAATCAAAGCGGGCATCCGATTGGCGTGTACCCGGAGGGAGTTCGGGTGGAAGCGCTGTTGCAGTAGCATCTGGGATGTGTTATGCGTAAGTATTTTAGTATTCACGGGAACATCTTTAAAAAATTGGACAATGAAAATGATTGAGAAATTGATTTTCAGTGCAATTGGTTCAGATACTGGAGGAAGCACTAGGAATCCAGCATCGTACTGTGGGGTTGTAGGATTGAAGCCGACGTACGGTTTGCTATCGAGGTACGGTCTAATACCCTTAGTAAACTCAATGGATGTTCCGGGAATCCTTACAAGGACAGTCGATGATTGTGTTCACGTTTTTAGTAAGCAATCCGAAATAATGCGTATCTCTTCTGATGAATGTTGGAATATTTATCGGTTATGAATCCTTAAATTCCTGTTTTTGTCCATTTAGATGCCGTCAAAGGCTTTGATCCGTTGGATTCGACGAGTATAGAAAGTCCTGAAAACAATCCTGTAACAGTTCCAGAGAATCCGCTCGTTGAGGGTTTGCGCATAGGTTTGCCTGATGAATACTTCACATCGGATATGAGTCCTGAGGTTTTAGAATGCTGGAAAACCGTTGCAAACATACTTAAAGCTGGAGGCGCTACTGTTGAAAATGTAAGTCTCCCTGCCTCCTTTTTCATATGCTGAAATATTTCACTGATATTAATTCGTCGGTTATTAGAATTTTCACTTAAGATTTATTTACATTACCAGGTTTCCTTACCTCACACCCGATACTCTATTGCTTGCTACTCTGTCTTAAATCCATGTGAAGTTGCAAGCAATATGGCACGCTACGATGGTCTCAAATACGGTCATCGGTCGCTTAAACCAGAGGCTCAAGTATCGACAGAAGCCCTGTTTGCCCATACTAGACAAGAAGGATTCAACGCTGTTGTTCGAGGACGCATACTTACAGGAAACTATTTTTTATTGAGAGAGTGAGTTTAAAATTAAGTTTAAGTATGAAGTGTATTAGCTGTACTCCAAAAGAACCTTAAAGCTTTATTTGTTACTTGTGTATGTATAGCAATTACGACAAGTTCTTCGGCCAGGCAATGAAAATCCGTCGTTTGATTAGCTCGGATTTCGATAATATTTGGAACCAAGGTACCCAGCTTCTCTTAACTCCAGTAACCCTTACATCTGCACCCAAGTATTCGGATTTTACCCGTTGGGACAATCGCAAGCAGAGCTCGGTTCAAGATTATTGTACACAACCGGCAAATATGGCAGGTATGTAATGCTTAGACTACAATTCTGTCATTCGATGTGCTGGAGCATATTTCAAGCAATGCTTTTCTGTTCATTTCAGGTATACCAGCAGTTAGTATCCCCATTAAACTGGATTCTGAAGGTCTTCCCTTGTCACTTCAAATAATGGGCCCCCATTTTAATGAAGAATTAATTTTAACCGTTGCAAAGTATATTGAGTCTCAAGTGAAATTCGTGAACGAGCACTGCGAATAGCTTCAAAAGTGCTTTTACACTTACAAGGATAGTTTAACCGCCATAATTAGTTAAAAGAATTGTAATTTAGTTACATATAAATTATGATTATGATAATATAGTAGTATGCAGTAATTTCTTGTATTGGTACGCATGTTGATCATTATTTCAGAATTTCAACTCTATAAATCATGCTAGTCGTAACATAACTGTTTTATTTTTTGGGAGGATAAGCATAAATATTTTTAGCTGGACTCTTTGAGTTACATCTTCAAGAATGCACATCTAAATCGACATAATGTATTTCTGGCATACACCTATTGTTTACCAGTCTAAACCATTCTTGCTAGTCTTACTTTTTTGAATCGTCTTCATTTAAGTGAATGCAGTTAGTGATTTATCCAATGATCTTAGTCAACAACTATGCTGTGCAAGAAAGTGTTATTGCATTTAATGCATAAGGATGCCGAGCTCCATGGTATTAAAAATGTTTTCCTCCCAGGGTAATATTTACTTCAGAGCTACAAGCTCTAGCTCATCTGAAGTAAGCTAGCCTAGCTACACACGTGTTTTTTTGCACTTCCCTCCTTGCAGCACACCACACAGTTCTTGCAAATTTTAAAGAGAACTCTTTAGGATTTTTCTCACGTCTGTACCTCAAGTGAGGGCACAGACAGAGCGGAAGAGAGATTACAGACATTATTTGGCCTTGAGATCGTCCTTACTCAATCTGAATCTGAGAATTGGCTGTGCTAATCCTGCTGCGCGGGCTGTACAATTGTTTTATATTAGCAAAGTTAGTCTAGTCAAACTGACGTTTGAATTTATTGAATTCATTCCCAAAATCGTTGTGTTCCAACTTCAAAAACGTTCCATTAACTTTCCTATGTGAATCAAACGCCTTGAGCATTATAATCTTACCAGTCCGAACGAATGGCCTAAGTGCGAAAATACTGAAAGTGGATAATCCTTTATTTTTGAGACAATATTTGAGAACAATCAATTGTCAAGTTGAAGAACTAACCAGCCCAGTGAATTAACAGTAAAGTGGAAAATACTTAGCTAGTACCACCCCATCATGAACGAAGACAGGTCTTTGCCAGCGGAAGCTACATCTGATTTTCGTAGTTATGTAGAATCCAACGAACATTTGAGAAGACTAATTAAGGTGAATCAAAACGATTCGACTGGAATCCTTGAAGCTTTGGTGGACTTGAAAGTTATCAGCAGGAAGGAGAAGGATGATCTGGTATGTTTTCCCGTCTCATTCAAGCAATCAACCATACAATTATTGGCAACAATCTCTAGCTTTAAAACTGACTATTATATGTTCTGAACATATTACGTTTACCTTGAAGTTTAAAAAATGATGTCTTAATTCTCTATTTTAGGAAGATAAATTAAACCCAAACAAAATACGCGGAGCTCTAATTGTTCTCTTGGCAAGGCGGAAAGACAAGTTACAGGATATTATATCAGCGTTCAGTTGTGCAAATGCATTGGAAGTTGCAAATATATTCCGCAATTGGCAACAAGAGCCGGTACAAGTTAAACCAACTGCCACGGTTCCAGTCCTTGGATCGTACTCGCTGCGTCTGTCAAACGATGATTTAGTCCCTACACCTGCTGACCAACTCTGTGATACCAACAACGTCCAGCCTACCGAGATTAAATGGAGTCAGCCATTCCCAGACGTAAAACGAAACGAAGATATAGAATCTACGTCCAGGCTACGTCAAAGTATTCCAAAGACTGAGGTAAGTCCTAACCCAAAAATATTATTTCCATGAATACTATATATGTGACAACAAGTTTCAATATTTTCAAACCGTAATGTTTTAATTACATTCTTCGTAATTCAGTGTTATGAAGCAGGTAAAGCAAAGTCAAGATACGCTTTGGTAGTCAACAACATAAACTTCCCTTACGCCAATTCCAGTGAGAAGAAATGCCGAGCCGGAGGAGGCTTACAAGATGCAATGCGGGTTAACCAAGTACTGACACGCTGCGGATTTAAACTCTTTTACATTCAAGACTGCTTGAAGCAGGTAAATGAATCCAGTTAATTAATTTACCGCTACTTTTTCCTATAATTTAGTTTAGTTTTTCGGTTTCCGGCCTTTAAATTATATATTTTGCCATTCAATAGGACCTTAAGGAGCCAGGTGCAAAGTTGGACCAGTTTATTGAGTTTGTTCAGTCCAAAAAAGCATCAGCCGTTGCAGTTTTCTTAATGAGTCACGGAACTGCAAATAACATGATGCAAATGTATGATAGCACAGACCAGTTGGACACTTGGCTAAATTACAATGAAGAAGTCATTGAGCAATTCAGCAACCATAATTGTCCGGGTCTTGTTGGAGTTCCCAAAATGTTCTTTTTCCAGTTATGCAGGTTCGTAGAATCAGTCGGGTTTTCTCGCGACATAATTTAATGGACATTCCAGAGTTCTGCCTATTTGGATACGTAATTTTTGAGTGACCCCTAATGCTTACACCATTTTGGTTTCGTTGTGGTGACAGAGGAAATTTAAATGACGAAGGTCTGACAACAGACTCCTCCTCCGGAACCCAGCTTTTGAGTGTAAGATTTTTATACATCATGCTGCGACAAGCCTTGCTAACCAGCGAGTACATCCCTATAATAAACATTCTTTAAATACAGAGGAAGTGTCACTGGAATCCGTCCCCGAATGACCGAGCAAGCGGAGGATCCAAGCATCATGAGCCAACATTCTCTGACATGCTTCTCGCATACTCTTGTTACGAAGGTAAACTGAACAAGCCTTCAATCTATTACTGGGCATCTATGTAAACACAATTTTAATTTTCCACTTATAACATTCACATTAGAAGGAAAATAATTTGAAAATTTTAATTCTCCAGGACATTCAAAAATTTAAATACAAAATTCCCCAGGGTATTCAAAATTCATAATTTAAATTCGGCCTTCAGAGGCAAAACTATCGATTTTGAAATTCTACGATCTTTCAATTTCGGCACTACGTACCCCTATACAGTATACAATTACTACGTATTGGCCATTTCGCACAGGGGCAGGCCGACTAATTCTCAATAAATACCATGCACTCACTCAACTATATAGCTAATCATTTCCTATTCCTCTTTACCTCCATAGGGTTTTCTTCCTGGAAGGTTGGCGACATGGGTTCCTGGTTTATACAAACACTATGTGATGCCATAACTATCGATAGGGAACAGCAAGACCCTCAGGATGTGACTGAACTTTTAACAAAGGTACTAGACATGTAAAATCTAAAATCCTTAAACCGTCGCTATTATCTTTACGTATAACTTACAAGATTTTTTATCCTTGCTCTCGTCAGGTGAACCAGGTTATCAGAAACAAAGCAGTGGAAGAAATAGTGTATATAACCGAGACCTGCAAAACTGAAACAACTTACTTGAAACAGATTTGCCCATTCTTTAACATTGCCTTCTCTAAAAAATTCTACTTTAATCCAACTCCTCCAAGATTTTAACAGCATTCTTCTTCTGTTAGTGCTACAGGTGCCTTTTCTAGAAATTACTGTGTTTTAATTTTAGATTATTTCAAAAATTCCATTCATTCTAAAATAAATTCTCTTCATACTCAAATTATACTCTTCACAGACATCTCTTAGCAACATCTAAAAAAACGTCCACACACTCCCTCCCTCGTCTCCCATGCGTTCCCTGTAATCTTTAAAAGGTTTTCTCATCCCAATTCCGAATATGCTAAAATTCTTGATTCTTTTTATCAATTTCCATCAAGAAAGATCAGGAAGGTCATCCAGCTTTCTATATAGTTCTCATAGTTAAATCAAGGAAATTACGCGTTCACCGACACAGTCCATCCATACTTGTCCACCGCCCAGTTCTTAAGAATTTTCTTCACCCCCTCTTAAGACTTTCCTCCGTCCTTTCAATAACCAAAACCAAGCAAACATATACCTCCAATTCAATCCAACACAAGCAGGCTCTCCAACGCAAATCTCCTCGTCCCCCTTCCCCTGTAAAAATTCGCGAATCATAAACTTAACTACTCCACTCTTTCTTCATTCTCTACCGAGTATTAAGCTTGCTCTTTGCCATAACTTTAGCGGGACTGCAGTATACACCCAGACTTTCCATTAACTCACACGTGACTCACATCTTCCCTTGCAAATTACAAACTTGCACCAAGGAATAGACTCAGCTGTCAGTCTTTACTACACCTACAACAGATATTATTCGCAAAACAATCTTTTCTTAATTTAGCAGTCAAAATGGCACGCGATATAGACAGGGAATTCATAAAATATATTGAGGATAACAAAACAAAGTTCTCGGGCAAGTTTAAAGTTAGAACTAAACTTTTGGATGAATTATTGGAACGTGAATTCCTAACGGATGACGAGTATAAAACAGTGGTAATATATAATTAAAAAAATCAAATATCATTTAATTTTAATATTTCAAATCATTTGTAACAGCTTCATTCCCGGGCTTTCTTTAAAACGCTTTTATCTAATAATCCTATATTTTCTCACCTCTCAAACCCCTACTATCTCAATCTACTATAATCTGATATGAAACTCAAATCAAATATATTTTCCAAACTCGAATATCAAATCCCTATAGGAAGACAAGACCGCCGCCAGCAAGAAACCCGCAAAATTACTAGAATTCCTAGGAAGATATGTGGACAAGCGTCATCAGATAATATCCAGCCTACGAGATGCTGATCAGGAAGCTCTAGCGGACGTGATATCCGATTTTAAGCCATCATCTCCACTGCCCGCCTACAACAATGCTACCCAAACCTGCGTCCCACATCATCCCGCCGCCGATCCCTCCGTAACCCTCCCCTTAAGTCCTCCAAATCATCCAGGTGGAGCCACGAGCTCAGTCCCCGTGAACCCTTCCGATCTACACTCCGATCCCGTCGACTTTGTCACCTTCGCCAACGATGACAACGTTGGAGACTACTTGAAGAACTCGGACTTTTGTAACGTAAGTTTTCAAATTATATTTAATTTCATTAAACTCTCCCTAGCCGCGAGTCCTACTCACCTCTCTCAAGCTTTCTGGACTCTTGAATATATTACTTTTAAAACCCACCAGGACTACGAAAACACCCAAAACGGAGCCCCGTCAAACCGTTTCGCCTTTATCATGAATAACGTCACATTTCCCCAATCAAGCCAAGGGAATAATCGCGAAGCCGGTGGCTTGCAGGACGCCAGCCGCTTGAAGGAAGTACTAACCCGCTCCGCTTTCAAATTGTATTACAAAAAGGACTGCAAAAGAGAAGTAAAAAGCTAGTTAATCCTTATTTTGCCCAAACAATCTTTCACATTAAGCTTCCAATTTTCACCCACACTTTCTCTTACATCCCCGCAGGTATTCACGGGCCAAAACAACGTGGTTGACAGCTTCATCCACCTCGCCAACGACTCCAAGGCAACTGCCATAGCCGTCTTCCTCATGAGCCATGGTAACGACAAAGCTCAAATGAAAATGCACGACAGCACTGAGGACCACACTACTTGGCTCTCCTACGACGATCACGTTATATCAAAGTTTAAAAACAGTCCCAAATACACCAACCTCATCGGCGTCCCTAAAATGTTCTTCCTTCAACTCTGTCGGTGAGTCAGTTTTTATTCTGCTTTCCCTCCACGCAAGCAATACGTCATAACACAGTCACCAAAATCCTACCCCATCATCATAACAGCAGCGTCTCTCCATTAACCTCAATTACATACTTTTAGAGGAAATAAGTACAATCAAATCCATGCTGATTCCGGATCAAACATCCCTTCAACGGACGGACCTGTTGAGGAGGTATAGCAATTCATACTATTATTTAAATTTAATTTCATTTTTTAAATTCATACAATTTTTATTTTTTAATTAAAAACTTATATAATTTCCTTATTTTTTATCATCAAATTCCAAACAGCCTAAATTTCCTTATCAAATGGAATCCTTGTATTCGGATACCCTTGTAGCATTCTCTACACTACAAGGTACAACTTACACTTCCTTCCATTAATTCATAACAATCCTCATTTGGTTTTTAATTTTAGTATTTTAATTTAAAATGTAATTTAATTTCCATCCTCCTTCCAGGCTACCGTGCCTTTCGACATGAGTGGACGGGCACATGGTTCATTGAAATCCTTTGTGAAACAATTGTGCATCATGGGGCAAAAGGATCCACCTGTAAAGATATTTTCCAGCTTTTAAACATTGTAAGCTCCTCCCTAAAAAAATACTACTCTATACGACCCTGTCTCCTCCCACTCATACCTCCCTTCTGACCAACTCTCTTAATTGATTCCTCAAAACCCTATATAAACTATTTAAATACAGCCCATAAGGACTAATTAGTGCATTCATTAATTCCCCTCCTTTACATCCTTTCTTCCAGCTCAACGAGACAATCAAGAAAAAAGCATGCATGACCGACCTCCAGGATCCTGCCACCAACCAACCCCTTCCAGCCATACAAGTGTGTCCCTACGACAACATCGGCTTCACCAAACCCTTTTACTTCAACTACGATCCCGAGTATCCCATCTAAAGAATCACATGTAATTCAAGTCCTTGTGAACATCAGTCCATCAAAGCTCTTCTCAACACAGGTCATTTTAATATTTATCAATTATATATAATACTGAAAATACATTCTTGTTAAGGATCAATGAAATTCCTCATTCATCTAAACCTATTTTCCCAACTATGTTTACACAACACCTTCCTCATTATTCCCTATACTCATGGTATATGTGCGTCCACCACCTTGATTGTTACCAATCAAGGGCTTTTAAATGTACCTGTGCAATCATCCTCCACCGCACTCTCCAATGCATATTTCATATTTCCCAATACCAGCACATAAAACCAATACATTTCCCAACAGACTCCCACCTCCAAATCCTCAACATATGACCTTCACCCCCTCTTCCCCGACCTACTGCAACTACATGAGTCAACAATAGAACCTGTTCTCAGCTATCATTACTATATTCCTTATATATTCTATTTCATGTCTCTGCTTACTATCCCGAAATTGTTTCTCTGTCGTAACTTCTCCTGACATGCAGTATATCATTCCCCTCTGCAATTTAATACCTCTCTCCACTTTCTCCCTTTCCTGTTCACCCACCTTCCTCAGTTGGAGACATACGCGAAATTCCGGACTCCAAATCAACCTTATTTCCATTATCTGCATTAATCACCCACAGGTTGACATCTTTACGAAACGCTCTACAGTCTTTTCTATCCCCCTCCTCCATCAATATTCAATATTATTGACAGCAATCCAGCATTGGATTCCAGCATTTAAATCGTGACAACCAATCCATTCTTTTCCCGCATACAGATTCATTTATTTCCTTATGTCTCCAAGGAAGTTGTAAAAAAGCTCGTATTTTTTATATCGTTTCCTCAGTGTAATTTCACATGTATATACTTTCTCCACTTTCTCCATACTTTCTTGTTGCTCTCCTTCCACCCACCCGCCACCCCATCCCAATTTCAATCAAGAAAACAACCTGCGGAATCCATGAAAGCAAGCCGATAACCAACTGTAATCCTTGTAGCTTCCAATTGTATACAATCCTTAGGTTATCCGCTTTATAACCTTTTTATTATACAGTTATCGTGTGCATGTACGGAAAACACATCCTCTTTTCCTCTACGTGTTCCAATTACTCGTCCTAACCTCCATGTTATCATATACTCGATAACCACACTAGTTTATTATGCTCTAGCTTCCCAATCCCAATTCCCAAAAGTGCAGGATTCTCCACCACCGAATTTAAGCTAGTAACTTTTTCGGTCAGGAGCAGTAAGAAATATTTCCCGGGTCAGGGTGAAATCAAACAGTGTCTCTAGCAAAATGTTCTCCCACGCACCCTTCCCCTCCGACCGATATTTCGGCCTCCTAACTTTAAAAATCTACGAATCCATCCTCCGTTTCAACACACTTCTTTGCATATTCCCTTTGGAATTTCAAAAATCCGAAATCCCGGCAGAACCCTGCCGAATCCGCAAATCTTCCAGTAGGCTCAAAATCCTCGCCGTTTCCGCCATGAATATCCTCTTGACCTTTAACTGCGCCGTCCAAGTCCTCTCAACAGCGCACCTGTATTTTAATTTAGAGCGGATGAACCTACAAACCCTCTTTCATTTTCAAGTAGCAGTCCTCTCCTGCGTAGGCGTAGCTACAAGCTGGACAGTCTTTAAGCACAATTCCGACCTCCCGCTCTTCCTCAACCTCTTGACTGATGTAAGCAAGGAATTCCAGGGCGCGCTCAGGTCAGCTGGATCCAGCCAAAGCTCACAGGATTTGGTCTGGTATTTGAATCCGTTAGCGATAACCGCTTGCCTCAGCGCATCCATCGTTTGCTTCAATTTGCTCGCCATACAAATCCTAACGGCTTCTTTTTACTACAACGAGTCCTCCTTCTACTTCCTCATCCTATCAAAATTCTACCTGGCTATTGGCTACCCTGCAGTTTTCGTCTTCATCGAAGCCGTCAAGCTCACCATAACAATTTCCCTCGTATTCTGCGCCGGCATGTTCCTCGTCATCCCTTACGTTGCGCTCCAGATCTGGCTCAAGTTTATCATCGAAACGTAAGTCCAATCCACCGTTAACCTTTGCCCCTTAGCTTGACCTATGACCTACATCTCTCTCAGCTCTGTTACACCTAAAACTTCTCATTTCACCCCCTAACAGAGTCCACAAGACCAGGGACGCACACACCACGCGCGCCCTCTACCAAGCAGTTGAACGCGCATCCATCCTCAACAACACTGTCTTCGGCTCCGTCTTCCAGCCAACCTTCTTCTGCTTCCACACAGTCAACACCACCTTCCTCATCTACATGCTCATCCGGGAGGACGTTGAAGTTAATCTCTGGATCATCTCTTTCATGATCCCCGGTGTTGTCTTCGTAGCAGCCTTGGCCGTCATCAGCTTTCTCCAGCTCTCAAAAGTCCGTATCCTATCCCAAAACATTCTCCATCACGTCCAACAGCTTCATTTCCATGGTGTAATAGATGGCAGAAAATCCGCCAAAATTCGATACAGTCACAGACGGCGCTGGATCCAAGGCAATTTCCGACGTATTGGAATTATCGTCGGAAGTTACGGCTATTTTCGGCCTTCCGTCGTCGTGGCTTGGTGCAACACGGTTCTCAGTAATTTGCTCCTTCTCCTGAAATAGCCCACTTCCCCCAATTAAGCATACATTCCTTAAAATACTAGCGTAATTGTATAAATAAATAATTGCAGAATTTTATAATCATTTCCATACTTCCTAGGTTCATCTAAAATTACAAAAATTTTTACCATGATGTTAGTTAGTTGAGGTTTATTGATTTTAGCTTAATGACAGCTCCTTCAATATCTATTTACCATAATGCAACGTTGTAAAAGCAGCAATTCTTCCAAGAAGTAATCACTCACCCAGTCACGTCTCCAATCTCTCCATCGACCAATACAGTACACACAGCAGCAGTATAGCAAACTCTATTGGAGATTTGAGGTTCATTGAAGAGCATCTAAGAAGAGATTCTCATTTGAATTCGCACTATTACCGGATAGCATCAAATACTTAAGTATAGAGCACTGAGGTATACAAATGAGCGAAAATTCTCGTAGAGAGAGTAGCTTTGGCCTTGGCCAAATTCTCTCATCATATTCCCTTCTCACTTACTAGCTAGAACTTAAACTCCCGTTCGATACATCTCCCCACTGATCTGTAACGTTATTTATATACTAATTTAATAACTTACAATTATTTTCCAAAAATTAAAATTTAATTAATCACTTAAATAGTTTTTTAAATTTTAAAACTCCATCGAAATTCAAACACAAAACTTCAGCTGCTCATCAACTGTCTACCGGTTCCACTTTAGGATTGCACACCTGAAAATACTCAAAGCAGTGAATTTCTTCCTGTGAAATATTTTAAAACGATGTTCATATTTTGTAAATAACTGGACCTCCAAGGAACTTTAAATTGAATTTAAATTATTTAATTTTTTATGCATAACAAAAATCAAAGAAAACTAAAAGATACATCAAAATTAAATACCCTCAATTTAATCCATCATGACTCAAGACACTTGTGGACCGTCACCCGATTTCTGCACTTACGTCAAATCCTCCGACCGAAACTGGAACGAACACATTCACCTGGATATGGCAGACTCGAAGGGAATCCTGGAATCTTTAGTGAAATTTGAAGTTATTTGTAGGAGAGAGAAAATCAAGATGGTACAGAAGAAGTATTTTTTTCAATTCATTACAAAATTAAACGCAATAATATTTAATTTCAAAACTCAAAAATTAATCAACGCCTCAAAATTTTACACCCTCAACCCAGCAACAATTAAAGCACAAACAATAGTTTTAAGCCGTTTTCCTTCCGTTTTTAGGATAACGAAATGAATAACGATACCAGGCTAGGAACATTAACAGCGCTTTTGGCAAAACAGGAAGCCAAACTATTAGGTATTATATCAGCATTCACTGAAGTGGGCGCACATACCGCAGCCGATCAATTCCGCAAGTGGACACCAGTAACTACTCAACAGACAGCGTCGTCCACAAGAGCACCAGCACCAGCGCCCCCACCACACCTGCCTAGCCCTTACAATCCGTCCACCGATAGCGCCGAACTTAACGGTTCGCAACTGACTGGGCATGACCAGATTTCGCATCCCAGTCCGAACGTACCTCAAGCCGTTACCGAAATTAACTGGAGCCAAGACGTCGAGATAGTGCCCGTCGCGGTAGACGAGGAAACTGTAACCAGGTTAACTCACAACATTCAGCAGACAACGCAGGTAATTGCTTAAATAACAAATCAAAATTCAAGCCGCCTAAAATCCTCGCGATTTTTTTCGCAATTTTTATCGAATCCCTTCTCTTGTTTTACTTCTTAACGTATGCGAAACTCCAAAATTTTCCAGTCTTACGAAGCAGGGAAAACGAAATCCAGATACGCTTTAATAGTCAACAACATCAATTTCCCTAACGACAAAAAAAATAAGAACGCATGCCGGGCGGCAGGTGGGTTGGAAGATGCGGTAAGGGTCAAACAGGTACTGGAAGGATGCGGATTTACCGTCTTCTACATCAAGGACTGCAAGACGCAGGTGAGAAAATCTGAGTAATTAGCATTTTATTCATCTGGCTCAATATCACCTCACCTAAATCTTTCCATACCCGCCATCAATCAATCAATCCAGGACCTTGAGACCACCGATGGGAAATTGGACCAGTTCATTCGGTTCGTTCAGTTCCAAAAAGCATCAGCAGTTGCAGTTTTCTTAATGAGTCACGGCGCTGCATTCGATTTGATGCAAATGCACGATAGCACACACGATCGCAAGACTTGGCTTAATTACGATGAACAAGTCATTGAGAAATTCAGCAATGACAAATGTGAGAAACTTATCGGAGTTCCTAAAATGTTTTTCCTCCAGCTATGCAGGTAAATTAATTAATCAAAGATTCCTCTTCATTCTTATACCGGATTTAGAGTTCGACATAAAAACTTTCAAAAATAAGTTTGCCAAAACTACAAAACTTGTGTTTATGCAAACCGTTTTATACTTTAAAAATTCCAAGGTAAAAAATTTAGTTGAGTGTCAATGGTTTTAGAAACTGTAGTGTAAAACTGGGTTACTATGGTAACCAAAATTTTTTACACAAATAATTTTCCACTCTATATACCATTTAACCATTATACCGTCAATCCAAGCACTGATTCAATTTTCCACGCAACTCCACATATATTTGTTGTCATAGCAACCATCTTTTTCCATTCCAGAGGCTCTGAGTTTGACGAGGGAGTTTTGGCAGCCGATGGAGAAGTTACAATAGTTCCCATCGACGGTGTAAGTTTCTCATCCATACATCCTCACCTTCTACTCGTACCTCTCTCTAAAAATATTCCAATATGAGCAATTCTAAACACGGCTTATATTATTCATTCTTCTGCTAATAATTCTCGCCTCATTTCATTTTTTTCATTTCTTACAGACGGCCCAGGCCAATTGGAACCCCGCCTTCAGACAAAGTCGCGGACCCACACATCATGTGCCAACATTTTCTGATATCCTCATCGCTTACTCCTGCTACCAATGTAATTACCAACTCCATCGATTCCCCTCTCAGTTAGCTCAACTCCTAACTACTTTCATAGGCTTTGCTCAATCATTTCCAAGCTTTACCAGTCATGAACTCTAGTATTGAATCGCTTCAACAACTCATTTCAGACTTCACTTCGTGGAAGGTCGGTGGGACCGGTTCCTGGTTCATGCAAACCCTCTGCGATGCCATCGAGATTGACAAGAAACAAAATAAACCCCTTGACATCTCTCAACTTTTAGTCAAGGTACTAACTATACCAATTTTCCAAAATTCCACATGCATGCTTCCGCAGACAACACATTCAAATCCGATAAACTTTTTTTGATTCCTCCACTTCATCACTACTACAGGTCAACGAGGTCATTCGAGAGCGGAAAATCCAACAACAAGTCCAAATACGGGAGAAGGGCAAGGCAGGAATCAGGAAAGAAACCCGTCATTGGAAACAGATCTGCCCCTTTGTAAATGTAGCCTTTACAAAAGCCTTTTACTTCAACAACGAAACCCCGGAAACCAGTTTCACTCCGATCTTGCCCAAATTACGGACCTTCTTCGGTGGCGGTCGCAAGTAGCTCCGCTCAGCCTCATCTCCGACAGTTACAATGTACAAGGCCGCGTACATCTACTCAGAACACTCCACGAGTCGCCATAATAGGAACACGAGTCAAACCAATTTTTCTCTTCATAGGTTAAATCAATTAATTCCTCAAAAAGTTTCCGTTACGTATACCTAAACATTCAGCGTAAGCTAAAACAATTAGGCGCGTGTACCACACCGTGGTCGTACGCAAAAATTAAGACAAATCAATTTTTGTATATTTCTTGTCCCCTATTTGCTAGTTTTTCCCTTTTCCTTTTATTTAGGTATGTAAGCTGATTGGGAGCCAATTTAGCTTCAGTCTTGACAAAACCACCACAATTCAAGTATGCATTCCATCTTGAAATCCACTGCGTTAGCTAATTATGATTATTCTTATACGTACCCAACATGTAGCCTACCTCTGATAACCCGACGATATGAAATTAAAACGTTAAATGCATTCAATACTTTATGTATCCCCAGCCATTCCTAACGAATCCTCCTCTTCAAACCGACAGTTATTAAATTTTTTCCAAGTTTTTCTTTTTATAAATCCCTTATTTTGATTTAGCATTAATTTCGTAGAAAAATTTTAATTCCTTTTAATTCCTTCCTTAAATATTTAATTTAATTTTGTGCTAAATATGCAATCTGTAAATGTCAATCCACCATTTAATCCCCGCAACAAATTTTCAAATCACCGCCCATCGTATGTGTGTATACATCTGTACATCCTATGGCTTTTCTTTGTCTGCGCAAAATAAAACGTAAACGTATTTTTATGCAAACCAACGTGACCCAAAACAAATTCAACCTTCCTATCCAAATCTGCTGTATAAAACGTGACTGCATCGCTTCCTCTATAATTAAATCCAGCACAATTACATAAATAAATGTTTCGTATTTGTAGCTCGAGCATGTAAGCAAATCGTTTGTTTTTCACATATATTATTATGTGACTTGAGCGAATATCAGCAGACCATTTTTAATTTCATGTATTTATTTTTAAATCATTAAATTTTAATTTCAAAGAAAATACCTTCATAAACGGAGATTCAAACAGGAAAGCTGCGCGGCTAGATTACCTTTTGCCAGCTTTTCCTGCCAATTGCTATTTGTGTTTTAGTTTGCTTATTGAGACAAGATTGTTTGACAAGTAATGGATACGAAGCCGAAATAGTTTCACAAGTTTTATACACTGTTTGCCTTGTAATTATACATAATATGGATATTTGTTGATTCAACTAAAACACAAAGATTCGTTAATACATAATAATCTTTTTCAAATGTCTTGTAGCTCCGCTTGTTAGTTTCAGATCAGGTGCTCTTTTATTGTCACCGGCTTTTCCTGGAAGTAGTTACGTGCAATCCAACCTTGCATTAACCATTGACATTACATTTGTATTGTAAGATAATGCTGTGAGTTTTATAAGTGCAACATCAACCCGCTTCTTAGCATTTCTGCTGCAAAATAGAATGAACAATTCATCTCCGGTCAGAACATAGAGCAAACTTTCATCGCATGTTTGGAACACCTACCTCGCGCTTCTATATTTTAATTATAATAATAAAATATATAATAAATTATATATATATATATATATATATATATTTATTGTAAAACCCGCGAATACTCGAGTTTCCATTCAAATATTTTTCAACCCCATCCAATATTATCTCAATTTTGTAACTTGGATGTCCTTTGTCCTTTCAGTCTTATTCTGAGCGTTACGCAACGGAAAAAACAGTCCGTTTTCCTTCCATCAGACACCCGTCCGTAACCTTTGCATATTTAACAGCGCAGAAAATTGCTCCATGTTCCAGCCTATTTCTCGGAGCAGTCACCTTAAACGCCCACCGGCCATCATGTTCTGGGCTCGTTTGCCCTCAGTTACAGGTCCACCAGGTAATTTGACCATTAACGAAACGTTTAGTCGAGCTAAAAGCCAGACGCATATCTACATTCAGAAAGTAATTTACTTCTGGTCGTCCCAATTCTCACAATTAGCAGGCCGTCGCAATTTTTTATTCAATTCTGTATGACCTCAAATCCATATGTAAATTGTTTCCTATTATTGGACATGTGATAGACAGAAAAAACGTTTTTTCGCTCCATACACTCGTCTTTAGTTCATTCTATCTCGTTGTAAGCAGCTCTCATGGGGACCAACATGGAACCAAGACCGAAACGGTCCGTATCTTCGGTAGCGAAGCTTGGGTCCCTAACTTTGGGAATATACCAAACCATTCTTCGTCTCGTTAGTATTTTGTGTTTACTCCCGTTAAATTTTAAATCTTCCGCTCATTCCGGCCTTCGTATGTACCATGTCCGTGCTTGCACTTCCAGAGTGAAACTGAGCATCGTTTTCTTCATGATCACTCTGGTGACGCTCAACTGCATCGTTCAAGTCGTTTCAACACTACACTTGTTCCTCCACCTGGAATCCATGAACCTTCAAAGTCTATTTCACTTCCAAGTTGCAGTTTTCTCATGCGTTGGAACCTGCATGGCCTGGACGGCGTTTAAACGAAAATCCGATCTTGCCGCCCTTCTCAACATGTTTACGGATATTAGCGATTATTTTAGCAACTGAGAATGGGAATCCATCGATTTCAATTCACAACACCTCCTCTGGTACCTCAATCCGTTAGCGATCCTCACTTGCCTCAGCGCCTCTGTCGTTTGTTTCAACCTTCTTGTCATCCAAATCCTAACGGCTTGTGTCTACTACAATGAATCTTCCTTTTACCTTATAAACCTGCCGTCATGGTTTCCACAATATTTCCCAAAAACCAATTTCCTTATCGTCCTATTTCTTTCTCTCGAAATAGTAAAGTTGGTAGTAACCATACTCTTGGTCTTCTCCAGCGGAATGTTTCTAGTAGTTCCCTACATCGCCTTGAAGCTTTGGCTCCGATTCGTCCTGCACAAGTAAGCTATCCAGATGGCGCTCTTTTCATACAGGATGTCATGACAACAACAGTATGAAAATAGCGCCATATGCAACTGCGTCCGACATGTGCACCTGCTAAGAATCTGCGAGTGACGTGTTTTAACGATATTTCTCCTTGGTATCTTTCAGAGTTGATGAAACGAAAAACGCTCACGTTGTGCGCGCCCTCTACCACGTCGTGGAGCACGCTTCCATCGTGTACAACACCATATTCGCTCCCGCCTTCCAGCCTGCCTTCTTCTGCTTTCATACGGTCAACACCACCTTCTTGTTGTACATGCTCCTCTCCGATGGAATCGGAATTAACGTTTGGATCTTCTCCTTGATGATACCTGGTCTCGTATTCGTTGCGGTTTTAGCCATTGTCAGCTTTCTCGAGCTCTCCAAAGTAGGCATTTTATCCCAAGAAGTCATTCACGAAGTAGAGAAGTTGCATTTTCATCTCAACATCGCAAGCAAACCTGCCCTTCTTCGAACAAGCTACCGGAGGATGTGGATCAGAGGCAAGTTTCGCTTCATCGGAATCAAGATCGGTAACTATGGTTACTTCCGACCTGTTGCCGTCGTCATTTGGTGCAATGCTGTCCTCAGTAATATTTTAATGTTGCTTCAGTAGCCTCGTGCTAATCCTGAATGTATAATTCGGTGGTGCAAATCCCAAGTATCACTCTGTAACTGTCTACATGTTGGTATGTAATTGTGTCATTATGTGAAGTAATCATCATAATTCTTTCTTGCATTAATTCTCATAATTATGAGTTAATGTATCCATCGACTTCATTGTAGGTTCATCATTAAATTTCAAATTAATTATTAATTATTTTATTCATAAGGAAATATAAACTGAAATACCTTCAAATAACCTTCGCGCAAAAATAACATTCACAAATATTTTTATATTAATCGTAGAGAACATTTCTGGCGACAATAATCCAACTAACCGATATTATCATAGCAAATAACTTTTTTTATTTCACTACTGTACATTCATAGATTCCTATAAACACCTATCGAAATTTTACATTTTTGGCAAAATTTAAAGCATGAAATATAATAGCTTATCATAGCAGTAGAATATTACATAGCACGGAAAACATTTTTTTAGCTTTTTCCCGTATAGTCGCTTCTCAAATCGCCATCAGTCATTGAGTATCACCAACAACGAACTGAATACTGCACTGCACCACACCACGATAGAACTTGGCGATACGTATCCATAATTCCCGATAGTCACACCAACTAACCGAAAGTTGCCTCGCATATACGCTCTGACAGCACGGTACCGCTTGCTAGTGGGCCCTCTGGCATTTTTCGCTCCTACCACTGCTCCCGTTCCGTCCAGAAACCCTTGTAACTCAACTCGTGCCATCACCTTCCTCGACAAAATCTGAGTCTTGGAAAGCTCCAAAAAAGCAATCAGGGCAAGCAACGTAACGAATGTTGTCAATCCTGGAAACAACGCATAAACCCAAATGCTCGTGTAAGAGAAAGTCCGTAGAAGGCAGTAAACGCAAAACGTCGTATTCACAGTATGGAAAATGAAAAAGCAAGGATGGAAGAGTGGCCCAAGGATAATGTTGTTCAGTGTCGCCACCTGTTCCATTATCTGGTAAAGCAGTCTCATCTCATCCATGTCATGCTTTGACCCTGCTCTGTTAAACCCAAATTCGTTAGTGCACCCCGCATACCGAAGTAATCTAAAACATAATCATCGAAAACCCTTACACGCTCTTAAGGAACTCCAACCACATTTCCATGGAAACAAGCGGCACTACTAGAAACATTCCACCTGAAAAAACGATCACCATGACAAGTCCCAGCTTCCAGGCTTCATAAACCAGGAAATATTTAGTAGTATCCCGAAAATCTTCTCCTGGAAACCTCGTACACAAAGCGTTATAGAAGAATGACGCTTCTTCGTCGTAATAAATGGTAGTCAGTATTTGGACGAACAGCAGATTCAAGCAAACCCACGAAGCACTCAGACAAGCTCCTACAGCAAGCGGATTAAAGTACCAAAGCATCCAGCGTCCCACCTCGCCCTTATTCATCCTCTTCGCATACTTCATAAAATATACACTAA
Organism: Sminthurides aquaticus; assembly: GCA_906901655.1. Classification (NCBI taxonomy): domain Eukaryota; kingdom Metazoa; phylum Arthropoda; class Collembola; order Symphypleona; family Sminthurididae; genus Sminthurides; species Sminthurides aquaticus. Next base: position 2,085,404 of record CAJQTT010000007.1, read on the forward strand.
CATCCGATAGCAGATTTAGCAACGTTGCGACATCTTCCTTATTTCGAAACACTGTTACACTCACTGACGCCGTCAGCATCAACATAACACAAGTCTGAAAGTGAAACAGCGTCTGAAGCGTCAGTCGCTTCAGATTCATGAACAAATGAACCGTTCCCACGATTTGCACGCCTCCGTTCCACATAATTGCGCACATAAGTATCCCTGATAAGCCAATCCTAGCTTTACTTTTACATGCTCTGATCCTACGAGGCCACGGAATAGGTTTCCCACAACTCAGCCTCAATGAGTGGTTTTTTTACCTTTCTTCCAATCGAATCGGGAAAATGCACCAGAAACTATCGAAACGAAGTACCATTTCGTAAATACTTAAAGTCAGCTTCCCAAGCCGCAAACTCCAACAGTCCACACTATCCCTCTTAACCATGTCTCTAGGTTTAGACCTCTCCCTCCTGATTATACTCAGGCGTCTAATCAAGTGTAGCATTCCCATATCACATTTATTAGGTCCTCAGCAATCACCCGGGAAAATTATTCAATTCATACCTTAATAATTCCGTTAAAGTTAATTATTGCCTACAGACAAAGCACTAATGAAGGAAAAATTCCATTATATAGTTACCTAAGAAACGTTCACAGCCAGGTAATCGGCGGTCCAACGTTTGATATTAGATACACGCCACATTTCAACCACTTTCATCTTCCCCTCTTGCACCTCTAAAGAGCTCGCTTAGAATGAATGTGCTATGTCATGTAAATAGTCATATGGAAGCCATACCGACACCAGAAGCTGACTGCACGACACACAGTTATATCAGCAGCACCACGCAAAACCTGCCCATTATCCCCTCTCTCCCCTGCCCTGTCAATTAACCATTTAAATACAGTCAGTTGGAATGCCGGAAACCTCAAAGAGTATTAGTTATCCCTATTGTGCGCCTCAAACAGTTATTACGTCGCTATCTTTGTCACCTGAGCAATTAAATCTTCATGCCAAAGCCTCTCCAACCTTCACTAAACCTTAACAGCCGGAAAATAACTACTAGCTGAAGCTTTGTTATACCTACAATTAGTGTGGCCCGCAAGCTTGTTTTGGTTTCGCACATGTTCGTAACGTTTTCAAAACACCGAAATCGCCGCAGAAATTATTATTTTTAAACCATTTGGCCATATTTCGCGACACCCATGATATTATCCAGAATCTGTTATCACATTTTCCTTAAAATGAAGGACATTTTAAGGCAAATGTATGAAAACGTTTGATATTTGTGTCGCGTCAACAACAATCAGATTTTGGTTATATAAGATTCGCAATATATTCCGACGCCCCCCATTTACTAGTTTCGTGTCGAATTTTTCTTAAAAACTGCTCCTGGCTCTATAGAAACTCGCTCTGATAAAAAAAATGATCCACTCAACTGGATTCAAGGAGAGCAAGTCCACAGATCTCATGGATGAGGAATTATTATGTTATTCCCTAAGGAATTAGGTCATATCATGCAACGTGCAAACGGCACATAGCAGCTATTAATGAATTTGTAATTAGTTTCATTCCTTAGTTTACCCTGCAAGATCAAATGTTGAGGATGCTTGTTTTTGTTAAGTGGTTCTAAGATTTTTACCACGATTATATAATATAGTATTTACCAAAAAGACTTTCCTTAGACAAAAGTTAAAGTAGGAGTCCAAAAAGAACTCCTGCTTTAAGAATCAGCTAGCAACAGCTTATCAGAAACGCAGCTTGCTATTCTCTGCTCTTTTACGTATCTGCTTAACTTCTAGAAACTAGAAAATACTAAGTAATGCGCTGTTTCACTATTCCAATCATTCATTCTAAGAAAACTCAAGTAGCTGCTTTTCAGTCGTCAATTCAGTTTTCAGTCTTAATTATGTTCCATGGAAGCAGTCACCTTTCGCAGGACTAACTGAAATTATTTAAGTAATATATTAATTTTATTATTAAAATTAAATTTTCAAAAAAACCGCACTTCAAAAATCTAAAAGTTGTCCAGAATGTTTGAAAACTGGTTAACCGACCTGAGCGCCGTCATTTTTGGGATTTTAGTGTATTATAAAGTACTACAGATATTCCAAGAGAAAATTCTTAAATATCCTCCAGGTACGGTTGCATTTGCTGAAATTATTACCTTGACTTTATAAATCTGCTCAATAAAACACAATAAAAAATAACGCAGAGATTAATTTTATTTTCTTCTTTTCTTATTAATGATTACTGTAATCTTTAGGACCATTTCGATGGCCTCTAATCGGCAGCCTGGTTCAGATTTACCTGGCGGATCCGGACTACCCCTACCGGGCTTTGCACAAGTTGTCTAAAAAGTATGGCGATATCCTTTTTATTCGTACAGGAATATCAAACCTTGGTAAGAAAATCCCTTTTATTTTTAAACACTCTCACATTTTAATTAAATCCGCATAAAAAAACAAAATATAACTCTTTAACGTCATATTTAGTCGCAATCCATGGATTCGAAACAGCCAAGCAAGTTTACAGACGAGATGACTGGATGGGCAAGAAAAATTACAACTGGCAGTTGCTCAGGAGTTATGGCAAGCAGCAAGGTTAATTTTCGTTAATTACTTTTCAACTTAAAACACCCATATCTAATCTCAGCGATTTCCTTAACACACCCACATCTATAAAACTACCGTTACGTTAACGTAGGCCTGATTAGTGCCAACAAGATTTGGCAACCCACACGCCGCTACGTCGTTCACCATCTCCGAGATTTTGGATTCGGCAAAACTAATAGCATGGAGTCCACGATCCTTGCCGAAATCGAGGAAACAGTCACTAAAATTCGAGAGGATGCAAACGCAGAGGGCGGTGTCATCCATCCATCGTCATACTTTGCAGTTCCAGGTGTCAACGTGGCATGGTCTTCCGTCTCTGGCACGAGGTTCGAGCACAGCGACCCTCGAATCAACGAAATAGTCACGCTTTTAGCAGACTTTTCCCGCACTTTTATGTTAGCTGGAGGCATTGCAAACGCTTATCCTTTCCTCCTGGATTGGTTCCCTCAGTTTTGCGGTTTGGGAGAAGTCAAGCACAATTGTGAAAAGATAATCAAGTTCATTGAGGTAAGTATCTTGTTTCTCGCGTCTAGAAATAAATTTCCTATCGCTCCGCCATCTAGTGCTAGGTTTCACCAACCTGCAAAAAGAACGTGCAGTACAAGCGCTCTAAAACTTACAGGGAAGCGTTGCGCAGCATCGTCAACGCGGTCGCTACAGAACAAACCCCGAAAACTTCATCGACGCTTACCTTCAGAGTATCGATGGCGTCGAAGACCCTCAAAACGAGGAGGTATTAACAGGTAATAGTCGCCGATACTGATCGTCAAAAATCCGCCCGTAGCGCTCCCTAGTGTCAGTTTGTGTATAGCTATTTATTTTTCTTCTTTCCAGAAGAGAACTTGGTTACAGTTCTTTTTGACCTACTGTGGGCAGCAAGTGATACAACATCATCCACCTTTGAATTCGCCATTTTTTGGCTCATGTTAAATCCTTCTGCTCAAACTAAAATGAGAGAAGAAATACTGCAAGTTGTGGGGTCACATCGAAGACCGACTTTAAGCGACAGAACCAAGTACTAAAAGCCTAAACTAGCAATATTTATACTATTTCACCGTCTCTAATTTTCCACAGAATGTAACAGCGTTAAATCCAACTATTTGCTTCCAGAATGAATTACTGCAGAGCAACGTTTCTGGAAATCCATCGACGCTCAGCCGTTGTACCACTAGGACCAAGATGTGTTATGAAGGAGCTAGAAATCAATGGATTTACAATTCCCGCAGTAAGACTTTTTTTAAATGTGACTGCAAAAACTTATTTTTTCTTATTTTGTTTCTAATTAGAATTTTGGGCCGGTATTTAATTAAATGCTGGGATTACCAGGATACTACAGTGAAACTTCTGGTTAACATCATCTCTAAAAGCTAGAGTTTTATTATGTTAATTAGAAGATTATGTTATTTAAAAGATGTTAACCACAAGTTTCACTGTCAACATTTTTTCATTTCCATCTACCGCCCATTCCAGCAAACAACAGCAGTCATAAACATGTACAGCATCATGATGGACCAAGACTTCTGGGGAGATCCAGAAAACTTCCGCCCGGAGCGTTTCTTAATGCCCGACAATTCCATCGATAAAGCGAAAGCCGAACGAATTATAGTCTTTTCTATGGGCAAGTTACACATTACTTTCTTCGCTACGCTAGCGTTTAGAGAGTTAAGACCCTTGGATAAATCGTAACGTTAGAGATAACTTTTAGCGACATGCTTTTTTAAAGCTACCTATTTTTTATCATTTCAGGAAAACGAAACTGCATTGGAGAAAGTATCGCCGAAACTATGCTTTTCCTGGCACTCACATCCCTCCTTCAAAACTTCCATTTCCTCCCGTCCCAAAAGACGTATGACATTAAACCAATTAATGGCGTCGTCACTGCACCAAAACATTATAGCGTTCGCGTTAACGTTTTAAACGCGTAGATTCAATGTAGTTGGATTTGTATACAATTTACTTCTCAACACCAGCTTTTTACGTAACTTTCCTCTTTCAAACATTCCAAACCTATCAAATCCTTCAGATCGGAGAGTAGGATCTTAATTCAGCAACTTTAAATATCACTATAAATTGAATTTGAAAATCCGGCAACGACTGGGCCATGATAAACTGGAGGATTGCCCTTGCTTTACTCGGAGTTTTTATTATAATGTCAAGCACCTTGCACATTCAGAAAGAGATCACTGCGTCCCATATACTACTCTTACGGCAATAGCCTCCTCTTAAAGTAACAAAATAAACCATCACATATCCAATTGCAGGCCAACAACAATGGTTTTTTCAGGTATAGCGTCGCGTCTGAATCCAAGTTTTTCACGAAATTCAAAAATACCCAAATCCTTTAAACATTTCCTCGACACATACAACTTCTTATTTATTTCACCACCCCTTCGTGTAGTAGACAAGTTAGCTGACATCCGACATATTTCACTTTTGTATGTGGGCCTAAAAATAAACAAAAAAAACATTTATATATTTCGTTTTAAAAGTGTAATTCAATTCTTAAAAAATCTGTGATTTCTACCACGTATCTCAATCACCTCTGCACACTTTATCTGCTTGATTATTAATTGGCGAATATTCCAAACAAAATATTTAAAATGGTTTATCAATCAAATAATGATTAATCCAAAGCTTCATTCAAAAGCATACATCAGTCAAGCTTTCAATTTTAAAACTCTTTGCATGAGCCAACACAGGTAATAACAAAGAATTTATGCAAATCATACTATGAATTATAAATGCACCCTCTATTTTCAATCGCACACAATTCCAGAATTTTCTACCGGATAGCCAGCCTCGGGACATTTGTAACGGTAGTTTCTCTGGAATCTTCCTTATATTCCTATCCCAACTTTCAGGTGCTTAATACAATCAAGACTATCCGCTTGAAGATGATTCGCTTTCGGCGCTTCATTACAATCCCCTGGGATTTGCGCTACGTTTGTTTTACTACAAAAATTATCACAATGCTAGGCATGGTACCTTTTGATTTTCATGGCCAAGGGAATGCCTTTACATTCCGCCCAACTCGGAGTCTCAAAAAACGAATCAGACACGCCCTCTGGGTCCTCAGCGGTGCAGTCCAACTAATCTTCCTAACCACCCGCCTTATAATACAAGCGGCAAATCCAGATGAGTATCAAGAAGACGATACTCGAACTGTAATGAGTCACTACGCTGGTTGGGTTTACGCGCTTTGTTTATTCTGCTTCGATATCGCCAACTTTATCGTTGCTTTCTACAGAAGAAGCGATGCTACCGAAATTTCCCGAAGTTCATTTAATAATTTAACTCGAGGTAGACCCAACAAATCTTGCCACAACCCATTACTACGATACACGTATATATATATGCAGTATTCGAAGCTGTGACTTTTATTTTGCAGGCGGAAAACCGGGTAACGTAAAAGGGCACAATACGATCGTTGTAAAATTCATCATTCTCGCTCCCTTCATGTTTTCCCTCTTTCTGCTAATCATTCCTCTAGTCTATCTTTACGATACTCGCTTCCCTATCTGCACATATTCCGCTTTCTCCAGCTCTAATGTAAACCTACCACTCCTCCTCGCTTGCTTTCTCTACGACTGGGCCATGCTAAGCTGGAGATTGGCATTTGCTATCCTCGGAGTCACGACGACAATGTCAAGTATCTTGCATATTCAGCAGGACATCCAAAAGTCACAAAAACTCCTAACGTGGTAAGTCCCCTTAGCATAACGAAAACATACCTTGACATCCATTAAACATTACCTTTATTCCAGGCATAGCACGTCCAACACCAAGCTCCGTACTCGAACCAGAACGTTTCAAAGGGTCTCCAGAAACATGCGGCACGTCCAACTCCGAATCATTATTTTCAACCTCACTTTCGGAGAAGTCACTTACGTTACCAAGATCATAACACTCAGCGGTACGATATTCATGGGCTACTTCGGAGTTCGTTACTTCACGGCCCATCCGATCATAGCATGGGGAGACATAATCCTTGCCGTGGATGCAGCTGCCATCTATGCACTACTTTTCAGCCATGCATTTAGCATTCCCAAAGACGTTGAGGTTGTGAGAAGACTCTACATTTTGTATTCCCAGCAACTCTTGCAAGCCGAAAAGCGGCTTGAATTCCGCAAACTGGCTCTCACTTTCAAGGTCAAAGGTATCACGTACGGCGGCTTTCATACCTTTACCTCCACCTCAATTTGCGAGTACCTGGATTATAGTGTTTCCCAGATTGCTTCGCTTGCTGTCACTTTTTAGATGACGTTTATACTGAACGTCACGAAGATTTGAATTCAAATTTCCAGCCCATGAAATTGAAGCAACTTAAATATTTTTTAAAATTGTAATTTGAAATATCATCAATTTAAATTCAGTACATAACAACTTAATATCAATACATGCTATAGAAAATGTTTATAATGCATTTATCGGCTAACCAATTCACAAGTACTATATATTACATTTACTCTGTTGTAGCCATTACTTTTATTCTACAACTCATATTCAAGGAGCTCGCTCATCATAAATCAATAAAGCTACAACTAATACTACTATTACATAGGTAATAACTAATCAAATAGCCCACGAGTCATAAACTGCTTGATTTAAAAATATACCTACGATGACATTTCAATTTCAAACATGTTTGTATAAGGCCAACAACCAGTTGTATAACAAAGAGATACAAAACCTTTGATTCATATCACACACAAAAATTATCGAAATTTATTTTTTATTTCTAATATAATCTAAAAAATTCAACATCTCTGCTTTTACCTGACGTCAAGCTTCCAGCTCAAAGTTTTTCCATTCCCCGCTTTCCTTATGAAACTTTATCATCTTAGTTGTAGGCCTTGTTGGCAAAGCCTTGCACCAAGCAAGATGATTTCGTTTCGGCCTTCCGTTACGATCCCCTGGGATTTGCGCTACGTTTCTTTTACCCTCCAAGCTGTATCAAGGCTAGGAATGATACCTTTCGATATTCGTGGCCATCGGAATTCCTTCACATTACTCCCAACTCGGAGTCTCAAAAATCAAGTCATAAACGCCCTCTGGCCATTTATCGGCGCACTTCAGATAATTTCTCTTTTTCTCATCCTTATAAAGGGGACGGCAAATCCAGTCCTTGATGAGGAAGATGATAGTCGAGTACTGATGACTAACTACGCTGCTTGGGCTTACGCCTTTGGTGCAGTCTGCTTTGATGGCACCAACTTAATCGTATATTTCAACAGAACGAGTGATGCAGCCGGCATTATTCAAAGTTCCTTTCAAAAACTAACTCGAGGTAAGCATACAAATCTCTATAGCACCTCTATCCTGCCTCGTCCAAGGCGATAACCCATCAATGAACAATGTCGCTTCAAGTTTTGGTATTTATATTCAAGCTGGAAAACCTGGCAACGTACGAGGGCAGAAGACCATCGTAGTCAAGCTCATCGTTCTCACTCCCTTTATCTGCTCAATTTTTGTACCACTCATCCCTGTGGTTTACTTGTATGACCCGCGTTTCCCTCTCTGCTCGTACTCTGCTTTCCCGAGTTCCACAATTAACCTACCCCTCCTCCTCGCTTGCTTTCTCTTCGACTGGACCGTGTTTAACTGGAGGATTGCCGTTGCTTTACTTGGATTCTTGTCGATAATGCCCAACATCTTGCAGATTCAACAGGAAATCGCAGAGTCTCACCAACTCCTCCAATGGTAAGACCTCTTTGAATAACAAATCAAGTCTTTAGATCCAATAATAATTTACTGTTTCCAGGCATAGCTCCTCCATCACCAAGCTGCGTACGAGATCAAGAACATTTCAAACCGTTTCAAAACAAATCCAGCGTGTTCAGCTACGAACCAACATTTTCAACCTCACTTTCGGCGAATTCACGTACCTCGCCAAGATCGTGACGCTCTCCTTCACAGTATTTCTGGGCTACTTTGGAGTTCGTTACATCACCACCCATCCAATTATAGCCTCCGCAGATATTATATTTGCTGTAACTGCTGCCGCCATCTACTCTTTACTCTTTAGAAAAGCATTTAGCATTCCCAAAGACGTTGAGGTTGTGAGAAGACTCTACATTTTGTATTCCCAGCAACTCTTGCAAGCCGACAAGCAGCAAGAATTCCGCAAAGTAGCTCGCACCTTCAAGGTCAAAGGAATCACGTACGGCGGCTTTCACACGTTCACCTCCACCTCGATCTGCGAGTTTATGGATTACAGCATTTCCCAGATTGCTTCGCTGGCTGTCACTTTTTAAGATGACGCTTATACCACACGCAAAGACGATTTGAATTGAAATTCCGCGCCGAGGAAATTGAACCAACTTAAATATTTTAATTTAACAATCAAATTTGAATTATCATAAATAAACACATAATTCGTAAAATTAATAAACTTTATATAACATATTTTTAATACATTTATCTGCTTCATAACTAATTGGCAAATACTATTACCTAGGTAATACCCATTAAATTGTCCTCTCATAGTCATAAACTGCCTTTAGGCTTAATTCAAAAGTATATATATCTTAGATGACATTTCAATTCCAAACATGTTTGTTTAGGGCCAACCACCAGTTTATAACATAGAAATACAAAACGTTTAATTAATATCAAAATAAAATTATCAAGTCGAAATTTATTTTGTATTTCTAATTTAATCTAAAAAATTCAATATTTCTGCTATTGTCAGACGTCCAAAACTTGAGCCTCAAAGTTTCTCCGTTCCATTCACCGCGTTCCTAATGAAACTTATCCTAGCTGTTCGCCTTGTTGGCAAAGCCTTGCACCAAGTAAGATGATTTGGTTTCGGCCTTCCGTTACGATCCCCTGGGATTTGCGCTACGTTTCTTTTACTCTCCAAGCTGTATCAAGACTAGGCATGATACCTTTCGATATTCGTGGCAATGGAAATTCCATCACAATTTGTCCAACGCGTAGCACTAAAAGCCGTTTGATTAACGCCCTCTGGGCATTGAGCGGCGCACTTCAGATAATTTCTCTTTTTGTCAACCTCATAAAGGGGACAGCATATCCAGTTTTTGATGACGATGAAGAACACGATAGTCGAGTGCTGATGACTAACTACGCAGGTTGGGCTTATGCATTTGGGTCACTCTGCTTTGATAGCACCAACTTAATCGTATATTTCAACAGAACGAGTGATGCAGCTGACATTATTCGATGTTCCTTTCAAAATCTAACTCGAGGTAGGCATATACTTTCAAGCTTCTCTATTCTGCCTCTCCCAAGGCGATGACACATCAATAAAAAATGACGTTTTGGTGTTCTGCATTTCATTTTTTAGACGGTAAACCTGGTAACGTGAGAGAGCACAATACAATCGTAGTTAAACTCATCGTTCTCACTCCCTTCATCTGCTCAATTTTTATACCACTCATTCCAATGGTTTACCTCTACGACCCGCGTTTCCCCGTCTGCTCGTACTCTGCTTTCCCGAGTTCCACTATAAATACACCGGCCCTTGTTGCTTGCTTTCTCTTCGACTGGACCATGGTGAACTGGAGGATCGCCCTTGCTTTACTTGGAGTCCTGTCCATGATGCCCGGCATCTTGCACATTCAGCAGGAAATCGCAGAGTCCCATAAACTCCTCCAATGGTAAGACTCTTTGAATAACAAATCAAGTCTTTAGATCCAATAATAATAATTTACTGTTTCCAGGCATAGCTCCTCCATCACTAAGCTGCGTACGAGATCAAGAACATTTCAAATGGTTTCAACGAAAATGCGACATCCACATTTTCAACCTCACTTTCGGCGAATGTATTTATCTCGCTAAGATCGTAACTCTCTCCTTGACAATATTTCTTGGCTACTTTGGAGTTCGTTACCTCACCACCCATCCGATTATAGCCTGCGGAGATATTATATTTTCCGTAGATGCTGCTACCATCTACTCTATACTCTTTAGAAAAGCATTTAGCATTCCCACAGACGTTGAGATTATGAGAAGACTCTACATTTTCTATTCCCAGCAACTCTTGCAAGTCGACAAAAGGCTTGAATTTCGCAAACTGGCTCGCACCTTCAAGATCAAAGGTATCACGTACGGCGGCTTTCACACGTTCACCCCCACCTCGATCTGCGAGTTTATGGATTACAGCATTTCCCAGATTGCTTCGCTAGCTGTCACTTTTTAGCTAACGTTTATACCAATAACACACGCCAAGAGTATTGGAATTCAAATTTCGCGCCCAGGAAATGGCGGTAACTTCAATAATATTTAAATTTCAATCCCTTTTTGAATACCAGAAATTTCAATTCAACGTATATAAAGTAAAATTAAATACAAATAAATGCTATAAAAATATTTTTAATGCATCTATCAGCTTAATTACTAAAGGAAAATATTATTACCTAGGTTATAAACATTTAATGGTACTCGAATCCTAAGCTACCTAAAGTTTCATTTAAAAATATGCTTAAGTCATAAGATTTCAATTTCGAAAATGTTGGCACAAGCCCCCACAGGTTTAAACAGAGAATTAATTTCAAAATAATCTCATGAATTCTAAATGTAGTTTCTCTTTTTAATAATGTCTAAAAATTCAAGAATTTCCCATCATCAGCCTGGCTTCGAAAACTTCCAATGGCAGTTTCTCTAATACCTACCTCGCATTCCTACTGCAACTTTCTCATCCTAGAATAGTTATGACCATCCCCTGTAATATGATTTGGTTTCCGCGTTCCGTTAGGGTCCACTGGGATTTACGCTACGTTTCATTTTCTCTCAAACTTGTATCAAGGCTGGGCATGATACCATTCGATATTCGTGGCCATGGAAATTCCTTCACATTACTCCCAACTCGGGGTCTCAAAAAACGAGTCATAAACGCCCTCTGGGTGTTGAGCGGTGCGCTACAGATAATCTTTCATTTTTTCAAGCTTATAAAGGTGGAAGTAAATCCAGTTGACGATGACGATGAGGAAGTCGAAACCGGAACAATGATGAGTTACTACGCTGGTTGGGCTTACGCATTTGGTTTACTGTACGTCGATAGCGGTAACTTCATCATGTTTTTCAGCAGAAAGAGCGATACTGTTCAAATAATACGCAGTTCCTTCAATAAATTAACTCGAGGTAGGTGTACTACTCTGTAGTTACTCCATCCCGCCTCTGCCAAGGCGATAACACACCAATAAACTACATTTGAAATTCAAAATTTTATTTTCCAGACGGAAAACCTGGTAACGTGAGAGAGCACAATACCATCGTCGTAAAATTCATCATTCTTGCACCCTTCATCTTCTCAGTTTTTGTCCCATTCATTCCTATGGTTTACCTTTACGACACGCGTTTCCCGGTCTGCTCATATTCTGGTTTCCGCAGCTACACAATAAATGTACCGCTCCTGGTTGCTTGCTTTCTCTTCGACTGGGCCTTGTTAAACTGCAGAATCGCTATTTCTTTACTAGGAGTCCTTGCGCTAATGCCAAGCATCTTGCACATTCAACAGGAAATCGCGGAGTCCCATAAACTCCTCCAATGGTAAGACTCTTTGAATTACAAATTAAACCTTGAGACCAGGTAATAGTTTACTTTTTCCAGGCACAGCACTTCCATCACCAAGCTGCGTACGAGATCAAAAACGTTTCAAACAATTTCCAAGAAAATGCGGTGTGTGCAGCTCCGAATCCATATTTTCAACCTCACTTTCGGCGAAGGTACTTACCTCGCTAAAGTCCTAGCACTCAGCTTGACGATATTCGTGGGCTACTTCGGAGTTCGCTACCTCACCACCCATCCCGTTTTGGCGTGCGGAGACATTATCATTGCAGTAGATGCTGCTGCCATCTACTCAATTATCTTTAGGAATGCATTCAGCATTCCCAAAGACGTGGAGGTTGTCAGAAGACTATACGTCTTGTATTCCCAGCAACTCTTGCAGCCAGGCAAGCGGCTTGAATTCCGCAAACTGGCTCGCACCTTCAAGGTCAAAGGTATCACGTACGGCGGCTTTCATACGTTCACCTCCACCTCAATCTGCGAGTACGTGGATTACAGTGTTTCCCAGATAACATCACTAGCTGTCACTTTTTAGGTAATGTGTAGTTTTGAAGCAGCAAAAATATCGGATTTCAGCCACGAAAGGTACTTAAATATTTAAAATTCATTTTTTTCTTCACTATAGACCAGACTCTACCACCAATTTATTTTACTACCATTTCGAGTAGCAGAGAGGCTTACATACTTGACTATTGGACATGATACAAGTATTATTTTAATTAATGCATGAAAATCAATTTTTAAATTTCAATACAGTTCGTAAAACTTATCACAATAAGAGAATAAAGCGTTGCATTTATCTGGTTCATAATTAATTGGTAAATATTCCTAAAATTACACGATATTAACCATTGCATCGCACTAAGAATCTTGAATTACACAATGCTTCATTATAAAGTACATATTAGGTAAGATTTCAATTCCGAACATGTTTGTATACGCCAACACGTGTACTAATAATAACGAATTTATGAAAATGATTTTATTATATACGCTTCTGTTTTCAATTATAATATCGGACAAAATTCAAGAATTTTCTACCGCATAACCAGTTTCTGAAACTTTCAACTGTAGTTTCTCTGGAATCTTGGACACACTCCTATCCCAACTTTCGCATGCTTGGTACAATCAAGAATATCGTCTTCAAGATGATTTCCTTTCGACGCTCCGTTACGATCCCCTGGGATTTGCGCTACGCTTGTTTTACATCCAAAATTATATCATGGCTATGTATGATGCCTTTTGATTTTCATGGCCATGGAAATTCCTTCAGAATGTGGCCAACACGTAGTATCAAAAAACGCGTCATAAGCGCCCTCTGGGTCCTCAGCGGTGCACTCCAACTAATTTTTCTAACCCTCCGGGTAATAATGCAAGCGGCAAATCCAGATGAGTATCAAGTAGACGATACTCGAACGCTAATGAATCAATACGCTTGTTGGGTTTACACACTTTGTTTATACTGCTTCAATATCTCCAACTTAATCGTTTGTTTTCACAGAGGAAGCGATGCTGCCAATATTTCCCGAAATTCATTTCACAAGTTAACTCGAGGTAAACATATCAATCTTTTCTCAAAACCCTAAAAAATATATTCAAGCGAAAAATATGATATAAAGTGTGAGCATCAACCTAAGACCCGATAAGAAATTCAAATTGCGCGCCTAAATATGGGCCGATTTTATTCAAATAAGTATGACTTTAAAGCCAAACGCCTAAAGTTTTGTGAGGTAAACGTTTTAGTCGGTTCAGTTCAACACGCCGCGTGCCATTAGCATGCAAAGTTTGAAGCCGAATTTCCAATGCGCTCCAAGGGTTTTGCAGTTGCGACTTGAAACGCTTCCGTAATACGCACGTCCCTTTCTCGTAGATCTTCGGCATAAAGACGTTTTCTTTTTCGTTGAAAGTGTCTTCTAAAATAGCTTTGAACCGCAATAGTTAAATTTGTCTCTAACAACTAGCGCACTCTCCAAGCCTTTTCGTGGTTGTTTTCCGCCTTTTTGGAAAATTTGCCATTTTTCAATTTCGCGCGCTACGGGTTGAAAATGGCATTTGACATGAATGTCATCAGCATAAAACGAAACTTTAGACCCTTCTGGACAAGATCCATATTACGCCATGACCATCGAATACATAGTTCCGCCGCTAGGGGCCGCCGTAATGAGGTCATAGGTTTATATGCTCACAGTGTATAATAATGTAATAATAACAATATATATATATTATGTAAGAGTATCTACAAATAATATAATAAAGTATACTAGATGGTTTCAATTCTATTTTGCAGGCGGAAAACCTGGTAACGTGAAAGGGCACAAAACGACCGTTGTAAGGTTCATCATTCTCGTTCCCTTCATGCTCTCAGTATTCCTACTCTTCATCCCTGTCTATCTCTACTATATTCGCTTACCCGCCGGCTTGTATTCCGCTTTTCCGAGCTCCACAATAAATGTACCACTCCTCCTTGCTTGCTTTCTCTTCGACTGGACCATGTTTAACTGGAGAATTGCCATGGCTTTCCTAGCGACCCTCACGATTATGCCAAGCATCTTGCATATTCAACAGGAAATCGCAGAGTCGCATAAACTCCTCCAATGGTAAGTCCTCATAATTACGAAAACTTACTTTTTGCCGGTTTGAAAAATAGGCTAATGCGATCGGTGAAAGCCGTTAACAATTTGACATTTTAGTTATATACTAGTAGATATACATTAAATATATAGAGCATATCTATTAGATTCAATATAAATCTACTATATATCCGAAAAAAGAACATAGTATATACTATAGGGCGGAATCGCTAATGCGATCGGTGAAAGCCGTTAACAATTGGACATTTTAGTTGTATACTAGTAGATATACATTAAATATATAGAGAATATCTATTAGAATCTATATAAATCTACTATATATCCGAAAAATGAACATAGTATATACAATGGGCCAGAATCGCTTTTGCGATCGGTAAAAGCCGTTAACAATTTGACATTTTAGTTCTACACTAGTAGATATAAATTAAAAATAAAGAGAATATCTATTTGAATCTATATAAATCCACTATATATCCGAAAAAATGAACATAGTATATAGGCAGAATAGCTATTGCAATCGGTGAAAGCCGTTAACAATTTCACATTTTAGCTATATACTGGTAGATATACTTGATACATAAATTTTGTATTCAATAGAATCTATTTAAATTTACTAAATAGGCAAAATGTTGTATATACTATATAGTATGGGACGAAATCCCTATTGAAATTGGTGAAAGCCGTTAATAATTTGCCTTTTATAGTCCAGTTTCTGCTGTAGCTACGGTTAAAAAAGACATTTTTTAGAAAGGGTACGATAAGGAGATGCTTATTTAAGTAATTTCTTACATTATTGCAGAAAAACTAACTCCAATATTGTAATATACAGCGCCGGCACTCCTGTAGTGTAGTATGTTCCTAGTAGTTACCGCAGGAAACGCTGGAAAATCAGACGGATAGATGCATACTCCTTTTTACAACATGCAATTTTACAGTTCGAATATCTATACATTACCGCTCACCAGATTTACTGTTGTAGTGTCTTAGTTACATGAATTTCCAAAATTCACACATTCATTCTTCTGATTCTTGAATTACATTAAATTTCGCACTACGGTGGAACACCAAGAAAGTTAGCGAAAATGATGAGTTTGCACAAGCAAATCTGCGCGCCATTTTAATACATAGCAGTAACAAACAAGATACCATGGTGATATGAAAGAATTGTTCCGTTTCCTGAGGTTCATGCTTTTTCTTGCATAATTTCTTTAATAATGTGTACTACCAGGTGTTAAAATGTATTTCAAACCGGCAGAAAAGGATAGCTTCTATCCTGCTCCAATTTTTCCACATTTTCAACCTCACTTTTGGAGAAGTCACTTACTTCGCTAAGATCTTAACGCTCAGCGTGACGATATGCTTGGGCTACTTCGGAGTTCGGTACCTCACCACGCACCCGATTTTAGCGTGCGCAGATCTCATCATTGCCGCCGATGCAGCTGCCATCTATGCACTGCTCTTCAGGAAAGCATTTAGCATTCCCAAAGACGTCGAGGTTGTGAGAAGACTCTACATTTCGTACTCCCAGCAACTCTTGCAGGCCGACAAAAGGCTGGAATTCCGCAAACTGGCTCGCACCTTCAAGGTAAAAGGTATCACGTACGGCGGCTTTCATACGTTCACCTCCACCTCAATTTGCGAGTACCTGGATTACAGCATTTCACAGATAACGTCACTAGTGGTGACCTTTTAGATGTTGTAATTTTTAGGCTGTAATGAGATAGATGGTACTTGTTAGTAATGTTCTGCACTCATTTGCCACAAAATACTAGTTTTTTAAAATAATAAAACGGATTTAGAACAAATTTTGAAACAATTTTGCCTTTTTTTTAAATTCAAGTGCATTGCTGGTAGGAAACACGTTCTACATTCGCAACTACATGTTATGCATTAACTCCATGTAGTGTATTAACTGAAAAATCAGGGTTTGGAGT
The DNA here is from genome assembly GCA_906901655.1 of Sminthurides aquaticus. Classification (NCBI taxonomy): domain Eukaryota; kingdom Metazoa; phylum Arthropoda; class Collembola; order Symphypleona; family Sminthurididae; genus Sminthurides; species Sminthurides aquaticus. Next base: position 2,102,052 of record CAJQTT010000007.1, read on the forward strand.
TAAAAGTACGTAAACGTTTGTCCCCAGCTTCCCTGAGGTGGGGATACTTGAGGGGCGGTATCTTTAGAAGGATTAATCAAACTGTTATTCTGCAGATCCCAATCGACTCCTTACAAAAATTGGAACTACATAAGACTAAAATGATGCTCCTTGACCTCTCCGGTCACATACACTCACCCGCATAACTTCCAGGCACGTGCGTATGTAAACATTTGTCTACAAACTCAACTTTTTCAGGCAACTGTTGTTGTGCTCCCAGTCGTTGTTTAGTTTTGCAGTCTTTAATTTTACTATTTTCTGTTCAATCTCCCCAAAAGAAGATTAATTGCTAAAGTATTTTCGAAACTTTAATTCCTGTCACGGAAATTTCTATGATTACGCTCACCATTATTCCCATATTTTATTATCCTTTAAATGTAACATAAATAAGCGAATTTATATGATAATAATCCTATGAATTTTAGAAGCATTTCCCATTTTCAATTACAATATCCAAGTAAATTCAGATTTTCTGTCATTGCCGGATTCAGAGCGTTTCCGGTGGCAGTTTCTCCAGTATCTTTCCTTTTGCAACTTCCTCCTGCTGAATTATTCGCCAAGAATATCACCCGCTGCAAGATGATTTCGTTTCCCCGACCCGCTTCGATCCCCTGGGATTTGCGCTACGTTTCTTTTACTCTGAAAACTTTATCAAGGCTAGGCATGATACCTTTCGATATTCGTGGCCGTGGAAATTCCATCGCAATTTTCCCAACACGTAGTCCCAAAAAACAAGTCATAAACGCCCTCTGGCCATTTATCGGCGCACTTCAGATAATTTCTCTTTTTCTCATCCTTATAAAGGGGACAGCAAAGCCAGTCGACGATGAAGAAGACGAAACTCGCATACTCATGGCTTACTACGCAGGTTGGGTTTACGCCTTTACGTCACTCTTCTTTGATAGCGCCGTCTTAACCGTATATTTCAACAGAACAAGTGATGCAGCCTACATTATTCAAAGTTCCTTTCAAAATCTAACTCGAGGTAGGCATACAAATCTCTAGCACCTCTATCCTGCCTCTCCCAAGGCGATGACACATCAATTAACAATGACGCTTCCGAGGTTTGCAATTATTTTTTCAGGCGGAAAACATGGTAACGTGAGAGGGCACAAGACCATCGTTGTAAAATTCATCGTCCTCACGCCCTTCATCTTCTCAATTTTTATACCACTCATGCCAATGGTTTACCTCTACGACCCGCGTTTCCCCGTCTGCTCGTACTCTGCTTTCCCGAGTTCCACAATAAATGTACCGGACCTTGTTGCTTGCTTTCTCTTCGACTGGACCATGCTAAACTGGAGGATTGCCGTTACTTTACTTGGAGTCCTGTCCATGATGCCAGGCATCTTACACATCCAGCAGGAGATCGCAGAGTCCCATAAACTCCTCCAATGGTAAGACCTCTTTTGTCTTTGAATAACAAATCAAGTCTTGAGATCCAATACTAATTTACTGTATCCAGGCATAGCTCCTCCATCACCAAACTCCGTACCAGATCAAGAACATTTCAAACAGTTACAAAAAACATGAGACGTGTTCAACTACGACTCCACATCTTCAACCTCATTTTCGGCGAATGTACTTATGTCGCTAAGGTCATGGGACTCAGCGTGACAATATTCGTGGGCTACTTTGGAATTCGTTACCTCACCACTCATCCGATTATAGCCTGCGGAGATATTGCAATAGCCGTAAATGCCACAGCCATCTACGCGCTCCTCTTCAGTAAAGCATTTAGCATTCCCACAGACGTTGAGCTTGTGAGAAGACTCTACGTCTTGTATTCCCAGCAACTCTTGCAAGCAGACAGGCGACTTAAATTTCGAACATTGGCTCGCTCCTTCAAGGTCAAAGGTATCACGTACGGCGGCTTTCATTATTTTACCTCCACCTCAATTTGTGAGTACGTGGATTACAGTGTATCCCAAATAATATCACTAGTTGTCACCTTTTAGGTAGCGTAGCTTTGAAATTGCCAAAATTTCGGATTTACAGGAAGGCTTTACATTCTTTTACAATGGTATTTGACTAATATTTTAATTAATGAATGAAAATCAATTTTAAAATTTCAATCCAGTACATAAAATTAATCACACAATACTTGTTTGAGTATCAATTTCGGTTGCATTTATCTGGCTAACAATTAGTTGACGAATATTTCTAAAATTACACGATATTAACCATGTTATAGCGCCGGAATCATGAATTACACAATGCTTCATTATAAAGTACATACTAGGTAAGATTTCAATTCCGAATATGTTTGCATTACAAGTCAACACAGGTAATAACAAAGACTTTATGAAAATCATATTATGAATTATAAATACACCGTCCTTTTTCAATTATATTGGACAAAATTTAAAAAAAATTCTACCGCATAGCCCTTTTCGGGACACTTGCAAGGACAGTTCCTCTGAAATCTTCCTCACATTCCTATTGTAATTGTTCCTGCTGCTCCTATCCTATTTCACATGCTTGATACAATCAAGAATATCATCTTGAAGATGATTTCCTTTCGACGCTCCGTTACGATCCCCTGGGATTTGCGCTACGCTTGTTTTACTTCCAAACTTATATCACGGCTAGGCATGACGCCTTTTGATTTTCACGGCCATGGAAATTCCTATAGAATATGGCCAACACAGAGTATCAAAAAACGCGTCATAAGCGCCCTCTGGGTCCTCAGCGGTGCGCTCCAAATCATCTTTTTAACCCTCCGGGTAATAATACAAGCGGTAAATCCAGATGAGTATCAAGAAGACGATACTCGAACGCTAATGAATCAATACGCTTGTTGGGTTTACACGCTTTGTTTATACTGCTTCGATATCGGTAACTTAATCGTTTGTTTCTACAGAAGAAGCGATGCCGCCGATATTTCACGAAATTCATTCCACAAGTTTACTGGAGGTAAACGTATCAATCTTTTCTCACAACCCTCAGAATTAAATTACACGATATAATATAATATTATAATAATGTAAGAACAATATATATAATATATATATATTTATGAATATATATTTATATATATTGGTTTGACTGTAGGTTTTAGCTATTGGTTCGGCTTAATTCGGAGGGTGTTTAGGTTTCACTATAGATTTGGCTACAGGTTTAACGATCGGTTTGACTATAGGTTCGGCTGAAGAGCTATACTTTTCACAGCAGGGCTTTACGTTTGACGGAAGGGCTATACGTTAAACGGGAAAGCTTAACGTGTGACGAGACATCTACGCGTTTGACGGGAGAGTCAATATTTCAATCAATAGTTATCTACTGAATCCTTCAGCCTATAGTATAAGATTAAGTGGCTACATGTTTGACAGAAGAGCTATATGTTTGGAACCATAAGCTACAGGTTATACGGCAGAGCTATTGGTTCGATGGGAGAGTTAAAGGACTGACAGAAGATCTAAAGATACTACGGTAGAGTTAAACATTCTACGGGAGAGTTAAACATTCCACGGGAGAGCTAAACATTCCACGGGAGAGCTAAACATTCTACGGGAGAGCTACACATTCTACGGGAGAGAATATATATGTATAATATATATATATTTTTATGAATGTATATATATATATATAATATATATATATAATATATAAATAAAGTATACTAGATGGTTTCAATTTTATTTTGTAGGTGGAAAACCTGGTAACGTCAAAGGGCACAAAACGACCGTTGTAAGGTTCATCATTCTCGTTCCCTTCATGCTCTCAGTATTCCTACTCATCATTCCTATGATCTATCTCTACGATATTCGCTTTCCCACCGGCTTGTATTCCGCTTTCCCGAGCTCCACAATTAACGTACCACTCCTTCTCGCTTGCTTTCTCTTCGACTGGGCCATGTTTAACTGGAGGATTGCCATGGCTTTCCTAGCGATCCTCACGATTATGCCAAGCATCTTGCATATTCAGCAGGAAATCGCAGAGTCACAAAAACTGCTCAAATGGTAAGTTCACTGAATAGAAAGACAAGGGTGTTTACCCACGCCTACAGACCTGAGTTTTTTTTTCAATGTAGAGTATCCCATGGAAACCACAAATCCAAAATTTCAGCCCCATATGAGTAGAAATGGCTGAGATAGAAATTATATACTCCGTCAAAAAACGCATCGCTTATGGGAGTTTAGCATGGTGACAGCGGCCGATGCAATTCCCCCCCCCCGCTCCATTCCAAAGCATGCGTTTTTTGACGGGGTAAATAATTGATATCTCTGCCATTTCTACTCATATGGGGCTGCAATTTTGGATTCGTGGTTTCCCTGGGATAATCTACATTGAAAAAAAATCTCAGGTCTGTAGGCGTGGGTAAACACCCTTGTCTTCCTATTTAGAATGACGTGGCCTAGAACGTAACATGCCTTGACATCCATTAAACATTCATTTTTTCCAGGCATAGCACTTCCATCACCAAACTCCGTACTCGAACCAGAACGTTTCAAAGAGTCTCCAGAAACATGCGGCATGTTCAGCTACGAATCCACATTTTCAACCTCACTTTCGGAGAAGTGACTTACTTCGCTAAGATCTTAACACTCAGCGTAACCATATGCTTGGGTTACTTCGGAGTTCGTTACCTAACCACCCACCCGATTTTGGCGTGCGCAGATCTCATCATTGCCGTGGATGCAGCTGTCATCTATGCACTACTTTTCAGGAAAGCATTTAGCATTCCCAAAGACGTTGAGGTTGTGAGAAGACTCTACATTTCGTACTCCCAGCAACTCTTGCAGGCCGACAAAAGGCTTGAATTTCGCAAACTGGCTCGCACCTTCAAGGTAAAAGGTATCACGTACGGCGGCTTTCATACCTTTACCTCCACCTCCATTTGCGAGTTCATAGACTACAGCATTTCCCAGGTTACTTCCCTAATTGTCACGTTTTAGGCTTGAAAAATAGTAATCTATGGGCACGTTGTTTATTTTAGCGCATACTAGTATTGTGCATAATATATATAACGGTAGTGCAATAGGTCAGGGTGGGCTTGAGAACTTGTCGTACGAACGTTAATCCCTTACTAATCCCCGGTTTAGCAGACATTGTCGTATTCTTATTTTATGCATTTCAGTGTAATCAAATGTAAGCTTAATCCCTTTCCAGAATGAGCGGTCTGGAAAAACTGGGGATTAGTAAGGGATTAACGTTCGTACGACAAGTTCTCAAGCCCACCCTGCGAATAGGTAACGCCAATTCAGGCAAAAACTCTATCGCAATCTGTAATTAGCGCCTACGGCTTTTAGGCTGCACTTGTATGCGATGCATTGTATTTTATTGATCCAAAGCTTACCGATATTTCTCAGTTATGATACTGAATGTTAGTGAAAAAATTCACTCAATAATAAAAGTTAAATTACATAAAAGTAACATACACTTTTCTTATTTTGCAACTATTTTTTAATTAATTTTTTTTAATTTTTACACGCTCCTGAACCACCCATCCTTTCGCTTTTAACTTGACCCATCGTAGTAACATTGAAATTAACCAAACCTGAATCAAAATAACTCCCAAGCATACTGAATAGACTAACAACCAAACATCAAGTAACCTCCGCTGATACCATTTTTGATAAATTCCGAGTGGTTTGAGATCAGGTACGAGCCCATGTTTAAGCGTGTAGTTGGTCCACCACATGGCGAGCTCTAGCGGTCCCTCAGGTCGTTCCAGAAACAACTCAGACGCCCTCTTCATATTCTTCTTGAAGCTACAAGGATTCAAACATGGAGTTTACCGTGGAAAACAATTTCGTCAAGTTACTCAAAATCATATAACATTGGCTACTCAAAGCTCACAAAAACACCTACCTTGGATCAATCAAGAGCTTTGAAATAGCATCTTCCAGTATTTCTTGATTTAAAGTTTTGATTTCCAATTTAATACCCCTTCCACGACTATGATGCCGATTTCCATTGTAATCTTGTTCGCCAAAAATTGCAAATATTATAAGTGGAACGCCATAGCAAACTGCCTCTTGAATCCCCAACATTCCTCCATGAGTTATGAATCCTTTAATATTCGGATGTCCTGAAAATATTTCATCCAATCATCATTAACTTTAGTTTAATTTTGTCGTAATTAATTTCTAAAATGTCTGTTCATTTCCCAGTCTAATGTCATGCCAAACAATAATTCAACTTCAATCAAACAATCTGAATTGAAATTTTAGTAATCGATTACCTAAAATATTTTGCTGCGGCAGCCACGAAGCGTAAAACGCATTTTCTGGCAAATCCTCCTCCATTAAATCACCATCCCACTTGACAACAAATTTGGTATTGGCTCTTTTCATGGAATTGAAGAAAATATTTCTAAATTTTTCATTCATCTCGGAGAACTTAAGGGCGCTTCCAAAGCTAACGTAAATAAATCCCTCCGGCCCACTTCCATCCATAAACGCCTGCAGCTCCTACAATATGACATTACATAAACATTGATGATTAAAATTAAATTATTTTAAATGTTTTATTTTTTAATTTTAAAAACATCATATTTCAATTTGAGTTTATCTCTTAATCACTTTCGATGTTTCAGCCTTTGCCTGAAAGCAATGCATCCCTGCAACAGGCACCACAAGAGGGGGCAAGGATCGCCCATACTCCTCTCCGTAATGAGTATTAAGCATGACAACACTAATATTTTTCTCCACCAGCTCCATATCCGGCAAATCCCGGATTTTAAATCCCTCCCGCATAATCTCCTCCAACCGTGGATAGTAGCGCCATCTCCTGTAGAAATGCCACCTGATCGGATTCATCGTATTCAACACCCGGGTTACCAAGTCCATATCCTCGTTGTAGTGGTTTTGCAAGTCCGGCAACCATGATGTTTCCGGAAAAATCCCGAAAGCATCAAAATGCCAAGGATAAAGTGCCGTTGTACAGAAAATTGCAAAATTAGCTCCATATTTCCACGCTAACGCCATCCCAACCTCACTCGCTAACGAGTCAACGAAAACAAAATCAAAGCTTTCTCCCTCCATCCATTCCAAAAAATCTTCGTCCTTGGCCAACGCTTCTGCTGATTCCAGTCCCAACTCTGCAAACGTCTCCCACACATACCGATGATCTCCTTGAAGCCGAAACTCAAGCAGATTCCCCCCAGAAGTAACGAATTTCCTATAAAACTCTGCGTAAGCTTCCGGCAGGATTTCCCTCACTTTCGGATGAAACAGGCTTTTCGGCTCGTGAGCAGATACAAAAGTAACAGTGTGACCAACGTCCGCTAGTTTCTCCACAAGCGGCCACATTGCAACTCGATGACTGTAGTTTGTGATGCCCGCGAAGAATAAAATCTTTGCCCCATCCCCCGCCAGAGGGAGTATGAGCAAGAACGTAGTAATTAAACACATGCGTACAAGTCCCACATCCTTCGGGTAACTCCACGTCATGATGAATGATAACCCAAACTAAAACTGGCCCACATACATAAACTAATGTTTGGGAGCCACAGATGCTTAACCTCGAAGCTTTAACTGGGACTTCTGAGTAACCTCACGGTAACTTCTAATCGGCCACTCACCAACAACCCAACCATAGCTTTACCCTATCCTTCAACAGTCCTCTTCCCAACTGACGACAGCATGATAACTGTCTTATCAATAATTAAACTCTCTCCTATCAACACCTCCCAGTTATCTCTCAGCACAAACATTTTGTTATCATCACCAACAATGACATACAAGTTTGACGATATTATTAATAGCATCGTTACGCTTGTGTTGTGTTCTCCTGTATTTGAACTAAGATTTTCAACTTAGTTTACTTTAAGACTGCCTAATTCCAAACTGTAATCACACTAAACTCACTGTACCCTCTGGTCACGTGGTGTACTTTCCCGCAAACAAACAAATATGAGCGAATAAATAATCTTCGCGGATTATGAACATTTTAAATTCCATCAAGCAATAAGTATGGATTATTATATCCTCTTTATTTTGTGAAAGCATCACATTTTTACTTTCGAGTAGAAATTATAGATACCATGCAGCCATATTAGAAAAAGATTAGCAAATTATTTTCGCAAAAATTCCCAAAATTCTTCAAACATCTTTAAGAGCTTGAAGTTGTTTGCACGTTCCATCTCTGCTTAGGATTATCTCGTCCGCATTCCCGTTCTTGAACTGGACGACCTCGACTGAAAGTTATAAAGGAATCCAATCAAGTTTTACCATTCTGTTCTGTCCTGCTTAAGTTTTTGCGATTGGTGACTCATCCGCATGTAATCATTTCGTCTCTACAGCTACAAGAACATATACTATCATTTAATTTAAATTATATAATTTCATGTCTTGTCCTTTACCCAAGATTTGTAATGCAGAGTCCAGTTTTGGTATTGCGGAAAAGCCGTTTACCGTGGCTCACTTTAATCATTTGCCATTCTTGGTTTACACTAACGTTGTTATTCTCGTTAGCTTGTGGAGTAATTGTGTAAGTGTCCTTTCCTCCTGAAATTCAAAATCCATTCAAATTCAATTCTAGGAAATGCAAAAATGTAATCTTTTGATAGTTTACCCCTCATTTCCTTAACAATCTTAATTAATTTTATGTCCGACTTAAGCAAAAAAAACCGTAATCCAATCAAAAATTTCAAATAATTATTATAATTTTAAACTTCATTTTACCGCTTTCTTTAAATAACCATTTTTGTCCAGGAGCTCCAGAATACTCTCCTCCGGCTACTTTCCCTCCATCCACAGCAGATAGAAACTAAATTCCAAAAAATTCATTACATTTCTTTAAAAACACAAGTAATTCCCGTAAATTTCAACAACTAATGCGAAATTTTATGCTAGTCGCTAGGTAAAATAAAAAAATCCATATACTAGTTCCAGCTTCATTCTAATGTGCGTGCGCTTGTTAAAAAACGTTTACTTACAGCTCCATCTTCCTGGTTTTCAATCCGATAAATCCCGTTATTAAGAATCGGTGTAGCCTCCAGTGGTAAACGCGCCGCGTAAACGCTGCTACAGATCACCGCAGAAAACAGAATCCCAAAAATGATCTTCATTACGTACCCTTTAAAATTTCACTTTTTCACTCCCTATACTCGCCTGCTATTCCTTGCAGAAGCAATATTTGCTGGCTATCACTTTCAAGCTACTTGAGCATCTGAGAAGAAGTTTAAGATTGAGGGATGTAGTTAACTAGATTTTTTATGCAGTTAATTGCGTAATTGTTTTTAATTTCCATTAATAAAGATCCTCCTGCACGCGATGTAATAATGTTTCAAGTTTTCAAAAGTGGTAAATAGCCTACCTTCGCACTTGTGGCTACTGAATTGGATTTTTGTCGTGTTTTGCCAATTTGGCTTGTTGACAACTTTGCCAGGTGGTCATTTTCCTTTTAAATAACAAAGAGAATATACATGTTCTGTATAATTCATAAGGATATAACAAACTTGCTGACCTTGCGCTAATCGAGCATTTAGCTATGCAACAATAACTTGTAGAAAGTGAAATCAACTCGTCAACTGGCTATGCATAATTAGCATAAGTCTTCTCCGTACTTTCGTCTCTCTTCTTTGTCATTGTAATGCTGTATATTGCGCATTCTTTTAAAATTAAAATTTTAAAATCAAGTCTAGACTATCAACGAATAAGAACGAACAAGCAACCGTGCAAACCCGAGGAGAATTTTATAAGAATTCTAATCAATATAAGCACCAACTTTATTTATTCATTTCAAAAATTAATTTACATGTAAAAATAAATCTTATTTGTATTCAACTTAACTCTATTTAAAATTCAATTAACTTTTTTTATACATAGAAAACTGAATGTCTGTTTACTCCCTTTGGACTGGATCTTCGATTATGATTATAATTATTTGATTGTTGGTCATTACTATGGTTACGTGGAGGATACTGATTATTTTCAATATTACAACTATTACGCTTTAATTTCCCTACTTCTATTAACATGGCTTCAGCGTTTGTTTGTTGTGGGGGAGGGGCCTCGGAATTCTGCTGTCCCCCTTGTTTAGCAGCTTTGGATTTTCGCGATTTTGGAAGTGTGTTATGCTTATAAGGGGTAGAGGACGAGGATTCGCTCACTGTCTGATTTTGCGAATATTGTAGGGATTTGTTCCTTTCAGCGACTAGTTCATGAACACGGACTCGCATTCTTGAATATATTTCTGGAGAAAATCCGGCACATTTCTCATACCGAGCTTGACTTATATTCGTGAGCCAGGTTGATTTCTCAGCGGCTGTCATTGCAGTAAACAGGACCCAACATGTTTTTTCTTTACTGTAGATTCTCCACGAATTGTGAACCGTACCAAAGATGGGGTCTGCGACATAAAATAGGCATGTTTAAATTTAAAATTGCCTTTTATTTATTTTATTTAATTTAACTGCTGAAATATTATTTTTCAAAAGTCAATTACCCTCTCTGCTGCTGTCGATATCGCAGACAACCTTATTACTGAGATCGATTCGCCCTAGGAAAAGCAAACTATTCCGTTTTGTTATGTCCTGTACAAACCAAAACCAGCAATAAATATTGATTTGATTTATTCATTTAAATTAAAAGAGCGGGAATATAATTTAAATTAAATAACACTGAACAGCTTTGTCAACAGCATTATAACTGACTTACCCTGTGGAGTCTTTTGCAGAAAATTAATTCAGAGCTAAGAAGAATCACATGAACATCTTTATGTTTCTTTCCCTGATGAGCTTTGGCAAGATCTCCCCGATATAAAATTGAATTGTTTTTGTCCATTAAGTTTGGCCCCTGAAATAATTTAAAATTTAATAATCAAAATTATATTTTCTCATCTTATAATTTCCACATATCTTACGGAAATGTAACCATCAGTAACCATGGTAATTTTAATTTACCTCGAATAAATCCATAGATAGCTGCAGGTCCATTAACTCCAAAAGAGTGTCAAATAACCTCTGTGTATCATTAACTTTCTCAGCGACCTTTTTCATTGAATCCAGAGCTTCTTTTGTGGATTCGTAATCTTTGTGGCTTGGCTGCAAGACAATTAATAAAATAATTAAATTTTCAATTTCATTACTCTCATTAATTCAAATTTACTAATTCATGACACTCAGTTAACTTAAACTAGCTTCACTTATCTCTACTCACATCTGTCTTTTTGAAAAGCTCCTGTAACTGCAGCTGATACTGGCAAATCCTCTGAATAGGCCTAAGTAAGAATCCATGAAGAGGTAATTTGTCCATGTACTGCAGTCTTCGACAAGCTTCAAAGAAATCCCCATATTTTGCATTTTTTGCCATCAAATTTTTTATTGCCAAATTTGAGATTGGATTACTGCAGCAGTAATCGCAATAAGGGTCGAATTCATCAGCCTGTGAAAAATATTAAATTAATAAAATTAAAATAATTTTAATACATTAAAAAAATTAAATAAATTCCAAAAAAATTAAACACACTTTAGAAAACCTAGTTTATTTGAAGCATGCTCATAAAAATCCGAACCTTAAAGTTCGTTAGTTCATTAAAATTAAATGCACTTACCCAAAGTGTGAAAATATGTCCAATCATAGATTCAGAAAAATTATCTTTATCTACAGAGGAGACTAGAGCTTTTAAGAATCGTGTATGAAGTCTAAGAATATCTTCGATATTCGAGAATATATTCTCGATATTTTGTAAACTGAACAGTGCTTTCTCCTTCCGACAGGGAATCAGAAACCCTTGGACGATATCGTTTAAAGTCTTTATGTAATTATGCTCCGTTTTCACAATATCCGCCACAACGCGTCCACGAATCCCTCCATCGTTGCTCATATTCGCCGGCGTATCCATCAGCGTTAGTAGGTCAATAATCTCTTCAGTATTTCTACCAGGCGTCGACATTGTAACCACATCGCTACTCCGCCGCTGAACCTTGGAAGACGGATACTTTTTCGACGCCAGAAGCTGACTCCCTCCATGTCTCTGGTAACGAGATCTGTACGCCTGAGTCGGCGGAGACACATCTAATTCTTCACTGGAAACGAACCCATCATCGTCCATCTTCCCTTCACCCAGATCCTCTAACGATTTGCACAAATCCGGCGACCCCGATGAACTAGAGCTGAACGCAGGCCCCGGCATGTTACTCACGATACAATGCGGATCCTCCCACGTATGATCCGGTATTTCGACTAGAGATAATTTCCGACTAATAGGAGAATCGATGTTAGGTAACGGAGACGAATGTCCAAACGCACCGTTGCTCATCATCGCGGGCTGAGAGTAACGATTTGGCGGGCTTGGCGGCAGACCAATCACAGCATCGCAAGCATCAAAGTTGTCTGATTTAGTTTTCCGTACCCCAACTTTCCCGCCTCTCCTGTAGCCATCTTCCGGCGGAATCCCAATACCAGAATCCCCGCTCCGGCACTTTTCTTCTCTCTGCGGCGTCAAGTTTGTATTTTGCCGCCATTTTAACCCGGTATCCCTGAAAAACCAATCAAAACCCGGTATTAACATCCCAGTAACCTTCCACCTCTGTATTATAATTTTCCACAGGATATTTTCAGTTTAAACTTACCGGTTAATGTCATCATCGTTTCGATGATAAAGATCCGGAGAACTCCCAACCGGATATTTGACCTTTTTATTATTCTTGTTCTGTTTATTCGACCCATTCGACCCCGAAGACCCCGAAGACCCAAACCTCATGGAAAAAGTTTTCGAAAATCGCTGAAACAAACTAGGTCCAGTCGTCTTCGAGCTAGAGTCACGACTATCGTCGCTATGGTTACTCATCGTCTCCACCACATCATCCGATGACGCTTGACTGTCCAACCGATGAAGATGCAGTATACTCTTACTCCGCGCTTTCCCTTGTTTCTTCTTTAAACTTTTCCCCGAACTCTCACCCGCCTCCTTCCTCACTCCGCTTTCCGATACCTGAGCAAGCTCCAAATCCCGGTACATCCGAAGCCACGCCCTGTAAGTACAATGAACGCGCTCTTTAGAAACACTCCACCTTCCAGTAATACCCAGCACAGCCTCCCTCCACGACGACCCCAACGGAATCTCAACCCGAAGGGTAAACACACAATTCACATTGAAACACCCCGCGCACCGCCCACACACAACTTTAGCTCCAGAACTCATAATCTCACACTAGTAAATATCTCTCATCAGCGCGCAGCGCAACAGCGCTCTTCACTTACTTTCTCTGCGAGTACTCCAGCGACTGTGGCCTTCCTTCAGACTTCTGTTTTCGCATCTGTAACAACACAAGAGCGATATTTTATTATAACACAATCCGCATCTCGCCAACAAACTCTTCATTCAATCTGCTATCTACACATCCTGAAATTATCACATAATTTACCATAGCAAAAATTCATATTCCGCCTCCTTCACAGAACCTCATTTACTCCACTCGAAACACTAGAAGTTTGTCGACATCACCTCCCGCCAGACACGGGCGACACCTTCAGACCGCAAACCAGACCTGTCCACCGCGCTAACTTCCACCTTCGCTTCACAACTAATCAACCTCCGTGTCCTTCCCTCCCAGAACCAGAAGCCAACCAGAACACACACGTGTGAGCACAATTACTCATAAACAGCTTCACCACCAGCTATTCCAGCTCCTTGTCACACAGCACAGTGCCAATAATTATGATCGTTACAACAACATTCAAATTTCCCTCACACAAAATCTTTAAAAATCCCTCAAATTTTACCACAATCTTTCCCAACTTGACCGCCTCAAGTTTCAACCGTTTGCGCACATTTTAAGTTTTAAATTTTACTTTCTTGCAGTTTTCACGATTATTATTCCTCCCAATTTCAACAACCTCGCAGCACCACAACCCACACCTCCAATCTGACCCTTTCTCAGCTTTCAATTTCACAAGTGCATTCTGCACTTCCCATGGCAAAATTTATCTCACTCCTCCTCTGGCTACTCTTTTATCACAAAATTGCAAAATTTCACAAAACACGCTTCACACCGTCCCTACCGTCTTAAAACTGCAACACTTTACCTTAGTACAGGTTGTCCTAAAGCGCTCTCAACTCTCCCAGCCTAACACTCCCAGCAAACTTTCTCCATGTTCACACCACTGCAGTGAAAGGCCTTGGCCGTCTTATGTCGTGACGTGTCACCCAGTTTCTAATTGTCACTAGCTCCTATCGCACAACTGTCTCCTAACGACCAACGGTCAAACAGTTCAACACCTTCTCCTCCAACGACAAAACACGACTAATAACTCCTTAAAACCTCGCACCACCTTCTCAGTCCTTCCAAATGCAATAATCCTCCAAAAAATCCAACCACACAATTCCCAGTAGAAGCGCACCCTGTCAACCCAAGTCATATCAATCTAGATTCAGCATATAGTCTAAAGTAAATAGTTGAGAAAACAGAAGCAAATAAATAAGAACAAACTCCAGCTTTCCCAACTCCCACAACACAGTCACAATCGTCTTGTCCTTATCTCATATCACATATATGAAAGCTAATCTAACTATACAAGAAACACACGCTCCTCAGATGCAAACCCAGCATGCAGAGCGGCACCAGCTGCAATTTTGCATATAAAACACGCTCCTTAAATTAACCATTTATCCTAAAAAGGGATTCACATCAAAATCCCACAGTCCTCAACCATGTCATCATTTTCTCTTCCCCCAAACAACCCAACCAAGCACACACGACAACTAAAGCAAACATCAAATCTAATAAAAACCACCAATCTTCCATCTTGAGTAAATATACCTAAAAGCCCACACATGACAGGGCGCGCGCCCTCACCTTATAAAACTCTCTTACATGCAGACAGCCAGACAGGTAATCAGAGACCAAAGTAACCAACAACCTTACAGCATCCCACCCCAGGTAAACATCATAACATGGCCACAAGCTACATGTAATCATTTTTTCCCTTATCATCATCCTCTATTTAACCAACCCAGTACGGCCGAAATTCTAAATGGTCTGTCTCTTTCTACGCCATCTTGTCTGGTCAGCAAATACATTCTTTTATCAATTTCCTCCTTCCATCTAACGCTGTTTTAAATGAGACTACGCTGCGCAGCTCAATTAAAGGTACCCCGTATTACGTCGTACAGTACTCCTTGCAAAAACAATTCCATATTCCTCCCCAACACATCCCATAAACCACCACACATGCACTTTTATCAAAGACGGCAATTAAAATTAAACAGACCGTTAATTCAGACAATTTCACTTTGGAACAATTCTTCCTTGTGCAGTTAAACTCGATCCTGATTGCAGATCAGAGGTTTGAGTAAGAACAAAGTACGGGCTGTTAAAGAAGTTTCAAAATTATAATCCAAATGATGAATCATATCATTGTGTCGCAATCGCATGCCAAAGCAAACAACAACCTTAGCGTTACAACGGTCACTAAGTCAGCGATTATAATTTTTATTCCGCGCTTTCCTCTTTCTTTGTACGAGTGACTTTGTTCCTTATCCCCTCTCTTTAGATTTTTAATTACTCTTGGTATAATTAATTCCATTCAAAGTACAGCACTTATGTCCACCCTGCTTAATTATAGCCTCCGGTATTTAAAAAATATATTTTCAATGCAAGGAGCAACAAGAGGGAGTTGCAAGGTTTTCGAATACAAGGAACATGTGCGAATTTGCCAAAATATAAGACAGACTTTTTGCGAATTCGCCAATTTATCCCCCTGCATTGTCCTGATAGAAAAACTGCAAAACTTACAACATGCTCTTCTAGGTTCAGTATGGTTATAGTTTTAGCAACTTTTTCTCCGAATCCATTAGCCTTTAGAATTCGCACATTTTTCGCAAGTCAGCCCGTTTTTAGTTTTGCAACACCACTTCATTTCTGCACATGTTCCATTGCAAAAGCTATTTTATCTCCATAAGAAATATGAAATATCCCTTTAAAAACGTGCAAAAACTACCTATCACGTAACCTATGCAATCCCGCTGTTTACAAATTGCAAAATATTCAACTCATCATAATTTTCTTCTTCCATAGGTAACTCTGTATACCAGCATATTTTTTCCAACTTCAAAATAACATAAAAATTCAACTACAACGTCACAATTCTCACAATTTTGCTTCAAATCAGCAATCCATTCCTAGCCAAATTAAATCTATTAAAAAACATGCTCCATCCATCCTGGCACATGCTAATTGTATGCTAAACCTCTAGCATTTCTCCAGCATTCCTACCCCCTCTTAACAACTTCAAACTTGCTATCTTCATCCCTATCAATCACGCACCACCCACCCCCACATGTCCCATTTACGCCTCCAAATCTCAAAAGGTAAATAAATAAACTCTAATCCTTAATTCACATTAATTCAGGTTATCTTATTCCTGCTCCACAGAGCATGCAAAAATCACCTCCTGTAAGTCATCCACACCTCCAGCTTCCTCCCACTACACCTCTCCCTTCCCTACCTACATAATATTCCTTCACACACACATTCTTTGCCTATGACTTAACCTCACGCTATTTAGGCACAGTTTCAAATCAGCAGATAAAAACACCTAACCAATTCAGTTTGTCGTATTCACTTAAATATTTCTGCATCCCTTCTTTCCTTCACCCCTCCTCAAACACACTGATAAAGATAGTAAAAGTATTTTTGGATAAAAATCAAATTAGGACACCTCTTCCCCCAAAATTACTCACACTTTAAACAATACAACTCTCCGCTAAATGCTTTCGTTTTACTATTTTACCTTATCCTCAATACTTATATAAATACCTATACGTTTTGGCGGCAGTCACAAAAATCCCAGCATTGTATTTACTAAAATCCAAACAAAAGCTATATGACCTCACCCCACAACCTTTACAAAAATTAACCTAAAACTGCTATAAAACAATAACGACGACCCTACAATTGTATTTCCACTTAGCCAAAGATCAACGTACGCGGCAAACCCCTTATAATTCCATCATTCCCAACTCCAAGAATCTTGAATCAAGATCACGGCACTTGATGGCTCAAAAAATGCCCACGTTTTACACCAACCCATTATTTCCATCAAAATACTATTACACTTTATAACCCATTAAACTGTCAGCAGCATCAAATGATTCTCTTCACACTCCAAGCATCTCATCCTCGTATAAACCAAGTTACTACATCCAATATTCACTTCAAAATCCTAGTAAAAACTGGACTACTTTCATTGAGCTATTACAGCCTTCCCAAACTAGGGTGGAGTGCTAAGCATTATAAAGAAACAGGGCACCAGCGGTCAGAGGTTAAACCAGAGGGCGCAGAGGGCGTTGTATAACTGCGCATCCAAATCAAGGCATATTATTACGCTACAAACTATGTTCATAACCTTAAATAAACCCCTTTTACTCCTCTTCCTACACTCTTCTTCAATTAGATAGAACCACCTTGTTCAACACTTTTCTTCAACAGTGTCCACCACTACTTTCAATAAGGTCCATCTTCCCATTAATCCCATCCTCCCTCTCGTTACAGCTTTCCTAGGCACAACAAGACCAACCTTTAATAACAATAATAAAATCAACAATGAACAAGAGCAACAGCCCTAAAAGCGTTCCTTGGTGCATAAAGGCAGAGACAAAAAACATAAGCTCAAAAACGTCGGTCGTTTTCAAGCTATAGCAGTCTTCGTAAACAGTTTGCATCTTCCAAGGGTTTTATTGCCCTAATGTCAATTTGATTACCCTGGATAGCAGCAAGTGCAGATGGTTGGTGATGTTAAATAATCCTCTGTCCCTTGTTCCGTAGTTGGTTCCTATTCATTTTATCCACGCCCTTCTCTTTTCTTCCCTGTTTTTCCTATAACTTTTTTCCTAATCACAATTAAGTAACAGCAAAAATTAATTCATTTCGTTCCATCCAACTGATTTAAGCAGCAAACGTAGCCTCTCTCAGAGCCTCTATAAATTCACTTGTCCATAAAATAAACTAAATTTATTTTTTTCCTTATCGTTTGTTTTTCATCTCACCTTTGCAAAAATTTCAAAATTCGCGAAATTCCATTAAGCAACAGTTTCATCTTCCAAAGCTAACATTGTAGCAAACCACTCCGAACTTCAGGCTCCAAGATTAAAATTGCAATTTTCTGCAATATTTTTTCTATCAATTTCGCAACAATTTATATAGTTGCCTTCAAATCCAACATCTCCTCCTACTTCTAGAATTTTAGCTAGACTTTTTGACAAATCAGCACAAAAACCCAGACAGACATGTGCTGACACATTTTGCAAAAAATAATCGTCAATCCTATAGCTAGAGGCATTCTCCACTGCTCGCAACGAATTATGCAGGTACTTGCATAACACCCCTTCCGTTTCATCTTTAATCCTCCCCCGAAATCCTACAGCTCCTGACTCTCTTCCAGCTCCAGGCCAAAATTACACATTCGATTCAGCGCCGCGCTCCCTTGCGCTCCAATCCAATTATCAGCTCGCTAAAAAACAAAATCACAGCTCCACGAGCTGGACAAAAACTCATGACTAAAACACAGATTAGTTCACCTCCTTCCATGAAAAACTGATTCATCACACATAGCATTTCGACATGAACAATAGCAACCCATAGATTGCTTGACTATTTAATTCTCTGTCCTGGATATTGCCCTCCATCTCCTTATACCAAAACCAACTACAACTACACTCTGCATTTCAATCTTATGCACACAAAACTATCAGCTTAATTCACCATTTTGCGTCGCAACATCTACCACAATCACCTCGATATTCCAGCTCCTACAGCAATTACCTCACCAATCCTCATCTCTAACCGTGCCATGGTCAATTCAAGCTACAGCCGCAAGGCAATCAGAATCACACAAATCTGTCTACTGTATCCGCTTTACCGGACACGATCCTATTTATCCCGAGCATCCCAACCCCAACCTGCAATACAGCCGCTAAATGCTTACACGATGAGCAATCCAAAAGAGCACACAGAGATTCAAACCCAGAGTCTATGCTTTTAATATAAAAACGTCGTGAATCAAAGATTTTACCTTGACAGATTCATAAGTAGAGGGAGGCGTAACGTCTGGATTTGGGCAGCTACTTTGCTTATCTTCCAGGGATTCAATAACAATTCGCTCTCCTTTGTCCACCAGGTTTCTGAAGAGGAAACGAAAATAAAAAAAATATTAGCATCATTTAGTCAATCTTCTTTGTCCACTCTTTTCGTGGCACGCTATTCAATTTCACCTGGAGCCAATTAGTTATACACGCTTTCCTCTACAGGTAATAATTCTATCAACGTTTTCCAACCACCGCCACAGAGCTTTCCGCTCTGTACCTTATACAATAATTCAATCCAAATTCAAATTGCATTCAACAAGTATTATTATTATATACTGATTTTATCGGAGAAATCTGCTAAAATACGAGGGCGTGAACAGGATTCAACCTCTCGCAATCATAAACCACTTTAGCTTTTACATTCTGCGTGCGGATACAAATTAACAGTACTATTTACAATAATTCCATAATCATAATTCAATTCCTAATCATATGCACGATCAGCAATCATCCTCACTTTCCAAGCTTCGCCCCAAACCTTCGGTTCCTTACATAGTGTTCACGCTTCCAAGAAAAAAACCACGGATGTGGAGGCGCGAGCGCGCCCTCTACTAATAACTCCTCGTGGTCAATCGTGACAGATTTACTAAGGAAACAGTTTTCAGATTAACTTAACTCAGAGAGCCTTGATATTATAATATTCCTTTTCTCCCAAAGGAAATTCTCATTTTCTTTTTAAAACCTCATTCATTTATCAAGCTTGTTTACTTGCTCGCAAGGCGTGAAATATGTGTGAAAGTAATCCTAAGCTGTACTAGCACCGCGCTACACACCTTCCGTTAACTCACCCCAGTCACGTACCGTATCATCTGACTCAGAATTGTATGTCCTCTCCACTAGAAGTAACTGATACCTAGGCTGTCGGGCAGGTATGAAAGCACAAGCGCGTGTAAATAATCCCCTGATTTAAATCTTTTAATATAGCGGAACTAAATTCTCCAAGTTTGCCTAAAAGTTCTAATCTTTGGCGTAACTCATTAATTCCCTCCGCTTCCTAGATAATAAACCCTTGTAAAATATCTTAATTTCAATATTAACGTGTCGTTAAACGGTGAAATTTTAATCTTGTGCACACGTGGTCAATCCTTAGCTTGAAGCGTGTAACTTTTTAATTTTAATTGCACATGTCGTTACATTTTTTATTACAGATTCTTCCATTTCTTTGCCAATACATTTTTTAGAAATTGTCCTAATCTTAATATTTTGTCTTGTTAAATTTTCCTAATTTTCAATGTTGTCATAAAAATTAGCTTCTGCTCCACCACAATCCTAGATGGCGCTCCTTTTCAACGGATCTTTAAGAAGATCATTGATCCGAAATCATACTCTTCGCCTCTATTTCCCTTTTAAACTCACTCATCCTTCCCGTTTCCGTCTCCCCGCCCTGAAAATCTTCTTCGGTTTCTTAGGAACCTTAAAATAATTAATCTTTGTGTCGACAATAATCCACCAAGCAGAAACATCTCGTCAATGTCCTTAACTTTGTCTAACTCAAAGCCATTAGCAACTTCATCTCTTCCCTCTGCCTCAACTCTACCTTCTTCCTCCTCCTGTAAAATCTCCTTTTAATCCACATCCAACTTGACTGAGCCAAGGCTCTGCAATAATAAACATCTTTTAAAAGCTTCTCGTAGCTCCTAAAACGGTCACACTTTTTCCCAAGTACACAGGAACCATGTTTGATTTTTTAACTCTTGGAAACATACACGTTTCACGCACAAGGTTAAGCGTCATTTCCCACTCAAACACCACAAAACTGTCCTCTTGATTTGCGAAATTTAGCTTCAAATTCGCAAAATAATGCGTATACTAAGTAAAATATATCCGTATTTTAAAATCCCCTTGAATTCCCACCGTTCCGCCACACCTTTTCCTCTTTTCTTTGAAAAAAAACCTGATCAAGGGCAGTTCTTCCTCATCTTACCAGCAGCTCCCAGCTCTCAGCTACGTCTAATTGTATTTAAACTCCATACCAAAACACCCACAGATGGAGCCACAATTTCGCAAATAATTTCGCTAAATCCAAAAATATCAAAAAATCTCCAAAAAACTTACTCTGTCGAATGCGGTACAATAAATTTCGCCAAAGTTCCAGATTCCACATACACTGTCCTCGGTGGATGTTGATGCTGATGATTTGACAGAGCTGGATTGGATTGGGCATGATGATACAATTGATTCACTTGATTTAGAGCAGGTACACCAATTATCGATTTCCGGTGTGCCGCCTCCGAGCCTGAGGCTGAAAACAAGCTTGAAGTCGAGCAGTCCTTCAGATTTGTATTTTTTTCATATCCTAAAATAACTTCCCGCTCCCCAACACCACCAGCCCTCCTCTTATTCTCCTCACAAACCCGACACGGAACCCCAGCATTCCCATGCTGATGCGGCGTACTTAGTTTCCGCTGAAGCGCAGTTCGCTTCCCGGGCTCTTGCCCATGGCTGTGAATATTTAATGAGCTCTGACATCTCCGACTGGTACGGTCAAACCGCGTATTCGGTAGTTTCCCATTTGACAACTCATTGCTGTGGTGATGGTGGTGGTTGTAGCGTGGTTCAGAGACGCTATTCCAAAAGTTTTCCAGTTTTGTAATCACACTCATTTTCTCACTCATTTTGTCAAAATTCTTGCAATTATCTTGTCACGACCAAACGAAACGCGCTGTGTCTAAAAGAAAGAGAAAAAAAAATTTCTTCTCAAGCCCACTCACTACATTCTCTTTCACGTTTCAAATTACAGTGAAAGCAAGCCACATTCTAAAACTCCGTGTTTAAACGTTTTTTTTTTGAAAAATCACAAACAATCCACCTCCGAATTAAACACTCCCTGAGTCAGAGACAAGCACAGAGTGCTGTTCATCATCATTTTCAAATCACACTATCTTCTTCTGATTCCGTGAGCATTTGAAGAATGACAGAGACCAAGGATGGGCGTTGATGATGATGATGTGTCCCGCGGAATTGGTTGACTTCACTCTCCGCTTAAACGATCTGTAAAATAGCAAAACAAAGAAGGTGTGATTAGCTTGCGTTCGCAAATAGTGCAGATTGTGTGATGTGAGGAGCTACAACGCTCTAGGTTTAGAATGGTGTGGAGCAACCATAAAAATACTACATCACACGCAGTTATTAATTACTCACTTTCAAGGATAACAATACGACGATAAACAGAGAGTTAAAGAAGGGTGATAAACTTTAATTTAACTCTTGTTACATAGATTAACTGAATTCAAACTATTTGCGGATGATGATGTCAGCGGAGATAAAAATTAAACTCAGCACAAATTATTCTGCATATCGAGAGGTTATGAAATTTTAAATTATAAATTTTTAAATTGCATAGTTAGTGAATTCTCGAAAACATGTCAATAATATAAATTCAATTTTAACGATTTTTTAAAAACTCAATTTCCAAAAACATTTTACCGATTCAATTTATAAAATCCTATCAACTTTTTGAAATTCAATTTCCAAAAATATTTTATCTTGTAATAACACTTTGCAAAATAAATTCTTAGAATCCTTATAGAATCGGCAAATATTACACATTTGATGGTCAAATTACAAAATTTCAATTAACCTTAAATTAGTTTTGCACTAATTGAAAATACCAAGAAGAGTACGTGAGAAGTATCGCTGTCCTCACTCGCTCTTCTTGCATAGGTTACAGGTTATCGACTCACTCAGAGAGCACAAGTTACTCATTGCTCAACTCCGTTGCTTAACTTAATACCTCCTCAGCTAATTTTTCAGGTAGAACACGTACACGTCAGTTGCAAAAACAACCCAGACAAATTGGCACATAATCTTTTCCCCTTTAAGTACCCAAAAACTTGCAAAAATCCCAGTACCTATGATTCTTGATTTCTTTGATTTTCTAGGCACTGAAAAATTGAAAACTATAACTTGCCAAAATCCCTCTAAATTGCAATTCTCAATCCAGTCTTTGTGTCTTCGTTCCAGTCTAAACGCTCCAAGTTATTATAACCAAGAACCACGGTGACGACCGAGTCTTAACGAGCTTACGTTTCACGAATGAGCAGACACTGATTATTAATTTACATAAGCGGACACTGTCGCTCTGGGAAAAGAAGAGATTTATCATGGGAAAATGCGAAATAACCTTCAGAGTTCAGTAGAGATATCAGGGATAAAGATAAACTTATTATTTCTGCGCCTTCTCTGTATTTTCCTCTCTCACAGAGACATGAACCACTTTGCTTTCAATCGAAACTCCTATTGTCAGCAATAATCTTGAATCTTCTTCTACCTCCAACTTCACCCGTAACCCAGCCCCCAGATATCTTAATTCTTAGCAAGAAAGATTGCAACTGCTTCTAATTTTGCCAATTTGTCAAAGCTCCCCCTTCAATGCCAATGCAAACCGGCAGGAGATCCAGCAAACAATAATGCAAAAATTTGCAAAACAAACCATAGGAATCGCCATTCAACCTACCTTCTTCCCTTACATCTTTGCAATTCTTCCAATTCTTCCTAAACTAGGCCGTCCAACACTTAGCAATTCTATGTAGGTGGGTAAAATTAGCAATTTCGCAAATCCGCCAATTTAACCTCATCTTCTTCCCCTCCTGTCCCGTCTCACTCCTACTCCCTTCATCAATATTCAATTCTTACAACATACCAAGGAAGAGGACACGATTTGTGATAAATTCGCACAAAATTGCGAATCTTTAATTTCTTTTCAATCAACCCATATATTTCCATTAGTTAACTTGAAATCGATTAAATCAAGGAACACTCTCTTTATAAAAGTACCATAGATAACCAAAAAAGCGTGTTTCGCATCAAACTTTTTCCATCATTTCCCATGTTGCAAAAATTCATGTGCCATTTTTGACAAATCTGCTAGGCCTTCACCGGCTCGCACGCTCTTAAGTCATTCTGTCCCATGACTGATTGACACACCCGAAAAAATAATTACAATCAATACCAACCTGATTACAACTAGATACAGACCTGCACTCGGACAGACTCGTTCATAGAGGTCAGCATCATATCGTCCACTCTACAGATGACCACATTACCTCCCCCCACCCCCTAGAGATAGTGCTTCTCTGATGTAATAGACAGGAATATCCTATTCAATTAGTATCGCTATCATAATCGACTTGAAAACCTGTGTTCTACAACCTGGTTGGTCCACTCCAACTGTAATCTACACTGCGCTTTAGAGTTCTTCTTGCTAATGACAGTGTTCATTTTTTACAAAAACTTCCTCATGTCTAGCATATATTTTTCTCCTAATTGGAATCCTACAAAAATTAATATTGCATAGTGACATGTACAAGAGGGTTGAGGACATGCGTGCCTAAAGCTTTACCAACAAAGACAATGCAAATTATTCACAGTCTCTCCTCCAACCACCACAACATCAATCCCACAACTAATTTACGCACTAGCACGTCTCTCATAATTACGAACCGGTGCTAATTACACCTGTGCAATTCCACTTCACTCTCGACGCTCGCATCTACCTCATACCCTTATTTTAAATCACCCGCGGCAGTTCCACTAATTAGTCAAGCGTACACACTGTATGCTAAAATTAATCATCCGTCCATACAAATCATGATACTAAAGAAATCCAATCATTTAGCATCGCACCCACATCACATCACCCTATGCATAAACCTCTAAACGCGCGGACGTAGTAGAGCCATCGTTTTTTTCTCCCATCGCCCCATTTTACTCACTTTTGCTTCCATCCTCCTTTGACCATCTGTCCTGAATACCTGGACACACAATCCAGATGAAAATCTTACACAATTTAATGCACCATTTATCTCCCTTGCCCCTGTTTTTGTCGGCAATTCCTCGCAATTTTATCTCTCCTCCTTCCTTGATCAAGTAAACCACTTGGTTTCATTTTCAATCTTCCAAATTTACGAAACCGCGCCGATCATTCTACCAAACCAAAACAACTTCAAAACTTGCAATCCTCCTTCCCCATTCGTTGATAATCATCCATAGATTCCATTCCCTCATCCTTTCGTACTTCTCTTCTGCGATACTTTCCACACGGCGCTCTCAACCCAACCGCTTTCCAGCCTCAGCCCGCAGCGCAGCGTCACAAGGTTATAGTATTCCTCAAAATCCACGTAGTTCAAAGGTCAAGAGCCACATTTCCGCGACCACAACAACCAGAACATGGCCAAAAAACCTTCAGACTTACAATATGAGTAGATAAATGGATTCGAGGGGATCCTGCCTTGTTGTTCGTGTCCGTCTCTGTATCTAAATTATTCACAATCAGCTGATTTGTTCCAAGTAGAAAATTGACCATTTTTCAACACACTTCCGCAACGTGTCCTACAAAATCTTGTCCCAACTCTCCCTGTATTCCGTCGTCCTGCCAACTATTCAACCATATATTCAAGTAACCATAGTTAAATCCTATTCTGTACGCATGCATGAGAACAAATTCAGAACATGTTGTTGCTCTTCTTCTTCTTCATCTTCCGACTCTGAATCTGAATTATGACCATATTCAACGACCTCCTTAAATTCTTACAGCCTCCAGAGATGAAGCCGACAGTGCACTTTGAACATGCAAGGGAATCCTTTCAGTATGTCATCAAGCTACTTTAAGTAATCTCGTCACTTTTCAGTTCAACAATTTCCCCCATCAGCTCCTCCGCCACATTTGCAGACAGAGGACAGGATCATTTCTTAACCACAGCATCCCCATAATTCATGGTCATTGTACAAAAGGTAAAATTAATGAAACATTGTCTGATTGCGGTCACAGCACAGCGCAGCCATAAAAAAATAAACGCACAGAAATCCAACCCGGCCGATTTCCAATACATAATAATACTCATCTATCACGCCTCCTTTTCAATCTTCCTCATCTTCCCTTTCCCTTGTCCTCATCCTCCTATAAGAGCAAGCGCGCAGCCCTTGGAAGAATACAATACAGCGCTCCGCTGCGCTGACAAGACGGACGGTATGGCACACCATTATCCTCGCTTCCAATGACTACTTCTATTCTTCCCGCATATGCTTCACGATATCCAAGCCAATGAAATGCTGAGCTCAATGAATTTACAAGCCTTAGCAATCAGCGTATATTTGTCTTTAAGGAACCCTCTTCACTCTTCATCCACTCAAGTGTCACGTATCTTGCAAACGCTTCAATTGAGTCCACAAGCGCATAAACACTTAAAGAAATGCAATAAATCTCACGCGCTTCAACGTGCATCCAACCATGTTTCTCTTAATCTAATCCTTGTAGTCTTTATCAGCAACAAACTAAAACGTAATGCATAATCAAAATATCAGATTTATTGCTTGGAATTAAAAGATTTAACTAAAAAACGCGAAACAAACATAGTAGCAGAAAACAACTGACGCTTCTTCTCTCTACAATTGAAGCATTGTCTGCAGTTTTCCGACTTGTCTTTGGAAAAGCTATACCGGTTCAAGTTTGTAACGAGTTGTGTCCTGCCTACGTCTATACCTACCATATGCTATATGAATTCGCACATAAGGCTAGAAAAACAGGACTACAACAAGTCTAAAGGTCTCTACTGGTTCAATTCTTTAATTAGATCGTGTTCACTTTAAGATCATACACCATCACGAAACGAATCAATGATAACATATCACCTCCTAAGCTAGTCTTAATTAACTTAAGTTTAACCTTCTTCAACCTCTTATCCTAAACCTTAGTTAAGAGATTAACTATACCGATTTGCACTAACTATCCTAAATGATTAATTACAATTATTCTAGCTCTTTGGGAGAACACAATACTCTAGGCGGACTGAAACACCTATTCACACTTTAACTAACAATTAGTTAATTCTAGTCTAGTTCTACGTATAATCCTAGAAGTCTAAGACACTCCCGTCCTTTCTCCTATATACTAAAACCTCGACTCTACAGCTACTAGACCGAGGAGCCCAGGACCACACGTCCATCCTCTTCTATAGCTAAACCACTTCTTCTTCCTCATGGCTCTGTGCCATGAGGTTCTCTATCTTATAGCACACATGATACATATGCCTGTACCCACCGTCATAGGCACAGGCTTCACACACACATTCATTCCTGCTAGCATACGTGTGACGTAGTACACGATACCCTATCTTATGCTAGGTTTATTATTAGTAAGAGAGTAGGACGTACATTGTTCACTACTCTCCTACTCTACTCTCTTACACTACTCTCCTTATGGAGCGGACACGCCATGCATAGCTCTTATGGAGCGGACGCGCCATACATAGCTCTTATGGAGCGGACGCGCCATACATAGCTCTTATGGAGCGGACGCGCCATACATAGCTCTTATGGAGCGAACGCGGGAACACAGCTCTTATGGAGCGAACGCGGGAACACAGCTCTTATGGAGCGAACACGGAACCACAGCTCTTATAGAGCGAACGCGGGAATACAGCTCTTATGGAGCTAACGCGGAAACACAGTTCAATACAGATATTATAAACTAGAGCTCATGACTATCGTTACACTAAAGTTCATGACACTAGTTCTCACAATATCCCCCCCGAAACTGAGCTTTGGGGTTTCAACACCAACAGCTCCAGTTTCTCTACTCTAACATAGAACTCAATGAACTTTCTCTACAACTATAAAGAAAATACAATTCCAGTCTACGCTAACTGTAGACACTAATGTTCACAAATACCCCCCTCAAAACTGAGCTTCGGGGCACACACCGACAGCTCCAGTTTCCAGCTGAATAATACAACAAAACAAAAATCATTGAAAATTAACTGCTAGATTCCCCCAGACTATACAAGTAGGACTTACAAGGAAGGAATGCCTACGATTGAAGTGAACAGGAATACAAAATTACAAGTTCGCTCAAAAGACGCGGGGACTACGGAAGTGGGTTAATCGCAGAACGTGTACATTATAATCCCTGGCGGTCGGAAGATGACCCTCTTAACCAGCGGATATGCTGTAACGAACGTTGAGTTGCCCACAACATTACCCCATCACTAAAACTACACTAGCGTTAGCTGCGCTTCGAGACCGAAGAGTAGGTCTTACAGCCTTAAATGTAGTCCAAAGGTATACAATCCCAGGAGACAACAGCTAATAATCAATAGCAATATACCATTTGAATAAGAAAAACAAAAATGAGGGATAAATGCTACATTAGTTCCAAACAAGGTAGAACTTTACAACAAATAGACTCCGACACATGATAGACAGAGCTATATCGCAGACACACGTATATTTGCCGGACAACCACAAAGTCAGGACAA
Source organism: Sminthurides aquaticus (assembly GCA_906901655.1). Classification (NCBI taxonomy): domain Eukaryota; kingdom Metazoa; phylum Arthropoda; class Collembola; order Symphypleona; family Sminthurididae; genus Sminthurides; species Sminthurides aquaticus. The sequence continues at coordinate 2,130,383 of CAJQTT010000007.1, forward strand.
AATACACATTACACCCAGTCAGGTTCGCAACCTATAAGCTGTAGGTAATCCGTAGCAATAACAATTATCAGGTAAGTTATACCCTAACAGTTTCGACGCGGAAAATACACAAATAGGAAGACGATAGCTGACAACACCAAATAGGCTAAATCAATAGTATTATTAACTAAATGACTTAGAACTAAGACTAATTACACACCTGTAATCCATTAGACTCCGACTACACAGTAGAGCAGAGCTAATCACGAAGACACTAGCAGAAGTTCCAGGATCACACAACCAGGAACATCTACACCACACACAAAAGACCGCACTTCAAAATTGTAAGTAACCTAAGAAGAGAAAAGTTAACAGGTGCAGTACCCCAACAACCGTTTCGACTTAGCCAGTTATTACAAAATTAAGAAACGACTCCATACACCAATAAATAACCCTAAGCACTTGTATCGCAACCAAAATGCATCAGAGCTAACACCTGACCAGACGATACGCAGGTAGACTCCGATTACGCCGTAAAACAGAGCTACAGACGAGAAATTAGTAGAATTTCCTAAACTTGACAATCGGAAAAAGCTATTCCACCAAACACAACAATCCGCATTAAGAAGCTGTAGTAACCCTAAGTAGATAACAATTAACAGGTAATCTTAACCCTAGCTAGAGTTTCTAAATAGCCGAGAACTACACAACGAGAACACGAAATTTTACACTACGAGTTAGCCCTCATCAATCGAACACTTAACGAAATGACTTAGAACTAACACAACCTACACTACTACAAGGTAAAACGAAGAGATTAGGGACAGTACAATGTTGCTAGTGGAAAAATGAAGTTATTCTTGGTATTTCACCTCGGTGCGGACACTTAACTGAAGTCTTGAGCGGGTATTCTTCCTTGACGAACCCAGATGACGGTAGAAGATAAGCCGGATCTGAAGAACGGGACAGGAAAGTTGACCGACAAAACACAGTTTACAAGACAAACCCCGACCAAGGCATAACCAAATTAAACTTCGGGACGACCTCCACTGTAGCAGCAACTCAAAGTCCGGGTAACTCCTCGCAGAACCTCGCAGAAACCACTCCCCACCGACGACAACGCCATAACGAATTCTGGGTGACCTTTTTGACCATCCGAGCCTGTCACGTAGCCCCCTGTTTTGGACTCTCCAAGACACCGAGGCTTTCCAGGCCTAGGGCAGTCTGGGGCGACCCACAGGTACCAGCAGATCCACCCCTCGAAGACTTGACCTCGCTTTGGACCGTGAGGCCGGGAGTACTCTAATCGCGATGAGAATCCCAACGTCTTCTTTCCGCGTGGCTGAAATTCCTTGTCCAGGGCAATTTCACCGTGCCACCACCAGAAACGCACGCTTGACCGCCGCCACCGATTAAAAGTTGGTTTCCGATCCGTACCAAACACGTCCATAGCAGACCGGTGACGAAGAACCGGTGGAACACCGTGCTCCACCCTCGTGGTAGCTCCGTCGCAGTCAGACTCATGAACCCCGATGGGCTCGGGAAAGAAAAACAAAAATTAACCAACACAACCGAAGAAAACAAAAACGTTTACCAGACCTACTGGCAAACCCAACTCAGCGTTGACCGGACTGGTAGAGCCCCGACTCCACGGACGGATCCACGAAATTGCTCACCACAGCCAAGAAAACACCACCCTCCGACGGAAAGCTCCAACGGTAGCGGACGAACCCCACCGAAGGCCATTCTTCCAACTGAGAGACACCACTCCGTCGATGGAGAAGGCTGGTTCCAACAGAAGGACACCGAAGACGCGTGGTCAGCACTTGCACGTGGAATCCCCGCGCCCCCATGCGGACAGGAGTCGAACCATCTGTAGCCACGGCGTGGTTGGAACCACGTGGAGAAGATGGCCACCAAGCCGGAGGATTCACGACGAAAGATGCCACCACATGTATGATTGATCCAGGTACCAGCAGATAGTCAAATACGAAGGTAAATTCACTATACGACAGGCCCATCACTGAAATCAAGCAACAAAACGACACCACCACACAAGTAAACCTAACATCGTACATTATGTTTACCCACTCGAGCAGCCGGTCAGCTACCCATTCCTGAAGCGAGGTCATCCTATGACCTCCGACGACGCACAAGTTGTAGAATGCTATTCTACACCTAACTAAAACTAACTAAGACGGAATCTAAAAAGAACTGGGTTTCGGCACCATTTGTAACGAGTTGTGTCCTGCCTACGTCTATACCTACCATATGCTATATGAATTCGCACATAAGGCTAGAAAAACAGGACTACAACAAGTCTAAAGGTCTCTACTGGTTCAATTCTTTAATTAGATCGTGTTCACTTTAAGATCATACACCATCACGAAACGAATCAATGATAACATATCACCTCCTAAGCTAGTCTTAATTAACTTAAGTTTAACCTTCTTCAACCTCTTATCCTAAACCTTAGTTAAGAGATTAACTATACCGATTTGCACTAACTATCCTAAATGATTAATTACAATTATTCTAGCTCTTTGGGAGAACACAATACTCTAGGCGGACTGAAACACCTATTCACACTTTAACTAACAATTAGTTAATTCTAGTCTAGTTCTACGTATAATCCTAGAAGTCTAAGACACTCCCGTCCTTTCTCCTATATACTAAAACCTCGACTCTACAGCTACTAGACCGAGGAGCCCAGGACCACACGTCCATCCTCTTCTATAGCTAAACCACTTCTTCTTCCTCATGGCTCTGTGCCATGAGGTTCTCTATCTTATAGCACACATGATACATATGCCTGTACCCACCGTCATAGGCACAGGCTTCACACACACATTCATTCCTGCTAGCATACGTGTGACGTAGTACACGATACCCTATCTTATGCTAGGTTTATTATTAGTAAGAGAGTAGGACGTACATTGTTCACTACTCTCCTACTCTACTCTCTTACACTACTCTCCTTATGGAGCGGACACGCCATGCATAGCTCTTATGGAGCGGACGCGCCATACATAGCTCTTATGGAGCGGACGCGCCATACATAGCTCTTATGGAGCGGACGCGCCATACATAGCTCTTATGGAGCGAACGCGGGAACACAGCTCTTATGGAGCGAACGCGGGAACACAGCTCTTATGGAGCGAACACGGAACCACAGCTCTTATAGAGCGAACGCGGGAATACAGCTCTTATGGAGCTAACGCGGAAACACAGTTCAATACAGATATTATAAACTAGAGCTCATGACTATCGTTACACTAAAGTTCATGACACTAGTTCTCACAATATCCCCCCCGAAACTGAGCTTTGGGGTTTCAACACCAACAGCTCCAGTTTCTCTACTCTAACATAGAACTCAATGAACTTTCTCTACAACTATAAAGAAAATACAATTCCAGTCTACGCTAACTGTAGACACTAATGTTCACAAATACCCCCCTCAAAACTGAGCTTCGGGGCACACACCGACAGCTCCAGTTTCCAGCTGAATAATACAACAAAACAAAAATCATTGAAAATTAACTGCTAGATTCCCCCAGACTTTACAAGTAGGACTTACAAGGAAGGAATGCCTACGATTGAAGTGAACAGGAATACAAAATTACAAGTTCGCTCAAAAGACGCGGGGACTACGGAAGTGGGTTAATCGCAGAACGTGTACATTATAATCCCTGGCGGTCGGAAGATGACCCTCTTAACCAGCGGATATGCTGTAACGAACGTTGAGTTGCCCACAACATTACCCCATCACTAAAACTACACTAGCGTTAGCTGCGCTTCGAGACCGAAGAGTAGGTCTTACAGCCTTAAATGTAGTCCAAAGGTATACAATCCCAGGAGACAACAGCTAATAATCAATAGCAATATACCATTTGAATAAGAAAAACAAAAATGAGGGATAAATGCTACATTAGTTCCAAACAAGGTAGAACTTTACAACAAATAGACTCCGACACATGATAGACAGAGCTATATCGCAGACACACGTATATTTGCCGGACAACCACAAAGTCAGGACAAAATACACATTACACCCAGTCAGGTTCGCAACCTATAAGCTGTAGGTAATCCGTAGCAATAACAATTATCAGGTAAGTTATACCCTAACAGTTTCGACGCGGAAAATACACAAATAGGAAGACGATAGCTGACAACACCAAATAGGCTAAATCAATAGTATTATTAACTAAATGACTTAGAACTAAGACTAATTACACACCTGTAATCCATTAGACTCCGACTACACAGTAGAGCAGAGCTAATCACGAAGACACTAGCAGAAGTTCCAGGATCACACAACCAGGAACATCTACACCACACACAAAAGACCGCACTTCAAAATTGTAAGTAACCTAAGAAGAGAAAAGTTAACAGGTGCAGTACCCCAACAACCGTTTCGACTTAGCCAGTTATTACAAAATTAAGAAACGACTCCATACACCAATAAATAACCCTAAGCACTTGTATCGCAACCAAAATGCATCAGAGCTAACACCTGACCAGACGATACGCAGGTAGACTCCGATTACGCCGTAAAACAGAGCTACAGACGAGAAATTAGTAGAATTTCCTAAACTTGACAATCGGAAAAAGCTATTCCACCAAACACAACAATCCGCATTAAGAAGCTGTAGTAACCCTAAGTAGATAACAATTAACAGGTAATCTTAACCCTAGCTAGAGTTTCTAAATAGCCGAGAACTACACAACGAGAACACGAAATTTTACACTACGAGTTAGCCCTCATCAATCGAACACTTAACGAAATGACTTAGAACTAACACAACCTACACTACTACAAGGTAAAACGAAGAGATTAGGGACAGTACAATGTTGCTAGTGGAAAAATGAAGTTATTCTTGGTATTTCACCTCGGTGCGGACACTTAACTGAAGTCTTGAGCGGGTATTCTTCCTTGACGAACCCAGATGACGGTAGAAGATAAGCCGGATCTGAAGAACGGGACAGGAAAGTTGACCGACAAAACACAGTTTACAAGACAAACCCCGACCAAGGCATAACCAAATTAAACTTCGGGACGACCTCCACTGTAGCAGCAACTCAAAGTCCGGGTAACTCCTCGCAGAACCTCGCAGAAACCACTCCCCACCGACGACAACGCCATAACGAATTCTGGGTGACCTTTTTGACCATCCGAGCCTGTCACGTAGCCCCCTGTTTTGGACTCTCCAAGACACCGAGGCTTTCCAGGCCTAGGGCAGTCTGGGGCGACCCACAGGTACCAGCAGATCCACCCCTCGAAGACTTGACCTCGCTTTGGACCGTGAGGCCGGGAGTACTCTAATCGCGATGAGAATCCCAACGTCTTCTTTCCGCGTGGCTGAAATTCCTTGTCCAGGGCAATTTCACCGTGCCACCACCAGAAACGCACGCTTGACCGCCGCCACCGATTAAAAGTTGGTTTCCGATCCGTACCAAACACGTCCATAGCAGACCGGTGACGAAGAACCGGTGGAACACCGTGCTCCACCCTCGTGGTAGCTCCGTCGCAGTCAGACTCATGAACCCCGATGGGCTCGGGAAAGAAAAACAAAAATTAACCAACACAACCGAAGAAAACAAAAACGTTTACCAGACCTACTGGCAAACCCAACTCAGCGTTGACCGGACTGGTAGAGCCCCGACTCCACGGACGGATCCACGAAATTGCTCACCACAGCCAAGAAAACACCACCCTCCGACGGAAAGCTCCAACGGTAGCGGACGAACCCCACCGAAGGTCATTCTTCCAACTGAGAGACACCACTCCGTCGATGGAGAAGGCTGGTTCCAACAGAAGGACACCGAAGACGCGTGGTCAGCACTTGCACGTGGAATCCCCGCGCCCCCATGCGGACAGGAGTCGAACCATCTGTAGCCACGGCGTGGTTGGAACCACGTGGAGAAGATGGCCACCAAGCCGGAGGATTCACGACGAAAGATGCCACCACATGTATGATTGATCCAGGTACCAGCAGATAGTCAAATACGAAGGTAAATTCACTATACGACAGGCCCATCACTGAAATCAAGCAACAAAACGACACCACCACACAAGTAAACCTAACATCGTACATTATGTTTACCCACTCGAGCAGCCGGTCAGCTACCCATTCCTGAAGCGAGGTCATCCTATGACCTCCGACGACGCACAAGTTGTAGAATGCTATTCTACACCTAACTAAAACTAACTAAGACGGAATCTAAAAAGAACTGGGTTTCGGCACCATTTGTAACGAGTTGTGTCCTGCCTACGTCTATACCTACCATATGCTATATGAATTCGCACATAAGGCTAGAAAAACAGGACTACAACAAGTCTAAAGGTCTCTACTGGTTCAATTCTTTAATTAGATCGTGTTCACTTTAAGATCATACACCATCACGAAACGAATCAATGATAACATATCACCTCCTAAGCTAGTCTTAATTAACTTAAGTTTAACCTTCTTCAACCTCTTATCCTAAACCTTAGTTAAGAGATTAACTATACCGATTTGCACTAACTATCCTAAATGATTAATTACAATTATTCTAGCTCTTTGGGAGAACACAATACTCTAGGCGGACTGAAACACCTATTCACACTTTAACTAACAATTAGTTAATTCTAGTCTAGTTCTACGTATAATCCTAGAAGTCTAAGACACTCCCGTCCTTTCTCCTATATACTAAAACCTCGACTCTACAGCTACTAGACCGAGGAGCCCAGGACCACACGTCCATCCTCTTCTATAGCTAAACCACTTCTTCTTCCTCATGGCTCTGTGCCATGAGGTTCTCTATCTTATAGCACACATGATACATATGCCTGTACCCACCGTCATAGGCACAGGCTTCACACACACATTCATTCCTGCTAGCATACGTGTGACGTAGTACACGATACCCTATCTTATGCTAGGTTTATTATTAGTAAGAGAGTAGGACGTACATTGTTCACTACTCTCCTACTCTACTCTCTTACACTACTCTCCTTATGGAGCGGACACGCCATGCATAGCTCTTATGGAGCGGACGCGCCATACATAGCTCTTATGGAGCGGACGCGCCATACATAGCTCTTATGGAGCGGACGCGCCATACATAGCTCTTATGGAGCGAACGCGGGAACACAGCTCTTATGGAGCGAACGCGGGAACACAGCTCTTATGGAGCGAACACGGAACCACAGCTCTTATAGAGCGAACGCGGGAATACAGCTCTTATGGAGCTAACGCGGAAACACAGTTCAATACAGATATTATAAACTAGAGCTCATGACTATCGTTACACTAAAGTTCATGACACTAGTTCTCACAATATCCCCCCCGAAACTGAGCTTTGGGGTTTCAACACCAACAGCTCCAGTTTCTCTACTCTAACATAGAACTCAATGAACTTTCTCTACAACTATAAAGAAAATACAATTCCAGTCTACGCTAACTGTAGACACTAATGTTCACAAATACCCCCCTCAAAACTGAGCTTCGGGGCACACACCGACAGCTCCAGTTTCCAGCTGAATAATACAACAAAACAAAAATCATTGAAAATTAACTGCTAGATTCCCCCAGACTATACAAGTAGGACTTACAAGGAAGGAATGCCTACGATTGAAGTGAACAGGAATACAAAATTACAAGTTCGCTCAAAAGACGCGGGGACTACGGAAGTGGGTTAATCGCAGAACGTGTACATTATAATCCCTGGCGGTCGGAAGATGACCCTCTTAACCAGCGGATATGCTGTAACGAACGTTGAGTTGCCCACAACATTACCCCATCACTAAAACTACACTAGCGTTAGCTGCGCTTCGAGACCGAAGAGTAGGTCTTACAGCCTTAAATGTAGTCCAAAGGTATACAATCCCAGGAGACAACAGCTAATAATCAATAGCAATATACCATTTGAATAAGAAAAACAAAAATGAGGGATAAATGCTACATTAGTTCCAAACAAGGTAGAACTTTACAACAAATAGACTCCGACACATGATAGACAGAGCTATATCGCAGACACACGTATATTTGCCGGACAACCACAAAGTCAGGACAAAATACACATTACACCCAGTCAGGTTCGCAACCTATAAGCTGTAGGTAATCCGTAGCAATAACAATTATCAGGTAAGTTATACCCTAACAGTTTCGACGCGGAAAATACACAAATAGGAAGACGATAGCTGACAACACCAAATAGGCTAAATCAATAGTATTATTAACTAAATGACTTAGAACTAAGACTAATTACACACCTGTAATCCATTAGACTCCGACTACACAGTAGAGCAGAGCTAATCACGAAGACACTAGCAGAAGTTCCAGGATCACACAACCAGGAACATCTACACCACACACAAAAGACCGCACTTCAAAATTGTAAGTAACCTAAGAAGAGAAAAGTTAACAGGTGCAGTACCCCAACAACCGTTTCGACTTAGCCAGTTATTACAAAATTAAGAAACGACTCCATACACCAATAAATAACCCTAAGCACTTGTATCGCAACCAAAATGCATCAGAGCTAACACCTGACCAGACGATACGCAGGTAGACTCCGATTACGCCGTAAAACAGAGCTACAGACGAGAAATTAGTAGAATTTCCTAAACTTGACAATCGGAAAAAGCTATTCCACCAAACACAACAATCCGCATTAAGAAGCTGTAGTAACCCTAAGTAGATAACAATTAACAGGTAATCTTAACCCTAGCTAGAGTTTCTAAATAGCCGAGAACTACACAACGAGAACACGAAATTTTACACTACGAGTTAGCCCTCATCAATCGAACACTTAACGAAATGACTTAGAACTAACACAACCTACACTACTACAAGGTAAAACGAAGAGATTAGGGACAGTACAATGTTGCTAGTGGAAAAATGAAGTTATTCTTGGTATTTCACCTCGGTGCGGACACTTAACTGAAGTCTTGAGCGGGTATTCTTCCTTGACGAACCCAGATGACGGTAGAAGATAAGCCGGATCTGAAGAACGGGACAGGAAAGTTGACCGACAAAACACAGTTTACAAGACAAACCCCGACCAAGGCATAACCAAATTAAACTTCGGGACGACCTCCACTGTAGCAGCAACTCAAAGTCCGGGTAACTCCTCGCAGAACCTCGCAGAAACCACTCCCCACCGACGACAACGCCATAACGAATTCTGGGTGACCTTTTTGACCATCCGAGCCTGTCACGTAGCCCCCTGTTTTGGACTCTCCAAGACACCGAGGCTTTCCAGGCCTAGGGCAGTCTGGGGCGACCCACAGGTACCAGCAGATCCACCCCTCGAAGACTTGACCTCGCTTTGGACCGTGAGGCCGGGAGTACTCTAATCGCGATGAGAATCCCAACGTCTTCTTTCCGCGTGGCTGAAATTCCTTGTCCAGGGCAATTTCACCGTGCCACCACCAGAAACGCACGCTTGACCGCCGCCACCGATTAAAAGTTGGTTTCCGATCCGTACCAAACACGTCCATAGCAGACCGGTGACGAAGAACCGGTGGAACACCGTGCTCCACCCTCGTGGTAGCTCCGTCGCAGTCAGACTCATGAACCCCGATGGGCTCGGGAAAGAAAAACAAAAATTAACCAACACAACCGAAGAAAACAAAAACGTTTACCAGACCTACTGGCAAACCCAACTCAGCGTTGACCGGACTGGTAGAGCCCCGACTCCACGGACGGATCCACGAAATTGCTCACCACAGCCAAGAAAACACCACCCTCCGACGGAAAGCTCCAACGGTAGCGGACGAACCCCACCGAAGGTCATTCTTCCAACTGAGAGACACCACTCCGTCGATGGAGAAGGCTGGTTCCAACAGAAGGACACCGAAGACGCGTGGTCAGCACTTGCACGTGGAATCCCCGCGCCCCCATGCGGACAGGAGTCGAACCATCTGTAGCCACGGCGTGGTTGGAACCACGTGGAGAAGATGGCCACCAAGCCGGAGGATTCACGACGAAAGATGCCACCACATGTATGATTGATCCAGGTACCAGCAGATAGTCAAATACGAAGGTAAATTCACTATACGACAGGCCCATCACTGAAATCAAGCAACAAAACGACACCACCACACAAGTAAACCTAACATCGTACATTATGTTTACCCACTCGAGCAGCCGGTCAGCTACCCATTCCTGAAGCGAGGTCATCCTATGACCTCCGACGACGCACAAGTTGTAGAATGCTATTCTACACCTAACTAAAACTAACTAAGACGGAATCTAAAAAGAACTGGGTTTCGGCACCATTTGTAACGAGTTGTGTCCTGCCTACGTCTATACCTACCATATGCTATATGAATTCGCACATAAGGCTAGAAAAACAGGACTACAACAAGTCTAAAGGTCTCTACTGGTTCAATTCTTTAATTAGATCGTGTTCACTTTAAGATCATACACCATCACGAAACGAATCAATGATAACATATCACCTCCTAAGCTAGTCTTAATTAACTTAAGTTTAACCTTCTTCAACCTCTTATCCTAAACCTTAGTTAAGAGATTAACTATACCGATTTGCACTAACTATCCTAAATGATTAATTACAATTATTCTAGCTCTTTGGGAGAACACAATACTCTAGGCGGACTGAAACACCTATTCACACTTTAACTAACAATTAGTTAATTCTAGTCTAGTTCTACGTATAATCCTAGAAGTCTAAGACACTCCCGTCCTTTCTCCTATATACTAAAACCTCGACTCTACAGCTACTAGACCGAGGAGCCCAGGACCACACGTCCATCCTCTTCTATAGCTAAACCACTTCTTCTTCCTCATGGCTCTGTGCCATGAGGTTCTCTATCTTATAGCACACATGATACATATGCCTGTACCCACCGTCATAGGCACAGGCTTCACACACACATTCATTCCTGCTAGCATACGTGTGACGTAGTACACGATACCCTATCTTATGCTAGGTTTATTATTAGTAAGAGAGTAGGACGTACATTGTTCACTACTCTCCTACTCTACTCTCTTACACTACTCTCCTTATGGAGCGGACACGCCATGCATAGCTCTTATGGAGCGGACGCGCCATACATAGCTCTTATGGAGCGGACGCGCCATACATAGCTCTTATGGAGCGGACGCGCCATACATAGCTCTTATGGAGCGAACGCGGGAACACAGCTCTTATGGAGCGAACGCGGGAACACAGCTCTTATGGAGCGAACACGGAACCACAGCTCTTATAGAGCGAACGCGGGAATACAGCTCTTATGGAGCTAACGCGGAAACACAGTTCAATACAGATATTATAAACTAGAGCTCATGACTATCGTTACACTAAAGTTCATGACACTAGTTCTCACAAGTTCAAGGTTTCCTCCGGAATGAATGTTGTATATTTAATACCCTAGATCAACTTTAATCTTCAAACCTATCACTCCGCCTTAATACCAAAATTTTAGCCAAATAACCTTTTTATTTCAAATCCTAGCAAATTATACAATTCTTACGCGCTGTAAAAGCAGCAACAACTTTTGTATTTGCTACTGCATATGAGGAGGTTTGTTGTTCAAAACTGTTGGAAATTAAATTAAATGATTTAGTGGGAAATTCAAAAAAAGCAAGGAATTCAAAATTTAAAGCGGGAACTCAAATTTTTGTGGGGGACATGAGATTCAAGTTCGATGAGACCAACTAAAAGCTATTAATAGCAGATACCTAAGGATTAACAGAGATTCAAACCACTTCCATTCTTCCACCCCGGGAAACCCGACATCAATCAAATAGTTATCAGTTTATTGACACGGTTCCACGTAGAGAGAAGGAGGATTAGTGCTCAATCATGTTTAAAGCAAAGCTCACTACACTGACGACACGTACCCTCCTTTACCTTCAGACCTGATTCTAGCTTGGTTAGTTGATTGTGACTGTGCGGATTTTTAAATCTCCTGACCAAGCCTCACAATCATTTGACAGCTTCCCCGATTAAGTTAAAGACTGTACGCTTTCAGCTCTCACCGTCATTAACAGCTCAATACTAAATTTAGCTACTTATCTTTTCGGATTGATTGGAAAGCTCTTTGGGATCTGTAGGAGCTTATCAGTCATCAGAATTTTTATTAGCCAAAGATAACTTTAAAGCTCTCTTCCAATCACACTGTCCACGTTAACTTGTTTTGATGTACGACTCAACTCCTTATGCTTTCATAAGCAACTTGCCATTTAAACAGCGCTAACGCTTAAGCCTTCCTGATGACCATGTTTCTACGAATTGTATCTGTATTGATGGATTAGAAAAGCGCCTTCAAAAGCCTTGTCATTGAACTTTGGCTCATTTCCCTAGTATGTAACACTGCTATTCTTGAAAGCTACACAATTTTCACTAGCGCAACGCACAACCAACCCTTAGACCACTATGTCAATGTGTAGCTCCTAGCCTTTTAACATTATCTTGCAGCGCTGTAAATAGCGCTATATTTGAAAACCGTTTGCTTCCCAAAACTAGTGTCATTATGCATTCGCGCTGCATTTCCTTGAAAATCTTCTTTCCGTCAAACCCACACCTCCAAGTCTCTCTCGACCAAAGCGCCAAGCCTGCCCAAACTTAGCACCCTCAACCTCCACAGTCCTGACCCACTCATCCAACATCAAATCCGCGCGCAACTCCAGGTCAATAAATAAATCTTTTCATCAAAACCTATCCTCCACATGCCCCAAAAAGGTACGTCGTCCCTGAATCTGCAGATCGTTTCCAAGGTTGTCGACGACAAAGACATTTCCTGACCTAGTCCTTACCCTAACAGTTTAGCTGGCAGCGCAGCGCAGCGTTGCAATCCTTTGCATATAATAAAAATCTAAAATTAGTTCCGCTCCACTCATCACAATTTAAGGACTCGTTTAAGAATCAAAAAGCATCCCTCAACAAACAATCATACACTGACAACAACGCAATCAGCTTCCAAGAACTGATATAATCAAATCGATTCCCAATCACACTGCCATCCTACGTAATCAGCGTCAGTGCGTTTGTATTCCTTAAAGCACAACTTCCGCTCCTCCTATGTTTCTCCCCGATCCATGCCACATCAAGCACTTTAGTGATTACCCTCAAGTGCTTTGTTATTCCTCTGCTCGAGTACACACATGGATGCCCCTCTATCTATACCCAAATTCGCCAATCCTCCATGCCTGATAAGGCACCAGCTCTGCGCAAGCTTATTTTCTCAGAGACAAAGCAGGATGTTATTTTACCTTTTCAAACTAAAAGCGAAATCCATGTCGCCAAGACTCATGACCCTGACTGAATTTGGCGAATAGCAAGCAGTCAATTATTCGCGATTTTTATCAGACCTTAAATGCATCAAAGCAGGGACTAAACCATACCCTTCCTTAGACAGACGATACTCCCAATGCAATGCGAGCCCACTTGACACCAGCACTCCTCGAGCCATCAAACAAAACGTTTCTTCCTTCCTCTCCACAATTATCCGCTAACCAATTTACCTTATTCCTCACCTGTGCAATCATATATTCACACCTTCCATCCCGTTTCTCTCAATCTTCATAAATCCTCCGCGCGCCGTGTTGCTTACATTAATACAAAAGCTCAGCATGACAGAAGCCTGAGTAGGAAATTTGCGTTTCCTTTTTCCATTCAATCCTAAATTTCGCACATTATTTATTTCCCTACCTGCCTCATTTCATTCCCAATTCAAATTCCCCAATTTACATCCCTTTCTTCTCTCCTCCTTCTCCATTCTCTTTAGCCATGTCTCCTTCTTGATGGACAGATTCCATTCATTCCCTGCTTCTTTGGCTTATTCACATCAGCCCTTGCCGTTCCTCTGTATGTTTTTCCCTGTATTCTTTTTTTTAAAAGTTTAGTTCTTTTCCTTGTACACGCGGATATGGTTTTTGTCTTCCAAATCCGCATGTGTGATTCCTAAACTCTTTGGCCTCTTGAGAGATTGAAACAAGAAGCAGAACACCCTCTGGCACTCACAAATGCCATGTCAACACGTTTCCTTAACTGGATAATCAGCCTCAACTTGATCGTGCCCGCTGATTCTCCATAGAAACAGTATAAGGAGTTAACGCTTTTAAATCTTCTTTAAAAATCCCGAATTAATTCTTTTATTCCCACTCTCGTTACTATCTCTTCTTGAATTTTCAAAATTTTCTATTTCCAAGAAGAAGACGTTAATGAACACATGTGGAAAGCATTCTGTTCTTAGGTTGCAAAAATCAATTCTTGTACCTACATCAACGTTCCTTTCAACTGCGCCCCCAACATTGTTTTCAATACTTGTACCTCACCACAAGTACTACGAATGTAAAGCTTTTAACTGTCTTTAACCAACACTGTACCTAAACTCTTTAACAATCATCTTCTTATTTTCTGTCTGCCACTTCTTCGTTCTTGCCCAAATATAGTAGCTAACAGCTAGGGCAAATGGGCATGAACGACGGTCTCATGGCGGACAGTTAACCATAAGGAAGAAACAAAAACCTTATTCATTTCAGTCCCTATTTCAGAAGTATTTACACATTCAGATTACTAAACCATAGATTAACAGCGGGTGACTCTCTTCTGGTTTAGTTTTAGTACAGATACAAAATCAGACCACGCATGTCTTCCGCTTCTAAACAGAGTATACAGAACAGAACCGAACAGTGCAGCTATTCATTCCCTCATTTCTTAAATACCTTAAATAGAAAATTGTAAACGGGCTTACATGATTTTTAAAAGCTCATTCATACCTTGTACCCACTTTAACTTGTCAGGCTAAATAAATGGGACAAAACAAGCACGGATTTTTACAAGAACAAGAGCGAATCACATCTCCAACCAAATGGGGAAAACAACCACCATATATTCTTTGAATTTAAATTAAAATCGCCTACACACGCTCCTGGTAATTCATTTTATTACTGGTTCTGCTATTTTCCTAGTGCCAAACAAATTTGATAATTTGATACTTTAAGTTGGTCAAATATTTGCAAAATTTAAATTACCACCATTTTCTATCTCCTTTAGGGTCACCCGATAGCCAAAAACCTTGTTATTGCCCTGCATTAATGACTTATTTGTTTGATTTATAATCGTTTCTACCATAGGTTAGTATTTTATATTCAACGATGATCATCCGCCCACCCAAATAAGGCAAGGCAAGGACCGGTCATCAAGATTGCTCCGAAAGCAATAACAGTTTCGCCAAAATTTGCAAGTTAAATTCCCAATAGATTCTCCGTTTACTTCATTCCCTAAAATCAAGGAGCTTATAAACAGTCTGAACATAAACTCAAAATTGCAATACCCTTCTCATACTTTTCAGTAAGTCGCAAAATAAAAATTTCTCAAATTCCTTTCGAATCAATTCGCTATTTTTATTTTCCTAGGGCCGATGTCATAAATTCCCAACGTATTAAACGCTGCACCTGCATAGTTTGCATTAATTACCGTTAAATTACGCATTGCAAACTATTTACATGATCGTGTTTCATGATATACACCTCTGTCAATAAAAAACAGTTAACATTCCTTCAATCCCACTCTTCATTTTCCTCCAAGCTAACTATAAATAACTTTCCTCATTTATGTTTAAAACTTCGCCACACAGGTTTTTAACAGACTGCGTAAATTAAGGCTCAAGTAAAGGCAGTTAGCTCAGAGCTAACGTACAACAAAATACGACAAATAACTTTAACTTTAATACACATAGAGATACGGCATACGAAACAAGAACTACCCATGAAAACATATCGGAAATCTCATACACATTGTTTTAAACAAGATTAAAAGCTAACAGGACAAAAACATCAGATAGCACGAACATTCCCACACTTTTACCGCCCCTAGCTAAAGAGCTTACTGTCTATAATCATACGTCTGATAGCCTAATTGTGGTTAGGCTAAACCCCCAAGGGTAAATAAGCCATAAGGCCAACCGAAATCATTTAAACTTCAAGATCTGCTCCACCACAACCATGCAGCAATAATTCTCTTCAAGCTCATCTGATAATATTCTAAATTGATAAAATAGTCATATTTTATCCAATAAATTCAATCCACAGCAACCTCCATAAAATAAGCCAATAATTCAATAATTAATATTCAATCCCCCTGGTGTGAACCGGAAGATTATCTTCATTGATGCCAATAAACCGATACACGCAAAGATAACCACAAGTAGAACGCTTCGAATATCACTCAGAAAGTCTGCTTAACCTGTTTCTCAATTAGTAATAGCATATTAAACATTTAAGTGTCAGATTTCTTAAACTTTCAGATCATCCCTCAGATCAGACTATATCAGATCAAACTATCAGACACTTGCTCCAGGCCCCACTTATCAGATCATCGGATCCCATAGCCTACAGTCCCAAGCTAATTGATTCAATAAGCGTCTACCAAACCACGCTCTGCACACCACAGCAACGCTGCAACAAGATACATAGAGCAAAGTTCCTCAAATCTCACAGCAATTCCTCAAGTTCCTGAACTGCATCTTCAACCAATTCAAAATTCAGTTTTCATTTTATGAACATTTTTATTGACATTTTTGGCAAAATCCATTAAAAACCCCACATTGTAAACTATCCAACCATATTTGGTAACTCTCTGTTCCTTGAAATTTCCCCTTCAGGCAACACGACAATTCTTACATGCTCTTAAAACCAAAACTTAAAGAAACACCAAAACTTCCATGTGTCACGTCACATTTTTTCATATCATATTTTTCGCTTTTCCCCTAGCATTGTCTTCTTATAAGGCTCGTGCTAATGAATCCCAGCTTATAATTTAATTGGAAAGTCTATATACCTTATATTTACACAACTCATTACCCATTATGTCGGCCCTTCTTAAAAGGATGTAATCAAACAGTACTTTAACACCCGACCAGAGCTTCTTCCCCTCTGACATTGCACTGCTTTCAGCTTCTATTCGAGCTTAACTGGGAAATAGCAATTACCTATAACATGATTCTAAACCATATTTTCACTGCCAACAACCATCTAATCTCTTAACTCCCGTAACAATCAAACTATGCTCACAGATGGCATTCCCAGATAACGTCTCCTGCGAGTCTACAGTCTGAGAGTAAAAAACTTCAAGGAAGTCATCATGATTACGGTCCTTTCTTCCTTTTCCTTTCCAAGCCAAGTAAATTATCAAACTATAACTCGATATCACTCTTAAATACACTTTTAATTACGCGGGAAATTCATTGTGCCATTGAAAAATAATATTATAATGAGTTATCGTTTCTCCAAAGCTGCGGCACGCACATTATGAGAAAGTTAATCGCTTCCCCTCCGTCTCTCAATTCTTCCTGTCAACTAATGTCCAAAAAACTTCCAACGGCACTGCAGCGTAGCTGCAGCGCCTCCCCACTTTAACCTGCTCGCTTTTCCCGCCAGCGCTCTACACAAGCAGCGCTTTTACCATCTTTTCACACAGTCATTTTACAGTGAAGCCATAGCTGCGCACGTCCTCAGAAGAAACAAAAGCACACGCGTGTCTTTTACGAGCTCATGTACGAGCTCATAATTACAAAAGTAAGAGAGAAATTTCAAAAACTCTCAATACAACAATTAACACACGAACAAATATTTTAAACTGGTTAATTTAAAAGTATAACCAACAATTAAAACGTTTCACTACATTTTCACCCTATTAATTCCACCACCCTATAACTTTCATCACTATCAATCCACATCAAACTCAATCCTCCAAAGTTACCCGCTATTTACAAAAAATCTACATTTCACTACCCTTCATGACCATAACTTAACTCTGGATTAACCAAGGTTACCACCAAGCTATTACTCCTTAAATCTCCTTACATCTTCTAAGAACGAATAATGTTTATATAGATTTATTATACTTAATTCTAATAATTCTTTTACATAACTCTATAGATTATCACAATCAAGTTAACCTTTTCCCCCTCACTACCTGTATTTTATCATGCTACAATCATTTCTATAATTTAAGCCTAAGAATTTCCTGGTTATTTCCATAATTCCATCAACACTGCAACCTCCCAGGAAAACTTTTTACCAGGAAACAAGTCAAACAAGCGCTTCTTCAAACAGTTAATCTCAAAGCTGAAGGAATTTTCACACCGTTTCAAAACAAACCATTTTTTGAACCCCATCCCCTTCATCATTCCTTATCCTATGGAGCATGTCATCTCGTTAACCTAATCCGACTAAAGCTCATGTTCTGGCTAAAGCCTCTTCAATCATCCGTGATCCACTTAAAATATTCCGTTTACGGTAATAGGAAATTGCACAAGAAGCTCCTTAAACCTTAGCCTTTATATTGCCTCCAATCTCTCCTCTTCCTTCTTCTTGCCTCATCTCCCTCGCTATAAACGTATGCGCTTTTCTACAGCGCCGCGCAGCCAATCATGCAATCCAAGCGCTCTTCTGAATCCCATCCTCCATTCCTCGCTTCAAAAGTCATTTTTTATTAAATTATATTCAATCATTCCAAACAAGCAGCCAGCAACGACAAGTCGTTACGCCCTTTTAGCTTTCAGCTATTTATGAACTTTAGCCTCACATCTCCCCCTCCTCCCCCATCTTAGGCGCTATGCCCTTCTTCAATCTTCGACCTATTTACACACACCTCATATTCCCCTCCGCATTCCTCTTCCATCCTTTACTTCAACTTATATCCCTCTTTAAAAATCGGTCAACGCAGAAACCAACTCTCCGCCGCTGCCTTCAACATTATATTCAAAGCGTAATCGGTCATATATCGTTATCCTTTAACGGAAACTAGGAGAAGTGCGAATTAATCCTCGCCTCTCTTTCCCAGTCAAACAAGTTGTTCCACTCCCCGCCCGGTTTCAACAAGAAATATACAGGTAAAAATCCAACGAACCAAACGGAAAACAAACCAGCAGAGTAGCTATATGCTCCAAAGAAGAAGAATATGCAAAACGTTACAATTTCTCCTTAAAGTAACAGTTTTACTCCTCCTACAACCAGCTTACAAACACTACAAACATTACCTTAATTAACAACAAAGATGCCTTTTATCTTACCATAGCTTCCTCTGAATCCGGATTTTAATTCTCCAAGCAAAGCTTCTTCTCCATTCCAAAGAGAATTTTACGTTTCCTCGGGCTTTTTTCTCTTAGGGCCCGATTTAAGGACACCTCCCTTTCGTCTTTACAGTTTCACCTGTCCAAGATTAAAGTGTCACTGAACGATCCCTCTTTTGACTTTTGATAACATTGTCCTGCAAAAGGGTGATGAGATTCCGTTGAGGACATTCCTCGCTCACACACACCTCAAGTTCAACCCTTTTCTCAATGGAAAAGGGTGGGAAAAGCAATGTTTTTGTCACTCGTTAACAGCCGGAGCTCAGGAATAACTACAACTGTACACAGCATCTCCCTTCTTTCAATGGACTAGGATGACACTTGTTCCCATAGTTATTTTAAAAATCCCTTTTATTCCTCTCCAAGGGCTTTTACCCACATCCTTCTTATAATAGCTCACTGAGCGTGCCTAAATTACCGTATGTAGCTCCTGCATTAGCACTAAGTCTGTGTATTCTGTAAACTAACTGAACTTTTCAACAATCACAATAATGTACAGTTTCAATCCACTTCTATTTTCGGTCGTAATTTTTATCAATGACGCACACAGCTCACACGGGTAATTTTCCAGATCTGCACATCAAATTACCTCCCACCAGATCAAATCAGGAAATTAACAGTTATTCCGTCTCGCAATTATTCCAGGCAAAATTCGCAAAAATTCCCAACCCACTACCGGTCCGAAGTCACTGGAAATAATTATCAGTATTTTGCAAAAAATCACCTAGCAGACAAAATTCACCAATTTTCGCAAAAATTTCCAATTCTTTTACGTTTCTCACAAAGAGCTCAAACACGCTGAACTAGCCAACTTACCAAATCACACAGTCTTTGTACTTGAATCTTGCTGAATTAAATCCTCCCAACAATTTTCCACACACTTACCACTACCTGTGTGTTCACCCCCAAGATCTTTAACAGAATGAATCTCAGCCGTACCTCTTCCAAATACCAAAGCCTTCATCACAGTCTTCCCTTCATTTAAAGAAGCTAATAGCACTCTCATAGCAACATGCACCTTCATTGTCCCACCATTCCCAAGGTACACAAGCACAGGTAAGTCGAACCCCCACCGCCAGGTAAGAAAGAGGATGGAGTTCCGCTCTTCCTTGGAAGCATTCACAGAGGTGGTTGAAGAAACAGTCAAAAGGATTTTCTTCCCTTCTTTCTCCTAAGGCTTCTCCTTTGCTTTTCTACGTTTTCTTGCTCAGCAAACTCGAGATAAATCCAAGAGCTGTCGGAGGAGGAATCAAACCCAATCTAAACTTAAAACATGATAAATTATCCCTCATGGAAACGTGTAAATGCACAGGTGAGTGAGGACGGAACGCTGAAACTAAAGCAAGTGAGAGAGTATTTTGTCAGACAGGAAGCTTTAGAAGCAACAGATTCTTTTACTTTGTATTAACATTCCACGACTATTCAACTTGAGTAAAAGCTTTAGTTCCGCTTTTTTCACTTCCTCCCATCCCAGCACATGAATGTTACGTTTCTTCCTCCTCTAGCAAACATCAGTCATGTTCACTGTTAGCAAGCTCAAGAAGAGCAAATAGTTTTACCACCTCCCTGTATTCAAGAACATATAGAACCAAGTGGTGAAAAATACCAAATGGTAAGTTAGCTTTTTGCTTTTGCCGAACCAAACAGCCGCCAGATGATGACAATCTCTCCCTGCTAGAGTAATCCAATCTTTTACAGGTGTGCAGTGGAGGGAAGAGCACTGCGAGTTGCCACTGTCTTACGTTAACGAGGCTTTCCAGATTGTTACATCAAAGCGTTTTATTCACGATTATTCCTTTAAGCTTAAAATACTAAAGATGGATTCATGGAGCAGCCTCAAGATCAAAACATGAGGAAGTTTCAACGAGAGGAAGGATCAAGGTTTGTCATGTGGAAACCTTTGAGAGCTTTGATTCGTCTCACGTAAGAACTATAGCGGAAGATGAAAAAATTCACAGCGGTCGTCATGACAACCCAAGTAATTCTAGCATATCTTCCTGTCAGACCCAGCAACTGTGTTCTTTTGAAATCAGTGATGAAACTGTGCGTACTGCCGTAAGCCTCTGCTTTTCCGCTTACAACGCAGCTGGAAGGTTTGGACTTCACTCAAGGGACAGCAATGAACTTGAAATTAAGTTGCCTTAAGGCATTTTCCCCCTCACGCCTAAATCTTTTAAATGGCAATTGATTCAACAAAGAATTTAGATTAAACGGGGCAAGACACTGATGCAATTCGCAATTTCAAAAACCGGGTTGCAGGAACTTAATTTCCGCTTCATTGTCATCCAGAATTTGCCGGTTCCCGGTTTGCAAAGGGTCGTCTCTTCTTTCAAGAAGAGCTCTTTAGTATTGAGTTCAGCAAATGTCGCCTCACCCTTCAACGGCAACTCATTGAATTAGTTTCTTCACTCACAATCAAAGATTCGCCACAAATTTAACCTAGATTGAACTCCATGCCGGGAGAATTCATTATCCAATTTCGCAATTAAAGTTTCAACACTATATAATTCGCAAAACCCCCCAACATAATTAATATCATCTACCCATTCATCACTCTACAAGAAATCAGACACAACTTGACATAACATAACAATAAATCCCCCAACTTTGATGAATTTGCAAACTCCAACTTTTCAAGGCGCCCCTCAGCATTTACAACTGTCTTAAATTTCGCAACATTGAAATCGAGGCTTATTTAGCCAAGCGTATGGATATGTTACCATGCAATTGCCAACATTTTGTTTACAACTCGCAACTTCAAACTCCTGCCAAACCAAGCATTAGATACTCAGTCTTGAGAACCAATTTCCCGACTTTGCCAACTCTTTCTTGGTAATAATAAACAATAAATATTTTATTGACACAGATATCCTTGGTCTCAATTTTAAACGTTTGCAGATAATTAAACCCTTAGTCGCTGTTATGGCGAATTGTGTTTTGGCTAAACCTTCTTGGCAGTGCCAGAAAAAATGTTAAAGCTTTATTCAACATTGAGAATTTAAACTTGTCCTAATTCCAATAACTTTCCTTGCTATAACAAATTAGCAAGTTTCTTAAATAACGATCCCTCTAAATCAAGTGAACGCACAAAGTCTAACCTTGAGGAGTTGCATGAAATATATTGGCTGTCCCCTGCCTTGCACTTCTCTTCTTACAAGCTACAAGATTTGCAATGTATGTGGGCGTACTTTACTACAAAATTAAGTCACGTTAAGATGCACTCTATGTAGTTATACAACAACTCCCATTTCAAAATCTCAACATTATTTCATGCTGTAATGCATGCAACTTCTTCGAAACCGATGCCTTCAAAGATTTGATGGTAGCTTTGAAAAAAAATCCATCAGAAAAAAGATTGATAGCTGAGTGCTAAAATACAGTTTAAGACATGTATGCACTTGTTTCCATGTGTGGTAACAAGTCCATGTGATGAGACGAAACAGATACACCTTCAAAGCTTTGTGAATTTGATTCATGCATGCTATTCTTAGTAACGTTCTGTAACCAAAAAAGCCGTTCTGATTCAAAGTTGCTAAATACATCAGCAAACTTGCAAAATTCTCATACGACGCCGGCATCGCGTATTATTATCAACCCATACGAATAAATTCGCAAACTTTGCAGTTTTCTTAAAAAACCCTAAAAACTTCAGGATCTTTGTCGCAAAATTTAAGTATTTCAAATTTTTCAAAATTATAATTCTTCTAGACATTTTAATTTAACAAATCTTTTCTCATCCCGCGCTACCTCTCATTGCTCATCCACTCATGCCGCAGTTTTCTAATACCACAAAGAGCATAAGCTAGGGAAGCAATCCTACCTTCCAGGAGTTTATTGCCACTTGTGAAACTAAGATGCACCGTCATCATCTCCACCATCATCTTCATTAGCGCAAACGTCTCCATCAAAACCCAGAGCGAGACTTTAATACAACCCAAGAGGAGAACGTGAGAGAAGAATATTAATTTCAATATAACAAAAACTACGCCTAGTCCATCTCCCGATGATGAACGAACAAAATACATAGGATCCTTCCAATTCATCTCTCAAAAGTCTTGTTGAATTGTTCCATCCTGCACTAAAATCCTCAAACCATCTTCATCTCTCCTTCAACCTCCCTTCATCCCCCCTCACTTCATCCTGTCCCCATTCACGTATCTTCAGAATCCTCTCCTGTCATCCAATCCTCCTCCAACTAACAGAAATCATTGTATGCATTTCATTGCTGGATTCGCGAAACAAGGGTCCAAGTAGCAGAAGAAATGGAAGCAAACCTCATCAACACTCTCTACAAAGTCTCCCTTCGTCTTACCTTTACCTTCACGACTGACAAAGCCATCATGGAAGAGAAGAATAATAGCAGCCTAAATGAGATTTTTTCCATCTTCCTTTCTCCTAGCCGGCCTTCTTTCTTTCATCTTTGATTTTGACTCCCCTGGCATTACACCAGTAAAATTGTAACAATTATTCCCATTCCGGATTTTTTGGTAACAAGCCTTCCTGAAATGTTCATTCAAATATTCTGTACCTACATTACATCGTATTTTGTAGCATTCAATATTGAGGTCCACACGCAACCGGCCTCAAGTTCAACTTAAACTTCTCTGGTATTCCATCCATAAGCTTCACGTATAGGAACTGGACGAATGACCTACTCAACAACAAGTTACGAATTACGGAAACAGGTTTACTTCTTAATTATTTAATGCATCTGCCAGTCTCCCATTCCTTCATGGCATAAGCCAAAGCTTGTTTCTGGTTTGTCCTCAATTTTTACGTAATACACAGTCCATTCCTCCCTCAAGGAGATATTTCCGAGTAAAATCCTCAATTTTTGCAGCAATTCACCTATCGGTTCGTCTTCAATTGCTTTTTAGAATCCGATATTCCTAGACGGCGGGACCCTTCAAATCCTAGCGGAATAAAAAACACATAATAAATTCCAGGTAGATAACGAAAACTCAACGATTCATTTACAAGACCCCGCTTAAACACCAAGCTATGCTTCTACGAAACGTTTTGTCATGTGACCATATATTGTTGTTCTTCAGGATGTTATGCACTTTAAGGCAAAATTTCTCCCGGGAAACTCTATGGCTTTTTCCCTTTTCAAACGAATTGTTTGACTCTTCTGGAGGTGCGCGTCGTATTTATACGCTCTCGTTCAAACAAGCATATTGGAGAACGTCGTTCACGTAAATGATATTGCTCATATAATTACTATAGCATGTATAAGTAAAAACTTATAATCCTGTGCCTGATTTCTCACCTGTAGGAAATTAAAAATTGCCAGTGACAATTTTTAATTTACTTATAACTTAACTCCTGTTAGTGACCTTGATGGTATGATTATTCGGGTAAGTGTTATAGCAAATCATATTTCTTTAAACTTATATTTTTCCATTAAGACTTGGCGGGCAAACTAACGTCAGCATAAAATCACGTATTTACCATGTCGAATAAAATAACCGTTTTTTTACTAACTGAAACGGCACTTAATCCATTCAATAGTACAGGATATCTTATTAAATAATATTTAAGTTGTTCAAATTCATGTTATAAGCATTGTCTTTTAAATTTCAGCAGGGCCAGACTTGCAGGAAGGCAAATGAACAAGTTTTCTGGATAAAAATCAACGGAGCTAATGTAGTCATTTAAAAAGGGTTGATACACTCAAAGTGTGATAATTACTACTGCAACTACTTGAACTTGAATTCATCATGCGGTAGTCAAGCCATTTTCTATTGTAGGAATTGAATCACAAGTTGACAATAACGGGCAGTGGGTGAGTTTTTGATTTTTATAATTACTTAAATAACGAATCTATTTGCTTGTTATCTTCTTTTCTCTTTAATTACAAAACTGTGTATTGATGCTACGATTATTACCAACAAGTTTTACGGAGTTTGTATATTAATTTCTGATTATTTTTAATTCAGGCACGCCTAATGGGCAGTCCCCCGTATGTTTGAGAAATATGAACAACAGACCGTATCCATCTCAAGTTTGGTACGTTTGTAAATTTTGCAAACGGGCTTACCAACATTCCGACGGATTATGGAACCACAAGAAGGAGAACCACATGGAGGCAATGTTGGAGGAAAGGAAAAAGAAGTTGCTCGCAGCTGCTCCTCCTATTTCCAAGTAAGTGAAATATATGCTGATATTTTAAAATACGTTTTTGTTTCACAAATTCACTTCGGGTAACTCTAAATGCTAATCTATATGCAAGTGCAGCAAGATATGTATTGGTATTCGTGGTTATGGATGTGTGTGAGTTTGTAAACTCAAGCACTAAAATAAAATATTTCATTTTCAGGTCACCTAAAAAGAAAAACGTAATGTATTCATCGGTTAGGAAAAGGCAAAGCATCAAAAAGAATCCACTGAAGCTTAGCTCGGAACAAGCTCTTAAGCAAGATGAAAACAGTGTGTGCAATACCGCTTCAGTAGTTGCAAATTCTCTATCAAAGGGCCGGAACGACATCGAGAATCTTCAGACCCAAATTCCCGAAGAGCTTAGTAGTCCAGAGACAGAAATTGCAGAATTCATTGAAGATCTATTCAGCTTCCAACACAGTCCAGTACCTGAAGTACCCTACTCTGAGGAAGAAGCTGTGATTCAGAATATAATTAATATTGATACGAGGTAATTTGAAAGGATATAAAACAATATATTTTTAAAGTAGTAATTAATCAAATTCGTAAATGTAAAAATCCCACACGTAATTTGTAAATAACTTGATGTCTGTATTGATTCACAGTATGTACGATATGGACGAGACAACGGATGGAGTCCTGTTCCCGTGCGGGAACGTGTATTTGTGTGATTTAAACGGAGATTCTCAGAAGGATGAAACATTTTTGGAAATCAGTTACATTAGCACTGAACCCAATTGCTGTCCTAGTCCAAACGGTTCCATAATACTGGAAGACGGTCTACAGGATTCGCTACTTGATAGCTACGACTTTGAGCCCTATGAACGATTTGATTATCGGCAAGATCAAGTAGAACCGGATTGCTATGGATCCTGGCGATGTCCCAATTGTGATGAAGAATGCATCAATCAGTTTCAGTTGGAGTTCCATCAGTCAAAATGTACCTTATACCGATGTAATCTCTGTATTAGAACATTCACTCGGAGACGGTACCTGGACGCTCATCTAAGCTCAATTCATAATGACGAAAACCCGCGTGCCGTGTTACGATCTCCATTTGACGACAGTGAAAGCGACACTTCTTCAATGACTGAGTCCGAGACAGAAGATAATGGAACAATATCTGCAATCTTGTTATCCAAGCCTTCATCCTTCCATTGTCGCAGGTGTGACGCAACTTTTCCGACTCGAAATGAACTAGCAGCTCATCTTCCTGCACACCGACCGGATTCGAAGCTGGAATGTCAGATTTGCCATGAACTGTTCGGATCAAGAAAACAATTGATGCTACATAGAAGAAAACATTCACAAGGTCTCTCACCTTCCTCAGTTTTCAGATGTCACAAGTGTCCGGCTGTTTTCAAAAACAGATCTCTGCTAGCTTCTCATCGCCCATTTCACCGACGCTCCTATATCAATCGTCCAGCAGCCGAACAATTTACTGATTCTGAAAATCTAAATGCAAATGCGGTTGTTTCACCGGAGTTTATCTCGAAGCTTGGACCAATACATTCAACTGAACGTGACCAGGACTACCCATTGATTCAGCATCAAATGAAAGCCGAGCTTTCCAATGGAAGCAATGGTCCAGATCCTTATGGTATTTCTGCTGCAGTGCGGCAAAAGTACGCTTATATTCTTAACAAGAAAGGCCCTTTCGTTTTGTTAGAGAGACTTGACTGGGCCCCATCATCAGCATCTGCAAGCGCTTCAATACCTAGCAGTGAAACTAGTGCGGCGTGTACTATGTGCCCGGGATCTGAAATACGAAAGGAAGTAACTGGTAGTCAATCACCACCAAAACTTAGCAGTTTCACAGTAGTGTTTTCCGGTGATACCAAGTTGAAAATCTGCAGAACACAGAATTTAGAGGAGCCAAAGGAACGACGTAATCAAATGAGTATTCGTTACAAGCAGAGGTATACAACTAATCGTAGGCAGCAACTTCGCATGCAAAAATTGCGAGATTTCTACACCAGAAGAATTTACAAGAGCAAGAAGACAGTTGCAGTGCTCATGGACACCGAAGAGACCAGCACTTTGTCTGATTCATCTGTCGAAGTATTCGATCAACTACCATCAAGACTCAGGCCAAGACCTAGCTTAAGCACTACTAATTCTGTGATTTCATCTTCCGAGTCTGTTATTTCATCAGTCAGTTCATCCGTATCTTCATCCGATTCTGCCCTTAATGAACAAATTGCATCAAACCCGTTTCCAATCATCATCTTGCACCGTCTTAGTCCTAGTCTTCTGAAAAAATATAATCATCACCCTTATTCTGAACAGACAGACAACACTGTTCTAGAAGATACGCAAGCTGAGTCCACAACGCCTAATCAAACAGAATCCGAGTCCATTCCAGAACCTCCACCACCGCCACTTCTACCCGCTTTTTCTTGCTGGCTGTGCCATCAAACTTTCGGTCAACTATCAGACATTGAACAGCATCTCAGGCTTTCCCACGGCGTTTACAGCATCGTCATACCCAAACTCCCAAAATTCAACGGCAATCACGACGTCAATGCAACTATAAATTCATATTTAATTGAAAACCACGGGGTTTCGGCGAAACAGGTTTCTAAATTAGCAAACTCAGTGCTTTACGCTTGCATCGAATGCGAACTGGATCTCAATCTTACAGCGTTTAAACTACATCTTCACTACAGTCATAAGCAAGCAAAAATTACCAAATCAAATCACAACACTATCGCGACCGACAAAATCAAGTCTTCAACCGCCTCTGCATCTGTTCCCTCCCACAGCCGTGTAATTTATAACCCTCCTGAATTTGATTCTTCACCAAACATTTTGCCAGATCGCCAAAACCCGACCACTGCATCTTTCAGCAGAAGCAAGCTGAGACTCAAGACAGTATGACGAAAAACTTCAAAGACTCCATATTTTTTCAACTTTCAAAGATGATCTGAGCCAGTTTCCAAACTTACCATGAACGCTATTATAAGAAACGCATTATTGTTTCCAGTTAGTTTTTGTTTTTGTTACTTAACTATGAAACTAGATTCAAATGTATTGTATTGTTTCCTCAGGACAGGGTTTCACATGAAACTCAATATCCCAAGCTTACTCAAGAAAGTTAAACTCTAATTTCTGTTGTCTTGATGTTCTTCACACTGGCTATCCAGTGAAATTCCAAAATCATATGTTCTATGAAATCTAAAATTTACAAATAGGTGTCTCACATGTGTAGTCTCGTATACAAAATTTAGCCTTCAGGCATAACCTAGCCAAATATTTTCTACGCTATTTATTCTTTATCATAACTTATATGTAGTACCACTTTCCTTATTGAGTCTCCTGAACACATATTACAAAATGTCATCTATATTTCCCAAAGAAATCCTCAAGCACTAGTTAATTAATATTGCTAATTCACATGTTTTCTACTGTTTAAACTTCAGGAATGTGATGACTTGAAATTTTTAAACTGACTAGAGCAATTTCTCGTTATCCTGCCAATGTTTATCGGGGCCAGTTACTTAACGACTGGTCTTAACTTTAATAGCAGCTATGTATTCTCTAGATATTCTCATGAAAAGTATATCCAATATATGTATGTAAAGACTGATTCCTGTGAGGGAATGTAAGGGGTTAGTATTGTCAGTGTACCTTAACTTCCATGGACTTAAATTAAAATGGACGAAAGGAAATTAGCTCTATTGCTCGTCCCTTCTCTTAGCTCCTTCCGATAACAATCTTCAACGTACAACGTTTGCGCCAATCCCTTCAGCTATCTACTCATATGCACAGCTTGAGCGCGCATATTTCATGCTAATTGAAACCAAATTCTCAGCTCTCAAAAATGTGTTAATACAATATTTAAATTCTTTTCCTTCTGTTTTGCAGGTTCAGCTCAAGTCTCACATCGCTGTCAGAACTTGCAATCTTTGCTTAGCAAGTTATATTTTACTCGGGATGTCAAAGGGATCCGGCTTCCACATCACCAGGACTCGTCAAAAACGTTGAAATTAAGACGGATTTCCTCCTACCATCAATCTTGTACCATAAACGTTTAGCGCTTGAACATCTTCTCTTCAAAGGAGAAACCTGTTGACACCAGTAGTATCAGCCAGGTATTCCAGCAATAAAATATGCATTCCTTCGCTACGTTATAAAATTATTAAGCAATCTTCTCCATTATTGTATGAATCTCTAGCTTTGTTATGGCCAAACCCAGTTTCAACTCGCAGCCGATTCTTTGGAACAGTACTAGAACAGTACCACATTTACAGGACAGCTCAACTTGAACGGACCTTCAACCTTGAAACCTTCAAGCCTGCCTTCCTTCCTTTATGTCATCAAAGCAGTAAGTAATAAAAAACAGGGAACATCATCATCAATAGCACCAATCCTGCCACATCTACATAGAAGGCAGCATCCCAAAATTATTTCGGCTAAATCTGGTAAGTCGTTTACCCAATTTCAACAAAGAAGCAGCACCACCACTCACGTGTATGCAGGAAGCAGTATATATATCTTTTTTCTGTTGTCATTCCAACCAGAACCAAGTCCCTCCGTAGCCCTTGAATGGATCCTTCGTAAAGTTTCATGTTCTTTATGTGCATAGGAATATACTGATTTCATCATTTTTTGGTATGATTGGTTTCATTATTTCAAGTGATATACACTGAAAGGCAAAAGCATTGTTTACGTTGAGCCATCGAGTATTCTCCAAACGCCTCTGGCATTGTTTGGGTTTTAGGTCTCATCTCATTCGATTCATGCATATTCAAGAGCATACGTTCTTCAAAACTGCTGCGCTCCGATCTCTCCTTGCGACTCTAGTTTTTTTGGAACTTTTAGATACAAAATAGACACACGCGTTGACTCACTGCAACAGTTTCTCGCGAAGCCTTTAAATCTGTTACGAACAGCATGCATTAAATTAATAACAATGCGTATACATAGTTTACTTTGTCTTCAGTTCCATCCGACCATGTGGAATACAGTACAGCAGCAGGAGTGAAATTGCAGATGCACAAGACGAAACATTATCTCGGGTTGCGAGTTGCGAGCGAGAGATAGCTCATAGTTGAAGTAACTACACGCATTTAATTAAATAGGTTAGCGTGTCTGTAGTATTGCAGTGTAGAGGTGTTAGCTAGCTTGAAGGAGCAGGAACTGCGCTTTCGATTCGAGTGCTGTGAAACGCTGCGAGTGTTTAATTAAGTATAACTGCTCCTCCTTTCAAACAAGCTTACATCCTCAGGTACAGTATTTAATACAAGTAGTGATAACGCTGAAGGCAGATGTGTAATTTTCTTCAACCATGTGGGAATTAAGTTTTACTGCGCTTGTATTTTCCTATAACTGCTCACCCTTCTTCAAACCAGGAAGCTGGAATTAAATACCATTTTTGCTATTTTAATTGGATTGCGAAACAGCTACTGGATAGGGCTGGGTGTGTATGTTTTAACTGTATTTTCCATCTAGAGAATTATTGTTTTTTAATTACGTATATCCAATCGTTTTTTAGTTTCTTTAATTTTAGTTCCTGTAAAACCAGTTTAATGGTTGTAATGAATAATGAATAATGCAGTAGTAAAATAACT
Organism: Sminthurides aquaticus; assembly: GCA_906901655.1. Classification (NCBI taxonomy): domain Eukaryota; kingdom Metazoa; phylum Arthropoda; class Collembola; order Symphypleona; family Sminthurididae; genus Sminthurides; species Sminthurides aquaticus. The sequence goes on from CAJQTT010000007.1 coordinate 2,161,184, forward strand.
CATCATCATAGCTCGATTGCACAGCAATAGATTCAAAGTGCCTATCAGAAATTGAAGAACCAGCCGAGCCTAGCAGTTGTGTGGACAAGAAGCTTCTGTTAAATACGCGCTAGACCTGAATAACGCAAGAGTGGTTGCGCAAGCCGCTTCTAAGAATAGTTTATTACTTCTAGCTATAGCTTACTAAACCCATTAATTTACAAACTACGTACTGTGAAATTATACACAAGAAATCAGGAGAGTGACGAGGAATTAAGAACACGCGACTCATTATTCCTGTAGACTAAGGGATTCAAACTAATCATCTTTATCCTTGTGCTTTTCTTACAGTATTACAGTGGAGAGTCAGCAAGCTGGATATACTGATCGGCAAATTTGAATTATACAAAATCCATCTGTACACCGGTTACCTTGGTTTCACTGATTGATAGGATTTGGGTATAGCAGTAAAACGGAATTTCTTGAATGCGGTGCGTAACTTTATTTCTTTCCGGTCCTGTTTGAAACTCCTTTAATTTCAAAACTTAAAATTGATTGATGTGGAAGTATTGTGTGTCATCTGTGGCAATGTTTAAATTGGGATTTAAGTATTCCCATTGAAAGATTCAAATATATTGGTACGTAAAACCTTCGGCTTATTTCGGTTCGTGAGAAAACTAATTACAATGGGATGGTTTTTGATTTCATAGGACTGTACAGTGGATCTGCAAACATGGCAACTTTGAAGGAATTACCGAAAACGAGTACGTCCAAGTTCTCAACATTATGGTATATTTGCAAGTTCTGTAAGCGGGCTTATCTTGACGGGGATTTGCTTTGGGAACACAAGAAGAACGAACACTATGACCTAATGCTAGCTATTAGAAAAGAGAAGGAACGACAGAGTCAGGCGGAATATGACGAAAGTGACGAGTCCAGGTATGATCATGTCATTTTGTATGATTGATGTTGATTTTACTCTAGGATGCGATTGAACCGGGTTGTTATTTGATTCGTTTAATGCATGATTTACACAGTCAACATTAAAAAATGTGATTAGATCTTACGATAATGTTTATTATTTGCAGTGACTATGATGAGGATGACGAACCAAAACGTAGGAAGAAAACGCATCGCAATAAGGGCAAAAGGGCTTCTTCAACTTCAACTTCTCCGAAATCAACGTGAGTATTTGATTTATCCTGATGGCCAGGAATCATTCGTAAATATTAACACTAATTTTTGAACTGAATTCAGGAAATCTACCAAAGTCAAGGAATGTGCAAAGGAGTCAGTTTCGTCATCACCTAAGAAACAAAACGGTTGGCATAAACCGTCGCCATCGAAGGACCAGAAGGGATTGAAAAGTCCGCCATCTTCCAAGGCAACGAATGGCTGGCATGGTTCTTCACCTGCTCAGGGGTCGAAGGGAACATTGGAACCCGTGACATCAAAGAGTCCCAAGGCATTGCACTCTTCGTTTACATCGAAAGCTCATAATAGCCACCAACCGTCGACATCAAAGGGACTACAAAGCTCACAGGAGCCCAAGCCATCGACGTCCAAAGGATACAATGGAGCATTACATTCCATGGTATCAACATCGCGTGGAACTTCAGAGTGAGTAAAAGTTTTGATAAGTTTTCAATAAATATTTATATATCTATAGCAGAAAATAATGTATTATAGGACTAAATCTTCAAAATGTCACGACAAAACGGAAAAACATACAGTCAAGAACGGAAAGGCCAATCAAAAGCAAATAACGGCAGTAAAAGGCCATACTACAGTGAATGGAAGGGATCAAGACAGCAATGCTTCGAATCTCAAGACAATCGGCGTACAAACTTTAGAAATGGATGAAGCGCCTAAAGATTTGTTTGACTTGGACAAAACTGGAGATACACGAAAAACGTTGACTGTCCTTGATGCGCAAGTTCAAACTGCAGCTTCTGCTCTTCACGATGCATCTACCGAAACAGTAGCTGAAGAGAGAAAAGCAACAAACGAATTCGGTTCTCAAACTAAAGTTGACTTGCAAGATCAAGGGACTCAAGATACTGTCAAGATGCAGGAACAATATTCGCAGTGCAGTAATCCAGTAACAGTTGATCAGGCAAGCGGCAGTGACATTGTGTGCACCAGTGAGGCAAATACTCAAACACATGTACTGTCAAAAGCAGAAGCTTCAGTAGGAACGCCGTCAGTCTGCACTGTGGAAATCGGCGTTACTTGTGAAATTCTTCTCCCACAGCTAACTCCTAAACCTCAAAATCCCTTGGAACCTGATAGTCAAGGACAAATTGATGACGTTGGCAGCCATCACGGACTTGAACACTGTAGTACTAAACCTGAAGATGCAGTTTTGAGAAAATTGCCCAGATCGACGAAACTTATTCCTGTACTAAGCGTTGACGCTGTACCAGCTCCGGTTGTCGATTTCAAGTGTGGAATCGAAGAATATAAGAAGAAATTCCAAAATCGTTCCAAGTCAATACTAACTCTAATTCCAATTGCTCGTGTTAGATCTGACACCGACATTCTTGTTAAATCAAGAAGAGTAAGAGAGAAGCTATCGATATACCGTAATTTCCGTGCACAAGCGCTACGGATACAACAGAGTGGACTGAAACGTTTACATGTAGCCAGAAGCCAGGCACTGAGCAAAATCAAGGAGGCTTCAGCCGTTTCGTCAACATCGAAATCATCAACGAGCCCTCCAAGTACAGTTAATACCAACGATTCTGTCAGAAACCAAAGTGGAGCTGAGAAACGCAAACGAGCATCAAAGTCACCACCGAATCCCGTTATGAAAACGGAAGTGCCAGAAGACCAGCCTGAAGGTATGGAATCCACAGTTTTGACGCTCGCTGTAACAGTACAACCAGCTGAACTACAGGATGAACCAGTAACCAAGAAGGCTTGCACTACAGATTCTGCTCACACGAAATTCGACTGTTGGATGTGTGCCAAGAGTTTCGCAGAAGTCACTGATCTTGAGATTCATATGAAACAAACTCATCTGCTATTCAGCTTGAAACTATTTGGTTGTCCGCGGTGTAAATGTTCTTACTCGACCGTAGCAACGCTGCGAAATCATCTCATAACAACACACAAGCTCGTCGGACTTGACATATCAGCAGCAATGAGCCGTTTCCGCTACACGTGTGATCCTTGTGGAAAAGTCCTTCAATATCCAGGATATGTTCACCACATGCGAACTGTTCACATGGCCAACTTGTGGAAGGAGCGACTACTCAGTTTCTCTTGTGATACATGCAAAAAATCTTTCAGTACGAAAGCAGGTCTTACGTATCATCAAAGCACTCATACCAGAATTCGAGAACGTCTTAATTGTCAGGACTGTTCAAAATCCTTCAGCTCTTCGGCAGGTCTGCGCTACCATCGGTCAGTATCTCACGAGGAAGAGCTTCCAAGCTCCTCTAAAGTTTCAACGAGGAATTCCATACCTGATTCAACGGCTGACTCCGGCGAGAGAAATACCCAAAATCTCGCTGAGATCACATCACCAGGAGAGGTTGTTGTAAAAACCGAGCGTCCCAAACGCAGAAAGAGGCTATCATGCCAATCATGTAACTTCAAATGTGTCTTTCCCACTCGTCTCAAGCGCCACGTTGAACTAAATCATCCTGAAACCGTCCAGGATCCATCAACCTCATACTCACAACAGGATTTACCTCTCCTTCAACCCAAGTCTGAATTTATAAAGAGGAAAACTCGTAAATCGGTGCAATCCTCCCAAGCAGCTAAACTGTCATCACGGAAAAAGGAGTGTAAAGTTGAAGCTGGAACAACTGCCAAGAAAGTCCTACGTCGAAAATCTGCATCCATATCTGATTCAGATTCCAAAGAACTCCGTACGAGAAGATTATCCACTTCAAAACTTACTCCGTCTAAAATGACTCCTTCCAAACTCACAGCAAACCGCACTCCAATCAAGAAATCCTCATCTCATTCAGCTTCAAAAGCAACACCAACCAAGAAAACACCAGCTTCCTCCACATCTAATCGATCAAGTCGAAGATTAGCCTTGACTACAGGCCGTCGTGCAACCCGGGCCAGTATGCCGATTCTTCCTCGACGTATTTAACAAGATCCTTTGTATTGGAACACACGTGAATTTCCCATCAGTTTTGCATTCGTCAAAACGAACTCCAGATTTGATACACAAACCTTGTATGCATCAGTGAGCTTCGTATCAAGAACCAGCAAACATCCATGATGCAACTATTCCTGCTGAGCTATAATTGTATGTAGCACATACGTTAACCATGAATTTCTACCAGAAGATATATATTTCAAAAGCTACGGTACATTCGGCTTTCGCCTAACTCCTAGCTCATACTACCACGAAAATTTTGTTTCTGTTAAATGGTCTTCCATGCTCTTCAAGCAATTGCAATCATCACGGACATCCAGTTCATCTCCAGAGTTACCTGACCTTCTAGTTGTAATAGTGACCCCTGAAACTCCATCACGGCAACCGCCCGCTCCAGAACTACCTATAATCATGACTGCTCTCCTCATGAATGCACAAGACGAGACGAAATCAAGACTTAAAATTAGCGAGCGCAAGTAACCTGATTCCCCGCACAACACTATTACAATATTATTATGAATTATGAGCTGCGACAACACATAGATTATATATTTATACCATGTATAGATCGATTCCTTTATGAGAATTATCAGCCATATTATAAGTTCCTATGTATATACTACTATTATGAATCACAAATACCCGACGTATCAACTATGACAATAGCTGTATGCTATCCCGGAAATGTACTCTCTTAATGTATCTTATCTATAACCTTAAAGAAACAAGGTAGCTAATCATATATTTAAGTTAGCAGCTAAGCCTAAAGTCAAATCTTAAACGTAACCTAAGTTAAGTATAATGTAATCCCATTTATTATCGTTACACTCGTACATGTTGTTCCAAATCAACATTTTTCTACAGAATCTTTCAACAATAGGGTAATCAACTTTGTATTCTACCACCTGGCAATGAAATCAATCCTCCCAGTTAGTCTCTTACCAGTCCCTAATTATAGTTTTCTTACTTCCATGTAAGACAGTAATACAGACATAAGCAGAACCATCCCCTCCTTCTGCAACACAACTGCTACTTGTTGTAATAATGTCAAGAACGTAATATCAATTAATGAAATAATCTTGTATCACTAACTATACTACGCATATTAGTTATTTATATATAAAGGTGAGTCTCTTTATATAAACATCACCTTATTATTATCATATTCCTCATCTTCAGAATGGATAACAAGACGTTATCAACCTCCTTCTGGTTATCCATCTCATGGTGACAATTACATCAGTTGCTATAGTAACCAGAGCCTTCAACAGGAGGTCAGGGGTTCCCAGGTCACATACAATGTAACACAGCATATACGCTAGAGCAGTGCTTCGCATAATACAAACCCATAAACGATGCAATGATTGATCGAAGAACCGATGATGCTACTTTGCCAGAGCGGATGCTCGTAGAATTCAGGGTTCGCCTGCGCTTCCACAATTCTAACCTGTCCTCCAATTCGCTTCTATTACATTGCTTTGAGAGCCTAGATAAAACGGTCGGTCAGTTGCTGGGACGGATGAGTTTAGCCGTTGCCGAGCATGTGAACAAGAGTCTGTCCGACTAAAGCCTCTGTTGTTTCCACATGAGGAAATCAGAACAGAACGGGCTCGATTTGAGTCTGCAGGCTTTTATGCACTGAATCCTGGTCGTGATGAAGAAGAGCCCAAGAAGGATAATATAGAGGAATCAAGGAAGTCATCAATTTACGTGCTCATAACTCCGCGACAATACTCACGACCATCAACATCACAGAATATAACTAAAACTATATAACACACACACATTAACTTAAACTTCAAAACCCCGTCGCAGTTATCAGTGAACTCAGGAGCTAACATTTAAATTACAGAATTAAACAATAATAATTTATTAGTAAACTACAACTATTTAATACGCGTATGCTGCTATCAAGCAATTAAAAAACCTTGTGCCGATACCAGTCAAAATATACGCAATTAAAAAAAGCTTTATCGTTAATTTTTTTTATTTCCTAATTTTGACGACTTCTATAACATTTTTACGGTGACTACCAGATTAACTCTACAACGTGCTGCCATATTAGTTCCAGTTTTATCTTCCCTGCATTCAAAACGGGAGATTTTGATTGGTTTCAAGGTAATTAATTATTGTAATGTTATTATCAAACTCGGTATGTTTGCGCTTAAAGTAACTTGCCTGTTGATTTCTTAATTACATGGCGTGAATGATAAGTTACTTGATACTGATTGAATTAATTATATTTTTATGATAACATAACATTACATTCTTACATTATTTACAGACAGGTATTAAAGTCATAACCGCCAGCTACAACCGGGTATTCGGCGCGTTTAGAATCAATACAAGTAAAGAAGTCAAGATTGCCCTTCCAATTGTGAGAGATGCGTCTGTAAATCGGTATGATTAGATATAGTTTTGATTTCAAATTAATTACATATAGTAGCTGTTCAAGGAAAGAAGATCATGAAAAAATATTGTTTGGATGGCAACAAACAGAATCAAATCTCAAAAATATAAGCTAACTGATAAATTGTAGTACGAGTTTCATTATAGTTTACTAGGATGCATTAAAATAAGATTTGAAAAACCGACTCTTCAAATGTAAGCTACTAAGCTTCACGAAAACGGAATTTATGAAGCCAATGTAATATGAAACTAGACCGAAAGATAATGCTGTATGTTTTGATAACATTTTATAACTAGTTCCTTACAGTGATGCCTATTACAAAGCTATGCTCCATTGCTTTCGAATTGAGATAGCACGACAATGTGGGGTACATGCATAAATATATCCGTTCCCTGCGTTTCTGTAATTCTTTTCCATGTTTTCAGTTTTTGATTGCTCATCGCTCTCGAACAGTAGTTAACATTGTTGGAATTTTCTTAGCAGATACGACTATTTCCAGCGTGGTATGAGTTCTGTGTGAGGTTACATTGGCTTTTATGAGTAAGGAGGAGGTAGCATTTTTGAAGATTGATGTTAAGATTTAATTGTCAGTTACAGTCATGAAATATTTATCAGAAAACAGGATCCAAATTACCGTAAAACCACTGAGCTCATGTTATGAATGTACAGTCCCGTCGTAGAATACTCTAGCTGTGTAAAAGAAACAGTAGCTGTGCCCAAAATGCAACAAGACGGGTGACCGTAGCGTACAAGAGCTGTCACCACATGAGCAGGAACGCGGGAAAGTTGGACGTTAACGTTGTTCTTACGTATACCTTAAAAGTTATAAACTTTAAATAAGTTTTCCCGGCAAACATGAAATGCTGCGTTTCCTTCCGCCCCGGATTGTTGTGACCCATAACATGTAGTTATGATTTGTAAAAACAACTAGTAAAATCCATGCGCAATTAAAATGTCCACGGCATTTTAAGCAAGAAAATAGGATTTAGCTTACACCTAACGTGGTAGGTGACACCATAAGTATGCTAGAACACAAGAGCAGCGGTCTAGAGTACAGCTTATATCCCAAATGGTTGGTGACAGTAGGTGTGCGCTTACTTGAGACTGATGTATGTTATGTAAGTACGAAAGCAAGCAGCATCATGGGATATCGGTCATTAGGTTATGTTATCTTTCGAACCGATAAGCTTGATTACTTTTAGCTGCATAAGGGTCTTGATGGGCGAAAGGAGGTTATGTATGTGGGATTACTAATGGATAGTGTCGGGGTGCAAGGTGTAAGATAATCCTTGAGTAGCTGTTAGTCATGCCTTCGTAATCTTCTTTGGGGAATTCGGCTTCCTAATTCCTGGAATGGATAGAAAAAGTCGGAGCCTTTGAAATTACAAGTTCCGTTTGCTTAGCAGGGATGAGTTTATACCGGTTGCTTTCTCATGTTTCAGTTATTTTGAGGATCTGATCAAGTCAAGACCATGGACTAACTGGTTCAAAATGTAATTGTTTTATTCATCGACTAGCTACAGCAGTGTTTAAGAGGGTAAGACGTTACAGCAGTTGTTCTTCGGTTGGTAGTTTGGTGGAAGTGTTCCATATTCTTGATTGCTTGTTAAAACAATTCTGTTGAAGGCATTTCAGTCTTAATTGCAAGCTAAACATTTTATTTTCATTTCTGGTTTTACAGGGTTGATTATAAATTAATCATTCCTTTGCTGAAAGCAAGTAAAAGTCGTGCGAAATTAGAATGACGGAATAATGCTAGAAGTAGGTGTTAGAGTTGTGAGAGGGAGGGATTGGAAGTGGGGCAACCAGGACAACGGGGAGGGCCATGTCGGGACGGTTGTGGAAGTCGGGAGATCTGGCTCCGCATCGTCACCGGATAAAACCGTCGTAGTGCAATGGGATATGGGATCCAGAACAAACTATAGGGTTGGATACCAGGATGCTTATGATCTGCGGACTTTTGATAATGCACCAGCAGGTAATTAGCATAATAATAACTTCCCCTTCTTTAAGTTACAAATGTTGTAGCAGATGTCATCTACTGTGAGATTGTGGTAATTTTTCACGACTGGATTTTGTGGTGAAGGCGTGCGGCATCCCAATGTTATATGCGACGGCTGCAAGGATCACGGAATCTCTGGGATGCTGTGGAAGTGTGCGAGGTGCTTTGACTTTGACTTCTGCACCACGTGCTACATGAACGATACCCATGACTTGAGCCATCCTTTCCGAAGATTTGATACACCATCGTCTGTTGGGTATATATTTTTATTTTTCCTTTAATTTAAAATTTAATTATTCATTTTTTAAGTTTAAAACATTAATTAATCTATTAAATAAAATTCCCTATTCACTCATTCCGTTTCTGTTCTTGAAGTTTTGAGTGATCAGTTTGATAGAATTTTAGTGTTGGTCGATCCAATGCATGTTTCATAGTTTTGTTGACTCTGATTTCGTGCATCACTTCAATCAGAATTATAATATTTCAGTGTTGATGTACCACCGAGATTGGAGAGTCCAAAAGTTGCTTCAAAAGGAATCTTTGCCGGAGCTAGAGTTGTTAGAGGACCGGATTGGGACTGGGGCAATCAGGATGGAGGAGATGGTGAGAGTAAGAATTTTAGGATTTAATTAAAATCTCTTTCCGATTTAATCCGAGCTGATATACTAATATGCTACTTTATTTTTGGTACTCAGGAAAAATTGGACGTGTGGTGGATATACGAGGATGGGATAATGATTCGGGTCGATCGGTAGCCAATGTGATTTGGAGCTCGGGCTCTACTAATGTGTACAGATTAGGGCATAAAGGAAAAGTTGATTTGAAATGTGTTCAGGCTTCCTCAGCCGGATCTTACTACGTCAATCATTTGCCTATTTTAGGTAAGTAACCAATTATGTTAAACAACACGTTACGTACAAATGCACATGACGTATTCCCTTCCTGACAACTAGAGACTAAGTCTTGTATCTTTTTTCAGGTTTGCCGTCATCAACAATTAACCGTAACAGTTTGAGTATACCTCCAAAGAGTATTATTGGTAAAGTGCAATATTCTTTCAACGTGGGAGATAAAGTGCAAGTAATCCAGGAACTAAGTAAATTAAAGGAAATGCAGGAAGGTCATGGAGGATGGAATCCTAGGATGGCAGAGGTAAGTATAGTATATTATATTATTCATCATTCATTTAACTGTGCAACTAACTTTAAGAATTTTCTGCAAAAAGAGTAATCTAATTAAATTATGGTCTTTCTTAGTTCATCGGTAAAACTGGAACGGTACATCGAGTTACGGATAAGAGTGACATCCGTGTGCAATACGAGTCTGGTATTCGATGGACTTTTAATCCTAACGCAGTGAGGAAGGTCATTACATTTTCCGCTGGTGATGCAGTCCAGGTCTTCAATGATTATTCAAAAGTCAAAGAGCTGCAAGCAGGCCACGGGGAATGGATCGACGTCATGAAAGATATTCTGGGTAGGACCGGCACGGTTGTGAAAGTGTATAGCGACAATGATCTTCGTATTAATTTCGGCACGTCTGAATGGACCATGAATCCCCTGTCAGTTCGACTCGTCCCGTGTGATCGGTTCGAAACAAATAACTCAATGTATGCTGTAACAAATCGACGTGAAGACAATACCGGTAAGCGTACTTTCCCAAAGATCTGCTTAAAAACTTAAAACTCGCAAATTTACTTATTCTTACAATTTAACATTTTTATAGGTCATGACCCCATGACAGCCATGCTACCTCAGTTACTTGATGACATGTCCTTGGACACTTCCATCACAGTAGAACGATTCGTGCGTGAGTCCGCTCAAGGCAGGATAGACAACGTTAAAAAAATGCTTCCGAAAATGAAGGATCGAGTAAATACTAATATCTTTGTTTGTATTTCAAAATCGCAGTTGTGACATATTGAAATTGTAAGTAACTGATTCAACTCGGTTTGATTCTCCAGATAAATCATAAAAACAGTGGAAAGACACCACTGCAAGTGGCAGCTCATCAAGGACATATCGACATAGTGATACTGTTGATAGCCAACGGCGCAAACCTTGAAGTTGCTGATGACGATGGAGACACTGCGTTACATTATTCCGCTTTTGGGAATCAGCCTCAGGTCATGGAGCTCCTTTTGAAAGCCGGAGCTTTGGTTAATGCAGTTAATCGTGGTCAGTGCTCACCGTTACATGTAGCTGTGAATAAACAATTCCTGGAATGTGTTAAAGTACTGCTGAAGTTTAAGTGCAATGTAAATATCCAGGTAAGCTCACGTTTTTTTTCTCATTAGCAGTATCAGATAGCCTTCCTGATTAGGCTTTGGCTTTGATTATGTTACCGCATACTTAATTTCCGGTTGTGCTTAAATCGCATCTGGAGCCGACGTATGCGCACATTGAATTCTTTTGGGACGGCTCGTTTCAAATCCAATTTGTAAAGAGTATCAAAAACGAAAGAGATATTACTACGTACTTACTGTTTTTAAATGTTCTACTATGTCGTTGATGATGTAGTGCTCTGATTACTTTAACAAGGAAAATGATATATTCCTGCGATTTTACTTTATCAACATGTGCCTTTCATATATTCCAGGATTCGTACGGTGATACTGCCCTTCACGATGCAATTGGCAAAGATAATCGCGAAATAGTCGATTCGTTGGTAGCCACGCCTGGTGTTGATTTTACCCTTCGTAACTTCCGAGGCTTTAATGTCCTCCATCATGCCGCGCTTAAGGGAAATAACTAGTGAGTTTTACAACATACAACCAATTCATGTATTTTTCAGTTCGAATAAGGAAGCTACGACCTTGATATTGAATTTCATGAATTGCTTGAATGAAGCTAATTAATTTAATCCTTGTTCCAGTGCCGTCGAAAAACTACTTAGTAAAGCTCGGCAGCTGGTTGACGTAAAAAAAGATGACGGTTTCGCTGCTCTCCATCTGGCATGTCTAAACGGACATTACAGTGTAACAAAAGCTTTAATCGAAGAAGGCTCCGCAGAAATAGACATCCGCAATAACCGGAAGCAGACACCTCTCCTACTTTCCGTATCACAAGGCTACTGTGGTCTCGTCGAATATCTGATCGGAAAGGGAGCTTTAGTTTCATCCGAAGATGAGGATGGTGATACCGCCCTCCACATCATTCTCAAACGACACTTCGATGTACCCATCCAACAGCATAGTCAAGCCCAGGCAGCTGTGGCTAACCCTGTGATTGCCGTTGAGCTTAGAAAGCATGATAACGCTCCTGCTATCGCTGAGGTATTTATTCAGAAAATATTGTTTATTCACAAACCTTGACCGCATACTTAATTTCCGGTAGTGTATTAATCGCTTCTGGAGCCGACGTATGCGCACATTGAATTCTTTTGGGACGGCTCGTTTCAAATCCAATTTGTAATGAGTATCAAAAACGAAAGAAACATTCTTTCTTATCAATTCTTAACCATCTATCTAACATAATTTAATTGTTTTAGATTTGGTCCAATCTGTTGACATGCGGATGGGCTGTATCGGATGACGATATCGGGGGTGCAACCCTAGCTTGCTTTGTTGCCCTTGCCGGTGGTGATTTAGGGAAACAGAACCGAAGAGGCATCAGCCCATTTGATTTAGCTCGAACTGATAGGCTTAAAGAAATGCTAGCTTATTACTCTGCTCAAAACAGGTAAATGCTGCCACTGCATTTAATCCAAGTTCACCCAGCGATCTAAACTCGAGATACAAAAGCAAAACTGTTTGTACTTCTTAATTCATGCTTGTATTTCTTGATTTTGTAGACTGAAGTTACCGGCTAGGGAAGTTAACACGAAACCTACAATTGCCGGATCGCAAATCAAAAGGAATCCTCCCAACCCCAGTCAATTACCCACAAGTTCATCTGCAACCTCTACTCCTGGAGCTTCTGGAGTTGCTGCTAGAGCTTCATCCACAACTGCAGTTGTTCCCTCAAGTATACCGCCCGACATCCCGAGAGGCGAGTGTGTTTTGTGTACAGAAATAACTCAAATAGTCACTTTCGAACCATGTGGTCATCGAATAGCTTGCGAAGAGTGTTGCGTCCGAATGAAAAAATGCTTAACTTGCCAACAAGCTATAACTACCAAAATAACATGGTCTGGAATGCCCATACCTACCTCCAGTACGCCCGCTGCAAGAGTTCCGACGACTGAAAGATTAAAGTATTTGGAGAACAAATTCGCCGAAATCGAAGAAACATACTGTTGTTCAATTTGCATGGAGAGAAGACGGAACGTGGCATTCTTATGTGGCCATGGCGCATGCGAAAGATGCTCCGAAGCCCTTTCCACCTGTCACATGTGTCGAACCCCAATTGCACAAAAGATAAATTTGTATTGAAATACCTTCGTTTCGCTTAGACTGTGCAGTGTAACCTTTTTATACGTCTTCTAAAAATCCATTATGAGATCAATTTGGAACTTGGATTCTTCCTATGTTCTAATTTTTCTTAAATCAGTTATGTAAATAAAACCACGCTTCTTTCCCCTCAGTGAAACTTAATTGATGTCGTTCATAACTGGTTATTTTTCAAAAGTCCGTTATTCAATACGAGCTTCTGTGAGACTTCACCTCTCGCGCAACATCTGCATCACAGCTATCATATCTAATTACTCCGATTGCCACATAATTCAATGAGGTCTTAGATCACAATTTTAGAATAGTAGTGACCTTTATTTAAACAACGAATACATACTGCGTCATAACGTGTAGTTCTACAATGAATTTATCTTTATAACATTCAAACAGACATGAAAACGATACAAAACTCGTTTTCATATCATCCAACTACGAAGAGCTAGTACTTACAGTAATTTTAAACGTCGTCTAACCTATTACCGTAGTTTCTACATCAAATCGGGAACCATTCAGGCCCCTAACAATTCCAGTAATTCCGTCTTCGAAGTATTGGGACATCGTGAAACTTGGTTCGGTAAACCTCTCGAGCATGAAACTCTTTCCACGAGAAATTCGATTGCCCGGTATCTTGTATTTCAGCAAATTTGGCATATTTCATTACATGATTGGAAACTTCATCTTAAAAGACATAACAGCAGAAATGATCTATTATCATCACAGGATCTTCTCTTCCACAGTCACTGTTTCCATGTACAAGATGCACAAATGCAAGGCTTCTAATATTTTGCGTACAACAAACCCTAGTATTCCTTTCGAACTTAAGCAATACAACTTACTTAATCATACAAACTATATGCTTACTCTTTTTTAGCCTCATGCGCAGAGGGCCTTAGAAGTTTACATCTATGGCGTTTATTCGCATGATTTGCGTTAACCGAGTTGATATTAATAAACGTGGAACTACAATATAACTTAAGTAAAATCACCGAATTGAGGCTAGGAAAATTAATCGCACAAGAGCAGACTTCCTTTCACACATGAATATCGCTAGTAACATTACAATTCACAGCAGAATCTTTTAAAATAGGAGAATAGTTTGTTTGTAATAATTTACAAAACTTTGCCACAAAATACAAGTCGTATCTTCGCCCAGTTACGCTCGAGAACGCTTACATCTGTTGGAATATCTTCGTTTTAAGACAACTACGCAGAAAAAACTAATGATAATACCACGGATTTAGCGCTCTATTACAGTCAGATAGACTGATTATTGGCCGATTTGCTAGGCAAAACTGAAAACAAAACTATTATTTCTGTTCTATATTCACCAAGGGATAATGGTAATGGAACATACGTACGCTACTTTGAGTTACTCTATCTAGTTATATTGTGGACAGCGAAGTGAACATAACATCTACTGAGAGAATATTAGCAAGTTTTATGTAATATTTCACAGAATTCACCAACGTATATAGTTCCATACTTAACAAAATGCGTTCAAGGGGAGAGTGAGTGGGCAGAATGAAAGAATACGCGAAAGATGTACGCTTAGGAAAGCTATACTTGCACATAGTGTAGCCAGGGGTAATTCAGATTTTTCTTAATAAAAATTGTATATAAATACACAAAAGATTGCAGCTGCTTCTTAAGGACATAAAGATCTGCTTAGGCGCACTACTTATTCATCATTAGCACGAGCAGTTATCCCCTCTAACGTTCCTCTGGGTATCGTTGATTGTTATATGATCAGGGAATTCAGGGTAGATATCCACTTCCGTCTCTTGGGCCAATGCATTCTTAGCAATCGTTTGGAACGCTTGCTCTACATTTATGCCCTCCTTAGCGCTAGTTTCAAAGTAAGGCATGTTATTCTTACTTTGGGCCCATTGTTGAGCTCTCTTAACTGGAACCTGTTGGATCATACAAGGCAACACGAACATTACAAAACGTCCCCATTTCACACATCCCAATAATTTTTGATTCAAGGATTAAGAACTTACGGCACGATTTTCGAGGTCAACTTTATTTCCGACAAGTACGAAAGGGAAATTCTCTGGGTCTCTCGGGGATGCTTGGATCAGGAATTCGTCTCTCCAGCTGTCCAAAGATTTGAAACTGCTTGGAGCAGATACATCGTAAACTAAAACACAGCAGTCAGCTCCGCGGTAAAAAGCCACACCTAAAGATTGAAATCGCTCTTGTCCAGCGGTATCCCAAATCTGTGAAGAAACAAAATCAATTTGATAAACAAATCAGAATTTGCAAAATGGAAAACTAGACTAACTAGTAACAAACGTCGTTTCATAGCATACTGTATTATTTAATTCACGATTGTTTTGCAACATCACTGAATACGAGCTCAATTAAAAGTGAACCCCGAACCAGGATATTACAAGTTTCAATTTTGCACAATCCGACACTTGAGTACAACTGATATTTGCAAAACAAGGTCTAATTACATGTGCTTCATGTTTCTAAACCTAAGCAATACAGAATATACTACATCACGGAAACTTTTCACATTACCTGCATAGTAACGAGTCGATCGTCCACCATGACTTCCTTGGTCAAAAAGTCTGCTCCGATTGTGGCCTTGTATTGGTTAGAGAATTTTTTGTTCACATATTGGTTCATAAGAGAAGTTTTTCCGACCCCAGAGTCACCCAAGATGATAACTTTCAGCAGGACCTTCTTCCTTGAAGCCATTGTTGGAAACTGTAAAAGAGACAATATTGTTAACCTTAATACGCCAGTGTAGTATTTCAATTTGGTGATTCCTAGTGTTTCTACAGTGCCTTCTGAACAAGGCTTCACCATTCAATCATGTAGCTCTGATATGCTACACTCTTCACAAATCTAAAGAATGACAATACTAACATTTGGCTGTCATCCTACGATAACCTCGAACCTCTCATTCATCTCAACTGATTTTAACCGCAGTAATCATCACCGCGTAGCCACTGATACTATCGCCCTTTAATCCATGCTGCATTCCGTAAACAAATTAGGTGCATTTAATCCAATTTGACAGTTTCCTTAGCATTTTCCCCCATAGTACCAATTTAGGCGTAGATCAGAACACAACCACCTCATTTCTGATGACACCATCCATGTTTGTTTTGTAACATCACTGAATACGAGCTCAATTAAAGTGAACTCCGAACCAGGATGCTACAAGTTTCAATCTTGCACAATCCGACACTTGAGTACAACTGATGTTTGCAAAACAAGGTCTAATTACATGTGCTTCATATTTCTAAACTTAAACAATACAGTGCTGCTAACCCTAAATCTCATCAATTCATGTCATTCCTTATACCACAGTTTCTTCACTTCTCAATTTCAAGCTCTCCAACCACAAATTCAAAGAAACACCACTGCAATCGCACTAATCGCAGTACCCAATTTACACGCATGAACCTATAAGCTAAACATTGCTATAAACTTTAAGCTAAGATCTGGACTTACACTTCAACTTAACTTCAAGCGAAAATTGAACTTCAAAAAGAACGTCAATATGTTTTCGAAAATCAATGTAGTATACAAAATACACACTGCACTATCGATTCCGTAACTTGCAGTACTGCTCTTCGATCCAAATACAAATAATCCAGGGCATGCAACAATCCAGATTTAACTGTAAAACCCTGCCCTCTTTTCTAGGCGATGAAACCAAAATAATTAGGTTATTCCAGATATCAGCCCTTGTACGCCTTCCAACTGCCTCCCCCGAGCAAATATCACTAAAGCGTATAAACTACTTCAATGAGATAAAATAAATCCTGTTTCAGTCACAGTAACCCTGAAAAGCATGTTCACCGACTACTCTTATTAAGTTATACACATTATCAAAACTCCAGCACTCCTGCTGCATCATCCTATATGATTCCTTCATAAACAGTTCTCTTCTATGTAATACTGCAGCATCGCTTAACTCTTGCTTCCTCCAAGCTACCGTCAAATCATCCATGTCTCTCGATCATTCTAATCCAACACCAACTCTATGTCATTACTCACTCATTCACATTAGTTTAGCTCATCCCGAAAAATTATACAACTTATGCATAACTTATGACGCAACATTATGTTTTCTACACGATTATAACGTACAAAAACGGATAAAAGATCCAAGTATCCATTCAGTTCCGTCATAACATTTAATCGCTTAAACCATTGATTCAAACTACTCACGCTATAATTTTACGATTCCTCCCCTCTCTTCTTTGTGCACCACAGAAAATTTTTCGTCTATTCCACTTTTCCCCGCAATTCAGCAAAGCTGGATACAAAAATCCTGGACTAGATCCGACGTTACTAAAATTATCAAAAAACAATCGAGTTGAACAATGGATCTGAAAATTATTCATTCCCTCTCATACAATATTTCGTTTGAATAAAGAGCTCGTAAACATACTTTGATGAAAATAATTTTTTCACAAATCACAAAGCATCACCCTTGACTTCCTTCCTTTTGTCACCTGCTGTCCAGACCGTGTAACAATCAAACCATTCACAACACAATCAACTCTTCTCAGCATACAAATCCATCGGATAACAATATTCACTCCAAGCTGAACTCTCAACAGTGTCTCAACGACTCGACAGACGAATCTCTACATCATACACGAAATGACCACTACCACTGTTCAAATGGGAAGGCCTGCTCAACCAAAGAATCAATTCAATTAAAATCAGCAAAGCTTCAAAGACAACTAACTAAAAGTCACTTCAACTTGAAGCTCTGTATCTTCTATCGGAAACCAGTAGTAGCTTTCAATCCACCAATCAATCCCACATTACAATGCAGTTCTAATCCACCATCTAATAAGTTTCTAAACCAACTCATCCCATCTAACCCTCTCTGGAATTAAAGGTCAATAACTTCCAACTTAAGATGCAACGCAATTCATATCACCGCTTTTCCCCGTCTTCACCTTAATACACATAACATTAAAGTACTATACTACAGTTCGAACTCAATAAGTTTCACTCCTAAAGCGTCAACTAGGAAAATCCCAATGTTAGTAACCTCTATAATTATGTGAAGCATATACAGTCATACATACACAATCCTCACTTGTACTAATCGTACTAATTATGAGTCACGAGATAGCTACATGTCTTCTATTACGGTGCAAACCAGTGTCAACAGCACCATTTTTACACTGACAATTTTCTACACCAACTCACGACCACCTTCTTTGGATATCAAGTCACATTTGTACCCCTGCCTTTAAGTCTTAATCTTCAGTTCCAAAGGAAAATAACCCCTGTAATGTTCGAACAATTAAAAATAACCATGAACCTAGACAAGATTACCTTTAATTAAATCTGGTCAAAATCAGAACTGAGTCCAACCATTTCCTCCACCAAAATCTTCATCATGCAACTGAACCATTCCATGTATTTAAACAAGCTCTTACGTTAACGTACCTCCTCCATACTTCTTAATTACCTTCAAACTTAGTAACTCAAAGACCTTTAACTTTTTCAAGACAACGCAGAAAATTCCCAGCAGATTTTAAAAACCATTCTGCTCAATTTGTAGTAACTCACCACAGTCACTACCAGAATTTGGACTCACTACGTAGTATCAATAAACATAAAAATTAGTAATTTAAATTTAACATTTCTTCAAGTAGCGTAGCAAACTCCACAGTATATAATTAATTTAAAATCCAAAAATCAATTCAATAATTACCTGTGATTTCAACGTTCTATAAATTCGTTTATATCAAATTGATATTCAATTGTTTCAAGTCCTTGTATCAATTACTTCTTCCTTCAAAACAAACCCAATTCTCCTTGTCTTTTCACTAGTTAATTTAAAATCCCTCCGAGTAACTTTAGTTAACTTTAATTAATTACGTCGTAGCTTAAACACAATTTCCTTGTGTTCAATTCCTCTTCCTCTCCCTCAAACCTTATTCACACAACTGCTTCGAACACAATGAATATCGAATATCATCCAACCCTCCCATAGCAAAGCCTTCTTCATATGATACACATCTCAAGGACCTTAAAGACAACGAGAATCCAATGTAATTCAATGCGCAATGCTGAACAACATATGTTATAGCCTTACATCAGTATGTATACACTATGGTACGGTACTACTACCATGCATGGTACATTGCATACCAACGACAAGAATCCTTCAACTTTTCAAATAGAACCGCGCTTATGATTCATCCCAGGAATTGACTCTTTTCCTTCGCGCGCCATCTACCATCATTCTATCCGACTTGTACACGGGCAACAAATAAAAAACGTTTCCTCGCATTAAAACTCACCCAGCAACCTTGAAAACGCTGCCTGCACATGACGTCAAATTCGATAATTTTAGCCACAGCGGCACCCTTCATTTCTAACGTACAGCTTTCACATCTCCACGCTTCAAAAGCGCATGATGCAATTCATTCTACAAGCTTAATCAAGAATGCATTTCGCTTATTATAACATTCAATTTGTCACCGCTCCTTAATAGTCACAGCCAAACCCAGCGTTGATCTTTGTGCTCTCGCCACTACATAATCCGTTTAAAGTGTCTACCAGAAGCGCAGCGATTGTTTTTAATTCAAAAGCAGCGCATTTATGTAGCTTACCCTGCAATTGCACTCAAACTCTTTCGGTATCAGACACTCTTTCCTTCCGAACCACCGTTGGAAACAGCTCATCACGAACAAGGAGCACGTTACGTAAAAGCACATTAGTCGTCAACAGCTTAAAATCCATTCTCGTACTTTAAAATCATTCTAAATATTCCACGGAAACACAAAATTTTCACCTGTAATCCATTCCGAAATTAAATCACAAACTAAAAACCTTTTCAATTTTACATTTGCACTTCGAATCAGTTTTTTGAATTTAATTTTTTGTCACCTTTAAAAATGCAATTATTTAATTTTTACTGGTTTACAAACTATAAAACACTTTGTATTTTATTTAGACTAGCCCAAAACAGGTTTTCTAAAACTTTTGTTTGCTCACAGTGGGTTTCACTACAACTTCCTGCCAGCCACCGAGATAAGATAAGAGCTGAGTTCCAAGTAAAGCACAGACTGTATGCTTAATGGACAATAGCTCCTGTCAGTTTCTGTATGTAGAACACATTAATAAAACCTCCACTTTACCATCACAGGACAACAGCACAGTTAGTCAAAATTAATACGACTAGACCGCCTAGAACTCCAAGTATTTTTTTATTATAATTTCTCAAATAATTCCCAAGCTTTATGTAACGAAAAACTAGGTTCTCACTAATCTTCCTCCACTTTATGTCCACTGTCTTCCCTCTTTCCTCTCTTTACTATTATTATAATATTGAATTTTATTTACAACACATTTTCCACAAAGCTTGAATCCACATATTCCTCTCCCGTTTCTCTGGACTTCTTCAACTCTTGTGTATGAATGTGCCAACTTATTCGCTCAATTTAACTTGATGCAAGCTAAATATGGAGGAAAGGTTAAATAGTTAATGTACACAAACTGACGTCATCTCACAAGAATAATGGCAATGACTGAGAGCGTAGCGTAAGGTTAATTTTAAGAGAGCTTCTTCAAAGGAGAGAGTAGCACGTAAATGCAAAAGGACATCCATGTATATGTATTTAAAGGATATTCAGCGAAACAACCTTTGCTTAAGCTCTGCTATATGCGGCCTCCTTGCCTACAAGCTGCGAAGCGGATCCAGATGAAACACTTGAACTAACAAGATGCAAACATGTTATTTAAAATATTCCAAGTGTATTCAGCAGGTGCTTCATTCTGAATAGCGCCGAACCAGAGTTGAAGGTCTACCACAAATATGGTGAGTACTGTAGGCGCTCTCTTCTAGAACAAACGCTGCTAATACCAGCGCACCCGAGGCTGCAGTCCAGTATGTTCAGCTCCTGTCCCACCCAACCCTTATGAAATTAAAAACCTATCGTTTACACAAAAGTAATTTTACTGTTTATTTTTAATCGTTAATACAGTATTAATCAAATCCATACTAACTATACATCTCTATTACATTCTTTCAAAATCTAGTAGCGCTTCTCATTAATTATCCCGAAAAGGACTGCAAACAATAGCAGCGCAGAAGAGTACGCTACGATAGCGCTGGAGCTACAAAGCCCTTCATCAGTTTGCAAGAAATTCGTAGGGCATTTACACATACCATTTCCATTGCTCCCGATATCCGCGCAAGTAGCATCCGCAACGCAATCCGCAGTGCGCTGGCAAATCTTACCAGCTTTAACAAGACACTGATTGGATTGCAAAACGGTCTGCGCTGTGCAAGCGCATTTTAGTTCTGAACTGCAAACCGAGTTGGGAAAATCGCATCCTAAATCCGCGGCAGTACAGCTCTCTCCCACTGCACCTCCTAGCACTTGCATACAAACTCCTGCTGCGCTTCCAGCGTAGCCTTCCAAGCATGCGCAATAGTTATTTCCATCTGCGTCCCGCGCACAGTATGAATTCATGCCGCATTCGCTATTAGAATCGCACACAGCGCCGCTCGGCAATTCACAAGCCATCCCATTAAAAACCCAGCCTGAGGTACATCCGCAAATCATGTTGTCAAAGCACATGGAATTCTCAAAAGCGCATTCGACATTCGGTCTCGTGCAGGGTTCGCCAACAGTATCTCCTGCGTTGACAAGGATACATTTCCCGCCCTCAGCCGCATAACCAGAATTGCAGCGACACATTTTCTCAGTTTCGTAGTCAACACACGTCGCCGCTGCAACACATTCAGAATCCGCAGCGCAAGTCTTCAAAGGCTGCGCTAAACAGCCAGTCCCGTTATCATTCCTTATGGAATTCGCATCACATTCACACGTTCCCATTGCGCTACACTCTGAGCGTGGAAAATCGCACGGCTTCCATTTATATTCGCAAACATCTCCTAAATTAGTTTCCTTGTTTCTAACGCACTGATTACCCGCCACAAACCACCCGGCGCTACATTGACAAACTCTTCCTCCAATAACATAATTTCATTCCGCCGAATCCCCACAGCTGTTCACTGATCCACAGGACCATGAAAGCCCTTTTTTGCAAACACCCTCTTCCGCATAAGACTCCGCAGCGCAAGCGCACTTCATGTCCGCGCTGCAGATGGAGTCCGCAAAATTGCAAGGTTGACCTATGGCATCGCAAGTCTCATTGATAGCATCCCCAATGTATGGCTTGTCCCACTGTACGCCCACGAATCCGTAGGTCCCGCACACTTCCCATCCGTTGTTTGAATGAACGTTGAATTCCACTTCGTATTCCTGCAGAATTCAATTTATCAATCCCTGCTTCCTTGCCCGTCAAAATCCACAGATCAAACCGTGATGAAACTAAACTATACTCCAAGTTGATTAAAACTATCAATTGCCTCAAATTCCACCGAATTTCCAGGAATTTTCAAATACGCCGCCACTGTAGCGCTTCTATTTCCTTCCAGAACTCGTTCTTCACTCCGCAGCGCCACCTCTCGAACTTCTCCCGTCTTTAAAGACTTTGCCTGGGCGGTCACAGCAACAGTCGTAATAGCACTCTCTGGAAACCCATTGAAGAATTCCTTGCTATTTTTCTTCTTCATAACATATTACAATTACACTACTATTCAAAACCACGTACCTGGTACAAACGTTATGACAAACATTTTTGTAGATCTCTCAAAAGTATAGCACAAAGGAAGTCCTCCATTGCAGCCGCCTATGTCCAATGAAACCAACGTACTTTTTCCTCCTACAAAGTATATTTAACTGTTAATTGTTGTCAAATCTCTCATTAAAATATTTTTGCACAAATTTTTGCTTAACATTATCGAGTTTGTGTATTAAAAGTCGATAATTTTAGTACTTACCGCACGAAACCGGATTCACTGTACCAAGTATCTCCTCCCCGCTGGATGGCGCCACCATCAACCCAGCAGACGTTTCTCCAGTAACCGCTTCAGCCGTTACTAGCAGAACAACTCCTAAGATAATTCCTAGCTTCATGATCAACAACGAAGAAATTAACCAATCTGTTATAGTGCTTCCTCGGCGGACAGTCAAATAATGCTATTAGAAATTTAGTTTCCCCACTTCGTCAACCAATTTACCCACTGATAAGAATCTCACCCACGTATAAATTAATTTCAAATCGAATCTACCAATAGACACAATTAAAACTCAAGTTGAAAACATTTTTTTCTCAAGTATGGTGAAGCTGGAAAACATGTCTCGGACTGATAATACGCGATTAAGATACACGTTCGAAGTAAACTTTTCGCAACATACAGCTGATATCCTGTATGAGTGCTACTTCACCTTATATATTACTCACCTTCCCCGCTTTTATCATTAAAATGTTCTGCGAAAAGAGAATAATGACATACCAATTGCAAACGAATCCATCATAACCATCGTATCACCAAATCAATTCAATTTATGCCGATATTTCAATGAATAGGAGGTCAATAAAGAAAAGGATAGGAAATTGTTTTTCATAGTTTTTCATTCAATTGTTCTGTCAAGACTGATTCAGCAAATTCCAATTCTCACAAAATATCCCACGCTGATTGAGCACATATCCTATTTTTTAATTTTTTGAAACTTATAAATATTTTACTGATTTACGCTATTTAAATTTTACTTATTATTACGTTTTATTTTAAAGCATTTCAACTTTATTTCCATCTACATATGTCATCCAATTCGTTTTTAACCAATTATATTCAACCAATAACAAATTTCGCTAAAACCGATACAAGAAGTAACGGCATGTAAAAAACGATGCTACATCCAGCACACCTTCCATCATCAACCTCTTCCTTCCCGCTTTCACATTGACATATCGAACCGGCATCTCCGACGTCATTGCAAGTTGCGAACGCAACGCACTCACCGGAATTGCTGCAAGAGTAGCCCCTTCGGATCCTGCAAACCCCGTACTGTTCAAGCGCAGTAGGTACGCATGCGCAGGACGGACCACTACCTCCTGCTACGCAAACCGAGTTGGGAAATCCGCATGGTATATCCAGTACAGAGCAGCTGTCCCCAACCGCTGACCCCATCGTCCTCGCACACATCCCTTGAGTCTCTACGTGTCCACTCAGACACTGGCAAGTTCTGTAGCCAAGTAGCGGGTCCAACGTGCAAGTAGCTCCAAGTCCGCAAGGGGTCGTGAGTGTGCATGGAGTTCCGGCTCTCCGCTTGCACGTACCTTCTTGGTATACAAAATCGCTATCGCATCCGCACGTCAGCGTTACATTACGGCAGATGGAATTTTCAAAATTGCAGCTAACGTCTGCCGTAGAGCACGTCGCTCCAGGTGTTGACCCTTCGTTTCGCATCACACATTGACCTCCGATGGTAGCGTACCCGGGATTGCACAGGCACGCTTTCGTTCCATCATCTCTGTTTCTACAGCTAGCGTTTGCAACGCATCTAGCCGTTGTCGTGCAAGGAAAATCCGTCCTGATTTTGCAAGTACCGGAAGGATCTGCAACGGTCGTTGCGTCGCAACCACAAACCAAGTTTGATCCACAAACAGAGTTTTCAAAAATGCATGGATACTGTGGTACTGAGCATCCACTTCCCACTGCGCCTCCGATTTTTTGCATACATTTCCCGCTGAATTCAAACGCATTTGACCGACACCCACAAACTTGGACTCCAGCTACTGAACGACATTCGCCGAACGTACCGCAATCCGAGCTTGCGCTGCACCTATGAGACGGTCGTACGTCACATCGCGTCATACCGACAGGGTCGGAGATGATATTGCATTCACAAGTTCCAACCGTATCTCCGACGCAAACCGAATTAGCAAAGTTGCAACTTAGTGAAATAGCTTCACAGCTAGCGCTTATTTCGTTGCCTAGCAACGGTCGACTCCATTCTAACACATCCAAGTTGAATCGTCGACAGACCTCTAAGCGTCCAGTTTCCGAAATGATTCGCCATTCCACCGCGTATGTCTGCAAGCCATGCATATTCATATCGTTATCGTTAATATTAACAATAATGCTTCAAAAGCAAAACTCTTGCAACTTCAAACTTACATCCAAAGACGTACCGATCTTCGGGAACGTTAGGATTTGTCCGATGGTTGAGTTTGAATTCGCAGACAAATAGATTCCTTGGTAACGAGCTGAAACTGTCGTGTTCCTACCAGTAGTTGCAGAAATCGCTACCGCCGTCGATACGTAGCTTTCCATTGCAGCACCTTACGAGAAACGCAGACTCATTGTTTAACGATTTAACAACTATTTCAAACCCTATGGCTAATTTTCCACCCAATTTTTTTAAACAATTTAATTTTTGTATTTAATTTGTAAAATCCAAACTTCAAGTCCAACTCTTACCAGGAGAAAACGTGATGCTGTACGCATGTGGCGATTGCGCAAACAGAAAACATGAATCACTTTGTGTGCAAGTATCTATCTTCAGCTCTACAAACGTTCCAGATCCACCTACAATTCCAAATACCCACTAAACAATGACTCTTACAATTTTCAAAAATCATAATCAAACGTTCTGGCTACATTTTCCCTTAAGCTGCACCCATATACTCACCACAAGATGTCGTTTCCAAGCTCGCAAAAACAGATGAAACGTACGGCGCTATTACATCCTCCGCAGAATCCTCTCCTACAGAAATCCTAGCGAGAGTCGCCAAAACCACAAAAATTACCCGTAGCTTCATCACCATGGTTACAGTTATCCTCTACTGAAACAAACAGGTCAAACTGTAGTTATTGTAGCCTTTTCTTCACTCAACAGTATCGAAGCAACAGTGACCTGTAGGATACCTCATAAAAACTATGCAAGGGATTTCAACATGTCCCAGAAATGATTAAGCGGATTACACCACACTTTACAAGTAATCTCCCGGGGATTTAAAGGTTTATGACTAACTATGCACCGGCATTTATAGATCAGCATCTTTTAGCATTATATTCCATAGCATTCAGTGTTTACGAACGAAGTAATAACTCGTCATCCTCATTGTAAGCCTTGTGCTGACTACTTTGCTCCTTTAATTTCGCGAATCATCAACCACGTCTGCCTTCTATTTGAATCCAAATGAAGGTTACTAAATTAAATCCTACACTTTGATAAGACACTGAAATCCACAAATTAACTGATGAAAACTAATCCTGTCAATGGAACGTTTTACCTTGCTGCATATTTCTGATAAGTTAATCTCAATTCTATTTTCCTTGGCACCGCCGCATCCTGATAAAATGCTTTTACCATAAACACAATATAATCAGAGTTTTACCTGTTTACTATTGCGAAATTTGCCAATTGTCCATCTTCATGTCAATCTGGGCGAATTAATACCAGTAATAATAGAACAAACAATGAACCTTGCTCCATTGCTAAAATAATGCAACCCAACTTCAGTTAGGAGCTGACTTCACAATTAAAGATCCGTAATCTTCCACGCCTAGTTTTCTCTCTAATAAATTGAAGCAAAAAATTAAGCACCCTGTAGCACGTGCTAATTATTTCTTGAAATTATGACGCTTTAATAACTAAGCTTCATCCGAAAAATAATTTAGTATGTATTTATTTATTCTAACATCAACACAATCAATACAGTATAATTAAATTAAAATTTTAAATCAATAATAATTCGGCTAAATTTAATTAAAGAAACGCACAAAAACCACTAGAGCCAGCAACGGCGCATACAGCGCAATCCCACATCCCGCGCATTTCCCATCATCCATCTCTTCAACCCCCTCTTCGCACGCACACACCCCGTTCTCACAAGTTGCAAAAGCAACGCAGTCAGAGCTACTCCTACAAGCGCTACCATACGGTATTTTACACATTCCTGATTGATCTACAGCTTCCGCAGCGCAGCCGCATGTCTTACCCTCTGCAGAGCATACAGAAAAGGGGAAAGCGCAGGGCGCATCCCCCAGATTACAAAACTCTCCTACCATGTCCCCCTGTGGGGCGAAACAAGTCCCATCCTCCATGACCACCGTCCCTGATCGGCATTCACAGGAGGAGGTTAAATTATTTTTAAAAACGCAGCCCGCTCCGCTAACGCACTGCGCATCCCCCAAACATTCCATACCGACCTTACGCTTGCAAGCGTCTTGGTAAATAAATCCAGTATCGCACACGCAAGTATGCACTGGTGCTGTTGCGCTTACAAGCGCACAGATGGAATCAGTAAAATTGCAAGGATAATTAGGCTCGAAGCACATTTCTCCAACAGCCCCTCCTTCGTTCAACAGCTCGCATTGACCTAATCGTGGCGCATATCCTAGTTTACAGTTGCAAACACTTCCATCATCTGCAGGTGTGCACGCAGCGTTTTCAACACATTGGCTTTCTGCAGTACAAGGAAACCCTATCCTCCGCTTGCAAACTTTACCGTCCCAAGCGCTAGCAGCGTCGCAAGCGCATTTCAGGTCTTCTCCGCAAACCAATCGGTCAATCCCACAAGGATACCGGCTCTTCAAACAGTCCGCCCCTTCCACAGCTCCGGTATTGGCTTCACATTTCCCGAGCATCTCAAAAGCCCCAGCTTTGCATACACAAGCTTTTACACCGTTAGCCTGCGATACGCATTCTGCGTTAGCTCCACAATCCCCGTTGGCGCTGCACCAAGACCACGGCTTGATGATACATTGTCCACCGTTTTCCAAAGCGCTAGCCCCGCATTCACACACAAGCGCATCGTTACATACAGAATTGGCGAAATTGCAAGGTATCCCTGCCGTGGTGCAGTTATCTCCTGTCGAATTCCCGGGTAGCGTTATCGATGCGTTCCTATCGGTGACGTGAAACACGTATTCTCGGCATAGCTCCACTCCTTTATCATCGCTTTCGATTATCCATTGAACAAACATTTCCGTCTGTAAAATTTAAATAAAATAATTATTTAAATTAATTTAAACTTTTGCGCGCTCTGTCTCAAGTCCCACAAACTATGGCTCTACATCCGTACGTAATAATATCTTACCACATTTTCCCCGTTACCAGTAGCGGGTAACACGAGGGATTGGCGTACTCCAACAGGAACGTCGCCCTCTAGTGGAACCTCATGATACGAATAAGAAACAGGGGTTGGCGCGTCAGTTTTGTTCAACCTAACCAACGCGCTCACAGAAAACCCGATAGCTGACACTTCTGTAAGAAACCATACACGAAACGTTTTAGTTTTTTCCAACGATTGTACATAAAGTTTCACAACATAACGCATATGCTCGATTATAGTTTTAAATACATACTCGGAGTAAACAAAACGATGTAATCCACGGCAACGCCAGAAGTACGTTTGCAAAAATCTTCTCCCTCTGCACAATAATCAACCCGTAGCCATTCCACTCCACCCTTGTCCGTAGTGTTCTCTGTTGAATTCAAATAAAACGGTAACAAATCCTTATAGTTTTCTGTTTGCATTTCAAGCGCATCCCTCTCTCCAACTCATCGCTGTTTAATCGCTATTTAATCGTTTTTTCGGAATTTCAATGCCACTTACCACAAGTTTCCGGAACTGGTAGGCTACCATGTACCCCAACCAATAGCGTTGAGCCGATAACGGCAAGCAACGCTGCAAACGCTATTTTACCTTCCACCATTTTGTATTTTAGTGAGTTCCTACAACTTTTGAATCTGCATCCCCCCAAACTCTTCCCAAACTATCAACTACACTCGTTCCAATTAATCAGAAAGAGACACAGGTAGGACACAGAATATCGACTATCAATCGATATGTCAATCAATACCGAAACCTGTCTGCTGATAAAATTCAATACTGATGGAATGTCGGATCAAATCAAGTTTTTATCTACATGTCACGAGTCATCAAATTTTAAGGCTGCATTTCGACTCCTCAATTACAAAGTATATTAGTAAACTAGCCGTTATATAGCACATAGCATTGATTTCATCATTTTGTTTTCGAATCCATGATGGCATATCGATCCATGATTCGGCAATTTATACATACCCACGGGTCCATTCGTCCACACCGAGGCCTTGTCATTCCTGAAAAGCACATGTCATGGCAATGGTGTATGATAAAATGACCTCATGCTAAAATTTTATCACCAAATTGATTGACATCTAAAACTGATTCAAAAGTCTCGCTCAGAACACAACTGGTTGATGGCTAGTTACATCTGCTGCGCTTGAAGCGCTCAGACCTGACGTCATAAATGAAAAGTCTAATTTTTTTCCCGTCCATATCAAAACCCCTAGAGGAATGTCAAATAGAAATCATACTGAATCCGCAGTTTCACAATTAGTTTTATTCGTATTTTATTCATGTTAATTTATGTTTAGGTAATTTAGAAAAAACAAGCACAGACGTCTTATTTACACCAATTCCAAACTTTCTTGTCATGTGACTTTAAATCATTATTAAATTTTGAATACATCAAAGCCAAAGAACTTAAATATTAAACACAATTAATCACACAACTCACGATGAGGCAAGAAGTGCTTTCTTCTCCACAACAAACACAATTATTTCGACAAAGAATCCCGGCAAACCGAAAAACAGTAATCCACAACCTAATAGGTAGAAGGTCAAATAAACGCTGGAATTTACCAACGACAGCGCTAACGGATACAAAGTCTGGCTATCGCCCCTTCCGTCACGCAAAATTCCTCCTGAGGCCAGTCTCTTCTTGGCTTTCATCCACTGAGAATATATTCCCGAAGAAAATAGCGAACGCATTTGCCGTTGAACAAAATCATGACGGTAGTGCTCTGACTCCATATCAGAGTAACAAAAGTCAAGCCTACGACGAAGATAGTTATCGTTTACGGCAAAGTTGTTTGCAAATTTCAAAGAAACGTTTCGTTTCATCATATTCCCTACAACATTCCACACTTTTAAAAAATCCTCGCGAAACGTTATCAGCGCACTCTGCTTTTCGGAAGCAAGGTTCTGTAATACAAAACTGCCCAGGTCACGAGCGCAAACTACTTTATGCCTAGTAACGATATTTTCCAACACTTCCAAGTATCTGTTGTCAAGCAAGATACCATCTTCGCCACCCATGCTCGCCCTGGCGGCCATAGCTGTGAAGTATAATTTGCAAAATGAGTTTTCAACATGAGGAAACTTGTAAAACAAGGCGTTACGTCCCTCATTAACGGTAGTGCACACTCTCGACATATCCGTACTGAATGGAGTCGTTGAATTTCTAATTTGCTCATCCTGCAACCGGTAATCGCAAACTGCATCCTCTAGGATTTGATAGAAAGTAAAATTTTGCAACTGCAACAGTTGAATGTAACGAGTTTCGTACTTCTGTTCGAGCAGAAAAGAAGTCCGCAAGAAACCTCGGTAACCGTTACGTAAGACTAGGCCAGAGAGTAGCCAACTCAAGACTAGCGGTGATCCGGCCTTAAGGATCGTTGGCGACAGCCCCCTCCTTTTAATCATTCCATTACTTATTTCACATTCTTGCTCTGAAATAGTGCGATTCATCCATAAGAAAACGTATACCGTTGCTTCGATCCATAGCCTTGCGCTAAGCCGTGACCTGTTGAACCACACAGAACTAATGAAGACAAACACCAGCGTTGAAACCATCGATACTCCAAGATACCACCAAACTCTTGCTTCAAACGGAGCAGAATATATTGAAAACGCGGGATTCTTCTCGATGAGTCCACTCGCCGTTATAAACTTGTACGAATCCGAATAACGTCGAATGCTAATACTGTTACCCAGTATTTGGCAAATCCCTTTGAAGCCATAAACTTTTTCTTCATCTTTGAAACTGCTAGTGATTCTGGGTAAGTTCGAGAGATATTCCGAACCAAGGAGACTCCCCCAAATCCCCATCGTTCCATTCAGCTCTGAATTTAAATGGAGAAACAAACGCTCTTTAGCAACATCCCCACTTGCGCCCTCTATAAACTCCACTGCTGCTTCCATAGGCGATTCTGCCACATCCTCCAATCGAGTCAAAACCTTTCGATCAAACTCCCACCATATCCATTTAAGTCCTCTGCCACCGTTCACAAAACCATTGTAAAAATTCAGTAACGACGAAATCGATACAACTTCAGTTTCCGGTAATTTCACAACCGTCCTGAAATCGATGTATCCCGCTGGCTTAAAATTTTGAAGACAGGCCTTACAGTACATCCAAGTCGAGGTGGTTTTACCTTCTATCGAAATTACAAAAGTTGGTGCAAAATTATCCGATTCAAGCAATTCCAAGAATAATTGCTTGTCAGTGATTCGGGGATTCATAGCCACACCTTGACATACTCGTTCCCGAAATTTTTGCATTACCTCATCGCCGTTCTTAGTTAGGATGACATTTGTCATTGCTCCGAATAGTTTTAGTCCGTACAGGTATGCTGGCGCCATCTGGATTGCCGCAACAAATCTGTCAGTTTTACCATAAACTACGTTAATTCTATCCCCGATGGCAATTTCGCCCATTAAACTCACACGTACCCCACACCCTGTGTTTCTAAGCTGGTAAATAACTCGCGTTTTTACAAAATCCTTTGATGGATGTAGTAACTGATCCTCAGGGTTCCACGCTCCTGTATCGGTCCCGTTAATCCATAGCTTCTTGGCGTTGACATACACAAATGGAACTCTTATATCATTTAGTCGCTGATTACCCTCGCTGTAATGATCAATGATCTGAACAAAACAATTCCAATAGCGGTTCACAGCCAAAAGCGTTACAACATCATTCTCAACCACGTCCTTCGTGCTTGTTCGTAAAGCTAACGATGAGCACACATCTACATCTCCCATTACAAACAACAGCACCGTCCAAAATCTCATCTCTGCTAACCATTTCCAACGCTTCTGCAGCGTCCAACGTTCAAAAGCGAAACACGCTCTTTCTTTTACACCAAAGTGTTTCCTGTAGTTTTCCAAAACTCTTCAAGAAGCAAGCAATAGCCCTCAGCTCGCTTTCCAGATGTTTTACACATGTGTTACACACAAATTACACGTTCATTTCTGAAGAGCAGCTGAAATTGCTTTCATATGTCTCTCCTAAATGTTTTCATATCTTGGTGTATATGTACCTGTCATGAATGAATGCAAACAAACTTTATTATTTACCTTTCATTATAAAATACTTCCTCAAAAGGACATTTTTCAAGAGGATTTTATATCTTCAAATACGATGACGACGCTACAGGCATAAAATTCAATTAGCCAACTTGAAACTTCCATTAAATATAATATTTATTGAACCATGCGAAGTTTTAAATATTTGAACTCTATCCATTCCTTTTACATTGACACATTGTCGACACATTATCTTCATTTCATTGTATGAATACCGAAAACAGTACTAAATTATAAAAAAGCAACGGGAGCAGAAGCTATTATAGCTATCATAGTTTAACCCCCCAAATTCTCAACATACACCATTTAAAATCTCCTTCATCCCGCTAAACACCCCGAGAAGGCTAAATGTCAAACACATTATCCCCACCCCCACCCCAGGTCTCAAAAACAGTCCCCCATCCTTAACTTGACAAACATCAATCCTGTCGCCCATCGCAAATCCCAAATTGCAAGTACACACATTCACAGCAGCGCCCTCTTCCATCGGTTGACAGCTTGCATGTTCAATACAAATCTCAGATTCAGCTTTGCAGTAAGTCCCAACAGCTTTCCTGCACATCCCATTCCCGTAGACAGATGCTGTATTGCAGTCACACAGATTTCTAACGTTTCCATTGGAACCTTCAACGGCAAAACAGTTTGTGCTCCCATGTTCCGGCCAATCTGTCCACGCTTTGCAGGGCAAGTTAGGGAATCTGCAAAAAGTTCCGACGAATGATTCCAAAACTGTAGCGGGATGACGGCAGTGAAGATACACTACTTCTACATCCTCCTCCCTCCCCTTAATGGTCGTTTCTAAAACGTATGGCTAGAAAAGCAAAACAGTTTCCAAAATCAATCAATCCTCCTTAAGCCCACAATTATTGGCTTTCGTTCACGAGCTGATCTTTCAGAGGATCATACGTTTCAAAACCTGAAATTGTAAATACTACCAGGATCAAAACCTCACTCACCCCGATCGAAGCATTAGAATATTTGCTTATGTTAAAATTTTGTATTCCCCAACCAATTGCACCGACGCTCACCGAACGTAGAATGGTAACGGATTTATTGGAGCCCTCTGCGATGGCAGCAATACTAATCAATTGACTTCCTGGTACAGTCACACCTGAATTCCCCCAAAAGCACAAGAAATGTAGCTGTAAAATCAATGTTCAATCCTCAAATTCCACTCGACAACTTGCAGCACTTGAATGCATTTTGCATCCCCTACCGTCTCCAGCTTAACATTCGAATTGCACACCTGTCCATTCAATGGTGACAAAAGACACATGCGTACCTCCATTTAAAGATATGAAGAAATCGTAGCCAACTTCAAGACCAATCCGACACTCATCCTCTTCACACGCCGAGTAATACAAGTCCACGCGGCTTAAATCAAATGCTGCAAAACGACGTTAACTGTACTAGCAAATTTACTCAAATTCATCCAAAGAAAAATAATTTTACATGCATTCATTCGTTAAACAACAAAAAATATTATATTTTAATATTAATTTCAAGTGAAAAATAAAAGGTTTAGTTAGCTTCTGCATGTCATGTATTTCCCCAAGCTTGCAAATTTCACCGACTTACTTGAATTACACAGTGAAGAGCTTTCAGCCATCACTTCCCCGTTTCCTGTCCGCTTTACTACATCTTCCGTATTGTAAATTACATAATCTCCGGTTCCAGAGATGCCCGCGACTAGGAACCCCATTAAGACAGCCAACACAACTATACCCGCCATTCTGTGTCCTAAAATTCACTTCTTCACATACTTCCGTTGCTATTTATTTTCTGAAATAAAAGCATGTATGATTTTCCCTCTAGGGCAAATCTGCCTCCTAGTTGTCATCACACAAACTAAAGGTAAATCTACAACCAAGGTTGTGATGCTTTCAATTCATGCACAAAGTCAAACCACTATATTGATAAGATTACAACTCCTTCTTCCCCTCAATCCATTCCACTTAAATCCATATTATTTGCAAAAAGCTCCTCCCCGCCCTTCTGCAGCACAATATTCTGAGACTACCTCAATTACTTGTTTATCAATCGCATGCTCAAACTTATCTTGACGACGATTAAGCACAACGGCGCCAGATTCCCATCAGTTTAACAAATAAGTTTCATTATTCTTTAATACTCCGCATTATCTCACACCACAACCTTAAATTTCATTTCAATTATAATTGAGCCGTAAAACATTCTTTTATTATTTCACCAACTCTCATTGTATTCCAATTCATCACAATCTTTCTTCTTACGGCACCTACAGATACTAAATGAAAGGACCACATACGCAATAACCTTCCTGTCCTTCTGTCAATTCCAGTCGCTTCCTTCAAGAAATGTATTTCTACAGATACCAAATACCACACACAAAGGTCATTAGAGTCAAAACCGCAGCCGTGGCAGACACCCCTCTCGATCCCTTGGAGGAACAAACGTTGCTCTCTTCGTTCCACCAGCTTCCAGAGTTGCAACTACAAACTTGAATGACGCTGTCGCTTAAATTCTTACAACTTGTCCCCTGGACGCATTCTAAATCACCTTTGCAAAAAGTCCCCGCAGTCTTTTTACACTCTCCGTCAACATTCACGGAGGCTGTATCGCAATCGCAAACGTTTCTAGTTTTATCTCCTTCACTCTTCCTTTCAACGGCGTAGCAATTTGAGTTCCTCTCGTTTCTGTAAGTAAATTCCACCGTACACGGTGTATTCGGCACATCGCAATGTGTTCCAACTAAAGAGTTCACCACAGTTGCTGGATGGGTACAAGCAACGTATTCCTTTGCAGGGCCCGTCAGTGACCCAACCTTCCATCGTATCCTATATTCCTGGGAAGGTAGACAGGAAATGAATCAACACATGTACGGGATCTCAGTGTCAGTATCAACAAACAAGTTAATGTCGAGAGTATGTCATAATTTACTAAACGCACATAGAACGAAATCAAATACAGTGCTTTGGATTATTCTCTTACCCCTAGCGGCATATTCCACGTTGGAGAACTTGAGAACGCGTATAACACTCTGGCATCCAATGTCCCTATTCTCAATTGTCGATTCAGCAAAAGCGTGTCTCCTCCACTAACAGGTATGGCCGATGTTAGAATCTCCACTCCCCCAGAAATATTCATTTCTGTAATAAGTAATTATGTAATATTAACATAAACAGCATTGTCTTTACTAAAAGTCATCTACCGATTAGCCTGGGTGCTATTGTTCCGCAAGCTGATCAATGCCGGATATGTTATCCGGCATAACCTCCAGTGAAACTTAACTCACTTAATGCCATTTCCACGTGTAATCCATAGTTCAAGCCCCGTCCGAATATACACAAGTCATCCCTGCATCCATTGCTCTGTAGCCAAAACTGTTTCATCTCCTCACCTGCAAATCATCCGTACCATAAATATATGTATACCTTTTATAATTAATCTATACTTTCTCCACCTTTACTCCATCCTTACAATGTCCTCTATGTACACTTACTCAATCTACAGTCCGTAAAGTTAACAAAGTCCCATCCAACGACATACCGATGCTCGGCTTCTCTATCATCATTACCACTTTCTCCGGTGCTCAGGGCCACAAAGCAACAAAAAAGGAAACATAGCAGAAGCACTCCCATTTCTTTCTTCACTAAAAAACTGAAAAACGTTGTGTAGGTTGCTGCTCCAGTTTTCAAATGAAATTCACACGTAGTTCATTCAAGTACCACCCCGTAAGTTCAACCTGTAGTATGCATGGTCAGAAGCTGGAAACAGAGAATACTGAAATATGCGTCTTCTTCAATATCGATGATTCCCCCGTTCTCTTTAATAATTCAATGAAGAGCAGTGATAAGATAACATAAAGTTCCCAAAACAGAATGATAATGAACCTAAACTGCGGCCCCATCAACGAGTGCTTTAACTCTCATGAGCTGGAATCAGCATGTTTCCATTTCCTTTATTTCCAAATAATGACAATGGGACTCTTAAATGTAAAGCCAAACGGAGTATAGCAACGCAAAGCGCACAAAATGCAACAACATTTGCGTGATCTGCAATCACATCAGCGAAGAAATGATTCCGTCAAATTCATATACGGATTAACTAATTTTATTTCTTAATGTATAGTATCCAATCCATAATTTTGACAGAATTGGCCACGTGATGTCGTAAGTACAAGTAGGTTAGCATACAAAGAGAACCCTGTGGTTTGCTTACCTAACTTCAAACTGTAAGTGACGAATTCTGTCATGGTTAGACTCTATCATACATTATCCTAGCGTCACTACAGAGTCTCTCGTTATAGGTAAAGAATTTAATATCTGAAAATCATAATGGAACTGCATTTTTGTATGCACGACAAAACATGGTGTTTTACTTAAGGATTACTAAATTGCGACGAACGGAGCTCATCATGCCGGCAATTCGAGCTACCATCCCGTAATTTTTACCTACACACTAATCACCATCACCAACCGGATAAATTTCGGTTACCGGAAACATTCTTTCTGACAATACTCGAGTCTCTGTGATAGAGCTGTGTGCGTAGTTTTACTAACTTTTAAATTATGTATTCTTTTACGCGTGAAGAGGAATAACAAAAGCGACAAACATGAGATACAAAAGTCAAAATAACGACGACTACCGTCTCATTATCAAGATCGGGTCAATGTCGTCTATCGATGCTCAATAACCTTGACATTCTCGTAGCCTCTTCTTCAGCCATTAACAATTTCAACCTCAAAATGGGCTCTGCCATTATTAAGCCATCTTAATCAATCCATTTCTGATCTGACAGAATTGCGGATCTCTTAACCTCATCGCATGGGTCATTCGCACGAATTTACATGTTACAGGTAAAAATACCTAATTCTTTCTAAGCAGAAACAAGTGCACTAGTTAATACTAAATCCCAGCTACAAAGTTCACCATTGCACACAACTATCGATATGCGTTACAGGTTTATGACATTCAGCCACTTTTGGAAACTTGTCATCGATGCAGACGACGCGAGAACCTTTGAGCTGGTGCAACGCAAATCAGCGCGTCCAGCAAGAATCCGTCTTCACAATGCATCTTAATTCAGATCCGCACCTGTTCAAGGTAATTCGAATCGAATCATTTTCTGATGCAGCTGCCATCCATCATCGAAACTCGATTAACAAGGGATTGAACAATTCAACTTGATGTGTTTCACATAGTCCATGATCAAGTGATTGCTTTCTTAGCGGCAGCCTCTTTGTTCAGGTAATGAAGAACGTAATGCAGAACGACATCGTAGCAGTATTTGTATTCCGTCTAAATAAAAGAAAATTATAATTTCTTTTTCTTTAAAACATAGTTAATTTGAATTTTTGTGTACTGATGGTTCCCAATTACAGCTTGTTAGACTGTGCATTACCATGTTTTCAATCATCTGTGGTCTATGACGACGAACAGTTTTAACTGCTGTGAAGACATCCACTTCTCCATACTGGATAACTTGCTCGATACAAGCATTCGCAGCACAATATACACCTGCTCGGCTCCTGCCGTCTCTGAAATCGGATGTAAAAATCAAATTTAAACATTGAAGTTAATTTCAATTTTTAAATTTTATTAAATTCTATTTATTAAATGTTTTAATTTTTAAGGAACTTACGGCGAAACTACAACCACTGGGCCGTAATCCGATCTCGCTCTCCATCGTTCTACCATATTCATCAGTTCAACAAGTGAGTTTGTCGAAGTAGGTACTTTGTGCTCCATAGGCCAGCAAGTAAGCTGAAACAGCTGACACTTTTTGGGTTCTGCTTTCACACCGGCCATAAGTTCAGTAAGTGATACGATCTGTGAAAATATTAACCAGTTTTAAATATTAACATTTCAAATATTTGCTATATTTTTTTTGAAATCTGTTCTGTTACAGCCACGTCTTCCGATTTGCTATCCATGCACGTAGCTTCCTAAATTATCTATAATCAATACTTCTTACCTTTTTATTAATCCGAAAAATCCAGCTTTTTATATTATTGTAATGGTTATGTGACATATGATCTATTGTGAAGACAGGTCCATATTTTTTTGAACGACTGGAATCCGGCCAGAACGGTGGGTAATGCTGAAACAGGATTGATTCAATTTAACTTATCATCTTCATCTTATTCGGGTTTACTGTGAACAGTGGTTCATTTTCTATTGTTTTCAACAGGGTTATCCACATACCGTTGACGGATCTGGATTAGCTAATACAACAACTGCACTCGCATCGTAATCGTACACCAGAGACCAGAGGTACGAAATAGTATCCGGCAATGGCCATTCAGTCACAATGTATCCCTTGGACTGACGATACCCCTGCGCGAGGCCGATGTAAACATCATTACTTTGACTATGTAAGTTTACAAATAAACTTAACTTTAATATCCAGCAGCACTGTAATGCAGTCTTACATCCACAAACACGGCGTTGATATAGTCCGTGTGTGCGTTTCCTTGAAAGGACGTTAGATAGGGTCGGAAGTTGTCGGCTGAAACAAATAAATCATCCTGTTCAAGAAATGAATGCAATCATACCCCCTTTTCCCATCTGTCCAGTGACGTCAAAGACTTAATAATAATAATAAGCTGAGGATGATGTTATTCAACTTGCACTCAAGCTCATCATCGCAATCTTGTATCTTTCAGGTTTTCTCCTACCCTTGTTCGGGCCGTCGCCAAAATTCTTCCTCCCAGACACACATGCACTTTCCTCCTGCTTTCTCCGTCATCATCATCCTCTCATTCATCCTTTTTTTCAACGAGAATAGCAAAAGAATCCCTCGCAATGGAAGATGATGCAAGTAACCAAATAATTTCCCCTCTTTCGCCTCCCAATATTAGAAGATATGAATGAGAGAACTAAGGAAGACGATGTCAAGCTCAGTCTTAAAGACAAAGACATATGGGGATAAGGTTCACTTACGTGGTATGACGAGCACGTCTCTATTTTTATCTCTGTTATCCCCTCGATGACCTCCAGCACAGTCACCGATTGAGAATCTAGGAGTCTGTTTGCAGATCAGCTGTATAAATTCCAAAGAAATCAATTCTTTTATCACAATTATTGTTTACTGGTATAATTTTATGTAATTTTCAAAAATTCAGTGGCATATCTGTTTCTAAATTGTCTGATCTGGTCCCATTTGGATCGGATACTTCAACTCAACCTTACGGATTTCCTCCATGACCTATCAGCGCTTTTGAAAATGTGACCTACTGCTAAACCTATTAAGAATTTCTTTGAAAAGTGTAAAGATAACGTTCTTCAATATATTTCCTTTTCTTCCTTTGACAGGTATCTGGTTGATGCCAAGGCTGAACATGGGCGAGATATTTAAACGAGCTTGAATCAAATTCCTCTCCTTCCCTCATTAATTACCCTTCTCCTGGTCTACTTATAGCTACCCGGACCATTCTTAATTTACCAGGTAAAGTATTTGCTCTATTTACAAAAGATGGTAAACAAGAGTCAAAGATAAAACTAGCACACGCCGCTTTTTTCTTCTTACCAAGAATTCTCGCTGATACTCATTAATTTTCGTTTGTGGATCCTTGGCTGATTTATGTTTCAGACGTTGAGATAGCTCCGAAACCGGGAACCAGGTTTTTCTGCAAATCACATATTCCTCCAGCGTGTCGTATATGAATTTTAGCTGGTCCTGCAAAGAAAAAAATTCGAATCGTGAATACCGAATAAGCACTGAAAGCCATGAGGCGGGTAACTTGTTCAACATGGAGTCAGTGACGGCAGGATGTTACGTCAGCGCTCAACTCTATGAATGAAAAAGTTTTCTCCTTTGCACACGAAACTCAAGCCACGCATCAACCGACTGGGGAGAATACGGAAACGGTTCCGAATTTCTGCAAACTTTAAATCTCTCATCTCTTTATCGCATTACTACCATCTTATAAATGGCACTGATGTTAACATTTCAAGTTCCTCCGCCTGCCTTCTTCAAGTGTCGCCGTCCTTCTCGGAGCCTGCCGCCCTCCGTAAGCCACATCTTGTTAACTTAACAGTCTACGCCCTTCCATCCACACCAATTAATGTTGATCAATGTCCCGTGCAGGATTAATGTAAGAGGATTTCACATACCAGAGACTCCACAAGGCCTTTCCGAGCTTCCCGAATAGTTTTAAGATAGCCGAATACATCAACAAGTCCGTCTTCTTCAAGCAATTCTAAATTTGCGTCTACTTCCAAGTAAACACCAGATCGTCCTCCACCGTCGCTATGTACATGAAAAAATATTCCGATAACGTAAACAAAATGCCAACCGCCCTACGCAATCCCAATTCAGAACCAACCGATTCATAATCCCGGAAGTCCATTACACACATACCTGCAATGCACCAGCGTCCGCCCCGTACTGAATTCCGGCTTCTCTGTAATAATCTGCCGAATCCGTCTTCGGAAGTCCAAGAGAGCAGTTGGAAATGGGCAGGTATGACACGGCCATTCCGTGTAATGGAATTGTAGTACACGCCTTAAGGAACTTTCTCCGCCCTAAGACAGAAGAAAACTCCTGGTAATCCTACTTTCTCCTTTTAAAAACCCCTCATCATATTTTTTAAGGCAAAGCAAATTATCTAATCAATCTCAATCCTTGCAGAAACTTACCGAAGAATCCACCGGCCATATTTTCATTATTCGGATTGTGAAATTAGCAAGCGATTGTTCAGACTCCACTTGAACTGAAAACCCGCCATGGGACTCGGGCTTCCCATCCGCAGGCCAGTATTGTTCGCACATAACCTACAACATTTCAGCATTTTGTGAGCTTTCTAATTATTACCGATATCTTATGTCAAACTAATTTCAAAAACACTTGCAAACAATTACCTTTATAAAATCAAACGTTTTGGTAAGCATGATAATGACAGTAATATTCTCTTGCCAGATCATTCGCCAAAAATCTCCAACAGAAGTTTCCACCGGACCTTGAGCCACAATGTATGCATTCGGCTTTAGTAAACTCTACAACGGGACAAAACCATTCCAATTTCAATCCCATCCTGCCAATCCCATCAAATATTGCAACGTCGTACTTTTCTTCAAATCCGTACTTACATCAACATACGACGCGTTTATGTAATCACCCGGGAATTCTTTCGTAGGTTCTAAAACTACACGGTTGTAATCATCTGCAAGTAAGTTTACCCACGTTTAATATTTACATCTCGTTCCGGTTTTTACTTTCACAATTTCATCTTTGAAAATACTTTAAACGCTTCAAACTTACATGGAATGACTCGATTATTTTGATTCTTGTCTTTATTAATGGCTTTGATGGCGTGGCGGGTCGCATGTCCTTCATTCTTACAAGCTATCTGTAATCGAAAGGCGGTTAAAAAAAATTAGCTTCCGTCCATCTCTTCCTCTCTACTTGCTATTATATCCTACCTTTCCATTTCATTTACCCTCTTCTTCTAGCTAGCCTTCCATGACTCATTCCCTCTACATCCTGGCGCCCCCTGCCTGCACCCAATCCCA
The DNA here is from genome assembly GCA_906901655.1 of Sminthurides aquaticus. Taxonomy (NCBI): domain Eukaryota; kingdom Metazoa; phylum Arthropoda; class Collembola; order Symphypleona; family Sminthurididae; genus Sminthurides; species Sminthurides aquaticus. The sequence goes on from CAJQTT010000007.1 coordinate 2,202,639, forward strand.
CCTTTGATCAATACCCTTTTCCTTCCGTCTTCACTAGCTTAGGGGAAACACCTTGAGATTTTTTATTTTCAAATCCCTGGCATTGTACCTCCGATTGGCATCATTCACTCTAAACTTGAACTACTCCTCCTCAAGTGCGTTTTTACCAGCTTCCTACTTACAAACATATTTCTTAAGCCCAATATACTCCTAGCATTTCCTTCTTAAATCTTTAGCATTAGCATATTATTATTATAATTTCACCCTTCTCCCATCTGTACCGTAACCCTCACATCTTTTTGGCTCTTCTTCACATAACTCATCCTCTTCAACCAAGCCGTAGCCATCCAAGCAACTCTTTCTTCTAGCTTCCTTCAGTTTTTAATATTTGCTGAAACTACTAACTTTCTTCTCGTCGCGAATATCTCCATCCCGTTCCCAAAGCTTGCAGTTTCTACTTCCATGACTTCCTGTCGCACATAAACTTTTTAAACGTCCCTGCAACTTTCATCGTTATTCTGCTTTCTTCTCGCATCTTCAATACCCGCTCAAGCTTCAACCTCTTTCTCACCCCCTGTCTGTTTATTTTAATAGTGAAAGATAAGGAGAGCGCACACATTTCCATATGCTCTCTATTAGTCAATGACATGCGGATTTATGTTTTCGTTCTCGTTTCCCTCCTTTCAGGGTCAAGGTAATCCAATCTGCCGAGAGAGCTGATTCATGGGCGTAGGAGAGTTTGCCTTCAGCAAGAGCAGCTTTCAATTTTTTATCCATCGTCCATATTAATGATCCGATTAACCATCGATTTCATCCCACGACTCCCTACAGCTTCATGCAAATTCGCAATCCAAACTCCCACGTTTTCCGGACATACGCAGCCTTAATGTGGCGTCTCACTTCAAACATCTGCTTTGATGAAGCAAGTCTCGACTCAGATTGCAATACTACTCCCAGCAATCCGTCATGAACATCTGACGATTGCGCTTCAACTATAAGGTGACGCTCTAGCATCCTACGATGTACACCTCTACAGCCTTTTCGAAACCAGGGTCAGTTATTCAAGCATAATTTTTCCGATTATATTTCAAGTTCATGCTTCCCGCTATAGCGCGCTAATCTGGAATAACGCTTTTAAAACACCACCTCTACTCAATCCTTCACAATGCCCTAGTTTTCCTTGACGCGAAATCAAAGGAATTTCAAATCTTTATAATGTTTTCCAATTTCCTAGCCTTCCTCTAGCACTCTTTGTCTCATGTTTCATTGCAAATGTTATAGTCTGCCTGTCAAGTTCCGTTTTTTCGCTACCTTTGATACTATCAGTGCATAACCTTTTTCACATAGTTTTAGGGTTTCAGACCGTTCTGAACCTATAATAATTCTTATAGCAACACGGCCAGCCACATTTTTTTAATCGTTTTCTGAGCTGACATCACTGAATAATCGTTAAAATTTCATAAAATCGTTCCAAGGGATTTTTTGCCTTAGGGAATACTTTCGAAAGAATAACCACTTTTTAAGAGTGTAATAGTTTGGGAACCGTTAAAAGCGAGTATAAACGGCATGTAACCGTATTTGCGGTAATTAAAATTATGGGCGTTGTAAAATTTCTGGCTAATTACAGCATATGCTGAAACTTAATTTAAATGCTGTTTCAAGTATGGATGGAATTCCTTCATTCTCATGTAAATCAAGTTGTGGTTGGTTTTCGGAGAAAAATACCTTCATAAAAAAAGTACAGCCGTCTTAAAGCTGTACTGATTTAATGTAGATAATCCAGTTGCTTTTCTCGTCTCATCTTTACTACTTCTTTCTCCAATTCCTCTGCCTACTTTCTCAAGTTAGTTTGACGCTACGGGAGGTATAGAAGCATCTTTTATGCCCTCCGTTAAAGTAGTATTTGAATGGGAAGAAATGAAGGATCTAGCGAGATTCGCATTCCCTCTTGAAACTGGCCTTGCAAAAATATCTATTAATAGTTGCATTTGGCCAACATTTGCAAACTTTTTCCAACCGTACAACAGGCATAGGACAAGCTCAAGTACGTGATGTTAGTTTCTTAGCTTCCTCACTTGAATTTCATCTCTGAACCCGCTTTTTACCCTCGCCCAGAAAGAATCCGTCCCATCCCGCTTCAACTACTTACAGTACTCGCAATAGTATTCGCAAAAAACCTTAAGAGATTCCGATTCGCATCAGTCTGCAACATGCCGTACATACACTAGCTTTGAATCCAAGTTTCCCTTACAGCCTATAACTGTCTCCGACCTTTCTTTTTTCACATGCTTTGCCATAAATTTAATGAAAATGTTAGAGAATAACTTCCGGAGGATCCAAAAATTCTCCAAGGAATTCTTCTGTCTAAATGTAAAATAGTTTGCAAGGATTTTTACAATTTTTATGGGATGGCTGTAAAGTATGTTTGAAGGCTGCTGCATTAAATTTTCTCCACAGATTCCTTGGGTACATGAAACAACTATTGACACTTTTTCCTACAAAGATAAAATCACACGTTTCCGCTAGTTTTCAGTCTTTCCTTATGCTATAACATCAGCTGCAATGCATAAACTTGCCAATTTTTCGCAAAATCCCTAAAGCCGAGTATTTTTCCCTTCCTTAGTAGTTAATCTGTAGAATTTCTTGAATAATCCTTTACCAACTCAGCCAGTTCACTCAATACTCTTTAATTTAAAAAAATACATAAATGCTAAAATTAAACTGTCATTCCAATTTATACTTACCTGAAACTCTACTTTGTACAAAACAGGGAATTTTCGCCTCTCTTCACAGAGCCTTAGGAAAGTTTCTTTGCTAATTGGTCGTTTAGGTAGGGAAGAAAGAACCTTATCATCCTCATCCTCTGTTGAATCAAAGCAAACAATCATGAAAAACTCTTGTATTCATTATTAAAACAAGTAAACCAACCTCCAGAGATCAGCCTACACATTCCCTCGCTTCCTTAGTGACGCACGAATCCCAAATTCATTTTTCCACCACAACCTGGAACGCTTTCTCCTAAAACTTAAGCAACAGGTGAAAGCAGGAAAAAACAAACAAGGCTTTCTTTCCCAGCTGGCGCTCCCATCTTCCATGTCCTGCTACACGTCTGCTATTTCTCAACCGTATCCAATCTTGCCTTGTGCTCAACGTTTCTAGATTATAAAAGTGTCTAGTAATCTAGCAAAATCTAGAAAATATTCATTAGAGGCTGTGTATGCGATTTAAAAAATCACTGCATGTCTCACATTCCATCAAAGATGCAATTTTCCCAGCATATTTCGCAATCGCCACGGCTATACTCACTCACTATAATGACAGCTTATAAATTCGCAAATTCATTCATCCGCTGAAATTTTTTAGCCAAGTACCAAAGTAGTGCTTCTATTTCTGTATTACCGATACACACAAAGCTTTTCTTCACAAGTTGATATTCCATCCACAATACTGATTACAAAATTCGCAAACTTTTCGCAAAAGTCCTTCTTCTTCCGTCACCCTCCCAATCAGCTCTAGCGATACAAGCTTCCGCTCTCTGTACTCATTACACAATACTATAATTTGACATAACTTGAATTTAATATTTTACTAAAATCTACTAATTATTGTGGTGGTATCCTTACTTAAAATCAGCTTACTTATAGAGATGAAACCACTGTTGAGCATGGACAGCTTGACAGTGTTTGGAATAGACATGAGAGAGCTTGCATTTCCGAGTACTTTCTTCTTTGGTTTTTCAGTTTCAACATATCTGCTCGAGGACTTGGACCTCCCTTTTCGACGATGGTGATGATGATGTCGATGCCTGCCCTGATGCGTATGGGAATTTTCAGGACCGGGAGGACTGTGAGAATTCCTAGGATCCTCATGACTGGATCCAACTTCACTCCCCGCCGTCGTAGTCACTGTGGAGCTTTCTCCAGACACTGATGAAGAAGTACCTGCCCGAATCCCTCGATCTCCGTGACTTTCACCAATAACACTCAGTAAGTTCCCAGAATGCACAACCTTATTCCCACCAGATTTCCCACCATCTAATTTTCTACCTCCGCCAAAGAATCTGTCCATAGCTCTGGGTCAAACTCTTAGACGTTCCCGCTTTCCGGGAACATATACACTGTATTCACAACTCAGTCACCTGAGGCCGATCACGCAAAACTTTCTCCACCTTTCTCCGTCACTGTAACAAATGTTCTTAACTTTCCCAACCTTTTTTAAACACTCCCTATTTTTTTTCCTCCTCCCTTTTCCTTGTTATTTTTTTTCCTGAACATGGAATTAATGTATTTTTTTTGTGTGCGTATGTGGTCCAGACATTAGGCTCAAATATTTAGCGGTAGAGGCGGTTAGGGGCAGGATTAATTTAAATTCCTAATCATAATTAATCTACCCGGACGATAAGGAAAAATAAACTATGCCATTTTTCTTAAAGCAGAGGAGAGTATACTTGCTATCATGGAAGCAAGCTATACGGAACAGATTTTCCTGAAAGAGGGAAGCTTCAGCCAGTAACTTTCACGTCAATCCGCAGAGGGAAACACTATCAAATTCCTTCCATAATTCCCCTCCAAATCCTACCGTCTCTCTCACCTAAAATCACTGACTGCCACAGCCACACAATTTTCCTAAATCCTTTGTTCACACACAATCAAAAATCCTCACCTCTTCTCCCTCCCTCTCTCGGATTCACTCTCTCCTGTCTTCCCAGGCCCAACAGAACCGGGACGTGCCAATTTGCGAAACGGGGATCGGCTCCAACCAAGAGGCATAATACTTTCCGCAAAAATCAACCTTCCCCGAATCTACCCGCTTCACCCATGCTTCTATAATCCTCCTCCTGCTACTCCCGTATCCCACACACCTTCTTCCCGTCTTCTTTCCATTCTGGACCCCGAATTGAGTTAATTCCGGAATCAGGACACACTAGCAAAATGTGGGCTTCTTCCCTCGGCTCCCCTTGTTTTGTCTTCTCTGTCAGCCTACTCTACACATTCTCAGTCCCAAACGCCCACGTTCATCTCCACCAAAGTCTTAAACCAATAGTTCAGAATTATCACCCAGACAATATTTGTCCTCATCTCCTGGCTATGGCACAAGCTTTGCTTCACTCCTCTCCGCTACGTATCTTACAGCGGGTTCTTGCGAAAATGCTTCTCCCGTAATTTGCACACGCAATTTTCCATCTCCAAAATTTGACATTCTATCAGACATCAAACAGCATGAAATTATCATTCATTTCTCAAACCAACGACGCAAATATGGCAGGAAACTATTAATTTAATCCTGAAATCAAGTACATTTCGCAAAAAAAAACCGAAGTAATTCAATCTAACAACCCTTTTATTATTTCATTAAGCAATATAATATGTGTATAATGATTTCCACATGTATCATTTCAAACTTCTTAACTAGCTTAGCTGCTACTCAATATTTATGGATTTTAATTTTAACAGTTTCATTTATAGTTACATATAATAGCTTTTAACTTGTTAATAAAATCAGACTTACGTACCTCTCATTCATGAAGGTGAACAAGTTGTGTAAGAGTTCAGGTAATATTTACACAAGAGAGAACAATCCTTCTTCCCACCTTCCTCTCCATCTTACCAGACACTAGCTCAAAGATAGATGACCGTAGTTGTTATTAATTGTCAAATACATTTATAATTTGCCAATAAAGTTCATCAACTCGTCCCTGCTCTTGTAGCTTTGTTCGCTCGCTCTCTAAACTATGTCTATAAGAAACAGATTAATGTATACGTTTGATCAATTTTCAATTCCTTTACAGATCACTCCAAAAAATCTAAATCTCTATACAAAATTATCCACCACCCCTCGTCGTAAGTAACGGCTCAACGTATATCTTTAAATATTCTTTTACACACGTTACCATACACTAAGGGTCTAGAAATCTACAACCCCAGCTAGCCCTTCCTGCATCTTGTGTCTGTCTATATATCCGCATCGAAAACTCAAATCTACTTTTTATACACTAACAATTTTAATCATTTTAAGTTCATCAACTCTAATTAATAGTTTAAATATTTCCTCTAATACAACTCTACAACTATATTGCCATAAGAATTGGAAACAGAGGTTGAATATAATGAGATTTTTCAAAAGTAATAGAGAAAATTAACTAGTTGGAAGAATAGAGAGGTCGCGAAAAAGATGAAATCCATTATTCATGTACCATTCGACAACAGTCATTATGTTCTTTTTAGTTGTGCTTCAGACCGGTCTAGCCTAAGCCACTAACTGAAGTAAGTACATTAGGAGGGCCGATAAGCCGAGTGACACTGGCACCGTTACGATCCAAGCCAGGAAGATATTTCTGTAAGTTAAATGTAATTTCAATTATTCCCATTGAAAAAGTAACTTCAAATTTAAATTTACAAAATTTTAAAATCTATTTTTAGTTCAGATTACGACTTACGTGAACAATTTCCAATCCACTCCTCCTCTCGTTCGAATTTGACCAACGGTAACCACAGATCCAACTTTACAGTGAGTTGTGCTCACAGGGAGACCAATTTTCGATGCAACAAGGACTGTGATGGCTGCGCCGATTTCGATGGTGAATCCACTGTAAAAAAACAGGTAAGCAGTTGAATTTTTGAGTCGTACTTTTTAATTTTCAAAATTTATTTTAATATATCTGAATTCAAACAGGCAAATTATACCTTGACGGAGTGATTTTTGTGAGATCCTCTCCCATAGTCTTGATAACTCTTCGTCCCCAAATCCACAAACCTAGAGAAATCCCAACTCCACCGAAAACCAGAAGCCAGATGGGTGTCTCTGCTTTTTGTTGTACCGATTGTTCCGTGTAAACCAACCAGAGAGCAATCAACGGTCCGATAGCATTGCTCACATCGTTACCACCATGAGCAAAAGAACCGAAAGCTGCCGTTAAGATTTGAAGCATGGAGAAAAGCTGACCTACACCAGGTCTGTCACCCGTATCTTTCTCCTTCCCAACCCCGATTTTGTCTTCTCCCTCTCCGTTATTAACATGTCCCACCCTTCCGTTAGCGATTCCACCTCCAAGAGTGCTTCCCGTTCCGGATTTTATCAAAGGAACGGCGCTTCCGTTTGGACTCAGCCCATCAACAGGTATCACATTATCCACATACGTTATCACATTTCCGTTCTTCCCCACCTCATCGTTATGATTAGGTTCTGCTGCTTGAATCATCGGTGTGAATCCGTTAACGTACTCTTTCGTCTTGTACCCATTTTCGATAATCCCGAGGTCAGTTGCTTCAAAATCGTTCATCGATACATTAACCGGGCTGTGTTCCTTGGAATTTTCTGTGAATGCAAAACTAAGAGTTAATCAACTTCCGCTTTCTTATTTCTAGGACAACATTTACAAACACGGCTTCAGGATCAAATCAATCACCAAGATGCTGTCTATATAAAAGTTATTACTGCCACCACAAAAGCCATTATCAATGCCAGTCAGTGTGTGAGCTATGGATTCAAATCCGAAATATTCCTATCCGCCACCAAAATTCAGACACAAGCATCACCAACCGCCACGCCATCTACAACTATCTTTCCGTGATCAAGACGTGCATCAAGACAATATTACCAAGGATATGAGCATGCAATTCAACCATTTTTATCACATAGGTAAAGTAACAAGTCAGTCACCGGTTCAAGTGCGTATAAACCTCTATAATTAATTAAAACATAACGTAGGACAAACAAAAGATAACCAACAACTCAAGGTAATTAAAAAAACATTCAAAGACGGAATAATGACGGAAAATTCAAAGGCAAGGACTCAACGGATTCCAATCAAGGAATTTCAGGCTAACAAAGTAAAAATCCTCAGGGAAATCTAATATCACAAACCTGGAGTCATCTTTTCATTCCCTATCACAAATACAACAACGTCTTCTGGGTTAGAACCGGCTACGGAGTTTGTTTGAGAAACTCTTCCTCCATCAGCTACTTCTTCTGTCATGAATGAAAAATAAATCCCCACTTGTCAACCATTTTCTTTTTACCAAGAGTCAATTCAAGCCCCACAACTTTTCAGAGTGAGTAGAAAATTCAAAATCATCTAAACTCTAAAAATTTCGTCCATGTGTATCCAAAGTTAATTTTACTTCAAAACCCTCCCCGGCAAAGTTATTAACCTTGGTAGTTTAATATTGGAAAAATCATTTTTAAAAAACCGTTCTTATTTTACGATTTCAGCTTCACTTACGTGCAATCGAAGTTCTCATCCTTGGTACCATAAACCGGTATATTAAAAGTGCGACAGCCAAACCCAGAACCACGGCTATCAAAACTCCGAAAAATGGTTGAAACCAGGGATGATCCGTGAGTTTTACTTTGAGCGCTGCAAAACCAAAGCAAATCGGTAAGTTATTTGATAATTTTAAGAACATTATTAAGAAACATATTTAAATTTAACACACAAAAAAAGAATTATAATTTCCTTCTAAAAATAATTACAGCCGTTAAAATTGCCTTATCCAGCAAAATCTACTAACCATCAGGTCCATCCAGTGTGATTGAAATAATGTTGATAAATACAGTGAGGCCATAGAAAATGGGAAGAGAGCGCAGACCAGGAGCAATCGGATCTTTCTTACTCAGAATGAATTTCCGGATAAGCAAGAAGATTGTTCCGGAAACCAAACCGCTGAGCAGTGGCGACAAGAACCAGGATGCGACTGTATAATTAATCAGTAATTAGTTACCCTTTTCTTGATTAACCAATCCATTTCCTTATATACAGGTAAACAGCTACAGAGGCGAAACAAATCCACTCGGCATACCGATTTTAATAACCGTCCAATACTGAATCCCAGCAGTTCCTTTGGCTACAAGGGTGAACCCAAGGACAGACCCCACAATGCTGTGAGTACCCGAGATGGGCATCTTGAGGAACGTCGCAAGAATGAGCCATATGGCACTCCCACCTGGTAAATCACAAGGTTATTCACATTGTATATTATCACCGTATCTTTTGTCATTGTACCGGGTTATGTTATTGTTTTCTGAAGATTGTTCTATTGATTTACCTAGAGCTGCCAACATTCCCAACATGTAGTCCTTCCTGTCATTCTCATACTCGCTGACGTCTACGATTCCTTTCCGTATCGTGTCCGAGACCTTGTATCCTGTAAACCAACACCGTACATACACCGTTACTCTCACGTTCAATCATCCTCACCAACGTTTCAACGTGCAATCCTGGAACAGCACCCGTTTTAAGCCAATCCCCCATTTCTCGTAGGAGCTAAAACGCTACATCGTGGCGGCACCTAGCGGTTAACCACCGTCTACTCAGGCCCTACTACAATCTCATCAAATCCCTTAACCCCAAAAGGTACAATACCTAAAAGTACGGATCCACTGATTTCAAAAATAGTAGCAAGTATGCAAGCAGTTCTAAGTGTAAGAACTTTTGATCCCACAGACGTTCCAAAAGAGTTTGCCACATCATTAGCTCCAATTCCAAACGCCAGCACGAACGACACCACAAATCCAACCAAGAGAATGCAGAGGGCGTAATCTCCGACCACATCCGGCACCATTGTTGTTGTTATTCCCTCCATCTTGTCTCCTCTTCTTCCTCCCCCCTACCTCTCCTCAAGCTTTATATATACCTTGAACGTACCCTTATATCCTCCTCCTTAAATTTAATTTAAATGCAATCCTCTCTCTTAATTGTAGGTATTTCGGTATAAAATTCAAAAAGTCTCACAAAAAATACCGTTCCAGCTATATACTATTTTAAATCCTATAATTTCCTTGCTTTAATAATCTCTTCCCAACCCTTTCCTCTTCTCTCGTCTCCTCTTCTTCCTTCCAAACCTGTAAACAGTTAAAAAACATTTAGAACTTTTAAAAATTACCTAGTGCAATAGCTCCCAACATTTCAAAAATCGTCGCCACGATGCAAGCATTCCGAAGTGAAATAACACCAGATCCCACGCTAGTTCCAAAAGTATTTGCAACATCATTAGCTCCCACCCCCGCAGCAAGCGCTGTTGCAATTATAAACCCAACAACCAGGATCCAAAGTGTTTCTTCTTTAAAATTATCCGCTGTCGTAGACACAAAGTCTGTCACAAAGTCAGTTACTGCTGCCATCGTAGTTTCCATTTTGTATCGAGTATTATTTTTTAAACAGTCGTTAAAGTTTTTAAAAAGCCTAGCACTTCCTCCCAGTAACTTCCAGCACACTTAGCAGCGTGTGATTTCAAGCACAAAACCTCTGGACACTGTCCACTCCTCTATCAAAACATTAGCCTCTCCTAACACCAAGTCCCATCTTCAGAGAAGATCACACAAATACGGAAATCAAATGACGCAGATTATTTTCCTCCTCCTCTTCCCCTCTTTTTAACACGAATCTCTGATCTAGGGATTTTCCACAACCTCTACAACAATCAATCTGTCCGCAGTCCCTCTTCCAGCACTTGATTCCTCTTCTCCTCTCTTCCAGTAACTGGAATCAATTCCAAAACGACGACAGTAACCTTATCCAGCACACTCACTTCAATGCAACAACAGTATAAGAGGAATCAACAAGTCTACTTTCCAATTAGTTTCCCCTTTCTGCAAACTTCCGCACGTCAACAAACTAATTATTGCCACTTTCACTCCTCTTTTCTCTTCCACAATAATTCTCGATGAAAGGTCCTCTTCTCCCAATCCCGTCCTACCAAATACCTTCAATCTCCGACTCCAGCTGCATTTATAAACAATTCTCATCACGACCCACCCCTCTATACTTTATCAAACCACATGCAAACACTGTAAGAACAGCAACCCACGAGCAATAGCCAGCTAAAACGTTCCGTCCGTACCTCACTCAACATGTAAGTCACACTCTTGTATAATATTGTCACATACTCTTTTGTATTTCAACACGCAATCTCCATCTCGACAACTCTATCCCTAATCATTCCAATTTTTTATAACAATGTCATTCATTAAAATTCACAGGTTCCATCAAGTGTATGACAATCCTGCATCCAGAGTCATCTGACCAGATGCGGATCGCCGTCCCCATCACTCGACAGATCCACCAGCGGCTCATACTCTTTCAATTAATTATGCAAAAGACCCTTCTCTCAAGTTCATGGCTCGTCCTTCGTCCTTCAGCTCATTCCAGCTTCAAGAACACTATAGTGTTTCAAGTGCTTTTAATCAATTTCTTTATTCTTTTACGACCACCCTTTTCTTATGAGGTCAAGCGAAAACGTTTCAAAACTCCTCCTTAATAATATCTCCAACCGCTTTCTAAAATATTTGTAAATAATTATAAATCAGGTCACATTCTTACTATAGCCTCTTCCCATCCTAATCTCTGTAAAATTACCCCTGGACACAATTCCAAGAATATTTTCGATGATAAGAACCGCTAAACGATTTCAGTTAGACCAACTTTAGACCAGTTAGATTTCAGTTAGTTGAAACCAACTGTTCCTAACTTGTGTCACGTCCCTTGTTGTCTCTTCTTAGCACGTGCATTCCCTTCAAATTAATCAAGCCCCAAGAGTCTCCAACGTTTCCTGTGTATATATACTTAAATACTTTCAATTATTTTATTATCAGTTCGGCTGGAGAGTCGGTGGAGTTCCCCAGAAAGTATGCGCAATCCTATAGCTACTAGCCTCGTGATGTACTCAATGTTGGCCATTCATCAGGCTAATGGTTCCGATTTCTAATCAGTTAAAGTACAAGTCAATCAAGAGAGAGCATTGACAAGAACCTTTGAAACAAATTCCTCATCCTAAAATTTATCCATGTAGTTTTCAATAGTTTCGCATGTCAATTAAGCTACATTGTTTTAATATCCACGCCGCAGAAATCCTTTCATTCCAACATTTATCCTGTATTTAGACAGTTTGTGAATCATAGATCCCTTCTAATGGTTTCCTTATCCTTTAATTCATAAACCTTTAATTTTGCCCTAAAAACTTTTAATATTCCTTTAAACTTGCCGATCCACGATCCTCCGAATCAAGGCTGTATTAGCTGACTCAATTACTCAACGCCTTTATTAGCTCACCAAAAACAGCTTTGATAAAGCCGCCTCAATATATTTTCAATGAGATACTAGAATTAACCATGTTCTAGGCTCCTGTGAATAATATTCTAATAACTTAAATACCCTTTAATAATTTTAATTCCCTTGCTAATATCATTATTTACTAGCTTGAGAACTGCGCAAAATTTCCAGCACGTGTTTATGACGTCCCTTTAAATTCTCCACACCCAATCTTTATTTAACTTGCCATTTAGCTGTCTTATTCAAGACTGAGACAACGCAGTCATGTAAGATCAATGTAATAATCTATGCAGATCTCCATTTATTGTCAACGATGGCGCTGACACGGACGTCACAACGTTTCTCAAAGACAATCCCTGCTACTAACAGAAGAGCATTTTTCCAGAAATTATTCTAGGATTCTTCGCTGTATGAATTATCAAATAGCTGGTCAAATAGCTTCAACCCCTTATTAGCAATACTATAGCAAAAAATCAGAATCACAACATTTTCCTCCACCACATTTTTTATCCAATCCTGCATACTGCAAGATTGCAAATCTCGTCATCATTTCCATACATCATTAATCAAGATCTTTGAAAAATGTACGCGCGATCAGTTACTGTCTTATGTCGTTTGTAGCATCAGAAGTTTTTAAAAAGTCCCAAGCTGAATTATTCTTTACATCCTCCATAATTTTAATCAATGTATTATTTCCCCAAATGCTATCCTCGTCCATTCCGTTCTTGCTAGAAGTGAAACTGTATTTCCTCACCCACAGTTACATAATTATCAAGGACATTTATAAAAGGTTAACAGCACCAACACTTTGTTAATTCCTCCAGTTAGTCAGCCCAGCCGTTTCTACGCTTTTCTCAATTTAGGTTTCCATCAACGCCTCTGGCAGCATCAACACTCCTAACAAACAACCGTGGGATGTCACCCATGATTTTGTTTATGACGTATGTTATACAACTACAATTACCTCGCCATCAACTCTATAGGATAAGCCCATTCAAACTAAGGACGTATCCTGTTTAAACAAGCTAAGCCTGGATTCAAAATAAGGTTAATCAAGACGAGAGCACACTTAAATTATGATTCACACTAATCGCATCTTCTTATCTATTCCCTTTACCACCATTACTCATCATCTCATTGTGTACAGCACTAGAATTAACGTCACACACTCCCTACACTCACAATCCTCTCCTTGTATTCCATTCATCTTCTTTTCCTCTTACTCATAAATTAATTGATCCGTTTTTTACAATTTAATCCCCATTAAGTACCTTGTTTACATCGATTCGACCTCCGGAGTATCCGACGGCCACTACGCAACTAATAAGCTTATCCATTGCGTCTATCAACTATGGTCTATAAAAATCTAACTATTTCAAACGATTAAATTCACGAAAACAATGCCTTTTATGGAACTTTTTAAGAAATTACGCGATTGTCAAATTTTTACAGCGGGTTCGTTTAAATCCAACCTACTTTTATTATATAGATGACATTTCCCCGAATTTTTTTCCAACAGAATTTTCTAGAAGAAATTAACCATCATCAATAAGATTGGAATCTTCGAGCAAACCTATGCAACAAAACTCAACTCATTTAGCACCAATTTCTCCACTAAGGTCAGTGATAACCTTATTCTTGTCCTCAGCTCCTCCACCTGCCCTTTCAAGGTTCATCCCTCCAGTGTCCATAACAATTTAGATAATTGCATTCTTCTCAGTCGCAGTCGACAAAGTTGCAGACACAATCATTAATCAAGTCCCACTCTACGTCTAAAACTGTTAATTATTCCCAACTTTTATTCACCTCTACAATCCCCTTTGTTGAACCTGCTGGATCCTTTCCATTTCAGCTACTTACATACTTAACTGTATCAAACAATTGAACATCGTAGCGATAGTTCAATACAGTCTGGCCACCTTCGCATTCAAATGTATTTTAATTCCAATAAACTATAAGCTGTCTCGCTATATATCAGTTCCCGTCTGCTCCACACATCGCATACCCTATCATCTCGTTCTAAAACGCTTCCAGATACTAAGGTTACCATCGTTAGCATTTAGCATAACAAGGGCTCATTGATCCCCCAGAATAATAACATAAATTCTCTTCATGAACTCAATACTATTAATGCAAATCCTCATCTCCCGCACCACAGAGAAATAAAGTGATAATATCCAGAATATACATATATATTCTTTAGAGCCATCATCGATAACAACTAACATTCACACTATCATAATTTCCACGCCTTGTTCACGCTTATTTTTTACCGTTATCATGATCCCAGTGTCATTATACAGTGAAATCATCACGCTGCAATACACATCCCCATCTATGAGGGCAATGTGATATCTCATGCGATTCCTCGAGGTTCGCACTACTCCTCTCATTCATCCGCAATGAATCATTCCACTCTCCTACCTACAATAATGTCTGCTACTTCGTACTTAATTTATTATTAAGAAACTCTTTGTTAACCAAAGCCCTTTTATAAATTCATTGGGAATCTGTTAAATCCGGGTTTACTAGAACCTTCCAAGAAAGCAGTCAATTCCCGACCGTGGTGTGCAATTTCCATTATGTATTTACATCCGGATGCTCCATTCAAACCATTTTACATTTACCCTTCCACTCCATCGTATTCTCCAGAAACTCTGCGTTAATTTTATCGAGAGTTCACCTTACAATTACAAACCATGAAAGGATAACCACTCAACTGATCCGTCTAAAGTGTCGAACATGATATTGCTGATACGATTGGTATTGAAGCGAATCTCATTCTCTCTCTCTCAGTCAGCCCTAATGATACACAAGTGCTGGAATACAAAGAGATGAATGTCTGGATATTTTCCTCCCGTCCTCTCCACTCTCCCCCCATGCTCAACTATCCAGAAGAACAAAACCACTCTGTATGCAGTATCGCAGAGACATTAGATATCCTTTAAATAAGGTTAATTACTTTCTGGAACGTTTTTGCAAACTCTGGATTTTACGACCGTCGTTTCTCTCACGCCATCCCCTTAAGCACAGCCCCTTCTTTTAAAACTTGGTATATCACGTACCGTTCAACGAGTCGTAATTCCCCTTCAAATTTCGCGAATGCTTGCATCATGAACATCATAAATCCCAAGACAGACGAGACAGACTTTCCTCCGTCTCTGTCTGTCTCTAACTCTGGTGTAGAATCAAAGAGCTCCATAAAATTTAATTACGTACCTGTTTAAGAGAGCTGCGGAGACTTCCGGTTGTAACGACGGGTAGATAAATGTACGACGAAAACGATGGATAATCGACTAACTTAATTGATTGTTGGAACAAATAGGGCTGATCCTAAGCTAGCGTACTATAATATAATTTAACGAAAAAATGTGAAATAATAGTTGCGTTTCTTAGTAAGTACTGTGTGAAGAAAAAAGTTTGTTTTTCACTATAAATTGCTATAAATTAATTGGGGGTAAAAAACAAGAGGTTTTTCTCAAGGAATCCTTAAGGGAGTGATTGGAGCACAAGGAATTTTTCGAGCCCTTCAAACAATCAAAGGATTCAAGATCACAGAGAGTTTTGACTTGGACGACGACGGAAGATGTGGTCTCTTCAGATGGCGTGGGAGAAGTCAAAATGACAAGATATTCTTCCTTGCAGATAGAATTCCAATTTTCTAAATTGTCCGGGGACAATTCAATCCATGCATTGCTCACTTCCATCTGTAAAATTATAAATTCAAATTAGATTGTACAGGTGTTACTTTCATTTTTATTCTTTTTTTATATTCATTTGATTTTCCACTATTATATAATATTTTAAATTATTATTGCAAATGCATTTTAAAACGTTTTCCCGTATGCTTGGTTTGAAAAAACTATGCCATACACACACCCAAGTCTGGGTTATACCGTCATGAAGGTTTTCCAAATCGCGACCAACAGATGTCACCACCATTAGCTATTTCTCAGGTAATCTACTTGCTCTTTGCGTCCTACCTCCTTGTACCATTGTGCGCCCATTACCTATAAGCCTATTGCTATAGTCATCCGCAAATTTCAACTTCCAAACCATGTTCTTCAAGATTTAAATTCGCTAATCCCCGTATTTTGGCACACCTACTTAAAACTGCACTAGCCTACTTGCCCGTAGCCGTGACCAGCAAAGAGTTTTCCTTGAGATGTATTCGGGAATACTAAAACCTCTCTTCCAAAAATACCTTCACATATGACCGTGAATACTAAATACTATAACAGAAGTACTATAGTACATGATACACAGCAAAAACCTGCAGAGTGTATATCCACATTTCACTTCATATGCACATCCTCCCTTCAATCCATCAACTCTCCCGGGTATTAGATTTCATGAACATGCCAATTTTAATTTCCACTTGAAATTTTGCTCACTCGCAAAAAATTTGCTTACTAAATTTTTTTTCCCAAAATTTAACTGCAATATCCTCTTCATTCTTTAACACCACATCTGTCATTAAAACCAACCACCCGACACTCAGCTACCAAACCGAAGGCAAGCACGTGCAAATTTGCGAAAATTTACATCCATACATACTACTTCACCTCCACGGAAGTTCTTCCAGCTTCAGTCATCCCTTTCATTGCCAGGAATGCATTTCTTTCCTCAAGAATTCAATCCCTATATTTTCCGTTCATCTCAAATCTGTCAATACCAAAGCCTGCGCATCTGCAGTATCTACTTTCTGCTATGCAAAATTCAAATTCCGAATGACTTGTCCGCATATTCCGTCACTTAATTGTTTGCTCAAACATTTTCCTCCTCGGAATGCGATTCGCTGCCTGCGCAAAATTCCATTTGCCTGTATCTTAAATTAGAACTGTAGAGCACAGATTTGCAAAATATTTTATTTTCTCCTCCACTCTTTTTTATATACACTACCAAAACCATTATTGCATCCCTTAAGAAGCTCTGCTTTTAACTCACAATCCCAGCACGCCATATAGGCAGACGTAAAACAGTAACACGTGAAGCAAACGTTTGCAAATTTTCTTTCCTGTCAACATGTCCCGCTTCATTAGTAAAATAATTGCTAATTTGCAATATTAACTCCCGTGTCTGGTTTCATGCATGACCTCACAATGTGATCATCCGATGCATTCTCTTACATCCACCTTCTTCCTACTCTGCGATCACGACCTTATGCTATAACTTGAGCACATACCCATTACAAGCATTTATAGCCTAAGCTATAGCCTATTTAATAATAATTAGACTTCCTCATAGAAGAATCCGCTATACACGGCTGATTAAATCTAATACCCGCTTCGCAAATTGCCAACATGGCTTTTTCCCTTTACAAAACCATTTGCAGAATCACTATTACCCACCCCACAGCAGCCTGCTTTATTTCAATTAGCTAATTTCCAATTAATCTTTCTTCTCCTCTCCTGTACTCTTCTCCTTGACTTTTGGACTTTGTATGCATTCTCCTACTTGCATTAGCTGACATATAAAATCTCAAACTTACCTCAACCATTCTCCATACCGTGTATTCAGCCCTCATCCGATCAATTACCAATTAAAACCTTCCTCCAAAACAAAACTATTCATTCTCATTCCGTATTCTGTTTAGCATCTGCCCTCATCATCATCATCCCTGTAAAGAATCTGGCAAGTGTTTCTTCCAACGCTCCCAAATCGAAGAGCTTATACAAAATCTCCTTGAAACTAGGTCTAAATTCACCTCACAGCCTTTTGCCCCAAGCTTGAAAATAAACTAACCTTAAATTGACCTACCAATCATTACTACCCGGCTTGAATTTAAATTCTTGAAGTGCATTAAAATTTTCAATTTAATTCCCCACCAATAAATGACTCTGCTCTTAAAAAATTCTAAACACAAGTACAGTTTAAATTCTCAAATTCGCAATTAATATATCATTGTTCCTCTCTTCTGTTTCTGGCACCCCGCACACGTTGCTAAATATTTTCTTAAAATTGCAGTTTCTACTTCAAACGCGCAATTTTGCAATTATCTTCGCACATTTTCCAAATTTAACATTCAAATCTGTATTCCTTTTACAGAAATTCTTTCTTTTCCCAGCTCTTAAAACATTTTTGCCAACAATGAAAGCAAATCTACAGCGTGTCGTTGTAGATTCTCTGCCTTTGTTCTTTCCTTTCTCCCTCCTTGTCGTTCATCCCTTGCAATTAAATTAAAAGGTGGCAGCTCTTTGAATTCATATCAGCTTTCCTGTATAAAATCAAACTTTGCTTTTCCAATTTATTATTAATTCATCAAAGGGAGCTTCCAATTAATTCCATCCGGCTTTATTCAACCCTTTGACATCAAAACAAAAGCAAAAGCTAGAGAAAAGAGGTCTTTGTTTACAAATTCCCCTCCAATTCCATCCCATGCCTCTTGTTAATCACGAATTCGCAAATTTTCTCTCGTACTCTTAAACTTCGCACACCCACAGCCTGCACCAGATGCTCCCGCCTTCTGCCTTCTTTTTGAATTTACGCCTTATTTCTCTCTCCATCTTTCATCGTTCTACTTTCCAGATTTCATGCAAAAAATTCGCAAAAGTTTACTCACGCATTCTGTTTTCTCCTATTCTATTTACCTACACCTTCCTAGCTTTATCAGCTAGCCTAGACGCTTTGCAATTCGAACGTACATATAATATAGGCTCTAAAAACTCATTGCACCCTTGCCTTGTCTCAAAGTTCGTCTCGGGTTTAGCCGAGATTTTAAATCCGCGGATTCGCCAAATAGGACACGGAAAATGGATCACTCTCACTCATCTACTACTCCTCCAATTCCTCTCAATTCAAATCTAATCGTCCTTATCTCCTTCAATCGCCTTCATCATTATTATTATCTTTTCGTCATCATCGTTTTGCCAAAATCCCAATTGTGCTCACACAATTTGTTATATGGGCGGGTTCTCCTTTTTACCAGGTTTCCAGCTCAATATTAGCCTAAAAACATTTTCATAGGCCTAACTAACGACTTTTGTCTTCTCTTTGCTTATCTGTGTCATTCCTCGTGACGACCGGCCGAACCATCACCTATCTCAAACCGCATTTATTTTGCAACCTGAATTCGGCACACATTTTCGCAAAAATAGCTTTAGACCACATCTTCCTGCAGCTAACTCGACCTGTACATGATCCTATTAGAAACTTTGTATTTTTCACTATGACCTCCCTTGAAATATGTCAATTGTCAACATGAATGAAGCTAATTCATCTCCGCTTTTAAAAATAATTCGCACGGGGAGAGTGCGTGCGAAATCTACCTCTGCGGTCTTGTAATTATTTGTTACAAGAACTGCGTGCCAACAAATCCACTTATAGCTATAACTAAGAGCCACCTGCTTAACAAAGAAGTTACTATATGTTTTAAGATTATATGCTTACACCTGGGTAAGCATCAGCGAATACCTTTGGACGACTACCGATTTCTCATTCCTAGCATACCAGGCTTATATTTTTAAAAGAATAGCGTGCTGTTGCGAATCGCTTATTTTACTATTGTATATTTTAATGCAATACATAGAAACAAACATCACCGATGACGCAACAAAAATACTTGAGCACACCTGGATAAATCCTGTTACATGTCCACTTTCACATCTGTTATCGTTTACGGTCCTTGTTTCATAAACAATATGGCGACCGTTTCTAATTTTAAAAATACCGCTCCGCACATTTTTCAAATTTTGTGCCTGCTCTTTGAAACTCTTTATAAACGGGTGCGTCAATAGTAGCGACCTCTGGACTATCACTCCTAGTCGGCATGATTTCTCCTTCATGTCCCCTGTCAAACCAATATGATTCCTAATCCTACACATCACCTTCAAATTTTCCTGACTTTCACCCAACACCCTCCGCCCTCTCCCGTCTATTTAAAACATATTGTAATCTGCCATGACACATTAGGAGAAAACAGTAAATATTTCTTTTCAATCAATCCCACTCAAGGGTTTTTCCAACGTTCCACAATTTTCAATGCTACCCTGTTCTCCCTCCGTATCAAACTAAAAACTATGTTGCGAAGCCAATAATATTCTCTTTTGCAGCCGGGCGGAGAAGAACCTATCAATGGCAAATCCTTTGCCAAAACCTCAATGTGTCAGCGCCAAAGTACCATGTAAACCTGTAACCAGAAGCTCAACCCTTCCCAACTTCAACGAACATGACATGCAAAATGCATCATAATTTCAAAATATCTTAAATAATATCACAATTCCTCTGCTTTGTCACCCGTCAGCGTCACGCATATCCTTAACCACCCACATTTCATGTATTCCTCACACCAATTCCCAGAAGTGTCTTTAAGAAATCAGCTATTTCTGCTACGATTCTAGGATCTGTTTTCCTCCTTATTTTTCAGTTTAAAGTTCGAATCCCGATTTCCCCTTATATATTTCTCCCACACGCCATACACACTTAGCTACGCAGTTTTCTTTACTTGCACTACATCCCTCGTCTATTGAGAATTTCCCCAGCATTCTCACTCAATCAACATTGCAAACTGTAGCAAATATCTTCCAAGGGATTTTTTCTCCTTGGAGAAGAAACAGGAGCAACAGGAAGAGCAGGACTAGCGTACCCTACCGGTAACAAAATTCTCTACAAACCCTACATCTTACACTTTCTCCTCGTGTTTCTCCCTTCTCTCAACCGGTCTTCTTGTATTCCGGATCCTCACGTTTCCATTCTCTTCCAACAAGAATAGAATTCCGTCTCTGACCACATACTATACTATACTGCTTACTCCTCCACTTCCTGTAGTTAAGCAACAGCGAATACCTTAATTTTTTAACTCAAATTTACTTTAATTGTCTGCCAAGTTGTAATTACGAATTAAATTTAAATGTCAACCAATCATAATTCGCCAATCTCATTTCTCTTCTTCCTTCCAAGCGTTTCTAGCTCTTCAATTCATATTAAAACTTACACCTACAGCACAATTATGAACCTGCTTAATTTACATCAAGTCACATCCTAACTTACTCTCTCCTAAAACTCCTAGCTGAATTAATGTAGTAAACTGTCAAGCCGAATTATATTGTCACCGCTTCCAAACCTTCCTAACTGTAATTAGACCCGCAATTATCCAATTCACAGTCTACTATTATCATGCATACTTTACACTACCCACTAACCCATTAATCAAAAACTCCTCCTTACCTCCAAATGTAGAAAATGGGGATGAGTTGTGTAAACATAGAATGTGCTAATAAATTAACGTTATAGCTTTCTTGAATTCAAGATTAATTAGCTTCCTCCGTCCCTCCTCCTCCTGGTGGACCAGCAGACAGGTGTAGGACAACTTTACTTAAGTTCACAAACTAAACTGTAGTGCGTGTCAACAGGAAAATCTGCAAAAATTCAATCAAACCCACACCAAATTACACCTACAATTAAGCCATCAAATACCTGCAATTTTTTAAATCAAATCCCTACTTTATACTTCTTCATAATTAAAACAAATATCCAACAATTATTCCCCTATAATTTCAAAAACTAAAAATATAAATCTCAAAACAATCACCCTGAAATTTCTTACCAGATTTCCCTTGAAACCTTCTTGACCTCCTTCCGGTTAATTCTCTCTCAAGCACACAAACACCTTTTCCCTTTTCAAACTCAAATTCTTCTCGTAACTTTCTCCAGACAACAGTTCTCAATAATTCTTCCTTGAAATCAACGCTAGTTATAGCGCACAACAAAGAGCACGCCGCCTCTGACCTCAAAGATCCGGGAGTACGCCTTTCAACGTGGAGCTTGTCTGGAAGATGTGTACAGAATGAATGAGTCAACTCCTAGGGCTTTTCACTACATCGCCAAGGATTCTCCTAGTGTAGTAAAGCAAAAACTTCTAAACTTCTAACACAGTATTCTCCTACTTTTCGCTCAAAGCCTCCTTCTACACATATACACACGCTCAATCCAATTCCTCCCACCAGACGACCCTCTCCGCTATATTAACCCTAACTAAGAGCAACGTCGTGCAAGGTCCCATGTAAAATCTATCGCCCGCCCTCGGAAACGTTCGAAAGTAATCGGTCTTCCTCTAGGGGAAAATAGTATATATAGTATTTCCTCTATATTTACTTCTGTCACAGAAGTTCTGTGGCCTTTAGACACACATCCTTGTATCTATAGACTCTAAAACGCCATCTATAGACCCTCAACTGCCATAAAACCCACTACAGCCTTACATACTTTTCTAACCGTTCATAAATTCGTAAGCTTCCTCCCAAGAACAAGTACCGCATGACACCGAGTCGGAGAATCATTTCCCGGCAACCCACATGTTCCACGGATTCTCATTTATCCGAACCACATTTATACTCGGAACAAAAACTAACTCCCTTCCCTGAACGCATTGCAAAATTACATACATGAATTCAATATAATAAGTTTATAAGCGTACATGCATGCATATTTCTGCCCGTCGAATCTGCAGTTTGTGGTTGGCAAACACAGTTTCCTCCAGCATACTCGCTACATAATCCTCCTTTGATTTTTGGAACCTTAGGGAAAATCCTTAAGCAAAGTTAAACAAGATAAACAAGATTTCTGGATACAATCAAATATATTCCTCCAACATATTCTTCAACCGCTTATACCAAGATGTTCATAGCCGAGTGCTACATCCGTCACAGCTTCTCAATCTAAGCTAAGATAAGGCTAAGCAATCAAAATCCCTAAGGGCTTTCTTTTACATTCTCCGAATATCAAATTACCGCTCCAGTTAACAATTATATATCTCCGTTATATAACGGCATATTTCTCATAAGCTTGAGGGCTTCTTCTAGCTTCGAACCTATAGCTTCAGGCCCTCTATCATTTCTCCATGAATAGCCTCTCATATCTCGTCTTATGTTCAAGCTCCAATCCTCCAGTTTCGTTATTTAACATCTTACAGACTTCAATAATCCCACAAGTACCAAACTCTTGAGGCTACACCCACTTATTCCAGAAGCGTTTTAGAATCCTAGAATCTAAAGTCATCCTTCTAGTCATCCCACAAGCTTCCTCGTAGTACATGATATACTATTATACAATCCTTAAGTATACTTCTCCATACACGGTACAAAAATTACCTGCTGATTCAATCACTTTAATAATACTCAAGCTAATTGCAAGCATAGCAAATGGCGCAACTCTGTCCGATTTGGTTACACAATCCCCTTCAATTTCTATAGCTAATTGTAGAAGGTGCAGAAATTGCGATTTTTTTGCAAACCTTTCATATCCGCTGCAAAATATCTCCAGTGCAACCACCTAGTGATTGTATAACCTGTAAGCTTTAATTACTCGAATCTACTACTTTGAAAAATACGATAAGTTCTCATTTCGTTACATTAAATCGGTATCATGTAATATATTTCAAAGAGCTAAATCCCAGTCAGATTCTCCTTGAAATTGACGTAACTAACCATAA
Organism: Sminthurides aquaticus; assembly: GCA_906901655.1. Taxonomy (NCBI): domain Eukaryota; kingdom Metazoa; phylum Arthropoda; class Collembola; order Symphypleona; family Sminthurididae; genus Sminthurides; species Sminthurides aquaticus. Next base: position 2,226,092 of record CAJQTT010000007.1, read on the forward strand.
GTCCAACCAATTTTGTCTTGTTACGTAAGGACAATTATTAAATTTTTTGCTAACATAATAATCTATACTATAGCTACTAGCTACACTATAGCTTGCGGTGCGGCAAGAGTGCTGCCGCTCTGCGGTCAACTTGTGTGTGTCATGTGTTGTCTGAGTAAGCGGATTCCAACCATATACCTCAAAGTCTTTCAACTTTTCTTAAACAGCTTAATTACATGCTATAATTTACAGGCGTTAAACTCTAGTTAGTACCGCTAGCTCTTTACGAAATGTTTCATACGTTGCATATCCCTTGTTGAGTCAACGGATTCTCACCCGGATGCTACTCCCTTCTCCAACCGCGCGCCCCCTGTTTTTTACTTGTATATTATTCCCAGTTTCTACATTAGTTCCCCATACATACAGAACGTATGATTGTATGATCCGTCTGTTCATGTGCATTCCATGTGCACACCTAGTGATACAAATCAAGCGAACCATTTTCCCAATACGTGTACCGCACAGCAATGCTAGGCAGTCTTACAGATCTATGGCTAGCATCAGGAGTTAATCCTGAAAAATGTTTCAGAGGATCGTATGTGCAAAAACTGCATGATATTCAGCTAAAAAATACTTTATGGCTAAACTTCCGCCAGAAGAGTAGGAAATCCTTGGCTAGATTCAAGCAAGTAATGCGGGTTATTATACACACAGCTGCTGTTATCTTAACTTCTTCCTATATAATATACAGCCTCTCCTTCCGGATAGTTTTGTAGAAAAGTAAGACTTTGTATGAGAAACACATACTTATTTCGTCATTTTGTAAAAATAAATCTCCTGTACATCTACCTGCATATGTAGTCAAGTCTTCAAGTCATCTTCTACAGCCAAGAAACACTATCTCCTAAGACACTAGCTAGTCAAACAATCGCAAGCTCTAGTGCATAGTTAATAATTTACTTTAAATGACATGCACATAGATACACCACACAGCAGAGAGATGCAAATCCAAGGATACCTTTTTTACATGGACAGAAATATGCTATTTTAGTGAAACATTTTTTTAGGGTATGCTCTTTGCTCTACGACGCTCTCTCCTATATTACAGCTAATTTTCTACTAAAACCAAGAAACCCTCCGTCTAATACACGTCTAATTACATCTTCTCAACGTCAGACATCACACCCCTCCTCGAACCTTGTACCCTTCATATTCAACAGCTTTTCATGGTTCCCTGCCTAGACTTCCTTCTTTAAAATCTCATGCCTCCTCTTACGCACAACAAGCTTGTTCGCAAACCCCTGAATATCAAACGACAAACGTTTTATAAAGCTTTACACTATTATTCCCAGCGTCCACGCTTCCATTCCTTTGTCCTCCCCTTCGCATCATGCTCCACACAGGACTACGTTTCAAAACTATGCTTTCTCAGCAACGAGGACTGCTTTTCTTAAACTGCATTTAGTTTTCTGTGCAGTGTACTCCAGAAAGCTGCTGCAGTCGCCAAGGATCACTCAAGGATAACCCTATGCATCCCAAAGTATAGCCTTGACTGGGACTTGACCTTGGAGAAACTGCAGGAGCAAGTCTAGAAGAGACCAACAAGGAAAATGCATCCACTTGTCCAGGATTGCGCACTACGACAAACTATCCTAACAGCGTCACTGATAAATAATTCTAATCCTTATTACTTTTTCCTAACCCAAGCAATGTCAGTAACCTAAACCTATATGAAGATAACCTTTTTCCAAACCCTTGTAGAACATACAATGCCAACGCCACACACTAACACCACACACTAAACACAACATCATTCAAGTAAGTTTTCCCAATTAAATTAGTTCACTCGCACTGGATTCTACAGTCTCCAGTCGCTTGGCTTGTATCTTGCCTTAATTTGCTTATCAGAGTAGAAAGCTGGAATACAATTCAATTCCAGCCTCATAAACAACCCTCCTTTCTTGCTATAAAATCCATATTATTGATTAAAAGGACAAACCTTTCATCGCACATACTAAAACCCTTACATCGGATTCTTGAATCCGTCCAAGCAACTCTTCTTATTCCCATCTTCTCAATCCTTTCATCTTTAAAACTGAATGAGCTTAACTGATACAATAATGAACTTCCACTCCTTCCCTGTCTAACTCGGATAAAATCAGAAATTCTCTACGGGTTAACTGAATCAAATTCGCAGAATTTAAAAAAATATCCTATTTACCGCTCTAATCCAATTTTATCAAAAGCCAATCAATATTTTACAGTTTCAAATCTCAATTCTAGGCTTACCTTTAACGTTAAAACTCTTTGAGCTCTTCCAGTTGTTGACAAAAATCTACGGAAATTGCAACTTGTTGCCCAAGTTTCAAGCTCCACTTTAGAATTTCAAAAAAATCCATGTCACTCTATCAATAAGGTTTAAAATCCGCGTGTTCTTCCTCCTCCCACCCCCACTTCCGCCTTTCCTGGTTGCACTAATGCCGAAACCTGCTACCTGGTCCAGCAGTTAATCCCCTTCCTTAACCAACTTCAGACACTTTCCCAACTTGTTTCTTCTTAAACATCTCCATCCGCAACAGCCTAATAAGGCTTAACTTTGTATTTCCTCTAAGCTTATTGCAGATCCTGAAGAATTCCTACAAATTGGAACAAATCCTTCTTCAAACTGCGTTGCAAACCTTGCAGTTTCCTTGAATAACCTTGAGAGTACTCTTTTAAGGATCTCTTAAATGGAGTGAAAACAAATCTCCTCCTCCTCTCCTATTTGTACAGTAGGTTAATCTTACCTACTTTCTTCTCCTTTCACTGCCTCAATCAGCAAGTAGCCTGTATTATTCCAACACAGAGCAAGGATTTGTCCAGGATACAAGAATTCCCAATTTTACATAAGCTCTTTCCCTCTCTATTCTCCTCTTATCGACTCTGACTTTCTCCTCTGCTTTCTCCGTTTCCTCTTCCACTCTCTTCCACCCACTTTGTTTACTCTACGTCTGCCAAGTTAATCTTCCTGGCAAATTTTCTGGAACTCTGGAAGATTTTGCAAACTCCGGGCTTGTGCGAATCATCTCTCACCAATCCACATGCATACACGTAGTACTATTTCCAGTGAGTTCAGCGCGTATGTCTTGTGCTTTCTCCCTCCTCCTGGTCCTCCACTCCTCCCGCGTTCTGGATTTATCCAGAACAAACTAGGCTACCCGCTTCGGGTTTCCCATTAAATTAGCTTTACACTCCTGTGCCATTCTCCACTTTCTCCACGTCGCTCTCATCCCTTGCTACGAGAGCAGAGACTCATAGACAGACGGCTAGATCGATAAATTGATTCTACCAAAAACCTACTTTCTCTTTGCGAAAAGAGCGGGAAGTTTTGCTAAATTTCGCCATACCTTTCTCCGTCACCAACCTTGCTTTCACCTCCTCACAGGTTCTTGTTACACTCATACTGTTTTTCCTCCCCACAGTCTATAAGCTTCCCTTCTCCTCGAACACGTGCTGCTTTCTATTGTCAGCCATGGCGCTCTCACTTGTTCAGCAAAATTAAAACGTTTATTTGCTCTTCCTTATGTCAGCATTGGTTTGTGCTCTACTGCTTTCACTCCAAGCATCTTCTATTCTTCTCCCTCCCCTACCACACCACTTTATCACGTTTCACGTGAGCCTAAAGACCCAGTTTCATATTTTCTCAAGAACCCACGTAGCTGACATCTCAATCATATTTTACAACCTCTTGGCCGGTGTTCCACATTTGCCAGGGGGGTAGAAGCGCGCATTTATAATTAATTGCTTGCCACTCCTCCACCTCTTCCAAACTGACCTCTTCCCGCGCGCCGTCAGAATATTTATATCCTTATATCATTCCCATTCTCTATATACTTTATTACAATTCTTTTTATGATTTATTAATCTTCGCACTCGCCAATTACGGCTCCGGGCCTAGAATACCATCTTTTGAATTCAAATCAAAACAAAAAGAATACATCCTTTGTTGCATCTTCTTTAACACAAACTACCAGCCAACACTGCACTCAAGAACTGCCTTGCAGGATAAAATACAACAATGCTTGCAACTTCTCCCAGCATATCTTTTACCCAAGTTCAGGTTTCTAATCCACGGAGCAGCGCATAAATTATATACTACTCTACCATCACACTTTATTATGTCGTCGTCTCCACTATAATCGTAAATTAGTTTCAATTAGTCCCACACAAGCCACAGCACAATCTCCCTATTGTTATATACACCTGTATTATTATTAGCTGTTGGCCTATTCCACCTGATGGAAGCCCTCATTCTTGAACCTATAAAGTCAGAATATATATGTATTATAAATTGATTTAAATTTTACTCTCATCTTTGCCCCCAGGTGACCGCAAAGGTAATTTAGATTACCTTGCTTTTAAATTCCCTTGAGAAACTTCATCTGCATTTAATCTTGCAAACGGCCTGCCCGACTTCACCTTTCCTTCTGTAATTTGCGATTTTAGGCTGAAAAAGAGGGTTGACCCTCGTAAATTAGCAGCTTATCACGTAGAGATGAATGCGGGCTTTTAGCCCTTGACTTATCGGCCAGCAGCATGAGAAGTAGATTTTCATTATCGAATTTCATCACGATTTATTGCACGATCCGGCTACTGTCAAGTCAAGTGGGATGCTGGGTTGCAGAGCGCGCCGCGCGGTGCTTCAATTATAAATCTGCTTTAATAAAGTCACGTTAAAGCTACTGCAGAGTTGAAAAATGTAATCCATTTTAGACTTTCTCTGAAAGCGCGTGTGACATGTTTCAGAACGCCATTGGAATTTTGTTATAAAACCGTCTAATTTTAATGAAACTCTGTATTTTTTGCAACAATGTATATTTTCAATGTTTTTGCCAATAAACATTGCATATTAATTGCGATACAATTTAAAAATAAGATTGCCATTGTATATATAATATATATAGTAAGCAATATAATGTCAGGTATTTAATAGATACACCTGGCGTACAGGACCTTTGCCGACTTTAAGTATCTGCAAGTATTTTCAATAAAATTCAGCAAAATTTTCGGAGGGGCTCGACTGAGGCACTTTTCCGGGCAGATAACGAAGATTAGTGGACAAACGCCCCACGCCATGCGAGGCCAATGTTTTCAATATTTTTTGCTTGTTATCTGTTATGAGTCAATAGTTCTTGACGAAATTAACGCCGCCGGCGGCTGTAGATTCTAACGAGGGCGGACTAGTCCTCTGAACCTCGAATTGAACCCGTGTCCATCCTTCGCAAATCCCAGTCAGTAGCCTCGTCCCACCGCCACCTCCATAGGATTTTCGCCGATTTCATGTCAATATTAAGGGTACACATGACGTCATTGGTATTTGGTATTCACGTATGAATGAGCTCGCTTAAAGTTAGCGCATGAATCGCTTAATCGCAGCCCTTCCTTGTAGGCACTTAAATTATTACATGCTCAAATGCTCACATTATGCATTATCAGCTGCTTGATGAATGTGCAACTTCTTTTCGTACCTTTTGTTGTGATTTTTAATATTGCGTCACGGTGCTTTTACTAAAATAATATCCTAACAGGTGAACTATTTCAAAGCTATTTGAACAAGTTAACACACATTTTATTTTACATCCCAAACAGTTACACGTGACTTCAGTTAATACAATTGTAGGTTTTAATTACAAAATTTTGAGGGCGGTCTAACGAGTGATTGTGGATGGACTTTACAGGCACGGAAACTTGTGGACTGACGCCCCACGCATGGCGAGGCCTTTTTTTGGATTTTTAAATTTTGGTTTTCTTTTTTTGTATTTTTTAAGAACTGTTTTAACTTACCACCGGATAGACCGTAGTGGTTATGGTAACTGCAGTGAAAATTCGTGCGGATTCAACTCCTTTCAACATAGTAAAGATATGCGGAGCCGCCGTTGGCTCCGCGTAGTATTGTAACTGCAGTAATATCTCCGTGAAGTGAGATTCGAACCCGCGTCCACCATGCAACAATCCCGCTCATACACCTCGTTCCACTACCGCCCCCTTAATTTTCAATGCTATTTTAAGGACATTTTAATTAGACTTGTGACGACAGTTTTCAATACAGGTACATATGGTATGTCACGAGCACTTGAATGGCTCGTGTGTATGGCATACCGTTTCTACGGTTCTGATGGAGTATGAGCTCTCTCTCTGTATTCCCGCATGTACCTGCATTGTCATAGATATAGCATCCTTATACATGCAATCTTCAACCATATCCCGCACCCACCAATCGGAAAACATTATACCAGGATGATGTATACAAGCCTAGCCTAGGACTTATGGCATGGTAAGTGCATGCGGGAAGACCGGGAGAGGGCAAAACACTCAATCAACCGAGCAAACGGTATCCCTTACAGGAGTTCAAGGTTAATGTTAGCAGTTTAAGGTGTAGTTCACCGATCAAGGAAAATATTATGTACGTTCATCGGTTATGCTGTGGCAGCTTGAGTGAGAGATACAGACGTGTTTTAAAGAGCTCTGCATTGTTGAGAACTATAAGGGAGAGAATTTAATGTGTTTTGTGATTTGGAGAAAGAGAATTAGACTTTAATTGAATAGTGTCTTCTATAACCGTTTACTAACTTTTGTGTAGTTCCTAACTCGGCCTAATTCTACTGAGGTTATAAGTGCCTCATATTCGTATCAGTTAATTTCTCATTGTTATAAGATTTGTATGTATCTCGTCCAGGATATCTGTAGCTGACTGAGTTTGAAATGAAACGATTGTTCAGAGTAAGAGATAAACTTCGATTTTCTGATATGCGAAGTACTAATATTTACTTGAAATTAATGTAACTTAGGTTAATGGCTCCTTGTATCGGCAAATCGAAAATGAGTTCCCGGACAAGATCAGGATCCGAGGCGGGGATGAGTTTTACGCTCGCGAGTTATTCCAAAGAAGGCAGGAAAAATGGAAATCAAACTATGAACTTGTATTTTGTGTGATCCCTGATCACATCACGTAAAAAACACGTTTGAACCGACTACAGAATGCGTTTAAGGTAAGGTTATTTGCTGGATATGGAAAATAACTTTATTGGATTCTGACTATGATCGTGAAGACCGATTTAGATGAGCTTGGATTACGAGCTGCAAGCTGAATGGATGTCGGCAAAAGAACTCTTTATCATGAAACCTCGACCAGGGAACGTTTTCATTTGTTACCCGTTTGGAGGGCTCGCCTTTGATTCCTTGCATTCAACTTTCTTCGAATCGAAAGTTGCGAAGAAATTTTTGTAAGTAGCTCGTTTCGGATATGTTTTGCCTCTCAGAATTTCAAACAGAAATGAGAATGCTTGAGGAACTGATGGCCTATTATTCTAATATTCTAATTCGCTATCGTCGAATACTGTAGGAGCTAAGGATTCCAGTGTAGCTACAAAATCGTCACTTCGAAGAGATTTTCCATAGTCGTCAAGTAACATTGGGTAAATCAGTTCTTTGCCATCAATGTTGTTTTCAACAACGTAAGAAAGAACGGCACCTGTTTTTTCTTCCCCTTCCAGTAAAATGTCCAATATTCTGTAACTTTGAATGAAATCAAGATGTTAATAATTATGTGATGCAATCTCATTTTGCTAACTAAAGGAATTTGGAAATCACTTACTCTGACAAGACGGGTCTTTTGGCACAACCAAGAGCTCTTCTTAGCTGTCTTTTAGTAATTGGATTTTTTGTTGTTTTATACAAATGAAGAATTGGATCCAGTCCATTTTTGACTTCGCTTCGAGTGGCTACTCCAACTCAGAACGCAAGTTGACGTAAATCAGCAGGTATGACGCTAAGATTTTTAAAAGAAATCATCTATACAATATATATTTGTTTTAGTTTTTTTTGCAACTAACCGTTACATGGAGTGCTTACCTTCTGTTTTCAGGATTCTGGAACCATTCGTCGAACAAGCCGTTCATGTAGCTCGCACAGTTTGGATTACCGAATCTACAAGCTACTTGAAGCAATCTTTCTCGGAGAATAGTCCTTAATCCTTTTTCTTCTGGCGGTTGTTCCCATCCAATTTCGTTTAAAGCGCCATCGATTTTGTCCATCATAAAATGCTAATAAAAGAAGTAAGATCCCATGTAGATTAGTATTACGAATCGTTAAAAGCTGGCGCTTTTCAGGTTTAAGCATGATAAATGAGCCGGTATTTACCAAACAGTAATTTGTGCTATTTGAACGACAGGGCTGGATGTAGAGTGCAAGGAGGAAAATCGTCAAAAATGGAAACCAGACGACCCCATGCATTTCTTTTCTCATGTAACTTGCAAGATTCAGAACGTTGTCCAGTGCTTCATTATCTGTTGAGAAAGAGAGTGTTTGAGTACATATTTTTTTTATTTTAGACAAGCTGGAACATAATTTACGGAGCAAAAATAGGAGCTTAATTCGACAACATCTTTTTGGGTCCAAGTTACCGTCGAAAATCATGTGTCACTGATTCTGGACTGTGTTAGGCAGGTAAGATAAGACGACCAAGAGATATCGAATGGTGCAATTGGTTTTTTGATGTGACTTTTGGTTGGCTCACAATAGCCATACCGGTTTGAAGGCAAATGTGTGGGTCTGATGCTGCTGTTGTTGATGTGGTTACAGGTACGATATGCTCGTTAGGAAGGATCCCCCCTTGGGGTCCAAATTACCGCCGAAAATCATGTGTCACGGATTCTGGAGTTAGGAGTCGGATAAGGTAAGACGACCAAGAGAAATTGAATGGTGCAATTGGTTTTTTGATGTGACTTTTGGTTGGCTCACAATAGCCATACCGGTTTGAAGGCAAATGTGTGGGTCTGATGCTACTCTTGTTGATGTGCTTGCAGGTATGGTATGCTCACCGAGGGAGTTCCGAACGTCCAACAAGAAAACTAACTACACCATTGGAATCCCTGTGGCCTGCTTACCTCAAACGACTACCAAAATCGGCAATCGGAGACAAAATTTTTTTGAGTGCCAAATTCCTCAAAAAATAGGAACGATCCCCCCTTTGGGTCCAAATTACCGTCGAAAATCATGTGTGATCCTGGATTTAGATGGTCGGATTAGGTAAGACGACCAAGAGAAATTGAATGGTGCAATCAGTTTTGTAATATGACTTTTGGTTGGCTCACAGTAGCCATACCGGTGAAGGCAAATGTGTGGGTCTGATGCTGCGGTTGTTGATGTGGTTGCAGGTACGATATGCTCGTTGAGGGAGTTCCGCGTGTTACAAGGAAACTAATTGCACCGTTAGATTCCCCGTGGCCTGCTTACCTCAAAGGACTATCAAAATTGGGAATTCGAGACAAAAATTTTTTGAGCCAAAAATTCCTGAAAAAATAGGAAGGATCCCCCCTTGGGGTCCAAATTACCGCCGAAAATCATGTGTCACGGATTCTGGAGTTAGGTAGTCGGATAAGGTAAGACGACCAAGAGAAATTGAATGGTGCAATTGGTTTTTTGATGTGACTTTTGGTTGGCTCACAATAGCCATACCGGTTTGAAGGCAAATGTGTGGGTCTGATGCTACTCTTGTTGATGTGCTTGCAGGTATGGTATGCTCACCGAGGGAGTTCCGAACGTCCAACAAGAAAACTAACTACACCGTTGGAATCCCTGTGGCCTGCTTACCTCAAACGACTACCAAAATCGGCAATCGGAGACAAAATTTTTTTGAGTGCGAAATTCCTCAAAAAATAGGAAGGATCCCCCCTTTGGGTCCAAATTACCGTCGAAAATCATGTGTCAGGGATCCTGGATTTAGATGGTCGGATTAGGTAAGACGACCAAGAGAAATTGAATGGTGCAATCAGTTTTGTAATATGACTTTTGGTTGGCTCACAGTAGCCATACCGGTTTGAAGGCAAATGTGTGGGTCTGATGCTGCTGTTGTTGATGTGATTACAGGTCCGATATGCTCGTTGAGGGAGTTCCGAGTGTCCTACGAGGAAACTAATTGCACCATTCGATTCCTCATGGCCTGCTCATTCCGTTGGATCACCGAAGCCGAGATTCGGGAGACAAAATTTTTCCCCCTTCCGAACAAAATTAGAAGATTCCATCCTTCGGGTCGAAATCTTTGTGTTGGGGATTCCGGATTTAGATGGCAAGGTAAGGGTAGATGGTCAAGAGAAATCCAATAGTGCGATTGGCTTTTATTTACGACTATTAATTGGCTCGCATCCCAGTTTTAAGTGTAGTAATGACTTTCTAATTTGTTTACAGTCTCGATCATTATTTGTTGTTACGGAGCTACCCAAATTCATCCGCAGTGGAATTGCCCTCTTTCCTTACTGGTATGCAATTGATTACAAACCTTTTGATGTTTAACTAATTTACATTATGCTCCCTAATTCGAGCAACTTCCTTCTGATTTATGAAATTCATAAATTCAGTCAGGCAAAATCTAGTTCCTGTGCTACCACGTAGCTAATCCACACTGAAGTTTTAATGTTTATCACATGATTTTTTATAAAACCCAGTTGATTAGATTAAATATCCAATAACTGTTCATATGATTCGTTTATAGGATTCAAAGTTTATCCTATGCTCTTTATGATTCAGTGTGCGTAGAGTTCAAATAGTTTGAATTACAGCCATTTCCTTATTAATTTAATTTCTCCCCAACTAATTCATTTCTCAGCTCTAAATGGTTTAGTGTTACAGCTCCTGTGTTCCTTCCACGGTTCTCTGTGCTACGATACAACTTGATGCAATTCTACAAATCGAATATGATTAATGTGACTGCATTCTCTGGTTTTTAGGAAGGATGCATCATGAGAACTGGTGATAAACAACTTTTTGTCAATTCTAAACGCTCTGGTTTTATTTAATTTTTTGGTATCTGTGCTAATAAATGATCCTTCTTGTTTTTCAGGGAACCTATCGTGATTTCCTTTCAAGACATCTTCGGAGGATTCACATCCAACCTGTCCAACCTTTGATTTTCGGAACATTAATCGCAGGTATGTATCACCACCTCACCTGTTTTTGACGCAACTAAATGCATGCACTGGGTCATATTTATCCTAGCTATATCCTAAAATCCTATCGATTGAGTTCGAGTCCAGCTAATTTTTTTGAAATTCCACTTTTCATTTAATTAGAATGCAATTGGACCACGATCAAAATGGGACTCATCCGTCTGTATTTGTGTTTATCGTCTATAAATTCTTTTTTAGTGCCCTTCCTCTTTCTTATAATCTGCCTTAACCCGAAAATCGTGTTTACCTACACCGTCTGACTCCTCTACTTGCAAAAACTACAATCAGTGACAAGCATAAGAAGATTTCAGAATTTCCCTACATAATAGTGTCTATCCGTTACTGTGTACTGAAATTAGTCGTCCCGCACGTCCTACTAGATCCCCACTCTCTCGTAATAGATTCAACTATACGTTAAAACAAAACCAGTACTGCGAGCTTAACTTATCTGCAATCTTACCTTAACAACATTAGATTATCTGATAAGTTCCTGATAATTGTGGTTAAAATGAAGTGTAACTTTATTCTCTTATATTTGAACGCAGAATACTCACTCCACGCTTACTTCAATACTTTTAACTCCACACGAAAGCTCAAGTATATATCCCTCGAGTAAATAACCAGGTAAGCATTACAATTACAGTACTACTAGTACTTTCCAATTCAAAGATGGGTCTTTGCCTTGGACATTATTTAGCAAAACCGGCAGATCTCTAAAGGAATTTTACAATTCATGCAGGACGAGAGAGGGAAATGAATAAAAAAGCCATTCGGTCATTGAATTCCTTCTTTTGCATTACCAGGTCATGATGAGCGTAATCATCTGCGGGTTCCCGTAGCCATATGAACTGGCCCCACAACCAGAAGTCTGTACAAAGACACACAAACATTCGCAACTACCATTCAAACAAAGAGACGGTTGGAATGGTCCATGGGAATTACAATGGAAGACACCACCTTCCCGTCCACGTTCTTGGCATCTTGACTGTAATCAAGTCTTGTTGTTTGCTTCTCTCATAAGGTAAGAAGTAAGTTGAATTAAGAAGCCAGGCACTCTGCCCTCTCTGTATCTTTTACTTGCCACTGGACGGCCAAATCTCAGTTAAGAGGGCTGCCCCTCTCAGAATCTTAAGTAACTAAAGTAAAACGGTTCTTCTTGTGTCCCTATAGATTTTCTTCTCTACGGATATTTTGCATAAGAAGAAGCTCTCGCCTTCCTCAGAAAGCTTTCAATGCTAGAACACCTCCAATCTTCCGCATCTCTTCTTTCATCCTGCAGAAAAAAGAAGCAAGTGAAAAAAAAATCCTCCCGATCAACAACAATTTACAAACGATACAAGAATTACTAGCTTTAAGGATACGAACGGATTCTTCGAAGACTGGGGGACGGGGAGAGGGCACGAAATCAAAGTTCCTCAGCATCAAAACCACCTTCTCAAGCCTTTCTCCGCCAAATCATTGTTGACGAAGATGTGGATTTTTTTTCACCCGTTCATCCTTACAACATAACCACCAGTCCCTACCAGAATCCCAGAAACACCTTGACTCACAATTCTCTTGGAAAGCACTCCCCCTGCCGTTGTAGTTCCTGTATCCCTTCTGCAAGTCTCTGTCCCACCACCGGCGATTCATCCCCCTAAAGTCAAGGAGACAAAGAGGTAGAGAAGATGCAAGGAGCAAGAAGGCAGGGTAATAAAGAACAACATTCCGGCTCATTCCTTGCAACCCCTCTCTTCCTAGCAAAGACCCATAAGAGGAAGACGTGGACAGGAATGACTGACTGACCCAGCGGATCTTGACGGAAAGACAACTTCTCGGTCACGGTCATCGACAGTTTACCGTAGCCAACTCCCGGCGACGCATTCCCCTTTCCTCCTTCCCGCAGACCCAGTGTGTGTGAGTGATACGCGCGTGCCTGTATTCTTACACGCTCCGATTCGGACACAACTCGGACTTAGAAAAGTGATAGTGAGACATCGGAAATAACACATGTGACACAAGACGGATTTTATATCTACACCAGTAACGCTTTAATTATTAACAGACTCTGGACTTGTTCCCAAGGAACGGACATATCATGGACGGCCGATTTTCTCCAAGGCCGAGAAACACTGTAAGTTCCCTTAGCAATTTCCTTAACTTTTGACTTTGACTTTACATTCCGGAACAAAATCCTCTTTAAAAGCTTTCATGTACGGCATAACGAACGCTTAACTTGTCACTCCCTGGCTACAAGGGTCACATAACTCGTTACTTACTTATGACGCACAAAATTCAAGACTTGCGTGCAATCCTCGTGGTTGACCTACAATCCCGACAAGGTTATCCCTCCTGGTTGATGTAGTCTCTGATTCAAGGGAATTCCGCTCAAGTCATCACCTTCTGACCAACCTTTCCGGGGCTTCCTTTTAACGAATTTTTAAACTTCAATTCCACCTATGCTAACTTGAATTCTGTTAGCATTTCATAAAGCATCATGACACCCTGTGCAGTATAAAGTTTCATCCATCCCGTCCAAGTACAATACTAATCCAGCGAATGTATTTAGGAAAACTTATGGTAGCTCGAAATCCGTTGTTAAAATCACCAACTTTAAAAAAATTGCCCAACTATTTCCATCAATCAGTTTTCACAAAGACCCCGTCAAATTAACCTGGGAAGCATAGAACAAGCCTTTACAATCCTAAGTAAAAACTAAACCTTAGACATTTTAAAATTCACAGCGACGAATCTCCATTTCTCCAGGACTTCCTGTAAAAATCTACACCCAGCGGGCGCTCTCTGAACTTTCCCAGCACCTTCATTTTCTTCCTTGCTTTCAATACCATCGTTTCCCTCCCCTTTTCATCACCCTTTACCCTTTACCGCCCCCACATCCATTCTATAATAATCCTACTACGACCCGAAACCCGACCGAGCCTTATAAAAAGCTCTAGGATTTAAAATAGGTCAACAATTCCGCCGTCAGTCTTTCCAAGCACAAAGGTATGCGTAAATTCATCGTTAAGTGGGCGGTTATTAAACCAGGGCCAAGTTTACTCAAAAGAATCCGTCTCTCCTTTCTCGTACTGGTAGCGGAGGAATCACCACATCTTTATTGGTGTCTCTTCTCTGTACTTGAGTTTCAGTGTTCGAAATGTGGTGCTAAGGTCGGACGAGTAATATAGTAATAGGGTAATGGAGGTGAAAACAAAAAATAAGTGACTCAGGCAGTGGTTCTTGGTGTAAAAACGGTTAATATCTGAGGTTTTCCAACGTGTTTTCTAATGGAATTTATCATTATAATGGCCAAGCCAGCATCTTACACACCCGGGCCCAACAATCCTAGACCAGGGGACATAGCATGCACAACAATTCCCAATTCCCACCATCGCCATTTAATTCAGCTTATAAGCTTACCAACAAACAAACCTGCTCTCATCTCAATCCCACCTCTAGTATCTCTTCCTCCTCACTCCCTATTATTTCACCTGCCTGCAATGCTTCCATTTACCTGTTAGTCGGCTCATCTTCCACGGCTCATCTCATCCCGTCATCCCATCCTCCACACACAAGTCCAACCTCCAATGTAGGTTGAATATTATAACGGGATGATTTAACTTATCTCACAACCATCATATATTCCTTCCTCCATGTAAAACAACACCTGCCTCAAACCCTAGCCAAAGAGACAACGTCTTAGCCATTTATCAGTCCTCTCTCATCCCCTGAGCAACTTAACTCATCCCTCCTGAATATATTACACTTCCCGGCAACAGGATTTTCACAGGGTTATTCATCTCCGCCAATCTTCTTACGTAAGACGCGAACATTTAGTTAGACCGAGCAGCAAGAGACAAGAGAACGTGGAACATTCTTTATATCATTTCTTCCTTAAATCAATTCAAATCCACAAAAATCATACACACTTTGACCCATAAACAAACCATTTTTTACATCAATTCCCTCCTTTGCGCTAAAATCCTGGTTCGGGCTTCATTTTCCGTGTGCGTCATTTACCAACCAGTCTAAAGATGTATGAAAGCTTCAGAAAATATCGCACTAAAGCCTTGAAATGATACAAAATCCGTGATATCTCTCCAAATTGCAACAAAACGGATAAGATTTTTCTATAATTTCAAAACCTTGCTTTTCATAGAAAACCTACCTTTAAGCAATTCAGACCCTCAATTCGCAAAATTTCGCCAACCGGAAGCGCCCCCGCAGACCAAAATTAATTAAAATGTTCCCACCTTCCAACCACTTCCTTCCCACAATCATCAAATCATCCCAATTCCTTCACTCCCCAGAAGATGCTCTATCATCCTAAACTTCTACTCACGGACCACTCACATGAGGCATGACCCTTCCATTTCCCCCATTCTCCAATTACTTTCATTGCCTATCTTACTAACAAGTCGCCCATGTTTCCCGCCGTGAAAATGGTCCATACAATCCCAACTTTCAGTTTTTATTCTGCCAAAAATCCCATTCTTCTTTGACATAACTAGGTGAGAAGCCATGGGAAGCGAGGGGGATTGTTCAGCAGCGTTTCCTCAATCCGCGGTATCTCCCTCATGAGTAAAAGCAGATCACGATTTTTAAAATAATCAAAACTTTCAAGTCTTGGTTTCACTGTAAGAATCAGTAACTGTCTTGTGTCCTTTCCCTTCATCGCCCTCATCTAATTCATTATTTACAAGCCTGAAGACATGAAAGCTTAACCGCCACATCCTCCACCCAATCAGCTAATCCACTCGCACTTAGCTTTTGAAACTGATACCACCCCAGAGACCCCACCCACATTGTCGCATCACATCTACCAAAATTCATCATGATCATCTGGCCATCGATTCGAACACCTTTTCTTCTTACCTTTCAGAAACATTGCCGAAACTTTTACTGCCACCTCCCCCATCTTCCTTCCACTACGCCCTCTTGCGTTGTCCCCTAAAAACGATTAACTTTCCCTTAGGATTTATGTACAGAGTATCACAAATCCATCAATTTTAAATACTGGTTACTGCTCCCCCGCCAATTGACCCTTTCTTCTTTACAGTCAGTCACCGCAAAGGTTTGCCATCTCGTAATGAACATATCATCATTGATTATCCATTCCAAACGAATACAGTATCTTATAGCCTTTATGAGCTTTGATTTCCCGCAATCAATTCATTGCCTCCAAGCATAAATCATAATATTTTTCTGGTATTCACTCTGACCGCAAATAATATTAATGAGGGCTATCCCTAGCCTGAAACGTTTCTAATTAGCACCTTTGACCCTAACCCAATCCCCTGACGCCTTATTGGTACATTCAACTAAACCAGCAAATCGCAGAGAGTTTACGCCAAAACTTAATAACATGTATACCTCTTCCCGCTAATTGCATAGCTCACACATATTCTTCTGTAACGTATTCCAAACATGGCCTGCAGTCAATGGTCTTCTTTTGCTGACCACAAATGGTCATTTCTTTTTTTTCAAACAACCTCAGTCTCTATTTCCAAATTTCTCAGCTGACACACTACCTTGTCTTTAAGTTAAACAGGGACTTTTATGAATTTTTATTAAAATTTAAATTCCGTAACGTACTCTCCCGTCTTACCGTGTAAGCTTGGTGCTCCACTGCCAAGGAGCGTCCACAAGAAATCACGTTCTTAGTTTATGCATACTTTTGTTGTCAAGCACAATGCGTGCACACTGTGAATGTGTGCCACACGCACAGCTCAGTGCGTAAACAATCTTGGCACTGCTCCTCCTGACACCGCCCTCGTGTTTACAAATTGAATTTTTGAAAAACACATACAGGAATCATACGAAAAAGTGAAATTTTCAAATCCTGAGCTTTTTCCGCCGTAATTAGCCGACTGTTCGTGAAGAACAAGTGAAAACGTGCCGATTTTACTTTAGATACCGCTTCAGCCGGTAGAAAACTTAAAACAGTAGTAGTTATTTTAATGACTGAATCTAACACGTTGCAATTTGCAGCTAACGCACTTCAACTTAAATTATAACCAACATGGACACTTAGCTACGGTTTCTAGAGGCACAGCTCGCCCAATGTTCTACAAAGTTTTGCAAGGAACAAGCCATGCCATGAAACATTGTTTTGGGTTTCAGCGGAAGCGTACACTGCTAAAGCGTCGTAAACCCCGCAAGTTATGGTACACATATCTACTTGAGATTTAAATGAGCTGCATTAAAAATAATTGCTGGTAATTTTCAACACGTTCCCAATAATCATGATAGCATCATCTCATCTGCTCACCCTCTTTCCCAGACAACCATCTTATCTTCCTTATCCTCATTCCCGCCCCGTCTACTACAAGATACGTTTCAGGCGTTACTTTGTCTTAAACTATAAGCGTTACTCAGCGTATCGCGCTTGTCATCTACCGACGCCTAAATCAAGTTTATGATAGACTCGTCTTAGCTTCATCTTGAATCTCGCCCAGTCATTAGACTATAGCGCGTTCTACAAATTGCTTCCCTGCATACATATAGCTTGATTTCAAGTACCGGAACAATTTCACCAAGATCGATAAGCGCAAACCACTGCAGCGGCGCGATTCAGTGAAAGCCATGACATTGTCCAAGCGTCGCTTCTTCAATATCTCCAAGTATTGTACTCTGCTATGATTGCTTCAGGGCAAAAGATGCATGGAATGCAATGACAAGTGTGTTATTTGCATTCTCTTAAAAGCATTTTAAATGCAATTTCAAGGATAATCTTGCCATCATTGTCAGCGACAACTCAAAGGTAAAAGCGCATCTGCTCAAAACGCCCTTGAGCAGTCAATCATCACTTCATCGAGTTCTTTTATCACATGTGTGTGTAAGGAACACGGAATTGCATATTGCAATAGGGAAAGTGCAAGAAAGCGTAGCCAAGCATTGTCAATTGTCCTCCAGCTTGCCACCTTTTCTTATCTGCAGCGTTGCACCAACTCTTCTTCAATTTTCCTTGACATTCAAATAATGCACGACACATGCGAATTTCATGTTCACTACATGTCAATTTTTTCATACAAAGCTGCACTTGTTTGTATGAAGAAACTATAAAAAACTCAAAATTATAACTCACAATAATTACTTCAAACTTGTAAATGTAAATGTAAATGTAAAGGAAGCAGGGTTGTATTGAACAACCACGCCGATGTAGCTATTGTAAGCTAATTTCAGACGTGCCTCAAATAGTCAGCCTATTCTTTCCCTGAACAGCCTGGCATCCCATTAGAGAAGCGGCACTCTAATGAGGAGTTTACATACTGGACTCAGGACCAACCCGCTCTTGGCCGCTTTCCATGCTATGCAAACTACCCAGTGTTATCTACCCCGTACCGGCTGAGTTTTCTTAGTCCCAGGTTTTTAGTACCTAAGCCAAACTACAGCACCCACAGAGCCAAGTAGATAAGAAGCTACAAAGCTTAGGAGAGAATGTCATCACATAACTTCTTCTACTTACAGCAGAAAGAGACCCGCAACATGCAGAAAACTTAGGATCGACTTCCCGGCATGGATCACCCATCCAAGTTCACAGGAAGTCAACATCGCTGAACTTCACTACGAACCGAATTGGCAACTACCACACCACAGGGTCTCCCCCCTACTTCAAACTTAGTCAAAACCTAAGCACATATTTCTACCGCCACCCTTTGCTATCTCACTCATGTGCCATCGAAATGACTGCCATTTTATTTTCGCAACATTTAATGTTTCAAAACTATTTGCAAATCTAGTCCTTTGCTGAAAGCTTTCCCTGCAGCAGCAACTGTTCATTTTAAACCATATGCCACGCTACTTCATAGCTACTTAAGCCAATACCAAGCCGGATTTAGTTTTCCTAATAACAACTTACTTCCAAGGAGCTTTTTACCTTAAAGCCAAACTCATCCTACAGCCTTACTGTCAAGAATACGCACCCTCCCCACCCCCCTTCAAGCACCTAGTTTACGCCAAACCTGAAAAGATAATATTCATTTTCATGACATCACGTCCTGGCCTCCCTGCCACTCTCCCACCCGCACAGTTTCCCATAATCCATCCGTATTACAGAAAAACTAGAAGACACTTATTAACTTATACCCTCTTCTGCTTTTCCTCTTGCCCTCCTATACCTTCCTCCCTCCTTCACCGCTCCAAACTTTATGTTCTGCTTCCCAAGTAGGTTAGTTAACAAAATATTTCCGTATTTCTTTACAATTACCACAACTCACATTCAATCCTCTATTATTTTAAAGACCGTATTATATCTTCTTTAAACTTCCTCCCTCAATCCTGATTATCCTTGTTTCACCCTTCATTTCACCCATAGCTTACGCAGAATATTTCTATTTAGCATAAATAAACCTTTTCTCGTCCCATAATTCTCATTCAAGTATTGCACCGTCTTCCCCGTCCCGTCCTACAGTCCTACACAAAGTAATTATTTAAGACATCCTCTTTTCCCACCCTCCCCCAGGTCCCCCACAACCCGGATTCCTCTTTAACTTATCTCTCATTTATCTCCTTGATTAATTTCCTCTTATTCTTCCCAGTCCTCTATCCTTTCCATTTGATTTGGTAAATCATGTCAAATTTGCCAAAACATACTTAGCATAAATACATTCTTGTTTGCGCTTTTGCAAAGCTGGCTTCAAGAGGCTGACATAATGAGAACTGTCGTATAATTTTCTGTCCCACCCTGCTCCACACGCCGTGCAATTAGTTCACAGCACTCATCAATTGCAGCGCAGCAAGCGCATCTTCCCATCTAGTCAGTTACGGATGTTTATTCTTTCGGACCGTATCGCAGGAGGATCCGTGAATACATCAACGGAGTCCGTGTCCGTTCAAGCATACACCTGATTTAAGTAGGAACACATTTAACATAACTCTTTCATACGCTCAATGACCAAGCGCAGAGCTGGGAATTGGAGCTAATCAACATAACTATATTGTCAATCCATATAAGCGCAGCGTATTTAAACATAATTCAGCGCGACTCTCCGTAAATCATAATTAGCTTCATTATTATTGCAACTTATCTTATATCCTTAATCCTGCTCATTAATGTTTCTCATCCTGCTTTCCTACTTACTTTCATTCCCATTGACTCATTTGCTTATAAACAAATTCATAAATGAATTCTTAAATATCAGACACATTCATTTGCTGCGCCTTGCAGCCCGAGCGTAGGAATTCCTAGGTGCGTTTCATTGATAATTATATATGTGAATCCCGTATTTATGCGGACGCACCTTGGATATTTATCCGGTACATTATTATTCATTCATATTGTCCCACCCGTCTCCTTTACGTCCGTCCTCCTCCCAGCTCTACTTAAATCTTTTCGGCCATATGATGGCTAATCGTATTCGCGTTCTAATTGCAAAAACCGTATATAAGATTCAAATTATTGCAAATGTAAATGCCTCACATATCAAATATCACCGCTCATGTCACCCTCACAGCAAGCGCTTAATTTTTTCAAACGCTCTTAACAGCGTCTTTACCAGCCTCTCCAACACTCCCACCCCGTGCACCTACTCTCCATCCGTCTGCTCATCTTCCTTTCATCTAGTCTTATTTCCCTCATATTTATCATTCATCTTTAAGTGCTGCATCTTTGCAGCGCCGCATCCATTACATTCAACAAGTAGCGCACACTTATGCATCCTCGCGCTCTTAAAACCTGGTATTTAAGGGTAACGATTTAGAAATGGCGAGTGAGAAGGACAGAGGAAGCAAAATAGTTGCCCACATATACGAGTCGCAGCAGGTCGCAGCCGATTTGTGCACAGACAGGGCGAACACTTTTTCTGCGGCTTGTACAAAAGCATTGTGTACAATTTATGTATGCTTCAAAGGGCTACAATTCTTGCCAGCTTCATACTCCCTGTCAAACCCTAAAACCACTTGAATCCATTCACGGTTAATGCTTCAGTATCGCACAAACTACACAAGAGCAAATCTGATCCGATGGCAAAATCGGCTCCTTAACTCTTTTGTATACACTCCAACTGACGCTATGAAACGTTTTACTACTTTGTCTGCACATCTTCAATTACTCTCGCCTACTCCGTGCGATACCTCATTCACAAGAAGCTTCAAAGTCTCTCAAAAACAGGCTTCTTACAACTTTTTACAATAACCCATCCTCCTCCCACATAACTCCCCTTAACTATCGCCATATGCCTTAGCCAAAGGCTTTTTTGGGCCTGCCTTTTCATAAAAATCCCTACAATTCATCTCTTGGGCACTAGCAAACCAGTAAACTAAAGCCAGTTTCAGTTTCTCATATACGCTTCAACGTATCCGATTCCCAGTTGAATCCTCCTACTTAAACTCTGGCTGGGCTCATGATTGAGTCGATGATGGGCTTCAACAAAAACGTTTCCAAACAAAAATCCCACCTGTCTGCCTCTCTCTCCCTCACCTGTACTGATTCCTTTCTGGTCATGATTCCTCTCTCACCTCCTCTAACTTACTGGTCCTCATCAATTTCTCCTATCACATTACTCCGTAAATGATGGACCATATAAAAGTGGAGTAGGGCATTTTCATGTGATAGATGACCCTTGCTTTTCCACACATTATCATCCATATGCTTCTATCACGTCCGTTCCTGTAATATCCAAATCCTCTGAAACTCCCGCACTTGGATTTGCATTGCATGTAATTCCTTGGATTTGTTGCTGCAATTTTTACCCTTGAATACATACAAAAAGCGCTTTATCTCTTGAGTGAACTCCATGATGACCGATTATCGACCATCGAGCCGATCAGCGTCTTTGACACAATAACATCGCCTATGATTCTACACAAACGATACCTGATAGTTATTAATCAGATATAGGAATTCTGTAAACAGATCATCTCCATCCGCAAGACACACGGGTTGCATTTCAATTTTATATTTACCGCTAATCCCAATTAATATTCTATCCATGGGTACCAAAACAGTTCGGTGGCAAATCACTCGAGGAATTTTAAGCGTTACCCCTTTACTGGTTCATTAACAGCAACTTTGGCTGCCACTAATAGTTTTCTGCGATACACGCTTGATTCTGCAAACTTTCCAAAGTTTCGCTGGATTTCATCGAAAAAAATCCATATTCTGATATATTCGTCGACAAAATCTAGAAAACATTCGTTTTACCGAATTATTATTTCAAACCAGTTTTTACCTATAACTCAACTACAAGAACAGCAACGAAGATGAAGCAATTAAGCCGTACCAAACGCTGTTAATATCTAAACCTTCTTGTACCTTCATACTTCACTCCTTGTCTTCCCTTGTCCACACCCCTAATCCAGCCCTAATCCCACTTCTATACCAACTTGATCCTCTCTTCTGCTCCAAAGTTTCCTGTAATTTAGTAATTACATCTATTCTCCCCCTTGTCCAACCCATTGCCATTGCCAACAGCAAGCATGTAATCACTAAATATCTTCTTCCCGGTTATTATACATTTTTCACCGCTGTCAGAACTCACCACACTGAAAACCTCGAGGCTCCACAGTTGAATCCATGCTACTGCGGGGAACAGCTTATGTTGAATGCACTTGTGCATTTAAATTTTAATCTTCTTGCCAATGATTTCGTGTCCATATTTTAAATTTTTATTATTTACTTGCAACAATGCACCCACAAAAGCCCATTGGTTTAATACTTGCACACAAAACAAATCTCCCCTTCTTTCTCCACCACCTTTCTCATCTTTTACCGGGGTGCTCCAACCGCTAATCACCAAATTTCCCACTCCCATAAGAGAAGCATTGGGATTCTCACGCGCAAGCAGGTTCTCCGCTGTTGTGGAGAACCGAAAGTTTTCTGAGTTCTCTTTTACATTGCTCCGCTCAGGAACGTCCCAGAGTCAAGCAGTTTGGCTTGCTGGATAGCTGAGATTGTTTGCTCGATTACATATAAAATTGTTTCTCTTTAGGTCAAAGTGTACAGTGGCTGCAACGCTTACACTGAAAAAAGTCAGTTTTCTTCGGCAGTAGACTTCCAGCGTTGCAGCATCTTCGACCTTTGACCTACGAGCATGAAATTTTATTTAACATATAGAAGAAGACCTAGGCTATCTAACAATGCAAACAGCTTGGCAGTGTGACGGTCTTGAGCGGAGCAATGGATAAAGTAAACAGAGGAAAATCTTACAGCTTTTTACTGTCCTAAGTGCCCCACTCCTCGCCTGAGATCACATGGCATACATGTTGTGTATGCGCTGCCAGCCGCTGCGTACAATTCGTATGCATAAATCAGCTACACCGTTTGTCTCAGATTCAAGCCGTTTGTATCTTCCAGATGGACTGGCTAAACCATACGAGAAAAAATCTCCACTTTCATAAATTCAACCTCTAACATTCAATCTGCAACGGGTGCACAGTATTTTGCCCAAATATTATTTCATTTTGATGCCGGATCCTTCTTAATCTCTGGCTCTTTTTGTGCTAAACTGTGCGATTATTTTTTCCACCCTCCATCCATTTTACAAAGTTGCTTTCCTCTGCTCACTCCAGGAAAAAACCGCAGAAAATGAACAACTTAAAAAAATTGAACCTCCTTCATGCATCTTCTTCATTCACTCTGCCACTTCTTATTTCTCAGCCCCAGTAACACATATCCACGTCCACATGTCTATCTTTCAAATCTTCCTCCACATCTCTTCCCCGTTATCTTTCCCTACATCTGCTTCTGTTCTTTCCGCCATTCTAGCGTTTCTACACAACGTTGCACTGCGAAATATATACACTATTCATAATAAGCACCCGTTGGAATCTCTTCCTGACATTTTTCCATATTCCATTTTTCTGTATGCCATTCATTTCTCATCATTTCCCTTTCTCCCTCTCCTTGTTTTCCCCAATATCCGTGACTTACATGTTCTACATTACAATTTGCAAAAAACAACCCATCCTCCTCTCAAATTCGCGAAGAGATCATGAATTTCTTTACATGTCCAGCCTTGACTCATTCAGCTCCTGCATATTAAATTTCTCTCTCGAAGCAACTCTGAAGGCGTACTAATTTACGTTAATTGCAAGTTGAATCCGCCCCTGGACAGTTTTTCAAGCCTCTTAGCTGCATTTTTACTAGCAGCAACTGAACTGTACTGAACAGTGCTTCAAAACATATAAAATGAGCGCAATTGCATTTTAAAACGTTTGAAAATTAATAATCACAGTAGGAAAATGAAAACTAGGCGCTGCAGAAGCGCGATGCGGAAGCGAACTGCACGCTGCAATACACTGCAGTTGCACTTGCATTGACACCGGCAGTAACCTCACGGTTGTATTCAATTAATTAAAATTGTGACAGGTCTAATCTTGGTCACGCACTTTGCGCCGAACAGTATGCTAAATCAAGTTAAGCTGTGAAACGTGACATCTTGTCGTACCAGTATTTAGTTAAGTATCCCTGAGCAATTAATATGCTTAACATTTTGACAGCATGTGACAGCTTAGGAGGAAACTCTGCGAGCGGTACTTGACACTTGTCACGCTTGAAATTAAAATTAACCGGTAGATCACGCTATTCATTAGTCAAATACACGTCTTCCACGTGCTTGAGCACTGAACAAACGGGCAGCGCTGCGGCACTTTCTAAATCCCTGAGCGCAGCGCTGGAGCATCTCTCTCGCAGCGCATCAGCATGCAGAGATACCGTATGCTCTCTTCCTGACTTGTCATAATTCAGCGCCGCCAACGTTAATATACAATGTGTATGTTTGCATTTCAAAGCGCTGACTAAGCTACAGTTTCGTAGCTCGCCTCTCCTCGACCTATGCCTTCAACTTGAATGTGTTCGGGATTCTCCGCACGACGCTGCTCTCAATAGCGTCCCACTCTAATCAATCATGTAGCCGAGTAGGTTGGATAATTACAGGTGGATTCAATATTCCACAACAAGGTGAAATTACATGTTCCCTCCTTCTCCTCCTCCTGCTGCCCATTCAAATTCATGTCATCCCCACCTGTCTTTAGCACCTGAGTTAATTGGAATATTGGGCTGCAGCGCGGTAGACATATAATTTTCATGGTGTCAATTCCAAGATTGATACACGAGTTTGTGGACGCTGCAGGAATACAAAATATCCTTCTCCTGCACTCCTTCCCCAGGACGTACGCCTTCCATCTTGAATAACTTAACGACAATTAGTTATATCCTAGAGTCTAATTATCCTACCAAAGGTCCACCTTTTCACCTGTCATTAGGTCAGTATTTAATTTCCTCCTGATCATTCAAGACTCGAGCAGTTCCTCCTTTGCAGATCTTCACAAATCGCCATTCTGCTCAGGCTTCTTCCCTGCCTTTTACGTATCTCAGAAATCTCACTCGATTCTATCAGATTCTCAGCAAGCATGTTAAACTCAATTTACAGCCTTTGACCAGATCTCTTAGATCGCACTTTGAATTATAATGCAAACTTTTACCAGGAAAATACTTTAAAATTGATTATAGCTCTGCGCTCTAACTGTTATCAAAATTTCAAACTTGTACTGCTTCCAGCAAACCTCACATCAAAATCAATTCTTAATTCAAAATCATTACCTTCCATTTTGGCACAAGCTCAAATTGATAATGTAAACCACAGCTCCATCCTTCAAGAGAGAATTTGCAAAAAAATCCGTAAATTCACCCACACAATTAGCCTATTTGGCTTTCAATGAAAGCAAGTAACAGAGTAATCCTTGAATGAATCGAATCAACAGTAGTATCCTAGGGATATTTATCCCTAGTGTACATTTCTGAGCACGAATCCCATCCACTAGCATCCTTTCATCCTCGAATCAAACCCCACAATCCTATTTTCCTATTTCCCGCTATACTTCAACTATTACATTTCCCTTGTTCGGACTTCACCTCTAAATCCAAAAGCCATCAACAACAATACACACAAGAATTATAATATACAAAAAGGTAACAGCCATGATGAACCAAGGCATGAATCAGAACGGCGTTCCTCCAACAATTTTAAATCTCATCCTCCACAAACAACTCCTAAAGCTCTCCTCTAAAAATTCAATCATTAAATATCTAGATCTTCAGAAGACTCGTCAAGACGCTGTAAATTCAAGTGGATCTGCCGCCGGCTATAATAATACACAACTCTTTCACTTATAACAATTCCCATTTAAATGATGCAGGCCAAACCAAGTCAGGCAAACCCCAATCTCCAAACGTTTCACCTATTCACGTCCCCGTGTGGTTTCCCCACTATGTACCTCTAAGACTGTAACTTGCCTTAGCGGAGCTGGCTATAGTCAAGGTAAACCTAGTTTGAATCATCATCATGAACAGGAGGCATCATGTCATCATATGTAATCAAACCTGATTTGATCTAATTGTTTTGTAAACATCAATGAGACTTGCTCTTCATAAAATTAGCCTCCTTCTCAAACTCCTACCACGTCATGCACATCATCCACCAATCAGGTCTTGTTGAGTCATTAATTCCTTAAACGAGTTCGACGAACCATAGCTGATACAGTTTTATCTTCTGCAAACACTAGAAAATATTGAAAAATTGCAATCATAAATCAATAGCAAAATTTTACAAATTAATTACTCTAGTAAATAATTATTCCAAAATGACAATTTTACAAAAACAATTCTGCAATACTTCAGTTTTTAACCCTCTCGTTTTCCCTGACCCTGGTGGAAGATCTATGTAGCATAAAAATAATATCGTTAAATTGAAAATTCGCCAATTAAATCTTTAAATCAAATCCCATTTTCCTTGCACTCCACATATACATGCAATATGCTCCAATAATCAATAACTGAACCCTCATATTCATTCTCTTCTTGATGACACATTTCGGCATTTCGGCTATGCAATTCACCATCTCTTCTGACCGATCAAAAGTATATTTCTTAAGCAGCAGGGACCTAATGAACCAAACTCATTTGCCACATCTCGGACCTGGTTTCCCCTAAAAAGCAGTCTTCTATCTGTAGTACATTAGGCAAGGAGGAGGCGGATTCAGGTAGAAGAACCTGTGAATTAAATTAAGTCAGGTAGAGGAAGGATAGTTTCTAACGGAAGAACCAGTTTCATTCCTCGCACTCACTCGTAGATCTTTTAAATTATCCCCGCATCTCTCCTCTTCCTCATCCCCCCACTCGCATTTCAAGTTCACAACAACAAGGAATTTTTACACAAAACATGCACATCCGTCAACAGTCTCTTCACCCTTCTTCTCCGCCCGGACTCGAATCCTAAACCATTTGACCTTCTCCTCTTCCTTCACCTTTCCCTCATTTCCCTGTCCTCCCAACCCGTCCTCCTCCACCTCCTCTTTAAATTCATCCATTTTATCCATTTCATACATTTCATCCACGCATCTTTTATCTCTTTCCGATCCAATCAAATCATTCAAATCACATCCCTGTCCTTATAGCAAGCAGCAACCCTCTGCTCCTTCAATCAAGACTCTCACTCCGCATTCTATCCACCACCCTTCAAACACCATCGCAGTTAACTCCAAAGAGACAAAACAATACAAATACAGAGAGCTACCGCGCAAAATTCTCAGAACAATCCCCAACGCTTTTGCATAATTTCTTAATTTCTAACCCAACTCCCTCCTTAGCACCTTCATAAATCCTAAATCCGCTTAAATCAAACAGAATAGCCTCCGGCCTTAAAAAACAATTCTTTTGCGAACTGCTTCACCTTCCGACTGCACAGGTTACTACTGCAGATGTAAAACAAGTACGATTTGCAAAGATTAGCATTATAGCATCTGCCGTATGTTGTTTAGGTGCAACTAGCAAAGATGGTGGACAGCAAGTCTAATATTTAAGTCGGTGATTAATATCAATCTCATTCCCCCAACCATATAACAATCCTCATTAATCATCGCAGACTACCGGTCCTTTTCCGCCCAACCCAGGTCACAAATGTACCCAGGATCCTCCACACAGTGCGCTGTGAGTGAGGTTCAAACAGATTCTATGAAATGTAGAAGAGATCATTATCGCTACAGTATCTACTCGGTAGATTCTACAGAGCGCTAAAATCACAAAAGTCAAGATACAGCGCGCTGCAGAGAAGCATCATCCCGCTTTCGTTATTCCGATCATGATTTCAATCTAGTTGACTCCAGCCCCCTTATGGCAGGGTTGATGGTGTGATTGGGAATAAGCGCTAATAGACACTTCCTCTCCTTTATATCCTCCTCATCGTTAAATATTTTTCTGCGAATCCATTACAAGTCCATGGATTCATTCATAACGATACAGTAATTCAAATTCAACCGCCTCACCCCCATTTTTCTCTTTGTACTTTCTTTTTACAACGTGGCCGAATTACGTGAGGCTCTGCTATGCTCTTCCACCCCTTCCCTCCCCTGCCCCCTACCCTCCTCATTCCCCGTGGAGAGAGGCGCAAAGTCCCACTAGGGATATATTGCGTTCTCTCTTCCACCCCTTCCCTCCCCTGCCCCCTACCCTCCTCATTCCCCGTGGAGAGAGGCGCAAAGTCCCATTAGGGATATATTGCGTTCTCTCTTCCACCCGCTACAAGGAACAAAAATTAAACGGGTTTCGGCATGCTACTGCCATCGTCAGTACTGGAGCGACACCAGTAGACCCGAAGGCCGTTTTTTACCCTGGTTGTCTCCAGCAGCGCTCAAGGCATAATTAAATGCGCAAGGCATAATTAAATGCGCAAGGCATAATTAAATGCGCAAGGCATAATTAAATGCGCAAGGCATAATTAAATGCGCAAGGCATAATTAAATGCGCAAGGCATAATTAAATGCGCAAGGCATAATTAAATGCGCAAGGCATAATTAAATAGGGACTTTGCGCCTCTCTCCACGGGGAATGAGGAGGGTAGGGGGCAGGGGAGGGAAGGGGTGGAAGAGAGAACGCAATATATCACTAGTGGGACTTTGCGCCTCTCTCCACGGGGAATGAGGAGGGTAGGGGGCAGGGGAGGGAAGGGGTGGAAGAGAGAACGCAATATATCCCTAGTGGGACTTTGCGCCTCTCTCCACGGGGAATGAGGAGGGTAGGGGGCAGGGGAGGGAAGGGGTGGAACGGTGGAAGAGAGAACGCAATATATCCCTAGTGGGACTTTGCGCCTCTCTCCACGGGGAATGAGGAGGGTAGGGGGCAGGGGAGGGAAGGGGTGGAAGAGAGAACGCAATATATCCCTAGTGGGACTTTGCGCCTCTCTCCACGGGGAATGAGGAGGGTAGGGGGCAGGGGAGGGAAGGGGTGGAACAGAGAACGCAATATATCCCTAATGGGACTTTGCGCCTCTCTCCACGGGGAATGAGGAGGGTAGGGGGCAGGGGAGGGAAGGGGTGGAAGAGAGAACGCAATATATCCCTAGTGGGACTTTGCGCCTCTCTCCACGGGGAATGAGGAGGGTAGGGGGCAGGGGAGGGAAGGGGTGGAAGAGAGAACGCAATATATCCCTAATGGGACTTTGCGCCTCTCTCCACGGGGAATGAGGAGGGTAGGGGGCAGGGGAGGGAAGGGGTGGAAGAGAGAACGCAATATATCCCTAGTGGGACTTTGCGCCTCTCTCCACGGGGAATGAGGAGGGTAGGGGGCAGGGGAGGGAAGGGGTGGAAGAGAGAACGCAATATATCCCTAATGGGACTTTGCGCCTCTCTCCACGGGGAATGAGGAGGGTAGGGGGCAGGGGAGGGAAGGGGTGGAACAGAGAACGCAATATATCCCTAGTGGGACTTTGCGCCTCTCTCCACGGGGAATGAGGAGGGTAGGGGGCAGGGGAGGGAAGGGGTGGAAGAGAGAACGCAATATATCCCTAGTGGGACTTTGCGCCTCTCTCCACGGGGAATGAGGAGGGTAGGGGGCAGGGGAGGGAAGGGGTGGAACAGAGAACGCAATATATCCCTAATGGGACTTTGCGCCTCTCTCCACGGGGAATGAGGAGGGTAGGGGGCAGGGGAGGGAAGGGGTGGAAGAGAGAACGCAATATATCCCTAATGGGACTTTGCGCCTCTCTCCACGGGGAATGAGGAGGGTAGGGGGCATGGGAGGGAAGGGGTGGAAGAGAGAACGCAATATATCCCTAGTGGGACTTTGCGCCGTTTTCTTATCCTATTTCTTTATCGTGAAAAATAATTATCACTCTTTCTAGTTACTTAGCTTCCTTGTTTCATGACATTTGCGGCTCATTTCCTTATTTCTTAAGCTCATCAAGCTTAGCAACATTCCTAAAATCTGTCCTCATATTATTAAAAACATTATTAATCCTGACATGCCCACTCCCAATTTTACTACACCTTCCTTGATTTCTCAAGCTAACTTTCGGCAAACAATCCGTATTTACTTTAAAATTTCATGACAAATTGCCCCAGATCCACAAAATTTCACCTGATTTGAACCGTTCAGTTTAACAAGAGCCGCCATCTGCGTTATCATCATTCCTCCTCCTGTCCTTACAATTTTCCACGCTCTTTGTTATTAAATTAGAGAAATCTTCCTGCCCCAGAGGTCGCTGTTAAATTGGATTCATGCTCATCAAAAGCAAATAGTTTCATTAGCTGTCAATGGCTTCAAGCTGTCCGTCTCAGGGTGATGACAGCACCTGCCAATTTCCCATTCTTGTCCACCGTCCAAGCCAAAATGGCCAACGTTTTCAACTAATCCACATTTTTCTTACACTCCTTTAACCTCGTTAGCCTTTAGCCATTAGCTTTACCCTACAACACTTACTTGACATTGCCAACAAAATCTTTTCATCCTTCAATTCTTTTCGCCTAATCATAATCATCATTTCCACCATCAAGCTCAACAAGATCCGCAAAATCTCTCTGTCACGGCACTAGAAAACCCGTAGTACTACAAAATTCAAAATTTCCCACGTTATCATTCTGTTATCCGCCCTTTTGCCTCCTGGCCCTAAACCAACTGACGACAAGCGTATTCAGCCTTTTCAGAACATGATTCCTCGCCAAATTTTGCCCAGAAGCTCCATTTCAAAGTCTCTTCCCTTCTTCAATGCTTCTGCTTCTCTTTCGGAATATATGGGCATTTAATTTACTTACATTGAGGAAAACAAGTTCAAATTTCCACCCAGTCTTCCTCGTCCGCCAACCAGGGCTAGTTCTTCAAAGAAAGGCAAAGGGCGTGAGAGGATAAAGTATAGATGGAGGGAAATGGGACTGCAAAAACTAATCTCCCACCTCTCAAAGAGGATCAGATTGCAGTGTGGGGTAGCCATGAAAAATTGGCAGGGGCAGTTAGCTCGGACCTAAAGATTATCAGGCCCAATATCTTGTACCCTGTCATGTACCCCTGTTAACACAATAATCATTAGTTTCCTCCACACCTTATAGCTTTGAATTGAAAGTAGGGAAATTAGGACAGCACAGCACAGAGATCAGCTCACTCCCTCTCAGATTGTTTCAGCAGAGCAACGCAAGTTCACGTAATTTTAAAAAGAAAATTAGCAAAAACTAGTCCCTCATCTTCTTGAGAATCGCTTCCAAAAACATTAACCTGTCATATCTGAGAGCTGATGAATTCTTTGGCTCAATGATAACGACACTTTAATGCATTCCTTACCTTCCCTCACTCACCATTCATATCTTCTGCAACCTCCTCCATATGTATATTCCAGCCAACCTTGTCCTTCCTCCTATCGCTGACCTATTCACTATTGTTCAAATAGTCTCGATCATTTTTTCCTTCAAAAAACCTAAGAAACTTTTTAGTTTTGTTTTACTTGCAACCAGGTCAAGTTCGAACCGAAATTTTCAATTATAAATTAAACTAAACCTTGATTAAGTTTTTAGTAGAAAGTCCAGGTGTGTAGAATCAGGTGAAAATAAGAAATCCATTGAGAGAAATGTCCGTCAACTTCCATCCGAACATACAAGGCAGAGGCTCATAGAGGGCGTTCCAAAAGTTTGTGTCAAAATCCTCTTGGTGTCATTTCATACATTACTACCGTATTAATTTGACTGAAAACCTCTTATTCCTGATTTTCAAAAAAAAATAAGAGTCTGTGACATTTAAAATTTAATTGCACTCGCCAACCAAATTTTAGCTTTAAAAAATCCTAAAAGCCCTACCATCAATTAATGTCACGATTTAATCCTCCTTGTCGTGATAATCAAGATTCTGACTACCTCCTCACTCTGCTAACTTGACGCCCCATTAAACCCAGCTTCTCAGTGTTTTATGCTCACCAAGCCTGTCGCAATTACGATTATATTTTAATGTGCCCATTACTCTTTGACAAATCATGTCACCTTAACCAGCTAGTGAGTTAACCAGCTAATACCTCACACGACCATGTCTGCTGTTAACATTAATTCCCATCATAAACACAACTAATCTGACATTAGGATAGGCAGCTTGATCCATAGAAGTAGCAGTTAAATTGTTTGTGCTAGGCTTTATTATTTCATGTCCAGAAGGTGGCAGTAGCCCACGATCGTCATGCTTTCTCCTTGAATTCTAATGCAGCCTCAGCAAAACACGCCCTCTATTAACTGTAATACTTCAACTTGCTTAAGTTGGTTATAAACATGATTAATTATAATTATGCATTCATTTTGGCCTATTCACGCCATTAAATACCACTGTCATTTTTGACAGATTTGGTAGACACTTGAGGGAATCTCCCCCTGCGCATGCACCAAGACTCAGACCCAGAGAGGTCAATTGGGCTGACAGTTGAATTTTCATGATTTGCAAACAAGGTGGGCTCACGTTTACAAAATCAGCTTGAGATGGTCAATAAACGCGCAAGGGAATTATTAATTGTTTTCCCTACTGTCTGCTCCAAAAACCTAAAAGAGCCCCTCCCATTTACAAAATTTTGATCCCGAACCCCACGCACATAATCATGATAACGTTTCGGATCACAACGTCATCCTTGGAGCAGCTTCTGTTCACCAATTTTCGCACCATGAACCCCAGAAAACCTCCCCTCCGTGCTTTGAATACTAATGAGGGAAACATCATCCCTGTAATTGAATTTCAACAAGTTCACTAACCGTTCCTTACGGTAAAACCAGATTCATTCAAAGTCCGCCACGCTAAATTACTTGCTTTCAACTTCAACAACGCAATACTTTCCTTACGGGACTAAATACCAAGCTCTTTCCCGACTTTCACCTGCACTTTCTCCTTGAATATCGGTTTTAAGCCGTACTTTTCGATATTGTTTGACTCATTTGTTTTCCTCTTTTCGTTACAGATCTTCCTCTTGCTATTACTCGCAGTATGTAGCAGCCAGCTAGCAGAAGGACTAGGTCGAGGTCGGAGGCCGCCACCGCCAGGAGGATTGCCACCCCATCTTCGGAGGGGCGGCTCACCCTACCCAATTCAACATGGAGATCAAATCTCACAAGGCGGTCCTCAAGGGATCCCCATGCAACAAGGACCTCATCCTAACCACGCTCAACATGGCCAGGGGATGCCACAGCAGGGGATGCCACAGCAGCAGCAGCAACAACAAATGCCCCATGGCCCACCCGGTCAAGGTCAATTTGCCCACAGGCGGATACAGTTTGGACCGCCCCCACCGAAATTCAGAGGAAAGCATCCCTTTGCACTAAGAAGGCCACCTCCACCACATTTACGACCTCAGTTTCCGCGAGGGCCTCCACAACAGCATATGAATCCCCATATCCCAAGCTCAGCCCCTAGATTGGTAAGTTATTTTACTAAGTTACAGTTACGCTTAAATTCCAGCGTACGTTTTTTAAACTTGCTATAACAAAAAATATTTTCTATTTTATCCAGCCTCAAGGTGTACAAGCTCCAGTTCAAGCTGAATTCCCATTACCGCCAAGTCAACAACCATCCTTGGACCCACTCAATCCTTCTGGTTTGAAGATTCCCTTGCCAAGTGGTCAAATCCATACCCTTCAAACAATCCCATCTGCTAATCCAAACCAACCTCAAATTTTCTCCACTCAATCATCAGGTTTAAGCGGCCCAATCGGTGCTTTCTCCTCCAATGACAGAGTTGTCATCAAATATGCTCCGCCCTACGGACCCTTCGGCAATGCACCAAAGGTACTTTTATTTAGCATGATGCTTTCCAATGTTTTAGATCAAATTTTTACTAATGATTTTCTTTAACCTTTGACCCCGTAGCAGGTCTCTTACCAGTCACCCGCTCCCGGAACAATCATCCATGCCAACATTGAGAAAGGTTCCCAAGAAGCTCCAGACCAGCCAAAGATTATCCAAGTTCATTTGCCTCAACCCCGACCTGGACAGCATATGCCTTCACAAAACATTGTTCAAATCCACATTACGAGCACACCCCGCCCACCATCCTCTGAATCAAAGGACTTTGCCACCGGCTCAACTTTCAAGCCACCAGTTGACATCATTACAAAAGATGATTTCCTTCCGGCCAAGCCACTCTACGGACCTCCTCCAGAGTACCCTAACACAGAATACCGCCCAAGTGAAAGCAAACCCTTGGTTCAGGAATTGCCTCCTCGCGGCGACCGTGACAGGCCCATTGAGTCTCATCGTCAAGACCACTTGCAACGCCGCCCGGATGATCATTACGAGCCGCCAAATTCTTTTGAAGTCCGTGATAAGCACTATGAAGAAGAGAACGGAAAATCCGCCTACGGTCAACATGACGAGCCTCCTCGTCGGCCAATCGGAAGCCACTACAACAGAAACGATCAGTTCCGCCCAGACTTTGAAGGTGAACGAGGCTACCAACCCAACAACAGCAATAATAACAAATGGAACAATAAGGACGATGAAGAACACCGAGACAGGGATAGGGATGATTACCGTCAGTCCGAACCAGATTTCAACCCACCAGAGCCAGAATACGAAGGAGGGCGCCACAGAGACCGCGACCACCACCACGATGAAGAAGACAGAGTGGACCGTGATCGGGACTACCACAGAGAAAGAGACGATGACCGACACCATCATCACGACACCGAGAGAATTGGGAACCGGGAACCGGAACATGAGCAAAGGAACCCCAACAGGGATGAGGAGTACCTTAGAGAGCCTTCAGACCGCCACGAGGAGCCTTCACGCAACCCTGAAGAACCACCCCGCCACCACGAGGAAGGTCATCGGCTCGCACCACAAGAAGGATTTGATTACAAGAGCAGCGGAAGTCAATTCAGGCCTGATTACTATGGACCACCTACTCCAGAAGTCCCACCGG
Source organism: Sminthurides aquaticus (assembly GCA_906901655.1). Classification (NCBI taxonomy): domain Eukaryota; kingdom Metazoa; phylum Arthropoda; class Collembola; order Symphypleona; family Sminthurididae; genus Sminthurides; species Sminthurides aquaticus. The sequence continues at coordinate 2,261,178 of CAJQTT010000007.1, forward strand.
TCAAGAAACTCTGGGACGAGCGTCCCTTAAAGGAGAAGGTCGTAGACGAAAAGTACTCTCAACCTGACCCCTTGTACCACGAAATAGGTGATGTTAAAAATTCTGCTGAACTCCACTACCAGGCTCCTCCCACAAGATTCGATAACTCCTTCAGCAATGATTTTCAAAAGAAAGGTAGGTCAAATTTCTTTCTAGATTCCGTCAAAGCTCACCAGGTTGACTCAACTTTAATTTGAATTTGAAATCTTTAATTTCAGATCTCAAAGAAAAGAAACCATTTGAATCTGAAAAGCCAAAACCTTTGATTGCTGGAACTCACCCAACTCCTGAAGAGGTCCTTACAGCTCTCGGTTTGGACGCCAGCCCTCCGACCCCTGTGAAGCAAGAGAAGATAGTCAATTTCGGCCACTATAAACCTTACAACCTCATGGACTACATCAGGTCTCAATTGAAGGACAAGGAGCACGTTGGCAAGGACAAGGAAGCTTTATTTTCTAGACACGGAGAGCTCCCTCCTCACTCAGAAGAAGGCCCATTTAGACCACCAGGTCATCACGATGAACCACAACACAGACCTCACCATGACGAGCACAGAGTCCATCATGACGGACCACTCTTTAAGCCACCACACGCTGATGACTCCTACAAAGCACCATCTGGTATCGACAGGTCATCAGGTAATCATCGCGTAGGAACTCATTACAATGGTCCTTCTAAGATCAAAGGTAAGTGACCGCTGTTTATTCCCAATGCTTGTTAAAATTGACACTTTTCTTACATTTTTATCGTAACTAACAGAATATGGAGGTCCACCACCACATCTTGAAGCCCCCGACAGAATTGGTCACCATCATCCAGAAGCTTCTGCTAGTCACGAATATTCAACTGTTGCTGATTCCTACTTCCCTAAATCCGAGGGTCGTCATGGATACCCACAACATGGAAACTCCTACGGTCCTCCAAGACCGCAAGGTCATTCTGGACCACATTTCGATGAAGGACACCGCCGTGGAGGCAGCAACTACGGACCACCAGTTACTCCTTCCCCTTATTCTGATGCATACCCCGTGTACGTTACCGAACCTGAACCAATTATCGAGATCATTGTACAAGACTCCAACGTGACTTTGCCACCACCCCCACCTCTGCCACCCACAACCCCTCCTCCACCACCAACTGCAGAGCCAGTCCATGTATTCTATGTTCAGTACTCTGCTAACAACAAGAGCCACCCCCATGTTATTCCCGCCGGTGCTTACTCCAACCGAGGAGGAATCTTGGGAACTTCATATGCTCCAATTAACGAACCTGAAATCAATCTTGAACGTCCTATTGCCTCGGTTCCTATTCGGTGAGCGTTTTTAACTATAATTCTACGTATTAAACCTTTGAATTTTAAAGTTTCAACCTTTGATCTTTTTTAATCTGTAGGCAACCTGACCAATATACTGCCGGTAACAACCCAGCCCAACAGCAGCAACAATTCCTTGGACAAAATGCTAATCAGCAACCTCAGCACCATCAACAGCATAGTCAGCAACAGCACCAGCATTTCCACCAGCAGGCTCAACAATCTCAGCAACAGCCGCAGCATATTCCACAGCAACAGCAACCACAACAGCAATACGTTCAACAAGAGGTGAACCAACCCTACGCCAGTACGACTCTGCGAACAGTAATTCGTCCCGATACAAAGGAACACGCATCTCAAGGTCTGGGAGTCACCTTTGATCACCCACCAAACCAAGAAGTGTTGCTCCAAAACCATCTTCAACAGGTTTACCAGCAGCAGCAGCAGCAGCAAGCTCAACAAGTTCCACAACAACAACAGCAACAGCAAAATTACATCCAGGGCCCCTTGAACGCCCCTGCACAGAATGTTCAACAACAACAGCCGCAATATCAACAGCCGCAGCAAGTTCCGCAACAGCAAGTACCTCAACAGCAACAGCCACAGATCTTCTACCAACCACCACAACCCGTGCCTCAACAACAACAGCCTGTGCAGCAACAGCAGCAACCCCAACAGCAACTCTTGCCCCACCCCTCTGCCTCTGATTTCAGCAACGTCATACTTGCCCAAACTCAGGGTCAGCAGCAACAGCCTATCGCTATGAACCGCCAAGCTCCTTTAACAAACCTACCAACCCCTCTCATTGCTTATCCTTACGGAAGTCCTCAACAGCAGCAACAGCAGCCCCAGGCCCAACAGCCTCAGCAGCAAGCTCCTCAACAACAGCAACAGTTTTCTCAAGATCCATCTGCAGCAGCCACCCCAAACCAGTTCCAGTACTTGCAACAGCCTCAGCAGCAACAGCAGTTTGTCAATCCGTCCGCTGCTCCCTTCACTGTTACTCCAGCTCCTCAATACTCACAGCAACCCCAGTTTGCTCAAGCTCAAAACGTACCACAATACGCTCCCAATCCCCAGTACCCACAACAACAGCAGATTCAACAAAACCCAGGTTTCAACCCTGGATTCCCTCAGCAGCAGAACCCCTTCGCCCACAACCAGTTCCTTCAAAAGACTCTTCAGACCCCCAAGGATCCAGACATGGTAAACGAGCCAACTTGGACTCAATGGTCCCAGAACATTGCCAATCAACAACAACAACAGCAACCCGAAAACCAATACAGCGCTAACGACCGTAGCGACCAACTCACTGCCGAAGCTCAACAAACTCAGACCAACTTCCAACAGCGCACTGACCAGCAAACCTTTCAATTCCAGCAGCCATTCCATCCCAGCCCACAGGTCAGCGCAAGCATGGAAACAATGATGGCTCCAGACCATACAGACTTTGTTGCACCATTCTCCAACATGCCAATCAACCAGCAAACCATGTTTGACCCCAATCCACGCCCATTCGATCCTCCAGTCCCCCCTCCCTCTCTCGGAGAGCCAATGTCCATGTCCGATATGCCAAAGCGCCGCCCTCAGGTGTATGACAACATCGGAATGAGACCTCCATCAGCAGGTCCAGTGTATCCAGGAATGGGCGGCATGGCTGGAGGCGACATGACTTTTAGCAAGCGTATGGGTATCCAAGAACTCGCCTCTCTCCTTGACACTGGTAATTCTGGTCAAGAAAGCCAAGGTCAAACTTCATCCGGTTCTCAAGAACGTTCCAGCGTCGCTGAACAATCCGAAACCTCACAAAATCAACAAACCTATGAACAATCAGTATTCCAGCTCCAGCCGTCTTACGCAGGATCAGCTCAACAGCTAGCAAACACTCAATTCAGTCAGCAAGCAAACACCCAAACGCAGCCCAGGGCTAGCCAAAAATTGCCAGAAGATGTTCCAGAAGATATCAAACAACAGCTCATGAACTCTGGTATCCTTGGAAACGCCGATATTCAAGTATGTTATCACAAATCATCCATCGTCTATTCTAGACATTTTATCCAATCAACCCGTGCTAAATCAACATTTTAAAACTTTTTCATTACTTTACAGGTAATCAATTTCGACGAAAATTTGTTCAAAGAACTCGGTGACCTTCCTCCAGAAGCATTGACTGCATTAAGCCAACAGTCTGGAAGTCTAGGTCTATCAGCCTCCAACATTCAAATGGCGGAACATTCTCAAGGATCATCCGAGAAGTTACCCTCCACCTCAAGCGTTTGGAACGGAGGTTCAGCGTCTTTACTTGGTGAAAACGCTGGAAACTTGGCATCAATCCTAGGAAAGCGTTCCGTCCGCGACCTTCTCGTCGTCCGAAACAACAAGCCACGACCAAAGCGCGGTCGCGGAGCAAACCGCAGAAATTTAATTCTATTCGTAACAGATAAGGATGACGTATTACTATACAACATTAAGAAAAACCAGCTCACTCGTGTCGGAGACACCCACAAACCCATCTTATCTCGCGCTTTAGAACTATCCCATCACAAATTCAATCTCCAAGTAGCCGAGTAATGTGGTGCAAAAAAGCTAATTAAATTAAAATCCGCCCATCATTTCCCCCCTAGACATAATACAATTACTTGCTCCAAAAAGTAATTGCACATTTATTCATTGCCCCATGACCTGTGCATTCTAGTTAATTAGTTACTTCAATGCAATTAACTAGACCTCCGCGGTATTGATATTTGTAACTATGCTATACAAGTATAATTAAGATAATTTATCTAAACCATGATTATATAGATATTAACGTATGCGTGATACTAATTTCGGGTGGGAACACTATAGATAGTTTGTTATAGTTTATTTAAGAATGAAAGCGTTAGCCCAGCCTTAGGTTTGTGACTGATATTATTGTTCTATATTTTGCTAATTTAAGAATTTTTACTCTCCATTCCGTACTAATTGTTATCCTTCATCTGTTTTTTACAACATGTTCGGAATAGTAATTATGTACTCTGTTAGTGCCTCAATTGTTTACTAAATAATCCTTGGTTTTCTCCTAGGTATTCCTTGTAAGCAATTCATGTAAATAGTTTGTGGAATGGTACAGACTTGGCAATCAAAATTATAAAACAAGATCCGTATAAAACAGAGTATTGAATGCTAATTGTTTTGCATTCGATTCTCTTGAATACAATATTTGCTCTTAAAACATGGTCAGCGCTGCTTTCAAGCCATTCAAGTTACGCTTCCAGCGTTATCATGGTCAATAAAGTAGTTCTAACGCATAAGAGCGTGCAGTAATATTATAATTAGCCATAATTCTATAAGCAAGATGACCATATAATTTTGTATACGGATGAACGAGAAGAAAATATTAAAAATCATATTGCCCGATGAAGCTCTTCGTAACTGTTTTCCTAGTTTACTTTGCACACACAAACTCTTGCTTTGGATAAAACTCAGTTCATGGTTTTCACAACAAGGCAGGCTTTCTTCCCTGCTACAGAATGGTACAGGTGAGAGGATGTGTCTAATTAGCAAATCGCGACAATATCAAATATTAAATATCCGCAACACAAACTTCTCTCAACGGCTATGTGGCACAAACGTTTTCACCTCCTTCTACTTCAACCTCCAGTAAATATATTCGTAAATGATGGATCTATTTTTTTCCCGATTTAGTAATACTGTAAGAGAGCAGGTGCAAGGCGCAAGTCTTGGCCTAATTTGTAATTTTTATCAAAACTTTTGCCTAAAACCGCCCAGGTACTAATTCAATGTCAATATATGCTTTTCTCCAGACTTTCACTCTTGCAGTTCAGCTCACATGTACATAATAGCTATTCACGCTTACTTTATGCTCATTCTGGGCCTAAAAATGCACGTTAGCACATTATTAGTCGTATTTTTTCAAAATTTTCTAGTTTCCACGATATCACTAACTACAAATTCTTCATGGAGCTCTCGTAAAATTGATACTTTGGAGTACGTCCATTTTCACCTTAAAGAATTCCAAAAGGTTAATCAAGATCTCATCTTGTGTTGCCGGCCAAGCATCCCTCTCTCAGGTATATATCTCTTTCAACAATTTTACGATTCAGCATTTTCTCATCAAACGTATTTTGCTCGAATCCCTATTCTAGTCTCACCCAAGGGCAAAATCACGACATAATTTTTCCTAGGCAACTACAAATGGATATTTAGCCACCACCAAGTCGGTGCTTTCACCTCGGATAACTTCAGATATCAAGTAACAAAATTAAAATCTGAAGCTAGATCATCCAAGAAATGTATCGGAGTGCGAATATTTCTGATTCCTACAAACTTCCGGGAAGCAGACTGCCTCTCTCGGATATTGGAAGGCTATTACCATGGCTCCCACCTCACATCCTTTGACCGCCAGCTTCTCGTTCAGTTGTACTGGCCTCCGGGGGAAGATCCAAACCTTCTTCATGACATAGCCTTGAGTTATCCAGTGGATCGACCCGCTTATGTCACGTTACTCACGAATGAACAAAGTCATGCTCAGGATTTTAATTTCCATTACAGAATGATTTACAATGTTAAAAACGTTAGCGTCGTTCAGGAATTTTCGAAAAACAAAAAGCTGGAATTCCCTCAGTATCCGTTAAAGTCTGTGCAGAATGATTTTGGTGCTGCTGATATTTTTGCAACATCTGTAGCAGTGGTACGCTTAAAAGTTTCTAGCAACTCTTTGTGAATGATCTGCAAACAACTAAGTTTGTCTATCACTGTCACATCTGTTTACATAGCAGAAAATTCTTTAAAATGAATTTGAAATTCAAATTCAAATTTTCAAATTCAAATTTTCAAATTCAAATTTTCAAATTCAAATTTTCAAATTCAAATTTTCAAATTCAAATTTTCAAATTCAAATTTTCAAATTCAAATTTTCAAATTCAAATTTTCAAATTCAAATTTTCAAATTCAAATTTTCAAATTCAAATTTTCAAATTCAAATTTTCAAATTCAAATTTTCAAATTCAAATTTTCAAATTCAAATTTTCAAATTCAAATTTTCAAATTCAAATTTTCAAATTCAAATTTTCAAATTCAAATTTTCAAATTCAAATTTTCAAATTCAAATTTTCAAATTCAAATTTTCAAATTCAAATTTTCAAATTCAAATTTTCAAATTCAAATTTTCAAATTCAAATTTTCAAATTCAAATTTTCAAATTCAAATTTTCAAATTCAAATTTTCAAATTCAAATTTTCAAATTCAAATTTTCAAATTCAAATTTTCAAATTCAAATTTTCAAATTCAAATTTTTGAATTCAAATTTTTGAATTCAAATTTTTGATTTCAGATTTTCAAATTTAAAGTTCAATTTTATGTATTTTCTATACTGTGTATTCTCACCAGTTAACAGTTCGCGCAGCAGATAGGCACAGTTAATACTTCATTTGAATTAAAAAACGATTGTCTTTGATAAACTATTTTTGTGCTGTTCCAGGATCCAGAAATCAACGCTCCAATAGCGCAATTCTCACAAAACGAAAACGGCACTGTATACTTTTCTGGAGGCTGTTCCGTTAAAATCCTACGAGATTTGGCACATACTTTAAACTTTCGGTTAGTCCTGACAGTTTCTTCTTAAAAAGCTTCTTTCTTGAACTAAAAAAACAACAATAATGAACTGCTTATAAATACTACGCAAATGTATTACAGCATTCGAGCCATAAGATCCTGGAGCTACATAAAAAATCACCCTAACGGAAGTTCGGACGGCGACGGTCAAAAGCTCCTAGATGGCGTTGCAGACATATCCATTTACTTGACCTACATGACCTCCCAGCGTTTACACTACCTCCAGCCCCTAGTTCCAGTTTGCGTTGATAAGTAAATCTCTATAATTGCCTTGACCTCGTTACCATTTTTAAATTTAAAGTGACTTAACATACCAGCCTTTTTCTTAAACTGCACTTTCTCCAGAATCCAAATATTCTTCCGCCAACCTCCACCCAGCACCTCCCGGAGCATCTTCACTCAACCTTTCACCACAAGCGTCTGGCTAACAACGCTGTCAACCTTAAGCGTTCTCCTCCTCGCCCACAAGCTTTTCAGCCGGATTAACAATCCTCATTCCCTACCAGTGCTATGGACCTACGACTTTTCAGATTCCTCCGATCCTGACGAATCCTCCGAGTTCAATTTCCAAGACCTACTCTACTGCTACCTCAGCATCGCCTGCCAGCATGGTAGCATAACAAACGCTGCGCTTTAGCGCATATACCTTCCTTCAAATCACAGCGCTATTTACAGTTTATTCAATCCAACAGGTTTGGCAATACTCGACTCTAAGCGCTGGTGTCAGCGCGCCCTCTTCTTCACAGCGCTTGGCCTATCAACACTCATGTATGCCGCATATTGCGGCATCATAGTTTCCATCCTAGCCGTCGAAGACGTGCCCATCAAACTCCCAGACCAACTTGCTTCTTACGGCTACACGCTCTTAGCAGAACCCGACATACATTACTCCAACCGTCTTTTTGCAGTTCAGTTTCACCTAATCATTTAAACAACAACTAACTAAAACCATAGGTGAATATAATCAATCAACTAATTTCAGAACTATGGCACCAACGAAGCTCAAATCCGCCAACGGCTCTCCCGCTCTTTCTCCAACGATGAAGACTCAGTTTCAAAGATATTTAAAATTCAAAAATACGCCTACTTGTCAACAATGGATGTCGTTGCTCCTCTCGCCCGCGATCTCAATTATTCCGACGGAGACATCTGTCAAACTTTGACAGCACTAACTCTACAAGAAACCAACTTTTACTGTGGTTTCAACATTCTCAAAGGTTCTCCCCTAAAAGAAGTTTTTAACATCAAGTAATTACATTTTTTCCTTCCAGCAACTTCATCCCTTCCAATCTTCACTTTCTCCTCTTAGTTTTCCAATTTCCAGCCTGTCTTGTAATTAACTTTGCCAGTTATATTAATAATTTTTAATTACAGATTACTCCAAATGAAGGAACGCGGGATTATTAGCAAACACATCGAGAATCTATACCGCATCACAAAACCCAAATGCTCACCCAGCCCACCAACCACACCCTCTCTGGGGCTAGATGATACTTTCACCGCTTTCACCATCACCGCCCTCGGCTTCCTAATCAGCTGTCTCGCACTTTCCCTAGAGCACATCTTCCATTCCTTGGGAAGCTTCAAGCACCCTTGAAGTGCATATGTTATGCTCCTCCTCACTTATGTTTCCTATTTACGGATTTACCTCTAATAGTCGTCTCCCACACATGCTCTGTTAACTATCCTAATTCACACAGAGCACTGTGAGCGAGCACCACTGCACTGCTGTCCCGGTCCAGTCCACATATCTTTTAACTCTCCACTGCTAAAGGCTCCAGCGTCCAATCCTTCAAGTGCACAACACAGCACTAATTAGCCAATAATATGCCCGTGTGAAAAATTGAGCTAAATACAATTAACATTATGCAAATATTTGCATTCCTCGCCGCACTGTGGCACAATGTGGTGTAGCCTTAATTACATAGTGCTATTTGCTTAAGCTATACCTTGTTAATTCTCAAGCAAAAGTAAAAAGTATTAAACACTTTAAATGTTCTCCTAGTATACATTGTGAAACTGCTTTAATGTTAATGTATATGTAACCAACTAATAATTATTTACAAACTTTTTCTAGTCGAATATTATAAATTCCGCAGCTGTCACATCATCAAACAACACTCCCACAATTTATTATGTCCTCAAACCGCGGATTCCACGTGGAATTTATAACTTCCGGTCGTTCCAGCGTTATTTCTTCGTCAAAACCCCCGTTTTCAGTTTACATCCTCTTGGACGCTTCCCTCTGTCAGGACAGCAGTCGAGGAGCGCTGCTAGAAGCAGAATTGCAAAAAATATTTGACTACAATCTGCCCGACTCCAAAATAACCGTCATCAAATTTGACAACGAATCTTTTACTTTAGTTTCACTCACAAAGGATAAAGTGGATTTTTCCTTGTTGTGGAATAAAATCAAAACTAGGAAAAATATATACACCATCAATACCTTTGATGCCATCTGTCAAGCCATCAAGAACATCAAATACAGCGGTCAGTAATTTTTTTCAACAATCACTCATATTTTTTAAACTCAATAACTCCATTTTACGATTCTCCTGTCTTCGATAAAATCCACTCTACAAATAAAAAACTATCAGTTTTTACAATAAGTTTCATTTGAGCTAGAACATCTTACCAATTTCAGTGACCAATTCAATCATTGTTTCACCTATTGATTTCAGAGTACAAGACACATCGGATTGTAATCGATGTATTTACGGATGGAAGGGACACCGGTTCAAGGTCATATAACCTCCAGGATGTGTTGAATGAGATACATACAAATGTAATTTCCAAACCCCGGGTTCACTTTCATTTGTACCAGTTTGAAAAGGACTGTCCCCTTGCGCTCCTCTCTCCATTCTGAGCAAGGGAGTTCACAGTCGGAATCCACTTATGTGCATGTACATACCACCAGTCGGAACTATGGTAATCCTGGCATACACGTAAGCATTCTTCGATTTTTGAGACTTTTGACTTCGGAATCGAGATCTACGATAGTTTTTCTACCGGGTATTGAGTTTTTGAGCCGAAATTCAATGTTTGACCTGACCGGTCACTTTGAGTTTCACCTACTCAAGGGTCAATAAAGGTAAGATAACGAGCGTCTTTTGGATTTTTGACTTCAGAATCGAGATCTACGATAGTTTCTTTACACGGTATTGAGTTTTTTAGCCGAAATTCAATGTTTGACCTGACCGGTCATTCTGAGTTTGACATACTCAAGGGTCAATAAAGGTAAGATGACGAGAGTCTTTTGGATTTTTGACTTCAGAATCGAGATCTACGTTGGTTTCTCTACAGGGTATTGAGTTTTTGCACCGAAATTCAATGTTTGACCTGACCGGTCACTTTGAGTTTGGCATACTCAAGGGTCAATTAAGGTAAAATAACGAGAGTCTTTAGGATTTTTGACTTCAGAATCGAGATCTACGATAGTTTCTCTACAGGGTATTGAGTTTTTGAGCCGAAATTCAATGTTTGACCTGACTGGTCATTTTGAGTTTGACATACTCAAGGGTCAATAAAGGTACGATAACGAGAGTTTTTTGGATTTTTGAATTCAGAATCGAGATCTGCGATAGATTGTTTACACGGTTTTGAGTTTTTTAGCCGAAATTCAATGTTTGACCTGACCGGTCATTCTGAGTTTTACCTACTCAAGGGTCAATAAAGGTAAGATAACGAGAGTCTTTAGGATTTTTGTTTTCAGAATCGAGATGTACGTTGGTTTCTCTACAGGGTATTGAGTTTTTGCACCGAAATTCAATGTTTGACCTGACCGGTCATTCTGAGTTTTACCTACTCAAGGGTCAATAAAGGTAAGATAACGAGAGTCTTTAGGATTTTTGTTTTCAGAATCGAGATCTACGATAGTTTCTCTACAGGGTATTGAGTTTTTGCACCGAAATTCAATGTTTGACCTGACTGGTCATTTTGAGTTTGACATACTCAAGGGTCAATAAAGGTACGATAACGAGAGTTTTTTGGATTTTTGACTTCAGAATCGAGATCTACGATAGTTTCTCTACAGGGTATTGAGTTTTTGAGCTGAAATTCAATGTTTGACCTGACTGGTCATTTTGAGTTTGACATACTCAAGGGTCAATAAAGGTACGATAACGAGAGTTTTTTGGATTTTTGACTTCAGAATCGAGATCTACGTTGGTTTCTTTACACGTTATTGAGTTTTTGAGCCGAAATTCAATGTTTGACCTGACCGGTCATTCTGAGTTTGCCCTACTCAAGGGTCAATAAAGGTAAGATAACAAGAGTCTTTTGGATTTTTGACTTCAGAATCGAGATTTACAATAATTTCTCTACAGGGTATTGAGTTTTTGAGCTGAAATTCAATGTTTGACCTGACCGGTCACTTTGAGTTTGACATACGCAAGGGTCAATAAAGGTAAAATAACGAGAGTCTTTAGGATTTTAGACTTCAGAATCGAGATCTACGATAGTTTCTCTACAGGGTATTGAGTTTTTGAGCCGAAATTCAATGTTTGACCTGACTGGTCATTTTGAGTTTGACATACTCAAGGGTCAATAAAGGTACGATAACGAGAGTTTTTAGGATTTTTGTTTTCAGAATCGAGATGTACGTTGGTTTCTCTACAGGGTATTGAGTTTTTGCACCGAAATTCAATGTTTGACCTGACCGGTCATTCTGAGTTTTACCTACTCAAGGGTCAATAAAGGTAAGATAACGAGAGTCTTTAGGATTTTTGTTTTCAGAATCGAGATGTACGTTGGTTTCTCTACAGGGAATTGAGTTTTTGCACCGAAATTCAATGTTTGACCTGACCGGTCATTCTGAGTTTTACCTACTCAAGGGTCAATAAAGGTAAGATAACGAGAGTCTTTAGGATTTTTGTTTTCAGAATCGAGATCTACGATAGTTTCTCTACAGGGTATTGAGTTTTTGCACCGAAATTCAATGTTTGACCTGACTGGTCATTTTGAGTTTGACATACTCAAGGGTCAATAAAGGTACGATAACGAGAGTTTTTTGGATTTTTGACTTCAGAATCGAGATCTACGATAGTTTCTCTACAGGGTATTGAGTTTTTGAGCTGAAATTCAATGTTTGACCTGACTGGTCATTTTGAGTTTGACATACTCAAGGGTCAATAAAGGTACGATAACGAGAGTTTTTTGGATTTTTGACTTCAGAATCGAGATCTACGTTGGTTTCTTTACACGTTATTGAGTTTTTGAGCTGAAATTCAATGTTTGACCTGACCGGTCACTTTGAGTTTGACATACGCAAGGGTCAATAAAGGTAAAATAACGAGAGTCTTTTGGATTTTTGACTTCAGAATCGAGATCTACGTTGGTTTCTATACAGAGTATTGAGTTTTTGCACCGAAATTCAATCTTAGACCTGACCTGTCACTTTGAGTTTGACATACTCAAGGGTCAATAAAGGTAAAATAACGAGAATCTTTTGGATTTTTGACTTCAGAATCGAGATCTACGATAGTTTCTTTACACGTTATTGAGTTTTTGAGCTGAAATTCAATGTTTGATCTGACTGGTCATTTTGAGTTTGACATACTCAAGGGTCAATAAAGGTACGATAACGAGAGTTTTTTGGATTTTTGACTTCTAAATCGAGATCTGCGATAGTTTTTTTACACGGTTTTGAGTTTTTTAGCCGAAATTCAATGTTTGAACTGACCGGTCATTCTGAGTTTTACCTACTCAAGGGTCAATAAAGGTAAGATAACGAGAGTCTTTAGGATTTTTGTTTTCAGAATCGAGATCTACGATAGTTTCTCTACAGGGTATTGAGTTTTTGAGCCGAAATTCAATGTTTGACCTGACTGGTCATTTTGAGTTTGACATACTCAAGGGTCAATAAAGGTACGATAACGAGAGTTTTTTGGATTTTTGAATTCAGAATCGAGATCTGCGATAGTTTGTTTACACGGTTTTGAGTTTTTTAGCCGAAATTCAGTGTTTGAACTGACCGGTCATTCTGAGTTTTACCTACTCAAGGGTCAATAAAGGTAAGATAACGAGAGTCTTTAGGATTTTTGTTTTCAGAATCGAGATCTACGATAGTTTCTCTACAGGGTATTGAGTTTTTGCACCGAAATTCAATGTTTGACCTGACTGGTCATTTTGAGTTTGACATACTCAAGGGTCAATAAAGGTACGATAACGAGAGTTTTTTGGATTTTTGACTTCAGAATCGAGATCTGCGATAGTTTGTTTACACGGTTTTGAGTTTTTTAGCCGAAATTCAGTGTTTGAACTGACCGGTCATTCTGAGTTTTACCTACTCAAGGGTCAATTAAGGTAAGATAACGAGAGTCTTTAGGATTTTTGTTTTCAGAATCGAGATCTACGATAGTTTCTCTACAGGGTATTGAGTTTTTGAGCCGAAATTCAATGTTTGACCTGACTGGTCATTTTGAGTTTGACATACTCAAGGGTCAATAAAGGTACGATAACGAGAGTTTTTTGGATTTTTGACTTCAGAATCGAGATCTGCGATAGTTTCTCTACAGGGTATTGAGTTTTTGAGCCGAAATTCAATGTTTGACCTGACTGGTCATTTTGAGTTTGACATACTCAAGGGTCAATAAAGGTACGATAACGAGAGTTTTTTGGATTTTTGACCCCGGAATCGAGATCTACGATATTTTCTCTACAGGGTATTGAGTTTTTGAGCCGAAATTCAATGTTTGACCTGACTGGTCATTTTGAGTTTGACATACTCAAGGGTCAATAAAGGTACGATAACGAGAGTTTTTTGGATTTTTGACTTCAGAATCGAGATCTTCGATAGTTTGTTTACACGGTTTTGAGTTTTTTAGCCGAAATTCAGTGTTTGAACTGACCGGTCATTCTGAGTTTTACCTACTCAAGGGTCAATTAAGGTAAGATAACGAGAGTCTTTAGGATTTTTGTTTTCAGAATCGAGATCTACGATAGTTTCTCTACAGGGTATTGAGTTTTTGAGCCGAAATTCAATGTTTGACCTGACTGGTCATTTTGAGTTTGACATACTCAAGGGTCAATAAAGGTACGATAACGAGAGTTTTTTGGATTTTTGACTTCAGAATCGAGATCTGCGATAGTTTGTTTACACGGTTTTGAGTTTTTTAGCCGAAATTCAGTGTTTGAACTGACCGGTCATTCTGAGTTTTACCTACTCAAGGGTCAATTAAGGTAAGATAACGAGAGTCTTTAGGATTTTTGTTTTCAGAATCGAGATCTACGATAGTTTCTCTACAGGGTATTGAGTTTTTGAGCCGAAATTCAATGTTTGACCTGACTGGTCATTTTGAGTTTGACATACTCAAGGGTCAATAAAGGTACGATAACGAGAGTTTTTTGGATTTTTGACTTCAGAATCGAGATCTGCGATAGTTTCTCTACAGGGTATTGAGTTTTTGAGCCGAAATTCAATGTTTGACCTGACTGGTCATTTTGAGTTTGACATACTCAAGGGTCAATAAAGGTACGATAACGAGAGTTTTTTGGATTTTTGACCCCGGAATCGAGATCTACGATATTTTCTCTACAGGGTATTGAGTTTTTGAGCCGAAATTCAATGTTTGACCTGACTGGTCATTTTGAGTTTGACATACTCAAGGGTCAATAAAGGTACGATAACGAGAGTTTTTTGGATTTTTGACTTCAGAATCGAGATTTACGTTGGTTTATCTAAATGGTATTGAGTTTTTGAGTTGAAATTCAATGTTTGACCTGACTGGTCATTTTGAGTTTGACATACTCAAGGGTCAATAAAGGTACGATAACGAGAGTTTTTTGGATTTTTGACCCCGGAATCGAGATCTACGATATTTTCTCTACAGGGTATTGAGTTTTTGAGCTGAAATTCAATGTTTGACCTGACTGGTCATTTTGAGTTTGACATACTCAAGGGTCAATAAAGGTACGATAACGAGAGTTTTTTGGATTTTTGACTTCAGAATCGAGATCTACGATAGTTTTTTTACACGGTTTTGAGTTTTTGAGCCGAAATTCAATGTTTAACCTGACTGGTCATTTTGAGTTTGACATACTCAAGGGTCAATAAAGGTACGATAACGAGAGTTTTTTGGATTTTGACCCCGGAATCGAGATCTTCGATATTTTCTCTACAGGGTATTGAGTTTTTGAGCTGAAATTCAATGTTTGACCTGACTGGTCATTTTGAGTTTTGCATATTTAAAGCTCAATAAATGTAAGAGCGTGAAAGTATTGCAGAGATCATGCTTATTTTTAGTTTTTTGATGCCCCTTATAGTCCATAACAGTTTTTGTAGCTCGATAATTTCTTGATAGTCATCAGTGGAGCTAGTGAAATCCTCACACTTTTCTCTCACGCATATTCTCGAACACCGACGGTCCTTTCACTCTTATTTGTTTCTCTATCCGTGATAAACATCTTTCGTCTCGCTACGATCATGATGCTCATTTTTGTCTTCGATGCTCTTGTTTTTTACCTCAACAGATGTGATGGATGCTACAATTTTTTCCGCGAAATCATCTCTAATGGCAACAATGGCCTAATGTAGTTAATAGAGTATCTTCCTCCAATTATTTTCATTTTCCGAAATTTCTTTTTGTTCTAGCCCTGTTTACGCGCTTATGGCACCAATATCATCACGTCATTCATTAGCTTTAACCACAATGAGTATTGCAATTAAGAGATACATAAAACAGGCAGTGTACACTCTTTCATTGCTCAAGTGGTTCTATTTATTCCTTAAACTTCCCTCGTTTTAGAAGCAAGTGACAAGTAGTAACGCGGGTTGATAGGATCTCCATAACAACACACATACAGTCCGCCAAGTTACATACTTAAATCATTCACCTTTAATCATCACACTTCAATCATACCATTATGTAGCTCCAATCACTGCGGGCACATACCACTCATACTGGAGATCCCTTGAAATTGCAAAGTTGTCCCAAGGACAATCCTGTTGTGGTAACAAAAAATCTGCATTTTGTTGTCTTGTCAACGTCGGTTTTACAATTTCCATGTATTCAGCCTTTCTCGCATCACTCTGTTTTTCTCAATCCTTTTTCTTCGCTCTCCCTCAGCACCTTTTTCGAACTATTTTTTTTAGCTTAAAATCTCGCTCAAAAGCCTGTATTCTCCCCAGTATGTTTGGTTTGCTTTTTGAAATTTCAGGACGCAATATTTGGTAGGAATTCCCCTAAAAAACAGAAAGACTGTCTGGATTTTCAGCACTTTTAGGAATCCTATTTCTTTATGCTCTCTAGCTACCATCTTTCTGTTAGACAGTCACAAAATTTTCTTGCCTTCTTGTCGTTTTCCGCGTTAATTCTGCGGGTCTCTCCCTCACTTCTGTTTCTTCATTTCTTGCACACGACGCCGTTCCAGTTCTCTCGACACTAGTAGAACCAGCCAACAGTTCACACCTTTTTCCAGGCTCCACTCCCTAAGTCGGGTTGCTTGACGAATTGTTGGATCACTGTTTCCTCTTATTTTCAAAATTGCAACTCTTACTACTTTACGAATTTGTTCATGAGTATTCTCTTCCACAATGCCACAATAATCTTTACTTGATTATGTTTTACTTATCTTGTTTCTTGCTGAAAATTCGTTTTTCGTTCCTCTTATACGGGATTTCGCAATATTTTCTTGCACCAACTCATGTTCTTGCTACAAGCAGATTAGATTATTTTTCTTTGCTTTATCTGTTTTACCTATTCATTTCAAATTAAATCCATATTGTATGATCCTTCAATGAATCTTCTAGTCCTTGATTAGCTCTGTCATGATCCTCGTTCACAAAATGAGTTCCTTTTTACCGGTCCGAGTCTCTTTAATTAATCAACCAATGCATTACTTTCCTACGCTAAACGTTATCAACGCACGGGGTCACAGGCGCAATCTTTCTCGTAAAGTCATGTTCGCAGTTAAACTTTTGGGTTAGGTCCGTCCATTCCTACAGGACCATTTCATAACCAAAAAATTTCTCCCATTTGTAGTAATCAGTACTCTCACATAATTTCAGGTGGTTTTTCCTTGATATCTAATCTCCATTTTATTTTGTGCATCTCCATGGCACATTTCAACTTGTAGCTCCTCTTTATTGTTTCTACAATGGCACATTTCAACTTGTAGCTACTCTTTATTGTTTCTACCGTGGCACGTTTCAACTTGTGTTTTCTCAGCTCTAGGTCTTACACGTTGCAATTCACTATTTACAGCAATTCTCACATGTATGCTTTGCTCATGTGCACCGCATCTATCAGGATACCAGGGTCGTACAGTCCTAACCGTGAAATCTTCTTCAATATTATTTTTTCTTTTGTCGTATTTTCTTTTGTATACGATATGCTGCTTCACATTGTTCTCGTCATCACAAAATAAAATCAATCTTCAACATCTGTAAGTTTTTGAATTTCATATTCAAATTGTCGCAATCTGATAAGATAGCACCTTTGCATGAGCCACCAACCACAATAACACAAAAAAACCACTCTTGGAGATTGTGGGCCCATTGGTAATTGTTTATCCAAATATCATGGCAACTGATTTTTAACTAGCTTCCTTACTATCTTCTTCTCATTTATCTCGTCCTCAGTCCTGAGACAAAAAATCATGATACAATGGCAATTACTTTCTTTCATCGTATCTTATCTCGTAAAGAGTGTCGATGGAGAGCTTTTCAAATGCCTCCTAAACTTGAAATGAAATTCTATTTCTCTTATGCTGACTTCTTTTGAGTTAATGCTTCAATTCATATTGTAAATTTCTAAGGGCTACACCACCACTACATCAAATCCTTGTGGCAGCCAAAATTCCAAGACCTTGCCTTGCTTCAACACTGATGGGACGGGAGCTCGGGTTGGTGCTGAGAGTTATAAGCTAAAACTTTTAGTGACCCAATAACCAGAAATCATTGGGCGTCAAGTCCGATGAACGCGGAGGCCAGTTGATGTCTCCCTTTCTTGAAATTATCCGACCCGGTCACTGCTGTTGCAGAAAGGCCATGCTACCGCGTGCGGTGTGCGCCATGGCACCGCCCTGTTGCAACTAAGGCACGAATCCTTCACCAAACATTGCGAGTGACCTCCGAAAACAAGAAATTTAGAAGCATAGCCTTGAAACCAAACTTTACACTCCGACAAAAGCTCAAAGCAAGGGAAATTACAACCAACATCATGCCAAATTAAAGAACCCACCACAAAATAACCCAACGTAAAGCATTTACCATCCCAACAAAGAACCCTGCACAGCTGTAATGTTGAGAAGTTGCACCAGGACCTTTTACATTGTTGTCAGGAGACTGCTAGGGAAGTCTAAAAACTACATGTTTTGTGGGCGGAGCCACGCCGAGAGTGAGAACAAAAAGGTGGAAAATTTACATCCGAAGTTAGCAAAATTCATTCCATCACTACTCAATGAAAAATTAGCGCGCTAATATGAACATCATTGTGAAGGAGAAGATTTATATAAGACTTTCAAAAAATGACCCTCTAGCTGTACATGTATTGTTAAGATGGGAAGTACGGATGTTAATATTTTGGTTAAATATAACATTCTTATATTTATTTTTTAATTCGGCAAAGATTTTCACATTTAAAGATATCTGACTCATTGTAGGGTTGGTAGGCGGGGGTGGGAATGCAAGTTCCCGAGAGCCGCATATAAAAGCATAAAAACACTTGAATCCATAAAAAGCATAACTTTTCAAGCGATACGAAAAAATGCAGCATAGCTCGCTTCGCTTGCATTCAGTCTAGCCGCAGCCAAAATCAGATAAAGTTGTTTTACCGCAGCCAAAATCAGACTATGTTGTTTTCGCGCAACCAAAATCCCCATACCCTATTTTTGCGCAGCCAAAATCAGATACAGCTGTTTAAGCGCAGCCAAAATCAGATAAAGCTGTTTTAGCGCAGCCAAAATCAGATACAGCTGTTTAAGCACAGCCAAAATCAGATAACATTGTTTTACCGCAGCCAAAATCAGACTATGTTGTTTTCGCGCAACCAAAATCCCCATACCCTATTTTTGCGCAGCCAAAATCAGATACAGCTGTTTAAGCGCAGCCAAAATCAAATAAGGCTGTTTTAGCGCAGCCAAAATCAGACAAAGCGGTTTTACCGCAGCCAAAATCAGACAAAGCGGTTTTACCGCAGCCAAAATCAGACAAAGCGGTTTTACCGCAGCCAAAATCAGACTACGTTGTTTCCGCGCAACCAAAATCCCCATAACCTGTTTTAGCGCAGCCAAAATGAGATAAAGCTGCTTTAGCGCAGCCAAAAAGAGATAAAGCTGCTTTAGCGCAGCCAAAATGAGATAACATTGTTTTATCGCAGCCAAAATGCACATACGCTATTTAAGCGCAGCCAAAATCCACATATCTATTTAAGCGCAGCCAAAATCAAATTAAGCTATTTTAGCGCTGCCAAAGTCAGATTACGTTGTTTAAGTGCAGCCAAAATCCCAAGAAGCTATTTCAGCGCAGCCAAAATCCCAAGAAGCTATTTCAGCGCAGCCAACATCAGATTAAGCTGGTTTAGGTCAGCCAAAATCAAATTAAGCTGTTTTAGCCCAATCAAAATCAGATGTGCCTGTGTTTGCATAGGCTTGATCAGAATAACCTATTTTAGCGCAATCAAAATCAGATTAAGCTGCTTCCGCGCAGTCAAAATCAAATTAGGCCATTTCAGCGCAGTCAAAATCGGATCAGGTCATTTGAGTGCATGCATAGTCAGAATTTATCTATTTTATTGCAGCCAACTTCAGATTCACAGGTTTTCGGGCATTCAACATCAGACTAACCCAAACCCATTATAGTTCCGCTAAAATCAGTTTACGCTAGTTTAGCACCGCCAAAATCAGATTAGGCCATTTGAGTGCATGCATAATCAGATTAAGCCATTTTAGCCCAGTCAACATTAGATAAGGTTATCTAACTGCAGCCAAAATCAGATTACTCCATTTAGCTGTTTTTGCGCAGTCAAAATAGGATGAGGCCATTTTTGCACAGTCATAACCAGATTCAGTATTGTCGTGCTTTGAAACTTACGTTCAGCCATTTCATTGTATTTCAAAATCAAATACGCTTTTTTCTGTCGTCAGAATTAATTATATCCTTGTAACTGGTATTTAACGCTCCGGTATCGTTTTGTTTTCTGAATCATATACTCCAAAATCTCAATATACAATTAGTTTTTTAGTGAAGGTGATTAAGTGATGTATTTACGTGCACACTGAAGCGTGTACACTGCGTAAATCGTGTACTCAGGAGAGTACAAGTATCTTTACAGGTCGCGGCGAAGCTGAGGCGAGCGAAGCGAGCTATTTATTCTAGCCGAGCTCAAACGTGTAAAAATGCCATGACCCAGTGGCAATATCGAAGTGAATGCGTCATATAAAGCAAGAATGCCATTAGCCAGCTCAATGGCGGATTCGATACAAGTTGCAGTGTTACAAATATTGCATTAGGATGTGTGGGGGTCCTATCCTGGTTGGAATGAACGCTAAAGCGTGTGTACAGTGCCATATTATGTACAGTTTGAGCTATGCAGCCAGCCTAGGCAAATCAAAGGCAATTGGGATGAAAGAGGCAACAATCGTTTTGATAATCCCGCAACTGCTCACCATTTTGCTCACTTCCTGTGAAATATTTCTCTTCTGTGATATAACCCCGCCCACCCAGCTAATCAAAAATTAAAACAGCTGGTTGCACCTCCCATTGTTTACATTCCTAACAACAACGTATGTACACAATGTAACGGGTCCTGGTGCAACATTTCAACATTACAGTTGTGCAGGGTTCTTTAAAAATACATATACCCAAGATACGAGAATCGGGAAAACAAACTTAAATTGCCGAAGTTCTACCCCAATTGGTTTTAAAGTCTACGCCAACATTAGTTTGACGACAAGATCAGCACAGCTTAAAAACATTTGAAAAACCCGAACGGGGTGTTCGCAGCTCTAACTTACTGATGAAGTTAAATTTCCAATTTCTAACTGGAATTCGTTTGGGAAATTCAAATTTGAAATTATCCTTGATGAATTCGCGCGATTTTCTAATTTATGATTTAAATTTTAAGTCACTTAAATAATAACTGATTTATGAATATTCTTATTTTAGGTAAATCATATTGCCTGTAGGATACTCCTTCCACATTTTCACGCTGGCCTAATGGATTTTCGATCCTGTACATACAATCTTTCTACCTTATAGTTAAGACTCTAAGTTACCCGGCTTCTTCCGGGATTTTTTTGAACTACCGCAGTCGCAGACTGCCGTTTCATGTATCTGCAAATTAAACCTGTTGATAGTTCTCCAGTCGAACCTATAGTTCCAATACATATATTGAGCTATAGAGTGTAATCCACAGCTCTCAATTGAATGTATACCTCTCCCGTTAAAGATGAAATTTCTCCCGTCAAACATAAAAAAACTACAATAAAACCGTAAAACACTCCCGTCAAACCAAAAATTGGAAAAGGATAGAAGCTATCCCTACTGCCGGTTTGGTTTTTTAGCTGGACCGAGACGAAGTCTAAGGGAAGCTTATCTCGAGACCTTCAAATGCGAATAATGAATTTTGACGGCCCAATTTAGGGAAAATTCTGTCCCTAAAAGTTAAACGGCACAAGAAGAAACAAAGTGACACTAAATTATCTAGAATGTATCAAAATTGGACCGTCCCAATTCTCATTGTGACCCTGATGTGGCCGTAGAAAAGGAAACAAAACTTACTAAAGTATCTAAAATTCATCAAAAAAAGGGCTGTCCCAATTCTCATTGTGACCCAACTGTGGCCGTTGAATCCGTCGGCGTTGTTAACCAACGGGCAGATCTTTACAATAACCAGAACTTACTTTAAAGCAGGGTGAACAAGTAAGAATTCAGGAGGCAGAATGGTGAACACAGCTAGGAACGGGTACATATGAATACGAGCCAGGGCCAAGGTATGGCAGTAATCTCGGCTTCTATCACTTGGTCCAGCAAGTTAGTTACAGCGGTGGCTTCGCCTAATTTTTTCATAGTTTCTAGTCCTTATCTATTATGAACTTAAAGCGTGGCAAGATTTGATTTTTCATACGCGTTAGTTTCGCAAATATTTCTTATCGCTACACTACAGAGATAAATGTATATAATTTTGGAAGGTATCGAGTAACCAGAAACTGCATACTGTGTAAAGATAAAACTGTGAATCTGGTGGACAATGGTAGAGGTATTGACACGTATCCTGTAAGTTATAAATAATTATTACTATTCCTCGATTGATTTTATTCCCCCATTATTTTTGCAGTGTTTCTTGCACCGCTTCCTGTGAAAGAACGAAACAACAGAATAGCCTACGCTGATATGCAATATTGGATTTAATTCTCCTCGAAGGGTGTAAGATAATACTTTGCAAATGGTTTATGCTAGCCTCTTGTTGTTCCCGTTCTAACACATGTCT
Organism: Sminthurides aquaticus; assembly: GCA_906901655.1. Classification (NCBI taxonomy): domain Eukaryota; kingdom Metazoa; phylum Arthropoda; class Collembola; order Symphypleona; family Sminthurididae; genus Sminthurides; species Sminthurides aquaticus. The sequence goes on from CAJQTT010000007.1 coordinate 2,283,573, forward strand.
TTTTACAATACAGTGAAACCCCCAAAACGGACTAAAGAATAGGAAGCATTACAGTTAAGAAAAGTATAATGGCAGACTGGATCACCGATTGCAAGATACTTTACGGAATCGAAACAGTGTAGATACGTAGATCCTAACATGTAATTATGAATATCTGCTATGTATTCTTAACTATAAATCTCAAAGTTTGTCTGTACAGCCCTGATGCTTTTGCAAAACGTAAAAGTGTCATCAATGTTTCAAAGTGAATGTTTCGAAAATGATCAAAAGCTTTCGATACTCTTTCACTATTTGGATACTTTTTCACTATTTACGATACTCTTTCACTATTGTCGTTACTCTTTCACTATTGTCGACTACTCTTTCACTATTGTCGTTACTCTTTCACTATTTTGGCTGCTCTTTCACTATTCTCGATATTCTTTCACTATTTTCTTTGCTGAGGGCGTCATCCTTTTGAAATTTTAAGCACCCTTTTGAAGTTTGTATGTACAGGATGAAACTTTTTCCAAAGAACCTTTGCTCTATTTGTCCATTGCTTTGCTCTCACTTCGAAGAGTAGAGGCTCGAGCATACATTCAACGGGAGAGCTAAAGGTTTGACGGGAGGGCTTTCGGTTTGACTGGAGAACTATGGTTTCAACGGGGGAATAATAGGTACGGTAGAAATACCGGTTTGACAAGAGAGCTAAATGTTTGACGGGAGAGGTGTAGATAAGATGGAAGAGCTATAAATTTGATGGGAGAGCTATAGATTTCACGGGAGAGCTATAGGTTTGGAACCATAGGCTACAGGTTTGACGGGAGAGCTAAAGATTGTGTGGGTAAGCTATTAATTCGATGGGAAGTTAAACAAATGGTGGCAGAGCAAAATATTCGACAGGTGGGATATAGATTCGACAACACAACTAAACATTCGATGCGATAACGAAACATTCGATGGGAGAGCTAAATATTTGAGGGAGTGCATTCCAGTTTTAGTACCACACGACACAACCCCCGGGCGAAGCCGGGTAGCAAGGCTAGTACGTGCATATACACTATATATCCAATTGTTGACAGCCAAAACGCCGATCGTCCCCTTTTTATATATAATGTAATTATTGGTAAATAGTGAAGATATGTGATTGCAAACGTGTAAATACGGATAGCATTACTATATATGCCCGTTAATACACTATATATCCAATTGTTGACAGCCAAAACGCCGATCGTCCTCTTTTTATATATAATGTAATTATTGGTAAATAGTGTAGATATGTGATTGCAAACGTGTAAATACGGATAGCAATACTATATATACCCGTTAATACACTATGTATCCAATTGTTGACAGCCAAAACGCCCATCGCAAGAGCATGTTTTAACAAACCGGCAAAAAGCTCTCCCGTCAAACCGGCAAAAAGCTCTCCCGTCAAACCAAAAAGCTCTCCCGTCAAACCAAAAAGCTCTCCCGTCAAACCAAAAAGCTCTCCCGTCAAACCAAAAAGCTCTCCCGTCAAACCAAAAAGCTCTCCCGTCAAACCAAAAAGCTCTCCCGTCAAACCAAAAAGCTCTCCCATCAAACATAATATCTCTTTCGTCAAATCTAAGGCTGCACTCGTTAATTGTATAGCCACTGCCTCTACTCTTCGAAGAGAGAGCACAACCATTGGCAGAGACAGCAAAATCTATCCGGAAAAATCTCCAGCCACTTCTCTTTGAAGTAACAGCAAAACAATTGGCAAAGAGAGCCAAAGTTGAGAGGATTTGAAACGTCTGGATTGGATCAGGAGGGATGACAATGGATCACAACGAATAAGAAGAGGATAAAAAGTGGATCAGGATTGGATTTCAAGCAGTTCAAAGTGGATCAGAAGAGAATTGTAATGTATCAGTAGGGGATCAGCATGGAATCAGAAGTTGATCATGATGTATTAAGAGTGGACCAGAATTTGATCAGCTGCAGATCACAATGGATCTCGAGGGTTTTAAGAGTGTATTTGAATATTTCAGAAATGATTAGGTGAAGGTGGGGGCCGGGAATGGATCAGGAGTGGATGAAATGGAGTTTAGGAGGAGATCAAAGTGGATTAGAAGTGGATAATATTGGATGAGATAGGATAAAATGGGAATTAAAAGTTGATCAGATAGGACCAGGAGAGGATCAGGAGTTTTTTTAAAATGTTCTGGATTGGATTAGGATAGGATCAGGAGGGGATCCAAATTTGATCATGAATGGATCAGATGGATCAGGACTATCAGTATGAATCAGAAATGATGAATAGTGGATCAGAACAAGAGTGTATTTGGCAGGGTAATAAATCGGATAAACGAGAGCCGGAAGGGAGCAGGAAGCGATCATTATGGGATCAGTACGGATCTAAGGGAACGTGGCGTGATCTGCACCGGATCATGTGGGGATTATAGAGATTGGAATGGCATCAGGAGATCATCAGAAATTGCGAAGCAGGATATCTGCATGAGATCAGTAGGTGATCAGAGGGATCGGGATTGGATCAGAGGGATCAAGCGGTGATTAGGTAGGGATTAGCAGGGGATAAGGAGTCGCATGAGATCTGCAGGTGATTCAGACGGATCAAAGAGTTCGAGAAGCAAACAGTCCGGTCAAACTTTGAATTTCGACTTAAAAACCTTCGCAGATCTTGATTCTGAAGACAAAAGTCCCAAAAACAACATTGTCTTACCTTTATTGACCCTTCAGTAGGTCAAATTCAAAGTGACCGGTCCGGTCAAACATTGAATTTCGGTGCAAAAGCTCAATACCCTGTAGAGAAATTATTGTAGATCTCGATTCTGAAGTCAAAACTCCAAAAAACTCTCGTTATCTTACCTTTATTGACCCTTGAGTATGTCAAACTCAAAATGACCAGTCAGGTCAAACATTGAATTTCAGCTCAAAAACTCAATACCCTGTAGAGAACCTATCGTAGATCTCGATTTTGAAGTCAAAATTTCCAAAAAATTACATTGTCTTACCTTTATTGACCCTTGAGTATGTCAAACTCAAAATGACCAGTCAGGTCAAACATTGAATTTCAGCTAAAAAACTCAATACCATTTAAATAAACCAACGTAGATCTCGATTCTGAAGTCAAAAATCCAAAAGACTCTCGTTATCTTACCTTTATGGACCCTTGAGTAGGTCAAACTCAAAATGACCGGTCAGGTCAAACATTGAATTTCAGCTCAAAAACTCAATACCCTGTAGAGAACCTATCGTAGATCTCGATTTTGAAGTCAAAATTTCCAAAAAACCACATTGTCTTACCTTTATTGACCCTTGAGTATGTCAAACTCAAAATGACCAGTCAGGTCAAAAATTGAATTTCAGCTCAAAAACTCACTACCCTGTAGAGAAACTATAGTAGATCTCGATTCTGAAGTCAAAAATCCAAAAGACTCTCGTTATCTTACCTTTATTGACCCTTGAGTATGTCAAACTCAAAATGACCAGTCAGGTCAAACATTGAATTTCAGCTCAAAAACTCAATACCCTGTAGAGAACCTATCGTAGATCTCGATTTTGAAGTCAAAATTTCCAAAAAACCACATTGTCTTACCTTTATTGACCCTTGAGTAGGGCAAACTCAGAATGACCGGTCAGGTCAAACATTGAATTTCGGCTCAAAAACTCAATAACGTGTAAAGAAACCAACGTAGATCTCGATTCTGAAGTCAAAAATCCAAAAAACTCTCGTTATCGTACCTTTATTGACCCTTGAGTATGTCAAACTCAAAATGACCAGTCAGGTCAAACATTGAATTTCAGCTCAAAAACTCAATACCCTGTAGAGAAACTATCGTAGATCTCGATTCTGAAGTCAAAAATCCAAAAAACTCTCGTTATCGTACCTTTATTGACCCTTGAGTATGTCAAACTCAAAATGACCAGTCAGGTCAAACATTGAATTTCGGCTCAAAAACTCAATACCCTGTAGAGAAACTATCGTAGATCTCGATTCTGAAAACAAAAATCCTAAAGACTCTCGTTATCTTACCTTAATTGACCCTTGAGTAGGTAAAACTCAGAATGACCGGTCAGTTCAAACACTGAATTTCGGCTAAAAAACTCAAAACCGTGTAAACAAACTATCGCAGATCTCGATTCTGAATTCAAAAATCCAAAAAACTCTCGTTATCGTACCTTTATTGACCCTTGAGTATGTCAAACTCAAAATGACCAGTCAGGTCAAACATTGAATTTCGGCTCAAAAACTCAATACCCTGTAGAGAAACTATCGTAGATCTCGATTCTGAAAACAAAAATCCTAAAGACTCTCGTTATCTTACCTTTATTGACCCTTGAGTAGGTCAAACTCAGAATGACCGGTCAGGTCAAACATTGAATTTCGGCTAAAAAACTCAAAACCGTGTAAACAAACTATCGCAGATCTCGATTCTGAATTCAAAAATCCAAAAAACTCTCGTTATCGTACCTTTATTGACCCTTGAGTATGTCAAACTCAAAATGACCAGTCAGGTCAAACATTGAATTTCGGCTCAAAAACTCAATACCCTGTAGAGAAACTATCGTAGATCTCGATTCTGAAGTCTAAAATCCTAAAGACTCTCGTTATTTTACCTTTATTGACCCTTGCGTATGTCAAACTCAAAGTGACCGGTCAGGTCAAACATTGAATTTCAGCTCAAAAACTCAATACCCTGTAGAGAAATTATTGTAAATCTCGATTCTGAAGTCAAAAATCCAAAAGACTCTTGTTATCTTACCTTTATTGACCCTTGAGTAGGGCAAACTCAGAATGACCGGTCAGGTCAAACATTGAATTTCGGCTCAAAAACTCAATAACGTGTAAAGAAACCAACGTAGATCTCGATTCTGAAGTCAAAAATCCAAAAAACTCTCGTTATCGTACCTTTATTGACCCTTGAGTATGTCAAACTCAAAATGACCAGTCAGGTCAAACATTGAATTTCAGCTCAAAAACTCAATACCCTGTAGAGAAACTATCGTAGATCTCGATTCTGAAGTCAAAAATCCAAAAAACTCTCGTTATCGTACCTTTATTGACCCTTGAGTATGTCAAACTCAAAATGACCAGTCAGGTCAAACATTGAATTTCGGTGCAAAAACTCAATACCCTGTAGAGAAACTATCGTAGATCTCGATTCTGAAAACAAAAATCCTAAAGACTCTCGTTATCTTACCTTTATTGACCCTTGAGTAGGTAAAACTCAGAATGACCGGTCAGGTCAAACATTGAATTTCGGTGCAAAAACTCACTACCCTGTAGAGAAACCAACGTACATCTCGATTTTGAAAACAAAAATCCTAAAAACTCTCGTTATCGTACCTTTATTGACCCTTGAGTATGTCAAACTCAAAATGACCAGTCAGGTCAAACATTGAATTTCGGCTCAAAAACTCAATACCCTGTAGAGAAACTATCGTAGATCTCGATTCTGAAGTCTAAAATCGTAAAGACTCTCGTTATTTTACCTTTATTGACCCTTGCGTATGTCAAACTCAAAGTGACCGGTCAGGTCAAACATTGAATTTCAGCTCAAAAACTCAATACCCTGTAGAGAAATTATTGTAAATCTCGATTCTGAAGTCAAAAATCCAAAAGACTCTTGTTATCTTACCTTTATTGACCCTTGAGTAGGGCAAACTCAGAATGACCGGTCAGGTCAAACATTGAATTTCGGCTCAAAAACTCAATAACGTGTAAAGAAACCAACGTAGATCTCGATTCTGAAGTCAAAAATCCAAAAAACTCTCGTTATCGTACCTTTATTGACCCTTGAGTATGTCAAACTCAAAATGACCAGTCAGGTCAAACATTGAATTTCAGCTCAAAAACTCAATACCCTGTAGAGAAACTATCGTAGATCTCGATTCTGAAGTCAAAAATCCAAAAAACTCTCGTTATCGTACCTTTATTGACCCTTGAGTATGTCACCCTTGCGCGAAGGCTTCATTCGATTGCTGTTCAACATCCTCGTAAGTGCCAAATACATAATGTATATTTTCGCACCGATGCTATTTCTCCTTCCAGTGGGATTTACAACACTTGCAGAGGTAATGCAAAGATTTTGTACGTGTAACTTATAATCCTAGCATGAATATCAGTTTTACATTTCTTCAGCGTTCTCTTTATCCCTTGTACAATCAGCAAATCTAACCATTTTATTGCAGAACAACAGCAAATCCCAATATACCTGCCCCCCTTTCAGGATGGGAACCTTAATGGGAAGCTCAGAGGTACATTTAAATCAGTCAAGTCGTTTAAATTATTACAACTAAGTAATCCAGAATACAATGAATACAGTACAGCACCATCTCAAATACAATCACTTGATTGACTTGCTATCTTCAAAACCTAATTCAATCATTTAAATATTATCTGGTTATTCTTTAATTTCAGGGTCTCCTCCCTCTACTGCTAGTTTAAACCAAAGACAGAATCCGCCGTCATCACGACAACGAGGTGGATTAGCCTTGCTTATCTGTAACAGTTTCATGAAATCTCAGACCACTGGATCTGACTCCTGCAGGGAACATGCTTGGGTCGATATAGAACTTGTTCAATCAACATTCAAGCATCTTACCGACAGGCCGGTAATTGTCAAAACGGATGTCAAAAATGTCGAGGTAATAAATCATTTAGGAATCATATCATACCATATATATCCAGTTTACAGCAAACACAAGTTCAAACTTCAAGAAATTTCAGTGCATGCTTTACGTTATTGCTGTAAACTTTGGAAACAATGTCATTATTCCAGGAGTTGAAGGGACACCTGCGGGACTTTCAAGCATACATCAAGGGATTACTTCCGGAACCGGACTACTCGGTTGTAATCATCTCAACGCACGGGATGGAAAATGATTTGCTTCTAATGGAAGATGACTCTGACTCCGGTGTTGTGGATCTGTACCAAGACGTAGTCAATCAATTTAATAATGAAAATTTTCCTCATTTCGACAAACCCAAGCTCTTCTTTGTTCAAGCTTGCAGGAAAACAGTCACGATTGAGTCCCTTAGAAAAGACGGCAACCTGGGACAAGGATCCCTTGCAGCGGCACAGCTCTTTGTCGGATCAGCAACACTCCCGTATCAATACGCTTATGGACATGTCAACCAAGGAAGCTTTTACATCAGAGCAATCCATAAACACTTCAAGAAGGGACACAATTTAGAAGACATGCACAAGGAGGTGAATAATGTTAATGTTAGAGCTGATTACTATTATGTAGATTTTATTTTTATTCTTGGCTTAATCACGGTATTGACGGTATCATACAAAAACAAATTTTCCGTAATAGTTTTCTCTTTGTCTCACTTTACAGGTGGAGAAGGAAGTGTATGAAGAAGCCAAAATGCAAAACAGGTGCCAAGCGCCCTGCATTTGGAAAAGTAATTTTCCTCTTGCGTTTCAGTTTTAATTTTTAGTCAGAAAAGATGCTACAAAGACCAGAAACGTTTAGTTTCAATTCTACTTATTTTCTTGTTAATTTTTTTTTTGTTTTTATAAAGATCGTATTTCAAAGCTCGATAACATTATTTCGATTTGAAATCGTTAACTTCAACTGAATATCCAACTGTATCCAATAATTCACAATTTATGAGACTTGCTTACATGAAACCTTATATTTAAGCCCTTATCTCTTAAAACGTTCCAGTTTACATAAGGTTTACTTTATTTCTTTCAACCGCCAGAGATATAAAATGCTGCCTCATGCAAAATGATAACCCTTTGGGTCGAATTCGCAATGATTACGCATGCCAAACGTATATTTTGTATTATATACCCTATTTGTTTTTATATCATGGGGCAACAGCTCATAGCTTAATCTTGACTTGATACTTTGATCAAATCCAATTCACTTTGCACTGGAATGAAACGGTAGCCATGTAATGTAAATATCACTGAGCAGATACTAAAGTCTTATCTCTCCGTTTAAGGATTCCTCATACTGCAATGCATCCCCGAACAGAACAAGTAATAGCCATCATCGCTATTATTAGCAAAAACTCATCATTTATCTGATACACTAATCCTCAGTGAAATTGCAGACGATCTCACATTCTCACCTCATCTGAGAAGAGTCATCTCCTCTCCACAGCCGTTTGGTCTAGTCCTAGCCTACGTTGATGCTACCGTCGTTGATTGCTTCCTGATAAGTAGAAACCAAGCTTTGAAGCCAAGGAAGCACGTTGCCTATAAACTCTTGACGAAGAGCATTGTATTCTTCGACACCATCAAAACTTTCCCTCAAACCTTGGTTACTTTAACCGTTACTTACTATTCTGCAACGCGCTTGTAACTCTTCAAAATGGGTAAGTAACTCGTACATTTACCAGACAACTCACAGCTGCAACTAGTAGTGTTAATAAAAGTTAGAGCACATTACCATTCTTAACCATAGCTCAGGCTATATCATTCAATAATGCTTCTGATTCTAGTCTAACGATAGTATTAACCTCTAACTTTTCCTTCACATTTTCAGCTCACAGCTCATCATCAAATCCTCCAAGAAACCCACCCAAGAAAACATCAGACATTATGGCCGCCTTGGAAACTTACAAAGAAGTTTCCAAGGTAGCAAATGTACTTTCAGTTACCGGTGGTGATTCCAAAATTAAAACTGAAAATCACAACCAGCTGGATGGAGGTAATTTTATCATGCATTACAAGGATAAAACAAACTTCGAGCCTTTCCATGTTTGATTGCTGGTGGCATCCTTAGTGTATCCCAAGGACTTTAATTTTCCCTAGAAAAAATTAGAGGCGCTGCGCCTTGAGTATCCCATAACCTTCTTGATCTTATGGTTTGTTAAGGTATACTTTAGATTTTACGTCATCTTAATTACATTTTCTTTCTTTTCATAGTCGCTCCTGGAACAAAAGTCATAGCAAGCGTGGTGGGCGGAAACAAAACCGTGGGAGAACAGAACATAAATCACGGAGGTAGCAAACTATTTTTATAAACCAACCATCTTTCTAATCGTGCCCTTAAATATAACTAATACAATTAGTATTTCAATAGTTCCAGGATATACAGCCGAGGTGGTTGGCGGGAAGACGGATATTACGGAGCGCAACATTGGGAAAGAAAGTAAGCCTTAAAGATCCATTCTGCACTGACCGACTAAAACTAAAACGCCTACCTTATTTTGCATCATTTTCGATTTGAATTCACGCGCAAACTAAAAAATATATTACATCCTTCGCTTCAATCAGAAACCGCATCCAACGCGGAAGAAACTCTTCCCACGAACAAATACAAGACAGGACTGGCTCTACTCATAAACAACAAATTTGACACACCTCCAAAATCCCTGCCTCGTTACGTCAAGCGGGAGAATTACGTACAATGGGGTCGAAATGGCGCAGAAAAAGATACGGAATTAATGGCGCAAACATTCGAACAACTCACTGGAAATCCCGTTTCCATAGCTGAAAACGTTCAAAACGCAGATGTAAGCAAGCTTCTTCACCTTTCTCCACACCTCCAACTGATTTTCCCCCGCAGTTTAGCATTTATTTGCAGTAAAGTCTTAAAAGTATGCATACAAACATTATTGTGCCTTCGTATATTTACAGGACCTTAGCAACTACCTGGATGAATTCAAGGAACAAATCCGTGAAAAGAATCCCGACTACATAGTTCTCATAATATCCACGCACGGTGGCGTCCGGAACCACCTCCTCCTCGACAATCTGAAACCAATAGACTTGTACAACGACATCGTTTACCAATTCGATAGCAATCATTTCAAAGGATTCGAAAAACCCAAGGTATTCCTTGTTCAAGCCTGTCAGAAGGGGGATATATCCCGCCTCAATGCAGATGGCGCTCCAGCTTCCGTTCCTCCAGAAGAACCAATCCAGTACCGCTCTTCCAAGTCTCAGATATTCGTCGGCCAATCAACTGTCCCTAACGAACCCGCATACAGGGATGACCTCCGCGGCAGCCTTTATATCCAAGCTATACATAAACGTTTTTGCAAGGGCAAGAAACTGGAAACGCTTCTCAAAGAGGTACACCTCATTTTACCTTAAGTACTGAAGTAGTTTAATCTCTTCTTCTCCTATTTTCCTATAAGAGCGACTCTAAAGCTCCGTTCTTTTAAAATTCTTCAAATTCGCAAAGCTGAATCTGACGCTGCGCATACATTGTTGACTTAACGTTCTAACGAACATAATGCTTCGCAAAAACTAATGCCCGCGTGCTCTTATTTTAAAATATCCAGGTTGACGCGGAAGTTAACCAAACGTGTGGGAAGGAAGGAGTAGAGCAGAATACAAGTATCTGGAAGCGTCCGGATTTCCCCGAAGATTTCTGTTTCTGAAAAATCCTCCAGGTGGCGTTCTATATTCCCAAGGCGCTAAACCAAGCCAGAAAACCCGGGTATATTCTTATCAACTACGTAGAACACATAATACACTAGTTTTTACCAGCAGCAATTTTTTCCAACAAATTACTGCACCCAAAATTTCAAAAAATAAAACAGCGCCTTTACCCAACCCTTCTTTTTTCAACCATTTTGCATGAAATGCACCCAGAAATTAAACATACCATCATGCATACATCCCTGAGTGATGATGTTTGTTTCCCGTCGTCAAAAATTTTCGCCAAATGACCAACTCACTTCCATCACATATTTGCAAAATTCTCCTTGATTAAACACCCGAGAACTCCTCAACTTCTTCCACACAATCTCCAAGCTTGTACTAGTTTTAAAACGTTTTCCAGATCCGCATTCATACACAGCAGCCCTCACACTCTCCGTCTTTGCAGAATCTGCAATCACCTTACTGCATACGTGTAATTATATTCTCAATTTCTCATATTTTCACCCGAAATATGATTTCCGAGCTCTTACGTACTTATACGTGTGTGTACAGCCTTCACTCTGCCATCCACCCTGCCTCTCACCCAAATTCATATCAGTTAGCTCCTTGTTTCATTGTAATCGCAATTCGCTTTACAATCACGATTAAACAGAGCCAAGCGAAACACTAATCCAGGTAAACGTTCCCACGTCGGTTACGTTCCTAGATAACCAATATTGAGTCATAAGCATTCCTTACCTGTAGATTCAGACCAGTCCGTAATCCGTACAGTTTAGCACAACTTTATCACATCTGTGTACTTCTCCATATATTTGCCCTCAGCTCCCGTCCATCATCGTTCATCTCCTAGAATTCCTTCGCATCGAACCCTCCATTCTCTCCCTTCACATTTCTTTTATTCACACCTCTGGCATAACCTCTGGCATACGCAATACGCACAGCCCTCTGCCATATACTAAACGCTACTTTGAAATAAACTAACTTGAATCCTCTTGATTACCTCCTCGCAGGGACTTAAAAACCTTTTTTAAATCAAAATTGGAAAGCCATCAAGCGGTAAGTCAATTCTTTTCTTCCTGCTACACCAACCTTTGTGTCAGTTCCGTCAAATTCTGTTAGTAAACTATATATCTATGTAATTATTTAACAATTTAAATATTAAAATTATTCTTCTACACTACTAGCAATGCCTTCTTCTCAAACCAACCCTACTGCCGCACCCACCCCTCGGGAATCACATGAACCAGACGATGTTTCAAAAGCCTTTGACCGTTTCCACAACTTAGTAACAAGTGGCTACCCGCCAATCCATTTTGTTGGGAACAATGCTAAAATCGGTGAAATAATCGATCATACAAAAGAGCGTAAGTTTTACCCCATCCAAATTTTCATTACTCAGGCCCTAAATTCCAATGATTTAGCAATTACTTCCCTATGAATCTAATCCCCCCAAAATATATTCCTTTTTTATACATAGTTCCGTCTGGAATTGAAAAGCATCCTCTGGGAATAGCAGTAATCGGAAAACTTGAAACGGAAAGAATCCAGGATGAAGGTCCAGGTTAGTCAGTATTACCTCATTTACTTCTCCCCCGCCAAAGGCTGTTGTTATACAAAACAAATTCCAAGTCAAACAATCCACCCCATTTACATCTTCTTCAACTAATCCAACTCTGACTTCTAATCATTTGCCTAATCCCCCCATAGTTCCAGGTTACACTTCAATTTATGCGCCCCAGGACATGGCTGCTAAAACTCTTCAACATGGCCAAAAACAGGAGGAGGAACTCAAGGAGGAGGAACTTAAGGAGGAGGAACAAATGGAAATAGAGGCAGGATGCAATCTTTGATCAATTCTGCAACAAGCTTTCCCAGTATATATTCTGACCAGATATATTCTCGATTTTCTTTTTACTCTGATTCGTATAATACTAACAACTTCTTAAAGTCGCTGTCGTCATGGTGTTACCTAATTGGCTTCAGTACCGTAATCGGTGTAATATAACTGAGCATTTTTCTGTACTAATCCCCATTTCATCATGTGTAATTAGCCTATGAATCATTCAGCTTCTTCATCCTACTATCTTCCTATCAATAAATGAATTCAGTATCTTCTCATGCCTTATAACAGCTCTTTCTTTACACTCCAGCTATTCTTTATCACTTTCCCCCGTCATAAACACTCATAAATCCTTCCAGTCCGCCTCTTCCTCATCCCTCTTGTTCAGCATATATAAAATCAACCTGTCTGCCATCTCTGCCTAGTTTCAACTGTACATAACCTTTATCTCCATATCCTCATCAACAAACACATGAATTATTTTCCCAGTATGGCATCCCAAATGTTCAGTATAGTATGTTCGATTGTGTGTTCTGTCCTGTGTTCGCTGCATGTACCTACCATGTAATAGATAGAGCGTCGTCCAGTTACATGTAATCCTAAGCCACATCCCACCTTCCTAGTACGCTGACATCCATCTTTAGCAATCCGCCATATTGTTTAATGCATCCACCATTTTGCGTTAACGCACCCCGCCATATTGTTTAACGTATCCAACATTTTGCGTTAACGCACTCGCTATATTGTTAAACGCAAAATGGCGCATGCGTTAACGCAAAATGGCGGGTGCGTTAAACAATATGGCGAGTGCGTTAGCGCAAAATGGCGGATGCGTTAAACCATATGGTGGATGCGTTAAACAATATGGCGGATGCGTTAAACAATATGGTGGATGCGTTAAACAATATGGCGGATGCGTTAGCGCAAAATGGCGGATGCGTTAAACCATATGGTGGATGCGTTAAACAATATGGCGGATGCGTTAAACAATATGGTGGATGCGTTAAACAATATGGCGGATGCGTTAACGCAAAATGGCGGGTGCGTTAAACAATATGGTGGATGCGTTAAACAATATGGTGGATGCGTTAAACAATATGGCGGATGCGTTAAACAATATGGTGGATGCGTTAACGCAAAATGGCGGGTGCGTTAAACAATATGGCGGATGCGTCAACGCAAAATGGCGGGTGCGTTAAACAATATGGCGAGTGCGTGCGCAAAATTGCGTTAAACAAAAGTGCGTTACCGCGGATGCATTAAACAATATGGCGGATTGCTAAAGATGGATGTCAGCGTACTAGGAAGGTGGGATGTGGCTTAGGATTACATGTAACGCTCTATCTATTACATGGTAGGTACATGCAGCGAACACAGGACAGAACACACACTCGATATAATGAACATTTGGGATGCCATATCCCAGAGAAAGTAAACCCACTCCTCGTTTCTCTCCACTCTCACTTCCACCATCAAAAGCTCTAGAGCATCTCCTATCCTCCCTCAGAGTCCATCACTTCCACAAATGAAAAAATTCCTTTACGTGTCTACAAATTCACACGCATCATTCTACACGGTTTCTCAAAATGAGTTCCTCAGAGAGAAAAGAATTTGTCAAGCAAGCCCAGAAGGAGTTTTCCCTAGCAGGAATCATTTGTGGCGGGAAGGTCAAGGCTGGAAGAAATTTTGTAATCAACACTACCGGCAGTAAGCGTTGATGTTTCCTTAAACCGTTTCTCATAGTGACCCTTTGATTTATTTGAATTTTCATGAGAACCAACTCCTTCGTCAAAACTTCACCTCATCCCATCCCCATCTTCTCTTGATACTCGGGTAGCACTTATTTAGTTCATCCAAGACGGTATATAAAACGCTTTTAATCCGCAACAGGTCGAGACGTTGTAGGCATTGCCGCCGTGGATTTAGAAGCTGGCAACAATGCTATCCACAACGTTGCTCCAGGTATGATGCCTCCGCACTATACAACAAAGCTATATCGGTTTCTAACATAACTATTTCATAGTTTCTCCCTTTAAACAGCATAATGATTACATACAATCAAGGCTTTCAAACAAGTTCAATCATTTTGTATTCCTTCCCAGGTCATGACAAGACTCAACTACCACTGTCTGTGCTTGTAGCCCGGAACGAACTAGTCCATGGGGAAAAACAATTCAATATTCTTTCGTCCATCCCTCCCAGAAATTAAATCCTACGCTCTCCATTCAATTTTAAACATTTTCTTCCCACTCTTGCTTAGTCTTCTCTTACATCTTAACCACATTCAATCCTTTTGTAAAAATCCCATGCCTTTTTCATCACTTGTTTTTTAATCCAATTAGTTTTTAAAACTTGTAATTCTAATTTTCAACGATTAAATCAGCTAAAATTCTTAACTACAAGTATATACAGTTAGATTGCTTTAAATTACTCCAATTCACCCTCATCTCTAATCATCTCCAAGTACAGTGTACCGTTTAGTCCTTCTGTTTGAACACTCTCGCGCGCTTCTTTCAACCTATCACATACTTCGATTCGTCCCGTCAGCCTAGCGCAGCTCAGCACTGCACGTGTTCCACTCTCTCGCTGCTGCTGCGAGCGCGAGAAAAATATGGCTTTCTGCCTTTCTTCGCATTCCTGCATAGCTCACAGATTTTCGTCTCTCTTTTATACTATATAAGTAAGTTTCGTGTCCATAGATCAAATGATGCAGCCGCTTAAGCGCTTGGGGTCAACTCAGTCAGAAAGAATGAATGTTTTTACTATAAGCTTTGCAGCGTCCACAAAATTTTTCATACGAACTTGATACTTAAAACAACTTAGAAAGACAAGCCTCAGCTATTCAGCAATGCACATTTCATCACGCTATGAGGATGCTCAGCCGAACAAAATGATCGATTGAAAGGGCCAAAGGTTTCAGTTTTCCTTGCAACGGACGCTACCTTGGACTAGTCATAACTAGATATTTTATTTCCACGTAATTTCAATGAATCACCATCAGAGTCACCTATTCCCCCAACGTTTAGCAGCACGAGCAGCCATGACGAGCATCATTTACAAGTATGATATTATTCCCCAACCTGCTGCAACTATATCAAATTCATTTACCGAACCGTACGTACAAATTATCAACTGAATCAATCCCAATAAAGCAAATATAGCCTATACCAGAAGATGTCGTACACAAAACCAGCATTTATTCTAGTTTTACTTGCTAGTTTTACTAACTTTATAATCTCTGCCAAAACTTTGATTAAACATCCGTCCTTATCATCACTGATTATACCTCAACACCAGATTATGAACATGCCAGAACATTATTAACACCTTCAGCCAAAACTCACAATCATATTGCGCATTCTAGCTACTGCAAAATCCCAAAATACCTTCTGTACCACTACATCTGAAACACGGATGTACATAGTCTCCCCCAGAGTGTTAACCTCAAGCTAAATTCAATATGGACAGCGACAGTAGTGATAGCGGTAATTCTTTTCCCATAGTATCTTAAAATTTTATAAAAAATATTCAGTAATTTTTATTATATACAGCAACTTACAAGCTAATAACCTGAAATTACAAATTTAATTGCAGCAGTTACAATTTTAAAATAACCTCATAAAATAATCCAACAAAATTTTCTCTTCCAGAGCTCGAATCCTCTTCCATGGAAAGTATTACAGGTGGACAAGAATTTTTAACAGCACTTGCAAGTTTTCAAAAAATTAACCAAGCAGCCTACAAAGGTCATTCTACCACAACTATCGGTGGTGACTGTGTAGCAAGCACTTGTTCGGTAGGAACATCCACCTCAGACAACTCAGGATTAGAGCAACGATCAACTAAAATCGACAAAACCGTTACTGGAATTATTTCAAACGACTCATCGTCATCGTCCATAGCGTCTCAAGAAAAGCCTCCTAAAACACTGCCTTCTGGCTCCAAGGGTTTTATTAAACGAGCACAGAAAACATTCCCCGTCGCTGGTATCATATGCAGTGGCAGACTCACAGCAGGGAGAAATCTTAACACCTACGTCTCAGGAGGTTCGTAACGCCCTCTGTCCAACGCAATCACTAATTACCGTTCCCTTACTGAAACCTAAAGAAAACATCTACTTAATATTATCATTAAATTACCTTTTCCCAGGTCAAGGTAGTGCAGGCGTCGTTACGTTTGATCTCAATGTCGCCGGTGATGCCAGCCACACGATTGTTCCAGGTAGGTATTTCCAGTTAGTTTTCCAGCTTTATATATTTTAAGCTTGTATCACGTACTAAATTAAAAAATATATTTAAATTAAATTTAGAAAATTCTAAATCGTAATTCATATTTGAATTCAATTTAAAATTATATACATCTCAAGCTATATAATTAATTATGAGTCCCATTTGCGTACCTTTTAAAATCCTGGATATTTATTTTCTTCCAGGAGGCGACAAATCCCACTTGCCCGTCGCTAGCTTTGTAGTAGCCAACGAAGAAGTACGTGGCAAAATAGAAACCCATATTTTGTCAGCCGATTAACAAACAACTTTTCTTACAATTAATTTTAATTTCAAAATTTTATTCCAAAACCCAAAAATTTCTTCTCCTTTTTTAAATGACTTCAACAACTCGCACATGCAATACTAAAAAAAGATTTTCTAGTTTTTTCCCACACGACTTTCTCTATGTAAATACTGATTCAATGACGTTATAAAAGAATATTGACTATAATTAATTCCTACCTGTTTACTTGTTTCACCTGAGCATTGATATATTCTTCAGGTGGTATATATGCCCAGGTACATAAACTTCTACCACATTCTACACACACATATCTGCTACTACATCAACTTTATCTACAATCCCTTGAAAATAATTAATTGGAACATATCCAGTTTACATATCTTCGTTTATCCTCGCTGTATTTCCTTTTACAATTGATATTGACACAGCAATAATGTTGAATCCGCACCTTCATACATCCCTTGTTTGAATGTATGTATGCATGCATGTACGCACGCACCATTTATTTTAATTTCGTATTTTCAAATTACTCTGCCTACCAGAGTACAAAGAGACGAGGAATAACTTTGGGCAATCATACCAAGTGTTCCAATTAACTAATTGCTCCGAGCAATTATCGCTTTCTTCCTACTGTTCCAACTCTTCGCTGAAAATTGTATACTGCAAATATATAAAGTCACCGACACAAAATTAGATGTCGCGGTCCGTTAGAACTCCAGACCACTTTCAGTGAATGTATAACAGGTCATTAGACAGTTTTTTTAACGATTCCCAATTAACTTCCGCCGGAATGGAGCCCCGATACACAATAAACCATACATCAACTCCAGCAACATCGACAAGAGACACGCATGCTTCAAGCTCTGATGACCTGCGGTCAGAATCCGATAACCCGAGCATGCTGACACCAAGACTTTTAAAGGGTTTTGCAATTTTCATGCACGTTTCCTCAAAAACTGGGGGTCTTCCATACAAATGGAATCCAGCCTCGAAGCAACTTGAGTTTAGCAGCAAATTTCTTCAACAGTTTTCCCACTTCCGTTTCATCCTCTGCGCCTCCTACACAATCTTCCTGTTTCTTCGACTCCTCGAGTCTACGTTAGTGACCAAACGCTGGAGAATCTCAGACTTAACTCTCCACGTTATGTTTCTCACCACATACTCGTTAATTTGTCTTCTGGGTGTCTCTTTGACTGCAAAGACGGAACCTACACTCAAATTCCTAAACGAATTTTTCCGATATGTAGCGAAATGTAAACGTAAGTTAACGCCATTACTCCTTCTAAACTTCAATATAACGTCTATCGATACATGACTGTCGTATCTGTTCATTCCAGCTTATTCAAACGGGGAGCAGTCCTCGACCTTGGAGTCAATTCTGGCCGTTTTGACCCTCGGCGCTGGAGGTCATATCATTATTTTCACCATCGCATTCACTGCTTTCTACCAAAAACCCTTTTACTTGTCATCCCTCTTCCTCGGTCAAACCGCAAGCCCCGCCTTCGTCGTATTCTTCGCCATCTTTGAGCTTTCCATGTACCTCTACAACTGGGAGCTCACGCTCTTCTACATGTTCATCGTACTGGCCTACCCCCTCAGCCTAAAACAATGGCTATTTCGTATCAAAAGGTAAGTATACCCCACTGCGACCTTTTCGGTCGCAATGATCCCAATTTCGCGACCCTATATACATTTAACCCTACTCATTTTCCTCTACAGGAACCTTCAAATCCTACGCAATGTAAAAGACCCGGCAAAGATACGCCACACTTCCTTGAGAGAATACCAGGAAATCCGCCTCCTCAACGACCAATTTGTTCACGTCACCCAACCCTGGGTCATCACCGGTCACAAGTTTGTCGTTATCCCAATGACCGTTGCCTCCAGCTACGGCTGCCTCCAGCTCGCAGACAAGGTCACCCAACCCACATTTGCCTGCTACCTCCTCCTCATGCTCTGCGCTGTCGTATTCCAATGCTGTTTCTACCAAATCAACCTTGACGTCTTTCAAATTTCCCTTGAACTTCAGAAACTCGTCTTTGAGCGGGTCATCCTCGGAAAACGATTTCATACAAAGTTCCTCAAAACCGCTCGCAAAATCCCAAAATATGCTGGAACTTTTCAAATATTTCGCCAATGGCAACCCTTGGAGTTCCTCCGCAAACTCATCGTTACAAACATCAAAATACATTTTTACATTGCTGGTCTCGTCCGCCTCCTTCGACGGAGGCAATGAAATCCCACGCTAAATTTTTAATTATTGTACATAATATCGACTTAACCCAAATAGCGGAACCTACTCTGTGAAGGATACGTCACCGGAATTCCTCTCTCTCTCTCTCGGTAGAAGTAATTGCTTTTAAAATATTAAATATGCAAGCATGTAATAAAACGAACCGAGAATCTTAATGAATAGAATACGTCAATATTTACGTAGAATCCATCACAATGAGAAGACATTAAAATAATCATCATCGTCCAACCAAAAAGGCCCCGCTCAAACCTCCTAGCAAATGTTTAGGGAATGCTCATAGGTTCCGTTAATAAAATACTCGGATACTTGCGTACATATATTCGGATAATTTCTTTTCTCTAGAAACAACAAGCTTCCTCGTCCAGCTCCAGCACCCTAATAATTAAATTAAATACAAGGAAAACCTTATAATATTAATAAAGTAGAGCTTATTTTGCGATAGCCTCTCGAAATACCTGTACTTTACCCCTACTCTTCTCCAATCCCTCTTTCACAGTCTACCACATAGTCTCCAAACAAAATTTTTGACTGCACCTTGTATCAAGTTTCAACTAATTACGTAGTTAATTTTCATAGCGACCATAAAACTGAACTGCGGATTATATACTTGCTGACACCACATCAGTCAGTGATAACAGGAGATAACCGATGCTAGACTCACACGTCAATCTGGCGTCCTTTCCCCAGAGTTCGCCTACCAAAAGCATCATTCCTCGATCCTCAATCAATCTTATGTCTGATAGCCTTAACTAACATGAAAGCAGCTTTCAATATCATTTAACTCCAACACATAACATGTACAACATATTCCACCAACTCTTTTTTTATCAGCTCATGTGCGAAACTCTGCGAATTCCGTATCGTAGCAAGCTTCCTAGAAACTCATGCCAATAAGCATCCCAGGATAATTCGCGAATTTTTCTCTACCCTGGCACATAGCATAACCTGCAAATAAATTAGCTCAAATAGCTGTACAAACCAGATCACACAGGAGGAAACTCTTTTCCTGTGCACCAAAATAGCAAAATAGAAATCCACACATACTTTTAACATATTATATATATATACTTCTCACTACGAGTTTAGCAAGCATAAATGTAGATTTTTTGCACGTGTGTGTGGGGCAAGGACGGAGGGTTTGGTTCGTCTCGGGTAAACAAGTTTTTTTCCAAACTAACATATCGGTCCATTAAAAGCTAAGAGTCAACTTAACAGACTAGAACCAATCATTAAAGTCATCACTCTCACCATCACTCATTCAGCATCACTCTTTCTCTCCAGTGCAGTACTTAAGGGCAGAATTGCTACTTGTTTTCCTATCTAATTCTAGCTGTGTCGGATTTTTAATAAGTACGCCTCTAAAAGCGTTGCTCGATATTCAGTCCATTTTAGATTCCTCTTGAACATGTTGTGGTGTAGACAGCAGCATTGTGTTCGCTCAAACAGAAGCTGTGCACATCACGCTCTGATCGTCATATCATGAATCTTATCTGTGATTAAGTTATCTCCGGGCTGCTAACAGGAATAGACACAAAGTGTGTGACAAACTAACAAACAGTGTATTTAATAATTCACTTCTTACTGTTAGTTGCTAGCCTGCAGTTGCTGCTATAATCCGTGAAAATGCCGGATTTACCCTGTAATTATGCTCATCCATCCTCGGATTCCGGTCCTCCAAAACGATTCTACATATTATTTGACGCTTCACTCTGCTCCAGTAATAAATTGCATGTGATCGAACGCAGTTTGGGATTCATATTTTCCCGATGCGCTGACGAAACCAAGGTTACTGTCATTCGCTTTTCTCAACACAGCCAAGTGCTGGCTGATTGTGCCAAAAAAGACATCGACTGCCAAGAGCTGTGGAACATTTTGAAAGAAACCGATGAGGAGGACAGTGACGAGAAAATTGCTCTATATGACAATGTAGCCGAGACTATTGAAAATATTCCCTCTAAAGGTAACCAACACTATTGACTATTCTAATCTGGTTATGTTTTATTTTCTCAAGCTTCATATTTTATTACATGATTCTTTACAAAATTATAGAGTACAAGAATACTCGGATCGTCATTGACGTCTTCACAACTGGTGTTGACACCGGTTCCACCAACTATACGCTGGAGAAACTGGTGAAATTAATTAAGAAGAAAATCATCGGGAAATCCGCAAGACATTTTCACCTGTACGAGCCGGCTCCAAGTGAACTCTCAGCCATCCTAAAACCTCAAACGATATCTTTTTTTAAAAACTGTCAAATACATCCTTTGATTGAATCCACTCCCAATGGTTTGATGACTGAAGCATCATCCGAGGAAGATGAAGTTGCTGGTAATATAAAAATAATTAACTTTTATAACAAATCTACGTTTCAGCTTCATCGAACCATCAGCTATAATTATAAATGTTTCGTACCGATTTTCAGAGGAGAAACAAGGCCTCGTCCTTCTCATCAACAATCACTTTGAAACTCTTCCTGAACGGTATACAGCGGATAAGGACATAAAATACTACGAAAGCAAGTTTCGTCAAGGTGCCCACAAAGATACAGCTCTCATGCTCGAGAAATTCGAAGAGTTATCAGGAAATGAAGTCATTCTTGCCGAGAACGTCAGTGGTGAAGTGAGTCTTATCCTCTTATCCAATATTTTTAAAACCCCTTATTATTCAATGCACTATATAATTAAACTAACCACCCTAACTTAATCAAAGCACATGTGAAATTGCACATTATCTTATTTACAGGCCTTTTTCATTAAGTTGGATGATTTCAAGCAAAAAATTCGAGACAAGGAGCCAGATTACATTGTTATTATTGTATCCACACATGGTCTGGATGAACGTACCATCGTCATGGAGGATGATAAGTGGATAGACACGTACGAGGATCTAATTTACCAATTCGACAACAAAAATTTCCCTGGTTTTCATCAAAAACCAAAAATATTTTTAATACAAGCCTGCCAAACCGACAACCCGAAATCCCCTCCGTCACAAAATGGTGGACCCTTGACCAAGGACGGAGCACCCGCCTCTAACTTCAACAATCCTGCCCCCGTCAGACTATCTCGATATCAAAGTTCCAAGTCACATTTTTTTGCTGGACTGGCTACCGTCCCAAATGAGTCAGCGTACAGACACGACTCACACGGGAGCTTCTATGTTCAGGCAATCAGTAAATGTTTTCGGAAGGGCGTCAAACTGGAAACTTTGCTCAAAGAAGTAAGTCTATCACTACAGCAATTTCAAAGCCTAATATTTCATTCTCTGTGTATTTTATGCAAGTGACGACAGTTAGATGTAATATATTCCATTTTCCCCTCCTTCAAGGTTGATGCCGAGGTGAATCAAAGTCTTCGCATCCATCAGCGCGAGCAAAATACAAGTATCTGGAAGTTACCGGATTTCCCTGACTTCTCCTTCGGATAAATCCCTTCAAGTCCGGGCCGGTATAAACAGTGTAACCAATAATGTTCAGTTATTTTCCTCCTTACGAGTGTACTACATTCAGCGGAAGCAGGTTTAATACAATTTTATTAATGAAAACTCGATTTTTATTTCGATTCTATCCAGGCATACACGAAGAGCTGTGAGAATATGTAGTAGATGTAGGAAGCTGCTAAAATATGTGCTCATAATAATCCTATCCGTATTTCTTCCCCCCTGGTGGCAAGTTACAATGCCCGATCATCCCTTGTCTCCAATGATCCAAAACTCCGCTTCTTGCTGCTCAAGAAAGTCGCTTATGTAGCTTAACCTCACCAAGTTTTAAGAAGGCATTAAGTTTTTGGGGTATAAGCCATGATCGAATACAAAAAACGAGAGTGAAACCCATTGCAACGGAAAAACTTTTAATTACATCTCGGTACGTGAATTGACAACTGCGGAATTGGCAGCATTGCGCGCATATTGCGATATTTTACAGCAACCAAATCTTTAAATCAGGAATTCTTTATGAAACTTAACCACCGAAACCGCCGCCACCGAAACGTCCTCCTCCGAAACCACCACCGCCGAAACGTCCTCCTCCGAAACCACCACCGCCAAAACGTCCTCCTCCGAAACGACCGCCACCGAAACGTCCTCCTCCGAAACGACCGCCACCGAAACGTCCTCCTCCAAAGCCACCACCACCGAAACGTCCTCCTCCAAAGCCACCACCTCCATACTGTCTTGCTTCTCGCTCAGACGAAATCTCCTCAGAGATCGGTTCTTCCAGCGGTTCTGCCATGGCAACGGCTACCAAAGCGACCACGGCAGTCGCAAACAGCTAGAAGAATTTACAAATTGCAATTAAATCCAAATATAGAAAATCTCCAAGCATTTTGTGTGTGAACTATACCAAAAATTTCAGGCTCATCTTGTGTTCTTCCTTGTATAGGATCTGCAATCTGGTAAAGGTAAGACGGAATACTGCAAGTCAGAGGCTGGAGTGAAGTATGTCCAGGTAGTGACCGCCACCGAGTTTATATATTCCAAAAATCCCTTAATTTTCCCCATGCTCCTTAACCCCTTTTACTCTAATGTGGCTAGAATCCCATCAAGTCTGTCGCACTCACAGAATTTACCTATTTCTTCGAAAACCTCATTAATTCCTACTCGTCATTTTTCACGAACGCACACATTCAATGCATGCCATATTTTGTTCTTTGGATTCCGTATGTTATCCGTCTCGTCCGTAGATAAACAAATGTTAACAGTAATCGTTAATTTGTACTTAAGCCCCTACTATCAATAAATATCTTGCGTATCAGAAGCACGTGGTTCTTGAGCACCTACGTACTTAAATCTCTGACCATATCGAGATAAAACATCCCTTCATGCTTCAACGCATTTGAGCCATAGCTTCCCGGCTGACCAGTGGTCAACCTCACAAACTAGCTAATGTACTGGACAAAACCCTCCGTTTCAAACACATGTTAGTTGTTCAATTATGAGCTTCCCATTCATATATTTCTAGTTAACTTTTTCAGCAATCCTCCAACAAATTTTAGCGCCGTCCATCCCGCAGCAACAGTTGAATCGTTTTTGTTGTCGACCATGCGCAAACTGGAAATAACCGGTGCGCTGTACTGCTAACCTAATGTTGGTGCTTGCAGTTACAGGAAAAAGCCTTCCGCGATAACTTCATTATGCATCCCAAGAAAACATCAACAGGCTCATTAGCGGTCTCAAAATATGGGTCGATTCGTAAACTAATTATAAGAATTTACGTTGGTCAGTCTTCATCAGCCTTCTAATTGAACTCCATATCTTTATACAGTTATTTGTTGATCACAGAGGAATGGAAACATTTCTTCCAGTCCAACTAATTGGCTTTTGAGACGGTGAGCGTTAACGGACAATTACGCTTCCCTCGCAACTCTCTACATCCACAAACCTGACCTATCCAGTTACTCCCCCTTAACTTTGATTAGACTACTGTGAGTTAAATAATTCTGCGTTTATCGCTACAAGGACCATCAAGTATAAGGGCTGTACCCCAAGAAAGAAATTAATTAAATGGGTGACCAAAAGGCTTTTAATAACATATACAATGATATACATGTATTACTGATGCCGAATCAATTACTTCTAAGTCTTAATGCATCAAAAAATAATAGAAATTACAAGGAAAGGAAAATATATGTAGTGCGAGAATACAACATGCAAAAATTCTTGATTTCGTCAACATTATCTAACCACGGCTGTCCTTCACGAAGCGTCCTCCAGAGTTCTCGACGGGTTTTCCGCGGAAACGGTCTGAGAAACCTCTCAACCTTACTCCTCCGGGACCAAACCTTCCTTCTCCGAACTGTCTTGCTTCTCGCTCAGACGGCATTTACTCCGAAATCCTTTCTTCCAGAGGTTCTGCCATGGCAACGGCTGCCAAAGTCACCACAACTGTGGCAAACAGCTAGAAAATGTGCAAATTAAAATTAAAAAACCAAAAATAAAAAAGTCTACACAAAATACATTTTAGAATCATACCAAAAACTTCAGACTCATATTGAAGCCTTTTCTTCTGCAACTCTGATTGAGTAAAAGGTAGGAGAGGATATTAGAAGTTTTAGGCTCGAGTAAAGAAAGACACCAGTTAGTGACCGCAACCGAGTTTTAAATATTCCAACAACTCATTTATGTCCAGAACTTGCTTATGTGGCTCTGATTTTCCCTAGTGTGTTTTAATTCTCATAAAGTTTACAATCGTAATTAGTGATTTCTTCGAATATCCTGTTAATTCCTTTATTTTTCACACCCGCAGATTGAATCCACGCTATGTTTTGTTCATATGTGTGTCCCTCATAAATCCTCCATTCTACTTCAAAGTAAATAATGCTTAGGTAATCGTTAACTGGAACTTGAATCCACATTCTCCCCATAATCTTGGTGATAGCCACGCAATACGTGCCTTGAACAAGGATCTCTGATGCTGCAAGATAAAATATTATCCTACGTTTCCATGGAGATTACTCCTATAGCTTCCCAACCAACCTTAAGGCTACTCGACTCGAAACGTTCTGAAGGCAGTCTTACAGTCCATGTGGAAGCTACAAGGCGTGTCTCAGAGAATGAGTTGAGCTGTGGTGTATACTGGGCCATATAGTTTGTTTCTGCATACAAACCGTGTAAGCACGGGAACATTTCGTGTAGGCAGAAATCATTTTTATTACTTTAAATGCCGTGGAAATTTTATTTCTCAACGGATTTTAGTTTTGGTTTTTTTAAATGACATCTACATCCTTTGACGAACAATAATCCAGCCTGCAAGGTAAGTTGTCGCTTCTTGTTTGTGTGTAAAACGAGTTGGAAGTAATGAAGTTCGGTTTACAATGTGTTATTGAAACGGAGCATTCAAATTTCGCGCATTTGCGATCACATGGCCTACATGTTGTGTATGCACTGCGTACAATTCGTATGCACTCATATGACTACACCGTTTGTCTCAGAATCACACCGTATGTATCTTTCACATGGACTGTCTTATGGATTTCATGGCAGTTTTGCTCAGGAATGACAAGCAGAATGTCAATCCAAAACTCACATAAATATTCTTTAAGTAGATTTTATTCAATTATTCACCTTGCATGACCCTTGACCTGTGAAAAGCTAGTTGTGGTGTGGGAAAGAACTCTCATATTTTTATTTTTATTCGTGTCATAGTATAACTAATGTAGGCATTGCGTTCTAATATAATAGTAAAATGAAATCGTATAGTTGATTGTAGTTTATGATCAGCTAAATATTGAAACCTGCAATTAAACTATGCTCGAAACAAAATAAACGCGGTATAACCCTTAATCGATTGCATACTGTATCGGCCCCACATTCTGACAATGAACAATTGAAAACGTTTACTCATAGAGTAAAGTAGCCCGGGAAATTCATACGAGATCTTGGTATTAGTATGTACATGCGTGTATAAGCTCAAAGATTTTCACGAGAAGAAAGAAAACCGTGCGAAAATATTTAATAACGTCGCTGCTGAGAACACGCAGTCATTAAATTAATTGGTGCATTCAAATTGTGTTCACGAATATAGCATTCATCCGGAAGTTTCCTCCCTATACTGAAAATGCGTATTAAAGTTGTCTTTAAAGTTTAGTGAATAGTATAGCAATTTACTAATGTAAAAGCTAAGAAAGCAGTTATTTGCTATTTTAAATTTTCCAAACTGTGCATTAAGATTTATGCTGATTTCACCATGCACGATTATTTGCAAATGGACGTGAATGATTTCGGAACCTACTTCCACAATCAGCCAGCGATAGCAAAATTTACACAGACTTGGATGCAATCGGGGGCACAATATTCCAAAAACGTAAAATCCTGAAATCCAAAAACGAGCGTTTTCAGCTCCCTTCGTCAAAATCCTTTTATTCTTCCGAACCGTGGACCGTAAGCTCAACTCCCACCTACAATTTTGCTCAATAGCAAATTTTTATCATAAATGTCAATGTCAGTTAAGAATGAAATTATTATACCGCATCATCGATTGTTTTTCAGATACCCCATTTGTTACTCCTTAAGGACGAGCTAAACAGAGTAAAGTCGCTTCTAGATGATTTCCAATCAGATAAATGGCACACGCATACCAGAATGATGAACCCCATGAGTGCTGTCATCAAGAATATACGGATGTCGTATTCTCACGAATTTTGTTCTGTGGCATGGTGTAAATTGTTTGAAATCCTTAACTGCCATAGAGTGATACCAAAAATTTTGCAAGACGCAGCCAGAGAAGTTGGTAGTATCAACATTGATTCCGTCCACTTATGCGAAGCTCCTGGAGCCTTTATCTCCGCAACTAATCATTATCTGAAGACAAACTTTAGCGATGCACGATGGAATTGGCTGGCTACGACTTTGAATCCGTATTACGAGGGAAACGACTGCTGTGAAGCTTTGACACAAGACGATGTCATTCTCAGTACGCTATTCCATTGGACATTCTTGGGGGACCATACGGGAAATATTATGGACGTGGCTAACTTGCAGAGCTTGGAAAATCAGGTGAACGAGACCTTGAGAAACGTTCAAATTGTAACCGCTGATGGAAGTATTGATTGTGCTGATGCACCGGATGAGCAAGAAGCTGTGACCTCTGATTTGCACTACTGCGAAATCATGGCAGCGTTGTCCGTTTTGAGTAAAGGTATGATGCAAACGCTATGATTATGATGTACAAATGCGTATTGAATTGTTTACTGGTAAAACGTGACCAGTCCTATATCAGCTTATAGTGTATAGTAACGTATTTTTAATTCTTCAGGTGGCACGTTTGTGCTGAAACTGTTTACTTTCTTTGAAGCCAACACTATTTCCAAGCTATATCTTCTGGCATGCTTTTTTACTGAGGTTAGTTCCACCTTGGCTGAAGTATCGTAACAATTGTTGTCTTGGAACCTGCAGGAAAAGACTAATTTCTTCATTGATTTGTTTATGTCACTCAGGTTGATGTAGTCAAACCTGCTATGAGCAAAGAAGGTAACTCAGAAGTCTACTTGGTGTGTCGAGGATACTTCGGGCCGCTGTACATGTGGAAGGAGAGGACCGACTTGCTAAATTTCATTGATTCCTTCCCTAAAGATAAAGTTTTGTTTCCATTGGATTCCATCCCTGAATTGTTTCTAAACAGAATTATCGAAGCATCGCTTTTTTATGCGTCGGAGCAGGTTTGGTGTAACTCATTTGATGCTTATGTATAAGGAACTCTAAATAATGTTTTCAAATGTATACACTGTATTTTTTTGCAGATTTCGGTAATAGTAAGGAATGTGAAGGCTTTTCCATTTGCACAAGATTCACCCAACTTTTACAAGCTAATGTCTCCAGTCAAAGCTCAGCTTGCTACTCAATGGTTGAAACTTACAAATATGAAGCAACTGTCACCGGAAGATTTCATCATCAACTTATCGCAAATGGTAATTTCTCAAATCTTCTTTTCGTTCTTTATTACTGAAAAGGCGATTATAGCTAATGCCCCTTCTAATAAAAATTCTTTCCCCATTTTTTAGAGAAAACGCTATGCTTTCAAAGATACACTTCGAGCTGGTGCAATATCTACTGAATCCTACAACGATCGAATGTCGAAGGGAATGGATAAGAAACATCCCGGTTATATTCTCAACCTTATGGAAAAACTAGCTGCGCTGAAGAAAGCTCACGTGGATGAAGATCATATTCTAAAATTTCAACTCACGTTACCGTACCCGCATAAGCTTAGATTACAGTGGGGCCAACCGGTGGAGTATATCAGATGTTCTAGATTCTGCAATGATGACGTCTTACAATTGGAAAAATCTTTGCGGAAGCTCATCATTGATAGTGATTTAACTAAGCCAATGCAATCGTCGTCAAACAGATATACGACCAATTGTTCACATAGTGTCTTAACTAAATTGATCCCTGCGGGAGAAGTGAGTACCTCGAAACTTTTGATCCTTTGGTGTATTTTTTCTTGAGAAACACATTTGAAAAATTGTTGTCATTATTATATGTTATTATTTTTGTTGTAATAAGATCACTAGCGAGAAACGGAATACCGAATTCTTATGCTACGGAAATGAGCGGGATCCAGGAAACATTTACGTGACCCATAATCGTGGCTTCACAAGCTTCATTTCTAAACTGGTTTCAAGACTAGAGATAATGGAACCCGGTGACAATCTTTTTCTATGTAATTTTCCACTGTTGACGAGAGTGCAATGTGGTGTCGTCATTCTCGCTTCTGCTGTTTTCGAATCTGTAAGAAGCAGTATCTAGAAATTCTAAATCCATTGATCCTATATGGTATTCGTTCACTATTCTATTATTTTAAGTCACTTATGCTCAAATTTAATTTTTGGCAGTGTACTCTGATCCAAAATTACAAGGAATCGCAGATTGGTATCATGTTTAGCGGTTTTATGGGCACGGACGACTATAAGTTATGGCCTGAAATCAAGCTCGTATTAACTACGAAAATTGGAGAAGCTCACGTATCATCTACCGAGCGTCTGATGGAGGTCTTACCCGTAACATTACTTTGTCGTACGTAATCGCAATTATTTCTGAACTTTTTGAGCATAGTTCCTCTGAACTGTACGTAATATTATATAATGATATTAACCAAGACTGAATATTTTCAGAAAGACGACATTTCGAGCGCTTTCTCGTCTACAACAATACGTTGTTACTCAAGAGTATTGAGAATGAGTTGCAATTTGTACAGATGGTAACTGATCATGCGAAATCGCTGATTAGCCGACCCTCCTAATGCATATTTATAATCACTCTAGTCCCTTCAGAGGAAATGCTGCGTTCTTCTAAATCATGCATTTTCACTTCATTGTGTTTAGCACATTCACTCTTGAGTATCAAAAATTTAGTCGAATATTACAGCCACCTTTCATCTCGAATCATGTTTAAATATTCCTACATCAGTTGTACGTAATTATCAGTATTAGTTGTATTTTTACCAACTCTGCTTTTACGTGAGCCCATTGTGTAAGTTTTAAGTTTTATTTTACCGAGTTGTATTCATGTCAAAAACTTTTAGAGAACAAACCATGGGGTTGGGTCGCCATGCTTCCTGAGGAAGGTTAGGCTCAGTTTTATATGTTATATATCTTCAATCTTCTACATAGAAATAAAGTATTTTACCATCACTGAACTTCATAAATGATTCCAACCCGGGGATACGAATTGTGTGAAGTTTTTATTTCTATCAATTGATTACAAGTGCTGAATAAGAGACAAAACCATGCCATGTTACATAGCATGTGCAATTAGCTTTCTTAACCACGGGGGATATGGCTACCAGAAAAGTCAGCCTGTCGATTTTGCATATGACACCATTAATGAAGTATCTAGGCAGTTATCACACTTAAGTATCGTACAAATAAGATGTTAACGTTATTTTAGGAATATTTTCAGTAAAATGTTATAGAGAGTACGTTATGAAGCATGATGCACAAGGAAGTATCCTAATATTACATGGAAGCTGCGAGCTCGTTATCATTAGCTGCCCGTTCGGAGATGTTTCGAGATTACACATGATTGGCGCATTTCTTACACACATATCATTTGAAAGTGAGCGAACTAATCCTGAAAAAGCCCATTATTGATCATAATAAAATAGTGCTCTACTGGAAGTCGTTAAGAGTACAAGAGATTGTTCAGCCCTACCATTATACACTGAGGCATAGAATAAAAACTTACAGGTTTTACCTCACGATGCAATGAAATATTTTGGTCACCGGTAACTATGGTAAATCTAAAATACAGATAAGATCTAAGAAAGCATTTGCCTGGTAGCGCATTCTAATTGAAAAACCGTGGCATAAACGTGCTTACGACCTAGGAACAAATTGTATATGAAAATCCCCATCCTTTAAAGATCTATGCTTTCAGTTTAGAGACGCATGAGAGTTGAAAATTTCATCATACTCAAACGTACTGCTGCTGCAATCAATCAGTTTGCCATGATACCCTAAATGCCTTGTAGTAATGCTTACGACGATGTACTAAGTGCGTTTCACAGTAACTTATAGGGAAATCAAATGACAAAATAACTCCGGAAGCAGCGGGTAGACAACTATAAACTATTTTCCAACCTCGCCTTAAATATTTTGTAGCTCGACCTACTTCGGAATTGGCTAGATATATAATACTTATTATAACCCAATATTTTCAGCGTTGTTACTTACAGCCAGTCTTGATAAAAACTTCGGCGGGCTCTCTACTACAGGAACGAAAGCTTGGAGGGAGGATTGTCAAACTCATTTTTCGAAGTAGTCGAATCCCCGATAGCTATATTACCACTAAAGTTATCTTCCTTTTGCCGGAGGATGTCGCTTCGAATGTTTTCCTTTTCTTGCTCAGAAAAGGCATCGTAGAAGGATTTCTTAACAAAAATGAAATCATTAGCTAACCAATTGTGATGAGTGACTTCGCTATGAACAATGTATCCATGACTTTCCATAAACTTTCGTATCGCTACTTTTCCTTCCACATCGTGAATAAATTCCACAGACAACGTTTTGATATCAATCTTATCAAAGGGTATCGTTCGAAGAATGTCTAGCTCAGCTCCTTCAACATCCAAACTGAAGTAGTCAACTGTAGTAACATTCATAGCGAGCATCATACTTTCAAACGGGAAGCACTGCACATCCACAAAACCAGACTTTACATATCCCACGTTGACATCTGCAATTTTTCCTTGGTTCTCGTTTTGCTGGAATGAAACCTGTAAAACAATGAACGTAATTAGTTAAATTTCAAAAGTGAAACATGTCACATGAAATTGTCTTCTCTTACCATAGCGGGATAAGTGTGAGTGCTAAGACACGTCGGAGAAATCCATGCTTGTCGCCGTTTTTGTACAAGCTTCTGATAGTTACTTGGATCTGCCTCCACGAGCAACCCCTTCCAGTGGAGAAATCGTTCGAGATATAGCGTATTGGATCTCGTTTCTCCATCCAGCGCACCACATTCCACAAAAAATCCTGGTGAAACCCGGTCCTTGAACAAACGTCGAATAACCGTTGATTGTCCCATGGATGGATCCAAGATTTGTGATTGATTCAGGTTGTAAACGTCTTCTTTAGGAGGGGCGAAGAGGTATTTCCGCAAAATCTTCTGGATAACTCGTGGATCCTTTGCAGATATGTCTGGTCCGTTCAATTCTCCAAACTCTGGAATAACATAACCATACTCATCATAAACCGCAAAATGTGATACGAAGTTCAGATGACATCTGATGGTGCGCAAATCGAAAAATGCTAACAATTTCATTACCTGGCTTCCACTGGTATTTCGGTCCAAACTGAAGCATGGTGATTCCTTGTATTAAGTGTAAGTAGTACATTAGTGCAAAAATCATGAAACATCCTAACCCAATTAGAAAATACTTTTTAAAAACTAATGGGCCGTTTCGTGATCTTGACTTCATTGTAGAAAAACACTAGATCCTTTCCTATTCTTTGTAAGTCTAAAAATATTAACCCCTAGACTCTCAGATTACAATAATAGTTGAACAAGGATTAACTGTCAAAAATGTCCATGCTTCTCATCCGTACAATGGTAATAGTTCAAAACTGACGTAAGGCTTCACATTCTGGAGCGAATGACATGGATTATTTAATCAAATTACTGTAGGTAAGATCTCACGGAGAAGGGGTGCATGATTCAGAATATTCGATCAAGTTCACACACAGCCTTTATCTCAAAGATAGGGCTGTTTGCCAATGAGCTTATGGATTTAATTATTTCGCTACAGTACTAATTATTTCATAAATATTATTATTATTCAAAATTAGCTATGCTGTGAGATACATGCTTTTAGCTACATGGCCAAAAACAGTTCCAACTGAACGAATAACGGGTTGAAATTATAGCTGCTGCACTCCACAGAACATTTCAACTGCGTCGCGTATTTAAATTTAATTATTTGCTAAACTTTCACTTTTATTTGCTTTTATACGCGTTCAAGTAGCGCATTTCGCGAGCTAAAAATGCACCACATTTCTGCACTTTCGCAAATTGTAAAGTGCGCCGGTAGTCATCGAGTAATTTCACAGTGACGTATATTATTTTCATTTTTCTCGATGGCAGTATAACACGGGCTGCAATCTGCAATTAATACTTTTCCATACACTACGGCATTAGTCCACGCGTTTCTAAAAAAGGAAAAATTAATCCTAAACTGAAATAATTCAATAACTTCCAAGTACAATAAAAAATTTCATGAAGTATATACATGCTTGATACCAGTTTTATTATTAGCAAATCTGTCCTACCACATTATTGAATTTCTACAGGTATTTTATACATTGTAGTATCTCGCTTTCTGTCAAAATACCACATGTTACAAGAGAAATCACATTGGCTCACTTGATTGAAGGGCTAGTGACGATAAAGGAACACAAATATTCTTTTCGGGCACATACAGAGTAGAGAAGACAGAACCATGGAATTAATCATACAATTTTTAGTTACACACATCTTCCTGATAATAGCGATACATGCTCCTGCGGCCTTTATCGGCTTTTGTTTTAACATCCCCACGGAACTTGGAATTACATACTTATAGTGAATGTCAACACTGAATCAAAATATAAAACTCTGTAATTCTCTGCAGCTTGCTGTATATTGTACAACCCATAAAGTTACGTAAGATTTAAAATATACGTAGGTAGACTCGTAGCTTAAAGCTAATCATTTTGTACGCTAGAAACAAGTATTTTTCATAATTTTCTTTAAACCTCTACATTCCCATCATCACATGACCTCACATCCATTATCTTTTCCTTGTCCACCTCCCGCAGATGCACTATCAGCTTTTTCAATCTGACCCAGAATCGCTGAAAATATATCAGCAACGGAATCATTTTGTTTAGCAGAAGCCTCCAAAAACACAGCCTTCCAAGATTCTGCCAGCTTTTTTCCCTGTTCTGGTGATATCTTTCGCTCACTGTGTAAATCCTTTTTATTCCCTACTAAAACTATCGGCAAATTTACTTTCCCTGTCATATCCACCAATTTATCGTAAATAATTTGTAGCACTTCCAGCGAGCGGGGATCCACAATAGAGTAGACGAGTACATACCCATGGATATCCATGGAATAAATTGTAGGAAAAATAGAATATTCATCCTGTCCTGCTGTGTCAACCAGGGTTACTTGATATTCTTGACCTCGTACTTTCATATTCTTTGTAAATGTTGCTTCAATTGTAGGCTCGTAAGAATCCACAAACTGGTTCTCAACAAACTGAATTGTTAGGGAGCTCTTCCCCACGGACCGGAAGCCTAGAACGGCAATTCTTCTCTGTTTTGGTGGCATCTCGAGTTTGGTGTTTTCTTTAATTCGATAATTCTTCAGTCCTCCAATACGTCATACCAGTGCATATATTCTTCTGCAAAATCAAACTACAAAGTTTCGTTCATTAGGTTAATGCTACAGGCTGCAGCATTAGTATTAGACAGATTCGTGTTACACAACCATCCAAATATAATTCTTATCGAATTAAAAGTCTAATATCAGATTAGCAAGCTCTCAAGGCCAAATGCCCTGGTTCACCATAAATTCATTTAAATCAGTTTCTAACCTGTCACCTGTGTGTATGTTTGATGCTAATGATTCTTTTGCTTCCTTCTCTTGAACACAGCGTAAGTGGAATCAACCGATTTCTGAAACAAAACAAAACTTGCACTTCATGTATATATCATCTTTTGTTCTTAAACATGCAAAGAAAAGTTTTAATTTTAATTTTAAGAGTAAATTTTAAAACCTAAAAAACAAATATAAAAGTAAAAGTTCCATTGCTGCGGCGCATACCTTCAATAGTAAACTATGCAGTTTTTCAAAAAACTTAAACTGATTTTATCTAAATTAAACACAATCAATCTCATTCCAGTAATCACGATAATACGCAATGGAGAACTTGGATTCGCGAATCGCAGTTTGCGAATTGCGACTGCGATCAAGAGAGTGCTGGTGGTCGTATCATGGCCATGCATGGTGAACTGAAGCAGAATATAGGAGACTTCAATTCTATCTAATACTAACATGTAACGTACATACTGAGCTTGTTTCTTCATTGATTCATGCAGATTTACTATATCCTGCACGTTAGGTGGCACCAACATTCAAAGATTTTCAATTTACCTAGGAAAATCGGGGATATGCTTTCTGTTGGCCTAGTAAATCCTCTAATACCCTTCGTGGGCTGGCTTAGGACAACCTTAGGAAAGTAATCCTAACGTTACCTCCATAACCGTTTTACTTTCGTATAGGGTTAAAGGAAAAATTAGGTAAGGTTAGGAAAGTAATCCTAAGGTTACCTCCATAACCGTTTTACTTTCGTATAGGGTTAAAGGAAAAATTAGGTAAGGTTAGGAAAGTAATCCTAAGGTTACCTCCATAACCGTTTTACTTTCGTATAGGGTTAAAGGAAAAATTAGGTAAGGTTAGGAAAGTAATTAGAGATTATGCGAGTACTTACTTGTAAGTATGAAGTATAATCGGGATTATACTACTTCCTGGAATCCGGAAGGGTTGTCCTGGCAATCCGAAGGCACTTATGTAGTCTAGCACGCTAAAGGGGGAGACTCATCGTTCCGTAACAAGAAAAATCAACAATATGTCATATTCATACAAATCAAATCAGGAGCACGTTCCTTCCTCTCCTGTCCCTTCCACCGCAGTATCCCCGTCAATTAGTTCAAAGAAATTAACGCGGGCCAAAATCTAATGAATCAAAAAAAGGGCGGGTTAGGGCGGGATTGGACAACCCTTCCGGATTCCAGGAAGTAGTATAATCCCGATTATACTTCATACTTACAAGTAAGTACTCGCATAATCTCTAATTAATACTTCCTTCCTTACATCCTTCGGGTTGTCCTGGCAATCCGAAGGCACTTATGTAGTCTGTTCAAAGCACGTTAGATTTTGAAAAGAGCAATTTATTTTTCAACCGAAAGAATTGCAGTGCTATAAGAAATATGGTTTACAATAGTTCTCTTGTAAAACCTGGCAAACGTAGACGACTTCTCGGACCAACCAGCCTTTTGGAAAATTGTCTCCACATTGACGCCAATAGCATTAGCCTTAGAAACACTGGCGTGTCGGTAAGAGTGAGCATTAAACTTATTTACATCTATCCCGGATAAATCAAGAGCCTCTTTCAGCCACCTAGCAATTGTAGACCTTGAAACTGGTCCATGTGGTCTATTTAGCGATACAAACAGTAAATCTGAGGATCTCTTATCCTTAGTTAAACTAAGATAGTGTAACAAACATTTTACAACGCAGAGGTCCTCGTCCTCATACGCATCAAGAAGAATAACCGGTTGGGGACGACCCGGACCAGAGGTCTTGAGCAGATCCGGTATCTTTATGCTCACTCCCCCATTTACAAACTGTATATAGCTAACCTTAATCTTATGAATAGTTTGCACTCGCTGGCTCGAAGTCAACATTAACAAAGCTGAAAGCTTGATACTACACAGTTTCAAAGAAAGATTACTGTTTGAGCCTAGCTCCTTAAATTTAACAAGTACTCTAGAAACATCCCAAATCTCCTTGTATTTAGCGGATGGCGGACGTAGTTTGTATACTCCTCGTAGAAACCTTTTACATAAATAATGGTTACCCACAGAATCATTTTCTACCTTAGGTAAAATTATTGACAGAGAACTCCTAGCCGTATTAATAACTTGGTAGCCTAATCCCTGGTTAAACAGGTCCTGTAGAAAACTTAAAATAAGATTCAAGTCACTTAAACGATTACAACGACCCTGCTTGGTACAAAACTCATCCCATCTCTTCCAGTAAGATCTATACATTTTCCAAGTAGCGTCAGTACATGACGCTTCCAAGGTCTTCATAATGTCGGGATCAAGCGACAACGTCACTCTGTCCCGGAAACTAGCGCCACTAATAGCTGCAGGCTCCTAAATAAAGGATGAGGATTACCATTAATCGGAGATTCTAACAATGATTGGCATGGCCCGAAGGTCATAATTTGAGATCTACACATACTCGTAAATACAGGATACCACACCTGTGAAGGCCAGTTAAGTACTACAAGAATAGCTCTAGTCTTATCCTCAACAATCTTTTTTAACACCCTGGGGATTAAGTTAAAAGGAGGGAAACAATAAACAAGTAACCCTGACCAAGAACGTGTGAACGCATCTACGAATTCGGCCCTCCAATCTGGCTTCCAACTAGCAAACCGGTCCACTTGGTTATTAATTGAGCTAGCAAAAAGGTCTATGTCCGGCATTCCTAACACGTCCGTACAATTTATTAATACAGATCTCTTTAATTTCCAATGAAAATCAGCTACGACAAGTCGAGACTCTCTGTATAGCAACAGTGTTATCGATCCTTAATAATACTGACTTCGAAGTAAGATCTTGACCAAAATACTTAAGCCCTCGTTCAACTGCTAACAGTTCCAGAATATTTATATGAGCTGTGGCCTCGGCTTTTGTCCAGTGTCCGCTTATAGAACTCCCATTTGAATGGGCTCCCCATCCGGTCAAAGATGAATCGGAAAAAATTGAGATATCGTACGTGTCAGACCTAATCTCTTTATAAGCTACGTTAACCTGCCGAATCCACCATGAGAGAGACTCTCTACACTCCTCGGAAATTTTAATTCTGTAATTATAATTGCTACTAGAGTCTTTCAGACCTGTCGCGATTAAAAATGCGAGCTCCCTCGTATAAAGTAACCCGTACTTTACTGCAGGACAAGCTGATACTAGTATTCCCTGTAGCTCTGCCCACTTCTGCAAAGTCTGATCTGATAGTAGTAAACTAGCTGTGACAAGCTTGGTTATCTTTTCAATCTTTCTACCTGGCAAGTTAAGTCGCATCAAGGCAGAATTTATTGTTATCCCTAAGTACCCTATAATATTTGTGGCAAGGAAAACCGACTTTCCGAGGTTCACACTGAATCCAAGTGATTGAACTAACTGAGCTGTACAACGTAAAGCTTCTTCACATTCTCTTTTCGATTTCCCAAGAATGAGAAAATCGTCGAGGTAGACGACTAATCGAATACCCTGTTGCCTTAAAGTGCAAACTATTGGCCTCATAATTTTTGTAAAAAGGAAAGGAGCACAAGAAAGACCAAAAGCTACGCATTTGTACACATACGTTTTGTTGCGCCAACGAAAACCCAAGTATCTAGATGTCTCACTAGAAACTGGTATAGACAAGTAAGCATCATGCAGGTCTAATTTGCACATGTAATCGCCTCTTCTCAGAATATTACAAACGGACCGAATATCCTCAAGTTTGAAATGCTGTGTCCTTATAAACTGATTAAGACGTTTTAAATTTAAAATCAGGCGGAAGCTGCCACCAGACTTGGGGACTAAAAATATAGGTGAGATAAACTTACAGAAAGAATCTGGAACTATGGCTATTGCTTCTTTGGCTACTAACCTATCTACTTCCTTGTCGAGAAAACTTTCTTCCTGCGATGAAAAAGACTTATTCACTAGTAACCCACTGTATTGAGGTGGATGAATAAAACTAAGTTCAAAACCTCCTATCGCTTGTAAAATATAATTATCAGACGTTATCACGGACCACGCCTCTTGAAAATTCCTTAAACTTCCTGCCATAAGTACCTCTAATGCTTCTGTCCCGTGGACGGTTGGAACTTCGTTCGGAATTGGGACTGGTGTTGCGGTACAAACTTCTGCCGAAAGCCGCTGGTTCCGCCGCGTCCCCGACTGTGGCCCCGCCAGTTTAAATTCTTCTG
Organism: Sminthurides aquaticus; assembly: GCA_906901655.1. NCBI lineage: Eukaryota > Metazoa > Arthropoda > Collembola > Symphypleona > Sminthurididae > Sminthurides > Sminthurides aquaticus. The sequence goes on from CAJQTT010000007.1 coordinate 2,322,254, forward strand.
TGAACTTCCTCTGCTTGCTGTGTAAGGATGAAAACGGCTTCCGGACGAAGAAGCTAATTCTGGATTTCTAAGGACATTGTGAGCTGCGCGAGCTAGTTTCACTTCCTTTTCAAGATCCTCCTCGAAGAGAAATTCGGACGGCGGCGTTTTAGCGCTGCAAAGACTCGATAGCTCTTTCTTCAAATGCGGCCGGATCTCTGTGCGACGCTGAGCGTTAACGTCCTTAAGAGCCAAGCTTAGATTGCTAGCGATGGCGACGGCGGATTTAGTCAAAACTTGACGGATCTCTCGTTGTATCTTCGACGCGTTTTCAAAAAGAAAAGTCGTCATATTTGCAGTCGCAATCAATGAACGGCTCACTGGCTGCCTGCAAAATTTTAATAAGGTATCAAGTACCTTGTTCGCCTCTTGAAAATTATTATGTTAGTCTTTACACAAAGACTTACTGTGACAATTGATAACGAGCATCGGCGGCTCTAGCTTGTCCATTCAAGCTAGCCCATAGTTCAGGTCGGATCTTAGACACGCCTAAGATCTTGCAATTCTCGGGGACCTTTAGTTCCTTCTTAAATTTCTCTACTTCCTCCTTTGGAAAGTCACGTTTGACTATTTTCTCGAAAATAGATGCCACGGAAATGTGAATTTTTGGACCAAACTGTTCCTCCACCTCAAAAGCCTTGAAAATATTCTCCATCTCAATTTGAGAATCGTCCAATTCTATGGGTCAAAGGCAACATTTCCAATTAGTCTCCTGCGACTAATATAGCTCAATAAAGAGGGCCTATCCGCGATAGAATGCCCGAGCTTATTCTCCATAATCTCCGGATTAAATAAAATTATCAACGTACCTTCATCCTCCGTCTTGTCCTTCTCCGAACCCATGGCAGTAATTAATTCTTCCCCAAAATTAGTTTCCGCACTATCAACGTCCATATTTTTTATTGGCACACCATGCTCGTCCATAAGGACATAAATATCCGAGTTTTGGCTCATCTCGACACTTGATCCTTCTAAAACTCTAATTTCAGACTGTAATACTTCTAACTTGGATTTAAAATTGTGAATGTCTTGGCTTGAAAACCCTTTAAACCCTGTCAAAACCTTATCAAACTGCATTAAGACAATTAGAAAAACGGAAAAACTTCACACTGCGACGGAGTGGAAAAAACACGACTTGCTCTCCCCGCGTTAGAAAGCTAATGACGGGGATACTGCGGTGGAAGGGACAGGAGAGGAAGGAACGTGCTCCTGATTTGATTTGTATGAATATGACATATTGTTGATTTTTCTTGTTACGGAACGATGAGTCTCCCCCTTTAGCGTGCTAGACTGCATAAGTGCCTTCGGATTGCCAGGACAACCCGAAGGATGTAAGGAAGGAAGTATTAATCCTAAGGTTACCTCCATAACCGTTTTACTTTCGTATAGGTTAAACGAAAAATTAGGTAAGGTTAGGAAAGTAATCCTTAGGTTACCTCCGTAACCGTTTTACTTTCCTATAGGATTAAAGGAAAAATTAGGTAAGGTCAGGAAAGTAATCCTAAGGTTACCTCTATAACCGTTTTACTTTCCTATAGGGTTAAAGGAAAAATTAGGTAAGGTCAGGAAAGTAATACTAAGGTTACCGCCATAACCGTTTTACTTTCCTATAGGGTTAAAGGAAAAATTAGGTAAGGTTAGGAAAGTAATCCTTAGGTTACCTCCGTAACCGTTTTACTTTCCTATAGGATTAAAGGAAAAATTAGGTAAGGTCAGGAAAGTAATCCTAAGGTTACCTCCATAACCGTTTTACTTTCGTATAGGGTTAAAGGAAAAATTAGGTAATGTTAGGAAAGTAATCCTTAGGTTACCGCCATAACCATTTTACTTTCCTATAGGAATAAAGGAAAAATTAGGTAAGGTCAGGAAAGTAATCCTTAGGTTACCTCCGTAATCGTTTTACTTTCCTATAGGATTAAAGGAAAAATTAGGTAAGGTTAGGAAAGTAATCCTAAGGTTACCTCCATAACCGTTTTACTTTCGTATAGGTTAAAGGAAAAATTAGGTAAGGTTAGGAAAGTAATCCTTAGGTTACCTGCATAACCGTTTTACTTTCCTATAGGATTAAAGGAAAAATTAGGTAAGGTCAGGAAAAGCTAGGTAGGTGAGGCGGCATAGAGGATAAGGTCCTCGTCCTCCGCCCTGGGCGTGTTGAGTTCAACAACACGGCTGATGATCCTCCTTCAAGGCCTACGGTAAAATTAGGGTAAGTTAGGAAAGTAATCTTTAGATTCCCTCCAGAGCCGCTTTACTTTTCTATGGAGTTTAGGGAAAAATTAGGTAAGGTTAGGAAAGTAGGCCAGGCATAGGCCACCAAGTGGTATACTAGGCCGGCATGAAGCATATCCCGGAAAATCGCTCCATGAATAGAAATATTTGCTTGCAAGTATCATATGAACTTTGACAGATTTTTTAGGTTTAGTAATATTAAAGTTAATACAATTGTTGCATTTTAGCACGTGAATACAGTATAACATTAGTAGGATGATAACATCAATTAAAATTAATATTATTAACTCGCTTCGTAGTCATACACGTTGTTAAAGATTATGGAAGTTAGGCTGGTGCTTGTTACGTGCCTAGGGCTGGTCCTTACGGATTTGGGAGCCTGCAAAAGTACTAAACGTGATGGAGTCAACGATTTTGATCATATAGTTAGCGGTAGCATATCAGCAGAACCAGTTTTAATCGTCATATCATTTGATGGCTTCCGATACGATTACTTTAAAAGGATCAACGCTACAAACTTGGATTGGCTTAAGAAAACTGGTGTTTCCGTGCCGTACATGCGAAATCAGTTTATAACCAAGACGTCACCTAACCATCAGTCAATAGCGACAGGACTGTATGTAGAATCTCACGGTGTTATCGATAATGGAGTGTATGAACCAAAGTCCAAAAAGAATTTAACTGACTACGACGGCGCAGAGGAGCTATGGAATTACCGGGACGACGTAGTTCCTATTTGGGTACGTTAAATCTTTGTTCTTCATTAGAGCTACAAATTCTTAGCCAAATGAGTTTTTTGAATTAACTAGAACTATATGCTATTGACCCCTTCTAGACACTGAACCAAGAGGCTGGAGGACATCGACGTAGCGGAACAATGATGTGGCCTGGTTCCAACGTACCCTATGGACACAACAAAACCTTACCGTCGAAATACCAAAGCTGGAACGACACAGTGCCATACGTCAACAGGGTCGATACGGTTATGAACTGGCTCACAAGTCCAAACGAACAGATCAATCTCGTTTTCCTATACTTCGAAGAGCCTGATGAAATTGCTCATGGATTCGGTCCCGATTCTCCGGAGGTTACAGCTCAAATTGAAAAATTGGATAACATTACTGGATATCTTATTGGAAGATTGAAGGAGGCAGGAATATTCGAGCAAGTCAATTTAATGTTTCTGAGCGACCATGGCTTTTACGGCGTGAAACAAGAGAATGTCATCAATATATCTAGTGTAGTTGATCCTGGCCTATATCACCGATATGGATCATCTCCTAACATGCTAATTGATCCCATCAACGCTTCAGATGTAGAGCACATCTACAAGGCGTTTAAAGATCACTCAGACTTGAACAAACACTACAGTGTATATCGAAAATCGGAATTATTGCCAGAATGGCATTACAAAGCGAGTCGTAGGGTAGCTCCTATCATCCTTCTTGCTGACATTGGCTACGTTTTTGATGACTTCTACAGTTACATGCTGCATTTGAACTCTAAATTTAATCTGACAGGTAACTTATGCTAATGTATATCCATAATTTTATTAAAATCATACCGAAATTTGAAGTAATAGGTTTTTTTTTGTTTTTACTGTAGCTGATGCGTCAAGAGTTTACGGAGCACACGGGTATAGCAATACTGAGCTTCCCATGCATCCATTTTTTATTGCTCACGGCCCTGCATTCAAAAGAGGCCTTGTCGCTGAGCCTTTTGAAAACGTTGACTTATTTCCTCTGATGTGCCGAATCTTAGGTCTGAATGAACCACCGAATAATGGCTCCATTAAAAATGTACCCTTTTTGGTCACTTCAGGGGGATTCAGTTTACAAAACCCTGTTGGTTGGGTTTTAGGTAAGTGTACATACATAGTTCATTTTATTCTATAAAGCATTCATTCTACACGCATGCCCATGTTTGCATTTTTTGAAGTGTGTGTCGTATTCGTTTCCTGTGTACATCTTCGCGGCATCAACAATATATTTCTAAATTCCTTTTTAGGAGCTGCTGTTGTACTGGGCTTAGTAATTTTGGCTGGAATCGTGTCCTTGATGATAACACGCCGTAAAAATACGGACTTGCCCTTTGGAGTTTTGGAAAACGGCTATAGGTATTTGCAGATTATCTAAGCTAATAGTATGTAGTCGTGACTTCTTATTAACACTTTCTAAAATCATAACGTTTTGCTCATATGCATGCTTTTATTTTGAATTTTGAATACCCTAACTATGGCCACTCTCTAATTATGTATGATGCATCCTTTACAGATACGTGAGCAAGAGTGAACTTGTAGATATAATGGAAGATGAAGATAGTAATTGTCATTTAGAACGAGAGAGCTTTCCTAGTGGAAGCAGACGCTTTAGTGATGTATCACCTAGTTCTGAGCGTGGAAGTTTTGAAGCCTCTACATCTCGAGCCCGTGATCAAGGAGACAAACGATCCACAGGTGACCTCTTCAGCGCTGGAAATTCGGATGAAATACAAGCCTTGTTGATGTCATCATCTAATGAAGAGTTATAGTGACCACTGACTGCTACGCGTGTACATGGTCATTTTCTATTGATTGGGCCCCTCTCAACTGCTTCCTTCAAAATTCTCCATGCCGGCTAGCTGGATTAGTCGTGCGACACTTGGAGTGTAACGCATACGGTAGGAGCCAAAATCTGCTTTCTTGACAATTCGTCATCCAGTCCTCAAAATATCGGCTTCAAAAGCTTCTAGTTCAAGTTCTCTGTTGCCAATTATTCCTAGTCTGGTAACGTATTCCGAGTTGTGTACATCATACATTACAATGCAGTTCCATTAACATGGAACCCGAATCTGCTATTTGAAATAGACAAACGTGTTTTCATCTTCTGAAAGAAGCATGTGTGTAAGATGACGTGAGAAAAATATTTTTAAGGTCCCATCTTAGGTGATAGAGTGGTTGTATACGAATTTCAATTCTAAATACCTAGTCAGTCAAATATCGAATCATTCCAAAGTTTAACTGTAATTCTAAATCTAGACAAGCTTTTTTGTTATCTGGGTATACCCTTTATCTTATATCGACTGTTTATGACTTTAACGGCCTTCATTTCTGTACGGCTCTTATGAAAGTTAAGCTTACGTTAAGTTATAGTTATTTTAATTTTAATGATTTATGTGTAGTTAGCAAACGATGATCTGTGATAATTACGATAATATGCAGCTAATGAAGTTGCAGTTACATGGAGAAGCTATCGCACTTGCACTTTCCAGTATTTAAATCCCAACTTACGTTAAAGCCATGCTTAAATGCCATATTTATATGCAATAAAACATTTTATTTGCTCGTTACAAGAGTTTACAGCTCGTGATGCATTTTATTATGTACTTACATGCAGTAATGCAATCAGCACAAGGATGCACTTTATGTGCAGCATGTAAGAGTGCATTTGGGATCTCAAAACAGTCAGACGAGTGCAGGATTTGAGCACGACGCGGGCTTTCCCTGTGTCTGAACGTGCTTTTTTGCTTGCGGCCGATCCTTGCGGTGTAGTTGGTTTAAGAGCAATTAATCATTATTTATTGAAAACTTTATATTATTTTACAGGCTAATTATGGCTGCCCAACGCCTAAATCGTATGAAAGTTGAGTTTTCTACCTTGTTAACATCACCGCCACCGGGTAAGAAAAACTTAAGCAAAAAAAAATATTTTTATTCCATAACTCACACCATTGATCCTAATATTCTTTGAATCATGGATTTTTTTCCTTTATATTTACATTGACGAACTGTATTAAATTATATTGTGACGAACTCTATTATATTATATTGTAGGAGTTACATGCCGTGTCGACGATGCAAATGCAGATATTTTAATAGCAACAATAATGGGGCCGGAAGGATCGCCTTTTGAAGATGGTCATTTTGAAGTTGAAATTTCCCTTAGCGACAGGTCAGTGATAAGAAATTAGTCATAATATCAAAAACCTAAAAACTGAATTAATGCTAATAATTTACATAATTTCTTTATGAAAAACTTCTTCTTTTCCAACAACGATAACAGGTATCCATTCACACCCCCGATTGCCAAATTCCTAACGTCCATATATCATCCTAACATTGATTCAGAAGGGCGGATATGTCTATCAGGATTAAAGTCCAAGCCTTCGGGAAGCTGGAATTGCAGCATGAACATTGCTACGGTATGTTGCCGCCGGCAACTTGCCGGCATACTATTTAAATAATGTAAACAGTAAACTTCGGTAAGCTTATCCTGTCAATTTGTATTTCCTATTTTCCGTTTACAGATTCTCAGCGCCATTCGAATACTCCTTGGAGAGCCAAATCTGTCAGACCCGCTGATGACCAACATCGCTGAAGAATACCGGAATAATTATGCCGCATATTTGGAAAAGGCCAAAGATTCTGCTCGTAAGTGCTCACAACCGAAAAAATCTGATTCGAACCATCCTACGACTGAGCTGACGAAGCTTCCACCATCCCCACCTAAGTTGGAACATGACATCAATGACACTATGGAAGAAGATTTGTTTCCTGTTGAAGATTCTGACGGAGATAATGACGTGTGTCTAAGTCCGATTCTAAAATCCCAAATCAACAGAGGGCCAAATCAAGTACTTCGCTCCGTCGTACCTGGTGATAAGTACAAAGAACCAAACCGTACACTGCATCCGTCAGAAGACAAAAGCAGTTCAACATCTAAAAATACAAGGGAAAGTGAACTAACAGCAACTTCAAAACCTACAGTAGTTAAATCATCGGATCGTTCGAAATCGGTTTTGATGACTTCCAACTCTTCAACGAAGAAGACAAAACCGGCATCAGCTCCTGTGAATTCTATTCCAGTACCCACACCGACAAAATTCCCTTCATACACAGGATCCCAGTCAAGTTCACAAACAAAGCCTCTGACTCTCGACGACTTTCTTTTCGATAGCGAGGAAGACGACGACGACTTTTCATCTGTTCCAAAGAATCCAACCAAGAAGCTAAAATTCACGTAACATCTCTAACCGGTGGCAGTTGCTGTGTTCATTTATCGCTGTCACGTCCATTAATATTCTGTTTTTCTGTAACCCAGTGGCATTAGCTTCATCGACAATTATCAAATTCCAACCCACCGAACCACTGAGAGCTGGTAAATCAGTCTGATTTTCATGCAACATAAATCCTTGTAATCCAAGTGCAGAGTTAGAATTGACAGCGATTACCTTCGACAGTCTCAGTCCATACATCTTCGACATGCTCCAACTCCATATGAATGCTATACTGACATTAAGGTTGCACGCACCTTTGAATACCTGTGAGAAATACAAGCAAGTACTGCAGCACTAACAGGTGTTTTTTGTCCCTCTTAAACTTCATACGACTCCTCATTGTTAAATAGTTAAGCAGTGTCGAGGGTGGTGGTGGACAGAAAGCGTGTAGCTGTGATTCAGTGCCACACAGGAGAGTTCAGCGTATTAAAGCTCCACTTGCACCAACCTCCTCCTTGTTTACCCAGACTTGTATGTGTACAGCAGTGAATATAAATAAGCGGCATGTCCGAGACTGACAAACCCCCTTTCCTTATCTTCAAACAATTCAAGCTCACGGGTGGATCACATGAAACCGAAGCTCTTGAAATTTTAATTACCTTTAATCTGTGCATACCGTTACTAACTGTTTCCTTATATTAATATGAGCAAGCTGAAAATGCAGGCATTAGCTCCAAGGATTTGTTCACGGTAAATAAGTTAGATGGTTATTATTAATTAAACTCAGAATTGTGTTTTAAATACCAACTTTAAATCCGCTGCTCCAACTTATAAATATACAGGTATATAAACATAAATATAGATAATTTACAAACCCCAAGGAAAAAATATCCTCTCAAGCGTTTACCTTTCCAAGAGCATTTTCAAGTGACGGGTTTCCCAAACTTATCGGAAATCAAATAGTCAGTCAGTGTCGCAATCATTTACCATGTAAAATGTTTTGTTGCCATCAGTGAACTTTAGTGTCATTACCTAAGAATCTCAATAATTTTCGCTTGTGCAAGCTTAAGTTATACAACTGCAACGATCATGCTGCCGGGTAACGTTTCTTCCGAAGATTTTTGGGGTCTCTCCAATGGCTTACAAAGCCCGGATTCCAGCAATCTCGGAGCAGACGACGCTCCCCTCAACTGTCTCAGGCCTTCTACGATTCAATCTTTGTCAAGGCTATTAAATCCTTTGAAAATAATTCCTGCTGAAAACGGTATTTTGAGGTGAGTTAACTTATCAATAGTAAACTTGGGTTACCAGCAATATGAATAAAAGATACATGAAGTATTACATAAATCGTATATATTATATTTTTCAGGGATTGGAGAGGACTAGCTGAGCTGGCCGGTATTACATCTGAAACCATAATTTTCCTAGAAGCAAAGGAGGATCCCACTAGTGAATTAATAAAAGTATGGTTAAAAGAAGAAAAGCGTAATGTCAGTGATCTCAAAGCTTTCTTAGCTGTAATTGATCGGTTTGATGTCGTGGAAGATGCAGCTGAATTTTTAGGTAACGCAAATGTTATTACTTGTTATGTTTGCTAGTTTCACGTCAAGAAGGTTCTGAGTACCCAGGTATTTGTTTTAATTATAGACAATGATACTAAACTTTATTGGGACCAGAAAAATAAGATTAAGTCTGGCGTGACCGTCGAATCATTGCCAGCTTCTGATGCTGGCGTACTCACTATTGGTATGTCAAATTTATAATGTATTTGCGTACATGCAACTAACTTTGTGTTCTGTTTCTGCGTTATGTAAAGTATTTAACCTACAACTACTTATATAATTTCAGATGATGCAGTTGGAAAGCCTAACACACGCTATGATGCATTTATACTTTACGCAGAGGAAGATTCTGATTTTGCCATGCAGATAGTCGACCGAATGGAGAATGAATACAATCTTAAGGTTATTTATCCTTTATTAAACTTATTACTAAAATCTTGTCTTGCAGTCCTACCTTGTACGTGGATTTAATTCCTTGCCTTTGACTTTCAGATTTGTGTCAAAGAACGTGATCTGCTTGGAGGTTCCATGTTCGAGCATGAAACAATAAGTAGAATAATCGAAGAACGTTGCAATAGGCTATTAGTTATATTTTCTCCTGATTTTCTTAAAAGTGCCGCAAACCAGTTCCTAGTATCCTATACGCAAGCTCTTGCACTCGGTAAGCCTTAATGATTTAATTTTAATGAGAGTTTATAATTGTATTTCATACCATATGAGCTAATTATTCTTGCCTTTTAGACACTCGTCAACGAAAAATTATTCCATGTATGTATACTCGATGTGAACTTCCACCCAGTGTTCGTTACTCGTTCTGCCTTGATTACAACCGCTCCGGCAAATTATGGAACTTTTGGGATAAATTAAGTCAATCATTGCGTAGTACTCCAATGGGAGAAACGCCTCAACGGGAAAAAAAGTTGTCATCAACATCTATTCACAGCTCTAGTCTACCGGCTCAGAGCAGTTTCACTTTTCCGTCTCGTCCAGCAACAGGTATGATTTGCACTTAATCGGATATCCTAAATGTAGCACAGATTTCCAAATGGGAGTATCCTAATCAATCTTGACAACGTCATCCATAGATGCGTCCACTGTGGCTTGGTGGGAGCCTCAAAAACCTAGGCATCATTCGTCTTACTCCATGTCGGATTCAGGGGCGTTGAGCGACCTTCCGGAAGATTTTGACGCTATGTCTTTGCAGTCAGCCTCCCCATTAATGTCACCTACATCGCCTACTAAAACTCAAAAACCCACGAAATGGTACAAAAAATTGATGGGTCCTTCGAAGAAAAATAAAACAAGAACCGCCGAAGCTGAAGCCCTTAGTTAGCAGCCGATCTTATATACTCATGCCTTATTGGAAATTGTGATTTTCTTGAACAGTATCGCATAAGCTTAAGTTGGATACACACGTGTGAATTACAAATGCTCAAATAGTCGAAACAATAGTGCTGATTTCATACTGTCGAAATCCTTTGTATAGAGTAGGAATTAAAAGAATCCAAGCGTCTTCCGTTACGCTATCAGCTACACCTTTCAAAATATTCACATTATTGTAACTGTTCATGTTATTTATTACTTTGCTCTTGCGAAAGAAATGTAATTACATTTCTTTTAATTCAAAAACTTGGTATTCCACAATGAAAATACATAATTCCATTCAAAAATAGGTCTCATCCATGCAGCGATACCCTGTGGAAGTTGATTGCTTAAACTCTCTTCAACAGAAGAGCGATACCTTGACCTCCTCCAATACAGGCTGATCCAATAGCCAAATTAGCATTTCTGCGTCTGTAAGTAAATCGGAAAATGTTATTTGTTGCTGCTCAGAAGAAAACCTACTGAATAAATACACTACACCATATCATCCATACCTCAATTCGCTGACCAAGTGAGCAGTAATTCTGGCACCAGAAGCGGCAAGAGGATGTCCAAGAGCTATGGCACCACCATTAACGTTGTATTTTTCGTTATCAATCTTGAGTTCCCTTTGAACAGCAAGAACTTGCGCACCGAAAGCTTCATTGACCTGTATCCACAAATTCCGAAAATTAAAACACGAAATAGCCTCATCTTCTCATAAGAACAAACAAACTTAACAACGAGCGCATACATCAATCAGGTCAATGTCATCTAAAGATTTTCCAGCGACTTTCAGTAATTTTCTTATGGCTGGGGCTGGGCCGATTCCCATGATATTGGGATCACATCCAGAAATTCCATACCCAACAAGTTCGGCAAGTGGGGTAAGGTTGTGCTTCTTTACCGCAGCTTCAGACGCGATTATGACAGCTCCAGCACCGTCACTAACACCCTGTAATGAAAATTGATCCAAATTACTCCCTCAAACTTCTAACATCTATATTTTCAATTCCAAAATTCACCCTCAATAGCCTAGATTTGCACATACCGAAGCAGAGCCAGCTGTTACAACACCATCTTTCTTAAACACGGTCGGTAACTTTGCGAGTGATTCCATTGTAGTCTTAGGCTTAGGATGTTCATCAGTATCCATAGTAACTTTCTGTCCCTTGATTTTCAACTCAATTGGGGCCAACTCTTCCTTGAAGTAACCCTTCTCGTTAGCTACAAACATTGATCAATATAAAAAAAATTAATAACATCAAAAACCTCACGATAGCATCTAATACGTCCATCATCAGTATTATGCATTACCTGCCGCCCATCTCTGCTGTGATTGCAGAGCATACCTATCTACCTCTTCCCGGGTTAGATTGTATTTAGCACCCAAGTTTTCAGCAGTAACGCCCATCGGAGTTTTGATGTGAGCATCCGTCAACGACTGCCACAAGGCATCTTCGAGCTGTAAATTCAAATATTAAACACAAAAGTCGATTACAGACATGATTCAAATCTACATTAAACCATGCTATAAACAAACCTTCATTTCCTTACCCCGTAGTTCATTCCTAATCTAGTACCGAATCTCGTATTACGGATCAAAAATGGTGCTTGGCTCATGCTGTCAGTTCCTCCAGTAAGTACCACTTGGGAATCTCCCATTAAAATGTCCTAAAATGGCATCCAATATTATAAGAAATGCATTTCGCAAACAATAAATCATTCTCCAATCGTAACTCATTCCTACAATCTATTTCAACTTTCCACCACAAGCATTGGTAACTTACATGGGCTCCGTTAACAATGGATTGGAATCCAGACCCACAAAGTCGGTTAACAGTAAGGGCCGGAACCGGCACGGGGATTCCGCATCTTAAGAGAACATGACGAGCAATGTAGGGTGCATCAGGTGAAGCACACTTAATTCAAAAATCAAACATTTGAAATTAATTCTTGTACACTAAACATAACCCTCTAAAAATACTCCAACTCACATCACACAGTTCTTAACAGAATACAATGACCTGCATGCACAAATCACGAGCCTTACGAGACGAACTGTTATTTCTCCTACAACCAATTTTCTAATTCCACCCATACTTACACTGATGACGTTGCCAATGACTACAGAATCCACAATATTAGGATCAACATTTCCCGCAGCAAGAGCAGCCTTGGCAGCAATTTCTTGAAGGTCCACACAAGTCTTGTCAACAAGCTTTCCTCCGAAAGTACCGAAAGGAGTACGCTTTGCCGCAACAATAAAGATTCCTAAAAAATCAAACCCCAAATGTGAAATGCATCAATCCATATTAAAAATATCATATCTTAACCGGCCGAACAATCTCTTCATTCAATAAATTATATAACATCTCTTCACAGCTTAATCATTAGGAACTTAATCCGCATAGCACCTCCTATACATTCAAATAATAATTACTAACTATCAACATTTATAATTCTATAACATCCTTAATGTCTCTCATGTTCTTACCCTTCGTCAATGAAGCCATGATTAAGAATCACTTCAATCTTCGTAAGAGAGACAGCACTTGAAAGTATTTAAGCTCGCAATATCGGCTCACAACACACCCCAGAAATACGTAATCTGCAAAATCAAATTATTTACCACATTTAATTAAATCCATTACAATTACAAAAATTCTCAACCTTCTAAGATTTAATTATAACAAACGATTATGTTTTTTAATTTCAAAAAATCAGTTTTTCCTAAAGCTATGCAACCTCAAACTTACCAGGTTTTTGCTGCACAGTCCTGAACCTTGCACTCCAGGAGAAAAGCTATACTGACTGACTCAAGGTCCACAGGAACAAATCCTCTTAAAGTAAAAATAATATCAACACAGCCCAACATTTGCTTATTATGCATGGATATAATATATCAGACACCGAATAATCTCGTACTGTGTAATCACCTTCATGAAGAACCTATACGCATGAAAACTTGTCGACAAAACCGACCATGTGTGTTCAAAGTCCAAAGTCAATCTTCATCGTCCATGTCAATGCGCCTGACTTTCACACCTCAAAGCATTGCTTTACAAACGCCAAACATGATTCAATCATATTTCAGAATCTGAAGCGTTCATCTATCTTCAACGTTTTTATTCATTTATTATCACTATCATACTAATTCAGCGCTTCCTAACCTAGCTTCTTTCCGACACAACGGCTTCCAACATGTTTAAAGCGACCAATCTGATGCGATAACGATGCTAACAACAACGTTTCAACTTCTATCCGCATCAACAGCATATTCGTAATTGGTTAGATTTTTCAAGTTATTTCATTCTTATACGCTTATAAAATGCATGCGAAGGCACAGTCAGGCACCTTTCAATAACCTCGACGGTAGTACGACTAATTAAACTGAACTGTGCACCACCTGGTACCGAATTCAGTATTCAATATCAATCATACTGAGAATCGCATTTAATTGAAGATGAACCATATGGTACAGTGCCATCTATTCAACTCTAGTAGTTAATTGGCGTGACCTCTTCCTTCTTCGCTCTTCCTGCGCTTTGTGTAGAAGCGATTTCCAAGAATACTCTCAGGAAGTGAAGAGATTCGTGATATTTAATGAACAATCCAAATCCTGGAATCTGCCTACCTACGGGACATCTTCTTCTTTACCACCACCTCATTCATATCTGCTCCACTTCAAATCTTATCCTTGCACAGTATTTCTCAGTGTCGCAAGTGATCCTGGAGTGAGGTGATCTTTAACCCATCGCTACTAGCACAAACGAGCACTACAAACTTTCGGTAAGATGGTGCATTCGCCAAGTATTAAGTAACCTTAATGCTCATAGAGCTTTAAGCTCGACTTACCAACTTATGACTTAATAGCTCCCATGATTAATTTTCAATTTTCTTTACAGATAATGCACTTCAAACTTGTGATTTTGGCAGCGATGCTAGCTTTAGCAGCTGCCAGATCCAGCTCTCACAAAAAAAAGGTCTCCGACAGCTCGTCTTCCTCTTCCTTTGAACGACCCCAGATAGAGGACCCTAGCTTAATGAAAAAACAATCACGACAATGGGTTTATTACCCTCCTGGCCATCCATGGTCACATCCCTCATACTGGAGGAAAAACAAAGGCAACAAACAACGAAGACTGGCAAATAAACGTCGTTCCTTCCTCAACTCGCAAATGGATGATACTTTTCTCATGATCAAGAAAGGGTTCCGCAAGCCACAAGGCCCAAACGTCATGATTGTCAACCGACCCTTACATGTTTTGAAACCATTACCACCTCGAGAAGATCCTAGCATCAGCGTGGCACACCACATATTAAGGAAAAAGGGACGTACCGCCACCGCCAGCAGTCAATCGGAAAATTGAAGATCCTAGTCTGATGAAACGACCATCATAGAATATCATTCCTTCCCACAACTTTCAAATTGAAGATCCTAAGAAATAACCTATTGACCCGGACGGCGGATGTACTGCAATCCTCAGAGACATATTTCCTCCTAGTTGATACACATAATTCCTAAACTTATTATTACCTAAAGCTTTGAATTCTATTGATTTGAAAATTAAAACTTTGCCTGCAAAAACATTTTTTCTTCGAGCGAACTAACTACTCCCGCTAGATGCCAGCACCTTTCCCCCTGAGTTCCATCACTAATATACTTCTTGCATGTATTGTTTTCATTATTTTAATCCCATGTTTATTTCATCTTTATCTTAATGCCTTACAATTTATGTTATAACGGCTTTTTTAGTTTAACATAGAGTAATGTCAGACATATCATCTCAACCAATAAGCCAACATCTGGTGTGCTGAGGCCGGTTCCTGTTCCTAGATTCCACCTACTACGATCTGACTATAGTGTAACAATATGCTTGTGGTATTGCTCTCTTTAGAGTTTAAGGATTAAAACGGTATTCGATCTAACACTGTCAGAAATCTATATCTTTCCAAAACATTTTAAAACATAATAGTGTTATACGTATTCTACATGCGTGGAAATCATTCTAGATAACTTTCAAACATTTTTGTTTCAATAATGAGAGGGGGGGGTTTAGTGGAAACTTTTTAATACTCATGTAAATTGTTTCGTAAATTACAACAGTTCCAAGTGTCACGATTGTGACTTCTTCTTCTCCAACTTCCCAGTCAGTTACCTCTGTTCAGCTCCAGTCCTGTAAAGAGAAAATTAACATCAATCGATTAACATTATGATGCCATGTAAATGATGCCCTCTTCTCATGCTTTCATTCCAGGATCTCCCACTTTATCCCAAATAGTCCCAAAGGAGCTAATCCCCTTTAAAACTATCTTCTTCTCCTGGATTTCGGATTCTAGATCCAAGACCTCATGGCTTTCTTGAAGCCATTTTCCAAAGATCAAAGACAGTCCAGTCCGAACATCTTTAGGATCAACATCTCCCTAACTCTGGTCTCCTGATCCACCTCTTGCAGTTCAGAAATCCTCGGAACTTCCTATAGTTTTACTTACTTGTCCTCGAAATCCTCGTTGAATCCCTGAAATCCTCGGTTATTCTTGAAAATCCCTGGAGTGAGTTCAACCCAAAATAAAGTTCAATCCCTCATCCTCTCTCTCGTCTCTCATCAGAACTTTATTACAAGTATCATAAGTGTTCTAAAACTAGGGGGGGGGAGTTTTGTTCACAGCTTCGAGTTAGTCTTTGAGCACCAGGGGTAATCGCTTTTCTGAAAATGTTTGAATGTAGCCCCACATTTTTTTAAAATAATTGCGCGAATCATAATGTAATAAGGAAGGATCCGGATATTTGCAAGAGAAGCATGTTATTTTCGCCTGTAATCTTCATGTGCACGGCTATTCTAGGGATAAAGTTAGCTGTGTGCCAAAATCTCCAAACGATGTCCTTATGTCTATTGTTCTGACAGGTCCGAATTCTACTATTTCCAGCGGAATCTTATTGCATCCTTGGTTCGCCATGTACCCGTGTATGATTCCTATGGATAGTTGGTACAGGTTTTCTTCGGTGGAATCTTTTAATGTGGGACATTCTGGGTGAGCGATCACTGGGTCGTCACAGAATAGGGTTTCTTCCTTCGTCTTGACATTTGATCGAGGGGTTTTACACATATGAACGCAGTTTTTACACACCCGCCTGAGATGGGATGGTAGCGTGCTAGGTATGTTTTCGTAATAGTCTAAATCCTTCCAGGTTTTGATACCGTTTGATACTAGCAGGTGATTGATACCTTCTCCACAGTATGAATCATATGTCAGGCTGACCGTGTCCCAGAATCTTGGGTTGAAAATGTTAAATTTAAAGTTAAATTTAGTGACCAGGTTCGCAATTGTTGTGTAGTAGGGTTTTAGACTTTGTAGTTGCCCAGCAAGGCTGACAGTATCTGATCTGGTACGGCTTGGAGAACGTTATCTGTTAGCACTATCCTATAGGCACTGAGTTAGTAGAGTGTAGAATTAAAACACCAGTATCATCAACTCTGGTCGAATAATTCCAACTGTGACGCGGTTTGTATTAAGAACTGATTTATTCAAACAGTAAAAACCGAGTGAGTTATTATTATAGTTGTAACACTAGTTATAGCTGGACTCTAGAAGAGAGTCCAGAGGAAAGTTATTCCTATGTTGTAGCATCTTATCCAGGAAGAGGAGAAGATGCTCTTAACCTATATGTGTGAGGAACGGGCATCTTAGAGAAGACTCGGGGATACACGTTCACTCATGTGTGTAATGTATTGTAGTGTATTAGACAGGAGGTGATGATAAGAGCAGAGTAGCTGCGGAAGGGTTCCTGCCATGCTATACACTAGCCTGAATATGTATTAAGTGTTTGTGTTGTAAATGTGAATTTACCTAACACTAACTTAACCTAGAATGAGCACAGATCATTAAGTAGGAATGTGTGAACATTCAACACCTTCCCGTGATCTTGATCATGGTTAACTAAATGAATATTACAATGAATTGAAAGTAATATATTTGGGAAGAGGGACATGATGATAATTGTCTTCTTCCATGGGTTGGCTGTAATACTGAGAGCTCCGTCTCATCAGTTTACGTACAGCTTTCGTTGTCGTTGGCATCTCGTTGGTAACGGTGGGGAAGTTCCACGGTTTCTCCTTGGGTAACGACGATGTCTTCATGTTCGTGATTGTTATTCATTCTTACACGAACTTTGAGGGGCGTCTTCTTGACAAGATATTTGATGTTGAAGACAGAGATTATAACAGCTGCTACAAAAGCCAGGATGATTCCAACTAAAAGCCAAGTGAGGGAAGAACGGGTCTTTTCCATGTGTTCAGCTATGTGTCCTTTGGAGAGTGATTCTCTTTGGAGGAGTTGATTGAAATCTTCCGTAAGACGGGTAGCGTTATAAGGAACTTCCAAATGCCAGTTGGCATAATGATTCATCTCAAGAGTCTTTTCGTTAACTCCAACGAGTTTCATCAAGGATCCTTCGTATTTGATATTGTCTATGATGAAGGAGGTGGTGAACGGGAGTTGAAAGACTGTTTCAGGACAAGGCTTGATTTTTCCGTCAATCTGAATGGTGTTGTTAGGACAGTAAATAAACACCTGATTATTATTGACTTTGATTTGAATGAAGTCAGAAGGGTTTATCTCAGAGGGCTTGAAGCAGTCCTTTATAACCATGTGCTGACGGTTAAAGTCTTCTTCGGGAATACAGGGTTTTCCGGATAGGAAGATTGCATGTCCAGGTAGGATTGTCTCATGTGTCATATCCATAATGCAGAGTGGATGCATTGTTAGTCCAATTAGAGTTGGTCCTTCATAGGTTGACACACAGGTTTTTCCTTGTTGATGAGACAAGAGTGTGAAAGGATCAGCTTGGAGGAGCTGTGTTTCATTATCTTTCATGGGAACGTGCAGCTTGATGCGTAGTTCTTCTATTCCCGGGTAGTAGACACAGCTTTCGGGAGTAGCTAGTTCCATGAGGCAGTTTACAAAGTCATTCAGCTTAACTCCAAGGAGTTCCAGAAATTCGGGATTGACTCTGTGCTTTTTCCAGAGTAGGTTAGTTCGGAAGAGAACAGACTTAGAGGTTATCAGTTTTGAGGTGATATAGCTTGCGCTAAAGACTGATGAGGCAAAGTGTTGCCTGATGAGCTCCAGGTCATGTTCGTCTCTGACAACTGCTCGTGACAGCTTGTCCACGTTGTAGGTAAGATTCCGAGTGAAACTTGCAAGATCTCCGGATTTGCTGGTGAATTCATGAATTCGGTGTTCCATACTACCAATTTTCATGAGCTGATCATTTAGTCGGTCCGAGGATTGAGAGTGTAGAATTACGGATAATCCGACTCCAGTGGCCGACAAGAGGGTGACGGTGAGGAATCCAAGGATAAGCATGACGAGCCTTTTCTGTCTTGGGTTAAGTACTTCGTTGACAGTAGGACAGAAAGTTTGGAGGGGCTCTGTAAAGGATTGTTTGAGAAGTTCCTTGCAGATTACATCAGCGTTTTGAGTTGCAGTGTCCCAGGGCATTTTGTTGACCTTAAGGATGTCACAGATGTTAACAAGTTTAGCTTGGATGTTAACTGTGTACAGGCCTTTTGAGATTGGAATATCTCGGGTTTTCCAAATGACCGTGTTTCCAGATTGGGTGAAGGACTCTGCGTAGGTGGAAGGAACGCAAAGGCACAGGACGGAGAAGAGGGTGAGAAGAGTTTTGTAGAATGAGCCGTTTGGAGCAGACAGGTGAAAGATGCTGCTTTTTGGGATGATTCCAGCTCTCCGCACATTTTCTTGCAGTGGTCCTCTTGCCAGTGGTTTGGTCAACATGTCTGCGTTCTGATATTTGGTTGATACGTGAATTGCTTCAATTTCTCCTTTATTTCTTACTTCTCTGCAGAACAAGTAGCGGGTTTGGATGTGTTTAGTTTTTCCAAAGTTGTCTGCTTTCTTGAGGAGTTCAACGGTGCTTGCGTTGTCACAGAAGATAATTGTAGGACTGATTTGTTTGTGTCCGATTCCTTCAAGGAAATCTCGTGTCCAAATTACTCCTTTGGTTCCTTCGTTGAGAGCTACA
The DNA here is from genome assembly GCA_906901655.1 of Sminthurides aquaticus. NCBI lineage: Eukaryota > Metazoa > Arthropoda > Collembola > Symphypleona > Sminthurididae > Sminthurides > Sminthurides aquaticus. Next base: position 2,341,469 of record CAJQTT010000007.1, read on the forward strand.
AGTTCAGCTTCAGTGGAGGATTGAGTGATTATCTTCTGCTTTTGGCTCTGCCAAATTACGGGAGAATTATTCACGGAAAATATGTAGCCAGTGATTGACTTTCGGTCGTTAGGATCAGTGGCGTAGTCAGCGTCAGTGTATGCTGATAGTTTGACTTGACCCGGAGGGGAAGTTGGGGAATAGAGTATCCCGTGTTCAATTGTTCCTGCTAGGTAACGGAGAATATACTTTGCAGCTAGCCAGTGAGGCTGTTGATAGCAGTCCAAGAACTGAGACAGCTTTATTACTGCAAAGCTAATGTCCGGTCGGGTAATTCTTGCCAGGAATAGCAATTTGCCTATCAGCGTCCGGTATGGGAGAGAGATATTTGCTGGTTTTGACTCTCGAGTTAAGTGAAGGGATGATGATTGCATAGGGGTTGTGGTAGTGTTGCAATCTTCCATTCCAAATTCCAGCAGGATGCTTCTGGTATAGGCAGCTTGGGTGATGAATATTCCTCCATTTTCTGTGGTGGAGAATTCCATTCCAAGGAACATCCGGCCTTCATCAAGAGTCAGCTCATATCTCGTCTTCAGAAATTTGATGATTCGATACGCATCTGATCGTTTTTCTGAGCACAGGAGACCGTCGTCCACATAGTATGCGAGATACATAGTGTGATTAAAATCTGTGTAAACACATTTATCTTTTTCAGTTGGTCGAAGTCCAATTTGCTTGAGGGTTTTTGAAAAGTTTTCATTCCAGCATAAAGGGGCTTGTTTAAGACCGTAGACGCTTTTGATGAGCTTGCATACGTTGTCCGTTTTGTCATGGTATCCTTCGGGTTGCTCCATAAAAATTTCTTCATTTAGAATTCCGTTTAGGAAGGCAGTTTTAACGTCAAACTGAATCCAAAATAGCTTGCGAGACGCAATTACCGCAAGTAAAATGCGGATGGATTCATATCTTACGACTGGTGAGAAAGTTTCTTCATAATCAATCCCATGTTGTTGTAAGTATCCTCTTACGACGAGACGTGCCTTGTAGCGTTCTACTTGTCCATGTTTATTGGTTTTCGCCTTGTAAACCCATCTACAAGTTAACGGTCGTTTTCCGCTATGTTTGCAGACTGAGCGTGGGACTAAAGTCCAGGAGGAATTGCGTTGGTGGCTGTCCATTTCGTCATCCATGGCTTCAATCCATTTTTCCTTATCTTCAGACAGAATAGCTTGTTTGTAGGATGATGGCTCTATTAACTTTGTTGACTTGGTTAAAAAGAGAGCAGGGCGGCAATAAAATAGTCTGCCGGGAGTTTCATCATCTCTAAGCTTGGCTGGTTTCTGAAGAGTCTGGCGATCACGTAGGACACGCTGGGGTTCAGACGGGAGAATTTCGAGGGAAATTGAGCCTTTGCTGGAGGTTGGAACGGATGATGGCGCTGTCTTGTCAGCTTGAAAACTTTTATGGTGTTTTGATGAGCTTGATGGCGCTGGCTGGCTGGAGCTAGCTTCCTTTTCCTTCCCGCTCGAATCCGCAGGACAAGGAGTCGAGGATTCAGCGTCATCTTGATCAGCAATGCCTTGTTCTGCTGAGTAGAGGTTTTGATTAGACTCATCAGGAGATAGAAGGAATTCGGGAAGATGATCAGGAATTTCCGGAATTTTAGCTTCTTCTTCAAGTAATTTTTGGAGGACCGGGTCAACCTCTGAATTCGGTTCCACAGGGATTAGAGCTTCTGGATTAGGCTCTACTTCTTCATCAGAAAACAGCTCGTCAGAGGATGAGGAGGAATTTTCGGGAAGAATTTCAACTTTTGTTGTTAAGGGAATGAGTGATGCGGTGTCTTCATGATTTATGGAGGGGAGAAAGATATCATGAGCAGGATGATTCTCCGGTAGGAGGGATTTTACAGATTGAGCTTTTTCATGAATTTGGGAGGCGTCAATCTCTGGGAATCTCTCCAGTATATTGTGTGCTATCCAGGTGGGTGAGCAATAGCAGTTAAGTTTCTCAGCCTGGTTGTAGTAGAGATGAAGTAATTCTGATAATGTTAACCGGAGGGGTTGATTATCTTCTTCATCTTCTGTATCTCCATTTTCAATAATTTCTTCATTGTGAGGGCTTGGCGGAAAGTCCTCAAGAACGTAATGGATGGGAACTGAGTAGCAGTTGTCCAGCTCAAATTGAAGGTTCTCTTGATTTTTAACAGGAGAGTTGGGGCTTGAGAAAACGGTGGGAAGGGATTTCCGTGAAAGATTTTTCCAGTTTACGGGAGGAGGCAGCGTCGTTGCTGGAGTCCGGTAAATGGATTGCGGAAATGCTTGTTGAAGTTGATCCATGTCAATTTCGTTTTCTCTCTGTTCATCTTGAGGTGGAGGAAGAGAATCTTCCTGGGTTGTAGTGAAGGACGTGTGTATTATCGGGAGAGTCTCATAACTCGTTTCTTTGAAGATAATGTCCTTTTGCTTGGAGACAGAGTTAAGGTAGTGGGCTGTAGCATCATGACAGTAGTAGAGATGCTGAGAGTGAGGAACAATGCCGACCATATGCATTACCTTCCCGGAAGGTTGGAAGGCGGAGTGGGATTTTATAGTCGGAGCAGGTGGCTTGACTATTACTTCGCATCCCCAGACTCTTAAATTGCTTAAGTCTGGTTTGTATCCATAAACGTGTTGAAATGGGGTAATTGTCTTGGTTACCGAGTTTATGGTTCTGTTGAGGATGTACACAAACGTCTTGGCGGCGCAGTACCAGAGATAGTCGGGGCAATCAAATCCATTCATTCTTGCTTGTTCCATCATGGCGGTGGCTCCTTCTTTGACTGTTCTCATGTCTCTTTCGATTAAGCCGTTGCTTGAAGGGTGATAAGGAACTGTGGTCTCATGACGGATGCCCATGGATTCAATCCAGCTTTTGACTTCTTGGTTACAGATTTCAGTTCCATTGTCGCTTTTGATGCACACTACCTTGTTTCCAGTTTGTCTTTCAAGGTGATTAATAAAGAATTGTAAGATTTTGACAATTCCTGTTTTCGTGGAAAGTGACTTAATGAACCGGAAGTTGGAAGCTTCATCTTTGAGGAGGAAGAAGTAGTTACGACCTTTGAATCCGGGTTCTATTGGTCCGGCGAGGTCACAGTGGATGGTGTGACCTACGATGGTAGTCCTGTTTCTTCTTGTCTTGCTGGGATTTCTTGAAATCTTAGAGGACTTACAGCTGTCGCATTCTAGTTCTCCTTTGAGTTGAGCCAGTTCAATCCCATCAACTGCTTCTGACTTGACGGACTGCAGTATGTAGTCTTTATTGATGTGGCCAAGTCGGCAGTGCCAAAGGTGAAGGGAAGAGTTAGGGCTTTGAGTTGCTTCCAAGTTAGGTTTTATAGCCATCATAGTCATTTTACGAGAGGGATTGAGAATTGGTGGAGAATGAAAGGCCATTACGTGTAGTCCATCTCTTGGAGTTGCATACAGTGCTTTCCTTGGGGTATCGGGAGAGGACTGAGGAGCGTAAAAGGCTGTTCCAACTTTGCTCTTGAGAACAAACCAATTCTCTTTGCATAGAGCCGATTCAGAGAGAAGGTTCATCCCTCCAGGGACAAAGAGAGCGTCTTTAATGACGTAGGGACGATAGTCCCCATCACTGGTTAAGGCATCTACTATGATGTCCCCTTTGCCTAGCGCACAGACTTGGCTTGAATCAGCTTGTGTCATGGGAAGTGGACTTTGAAAGGGTTGAAATTTGACAAACCATTCTTGTTTTCCACAAACATGATGAGTGGCTCCAGAATCTGAAATCCATTCCATTTCTTCTGTCTCTTGTTGAGGAAATTCATCATAAAGAGAGTATATTTTTAGGACTTCTGCCCGGTACTGGTTGTAGATTTCAGCCTTCTTTTTCTTTGAGATGGGTTTAACGCCAAGGGACATGCCTGGTGAGGCAAGCATGGGAAGGATTGTAATTCCGGCTATGACGGGTTGAGCCGTTTGTAGGGTGAATTGTCCGTCATCTATGATTGCTCTGCACTTAAGGCTTCCATCTTCTGAGAATATTTCGGCTGAATTTCCAGATTTGGAGATGTGAAATCCTTCTTCTAGAAGTTTGTTTTCAGAAATTATGTTCTGAGTCATGGGAGAGTGATAAACATCATGAAGGGTTAGCATTGTCCATGTATTTGCGATTTCGTTGTAGACTTTTACATGAATTGTGCCTTTGCTGTTAGCTGTCCAGGTGTGTCCAGTAAGATTTCGGAAGTAGACTGTTTCACATTTACTGAGACCGGAGTAGAGAGAAGCATTATTTGTAATGTGACATCTTGATCCACTGTCCAGGATCCAGACTGGATTCACGTCAAAAGGCATACAGAAGGTGGATGGGTTCAAAGGGTTGTATCTTGTTCCCATTACCCTGGAGCTTTCTCTGAGGTTTTTATTGACCGTTCGGGCTTTCTTGACTGAGAGGATTGGATGGGCAGGAATAGCTGGAGGACGGATGAGGAGACTGTAGGAATTACCCAGCTTGTATCCCATGGTTAGGATTTGCTTATTTTTGATGATTTCTACAGTGATTGCCTTTTCGTTGATTAGGCAGTTTCTTCCTCTGCATACTAGACGGGAAATTGTCTTCTTGTAGGATGGGACGTATTGTACGTGTTTCAAGACGACCAGAATCCATTCTGTTCCGTTGTATACTTCTGCTTCTACATTTCCTTGACCAAGGATGGGATGAGTTTTATCTCCAACCAGAAGGATCTTGCCTTCTTTTCTCTTGTAGAGTTGAAGCTTGGAGAACCAAATGGGGTCATCACAGGTGTGGAAGATGACATCATTGTCCAGTATCCAAGGAGAAGGAACATGCATTTCACTGGGATTCCATTTAGGGAAGTACTGACCTTTAGATTCGTAAATCTTGTTGGTACTCAATTGTTCAATCCAGTTTTCCGTTTGGGGAGGAATAATGGATGGATGAGGGCAAGGAATTTTGGCAGGGCTTTTGGGAAATGGATCAAGTCTCTTCTGGGCTTGAAGTATCGTAGTCCTTAGCGTTGCTTCCTGTTCCATTCCAGCTTCGGAGCGGCTGAAGTGGTGATGACTCTTGATTTCAAGAAGAGTGAGTAAGGTGGTGAGAGTCATGGACGGTAACTCATGAAGGCTTACAAAACAGTTACATCCAGCAAAGGTACGAGCCAAAGCTATGTCGTAGATTGAAAAATCAAGGATTTTGCCAATTGTCCTCCCTTGGTTCGTAATCTCTTTTGAGATGTCATTCCTGGATTTCCATTTCTTAAAGTCGTTTGTGGTGACAGTGAATTGATGAACAAGGATGGATTCAAGGGGATATTTGGAGTTGAGATTTTGGATTTCGTAGACTTGGTAAGCTGAGGATGCTAAGCCTAGTAGATTTCGATTTGACCAATCAGTAAGTTCATCTCGTGGAAAGGCATTTACTGACCTTAGCCTTGTAATCTCCGCTTGAGGAATGAGGGCGATGATTTTCAGAAGGAATTCTCTCTTGTCTCTTCTTTTAACAAAGCTCCGTAGAGGATGATCAGGGTTGTAGGATCTTTCACTATAGCAGTAGGAGTCCTTGTCATTGCTGTCATCAGAGTTGCTTTCATCTTCGCATCCAGAATTGGAGTTATCTTCATCATGTTCTGATTCAGAGTGACGTTCTGAAGCAGGGGGAATTGGAGAAGTAGGGCCAGCTTGATCGATAAGTGAACGGTGCATGAGAAAGAACGGATTTTGGTAGATATCAAGTTCGGTATCAAGATCGCCATTGTCAATTTCCGGGTAGTAGTCGGAAAGATGAGAGATGGGGGAATTCTTGATGAGCAGCTTCACATAGTGTCTGAGGCAATTCTCCATTTCTTCGTATTTTCCAAAGAAGTTTATGTCTCTGTAGAGGAGAATATGCATGAAGTCTCTGGATGGAGGGCAGGCAGCACATAAGAGATGCATGCCAGGTTTATGATAGTACGACTCTCCTGAGGTCATACGACGAGAGCTGCATTTAACCCAATCTGAGAGTTGTTCAGTGGGTTGACAAAGGGCAATATCAGACCAATTAAGGTTACCGGTTTTCGGATTGCAGAATTTGCACAGCCTTCTTGCTGATGGATGATGCAGGATGTTGTTGCGTTTAATGCATGGAGAGAAGTTTGATTTCTCTGTGCGTGTAAAGTACGGTTTGCTCCCGGTACAAAATGTCTCAAAGTACCCCAGGCCTAGATCAATAGCATGATGACGGCGTGGGTCTCGGATGCGATGATTGTAGAGACGGGCTCTACGAATGAATTCTTCTTCAGGTGAAGCAAGGAGAGGATCATCAACTGAGAGAGTGTTAATTACCAAGGTTTCCATGAAGAGTTGTTCCCAGTCATAGAACTGGTCTGGGATGTGACGCCTTGTAATCATTTGTCCTCTTATTTCATCACAGATTCGGAGACAATTTCGGAAGTCCGGGTTGTAGCGGTAGATGCTGTATTTCATCCTTTTCAGAGAGGGTGCAGGTCTCGTGCTTTTCGGATATTCAAAGCTATGAAACCATTTCAAGAGTTCAGGTTCATTGTTCATTATCTCGGGATATTTTAGGAATCTTGCCCATTCTTTTGGATCAGGGAGACACTTTATGTTAGATTGGGTGGAAAGAGTTTCCACAGTGTCTCTGTGAAGATCTGAAGGTGTACGAGGTCGCATCTGATGAGAGGATGTTGAAGGGGCATCCCAATCTTGAGCATGTTGCCAAGGTGAAAGTTGTGGTGCTGAAGGAGAAGCAGCTCCTGATGGGGAGTTTCTTGGAGAAAAGCCATGAGGAGGTGAAGAGATTGGAGTTAGTGGGAGAGGGCGATTGCGATAATCAACGTCTCCGTTTTCAGCAATTGTGCCAAATCCAGGTGGAGGACTGGGACGCGGGGACCTTTGAGGTGAAGCGTCTTGCCGAGGTGATCCAGCTGGTTCCATGTAGAGATGATCGTTCTCTTCTTCTTCTTGGTTTACTCGTGCGTAGACCATTTCTTCTTCTTCATCCACAGATGAATAATGATGATCATTTTCTTCTTCTTCATCACTACCATCGTCTTGTCCAAGATTAACAGGGGCTTTTAGCATTAGGATCTGCATGGGCTTGTTCTTGGAGTTTCCAAGGGTGACAGCATTAAGCCTGGAGTTGAGGTCAGATACTATTGACCTCATTTGGGTTGCTTCTTGAGTAAGCGTATTGATTTTGGCTTGGTCGCTGTTTCTTAAATGACCGTTGGCATTGTTGGGCTTTCTAGGCTTGTTATTGTTACCGTTATTGCCTCTTGGTCTTGGTCCTGACTGACCGGGGTTTCGTCTCTCATTCTTATTCTTGTTCTCGGGATTTGAGCGACACTCAGACTTGATGTGTCCGGATTTAGAGCAATAATGACAGATTATCTTACTTTTGCCAGTAGTTGGTCCTTGATTCTTTTTGAGAAATTTCTTGAAATTTCGTTTGACTGTCATGGCTGTTGCTCCTTGAACCGGTGGTGAGTTCGTATTCGCTTGAGAATCGCGAGCATCAACAACCTTGAGTCTCTTGCGGAATTGGTCAAGCGTTTGAAGTTCATCAGGAAGAGCTTCCCATTGTTGGATGAACTGTTGATATTTGGGTTCCCAAAGAGCGGCTTTGAGATATTCAAGGAACGTCTCATCCGCTACAGGAAGTCCGATTTCTACCGATCTTACTCTCAGGTTGTCCAGATCATTGACGACAGAGGTATAAGACTGACCTTTTTTCATCTTGTAGGTTGCCATGAGGACTGTAACTTGTTGTCGAGTGACAGTGTCATTTTTACCATATTCGGAGACTATGGCATTCCAAACGCCTTGAAAGTTGTTTGCAGATGAAAGTTTCGCAAGGGAAGTCTCGGTGGTAGAAATGAGGATGAATTCAAGAAATTTGTCAGATTGCGCTTGCCAGCGTTCTCTTCTTACTCTTTTGGCGGCTGCAGACTCATCCACCATGGATCCAGTGTCGGTACCTGTGCCAGGTACCTGTTTATTCTCAACAAAGGGAAGATAGATTTCTTCGCACTTGTCGTTACGGATGTACGTCTGGAGTTGTAGCTTCCATCCTCTGTAGGATTCCGGAGTCAGTTTTGCAAGAGTCCGGGTATGCGTAGCTACCAACGTTGCCGTTGTTGCCATTGTTCTGATGAGCACGGGCGTCCCTCGTTGCTGTTGATCAGATTTTCTTCCACTTGATGCACTTGCAAGGTTGAGTGGGGTTACCTGAGAATTCTATCTCTGAACGTGATTTGCACTTCAACGTTCTCCTCTCAATTCTTCAGTTCAAGATATTGAGGATTGCTCAGCTAGCTTTACTAATCTCTCTGAAAGAGAACTTTGAAACTTTACTAGAAGGTTGCTAGTAGGTTAGATCTAAGCACTTATGCTTCTTCCGGGGTAAACTGAAATTTCCAAAGAACACTGGAAATTCGGGATTTTTAACACAAAGTGTTAGGAGGAGAATTAGTGCTCGGCCGTAGCAACCAATTTCCCCCTTTAAAGTTTATAAAGTTTTAAATTCAGGTTTGGAGTGAATCGAAACCAGATTTACGCTCTGCTACCATGTAGAATTAAAACACCAGTATCATCAACTCTGGTCGAATAATTCCAACTGTGACGCGGTTTGTATTAAGAACTGATTTATTCAAACAGTAAAAACCGAGTGAGTTATTATTATAGTTGTAACACTAGTTATAGCTGGACTCTAGAAGAGAGTCCAGAGGAAAGTTATTCCTATGTTGTAGCATCTTATCCAGGAAGAGGAGAAGATGCTCTTAACCTATATGTGTGAGGAACGGGCATCTTAGAGAAGACTCGGGGATACACGTTCACTCATGTGTGTAATGTATTGTAGTGTATTAGACAGGAGGTGATGATAAGAGCAGAGTAGCTGCGGAAGGGTTCCTGCCATGCTATACACTAGCCTGAATATGTATTAAGTGTTTGTGTTGTAAATGTGAATTTACCTAACACTAACTTAACCTAGAATGAGCACAGATCATTAAGTAGGAATGTGTGAACATTCAACATAGAGATATTCTGAAAATGCCATGCTTCGGGGTATTTAACGTTTAAGCCTCCTTTCAATTTTGTAGGGTAGATGTGAACTTTTCAATAATGTCTCTGATGAAAACAAAGAAACCAGGAGAAGGTTCTAACACTTTTAAAATATACTATATACTAGGCTTGTGGGACTACATATACCCTATTACCCCGGCTGCTGCGTGCGCGATGTACGTGAATTTAGGTCCTCTGAGGGTGCGCGAAAAGGCGGGGGCGCGGGTAAACGGGGTTTTCGTTTTTTGTATAATTGTATAAGTACGTTTATCCTTATGTAGCAGTGAACAGTTTCAAAAATTATGAAATAACCAGGGAAACTGTTCATAATTCCTCAAATCCATCAAACAAGTCTCCAGAAACGTCTGGAAATATGACACAAACGCACATTTTCCTCTGTTTTCCCTACATTATGCTCTCCTCAGTGTCCTCAGGAGCAAGCAGCAGCAATTGCTTCTACTTCATTGGTGCGAAAAAATGATGTCACGGGCATTAGCTTTCCTCCTACTGCATTCCAATCCAAGACAACAGTGAAATTAGCCCAGTCCCCGTTATTTAGTAAGAGTACAAGCCATGTTAAAATACATTGGGATTTCGGCAATATTTATTATTTCTTTAGAATCAATATTGCTTAACCTCTTGCAAACCAATACTTCGAAGTATATCTTTGATGGTGAACCGAAGTTTAATCACAGACTAGAGAAATATTATATGAAAAATTAAGTTACTTAACAAAACGCTGAAGATGTAAATTTACTTTTAAAAACTTAATTTAATATGAAAGTGTGATAGAAACTGTCTTCAGACCTTCCCTTGCAAGAATGAAACTTGCTAGCGCTATGTTTTAAACCCCTAGAAGCCCTCTGTAAGAAAATCAGACCCCTAGAAACCCCCTTCAAGAAAATCAGACTTCTAACAAAAAATGTGCAGCAGTGAATTACGGAGCGAAGGATAAAGATATTTAGCAATAATGAACTAACCGTTCGCAAGTGGTTAAATTAATTGCTTCTTCCTGTAACTTGGTCAATCCTAAGTAACATGGTCCCTCAATATACTCCCTTTCCTTCTATCAAAGTAACGTAAATTTTGCGCATAATGTTATCATTTTTAATGCGCGAACTAGGCGGGGGCGCGAATAAACGGGGTTTTGGAGAAAAAATTACTTCAAAATCTGGGTGCGCGAAGTATCCGGGTGCGCGCTGCAGCCGGGACTTTAGGGTATGTATTCAAGATCTTGGCTAGAAAATGCAGTCCACATTTATGGAAGATTATATTTTAATTAAAGATGTGCCATGCTACAGTGCCATCTATTCCACTCTAGTAGTTAATTGGCGTGACCTCTTCTTTCTTCGCTCTTCCTGCGCTTTGTGTAGAAGCGGTTTCCAAGAATACTCTCAGGAAGTGAAGAGATTCGTGATATTTAATGAACAATCCAAATCCTGGAATCTGCCAACCTATGGAACATCTTCTTCTTTACCACCACCTCATTCATATCTGCTCCACTTCAAATCTTATCCTTGCACAGTATTTCCCAGTGTCCCAAGTGATCCTGGAGTGAGGTGATCTTTAATCCGTCTCTACTAGCACAAACGAGCACTACAAACTTTCGGTAAGATGGTGCATTCGCCAAGTATTAAGTAATCTAATAATGCTCATAGAGCTTCAAGGTCGACTTACCAAATTAATAGCTCCCAAGATTAATTTTCAATTTTCTTTACAGATAATGCACTTCAAACTTGTGATTTTGGCAGCGATGCTAGCTTTAGCAGCTGCCAGATCCAGCTCTCACAAAAAAAAGGTCTCCGAAGGCTCTTCTTCCTCTTCCTTTGAAAGGCCCCAGGTAGAGGACCCTAGCTTAATGAGAAAACAAAGACGACAATTGATTTATTACCCCCCTTACAATTACTATCCATGGGCACCGGCATCGTCGTACGAACTATACAGGAAAAACAAAGACTCTAAACAACGAAACCCGGCAGCAAAACGTCGTTCCTTCCTCGACTCGCAGATGGATGATACTTTTCTCATGATCAAGAAAGGGTTCCGCAAGCCACAAGGCCCAAACGTCATGATTGTCAACCGACCCTTCCGGGTTCAACCACCACCACCACGAGAAGATCCTAGCATCAGCGTGGCACACCAAATATTAAGGAAAAAGGGACGTACCGCCAGCAGTCAATCGGAAAACTGAAGATCCTAATATGATGAAACAACCATCATAGAATCATTCCTTCCCACAACTTTCAAATTGAAGATCCTAAGAAATAACCTATTGACCCGGCCGGCAGATGTACTGCAATCCGCAGAGACATATTTCCTCCTAGTTGATACACATAATTCCTAAACTTATTATTACCTAAAGCTTTGAATTCTATTATTAATTTGAAAATTAAAACATTGCATGCAATAACATTTTTTCTTCGAGCTTACAACTTCCACTAGATGCCAGCACCATTCCCCCCGAGTTCCAGCTTTCCGATATTCTCGGCTTTCAGCTTTTATATATTTATTGCATACACATACTATTTCTCACTCTGATTCAACACAGTACTAGTCTTATTTGATCCACATTTTTATGAAATGGTTGAACGGCCAGCCTCGACCGAATGAAAACGCTCTATACTTCATACTTTCAGCCCTATGCAAACCTTCATCCCGCAATTTCTGCTTCCATAAACACAATTTCCAAGAAATTCTCAAATTCTACTGATAGCCCCGGGGACGTGTTCGATATCTGTTACAAGAAAATGTCAAATTAATGAACAAACTATCATTACAATGACCCTTTCAAATACAATTCAATCATAGCTGAAACAAGCACCAAATAAAGCTATACCTTATTTTTTTCTGGCAAAACGTAAGGCTGGGCAGCGGTGTGATCGTAACGTTGAACTTTAATTGCTTTGACAAAGGCGGTGCAGCGTAGGCGCCACTGTCTGCATCCAATAGCTGCTCTTGATCGCTCGGATCCCACGTTGAGCACGTGCAACTGAATTCAAGGAAACAAAAGTTGAAACACAATCCTCATACATGTCCAGCTATTTTCTCCGTCCCACAATTTACCTGTAAGGCAAAGTCTGTGTGGGATTCGCATCTTCAGGACCATCGTCTGGACTGCAAAGTAGATTAGCATGACAGAATAATAGCGAATCCGGGTTGCATTTCCCTCCTTCAGCAACTCTACATTCAACTTCTGGTCCATCCGCAGTCGGAGTCATGTTGTATTCTTTGTATTCAGCTCCGTTCGGGCATTCGCACTTCCCGTTTTTGCAAATCATTAAATGATTTGACATGCACAAATCCCTACGCATCCGGCTTTTAGGATTCCGTTTCATGTCAGCCTCAACAGCTCTGATAACCTATATTTTCCCCAAAAATACCATTAATAAGCTCCATTCCACCGCTCATTACGGACGGATATTACTGCAAAAACGCTCATGCATCTCATCAACTCTATCTCACAAATGTTTACTCACCAGGTACAATTTATCTGACCTCTCGAAAACCGTTAAACCATTTCCTGACCCATTTCCCTCTCCAGGAGCCCCGGAAGCGTAAATTGGTGACAGTAGCTTATCGAACAACGTTTGGCTACACGGTCCTCCAAATTTAGCCTTTTCTCCCATGGTACTCTCAAGTAGCGATATTTTTTCTCGCACCAACAAATTCTTTTCCGTCCGCACAATCTTATTTGAAGTCAGTCGGCGAGGGTCGCGAGAACTCGCTAAACAGCAATTTTCTGGCACGAAACTTCCAAAGAGAGCTAACCTTAATAGACTGATGAGACCCCTCCCTCCCATGCCCATGACGTACAGGTGCAGATAACGTAATTTAAATCAAGATTTCAAGTATATCTACTTCCATTTTAGAAGATGAAGCTTCCGAAAGTCCATTGCCACTTGTTGACACACGTAATTATTTTATAAATTTCATCCTCTCGTTTTCCATCCCCGCTTGACCACCTGTCTATAGATTACAGTAGTTTCCATTAGTTACAACTCTAGCAGGCGAGTAAATATTAAAGATATTCAATGTGGAACTGTACATAACTATAGTAGCAGGGAAATACGTGATACAGTTTAACGTAACAGCATGTAACGCGTCTACCAGGAATAAAATTACAAATTAAATATGGGAATAAATAAAACCTTTGGGGGTAAACCGATAATTCCCGCCACTTGATATTTAAACTTTCTTGTCCTAAAACCCGGCAACCTAAATAAAGAGGAGAAGGTAGCTTGGTTTACTGTAGCTTGAGGTACCTTGGTACTTTAGCTACCTTGACCTAGCTCGAATGAAGGTAGGTTGGTATAGCTTTTATTTAGGTAGGTCCGTTTAAGGTATGTGGAGGTACACAATTAACATTGCAGCGGGTAGCTTTAGGGAAGGTACCTTGGCCGGAGATAGGCGAGCGTAGGTTCGAGGTAGCGGGAAATGAGGTACACGGAGTCAAGGTACCTTGGAGGAAAACCACGCTAGCTTGGGATACCCGCGTTCCGGTATGCGTGGCCTACTCTGAAAGCACGTAGCTTGAGCTGGGGTTAACGAAGGTATACGCTCCTATGGCCTCATCATTGTAGCGGGTATATGGAAACAAGGTATGTTACTGTACCCTGCACCAAGGTATGGTGAGATAGGCTGTATATGGAGGCCGGCGGATAGCTTTGTTGAAGGTAATTTGGAGGTAGCTTATAATAAAGTATATGGACATATCTGCTGCGCATTGAGCCACAGCTACATGCTGAATGATGTGGTGAATTATATATGTGCATTCAATGCTCAGTCATTTGCTGCCTGCAAATTGGGAGCTACAAAGCAAATATGCGCAGTCTTCGTAGTGCACCTACAGATTGACTTTAGAAAACTTCGTCGCGTAAATTAGATAACAAATATAATCGTTAAATTCTCACAGTTAACTATACGAAAATGAGTAGTTTATAATCTTGTTAAACAGGACCATTATGTGTTGAGTCTAAGTTAACTTAATCAGCAGTTGTAAGTACCACGTTTTGTTGTCCATTTCGTTTATTCCTGTTTGAGCTAACCTTCTTGAGGATAAACGTTCTATACGCTTTACTTTCACGAAGAGACCAAGAGTTAAATTGTTTAATTTTGTCTTGAAGGAAGTTGAGAAAAGCGATAACGGATACGGTTATCATGGCTGAGTGTCCGGAATTGACGGTGAAAGTGCCAGGAGACGGTTTTGACTACAGCTCTCTGATGATTGATGATGTGAGTCTGAAGGAGAGGTGTTTCCTACTTTGAATGTGTAAGAAAAACTGTAAGTTAGTTGCAATTTCTAATTATTTCTTAAACTGTTTCCAGGTTTTCCCTAGTGTGCTCAAGTATCTTGATATGAAGGATTTACTCAACTGTAGACTTTTGAATCGCCGATGGTGCTTCTTTTCAACAGTTGCTGTAAAAGCACACACAAAAGCTGAAGTTTCTGCATCGGATCCTTACTGGAAGACGTTTGAGTTTGTAACAACGGTGGAAGGACGAGAATTGTCAAGAGCGTTTCCCATTACAGAGTATCACATTGACCTTTCGCCTACGTGTCCTCTTAAACAGCAACTGCTTCTAAGACTGTGTCGTGAAATTTCTTCAAATGTGTGCAAAAGGCTCAAGATTTCGTTCTATACCCAGGCGGCCAGCAGCTTGGCATCGGTCATCAGCGCCACGAGACGAGATGGCATCATGCAATTCAAGAATTTGGAGAGTTTGAAGCTATCACTACATGTTTTTGAAGAATTTTCCACTGATTCCCTCAACATGACTGAAATTCTGGAATCAGCTAGTAACTTGAAGACAATAAGCATAAGGTTGTACAGCTTTATATATCACTACCATGCCGCTTCAAAGATACTGAAGACACTAACTAGTCCTTCCATCCAATTTGAAAATCTGACTTCGCTGGAATTACATTACTGCTTTTGGAAGGCTGAACATTTCCAAGTTCTTAAAGATTGGAAGCATCCAATCAAAAATTTAGCCATCAGCAGCATTGAGGTGGCGGATCCTAGGATGGAATCTCTGGAAAACGCCTTATACGACCTACTCCAAAGTCGAAGGGAATCACTCCAGCGGCTCAGGATTGGGATTAACGACTGGAATTATGTGGATTCGGGAGATTCGGACGCAGTAGATCCGGATGGAGATGGTGTCCCTGTACCTGATGTGGAGAGGCGGCGACTACTTACACAGCTGCAGAAGATCAGGTTCCCAGTTATGACCCAACTTGTGAGTCTTGAAATACTAGCTCACGATATTATCGATGTTGTTAGGGCTTGGGGTATGAATGAAGTGATACTACCAAATCATTTTCCCAACCTGAAGATCTTTGCGATGCGCAATTTCGTTTATAGCCGTGGAGATAGCCCAACGTTTTTTCCGAATTCGTTGAAGCCATCCCTCTCAGTCGAAGAGGTCGTGCTACCCGAACCACAGAAGTATTATGATCCAAGTTTGACACACTACATGTTATCGTGCTTCCCAAAGATCCGAAGGCTGGAGGTCAAATACAACAGGGGTCTGGTTGAAGCTTTATTCACATCTGTTCCTACACTTGAGGCTCTGACTTTGAACTTAGTTGGGGAAATGGTCCAATTAGATTCAGTCCTCACTGGAGTGAACTGTTTGAAAGGACCTGGACCAGTAGCTGGTGAAGAGATGGCATCATCTTTTATTGAGAAACAGCGAACTAAACCCGGCGTTGATAGCTTAAAAAGTAAGTTTCCTTGAACGCAAACGTTTCACGAATGTTAAATCCGAGTATTTGCGTGAACTTTTTATAACTAAATTACAGATTTGATGGAACTGAAACTAATAACGGAGGATTGCTATGTTAGAATCACGGATATAACAGCTTATATCGTATTCCTGAGGATGCCGAAATTTAAGAGACTGTCGGTTGATGCTTACCCGTGGAATCACAAAACATCGGTGAGCAATACAGCTTGAAGTTTTTGTGTAATTGTTTTTAATATCAATTTTAATCGTTTTTTGAGTTCTACGATGTACGGTACACGAGTGTATGTGTATTATCTTTGTGCGTTACAGTGGTCCTTTACCCCCAGAACAATGCAGCTATTACAAGAAAAGATCTGTTTGGCACTCAACATTTACAAGCATTCCAAGCGAGAAAAATTATTCGGGTGGAATTGAAAAAACTAACAAAAACATGTCCTGATTTTTAGATATAATTAGTTTTCCGGTTTTTTGAATATCTGAAATCTTATAATACGGCTGTTTGAACTTATTCCAATGACAAGTCTATTGAATTAAAAAGTGTACAAAAATATAAAGACCCGTTGTATTCAATCTTGACACACTGCTGCTGTATCTTTTGTGGCTGAATAATAAAATCATCCGATTCTAAAGTGGCTAGGTATATATACTCCAAAGGCGGTTTCCAGAACTGAATCTTGTAGCTCCTACAAACTAGTTCTACACAATTAGCTTTGCTATCCACTTTATCTGCATAACTTCAACTACTCTTCCATCGAAAGTTACAAAACAGCTAGAATTATGACGAACCATCGCAGGATTTTCACTTAAAGCTGTAACAGTTAAAGTCTTTCCATTAGAAAGGAACCTTATCTTCTTAAAATAAGATATTGTTAGGTTTGCAGCACCTTTGCGATTATAAAGGCTAGACAGGAGAAATTTTACACCATCAACGATCATTTCTTTTGTTTGAGTTCGCCTATTTTTCCATAAATTAGGGTCTGGAGGATCAACTACCGAATTCGCGTACCGTCTGACGACATGGATAGCTGTAAACTGATTCAAGCAACTGAATCCTACAATTCTTTTGTTAAAGTTCTTATAGTATCTAAGAGAGTACAAATAGAGGGGTCCAAATAAGCCGTAACATTTGGGGAGGTGCTTGAGAAGGTGTATATTGTAATTCACTGCACCGTTCACGAAATGCTTGGCGATACCGGCACCGAAATTATTTATGCACGATACAGCTTCATCAACACGTTCATCCGGCTGTCTATGTTTGGACAGAATTTCAATTGCTCGCAGAAGTTGCACATATAGGTCGAAAACCTTTGGTGGTAACATCTCGTTAAGTATCACGGGAAGATAGAGGACTGCCATTGCGTACCATTCATGCGCCTTGAAATGAGCCCTTTCTTTCAGTGGTCGGGGGTATCTAGCAAAGCACTGCGGAGGTTTCACTGTTTTCAAGAATCGGTCAATCTTCTCTCGGTCAAGTTTCTTCAAAGGTAAGGTCCTTTTGCGTGTTCCAGAATTTCCATCGATGGAGGATATAATTTCAGACGCCGCTGACATGGAAGGAGTTGCTGTATCTTTCTGTTGGTGGCTTGCATATTCGTTCATCTCATCATCGTCCCAAATAATTTCGCCATATCTGGCTTCCATAGTACATCTGGGTTTTGGCTTTGCGTTCTGAATTTCTACGGAGTTAACTGATTTTTCGGAACCAGATATTAACCTCTGTGACGGGAAGATCAGTGATGTTAACAGCAGTTTGAAGACTCCGTGCGAAATCGTATGTATCGAATCGATAGGTAAACCTGGATATTGAACAATCGAACTTTTAGGTACAAATAAACGTACATGCCCTGAAAAATAGTGTGATTCTATGCACTTACCCCAGATGATGTCAAAATAGTTCAAGTCACATAAAATACTCCGGTGCTTCAAAACATATTTAGCAGCTTCCATGCTATGGCATTGTTCTAGTTCCTGGTTAGTTATAATCCTCGGCTCCAACAGCTGTTTTTCGATAAGGTCATCCTGGGCACGTCGGGCATAAGCTGCCAAATAGTCTTCATGGGTTCTTTCTGGATTATCATCCGTGTGGGAAAAGTAGTGACCTGATTGCTCATGAGTACAGAACGTACACCCATATTTACCGTTATGCATTTGGAGACCTGACACCTTGAAACGTGCCATGCTGTCCGTGCAAATATATCCTATGAATACGCCCGTATTATGTTGGTGGCCCTGCTCGTCCGTTCAGACAATTGGTTCAATTTGAATCTCCATCAGTTGGTACACCAAGATTTGGAAAAGCCAGTTAAGATCGGGCACTTCATAAGAGCTTACCCACAAGCTCTGAAGAATCATATTCTTTTGATCCTTGCGTAGATGCTGTGGGGTTCCCAATACACTGATTAATATTGGCCAGAGACTTTTTGTGCTGCTTTTTGAAATCGCGACTCCGTCGATATTCACTGCTATAAATACGTCATCCTCTTCGGCAGCCATTAAACGCTTGACCCTAAGTATTCCCTCGTAGTCCATATCTGATGACTTGATCGTGCTGAAAATACCTGGAAGGGTTCTTGAAAGCGTTTCGCGTAAACTCAACACGAAGAAATGCGAATCCGTGTGCTACGCATACGATCCACAGCACTGCAGAGAACCAAGATGATGCTTGAATTCTTTCTTTTGCATTCTGTTACAACTACGGCACTTCCAATGGATTTCTGTAGGGATTGCATCTAGTCCTCCTATTTGTTTATGGTAAGTTTCAATCCGACTCGGAATATCTCCAGCATGAATTTCTGTCCCTCCCATCCGAATCTTCTCAAACAGCTGTAATAAATGCATAGTAGCGGTATCCGTGAGGTTATGCTTTTGGGTGAACTGATGGCAAGCTTTCACTGCTGGGGAAGTTTTCTTTTTAATAGATGGTTTTCTCATCTTCGAAGCTGCGACATCAACGTCTTTGTTTATCACTGCATCTGGTGCTAGGAATTCGGAAATACTTGCTGTCACTGATGAAATTGTGTCTGTAACAGCATAAATGTCAAATCAATTATTACAATTCATCTTTTGCATATCACAAATCTTTGCTGCTTACCTGTGGGGTCATATTCTCGGACCAATCCTTGGGGAGGCAATGAACTACCGACTGCTTCAATCAGTTCAGATTCTTCGAACATGAAGTCAGCCATTCCATCGTTTTGATCTTCTGGTAAATTTTCTGTACCATGTAGCAGAGCAGTTTTCCCCCAACTGCTACTACATTCAAATTGGGATGACTGTTGAATGCCGGAACACATTAGATTCGATTCTGATAGAAGTTCATCCGATGAAGACGGCTGGTCTTGTCAATTACGAATCGTTGACGTAGCGGTTAAAGTTGCAATCTAGTGAACAAATATATACATATACTTTTGACAGCTGCAGACGTTTCAAATAGCATTATAATTCCTAGATATTAATTACCTGCTCAGATCGACCCGAGGAAGCAAATTTACTTTTTGCTTGGAGTAAAGATCTTTGAATATCTTTTCGTCGACTCAACGTCCTCTTGGGTAATTTATAAGTCGGTTCCGCATTGACTCCGTATACTTCTGCATTAATTTGAACGATAAATATTAGATTCCATTTCACAGATGGTGATAATTATCAAAATAGTTAGGTTTACACTTTCATATTTTAACACAAGTACCTCTCTGAATTGCAAATATTTCTCCATATCTTGCTCGACGACTCGCTTTTCTTATACCAGTATTGTCACGACAGTCACTTTTTTCACAATTTTTTCCCATTTTAAGTTAATTTTAACAAGTTTCAATTTACTTCGTAATAAACACATAAAGCGTCTAAAAGTATCCAGGCCTCTGTTGACAAAAACTGTGAGGTGTGCATACTGAGCGACAGCTATGAATCTACATTTACAGTTTGACCAAGAATATAATTCAACTCGAAATATCTCAAAACTTTTTCGAATTGCCCCGAAATTGGATTTCACCTATTTGTAGAGGACAACTTGGGCTTTCCAATTATAGTAATATTTAAGACTAATTCTGCTCAGTTTAATTTAAATTAACGTTTAAAGGTAATTAGTACGGAATTGGGTGGTCGTTGGTAAGGAAATACAGATATTATATTCGAGTAAAAGAACTCAGCTGGGCGTATGTACACTGCGAGGTGATTATAGAAATTAATACATACATTTGGAGAAAAGGTATTTTATGTGCAAATTAAACTTCAGTGAAAATTCATTATTATAAAAGCTATTTATTAAGATACTATTGCAACTTTTATTAACTACATCGTCATTATGGAAGCTAACGATAAGTTCCATTCTAAGGAGGTACTTCATTTATATTTTATATTAACAAGTTCATACATTATCGTTTTTAATTATGATTTGTTTCCTGACTGTTGTCTTCGATTGCTATATCTTTTGTTAATAATCCACAATTTTTTTGCTAGTCTAGTTCACAGCCGTGTATTGTTTATGACCTTTGGAAGAATTTCACCCAGGTGGAGAACACTTTGACCGATTCCGAATTGGTTGTCGACAGACCGTGTCAACCTGATAAAGGGCTGGAATGCAAAACCGTCAGTTGAAGCGTACAATCTAGTTGATTTAGTTACAGACAAACCATTGTTAAGCTACAGCAGTAAGTAAGGCTTGGTTTTTGTGTGTAGAAAAACTGCTCTGATGGAATTTCTACGTTGTCACCTACTGCTACTTCGGATTCGGATGCCACGATTTATGAATCTCCGGATTCTGATTCTACTTCATTTGATGAATCTATTGACACATTGGCATTTTCATTGAACACTTGAACACTTTGAAGAGATTGAAACTTATTAATTAATGGATTATGTTCTTTTTAGGACACTCAGACGATCGTGTCGGCAAATCATTTACTGGAAATCAGTGCTGATGTTCTTTCTTGTAGAACACCTGGTTTAAAGATCCAAGAGTATCCAAGAGATCCAAGAGATCTTGCACGACGCTTGTTTCGCTTTTATTGAGTGGTTCATGGTTCATCTAGAAGACAACTACGGTAACACAGCTGCTAAATCAACGATTAAGAATGATACTACTCTTTGAACTGCTACCTGTGAGTCTCCAAAACTTGAAATTACCAAAATATATTCGAGCTGATCGAAATATTCACAATTTGGATACAAGCAATTGTTCAATACTGCTACCAATGAAGCAAAGCAGCAAAGTCAGCAGTCTTTTTTTATATTATGACGCAGATTTGTTAGTTCCGGTAGTGTTGTTAGAATAAACATGCACTCATGACATTTGCAGAACCCCGTGTAAAAATTACTCTTTATCCGGTTCCGGGACTTCTTGATCTTCTGGATTAAACATTGGACTACCTGCACACCATCGGGAATTGCACTACAATATTCAAATTCGAAAGCTCCGCACTTGTAGCCAAAACAAATGTAGGTTCATACGATGCATGCTCGACCTCTTGCATGGCTAATTCCGGTGGTTCATGAATTATTAAGCCATCTTATTCCGAGGGAATTAGGGGAGTATCTAGGGTGTAAATTTCATCCATCTTGGGCATACCATTATTCTCCACACTTGTATTTACAGCCTTCTTCTTTACAGCTTTCATTTGCTCACCTACGGATTGTAATTGCACTTCATTGCAGAGAGTTTTGGCGAGCTCCTTCGGTTTGTTATGAATGTTTCGAAGATGTCTTTCCAGATGATCTTTACGGAAGAAAGCTGTGTCACAAAAGCTGCACTTGAAATGCCGCTCTCCTGCAAAAAAACTGTAGCTTATGGATATGCTCTTAACATATTAAAATGTATTAGATTTTATGGCCGAGTTAAGTAGCTGCGCTTACCAGAGTGAATCCTTAAGTGCCGGATTAAATCCTTTTTATACGAGAAAGCTCGAAGGCATTGGTTGCAGCCGTACGGACGTTTGTTCGAGTCCGTTCGCAAATGCGTTTCCAGGGACAATGGTTGCACAAAGCTTTTTTCGCAATAATAACACGGAAAACGTTCTTTGCCTGTTACAAATCATGAAATGTGAATATTGTTGTTTAAACGTAAAAAAGTTGTAACTTAAACGCTATGACAGCTTACCGACATGAGAAATGACATGGTTATTGAGATACGCTTTTTTAGTGAACCGCTTGCTGCAAAATTGGCATGGATATGGCTTTTCTTTGGTGTGCATATGGGTTCTACGAGATTCTGCCGTTGTGAACCCTTTCCCGCATGTTTCACAATTTAACGGTTTTTCGCTTGAATGAGAAAGCATATGCCGTTTCACTTTGCCCTGCTGCTTAAATCCCTTTCCGCACTTTGGGCACTTGTATGGCAGTTCGCCTGAAACCCGATAAAACAAATAGCTATGATGATTCCCATACCTTGGTAATGTGGAATTGATTGAATTTTACACAAATTACACGCTTTTAGTGCCGTAGCATAACTCACCTGTATGGGTTTTTAAATGATATTTGCAATGTTCCTTAGTAACAAACCCCTTTTCACATTTAGGATCCGCTTGGACTATGAAATTGCACACTAACAAGTCAATGAATATTTGGCGCAGTGGAAAAGCTTCTAATGTTTCCATATATCTTGCGAGGTAATAATGCTTAAAAGGTAAATGATACATTAAAAAAGTATGTGCTTACCATAATTTAGACGACCAGATCCAACTGCTGCTATAGTGCTCAACGCTAGCCCTAATCTTGGAGGAACAATTTTATTAGTTATATTTAATGAATTATATAATCATAATTAATACGGAGGAATAAATTGAAATCCTTCACCTATTTACAGCTGTTGTTAACTCTTTGACGTCCTCTAATTCTTTACTAAATCGAATAAACGTTTTCCTGCGTGGGATCGTGAGTGTAGATGTTTCCTAAAGCCTCTTGACTAGAAACTTTATCTGACGCCTCAGCAAGTAAGTTGTAAAAAGACCCACGAAATGTTTAAGGCTAATTTTCTCAATTTTTTTTCGAATAATCGCGAGATTTAAATATTTAGAATTGTATAATGAAGATTCGCGAATCCAATGGCATATGCAATAATGTAAGAATTAGCTCAAATAATTTATAATTGACATCTAAACTATAGCTATTTTGTCTGTTTAATTTGTATAGGAATACATACAGCTTGAGTTGAACGTGAGGACCAATTCAATCTCCTGCTAAACGGTTGTCGGCAAGGATGTTTTTAGTAAGGAAATCATGGT
Organism: Sminthurides aquaticus; assembly: GCA_906901655.1. Taxonomy (NCBI): domain Eukaryota; kingdom Metazoa; phylum Arthropoda; class Collembola; order Symphypleona; family Sminthurididae; genus Sminthurides; species Sminthurides aquaticus. The sequence goes on from CAJQTT010000007.1 coordinate 2,364,498, forward strand.
TTTTTCTTCTCTTTAAACATAAATTTTCTCAAAATTTTTTCGAATTGTCGCGAGATTTAAATATTCAGAATTGTATAATGAAGATTCGCGAATCCAATGGCATATGCAATAATGTAAGAATTAGCTCAAATAATTTATAATTGACACCTAAACTATAGCTAATTTGTCTGTTTAATTTATATAGGAATACATACAGCTTGAGTTGGGACCCAGGACCAATTCAATCTCCTGCTAATGGGTTGGCGGCAAGGACGTATTTTTTGTAATGAAATCATGGATTTTTCTTCTTTTTAAAAACCAATTTGCTCGGAACTTTTTCGAATTGACGCTAGATTTAAATATGCATAATTGTCAATCAAAGATCGTTGTTTCGAATGACATATGCCATTATCAAGCTCAGGTAATTAACTATTTACACCTACAATTTTGTGATTTAGTCGATTACCTATGCAAATAGTTATTTACAGCTTTTTGTGGCCGCTAGCCCAAATCCAGCTCTGGGTTGTAGAACGATTGTTTGTGTTAATTAATCATTTTTGTTCTGGATTTTGAATGCTCAATTTTGCAAGTTAATTTGCCACGATAGTCCTGTATGCAATGAGAAGCTCAGCAAGATTTTAACCGGTAGCGGAATTTTGAACTAATTGTAATATGACGGAATTAATAGTTTAACTTGATTGGTTCACCTATCTTTTAGCTATTAGAACATGACATTTTCCGCTTGTGGATCAAGTTTTTGAGTCGTATTAATAATTGTCAACAATTTCCGAATAGCTGGCTATAGCGCAAGAATGATTTTTAGAAGAGGAATAGTTAACAATGTTCTAACGCAGTTATTAATCGTATTAGAAATAAAATACACAAGTTCAATTTCAAACAACTGTTTAGATTATTTAATTCATAACTAAGCTGTCATAATGTTTGGCAGCAACATAATATATTTGGCAGAGGTTAAACAATTTTAAAGAGGACAACAATCGGTATTTTTACAATACGATAATGATAACTCATACAGATAAACATAAGGAACCAAAAACGCCAGCTGTAAAAGAAGACCCCTTAGCCGTAATGATCCATCCATTTTCATTATTCAGCTTTTGTTAAAACAAAGAACGAGTCTGCAAAATGATGAATACGTTTCGTTGTTATCATATGGTGATATATGTGATTATAGGATTCCCACCGGTTTGGAGTCACAAAAGAGCTTAAATCCATCTACGAAATGTAATTCAAGGCGTCAATTTAGGAAGCTCATAGCCAGTTCGTTAAAACCACGCACATTAATTGATTACGTTTCAAATGACTTAACTTACAGGCACGCCATGCTCATCGAAATATTCCAGAACTCGCTCTTCATTCCGACGATGAGCACTGACGATGAAACAATCCATCAAGAAGTCCGAAATACTGTTTGCATAATGATCGAAGGCTGCTTGTTCAGGATTTCCGGTACAAATGACCGATTTCCAAGGCATCTTAAGATAATAATCAAAATTTTAATTAGTATACTTTGTCATGTATTCCTTGTTGAGATTAATTGTAAATTATAAATACCAAATGCTGGTTCAGTCACTCACTGTTTCATAGAAATAAGTTGTTTTCCAGATAGCCGTATTCGGACAGAATGTTGCGGGTTTCTCCCATTTATAAATCGCACATATCCGCTTGCTGTATGTAGCAGTAGCCGTGCAATTCAAACCCACAAATTCTTGATTGGGATCATCGTAATCTTTTGAAATTGTCATAAATTCGCTTATAACATCCACATATGACGGGTCTTGAATAACGTACTTGTATCTGTCTACTCCACCAGTGCCAATGGTGCGACGTTGGTGCTTGTAGGCTGAGCTGTAAAAATCAAACTTATTCACTCACAGTTTTTTTACAATATTACAGGCTAATTTAATGCAATTGTTACGTTGCATCTTTATTATAATTAACTATTATCGTGAATTAACCACTTCTTCACTTTACGTGACATCAAATATTCGTGTGCTGATACGTAATACATGTAGAAATAATAGTAACTTTGATAATAACAAACGAATTTGGTTATAATAATATTGTTATACTCACCAGTAAGGCATCTTGTAAGGTTGTTGTACTTTTGCTAAACAAATCGTTACGAATTGTCAATTATCAAAAAACTATTCAACAGTAATTAGCTTTTCAATACTAGGACAAAGAAATCACACTTTCACGCAGCTATTCCAACTCAGTCTACTCCGTGCAACGTATCAATCGGAAATGCGTGTTTATCCAGATGCTGGGATAAAGCGAACGGCTTGCTGCTCCTACACAGCTTGAATGCACATGCATTATATATGCTGACTTCATACAAATAGTATATTTAAATGCAAGAAGTGTGTGCATAGCCGTGAAAATCCTGCCGCAAACAGCTGACCGAAACTTACTTATATTTCTCAATCTAAATGGTAAACAAATGAAATTCACTTTTGGCAGGTCTTATAAGTTTAATAAAGCAATTAGCTGAGATATTATGATTAATACTGATTATTTGTGGTACGACAAAAGCGTCACGACGTATGAGAAATCATGAATCTGATACATAAAATTATTAAAAACACTTGCAGGAATTTAGGCACATACTTGACATAACGTCTAAATTGGATAATACTTTATAACTACTTCATAGTGTGAATTAACTAGGATCATGCCCTGTTATGCCCGTTAAGGATATAAGTTTAAAAAACAGATAAAACAAACAGCTGTCATCTCTATTGCTTCACAATCTATCCTGGATAAATGACGCGTATAGCTGCAATAAGTATTTTAAGTCGAGATTATGCAATGAATTTGGACAGAACAGCAGAATATTACTTACCGAATCGACAAACGTTTGCCGCTTACCCAATCTGCAGTGTTTGGATCGAACACAGCAGGCTGGACTATACCATAAGCTTTGCAGCAAGTTTTTGCATACGCCACTGCAGCTTCGTAATCCATGGCAACGAATGTTTGGCGTGGGCCACGATAATCTTCCGGGATGGTAAAAAATTCATTTGTTGCTGCATCTTGTTCACCAAACTCATCTTCCGAGCTGTCCTCCATTTCCTCATTTTCATCCTCCTCTTGATTAAAAATTTCATCTTCGGCCTCATCGATAAAATTATCCTTAGCCACTAGGTTGTCCATTTCTAAACGGGGAATCTAATCAAAAGATTAAATTCAGTATTTTTGTATACTTAATCAATGCAACCCTTTACTCATCCTATTAATTTTTTCAAGCGCGGTATGTTAATTCAACCAAATCTTACCGCTTCAAGTAACCCCATCCTTGGTAGCAATATTCTTCTCAAATTTATTTGTGATGTTTTTCCAAAAACTGTCACAAGAAAAGCAGTTAAGATTTAAAGCAGTTTCTAAATTTCACAGTTGAATATTATCGTTACGATGCACAATTGAAGTGGATAATGACACATTGTCTAAGAAACCATATAGAAGACGTAAAAAGACTTGACGGTTTTTGCGATTGTCGTTCTGCTATGCAGGAGAGCTATCCTAGGAATAACGTCTCGTAGCTAGCTCAAAGACTGGTAAACCTCGTAGCATCTATTCGAGCACATTTTAAGAAAGGACGTCGCTTATAGACGTATCCCATGCTTATTATATTACATTGACTACAGCGCCACATTTGCAAGGCATGCTCTACATTTCTTTAGCATTGTCCTCGGCGTAACTGGCAGCCCTAGCGGATGGACAGCAAAAGATGTCTCAGTCCCATGCATCTCTCCGTACCAGAAAGACGCATTCGTAACAGCTATTATTTAACTTTATTTAAATTGTTATTTTAATAATTCAGCCTTTAAAATCGGCTACACTTAACTGGTTACAGTGTATTTGTTGGCAGTGAGTGAAGTGTAATCAAAATGTCTGATCTAACGGTAAGAATTTATATTTTGAATCACATTAGCCCTGGGATCTTACTTCTCACAAAATCAACGGTATCTGTAGCAAAACATTTTAACTGTAGTAATTTGCCAATTCCTAATTAAACTTCATGTTTACAGGAAAATTTCTTGCAGCAATGTTTAATTCCTGTTATAATCAACAAAGTAACATTATCGGCAGTGCAAAAATTTCCAATTGCAGTAATTAACGTTAGCTGACTCGATCGGGATAGTTGGCATAATTTTTTTATTTCAATTAACACCTTTCTTATTTGCAGTTCAATGAAGCAGATTTGGTTTCTGTGCTTCCCAAAATCGATGGAAAAACAGCAACGGAAATTATTGAGGCAGCTGTGAAAGTGTCCCAGCAGGCTATGGCTCCTTTCATTAAAGCTACTATTGAGGCCAGTTTTGAACTCTTCTTGGACAAAATCATGGATAGTAAGCATGCACCGATTTTTGAGACACGACTTATCTATAACAAACATTTTTCTTGTGGATTACAGTTTTTGCCTCTAACCATGATTCATTTGCCTGATTCTTTTGCTCAGGATTGGCTACTCAAAATATATCGGGCGCTTCTTCTCAAGCAGGGCTCTCATCTGCCTCTGAACATGTCAGAGATGATGATTTGCAGCACTCATTAGTTGTAAGTGATTCGGTAGTATTGAGCTTGACTTGACATATGCATTAATTATGGCGTCATCACTGTGTTGTCCAGCGTAGTCTTAGCTATTAAGTATCACCTATGATTTTAAAAACATCATTGACTCACGGGAGCTTGAATGGTTTTCCAGGTCCTCTCCACAGTCACTCTTGTCGGCGGGGAAGAATACTCTTTAAAGGTTCCGCCCGGAACTGCTAAAATGCTCCTAGGTCTGAAGTCTCCAAGATCGCTCATCAAGGAGCTGGTAACATATATTTACGACCACGATTATAAGGTTATCGGACTTTTCTTCAGATCACTCCAAGGAAATACCGTTGAAAAGTACCCTGGAGCTAAATTATTTCCCGAAGAAATCGAACAAGCTATTCTCGGTAAGTTCATCAATTATCATGCATCATTCTTAAGAAACTGCTAAAACTATGAGGTTGAGGAAATATACTAACCAAACACATATGCTGTAGTTTATTTGAAGGAAACCTGGCTATCTACTGTTAAAAAAGACACCACCTGGAGTGATCCTGTCGCAGGAGTCATGAAGGGCTACATTGGTGTCGTCTTGGGGAATATCAGGGAACTGGCTAAAGTACAAGGATTGATCCAAGAATTATCTGTTTCACCTAAAGAGCAAGCAAAACTTGGTAAACGTCGTCGTAAAAGTGTTTCTCCAGGTGCGAGTTCCGATGCTTCTAGTGATAGTGCCGAGAATAGTTCTCCGAGTGGCAGTCAAGAATAACTTTCTGCGTACCTTACAGCTTTGAGCATCTATCTAGTATATCCATGCATCGATTTTGTGACCAACTTCAACTTGTTTCAACCATTGTGTCCTGCTTATGCTAAGTGCTTTAATTTTACGCATCATATAAATTTGTCATCCTGCATAGGGCTTTAAATCCCACACATGTTCAAATCATTACTAGCATTATCATTTAAATTTTATCTAGATTTTAGCAATGGTACAATGTTCCAAAGTGTCATTTACAAAACTTTAATGACCCATTGAAAACTTCATAATTTTAATATCATGCAACAATGTAACCATAATATTTAATTAAGATTTTAATTTTTAACTATCCACTAACAGCTATTATTGTAATAAATATCATTCCAGTTTATTGCAAATTATGTACCTTCGGCTACCTTTTTCAGAGCTATATGCAGCTGCATCCAAATCAGGTACACGGGCATACCTTTAATCAAGCTACCTGCATATATACCACCGGAAGGTATACGTATGTAGGTGCTATCAGGGTACAGTAAGGTACCTCCGCACCAGGTATATCAAAGTACCTCCCAGGAACCTATCTGCACGTATCTGCTATCATGATACATCAACGTACATCCGAGGAAGGTATACTCACTTATCCATTTTCAGGGTACCGCAAGCTACATTGTGACGACTCACCTTCACCTACGGCATTCAAGGGTAATCCAATCTACAGCTCCGCAAGCTAGTCCAAGCTATACAAAAACAAGAGAGCGTGAACTACTTGAAAGCAATGTATCGTAGGATATTCTCCGCCCGTAGAGCTGCGCATACCCACTCCAACGCTCCTCTCCTCTATCTTACCAGCGCCTAGTCCAAGGTACCTTTCCCGAGGGTAGGTGACGCTCCCTTCCCTGCGTCTACCGTCTCTTTCAAATCCAAAGTACCTCCACCTACACCGGATGAGCCTACCTAAATTTCGTACTTTGGCTACCTCCGCCCGACGCAGCGTGAGGTACCTTATGGCACCTCTTTATTTAGGGAGCCGGGAATCTTCAAAAAGCCATAAAGTTCGATATTAGCGGTGCACGATTCCAAATAGAATTCAAAGATTTTCACTAAAATGCACACGTCATACACACCGCACACATTAACTAATTGTCTTTCCGATATATATAATTAGAATACTATAATTTCCAATCCGAATTAATTTTATTGTGCATTAGTTTTACGTGAAGTTACCCACTAAAGCGAATTCAAGAGTTCAGAATGACAGCTTTCGAAGGTAACCTTTTGTTTTTTAAAGAAAAATCAAAATATATAATATTGGATACTTTTATAAACCGGCATCTCACCTAATTCCTAATTCGTGACTTCCTTACAGAAATGGGCGTCTTGCCTGAAATAGCTAAAGCTGTGGATGAAATGGAGTGGGGGTAAGAAATTATTTAATTAATTACTAAAAGACTCTCGTTATTTCAATATTTCACTTATTCAGTTAGGCGTAACAATCGGAATGCTATGATGGTTGAGATTATTTTTGTTTTTTCCAGTTTGCCAACTGATGTCCAGCAAGAAGCTATACCTTTGATTTTGGGGGGTGGAGATGTATTGATGGCCGCAGAGACAGGGTCTGGGAAAACTGGAGCATTTTGTCTGCCTATACTTCAAATTGTTTGGGAAACAATTAAAGACATTAAAGAAGGGAAAGGAGGAAATGGCCCATCGGTTGGAGGTGGAAGCAGTGGTAAATTAACATTAATGGAGCTTTGTTATCAATTCATTATATGAGATTATTTGGTAGTAGATTGTGGAGAGAAGTAACCTTATTAGAAAACACTCAAAGTTTGCACGTATTATCAGATACAACGGAGTTATAACTTTTTGTCATTGACTTTCAGATAGTAAATGGTTGCTATCCATGTTTGATCGTGGGTCCGCATTTGCGGTCACGCCGGACGGATTACGATGTCAATCCAGGGAAATGAAGGCATGGCATGGAGCTCGAGCTACGAAAGGAGTTCGAGGCAAAGGAAAATATTATTACGAAACACTGGTAGCCGATGAAGGACTTTGTCGCGTTGGATGGTCCACGGCACAAGTAAGTAATGCCGTTATATTTTCAAGCTATACGCAACAGCTTTCGTACACAAAATTACAGCTAGCATATAACTTTAGATTAGTACATTTAAATACTGATTTGCATTCTTGTGCTTGAAAAGCTTGAACATAATATGTTACATGTTATGTTTTTGCTGATAGGCTGTGCTGGACCTTGGAACTGATAAATTTGGTTTTGGCTTTGGAGGTACAGGGAAAAAGTCCAACAATAAGAATTTCGATGACTACGGAGAAGCTTTTGGTAAAAGTGATGCAATAGGGGTCTGTTTGGACCTAGACGCTGGTCAAATCCGCTTTTATAAAAATGGGAACGATTGTGGATTAGCATTTACAATTCCGCAGCAGCTTCGCTCTGAAGTTTTTTATCCTGCAGTTGTAGTTAAAAATGCTGAAATGCTATTTAATTTTGGTGATCAAGACTTTAAGTATCCTCCTCCAAACGGCTATGTAGCCATATCAAAGGCGCCTTCAGACGTCTTACAAAATAATCCAAACAATTCAACTGCAACTCCAGCCAAGAAGTCAAAGATTGAACCAAATGCTCCACAGGCTCTAATAATTGAAGTAATGATTGTTTTGTTCGCAGTCTTAACGTGTAATCTAATGGTTTTCATGCGATTCAAACTTATTTTTTATTAATCCGCAGCCTTCTAGAGAGCTGGCAGAACAAACTTTCAACCAAATTCAAAAATTTATGAAATACTTGGATGCGCCCAAAGTTAAAGAACTACTACTGATTGGAGGGGTATCTGTTCGTGAACAGATTGCTGAACTCAATAATGGGGTAACAGTTTATATTTAAATGAAATTACTAAATATAGCTTGAAATGACTAATTGGACTAAACACTGAATTTGATACCAATATTCTTTGTGTAGATTGACATAATTGTTGGTACGCCTGGGCGCTTGGAGGAATTGATTTCAAATGGAACACTGTCACTATCACAATGTAGATTTTTTGTTTTGGATGAAGCTGATGGCCTTCTCAAGGCTAACTACGGTAAAATGATCAACGCTGTGCATCAGCAGATACCTAAGGTCATGCCGGACGGTAGACGCCTTCAAATGGTAGTCTGTAGTGCCACTCTACACGATTTTGAAGTCAAAAAATTAGCGGTAAGTAACTCCTTTCCCCATGAGTTATAATTTTTTTGAAGCATAAATTATTTAATTCAATATTATTAGGATCGACTGATGCATTTCCCAACCTGGGTGGATCTGAAGGGAGAGGATGCCGTACCAGAGACAGTTCACCATGTTGTTGTTCCCGTTGATCCAAGGAAAGATTTGGCTTGGCACAACCTTAGGAAACATATTCAGACGGACGGTGTCCATGCAAGGGATAATGTCAAGCCCGGAAGTAATACAGCAGAAACGCTGTCGGAGGCAGTCAAAATTCTTAAGGGCGAATATTGTGTGAAAGCTATAGACACTCTAAAAATGGATCGTGCCTTGATATTCTGTCGAACGAAACTCGATTGCGATAATCTAGAAAATTATTTCAATCAACTTGGTATGTCAGCATCTTCAGAATAGCAGCATCGTAGTTATAGTTGAATTTACATGCTACGATTATGTATTTTTGCAATTCCAGGTGGTGGGCCAAAAAATCCAAAGAACCCGTATTCATGCGTATGTTTGCATGCTGACCGGGCCCCACCAGAACGGAAGGCCAATTTAGAAAAGTTTAAAAAGCAAGAAGTGAAATTCATGATCTGCACTGATGTCGCTGCTCGTGGTATTGACGTCTCAGGATTACCATTTAGTAAGGACAAAATTGCTCTTCGGTAATTGCCTACATGCACCAACATATCGTATACTAATGGTGTTCTATTTCAGTGATAAATGTTACCTTACCTGATGACAAGTCAAATTACGTTCACCGTATCGGTCGAGTAGGTAGAGCTGAAAGAATGGGTCTCGCAATATCATTGGTTGCTACTATCCCAGAAAAGGTGAGCATGTCATTATTGTAATGAAATTTTCGCAGTACGTATTGCATTATTTTTTGGTATTTATAATTATCATTGTTTCTGATATTGCTTGTATTTAGGTTTGGTATCACGGTCAGTGGTGTGCTAGCAGGGGTCGAAATTGCTGGAATACAGATCTAATAGCCGTCAAGGGATGCTGCACTTGGTATAACGAGCAACAGGTACAATACTTTGAGTTTGAGCTACTGCTTGCGACGGTAAAACTATGCACTTATACCATCATATCAATGCTAACCACAACATTCTACCTCTTAAGTATCTCGCCGACATTGAGGATCATCTTAACATAACAATTCCACAAATTACCAAAGAAATGGATGTCCCTTGTGATGAATATGACGGGAAAGTTGTTTATGGGCAAAAGAAAGTCAACAAAGGTATTCACTTGGTGTGCTTTCTTGTATAGCCTAAGCTAGTTGAAGAAAAAGCAAGCTTTATCGGTTTTGATGGCGTTCTCGTTCCCTCTAGATACTTTTGCAAATTATCATCTGGATCAGACAGCATCATCACTGAAAGAGCTAACAGAATTCGAGCGAAATGCGCAGGATATATACTTAAACCGCTACTACGCGAAAATTATCAAGAACTAAGTCAGTCGTGCATAGCAGCTCGCCCTTTAACTGCACATCATGCCACTGCGCAGCGATATCCGTTGTAGTACGCTGCATGGATGTGAATATACTTCACAAATCTAACCGGTTGCGATAATCCTCGATCCGTATTAATCTGATCTGATATTGGTAAAACTTGAATAAACTTTGCATTATTTATTCATTCTTGCAAAAAAACATGTTAACTTGCTATTCTCACCCAGATTCTTACGTTATTCACCAGTGTAAGACTTTCCATGCAAAAAGTTAGCTACCCTCTTTGGCTGAGGGATCGATTAAATGAGGATAATCACTCCAAAACTTGTCACCAATAATATCACAATTGAGTTCGATTGCACAATCTTCGTCTTTCGAGTCTTCTTGAGAAGAAATTCCCTCAACATCCTGCAATTTCTTCTCCCTCTTGGCCAACTTGATTTCCTTCTTTGAGGTGGGCTTTTTACTTGTTTTCGTTCGTATTCTCGCAGGCTGCACCAACACAGTCCCTTTCCGATACATCTCCGGTTCGTTATTGTAATTTATACCAAATCTGGAAAATAGGATTTCGTTCTTATCTCCAGACAATGTCCCTTTTAATTCCTTCTGTGCCTGAAATTTGATTGAAACGATGCGCATTACGAACTATATACGATACCTGATGAGCCTATTCGTGAACTACAAATATTCAATGCATGATTTCAAGACAAAGACTCAACAAAATGCAAAAACTTACATCATTATTCGTCATATTTCCTTGTTGAACCAAAGCCCAGAAAGTCGTGTTGTATAAATTATTGATGTGGCAATCTGCTTGCCTCCAGCATAAATAATCACGGAGATTTCTGTTTGTAGGATACAGGACCATACGGCCATCAAATGACGGCGGGTACTGCAGCTTTGTGTCAGGGAAGTATTCACCCCAATAGAAAACAAACGAGGACGAAAATTTCGACACCAGCGTTGTAATTATTTTATCCGAACGTCTATCAAAAATCTGAAAATCCAAATTACACTACGTTATCAAACCTTGTCGGACGTGTCTTTACTACAAGACGATATCAAATGCTTCATACTGACAGTAATAGTTAACTGTACGGATGCACTATACCTCGGCTTCTCTTCGAAAGATGAAAGAATACTCGTCGCTTTGTCCATATGCAAAAATTATATCGTTGTATTCGGCCATAACGCTTCTAGCAGCGCGGTTCATGAGCTTTAATCCACGCTCATCATTAGGTCTTCTCCATTCATGCGTTTTTGCCAGTTTATGAAAACCTACAAATAATAACAAGACGAATCGTTAACAACTTAAAACATCCTCAATAGTCAATAGTATTTTTCATATCCGTCAAAATCATGAAAGCATGAAGTTTGCTAACCTCGACCATCTATACGAGCCACGGCCCAACAGTTAGGAAGTAAATTGTCTTCTTTCTCATACTGTCGAACATATTCCCATTTACAATTTGCCATTGTGGAACTGGTATGTATAAGGTTTTTACGAAACCGATTAATTACTAGCAGTAAATTTTTACCTTTACCTTTACCTATTTCACTGAAACTACAAAAAATGCGTAAACTACGTCGAATCATCGACAAAATAAAATTTAATAACAGCTATGTGAAAAATTTAAAAAAATATATGTATATATAATTAGCGATAATTAAAGTTAAATAAGTTTTGCACTTTTGCAATACAATACACACTGTTCCCTCGTGCATGTGAAAAAAAATGTTTATGTACGAGCATTGAAATAGATACGGAAAAGCGCGGCGCGATATTCAAACTAGCCGGTCAGTTTTATATTTTGACAAAAAGAGGAATAAATTGCAGTGGATGTGCTCGGTCGAATTGATTAAAACTTGAAACATTTCAGTTTAATATTTATATATTTATTTAATTGCCTTTTGTACGACGATTAACTCTTGCAACTTTAGTCAGGCACATTTGAATCTTAAATTTCTTTCGTATTTGCTGGTAATTAAGCTTGAAGACTTTTTAACGCATAATAGCTCGTGGTCAGATAATAAATAATGTTTCGGATTAATATGCTTAGTCTCATTAAAGTTTGATGTCATATTTGTTATGGATATCAAATTGAAGGTCCTGCAGAAGCAGCACTCAAACATGGGTACTTCAAGAAAAAGAGCGGATGTGGAATTTACAGGGTCCGTGCCAGGACCCGAAGAGAGTGATCAACTCATAGTTCGACCTCTGTGAGTAATCTAGATCTATTAAAACGTTATTATATTCTTACATAATCATAAAACAATCACTAAAACTAATTTAAACTTGTAGCGGAGCTGGACAAGAAGTTGGAAGGAGTTGTATTATGTTGGAGTTCAAAGGGAAGAAAATCATGGTATGATCATGCACGTAAACTTCGGTTTTTTTAAAATTTGATGCATTAAACAAGAGGCTAAATAAATATGAATACCTCATGTTATATGGTCGTAGCTGGATATTGGAATCCATCCAGGACACACAGGTATGGAAGCTTTGCCTTACGTCGATTTGATTGATGCCGATGAAATTGACCTTCTACTCGTGTCTCAGTAAGTTCATTCTTTAGTCCTAAAATTTACATTTTAGCACAATTGTTCTTCTGCGAAAGAGTTTATGTTGCACCAGCATAGTTTGCCAATGTGAGAAATCTATGTACTACAGTTTTCATTTGGATCATTCTGGAGCATTGCCATGGTTCCTGCTGAAAACGGCCTTCAAGGGAAAATGCTTTATGACGCATGCCACTAAAGCCATTTACAGATGGCTAGTATCTGATTATATTAAAGTCAGGTGAGTCAGTTACGATAAATGAAACGTACAACCACCCGTGCGTACGACTATCAATCATGTTACGACATTTTTAACAATTTTGGTTGTCCTTGCCTTGCAGTAACATCTCTACAGACCATATGCTCTATACGGAAGCAGATTTGGAAGCTTCTATGGACAAAATAGAAGTTGTTAATTTCCATGAAGAAAAAGAAGTTAAAGGAATCAAATTTTGGGCATATCATGCTGGGCACGTTCTTGGTGCTGCTATGTTCATGATTGAAATTGCCGGGGTTAAGGTTCTATATACCGGAGACTTTTCTCGACAAGAGGACCGACATTTAATGGCTGCAGAAATACCAACTGTTCGACCAGATGTCATGATCGTGGTGAGTCATTTAGTTTTAAAGATAAGTAACGCCTGAGTTCATTTTGCAAATTCTCAAACAAATCTAACACTGATCGGTATGGGATATTTTAGGAATCTACGTATGGAACACACATACATGAAAAAAGGGAAGAACGTGAAACCAGGTTTACTAATATTATTCATGAAATTGTTGGACGAGGTGGAAGGTGTCTCATACCTGTATTTGCTCTTGGAAGAGCCCAAGAGCTGCTACTGATTTTAGGTAAGACTAAACACGACTACAGTTTTTGGACTCCATATAGAACTACCATAAATGGCTTAAACTTAACTGTAATTGTTGTACTTTATGTATTCTAGATGAATACTGGAGTCAGCATCCAGAACTTCACGATATTCCGATTTATTATGCATCCTCGTTGGCTAAGAAATGCATGGCAGTATACCAAACCTATGTTAATGCCATGAATGAAAAGATTCGAAGGCAGATCGCAATATCCAATCCGTTTGTCTTCAAACACATCTCGAATCTGAAGGTAGAAATAGCCATGCCAACTTGGCCTAATGTATCATATTTTGAGAGTATCTGAACTTAAAAGCAAGTTTTTGATATTTTAGAGCATCGAGCACTTCGACGACGTAGGACCATGCGTCGTGATGGCATCGCCTGGTATGATGCAAAGTGGATTGTCTAGAGAACTTTTCGAAATGTGGTGTACGGATACTAAGAATGGTGTTATCATCGCCGGTTACTGCGTTGAAGGAACTTTAGCCAAAACAATTTTATCGGAACCAGAGGACGTTACCTTGCTGAATGGGATGAAAGTCCCTTTGAAATGTTCAGTGAATTACATTTCTTTCTCTGCTCATACGGATTACGAACAAACTTCAGATTTCATTAGAATTCTCCGACCCCCTCATATTGTCTTGGTTCACGGCGAGGCTAACGAAATGAGCAGATTAAAGGCTGCACTGATACGGGAATACGAAAATGACCCTCAGAAGATTCAAATCTACAACCCAAAAAATACTCAAGCAGTTGAATTGTATTTCCGAGGAGAGAAAATGGCAAAGGTAACTATGAAGACATGATGGTTTTTCAGAACAATCCTTGAACATCATTCTGCTACTTAGTGTAATGGAATTGTCTTGTATTCAGGTAATGGGTACGCTTGCTGCCGAAAAGCCTGCAAAGACTGAGAAAATTTCTGGAATTTTAGTGAAGCGCAACTTCAGTTACAATATCGTTTCACCTGCTGATCTTGGCAGTACGTTGGTTCATTTTCTGTATTGTATCGTATATTAATGATTGAAGTTCATTGTCTAATTTCAATGTCTGAATATTTTTAGAATACACGGATCTTACAACAAGCACTGTGACTCAGCGACAGAGTATCTCTTACTCAGGTTCCTTTGATTTATTGTATCACATGTTAATTCAGTTATCTAAGGAAGCTGAGATGGTGCCTACGAAATCTAAGGACGGGAAAAGAATAATTCGTGTTTTTGGAGTCATCGATGTTACTTACGAACCCCGCATGGTTATTATTGAGTGGGTAGCATCACCTATAAACGATATGTTTGCTGATGCTGCACTAACGGCTGTATTACAAGCAGATTCAATAGAAGTTCATCCAAACGAGTTTCCGCCCCCTCCAGACACAGATGATGATCATTTTAAGGTATGAGACAGACCTATGACTAACTCTATTTTGTGTAGCCCAAAATGTTTTACGCTAATTATCACATTTTGTTTTCCTTCCAGGAATGCTTAGTCAGCACTTTTCAGGATATGTTCGGCCATGATAGTGTACCGAAAACTTTTAAAGGGGACAGCATGTCAGTAATAGTAGACGGAAAAACTGCTATGATAAACTTCAAGAATTTGGTATTATATTTGTTTTCATATTTTTTGTTCAGAAAGAATATGCTTATGCTGAAAGGTTTACAATGAATAACATTGTTTATTTATGAATTTTAGGAAGTAACATGTCCGGATGACGAAGCTCTACAGAGTGTCGTCCAGTCTGCCGTCACGAGACTCCACAGCACTTTAACACCCATATGCGTTAAACGAGATTGATTTTTGCGATTTATGCTTTTCACAAAGAATGTGATTGTACACATTATACATTTTTTATTCAAGTAACACTAACATTTTTCATTTCAAGCGATCAAGAAAAGTGTATAGCAAAATAATTTGCATTATGTCTCATTGGTCCTGAAGTAATGTTGAAACTTGATTACAGAGTTCTGGGTTACTTCGAGTTGGTGAGGTCAATCCGGCATCTTATTGCTTGCCTGGCATCGGCTGTGAACAGAGAATGTATATAAGGTTAAGATCGGAGCGTAAATCATGCACGATTATCATTTTACAGAAAACTAAATTAAGAACTTACGGTGCTCTCTGGAGGAGGAGCAGGGAATCCGAGGTAGTCGGACAACTTGGCCAAATCTTCTCCAAGGGTGAATTCTGACTTAATAAGCTTGACAGCCAATTCCTTGAACTTAGTTAGCTGATCAGCACTGGTCACATTCTTCTTGGAGGTCATGAAGGTTTCAATAGCCTTGTTCAATCCCAGGGTCGATTCGTCAACCTTGGTCATTGCGTCCAAGACAGGTGCGCTGTCATCAGTGGCAGCGTACACCGCAGCGAATGCTACGAAAGCGAGAACGATGGCGACCTTCATAATGGAGCTGTGGAAGAGACTTTTCAAGAAGCTTGATAAAGGATAGAGTTTCTGAACTGAGTTCCGGTAGTTGACTGATCGTCGAACCGGTACCTGCAGTATTTATACTTATTTCTCTGACCGATGCTAATGTAGGCAATGGATACGATATTTGTTTCTGTCCTGTGTTAACTACCAAAAGGATTAGTAATCTAATTACAGCTAGTTGCGCATGCACTCAAAGTTTGCAAAACAAGTTGTAATGGGACTTATGCACGATTTCAGTGTAAGTGTGAATCATACCTGTCTCAGTAACCCTAATGTATCCTGTCAACAGTCAAGGGCAGAAGGTATAAGGCCATACTTAAACGCGACCCTCCCGCACATGATAGCATGGATAACTTCTGGAGAATCCCTCGGGCAGGCATTGCTAATTAAATTTTAATGGTTGTAAACTACTACTAGCACTGAGGGGATCATTTGGTCGCGCTAAAGCAGCATCATATCCCTTACCTTCGACGAAGGTGTGAGGAGAAAGTCATTAAGGGGTTACATTAGAGCCGCTAAATGATAGCTTCACTCATATTAACCAATATCAGAACCACGATTGTTTAAACCAAACCCTAAAGGCACAGATAAATCATCTAGAGAGAACAAGTAGCTATTAGTGAATGTGTCAACCCATGAATATGTTATGTATCACAGAATCCTGAGTTAAAATAAACTTAACCAACTAAACAATCCATGCTTATTGATACTGGAGAATTTAGCGTATTTTATTACAGTTATAACAGTACGAAAATATTATCCTTAGCATTTTAAGACGGTATAAACTTTGATAGTATGGCCTTCAGCTTGTTTTCGTTCACGTTCCGTCCTGTTACAAAAACACGAAAATAACATTGAGTTAATTTTAGAAATTTCATCTAGAATTTTCATGCAGCTTTTCATTAGTGTGTGACGTCGTTACCGATTACAATGAGCCGATTCTCCCGTTCTTGTTGATCTTCATAAGTAACAGGCACTGTCGTTATATCATACGTATCATTTACACCTTGAATCATCATAGCAGTCTCACTGTTTCCAGGACTGTCCACCGTTTCGTCAAATACGAGTCCCTATGTTAACAATAATTGTACAGCAAATTATTATACTACTATTCCATGGGTGTCTGATAATATTAATTTCGTTGGTGGTTTATGCATGTGTAGTACGCACCTTTATCCTCCAGATTTCCATATTCTCTGTATCGTCTTTTTCCCAAAGGATTTCGCCGAGGAAGCTTTCAACAGCAGTCTTGCCGATTCCTCTCGGTAAAATTAGAGTTACAGTACCAACATTATCACCAAAATGAGCTAAAGGAAACTGTTGCTGCAGGGCTTTGGTATCTTCACTAATTTGACGAAGCCTGTAAACAGATATTACCTTATTATAATTTCTTACAATTCCCACACAACCCGAACTTGCATGTTCATATTCTATTACTCTCAACTCCCTGACCTGGTATAGCTTATTCCATCATAAGATCGTAGGTCCAGGATTCTGTCCAATGATATCCTGTAATACATTAAAAAGGATTCAATTTTGATTTGATTGAACATATCAGATACAGTTAATATATAATACTTGACTTGCACACAGTCTTACTTGCAATACTGAGTTAAGTGAACTTCTGCATTCTTGTTGATCGTCGTTATAGCAGATTTAACCGTATCCACCATGGGTCTCTCCACTAAATCCACTTTATTTAAAATGATTAAGTCAGCGAGCGCGACTTGCCTGTAAATACACACAAAATATTGTCATACAAGTTCAGTTATACAAAAAATATTGCAGTTAACACCTTTTTCCCCTTACCTTACAGCAGCATTGTAGGAGCTCTCTTGAGGAATTTCTTGCAGTTTCTGAAATTCCATATTTGAAACAGGCAACATGATATATATTCGCATATTGTGTCACATTCACAAGAATTACAAAGTACTTCCAACATCGCATCTTACCTCCATTCCATACTTTGCATCGATCACTGTTACTATACCATCAAGGTAAATATCACTACCAAGATCTTCATCGAGCCAGAATATCGAAGCAATAGGTCCTGCGAATACAATCAAACTATAACAATAACAGATCACAATTTTATAAACACGCGACGGTAGACAAATTTGACAAAACTTACCGGGGTCAGCTAATCCAGTTGTTTCCACTAGTATGTAATCAAACTTCCCCTTTTTCTCCATAAGAATTTCAATCGCCTTTACACCGTTATCCCTGCATTCATTCCAAAGTACATCTAGATTTAGCAATCAAGTTACTACTAGGTGCACATTCATTTAATTTCGTATGTCTGATTATATTTACTTGACTGAACAGCAAAGGCAACCATTTCGAAGTTCAAGCCATTCTTCGTATAATTCTCCTTCTGATCCCACCGCCAGACTTTTCTCCATGGCACTATCTTGAATGCATTACGAAAAATAATTAAACTTGAAAGTGTTGACTTAACATTGAACATGTACCTTTGATAGTTAGAAAACAATATTAAGCTTTAAATAAAAAAACTTACCGTTTGAAAACTCATTCAGTATAACAGCAATTTTTTTCTCCGTCTGCTCATGTAATATATAATTCAAAAGAGTCGTTTTTCCAGCTCCTAAATAACCTGTCAAAATAGTTACAGGCACTTTTGCGCTCTCGTTCTTAACTTCCTTAGGTTCACTAGTTTTCCCGTCTTCTTTCTTGTTGGGTACATCAGCATCGATATTAACTAAACACGGTACGTCGTCATCATCTGAGTCAGGTTCCATTGTTACAAGTGGTCTTTTTCAACTAATAAAATTATAACAAACTGCTCTCCCACTTAACCTGCTGAACTCGGAAGAGTTATCGGAATCTTGTCGACTGTACGCTGTACATGCAGTGTGGTTATACAAATATTATAAGAGTTCCTATAACAAATCGAGGAGGGTAACATAAAAACTGTTATGATTGAAATTTGTATATAAATATCGTAGTCACAGGCATCCAAGAATTAGCTTTATAAATTTAAATACCTCATTCAATAATCATAGTTATTACTTACCATTATTCCAAGATTTTACTCTTCCCAAAATCGTAAGCCACACTTCAACCAACAACCACGAACCTTGTGTTTACTCCCAACCTTGCCACAACACAAAAACCAACTTGTACAAATCCAATCGCAGATGCTGGAAGGGATATGGTAATAGATAGTCTACGAATTAACGCGTTCTGACTTGGAACATATTTATTCGGGTCGTAAATGACGTGATAACATCGCCATCAACGCATCGATGCCGAATAGTGTTCTTCTTACAGCTCTTATTACAGTGAATTGCAGTGCATTAGATTGCATTGAATACGCTCAAGTGAGGATGATTAAATTCTACAAGTTTGAAAAGTATAAAATTAACAACATAACATGAATGTACTTCGATTTGCGCTCAACACCAGTCTCTGCGTACGATAGTATAATATTATAGTTTTTCAGCACACAGCCTCACTCACACGACACTAGTTCAGTTGGTCCACCGACTTAAACTATATATCACCACTAAAGATCACTCAGGAAATGTCAATCACATCGACCTTGCGGTTAACTTTGCGCGAGCTGAGATCCTTGGAAGCCTTAAAAGATCCCTTGAAATCCGTTTTAACCTTTTTCCTAACAGGAGTTTCTGGTGAAGATGATGTAACTGAACTTTTTGAACTGGCCCTTGATGTACTCTTCCCATATTCATCTTTCGTCGAGGATGATCGCTTGGTTCCCGATGTTTCACTTGACGTGGATGCCCTAGACTTCTTAGATTCAGACTCCTTGGATGATTGGCTGCCTTCTACTTTATCCTTGCAGGAACTGGTAGATTTGTTGTTCTCTTTAGTTTCTGAAAACATTCAATAAATAAATAGTAACGTTAACATTAAAAAGATGTACACCAAGCTACATTAGCAATTACAAACACTGTGTTATGCTGTTTTCACTCACTGTTTCCATTAGATGAAGCTCTGGATTTCGGCTTTGTTGCAGTCATCAGACTCCTGGGCAGACGGTACATAACATCCTTCTCGATCTTCCCACAGTTTCGTAAAACAATCTTCGCTCCAGCCACTATATAACTTATCGTAGAATATGGTGTAAAGTGAAAATCTTCTTTTAAGAATCCTTCAACAAGAAGAAACGCAAGAATTGCTTCACATGTCTGCCGATTATATTTCGGTGTCGGAACATCCTCCACTCTTAGTTTCTTGTTCCCTTTGCCAATCCAAGCGTCAATAAGCTTCAATGGAGTCATTCGCTCTTCGAGAGCAGTTGCATGGTCTAATATTTTATCTAAATCGTCCAGCAATGGTCCTACATTTATATCTTCAAACTTTTCTCCACCCACAGCCGACGCTTCACAAGTATCACACATTTCTCCACATCCGCTTAGTTCCCAGTCATCACCGAAGTGTTGAGCAAGGAGTCCTTTCCGACAATGACTCCGATCCATGCAGTATCTCAACATATTATATACATTAGAAACACCATTTTTCTCGGTAAACATTAGTGATGAGGCTCTAAACACATCACCAAACTTGTACAAGAGTATACAATGAGCAGGTTCACCATCTCTTCCAGCCCTTCCAGTTTCCTGGTAATAGTTTTCCACTGATTTCGAAATAGAGTGATGGATAACATAACGGACATCCAGCTTGTTGATTCCCATCCCAAACGCCACAGTTGCAACGATTACTTGAATCCTATTAGTGTACCATCTTTGTTGAATCTCAGATCGGTGCTCCGGCTCAAGTTGAGCATGGTACCGATCAGCCTTGATCCCAAGTCCCCTCAGCTTCTCCGCGACGTCTTCACAGTCTTTTATCGTAAGACAGTAAACAATGCCAGATTCTCCCATAAACCTCGACTTAATCATTCCAGCAATGTCGTCCACCTTCGTACTAGATTCTCCACAATCACTCACTTCATATTTCAAGTTTGGACGGAAAAAAGTATCTTTAAAAACCAAACATCCTTCAATATTCAGTATTTTCTGCACATCAACAATAACATTAGGAGTAGCTGTGGCCGTCAATCCGATTATAGGCGTCTTCGGATACTGTGTCTTCATAATACCGAGGAATTTATAGTCAGGTCGGAAATCATGACCCCATTGTGAACAACAATGAACTTCATCAATGACCAGCCTTGAAAATCTTCCTGCACGATACATTTTCTCAAGCTGTGACATCAATCTCTTGCTCTTGGCCAGCTTCTCTGGGGTGACGTATAGTAGTTTCATCTTAGCACTCGAATTCACCATGGAATCAAATATAAACTTGGTTTCTTCTCTCTGCGTTTGGGAGTTGAAGATATTTGTCGGGATTCCAATCTCATTCATGGCTTGAAGCTGATCTTCCATCAATGATATTAAAGGTGATACAACTAACGTCACTCCTGTGGATAACAGAGCAGGTAACTGGAAGCACAAACTCTTCCCACCCCCAGTAGGCATAATCAGCAAACAATCCAAGCTGCTCATAGTGGCATTGATCGCAGCTTTTTGGTACGACCGGAAATCATCAATTCTGAACACAGATTTCAGCGTCGACATCATTCGCTCTGACCATGCAAACGTGTCTTGTTCGTACTCCGTCCCTTCGCTTCCTTGTTTACTTAGCAAATCCAGTTGACATTTCAGCGTCGAAATCTTTTCTTCAAGCTCCCGTTTCCTTCCTTGCATTGTTTTGATCTCCTCCACCGTGCTTTTCAGATCATCCTTTGCCCTTCTCAGTTCTTCCTGAAGACGAACGGATTGTGCAGCCATCTTGAGATCTCCGTCAAGTAACTTAAAATAAAAAACAGTAACGATTTAGTTCCAGTTAATCCATGCTGTAAAAGTCTCTTCAGTTGTAATTTGCAATTAAATATACCGCATCTACCTGAGAGTTTTAGATCTTTGTCTATAAATTAACAGCCATCTTTTTCAATTTTGGTAAACCATAAACTTAACTCAAGTAATTACTCGCCTCACAATGTGAACAAGTTAAATCGTAACACATTTATTAATTGCTACATTATTTAAGTAATGCTATAACAATTATTTTAGTCCGACTTTTCCAATGTTTTTATTTTCCCTCAGCACTCAAGCATGGGTTACGCGGTGCTTTCTCAAGGATATCTAAACTGCCTTCATTATTTCCCTATGTGGAAAAAGTTAGCATGATCCCATGTTCACTCTTTTACCTTGAACTTCCATGCAACTTCCTCCTAGCTCCTGGTGCTCCTATACCTTTGCACGTCTTTAAATGACATTTTTTCCTGCTTTCATGGCCGTATCTCAGCTCTCAAGCGTTGCAGCCTCAAGTGGATTGCACTGTTCGATAGCTAAGGTCTTCAGCTCTCGTTTGCATTAACTTGGAATCTCTATAGGTCAAAGGTTACCGACGCTGCAGCGCTGAAAATAAACTTGTATAGAAAAACTTTTTTCCGTTTCGGCATTGAAACCTTTATAACCGTCTCGCCCACGATGCAAAATTCAAAATTACTTATTCATAATTTCATTTTTGAAACAATTTAATCGCCCTTATGATTGTAATATTACATAAGGAGTTATGGATTTCCAATCAAAGAACCCATTCATTCACACGTACATCGTGCATTGAAACGTCTCACCTAACTTAAAATCCTCTTGTACAGTAAATCTGCATTCATTCAAAAGATAAGCTAAACCAGCAAAGAAAACTCTAATAACTCGTAACAAACAACGTTATTTAACACAAACCTTGTCTCTTCATTTCAAGGACACTAATCAAAGACACTTGCTGTCTTCATTTTTAAGCTTCAGTCAGGATTGAACCGTTAATCATTGTATCAGTCCTTAAGAATGGTTACACTTTGAACTTACTTTAATGTTTAACGGGCTCACAATTCTTTTTATTTTCTAGATTTTCACAGTTTCAGAATTTAAAATTTGGATAGATCCTTAATTGAATCTCTGCTCAACCAACCACCTTCTTTGGCTATAAAAAAATGTTACCTGCATTTACTCAAAGAACTACTCGTGTTTCGCACAAGTCTTTGTTGCTTTCATCTGTTAAATCCTTCACAACACGACCTGAAACTCCCCTCCTGACGCAGCCCCCCGAAAATCTAAAACCGGAATACGATGTCGTTGTAATCGGAGGAGGTAATTCTTTTTACAAAATTAATATTATTAATGTCTCTTCTAAATAATTTACAAAAAAATATTTGCTGGCATCAATATTTTGTAGATTTAAATATTATTTTGTATTTAAATTAAAGATGTATATATAAATAATGATTAAAGTTTAATTTACAGGTCACAACGGACTTATCGCAGCTGCATACTTACAAAAAGCCGGCAAGTCAGTATGTGTTCTGGAGCGTCGCCATGTCCTAGGTGGCGCTGCGGTGACGGAAGAAATCGTTCCAGGTTTTAAGTTTTCAAGGGCTTCTTACGTCCTTTCCCTACTCCGCCCCTTTATAATCTCAGATTTAAAGTTAAAGGTATGTAAGCTCAAAACGCCGATCACACTGCCCAGTATCAACTCAATTAATAACTCAGTCCTTTAGCATCACGTTACCTTGTGTAATTAAATTCTATTAATTACAGGAATTTGGCCTCAAAGTGCACATGCGAGAGCCCTACAGCTCCTTCACACCAATACATGATTCATCATGGAAAGACTTTCCTGCAAAATATCTTTTAATGTCCGGCGACGTACAGTTAACATGCAAAGAGATTGAAAAATTCTCACGAAAAGATGCTGAAAACTATCCTAAATACGAGGAACAATTAAGCAAATACGTTCAAGCGCTAAATATCCTCGTTGACAATCCTCCACCTAGCCTATGGTCTTCAAACTTTCGTTACTTATCAAAACAGACTGTGACGTCAGGGAAGCTAATGCTACAGATAGCGCGCGCGCTGGGTAAAGAGATTCCAACTTTTCACGAGATGCTTACAGCCTCAGCAGAGAAGATACTCAACAAATGGTTCGAATCCGAACCATTGAAAGCAACGCTGGCGACGGATGCGCTTATCGGCGCCATGCTTGGACCTTCGTCAGCAGGATCCGGGTAATTCGCCCATACGCAACATTCATTAACCTAATTAAACTTCTTATTCCTTCAGTATTAAACCACGTTAGCTTTAATTTACAGCTATGTCCTCCTCCATCACATCATGGGCGGCGTTGATGGCAAACCAGGCGCTTGGGCCTACCCAGAGGGCGGGATGGGCGCAGTAAGCACTGCCATTGCAAAAAGCGCTAGCAGTTTAGGCGCTTCCATTTTTACAAACAAGGTTTTACAATACTTCCATCGCTTTTCCATCTCAATTCAACGATTGATCCTTAGAAACTCGACTGCCTATAACATTTCAGCAAGTCCAATCCATACAATACACACCAGGAGAAAGTCAACCTAAAGCAACGGGTGTAATCCTCCAATCCGGGGAGCAGGTTCGAGCACGGGAAGCTGTTTTTTCTTCAGCCACACCAGAAGTAACGTTTAAAAGTTTGTTCCCCCTCCCTCAGCAGTCCCGCGAAGCTCTCTTTGGAGAGGATTTCGTTAAAGCCATCGATGCTATCGACTACACATCTCCAGTAACGAAGATTAACGGTACTCTCATCACTACTATTGAATTTACTTTAGCTGCAATTACATATCACAACTGAACCAAATCCCATTCTTTTCAGTTGCGCTAAGCAGATTGCCAAATTTCCTCGCAAAACCCAACA
Organism: Sminthurides aquaticus; assembly: GCA_906901655.1. Classification (NCBI taxonomy): domain Eukaryota; kingdom Metazoa; phylum Arthropoda; class Collembola; order Symphypleona; family Sminthurididae; genus Sminthurides; species Sminthurides aquaticus. The sequence goes on from CAJQTT010000007.1 coordinate 2,389,060, forward strand.
CTAGCCCTAACACAGTCCAAGATCTTCACAAATGCACGATTCATCTCAACAGCGAAACGATGAGAAAGCTAAATGAATCCTATACCGACTGCGTTAGCAAGAACATCCCTTCAATAAGCCCCATGATCGAAGCAACTATTCCTTCAAGCGTAGACCCAACCCTAGCGCCCCCTGGTGCTCACGTCTGCCTCTTATTCACACAATTCACACCAATGACTCCATCTGACGGCCACTGGTCTGATGAAAACTACAAGAACCAATACGCTTCAAGGGTTTTTGACATCATTGACGAATACGCTCCAGGATTTAAAGGATCGATCGTGGGCGCTGACGTTCTTTCTCCTTGGGATTTAGAAGCAACATTCGGTTTGACAGGCGGGGTTAGTTCCAAACTTTGAAATATTTCCAGTCTTCAGAACATAACAAAATCCTGACATGCTAGCATAGCTATGCTAACATCCTCCTTCAATTTTTCAGAACATTTTCCACGGTGCCATGTCAATGGATCAGCTATACTGGCTCCGCCCAGCTTTCACCCGCTCCGCTAATTTCCCTCACACACCTCTAAAAGGACTTTACCTGAGCGGTAGTGGCGCTCACCCTGGTGGCGGAGTCATGGGTTTGCCCGGTTACTTAGCTGCCAAGGCTTTTTTATCGTCATAACCGAGTTTTTTTTCTCTTAAACTGTCTTCTTTACTGTGTCAATTCAGTGTAATGCATATCAGCAACATTCCTACTGTTCCAATGGCCCACATCAAGCCAAGTAGTAAAATCAATAACATTTCTCATCCAATCCTTTGTCTTGTGCCTTATTTCTCGTTTCACGGCACCTGTAAAAACAACATCAAAAATCAACCGTGTCCGTCATAAGCGTCTCGTGTCTGTAATGCACATATAATGTATAATTTCCACACGCTTTTCACTTCAATTTGTCTTGGAGGAGAAAACGTTGCAAAACGTGAAACGGATCGAAACCTAATTACCTTTGCGTGCCATTCTCCTTCTCTCTACGCACTTTTCTCCCTCTGATCAATAAATTTTATCCCTTTCTCCTCTCCCATTAATTTTAGCAGCTCTTTTTACCCGCATGATCAAATGATACAGAAGAGAAAGCAAAGTGGAGAGCGCCCGCTCTCTTCATTTCCACCCCTCTCACTTTTAGAGACATGAATCCCTTTCTTGTTGTCAATAAAAGCTAAAAGCCCGGGACTCTTCCCCGCCTCAACAAAAGTACACTTGTCACGCTACACGTAAAATCGTGTATTAAAATCATGCTTACATCCAAACCTATTTTAGCCCTGGCGTGGAATTTTCACTTTCCACACTCCCTGTCCTGGAATGCTGCAAAAGTCCGTCCTTTTCGCAGTTTGAATGCAGCACTTTGTGAGCTCGGTTTGTGACACCAGGGTCCGGCTTTCCCTTTAGGAACTATTTGACACAAAGACCGTTAACATTACAAGTACGAGTCTGGAGAAAGTTACAAGCTTTTAGCCTGTCAACATGTTTTGGAACACGTTCATGTTTTTCATTCCTATGTTGTTCGTTGATAGAAGCTTGGGTAAGTCTTTTTATAATTTAATTGAATTTATTGATTCAAAATTTAAAACTTGCTATCATAAAATAAGAATTCACATCTAATTCCTTCAAATATTGAACCCACGCCCATTTCCAGCCAGTGCAATATGTCCAGGTTTTTGCATACCTGAGGACATGTGCAAATCTCAGAATGGCAGAGTCCTTGGCTTTTGCACAACAGGCAAAGCATGCTGTGATGGTGAGAATTAGCATGTGCATCATGCACACTCCTTCCTTGTTAGCTTATAATTTATATATTTACAAACGTAGACTACTTCCATGCGTGTCAGATTTTGCGTTGTTAAGCTAAAGCATCATCTCTAATTCCGAACTAAAAATGCTAATTTAATTACATATTTCACAGTTCCACACAATTTGAACAACCAGACGGACTGTGGGAAGGTTGTAAATGCTACTGAAAACGATTCTGAGGCCTTTGCATCTCCAGACTACCCGCATTATCAACACGGGAGCTTAATTTGCTCCTACGAGATTCAGTTACCGGAAAAAGTAGTAGCATTACGTCTTGATCTAGTCCGATTTGAACTTGATGGGGTTTCGCCGGTTTCGGTAGCAGCCAAGTCTGACGGAAGACCAGGAATCAGTTGCGACGCGGACATGTTTTTTATCAAAGGTTTTTCCAACTGGATGACCGATGCACGATGCGGTCTTCTTAACGGATATTCAGGTACGTGGTGGAATTACAAATTAATATGCAATTTTAAATATATTATTAACTAAAACTTACTTAAATCATGTACGCAGTAATAATGGACTTGGACTTATCCGAATACCCGGAGAACAAAGTGATTCTACTCTTCATAATGTCCAGCAAATCCTATCGATGGAAGATTAAAATAAATCCCATAACTTCCCGCCATTTAAGGAAATCAGGTTGATTTTTTATCCTTTCTTATTTTTACCATCTTCCTTCCACATTCAATCAGACTTAAAAATTAAAATTTCAACTTTCAACTTTAAAATTTCAACTTTCAACTTTAAAATTTCAACTTTCAACTTTAAAATTTCAACTTTCAACTTTAAAATTTCAACTTTCAACTTTAAAATTTCAACTTTCAACTTTAAAATTTCAACTTTCAACTTTAAAATTTCAACTTTCAACTTTCAAATTTCAAATTTCAACTTTCAAATTTACAAAACTTTAAATTTACAGAACTCTGCCTCCAAACCCGGATGGAAACATGGTCAAAATCCCCACATTATCCACCACAACTTCCTTTACCTCACCACCTACAACCCAATAGCACCACATTAAGTGGTTCCAGCAACGATATCCGCCATCCATCTCAGCCACTCCCATTCAGAGCTCCTTGGGAAGCATGGATATTTGCTGGCAACTTGACAGAAGCATGCACCACCTCTCCCACCAGAGGGAGCTACAGAAGACGACCCTGCAAGGCAACCATTGTGGACGACCGTCACCTCCTCACCACTTTCTCCTGCCTCCTCCGCTTCCAAAACATCCCGCTCGGAGACCTTAAGATCGTTCGCGGCTCCCCTTGCGATTCCAACGTTTCCTTCTTGTACACCGTTGAGAAAATATTCATCCACTTCAATTACCTTTCCAGCCTAAAATCCAACGACATTGCCATGATTCGTACCAAAAGGTCGATGGTCTTTAACAAACTAACACAGCCAATTCCGATTCTACTTTCCGACCCTAATTCACAAACCAACCCTAAATCCGACCCTAAATACATACTCTACAGTCAAACAACCCCTGTAGGCACATTCTCACAGAGCCATTTATCCATGACGAGCAGCGGACCCTCCCAAGGCCTTTGCGAATTCGGCTTGGCTTGCCAATCACAGTTAACGGAGGAGGGTTTCAGCGCCTTAGAGTCGTCATCAAACAAGTACAAGGAGCTGTCCCAAAGGTCAGTTTGCCTTCTCCCCGAAACATTCTCCTGGACGGCTAACAGTAAGAATCCGCTTCTCGAGAGCCCAGTATCAGCCTTTCCGAGCCTGCCCCTAGGAACGCCTCTTCTAAGCGCTGGAAGCGATGGAAAACAGGTCATTGTTCACGCCATCTTTAATTATTTCCAGCGCAACATAGCTCCTCCATCCATTCCAGAAATCAGCTACAGGCACTACAATAATGCCAGCATGCGCCGTCTTGCGCGGTCAAATCAAAAACAATACCACAACGTCACGTCAATCGCTTATTTTACAAATCTCAATTTTTACAAGCGCTGGCTACTGATAGCGATCTCTTAAGCAAACTAGCTGCTGCATATAAACATAGCATTCACTAAATGTTTAAATTAATCTGTAAATAAATCCTGATTATAAAGCACTTGCAGCCAAGCATTTTTACTTGAACTACCTACTTCCGCTAGATGACATCACTATTCGCCCGAGTTCCAGCTTTCAAAACTTCTCAATTTCTACTGATAGCCCCGGGGACGTGCTCGAAATCTGTTAATTCGCATAAATAAAGACCAAATCACTACAATTACCCTTTTGAATAGATTTCAATCGTTTGAATTGACCGATTTACTCTTGAGAGCAATCATGCGTAGCCGATATAGCTGAAAATATCGGCCATTAGAGTTACCTTGTATGTTTACGGCAATACGAAAGGCTCGGCAGCGGTGTTATCGTAACGTTGTACTTTGTTCGTATTGACTCAGGCGGTACTTTGTAGTACCTATTGTCTGCATCCAATAGCTGCTCTTCATCGCTCGGATCCCACGTTGAGCACGAGCAACTGAATTCAACGAAACAAGTTGAAACTAAATACAGGTCCACAGCTTTTCGCTATTTTTTCCATCCCGTAATTTACCTGTATGGCAGGGTGTCGTTTGCAGCTTTAGGACCCCCTTCTGGACCACAAATTAAATTCGCATGACATATTAATAGCGAATCCGGGTTGCATTTCCCTCCTTCAGCAACTCTACATTCACCTTCAGGTCCATCCGCAGTCGGAGTCATGTTGTATTCCTTGTATTCCACTCCGTTCGGGCATTCGCACTTCCCGTTTTTGCAAATCATTAAATGGAACGACATGCACAAATCCTTCCGCATCCGGCTTTTAGGATTACGTTTTACCTCCTCCTCAACAGCTCTGAGAGCCTATATTTTACCCAAAAACACCATTAATATACGCTCCATTCCACCGCTCATTACGGATTTCACTGCAAAAACGCTCATGCATCCCATCAACTGTATCTCATAAATGTTTACTCACCAGGTACAATTTATCTGACCTCTCGAAAACCGTTAAACCATTTCCTGACCCATTTCCCTCTCCAGGAGCCCCGGAAGTGTAAATTGGTGACAGTAGCTTATCGAACAACGCTTGGCTACACGAATCTCCATATTTAGCCTTTTCTCCCAGGTTACTATCAAGTAGCGATATTTTTTCCCGCACCAACAAATTCTTTTCCGTCCTTACTATTTCGTCTAAAGACAGTCGACGAGGGTCGCCCGAACTCGCTAAACAACAGTTACTTGGCGCAAGGCTTCTTAAGAGAGCTATCCATATTAACGTCAATTGCGTAAGAGAGTAGTAGCTCCCTCCCATCTTTTCTCTCAAGTCTTAAATAGTAGAGACGGCGCAAAATACGCCAATATTTTAAGAGTAATTGAATGTGAATTAAAACCCCCTTGGCCCACCAATTGCATTATTTCAAGAGTGGGGCGCAATTATTAATGTTTTCCTATTTTGTTATGCTCATTTTAAGACTTTGTTCAAACTGAAAATATTCATAACATTTCTAATACTGTCCATGGTAACCATTAAGCCTTCTACATATACCTGTAAATTTTGAGAACAAATAGTTTAGCAAAGTAACCCATAATCTCCTAGCATTGGTAATAATGCATTTTACAACCGCGCTGCAGAACATCTAACAGCGGGCTTCCAGAGCCCAGCGCCAGCCTTTCCAAGCCTGCCCCAGGAACGCCTTTTTCTAAGCGCTGGAAGCGACGGAAAACATGTCCTTGTTCACGCCATCTTTAATTATTTCCAGCGCAACATAGTTCCTCAACCCATTCCAGGAATCAGCTACAGGCACTACAATAATGCCAGCATGCGCGCATCTTGCGCGCTCAAAACAAAAACAGTACCACAACGTCACATCAATCACTTTACAAATCTCACTTTTTACAAGCGCTGGCTACTGATAGCGGTCTCTTAAGCACACAAATTGCTGCATATAAATATTAGTATTGACGAAATGTTTAAATTAATCTGTATATAAATCCTAATTATTAAGCTTGCCAAAGTAATTGCTCATTCAAACCCAAAACTATGCCTGTTTATGGCATAATAAACTTGATTATTTAACCTCCCTCAGAACAGTTACTAAGGGCGGTCTACAGAAGCTACTTGTCCATCTAGTATTTAGACTACCTTTACCATTACCGATTCGTCACCTTTATCACAAGATTAAAGCTTAATCATCTTTAATCCTTAATTATATTCCTCATATCCAGCACCCACTCTTATGCTATCTATGACATTCTAACTCATGGCTATTGTTAATGATGTACATCACATACAAGTTTCAAACTATTTAAAACAGGCGTCACTAGACAATCACCATCAAGATTCTCCGCTAGACAATACAATCCCAGGGAATTACCACCAGTTTCTATTGTTGTAATGAGCAGATAATTCACAAAACTACTAGATATTTGCAAACAAACCTTTGGCATCATAGCCGTACTGTCGCACAGGATGACCATAAGGTGGGATAATCATAATGCTAGATATCTTATATGTAATACTTCAACTCCCGTTTCCTTATCAATTTGCCTCTGATATTCCTCTAATATCCTATCAATTAAAGCAATTAGACACGGAATCATAAAATCTGCACCATAAAATTTTGCAAACCTTCCCGTTGCACCAAGATCTATTAAATTCCTATTACTGACCGACTCACGTTGGCATTTTACCAACAATTCACGTTTCCCAATTAGGACTAGCAAGTCCTAGTCTAAATTTAGGGAGAGAGCAACATCAAACATTGGTCTTTGCAACTATAACTACAAGATGTCCCTACTAAATCCCTTGAGCGCGCCGTTAGTCTTGCTATGCGCTGCAGCTGCAATAACCTTTAGCAGCGTCGCCGCCATCCCACCGCTACAGCTTCCCGACAATTATGGCATTGCTTTGGAACAAGTTCGAGTTTCTCCAAGGGTTATCAAAGCAGAACCTTCGGAATACAGGCTCCCTCTGGATATCTCGCCAACAGAGTACTATGTCAACATTCAGCCGATACTGACCCCGCATCCCACCTATGCACAGTATTCAATTCCAGGTAAATGACTTAAAGAATCCAATTATACATGGCTCAAAAAAGCCTTTGGAAAACTCTTATAAGAGTTAACTGCAATGAGGTCAATTGTGACGGTTGGGGTCGGGGAAAGGGGGATCAGCTAGAAATCAGCGGTTACTCGGGCGAGAGCTTTTGCCTAACCTAAACTGCTGAACCTAACCTCCTTAAAGGCAGACTGATTCCCGTGTAGGCTGATCCCCCTTTGCCCGACTCCAACCATTTTGACCATACGTATCACATTTTTTACATTTAAAGTGTATTTTCTTTAATTTTCCTACCAAACTCACTAGGCTTTACCGTTATCAACGCTATTTGCAACAACGCTACAAATCAAATCAGGTTGCACACTGCGAATACTGTGATTGAATATGGTGAAAACTACGCCTCTATTATTGTGAGATAATATTCTTTAAAATTATTTTCTTTCACAAAATTTATGTTTTTCAAAAAGCTGTTTTTTAATTTTATACTTATTCTTAAATCAATGCCTTGTGGAATTCCCAGGTCCGAGAGAGAGGAAGTCGAAGGAAACGTGTCATCGGTCATGAATACAGCAGCGACACAGAAATCCTTACTTTGATGTTGACCGAGGACCTTTTGCCAGGACCTGTCACACTTCAAATTAATTTCGTCTCCCAAATATCATTGACTGAGCTTTCTGGAATGTATCTTTCTTCATACCTTGATCCTGTAACAGGTGCTGCAACGTAAGTTAATTTCATTCGTAACGCAATTCAAGTACACGCTAATTTTTTCAAAATAAATAAATAAAATCTAATTTAAATTTAATTTCCTTATAAAATTTTAAATATTATAATGTTATATTTCAGAGAACTAGCAACTACCCAGTTCCAGGCTACCAGTGCTCGTAAACTTTTCCCTTGCTTTGACGAACCGCTTTTCAAAGCCAGATTTACAATTGGTATTGGGAGATTACCAGAGCATCATAGCTTGTCCAACACAATCATTGAATCTAGCTATACTGGGTAGGTCTTAAAAACCAGTTAACTACATACTGAATTGTAATTAAATCCTTTGGTTATGCTAACTGCAACATTTAAATTACGACGATTACAGGGGGGATGGCTATGTATTTGATATTTACAAAACCACGCCCATCATGTCAACTTACCTCCTCGCCATGATTGTGTCTGATTTTACTTCTCAAGCAGTCACGGATAACAGCACCTTCCCTGTAAACGTTAACGTAAGAAATATTTACCTATATAATTGTAATTCTAAATATTCTAAAATATTTAAATTAAATAATGAGAGGCAACTAAATCCATGCCCAGTATATGCTCAAAATTATTCCTAGATTTGGGGACCAAAGCCCTACATGGACGTCCAAGGCGGTGTGTACCCTGCGGCCACTGTAGCAAAACTCTTAAACTATTACCAGGATTTCGCAAACTACACCTATGAGCTACCAAAATTGGACTCCGCTGCAATCCCTCAGTTCTCTGCAGGAGCAATGGAAAACTGGGGTTTAAATACTTATAGGTATTTTATAAATTAAAAAAAGAAATGTTTTTTTAAATTTTCAAAATGTTAATACAATTTTGTTTAAAAACTTACAGAGTCGAATACCTGCTCCATATTCCTGGCGAAAACACGGAAGCTGATCGTAAGAAAATAACCCAGGTCCTGTCTCACGAAGTCACTCATCAATGGTACGGTAACCTCATCACCTGTAATTGGTGGTCTCAAGCCTGGTTGAACGAAGGTTTCGCAAGGTATATAGCAATTCTAATGCATATCGCAGTCAAATTCAAAAAACCGCAGAACTGTTTTCGTAAAAGACGCGATTTTCAAGGTTCCTCCAGTACCGAGGCATGCATCACGCAGCTCCAGAGCTCAAAAACGACATTGCGATAATCAGCGACGCCGTTCATCTCGCTATGATATTTGACCATGGCTTCGACACGCATCCCATTTTAATAGATGTCGTTACACAAGCAGACGCTGACGACATATTCAATCGTATCTCGTATGAGAAAGCAGCGTCCCTCTTGAGAACGCTTGAAAGTGTACTCTCCAGAGAAGTTTTCGATAACGGAATTCGCCGATATTTGAAATCAAAGTAATTAATTTTTAGACCTATTAACGCTAATGCTCATTAAAATTTTGTTTCGTAATTAACGACGCCTGTTAACGTTTTACAGCTTATACGAAACGGTCATACCCGAGGATCTCTGGGATGCTTTCCAAGCAGAAGGAGGCTCCCGGTTGCCTCCTGGACTAACTGTCCACGAAATGATGAAATCTTGGACAGAATTGTCTGGATACCCTTTGGTAACTTGTTCTTTGAAAATTTTCAAAAATTACTCCAATGCCTTTTTTCTAATTACATTAACGCGCTCAAATGCTTCGTTTAACCAGGTACGCGTTACAGTCGGAGGACCTAACCAAATATACGTTACACAGGTAGATAACCGAATTATTTTAATCCTTAAAACTATATACCGTTCAAGGTTATCGTAAACTTCTTTATAACCGCTAATGACAATCTCAGGAACGATTCTCGTTGAACACCGGAAGTGTGCCCAACGCCAACGAAAATCAACCAAGTTCCTGGAACGTTCCCATTAGCGTCATTTCCCCTAATAACCCTAACGTTGGAGACAGAACACCCGCCACTTGGTTAACAGCTGGTAACGCACTTACATCCTATACGAACGCCAACATCAGTACTTCTGATTGGATTGTCGTTAACGCGGAAGTTGCCGGTATTAACCAAGTTCTTAGCCTATTTTCAACCACGCTTGGACAACAGATGGCAGTGCTAAGCTTATTCAAAATCTTATTTCTCATTCCAGCATATTACCGTGTACTTTACGATAATCAGTTAACGAACCAGCTGCAGCGTCAATTTGAAACAGACCACACGGTATTTACTCCCGGCACAAGAAGCCAGATTCTAGAAGACTATTTTCAATTCGCCAACGCAAGTAAGTTTTAACTTTCTTACATAGATGTATGTCTCTTTAGGACAGAATGCTTCGTTAACGATAATTCTGTCTTGTCTTCGTTTCCAGAATACGTACCCATCGAGGTCGCTTTTGATTTTACAAAATACATGGACAAGGAAACCGAACTTGTTGCCTGGACTCCTGTTGTTGTTCACATCAAAAGCTTCATTCGCCGTTTCTCCTGGGACTCAACTTCTTTTGAAGCTTTGGAGGTAATTTCTTCTCTAATTGCTATGCAGTTCCTGGAAATTATATTTTTATCCCTTGGAGAAGCTTAACCAGCCTACCAATCGATTTTTTAATTTTACAGAACTATTTCCGTCCAAAAGCCACACAAGTCCTGGACCTCCTCGACCAAATCCAAGAAGAGCAAGGAGCGCATGTAATCCTTCGCGCACAGCTCTTCGACCTCGCCATCACCTTCGGTGACACCCAGCGCCGTCAGTACGCCAAAGAGCTTTTCGCTGCTTGGATGGCGCAAACCTCTAACCGGACGTATGACAAGCCATATTTCGACTAAATCGCACCAATTCCAGCAGTTTCAGAATAACTCACCGCCAAATCCAAACTAATAAACTTCCACTCTCATTTCCAGCATAATCCCAGTTGACCTTCGCCCCATGGTTTTCTGCGCAGCTGTAGCCGAAGGCGACCAATCAACATGGGACACAGTACTCGACCTCTATAGAAACGAGTATTACTTCTGGACAAAAGCGCAATTACTCAGCGCTCTGTCCTGCGCTTCTAACGTTACTGTTCTTGAAAAGTAAGCTTTAAATATTCTATCTTTTATTCGCGAATATTACTTTCAGCTTAGCTTCTTTTAAGTTTCCATGCTCATTAGCAACCCTCACCTGCAATTTTTAAAACATTTGCTTAAACTTTTTCAGTTACATCCAACTAGCAACGAATTCTTCATCCGGACTCGCTCTTCAGTCAACGCTTCAAGCAGTTGCTGCTAACAGTGCAGGCCAAGAACTAGCCTACAATTACATAACAAAACTTGTAACCGAAGGGCTCGTTCCTGACAGTGATAGAATTTTCGCAAATGTTCTCGCTACGCTAAGAACAATTTGGCATGATCAAGCTCACCTGAACCAGGTAAATAATTTAATTCCACTTAGAAGGCTTGCAAAAAAAATAGCAAACTCCATAACCTGAACCACTCATTGCGATTATTATTTCCACAGGTGGAAACGTTTGTGCAGGAGAACGAAGCTGCGCTTACAAACTTCAAAACTTCGATAAATACTTCGCTAAACCAAATCCGCGAAAATATTCTTTGGTGGTCACAAACTGGACAAAACATGGTTCAATGGCTATTAGCTAATGAGAATTGATTCATAATTTGCGCTTGTAAAAACAGAGTTCATGACTGCCAAATTAAGTATTCAAGCAAATACCAAGCTAAACATCAAAGTGGCTTAGCCGCTATCAAACCAAAGATTAATAAAAGCTTTACTAGCTTATTCTGACACCGGACGCATTTTGCCTTTAATCCTTCTGTTCTACAACTCTTCCATGTAATAAGACTGATCAATGAGCCATAAATACTTCAAGCTTAATTCACGTCAAAAAATAATCTACGCTTAAATCCTTTGAAATTCAAATCTGCAGATTTAAGCAAAAATTAATTCTCTCCTTTGGCCGCAACTCCGTATTTTAATCCTTCAAAGTAAACAAGATTCACTGATTTCAGAATACAAGCTTTGCTTTAAATTGATTTTACTAAATCATATTTATCAAACGTCGACAATGTGAAGCTCATGTAAACTACAGATTTCCCGAGAAAAGATTAATAGTTTCGATAGCTTAGGTTTTAACCTTAAATTAAGAGATTATCCATCACATATTTGAGACACCGAGTTTCATCCGTCCAAGACATGTTCACGTGAGGTAATCAGGTCAGGTGAACAGATTCAGGTTACTTGGCGGTTGACACTCACCCTCGACGATTTATTTGTCACCGTCACACGCATTGAGAGTATCGGAGCGGTTCCACTCACATAAATCGCTCCCAGAGCACGTTTTCATAGTTAGACAAAACCACTTTGAAATAAAGAAACAACGCCCTCTGCATGTGCCCCCGTATTCTGGGAATCCTCTTGGATTGGAATGAAAATGGCGACGCCATCTCTCGGATCACTTATATTCCTAGCAGTTATAACAGCTATACTCTGTGGAGCTGTAGTTGCTACCCCGCCCTTCCAATTACCGGATTATAACGGTATCGTCGAACCGGAAGAGCAAGTCGATCCGGTTGTTAAAGTTTACAACCCTTCAGCAGATCCCGACCCTGCGTACCGACTCCCTCTGTCGGTGATTCCAATTAATTATGATCTCACTCTCGTCCCCATGTTGAAGGAAGACCCCTTCCCACAGTATTCAATACCAGGTAGGTAATGTTTATCAGAAACAAACCAACTTAAAGTAATACGAATATCGCAATCCCAATCCTCGTGCATAACTTCATTTCATCAGGTTATGAAACTATCAACGTTGAATGCGCGAACGCAACAAGTGTTATTTCGATGCACGCCAAAAACATGGAAATCAGCAGAGTTCTGGTACGTCGCATTTCTTCACGTTACTAGTTGTGCGTATTCGTTTTAATTTATCCTAGATATCGATTTGTTACCAGACTGCAACGGTAATGAAATTCGTTAAAGTGCTAACTTTCTAAAACTTGTCAAACTATTCCTTAGGTATTCCAAGGTTTTCGCAGATTGGACGTTGACTACTACGACGTTAACAATGTGACCGATATTTTTAACATTTATCTCAATGGAGAAGTGTTAGTTCCCGGAACTCGTTATAGGATCTTACTGGAGTTCATATCCCAAATCTCCACATCTGCACTAACTGGAATGTACCTCTCACACTATGTCGATCCATCCACAGGAGAGCGCAGGTATGTTCGTAGCCGCGCTTAACGTTCAAGTAGCTACTTCAGGAACAAGCATTTAAAGTACCGTTGCGATCTGAAAACATTTATAGAGAACTAGCAACTACACAGCTACAATCAACTCACGCCAGAGCTGTGTTTCCATGCTTCGATGAACCGAAATTAAAGGCACGATTCCAGGTCACTATTGCGGTACAATTTACGCCTGATTGCGTCGAATGCGTTCGGAGTTTTTCCAACACGGATCGCATCGAAAGCTCTACAAGGTTAGCCGTTAATTATGTCGCGTCTGTTGAAACCGAAGCCAAGAAGTTGTTGTAGAAGTATTAATATTTTACCCATGCTTTTAACTTCATCCTATGGTTTTAGCGGTAACCTTCGTTTCGATAAATTTGAAGTAACTCCGAGGATGTCAACGTATCTCCTGGCATTTATTGTAGCGGATTTTACTGATGAATCAGCAGATGCAGCTTCTTATCGAGTTCCAATTAAGGTTTGAAAATTCAGTTCTAAATTAGGAATACGTTAAAAGCAAGTTATCCAACTTGTTGTACGGAATGAAACGCAGGTCTGGGGTCCACCACATTATATGGCTGCTGGAGGTGGGGTATACGCTGCCGGAACAGTATCCAAGTTAATTAATTACTACGAAAACTTTACCGAATTCCCGTACGATCTACCGAAATTGGACAGTGTTGCCATTCCACAGTTTGCTGCAGGAGCCATGGAAAACTGGGGTTTGAACACATACAGGTAATTCGCCATGATATATCTCCAGATAATTTTACCTCAAATCAAATAAGAACTGTAAACGAATTCAACTACAAACTTCCAGAATCGAGTACCTAGTACATATACCTGGAGAGAATACTGAAGCTGACCGAAAAAAGATAACACAGGTATTAGCTCACGAAGTCACACATCAATGGTACGGGAATGTCGTAACCTGTGACTGGTGGTCTGAGGCATGGTTAAATGAGGGATTCGCACGGTAAATGCCCATATCACTAAAATACAAACCTAAGGAGGTAATACCAAAAAACTATTGATAACTGTTCCATTTTTAGATTCCTACAATACCGTGGTATGCACGTTGCAGCCCCAGAACTCAAGAATGACATTGCAATAATCAGTGATGCCGTTCATTTAGCCATGATTTTCGACCAAGGACCCAGTACCCATCCGGTTATCAAAGAGGTCGTAACACAAGCCGATGCTTCTGCAATCTTCAACCGTATATCATACGAAAAAGCTGCATCTCTTTTACGTACCCTTGAGAGCGTATTGACCCGAGAAATTTTTGATAATGGTATCAAGATTCATTTACAAAGCAGGTGAGTAAATTATGACATCAGATAGCAGTACCAAAAGATTACTGATCCATACCAAATTGTTATCCAAATCAAGGACAACGAAATTTTAAGCATCAATTAATACCTAGGGCATACGATACTGTCGTACCTGAAGACTTATGGACCGCATTCCAATTCGTTGGAGAAAGTAAGCTACCTCCCGGTACGACAGTGCACGATATGATGAGGCCATGGACAATGCTTTCTGGGTACCCACTTGTAAGTACCTCATTGTCTCCGTCTTCAAACTATGGGATAAATTACTTGTTCTGAATACCATATCGTACCACATATCAACCTTTTAGTCGCTTATTGGACTTTGCATCCTTGATCAATTTTAAATTTTCAATGCTTTCAGGTACGAGTATCTGTAGGAGGCCCTGATAAAATCTTCGTATCTCAGGTACTTAATACAATTTTTCTGCTTATGAGTAAGATTATTGTATCCAACTTCATGTTAATACTCTATCTTAGGAAAAGTACCTACTTAACTCGGGCAGTGCATCCACAGAAGACTCCCGTCAGGTAAGCGCGTGGAACATACCCGTCAGCGTCAATACTCCAACTGACCCAAGCGTCACCCGAATCCCAGCGTTTTGGATTTTAGAGAACACAACCCTAACCTCATATAACGTGAATACTAGCAACTGGGTGGTTCTCAACGCCGAAGTAGCAGGTAAAATCTACGTGACCCTTTCTGGCAATCAGTTTGTTCGTTGAAGCGGTTATAGCTAGCTGCATTCATAAACTTAATTAAATCTGCTTTTTTGTAACCTACAGGTTATTACCGAGTTATGTACGATAACAAGCTTTTAGGACTCATAAAGCAACAGTTGGACATGGATCACCAAGCATTTAGTCCAGGAACGAGAAGTCAACTTCTAGAAGATTATTTCCAACTCGCCGAAGCTCGTGAGACATTTCATAGCATTTCACCAAATATTTGATGAAACCCCGTCCTACATAAAAAATTAATCAAAGTTTAACTGCAACTCATGCCCGTACGATCCAGGTTACGTACCAATTGAAGCTACCCTCGACTTGACTTCATACCTTGGAAACGAAACGGAACTCGTAGTTTGGACACCATTGGTTCCTTACATCAAAAACTTCATTCGACGCTTTTCATGGGATCCTTCCGCGCTTCAGTCACTAAAGGTAGAGCAACTGATGAAGTACCTAATTTTGTTCCGTGCATACACTGTTTTCGTACGGGTACTTCATTCTTTCCGTTAAACTTCATACATACTGTACTAGGATTACATCCTCCCCCGAACATCCCAAGTTTTAACTACAATCGGTTGGGATAATCAAACGTCGCAAGAAACTGGCGCGCACGTCATCCTTCGCGCTCAGCTCTTTGACATTTCTCTAGCGCTAAATGATACTCCAAGGAAAGTATACGCTCAAACACTGTTTAGTCAATGGATTCAAACTCCACAGAACCGTTCGTAAGTAATCAATCACCATTCCAATTTTAGCGCTAAAATTCCTTAAATGCGCTTGCCTTCCACACAGTTGTAACTCTAACCCTTATCTTTCACTACCTACATTCCACAGTATAATTCCCGTCGACCTGCGTCCAATGGTATTCTGCGCTGGAATTGAAACTGCAGATCTTAATACCTGGAATCGAGTAGGAGTTCTCTACGTCAACGAGGGCTACTTTTGGACAAAAGCACAGCTCCTCCGAACGCTTTCCTGCTCTTCAAATACCACAATCCTCCAATAGTTAATGATTACTAATTTTAAAATTATTTTATTCCCAAACATTTCTTCGAAACTCTTTCTTCAAATATTTTAAATTTTCTTGCAATCCCAAAACACAGCTACATAAACCTGGCTCAAAACTCCAACAACCCCTTCGGCTTCACCCTTCAAGCGACTTTACAATCCATAGCAGAAAACAGTCAGGGACGGACACTAGCCTACGATTACATTCAGAGCCTCGTTAGCGAAAATCCCAGCGAAGCTAACGGCCGTCTTTTCGCAGGGGTACTCTCAACGCTCAGTACGTACTGGCACGAGCAATCAGACCTTGACCACGTGAGTATTTAGTATTTTATTTAATTAATAATTTTACCTAAAGGTTTTTATCAAATAATAAAATTTAACACCACGCCCCATGATCCAACAGGTCACACAGTTTATCCAAGCTCATCAAACAGCATTTCCTCCATCCTTATCAGCCATAAACGCTTCAATTTCTCGAATCAAAGATAATATACAGTGGTGGTCAGTCGCTGGAAGACGGATGGTCAATTGGTTTGCTAGCTCCTAAAACTAGGCGTATAGCTAGAGTCACCTAAATACAATTACCTTAATTGTTATATTGACGGTAAATACGGTTATGTACAATAAAAGTAGTTAAATAAGAGTGATTCAGGCTTAAGCAAAGCAGTAAAGAGCTCTTAATTACAGTCAAATATGCAATTAGTTACTCTAACTCAAATCACACACGATACCGTATCATGCATACTTTTTCACCTCTCATCATGCCCTCAATTTCTACCTGCTATCCATGCTTTGCAATAATAATGTCATAAACTCAAACTGGAGCAGTGGATCTTCAGTTTTATTAAATTATAAATTATAAACTCTAAAATTATACTTCCAGAGATTTCGCCCACTAAATCCATGCCAACCCCGACCTGTCTGTATGCACCGTGATCATATTCTCCATCTAATTTTATCAAATAATCTCCTTGCTCCCATTGTTCTGTGTACTTAATCCCAGTCAAACACTCAATGCCGCCTCCTAGACTTTATTTTCAATCTAGGGAAGATTCGCAAGAGTGTTTGCAATCGCGCAATCGCTAGATTATCCCTTTAAACCGAAAACGACCACACACCCAACTACCCTTAACCATCGTCAAGAACAGTTGTCACCTAAGTGTCCACTTGCTACCACTCTTCGTCTTCAGTAACAATGGCGCTAAAACCCGCTTTCGGACTGATTGCACTCTTCACATTACTTGCGTCTTCTCCCGCTCAAGCCGTAGCGCCGTTTCAGCTTCCAGACAGCAACAATGCCAAGTATCAGAGTCACGCAAGGAATTCCATTCCATCTGTTGATCTCCAACCTTCCTATCGATTACCGACTTCCATCATCCCTTCAAAATACACACTCACCATTCAACCCGTACTTAAACCCCATCCCAGTTTTGAACAGTACACTATTCCTGGTATATATTTTTTAAATTTTAAAAAATTAATAATAATTTAAAACTTTAAATGGGGATCTTAGACCCATAAAAAATTACGCATTATTATCCTCACGCTTCTTAGGTTATGTGAACATTGACGTCGAATGCAAGCAAGTTACGAAAACGATTACTTTGCATGCCCGAGACATTGAATTTCAAAATATCCGCGTAAGTTTTAAAGTTTAAGCTAGTTACTTCTTTATGGTAATTAAAATTATCAAGTATTCAGATCGTAGCAAACTAATACCTTTACTGCTGTTTAATTTCCGACGTATGCTCTCACTCGCCACACGCTACAGGTTCAGGACAACTTGGGACGGGGTTTGGCACTTAACGGAAGCGAAGCGGGAAATGTTAACGATTTCTACCACATTTACCTCGAAAATGATCTGGTTGTTGGGCAAATGTACAGTTTGAAGCTCGAGTTTATTTCAAAACTTTCCAAAACTGACTTGTATGGAATGTATGTCAGTACTTACGTGGACGATGAAACCGGAGACATAAGGTAAACTCTTAATTAAAATCCCTCTTAAAACAGCCATTTTGAATTTTCACAACCAAACATCGCAAGTACAAGTAACTCCCTCTATGTGCGCATCCCCACAGGGAACTAGCAACCACAACCATGCACGCCAACCATGCCCGACGACTCTTCCCTTGCTTCGACGAACCTCATCTCAAAGCTGTTTTTCAAACGGCTGTTGGTACCAGCATTGACATGAAATGCTTGACTAACTCGGAGCTAGCCTTTAGTATTAATTTGTAAGGCTTGGAAACCTGATAATTATTTTTTATCCATTACTAGGCGAAACTGCGAATTTATAATCAAATGTGACTGTAATTTTATGTAATGATCTTTAAATTTTAATTAACTCAGGGGAGCTTATCGTTTCCATTATTTTCGACCTACTCCACCCATGTCGACCTATTTACTAGCCGTTGTCATCTCGGATTTTACAGAAGTATCTGCAAGTTTAGCTGAATTCCCAAAACCTATTAGAGTATGTTTCGTTTAATTGCTTCATCAACAAACTAATGTACTTAACTCTGACACATACCTAAATTTTTTAAACCGCTTCCCAAAACCTCAAACAAACTAACTTTTGTAATGTCAACCTTTAACAGGTTTGGGGCCCACCATCGTACATGAATGCTTCGGGTGGCGACTACGCCGTTAAAATTATTCCAAAAATTATGACCTACTTTCAAGAATTCACAAACTTTACTTACGACTTCCCCAAACTGGACTCTGTCGCAGTTCCACAGTTTGCTTTCGGAGCTATGGAAAATTGGGGTCTCATAACCTACAGGTTAGGACACAACAAGTATTTTAATATTTTTAGCACAAATAGCAACTATTTTAATTTTTCGCATTGGCTTTCAAACTCAATTTATTCAACATCAGGCTAGAAAGACTTATGCACATCCCAGGAGAAAACACAGAGGCTGACCGCAAGAGGGTCGCTCAAATAATAGCCCATGAGGTGGCGCACCAGTGGCATGGCAACGTTATCACTTATGATTGGTGGTCCGATGCTTGGTTGACCGAAGGCTTTGCATCGTAATCATTTTGACACTATTCATCAAACCTACAAAACAAACTTTTTAAAACAGTTATCAATTCCGTGGCCTAACTTTATTTTCAGATTCCTTGAATTCCGTGGCATGGACGCTGCAGCTCCAGAATTCAATGGCGAGGAAGCTATCATCAGTGATTCCGTCCAGGATGCTACTGATTTTCGATCAGGGACCAAACACTCACCCCATTGCCCAAGCAGAAGTGACACCAGATCAAGCGTCAGCATTCTTTGACACAATTGCTTATGAAAAAGGTGCATCGCTGTTACGTATGTTGGAAAGTGTGCTCACAAGAGAAAAGTTCGATAATGGTGTTCGTCGCTTTATAAGAGACAAGTTAGCAAAACAAATTTTTAAATACTCTCCTAAAAGTATTACAAAGCATGACCAAAACAGCTCAAATTTTTATATTTTCTGATTTAAGCGCCTACGGCTCAGTCGTATTCAGTGACCTGTGGAACGCTTTACAAACCGACGGCGGAGATCAACTAGAGGGCGGCCTCACCGTTTCTGAATTTATGCAACATTGGAACGTACTTCCTGGCTACCCCTTGGTAATTTCATATACTTTTCAACCTAAACTACTGTTTCTTTCAGTCTTGAACTATACACGTGATCTCAAAGCTTAGTGGAACAGCAGCATACAAAAATTCTGCGTTTCTCCGCAGGTACGCGCCACTGTCGCCGGACCTGGAAGAATCCTTGTTTCACAGGTGCGTTTAGCCGATGTTTTATAACCCTCACGCAATCGCTTATACCAAGATTTTAGCATGCTCTCACATTAACAAGTTACATACCTTTTAACTCCAGGAAAAGTTCACCGCTAACTCTGGAACAGTCCCTACAGAGGATTCCCGCTCCGTTAGCTCTTGGCACATCCCCGTTAGCGCCGCCACTGCTGAAAATCCAGCCATCCACAGATCTCCTGCCTTTTGGATCTACGCCACACAGTCTCTAACTTCCTACGATGTCGATACTACAAACTGGGTCATACTTAACCCAGAAGCTGCAGGTCTGTATACACAAAGTCATTGTATCTTTGAAATATTCTAAAATTAATCCTATTAATATTCCCTCTTTTCCGTCGAATTCAAGGCTACTTCCGGGTTTTATATGACAACCAGCTACTTGGGCACATCAAGCAGCAATTGGACACTAATCACACCGCTTTCACACCGGGCACCAGAAGTCAGCTTCTTGAAGATTACTTCCAATTAGCTAAAGCGGGTAAGTCAATCTAACTTACATTTTAACGTAACTGAGATAATGTCCGTAGCAGCATTACTCAGGAAGAAATAAAACTAAACTGCTTCCTCCAGGATACGTTCCCATGGAGACTGCCCTGGACTTGACCTCCTACCTTGGAAAAGAGACAGAGCTCGTAGTCTGGACTCCAGTCCTGGCTCATCTTAAAGACATAATCCGACGCTTAGCAGATGAACCAACGTCACTGGAAGCCTTCAAGGTACGAATTGGGCGTAGTACCACAATCTTCACAATTTACACTCTCATTTTTAGCATTCACTAAATAATGCAAGTCAGGTCAACCCACTAACGTATTTCACATACTCCTCATGCTCTACAGAACTACTTCCTCCCAAAAATCTCCCAAGTACTCGTCTACGATGATTTCAAAAATACAACCGGCGTAGACATGATTCTAGGAGCTCAATTATTTGATCTTGCGGTGGCGCTTGGAGACATTGAGCAAACGGAATGGGCGCAAAACATCTTCCATGAATGGATACAAAACGTGACAAATCGAGGGTAGGCGTACATTTTACTCCAGCTAATTTAAAATCGTAGTATATAAATCTTTCGTCAACCATGTATGTAACCATTAAATGTATTAACTACATTTAAATTTTAATTCAAACAGAATTATTAAACCCGTTGACCTTCGTCCAACGGTTTACTGCGCTGGAATCCAAGTAGCCGACCAACAAACCTGGAACACTTTACGCACAGTCTACGAAACAGAAAAGTACTCCTGGACCAAAGCACAACTCCTCAAAGCCCTTTCCTGCTCCTCAAATCCTGATGTTTTAACAAAGTAATTAAGATTTCCATCCCACTTTTCCTTTACTTTGCTTAACTAAAAAAATAACTATCTTTGTTCCATCTCATTCGTTTGACAGCTACATCCAACTTGCAAAGAACGGCACCGGCTTCTGCTTAGAGGACACTCTTGCAACAGTTGCTGAAAATAGCGTTGGCCGACCCATCGTTTACAATTTCATCAAGAAATTAGTAGAAGAGGATCCATCGGAGAAAACTGGAATGATTTTTGCAACCGCGTTGACCGCTCTAGAGAAATACATTCACCAGCAAAGCTATGTCGACGAGGTTTGCTTCAACACATCTATTCTATTATTCATTGTTTTCTATACGAATATCGATTTACTTTGGTATCTACATACTATAACTGTATCAAAAAAATTTCAGATTCAAGATTTTGTCAATTCCCACAAAGAAGCATTTCCATCAGCTCTACCTTCAATTAATTCATCCATTAACATGATTCGAGACAATATCAGATGGTGGTCTCAAGTTGGACAAAACATAGTGTCTTGGTGTCGTACAAGAGCACTTTAACAAATTAGCCCTTCTTAATTACCATCGGCCTATCACATCATATTTTCTAAACCTGTAATTTGATTTAAATAAATTTCTCCATATCCGAACAACTAAATCGTTTCTTTGTGTACATGCATATACATACAGCTATTACATCAAGGGACAAGCATAACCATGTGGCTATGTAACAGGCAGTTAAGCCAAGCTCCTGTGTAATTTATCTCCACGTAATACCATAATATTATAACGACATGCTAATCAATCAAGTCCATGCACTGACCAGGTGTGCAAAACTGATCGTAACAATAAGTGCCCCACTCA
Organism: Sminthurides aquaticus; assembly: GCA_906901655.1. Classification (NCBI taxonomy): domain Eukaryota; kingdom Metazoa; phylum Arthropoda; class Collembola; order Symphypleona; family Sminthurididae; genus Sminthurides; species Sminthurides aquaticus. The sequence goes on from CAJQTT010000007.1 coordinate 2,410,855, forward strand.
ACACACTGATAATACATTCAATTAATCCCTCATCAGCATATACAAGGATAATAATTTATCCAATCCGTACACCTTCCATAATCTCTGCACTGCACACTAGGCACAAGAGTGCGGTAATCCCTATCCAATTTATCTTTACTTGCCAATAACCAAGAACAATACGCGACCTTAACCATGATAATTCGGCAAACTCAATCTTCAGTCTAGGTCTTGGTCCTGTATAGTATAAACTGTATTAGCAAACTAGCTACAAAGATGATCGGGCGTACAAATCTAGCTCTTGTTGCGTTTGCAACAATAGCGTTGGTCCTAGGTCAATCCGGTATTGCCCTCGCTTCCAAATCCTACAATTTCCCCTTAAAGAACTCTCGTTCTTCCTTGATAGCTTCATCAGGTCTGCATACCAACGGAGATCTGCGTTCTTCAAGAGCTTTGCGCTACAGGCTCACAAACGGAGTTGAACCTGTTCACTATGACATCAAAATCCGACCTGTATTTCTTGACGTCCCCTCTTCAGATTTTTCCTTGCTGACTATTCCAGGTACTGAATTGTTCCTTGACACTCCAGGTTGCGGATCAGCATATATCGTTAATTATTCAACCGATATTGCGTACTTTTATTTCGCAGGTGAAGTACGAATCATCTTGAGGTCAACCGATTCTAATAACACGAACACAATTCAACTAAATATTTTCAACATCAATATTACAGAAGGAGGTGTTTCGGTAAGTTAATTGAAACGTCGCCTTAGTCAAACGAAAATTAATTCTACACTTCGAAGCATTCGAAAGATATGTGTTACTGCTTACTTCCATTACAGCTCCGCGAGGTTGATTCCGGTACAGCGATCCCTGTAAGCACACACAGCTACGATGAAGTCCGGGAACAATACATTATTGGTCTCGGAGAATCGTTGAAGCCGGAAACAGCTTACGAGTTGTACGTTCCGTACATCGCCGAGGTTGGCAACGGTGTATTTTATGGCTTGTATCTCGGGAATTTCATCGACCCTGTTAGTGGTGGAACCAAGTAAATCAGATTTAGTGACAATTATCTTCTTCAATTCAAAATTATCAAAATTACTAAAATCTCTCAGGAATTTTCAGAACCATTAACGTTTACGTTGTTTCCAGGTACCTTGCATCCACACAACTTCAGCCCGCAAGCGCAAGATCAGTTTTCCCATCCTTCGACGAACCGGATTTAAAAGCCACTTTCCAACTCACCATCGGCAGGCATACGAATTTTCAAACGTTGTCCAACACGGAGCTGAACAACACAGTGTAACTTTATTAGAGTTCTTACTATACAATTAATAGCCAAGAGAATCAACGGAACGTGTAACTTATAAACGAAATTTACCGTAGCCCGGACGCTCAATTCCCCGACTGGGTATGGGACACATTTAACCCCACGTTGACAATGTCAACGTATTTGGTCGCAATAACGATAACAGATTTTGCTGTCGAAGTTGCGGATCCATCCTTGTACGACAAGCCTGTCAAGGTATCAAAAATTATCTCCAAAACAACAATTATATATTATAAAACAAAGTATTTCGAATTAACTTTTTATTGTTAAACCTTACTATTTAACAACTAATTTCAGGTTTACGCTCCAGCACACATTATTGACAAAGAGTCTGCCAAATATGCCGCTCAAGCAATCGCATCCTCTTTGCAATTGTTTGATTCCTTGTTTGATATCAAGTATGGCTTACCAAAGATGGACAGTGTTGCAGTTCCACAATTTGAAGGTGGTGCAATGGAAAACTGGGGACTGAACATTTACGGGTAATTTGGAATTCATACACCTGCATTGTAATTTACAAGCGTAAAAACCCAAAGGTGCTAATGCCTTCTGTTGCTAATATAAATTTCATGTTGCTCAGATTTGATTTCATACTGTACACTCCTGGAGAAACGGTAGAAAACGCCAGGAAGCTGGTAACTTTAGTCACCGGTCACGAAGTAGCACATCAATGGTTCGGTAACCTTGTCACTTGCAAATGGTGGTCTGATGTTTGGTTAAACGAAGGTATCCAGCTTATAGTACCAAAACATCAAGCCCATAGTGCTAATATAAAGGTTATATAATCTGCAAATCCTCACTTTCAGGTTTCGCACGTTACATCCAATATTGGCCTATGCGCCTTGTAGCTCCAGAGTTTGAACCAGATACGATTTTGATTAGTGACGTTGTCCAACCTGCTATGGTTTTCGACCAAAGTTCGAATTCTCATCCCGTCAAGAACAATGCTTCAACACCAGCAGAAATTGAGATGGTTTTCGACAAAATATCCTACGACAAGGGCTCGTCTCTAATGCGGATGATGGAAGCCTTCCTTACTCCTAGTGCGTATCTGTCCGGTATCAACTTGTATCTTCAAAACATGTGAGTTATCTTGAGCTAGTTGCAGTCGTGTTGCAGGGTTACTCCTATAACTGAGAGCAGGTCCAATTATAATCCAAATACTTGACACTCCAGGCAATATCAAGGAGCAGAACAAGATGACCTTTTCGCAGCACTCCAACAAGCGGGCGGCCAGAACCTACCAAACGGTCTTACAGTCAAGGAAATTATGGAGACGTGGACGTTTCAAGCAGGCTTTCCAGTTGTTCGTGTTTACGCCGAGGCAGACAATGCCATCAGATTAGTGCAGGTACATTGATTTTTCAATCGTCATCCGACACACATGCCTGGTCTTGTTGCTTCTGTTGCAAAGAAATACTCAATTCAAATTCCAATTCCACAACTTATTCTATCTGTGTTTCATAACTACATGTATAGTAACAAATTACAGGAAGAGTTTAAAAGTGTACCTGCCGACTATAACAAGACTTGGCACATTCCAGTCAAAGTCATCTCTGCGGCCTCTCCTGACGCTAGCGACAAGAAACCTGACTTTTGGCTACCCAACAGTCTTGAGCCTGTTCAATATTCCAGCAGCATCGATACTAACGCTTGGATAGTTCTGAACCCTGACCAAATCGGTAAAGCTTATTCTTACTGTATTATTCTCGTGCCACTCTGAGGTTCCAACATTTTTCTAGCACTTTCCTTCCACCTAGCCTACTTTCGAGTTTGGTACGACCCAGCTCTTATCCAACTGATTGTTAATCAGTTACAACAAGATCATGAGGTATTTAGCCCTGGAACCAGAAGCATGCTCATTGAAGACGCTTTCAACTTCTTCTTCGAAGGTAAAGGAGAGGCTTCGGATTCTTTCAGGAATTTTTGATTCAAAAAACTGTTCCTTCTGATTCTCAATTTTGATAGTCGTTTGAGGTAAGTAGGCCACGGGGAATCCAATGGTGCAACTAGTTTTCTTGTAGGACACTCGGAACTTCCTCAACGAGCATGTCGTACCTGCAAGCACATCAACAACCGTAGCATCAGACACACACATTTGCCTTCAAACCGGTATAGCTACTGTGAGCCAACCAATGCTCATAATAAAAAACCAATTGCACCATTCAATTTCTCTTGGTCGTCTTACCTAATCCGACCATCTAAATCCAGGATCCCTGACACATCATTTTCGACGATATTTTCGACCCAAAGGGGGGATCCTTCCTATTTTTTGAGGAATTTTTGGCTCAAAAAATTTTTGTCTCGAATTCCCGATTTTGATAGTCCTTTGAGGTAAGCAGGCCACGGGGATTCCAATGGTGCAATTGGTTTCCTTGTAGGACACTCGGAACTCCCTCAACGAGCATATCGTACCTGTAAGCACATCAACAACCGTAGAATCAGACACACACATTTGCCTTCAAACCGGTATAGCTACTGTGAGCCAACCAATGCTCATAATAAAAAACCAATTGCGCCATTCAATTTCTCTTGGTCGTCTTACCTAATCCGACCATCTAAATCCAGGATCCCTGACACATCATTTTCGACGATATTTTCGACCCAAAGGGGGGATCCTTCCTATTTTTTGAGGAATTTTTGGCTCAAAAAATTTTTGTCTCGAATTCCCGATTTTGATAGTCCTTTGAGGTAAGCAGGCCACGGGGATTCCAATGGTGCAATTGGTTTCCTTGTAGGACACTCGGAACTCCCTCAACGAGCATATCGTACCTGTAAGCACATCAACAACCGTAGAATCAGACACACACATTTGCCTTCAAACCGGTATAGCTACTGTGAGCCAACCAATGCTCATAATAAAAAACCAATTGCGCCATTCAATTTCTCTTGGTCGTCTTACCTAATCCGACCATCTAAATCCAGGATCCCTGACACATCATTTTCGACGATATTTTCGACCCAAAGGGGGGATCCTTCCTATTTTTTGAGGAATTTTTGGCTCAAAAAATTTTTGTCTCGAATTCCCGATTTTGATAGTCCTTTGAGGTAAGCAGGCCACGGGGATTCCAATGGTGCAATTGGTTTCCTTGTAGGACACTCGGAACTCCCTCAACGAGCATATCGTACCTGTAAGCACATCAACAACCGTAGCATCAGACACACACATTTGCCTTCAAACCGGTATAGCTACTGTGAGCCAACCAATGCTCATAATAAAAAACCAATTGCGCCATTCAATTTCTCTTGGTCGTCTTACCTAATCCGACCATCTAAATCCAGGATCCCTGACACATCATTTTCGAATCGGGATATCGTGACATATGATTTTTGTCGATAATTTCGACCCAAAGTCATGTTGTCAAATTAAGCTCATGTTTTTGCTCCGTAAATTATGTTCCAGCTTGTCTAAAATAAAAAAAATATGTACTCAAACACTCTCTCTCTCAACAGATAATGAACCACTGGACAACGTTCTGAATCTTGCAAGTTACATGAGAAAGGAAACGCATGGGGTCGTCTGGTTTCCATTTTTGACGAACTTCCTTCTTGCGCTCTACATCCAGCCCTGTCGTTCAAATAGCACAAATTACTGTTTGGTAAATACCGACTCATTTATCATGCTAAAACCTGAAAAGCACCAGCTTTTAGCGATTCGTAATACTAATTTACATGGGATCTTACTTCTTTTATTAGGATTTTATGATGGACAAAATCGATGGCGCTTTAAACGAAATTGGATGGGAACAACCGCCAGAAGAAAAGGGTTTAAGGACTATTCTCCGAGAAAGGTTGCTTCAAGTAGCTTGTAGATTCGGTAATCCAAACTGTACGAGCTACATGAACGGCTTGTTCGACGAATGGTTCCAGAAGCCTGAAAACAGAAGGTAAGTACTCCATGTTACGGTTAATTGCAAAAAAACTAAAACAAGTATATATTGTATAGATGATTTCTTTTAAAAATCTTAGCGTCATACCTGCTGATTTACGTCAACTTGCGTTCTGCGTTGGAGTAGCCACTCGAAGCGAAGCCAAAAATGGACTGGATCCAATTCTTCATTTGTATAAAACAACAAAAAATCCAATTACTAAAAGACAGCTAAGAAGAGCTCTTGGTTGTGCCAAAAGACCCGTCTTGTCAGAGTAAGTGATTTCCAAAATCCGTTAGTTAGCAAACTGAGATTGCAGCACATAATTATTAACATCTTGATTTTATTTCAAAGTTACAGAATATTGGACATTTTACTGGAAGGGGAAGAAAAACCAGGCGCCGTTCTTTCTTACGTAGTTGAAAACAACATTGATGGCAAAGAACTGATTTACCGAATGTTACTTGACAACTATGGAAAATCTCTTCGAAGTGACGATTTTGTAGCTACACTGGAATCCTTAGCTCCTACAGTATTCAACGATAGCGAATTAAAAGAGGTGAGCTTAAAATTTTCTCCTGCTGCGATACTATTATTCAATAATATTTAGCATCAAATTAATGCTCGATTTTAACATTTTTGCTTTCCAGCTTACAAATTTTATTCAAATCCATAAAGAGGATTTCATTGACGACCCTGAACTCCAGTTTAGAATCAGCAACTCTATACTAACAGTCGAAAAGAACGTGAAACGTTTGAAAAAGTACTAAAAATGCAACTTTAAGTCATCCTTGAATCCGATGACCTATTTCGCGAGTCCAGGCGATGTTACAATCCAAAACCAGTTAAAACCTGGAACCAAAACATTATAGTTGTTTGTAACCCAGAAGCTATTAATCGTAATCCTGCTTACAATTCATAACCAATTTGAACAACTGTTCTTCGAAGAAATACGGCATGAGTCTTATTAAAAAACAGTAGAAAAGAAAAGTAAAATTCATGAAACGTGACCTATGACGCGCGTCGGCAGCTTAACTACATTAACATTTACTCATACCACGACACCACGTACATCCATGAGATCTATATATAGAACTAACATCTGCTTTTTTAAATGACGCAGATACTTTCACTCCAGAATCCAGCTATTCTAATTTTTGCATCAGAAACAATTTATCGCCGTATGTAGATTAAAACTCTAATCGGATTTCTAGCTACTTTAAAGTACACTCTGATTTTAGTGCCTACTTCTCCCAAATTGACGTCAGCCGTTATGGAAAGAGTAAGAATCCAAACTCACCGCTAAGCTTCACCGGAAACTCTTGACTTCAGAGGCTCAGTCAAGCACTCTTTTACATCTTCCAACGATTTCCCCTCTTGTTGATATTTTCTAATTACTCTGAAGAATTGGTCGAAGGTATGAAGGTTATGACTATTAGATCCAAATAAATGTTAACAATTAATTGTTACAATCCCAACCCATTCCATTAAACTCAATTGAAAATCACATTACTTACATCATGATGAGCACATATCCCAGCAATTCATTCGTAGCATGCAGATGATGCACATAAGACCTCGTGTGTTTCCGACAAGTGTAACAGTTACATGTGGAATCCAACGGCTGGAAGTCACCGAAATACCTAAATAAATGATTAAAAAACATCAATATCCTATTATGATGTTACTTTTGATCAAAGAAGTTATCATACATTGATAATATATACTCATGAAACGTACTTTTTGTCCTTCAAATCCAGAATCACAAGCTTCGAGCGATCTTCCCCATTAAGACTAGAATTAGGATCACTGGCGCCGTCCTTCCCACGTACTTGCAAATCCTCTTTAGGAACACTAGTCCCTCCTCCTAATGACTCAACAAAGAGGTCAGGCAGCAAGATGACTTCTTTTTCTTCGCTTAAATCGGCACATAACGAAGAGTCAAACAAATCTACTCCACTAATCACCAAATCGATAATTTCATTCAGCTCCAAAACACCAGATACGTATCTCACGCTCTCACTTGGGAGCTTAGGTAGTATTTCAAATACATTATTAACAAATCCTTCTTCACTGCTAGAATCCCGCCTGATCATAAATCCAGCAATTTTATCCCGATTTTCAAGCACTTGAGCCAGAGTTTTCTCCGCTTCAACTGCATTAACACTGAACCAAGCAGGTTCCACTGTAAATAATAACTTGTCACCCCCATTCTCACCACTCTTGCTCAAAGCGTCCAAAGTCTTTTCAAAGTAATCCATTGCTCTGGTTGTAGCCTTCTTAAGCCGTTTATCCAAAGTCGTAGAGGACACATCATAATCACTCAAAACTTGATACACAGACGGTTCGAATGCTTCCATAACTTTACGATGAATCTCAAAATCAATCTTCATCCTCCCCTTCCTACTCCACAAGGATATCCCATTCTTGTCATTGTATCCCGAATGAAATCCATTTACAGGATTTAAAGTTGTCATCAAGCACGGACTTCCCTACAAGTATTACATCATAAATTAAAACTAAAGCTCAAAACTCTAGCTATTTCAATCACGTTATAAATACAGCATCTTCATATTCGATAATGTTAATTTCTACTTCTCTTACCTTATATCCTACAAACTCTGAAATATTCATCCGCTTTCCAGCAGCTATCATCGACTGTGCAGGTTTTATCACACATTCCAAAGACACCTGAAGCGGCGGTTGAGGATTGTCCACGACATCCGGTTTAAATACCATATTGAACACTTCGTTCGTAATGTGAGGAATACTGCCACCCTAAACACAACAAAATCTTAGTTGACCACCTTATAAATACTTTACCTCCATAACTCAAATCAAAACTAAAACGCTTATAAAACTTACAGTTGTGTGCGCAAAATACATGGGCGTTTTGTAAGTCACCGTACTTGATCCCTCCACAAAATCCAGCAATCCAGACCTTCCAGCGGTAGCACTGCCAACTTTTTCAACTACAAACTTCATTTTGCAAAGTATCTTACTCATTAACACACCCGCCTTAATAATTAATTAAACAATAACTTCGCGCCTGCGATGCGATACAAAACCACTGTTAATAATTTTCTAATCACTGCACCTTTAATAAACTACCTGCTAAACTACACTACTGTAAATGTAAAAATACAAAGGCATTTAAACACGATTACCAAATCTATTTTCACTGCAACTTAATTACATATTATATAAATTATATTTATTTAATTTTCAACAAACTAAAAATCCACGTGTTTTTTAAGAATCTTTTATTATTTCCACGCTTTTCAATTGCCACTCGTGCCGCACGTCATTAAAATTTCAAAATCCCCGCCACAAACAAGGATATCTCCACACACTCTAATATGCACATTGATGGAAAAACTCCTTCTCACACTGCACTGTCACAACATTCAGTCAACAAACCAGCACTTTTCCATCACACACCCTATACTTACGACTTAAACATTCATTCACCATCGTAACTATAATCGCTGATAAAAGTACTGTAGCTGTATCCAAGTTAATCTAATTAACATCCCGCGATAGCCGATTCACAGCCCCCCAGTACTTGAAGAAGCCAGTCTTTGTATTCAATTCCAATATCTCATAAGCTTTACACTCCTCTAAGCTTACCTAATTGCTATTAAATGTAATAAACATACATAATCTTAACTATAATTATACGGTCCCATCTGCGTCAATCATTTCCAAGAACTTCATAACCACAACCTCATATCACACTCTCCAGCACTGATCACATCCATAAAATTAAAAATAACATCTACTTAAAGCCTCTTCTTCTTCAATATCTCTCAAAGACTTTCTTGATCATCCTCTCTTCTTTGATCCGCATCTCAGGAACGGAATGACTGAGAGATTTTCGCAATCCTCCAAAGACATTGGACACTTGCATTAACATAATCCCTCCCTCCTCTCCTCACATAGATACCGTCTATGTTTACATTTAAATTCAAACAAAATACCCCCAGGAATCTCCACTAATAACACAGAGATCAACCTAATCTCAAATACATCCGAAGCGTATTACCACCACCAGTATCTCTTCTTCCCTTCCCTTGAAGCACACTGCCCTGGATATTTTCACATACGACTCTATGGTCATCTTCATTTAAACTCTATTCATTCCGCTCCAAGTTCATCATTCATAATGTCCCTCATCATCAGTCTCAATTCCCCAGCCTTCGTCTGCCCTGGCTGTGCAAATCCATATTTTGCTACATAATCAAATTGATTCATTTCCAATTATTCACTCCACCAACCAACCCCAACTCTAAAGCGTTCCCTCAATCAAATCCCCGCAAAATGACTCCCACGCTAGGCAGTTTAAAATTTTACGCGATTCTTGCAAGTGCATTCGTAGCAGTTGGCATTTTTGAAATCTATCACGGCATACCCCGCCCTCACCACATCTCAAAGAAGACTATCCGCAGTGAACCTACGCCCAAACCTGAGCAAATCATAGCTTCCATCCGTCAACGTGCCTCTTTCTCATCAGATTTCGAGACCAGCAACGAAATACTCGACGTGTCCTACCGTTTGCCAAAATCCCTTCAACCCACTGCCTACATTTTAAAACTACGACCAATTTTCCCGGATTCATTAAGAAAGCCTGAAATCCTACCCGACTTCTCCCTAAATAACGCGTCTTCTCCCAATGCATCAGAATCTGCGGACTATTATGCTCCCCTCCTGGAATCTTCCGAACCTCCACCAGACCTGCCTTTCACAATACCCGGTCAAGTCGTCATTTACTTTGACTGTAAGGAAGAAACTGAACAGATCGTTTTGCATTCTCATGCTATCGCCATCGACGTCGCTTCCATAACGGTAACGCAATTTCCTAATAATTAAAAAGATATATTCTAATAACGCAATTTAAATTTAAATCCAGCACTTCAACCTTAGCCTCCTCTTCATGATTTTCAAAGAAAACATCAAATTCCAATATTCTAATTAACAAATTAAATAATAGGATTCTCCTAATAACAGGTACGACAGGTAGACGATGGAGAAACTCCAGACAGCACTCCCTCTGGCGACTGGTTTGATGAGAGTCGTAACGGAAGTATATCAATTACTGGCACGGATTATGACAGTATTCAAGACTTTTTTATCATTTACCTAGCAGAAACACTAGTGCCTGAGAAGCGCTACAAAGTGCACATCACTTTTCAGGCTCAGATGGTTCAACATGAATCTGTAGCCATTTTCGGTCATTTTTACTCGGATAATGGAACGGAAAAGTTGGTTTTATTTTTTTTGAAATTAATCTAAAAAAATCAAGTCAAGCTTTTTCAATCTTTATAATGCATGATTATGAAAATTTATGTACATTTTTCAGGTTCATCGTCGCCACTAAATTCCAAGCTACGTATGCAAGACAAGCTTTTCCGTGCTTTGACGAACCATCATTTAAATCTATTTTTTATATTGTCATTGGACGCTCACCCGACTATCACTCCTTAGCTAATCCGCCACTAAATTATTCAGAGCCTGAGTAAGTACATTTTTAAATTCAAATTATTAATTGCTTCAAATTTGAAATTAGCTTTCAAAATTTCTAAGACGCTTCTTCCATGATGTCACCTACAAGTTCTTGTATTCAACATTTTCAGCGCTACTCGCTCTGACATCATGTGGGATTATTTCCAGCCGAGCTTGAAAATGTCAACCTATTTAGTATGCTTCGCCATTTCCGATTTCGTCAGCCAATCTTCTCCAATCGAGTCGTTAAGGCCCGTCAAGGTAACCTGCTTCCTGTAACAGTTATAGCTATAGCTGCCCTATACCTCAATTAAATTCCGAGTGCATTTAAACAACTTTTTTAAAACTTAACAGCTTTGGGCTCCGAAAGCTTACATCGAAAGTGGCGGAGGAATTTACGCAACGAATATAACCGTACACATTGTTGAATTCCTTGAAAACTACTTCAACATATCCGACAGTTTGCCAAAGATCGACAACATTGTAATCCCTCAATTTACGTCATCCGCCATGGAAAACTGGGGACTAATTACTTACAAGTAAGCCAAGTATCTGTAACATGGTTCAAGCTTTTGTATCGTAAATGTGAATTGAATTCTAGTTACTATTACAACTTGTTGATTCCCATGTCCTCCGCCAGACACAACATGGTCATCTACATACCCACGGAGTCATTGGAAATGTCGGAATACAGTCGAAGCCTCGTGACCACTGTGGTTGCTCATGAATTAAGCCATCATTGGTTCGGCAACCTAGTGACGTGCGAATGGTGGTCGGATATTTGGCTAAACGAAGGCTTCGCTACGTACTTTTCATTTGTGGTGAGAAACCCGACGCAAGAGGGAGTTGCTAAACTTCCACATGCAATCTTTACAACTAACTACCGTTAAATCAAAAACCATCTATAGATTTACTGCTTTTCTTTTCAGATTTTGGAAAAAATGTTTCCAGAATTTGACCCCCACGGAGAATTCATAACGGAAGTTCATCAGTTATCCATGACCACAGACCCCATGTCCTCCACGAATCCTGTACGTAATTCAGCCCGTACTAAATCAGAAGTTGAAAGCGCATTTAGCAGGGAAACGTACAGAAAAGGCGCGTCCTTGGTCCGTATGATGAGGAATTTCCTCACCGACGATGGTCTTCAAAGAGGGCTTCAGCATTTTATGAGAAAGCAGTAAGTTTTGACGACACGTTACTTTAATTTCCTCTAAAATTCAGTGTTTAATTCAAACTTTCCACTTAACTTTCCAGTGCATTCGGTACCGCTAACCAGAACGAATTATACGAAATATTCAACCATGTATCCAGTCAGTATTTACCACCCAATGTCACCGTCAAGGAAATCATGGACACTTGGACACTTCAATCCTGCTACCCTCTGGTGAGAGTTGCTGTTGAAAAGCCTGGAACGTTACGACTCTCTCAGGTTTGTTAAATTACCAGACACGCTTCCAGGACATGTTGCGCCCCCTACAGCCATGCGATAGGGGTAGAGGGTCACACAATACAAGCTTGTTATATAGACGTTTTAAAATTTAATTTAATTCTTCAGGAAAAGTTCACTCTATATCCACAAGAGCGCGAACTAAAGCAAGACTCGTCAATGTGGTGGATCCCGATATCACTTCAGTCATCCGCTAACAACGATTCCAACGCTGCATTCCCAGCATACTGGATGCCTCCAACGACTCCAACGGTCCTAACAAATAACATTGCTACAGATAACGTTGTTCTTATCAACGCTAACGCTGGAGGTCAGTCCTGCACTGAGATTTTCAATACTTGAAGCACTCAATTTTACTCCAACTCATGCAATTTTAAATTTCTTTGCCGACCTACACAGGTTACTTTTCCGTACTCTACGACGAATCCATGCTGGACAAAATAGCAGACCAGCTTGTTCAAAACCACACGTATTTCAGCCCTGTAACACGAAGTCAGCTCCTCCACGACTACATGTCATTAACTCAAGCTCGTAATACAGTTAGGGCAGCTAATTTCAATTAGTATTTTATAATTTACCGCCCATTCCAGCTAACATTTTTGCTCACAATAATTCAATGTTCCACAGGTTACGTTCGGGCAGCGTCCTTTCTAAAACTCACTCGCTACATCGGCAACGAGACCGAATATTCCGTTTGGGACGCTGTCATACAATACATTCGAGACCTCAATCTCCAAGTCCTAGCATCTGAAGAATACCATTCCAGTTTCCTAGTAAGTTCACCACTAGCTTGCCTCTCCAGAACTTCCGGAAACCTTTTGACACAAATTTTTTTCCCAAGTTACAAAATTTGACCCTTTTGGTCATCAATGTCGCTCAACCCAAAAATTTAATTCTCCCGCAGGAGTACTTTTTACCCCGGGTCGATGAAGCAGCAAAAGCGTCCATACACAGAGTCAAACAGAGGCCCAGGCCCAAGGAAAACGTTTCCGACATACTCTTCCGCTCCATGATCGTTACTCTAGCTTGCGACTTGGGATCCGACTTGTGTTACGAAGTTTTCAAAGACACATTCAGGAAATGGGTTGCAGATCCTGAAACCTCCAAGTAATTCCAAGCAAAATATAATTTAAATTCCTTCCCCACTTTTAAAACTCTACCCCTTCATACTCTGGTTTCTGGTACCGCTCCACATCCACAGGTTGCCTTTAAATGTCGAGGACGACGTCCTTTGTGCCCAGGTTCGAAAAGAAGGTGAACCCGTTTGGCGCTACATTTTGAACCGTTACACTAACGAAACCAATTCCCAAGCTCATTGGTGGTACTCCAAAGCACTCACATGCTCTTCCGACCCAGAACTAATACGAGAGTAAGTTACACGTATATTAAAAATACATTTTCAACCTCTTTACATCCAACTCCTTGCAGCGCCCTCTAGCTCCATCACATTTTTTTCCTTTCAGAACCATCAAGCTAATGGAGAGAAATGTTTTTCGCGAATTCTCTTCCACCCGATCCCTGGCAATGGTAAACTTAGTCCAAAATTCCAGAAGACCAAAAGTAATATTCAAATACTTTGTGGAAAACTTTGGAAGGAATTCAAACATCAGTCCGGAACTATTTACATTTACAATACGCTCCCTCAGCTCCTACATTACAGAGAAAGAGGACATTGAACAGGTACAGGCAGAATACCCGGGTTTTGGTTGATGTTCTTTCCAGGACTCTGCTACCTGCTGCGGACAACTGTTGACTAATTATGGTATTTAATTCATGTGTTTTAGCTCCGCGAATGCATTGCAGCCAACAAAGATCTGTTATCAGTGGACAGGTTGCAAAATATCCAGGATTCCTTGGACATCATGAAGGAGAAAATGGTTTGGGTTTCAACCCATGGGAAAGAATTGCATAATTGGTTTAGCCAAAACCTTAGTTAGGAGCTCGAAATCGTTTTTAAAGTCATTTAGAAGCTACAGTCAATTATACATAGTAAGCTATACAATTTAATTGCACAAAGGTCAATAAGAGTACGAAAATAAATTGACGTCGCTATACCGATGCCACCTAAAAATTATTGCATGTAACGCAACATTTTCTGTATGCAGCCACCAATTCGGAGCCATGTATGTACTTAACTCTCTTAAACATTATTTACCTTTAAGTGTACACATTCAACGATGTTTGCTTTCTTCTCTCCCACCTCTGCGTATTGTGTATTGTTCCCAAAAAAGCTTGTTTATAATTAATCCCAACGTATACGTGTGTATCACACTTTTCGTCATTTCAAGCAAACTGTGAACAATACCATCACTCAAACATTTGACAGTTAATTAAAACAATTCAAAATATAAACAAATTCCTTTCTCGCACGGAGCAAATGCTGCGATACTTGGTCAATGTTCGCCGAAAACAGAACGCGCTGTTTGAATTCCCGCACGATTCTTGCCGTACCGTCCCAATGGCGGCGCTTCGTAAGTTACTCCCAAAAATTGCTCTCCTCACACTCGCCCTTGTGTCTACTTATGGCGCAACCGTTGATCCAGACATATATAAAGAGATTGACCAGCGAGGAACAGCAAGCGTAATCGTCGAGTTTGACTCTGAACCCATCGACGATGCAGTGGACTGTCACGAACGCAAGAAACGATCAACTGGAGCTGGAACCTTTGAGGACTTAGCCAAAGAGTTAATGGGTATCGCTCAGCGCAGCCAAGCTCGCGCAATCGATCAAGTTCATGCTACCGCAACTGCAAGATCAAACAGAAACGGGGATCAGAAAATTATACCCTATAATATACACCAGCTTTGGACAACAAATGAGTTGGTTATAGAAAATGTCGACCGGCACTTGATAGACGAATTTTCAAAAAGGCCAGATGTACGCTCCATTAAATCCGACCCAAGCATCCCTATCTCAGAGGATACCATAATGGATCAACAAGACTGTTCGTCAGAGGAAGAGTCCGATTCCGTTCAAAAGACGAGGCGTGCAGTTGAAAATACAAGTCCGATGCGACGAAAAAAGAGCTCGAGAATGACCCGAGAAGAACCCGTTCCTCCGACAGCTCCAGAGCCACAAGCGCCCATTCAAGTACCATCCGAGCCCCTCTGGAACATGAAGATGATAAACGTGGCCGAACTTTGGAAAAACAACATCCTAGGTCAAGGGGTAGTCGTAGGAATAATATCAACCGGAGTCAATTTTTTCCACGAGGCAGTCCGGAGCAAGTACCGAAGCGAAAAAGGCTGGTATGACCCAGTACAGGGTGGGAAAATACCGTACGATGATGATCAGTCCGAGATCGGAACTCGCTCTGCATCCATCATATTGGGCGGTAAGGTAGAGCAGGGATATGGAGTTGCCCCAAACGCTACATGGATAGCATGCCGAGCCTCTCACAAAGGTGAGACTCGTTTGAGTAACCTCAAGGTTTGTATGCAGTTCATGGCATGTCCAACAGACACCCGTTTTAAAAACCCCGACTGCTCCTTGAGGCCTAAAGTAGTCCATATATCCGCCGGTTCTTTCCAAAAAGAGGGTAATAAACCCTTGTTTAGCATTGCCTTTTTTGGCAGCATTAATGTCCTCAAGTCTGCAGGCATTCTCGTTGTCTGGGCAACGGGAGACTCCAAAGAGAACGAATGCGATCCATCCCACTTGGAAACGAGGCATCCCTATGTTGTCTCTGTTGCTGCCCTTGATGAAACTGGCATCAGAAGTAATTGGTCTAGAGTCGGAATTACATCTGGAAATTACTCTGCACCCACCATTAGCGCTCCAGGAGGCCCTGTTTATGCAGCCACCGTAACGAATGAAATGGATAAATACGACAATAAATCCTTAGGAACATTCGCCGCTGCAGCGCATGTTGCTGGAATCGCTGCCCTCCTTGCTCAAGTAAATCCAAATATCACAGGCGATGCTTTTAAGACACTCGTAAAGAATTCTGTAGACCCTGTCCAGTCATCCGGAACCGTATGTGGCGTGGAAAAGGATGTAGAGCCGGGCAATGCCTTTTACGGAGCGGGGCTTCTCAATGCTTTCAAGGCTTGGAAAACGCTTACAGGAGGATAGTAGTGATAGTACACACTTTGGTTAAATGTTCGTTGTCAACGATTCATTTATCTTAAATAAAGTATCCTTCCTAACAGTTCATGTAGCTGCTTATCTTCTCGAAGCTTTTCCCAAAGCCACGCAATAACATCTCAAAGCTGCCTTAACTCCAACCGCATTTCAACCCAGAAATAAGCTTCAGGTGATTTGCAATGGTACTACTTCACACCAAGTCCCCAACAACTTCTATGGTTACGGATTCCCTCAGGCCTTGGAAGCATATAAAAATCTCCCTTCAGTCATCCAACAAAATTAGCAACTTGGCAACGTCACCTATGAGTAATAACTGTTTGATTACTTTAAATAAATACACTGCAATCAGTTCAGTAGTTGTCCCCTCCTACCCGCTACCTCCTCATCACATTAACGGTTTACCCTCTTCGCAGTTCATCTCACTGATGACCCAATCAACAAACTTTAACACATCCTGTGAAGATATCATATCGGGTACTTGACCATACTGCACAATACGAATCTGCTGCCTATTTCCAGCTTATCCGTCAAATATTTCAATACTTTACTTTTCAATAAATCCCCACTCAAACCAAACGTATCAGATAAGGAACATTTTTGCATTTCATGAGTTCCTACGCTTCGCTTATTTCAATGCAAGAAGAAGGTCGCCCACACCAATATCTTAAGTGACTCCGTAAGTAATACTCCTACTCCTCACATACGTATTAACCAGAAATCTTTACACAATATTCCTAAAATTTAACTCAATTTCTCCCACAGTTTCCACCAGCTTTCATCCGCATAACAACTTGATACCTGAGTGTTTTACTAATTCTTCGAATTATTAGTAGCTTCATCCGTAGAACATGGCTCCCATCCCTAGAACACAGATTTTGGGTGACGGGTATGTATTTTAATACTTCAAGGACTTCAGAAAAGTTCCCCTTTCTTCGTATTCTCCCAGGTAAACCATATTTCTTAGCTTGTTTGAGTGTAACGAAGGGTTTCTTTGTATTCCAGCGTTAGTGCCGATGAAGTGGTCGAACATTCTCACTTAAGTGTTATCCCCACTCCCCAGCCCCTGCAAACTTCTTTGCCGTTAGTACAAGCACGTTCTCCAGCCGTTGCAGAGAGAGCTACTACTACAACTTCCTCAGAACCTCCACCAACCTGTGTAAATATGACAATAAACTATATTGGCTCTTTTACATTTGATGGGTTCACCTTTAACGAAGTATTTCTACTAGTATTAGCTGTTTTAATAGGTATAGGTGTTATAGTACTCGGTGGCATTAGCAGTATAATCGCAGCTATCGTAAAATTGTACATGTGGTGTGCTGAATTCGGATACCCCCCTCCACATAAGATGTTCTGAAATGAAATCTGCCCCCAACTTTTCCACGCTATACAATCACTTATTAGTACTCAAAATTCTGTAAACAGGCCTTGCAGCTTCTATTTCTTCCTGCTCCAAATAGTATTAAATCCATCCAATGAAATAATTCCAGCGTTTACTTTAATAATTACCAAATCAATAACGGTACCAGTATTTTCAAAATAAATAAAGCTATTCATTCCCCATTCTTTTATATTTGATAAGTGTGTACAGGCGGTCGTATAGCTTTTAACTGTTTCCACAGCTTCAAGGAATATAGTTGTACGTAGAGAAATTGAAAATCAGGTTTCCATAAGTAACGGTGGATAAATACAGGACGAGAACACAAGCACAGTTCATGGAGAATCCCGCTTTTATCATGTCCGTTACCTTCATGTCGCTAGCAGCGTACACAATGGCATTAGGAGGCGTTGCAACTGTAAAAACCGAAAAAACCGCTGTACCCTTTAAGCCTCATTACTTGCTGCCCGCCTACACTTCCCTTGCCCTACTAACCCAATTCAAATACTACCTGGAAGCATAAATGCGTAAGAGCAGACGACAGTAGCCGGAAGTGTAAGGTAGAGCGGATGAATATTCAGTTCTTGGGACTGTAACCGTAGAAACAATCATTACCAGTGCGAAACAGTCGTAAATTATCAAAACGTCAGGCACCACGACAATGGTATTGCTGCCTCCACTTAAATTAACTCTTTCTTACCAGTTCCATTAAGATAGGTATTGCAATAGTAGCAGTCGCAGTATTAGAGGCAATCTCTGTCAAAAACGCTACAGAAACACAGAGTATCCCAAGGATCCCATAAGGTGGAAGCAGGGATAAACTCTTTAAAGATTGCCCGATCCAAGTTGACAACCCTGCTTTTTTTGCTCCGTTTGACATGGCATATCCGCCGCCTTTGAAATTCATCAATCTTTAGCGAAATCCTTCAATTTTATTATACAATTTATGCTTCATCACGCCCTTTCAATTTTTCTCATCTACAAATGAACATCAGATGAATCCCTTATCCGACCCATGTAAACTAGCGCCTAATGAAACATTTCAAATTAAAAACCTTACCAAGCAATATGACAACACCCCAAGGGAATTTCTTTTGTACAAAGCTCCATTCCAGCAGCGGTTCAAACTTGACGTTTGTAAAGTCTGCAACCCATCCAAATTCCATAATATATGAAAAATTGCTCATCATAAAAAATCCATTCAACTCCACTGTTATTTATTCGAACAAACCAAAACTTACCAAACGTTCCAAGAGCCGTGTAAAACTCCGGATTCCTAGGAATCACAAAAAACAGCACAGAAACTCCCAGGGCTGTAGTTGCAACAGAAACTTTCAAGGGAAGCAGAGAGCTCCATCCGGGAATAAACCGGGGATCATGGAAAATCCAACTGGTTACAGCCAAGAAAAAACAAAACGCAACCGCTTTTTCGTGCACGCGCATATTTCCTGTTGGCAAAACCGATTTTTTAAAAAAAATTCTACACTAACTTCAATCATTCTTCTTCAACAACATCCAACCTAAATTTTAAAATAACCAAAAGAAATGATCCCGAAAAATAAAATATAATTTTTACAGACCTAAACCTTCGTAAGAATTTTGAAGCATTGCCCTGATTTGGCCCTCGATTTCAGGTGTTATCATTTCCTGCTTCGCCCCCTTTCCTCTCGCCCAGGGTTTTAAGCATGACGGACATCCCAGGAAGTTAAATTGCAAATATATCCAAGCAATCACTATGTTCACTAGCATAGGCACAATATTGAATGCAATCCAAGTAGTGAAAGTCAAAGCTGCATGGTCTCCATGGTGAGCAGGATCTAAACTACATAAAGTCGTCGATAAGCATTTTTAATCAGTATATAAGCGAATTTTAATATTCAGTTTACTAATACTAGTGAGAATATTTTCCAAAGCATGATAGCTTACTTTCCCAGGAACTCAATCGCAACCAAGTTTGTCCCACTCCCGGTTATCACACCTGTTCCCCCGATATTGCACGAGTAGCAGCACGACAAGAGAAACATTGTTCTCACTCGAGTAATAAAAGCTGGTAGTTCGGTTAGTTTATCGTCTTCCGCTACCGCACTTTTAGCTTCTAATTCCATGGGCATTGTCGGTGTATCCAATTTGTTTCTCACCGAACCTGAATCCGTGTCATCGTCAGTAATCGTTTTGTGATTCCCTGCTGCGGTGATGCAATCATCATCAGGAACATCATTCGCGAGAGGCGAGTTACCAACGGCATTAGTGTTTTCTAAAGATTCAGGATTTTTTTCTACGGTTTTGTACACGTGGTTCAAGCTCTGGAATCAAATCAAAAATAATAAACGAAACACAAATAAATTCAGTAACAACTTTTCATCCGTTATCAACATGATTCTATGAATCTCCGTTAATTCCCAGCAATTAAAATATGCAGACTAGCAAAAATTATTTAAAATTGAGGCCGCGATTTTCATGCTTACTTTCTCCAGTTCCTCCAGAACAGCCATGATGATGGGGACCATCTTCAAACAATTCAAAAATCTTTTAAACTCTCAACATAAACTCAAACTCCATCTGAACTTACTACACCTTCACTGCTTCTGCTAATCTAACTCACCATTGCTGCAACAGCAGTATTCGACATCCACATGGAGAGAAACATGGTGCAAAGCATGATTCCGAGCATAAGCCTGCAACAAACCGAACCACCTGTAAGCTATTATATATTCCATGTCAACAAAATACCGATGTGCCCTCTACTTAATTTACTTACATTTTCATACTTGTTCCAGTATACAAAATAACTCGAAGAGCAATCCGTTTGTGCAAGCCACAAAACTCAATAGCAAGCGCAATGAGCAATCCACCAACGAATATCAGAATTGAATTCTTCAAGTATTCGTGTGCTAAAACGTCTGCATATCACATGGATTTTTAATTGAAATCAAATCACTTGCAAATCTCATCAAACCCTTAAAATGAGAACCAGTTTCAAATGCAAGGGTCTTGCACGCGCGCCCTCTAGCTTTACCAGTCACTTACCAGAAGACTGAACACCAAGCAACGGGTACAGAAATATAGGCATGAGGGACGTAATTGGAATCGGCACCGCCTCTGTCATCCAGAATCCAGCAAGTACTGCAACTCCATAACCGCAGTTAGCAGTCTGTAATAAATCAGCATCAATCACAAAATTACATTTAAGTAAAACCAGTTTCTCATACAGTCAAAACCTTGCAACATCGTAACTGAAAAATCTTCAACTTAAATCCCAAAGACTTACAATTGATTTCCCATAAAACATTATCGGCAGTAAAACAATTGGCCAAAGGATAGCAAAGAAAAACTTCCAATTCGACATCCACATTCTGAGAATACCCATTTTCGCAATTCGTGCTCCTTGAAATAGTTAAATCTATCAATTTACTTCCAAATTTACCCTCGAACTCAGTAGAACATATTTTAAATTTTAACAATTAAAAAGTCTATGAATCTCGCTCTTCACGACCTTCTTTTTCCTCACAAACTAACCACCACAAACGCGTAAATCCGATGCATGCAAACAGTGTCACAACACACCAATACACCTGTATTTCACGTCTCCCGGAGAAGAGCTGCTAGCTTTAAATAAGTTTCTGCAAGCACAATCAGCTTACCGGTTACATCAAGAGTTTTCCTCCGCCTCAAACGAGCGCAACCCCTTCAAAACTTGACAGACATGTGTCAATCCTGAATTTATTCTACCGGCTTCCTCTTCCACGCCTTTGATCATTTCAACCTTTACTGATAACAACATTTCCAACAAATCTTTAGGAAAGCTTCCTACCTTTCCCAGAGGAACCAGTGCCAAATTCGCTTATTATTCACGACCTCCCAACAGACACGCTTGAATCATGTTCATTTTAATTAGCGAAATCATTTTGTTAAAAGCCCAAACGCATTCGGCGTTTCCACAAATTTCAAGTTTGCAAATGCTATGAAAGCAAGTAAATCCCATTACTAATGCTCCTTTAAGGAAGTTTCACAGGTAAAGTGTTGCAATTAACTGGCATAATTTGTTAACAACACTGCAGTAAACTTTCTATTTTGTCCAGCATTCATTGTCACGATTACACTCAGTTCTCACACCACCTTCCTTACAAACAGTGTCAGAGAAGCTCAATCCATGTAAGCACATACATTCTGAGCGTTTAGTCGCAGAGCCCTTGTCATTCATCCCCAACTCAGTTAGTTAAAATCCAACATTGGACAACTCTTCACAAACTCTCACCAGATGTCCCAAGTATCCGCTTACATTCTTCATTTCCTTATTCTACCCCTCACAGCTACATCTATAGTAGATAAGATCGATCCAATAATCCACGAAAAGCTTAACACAGGTCATAATGTAAACATAATTGTTCAATTCGATATAAACCCTATCGCGGATGCTATTCGAAGACAAGGCCCCTCTACCAGATCAACTCAGAGCGATGGCGATGCCTTCGACCAACTGCCGAATCAGCTAATTAAAATCGCTCAGGATTCACAAGCACAAGTTTTAACTCACATTACCGAAATTTCAAGTAATCCCAAGTTTGCATCATCCTACGTCAATAGATTTCATCAACTCTGGATCACAAACGAACTGGCAATCCTCGACGCGGACCAAGAACTAATTAAAAAGCTTTCCAATATGAAAAACGTTACCTACATCCGCGAGGACAGAGCAATACAAATAGAAAAGCCGTTTTCAAAATTACGATCAGCAGACCCATCCGCAGACAACTGGAACATCAAAATGATTAAGGCACCCAAACTTTGGAAAAAGGCGAACGTAACAGGGAGAGGGATTGTCGTCGGTATAATCGATTCAGGCGTTGATTCGACGCACCAACTGTTGCAGAAAAACCTCCGTCGTGATTACAACTGGTACGATGCTGTCAACCAAATACCAACTCCATACGATGACCACGGTCACGGAACCATGGTCTCGTGCCTTGCCGTAGGGGGCGCCCACAAAAATAAGCCCAGAGGCGTCGCGCCCGATGCTGAATACATTGTGTGTAAAGCATTCGATAGCGACGGTCAAGCCCTAGACAGTATCGTCACTAGATGCGTCCAATTCATGCTATGTCCCACAGACCCTAACGGCCAGAATCCAGACCCTTCTAAACGACCGCACATCATTAATCAAAGTTTTGGAACCGACGCAGATATAGCCTCCGAAGCACCCTTAAACCTTATATTTTCAGCCTACCACAAAGCCGGCATCCTGGTTGTTCAAGCAGCAGGTAATTCCGGGGTATGCAATCATATTTTCAACGAAGCTGCTCATAGCTACCCGCTTACCGTCGGCGGCGTCGACAAATTCAAGCAAATTTACCGGGAAAGCAGTCAAGGTCCAACCGATGACGGCAGAATCAAACCTGAGGTAGTAGCTCCAGGAGTCCAAGTCATTTCCTGCAAAACTGGCGGCGGCTACGTAGCGGATGACGGCACGAGCTTCTCGGCCCCGCATGTTGCCGGCGTAGCTGCACTCTTGCTCAGCGCCCATCCACAACTAACCCAACAAAAGCTCATCTCGATCCTTACTTTTACCGCCCAAGCTGGGGTTAGCGGTGAGGAAATATGCGGTGGTACACCCTTCAGCCAAATCCCCAATAATATGATTGGATACGGTATTGTAAACGCTTATGCTGCGTACAAAAAGTTAAAAACCATCCGTATTCCTGCTACAACTACCGAGTCATCACTTTCTTGTGAAACATCCGAACAAGTTTATTAATTTTTAAAATTAAATTTCCTTCCAACCAAAGTCTCTACACATTTAATAAACACAATGTACTTACTATCCTCATTCATCCATCATCAGTTAGTAAGAAATATTACAAAAAAGTTTCAAAATATCTTTTTACAACTTTATGTTTCCAAACTCTCCTCTTCTACAGTATTTCCAAGCTAATCCAGCCCCTAAGGCAATTTTCTCCTGGCTCCAATGTATCCCCCCCGCACTCATTACATCGTAGCTCTTCAAGCGTTATCCAAGTTTCCAAGTCCAGCGATTTGAATCACAGGCAAATCACTCTTCTGTTCGCTCTCTTCGTAACTCCACTCCGTCGCAGAATCTCTGTGAAACTTCAAAGGCTAAACAAGCTTCCTTCCAGTCAGAATCTGTACTAGCTGCTGTAAGTTAGTTGTCTAGCTCTCCAGTATTCCAGCAGCTTGAATCAAAGCCTAACTCCGAATCCATTTTTTAAATTTTTACTTCACAAACTATTATTTCATCAATTGACGAGAAACACAAATCATCATCAATCATGGTAAGCTTTTCCCAACTATTCCACATTTAAAAACTGTGTAAACTCCGTAGCAGTTCATTTGTCAATCCGTATCTCAAACTAGTTGTTAATTAAATTATAATATAAATAAAAAATAAATGTTTTAATTTCTTAAATTTCCAGGCAAACAAAACAATTGGCCGCGGGCTACCGGATGTCAATTACATGAAACATGACGGCTGGAATCATCCATGGTGGTTCTTTTCTACTGCCAGATACTTCCCGGGCAGTCATACCTGGTACGACAAGGAGCAGCAAACCCCCGCCCTATTTTACTTCAATCATTCAATCATCACCATCTTCATAATCCTTGGAGTCCTCCTGGCTATGTACATGATAATCTTACCTGTAATCAAGTACAGAATTAACTCTACAATTACGGTAACTTTTAATTTTAAACCTCTTGTATTTTAGCTTCAAAGTTAGCAGCTTCTGATGGCTTAAACGTGTAGAATATTATCCGCTCCTCCTATTGTATAATTGACAGTTACAGTTTCCACCCGCTCCCTGCTTATCGCGCTAGCTATAATATTATTCAAATCATGCTAATCCGTTTTTCTTTGAATTCCCACAACAGGCTATCAATGCTTTAGGAGTTGGACTAACTATTTCCTTGTGCATGTGTATGCCCAAATGGATCATCGGCAAAGGAACATTTACCTCCTTGCTTAATCACTACTCTCCCACGGTAAGTAAAGCTTGTAAAATTAAACGCTCCAGCATTTCAATACCAAGCAGATTAGTCGATCTTCTTTTATGCTTCTACGAAAGCCCTTGTGGTTCGCTACTTAAAATTTTATAATCTGTCTCTTGTTTACCTGTACTATTTCCCTCCTTACAGTTGTACGAGATGGAAGCTGGGATTCACATTGGACTTGCCTCCTTCAACGTAACGCTGGACCATGTCAGGACAGTTGAGATGAACGGAACAGCCCTTGTAGGATCTCCTTCCGATTTCTGGTACAATGAAGCTGTGAACATTTACCATCCAGAAACGCTGGAGATGTCCATGAATTTCTACCTTGGTCAGGGAATGCCCACCCCTTTGCTAACCCTCCTCAGCTTCCTCACCGGCTCATCCTTGGGCTTCGAGTGGCCACATCGATTGAGCGAAGCGGGATTCCATTGCTTCATCATCCTCTTGGCTGCGCTCATCCTCTGGTTTATTGCGCTTCTTTTCATAGCCTTCATTCCCCGATACAGCTCCTTTGCATTCGTCGGAATCGGATTACTCATGGTCATCAACACACTCGTGTATTTCTACTGGTCAATGATTGACACTGCCTTCCCGGTCATCGTCGTTAGCGACGTTTTCATCCAACTCCGGTAAGTCTGCTAGTTTAGTCCTCTTTAACAATCCTTTGACTATTCATTCTTGATTTGGACCGGTGTATCCCGGATCGGTGAATTTATTGGCGTAACATGATACAACTTTGATTTATTCTTGGTTAATTACAGGTACGGTCCTTGTTTCTGGAGCTGTTTGGGCGTGGGAGGATGGTCAATAATTTACGGATTCACCCTTGTCGTCATCGATATAATTCATCCGGATTCCTTTATTACAATATTTGATGTAGAATATGATGAAAAACGCACATTAGCACGTGCATATCGCCTCAACAAGTTTGAGGAAGATAAGAATCTTAAATTTAGGAATCCACAAAGTATCCGATCCGCTTTTCCTTACATGGACAACTTGTAATTTTATATTCAAACAGACGTGATAATTCCAAGTCGTTGCATTCATACAAATCGGGTAGTTTTAAATTAAGTCCCAGTACAACTAGTACTGTAACGTGATTTTATTTAATTTAATTTTACTAAAGCTTTATCTGCGTTGCTTTTACCATTTTAGAAAAATAGATTCTATATACAAGTGCTCCAAGAATCTGTTCCTACAGGCACAGCTTAATTTTAACGCTTCGAGAAATTATAAACGTATTTATAGTCATGTGAATTTTTACAATGAAGGTTAATTATAACACGTAGTTTATTTTTAAATACTAAAGAACAAACATGTTTTCCATCTGAAATCATTTTAAAATTAAACTTCAAACTGTTTCAGCTTTTCAAACGTTTGAAAAATCGGCCAACTGGCACCCAACAAGCAATTCGTCGACATTTTTATTCTCTTCACTGGAAATCCATCTGGTATGCACACTTATGTGATGCATTGCTTATACATCAATTGTCATGTACGTACGTGTTCCGTGATGCATTTGCAATTTTAAATAAAATTGCATTGGATTCAGGATAAAGATTGCAGTTAATTAACTCAAATAAAATCATCATTACCGGCATTGAAATTGTGATATAGATTATTAATTTATTTTACACCAGATCTGCCTATAGTGTAAGTTGGTAATCAATACGTGTAAAATTAAGGCGTACTCTCGGTTATACTCTCAGATTTATTTGATTTACTTCGGACCAAGGTAAACTGCCGTCCATTTGAAGTATTTTTTAAAAAATATTTTAATTTATTGCATTTAGTGGAGTTCATTGTAAAAACTGCATTTTAACCGATATATCGATTGATTCTAATTCCCAATTATGTGTTACATTACACAGATTCCAATTGAGTGTTCCTCAACAAGATGAGTTCTCAACAATCACAACTGAAACCCGGCTCCAAGAGGTTTAAATGGGCTCTGGACTACACACCTCGTCAAAGAAGCAGTGATGTTTCTAACCCTCCAGGATTTAATTCAAACATTTCCTATCATCACGCAGATACTGCTAGAGATGCAGACCCGAATTTAATTGTGAAAAGGTCTTGGGATTTTGCACTTGCACCAATGAAACAGGTAAATACTTTATGAAACCATACGAAATTGAAATACAAATACAAAACTATTCTAAATCTTACCTTAGCATACATGAACTGTAAGTCTGACTCAAATTTCGACAATACTTTTAGGAAGCTGTAGATTGAGCTCGTAATTTAACAATGTGTTATCGGCCACGTATCAAGCGAACAAGCTAGTTGCAATCAAGGAATGCAGCTCAATTTCTATACTTTACACATTTTTTTTGAATAGTCTTGTAATTTGTTTTCAACTCTTCTAAAATACATGAAGGCATGGGATTTTGTGTAATTAGGGGATTAACTAGGGCCCAAGGCTACACTTCAAAATATTTTTTTTAATTTTAACTCGACTTGCACTTCGTGTTCTTAACTGTTAGGATTCTATTTACCTGAACTTTACGCAATTGATTTTCAATGCAATTCTTAACTTGTCCACCTGTTTGTATTCCAGGTTCCCATGAACTTATTCTTGATGTACATGGCAGGGAATTCTATTTCCATATTCCCGATCATGATGGTTGGCATGCTCTTTCTCCGACCGATAAAAGCCATGTTGTCTATATCCTCAGCTTTCAAAATGATCGAAGGAAATCATCACATCATCCAGAAACTAGTTTACTGCCTCGGAAACTTTGTCAATCTCGGTGTAGCTCTGTACAAATGTCAGTCAATGGGTTTGCTACCAACACATACTTCGGACTGGCTTGCATTTGCAGATCCACTGGAACGGCTGGAGTATTACGGTGGAGGAGTTTCACTTCTTTAATTAGCATCAAGTATTGCATAACATTCACTACAAGTAATTCATCCTTTTAATCACTGTTGAATACGAAAATTTAAGTCAATAAGAACGTGTGCTACATTTAAAAGCTTTAATCATTCTCCTTTTAGATCTATTCATAGCCTTCATCACATAACCAAATTTAATTTCCAGCCACGAACAACAAAATGCTATCCCGAGTTAATCGTCGAAAACGCCTACCCGAAGACACATTCAAAATCGTAAATTCTCCACAGATTTATAAACTCTTGTAAAATTACCAGTTTCACAGCAAGATGCATCTCGTTCCCTCGCCAGATGTCGCGGGTAGTACCACATTCAAATCCCCCCTTCCACGATTCCAGTAACATCTCATCACCCCGATCAGATCCTCCCGTCATCCTTAGTTCCACACCGGACACACAAAATTCTCACCGCGGTTCCAGAATCCAGATATCTTATTTCATCCCTGGATCTTCATCTATCTTCTCTCCGTATCTGTCTTTGTGGATCAAAATCCTTATGGTTCTGCGGTCCCTTTATCAAAAAATTCCACATCCCTTAAACTACGTTCCAAGGGGAGACTTAAAAGAATTCTAACCTTTCAGCATTGAAGCCCGGCCGGAGCCTTTGTAAATTTAAAATTGCCCAGATTTCCATCTCCCTCCAGTTTTAATAACCCTCAAATGATTAGCGTCAATCAAGAGTAGAAATTTTATCATCACATCCACATTCACGTCTATTTACTGGCTTAAACCCCGTAAATCCTTCCACCATCATTTCCCATCCCTCCTGCAGCCAACCTCAAAGTACCCATCCAGTCCAGATACTGCTAAAAACCATTTTTTAATTTAATCCCCAACCATTTCAACTCATAAAAACTCAGCCCGGACATTCTCTCAGATATACTTCCATCCCAATGTCACAATCCATTTTATTTTTACCCCTCCAGTAAAATCCTGTGTACACAACAGATTAACAGCCTCTTCTCCAGCAGTCCAGCAGCCTTCACATCCAGCCAGCCCTTCAACTCTCCAGCTCAAATCTTCGCCTTCTCACCTTTCCAGGAGAAAATCTCAATTCAAAATCTTCTTATTCTTCACCGTCTCATCCTCCTCTCTCTCTCTCTCTCTCTCTCTCTCTCTCTCTCTCTCTCTCCAAGCATCCTCAGCCCTGGAATCACCCTCTGAATCATCAATCCAGCTTCCAGTCCCGTAGATCATGGAAAGTAGTTGCTCAAACACCAAAAGAAATTGCCCAAGGAACGTTCTTTAAAACGTCCCCCGCATCACATGTAATTCCACTATACCAGATTCCCTCTCAAGGTGGTCATAAAGATAGTACGAAAAAGGAACAAGTCACTGATTGAACAAATCCATGAATTCATCCACCCAAAAAATCTCCACCACAATCTCGTCTCCTCCAAAACATAGCCAGGAAGGATGCAGATGTTGCACAGGATCATAATAGCCAAGAAATCAACCATTCATCCATCCCAACATCTTCCGTCTTATCCGTCCCAGCAGGCCCCAAGTAAGCACCAGCAGCCCATTCATGTAAATCTTCTCCTCCACTGCCGATAAATGCATCAAAATTGCTTCTCAATTCCATCAGCCCCTTTGCCTAATGGATGAAGCAATTCCAAGTGATTTGTTTACCACATTACAACTATTAACTGTAAAAAGCTTTAGCTCATAACCCCCCATTGAACACCCTGATTCAAATATTATCAGCTTCACACAACGCACTTCCTTCTTAAACCACAACCACAACAGTAGACAACAACTCCAACAACTAATAGCCAACTCTAACAGCCCCGTTGACCCTTAACCAACAACAGCAATCTTCAACTTCGAACACAAAACGCTCTCCTGGCTGCAACACCAGAATCTCATCAGAACCAACCGGAATACTTTTCAGAACCGCACTTTCCCTCTTACGAATGCTTTATGACCACACTTTACTAACACTCCTGCAACTCTAACCTTTGCCCTTCAATATTTTCAACCACTTACGCTACCAGCCATATCAGTTAATTAGCTCTTAACAGTATCAAAATCATATGAACATCCCATCATTCCTCAATTTTACAGCATAGCTCCAATATGGTAGCTTAATAATATACAAACAAGATCTCGTGCAATTAAAAGTTTGAAATTCGCATCAATTTTGATTCTAGTTGTCATCAAATTGGCAATTAACACCTTATTTATCTGAAACATTAATACTGCTTAAAATTCAAAATATTAAATTATCCATAATAAAATTCAAACATTAAATGCATTTCATATTTTAATTTCAATTCCTAACAATTTTGCATCACATTTTGTCATTAAATTCCACAATACCAGGCTCTGACAAACAATTTATACCGAAAAATTATTGAAAACATTAACCAAAGAACCAAAATACCCGGGTTTCAAAGGTTATTCCGTAAAGCTTCATAGCTCTTCCGATTCCGGCAACTTCAACTCCTGCATCGGCACCCGCTCATAAGTAATGCATTGAAACAGGGCAAGCAAACCGAACTGCAGAGACTGCCTCCAGCATGCCAGCACTTCACCATTGCCTCTATAGCAAAGCACCCTTGCAAGCATCTCATCAGTATCCTTCAAGCATTCGAACAGTTCGGACCCAGAGCGACGCTACCCTTCTAAAAGAACCCATGTGAGTGATCTTCAAAAGTGTATTTTCCTACATTAACCTTACACTTGTCACAACAAATAGGAAAATTAACAAACTGCAGTTAACATTAAGTATCTTCGGTTCGCAAGAAATAATCTCAATTAAACCAAACAGTGATTCATTAAATCCTCTACTGAAGCATCTCAAGCTATCAATCCCGTAACCTTCAATTCCAGTTAATTCTCATCTTGTTAACTATTCAACTAGTTAACTAATTACCCTTACTGAATCACTTCAGATCCATTATCTGCTTACCGAAATTGTGAAAGCACAACAAACTTTTTCCAAGTTTTATTCCCGAATCCAACCACCACTTGATGTTGTGACTGCATTAGGTACATTTTCTCTCGATATATTCCCCAGAGAAAACCGTAATGATAATTTCAGAAAAGTGTTGAAATCTATTTCGGTGAAATGTGTAAATCCGTTTAAAAAGCATTTCCATTTGTTTCAATCAAGAAAATATATGTGTGGTTTGGCGGGAGCTGAAAACTACGAGATTTTCTCTCACTGATATCGAGTGCTGTTTCCCAGTTGAAAATAACTGGAAAAATTATGAAAAATGTTCTCAACAAATATTCGATGACATTTCAACAATCTTGAGCCTACTTTTCCCAACTACAGTGCTTAATATTCCTTCTCATCTTTAAATTCTAGTGCTCCAATCCCATTCCCAACAGAGTGACACTAGCATTTGCCAAGAGAAAATCAATTCCAGTAATAACTCTACAAATTGTAACAAGGAATGAAGTAAACTAATACTTTTACCGAGAAGAAATACATGAAAAGAGCAAGTGTGTGGTACACAACTTCCTTGGATCCTCCTGTAACTCCTTAAACTCTGCACTTGGGTGCTTTCCTCGAGACCCACGTGCCATTTATGGTGAGATGTTGATCTCACTTATGGTGTCATCGTATTAATCTTGCGGTTTTTTAGCCCTCCTTGTGTCGTGTAAGAAATTAGAGTTTGTCCCCGGAAAAACCGTCCGGTACTTTGTCAGTGACATTTATCCAAAGCTTTCCTCTATTTCTTCCACCAGGTCTCCTCCTTCTCCTTAAGAAGCTTATGAAGAATCTCGTCCGCAGTTTTGTATCCTAGCTTCGTCTTCAACCTAAACCTTCGGGGATTTCGGAAGAAGAGCCTTTGTCGCCAACATTAGTCATTGGATTTAAATAATTTTCTCTTCCTGGCCTACAACCAGTAATTTGTCAGCTTGTACTGGAATGATGTAAACATTTTATCTGTTTCTTACCAGGAGCAACCAGCAACTCAAGCTGCGAAAACACCCTTAGATATTACAAACACCACCACAAGTCAGAATTACAGCAAACAGGGATCGAAGAAAGTGAAAAATATCCTTGGATTCTTACCAAAATCCTTCAACCCTGTTATATTTCCCTCTCTCTTTGATTATAACCACTAAACCATCCTTCTCATCGTCAAAAATCCTCTTCAACATCTCACCGACAGAGATCCGACACCAAGGTTTCCGATTCCAGCCATTAGTTCCCGGATTTACCATTTCAGAGAAGAACAGCAAGAACTAGAAGAAAACGTTCAGACTCCAGTGTGTGTAACTGTATAACCTTGCTCCAGGATCTGTTGGATGACAACACACCCGAATTCCCATTCTTGCTATCGGCAAAGCTAATTTTACATCGCGGAAAACTTTTCCAGTTTCAATTCCCTCATCTTGTGCTACGCTCTTATTGTTGTGTTCTATTGAATTTGTCGTCGTCCGAATAACGATTCACCGGAGCTAAGGTAAAACATTCCGCCTTCTTCTCCTCCTTTCCGTCCCTTATTCTTCTTTGAAAGATTAAATTTCATTGTGTTATTATTGGAATAATGCTATACAAGGTAGTAAGCAGTGGTGTTGAATGAGAATAGGGAGGGGAAAGTATGCATCTAGAATCCAACATCACAACTACAAACACATATCAGAAACCAGGAGACCAAGCCAACGAAATGGTAGACAGCTTGGCAGCAGCACCAGTCGTTTTATTCCAAAACCTCTATCCCCATACACAAAATCCCATTTCAATTCAGTCTTCAATAGGTTTTCAACATCATAAAAACCTTCCGAGAAATACCCTCTCGAATAGGAGAAACATGGAAGAAATTAGGTGCTCCAACCCTCCTCCTCCCTTTCTTCCAATATTCCTCCAATTTCAATCGAATTTTATACACCCGATTTTATTGACCCTTACAACAGGCACTGTAACTAGTAACTGTGCAAGAGAGTGTTTTCCCTCTCTAACTCTCGGTTTCTTCCTGTAACCAATTTTGTAGCTACGAATGTTATCCCCTGTAAAACCAAATCCTTGGACCAATGTAACAGATTCTAAATTGAAATTTGTTCACATTTTCTTCATTATCTTAAAGCTGGTTAGATCGATGCATATAGCATTCTCGTGAACGATCCTCGAATAACTGGCCGTTACCACAACTTAAAGTTTCGCAATCCCGTAAAACCCTTAGCATCGTCTTGTGCCGCTGAACACGTGCTATTGTAACTATTCAAACCGAAATCTTCAAGCGTTTCAAATCAAAGTTACAATTTACAATTTAGCAACATTTACAATATTGCAATTCTCGTAAGAACATCTAGCAAATACTCATACAAGTAGTAATATTTCCTCGATAACGTTTCAACTTTCGATTGGATTTCATTGTGTGACAGCTTCTTTGTAGTTAAAATTCACGTCCTTCCCATGCTTTCATCCCTATTTTTATGTGGCTTCCACACTGGATATTGTCGTTGGGATTTACAAAAGCAAATCGTTTCCGTATTCATCTCCTTTATGCTGTGCCGTTTTGTGCAATCAAGGTACCCTGTGTGGTAACTCCACCTCAAACCCATGCAGGTAGTTTTCCCTCCATGGTACAGGACATTCGTTGTTGATTCGGAATAGAATTTTATTTATCAATTCCTTCTTCACTCTGCTTCCTGACAGAGAGGCAGCTCAGCATTACTTGTATATCCGGTGCGAATTGATCTCCTAAGATTTTAGCCCTTTGCAATCAAAATTTTGGAATTTAAAAATTTAAATTTCGCCTAACAAATTTTCAAATTCAAAAATTTGAATTTAAAAATTTGAATTTAAAAATTTGCATTTAAAAATTTGAATTTAAAAATTTAAATTTAAAAATTTGAATTTAAAAATTTGAATTTCGCGCCATTTGAAGAATTTTAATTTTGAATTTTCCACATATCAAGTACACGTAACCGCAAATGCTAAAAACCCCGTACTGACCTCGGGCATCTAAAAATGTTAACTATAATTCCTACTCCACGTGACCATATTTTCGCTCATTTTTCTCGCCAGGAGTAATCCAGTAAATAGCGACAAAACTCAGTTGAAAAAATACAATCCTAAACGTAACACAATTTACGAACCTGATTGTCAGAGCGGTCTATTGTATCCATAATTTTCACTTCAAGTATTTGTAAATCTTTCCAAGGGTTAGAAAAGAATGGAACCTAGAGTTTAAGTATACATGTTTTACACAACCTCGCAAGTGTTTCCCAATATTTTACCCTCACCTTCAAACACATTCAGACATCTCATCCCAGTTTATTTTCTTTGGCCCGACTTTTGTACAGAGCAACACCCCGTATTTTACAGCCCCGCGTCTTTGTCACTTTAAAGAATGAACAATATCCATTTCGCATTCTTCCACACTGTCATCCTGACGTCTTCAAATCTTCTTCTGACACATTTACTCTTCCTGTCTCTCCTGTCCCAGTCCTTCCCTCTATGCATAACAAACTTTATCGTTCGGAAAAGCATCTGGAATCCTGTCAATCCTTTCAGTCATTGTGTATCCGAAGTATCCGAAACGGGTGTGTTTCTTTCTTCCAATCGCTATTCTATTGTATATCCATTCACAAACCCAACCCACCACCACCAACCGCAACACATCCAACTGTACCGTAGAAATGTCATTCAGTTCAACAGAAGCTCCTCGTCTACCTAGAATCCTTCCTGAATTCATTCTTCTTCCTATTCTCGTACCGTTATCGTAAAATCTGAAAATATTTCGGCTCATCCCTCCCACTCACTTTCATTCCTTCTAGTTTTAACCCCCCACTTCCCGGCTTTGGGATTTCCTTTTCTCAGCTTGCCACTTCTTTCTGTCAACCCTAATATTATATTATATAGAAACCAGCATCGGAATTCCACCCGAGAACCCTAGTTTGCTCCTACTCCTACGCAGCAACCATCATAACCGCTCAGCACATAATCAGAAAATGACGGATGGCCGTACCCGCTACCCAACAGTCGCATTATCATTGAATTTCATGGAGGAATTCCTCGATTGTGTTCAAGTGCATGTATGCATGTAAAGCAGACTTGCGGTTCAAAAGTACCACTCTTTCTCTCTACAATTTCAAAACGTATTCAGAGTTGGTTGACGTTGTAAGTGTGTATACAAGCAATCCAGACTCGAAACACGGTCTTTAGCTTACCTTGACATCATCTTCTGGATCTGCTCAAGCCTCTTGTCCTCTTGTAAACCTCTTCCAATCTTGTAACATTTTATTCAAATATACTGGTGGCAGATGATGAAGTAGGGTCGGGTTTCAAGTGATCCTTGAGCTTAGTTTCTTCTTGGCCTATTGTTCCTGTGGGGATGTACTCGAGAAATGTTTTCGCATTTACCAACCATCCCACAACCAAAAACTCATCATAATCCACGTTGTATACTTCTTCGAAGAAGTGACAATGAGTCCATTTCTAGAGATCATATATATGTAGCTATCTTCCAACGCTTACCTAGCAGCAATCCTGCAACATTCTATCCGGAGCATATCTCTATTTAGTTTTTAACAAGAACTGAACAAGACATGACAAGTTTCTCTTATGCTGAGCTTTATAAAATTCATGAGTAGCTTGATGATGATGAGTCCAACAAGGCTTACTAGCATTCTGGAACAAGGGCGCTGGAGATCCTCCACAGCTTTACCATATTTCCCAAAAATCCTGTATATATCCATCTATCAAATGGGCAGAAAGCAGCGTTTTGAAGGCTGAAATATCCGTGAAACTTAGAGAAAGTTATAGGAGACAAGAAGAAGAGAAAGCGAGAAGGGACTTGCTAGAGACTTAGAGTTTTTCGAGTTTCACAAGAGCGTGTCGTCGTCGTGTCCCACTTTCCCCGCTATCCTTTAGTGTCTCCTAGTTTTTGTAATCAATTTGTCGTTATGCAGCAGTCTCAGAGTCTCCTTCATCCTATTAGTTCCCTTCTGTCCCAAAGTACGAAAAGACGGAATATTTAAAGAAAGATATATATCTCCAAGGAATAATACTCGTGTAAGCTGTAAGCAAATCAAGTAGATCTGTAGTCGTAAAAGCATCTTTCCGTTTTTGCAATAGAGATCCTATGTATTTTTCTCTAACCAACTTCCAGCCCTCTAGTTCTTCCTCCAGCATATCAAGTCCTCTTCCATATTCCACCTACATTTCCACATTCATCTTGTTAGCCGTCTTCAGCTCTTAGTCATTTCATAGCATTAAAGATGGAGAGTGGGGTGGGTATCATGGAGGAGGAGGATGAGGAGGAACAAGTGAAGAAAACCATAAATTTCTTCCAAACTCTATTCCCCCCAAAATCCGATCTAATCTCTGCCCTACATTCCACTTTTTCACTAGCTGTAGCTACTTTTGTAGCTTTACTCACATCCGCCATCACCCCCATCCATCCGTCGTGCCCCTCCTCCCCTCGTGTATAAAACCAGAATCGAATCTATAACCAAAGGAGCGGCTTGTAAAAGTACGAATAGTTTCTAGGGAACGCTTCCGCAAAAACTTTTCTGAAATATCCACATTTTCAATCCCATCCGCCTTCTTGTCGTCTTTTACTCTCTGAAATACCCGGCATGCAGAGTTTTTTCCAGTTTCGCAAAGTTTTTTAGACCCGTAGAACCCAGTAGAAATATTTTAACAGCCTTCCCTCCCGCCACTCACTCCCATCACCACCAAACTAAAGTCTTGTCTACTTTTCCCTACTCAAAGTATCTAAATGATGAATGAGGTTCAATCCTCCAGTACACTCCAGCTTCTGAGTTGTATAACAAGCCCTTCGTTCAGTCAGTTCAGTGTGCTTCCGTTTTGCACTACTGGCAGCTCAAAATCCGTTTCTTCCTCAGCCTGCCCTTCTTCTTCGTACACAAACAATAATTCATCAAAGCACCGAACGGCACTTGATACGGAATTAGCAAATTCCCTGTTTCCTCCAGAACTCTGCCACTTACATAATTCATACTTCCTGCCTACCAAACACCCTCAACTAAATCCATGACACTCGGCAGGTCTGATTCCTAGAATAATAATAATTCTACTGTCTATCGAATCGTTTATTAACCTAATAGTTTATTAAACTTGCAAACCGACTCCTCATAACTGGCCATTCGTTCTCCAATAACTCTAGAACTGCTCTTCTGCAGTTTTCGTCCACGTCCAGATCCAGAAGTCCAAAAAGGCGTGGTAAACCCGCTCCCTCTGGAGCATTTCCAACCCGCCAACAATTCTTCTTCTCCACGCCTTGACACTTGGTATTTCTCATTATATTTCCTCTAAATCAAATATTGACGTTCCCTTCCCAACTTCCCGGTGTCCCTCCTTGTGAGGGTAGACCAAATTCTCAATTCTGAGAGCAAGCAAGTAAGGAAAGCAACCGAGGCCACATTCCAAGCTAGAAATATTTCATGATCACATGCTCAACCCGGAGATCCCCGAAACTCCTCGCTTTTGTCAGCGTTCCGAAGCTCCTCTGTTCAGGAGTAAAGGTCTCCTAAGGAATTTCATCAGGAGAAACAAAACTTGCATTTCTATGCACTGTATTCCATTAACTCCGACTAAATGCAAGTAATTTCAATCACGGAAATAACAATCAAAGATTAATTATCTTCAGGTTCAGTTTCAGTTTGCTTCAATAATTTTTACGCCTGTCACACCAAGTATTTCTTTAACGTTTTCCTAGCGTCATACGTTCCTAGAGCGCTTCTTGTCCACTGTACTTCCACGAACTATATACCCGCTAGGAAAACTTGAGAGCCAGAAAACTCCATGAGTTGTGAAAAACATAAAGCACGGCTTTCCTCCTCGTTCTCACGTAATCTTTCGGGATCCATACTTCTCCACGTGGGCAGATCTGACAAAGACATGTAACCAAATTGGCGAAGCGTTCCAAATATCTGTAGGCTTGCTATAGCCAGGTGCAGGTATACTTTTCAAAAGCTCTCACCAAACTAAACCATCCCTGTCATGATCTCTCTTGACAATTCACGGATCGTTTTGTCTTATTCTTCCAATTCCGCGAACATGATCGCGAAATCGAAAATGTTTTCTATATTTACTAAATCCACGCTCGTTTCCTCCAAACTAAACCGTTGATATATCCCGTGGGAATTATTGCAATTTTTTCCGCCAACTCCGCTGTCAAGAAGAGCTAAAACTCCTTCTTTTTGAACAAATGCTATGGCAAACACTACAAAACTGGCACAACCCCCCCCCCCCCGTTTCATACGGAACAAAGTTGTATCCGTTTTTTTTACCACAACCAATTCCCATCCCCCTACCAACGTGATGCAATTTAGGAATTTACAGTTGGATTTAGAAGCTTGTAATTGTGACGAGCGGAAACCCGGTGAAATTACCCGCCCCTTTTTAGAATTCACCGCAGCATTAAAGTACTTTCAGTCCGCCAGTCCCCTCTCATTGAGCAACCACTCATTTTGACATCTAAAAATATGGAATCAAACTACGTTGTAGCGAAACTAGTCACCACTTGAGTTTCCCTAGCCCCAGGGATAATTTCCTGTGGGCGGGAATTAAATTACTGACCGATCTTTGTGGCAGCCTTCGTAAGATCACTTCCGCGTTCCCACCAGAATTCCGTAGCATGTGTCCAGTCGAGTACATTTCCCCAAAACTCTATTTCCGTTCTTCCTCCAAAGACCGCAATATCCTCCGTGGTTGGGCAGTTGGTCTTACCTCCAAAGAACAATTCCTCCTGGAGGTAGTAAGGGCAGCGGTAATAGCGCAAAATTCGACATACTTTTAAGAGCTAGAATAATTTGAATTGTTTTCACCCCTCTCAAAATTTAGATTCCCAAAAGTTCCAAAATTTTCCCACGTCTCTTACAATGAGCCCCGTGAATGCATCCTTGCTTTGTTCTCTCGCGCTTAATTTCTGACTGCAAACTCGAGAGACGATATAGGTGATGCAGTCACGGTTAGGTTTCTGACATAAATGATTTAAGAATTTGATTAATAATCCGTCATGTTATCTTCAGCGCCCTCGTCCTTCCACCCCACAAACATGATAGATAGGCTTGGCTGAAGGACGCTTCAAATTGCAGACTATCGTGATGAGGAGGTGACACGCACAGCATATAAGATGGCACGCTTATTTATCCAGGAGCAGTTCAACTCTTCCAGTTCCATCATACAGCTAACACCAAATTCTGCCAAAAAACGCTAGATTAAACCAGCAGGCTGTAGACTTGTCCAGTGAATGCCTCCTGATTTCGTGCCGACTCCAAGTTTTTACTTAGCAGTTTCCTCCTGACACGGGCTCTTCAACTCCTCCAGCGCTTTCCCCCTTCCTTCCACCTCCCTCAGCCAGGACTTGCATTGAACCGCCTTTCCAGTCAAGACTTTTTACATTTCCACAAAAACCCAAGTCGACATCAGTTGAGTGCAGAAAGAAATTATTGATGAGCACCTACGTATTTCCAAGGAAGTCTCGTCGGATTTTAGCCGGGCATTACAAGATGTGTTTTTCGATAAAGTTTCCGATTAATCTCCTTCTTTAGATTAATGTATTAATTGCGGGTAACTTAAATCCGAGCTTGCATGATAGCGCTGTATGTAGTTGCAGGGTATAGCTGACACAGCCACGGGCTGAAGTCAGTTCCATTTCAAAAACTTCCACCAGCGACAGCGACTAAATACTTTTGATTGTAGCACGCATTAGGGGGGAAACCCTCAAGAAAAGCAGGAGGTGGTTCTGGAATAGCCTTCAAGTGTACCAGCTAGAAATTCTTCGTTAGTTCTTGTCTAATACCCGGGTAGTAATTGCACAGGGCTAAGTGGTCAAATCTTTCGTGCAAGAGTTTTACAATAGGCAAGACATGTCCGTCCCTCCTCCTTGTTCAGTCCAGAGGGTGGACAGACGCGGAACGTGGATCAGGAGAGCGTTTATAAATAGCGATAAGTGATTTCTTTCCGAGCTGTCAGCCATTATTAATTACTCTCCGTATCGTTTCCTTTTTTTCTCCGGACGTGAGCATTATGGATGGCATTGTCGTTTTTTCCTAGTCATGCACAGCCCACCCCAAAACTTTTCCCCAAGAAGAAGAAGAAACAGTAAGCCATAATACTCCTTAACTCCTCCCGTTACAACTATTTCAAATCCACAGCGATTTCAATTTCGCCCTGCCTGCGTGCGATGTCCAAGCTTCTCTCCTACAACTTTACATAGTTTCCTAATTTTCTTCTAGAAATTCTAGATTTCTAGCTTCTTTACAATTTAGAGAGCCTGAAACAAGAATCTTATCTTCGCCACTTCAAACCCACTCCTGCTTTAACTTTAATTTCCACTTGAATTACAAATCCTATCCCTCGCGTAACTTAATTGCAAACCAGAGGGATTATCTGATAAACTCGGAGAGAATTACACTAATTAATTGACTTGTATATGACGGATTTACGGATAAGCTCCTACTTTGTCATCCTTGTTGCCACAAACGCTAGCAGACGAAAACCTTTTGTAGAGCAGAGCAGCACATCTTTTAACAACCCGAGTAATTTCTAAAATTTGCAAAATAACCCTTGTAGTTCCTCTACTGCCCCTCTAATTGTAAATTGTAAATTATAACCGGATCTTGATCTTAATAATCCCTATCTTCTTCTACTCCCTCCTCTAGTTTTCATTTGAGGTCATTTCGCTTTCGCTATTTAATTTTCCCATTTAAATTCATTCCTCCACGGCAAGATAAGGAGAAGAGGATTAAACGTTTCGTAATTTAATCTCTTGGAAAATTATGATAACTTGTTTTCATTCATTCCATTCCTATTATCTCCCATCCACCCCTTCTTCAAACCAGTAACCAGGCAGTGCCAGTAGCCGCAATTTGATCTCATTCCAGATATATTTCACAGAGAGTAAACAGAAGCGTAAATGGGCCATTAAATTTCCAACAAACCGCATATCTAGGACAACGCACTCTGGAAATATAATTGCTACCAGCAATTCCAGGACGTTCCGAGAACCAAGTCCTGAGCAAGTCCTGGAGACAATGCGGGCGGGCGGACAGCGGACAATCTTAAAGACTCGTTATATAGCCCAGGATAGCTTGCTCCATTGCTCCTGATCCTCATCTCCGATTCTAGCCTAGCCCCCAGTTCTTAGAGCAGTTAAGCTTAATTGATGAACATTTTCAAGTGGATTCACTCAATCCATTCACTCATTCAATTAATTCAAGTGTTCATTGATTTCCTCCATGGCAAAAAGCAGCAAGGGACGCTGCAAGCTGCTGCAGCTAACAGCGCAGCGTCTTGTCCAGCAAGCTATGACTTATAACCTACAAAACTTCCTTGTGCAACTTTCTTAGAAGAGCAAGTCTATCATTTATTTAACGATGCAAGCTTGATTAATTACTCTGGCTCCATCCCTCTTTCTCCTGTCCATTAATATTGCATCAGCTATCTCAGGGATGCACCATCAGCTCGGCATACGCCAAAGAGGCCCCCTTCCATTCAATCAACCCCTTTGCCTTGACTTCCTTCCCAGCATCCCAGCCTTCTTCTGTCATACCACGCAAGATCCTATGAAGTTGCTTAAAATTGCAGCAAGAGCAAACATAAGAGAAGACAATCTTCCCTTAAATACTTATCTCTACTTCCTCTTCCTTCCCTCTGGTATCTTGAACGCCGGAACTCGGCTGAATGCTAGCTCCAAGCCTATCCAGCCATCCCTCATTCAATATTAATTTATCCTCTGCTGTTAACCTTGTGAACTTGAAATAGGAGAAGGAAGCCCAAGTACTATCCCAAACGACGGCACAAACTTCGAAACATGGCTTATTATTCCCATTCTCATTGGTAATTATCCGACAAACTATACACACTTAAGTTAAGATTAGCTTGAGCTCTAATTATAACTAACACCATGTAAGCTGCTACGTCTAAGTAACTTAAACCCTTTAAGATAACTTCGCACATTGCAATCCAGTATTCCGTTTCCCACACCCAGCCAAGCAACATGTTTAACGATGTAATTTCTCAAAGGGTGACTTCATTCCGTGCAGATCAGCTTACACATGTTTTTCTAGCAGAGTATTCTGTTACAAAGCAATAAAATTTCAACCTTTGTACCCCACCCTGCCGGAAACAAGCTCATTTGTAGCGACAGTGACACTTTCTGCGTTTAATAGTTATACAATGCTCACACTACTCCGTGTTCCTCTGCTCCATGCTTGTATGCCTTAATCTTATTAAACCGTTTATGTCTAGACATGATTAGTTTCGGATTTGAATCAGCAATTTTAACGGATCAGTATCGAATTTTTACAACCACAGAATCTTAATTTGTCCTGGTATTTTTCCCCGTCATCAACACGCTTTTCTCCAGCTCTCCATCACTAAGAACTTCTAGCTTCAAGCACCTTTGGGAACTTTGATTTCGAACCTACTAGTCACCCAACACGAACGTAATTTCAAAAGATTTAAATCTCCCTAGTCTCGCGCTCATTGTGCTAATGTCAGCCAGCTGATATATTTCATTGAATTCCAGCGCTTTGATGGCCCATTATTCTCTTGATTGGCTCATGTTCTTATCATTCTTTCCAATATTCGCTTCACTCTCATTCCCAAAACGATTCACACTCTTTGCACTTCTTACCGGCATCCTTTGGAAGGACAAGTCGCTGTATAGCATGGTAGCACCCCCTCCAATCATTGACTGACTGACGCGGCTAGACTTCTTTTGTGTTCCAAAATCTTTTACTTTCCGAATCCTCCAATACAAAACCATCCAGATTCCCTTCTCTCTCCTCTAGTCTGTAGCATTGTAAACCCGCGGATCCTCTGTCAATGTCAATGTCAGTCAGTTTCGTGTTGGCTTCAAGCAGCCTTCAGCCGCATCGGCACTGTGATCATACCCAACTTCAGTCGGAAAACCCCCCTTCTTTAAGTCCATCACGGATCGAGACGTCCCTAACTTTCCCCTGCTGCCTGATCACGATCAAACGTTTGTCTAATAGAGCGTGCAGTTTTAGCAACAACTTTGGCTCTGTGGCCTTGACGTCGTTCTGTCATGCAGGGTGTGGATACAGAGACAAAGCAAGTAAGAAAGTCACCCGCATTCCCTTCTATCACAACTCAAAGCTGTAACGCTCTTGGCAATTCTCTATTTTCCCCCGTGTCGGATTCACTCATCACATATCACATCCTTTTGTAGCTTTCCAGTCTGCCAGTGCGTAGGAAATCGGAGAGGAAGAAAGGAAAAGGGGTAGCTTGTCCTAGCTGTCGGCACGTAGGAATTAGCTTTAACTGGAGGACATTAGATGGGACATTGTCTGATTATTTGCTGTAATGTGGGGGCTAGATTTGAATATTTGGTGGTGAGGTCTCAAATTCATGGATGTGGAGGGGAAAGGAGGCATGTTTTACAAAAGAGTTGCTGGATGGAATCCCTAGTTGTAGGGATGTTCATATGTAGCTTCTATGCTCACTCCATGAAGTGGAGTTATGAATTTTCTCAAGCGGACAGGCACGAGAGCATAAAGTAGTTGCCATGACAACTCATATCTTTTGACACGAGTGGGATTCCCTCCTGTCAAGGATAATCAACTCTTGTGATTCAAATGAAGCATGAAGGATTGAGAGACCTTGTAATAGAAGAGAAATTCTCGTCTACCAAATCCTCGAATTATAGGGTAGCCAGAATCATCCTGGCTTTTGCATAGCATACATATAATACCCGGTTTCGGATATGTATAGGCGCCTCTGCTGTATGTTGTGGAGGGAGAAATACGCAAATAGGAGCAAGCAACAGCACAAGAATGCATAGTCTTCCTACATCTTCATGCTTATTGTATGCGACTATTTTCTATTCAAATCTGAAGAGTCCCTCCTCGGGAAGAGATGATATCTCATCCGATCCGGGTTGCATGACTCCTGACTGGAATCAATGCTTGTGTATGCGACGCTACAAGCGTACAGGATTTCCCTCCTTCCAGCATCACACGCATTTCATCCATTTCGTCCATGATTATTCTCCCAGCCCTCGTGGAGCACTAAAATGGGAATCATTTTCCCTGTCTGTCTCTCTGTCTCCTTTCCCCTCAGTCTTTCCTCATTTCTCCGGATC
This sequence comes from Sminthurides aquaticus, assembly GCA_906901655.1. NCBI lineage: Eukaryota > Metazoa > Arthropoda > Collembola > Symphypleona > Sminthurididae > Sminthurides > Sminthurides aquaticus. The sequence goes on from CAJQTT010000007.1 coordinate 2,454,396, forward strand.
TGTATAACCCGGAAGAGAAGGGTAGAATCCGCGTGTTCCAGGGGTAAGCGTCTTCCAGCTTCCACAACCCCACAACAAGTCCATCTCACCAAGAAATATCATCAAGTTAGAATGATGCCAGAATTTTAACTTTTTATAAAGAATCCGTGGTCCAGGATAATCGCTGCTCTGTCTTACTATCTTCTTCTAGAATCTTCATTCAGTCTTTCAGCGTTCCTGCAACGTTACTCTTCCAAAATCCAGCAGAATCTCCAGACGCTTTCAGCGTCTAGATTCCACAACATTTACGGAATCTAGAATACCATCAAACTCTCAAGGATTTTAGGGAATGCCATCAAGGTTCTCAAGAAATAAATTGTATAATAACAAAAGTCGTAACTCAGGATTCAGGATTTTACTCAGTAGCTACACACTAACAAAGCTTATTTCCAGCACAGTAGCTCTTCTAGCCCTTCTTCTACTCTGTATTACATACCTCTATGCTTTCTCCAGCTGGTCTACGTAGAATCTTAGACCTACAACAATTCCACTACCTCTGCCTCTGTCCCTTTCTCTACTTTCTCCTATTATCAGATTCTTCTCCAGCAACACAAAGAAAGCTACCATGACAACAGACTGTCTAGATCTATTTTTGCCCCTTTCTCTCCCTATCTGTTGTGTACAATTTCAGCTCTATTCTATGCCCGGTATAGCTTAGCCGGTTTTAACTGGTTTTTTCCTGTCCTATTTCACTTGTATTTTTTTACCTTGTTCCCTCTTCAAGCAAGGAACACCATCCCCTTTCTCCAGCATTCCATGGCTCCAGAAGAAACAGGATTAGTAGTCTTAGAACGGTTTATCGATTCATTTTGGATCGACAGGGATAAATTTCAGAGTCTTTTATACAGAAAAGAATAGTTGAAAGCGGCTTGGGCCCGCTTCTTGGCCCGCCGTCTTATAAATTGTAATAGAACTCTCCAGACTTTCTCCTTGTATTTCTATCCCGCATCAGGGTTTTGTCTGCTCACCGCTAGCTCCAGAATCCTTGAATTGGAGGAACAAGAATGCACTTTTTGATTACGTTTCCCTCATCCTCCATTCTCCTGCATCTGGATCTAATGCGAATGCAATTGAGCTCCTTTTATCCTTGTTTGAACAAGTGGTAGCTGGGTAAAATTCTCCAGGATCTCGAAGATCCGGTAGCGGCTTTCTACAAGCCGGATCCGGTGGGAAGCTTGAACCTGAAACGGATATATATCTCTCCATCCAGTTTGTTCATGTGCGTACGGTACATATACATCTAGACAAATTCATATTGTTTGATGAAAAGTTTACCTTGGGATTAAATTGAATTTAGGAAGGGGCGCTCTTCCTAAATTCGTTTTGCCTTCTGCCTTGACCCTGGAGAAAATAATCCCAGGAAATTACCCAAAAATATATCTCTGGGAAACGCGATAGCTCTTTCCGCGTAGTAAACGTAGAGTGCATCCTAGATAACCTCAACGCACACGTCGTCGTACACTACTTCCGTGTAAACGTAAACAAATTCTCCATCATTTTCAAACGGCGTGGCAAAACAAACCATACGGCAACAACAATATCAGCTATTATCACTTTGAACCGGCGGAGCAAGTCTCTCACTATTATTCCGAAAAAACTTACAAAGCCGGACGTGATTTCGGGGTGACGAGAAGAATTATTCTGGAATTAGCCCCGCGTGTAGACTGCCTTCATATATGTACCCAAAACGCTTTAACTCTTATTCTTCTCTCATGATTAGTTAAGAATGAAAAACAGCTTCCTCCCGTTTTCCACACTCACTCCCTCCTCCTCAACCAACCTCCTACAACTTACATATATTTCCATCAAAGTCTCAAGCTGATCCTCTGTATTCATATTCTAAAGAACCGAACTCGGGAGAATTAGCCAAAGAGTTCTGGGAGAGTGAATATAATACGGGAGTTCCTGCATGGCAGGGGCGCGCTTCACAATTTAAACCTCCACCATAATTTCACGAAGGGAGGCTGGAGGAGTTTGCTTTGAGTAAACAATATTTTCGAGCACATAAGATGAGTGCTTATGAAAAATTCAAAACCTTTTAATGTTTTACCCTAAGACTTTTCAAGTTCGTGCCGTTTAGGCACTCTGCTCTCTTATGATATTTTTCTCCAAAATACAACCCCATCCCTCTCTGCCATTTCTAATAAACTGACTCAGGCATGGCAATACGCAGCGTTTTCCCCTTCTCCAAGCTAAGTCTGTTGGTAAACATGTTTGGGTTCCAAGATAGCTTCCTGCTTTCTCCTCCTTTCTCCCGCTTTCTCTGCCTTTCCGATAACGCATTTTCTAATGAGTTATGAAAACCGTGAGCTTAAAAACCAACCAGGAACATCATTCTCCCTCCCTGTCACATCTTCTAGTTCAACTTACCGCTGCTGACTTCACTGTTTTTGTAGCTTCTTGTTCAAGTAAGACTTGCCTTTGAACATGAAATTAATTTTTATTTTTCAGATACATCCACCTTGTCCGATTCTTGTGCGTGTGTGCGTGTCTCTTTCAAGAACATATATATCCCTTGGACTCCCAAAGTTCACCAGGATCCATCCCGTGTTTGCACACCAAGAACCCATCCCTGAGTCAACAACAGTGTTGAAATTCAAAGTAAGTCCATGATTCTCATCTCCCAAGTAATTCAGTGTCGTAACTTTCTTGCTCTTCGCCTGCCCTTCCCGGTTTTTCAGGCGGGCGGTATTTTTGAAAACGCCGTTTATGTTACCCCTGGTACGAAAATACAACCGTCACCGTGGGCTTGCAAACATGCTAATCAAAAATATCAATATCTCAGTTACAAGCAAAGGCTTGGCCTTTCTTTTCTTTTCTTTAGTTTTTACCATTAACTACCTTCCTGACTTTGTGGTTTCTTGAATTTCATTTCTTTTTTTCCATACAATAACTTGTAAAGTTTTCATACAACTAGTCATGGCTTACAACGTAGCATTGCGCTACGCTGAAGGTGTTTGCACATCTGCAGATAGTATTTAACAACTTAATTTAACGTGAACGGGATTGTAGCACGGACGTTTGATTTCTGGCGGTTGAAACTTTTAAAATTGTTTGCTCAACACAAAGTCTGGTGCATCTCATTCTCCAAGCCTAGCATCCCCCACATCCTCATGTGAATTACGAGGGTAAATATTCTCAAGGCTCTTGAGAAACGGATGGAGACGCAATGCAAATGCATATTAGTGTAGTAAAATACAGATTGTCTCAAGAACCTTAAAGTACGGCAAATACTACTGCAGCTCAACCCCAGTACAATGAGGCACAAGCTTAGCGAGCTTTATAATACTGTACACTCATGAAGTGGGCAATATCATTTCACTCCGAGTATTTACTATGGTAACAGGTGCTTTTCAAGAGGCTGATAATTGTGAAATCCTCCTGGGGTGAACCAGGGAGAGGACAATTGTTAAGGCCAAGACCATTTGTAATAAGGTGGCCACATGGGGACCCAATGTTGTCTCGAAGTCCAACGTAGAGCAACGTATCATCATCAAACACATTCAGATAAAATAACTCCACCACACGCATCCTCTTCTTATATATCTTTCTTTATTCTCTGCCTGCCTGTAAATTCCCTTCCCGTCCTCATCAGTTCTTTCCCATGGTCCGTAACAAGTTACGTGTGCTTTCCTCTTGTGATGATAATTGTGATTACAACCTTTCTTTTCTCGCTATGGTTAAAAAAGAATAGAAATGTCAAAAGAGAGACGAAGGAAAGGAGCAGGTAGAGGGAAAATGTCAATCAAACTTTTTCCGGCCCCACATTACAAAACAACACAGTTTAAAACAATTGAAATTTTTCAACAAGAATAATAATTTAGAGATACTCAGGAAGGAACGAGAGCTTCATTTCTTATTCTCAGAGCTCTGGGATCCTTCGAGGAGGGTTCCGAGTTTACAACCTTTCCGCTTGTGTGGGATGACATGGAGGGAAGGTTAATTGATATTGTTCCCAGGTCGCCGCTTGCCAACAGATACAAGCTTCAAGACAAGTTCCTCAGTTTGTAATTATTAGATGCTTTGTTATTTTTTTTGGATTAAGAGGCAAAGGTAATGGTCGTACTGGGTTTTATTTTGTGTTTAAGTTCGTATTTCCTTTAGTTTCTGGTTTACAATGCTTGTGGTTATTCATCCCAGATATTTATGTGAACCATATGAATATCCTCGTTTTCTACATGAATTGCTTCGAATGGTTACCAAACAAGTGAAATCCAAGGAATTTTTAAAGGAATTTCATTGATTATTGTGGTCACAGCAGCAATTTTCAAAATATGTTTAAATTCTACTATAATGAGCTAAACCAACCCACATTCATTCTATGTTTACTTCAAATATTTTCATTACAATTTAAATGCCTAATTACCCTTACAATGTCCTTCTCCTATTCCTGTCCATACTCCACTCGTCGTACAATATATAAATTCCGAATTTACATTTTCGTTCTCTTATTTAGTTATTTTTCTAACTAAACAATCTCTTCTATCTCTCTCTGCTATGAACGCATACATAAGAACTTAACTTCTTGAAGACAGCAGAAAATGTAGATGCTGAAAGCAACATTATATTTTTACAATTTCAAAACTCCATAATCTAATGTTACTTTTTCGTAGCATTTTCTCTAGCTTTCCTCTATCCTCTCCACCTAATACTCCAGTTCTATATAGTCGTTTCTTTCCGAACGGATGATAAATGTAAAAAGTTATGCTCTCAGGACATGACTAACACGTTTTGACTGCAGTTCAACTTTATCAAGTCTAGTGCTTGTCCATTGTTCCTAGATTAAAGGAAGTATATAGATTTTAAGTGGGCTAGACTATTGTCTCTTTTCTACTCTTCCTTTCCATCAAAGATGAGCGTAATTAGGATCGTGTTTTCCCTTCTTTCCCCTCCTGTACGCATTTTACATAGTCTTTGTACTCCCGTACACAAAAATCTTGTTTAACCGTCCGAATATCCACTGTATTACGTACTGCTTGTGGCACTGAATCCACCTTATACGGGGGTTTACCTTCCTCCTTTCTTGCGTATCTAAACCAAATCATTTCACTCAAAATAACTAACTCATCCCTACAAGTTTTACCAAATTACGACCCACAATAACCACATCACACACTGTATCGCACTCCAATACATTGTCTTCCATGTATACATTTTCCGCTCCTCTGAATTCCTTCCGAACCAACTAGCTAATCCAGTGCTACATGCATGGAAACACGGGTAAAAGTTTATAGTTTCCAAGATACGTATTAAGATATAGTTTCTCATTCGTCCATCCAATCCCACTCCCTTGCGTGTCCAGACGATGTGGTATATAAATTTTCAATGTTATGAAGATTGATATTGTGATGTAAGAATGCGTATATGCTTCTTCCCGATTTCGGTAGTTCTCTCAGGAAAACATTAGAAAAGCATTGAATGGCTTGAGCCAAAACTCTTTCATAATTTACATCTAAAATTCAGAAGAAGGCAATACGCCAGAAAACAAAATTACAGTAGACGCATCACCCATCAACGCATCATGCAAGTACGGGGGTAATAAAGCAAGATCCGGACGGGCGGACACTTTTAGAAGCACTCCGACCATGTCAGTCATGTGTAAAACAGGGGTATAGCATACAAGGAGGGTTACGTGAGAGGAGGTCCACATGATTTCAAGATCGACTCCGTAAATATATTGGTTGGGTGCGGTATATAAAATCCGGCTCTCACTTTTCATTTTCTTTTCCACGGATGGGCTACTAATTTTCGTTGAAAAGGGCCTTAAAACTGAACGCTTTAATTTACCTGTTCCACTACTCAACAATTCTCATTCCTCCCTCTTTTTTCATTCTCATCCTTTTTTACCGACCGACCTCTTACCTCTTTTCCGAAATTCAGCTTGCTTTACCATCAGCTAATACTGCTTCCAAAACCTTGTAGCAAACACAGGAAACTTCCGTATGATCTTTGGCTTCCGTTCCACAAGGAAAGAGCAATTCCTGCGTCTTCCTTAATTTTGCTTCACGTCCAAGAAACATCGCTTTTAATAGGGTAGGCAGAATCTCTCTGTCCTCTCATCCGTCTGGACAGAATGCATCCGTCCATCTACGTTCAATCAGGGTTACGGCCGCGGTTATTTGGCTTTCGTTCCGGTATCTTGGTCACTACTTCTCAAAGACTTTAGTGTGTTGGTCTCATCTCTCTATAGGTTCTACTCTTACCTTTTGATCTTCATCAATCTCTTTGAAGCTTCAATCTTGGCCGGCCAAGCAAGCGGATATTTCGTTTCAGCGAAAGTGCTGCCACTAACAGCAAGCTAGAATAGATTCCAGCTAGCATAGCTCTGTTCTGAATCAGTGATGTATTGAATTCTCATCCGTTTAAATCCAGGAAACCAGTAGCGATAGCAATATCGGGCTGACTAGTTCCATCCCTCAATTTCGGGGGAATCATCAAGGAAAGATGGTCCATCAGCCTTGCCGTGAAGCAATTTAGAGCCCAGAGAGCTGTTTTGAGCTCTCCCATTGAAAATTTCCTCAAGCTTTTCCATTTCCAATTATGCCGGGAAGGATTTCATTAAGTTTCCGATTTGCTCCGGTTTTCACTCATTCTTCCCGCGAACATGGAAGATGCTACTTCTAATAGCGATTCTAGCTTCACAGAACCTTCCTCGGCGCTTGGTGTTATATCCATAGCAAGGGCCGATTAAAGGAATAATGAGATGGCTTCGTGACAGCCATCCCTGGCTTTCTTAAACCGAGGTGCTGTTGTTCGTCTTTCGTAGTTTCCTCATGTGTGTGGACAGTGTGAGAAGAGTATTGACGAGACAGACGTGGCATTGCCATGGCTGGGGAGGATTCAATATCCGCAGAATGTTTCCATAGATAAATTCTCATTTTATCGTCCAACTTTTAGGACGCATGAGGGAAAAATGTTGTCCCAAAGGATAATGTGTTCCGTGTCCGTCCGCGGTAAAGCTTTAAGCTAAAGCTGGGACACGAGCGAATCCATCCACAACTTCACAAACATAGCCTTCTTCGCTTCCAAGCTCTCTTCTCCACGTCTTTTAATGTCTTCACATATCTTATACACAGTCTTAGCTTGAACCCCAATCACACATTATATCAAGGTGTATGAGTCTCCGGATGAAATTCAAGTGAGACGGTCGCCGTAGTTGCCGTAATATAGATTCCAGCACCCCATAACCCTATGCCGTTTCTTATATTAATCCCGTCAAATCCCCGCCAGGGTGATTAGCTTATCAGTTGTAGCCATAGCTCTTTGTGATCTTTCGGCTTCGAGCCGGTCCTCTGATGGTTCTTTGCTACTACGAGAGCAAGATTCTGTCGTTAACTTTCGTAAAAATGAGGACTCCCAAGGATAAAAATCCCTTGAAGAGTTTTTCTCCACTTCTTCCCGCCATCCCGCTACACGCTTTCTTATCATTTATCCATATTCCTGGGGCGCATAAAATTGCAACGGCCTTCATTTCGATAGCTTAAGAATCTTGAATTCTGACTATTTTATTAGCTCTTACGGTTGACAAGATCTCTGCTTTGACATGGAGACAAGGATACTCGTTTCTCCTTGGAACCAAAGGCAGAATACGGGCGGGTAGGAGTGTAACAGAACAGCAACAGCACTGAGATGATAAAAACACAGGGAAATAAACAAAGATCCTGTCTAAAGTCACGTTTCTGATTTAAAGGCAATTGAATCCTGTGACTACTAAGAATCAAAACAAGCTTTAAGCTTCGTTATTGATTTTCTTGCTCGAGTGTAAACTTTTATGCGGTGGGAGCAATCCTACGGAATCCTCGGCGGTAAAAAAATAATTGATTGAGCGTAGATGTGATGATTGGTTAAATGTTGCAAAATAATTGATGGCGTAACCGGTTTTATGCAAAACAAGAGCCATTGTCGAAACGTGCAGAGAAGATAAATTACTTGGAGTCGCTTACATTGAAAACATCCTCGGATCCTGACTTCAGAACATGGCTTTCGAATCCTCCGAACAAGCATCCTTGTTCCTCTACCAACGAAACAAAACAATCTTTTTGTCATTTCATCCGCCTCGGCTCCTACAGTTGTGTATATTATTGCTCCTGGCTGGCGGCAATGTTTTAAGCCTAGGCTCAGTATGTATAAGCTCCTTCAACTCTGTCTCAATGTACACGTTTAATAATACGACTCTTTCTGTAGCTCCTCTTCTGCACGAAGAAGGCTGGACAGTTGCCTCTTGGCCCCCACTATTTACCAGCTAATGCTCCGACTAACTAAAAGTCTAAGAGCCCGTTGATAGGTGATGGTTGACTGGTAGAGGTTTCCCCGCTCACCTTTATGGCATGTAATTTCGGTTTGATTACCGGTAATCATGTTTGATAAAAATCTTCCCTTCCTTCCCAACAACCTAATAAGCGCCCAGGGTTCAACTTTTCCCGGCTTCTCCAGCTCCCCATCCTTCGTAGAATCCATCCCAAGTCTTATGCCCTAGCATTGCACGCTAGCTACCAATATAGATTCCATCCTCTTCCTGGCTTTTGTGTTTTATGTATTCTCTTGTTCTCTCCCTCAACCTGGGACCCTAACAACACCTGAGAGTTACTAGTTACTGAATTACGGGTAGCCGGGTGGGAGACATGAGAGCGGTATATGAGAAGCCATCTCGGTTGATAATTGACTCTTTTCGGTGCGTATATCGTCTTACAAAAAGCGGATTGCTTCCTCTAGCTGAATCATTACAGGTTCATCCATGTACCTTGTCCAAGCTGTTAGAAGTTCGTCTTGGGTTATAGAAGAGTGGTTTTAATTTTCCCTGTCTCTCTCTAAACTCCAGACTCAAAGTCCTATTACTTTGTCTTGTTTAAACGCCGAGACTTTTGTAATACCACTTTATTATTTCAATTATTGTCTTTTGTAGTGTCCGGTTTTAGTATTTGAAATTGCACAATAATCCTTTTAAGCTCTCTCTCTGCCATCCTTCCTCCGCAACAAACCCCAGTTCCTCCCAAGTTTTTCTACTCTTTCTCCAGAACGTTTCCAAAGCTCCCTCCAAAGGCTTTTTGCCCTATTCGTCTCGACTTCTCTGGCTCGTGTATTTGATACAAGAGTATGATGAGTAATACTTGTCTTGGAATTTACCAAGACCGAGGAATATACAGTAATTTTCAAAATTACAAAATTGCCCGCTTTTATACAACATGGACTATAAGTCTCCGTCCTGTTTGAAAAAGCGTGTTTCAAACTCCTCCATCTTCCTCCATCAATTCCTCCGAATAGACTATTAATTTAGATCCATCGATGAATCACACACGGAAAATATATACCTTATCCTCTTTGCCTGTTCGTGCTTTAGTCTTTAATAGTACTTTCCACTGACTCATTCCGGAATTCCTTCTAAAGTCATTTTAATCCGCTTCATTTAATAAACTTAAGTTTGCAAGCTATAATTTGTAAAGTCATGGGAGACACAGTGTATTTGAAAAAGTTAAACCTTCAGCTTGTTGCTTCCAATTTCACCCTGCAACCAGTTAACTAAGGTACTTGAGACAACAACCGATTTAAGACCAGCCCAAGCTTTATTGAACACGGTTTTCCGCACAAACTCTCCACAATGTTTGACAACATGAATCATTCCTCCGTACCTGTGCAATCAAACATCAAATTACGGAACGCATAAGCACCAAACCTACCTACCTACCTGTAACCCTTTGAATTTCCAAGAGAGTTTAATTTAAAATTGACAGGGGCGGGAGCGGCCAGGTAGCAAAACAAATTGAACCCCTGAAATTGTTTGCTGGGAGGGTGCGAATAAATTGAACGTTTTGGCCAACATGACTTGCTGCGTTTAGCACACGCATGCGAGAACATGCCTGATGGATTTGACATGGACGGGAAACGGTCACGGTTTAGTCAGCAACGTTTAAATTGTTGAATCGTAGTAGCATTGCTTTCTTGCAGTCCCCCTGATCATTTCTCCTCCTTCCTCCAGTAGTAAAAGCAGCAGAGTCTCGACTGCAGACTTTGATCACCAAATTACAGCATCTTTAAAATGTCCAAGTAATAAAAATCAGAGAATTCCGATTCAAACCAAGGCTTCGGATAAAATAACCAGTCACGACTTCGTGAATTTCAAAATATTCCTAGCTCCTTCCTCTTCTTCCCCTCCCTCCTTATTGTCTTCAATCGTTATTTAGTTATTGAAGAATCACAATTTTCATTCCTCCTCATCCGAGTTTTAATCCAAACTCAACCTCCTCCTAGATCTCAAATAACTACCTGCCTTCCCGATGATCACAAATCAGGTAGGGGGAGTTTAGCAGCAGGCTACAGGTAATTCAAGGTTTGTACATAGCAGGTATTTCCAGCCTTCTGATCAATGATCAACCAAATCCTGAAAGTATAGCTACACACACGACTTTCAGAGACTCTCCAGTTTAGCTTGTGCTCAGCTTAGAAAACAAAAATGAACTCATTCACCAACCAACCGAGTCTACTTTAATTATCTTCAATGTTTGTCTTGTGAATCAAGTTTAATGTTATTCAAGAATAAGTAAATGCGCGGAGCGGTGAGCTCTGATAATATCTTTCTGACATCTTCTCTCATTTTATGGATCCAAGTGAGTGAGTTACTTTTTATTTTATCAGCAAGAACGTGTACACAAGATTCAAAGAAAACGCAACACGCAAATTCAGTCTCTCTAACTTAACCCATTCCATCTTCTATTCCTCCCTCTTGCTTTTGAATGTATATAATTTTCTTTTCAAATCCTGCTCTCCAATCTATGCTCGTGAATTTCTTTTCCTGCACAATCCTGTTCCAGCTTCTCTTTGTCTTAGTTGATAAGTTGGTTAAATAATTTCTCCTTTTTCCCTTCTGCTTTCCATCCATACGTATATACAGATTTACTTGAGTCGTGCAACCATAATTCCCGCATTTCCGCCCACTTACCAAAGGCTAATGTCCCTGAATCACCGGTTATGAAACTAGGAATAGGCTTGTAATGACGTGTGTAAATTAGAGCTCTCGTACGTTTTAATTATTCCTACAACCGATCCACCAAATCTTGATAGCACTAGCAGAAAGCGCAAAAGAGACCGCTGAAAACACATGCTTGTAATTCCTTCGACTTAAATCCAACCGAACCCCGCTCGCAGTAATTACTGATTCCTCCCGTCCCGGCTTTGTACTCATAATTACAACTACAACTTGCTGGAGAAGAACAGAAGCTTTACTACCACCACCCGCGAACTGCAATCTGTAATGCCTGCACAGGCTTATAGCGATACAGTTCTAACTAATTGAAGAAGCAAGTGGTTTGAATTTCAGTGACGACGGATATGTGGCCACCATATCCTCCTTAGAATCCACCGTTGCGTTCTAACGTATATCAGCTGGATGATTCGAGAATTTGCAAACAGAGTCAATGCTACTCCTTAGGCTTTTAGCTTCTTGTTTGTTACCTTCTCGATGCTATCGTTTTGGCGTTGATGAATTACTCACAGCGTGTGACTCTTCAGAGTCGCATAGCTAGCTTGATTGCAAATTGTGCACAATTTCAACGCATTTAAATCCAAAACTTTCTGATTACTTCTCGTGATTTTCTCCACTTACGCAGCATAAGTCATGCTAGCTAATAAAACAAACGACAGATGCAGCTAGCTCTGCATCATTATCATTAAGCTCTTTGAGAGAAGTTATTGCTGAAATTACTTCAAGGAACACGCAAACAAAATTGTAAGGAATGCTTTCAAACTTTACATTCTGATTATGATTTCTGATAAAATTTCCGAACAGGTCCTGAAATTTTGATTTTCCTGCTATCATAGCAAAATTTTTACAAAACAACTGCAAATCTTGCAGTTTGTGGCTAAACAGCAAGCATCATCCTCCGCATACCTTTAAGATTTCGCTATAAGCTTTCCATCTGCCTCTGATCTCCCACTGCAAATACTGTTTCATCCGAACTGAAAAGGTTCCCGCACACACTTGAGTATCCATGTGAATCCGTTTCCTTTTCTCCATCCAAAATTCTTCCATTTACGCCGACCGTACTCTGTTGTCATGCATCAAAATTACATGAAGGCCATAAAGTGTAGTGAACGGAATTGCGTGTTGATCACAGAGCATGTAAATCATTCCGCTCCCCACTCTCCCCTTCTCCTGGAAGGAACCACTCTTCAAGAGTTATCCCGACTTTCGTCAAGTATTCGCCCATTCCGAATTCTTCTCTAACATCCAGCTGCCCGCCTTCTCGTTCCGGGTCCTTCCTCACTCACATATAGCCATAGCTGAGTATTTCAGAGAGTTTTTCCCCGACCGTAAAACGTGCTAGTTTCCTGGCAAACTCCCTGACATCTCTGCGTTAACGGATTTGTTATCCTCTTTCCCTATTCGCTTTCATGTTAGCAAGGATCTTCCAGCATGTCTATAACATGTTCATAGCGCCGGACCCGGCAGCAGCTTTAGAGCTTTACAACCATTTTCGAGTCCCCGACGCTTGCTTTTCCATTAAGAGATTGAGGAGACTTCGGGACGTAAAGCAGTAAAGAGAGAGAGGGGGGAAACCCAGTCTTGGACGGCAAGCAAAGCGGGCATCAGGGAGACCAGGCTTCAATAGAGAGATCGTGCAAAATAGTCGTAAAATTTTCCTCTTTTTGCACACACAAGATAACGCGCTCAACTTTCTCCAACTCAGCTCATGTAAGCAAACCCTGGAAAGATGAATCAGCTCCAGAGTTTCAAGGCTTCCAACCGGGGAACCCTCGGTTAGGACCTTGGTAAATTTAGATGTCGGCTTGATTGAGAGTGTAATACGAGCCATTTAAAATGATTAAAATTTGCATGACCCACCTCCATTCTTCCCCTTTCCCTTATCCTCCCCCGTCCAAATTAGAATTTAGGGCAGCCAAGGGCTCCATAGGGAGTTGGAAATGCTTGTAAAAATTCCCCCACACGCGAGTAAATTCCCTCTCTGGAACTATCTCACCATCTTCGGATTCGCATCCAGAAGAGGGGAAAAATTGCATGAGAATTGTGCAATTTCAAGTGTCATTTTCTGTAGTGGGAATAACCCGAAAAAAATTCTCTTTTCCGGCTCAAATAGGGCTGCTCGTAGTAGTCAGGCAACCAATAGTGTTTATTGCATGAGTGACGTTTCCCCGTCCGGGTAATTCATCTTGTAGTGCCGATTTCCGTGATCCGTCCCACGAAACTATGAGAAATTGTTCAGGATTACTCCACCATGTCCCACGCAAGTTACGGCCCACAACTTACAACTAGCACCCCTTCGTGGTGGTATGTGTGAAGCTCATAAAATCATCCCCAACTTATCGCACCACCTAAGTGAAATTTATGTGATGAAACGTTTAGATTCTCTCCCCGAAAATCCTAATCATGTCCTCTCTCCTAACGATCTTTTTCTAAACCGAGATGAGCAATAACGTGACATGAAGAGATCTACTGTAATTTACTGAGATGACTAAACTTTCTCCCATCAAGCCTCTGCTCTCTCCTATACTTTCACCGATACCTACAGAAAGCACGCACTCTAGCAAGTAGCAAGCTAATATATTCTTCAGCTTTCACTCCACATATAGGAAGAAACCAGCACGAAACTCTCACCACGCGTACCTAGCCTAGCCTTCATCTTTATCGCCAACATTAAACTCGGGTGATATACTTTTTCAACTTTCTCCCAACTCTCCGCAAAAGTACGTGAGAGTTTTAGTTTCAGATAGTTTCTACTTTGCATTCAATAGTTTCACACAGCTCAAAGTATCTTCAAACTTGCAGCTGTTATTCACCATATATATATCCTATTGTTCTAAAAATCCCAACTTTAATATCAACCAACTACCTCTAACAAACGGTGTGAAGAAGCGTAGGGGGCGCCACACTTACCCTCAAAACTTTTACTTTCACTCTGATTAACCCTACTCTTTCCCACCGCCAACTAAAAGTTTTGATTCGGTTCTGGTGTTGTAGAGATAGTTGTCAAATTCCACAAGCAGCTAGTCTGCAAGAGGGCGCTACTCTTGCCTAATCTACCTTACAAAACCATTATTCTACCTTCGATTCCATAAAAAACTCCCAAGATAATTACAATCAAAGTGTCGGATTATTTATTCCACTTCTCAAAACACCACTTACATCGCATCTCTCACAGCCTTTCCTCACCACTCCGTGCAACAGCTAAAGAAGGAGAAGCATACGTTTTTTTCCTTCCCATAACCTGGTGTCCAGCAGTGGCAATTACAAGGATGAAAAGAAAGTAGTTGTCACCACCACCAGATCTCATTCCATCCATAAAACATTTTAATGTACCAGATAAAAATATGAATAGAGGGGGTGAAATTAAAAATTCCATTTCTCTTTCATCCATCCTCCGAAACAAAACATTTCAAGTACAAAAGATACATGCACATGCACCAGTCCTGTTGAATGCAAGCTGTCTCCTCCAGGACTTTGTATATATTCTCCAGCGCATAATCTTAGCTACCTATAGCGCAAGCACGAATTACCTTGCACACACAGGTTCACGCACTTGCATCTCCATCCGCTCCCATCTTCCGATGCACATCCCCCTTGTCTTTAACAGCCAGTTCCTTGACCATGTAATTTCTAGATTTGAAAATGAGTAGACTAAATCCCGGAGAATACAAAGCTTTTAGTAGAGCTACACTTTTTGCGCTTCAAAGGCTTCTAGCTTTCAGAGATCCAGTGCGTGGTGGTGATGCCTTGTGAAACGCAAGAGATTCTCACTTGTTCCCAATGACAAAGGCTTTAATACTCAATCACTTCCCTCGGGCACGTTATCCGTTTCTCTCCGTCTTTTCACACCGTTGCTGGCCAGACTATTACAGCATTCAGTCGGATTTCCTCCAAAGAAATACATTTTCATCATCCCGACTATGTTACAGCCATCTCCGGTCTTCTCTCCAGCTATCCGATTCTCTTCAGTCTTCGGTGTCGAAACAGCAGAAACCGAACTCAATCATATCACTCTATGCTCATTACAGCTTAGCCATTCCCCATTCCATGCCATGATATCAGCTGGAAAGTTTTCTCAAAAGCCCACCGAATCCTCCTCCACGCTCTCCGTCGTGGGAGCCTGCAGTGTGTGGCTCATGAGGGAAAACTCATTAGAATGGAAACAAAGGAAAAGTTGTCTTGTCTAGCTCCTGCCTCGTCAAGATATGAATACTTGATATCACTAAGAGAACAATAACTTTTAGTCAAATCTACTCTTCATTTCATGTTTTATTCTCAAACCATTTTATCACCATTCATCCTTTTCATCTTTTATGCACATCTTCAAAATTCTATATAGCTCCATCTTCTTTTCTCCATCTCATCATCCTCCTCCCTCTCCTACACATCATATAGCGCCGTCTCACACTTTCCTCCTTTTATTATTCCTTCAACTTTTCAAAACTCCAAAAGACCGAAACAAGTATCATCCCCCAAATCACACACATCTCTTTCCCTCCATTCCCTCTCTTGCTAGCACACATTATTCATAATAGCTATCACAAGAATAATCCACGCAACTTCCAGACACACTCGACTCCTAAAGAAAACATCTTTTCCGTCTTTGAAATTTAACCGTATTTCCCTTCTTCCCAGAGATCTCTCCTCTTCATTCTTGCTGTTTACAAACGATCCTCCGTAGTGCTGCTAGCGGGCTCCTCCTGGAGAAAACTTTTCCTAAATACAAATGACACGTTATTATACAGAGCTAAAGTGAATTTCTTTCCTCGTTCCGCCCTATATTTTACCCTCTTCTCCCTTATTATTCCTCGACCTGAAAAAATCCTTGAATTTCTTATCTTTCTCTGCGAATTCCCTGTTACCCTGTTTCGCACAAGACACTGCCGCTCCAAAATTTACAGTGTAATTTCTACAAGATAAACACTGTATTTATTACCCAAATTTAAATTCTTTCCCCCTGGAAACCCTTCTGTCTCTTAAATGTTTTCGCAAATTACATTTTCGCATTCACATCAGCCCAACCTACTCTTGTTTTTCCTCTAGCGCATAGACTCAGCCTCCTGCACTTAAAGTAAATTATTTCCTCGTTATTTTCTTGCCATTTTCCTTACAAAATCTTCCAAAGCTTCAAGCATGCAATTGCATCCAACCCTAAGAAACAAACAGCTCTAGTTTTACTTGTAAACTGCAACAAGAAAATGTGTGCCAGACGGTGACAGAGTGAGTCTGTTTTTGCAACAATTATCCCAGCGCATTCTCCTGGAATTGCCAAAGGAAACTTGCTTTTCTCCCGTCCCTTGATACATCACTTGCAATTATTGCGCGAGACGTTTAAAAGATTCCATCTTCTTTTCCAGTTTCTATATTATTCTAAAACTTCACTTTGAATCCATCTTCTACTTCCATTTCAAGACATCTTGCAGGCTGTAAATCTATCCTTGTCTCAAAGCAGACGCTGTGTTTCTTCCCGTAGCTCCTCGACTGCGTCGACTGTTTATGCAGGATTTTCATTTCTTTAACTTCACTTACATCTCAAAAAGAAGTTTGCAGGGATCAAAGCTTCTCAAAGTCCAGTCCGCATACATTACAATACGATTCCTTCAGCCACTTATAGAAATGATTTAAAAGAGCTATAAAATAATTATTTTGATGGACGGGAAATGTATTTTTTTTAATCTAACTCTGCCAATCCTGGAGCTCATGAAGAGCACTTGCACCTGTTATGCTTTCAATATCTCTTCCAAACAGACATGGATCTAATCTTTTCATCAGTAATCAGAGACATATGCCATTCAGTCAGTCATTTAAGACAAGACTAAAAGAAATCCTATCCTCCCTGAACTTCCCATTGTTTAGAAATTGAAAGCTGTATTGCAGATTCCAAGTTATAGAGCAAAATATCCGATGATGCAGAAACCCTTCAGTTCCTTCAGCCGATTCAGGCTTCAGTCAATCAAACATTACTATGGCTATTTTACAAACGCATGTTCGCACTATTAGCTCCAGCGGAACATGCTTTCAAAACTACGGCAATCACTAAACGCTGAATAATGATGATGGTTGTGAAACGTTTTGTTAGCGGAACGCTATAGCGTCAGCGTCATTGTAGCAAAGAAAAGAAACGCTTAGCTCATCTTGATGTATTCTTTATGCTCCATAGATTCCTGAGATTCTTCCATTCTCTCTTCGGTTTCCTCCGGGCAGAGAGATTTCCAATCTTCACCACACGTCTCCGCCCCCCTCTCTCTGTCCCACAGTGAACAGTCAATAAGCTAGAGGTCCTTATGAGGTGTATTGTTAGACCAAGAAGAGAGGTGGAGTGATTGGAGGGAAAGATATATATTTCTCTGATTTGATTGATCACGTAATGGCATCTTCTCATCTGGAATCAGTCCTCTGACGCTCACACATCCCAAGCCTTCCTCCAAGGAGCGTAGGGGTTAAAATCTTAATGGATTGTAATGAAATCTGTCCATGTGTTTCCGATAGGTTCGACAGATCTCAAGCAAGGTGTAAGCAAGGAACGAGAATCATATTCCCCTTGTAGTCAGTTTGTAAATATCTTCTCTTCCATCTTCCTCAACTTACCCCAATCACTTCGTAGAGAACATCTAATAAGGCGCCTGGCTTAACTCGCTCCGATCGTAGGGACGTTGTTGATGATCTGATTGGATTGCCTCAGGCCTGATTTTTTACTTGCGCCGATTCTTTTTCTCTTGGTGTATTATTCTTCTCACCGATTAGCTTTTCGTGTCTTGGACATGATCCGCGGCCTTTTTTAAATACTCTTTTCCTCCTACAATGTCTCTAAAGAGACTCGATCAATTCATATTGTTCGATTCAACGGTTTTTTTAAACTTCAAGTCTCCGATATGCTTCCATGAGTAGTGTAGCTATGAATCCGATATCGAATAGGATACTTTTAACCGAACAAGACTCATTTGATGATGCGGGACTTTGCTGTTATTTAATTTTCGTTTTGTCTTTTGTGATTGCAGGAAAACTCTTCTTCCTTCAAGCTATAGCCATGGGATTCAAGAACAAGATGGGCTTTCAAGGAGTCACGTTCCTGGCAAAGAAGACCCCTTCGTCTCCTACCCTTCTCCTAGCCTTCCTCCTCTTCATCCTTCTGATAAACATCTTCTCCACAAATGCCCAAGGTGAGTCGTCAATTTTTACACGTTTCTCTCTATTCATTCATCCTTTTTCAGGACTCAGCTGCTTCTCTTGTTGCATATTCAAGCTGCTCCAAACACTGCACTGCAAAGATTCATAGCCTAAACATCGTCCAGTACAGTCCAGATCTTCGAATTCCTTCAAAGGATTGCACAGATTCAGAGATAATATTAGAAAGATTTGGTCGATTCTGATCTTCAAATCCGTCCCCATGTTTTCAGCGCCTTTTAAGTCAAGATGAGACTGGCAAACGTATGCTTTTCTCCTTCGAATATGTTACTTGTGATCTTTGCTTAAATTCAAAAGACGTGTTTCATCTGCTGTGTAGGGAAAACGAGAAGATGATTCGTCTTTTTTTTGGAGCGGGGTTGAAATTGTTGTTATTTTTTAAAAATCTATCTCGGCTCTCGCGTGCAGACACTTTTTGAGGTGTTAATCTTGACGTGTTTTCAAACAAGAAATCCGGCGTCTGCCGCCTCCAAAAGAGACCATAATTCTGCGACAATTTATAAAATCATCCAAATTTAGTAATTGACTTAAGACCTCGGCATCATTAGTGCTTGTAACTCGTTAGCGGAGCCCGTTTTCAGAGTAGTAGCTTCTTAAGTTGTTAACTCAGCTGTCTCCTTGACAAGATTTTCCTTTTTCTCCTAAACAAGGAAATCTAGTCCTTGTTTCCCTTTGCAATTTACACCTCCAAGCTCCAGATTTTAGCCTGCAGATCATCCTGATCTGATCGTATCAGATCCAAGCCATGCTTAATGATATTGTGTCTTAAGGGCTGACGGCTTGTTTTAAGTTGGTTTACAATGTTGCCGCAAGGCCCCGTCGGAAGTCGTTATACACGAAATACATAGATCCTCTAGCTTTTAGTTCCAGCAAGCCTACGAAGAACGGCTTTAAGCATATTCAGTTCAAGATGAGGTAGAAACCGTAGTGACAGCCCCCCTTCCTAAGCTCTGCTCTAGCTGATTCCTTAAATGAGATGTTTGTCATTAACTTTTTGGATGGAGGCGACAGAAAGAATTTAAGTTAATTTAAACCAGAGTACAACTCTTGTAGTTATCTTCCTCTTAGGAAGACAGGTTGAATTAATTGCAGGAGGAGAAAAAAACCTTTGAAACTTGTTGTAATTTCCAAGGCTTTTTTCCAATTTTCTTCAAAGTCATGCACACTCATTCTGTCTCTGTATGCGTATCGTGAGAGAATTTTTGATGGACCCAAGTAGTTCAAGAGAAAGAGTTAAGTATTCCGAGCCGTTTCCAGTCTGGCTACAGTTTTTGGATTCACCTCCTCTGCTCAGGCTAATAGGTGTGTCTGATGCTTCAGAAGAAAGCTCCTTTTAAAACTGACCAAGATTACATGAGGAGGAGCGATTAGGCGAGCGTAGCAAATTGTTCCGTTCCATGTTAACTTGGTTAGTTTGCCTACCTCTCCTTCCTCCACCTTTCCAACCTCCTTCCAGAACATCAGGATCAGAGGAAACTTGCTTCACGCAGTCTAGTATTATTCATGATGAAAATTGTAGTCCGGATGAAGGAAACATGGACTGTACGTGTAATAATTACATGCACCTTTCCTATTAGTCTAGCACGTGATAGGATGCATGTGCCGCCCTCCAGTTTTTAGTTTGTACAGAATTTCATTCCAGCTCTATGTTTTTAGGCCGTCCAAGCAGGGCTTCAAAGCAAGCTTGTCAAATATGTGCACATTAAAACTACTACAGCAAAGCTCTGCTCTAGAAACCTCTAGGGCGTGCAATACCTGTTATGAGCAAAATGTGGATAGAAGCCCTCCCCGTCCCCTTCCCATCATGTACTGCCAAACATGTTCATAACGATTCGGCTCAAATAAGCAGAGAAAACCTGGCTGGCGGAGATCAGAGCAAGATTGTATTTCTGATTACTGCATTCCGCCTCCGAAACTACTCCAAATTGCACCAACACGCTCCTCCAACGCTGTTTACTTTCTCCAGTTCCAGCCCTAAGACTTGGGACTCTGAAAAAACTTTTTTCGGCTTCCTGCATTAAATTCTCTTGTTTCATGCAATTCAGTGTAATTAAATCTTTTTTAAAAATAACCTGCAGCTTACAAAAACAACTCATGTTTTAAAGACGTCATAAAAATATTGCTATTATATCATTCGCCAATTCTAGTAGCTCGCTAATTTTTTCAGCCATCTCCATGCATTTAACGGTTGCACTGCAATTTCCGAAATTTCTCCATGATAAATATTGCATCATGAAAAATCTACTATTTTTCTCTAGCAAAAATCTCGCGTTTTTTAAAAAGCATAATCCAATAAAGAAAGCATCGCATACCGGAGAAAGCAAAACAAGTATAGTTTCTTTGGAAACAACTTGTGAAATCCCACTGCTTTCCATTTTATTCAATTTAACTCTACAACAGTAAAATTCTGCAATTCTAAGCGCTTCAACTGCAATTTAGCAAACCGTCCTCCAATCTTCAGAACTTTCACTCCGTACTTTCTCCCACCCTTTGTTTACACCTGGCACCTGGGAATACCTTTTCGCAAACTTCTCTAAACCAGAGCAAACAAAAACTATGAAACATGATTCAAAGTGAAATCCTGGAAACTTGTACGTATCTCCCCTTGTTTTTATTATTCTCTCAATTGTTATTCATATCGCGTAAGATCGCGTGCATCTACAAAGTAGTTAGCAGCTGAGAGGACGAATTTGTTATTAAGACCTTGTGCACCTTAATTTGTTCTGGTCCCACGCAAACTTGTTGATAAAATCACCTTCCAACTTGTTCCTTTTAACCGACAAAGTTGATCCAAATCCCACTCTTGAGACCCGTCTCCATAGCCTCATACTTGCCCTTCTCTCCTCCACCTCCAGCTACATGCAGTTCCATCAAGCACAGGAAAAGCCACGTTTTATCAAACGTACTGCTGTATAAATGCAAGTGAGAATCCAGGATTTTTTATCCGATTCAACGAAGAGCGAACGTGAGGGAAGTCGCTCGGACATGTCGGAGAGAGGGGAAGCTGCTGGAGTTGTAATAAAAGGATAAGAAGAAGACGTTATCTTCCATTCTCATTCTCACTCTTTTCCTTCCCTTTGATTTCCAAAAGGGCTTTCTCCTACCCTGTGTACATACACACATGTAATAATAATCGAGTGCGATGATGAGGAGGACAATGGACATGGTTGCAACATTCAGTTCGATCTGTCCGGATTGAGTGCTTCGCTGGAATAAACTTCCAGGGATTGATGTGCTACGTCTCATTTAGTATTTCCCCCAACCCCCACACACTCTTCTCATATCTTTAATGGCACTTCTTATCAGCCCTTTTGCCACCAAAGTTGCTGCTCCTTTAAATCCTCTTCCCGACCATTAGCCGTCCTCAAACCCTGACTAACTTGCCTTCCACCCTCAGCCTGCATTCTGTGCATACAGCATGGATTTTACATTTTATTTCAACGGGAAGTGCATTCAGGGACAGCGCATTTACTGCAGCAGTAGCGACGAAACGAGCTGACGTTAGCTTAGTCTCATTCCGGCTTCTTCATGAAAGGGTTGTTTATGACTCTTCCCAAGGAATTGCATTTCCAGCAGCAGCTCCCGGGAAGTTGAATTCTCGGAAAGCGGAGGCTATATAGATTGACTAGCTTTTCATTCACTTTCAGGCTTTTTCATGCCACTGCTCCTATCAGGGGATGCAGTAATGGTGGTGCAATAAAAACTAGATTTTTTCACGCTTCCTTATCGCTTAGACTACATAAATTATCTTTGATAGGTTTCAGCTAGCATTCTAGTAGCTTTTTATGCCTGTCTGGCTGCGGAAGATGTAGAAATTAGTGTGATTGAATGTCGGGTTTTCTGAGGAGACCCGCCGGGAAATTCAAATATTAAAAGGGTAATTTTTCTTCAGGGTTTTTGTAAATAGAGGGCGGATGTAGTTATGACTATTCTGACTTATTGCCTTTTTGATGTGTGATATAATTCAACTGTATTTTTAGCACATGTAGAACAGTCTTAAAATGGCAAAAACTATTGATCGAACATCCGGCTTTCAGGATTCTAGACTGCATTTTGCAATATAAAAAAACCTAAAGCTTCATTTTTGCAAGCCTTAGGAAGCGGCAAAATTTAAAATACTTGATTATTCAAAAAAACCCGCGCAGAAGGTTCAACAAACTTGAAACAATCCCAACATTAGTACGAGGAGGTTTCACATTTTCGATGTATAAAGCTGGTGATCCTCCGACGACACTGTTACCAGGTGGGCTGAACATGACGCTGAGTACGCGGGTAGTGTTACCGCCGGTACGGTTTCTGCTCAGTGCGCAAGCTATCCGCGTAGATCCCTCCCAGAACATTTGAGTAAAGTCCTTGTAAGTATCCAGTGTTGTCAGGTCTGGGTTTGTGTAGTTGTACTTAATCAGCGTATTGGCTTCACGGCCAGTGTTACGCTGTTCATACCACCGAAGTAAAGCTGTATTTGCTTCATCTTCAGGGAAGAATTGATTTGCATCAGTCAGTCCAAAATGCTCGGCTCTGGAAGCTACCCCAATTTCACATTCTGGCACGTTGTTAAGAGTTCCAAGTTGCCTGTGATCCAAGTTAGGGTTGTTGTCAGCATAGTAATCAGCACATACTTGTGCATACTGAACCAGCTTAAATAATTAAAAATAAAAAAATATCCAATTAAGTATTTTCAAGTAATTGACTCTGAAATTATAAATTAATCTGGTTCCATTATAGTATTTCATTATTAGTTTCAAGGACTATCATACCGAAGGGTCGTATTCCACAGTTTGTACACCGGTATGAAGCCTCCTGAATGCGTTGATACGGAGAACACAATCAGCGTTTACTGAAAATTAATTCAATTCAAAATCAGTTTATTTATGTAGGTATGAGTTTAAAACCGCACTAGTGGGCTTGTACATACGTTTGAAGCCGCAAACAATACTAAATTTAAAACTTCCCGCCAGATTTAAAGCGGAATAAAAAAAACAATAGTTGAAATTTTAAATTTCAAACAGTTTCCCGCCAAAATTTGAATTCGAATCTTTAAAATTTAAATCAAAAAGACTTTCCCGCTAAAGTTTGAATAAAAATTCCATAATTTTCCATACTAAAATAAAATCTGACGTAATTTTTAAATGTCGTTTTTTGCCGTTTGATAGATAAAATGTGAAATCTAATGTTTTGTCGCATAGTAAACGAAACTTACAGTCGTCAGGACGATCAGTGGTTGCCTCTGGTGTGGATGCCGGTTCCGTAGTTGTATCTGTAGGTAAGGGCGACTCTGTAGAATACGTGCTGCTCCTTTGTTGTGCAGTGGTAATCACAGCACATCCAAGCGCGACCGTCAAAATTATTACGAATTTCATGTTTTTCTTAAAAATGAAATACGAAATGATATCCAATCTTTGAAAGCACCACCTCTATCACCCACAGTCTTTGATTTCTGAGCTAGAATCAATCTCTTCGTGCTTTCTACAGTCATCTATAAAAACAAGGTCACCTGTAACTATCAGTTGCACTGATAAGAACATGATATAACGGCATAATTATCCGTAATCTTAATTATGGATTTAAAAATCTGTAGGTCATTCTAAGCAAATGACAAAAAACTACACGATGAAATCGCCAAAGATGCTTCATCAGCATTAACTAAACACCTCTTTTCTACTTGCCTAATCTTAACTCTATAGGTTGCTTTACCTTTGATTATTTCACTGACCGAAATTAAGGACGAATACTAATCATAAGTGTTTGAGAAACACTTGACCATTGTGGGAATCCCGGTAGTACACTTTACTTCTCTTAAACTTTCATTGTTCCAACTTTACATCGAGAATAATCCAGAATACCCATCAAACGCATTGCATCATTCCCTCTTAAACATACATCTCTCCGTCACACTATTTCAACAACTTCAAGTACTGATCTGTCAATCAAGATCTCTGAGTCAAAACCCACTAAACCTTATTTTTCAAGAGTTTTGTTTTTAAACCCTCCGATATGCTTCCCTGTTTCGCTTACTGCTAGTCTATTCACAATCCCAGTTCAAAAGAGGCAAAAATCTGCAATCCTTTTAACAAGTTCCCACTCCCTTCCAAGACCCAATTCACCCAGTTTCCTTCCAAAACATTATTCACGCCATGTAAGCTATAACAATTCCACAAATTCCTCTACACGCCATGGCCGCGCTACTGATTTACTTGAATTCAGATAAAAAAGTAGCGTGAACAAGAAAAATATATTCCAGTCTAAGCTGTCTTCGAAGAAGACAGGTCGAGTAAGTCTCTTCCAGAACGTTTTCGTCGCCGCCGAGCCGTAATACGAAGAGAGCGAAGAAGCAGAATTTCCTGCGATTACCTACACAAAAACTATCCAAGAAAAGGAATATGATTAACGTAAGTTCCGTTGACTGATTGATGGTCCGTTTCATTTGGATTTGTAGGATGCATTTATTTGAAAAGGATGGCTGATCGTGAGAGATAGTTTATAATTTCCACCAACCCTCTTATTACTCCCTGGCACATTGCGCAATTAGGGACTCGGGATTGCTCTCCTAGTCTCCCGTATAAACACATCTCCATAGCAACTCCATATCCTCTACCCGGCCCACCTTCTTCACCTTACTTTTGTCCAGTCTGGCTCTTACCGTTCGACCCTATTCCCATGTAGTTCAATTTAAATTCGTCCGGGTGTTGTTACTCCTGCTTTTACTTAACACAGTTAAAATTGTGTAGAAAAAACCTCAAGAATTCGGTACGTCTCCAGCCCGTAACTTGAGTAATGAAAGAAATATAATTTCCTAGATGAATAGAGGGAAAGGAGGGCGGACGCGGACGGTAGTTTCGGAAAAAATTACAGTCGGCCCGAGCTCATTTAAGAAATGTATGCATCCAGGCAGGAACATCTCATAAGTTTTACGCGTCCACTTTTTCTTAATGGTCCAAATGCACTACCAACGCAAACTCTCCGCCTGTCTCCTTCATTCTTAGCCCTCCTTCCCTAGCGTAATTCTCTCGTTTCTTTTCTGTGTGGTTGTAGTCATAACTATTATTGTCCGCTTTGAAATTTCACCCCGACCAACTTTATTATAATTCCATGAAAAACTCTCCTTCAACATATTCTTATACTAGAATAGTACCATCTTGATCCTTCTTTAAGAAGAGCTCAAAGTAGACGAGTTAATGAGTGAGAAAATTGTAGCGGGCAGGAAAGCCAGCCCTTTATCCGATTCAACTCACCTTAACATCTCAAAGCTTTAACAGACTTCAATTCCACGCAGACCCAAATCCTGGGGGAGCAGATGGAGAGTCATAAATTCGGATTTGATAATAATTTCTTTCAATCCGAATTCTCTCTTCTTTCTTAAGACATGCTTTTTTTCAAATAACCTTCCATAACTCCAACACTTTTCAAACAAACCTTATACCCTCACGGTTAGTTTACCTTCTGAAGGTACAAACGGTTGAAGGCTTCAACCGTTTGTTGTGATCCCTTCTGTTCATGCCTTAAAATTATCGGCGTTGGAAGTTTACCCTCCTCCTCCTTCCAGTTTGCTTCCTGGTTCAACTTCCCCGTCTTCCTGGAGTTTCTGTAAATCCTGAGAGCAATCCGTATGGATTTACCGTTGATTTTAAATTGTGAAACCTTTGAAAAATTCTCAACCATTTATTTTTCCGCCCTTGTCCAGGTCTCTAGCAATCAACTCAACAGTAGGGCTGCGCTACCGCTTGGATAGCAGGCGTGTATGGAAGTTCCATTGAAAATGTTATGGGGTGTGGAATATTTTCTTCTCCAATGCTTTTATTTATTTACATGTCCGCTTGAAAGGAGAGCAATTGTGAGAATTGAAGGCTCGTGGTATCGAGGGAAGAGAGAAAATGAATAGCCTGTGAATCTCATCGTTTTGTTATTCAGATATTCCTACCTATAGATTTCCTTCAGACAATTGCCCTCCTCTCCCGAAAAGGGTCAACCCTTGTTGAATAATCCTCCGCGTAATTTATTTCAATATGGGCATGTGTCACTGCCTGCCGACTCGTAATTTTAATTTACGTCTGTGGGTAAATCTAATTATTAGCTCTTCCACCATTACCCGCTACATACGCTCGCATTCACCAGAGTCTTTTGTTTATGCATGTAAAGTTTCAATGCTCTTGATAAATTATCACTGCTCCTGGTATTTCTAATCTCGATTTTTTAATCAGTGTTTAAATCATAAGAGCTGCAACAATTATCTTTAGCTTCTGCTTGCTTTCCTCTTGACTAGCTAGTGATTGTTAGAGGGCGAAACTCAAACTGCATTTACAAGTTTAATTTACCAATCAATTTGTCGATAGTGCGTTCGCAGAATTTAAAACTCCTAGCGTTACATTATTGCTCCAGACTATCTGGCAGCGTCTTTAAAATTTCCAGCGCCTTAGAAGCTAACACACCTGGAAAACTACGCAAGGCGCTTGCAGGTATTTCCAGTGCTCACCACCTCCGCGGCGTGTTTAGAGTCAATCCTTGCAGGGCATGCGCTCCTGCCTCTATTAACAAATGTATAAGATAGAAATGTCAAGAATGTTCCGAATGATTTATACTGGGAGAAACATTTGGGATAAAACAAGTTTGCTCCCTTTGTTCTATTCTTCTTCTAGTGTTTGTGTACATTCTATGTGGAAGAGAGGCCTCCTCCTTGTAGAGGAGAACGTGGCAAAAAAGATCAAATGCTTGCCGCCGCTTTCATCTCCTTTCCGTTATCGATACAAGCAAGAAATATATAGCCTTTCCAGCTTTATCCAAGAGGGTCTCCTTGTATATTTCAAGCCCTTCCAAACCCTGCCCTACTGCCTATCAAGCTACGTATTTGTATATAAACTAGCTTTTATGGCCCTTGCCATCCCCTACCGCGGCACATCCACTTAACTTTGACCACACATATAATGAAGTGAGATGAGATCATTTTCCAACACAGTCTATAAGCTGTCTCCTCCTCATTTCTTATTGGCTTGTAGTAAAAATCTTTATTCATTTCTATTCCTTGCTTTACTGAATTTTCTTTTCAAATTCAGTAATCTCATCCATTGAAATGTCTCCAGTTCTGCACAACTGTTGTACGTTACACAATACAACAAGCTAAGTGTTCCAGCATCTAGTTGACAGATTGCTTCAAGTTCCCACCAAACAATAGTTTCTTCTATCGTTTTACGGATAGCAAAGCTGGAAATTAGGAAGATGATCAAATATGGTGCAGAATAATTTAACAAATCCTATTTGTATGCAAATATTAAATGGGTCATGGCTTTTGGATGATCAAGTAATGAATTATTGATTCCGCATCCCCTTCAATTCGTAGCAGTATCAACGGTAGCAGCAACCTCTCTCTCTCTCTTCAATTTCAATCCATTCCCTCCACGCTTAGTTAAATTCATACAAGGAAGGAAATATTACATGGCCCACAAATAAATAGGGAAACAGCAGGAAGAGTCACATCAAGCTCGGTCCTTGTTGTTGTGTTTATGGATTTTGTGAATATTAATTTACAATGAGGACACTAGAATCCAGCTAAGCTCCTCCGCGTTGTTGTCCTATTCAAACCGAATTGGAGCCAGCCAAAGAAGCCAAGCAGCAAACCCGGGTAAAAGATGAGTTGTTGTAGGGCTTTCAGTGCAGTTAGCTAGGGCATCCTGGCTGTTTTAAATTTCGGATATTGCATAACTCTTACTCAGCCACACTGTAGAACCTGGACAGCATTTTACCCGCTTTTCATCCTTCTCCTCTGCCCAGCCCTGGAGAACAAAGGTTATTGAAATGGGATTTTCTCTCTCCAGTCCGTAATTTGTGTCAGGAGCATCTGTTAATTCATTCAGCGGACCGTCTACACTGTCACTCATTCCGAGAAGGATTATCCGCACACATTTTCCTTTCAAATTATTCCAATCCTCTATTAAACTCTCCTTTCCATCTCTCACCCAGCTCTTGTCAGCTTCACCTCTTCCCACCAGTCCCCCCCTTGCGTTCCATATTTCTCCGATTATTATTATTATTTCTCCGTCTTCCCAATTCAAAACCAACTCATCTTCGTCTCTCTGATCCAGTTAAATCCAGTTCCAGTCCAGCAGACTCCGTCTGTCTCCAGCCCAGCATTCAGTAGTTTCAGCTCACAGGAAGAGCGAGCGGAATCCCTGGAACGGGGGGTGTGTCTTTCCCCCGCTCTGGGTAAATCGGTTAGTGACGTGTAGCTCTAACGGGATTGTATCCGGGGGTGTTCCCAAAAGTTAATTTCTAGCACATTCACAACTCCTCAACCTCTTTCTTTCATCCTTCTATCCCAGAACCAGTAAGAGTGGGAGGAAGTAATTAAGAGATGATTAAAAATACATTTTTAACAGGATGTAGAAAATCTTCCAAGAGATATAGTAGATATAGACTTCCAAAAACGGAAGTACTAGACAATTTCAGCATTTTTAATTACAATTCTTAAATCCTTTCTGTCCTACAGTTATTTGTTTTCTTCACTCATGTACACACACAGGCAAGAACAAGAGCCATAAATAAGGACAAATATCACGTACCCTGTGATATAATTGTCACATATTTGTAGTACTAGCAAGCACATGATATCACGTGATATCACGTATCCCGTGATATCCGGAAGTGGGGCAATACGGACAGTAAATAGTCATAAGATTTTCCTCGGCTTGCTGCATCCATTACTTCACTAAAGAGCGTCACAATGCCAAGCAGTTTGTATTGTTGGATAGCCTAGGTTTTCTCCTATATTTTAAACTAAATTTCCTGTTCTTAGGTCAAAGTTTGAAGATACTGCAACGCTGGAAGTCTACTGCCGAAGAAACCTGACTTTTTTCAGTGTAAGCGTTGCAGCTACTTTACACTTTGACCTAGAGAGATTAAATTTTTTATGTAATCGAGAAAACAAACTCAGCTATCCAGCAAGCCAAACCGTTTGACTCTGGGACGTTCCTGAGCGGAGTAATTGGAAAGGGAGCTCAGAAACTTTCGGTTCTCCACTACAGCGGAGAACCTGCTTGCGCGTGAGAATCCCAATGCTTCTCTTATGGGAGTAGGAAATTTGATGATGCCGCTCACTTTAACTTTTATTTCCTTCAAAATTATGGCGGTTAGAGGTCCTTGCACCCCGGATTATTGTGTGCAGGAGACTTCAGATGTGTTTTAAAACAAAAAACACGAAAATCCGCCAAGAAATAAAATTTCCACAGCATCTCAACTAAAACATGCACTGAAGTTAGCTAAGGTTGTGATATTAAAATTGCAATATCACTAACTGTGTGATATATCACAACCTAGTGAACAGATATCACGGGAGCCGTGATATCCTGAAATCACAAACCGAGCATCCTTGTTACTGCCTGACACATATAACCTCTGAAAATTCCCTCAGAAACCAAGACTGCCGGACGTAAAAAATTCAAAAAGCCCTGTTACACCATCCAGTAAATCCATAACCACTGCATCACCTAGCCTCCAGGCTAAATTTGCCAACCCCTATCACATAATTAATTAGTACATGATAAAATTAGAGAGTGGCATCCTCTTGGTTATGGATTGCCCTAAGGACATTTTCTCCTAGGAGCATATTACATTTTAATTGAGATATAATTATAGTAAGAGTTTCATTAAAGCCTTGCTGGTGGTAAATTTAAATATGCAGAGCTATAGCATACTAACAGGGTGAACCGCAGCGATGATACCCACATTTAGATTATACATCAACTTACCACACAATCTCTCTTGACGCTGGAGGATCCATCCTGTAAATAAGATGTGCTTTCTTATTACATCAAGTACGTACTTTAAATTATGAAAATGAATCCCATTAATCCTTCCAGGTGAGAGTATAATTAAGAGGGATTTACGAGAATGAATTTTGATGAGATATAAGATGAGATTGCCTCAGGATTTCCTCTTGTTTTAAACAAATTACTCCATGCCCGCATCCATATGCTCCGTGTATTATTTTACAATTACAAGTTGCTCTCCGTTCCAGACTCTTCATATATCCTATGCAAACCAGCTAGAATTTTAACCTAGTCCCTACTAAAAATACGTAGCTCCAGTAAGTAAGATTCCAGCAATTTACTAGATTTATGGAGAAATCCACAAGCATGTGCTATTTGGGTGGTTATCTCCTGGAGTAGCTGGTGTTTCTTTTCTGGCCCTTGGCGTATCTTCCCGGTGGTACTTGGTTGCACCTGTGTGTCTTCTCCAGGTTATTTTACACATATAAGATGCTGGAGAAATTCTCCGTGAGAATTACTTCATCTCGCTTACACTCTTGTATTATCTTAACTAAATGAAGACGCAGCCTCCTTGAGAATATCTTTCTTCAAAATTTAAAAGAATAAGTATAATTCCAAGCAACACTTCCCTCCAGCAATCTTGCACCTTCGTTTCTCCAGAAGAGCACCTACACTACAAACTCCAGATTCTGACGGGATTTGGCATAGGAAGGATAAGAAAAGTAGTATTCTATCCTGAACCTCTACTTGTTTTCTCTTCCCTAAAAGAGTCGTCAGGGTAGTCACTCACTCTTAGAAAGATTTTCCTTCGTTTCGTTACGTGATCTGGAGAAAATTCCACACAATCCAGCAGTTCTCCAGCCCCTCCAAAGCCAAAGCTTTACATTCTATCCAGACCTTCAGCCTTCCAAAGCAGAGCAGCATCCGTGGCGTTAGTGAAGCTGTTTAAAGGATTCATTAAGTCTTTGCCCATTTGAATTTATGTGATTTTGTGTGTGTAGCGGCTCGATTAAAGGCTAATGAATTGCCGTTAACTGCATGTAAATTTCCATCGTTAAATTAACGGTAGCCCTCCTTCTTCCCCCTGTAAATTCCTATAATTCCAACCCTAAAGACATGACCCAACCGTAGAATAAGTAGTCAAAAGTGTCCATCAAGGAAGCTCTATGCATCCACTCACTATTCCGTCTGCCCTTCCAAGGGAATTTCATTATTGCCTCTACATAAGAATATAGCTTCTTCTATTTACTTCTTTCTCTATACTCTAGAACTCTATCCAGACTTCTATCCAGACACAACTGGAGAAGAAGCGCCGCCGTTGTTTTCGGAACGATTATGGATGTTTTCCTCCAGAGAAGGTATGATTGCTTGAACTGGGTAGGGAAATCTAGAAATACAGCCGGGACTGATGAGAAGACAAAGAATGAATATATACACACATCTTTCTCCAGGAGACCTCCTCCTGGATAAGATATGCTTAAAGAAGATGCGTAGGGAAGGGGGAGTGAAATCGTTAGCTGATATTGACTACATTAAAGGACATTTCTAGTCTGCGGAGCTGTTGAGCTAACTATTGTTGTGCGCGCTAAGTATGGCAATTCCAGGGAAATGAGTGAGAGAGAACGTGTATATTTCCTCCCGCTCTTCAGAGATGGGTGGTGGCTGGATGTAATAGTGTATATGTGACTACGGGACTCCTGGATCTTTATTTTTCTCAAATATCCCGCCTAACCAAAAGGCTTTTCTACAATTTAGCCCCATCCAGCCAGAGGTGAAGGAGGAGACAAACCTCTTTTGTCACTGCTCTGAATATTAACTTTCTCCCGGATTCTCGAACCTATAGGTGACGCTTAAAACTTTTATCTTTAGTTAAAGATCTACAGGCTTTTCCAGAAAATTCGTACCGAGGGACTCCTCTCAGCTATTTCACCGCTCACTGCAGCAGTCCCACCAATTCTCCACAACCAGCTTTCCCTTCTCTACAAACACTTTCTCCAGACCTCCAAAGAGAAGTGAACACAAAGTGTCAATCCTCCCAAGAGAACTTTTCCTTTTCTATCCATCCAGCTTATGGAACAAAGTGCCCTCTTCCATGTTAATGATTCTCTTAATAATGACGTGGATCAAGGTCTTAACCGAGTTTGCATCTTCCATGAATCCATCTTAGGCCCCTTCCCACATTTCCCACTTGCAATCCACGTCCTTTCCTCCTCCGACCCTTACATAACCCCGTAAACACTTCCCACCCAATCCGCTCCAATAGTGTCTTTATTCAAACTTCTCTGGAACTGGAATGCTACAATTCTACAGATATGCTCCAGCGAGAGACAGGAAGAATAGGACAAACTATCCAAGAATTTTCTCCAGTCTCTCCGGACGGAGCCTTAACGGTAGGGTTTACAGGGCGGTGCGTGCAAACAAACGAGAGCTCCGTATTATTATTACGACTACGAGAAACGTACAGATAAACCAAGAGATAAGAACGTACAGCTGAATTACACCGCTTATTTCTGGGATTGTGGTTGCTTCATGGTTTGGAAATTTAGGGGATTTGTGGTCTCTTTCAGAGTCTTCCCCCCATCCTGCCATCATTTTCAGCAGACGTGAAGATGGGCGGGTATTTTTGAATTAAATGCAATTCCAACCGCACATGATTGTCTCTTTATCGTAATCACAAACTGCCCTTTGTGGTTTTTTCTTTGTTTCACTCCAAAGAATACGGACAATACGGTGAAGCGGAAACGTAATGCAATCCAACAAACTAATTTGTGGTTAATCCCACGCACTCTCTCGGCCTCTAGTGTCTCATCCACCGTATCATCCTAACCCTTAGCCACGCATCCTGCAACAAGCAACTGATTAGGTAACATGCTCTGTGACAAGTTGAACTATGTCCTGGTCGAGTGGTCAGCGGCACACATATTTCCAAGCTTCGTCCAAGCTCCAAGCGTCAGCTGGACTTTTTGCAGCGAGTACTGCATCTCCTATTAGCAAAAAGCCCTAGGGTTCTTCCCATGATATTGCATAACGCTGCAAGCTACAAGTGTTTCTGATCCACAGCGTTCCAAGCGTTGTACAGTGCTAATCATTAACATATCCAGCTTCTTTATTCGTTTCCATTTCAAAATTCTCCATCTCCTTTGTGACATTTAATCAGGTGTTCTCCAAGCAATAATTAAACGTAATTTAATGAGTGTAGATGTTCAAGGAAGCGTGTGTTTACAGTCTGCCTAGTGCTTAAATTACTGGAAAAGCTCTGGATGATTATCCAGTCGGTTTGCTTCAGCTTGAGCAAGCGAGAACCAAGGGTAAGCAAGCAATCATGAGCTTGTACATGTGTAGCAAGTTTGGTGAGATGCATACAAATGTGTTTGGCTTCGCTGGAATAATTGATTGGATTTACAATGCGTATTGTTAGGACCGGACAAGATTTATTACGTGTTTCCATCATGCATCTCCACCACTTTAGATATTCACCTACCCTTCCTCCATTCCTTCTTCCCATCTTCTCATCCCAGCGTCTCCTCCCTGGGTCATTCGCATCTCATTCAACCTAAGCTAGCCAGGGAGCGTAGCTAATTCAGTATCAATTCCGTTTACCCTAGCCTCCAGTCCTCCTCCCCCTCCCTCTAAAACTGTATACATCCTACATGTCTTCCTCCTCCAGAACCATCACACACCATGCCTCAACGCCTCCATTTCTGGCACTGGTCATTATTTGTCCGGGTTTGGTCGCCGAGAGTCAAACCAAGAACTCCTTCCAGCATCTCCTTCCATAATAGATTCAAACTTCCAGGAACCGACAGATGATAATGTGGCGATGCGTGGGCAAGATTCTCTTGCATAGCATCTATACAGATAACAAAGTAACTCGTTCCCTATCTACATTTCCTGGCCAGATTAAATATCCACCAACCCTAACTCAGCCACAGAACCAGGATGACAATCTCTATAGTTTATTTCAACAATTCCAAGGATTTTTTGCTCCTACACCATCACATTTCTTTCCATCTTCCCAAGTCAGTTCTGTTTGTTCCAGTGCATTGCAGCAATCATTGCGCAGCAGCGCAGGAATGCACTTGAACAGCTTAACAAACGCACTTTGTACAGACTAGATTTAAGCCGATCGTTAAATTCCCTATTCCCTTCAACTACTTATGGCTTCCTTCCTATCGGAATCCCATTTATTTGAATTGAGCACCATCCCGACGAGGTCATCCCATCATTGCCATCCCTAAACCGGGCTCTCTAATGTTTTGATACGGTTTAA
Organism: Sminthurides aquaticus; assembly: GCA_906901655.1. Lineage (NCBI taxonomy): Eukaryota > Metazoa > Arthropoda > Collembola > Symphypleona > Sminthurididae > Sminthurides > Sminthurides aquaticus. The sequence continues at coordinate 2,488,621 of CAJQTT010000007.1, forward strand.
TGTACTGGAACCTCTCCCGCATTCTTAGCCTCCTATGTTCCCTCTCACCAAGGAAACGCACAGCATTACGCGTACTACGCCTTGATACGTTCACGCATACGCTTGACACGGTTGACAGGGATCTCCGTTTTTTTATAGCAGGGGTGTCAAGGAAGTGATATTGGTTTTATTGAGGAAAATTGAATATCATGACAGAATCATGGCTCCGTCCGATCAATGCCGTCGTCGACGGCATTCATGACGCTGCTATTGCTAACCTTCAACATTTGCTCTTGTGGTTACTTTTTGCCTAACCAGGGGTTACTCTCAAGGTATTTTTATTACTTCAAAGTCCATGATGGATGAGCTCTGTTAAAATTTCAATTTCAAACAGTTCCTCAAATAACCTCTCTCGTCTTAAGTCCGCACGCTTGTGCTTTCTCCACAGGCCTTCCAGTCCTTGGCTATACAAAATTTAAACCTTTAAACCATGCTCTGATTGCACATGGAACGTGGAACACGGCCTCATCTTCCCACATCCCTTTGTTAAAATAATAAACTCTCATGTTAAACAAATTGACCTCTCTCCATCCCCTTCCCGCAGTGTGCTTTCTCACAGATTGTAATTCAATATTGTTATGGGCGACGCGCCTCCGTCATTCCCAGCTTTCAATTCCAAAACATGTAGTTTAAAGTGCTGAAGATGATTGAGTAGGTCATAGGTCATTCCCAGATTGATGGAGGCATGGCATCATTGTTGGATGTAGTTGAAAAATTCACCCTCTGACATTTATGAGCGCCATGCTGGGGAAACGTATATTCGGTAATCAATTACATGCTCTCTTCCCCAACCAGCCAACCTAGTCATAAGGTAAATATATCATCCAAGCTTTCTCTCTTGCATCATCCTAAGTTTATTGCTATTAATATTCATGCCCTCAACGACCAACAGCATAGGTTATTTCCTAGGGCCTGCCCAAAAGGCTAGTAGAATCCTCTCAAGCTCAAACTGACCATATGGACTGAGAGGTTGATTGTTCTAAATGATTACGCTTTCATTTACGCACGAGAACCCTTTAAACATTGTGAAATATATTATTTCCAAACCAATTTATCAATGTTTCCTAACACAGTTTTAGCCTGACTAAAATTCCATTGAATTTCCGATGCTGTTGACTCCTCCAAGTGCAGTCGATGAGATACGAATTAAAGCTTGCTGTTTCTGGAGCTTTTGCTGAAGCTCATATGTAACACTTGTTAATGTACACTTCACCAGCGTTACAGTAAGCTTATCATGTGTAGAACATAGCATCAAGACACATGTGTTGATTATTATTCAAGTGAAAATTAATCGGCTCCTCCGGAGGCAATAATGAAATTCAATTAGTCTATTCATCATAAGAGTCAGAGGAGTAATTTCAATGTAATCATCTTATCAGCCATCCAGAACCTATCCACACCTCAGGCTCTTTTCTATCTTGGTGTTCCGAAATGTATGCCCCATCTTTGCCAGTTCCTCCAGCTCGTTCCAAGACTCAGAAACATATCTTTCTTTCTCTTCTACACATCTCTAAAGTTGTATCTCAGATTCCGTCACACGACGAGAAAGTTACGGCGTAGTGAATGGTGAAATGGAAAACGTGCATGCGCAACGTTTTTTTCGCTTCTATGAATTTAATAGACGTTTTACAAGATTAGGACCACACGAGCCTATCAAAAATTGCAACATACTGTATTATGCTTCTGCGGTTTCCAAGGTTGGAGAATTTTTACAAAATCCCATACCGCTTTTTTCAAACTATTTTTCTCCGAATCTTTATCCACGAGGTATCTCCCAAGGGACCATTAGGGTTCGATCTTGGAATTAATTTCTGCAAAATATAACAAATTTTTTCTTTTTCAAAATGGCATTTCCAAAGAAAAAGCCTGCCAAAACAGCCTGCCAATTTTTTAAATAAGTTCAACTAGGATCACTCCCACAATTCCTTGACTATAATCCACCTGTTACAAATTGGACGAAACGACAAAAGATTCGAATTAGTTACAAACTTTAAAACTCCTATCGTCTCAAAAAGAAGTAAACTTTAATTAATCCAACCGTGTTGGCTGTCATCATAAATGTAGCAAACAAAAGGATAAATTTGATAAAAGTCAATCTAAATCTCCCGCCTCAATATAATTTGTAAAATCATTTGTGTCAACAGGATCATAAAAATTCCCCATACTCCTAATCAACAACACATATATACCTCGAAGAGGTGAAGACAGGCGCAACAAATCCGTAATTGACTTTTAGTCCGTAACATGTTAATTTCCAACTTATGTCCCTATCAATTTTATATTTCTCAAGCATCTTCGTCCATGCAATATCCCAAGGATTTTCTCTCTTTAGGTGGAGCACTCAAATCCTATTCCTCAATCACTTCTCGAGTCCCACAAATCTGTTATTTTCGCCCCGAGAAAGTCATTTTCAAATACCATCTTCTTCTTTATCGCATTCTTGTTACAATACAAGCAGAGGGTGTATCCATTTTCCTTCAAATCCATTTCATTTACCCCTATTTGAAATCTATTGTTTTTTACCTTAAGAAGCTAACTAAAGTTTTCCATCCCAGGGTCCAGAGATTGAGGAATTCCATTCAAGTTTCTCCGAAACCCTTCCCTTGACGTAATTTCATCTTTGTTTATTTATTGCTTTTTCTTGCTCGAAGCCTCGGGAATTGAGATGCTCAATTTGAGATCAACTTCATACAAGATCAGAGAGCTGTCCACAAAAACCTTGTGCTCTACTCCTTCCCTTGTACTTAAGAGTAACATGTCTCATTACTACTCATGCAAACGCCTTACGATCCAAGTCTCAACCAAAGATTGTTAGCAACCAGATTCCAAAAACAAGCCAAGGAAAAATTCAAAAAACCCTTCGGTCATGATTTCATGACGGAAGATTAAGTTATTAGGAAGAATATGAAGTGCTTGATGGAATAACAAGGATCATAATTCCCTCTTCTTCCCACCACTTTCACCCCTTCCTATCAATTTCTAGGTATAGTAGTATCGTATATAATTAGCAGCCATAAGGATGCGATGCAAGGATAGATAGTTTGAAATCATTTGAACTTGAGCATGGCGATTGAGTTCATTCCCAGCCGGTCTCAGCCTCATGATGAGCGGTGCAATACCGGTTTTCTAATAGAGTTATCATGCTGAATGAATTGTGCATGATTTTTCCATAACCCAACGAGTGATCCGGCAACTCAATAGGAATAATAAAGTATTTAGTCCCTCCATCTTCCACTTGTCCATAGAGTTCCTCCTTGTACACAACATTCAAGCCCCGACAACACTTTACAACCATCCATACCCAACATATACACACCCTCTTAGCCGTCAATTTTATCTCAATCCTGGCCTTCACTTCCCTTATTTATTTCCCCTGTCCTCCAGCACTTTGAACACTTATCATTCCGCAATATCCTTCACTTCCTTTCCCCCATAATTCCCACACACATATTTTTCTCTGCCATACCGAAATTCACATCATCCATACTCGATACTTTTCCATCTGACAGCAAAGCCGCCGATCCTTCAGCCCTGGCCCAATACACACCCCAAGGAACAAACTCCAACAACTTCTATTCCTTATGTCCACACCTTCCTTCATCATCTCGCCTTCCCTCACAAATCCTTGAAACATCTACAGTATAACTCTGGATAATCAGCTCTTGTTGTCCCTTCTGTTGTAAATTACCAGTTAATTTTTCTCGGCTATCTATGCGTAAAAGCGTAAAAAAGGCGGATCGCTTTTCTCCGTTTCTTGCACCGAAACTACGTCGGCATACGAGCTCCAAACACGGAATCCAACGATTAGATAACGCTTACAGTTACTCGACAAAGCTGGTGTTGCATTGAGAGCTATTGGAAAATTCATCCCTTCAAGAGTGTGCTGAAAGCAATCAGTAACAACACCCCCGTTACCGATAACCGAATCCGGCAGTAACCAAGAACCTTTGTTTTCTCTTCTTCCTCCACCACCTCCGTTTACTCCTTTTCCATTTCCCTCTCTCACTACTGATTCTGAGTAGTCTCTTCATTTATGCATGGGCTTTGATGTGAATTCGGAGTTGTCACGGACAAGGAAAAGTGTTTTTCACCACCCCATCCAAGGCAGAGGTAGAGTCAGGGAGGAGGAGGAGTTTAAATTATTTAGCCCTTCATCTCCGACAGGGAAAACATTGCGGTCTGACACCAAATTGTTTTTTAGTCTTTCAACAACATTACTCCTCGTCCAGAGAGCTCCTACCCTTTCTCCTTCCTGTCCTGACCCCTCATACTTGAATCTACCGCGTTTCCAGAGACCTGTATACTTATGCTTGCTCTTTCATCCTTTGGTGACAGCTTGACGAAGAGCTGAGATCGGCAGATACCAGTTCGGATATAACTTTCCTCAGTCACTCAATCAATACGCAGCTGATACTCTGCAATGTTCTGGTATTCCTCGTGTGTTTTTACTTATTCTTCACAGGCAATTTCTCCCAAATCTTGCAGATCACTCATTTGTCAAAATTTCGCAACACTTGCCTTTCTCTTCTGGTGCATGCAGCTACACTTTGCTTGGAAAAAGAAAACGCAAATTTTGTATGCGAAATTCTCAGTGGAATTTACAAAATTCGCAAACTCATTGAAAATTTTCACGTACAGAAAAAAGTGCCATCGGCACATTCTCTTATGCTGCATGTCATGTGATTATGCACATGGGAATTATTGGTTCTTAAAGAATCCGTACGTCTGTTCTTAAGTATCGCCTACTACCCGCCTTCTTATCCACCCTCCTCTCCTGGATTCTAGCTTCCCACATTTCCAGTTTGAGAACCAGCAAACTATTTAATGATAAATGTCCCCACTTAGATTTACATGAGATGGTTTTCAAATTCAGAGAAGCTGGTGTGTGGTTTTCCTTCCGGGAACTACCTCTTACCCGCTTGCTCAGAAATACCCGGAATAGATACATCTATATACAGCAGCTCCAGCACTAACTGCAGTCTTCTCCCGCTTGAATCCGTTATTCAGTAGGTGGCTTTATGCAGCAGGCAAGCAGGGATCATGAGGCACGCGGGATGCGGCCAAGGGGTGGTGGGAGAGAGTCTGGTTGAATTTCGGTTTAACCATTTGCGGATTTATGAGTAAATGATGTGATTTATTTGTCGTGACTCTCTCTCATCTTCACGCTTTTTCTATTCCCGGAAAATTCCTTCTTGAATTGGACCCCTCCTCTCTCCATAGCTCTTCTTCCTGAAGGTTCATTCATCCAGGATAGATTGGGGATGATGTAGGATCATCCTCACAGTACATCCCTCCTCCTCCTCATGTGTGTGATTCAAGGATGCTGAAGAAAAAAACTTTGTCTCTACGCACACATCCGGATGTGCAAGATGTGCTTGGATGCGTGTCAAAGACAGGGACACTGGAACGTTTCAAATTCCCATCCCCAACCAACTAGAAACACTATGACATGCATTGTACAAGTACTTATGTCTACGCATGCATTTCCTTTCAGTACTTTCAGGATTCTCTCGCTCTAACACTGATTTAAAGTGCATCAAAGCCAAAGGCTTTTTCCTCATCCAGTTCAGTTGCCCATAGTTTCCGTCCTCCTCCTCTTCCTCTTCTTTTACTCAGTCTCCTCCATCCCCTCCCGCTTCCGCGCTACATTCATCCTCCCCTCCTCCGGATCAGGATGAGCTTACGCATATCTTTCAAAGGCAAAGAGGAGAAACATTCGAGAGCACGCTGCGAACCAAGGAGGGGAGAATTTCTTCCTTTCCGCACTCATTTTTGCCTTACGCCGCTGCTCAAACGTGTATCGTGTATGGAGTGAAAAGTTTGCAACTTTCCCTCAACATGCATACGCATATGCATGCACATTTATGGCTATTTATTCCAAATCCACGTTTTCTTCTTTCCCATCCTTCCCATCCAACCCTCCGCGGTAGTAAAGCAGTGGAACGCCCTTCTCACCATAGAGAAGAACGGGACTAAGGAAGGGAAGAGGCGGGAGACTTGAAGTAGATTCGGAGAGAGTGAGAGGGATGAAGGATAAAAGGATTTTCTCTTTGGAGATCATAAAGAGAAAGTGTTATTGAATGAGGGCAAGGATCAAAGAAGTGAGAATTAAATGCAACTTGAGTCCATTTAGGTAGATGCATACAGAGCAGACACAACATTCTCTCCACACTTTCAGTTCTACAATCCAGCTTCGGAGAACTAGCGGATGCAGTACTCTTACAAGGAGAAAGCCGGCAGTTTTGTTCTCAGTATCTGTATAGAATCCCCAGTTTTAAATAGCATTGAATCATCCAGCTTTCTCTATCGATTTTCACTATCTTTAAACTTGTTTTATTCTTGTCAATCTTCATTCGTGGTTAATTTTGTACTCTTTCTCCTTACGAACGTACCCGTTAGGAATTTCTCTGGAGGCTGGAGAAACTTTCTCCGAATCGTACTACCACCGGAGAAAGTTACCGGGCTTTGCTACAGTCCTGTTTACCGCAACTCTCTACAAAGCTAACCCTCAACTCTTGGTTTTGTAGCTTTCCATGAACAAGTTCCTCCAGACTCTCCAGCTAGAGCTAAGCATGCAAGTTTCCCGCTCCAGGATAATCGAGTACATTGTAACAAGGCAATGAATGTTCTATCCTCCTCTTCAATCTTCATTGTGTTCCTCCGTTCCCAGAGTACGAGATTGTTATTGGGGCTGAGTCAGTTTTTAATGAATGATTGGACAGAGTGTAGCTCATTAACGTAATGGATTGTCACTTATACAGTCCTGGAGGAAAAGCCTGGAAGGGGTTTGATAACAAGTATTAGAGTGTGTTGTAAAATCCTAGAGGACGCATTTACAAATTTCAGTCAGACTTCAGCCTCATAAAACCCGGGTATTTTCAGAGTCGTAATGCGGAAGGAGCATATTCACTTCATTCCGGGTGCAAGATGCAGGATCATGTTCATCATCTCTCCTCCCTCCTCACACTCATATATGTAACACAACTATTTCCTTAATGCACATGCAATCAACTATTCACATCCCAGTTACCCGCCTCCCTTTAAAACTTAGGCTCTTTCTAAAATCATCCACGTTCCACTCCCTATAATTCATGCTCCGCTACATCACCTACCTATTTATCAATTTCGCTTGAGTGGAGAAACCATTTATAAACGTGACAACCGATTGATTGAATTTCATAAGACGCGCGTCCTCCATCCTGTGTGTATACATCTTAAGGAATTTTTACCCTTTACAATCCTCCTCATTCCAACCGCCCTCCAACTTTGCAACCCTCACTGGGATTTAACCAGGATAAGAAGAACCCTTTGAAGCCTTTCAAACTACCCGCACCGGGTAGTTTGAGATAAGCTTCTTGTGTTCCAACCAAGTTCAGAGGGATTCGGATTTTGCCCGAAGGATCTTGATGGGTACACAAAACCCGGGTTTTCGTTCCGAGGGGTGTTTTTACTCGATGCATAATGCATTTATTGATTCAATTAGACTCAGTTTTCTCCATCTTGAATGATTGCACTTGAATTTTTAATTAATGATCCTCTTTTAATAGCGGAAGGATAATAATTATTTCGGAAGTAAAAACTCTTACGGCCTTTCCCCTTCCGGATTTCATTAGCTTCCTGTAACAAAAGCCCATCCGTCCCATGTCAACTTGATGCATTCTCAAATTCAGGGATCAAAAAGGGGATCATCCGTCAGACAGAGAGGGTGAAGTCTCCTAAAAAGTTTATTTCCCAAAGAACTTGTATTGAAATTTTCCCGTTGTCTTCTCCTTTACCCTCCCCTCTCGCCCTACCCGCTTTCCAGCGGCTCGTGCCCGTACCAGATTTGATTAGTTGCAGCAGGCAGGAGCGACTTGTATAAAGCAACTTTCTCTATGCGGGCTCCATGGGGTGAACAAAATCCTCCTCCTTTTGTTGAAATCCAAGGGAATCTATGCAGACAGAGAGAAAGATTCAACTTTTCTCTAGAGAAATTATAGAATAGCCTTGAACTTGCCAATTTTTTTGCACTTCAATTTGTATCGACCCCCTCTGGTATTTCATCCTTGTATACAATCTATCAACAAGCTTTTACATCGCTGGCCGTGTCACTTTAATATTCCCGCGTTGGTTTGTCCATTTGACAACTCTGCATTTCAGGAAGTTATTTTGTGCACAACGAAACACCGCCGAATGCAGCCTTGCAATTCTACCAAGGACTGACTGTGCAGAGCTCGACGTAGACTATAGCTGTGCAGGTGTCAAGCCTGCTGTCAGTTGGCTTTTAGTCGATAGGTGTTTGGTGGCTGCATGTCATGGGAAACCCCTTGACACCACGTGAATTACCTCAGTTCAGTCCAGCGTAGCTTGAACCTCCAATCCGCGACCCCTGTGCAGCCTGCGGTAATAAATAAGCGTGACATCCTTGGGTGTTTCCAAGCTGTCATTTTGAGCAAACCCACTTCAGTTCAGTCGTATGGACATTTTGGGCTAGCATGTGTTCACAGTCTTGGTGCTGAGGGATTAATGTGGCAGAATGCAGTGGGATACCAATGCGATGCAAATAATTAAGGGAATGATTTACGTTAATTTAATGTCAGAGTCGGTAGTGGGCGCAATTCTTCGCGTCGGAATATGAAAAGTTGCGCCCATATCTCCTATTTAGCGTCAAATTATCCTTCTAATCATTACCAATCTTTGGTTTCATAGGATTCAAGTACAACGGCGGGATACCAAGTCCTCGTGGTCACGAGACAGTAAGGATTGATTTGCCCTCCCATGATTATGATCACCAGGAGCAGCATGACGGAGTTCCAGGAAGTGTACACGGAGTCAAAGGTCACGGTCATCCAGGTAAGCTTGCCTTTAATTCATATATAATCTTTTCTAAATTTCACTTCTAATTACAAATTGCATCTTACAAACATGCATATATATATATTACCGCACAAAACCCGGGTATTTTAATTTATTTCCTGGTATATTTGCGAAAAAATCGTCTATATCATTGCATGCTGTTTCCAATGATTCCGAAAATAAGCGGTTCTTCGGTTAGATTTTGAATTGAGCCAAGTTAATACTAAGTATAGGTGCTTTATAGTAAACGGCCGTATCAATCGAATAAATATCTGTCTATCTATCTATACTAAGTATCACCTTGTGTTCCAACAAGTTACGGTAGTTTCACCCTTCTCACACGTGTCCGGGCCAGAATTCCTTGAGAATTACAATAGAAAAACAGGAGAGGTTAGTATGCAAATGAGTTTTGAAGGAGGAGAAAGCCAAGAGAAAGTTGAAGCGCTCTGGCCTTGGCCTTACTGCGTTACAAGCCAGGGGGTTTGTTCTGGAGAAATTAAGACGCTGAAACTGTGAGTATTATTATGGAAGAAGCCTCACACGTTTCCCCTAGCTTTTGCCCGTCTTCTCCACGTACTCCTCTCCATTTGCCATTAAGTATTCCCGTTGCCCTTCCAGAGAGGTGGTTGTGAAAAAGTTATGGGGCTCATCTTTCAATCCCCGCAGAGACGATGCCGAGTGGCGTAAATATCTTCACCCTCTCACTCTTCCCCCTCCAGTCTCATGTATTTCCCCGGGTTTTAAAGAAATTTACCTAATGTATACCACTTTGCATTTTATTTTCATGTCTCCCGCCGCTTTCTCCCCAATCCTGCACACCCGGCACGTATTTTCCCTTAGTTAAAAAAATTGTTTTCCTTCATGAAAAATAGCTTCGAAGCTGGTTGGATTTTTCTGTAAAAAATTCGCCAATCTTTTCATCAACCTTCATGCTTTTCCCTTCTCTCTTTCTTCAGCCTTCTTAGCCCAACCGCTCTACCCCTTTTGTCCTTGTATATGCTGTACGCGCGCCCTTGCTTCTGAATTAAGCATTGCCTCAAGAGGTTTTGCCAATTTCTCCTTGTCTTCTTCTCGTAGCAAATGCACTTGGCACTTTGGCACTCCATGTGGATTTCATTTAGGTACCAATTTCGTTACAAAGGCGCTGTAACCCATATAGCTTCCTTCCTTCCAGAGTTTTACTGGCGTTGAGACGTGGATAATTACTTGATAGTTTCATCAGGTCTGAAGAAAACTAGGCCGACTTTCTCCTACTTCTTCCACCCTCGCACCCCTTACAGTATCAGGAGGAGAAAGTAAAAAAAGGCGAGCTGAAAAAGCATCACGTCAGGATTTTTTCTAATCGATTTCCACTAGGCTGAAATAGAATAAAACTCCATGTCCATTTCCTCCTGGTGAAAGGTTAATTTATGTTGTCCAACTTTGCAAAAACTTTGCCATTTCCAAAGAGGATCACCCGCAAGTAGACATTGGTAATCCGCTCATAGGATTTCTTTCTCTCACTTTTACACACCGACTATGATTCCAGCCTGTGAAATACTGCAAAAGAAGACACGCAGTCTGGTCTAGCCCTAGCTTTGTAATACTTCCGAACGCCAGCTCCTTGAATTTAGGAAAAGTCAGCTTTCTCTCCGCTTTCTTCCACTTTCGCCCAAGATGGAAAAGAAATTGTTATGGTCTACTCTTCTGGTTCTGAAGGAAGGGGATTTGGAAACTTGGTTAAATATATGGCGTGTAGATACCGTGTTGATTGAGGGCCGTTTGTACGCTTCCCACGAACACACAATCCATAGATGTTAAGATAGCAAGGACGCCGATGGAAAGAGAAAGTGTTTAGAGCACTTCTTTCATCTCCTCCTCTCCAAGATATATCCACTGCAAGGTCCTTCTTTCTCCTCTCTCTTCTTACCCGCGTCCCTGTTACCCGCCTTCCCCGAAAATCCTCCACACACATACTCGCACGCTCGCCGCCACAATGCGGAATCGATCCGTTACAAACTTCCCCATACGCTTCCTCGTCTTCTTTACTTACTGCCGCTACAATCGTCTCCTAGTTTCACGTATTCTGTCTTCTCCAGCAGTCCAGTTCTCCAGTTATCCTCTTCCTAGTTTCTTCCGTCCTTGCATACTCAGAACACACACGCTGCAATGAACAGATATCTCACTGACTCATTGACTGATTTCCAGTCAGTAGTTTTCCAGCTCCAGCACGGACACTTCCAGAACACTTCCATGAGGTTCACAACCCATGCATTTACGAATCATCCGGAGCTTGGTTAGTCCTAAGAACTTCTGAAACGGTGCCAATGCAATGAGATGGATGTTAATTTGTCCAAGAAACAACCCCCGAAGCTGTATCAAACCAACGGCTGCTGCTCCGTAGCTCTTTTCGTTATGATCATCAACCAATGGAGTTCCATCAATCTTATTCCAGAACCTCTGTTTCCACCCTGTAAATGACTACGGGAAACACATGTATGACTCCTCGATTTCCTCCTCCTTCAAGCACCAGTCCAGAGAGTAGTCTTCTTCCCGGCCGAGTCATTACAAATTCAATCCTACACATCCATGACATTAATGGGCTGTTATCGCGTCAATCTGTAGGTGGGGACCTAGAATCCCAAAAATTGATGCTCTCCTCATTCCCTCTTCCTCAGCTCAAAGCATTTCCTCTCGACCTGCTGAGGATTCGTACTCCAAGAGATTCTTAGGGATTAATCAAGACGCAGGTGTCGCGCCTAATGCCCTATCACTTCCCCTGGGCCGTAGGTGTGCCTTTACCGACATCAGATTTGCCCTTTGTCGAAGCCTCCCCCTGGAAACATTCTACACGCCTTTCCCCGTGTCCTCTTCACTCAAGCCTGCACTGACAGATAAGGAATTATCGCTCTTCTCTTGTCTTCTCGCAGTTTTTACTTCCTGCAGCGTCCCCCAGACTTGAAATCCCACTGTAGTATTTGCCAGGATTCTACCGAATCCAGCAACGGATTCATTACGTTACCACGGCAACGTTAGATTATCCACAGGAGAAACATTCCGCTTCCGCGAATACCCAATTTCACCCTGTGTTTCCAAGGTTTCTTTGTAATTTGAACCAGGAAATCCTTATTTTTACGTCCAAAATTGCTTTCTTCTCCACAAAAAAATCCAACTCTCCGGCAATCTAAGCCTGGACAAAAATTGAAAATCATCAGCTTATGCTCAGCGTACAAGCAATGCTGGCAGAGGTAGAGGCATCTCTTTATTGTTCCCATCCTCACTATAGGAAGATCTAAAGAAACTCTCGTTGGGTATTTACTTAACTTTCAAAACAAATTTATTTAAATCATCTTTTTCTAGAATTCCCACATCAAAATAGTCTCAAATTCCCACCGTTTCCTTGACACCCTTCCTCTCCATCCTCTCTGTGACACTCTAATATTTTCTACTCCGCTTTCTCCAACCAAGAGGAGAATCTTCCATAACCCGCAACAACAACAGTAGTCTCTCAACATCTCCCAGCTTTATTTTTCTTCTACTCCCTGGTAACGAATTAGTATCAAAATATAATCCCAAGCTTTTTCCCGCGGTCGCTCTGAGAATTTCCCTAGACTTGAAGCCTCTTTCGACGTTACAGAATACAGCTCAACTCCCGCCCTCATTTTCAACTGCAATTTGTACTACAAGACACCACTGCCTGGTAAAGAGTGATAAGTCGTAGTATATATAATTGTGTATTCATTTTCATATGAGAATAAGAGCGTATTTAAATATATTTTGCATAATCAGATTCATTCTCCTCCTTGCTTTTCTGGGAAGAGAGTCTCGAGGAAAGCTTCCTCTCTTTCTGTAGCTTTATGAATTCTTAGCATTCGCAAAGATAAATTATTGTGGATCCGAGGAAACGACAAGAATTTTAAAAGGACGTCATTCAAACAACTTGTTTCTTTCTCAGCCTCGCTCTGCTCCTTCTCCCTTACCAAAATACAGGGACTTTGAACCAAAATACCAGGGCAAACGAGATACTGTAATGCCCGCTTTACTAAAATTTCAAATACAAGGAAAAGCGAATGCAATTCCAAACTATGCATTCCACCACCTCCCCAAGTTTTTCTAAGCAAGTAAATAAGCAATCCAGTCGTACATGCTATAAGCAGGAACCCATAGCAGGCAATTCTCATAGTGTACACAAAGAACATCCTGAAGATTTAGCAGAAGCATGAGCCCTGGACGAAGAGCTGTAAGGATTCCATTCCATGATAAAGATTACAAATGATGTCTAGATGAAAGACGGTAGAATCTGGCTTAGAATGTCTGCTTAGAATTGTAATTCTAAAATATGAGATAATATAATCATGTGTAAATCCATCCGGGAATTTCTAAATGGCTCCTGCCACAAGAGTCCTTCGCAGCTCCGCTCCTTTACAAGCTCAGAGAGTCCGACCCTTTTCCTTCTGTTCTATTCTATCCAAAGCCTTTAAAATCAACATACAGCCTTTCCTCTGTTATTGTCCGGTGCATTTCATCCTAGCCAAGCTTATGCATAACCGTAGAAAGCATACTGTACGCCGTGGTGCTACATAAGCATCTGTATTTAAATCCGCAATTATGATCCGCAGTTGCAAGGATTTGTAATACGAGCTCTGGGGTACTTCCACCAGTTGTATCGCTTATTCCTTCCGTGTCAGACAGATGAAGTCATTATCGTCTTCCTCTAAGGGCTTTCCCTCCTCCTCCAAGGGCATTAAACTCCAGTTCTCTAACGCCCGCCACATCATATTTAACAAGCTTACACGCTTACATAGAGCATTAGCTTTACAGCTTTAAACAAACCTTCACACGTGTGTATTTGCTCACAGCTATTACCCAATGATGACACCTTGGGGATGAGTTGAATGAATGAGTTTTATGGATTGTCGCTTTTGGCTAATATACTCTAAAAAGTTTTAAATATAACCCTTAATTCTCGATATTTAAACTTCCAGTCATCCTGAACAAACATAGTTTCCCAAATCCGCAAAAGAGTTCAACCCGTCTCTAGGAATCAGTGAAGCGGGAAATGGTTAGAGAGAGAGTTCCTACAGCCAGCTGTGAAAAGTTGAAAGCATGGAACTTGACTCCAACCAAGCTGGTTGAACCAACTCTTCTCCAGCGTCAGCTCCGTAGCCTTCTAACTCTGTTCTCTCTCTGTCTCAACGTTACTTCATATGCATTTCCTTCATAAGCCGTCTAAAACTGGAAGAATGATCAAGGGATTTGTGTAAAATTCCTAGCGAGTGCATCCATCCAAGTAAATGTTTCCTGGCTTCCTCCAGGCAACGGCAACTCTCAATCCCAGCCCTCCTCACACGCAACGACGCAACTCCTTGTAGTCAGTAACGTTTTTATGAGCCTCCATGGGATTATGCTCAGGACTTTTCGAGCGGTATGACAGGTGCTAAATGTTGTTTATTGGCTTTGCCTGAATATAGAGTATAAGCGGCGGGAGCTTTTAAAGCTTGTATGTATTGTTTCCCAGTAGTTTTCAAAGTACTTTCCCTTTATTTTCTCCACTTTCTCCAGTAGTTTTTCCCATATGCCGGAATTAATTCCACCTTATTTTCCTCTTAGCAAAAGTTAACACATGATGCAAAGAAAAAGATCATGGAATCATAGTCAGAGCGGTTTCACTTCAGACTGAAAACGGCGAATTCCCGTAATATTTTTTGACATGTAAGATTTTTATTTGCTCTCTTTCCAGCTTTCACTTGTCATACACGGTGGTGATAATTTTCGAGGGATTTCCTCAACACAAAGAAGCAAGCCTGCGGAGTGAAAGTAGAATGAGACTCAAGGTGGAGAAAGTAGTAATAAATTTGCACCATGTTACCTATTATTACGTTATTTCTGAGCGCTTCTAAGGAATTATTGTAATTTGTCCCTAGCAGGAGCGTCTGTATTCCACCTTGTCGACTCCTCTTGTATCTTATGCTGTTAGCTCCATATGCTCGTTGGAGAAAGCTGTAGTGTTAGACTTTGGTGAATGGCTGGAGAAGACGGGAGAGGAAATGTATAATTTAGGCGCCCTCCTGTAAAATATGGATTGTGGTGTGGGTTTTGTAGTCATGAGCTGTGAAAAAAATCGATTCGCACACACATCTCTCTCACGTGGCCAAGGGTGTCTACAGCCCCGCGCTCCCCGCCTTACAACCAACCAACGCAACGCTAGAGCATCCAAGATGAGGAATTTAATGTCCGGAGAAAGCATAAACCTCCTAACCTGGAAGAGGATTCTTCCGCCTTAAAACGCTAGTGGAAATAAATTACTCTCCTGCGCAGGAATTTTCAAGAGCTTTCCCTCCTTTTAAACTTATAATACACGCTGTCATCCTAGGTTTTAAACCTCCCCACTCCTTTCCAGATGTGACCAAGAGTTTACCTATCCTTCCTTGGTTTCAAATTGTTTTGCATGAATTAATTTTTACGAGTTGCAAAAAGTTTATCTTCTTCAACTCCAGTTACTCCAACTGCTATGCTATCCAGAGATGCTATCCAGTGATTCCTGAGTTGCAAATCCAGGATTCATAGCTGCTGGAAATAAGCGGGATGTAACTTCCGTGCATGTTGGTTTCCAGCCAACCTGGGATGGTAAATTAGTGGGGCATTTTTAGGATTAGCGTGAGATAGAAACTTTTCCTTTTCTTCTTCTCTAATTCCCTTTTAACCCTATAGAAGTTAATTAAAGTCCCGAGGAAAGTTGGCCCGGATAAAGGGTAAATAAAGTCGGGGAGGATGGCAAGAGTTGAAATTTTATTTGATTAATCCTTCGACTCACTCTCCTTTCGCAATATATTTCGATACATAGCCAACCTACACCCGCTCCCCAGACAGACAAACGACAGGAACATGTTCCCGCTGGAAACCTTTTCCAAATCGGCAGGTGGCTTCTGTTGATATGGAAATGTTTTTCTCGCTATTCTACCTCCCATTCCTCTCCGTATACTTTCTCCAGTAGTCCAGTGTACTGATTCCACAGTGACTTTCTCCAGTCACTGTAGTTTACTCCAGCTTGTACCCTGTCTTGGTTGTCTTCTCCGTGTCCATGAACTGTGATGCACTGATGTGCTGCTGGAACCCGGACGCTAATTTACCAAGAAACTGGATAGATTTAAGCGTTTGTGTACAGAGAGCGAGCATAGATAATACACAGCAACGGATGCCTTGAGCTAAGGCTACTCCTGGAGAAAATTCCGAGCTCTTGCTCAGTATTCCAGCATCCAATTTCAGAGGATACACTAAACCCCTGGAGAATTTAATAATATCCTAACAAGGATCCATGCATGTGTCCAAGTGTGAGAGATGCATCGTCCCTCCCTCTGCTGACTCGTATGCTTTCTCCGCATGTTTCCATGATGTGAAAGCCGAATTTCCACGCTTCCAGCACTCCAGTAACATGCATTCACACTCCCTCCCCCCGCTAGAGTTGAAATTCATCGACTTTCTAAACCCGGATAAAGCTCTTGAGACTCAAGAGAGTGGAATTCCAGTCCTCAGTGATAGCCGAGGATCTGCATCAAGACTCTCCATGTCCATCTGGACAAAGGGTGAAATTAGTCCGGAAATTTAATTTTAAACCGAGGTAAACTCACTACACCTCCCCTCACGATCTCCCCCTCTCCACCATATTCCTCCAGACTGTTCAGTACCTGCTGAATGCGTATTGGTCAGAGGCTTATCCTATGAAAATTGTTTATTTTTCTCTACTTCTACGGTTCAACTCAACTAATGATGGATCCCATCCCCATTCCTCACAATATGAATCTTTCGAAAGGATTGCCGCTGGAAATTCCTGGACATAGTCCACATAGCTTCTATGGAATCCGCAAATGGAGGAAGAGCAACCAGGAGAAAGCAGTAGAGAGAGGAGAAAACAGGAGTCTTTGAAAATTTTATCATTTTCTCTACATTATTGTCCGCCTTTCCCCTCATGTTCACCGTGGTTTCATATTCTTTTGTAATGCCCGGGCGTACTGGGATCCTTTAGTGAAAGTTATGAGTTCGAGTGAAAGCCACAACTAGTCAAGCTTGTTTAGCCTCCTGGACAAGAGAAAGTCCTGGCTGAATGAAACTCACTTAGTCCTCTACTTCCACAGCCTGGAGAAATGACACAGCAACGCACAATTTCTGCTCTGGGAAAGTTTTATGTTGTAAGTTACCGTGTCAGAATGAGTAGTACAGGGAGAAAGCAAAGGTCTATGTCGGGTAATTTTTTGGCATAAATGTGTAAAGTTCCCGGACATGTTTTTTCTTCAGGTTCGAGAATCGTGTCCAGAGCTTGATAGCATTAGTTCCAGAAACCAGCTTCAAAACTGTAAGTGCCAAGTTTTGTTCACGAGAAAATATAGCTGATACATTGTATTATGTGACTGTTTTAGTGATACAGAGAAGACAAGCAAGAGTTAGGCCCCAGCTAGGGTTCTCACACAAAAAGAAAGAGAGAAAGCCAAAGAGAAAGTTAATCCGTAGAGTTGACCAGTAATTTCATTTCCATGCTCCAGTACCAGATAGCCGTCTTTTCCTACAGAAACGTATCAGAGGAGCTTTAAACTATTTAAGGTAAGGTCCCGGCTGGGGAAAGCAAGTCAGTGAAAGTCGACCAACCTCCCATAAACTCTTCAAATGTTCACCAAGGGTCCAAAAGCTCGAAAAAAAGTTATGAGAAACGTGACAGACAGTTTTGAGAAGGGCTTTTAAATAAAACTTTTAAAACTTTCACAGTGTCATCAAACGTTTCCAACTTTAAGGTCCCCTCTAGCCAAGACCCAGAGAGGCCGTTCTTCGGAACGAAGCCCGCTCCCCATAATTACGTCTATCTTTCTCCGAACAGTTTTGAAACAAGACCGAGAACCTTAATTTCCAAGAGCAGTTGTAATTATAATTGAAGAAATTTCTGTCAGAGGAAAACTAATCAGGATTTTTGTAACATTAACTCCAAAACGTGTCAAGGACAACTTTCACCGGGTCACTTTCTCCCACCGGTGTTTTTACCCTGGAAGAACCATTCCATTTGCACCCGAACTTTTGATTTCTCTTTTCGTATTTTCAAGCATCCAACACCATCAAGACGTGCTTCAGGAAGAGCATCCTGTTTTTGAAAGGTGTTATAAAAATCAAAATTCCCACTAAATTTTACGGGACAGCGTGAAAAGGTTGAAGAATTATGGTAATGTGTGTAAAGGACGGAAGGGAAGTGAAAGTGAGAGTGAAAGCCCTTGGCAGACTCCACAACGGTTATTGCTTGAGTGCTTGTTGTTTCAAAAGCATTAGCGTATATGTATCACCCGGGAATCTCTTCCATATCCGGCCAATTTTATCCCAAACCGAGCTTAGTCTGAGTACACCGTTTGCTAAAGAAAATCCAAGAGAAATAGACAAGTGGATACTAAGGCGGGTAATATAAGATAACCTGAGTGAAGCTGAGAGGATATAGCGGTTCGTGGCGGGTAGTGAATTGTTTTACATTGAATTTTATTCAGGTCATTTTCTTTAAGAGTAAAGTAAAACTAGTGGATTTGGTTTTAGCCCAAAATCTCCACAACTTTCTCTCTCACAAACTTGCTTTCTCCCAACGAGGCCGTAAAGGTAGGCTGCCCGGCCCTCTACACAACTTTACAATATAAGCAAGAGAATGGTTATGGGATGAAAATTGAAAATGAAGAGACAGTCGGATTTCCATTCTCATGTAACTCCTCCAGACTGTTGTATTGTCTGTGGAGAGAGCTTGTACATATATACGTAAGGTGCTACAGGATGTTATATTGTGTGGTAAGCAGTGCTGCTGAGTTAGCTAAAAGTAATTGAGAGAATCTGGAGAAACCCCGAGAAACTTGAACCAAGAGTGGATGTAGGCCGGCGGAGGAGCAACTTTCTCTAGAGGATTTCCTAAGAGAATTGAGTCACTTCCAGGCCTTGCAATTTCTCTCCCTTCTTCACGCACATTTCCAAATGGTTTAGGGCACAGAAATATCGACTTTTAAACAATGAGATTTATACAAAAGCTTGCCAACTACTAGTCAGCCCTCTTCCCTCATACAACAGCTACAGTCAAACCCAGTCCAGCAGTGATTTTACCCGCATTTACGTTATTGCATGTCCTATATACTGCATACTACTCCTGGAATCCTGCCATACCCGGATTTCATTTCCGTGTCGGTCAGGAGGGGGAATAACAGTTAAGTTTTAATGGAGTCATAATGTGGTCCGCTCCTGGACAATTTCACTTTCTCCCAAAAATTCCCGTCTTTTATGAGAATCCTCCCGATTCTTTGACCATCGTCCACTACTTTCCCTTCCTCACATTCCTGAAGCCACCCCCTCCTACCCGGGTATTAATCCAAGTCATCTAAGATCACACTGACTCTCCTATCACCAATATCCATCCACTGCCTTGGCCTTGATTGAGTTCTTGAACTGTTGTACCAGACATCAACAGGGTTTCTCCCTTTTATTTCATTTCGGTTCAGTCCCTTTCAAAGCAAATATAGCAGCTATGAATTAATTTCCCGACGCCCGCGCAATATCCTACACCCCAAATGAGAGTAACCAGTAAAAGAAATCAATTAAGCGGGAAAGAAATTTAATTTATCCATCCCTCCGTCATCCTCTCATCCTCCCCCCATTACACATTTCAAGAGGAGGGGCGGAGATGAATCTCGGGCTTCAAGCCGTACCGTTATTAGCCACCACTTTTGAGGTAAATCAGGCCCCGAGAGCCCTCTCGTCAGACAACCAGCTTGTGGCATCCCACTCTATTTTCCACAGCCCAACTTCCTCCAGAATCCTTGCATATGTTCATCTTCCTCAATTCATATAGAAAACTCCTTCATCTCCACCACCTTCTCCCAAGCTTCGGCATTATTCCTTAACTAGAACCAGACGGAGAACACCTTAGCATTTCCAGCTCTGTTCTCCAGCAAACCAACCTTTGACTCTCTGGAACCTGCTTTTCCTATGGCTACCACAAACACCTTCCTCTTTGAATCCTCTCCAAGAGTTTTTCGTTTTGGGAGGGATAGAGACGTGTTAGGAGTTTTCACACCTTTATCACCCCTCCAAATCTTCTGACCCAAATCATTTTTGTCTACCTGTCAGCATTCGGATCCTTATCAGGTAGTCCAATCAGAAGATACATTTTTTCCGTCATCATTATCCATTATGATGATTTGGGAATGTGTTGGAGCCTATAACTTCGAAACGTGTTCCTTGTATTGATTCCTCGATAAAAGTCCGTCCAAATCCTCCGTTGGACACTAATCCAGGCAGAGACAGTCTCTTCTATCAATTCTCAAGTATTGATAATGGGGACGTGCTAAGTGGATGGATTTATTCATAAGGAGAAGTTGAGTCTGGATAATAGTGAAGACAAGTCCTGGACAAGAACCACATTTCAACGTCTTCTTCCAATCCAGCTCAGCTCAAGGGCTCTTTTTTCGGCCAGTTTCCTCAGTCATCATTAGTTTTCTTGAAATGGGCAGGATGTGTTGATCTTTGAGACGAGGGAATAAAAAGTTCATAATATTTTCTCACGTGTTCACACGATCTAGTTTACATCCCTGGAACTTGGAAAAAGGTTCCCTTGCATCAAAATCAAATGTATGAGCTTGTTGGGCGACCCTCCTTTTTTAATCTCCTTCAAACTTGAATGACAAACTTGATCAACTTTTTCATTCTCTGAGATGTGAACGCGGGGGTCAATTCCTTTTATAAACGAGCCAGCCCTACAGCTAAGACACAAGCATACGTTTCCTTCCAGCAAATCTTGGAGCAAGCTACGGTGCTGGAACTGGAACAAGCTGGAGAATTGAGTTCGGCGGGAGAGGATTTTTATCTGTAAAACGTCTCCTTCCAGTCCTACCTTCCTTCCTCCTGGCCATTTGTTTTGTAGTAGATTGAAATTAGATTCTCGCTTGCTTGAACGAATCCAATTATTTCAAATTGTGGGCGTGTGGCCATCAAGCTATCAAGTAGCTTTTCCGTCTCATTTTCCAGTCAGAGCTAACTTAGCTCTAGCTGTAGTCAACATCTTATATTTTTCTCACCTTCCTTTTAGCTCATGCATCCTTTACACTAACTAGTCATGTATTTCTGACCACATGTTCCTTCCTAAATGCATTTCTGAATTGAAACTCCCATGAGTCCTCCGTCAGTCCCTCATCCATCTCCTCCTACCATCTTAAAAAGTTACCCAAAAGGTGCTGACTTCTTGTAGTATTGGGCGGCGGACATTAGCTTTTCATCCCCAGCTTGTATTATTCCGTATCGTCAGCTCGGAAGCGGATGTTTGTTATTGAAAACAGTAATAAGCTTGTTAAATAACCAACAGCCCAGGGTTTTATCTCACCTCTTTTTCTAAATTTTTTATTTTAACACCCCGACTCCTTGCTGTTAAATCCATGTTTGGAGAAAGATTAATTTTCAAATGAATTTCAACACCTAAACCAAAACAAGTTCAATAAAATCCTACCTGTTTTCCATAGCCTCCCAAAACAGCATTACTTCAGGACTCTTCTTTCTATTGCTTCACCTTGGTCACAGTCTCGCCCGTTCCCTACCCTGGGATTCACAACAGCGAACAGCATGAGTGAGATGGCGTTGACGGAGAGCTTATTAATTTCAAAATAAACTTTGAGAGCCCTTTTCCTATTATCGGATTTCCATCAAGTTTTAAAATTAGCGGGAACGTTTTCAATTTAAATCTTTACAAAACCTAACAATTCCAAGTGTTTCCTCCAGCATCTGTATGAATATCTCTCTGGCTATACTATACTGACTATTCTTGTATTTGTATTGCTACTATGCTGCTCATAACTGCTTGTTATTCAAGGCTCTTGACTTCTCAAGATTTCCCCTGGAGCATGATTGTATTCTACTTCTCCGGCAAACTTGATTTTCGTTGACGCGGGAAATTATTTGTTATCCGTGCTAAATCTTGTTGAATCATGTAAATGCTCCTTGCTTTCACCACAGAGTGTCTCCTTGCCTTTCTCCGACCACAGATCCCCTATTATGAATATGACAACTCTTGTTCTGATAATACAGAGAGTTTCTCCAGAAACTCCACGCCTCTTCTCTTATCATCTCCAAGGAGAAGTGGTTAGTTTAGCTCTGATATCCTTGGAGATGGAATAATTTGTGCTCAAGTAGCAGAAGAAATTGTTATTATTCACTCGAGTAGTTTACTTGATGTTCTTCTTTACGTGCATGATTTGTTTCTTCCCTCTTCTCCTTCAATCCCGTATGGATTATGAGGCGAATAGCGGGTATCTAATTTGGCGGGTACAAGAGGGAAACAAGGGTTGATTCCATGGTAAAACACTGGTATTGTACCGGGGCTGGAATCAAGGTACAGAACCTGTATATACACACAGGAAAAAGAGCGGATATTATAGTAACTTGCTATTATGAATTTGTGGCATCCGTCTTCCTTGTACACATTCTCCGAATAAGCATATCAGGAGAAAAGGGGGAGAGAATCTGTACTTGTGATCAAAATAGCGTATTTGATTTGATCTAGGAATTTGAATTAGTGTACGCTACCCGGGTTTCGGGTGGGTTAGAAGCAGGGAATCCTTCCAAGAAAGGGTTACAGGCAATGTCAGACAGACGAGGAGGAGACTGGGACAGAGAAGAGGGTGAGCTTGTGGGGAAAATAAATGCTCGTTGACAGAGTAGTGTCAACTGGAAGACGTTTCCGTGATCTGTGCATATTATTTTTCACTCCGAGAATAATGACAGGGTGATGCGGTGCTTTGGTGCTGGTGGCGATGCTGGTAGAAGCAGCAGGAGAGAGAGAGACGCAGGCTGTAGAGCTGTAAATGAAGAGAAACTTTCGGAAAAGAGAGGGTGCTATAGCTGGAATGGGTGCTGGGTGAGCCTGGAGCTTCAATCCTGGAAAATGCGGGGCGGGTAGAACTGAAGCGGGTAGAAAGAGAGGATTTTCTCCAATGGATTCACATGATGTGATCTATGCTAATATAGTGAAAATTAAAGGGTTGGCAAGAGGGTTGGCTTTGGTGCGTAATGTTATTTTGTAGCTGTCATTTCCCATCATCTTCCCGCCCATCCACCTCCCTATGTGGTATAAACAAAATTATTTGCAGAGTCTGATGGGCTGATGGGTCGGAAGGGTTGGGGAGGACTCTCTTATTGCTTTTTCACCACCTCTCCTCCCCCACCATCCCTCTCCGTCCAATGTGTCATGTAAAACAAAGTTTAGGAGCTTCGCCAAGCACTAAACCATGGAGAGTGGGAAAGTAAAAGAGGAGATGAGGGATTTTTTCCCAGAAAGTTCCCAATCCAGATGGGGCGTTGACTGCCTCAATGGTTCTTCAGTTTTCCCTGATTCCCTCTTGTACATATAACTACACGACCTGAGATGAGAACCAAGAAAGACGTTATATATTTTGAGGGTGTTATAGGCTTGCTTACGCAGCCGGCTCCATTCCCGCTTTTAAGGAGACGGCTGATACGCGGGTAAACCTCGTATACGGAATCCGGGAGTGAGTGAGTGGTTGCTTTCCGAGAGGCATGATAATAAAACCCGTGTGGGAATGTTTGAAAAAGTAGTTGAGGAAATAAATTCCGTGTGAAAATAAGTTGACATGAAAAGGGAAGAGATGTACAGAAGAGAAGAAGGGAGAGATGCGGAATTGGAGGAGAAAACACTGGAGAAGAGTGGATGAAAAACTGGAAGAAAGCCCAAACCTCCGAACCCGGGTAACCCGTCTCAGCAACTTCCGTACAACACTCAAACATACAGAGCAGATAGAGAGCTTATGCAGCCTTGTGTGAATTACGACGCCCTCCTGCTTTCTCCGTACTGCTCTTCCTCCCTGCTTGCATCCCGTCCGAGCAAAACTGCATCCTTATTATGTACCTTCCGAAGGAGAATCCACCTCTGTGGGGGAAAGTGCATGTCCGGGCTGTGTGAAGGCAATGCGAGAGTTAAGAGCTGATATAAATTGTGGCGGGTAGTTTGGATGGGATGCAATAAATGTTTGGAGCAGATGGGATGCACCATCCGGGGAGTAGAACTCGATAGATTTGCATCAAAGTTAAGAAGGTGGGGTTGCTTACACAACTAGGGGATAACCCTCTTCCAAAGGGTATTTAAGATGGGGAAAAGGGTGCCCATGTTGTGCGTGCAAATATAAATGGTGACACGTGTTGGTGGATTTAAAATCCGC
The DNA here is from genome assembly GCA_906901655.1 of Sminthurides aquaticus. NCBI lineage: Eukaryota > Metazoa > Arthropoda > Collembola > Symphypleona > Sminthurididae > Sminthurides > Sminthurides aquaticus. The sequence continues at coordinate 2,512,698 of CAJQTT010000007.1, forward strand.
GCTTCACAAACCCCTCCATTCTTATCCCATCCGGGTCCTCTTACATAAAACCGGTATTAACTCCCTTCAAACTTCAAAGCAGGTCCGTTATGGTTGTTCTTGGGTGCGTGGAATGGAGTGATACGGTATACGTGATGCACAACCGAATGCAGACGCAATGGCAGCACTAGCAAACTACGGGCAAGTAGGGAAAATATCAGCAAGGCTTTTAAGAAAAGGGGAGAAAGTCTCCAAGGAGGGAAAGTTTTAAAAGATGCGGGGTTAACTTTACGTAAAAGCTATGGGCTGTACGCGTGCCAACGAGCAGACTTGACTCTTCCATAATAAAATGTTCAACGAGTTCCGCTTCCAGGAAAACCTGGATAGTTCTTGAGCGGAAGTTTTAAATCAACATGTCGCGATTTTCGGATTCCCGTCATATAAATTTAACAACCCGGGACTTTAATGGCGATTCTTATGGATCCAAAGAGGACTAATGTCAGCAATTTGGTCAGATTGAGGAATTACAAGTAGAATCTGTTACCTAATCGATTTCCCTCCTAATACCAAAATTTGTATTCTTATCCACCGCTATTTTTTCTAGCTCCCTCTTCTCCATCTTAGGTTCCCCGATCACGTGAGGAGAAAGTAACAAAAGGTGAAACTTTCAAAATCTTCATGCATTTTCCGTAGGCGGCTTTGTAGGCGTAGCTTTAACCTCATGTTTGCAACAAAAGAAACCTTAGTTCATGTGCAGTGTGTGGGAGGATGTGGGCGGCTCAATCTTTATTTTAGAGAGCTTGATCCCTCGGACTTTTGCAATATCAGATTTTTATCTTCCAATATGAATTCTCTTTTTCCCTATTACTCGGAGAAAGTGCATGAATTACGGCCCCTTTTTCTTATCAGCAGCCAACACGACTGTACTTGTAAACTTTCAAGGTGAAGCCTTGAAGAATTTCTGCACTTTCACTGCATCCCTCCTCCCAGATAAAGGAAATTGTCCCTTCTGCTTCATCTGCTCCACTGAAGAAAGCATACTAAAATCAGAGAGAAAGTCTAAGTCGAAAACATAGAAACTCATGTCACGATATCTTAGTCCATGTTGCTATGCAAACTACACTGCTTTCTCTTTGCCTGTCATAGAAAGCATACTTTCGCCCTCAACCCTCAAAGCAAAGCACACCAGTCAAAGCTCCTTCAACCCAGAACTAAATTGGACCCATTTTGCATATCAGAATCCTTGAATGCTCCGAATATTTCATGGTCTTTGGTAATAAGATGTTTGTGTAATATTATGACGTGTTCCAGAATTGATGAGATGCATTCAGACTCCACGTCTTTCTTCCGCATTTTACCCATCTTCTCCACTTCTCTCTTCTCCAGCCTCTCCTTATACTTGTTCCTCTCTCCCGCCTCCTGGTTTGTAAGAAGAAATTGAATGCGTCTCTGAATCAAAGAGAGACAAGAAAAGGGAGGGGAACTTTTCAAACCAGCTCCTGCTGGATGAAGGCAAGAAAAAGAGGGAGGAATTGTCCCTTTGAAATAGATGATGATTCTCTCGGTGACATCCTTGTCCTTCCTCCTCCTCTAGAGACTCGGTAGTCTTTGTAGTTTCTCGTTATTTTTCCCTCCTACTTTCTCCGCTCCTTCTTCTACCATTTCTCAAGAATCCACCCCAAACCCCACCAGTTTCAAGATGAGCGAACCAAGAAGGGGGGATTCACGGAAATGCAGATGTGAGGAAATGCAGCTGTATGCAATCCAATGCATCCAAACCCCCGACTTTCTCTCTGTACTTCTCGAGTGAAAGTATTGGAATGATGCATCTCTCCAAGACCTTTTCTCACATCCCTCCGAATCCTCCTCGAGAGGATTTTAAATGACTATCCGATCCGGGTAGATGGACCTTAGGGTCGTTTTTGTCTAGTGACATACGAGTGCACTCCGGATCTGTCCTCTGGGAGGTCAGGTGGATTGCATTTATACGGAATTGAATAAAAGCTTATAGGATGCTCCTCCAAACTAACAACGTTTTTATAATGTCAATCTACATTCACACAGTATTGATGTTGTATTTATGCGCACGGAGCGTGGCGACACACGAACAAGAGGGGAGGAAAAACCCAAGGTGGCAGGGGAAAGAAAATGCGTAAGAAACATTCCCATCTTCCCTTATATGTTTATACTCGTCTTGGATCATGGTCAAGGGGAAGAGAAAGGGGGAGGACTCGTAGAAAAAGACTAAAGTCCGTTATTTCCGGAAAAAGAGACGATGCAAGAGGAATTTCTCGGATTGAATGGAAATGTTGCGGTTATTCCCGTCCGTCCGCCTCACAAAACTCCCGAATTTTACTCCCCTTTTACATTTGTAACTGGGGAAAGTATACATCCAAACGCTCGTCTTTCTTTCTTCCTGCTTTTACTATATATATTTAGGATTTTGTAGCTTCATTTCCTCAGGATGGGTATTGCGTATGGAATTTTGAGCGGGTAGTTCCGTTTCCTCCGTGTATTTTCTTTAAGTGGGTATAACTGGGAGGGAGAGAAAGTGTTGCTTGCTTTCAAAAGCTCCCGCTTGGTCAGCAAACAAGCAAACAAAAACTAAGCAGCAACCAGGAGGGAAAGAGAGGGTGAAAGTAACAGCATTAGCTTTTCACAGAGAAAGCACTAGTGGCTAATAATTTCGCTCATGAAATAGTCACGAGTTTCCTCTTTATTTCTTTCCTCTTCTTATACCAACCGACTTTCTGTATGTTCCATTAAATATGATTTTTTGATTGCCGCCCGAGCGGAGAAAGTGGTGGATTTTGTTACAGGATCCCATACCATGCCCAGGAATCTCTGCTTTCTCCGTAGCTTTCACTGATATTGGACCTAGCATGGACACGTAGCAACCAGACTGGCCACTTTCCCGGAGATTAATTGCATTTGTGGGTAGTTGCGGATGGAATCAGTGTGACCATTCAACCGATCTTTACTGGTTAATCATGCGTATGGAAATGCAACAAAAGTTATTGAATGTTCAGCAACTGTGAGAAGGAAGAAAGGAGCGGAGATGGAATTCTGTCCGTTATTAAAAATATTGAATATTCTGTCAGAACGGACCAGAGGAGCTGGAAGATGGAAAACTTTTTCTCCAGGAGCTTCCGGTATATTCAAAAGTAAGGAAATTCACAATCTGACGCTGCGCGTCTGTTACAGTCACAAAATTTCCAAGAACTGACAGCCAAGTTTACCCAGCAGTCTGAATAGTTTTCCACTGTAGTCAACCCAGTTACGTTCAGAACAACTCCTGGGCGAAAAATTCTAGAATTAGGCTTGACTTGACATGCCACAAAAACCAAAAACTTTCCACACATACTTATAAAACTATTCACGGATTTGTCCTCGTGCTCTCACTTTTTTTTGCAATAAGGCTTTGTCCATAAATTTCATAACGCTGATTTTCGAAAAAAGGGACTAGCTATCGCATTTTGTAACGCTACACTGCTGTTACATAACGATTTGACCTGGGAACCAGCTACCAAATGTAACAGCAAACAAATAATCGCACCGGCCACAAAAATTCAGAGTTCAGTGAATTTTACTCGTTTTGCTATTTATTCGACTAATATTAAATTAGAAAAGGTTTATTTAACTGAAATCATCAGTTAAAAAACATCTCCACTACTGTTCAAAAATTTATAATTGAAAATTAGTTGCTTAATTTACAAATCAGTCCCCAATATTCAGCGTTATGTTACAATTTTGAACAGTACCAACTACCGCATGTAACAACAGCGTAACACAAAGGTCGAGGGACTACCGACCGCGAAAGCGTTATGAAATTTATGGACAAAGCCTAAGATTTGCAATTCGACCCAAGAATTTGTAATATCCATCCACCCACATGTAAACGTCATTCTTGTTCTAGTCAGAAAGCCCGAGAAATTTAAATTCCGCAACGCCTGTCTTTCCCACCAAAACCTTGATGCCCCGAAGAAACCCAAGAATGATAATCCCAGGAATCCTCTCTACAGTTTCCTAAATATACAATCCTCTAAAGTGAATTCAGCACAGACACTCACTCGGAAAGATACAGTTGTGAGTCAGTTCACTAAATCCCCAGTTTTGGAGCAATAAGAATTGATTTTGCAATTCTCGCAAAACTCCATGCATTCCAAATTTCTCACACTTTCACCCGTCCTTGGCATGTCCTACCCAAGTAATCCAAGAGAAGAGCCGCTAAACTCGATGGCAATAAACCCGAAACGAGGCAAGATGTGACCGAGATTTGCAAATGTGTTTCTAAATTACAACGTGCTAAATCCAAATGGCAGTTCAAGGGTACAGGTTTTGGCAAACTCTTGCATTCCCCAGGCTTCTCTGATTCCAAACCCCGTTAGCATCCAGTTCGAATCCCATCTTCTGCCTCCCACCACCTCCTCCTCCTCCAGCAAGCAATGACGGAAAATCTTGTCCAGGATGTGTTCAGAGGAGGAGGAGAGGGCATTAAGGAAGATTACGCTATGGGTTTTGGTTATACATCCGTGTAGTGTTTACGCCTGAATAGTTTCTCGGTTTTGTCGGCTCGGGGCTTTTAGGCCCCTTCCTCTCATCCGCCCTTACCCACAGCCTCCTCCCCGCTCTTACTGACCACCGGTTTAGGTGATCGAGGGGAGGAGGATTTTGAGGTGAATTTGAATGAGTATCCCATATCTACTTGGGTATTCTGGGAATGGAGTCGTTTTGGGCTTTCAGATTGTTTCCGCTCACGGTCCTCTTCCTCCATTTCCCCACCGTCCACCACTTAATCTTCTCTCCTCTCAGCAAGGCGGGTGGGGAAGAACCCAGCACCACATCATACAGCCAGATACCTTTGCGAGTATTGAGAATCAGAGTGTATTTTCCCCGAATTCTCCAGCTTCACAGCATAGGGTCACACCCGAATAGGATTTTGTATCTGTCTCCGGAGGAATTCCGCCCCCGCCCTCCCGGATTCCATCCGGTACGGACCCTCTAAGAGTCGAGCTAAAGTAATGAAACCCCATGTCATCTTCATGTGGTCGCATGAGGTCGGGTAGTCTTGAAATCTTCCAGGGATTTTCTCTCTAGGAGCTTACAATCAGTTTCGGACGTTGCAAGAGAACTTTCTCGAAGAAGAAGGTGCAAAGCCGGCAAAAATCTTGGATCAAAGACAAAATCCAGGAAACTGTCCTCTTCTCTCCTACGTCCGTGACCCACAGTTCCAGAAAATCAAGCCACATAGAACGTAATCAGAGAATTCTCTCAACAAGGGGGCATTCTCATCGCTTTTCTCCATGCTATCACCAAAAATCCCTTGATCCTCCAAGGGTTTTTTTCTCTTCTTCAAAGTTTCCGCGATGATGTATTACAGAGGATTCCCGGGTAGTTTTAATAGTTGTGTGATTGGTTTCAATGCTGGAAAGCTGATAAAAGCTATAGTGATTTTAGAACAGAGGACCTATTGAAAGCGGTGATCGGTAAAGTAAAATCCGGGTGGTGTAAGCCTCCTCAAGAGCTTCACTTTCTCCAATCCAAAGGCCTTCCGAACCTAATGAGCTTGAAGAGGAAGGAAGAGGAGAGTCGCGGAGAGATTTGTTGGGGACAAGGGAAGTGGACAAATGTTTTTCCTATTATCCTCTCCAGGTTTGCTCAACCTGAAACTTTGTAATGTCCTCACGTCCTTATGTCACTCCATTACGGTATTAAGGGGGAGGAGGGTGAAAAATGAAGCGTTTGTCACCATCATATTATATAGCAGCATCCCCCAAACTCCACCACCACTTTCTTTTTTCGTCACAAATCACAACCCTCATTTTGTCATGCGTCTTTACCCGGTTCCGGTCTCCCGAATTTTTACGCCTCTTTTCATATCTTGACAAACTCCTTGACGCTTCGAATAACCCGACATTACCTCACATCAACCAGCTGTTCCATCTCCTCTGAAATCCTAATTCTAAATTCCCAGCCAGTGTACCATCATTATCAAAAAAAAATTCTCTCAACATGTTACCCTTTCTCTGTTAGCTTCTTGGTAAACTTCCTCTACTTCTTCTTCTTCTTCATCTCTCTCATAGATCCTTCGTCACGGGTCGTAGGTCAAAGATTCCAGATTGAATTTTCCCCCCAATTTTTTGCAACAACTTACTACCCGCTAGCTAGGTGTTACATTTCCTTACCTTCATCATCCTCATGTATTTAATATTTAATGCCTAACACGTGATGTAATCATCCAGCTTTGAAATGAGCAGATGCTTCCATATCCTTCCTTTTCTCCTTTATAGTATATATCTGCTCATTTTTTTGCAGATCATATAGCAACATGTTTTTTCTAGCCTCAGGCACTGTTTTTTAACCGGACTCATCATATTCCCTCAAACTTGTTATCCCTTATTATTGAGTTACGTGAGAAAGCAAAGACGCTCCTCACCCCTAGGTCTTAAAGATGCATTAGAGTCTGTGACCAGACTCAGACCTCTCTCTTGTTGCTCTAGTTGCTCTCCTATTCTCTTTTGCTTCGCTGATATTGGCCCGAAATTGCCCGGAGTCTCTTTTCTGGTTTAGAGAGGACAGGACGAGAGATGGATTTTCTTGTGTCATGGTCGGGGTGCTCTGTTGCTTTTCAACCTTCTTCTTTTCTCCTTCCCATAGTATTTTGACATTCTCTCCGCTTTGATGGCAGGGTTATATTTCTCAATCTTGTTTGCTTTTTTCTACTTTTCCGCCCTCAACCCCCCGCCAAACCTTATGGTTTACCATCAAGGGAATATGCTTGACTCTCACTCAGTCTTAGTTTCATAACAGTCCCAAGTCACAAGCCCTGCACAGCCATAGCCCCCAGCAAACGCAAATACTACACACCAAATATTTCACGAGTCTGTTAGGGACAGCATAGCTACACGCTTTGGCAGTTGCTGTTCCTTTTGCCAGTTGCTCTGGCAATCCGTTACTCCTGCTTCGACGAAGCTATGAACGACGACAAGGTATCCCATGGAACGCTTCATTGAAGAAACATCTCTTGCAATCAGAGAAACTGCCTTCTTGAAACTGGTGCAGTTGTGCTTTCAAAAGCCCAGGGAAAACAGGAACGGCACACACTACGTTACGTTTTCTCCTAGAAACGGAGAAATACATGTAGCAGCGCAAGCTACATTTCATTTCTCTGCTTGAAATGTCTACTTATGATGAAAATGACAGCATCATTTCGTCCTCGGTTTCCCCCTCCTTTCTGGTTTCATTTTACCTTTGAAATATCCTTCCCCCGGGCATTTCTCTAACCACCCAAACCAACAGAGAAAACCCAGCAACCCCAAAACTCTTCTTCTTATTCTCCTTCCCGCTTTACTTATGACATATTTCGTCCCTGGCTTCCTTCGCCCTTGCTCCATCCTTCCTCTTCATGTATCATTATTATTACACTCATATTATTTTCCAGTGTACAAACACACACACCAAACCATAGCAGCCACCACAAAAAAACTTTTCATCACGTGTCTTTTTCTTCCGGCATTTTCCTTCACCCTCAAAACATGTGATCACAACAGCCCTGGAGAGAAAAAATCCCGAGAAGAAGAAAGCTTCTTTTTTACCACAATTCAACCATCCCCTTTAATCAAACCCGTGAAAGAGTCCCAGTCACCATGAGGGAGGAAGAAATGGGTCGTAAATTATATTGATGGACCGCACAAATTTAGTCGCTCTCTCTCTTAAACTTATTGCTCTCTTTTAAGCTTATTTCCTTTTTTATGTCCTACCAAACCGCATCCATTTTCAATCCCTCATCCACAAGCCCACATCAAATCCACACAAGTCAAGCCATCCGAAAAATCTAAGATTCAGTAAGAGTCACACAAAAGTTCAAAAGCTTGATATACTTTGCCAAAAACTTGTAGCCAGCACCAACCATACGCTCCTTGCCGCCAAGCATCCTGGGAGCAATCCAAAGACGTCCTACCAAAGTAAAGCACCGCCCCATGACCAGTATGGATTCTTAATTAAAATTTTTCCAGTTGGCTGGAAATCGATGCATTTCTCAAAACTTTTTTTTTCAAATCATTTCCCAAAGCTCAAGTTCAAGAGGATTCAAGGACATATTACTTTTTTTCGTCCTCTGCCGATAACCCGCAGTCGCTTTCTCTTTCGGCAGTTTTTCTACGAGTTATACCATAGTTCTACCTAGTTTATGGCCGAACAAGTTGGCTTTTACTGCCCTTCTTTGGCATCCAGTTTCGAGCCAAGTGAGTTTGGAAAAAAGCTCTCTTGCATCCTTGCTTTACGACCTTGCCCACCGGTTTGGGTTTGATATTACTGCTGAATTTAATCCACTCTGATTTTATAGCAGTGCAGCAACCAAAAAGATGCAGTTTTCTTGGGATTCTTGATTGCATTACGGTTTCCCTCAAGCACAATATTAAATAAGCTTGACAAACCAAGGTCAGCTGTCAATTTTAAATTACCCTTTGCTGGAAATATAAATCCTTAGCGACAATCCCGATTGAAACTGCAATAATTCTCCGTAAATCTCCAAGATTTCAATGTAATGCAATTTTAGTTTAAGGGTTTCCTTCAAGGGTTCCTCTATAACAACAACCTCTTAACAAATTTTAAGGCAAAATTTTCCTAAAATTTCAAACTGAATTCCATTCTTGAGCATACATCTAAGGATAGCACCACCGCATTGCATAATCTCTAAAACAGAAAATTTACGAATAATTAATTTCACTTCGATTTAATTTTAACAATCAATTCATCCCTTTGATTATTCTCTTTCATTTCAGAAACCAACTGCCGCCTACCGGATAGCTGGAAAGGAAAATGGTTCCAATCAGGTGTTCAGCAGCCGATAACAATTACAAGTAAATCCATAGAGCTCAAAGGAACCTGCCACGAGCGATCCGATGATAAATTTCTCTTCATTGAACCGTAAGTTTGAATCTAAATTAATTTATTTTTTTTCTCTCTTTTATAATACGACCTTCTTCTGCATCTTCCATGTCTTCTTAAATTCACCAAGCCGCCATCGCTTCCTGTATTCACACGCTCATCATCAAATTAATCCACCACTTTCACCATTTTATCTAAACGAAAATCATCAGAAAACACCTGTATGTAGACTCCCATCTTCAAAATAGGAATATATACATTACAATCCTGCATAGTTTCGTACAAATCATATCGCTAAAAGTCTAAAACAAGCTTCCTACATCATCTATACAATTTGGCAAACAAAAAGGTTATTATTAAAATATTCTAAGACGCTTATCATCATCTACGGAATCTTCTTAAATTACATCGTCTTTCCTTTGAGTGGAATCATTGAAACCTGTAAGAGCATTATAGTCTTTCCAGTCCGTTTCCTTCACATCTTATCATCCCGCCTACTTTCTGTAGTTTCTCTCCTACATCTTATTCCTCTAAAAGTTATCCTCCAGACTAACAATTCTCTGGCATTTCTACAGTTGTTACAGTAGAACTAAGAAGAATTTAATAAATCACCCTTCCTTGAATGGTGAAGAAAGGCTGTGTAATTTGTAATATAGTTTTAGTTAAGGCTCGCCCCCTTTCTCTTCCTCCTTCCTAGCATCGTTTCAAACAGCAGCGAGGGAGCAGAAATGAATGGCGGGCATTTAAATTTTTTCCCAGATCTCAATCCTTACAAGTGTAAGATTATAATTGATGGAGGAGGGTCTTGAAGTTTTTAAAAGTGTCTGCGACTCCAGCTTGTGTAAGCTAAGCCGCTCTCCGTCTGTCCGTTTTCTTACAGCTCCTGCTCCTCTTCCATCCAACTACTCTCCTGTAGAAATTCAGCTCTAAAACATCCCCGCTTTAGTTAAGATCTGTTCGGGAGGAAGGGATAAATGAGAGTTTTTAAAGAATTCTCATTTGAATTCATACAATTCATTCTGCATTTCATTCAGCTCCGGATTAAGACATATTCATAGGATGGAGGGCGATTAGGGAGAAGGAGGAGGGGAAAACTAGGAGAGAACTAGCTCCTCATAGATCCAACTGCATCTTCAACCCTGGCTACACAAACTCCAGCAGCTGGAGCTAACACACAGAGAGTCGTGTAGGGAAGGAGGAGGATCCAAAACTTCATTGTATTAATTCTGGAGAAGCGGGAGGGGATTCCGAGTAAAATAGCTTACAAGACGACGAGGTTCCTGCGTTGCACCGCATGGAATGCATCGAGGAGGAGAAAGCAGGAGAAAGCTTCAAGCTGTAGAGGAGCGCATCTTGAATTTTGAGTCTTACTTTTCTTCATTATGTGCTCCTCATCTGCTCCCTGAGCGAGATGGAAGAAACTGGATTCCCCCCTCAATAGAACCTTGAGAGACCAAGGTGGAGGAGAGCTAAGCTAAGAAGAGCAAGGTTAGCCGGTGAATTCAAACTCAATTTATTCATTCCCAAATTCATTGAGTATTCTGTACATGCGGAGAGGATTTAGTGAAAGCTTTTCCTCCTCGTGTTTAGGTAGCATGCAGCGAGGGCGGATTCCGGCTCTCTCTCTCAGCTTCAGAAAGCATTGAATAGGGGAGAAAGTTTAAGGGAAAGACACGAGTTTAAGATGTTGGAAACAATACCATCCGGAATGTAATCCTTCCCCTTCAGAATCCCACGATCCGTACAAGTGAAAAGAAAAAGGGCTGCTGGATGAGAAATAAGGGAGAAAAAAAGTATCGGAGAGAGGAAATGATTTCTTCTTTTTTTCTCATTAATTGGATTTCTAGCCCATTAATTTTGCATATAAACTCTATACTTTTGCCCTCCTCCTTCCCTGTCTTAGATTGAGCGATTCTCAAGAAGAATCATCCGGGTAGTAACTAAGAAGAGGAACAGGTTCAAATTCAAACCATCTGCCCGGAATAAATCCGATTCCACTTTCACCAGCTCTTTTAACAAAGCCCGCCTTCCTCCCGCCCTCCTCTTCTGTTTTTAACTTTCAATCCTTCAATTCCGTATGCTTTCCCACTTAAGCAAAATTGCTCTTCTCTCTCATCCGTATTTTGATCTGAAACGTTTAACGTGCTGCTATAAACACAGGATTTTACCTTCCTCGTATTTCAATCTTTTCAATTTTTTCTCCCTAATGAATACATATTCAAACGAGGGCATACAGATGCAAATATATGCAAACACAACAGCCCATATAACATGTACCTAATCTCGGAACTGTCTTTGTTTAGTACACTACCTACTATTTCCAAGAGGTCTTTGACTCAACCTCTCCTGCTCGTCTTGAACAAGTCTGCGTAGAACACATATGCTTGCTTTCTCCACAAAGTTTGCATACAGATTTAATGCCCACTTGAAAAACAAAAAGATGTTTGCATTCCACATCTTCCACTCGCCCCCTCCCCCTTCACTTAGTTTCTTTGTCTTTTCTCCTTTCTCCGTATTGTTTTACAAAGCTCTCACTAAATTTCTCCACAATTTCCTTTTGATTCATCCTCCTCCCCTGTTTTCAATTCATTACTCTTTCTTCTTTTACTTACCGCTTTCTCCAGAATTTCCCCGCAATTTCTAGCCTTCTTCTTTAAAAGAAAGCATAATTATTTTGTCTGGAATTGCAATCAAGAGAAAGCAAACGCCATATTTTCCTGGAATTATATTTCGCTGCCATACTTTTAAATCCAACTTTCTCCAACATGGCGGTGCAAAATAATAATTATTTTTTGGCGCTAACTGCGCGTTCAGTAACGAGATTTACAGCATTTAAAAATAGCACCAAGCAATCTGCACCAAGCTATGCTCCATCATCACAGAGCCTACCTAAAATTGCCCCTCCTCAATGATATTTCATTATTCCTTAAACTTAAAGGACGGATGCATTCACTAAGTTGATCTGATCAAGCTATTGGAGTTGAGATCTTGTACGGTTTTAAATTGCATTTTCCCCGCTTTTTCAAACAAGATAAGAGGGTATCGATGAAGAGAACAAAGAGGGTGCGGGCTCTTCTCCTAAAATTCTACCTCTCTCCCGTCTACCGATACAACTACCCGGACAGGGTAGTTTGCGATTAGCGATTAGCCTTAATGATGGGAAGGGGAGGATTCCTTATTCTTCTGAAACCTTCTTCCTTCGCAAGGGTGGTAGTAGTTCTTTTGGCATTTGGTTATCGGCTGTCCCGGAAAAGAAGAGAGAAAGGCTGTGCGGTAATTGTTATCTTTGTGTAAGAGAAAAGAGAGATAAGGGAGACTTGATGGTTTTGCGGTAACGACCACGCACCCTGTTCTTATGTAACTAAACTACCTATGCCTCTAACCAAAATCCCACTCATTTTACCCGCTTTCCCCTAAAACATATCAAGTAGGAAGAAAAACAAAACAGAGCTAGCTAGCAGTATCACTTGATTAATGAACAAGAGTGAAAGCCCGGGCTTTTTGTCTCCTCTTTTTCAAGAATCACTTGGATGCATTTCCTAGATCCAAATGCAGCTTGTATTCTAGAAGCAGTAGTCAACCCTCTTAGTTTTTTAATACTGCTTCTAGCCTCATAATTTTTTAGCCTGGAGGAGGAATCAAGGAAGCAGAAAGATACAAGCTCAAGGGCAACTCGGAATCTCTACAACCCCAAGCACGGATTTAAAAAGATGCTAAAATTAGATATGTGTATATAGAAACTGCTTAAAATCCTCAAGATAGTGCCAGAACAGGCTTCCATCCCGGACTTAATGAAACCATCAGATTAATATTCTGTCTGTGACGTGATGAAGCTATGCGCCTCTGCGAGGGAAATGAATCAACTTTTAGATGAAACTAATCATTCCCAAGTTTTCCACGTTTGATAAACTATAGAAAAGCGCTTTCATATACCATGCAGATTAAGATGAAAAACTCCCGCATCTCAAAAAACCCGCCAACCCAACTGAACAAAAATATATGTAAAAGCTAATTTCTTTCTGGTTGTGGAAATTTCTTTTAGGAGTGATTCCCAATGCATCCTTCCATCCCATTCCTTCGCACAATACGAATTCTAATTTTTAATCTTAGCGCCAACACATAAATCACCGCTTTGAGATAGTTATTAAACTCCACAAAGTATCTTGTTATACTCCGTGCACAAAGGGTTCCATTCCAGAGCTATTTCAACATTTCCCAGATCAGAGGGAGATATTTCTATTAGCCTTTTATATTTCAAAATTCCAAACGGATTCCCGCCTTCATAATTTTTCTTTTGTGGGAAAATGAAACTGGCTAGTGTCTGAAACAATATTGACTCATCCTTTATAATTCTTTACATAAATAGTTCCTCTAAATTTTACATGGCATATGGTCACACACACCACCCCGAATATTTCCCCACGTACTTCATTGCATTCCTATGAATTCCTTTGAGTCCTTCCGAATCCACCATAAACTCATATATTTTACCCTCTTTCTCCATCATGTGATGCACCCATCCAACTTCTATCTTCTCCCCGCGAAAAAGACTTTTGAAAACTCTCCGGGCTTGTGAATGTCTAGCCTTGTTATAATTTCCCCCTTGCAATTTTCCCTCCAAGGGCTATAAAAATGTAAATTAATTTCATATGCCTTACCTCAGGGCAATATGCAGTTGCTGTTTTAAAGAAAAAACAGCCTACAAAAAGCTCCTCCAGGCTCCAAGCTTGCTGCAGCGATACGAGCATACACACATGGGAAACTTACCCCTCATCCTTCCCCCTTATTGTCTTCTTATTATATTTTTACTTATGTCTGATTGTTTTTGAAATGTTTATTTTTTTGGAATTATTTAGTCTGAGGGCAGGGGTGAAATGACTGGGGTGGGGTTAGAGATAGAACTCAGGACAGTCAAGGAGGAGGAAGATAAGAGAAGGAGAAAAGAATTCAAGGGAAGTTGTTAGCCGGATCCTGGGAACTTGAGGACCGTTAGCTCATTAAAGCATTCTTGTGCGCGTAATTGTCGGTGGGGTGTAATTAGCCCTCTCTTCACATGGAATTACACGTCCAAGGGGATTCTGAGCTTTACCGGAGTGGAAACGTCTTAATGATCTCCCCCATTTGATTTTAAGCTTGTAAGCAAGAACCAAAAGAGACCCAAACACGACCGAAACATAATTTAAAAACATGTAACAAGCTCCTCTCGGCAGAATTTTTCTCCCTTCATCTTGTCTCAAATAATGAAGAGAGGATAATGTTCAAGGTTTTTTTAAAAAAAATATTACTTAAGCTAGTTAATATCCTTAGGAATTTTTATGAGGGAATGAAAGCGTTCCAGGGGAAGATGTCATTATCATAATAATAAAAGCTGGATTAATATCTGTAATAATGCTCCGCTTATGATTAAAGCTTTAGTTCCTGAAGTGAGTGCTATTGTAGTCATCAGCTAGTATAATCACCTTACAAGGACAGATGGCAGGCAGTGAATAATTTGCAGTTTCTAAGCTGTAGCTTTAGACAGGTACAATGCAAAGCATTTTTAGATTTAATGCTGAAATATTTTAACAGGTGTATGCACAATACCTGGAGTTAATTGCATTTTATACCTGTTTCAAGAAAATTTTTCACAACTTGTTTAGTTTAGTTCGATCATAAAATTTCGGAGTTGCCAAATTTTACCAAAATTCCACACAATCCCCGTTCCGCCCACATTTTCCATGTTTCCTAGAAGATTTGAATTAAATTGCGAAAACTGCCTGCGGAAAAAGAGAGCAGTGACAAAGAGCTTCCAGCAAAGTCCGCATCTCCTCCAAGAATCTTTTTCAAACCCCAAAGAAATCCACAGACAATGTGACTGAAAGAAAAGCTAGAACTGAATAGAACAACTCTTAAAGAAGTATTTCTTAAATCTGTATTCTTTCAAAATTCGCAAACTGTATTAAAGTTGCATTTCTATTTCTAGCAACTCCATCCTTGCCCATTGTTTCTCTCTTCCCTACCCTACATGCTCATCCTACATTCTTTGAGTTCGCTGCGTTCGTATGCAACACATAATAATAACCTGGATTTGTAACCATATGCTACAAGTTCAAGTATGGCTGCCTGCAAAACTTTTGTCGGCTTTTCAGTCATGCTCTCATTCGAAAAATTTATGTCCGTATGTTTTCTCATACAAAGCCAGAGGGCTGAAAACTTTAGTTCCTGCACAAAAAAGATTTCCGACTTTGCATAGAAAGTAAACATATTTTCTTCTCCATGCAGTTACCTGAGCCGCCCCCTGGCGGTTTGGCTGAACCAGTCTCTTCTGCTCTGATTCTGATCTATAGCCCTCCCTAAATGCATATTTCACTACCATAAATACAGTGCGATACTTAGTGTATTGTCTAAGCAAGCTAAGAGGTCAGGCTAAATATGGTAGCATCATAAATCCTGAATCAGGGTTAATGAGTTTCTCTTATTTGTTTTCCTTTTATTTATCGCTCTCATAACTTTTATAATTGATCATAATTTAAGTTATGGGTGAGGCTATTTCGGCGGCAAACCGAAACCCTGCTTAAGCTTTATCATTCCTTTCTCTACTATATTCTATACACCATAGCGGCATCAAACTCATCGTTTCAGTTATACTATCATCTAGAACTGACTTATGATCGCCCTGATATTGATTTACGGCCGACTTTTATGTAAACTCCAATCCAACTTTGACAATTTAAAAGAATTTTACTGTGAAACTCAGCTAAAGTAGTAGTTTTCTGAGCAGAGTTTGAAATTTAACGATTCCCATTTTCTTTCAGTTTAAGTCTCGCGCTATTCTTTTTGCACTTTTACCTGCCACGTTATTGCCCATAAGGGTAAGCCACAAAATCTTGATGACTTTCAAAAATACCTAAAGAGCTGTCCTTTATTAATAAGAGTTCCTACAAGACAAAAAAACACAAGTCTCCACAGAGGGCGGCATTATCGCCCCGAGGTGTGTTTCCATGTCGAGTTTACCTTTCCTTCAAAATATTTTATCCAACAATATCAAACCTCCACGCTTCAACATTCCTGCTCCCTTGGGAACGGGTTACACACAGGTGGCAAACAAAAGCTTTGATACCCGCTAGCCAAGATTCAGTGAAAGCAAGATAGATGCATAGGATTTTGAAAAAATCCCCAAAGCTAGAAAAGGGTTCAAAGAATTGCTTTCCGAGTTCACAATGAAATCCGAAATTTTTTATAACCGACTGCCTTTGAAAACTCTCAGGTCTTACCAACTGGATGTATCCATCAATTTCGATCCATACTATGCATACGTGCCATGTACACATAAACATACATGGAGTTGAATACCGTAGAAGACTGTATACAAATAGAATCGTTGAAAGATATTTTGAATTGTTAGATTTGTTATAGGATTGACTTTTGGGCGGTATTTGTATAGTTAGTTGTCCGCGTACAACAAAGCCTTCACCTCTGCGTATGTGGAGAAACTTCTTCAAGTAAAGAGCGGGTGCGTATTTGTATGTGGTGGGAGACAATTTGACGGTGTTGAATAAGTGTGAGAGTGGGACGGCTCTATTTTGGATATTATTTCGGTTCAAAGCGTTTAACTTTAGAGTGACGATACAAGAAAAGAGAATGAAAGCAAGAGAAAGCACGAGGAGAGAATAACTTTTCTGGATTTAAATTGAATGCACCCCAATCTCTTGAATCTCTCTCTTCCCGACGACTTCTTTGGTGACTCTATGAAGGATTTTGAGGAAAGCAAGAAAAAAAAAGAGAATATATGCAGTCTACCGACGACAAGGTATTGTTTGCCTGGATTTAGATCCGAGAGAAAGCTAGAGAAAGCGGGAAAGGAAATGTAAGGCTGTGTAGGGAATAGAAAGGATCGTTGAATTCAAAGAGATATGTGAATGCAAGTGCTTGGAGAAAGCTTAGAGAGAGATCGGCAGAGAGAAAGCAGTGTCGGTTGGGGGTGGAGATGAAGAAAGTAGGAAATCATAGAAAGGTCATTCAAGTGAATAAAAATGAGTCTTTTTTTCAAAGGTTTCCCTCTTGGCTTCTTTATCTTCCCGTTGTAGGAGCTTCTTCTACTCTCGAGGAGAAAGCTTCCTTCTTTACTTTCCTTCCTTTCTCTTCTCGCAGGAGTAGTAGTTGACAATTCCGATTCTCATGTTCTCAGGAGGAAAATGAGATCAAGTCACGAATCGTTTGGAATTTTCATCATCATTCTCCTTTCCCTGTCGCATTTCCACAGTCAAACCAAGCATCCATGCCTACCGACACTCAATACCACCAACCTTCCCTCGCACATACTCTTCCTGGAGGAGGACAATGAGAGATGAGATGGGTTAGAGCGGAGGGTAGATCCATAAGAAGTAGTAGAAGAATTCCTGGGAGAAGAAACGAGTAATAAGCTTTCCCCCACCCCATCTCTTTGCAAGTTTTATATTCAGAGAAGCAAATATGTTCCTAATTTAAAGACACAATGCGGAGCTTTGATCAGGCCAAAAGGGGAGGATGCATAGAGAAAGCTCGAGGCGCCTTCTATACTTTCTTGATTATTAGTTGGGTGAAAGTATTTTCTGTTTGATTTCTCCTCTGCCTGATTTTCTCCCGCCCAGCTACGCAATTTCGGTGAGCGTCTTCATCATCTTCTCAAGGATCAAACCCAAGAGAGGATGGATGGGCGGATGGGAAGCCGCAAGATGTGATTTTTACAAGTATTTCACTAACTTGTTGTAACAAGAACAAGATGAATTTATCGGCAAGGATTCAAGGCTCCTCGAGGGTTATAATGTCGGGGCTGGGATCTGAAATCCAGAGGGAGGCTGGGAAAATCATTGGTGCGTGCGATGCAGTAAGTAGTGTCGCCCTCCATCTCTCGCACTTTAGAATACGACTTTCTTTCTGATTGGAAAAGTGCTGATGGACGGAGATTGGTGATTACGTCCCGGGTAACACGTCATAGGAAATTAAAGGAATGGCTTCCCTCGGGGGAATCAAATGTCCTTTTCCGAGATTATTCCTTCTTCCAATGTCTTGAGGTGGGTGCCTTTTTCTTCGCCTCACCCGGGAGTAAGTAGCTTTCCTCCAAGCAAGATAGTGAATATTGGATTCCTGATGGCTGTAAGCTGTAAAGAGCTTGCTGAAGAAAGCTTCTAGGATCTTTTTGACGAGGAATATCTGACAGGAGAAAGCAGTTACAATCTAGTTAGAGACAGCTATAGATATCTTGCCCAAAAATACAGTGAAAGTCTCACTGGAGAAAGTTACAAATACCTACCTAACAGTTAAGGACCTTTGAGCGGAGAAAGTCTTGAAGAACACGCAAGCTTATATCAACTCTCAAGTAAGCCGAAACCCAAAAACCCTATAAGGTTCTGCTTACGATCAGTTTGAAAATTTCCCACTAAAAAAGCAAAAATACAACAACTTTAAAAAATACAATTGTGTACTTCCGAAAAAAATCCTACCAGCTGGGTAACTTGCAGTGGGTCCTAATAGCTGGAGAAAGCTTTTCCAGACCGCACTTTACAGACGACAGAGATATCGAATACTCATAAAATACTGCACACAGGCATTTCCTACACTCCCGTTTTCAAGCTTACCACAGTAACGCTTGAACTTGAGTACCTACTGTCCCAAAGCTCCAGTAACGTTATCGTTACCACATTCCAGCCAAATCCTCTATTTACTTCCATAACATATCCCATCGTATCCAAAACTCATCGAAACCTTTGCTATCGACTCCAACAATCAGAATCGTTACTCTCTTGGGCAGTCTAACAGCAGGATTATACAGGCATGCATTTTTTGACGAAATCCCCAAGTAGACAGTTCCATTTCTAGCACAAGAAGTAATCTAGTTCAAACTCATTCCTGGAATGTTATTGCTGATTGGCAAATGCATTTGTACACATGTACGCCTCGGTTTCCTTCAAGTTACCAGCCTCGTCAGCAGCTTGCGTGTCTCATTTATAGGTGAGCAATTTATTTGATTGGGATTGCGGCAGAAGGCTGCCACCCAGCATCATATTTCCCACCACTGCCAATTTCCCACTCGCGTCTTCTCGTCTTCTCGTCCACAATTCCAGTCATCATTATCTGTGACAGCCCCTGCAGACTATTTAACTGGAACACAATCCCTGCTTAAGTCTCATTCTTTTTCTGTATATTTTGTGCACATGAAACTAGTTTTGTATTTATGTTAACACCCCTCTTCTGTCTCTTTACACTCCCTGCACTTGGCACTGCTGCTCTAAGAGTTTTTTCACGTTCACGTTAGACGCTAACATATTTTTCTTAATTATCTTTGCTTTATGTCCCCTATTTTTTCAGTTGCTGTTGCTAGCCTTCTCAGAATTAACTGCTCCCGTATTTCATCGGGCCGTAAGCACGATACAGTTGTAAGTACACGAAATACGAGCTTCAAATCTTGTTATTTTTCCAAACATGTATTTACTTTTGTATTCTACAAGCTGTCGTCGGAGAGAATTGTGATTTTTACGATTTCTCAAAGTTATGACACTGCATTTCCTCACTAACGCTCCCTTCAACGCAACTTCTCCTCCGTTTAAGTATCAGTGCTTCGAGACTACTGCGATTCCCGGTCATAATTCCAATTTTTCTCCCCTCATCTTCCAACCATCCAATCTCTGTGCCACCAAGATTGAATAACTTTGGCTTCTCCAGGTACGTCGGTTCAAAAGGTGCTTGATTCCATGCACTCCGTTTAAATTGTTTCAAAGCTTCCAAGCTTTCAAGTTTGGAGGGGAGGCAAGAAAATAGAGGAGAGTGTTGAAAGATTTGTGAGTTTTTTAACCGATCCTCCTTCCCTGATTGGTTGGAGCAGGGGCATGGATAGCTTTGGAATCATTCGAGAACAAGGTTCTTGTCATTCAGGATTGAGGAGAACGGGATTGACTTTCATGAGCTGGAATTACACAAGTGATCACATAAATTAAGCTCCTTTCATCGGACCACAGATGGAGAGAATGTGTGAGAGAATCCGAGTGTTGGGTAGTAATCCCTGTTTTACGTTGCTCCCCATGCACTCAATGATTTGATTGGAAGGAGAGAGAGAGAGGAAGGAACAAGACGAAAGATTGGAAACCTGAAGGTTATGGGGGTGAGGGAGGGAAAATATGGGTGCATTTATTGCAGGTGCCCGTTTTCGGAGCTACTGTCGCTTATACCCGCCATATTTTTCTCCCTTCTAAAAATCCCTTCCATTTTCCGTCCAGACGACCTTCGACATTGATCTGCTAGAATCTCTTCGATATAATACCACCCGCACAGGGATTTCCTGTTTACTCCCTCGCGAATCTGCAATCTATATTTTGGGGGCTTTCGCGAACAGAAGATTAATAATTTTTTGGCGGATTCTTGCGGAATTTCTCTGAAACTTTCTCCATGGAATACACCCTCTACAGCATCACACATCTCTTTGAGCATCCCGAAAATCTAAGCCTGATCTATGACAGATGAAAGTTTATAGAGGGGGTTAGAAGAGGCGATAAATTTTCCAGGCACAAAGGGGATGCAAATCCGTTGCTATTTATCTCTCAGGATTCCGAGATTTGACAGACGGAAGGATTTATATCCCACCCCGATTTACAAGTCGCTTGATTAAATGGAAACGGAGGACGTGAGTGCCTCAAGGAAGGGTATAGTTTTTCGGCTCCTCGGATTTCGCACAAATTCGCGAGATCATTCATCGATGACAACAGCAGCAGAAGAGCCCAAGGCTTGGTGCTTTTTGGGACGATAGTGATCCTAGCAGCGGCGTACAAAGTAATCAGTGCATGGAAATAGATTTATCATGAACAGGTTTAGCATTGAGTAGATTTAGCCAGTAGCTCTGCTACTCTTTTGCGGTGGCTTAAGCTTTCCCTTACCTCCTTTCTCCGGCTTTCCAAAACCAGGAGCTTGTTTGTCGGAAAATGGATCGGTTCACAAGTTGAAATTTAGACATGTGGGCGGGATGGATTCATGTAAAAATATTGCGCAACTAAAAGTAATTAATGGCTTTCAATAGCCTCCTGCTTTTACTTTAAGCGAGGAAACAGGATCGCATGCCGTGGGAACCTAAACTACGGGCTCGTGAAACTGAAAAAGCCAGTCGTTTCAAATACTAACCAGCCTTCTCTTTTATTTTACTCTAGTTCAACTTTACTCCAAAAACTTTTCTTCATCTTCTTGGCAGGTTATTTATCAAATGAAACTTTAACAACTTTTTCAAACCATCCCGCAATAATAGTCAGCTTCTTCTTTAACTTTCTCCACCTTTCTTCATGCTTTCTATTCCTTCCTCCCATATTCCCGTATTCCGAGCATAACTCCAACTAGACAAAGATTCCCAAGTCTTATCCTCCTTACGTATTCTCTACCTGCTGTTCCCAGCCCGGCTTCCCCTAGCTTTGAGCTTCCAAGCTAATAAAACAGAAACTTTCTCCCAGAACCGTCAAACGCTTAAGAAACTATCTTATGAAAACGGATAAAGCTACTTACATACATTCCCAATGTCCGTCCAAACTTAGCAACCAACTAAGACCGCTCCGAACCTTCAACTCTTTGTGTTCTGAACGCAAATGCACAATTTAAAGCCCCGGGTAACATACAATTCCATTTCATAAAGTCCAAGGTCTTCCCGCCATATCGCCACAAATTGCAAGTAGACCTTGGCGGTTACTTATTTTATGGCAGCCTATAATTGATTGCGGGATAGTCTTAACGCAGTATTTCTTTATTAACCCGGAATGCTCCAGAATCCCTCCATCCTTGTGCATCCTTGATTCTACTTCCTCCGAACTTTCACCCAGTTCTGGTTCTCTCCTCCCTTCTTCGTTTGGTTCTCAGTTTGGTTACCCAGTGGTATCCAGGGCAAGTCCATTCTTAAGGCTTTACGTCGTCCTGGATTACTAATTGCTTGATTTATGCACCGACTACGGTTCCCCCTTGTGCAGCTTTTGGATTTTCCCCCGCTTACCTCCAGACTCCTCGACAAACACAGAAATGTCAGCTGTTCCTCCTTCCACATTCTCTAAATTCGCGAAATTTCTCGCATATTTTGAAACTCTCTTATTCTCTTTGCGAATCCTATTTGTCATCCAGCAAGAGAATCATACAAGATTTGAACAATAAACTTCCCCAGTCGTGCCGTCACCGCACCACATTGTTCCCTTTTGCCAAATGTGCAAGTGTCAAGAGCAGAGGATGATTATTCAGTAACGCATGTCCAGGATTTCCCATCATTTCTGTCGTTTCAAATGTCCGAAATTAACGACGACAATTTGTCTACCAAATTCCCTGGATTCAAACATTGGGTATTACCTAAACTTGACGCTCAAGTGCTTCCACCATCCTCATAGCAGACAAACCTTTAGGCAAAACCAACATTTGGCTAGAAAACACAAACTACTTGCCTGTAATAAGGTTGCAGCATCGCCATACTCCCAAAATTTCTATAAACTCATCTCTTGTTCTTGTTTGTAAGTAAGTTGAAACTTTTCAGAGACTCCAGAACTGCGCGGCTCTTCAACGAGGAGTTTCCCATTCTCTTCCCCCGTAACTTCTTCAATCTCTATTCAGGGCACCAGCCTTGTTCCGGTTCTGCTTGGTATTTCAATTGTGAGTGAAGAAACTTTGTGTGGAAACTACTTGATATTGCGTGCCTGGCAAAAGGCCTCATACTGAGACAGTAGTTGTAGGAACGGAACGTGAATTATGGCTCTTGGGGCTGTTAAGTTGTAAATTGCCTTCGCAATCCTTGTTCCATTAGCCACACTACCACATTACCTTTCCTTCATTCCTTACTTCTAAGCAAACTCCCATCCTTCCCAGCCTAGAATGCCAAACTTGGCCAACTCCAAGGGCTATAAGTTCCAGAAAACAATCTTCATTGTCTCAACAGTCTCAAGCTCAAGAGCAAACCCGCACTGAAACTATACTGTCAGCTGGCTTCCCTCTTCCTCTCATTTATTTTCTCTCTCAACAGTAGGTTCACCCTGTAATTGACCCCCACCAAATTCCAGCTAATAATCTTTCTCTCAGTTCTACCTCTGTTTCTCCCACGTATTTATCAATATTACCCTGAAATAATATTTACTTTTTGAATTATTGCCGCCCTAAACGTAAATTGCTTTTGTAGTTTCATTTTTAGTTCCTACTGCTATGAGCAGAGGGAGCTTTTGGCATCTCGTATTAATACATATAGCTCATAACTTCTGCAAAGGCGGATGCAGAACTTGGGATTTATTGTTTCTTTGCGAAATATCCCGAAAGTCCTATGATTATCCGGGTTTTAAGAGTTTGTATCCGGAATT
This sequence comes from Sminthurides aquaticus, assembly GCA_906901655.1. Lineage (NCBI taxonomy): Eukaryota > Metazoa > Arthropoda > Collembola > Symphypleona > Sminthurididae > Sminthurides > Sminthurides aquaticus. The sequence goes on from CAJQTT010000007.1 coordinate 2,535,878, forward strand.
CGCGAATCTCTCATCTTCCCTCCTCTAAAGAGAAATGAGTAAAAGTATTCTTATCGCTTTGAGAATCTACTTTCTTCCATTTCCTACCGGATTCATAGAATTGCTACAATCCTCGTTTAAACCTCACTCAGCTAATCCGTCCTCTGACGTCCTAATGTCTTTGTTCGGCGTTCACCAGAACGACTTTCACTTCCGGTTCCATTGAAACCGTAATCCTTTGCTCTTTACATCCAAGTTGGAAGTGACAGTTCAAGGTTTCGCGAATTTGCATAATGTCTTCAGCTATCAAGTTGCTAAACTTTCCAACAATTCTTATCCTCAAAAGTTCCGAGTTCTTGAATTCTTGACTTCCGCCAAACTATCGGCCTGCTTGTGCCTGAAAACTTCAAAACCTGCCTGTCAACCATCTTGTACTTAATACAATTAGTAAACCTCCTGACTTACATTTCCCAACCTGCTGGGTTGGAATTTATAACCACCTGGCGTTTTGCAAACTCTCGCTCTTTCCAAAATCCTGAAGCAGAGTCGCTGGAATCCAATTCCATTTCAAGGTTTCCCAAAAATCCCACACCACTCAACCGCATTTCCTGTTCCCGCCATGAAATTTCGCAACATTTCCCGCAATTCCACGCCACAATATATTGCATTCATCCAATCCACCTTGACCGAAACAAGCAATTCTATACACTCCCAAAATAATACATTTTAAAAACATTTAATATTCCCGCGTGTCGCTCTAAATTAGATTTTCTCCTTGCCTTCCACTCGCTCTCCTTCCGTTGCTCACTCGTTTTTACAACCTTCTTTGCATCCCCGCGGTCTCAAGACGCAATCCTTGCTTCCAACTTTAACAGCTGACCCAGCACCAAGTGTATCTTTATATTTGTATAGAGAGCTTAGAGAAAAAGTGATTTGGTCAGGAGTCAGAGCCGCGTGAATTCTTCACCCTTTTATTGCCACTCAGTTCCGTTTGTTTAACGAGAATAAATAAAATACAGCCACAAGGAACAAACTAAAATCAAGACAGAATACATGCAAGCCATGCTCTACGCTGCCACAGAGAAGAAGAAGGAGTAGTTGAGAGGAAATCGGGTGAAACGTTTGAGAGAGAAAAGCGGATTGTAGGCTAGAGCCAAGAGGAAATTAAGCGTGTTACATAAATCTTGCTCTCATCCATCACAGAGGACTGCTCTTAGACCTTGGGCTTCCACCCATAAAAGAGTAAACAGGATGGCGGGTAATGAGAGGAATGTCAAGAGGTCAAGCCATAGGAAGTCAGCTCTGAGCTACGGCGTCTACCTTCCTTTAGTGATTACGTCCTAAGATTTCAAGATTATATTCCTCTTACTCTTTTAAAATGCTAATTGAAGCAAATTGTTCCCTTCTGCTCACTCTCTCCTTGTTTTTCCACCATATTCCAAAGCTCCTTTCCTCTTCATGTCTCCAGTTTATTTCGTTTTTGCACCCCATTTCCTCCCGCAAAAAGCTAGCAGTAGTAAACACGTTGAGTTATTGCAAATCCTAACCCCCAGCCATGTAATTCTGCCTCACTTCTCCTCCAGTTTTAACTGCCGCTCTTATATATTCTCCAAATTCGAGCTTTGAGTCCCACTTCATGCCTTCCAGCTTGAAAGTATACAAGTGAACATTTGTATTTGTGCGAATTCAGTGACTTTTATTGCTCATATGCACACTAGAAGCTCATGCAAAACACTCGCATCAGCTTTACGACCGGTGCGTTGATGTGAATTTCACAAGAGTATCTTCTGTAGCTCCAAGAGACGAGTTCTACCAACTCCAAGATAGTTTACATCTCTCGCTAAATTTCAAAGTCAAAAAAATACGGCCGGAAATGTGTCAAAGATTTAAAAGAAATTGAGCGAAACGACGCACGTACTTATTATGACTTAGGGGTGGAGAGGGGAAACTTTTAGCCGTGTTCCTATTTCTTCCCTGGCTCTTCAACTCTCGTAGTATTTGATAAATATATGCTGATTTTCTACCATTTCCTTGTGTTGACTTCTGCATCACTGTGTTGTTTTGAAGGCGAGGGAAGAGGCACTTAAAGGATATTCTAGGGCCATAAACGCTCCTGAATTTCCCGCTTCCATCCCTTTCGGTAATCCTTTACTCTGAATTCCGTCTTTCATCAAACCTACACATCCCAGCTTCCATCCATTTAGCTCCTGTTGTAAGCTAGCTGGAAGCAATATTTTGCCAACTTCCCTTAGCTCCCTTTCCTTGCCCTTACCTTTCACTTGACACCAAAACCAGTATCTCCACAGATGCTTTCTCCTTTCTCCAGCAACAAACACTTCTTACATATGCCGCACGCGGGACTCTTATAGGCGGGTATTACCGTTCTATGCCCTCACTCCTTATTCCATCTTCCTGTAGAGGTCGTGCATGTTTTACTCCTTATTTTTTTACACCACGTGTGCGGTTATTATTTTGGCACAGCCTTGAATGTAAGCTCTCATGGATTCCGCCATTTCTTCCATCCTTTCTGTTTTCTCTCCCGCCCGCCTACCAATAAAATGATGGCATCCCAAGATTTATGTTCTGGGGCTCAAGGGTCCGTTTCTGCAATAAAACTCTGGATTTTATATAACCCGCTCCCAATTCCGACACACCTACATCCACACGCCGTTAAACCCCGAACACAAGGTTTGAGCCATGTGCTACTAACTTCAGTGTGAACCGTTTCGCGAAGCCAGTGTGGCCAATTTACATGCAGGAGCTGTCGACTTGCGGTAGAAAATATGTAGAATCCAAAAGGGTAGCATCACCAGTATGGCGGGTATCAATTTCCGAACGTTACCCGCTTTTATGAATCCCTGTCTACGTCAAGTGCCCCGAGGAAACTACTGACAAGTAAGGTAGAGTATGGATATCCGGAATATCTGTCTGTATATACAATACTCTGCATATGAAAATATTCAAGGTAAATAGCATACTTAATACTCGAATACGATACCCTGGAAATGTATACCAAAACCTGAATGCGGCTACTGAATTTTCCCTTCAGTCTGGATTATTATAGCTCTTTCTAATAGGTTCTTGTGAAAAATCGCCAAGTGAAATCTCTCTCCCGCTTCTACGACGTCCGTCATATATCCCTCTGGCGGTGTATTATGTTCCAAAGTCATACTCCGCTTCTATTCTCCCTATTGCATGATAACTATAGAAGCGTAGATATAGACGTCTTCAACTTATTATTGATTATACCTCTTTACCTCATCCGCAGAACTAGATTTTCATGGTTTACTATATAGATATTCAGCACAGCTTCTATCCATATACAGCTCTTCGAGTTTCCCTGAAAAGAGTACAATTTTCCAAGAGCTTGAGAAAGCGATAAAATTTGCAAAATGGCCTATTTAAATTTCCTTTACTTGTATCCCAAAGCTAACCCCACTTCTTCTTCCATCCTTCTCTTTTTCAACATTTACTCGTCTACTCAGAAAATATATAAGCTTTATTATCAACGAAAATATCTCCTCCAGCCTTCAAATCTCCCATCTTCTTCCCGTCTTTAGCCTGGCATCCAAAGCTCCCCGACTCCAGAGCTATTATCCAATTTTTTCATTATTCACTATTCAGTGTGGGCGGGTGCATGCTAAAATGTGTATGCAACGGATTTTCCTTTGGAATATACCCGAGGGAATTCAGCTCATCTTCGACGGCCTTCACAAGCTTGAATTGTGCTCACAGACTCTTGCTGGATAAGCTGGAAGGGAATCCTTCAGAGTTTGTAGAACTTGTCAATATACAGTGGCTTGTAGCGCCCTCTATTTTTTCCCTCTACTTTCCCCGTTATGCTGTCCTTCCATCCCCTAAACATGTATCAAGTTTGTTAAAAACTAATTCCAACAACTTAATTAGCTATCAATCTTCCACGATGTGGCGGATACTCTCAACTTCCTAAAACTCAAACAGGAATAACTCAGTAGGAGCCATCTTTTCTCTACCAAATTCCCTCAAACTGTCTAATTGTACTTCCAAATATTTCAATTACTCAAAATTAGCCAATCCATAAACCACGAGTGCATCATCTAGGGAATTGAACCCCAGACCATTACCCACTTTTCATAATGCACGTTCCTACTCGCTATCCCCGGTCTCAGCTCAACAAGCTTTCTACAGTTCAACACTGCACTCCCCATGTTTCTATCCAGCTGATTCCAAACTTTTCCTAACAACTCTACGTTTAACCGCACACAGTCTCAACCTGCCTATCCATCCTTACCTCCTGCTTTCGTATTCCTTGGGCGTGTTACATGTGATTGAAATTTTAATAGGAGTTCACTTCGTGATTGTGTCTAATTGTGCATAGCTCTTCCCTATTTCATTTCAAACTTTCTCCGCATCCCCTCCAAATCAATCCCTAGCAAATAATCCTTCTCTTCCGACCGCCCGCCAGGGGCCGCAGCACCACACGCTGGAATCTGTATGGTATCCCGTCTGAAACTTATTCTGTAGATTATTAATTCCAAGTTCGGATAGTTCACGTCGTTTTGTCCTTGTTCACTCTACCAGTCCACCCCCATGCTAGATCTTACATCCGTTTCCAAGGTTACTACGATCTCAAATGATTCATACGCTCATGCGAGCTTTGTATAGCGCTAGCGCTACAGCCACAGCAGCAGGATCGCGTGCCTATGTGTAATTGTCGTATAAAAATCCCATGACTTCAAATTCTTTTTGACCTGACTTAGCTCCGTCTATTCATTCTTCGACACGACACTCGGTTAAGTACTTAGCCGGAAGTCAGAAGAGAGAAGAGTGCATTACATTTAATCTGAGCTCCATCCCTCTTTGAAATCAAGACTTGCACATACATCCTATAGCTTCAAGATTCAATACAATACGGGTTGATGATTCAAAGAAGAGGAGGAGGAGCAGCATAGAATCCTAGGTATTTCCTCCGCAAAAGTACAAGAGCATCAACGGGTTCTTGTATAGTAAATCATATGCTCGTCCTGGATAACGTTTCGCTTTAGGGTTTCCCTAGCTTAACAAGCTTCTCTCTTCCCATGGCTTAGCCCAAGAGGATTCAGTCTAATAAAACTAGATATATGAATGGATTCATGCTGGGCTGTTGACTGAAAGAACTTTATTGAATCTCATGCTGTTTCTCCTCAAGTGGTCCTTTTCATCATCTGAATGGGACACGGCCTCATGTATGATTATATAGTCGTGTCGTATAAATAGAGCATTTACCTTCTTTTCTCTCCTAAAAAACTCCAGTCCGAGAGAACAACTCTTCTCCTCCTGTCCTCCTCCTCCTACGGTGTTAAGGTACGTTGGTTAGTGGCACACACATACGCTGGAGTGGCTTCAAGATCCGAGAGTCTTCTGTATACCGTATATTTAGATGTAGACGCAGGGATGCTTAAAGGGTTATAGCGTTTGGAGATGTATTCAAAAAATTCTTTTTTACTTCTCATCTCCGGTAATTTTTCCTCTTGTTTCATCCAATTCCTTGCTCCATCTCTCTTTTGATCCAGGACCAGCAGCATCCAATTCTGAGGTTCCTTTAAGGATTTTTATCCTTTGAAGCATTTACATTCCCGTCCCTGCATATCATGCGTAAGTATTCATGCATATTCAATATTCACGTGAAAAGCCATTTTAAAACCTTCTCAGTATTTTTATGTTCTGCATTGCTGTATGAAATTCGGGGTAAAAATGGCTAATTTTCAATTCAAATCCCTTCGCATGTATTTGTCTTTCCTCTATGATTATTATTATGGGTAAATGCATCAATATTCGAAATATGTAGTTTTCCCGAAGACAAATCCTCTGATTACTTTGATATTCTGCATATTCATCCCTGACCTTAATTTTGAATATTTGCGAATTATCTTTTAAAAACAGTTTTAGCATATTTTTGCAGTAACAAACAGCCCTTGGTCGTTGCCTTGAGCATATTCTCTCTGGAGGATGTAAGTAGCAGCATAAATTGTAAATTCCTATGTTTCATATTCTTTCTTTACATTCTATTCAAGTTTGTGTGTTCCTGCAATTTTAAATGGCAGAGCCATACAGGCTTTGTTTATTTTTACGTGCACGATAAATTTAAATTCCATCCGAGTTTCATAACCACTTCCTATTCCTTTTATGGCGCAATGAATTTCTAGGTATGAATCCGTGCATTACGTATTGCCTCCGTGATGAATGCGAGTAGAATTTCAAAGAGCGATGACGCATATGTTTTATTTGAATCAAAAACTTTTTGCAATTTGACCCGCCGGATTGCACAATTTCCTTCTCTTATTCTCATCTTCTTCTGGAGCCCTACTAGCTCATAGCCATCACGTAGCTGGTATGGGTAAACGCCGGAAAACAGTGCGTGGAATTGTGCAGCATTTTCCCTTTGTTTGCTATTTCATTAGGTTGGACGATATGCCGATCGTTTGAAGCTACAGTAAAAAACACGTTTGTTTTGCTGTTATACGGAGAATTGGTAGCGTAGAATGGTTGAGCTGTGTGCTGGGACAAACCTGAAACCGGTTTCATGGCTCCAGACAGTGAAATATGATAGGGAAGGGTGGAAGAGAGACGGATGGATGAAAGAGGAGTTGTGAATTTGGCAGGTTTGTCTGAATGTCTCTCGGTTGCCCGCTCCGGGTTTTGTCCTCTGACCCGCTTTGATTTGTCAAAGACTGGCGGTGGCGGGCATTTTTGCTGTGTGAGCTCCTAGAGCTCCAAAGGAGAAAGTAAATTGATGTCGTTTTCGCCCAGTCAAGGGTACGTGATATCAGGCAGGCTGTCATTTAGAGCATAAAGAATTATTGGCGTAGGCGGAAAATAAATTGATGCGCTCTTTTCTTCTACTTTCTCCACATAACACCTGACGTTTTATCTTGGCGGATGAGATTGCTAGGCTGGGAAGCTACAGTGCAAACCAGGATTAAGTCAAACATTAGACAACATTTCTCAAAATTGGCTAGCCTTTGATTCATTGTGATTGTTTCTTCCTCTGCTTTGGTTTTTGTGTGGGCACACAATGGGATATTTCAAGGAATTTTTCCCAAATAACATGTAATATTTCAATCTACCAGGCTACAAAAATCTGCCAGTGTAGTTGATTAATAAGCACTTTTTCGTCCACACCGTGGATTGGCCATCAATTTTTTTTTGAATATACCGCCATGCTTTTACACAAAATTGGGCACGATTCTGAAAATCAAGCTAACATTCTCTTCTTCATTTTCAGTCTCAAAATTTCTTCTGTTCTCAATATAAGAGCCGTCGCCTCCGGGTTTTTCCGTCATGTTCATATATGTTTAGTATTTTTCACTTAACATTATTTCCATACAGCACTCTGTACATGTTCTCCGTATTCAGTAGGGAAAATAAGGTTACCCCGTGTACTTTCTCCAGCAAAGCAGGAGGATATAATATCTACCATCTTTTCTCCTTAATTCATTTAAGAAGCCTCGAGCCAATCCGGGTATTTACTTGCTCCTCTCCGTCTTCTCCACCCTCTTTTCCTTTCCGCTTTCCACCTCTCCCTCCTCCTGTTGCTGACAACAACTCATCCACATACCCTAAATGCCCGCGCAGCACAATCAACAATGCTACTCTCCAGCTTCCCATGTTTGGATTTTGCGGTAAATTGTTATAAAACTCATCCCTAAATCGAATTCTGTCAGCTTACGAAGGACAGCTGGTGAGATTTTACCCAAAAATGTTTCATTCCAAACCCCTATATAAATACCATGTCTCCCTCCTTTCTCCAGGCGGCTTCTGTAATTAAGTTTGAATTTTTTGATCCATGAACACTCATTCTTACACGGGGAATGGCGGAAGCTTCATCCCAGTGAAAGTATATTTTCTTGCCTTGCAAAGGAATAACGCACGTCTAAAAATGGTCCAATGGGAGAAAGTTTTAGGTCTTGGTGAAAGCACGAGGGCCAATCAAATATGAGGAATTTAAAAAAGTAATTATCCTTTCCTAATTGACGTCTCTGCGGGAGATTTTTTACTTAATTTTCCTTCTGAGGATTCGATCCCAATCATAACTTAATATTCCATGTGATTGGACGGAGATTTTTTATAGAACAGGATTCCATTCAGCATTACTTCATTCCTCTTCTGTTATTCAGCTCCTTGCTTTCTCAAAGAATTCTCTTCTGGTATGCGCAACCTAAATTAAGTTTTGCTAATTTCATTGTAAATTCAAACAGGGATTGGATCTTTCCTTTGGTTTTCCAAAAGAATATTAAACTACAGAGCAGAAGTGCGAGCGGGCAAGAAAATATAGCATTTCATTCCAACGTAATATGAATCAGAGAGAGAGAGAGAGAGAGAGAGAGAGAGAGAGAGTAAAACAGCCTACCACGAGGCGAGAAACACTGAAATTGTATAGCTTTTTTGATTTAATAACTTTCCCGCTGTCATCCAACACCTGCTGTGAGCGGAGGTAAATTGTGGGAATTTCATTTTCGCATCGGCCCGCACGCAATTATGAATTAATGTTTAGAAACTATATACCAAACGCGCACACAGAACACATTCAACACACTAGCAACATTATCTCTCGCTCCTCCTCATCTCCGCTCCCCGGACTGTAACTTTAAGTCCATCAAATCCCTTAAAGTCTCACCTTTTCAACTTACAAAATCAAGCCTAGAGAAATTCAAATCAGTAATTGAAAATGAGGAAGAAACTACCCCAGAAATTCCCAAAATTTAAAATTCCCTCTTACATCTTTGTGGATATTTAACGCTAAGCGGTTCCGCTGTACCGCACCACCGCACCTTCTCTATCTTATTGCATACATGTGCAATTAAAACCCTTTAACCGGTAAGTTAAAATTATTCAAAATTGTATCATTTGCGGCAACTCCTTCCAAGCCTCGTAGCCAAAGTTCAAGAATTGTGAGGCATTTAAAGATACTCATTTCCTCCTTCTTTCGGCTCCACACAAACACAACCAGGCTCTTACTTACTCTCCTCTCGGTAGCGGTAATAACATTTCAAATTCCGTTTCTTATTACAAGAGACATAAAATTCACATAATAAAATACAGGTCCGAGAGAGCAAGCGGCAGAGCCGCTAATGAAAAACAAGGATTCAGCTCTTATTCCGGATCCCTGGAGTGCCGCGAAATTGAAATTTTACTCCTTCCTCGCAATCCTCGCAATCCTTGATTCCTTTGGTAGTAGTAGCTAGGTGTATATATGTTAATTATTATTTCAAAATTCTACCCAGCAGACGACCCTCATTCTTGATCTGACTAACCAACCTGGTCTGCACCTCCAAATCTGCCCACCAACAATATTTCAATGAGCACCATTCTCCAGCTTCTTATATCCATACAGGCCATGTGATATAAGAAAACCCATCTCTGGATGACCTGTCACATTTCTCCATCACTTTCCCTTCTAGTGCGAAATCTTGTAAATTAAGTAAATTCTCATTATCATAGCCTTTCAACAGATCCCTGCATTTGCATTGTAACTTGTTCCAAACCTCTGCTAGTTTTCTCCTCTTTACATTTCGGCAGCTTTATCATTGCTCTTCGTACTTGTGATATTAAACTGTATCTTCGTCGGTTTATAAATCAATCTCCATTCTTGTTTTTCATCCATCAAACCCTGTTTGTAGTAATCATTTCCATGCTCACATCCCGCCAAAGAATATTAAAATAGTAATCAATAACTCGGTCCATGCTCCTCAGTAGCAAAGTGAGTACATGAGGACGTATGAGTACGCCTCATCAAATACATTCTTTTTTCTCTTAGCATTTCTCTTTTCATCCCTCTCACCTCCTTCGTACGTAGCACAGGTGATTGAGCATAGGTGAGCATGGATCGTCATCATCTCTAGCTCTTTGTAACCTAGAAGAAGCTGGTATTTTCTGAACAATTTTTGACTCTTCTCTGTCTCTCTATCTTACAGACTCTATTTCCAGTACCGACCTCGACCTCTGTCATATCATCAATAGTCATCAGATTCCTTCCACGCAAGAGCACTTTCTCTTTGAGCATATTCCATGGATGAAATGCGCTCTAAATAACTCAAATTTTAATACCATCAAAGGAATCTTTATTAAAAGTTTCAAGGAAGCATTTAAAAAGCTCCAAAAAGAAGGAATTTGCAATTTACTAAATTCTCCAAAACATACAACTATATTTAACCAGCGAACGAATGCATTAGCAGCAAGGTCACAGCAGGTGAAAGTACTGGATTTCAATGGAATTCCTCTACCTTTCTCTTTAAACATCAAAGCATATGCTCACACTCTGTGACTTGTAATAACCAAAACTGCTTTCTCTTTCGCAAAAAATATAGTCTCTGCACTCATTCTCCCGCCCCTACCAGATATCACAGCTTCAAATAACTTGACCTTACCTGAAATAATTTTACTGGAGATTATCACTTACTTTTGGTAGCTCTGCAATAGCTAGTCTCATTCCCTGATTACCATACGCTGAATCCAATGATGCTTTGCATCAAACTTTCTCCACAGCTTTCTCCAACTCAAACAAAATTCCGATACTCTATGACTCCTTAGCGGAAAATCCTGTAGCACAACTCCTACATCTTTGTTTCTTGAAAACCCAGAACACGATCTTTATTTCCAACCAGGTGGGCGGATACCTTGCAAACTTCTCAGCATTGTCTGAGTTCAACTTGGAGAAACCACCACATCCAATAGCTGGCTTTCATGTTGTGAGTTGATGGTAATAAAATTTGCATGATTTATCCTTAGCGTAATGGCATGAGAGATATCTTAGAGAAACTCTCTTAGCTTAGTCAAGCGATCCAAAGAAAGAGCCAGTCCAAAAAGCCAGCACCAGTAGCAGCAACCCTTTAACCTATTCCCTGTAATGCCCTTCCCAATTACCAATTCTCTTTCTAACGTGCTTTCTCTTCCCCGCGGCTTCCCAACTATATCCAAATCTTCCCAACCTGAACCTGAATCCACGTCTTAGCTTTGCTCAGTTCCTTGTTTCCTCAAGTATTACTGGACATGCTTATACTCCTTGTAGATTCCAGTAGCTTCCAGATCCAGAAACAAGGAAGCACATTGGTTAGGAGAAAGTAGAAGCTGTAAAAGATGAAAGCCGACTCTATATTCTCTGTAAGAGACAATGTAAATCACTCATTTCCAAGTGAAAACAAACTTTTCATATCCTTTCCAACAATCCTTTTCCCCATTACGTTTCATCCCCTTCCTTTCTCCAACTCATACTTTTCCCATCTTCTTCTTAGAGACATTGACCATCATCATCCCTTTTATCACATTACCACTGTATATATTTCCAGCACATCTTCTTTTTAAAACTGAAAGCTTTCCTTCCTTGCTCTCCTATAACTCCAGAGTTTGGAGTTGTTTCCTCCTAAACCCCGAGATACCAACGTACGTAGCTACGTAACTCAAAGACGGATATTCATGTTAGTCGAAGAGGTCATAAGACCCTTTGCTTTCTCTTCATAGTTCTTCGCTCCTGTATTCAGTCACTTGCTCCTGCGGTTGCAGGAGCATCTTACGTGGTTTACGAGAAGAATTTCACCAAAACCTTACTACATGGAAACGGAAACTAGCAAATAAAACAGGAAGAAGCAGTAGAATTTGTTATATTAAAGCAATGCAATAGCATCTCCAAAACGCGGTTCAGTGAAAGTGTACCCGGAAAAAGAGAGGAAGCTTTTAAAAGACAGCTTGGATTGAGAACAGAGACTTTCTTTGATCTTCATAGCTTGAAGACAGGTAGATAATTAATTTCGTTCTCAGAGCTTTCTCCCATTCCTTCTCCTCCGTGGAAGAGGACGCGCGAGTACATGATGATTACACTGTCCCTACGCCGTCCTTACGCCGTTCCTACGTATATGCCTACGTAAACCCAATGATTCTTCCGTGTACCAAGAGCTGAGCACATATAAGGAGCGTGGAGGATGTACAAGAACCTCTACCTGTATCTCTCCAATTCCTTCCGACCCGCCTCCTCCCCCTTCTGCTTGTTTAACTTCTCAGAGTCAACAAAAGAACATGTATTTGAGAATCCAATTCACCCAAGAGCTCCCGTGGAACATAAAGGAATTAAAGTCTACTATAAGTGCAGATTGGTTTGTGGGTGAAACGGAATTAATTATTAATTCTTTCTTTTTTCTCCACCCGAGCGAAATGGAATTTCAATCTCCTCCATACATGCACTAGTAAACAACTCCTCCTCCTTTCTCCATCAGCTTTAAATACAGCGTCTATAAGCTGTGTGCCAAATTACTTTCCCTTGGATCAAACCTTCCTTCTCTTCTCCGCCATGCTGCAAGAAGATGGCGCCTCTATCTCTAACTTGCAATCCTTGCTTTCTTTACTTTCACTTCCATTTTCCGTACTAGATAACTTGCTAGAAAGACGTGCCTTCACCGGAACTTGGTCCAGTAAGATATAGGAGAAAGTGGAGAAAGGAGATACCATCTTATTGGACGGGTTGGTGGACATGTACGGTAAGAGTAGCCAGTGAAACTTTTCCGAGTACTCATAATCCCACACTGCCACCTGTCACGAGTGAAAGCTTGATGAAAATTTTATCCAAGATAATATTCCCACCAAACCATTTGCATTCTCTCTGGCTTTTCCTCCATGTTGTATAACATGCCACGCGCTGATCCTCTCTCATGATAACCCGGGTAACCAAAGAATCATATACTTGACCTGTCATCAGTATGAGATGACACGCTGGTAATATGTAGCTTTCTCCGTGTAAATTATTCCTAGCTTTCTCTTGCATACATTTATCCTTGTTCCCGATAACCCCTAAGAGAAAATAGACATCCAACATGAGAATGATTCACAAAAGATTGTCACATCACTCTAGATTTCATCATGATCAGGGTCGTGGAGGACATGTCGAGAATATCCATTAACCCTATGTTTATATTTGACCAGTTGCATTATTATTGCCGGGCTGCTCAACAAGCTTAAGCTAATAGTAAATACGGGAAACCGTTATGGAAACCAAGGATGCAATATAGCAACAGGCCTAGCAGAGATGTATTTTTCCGCTTTTGCTATAATCAAATATTTATGAGCATTTCCCCGCACACTTTCCGGCCTTTCTCTCTACCCTCAATGATGTGTCTAATGATAGAACCAACTGATTATGTCTTTCTCCGTTTCAAGCATAGCACACATTACAGTCTGCGGCTTTCTCTGATGACAATTGAATAAAGGATAGAATAGAGGCAGGAATAGAGTTGCTCCCCTTCCTTGATAGTGATGTGATTGACAGAAAGGACTTGGGGATAGGGCAAATATTGTCCTCAAGTGCCACCGAACCATTCATTCCTCTCACTCCATTCAAAGGGACTAATGGAAATGGTAAATGGCTTGAAATAATAATAATAATAATTTATTGATAAGCCTCCCTTCAGTAAGAAGAGATCCGTAAGTATTTCCTTAGCTTAGCTGTTAAAGTATAGTCCCATTTACTATTCTCCAATATACCCGCTCAAATCTGGAGAGCACACAATCCTATTCTTTATTCTCGTACAACACTTATTTCCGGTAAGCAATACATCCACGGACCCCCCCCGTAACCAAAGAAACCAATCCAGGAGAAGTCTATACTATTCATGTCCGTCCATTTTATCTACTGTCTTCTCCCCAAGAAAGATTATCCTTAGAATGTGGTTAGATTTAGAGGAATGAACGCTTCATATTGTCAAACTCCAGCTTCTCCAGCCCCGAGAAACCTTTCTCAAGAGAAGGAGAGATAAGCTGGAGCAAGATTGAGCTGTAATGGTTTGGCGGATATAGTCTTTTCAAAGAGCTTTATGCGGCCTCCTCTGATTTCATCACAGATTGTCAACCCTTATCGTGGATCGTTTGTGGTCCAGGGTTTTATGTCGAATCATTCCTTGCCTACCCGACTGTGACGTGTTGGCCATTAATTCTTCCATCTTGGATACAGCTAAATTTATCCTACTGTTATAGCATCCTAAATCGTGTCCTTAGTGGCCAAAACTCAGTTAACTATAACAAATAACAGCTACTGTGCAGTTATCGAGACTCATAATTACAAATATCATCGATGCTCCAGACAGGAAAAATTCAACAACTCAACATCACTGTGTCCATGTTAGAAAAATCAATTACAAATTTTAATTAAATACAAATAATCAATCATAAAATTAATTTTACAAGTTTAATCCAACAATTAAAATCGCCATCGTCGTCATTAACGTAACTCCGAATGCTTTCAAACCGCTACTGCTATTGCAGCCATCCCCTTTGCAGTAGCACATACGCGGGCTATTAACGTTGATCATCGTGTCCCTGTTCATTCCAATTACTCCAGACTTGTAGAGGAAATCCCACTCATCCGCGTCAAACGTAGTTTCGCATTTACCCTCTTTGGCATTGTGGTCACGAAGGGCGAAACCTAGACGGTACACGAATCTGTAGCCGTAAAGTGTCCCTGTCATTGTCATGCAGTGAGAATAGTAAGGCACTGTTTCCACTTCCTTGCCAGGCTCTGCATAAATTGTAAAATAATAATGAAATAATTATCATAAATTTAATTTTAAAACAGTTTTTTCTCGTATTAAAATAGTTTATGTAAAACAGGTCAAGGTAACAGCGGTAATTGAAAAAATATCGTGATAAATTAGTTAACCTGGCTCAGCATCAGCTTTGGGAATATGAAGAGTGTCTCTAAAGTAACCGAGCTGATTAGCTGTTAAATTCCCAAACTCACATGCCGCTTCAGATAGTTCTGTTGGATCGTCTGTCCAAAAGCAGGTGTAGCAAGAAAGACCTGAAGGTAAATTTAAAAATAAATTAATCAAGCTTCAACTAGCCACACATACATTTAATCTCAGTTCTTTGATTTAATTATTTATTAATATCATTTAATTATTAATTACTCTACAATCAGTATTTATTATATACAAAGTTTCAAGTATACAGTTATAAGCCTCTTTAATTAAAAATCCTCACCTGAGACAGAGCTAAAGACTGCGAAAAACACAATCGCGGAAACGTAACCACAAAAGTTCTTCATTTTAATAAATCGCTCTTAAATTCACAATATTTCACAAAATGATTGAAAAGCTACGCATAAATCAAGCACCACCTTGAAACATAAATACCATACCTGACCGGACGTCATAGCTTTGATAGATATTTCTAGAATCTTTGCTAATCATCAAGGTTGATTAGATAGCAATTTACATTATACAACGCTGCAGATTACGTCAAGGTTCTTTCAGATTTCCCTATCATCCTTACCTAAAAGTCCTGTTTTGTCCCCAACATCCGCTGCTGTTCGCTATAGCTTTGGTATTGCATGGCAAATTTCGCCAACTTCAAATAGAACTGCAGTGCAATTAAATCTTTGTCCATTCAGTTTTCCCAAAGCTCACCAACTACCAACCGGAATCTCAATCTTTTGATCTTGTTTTGATCTCTGGACTGTAAATAGCAAACGGCAATTACATTTGCAATTCCATTTGCAAATTCATCCTGATTCTTCCATCTCCAGACGCATGCATTTAAGCCTTAGGCAAATTTCAAATTTCAGTATTCCATTTTCCGGAAAATCTGCAACAGGCTACACTCTGTATTTGACAGGCATTGGGATGCATCCATAAGCGAGGTCATGATCCTCGTCCGCCGCTTCCTCTCAATCCCTATTTGACAGGATTCAAATATACCTCATCTGGATCTGAAGTAATTGCGAAGCAGTAGTTTAGATTGCATCCTCAAGGATTTACCCGGTTCGGACGGACACTCTGAATCACCAAACCGGTGATAGAATAAGGGATTTATAACATCCATGCATTCAAATTCCACCCTCACTGTGTACTTAGTGACTACTGCATTTTCCCATTTCCTGCCCTTGATCCTGGCTAGTATTTCTCTCAACTCCTTTCGCACATTAGGCTTACCAACCTCACGTACGTATTCCTCCACGTACAACTACAACTTATTCAACATGTCTTTTGGGAGATTCCATATCCAGGATGAGAGTTAGCGGCGGCCGTCCAGTGGATCTTCCAGCGGAATGGATTAATGACACAGAGATGGATAGCAAGCCCCAGGGATGTGTATATTGAGCGGGCCGAAACTCTCTATTTACTTCCATTGCGGTTCCGCGTAGAAAGGAACAAGAGCCAGAGTGTGTGGCTAATCCCGATCCTGGAGAAATTATAATGGAAAATCTGAACATGTTTAGGGACATGTCCAGAGTGAGGGAAAGAGGCTTTCCCCGCATTTCTTCCAATTTCACCCGGGCTTTATCCCATCAGAGACTTGCATCCGGTTGTGTCCCCCAAATACTCCCAGCCAGCCTTCCTCCAACCCATCCTTCTTACAAGATCCATATTGAACAAATCTCGGGATCTCTTCCCTCAATCCCATCCAGGAACAGCAATGACATGGAGACAGGCGGGCGAGCAGACAGTTTGGCTGTGAGGATGAGACTCAATGTTGTCTTTAGGGAGAAAGTACTGAAACTGTCCCGATGATTGCTCCCAAATTGAGCATTGCTTACATGTGTTTCTCTGAATCCATCATGTGTGAAAAGAAGAGAAAAACTAATTTCATTTTCAGCTGCGCTCAACTTTTTACATCCTCTCAGCTTTGTTGGCACATAATTTGTGTAGGGATTTGCGCGGGTGGGAAGCTGAGCTGAGATGAATCAAATTAGCGCGTCCCGGGTGATTGATGCGCTTCATGGAGATTTGCTCCTGTTACTCGGAACGCAATTCAATGATTAGTGAGAGATAGCATATGCATCCAAAAGTCTAATTATTTGTTTATTTGTGTTTTTCCAGAGCAAACAACAATTGCCGTCGGTGTATCGTGATTAATGAGCGCCATCCCAATGTTCTCCAGTACAAAGAAAGTAAGTGTAACGCGCTTTCCAAGTTGCCTGCCTCCCCCTCCAGTATGTGTAGATTCGTCCTTGCCAGAATTCGCGAAATTTTGCGAATATTTCCCTGTGTCAAATATCCTTCTCGCTGTTGTAATTTCTTTCAAGTTTGTAGCTTTCTCACTGCAAATTCAGTTTCAGTGCATGAAATTACTTTCTAAAATTCGCAGAAACTTAGTTTTCTAGTTGTATCTCAGCAGCATATAAATCTCATTTTGAAAAATGGCAAATAATAGCTCAATTTTCTTCGTAAGCAGTCACAACATATTCAGTTCTAGTTTTAAGCAATGCTTGCAAACATTTAGATAAAGCCTTCCCACAATGAACTCGAGACACTAGATGACGCCGTAAACTTTTGAGGTTATGGCAGGACTCTGGAGGTACAAGATTCCTTATGGATGAGAGATGACATAGATTTCCGCTTAAAAGATCACACAACCTGGAAATGACAATTAAGCCAAAAGATAGCCCAAGAATCGTATCTCGGCTATTAACACCTATTCTCCCCAATTCCAAACCAAACAAGCTATACCATCTCTTGCTTTCTCCGCCTACAGTATGTAAAATAGGTAACCACCCCTGCTGTACCCTTCCAAGGTGAAAGTCATTCAAGCAGTGGTAATTCCTAAAGGAGTGAAAGCAAGTTACTTAAATGATAGGGCGTAGTTTCGTGCTCGGATGAACCTGAGCGTCGTTGCCTCATCGGCTTTTTCATTCCCCTCTCAGATTCCTTGTTAAAGATATTTTTGGTAGTGACATTAGAAAATTTCCTTTTGTATTACAAAGTCCCGGGCGTTTCATTCTCCCGCCTTGATGTGGTTTTCTTTAAAGTATTTACCGGGGCAAACAAAGTAGAGGCCGAAAGATATAGGCGGGTAGTTTAGTTGCTCCAGGCAGGACTGGCATATACTCCTGTTAGCTTCAACATTTGTTGCAATTTTCCAAAAATTTCTCTTCCCCCTTCCTTTTGAACTACATAGCACTCCACCTCAATAGTTTTGGCCCTTAAGTCAAACGATACCGAGTTTGGCTTCTATTACCCGCCTCCCATTCTCCCAGTTCACACATAACAGTTCCACACGTAGCTTCTTCCGTTATTTCATGCAATCCCGGAAAATGTTTAGTATGTGAGCCATGGCATTTGATGCTATTGAATTGAATAGTGTTGATTTTTGTGGGGAATATTCTTCATATTGTCCATTTGTTTTCCGTGTCATACATGATAAGGAGGAGACGAGGGGGAGGGGACAAAGGAGATGAAGCGGGAATAAATGGCGGTGTCTTTCAGCTCAGAATTGTGGCTGACTTGACTTGTAAGAGTCTTTTTGCGGTGACTCTCCTTCCCAAGATGAGTGACTTGGATACGAATTGACTTTTGAGGCGTGATGATATTTACTTTATCATTCTCTCGTTATTTTGATTTCAAAAGCTTTCTACTCTCCTCTTGTTCTTCCCACACACTTTCTCCTACTTTCTCCTTCTCCACTACTTGCTTTCTCTTCCCGTACTTGCCAACTTCTTATTACTCACTCTCTCCAGCTCTTATATATTTTCTCTCCTCCTTTTGATTCTCTCCTCCTCCTCTTCCTAGTTCTCTCCCTCCCATTCTCTGTTTCATCTCATCCGAAGGGTGTTTGTTTGCCCTTCCGCAAAGAGAAAGTCATAGAGAGAGAAAGAGGGTGGGGGAGGGAAGAAATGAAGCAAAGGAAGAGATGATGATGAGAGCCGAGTTCATGTGCTGAATTTCTGAACATTTTCATTATTTTCATCTCCCACATGAGCTCCTCCTTGTTTCTTCCCTGTCTTGAGCAAACAAATAGCAACCAAGTTCTCACAAATCCATTTCTCAAAGCCTTCCTACTTTCTCTCTATCTGCGAGTTAATAAAAATTCGGTGGAAATGAAAACCTAAGAGATCTCTTCACATTTTATTATTATATTCCCAACAGTTCAGATTCAGAGCTAGAGTAGCATAATCATTTTTTCCAACGATTCCTGCAAAAGTTATTACAATTTTCTACAACTTTCACTCAAACTCTCTCCTATTTTACAGCGAATAGAATATGCGGAAAATATGAGCTGTCTCCTAGTCCTATAAAACTCTTATCTTTGTAGAGTAAATTACATGGAAATTAATAGAAAGAGGACTCATGGAGAAAGCACTGGAATTATTACAAAAGAGAAAGCACTGGTCCCTGATTCATGACAGGCCGATAAAATAGTCGAATGCAGAGAATATTTTAGTCAAGTTTTCCTCCCTGTCATTTGATAAACCAGATGTCAATTTTGTCAACTTTCTGGGTGACATTTTGACATGGAAGGAGAGCCAAAACTTGTTGATGACAACATTTCTAGAGATAACACTTTTTGCCTTAGGGCAACGCAGGGACAGACAGTAGCTTCTATCAAAGGACATTTAGACCAAGAACTTCCCCCCGTTTCCAGCCTACATGATTCATCCAAAGTGTTTGTTTCACTTCCACGTTTGAATCCACCCGTGTATGCGAAAAGAAGCCTTCCCGGCTTCTTGTGGACAAATTCATCTTCTAACTTCCAGGAAACCTGTAAGAAAAGAATCCGCGAATCTTGAATTTCTCCAGGGCTATTTTCAGCCAGCCAAGGATGTCACCGAAACTACGCCTAAGTATAGTTTACAAGTTTCAGACGGGAGGGAGAAAACATAGAACATTTTTACAGAATCTGTATAAAAACGACGGAATATTAAACTAGAATATGTAATTAGATCTAGCCAAATACTTAAAAGTTGAAGGTTGCCAGGCAACTTAATTGTAGGGAGAGAATTTTACCATTCCAAATGGGCCAACTTGAGAAAGAGAGTAAATTGAGCTTGATGAATGAATAGGGAAGGAGAGAGATAAAAAGATGTTATCTAAGATGATCATATATTTTTAATGCCAGAGTTGAATACATGAAAAGAAAAGAGCGAGAAGATTCTTGGAGGAAGGGATGAAAATGTCGTGATTACCTCGATTGTGAAACAGAGTCACTGAAATTAGAGAGCACAGACTCAAAGAGAAAAACTTAAGCAAGAATATAAATGTAAAAAACTTTTCTTCCAACACGACCACCTTCCTCCGGCTTCATCTCTTCTTCCATTCATTTTCTAATTTCTTCCTTCTTCTAGCTAAACGTGGTATGGAATTGTCTTAGAGCTGCAACTTTCTCCATGTTATAGATGTACACGAGAGAGTTTCAGTTTTTGTACCTCCCGCCTTCATCCCCTCGGTAGTCTGTAAAATCTCTCAAAAGGTGTTCCCAGAAATACAGCATATTTCCCTCCCCAACCTGCCTGTTGCTCTCCCGAAAAGTTCAAGAGTGAAAGCAACGAGGACTTTCTTTGTCCTTCTCGAATAAGTAATATATTGGAACGTCCTTTTACTTTCACTCACATGATCTCTCCTTCCGACATGAATAGAACAAGGGAAAGAGAAGAAAATAAAGAGAAAAACTTACTCAAAGGAATATTCCTTTCATCCTCTCCTTGTATTGAAAGTGAATAAAGAATTTTTTATAACCGAAATGAGTTTCGTGTCAGTCCACGAATATAGTGTCCTATATTTTTCCATCAACTTTCTCCAACAAGTCCAAGGAATTCCGTCTTTTTCTCATGTCCTCCGCGTGCCTGTCTTTCCAACTTTCTCTTGTTTGTTTACCTCTTCATCTCGCAAACAAGTGTGGACGAATAAAGGCAGTCAAATATAAAACTACTAATTTCAGAGACGACTTGCTTTCTCCTAAACTTTCTCCACTGTACTAGACATTCCTCCGCCAGATTCTCCTGCTCATATTTACAGCCTACTTTTTAGCTATCTACGGTATTTGTAGCGCTCCCTACTGGCACTATTTAGCACTCTTCTGCAAACTACAAAGCGCTGTAATTAACATGAATACAACTAATTTTACCTTAATCCAAAACATTTATATTTTTCCAGGCTTGGACTGCGAAGACAACAGGGAGAAAGACTCGCTGGAGACTTTATGCCGAGATACAATTCCTGGAGATGCTCAGTTATATTCACTCTTTCGTCTTGACTCGGTCCCTGTAGATTGCCCTTTCAAGTAAGCCTTCCTACTTACATGTTTTTCAATCACTTTACATACACCCACTCTTCCAACATCCCCGCAACAGTTTAATAACCAGCCTAAATCCAAAATGATACCACAGAGCACACATCCAAACCATGCTTTTGAACATCAGTTTAGTGTATGCTCAGCTTAGGGGCTGGAGAAAGTCCGCGGGAAGTACACACTAAATTTTAATTAAAATCCATGCTCCTCCTCTGCTCGACTACCTCCAAGCCTTCAATACATACTGTACAGTACAGTCTGTACTAACCCCAGCTTTCCAAACCACTCAAAAATATTGCTTCAAGCCTAGTCTCTAAGTACAGAAGCATAGCATATAGTCCATCCCGCTAATTTTCAAAATTTCCTTTTTTTTAGGGGAGCTCCATTTACTTTCACCTACAACCGTGGACACGGTGAATGCCGAAATCCAGTTTCGCACGTGGATTCCTGCACGGACAGCACCCGTCTATTGTTTCGCTTCCAGGCCTGCCCGGATGTACAAAAAACTGAGAGTACAGGTGAGTTGTTCAATTAGTTTTGTAGCTTAATTTACAACGCACCCTCTCCCCACCATCAGAGGAAATAATGTAGCGTAGGTCACGCCTAGTTTCGTGTTTCCTCTCCAAATTTTATTACTACCGGCACCAGTTCAGTCCACTCCACACTCTCCCCCGTTTTTCTATTCTCTTCCCATGTAATAATCATTTCTTCTTCTGCACTACACAATGGGTAATTTCTTATTGTACAAAAAGTACCAAAACCCAGCAAATGTTAGCTTCACCTTTTGTATTTTCCTGCCCTGCTGTAGCCTATAGCTCTATCCCAGCTGCAGCAGAAGTCCAGTTTTTGCAACGTATATTGCAGTATTGTTTACTCTTAAGTAGCTCATTACCCGTTCCTTACCTTGCATCCAAGCTCATAGCAAATGTCCTCAGCTTTCCTAGCCGGAGACATGTCCGTTTAGCCTGAGAGGAAGTTTTACGGCAGGTGGAGTTTTGACACATTCTTTTCCATTTTCAGAAGCAATTAGCATCAAGCACGGCATTAAATATTTGAAATTTTCCCTATTTACAAGCAAAGGGAGTTGTGTTTTCTCCCGTCCGCCCGCGTCTCTCCCCCTCCCCTTCCCTGCTATTGTCCCCCCTTCATTGTAAGGGAATGATTTTATATGCATGCGTTATACAGAGTAGATTGAAGGGGAGGAGGCGGGAGTTGTGCGTAGAGGATTAATGTGAAGAGATAGCCACCTACAAATGAGCACTTGACACGAAAGAAGGCTATCAAGGCGTGACAATGGGAAAAAGGGAATTGTACAACTTCTCCGGGATCGTCCATCAAAATTTTTGACAGGCCTAACCACGCCTCCCCAGAATTTCAATCCACGTCTTCCCTCGTCTTCTTATTCAACAAGAGACGTTTGAGTCCAGCCCAAAGGATTTTCACATCCTCTAACTCAAAGTGCTGGAGTAGGCAAGCAAGAAATAGGAGCAAATACAAAATACATCAACTCCCAAAGGTGCATCATGCATGCATTAGTGAGAGCATTAGTGAGAGGTAGCCGTAGGCGGGGCGGGGTAGGCAGGTGTGCTTAGCGTTTGTCATGAGAGCGGGTTTCCCCATCTTGCAATGGCGGAGGTCGGAGGTCAGGTTGGAGATGTATTGGACGCGATCAGCGTAAAATAATTGAGTGTAACATGCACGGGAATTAATCACGTATCAGCTTTGGACATGCTGCCCCTCATCATGCCAGTTTTGCCAAAGACTGTGCAGCGTATTGAGTGACGCCTTCCTCGGAATTTTTTATCCATGATTGATGTGAATTATTGTACTTGATCCATCATAGAGGGCGGCAGTTTTTTTTGCAGTATACGCTGAGCGCTCTGGGTGTTTTAGTAATGCGGGCATTGCGCTCTCGTCCTCTTCCAACAAATGTGATATTAACGAGAGCAGTGCGCTTTGACCTCCCCATGCTCATCAACCAAACGAAATGATTATGACACTTGACCTCTTTTCTTTACAGCCGAGGAGTTGCAATGCTACGCCATGTGGAAGGAAGGAAGTCAGCATTACTTGATCGGGAGGATGACGAATCATCTGTCTGTCGGTGGTTTGGAAGACAGTTATCGATGCTTT
Organism: Sminthurides aquaticus; assembly: GCA_906901655.1. Lineage (NCBI taxonomy): Eukaryota > Metazoa > Arthropoda > Collembola > Symphypleona > Sminthurididae > Sminthurides > Sminthurides aquaticus. The sequence continues at coordinate 2,558,993 of CAJQTT010000007.1, forward strand.
GTGTACGAGAGAATCGGGGGCAAGCATGGCGGAGCCGTTGAATACAAGATTGCACAATCCGGGGATGCAACTTGCATTGGAGTGCAATCACCTACAGACGGAGCAAGAACATTGATTTTGACTAAAGGTATTTTTTATTTCCACATTCAAACTTTCTCCACCCAAATTTTCACTCCTTTCTCCATCAATACTTTCTCTTTGCTTTCACCTTTTCTTATGTACTTTTACCCTTCATTTTCTTCCTGCATACAAGACGGTAGGCGGTAAGGAGAGGATTTTCCATTCCAAAAATGCATTCTACGAGTTCGAAGAAAACGCATTATTTTTATGGGTAAAGGATTTATTTTCGAGGAAACTTTTCTCGATTGTAGGGCTTCATGGGTTTCCAAGGTTTTGTTTTGCCCCGAGATGTTTAGATCAACCTTTGGTAATCTTATGTTATTTCCACAAGGAATTTTCCTTTCCTGTTATAGCCAGTGTTTACTTAGTAAAAGTTTGAATCAAGTTTTAAAGAAAATCCCGGGCTTTCTGGGACTTGAACCCCTCAAAATACAACCGGGTAAAGAAAATCAGCTCCAGGGCCATGGGGGAAATGTAGGGGGGATAGAACTTTGAGAATGGTGAAAAAGGTATGTAGTTGGCTGCATCATCACGACCTGTCAGAGATCTAATGCTAGTTTAACGACAAGGCCAGAGCCTGGAGAATAATAAAAAAGTTATCAACTTGTAATTCTTTCCTCCTTGTGTAAATAAGACAAGTTTTGAAATTCCACTTTTATTCTTAACCTTCACCCCTCTTTCCCGCCAGTTAAGGCACAGAGCGGGAGAATAAGCAAAACCTTTGAAAATTCCGTCAACCACTTTCTCTTCCCAACTTTCTCCGTCTCTCTTTACCTTTGACTCCCAAGAATCTCCCTGTCTTTCTCCTCTTGACTTTCTCGTGTCTCTTATAATTTGTCTGGAGAGTAATGAATATTTATATTATTTCAGCTGAACCTCCGGCCGCCAAATGTAAGTTCCCCACCTGGTTTTCCTCCAGCCATTGGTACACCCTAGATGGGAAGATGCTCGTGAAATCAAATCACAAAAACGGAAGCGTCCACGTTTCCGATGATTCTGGAAGACGTCATAACAATTCTATTTTGAACACCATCGGCTACCCTACTTCCATGCAATTTGAACGAACGACAGGCTCCTTTATTACTGGAGGCTCCAGGATCAGTTGCCAGAGTTCCAAAGAGTTTAATGGCGATCACGTTGCAATCATGGCACATCATATCGTGGGCTGGTAAGTGAATTTCCATCACCTCGTGCTAGATGGCGTTACAATCTCCGCCTTTCTTCAAACTACAGAGTTCCATGTAGTGTCTTCAGGGGCACTCCAAAACAAGCCTCAGAGGGCGCTTTCCTCAATCCATCCCTCATTCAATCATCCTTAGAGCAAATCAGAATCTTCACTTTGAAATTAATACTCCCGCCGTCAACCGCCTGCGGTTTGAAGAGGCCGTAAGAGCCGGGTTTACACGGGATTTGTTCTTAATGAAAATTCTCATTTGAATTTCAGCAAGAGCAAGACAGTCTGCATGCACATGTACCGTCGGGACCGGCACGTGATAGAGATTCAGACAAAGGAGGTGACGGGTGCGGAAGAATTTGATTGCGGTAGCAGCAAAGCAATGACGGGAAACTCAAATCCGCCTTACGTGACGCTGGTCAGCTCAGAGGCTCAGCACCGTCGTTGCCCGCACGTGGGAAAATATTTGGCAACCGGCATAACACAGGACGGTCGCGTTGTCCGGGACACGTGCAACTCCTTTGGGCTTCAAGGGGGTTTGAACAATTTCAACACCCTCATCGTGGGATGCGGGGAGAAGGCCACTATGGAATTTCTATCAAATTGCCCGAATCAGGAGCAACCAACAAGTAAGTCTAAAATACGCTTCTCCACAGTGTACACATAGCAGAGCTCCTTGTAATACCCGCCCTTTCATTCCCTATCCTCTCACACTCTATGCATTCTGCCCTAGTGTCGTCCTGGATTTTTCGCAATTATTCATCCAACTTCCCCTCTTTCACTTGCCCTATATAAATGTTAATTTTATTAAAATGATGCGTTAATGTAACTCCTGTTTTTTCTTTCTTTCAGCATTCGCATGCCATGGGAATTGGGAGGAGAACGGTTCGGGATTTGTAATTGCCACTCCGTTGGGTCGCAGTTCTTCGGCAGTGCGACGATATTGTTTTGTCTACAGAAGTAGCGCCGAGAACGGGTTGACAGTATACAGCAGTAGTGAATCATGCCGTCGTTCAAATCATCCCGGTGCAGAGAGCCCTTGGGCTTTTAATTTAACTATTGAAGGTAATATTTTAAATTTTTCAATTAAAAATAATAGTCCCTGCATCCGCCCGCTCAGTTTGCCACCACATACAATGCCCGGGATTCTCCCTTCTTCCTCTTCCCGGTTCCTATTCGATTCCCCGGGTATTACCGCAATAATTATATGCCTGGTAAAACATGGACGTTGACACCCGCCGTACGGAGGTTAGATCTATAAGGGCCGGGTACTCCAGGGAGAGATTTAGCGGGCGAAGAATTTGCATACGTCCTTCGTTTAAAAAAGGGTTCAAACGTGTGCTCATCCTCGGTTTTTTTCAAATCTTTTTAGGGAAATGTGCCGAAGCAGTGACGGCGGGAGGTTCAAGAATTGAATCCATGTCTGTGATCCCAGCCATCTCTGCCCTAACCCTCCTCGTATTTTTCAATCTAGCATGGCTAGTCAGCGCCATTGGATCTGATGCTCAATCTGGATGCATTCCTGTAAGACGGAAATCTCATCTTCATCAGAGGTAAAAGACTATTCAAATTTAGGAGGGAAAAGTAACAATTTTCAAATATTAAATTGCTATTAAACTATATATATATAGTTATATAGCATTAATTAATTACAAAATTATACACAGAGTCAGAGGGAGAGCGAAAGGTAGATTGAGTTAAAGTGTGTGCACATACACCTGTATTTATTTACTCAATGATTCATTCAAATATAACCGGGAGGATATACTAAATATAAATATATATCAAACAAACATGTAACTTGCACTCTTACCTGTAAATACCTTCAACTCAACCAATGGATTTTCTAGGTCCACATATATAGCGCTAATGTAGCAGGTATAAATCAAATTACAGGTAGCTCTTAGTTATAGGTTATTCCAGCACTCCTCTCAATTCTTAATCCGTACCAGACTATATTGTGTAAATGATTAATCATAGAGTAACATAGTTTTAGTTGTTTTCGGGATGTTTTTATGTACATATTATATTGTAAGACAACACCCGGGAGTGTAACCGTCTGTGGTTTGGCCGTGTATGTATTTATGTTGGGACTGGAATGAGAAAACCCGGGTTTTAGCCGGATCCACCGTTAGCCCTGTAATGTACTCCTATCAATCTTTTTAAAGGCTAACGCTCCAGAAGAATTCTCATTTTCCCGCGTAATAACCTCCGTGAAAAATCCTCTACCTATTAACCCTCCATTATGTATTTAATGACCCTCTCTCCTGTAATACAACCAACTACACAAAGTCTAATGATCCGCCATCTAATGCGGGGTCATATTGTCAGAGTGCTTTTTCCGCTTGTGTGAAAGTGATACGCCAACCAATTTACTCGCACACCCCTTTTTCCTTTGAGGTTTTTTCTTTTTTTCAAAAAACTCTAAAGCGTATATATATGTTTCCATAACACGGAACTAAGGATTGCAGAGCGCAATCATGATTGTATATTGTCAAATTTAGGACCGCATCCAAAAGCGAATCCATTTACCGTAAATGTATTTCTACTACATACACTTTGTATATAACTTGTAAATATTTACAGCAAGCTAAACTAAGCAAAACAAGTTAGTCTATTAACTTTAGGGCCGTTAATCAACGTTTTTCTAATCCTCCTTCAAGTCGTTTCACAATTATCTTTACAATTTATCAATGTTACTATAAACTACTCGTTACATTACACCCATTCGAGTACAACAACGTTGTCATGTGCCCTTCTTGTGTCATGTAATTTAGTCTAGGTTAAAGTGTTTAGGTTTAACCAAATCTGTCCAGATGGAGCTAAGATTCTTGTCCTAAGAATGATGATGAATTTGCCTCTACCAATTCTTTAATTACAAACCTCACAAGCATGGTGTCCAAGTTTTTTCAATCTCCCAGCAGTTTCCTCACTAGAGGGCGGCTGTATCTTAGTTGAGCAACAGGCTGGATCCAAGAATTAATTTTCCAAAATTCCTAGCATTGACATCATCCAGATGGCGCAAATATGAGATATATGAATAAACAAACACCTAGTTGAGAGGGAATTTTTATATGATCAAAATTATATTTAAATTTTGTTACATTATGTCCATGTTTCTGTCTCTGGTGAAAGTATTTATACTCGAGTCATTTAACTTTGATTAGCACTACCTTTCTCCAATAATGATTAATTCTATGATCAATTTAGTATGATTTAATGAACAATTTAGTTATCTTAATTATTTAATTCCGTATAAGTTTGGAATGAATGATACGCATTACAAATAGTCATGTCCGAGGGTGTTGCTATTAACTATTAACTAATTACAAAAAAAACTGACAAATGTTTTTGGTATATGGGTTTTTGTATAAATATTGTGTAAAATTCCCGTATTTCCAGCTTTAATATGATTACTTAAACTAGCCGTGTTTGTATTGCATTTACGATATCCGCGACATTTAACTTCTCAAAATATTCTATGTACATGTAAACTCGTAAATACAGTACAGTTTTACACAACCTTCCACCCCCACAACTAGGATAACAATTCAATTAAATAAACTGGCGGATATTTAAATAATTGATACTTTGGTGGTTAAATTGACTGCAATTAATCCAAATCATCCCATCGCCCCACCGTGTAAAATAAACCCCCATCCTACACTACAACTCCTGCCTCAACCCTTCGTTTTCAGCCTAATCTTCAAGGCAATTGGAACGGGTTCAATCTACGAAAATAGAAATAAATCCCTTGGATTCCATAGTCTTCGTCGTCATGGTATTCCTTTAAACCCTTATCCCTCCTCCCTTACCAGTCCCTCCGAAACTAAATCCACCCGGGTATTTACTTGTTAGTTAGTTTTCTCTTTCCCTCCCCTCCTTCCCTTTGAAAGTGCCCTCGGTTTAGAATCCTTAGATCCTGGATCACATGTCCACGAAACGGGTTTAGGAAAAGGGATTTGTACGGGAGACATCCCTGGTTGTAATGGAATACAGACAAGGATTCTCTCCAGCAGTCTGTTACCCGGTTCGGGGATCTATCATCTCCACCAACCCTTTTCCTACCATCTTCCACAGTGTATAGCAGCAACAAGAACGGGCTGCGGCCAAAAAGCCTTTTACCCACATTACCCTTTTAAGTGCCTAGAATAATTAATATACAGAGCATTGAAATCATCCTTTTTAACTCTTCTACCTTCTAGCCTGTTCAAGCTAGCCAATTAACAGCATTATCCTAGTAATCAGCTAATGAAAACTGGCATTCACAGGATATTTCCATCACAAATTATTTTTACATCCATCCTTTACTTTCCCTACCTGAACTCTTTGAAATTAGAAACAATTTTCTGCTCTCTGCATAAGCCATAAGCCTTTTAGTTAGTAGAAGCATTACCCGGTAAATACAGTCAGGGCGTTGGAATGATGTCCCTTCTCAATCCAGAGGGCGCTTTGTTCTAGTAGCTAGAACTATGAATTTTTAACCATCGCCATAGTTACACAGTTCATTTCCTAGATACCCGGGTAGGGTAAAGCCCGTCATTCAAAGAGAACAGAGCATCCGACGCAAGCAGAATATATGCTTATTACCCGGAACCATTTCCAAGATCACGAATAAAAGCTTGTCCTTAAGCTTGTCAATGTTCTTTACGGCTTTCAAAGGGCTAATAAACAACAAGGATTTTACATCCTCTTCTTTTAGCTCCCCTACCCTAAAACCTCCATATGGTAAACTTGGGAATGATTTTAATTGCTCTCCATTTACTCAAACATCCAGCGCTAACAAAGACCTCATCCTTTTCCCTATCGTTACAGCTCCAATCGTTAACCCTTGCCACGCTCCCTCGTAAACTTGCTTATATCCCGACCTGCTACCGCTTTCTCTTTCCAGAGAAAGTTTCCGCTCCTTGTCACTCCGCTCTGTCACTCCTCTAGCACACCATAGCAACCTTCTTACCTTCTTTCTTTGTCATGTCAATCCCTGTTGTCTCATGTAAATGTCTTCCGGCGCTATTTTGCGAAACAGGATAAAGTTTCGAGGACGCTTCCTTGAGTAGGCGGGGATTGTGCAAGGTGATAAAAATCCCTAGATTCAATTTGAACAAGAGAAAAAATATTGAGGGAGACGCTTACAAAGTTGAGAACAAATATTTGATGAAATTCCCTTTCTTTCCGTCTCGGAACGGAACGAGCGAGGGCTAAACAAAGCTATCGCCTTCCCCAACCCACCACCAGAGTTAACTATACAGGAAATAAAAAGGGGATCCTGTGACACGGGAAATAATCAAGTTTAATGTCACTGAGGGCTTCTCAGGAATTCGATTAGACAGTAAGGAAAGTTGAACATGTTGTGTGGATTCATTCAATTCATTCCAATTCCGTCTTCAACAACTCCCCAAGGTATGAGGGGGACAGAGGAGTCACAGAGTTGTCGGAACCTTGTTCACACTTCCACCACCGTCACCAGGGGCATCTTCAAATAAAACCAAACTTTGCATCATCTACTTCTTTTTCTTTGTTTATTCTATAAGTTGCGTCAACACTGTGCAAGTTTCTCCACAACATTAGGCGTATCACTCTTACACAGTATAATGGACATCAATATAGGGGTTCAAGCCCGTCTTGCCCGTCATGTATTCAAAGGTCAATTTCATGATTTCGGGCACTTTTTGGGCCTTCAAATTCATACAGTAACTGTCCATAATATTTCTAAAAAATATCTAACCCTAAATCTGCATGTGGAGATACAAACAGCCATTTTTTTAATTTAACTAACCAAGTAATTTTCAAACACAACCAAACCGACAGTTTAAATATAAAATTACAATTTACGTCATCGTCGTATTCGTATTCCTCTTTTCTTCCGTAGCATCTTGCTCAATGTGAGTCACTCTAATATCTTCGAAATGTTTAAAATCCTATTCAAAAATAAAAATCTTGTAATCAAATAAATATTACAACAATTAATAATGGACAAGCACATTATTCTGCAAGCACATTTAGCTGCAATCATAAAGTCAGACCGATAAATAGCGGGAAGAAATTTTCAATTTCAAACACACACTCTCTCTTGCGGTTTAACATAGAAGCAAGTCAATTATCCCTGCCTGTCACTTCATTTTCACATCATTCTGGCATTATATACTCAATAAGCATGCGGCTGAGCACTTCCCTTATGCCTTAGCTACTGCACCAACTTTGGAATGTATAAAACCGGGCTTAGTTTTACAATAAACTGTGTAAAATTCTCACCAAGAAAAAAATAGCTGTAATCAGAACAGCTTTCATGACAGGGCTCAATTCATGAACCCCTTTGAATTCCAGTATAAAAACATCTGCGTCCGAGTACCCATCTGCATTAGAATCCTCGTACCTTTTCGTAATATAAGCCACAATCGAGCTCTTGTCCGACGCCTTTACAACAGTAAACTCCCGACTACAACAGCCCTCGTCTTCCAGACAGAGGACAATTGTGAACGAGCTATCGTAGATGTCAAAATATCGTTTGCAGCAAAAGCAGGGGAGCACCTCCGTACCCTTAACCCCGCCCAGTAACGTCCCGTCTGCCAGAACGCATTCAACCCCCTGTCGGATTAAAGAGCTATTAAAATCTTCAATCGCTTCTTATTACCTAAAATACTCCGATACACTCAGGTAAATTCCGATAACCCTGTTGCACTTACGTCACTAAAACAAGAATGCATCCGCTGCGCCACCATTACTTCATCTCCGCTAGTTGCATTAACTGCTAGTAAATATCTTCGTTTATTTCCCCGTTCAATGATACTCCTAATCTCGGTTTTTTCTACAACTTGAAAAATCCTATTCCCGTGTTCGTCATGAATGAGGTAAAAGTTGGGTGAGGTAGAATCTAGGGTTGCATCTGCGAAACCAAAATTCACTAATTTTCAAATCCTCTAAAATCCCAGCTTTTACCGTCTTCTACAATATACTTTCCGTAATTACTGCTTCATATTCCTTACAATAGTAGCTTTAATTTAATTTTTAAAATTAAAATTAAATTTTAGTTTTAAAATACATTTATAAATTATTTCAACCCCATACTCACTTCTCACATTAGCGTTCTCATCTTCCACTTGCCTTACCGTCATAAACTTTAAATTTGTTAACAAATATAGACCTTTCGGCACAAAATTCCAATTCGGTACTCCATCTACGCACATCCAAGTCACAATCTGCTATACATATTATTATTTTTTAATCAACATGTTATACATATCCGTGTGTTCTACATACCTTATTACATCTGCTTATTATATATCCTCACCTGCTCCACCAGAGTCAGCAGAATTTCGAATTTGATTAGTCCTAGATACTGTTCTAGAAGTTCTCAAAAAAGCTTTCACAGCTTCAGTTGATCGTTTTGCTCTTATTTTTGTATTTTCCCACCCTTTTCGCATGCTCGTCATTTCTAAAGCCTCACTATAGCTGCACTAGCTACAAGCTTAGATTAATTTAAACGGGAATTCTCTCAAAGCTGTTAATCAGTTCATTCGATTCCTATGTGCCGTTTAAACGTTTTAAAATTTAAATTCTTCCCGCCCTACGCTTTTTACCCAGCAAATGAATGGTTACCCGGGTAACCATCATTTTCGCATTTCTGTATTCAAACTTCGTACGCATATTTCATAGCATAAGTCGTACCCCTAAGCTGTCATTTAATTCCATCTCATTCATTCCAGCAATCCGTCAAACCACTCAAGTGAAAGCAAACTTTCTCCTCTTTGTCTCTCTCTCCTTCCACAAATTTATAGAGTGGATAATTTCATGTGAGTGTAATTTTATTACCGGAATATTCATGATCCTCCATCCTCTCCTCCCTCATGAAACTAATGTTAGACTCATTTAATATTTAGTTGCCTTTTAAAACGTTTATCCAAAGTGCAGCCTCTTGAATGTCTTTTAAGTGTACAAGAGGGAACCGTCAAGGGGAAAGAAAACAAGGTTAGAATAAGCACTTTCTCCTCCTCCTCCCTACCTTTCTTATTCTTCCCTCCTTCATGGAAATCTTTGTATGAATGAAAGTGTTGGGAAATTACGTGAGAGGGGGGAAAAGAGTGTCGCTAATGCGTGATTTCTCCATGCAATCTTTGTGAACAAAATAGATACATGGAAAGTTGGATGAAACTCGCATATATAAAGACTATCTTGGCAACCCGGCTTCGCCCGGGGGTTGCGGTGGAAAAATTGTTCTATGTGCTGGCTTCAACCCATAAGTCTCCCGTGAAACCTATAGCTATCCCGTGAAAACCCATAGTTCTCCCATCAAACCAATAGCCCTTCCGTCTAACCCATAGCCCTCCCCCCTCCCGTCCGAGCTCTCTTACTTACTCTACTCCAAAATTACTCCTTATTTTGGAGTAATATATTTGGCGTAATTTTGGCGCAATATATTTGGCGCAATATATTTGGCGCAATATATTTGGCGTAATTTTGGTGCAATGTATTTGGCGTGATTTTCAATTATTTGAAACTTTTTGATCAGTTTCGTACCTTTTGGTTTGCAAAAAATCCAACTTTAAAACATCGATGATATTTTGAATTTTGGAAAGTCATTCGGGCTGTACAGAGTCTGTACTACAGACAAACTTTCTGATTTATAGTTAAGATTCTTATTTAGTTTGAGGGTAGGAGGGGGACACATATGAAAATAAGAGATGTGGAAATACTCACACAAACTTAACCGGAGAAAGCAGGAGAAAGCAGGAAAAGTAACTGTAAGATAACAAGATATACTTAAGGTAAGTACACGACCGGGCTAAAAACTAAATCCAAAATTCAGACAGCCCCTCGAAAAAAAGTTGCATCATCCCAAATCCACCCCATCTTATGAATTATTTCCACTTTTTCCATTCCGACACTGAAATATGAGCTATATCCTTCCAAGACTAATGGCAATTGAAGCATAGTAGAGAAAGCACACACACACACGAGAGTAAATTTGACAAAATAAATGTACATGCAAAACTCTTCAAATCTCTTCTCCATCCAACCAGTTCACTCTCATTCAAACAAAATCCACCTAAACTACTCGTCCCGCTTTCTTTTCAAAGTGAAAGTCACATTTCTTGCCTATGTCTTGTAAAAAACTTGTAACTTTTAAACATCTCATGTATACAAGGACTTTCCCCAAAAGTTCTTACTGTATTAACATCATGTACGTAGTGTACTTGTATTTTTAGATTTTCCACAATTTTAACGATTCATCATATACATTACGAATATTCTCTACTTTCACCATCAAATCAAATCCATGTATTTCTTTTTAAGATCTAGCAGAATTTTATATTGATTTATATCCCACCTTTAAATAATTCAAAAGGCACAATTTATAAAATTCAGTAGCTTACAATTCAAGCCGCTCCATTACTTTCTCTGAGCGCTTCTTCATATCAAAATTCATTTCCCACAGTAGCCCCACTCTAAAACTCTAAACTCTCATCTCCCGCCATCTCGTTTCAGTTCTCAGCTCTACCGAGCCTCCCATCATCCCACCTTCGTCGTGCTTTAACAAATTTCATCCCTACTCCGCCCTGATTTCACTCACCTGGCTGACTTTCACTTTCCCTAAATGAAACCCCTCTTTCACCCAGCCAGGGCAAAACCAACTGACAAGTTGAAGGGTACACGCATAAAGCTTTACAGCCACCCCACACACATCCGTTGTTGTTCCTCCAAAAGCTTTCCGTACTTCAGACAATGCATGTAGCTGTTGTAAGCTAAGTGAAAGCTTCGAAAATAGATTAAACAAAAGTAAGATTTTATGTAAGAGCTCGTAGACCAATTACGGCCCTCTTTCCGGGCCTCATTAGGTTTTCAAGAAAGAGCACGACGACAGCTCAAGATTGAAATTTGAATGAGATGGCTTCTTGAATGTATATTGTTGAGGTGATAAACGTTTCCTTTCTCCACTTCTACAACCTGCCAGCCCCCAACTTTCTCCACATTTTTCTCCCTACAAAGGTTTCATCCTCTTCCGCTCTGAACCAGCCATAAACACCTTCATAATCCACTCTTCCCTCAAATCTGTCAGTCACTTTAGCCTCTCGCAACTTTCTCTTTATGCTTGGAATACAGTTACAAAACAGTCTTTTCGTTCTTTGGAGAAAGCACAATCATCGTTGGAATTTATAGCACAAATTATGATTCTCTTGCCTTTACGTCCTTCCCTTCTTTGGACTCCTTAATTCTTTTCACCGACTTTCTCCACTTTCTCCAGTGTCCTGTAGACTCCTATAAGGTATTCCTCCAATACAAGCAAACCAAAGAAGCCAAGATTGGTGAAGAAGCACATGATTTGGTAAATGTCACCTTGAACGACGCCCTTGATTTTACCGGGACAAATCCTCGTGTAAAATACGTAGATTTTTTGAGCACTTCTCAGCCCTTTCTCCATCAGGCAAGTAATGTGCCGGATGTTGGTGAATTTTTACATAATGCGAATATGACCATCCACTCGTTCACTCCCACGCCATTGTCCTCCTCTTCTTCCATCCTTTTCGGCTCTTCTCTTCCCGAAAACCATTTCTGCTATAAAAAGAAACATTCCACAAGACAGATCATACAATTTTGCCATTCCCATATTCAAACCGTTTGTCATCCTCCTCTTCCCCGATGATGATCGCCCTTCCTACAAAACTACATTCTTCTCCTCCATCTCCTCCACTTTCTCCTCTTCCTCCTCCTCCACTATCTTCTGCAACTCAACAGAGCATTAACAGAGGTTACAAACTACTTCTTTCACTTTCTATTTTACACTTTATAAAAACTCAAACTCCGTTTCAACACTTCCGTCTATCTTCCTAACATGCCCGGATTCCCCTTATCCGCGGACAGCAGTATAAGCTTGCTATACCACATAACTTTCACTTCAGTCTCAATTCGCATGCAAATATTACGTACAGCCCATGATATAGAGCATCTCTCCAGTTTTTTACACAATACTTTCTCCAAACTTTCACTTGCACCACCCAGTTCTCTCGGAGCATATAGCATCGACTCTATCCGAATTTAAAGTTCAACTCAATCCCGCCACAACTTTCACTCCTTTTTTCATCCTTTATCACGCCTCAGTCTATAGAGAGGGATGAATGCCCGCGATAAGTCAAAGCTCCCCAATCGTTTCATCCAACCCACCATAGATTTCTCCACCTTTTCCCTACCTATAGGTAAGTGTATAAGTAAAGACATCAACAAGACTTGATCCTCTCCATCTTCTCCGACTTTCTCCAAGCATTCTACCTTGTATTTCACTCACTTTCTCCAACTTTCCCAAGCCGAATAGCATCACATCCATGTGAATATTCCTTTAGTCCGCTACCCACTACACTACACCTTCATCCACGCCTATCTTCTTTGAAAAAATACAAAGTCTTCACTTCACTCAGAGAGAATCTTTACTCTCTTCACAGCCGCTTTCTTTTGTTTCCTTCATAAAATCCATGAAACCCCGAGAAAATCTTTTCAACTTTTAGGTGTAAAGTAAAAGAGAGTGAGAGATGTTGGAAAGTGTGAGGCTGAAGCATAAACTCAAGATACGATCCTCAGTCAACTGAAAACTCTCAAGTATTTTTATTTTCAACACCAACCAAGAACCAAATCCGCTCTGCCTCTCCAGCGTCACATCCCCTCCCAAAACTATATTCTCCACCATTTCAATGCATAAGAGGCCTTTTCAAGTACTTATACAAATTATGGGGACTGGAAACCATCCTGTAACGGTCGTTAAGCTCCTATTCTTTGCCTAAAGGCTTTCTCTCCTCCGCACATTCTTTTCACCACGGCATACTCTCTCTCTCTTTGCGTTTGAGTGGAGAAAATCTCTGGGATGATGTGATGACAAGATGGTTTACGCTAGAGAAAATGTCCTCAAGAACTGGCTGCCAACCAAACAAGAGATTTTTCGCAAAATTTCATCCCTCTTAATTCCACAATAACTTTGTTGCAACCTCAGCCAAAAGTGAAAGTTAGAAAAGAAAGTAGGTGAAAGCTGCATGGATGAGTGAAAAGTCTTCACTCCAGCTCCATACATCTCCTCAACTACTACTGTCCCCATTTTCCTATCCGCTCTTTGCTCCAATGAGTTTTACAGCCTATTTTTCCTTAAGCGTATGCATAAACCCCAAATCCTTCTTCTGCTGCGTTACAAAATACTTTTACCTCGGCTATCTAAAGAGTACGCACAGCTGTAATTTCGGATGGCCATAGCCTCTCATGTATAAAAAATAATAGTGGCAAGAAGATAGAGCATCCGCCTTCGCTCCATGTTCTTGGGATTCATGTGTGAGGGAAGCACTATCGACGGAACACCGATAACGACAGATTCAGCTTTTCAGTTAACTAAGTACATGAGACACATTTATGTGCTCCGTTACCTTTGCGGACATTTTACGGAGCTGACTTTATCCCTCTTGCTACAATGCTTTCTCCTTGAAAAATATGTTTTACCTGTTATTCACCACGAATCCAGTGGCCTTGTATTCATTCCCGCGCTCATTTACAAGGCTCTCTTGCAGGGGGACTCAGTATTTTCTAACGAGTATTCAACGTCACAATAATTTTGGCTATGCAAGGGCAGAACACAAATAAATAGCTAAGATCGAAGTGCAGGTTGAGTTAAATGCGACCAAGAGCCAAACTTTTATAACAATAAGCTTGCGTTTAAAAAGTAACTCACATTAAGTAAACTGATTTATATTAGCTCCGTTAGCACAAATTATACATGCTTATCGAAGTAAACGTGTTTTATAAACTACAGTAATAATGTAAACTTAATTCAACTAACTGATCCAATTCAGTTAAAGTCTATACGTTAATTATACCATCAAAAAACATAATAATCACAATTATCCAATCACAAATACCACAACCGCATTACCATCAAAAATAGAAATGAAAAGTCAAAAACTTAGTAGCTAATTAAATTAAAACTATTAAATAAAAACCAAGCTCATCAGAATTCAACTACCCCGTTTCTGAACATCACAGTACGAAAACAGTAATCAAAAATATCTACGCCGCACCCGTGCTTAACTGTCCTGCAGCAGCCCTTTGTAAAACCATCATAATTCTATTGCTCAACTGAGGCGGTAGATCGCAACCTTTATAAACACCTGCATCAACGCAGTACTTCAGCAAACCACCCCAACAGGTACTCGGAAATAGCGCATGGGGATCGCCGATAACAATCATAAGTCCTTTCGCCCGCGTAACAGAAACATTAAACAATTTCTTTGAGTAAATAAAATCGAAAAACAAGCCTTTCCGCGTCTCATTATACATATTAGCCCGAACAGTCGATATGATTATCACTTTCTTCTCCCCACCCTGAAACTCTTGAACGGAAGCAACCTTAATCCCATTCTGTTTCCCAAAATACATGCCAAAAGCAACGCGGATTTTCTCGACCTGTTTTCGGTACGGCGTGATAACTCCGATATCTTCACCGTCCACTCCAGCTCCTCGAAGCTGGTCAACGTACTTGACGACAGTAGAGACTTCAGCAAGATTGAACCAGCTCGGAGATTCCACATCTTGTTCGTTCTTCCCATGAACACCATGGAAAATCATAGGAAAGCCTCGCTTCGGAAGAAAGTCCAGCTTCTCCGACAATTCGTACGCATCGTCTCGAGACGCAAAGGCTTGAAGTTCTCCATCGTAGAACATTTGAGACGGCAGCTGAAGAATACAAGGATGAGACCGATAATTCTTGACAAGCTTTGTCAGAATGAGTGGATTGTATTTGGTTTCCGGAAACTTGTCCTCATTCCGTCCATAGAGGGGCGTATCCATTAAGCGTTCCAGGTAAGACTTGTGAAGTATTGAGCAAACGCCAAAGTCACACATTAGAACCGGTCCAAGCTGTTTCGGGTCGCCCGCAAGGATGACTTGACCTTCTTTGTCGACAGCACTTAAGACGCAGGCAATCATAGCTTCAGGCTCCGTGCAGTAGCCAGCTTCGTCAAGGAACACGTGGGAAAAGTGTCCAGTGTAGAGGTTCAGAGAAAAAAACTGTCCAGCTGTGACAACGGTGCAGATAATCAAGCGATGCTTCGCCACGCTTTCCAGCTTCTCCCCATCCATGCAGTAGTAGGCGAGCGATTCGGAAACGCCCATCTCGCAGCGAGTAAAACCGTTGAATCGGACGAGGTCACCTGGGCAAAATCTGTTGGTGTTAATCAAGTGCTCCGCGATTATATCAGCTCCGGCGTTGGACGGAACAGTCACCAGAATCCTAAAACAAAGCAAAAGTTATTTTAGAATCTATCAATATCGAATTTTACTGTGGGGCAACAACAATTTCACATCAGTAAAATTTAATTTTCATACCTTGAATTCTTATCCATGAAGTATATCTGCAAGATTGCTTCGACAAGGGTCACAGTTTTGCCCGTACCCGGAGGTCCGAATACGACGTACGGTAAAGGTCTTCCTTGACCCTTAAGGATTCTTCGAACTGCTTCCTTCTGTTCATCGTTTAGATTTTGGTTGTACCATCTTAGCTTGAATTCAGTCATGGGATCAGGAGCCACGATAGTGCTATCAACTTGAAATATGTTCTTAGCACGGATGTCCACACCTCGTCCAACTAACTCCGGTTTCTGGTCGTGTTTCTCAATAGGACTCTCGTCTATGGGCATGTGCTGGAAATTAATATCAAAACCAACATAATTAGTTACTGCTAACCCGATGCAAGAATACCAACCATGCCTTAACATCGTAACATTAAATTATCTCGGGTAACGATGTAATACAGCTATCAACTTCGTCGCTTCACAACTTACAAAACAATCCGCTTCATCTTCGACAACAAGCATCCTCGGCGACTTCGTCTCCACTTCAGTAGGAAATAACCATCCTGTCCCGAGATAGTTCCGAGCTTGAGTAACTGCAAAGTGCTGGCGACGGAAGTTGGTACGCGAGAACATAAATTTAAGGTTCACAGGTCCTCCTCCATATTGAAATTTTTCGTTGAATTTGAACTGGACCTCCGGAACGGCAGCTTTTAGCATCAACTTGTAAACGTAACCCTGGAATTCAACGCGGGTATTTCCAGCTTCAGCCATTAGAACAGGGTCTCCAGGCATCAACGGTGGGGTCACATCCAGAATCCGCGGTATGGCGAGACTGAAAACGGAAGCGTCACTAGTTCTCGTTAATTCAACACCGTAAATATTGAATTGGTCTCTAAGCTTCTGGTTTTCCAGCTCTTCGAACCATAGTGCATGGCTAAATCGGTCCTAAAAACAAAAATCGGCTACATTCAACAATCATATATTGATTTTCTTCCCACGAGTGTATACGACGACCTTTGTATTGTATCTCAATTACTGATCTCTAAAATAACCGCAAAACTAAACCTTACCACATAATTGCTCGCATCAAGAGGTTCATCAAGCTGTGGTAGATCTTGCTTCAACATGTCCTCATCCGCATTTTTGAAAATCCTTTTCACCGATTTCGGAACATCATAAAACTCGATTTTATTCGGCATGTAGAATGACTGTCGAATTGGCTTAGCGGTGACTCTACGTGCAGTATCGACAAAGGGCGATGGCTTATTCTTCTGCCGATGTATCTTCCCTCTTTGATCCTTAGCAACTTTCGACTCCATTTTCGATATTTTCCCATCTTCATCCTTCAGAGTTGTTATGGTAACCATGCGTCCAATGCAACAATTTTCGAAATAGAACATGATCAGTTCCGTCGTTCGTCCACTCTCGACTGCAGTACAGTTAACCTTGAATGATAACCGAAATTATATTACACATTAGTAACTATCGCTTTTCCATTACCATCATTAGTCTCTCATTAAGTTATCCATCAATCCGATATTATCGAACCAATCAAGTATAATAAAACAAAACTTACTTGT
This sequence comes from Sminthurides aquaticus, assembly GCA_906901655.1. Taxonomy (NCBI): domain Eukaryota; kingdom Metazoa; phylum Arthropoda; class Collembola; order Symphypleona; family Sminthurididae; genus Sminthurides; species Sminthurides aquaticus. The sequence continues at coordinate 2,576,182 of CAJQTT010000007.1, forward strand.
ACTCGAACCGTCGTTTTCGGTAAAAGTTTGATGCCTTCTGGAACAGGCCCACCATCAAATGCCAGCACTCCCACTTTGCACGTATCCTGGATACCCTCGACTGAACATCTCGTCAACGTTACCTCTTCCCTTCCCGAATTCTCAATTTCAAACACCACCTTCCCGAAACCTCCAGCTCGTTGAAGGAGCATGTTCGAAACCGAAGGACGAATCACAATCCCATCCTTGTCGCTGCACAATTCCTCCATCTGAATTTGACACCCCTCCCCCTCCAGGTCTTCCGTTGATACACTACTTTGGCTGAAATATTACAGATTAATTAACATGTGATCCTTAGCTCTTGTTTCTATTTGTTTCAAATTTCCACATTATTATAACTAGCAATTAAATTAGTTGGCAAACTTACTCTCGAAACGCGTTTCGTGCCAACATCTTGGGGACTTCCAAGGAAACTGCTCTTTTTCGAAAGGATACTAGCTCCCTCTTGCTGCTGACACCAGTCTGATCAGACGCAATCGCAACAACTTTGACATAATCTCCATGCCTTATTCCATTAAGTGCTTCCATGTCATGTGGAATCAGTACTCGATAGCTCACAGTCCAGCTATCTTTGTGAAGGATAGCCCGTCCTGACACGACCGATTTCTCCGACCAGTCCGTGCTAACAATAGTTCCTTCGTAGTCCTCAGGGTCGTCCTTCATCTCAACCGTTACTTCTAGCCAATCCCCTGCAATCAAACATAATGAGGATCATAATTAAAACTTAGGACCAACAATTCTACACACATTCTACAATTGCACCAATCATGTAGGGCTAAAAAAGAATTTTTTTCCAATTTATTTATAATTATTTAATGTCATTTTAAAATCACTCACCCACGCGCACAGGGTAGTCTTTCGGCAACAAAGACTTTTTAATTTCCACAGCATCGTTCCCTCTTACTCCATTATTTGCCACGACGCAATCCTTGCGTAGATTAGCTACCTTGTAGTGCAGTTTCCGGTACTTGCCACGCTCACCCCCAGCGTCTTCTCCATTCGCTCCAAGACTACTTACGGACGTTACGACGTATGCGCCATCATCCGTCGAGTAATGAGCACTGAATTTAACCTTGCCCCCTTTTCTATAGCCGAACTGGGGCGTAGAATCCTCCCTCGTCCAAACATACTCTCGATCGATGACTAGACGACCAGTCTCTTCGTCCAGCACAGTAATTAGTCCAACCTTGTCCAGAATCGGTGGAGGCACGCGTTCCTTCTGAAAAGAAATAGATTGATTGGTTAGCGTCAACCTGTGAGCTCCACCTACTCAAATAACTAAATTAACTTCAAATCTCATATCACATTCCACTAATTAATTTCAGCTAATATATACACAACTTGAATCCTTGAATGCCTTCAACTTTTAGCAACTAGTTATCACTATAATGGAAATAGAACAATATTCTACAAAAACTTAATTAATTAAAATTATTAAAAAATAGTGATTCGTCACTTACCAAGGTATTCCCACTCTTGTCCCCAATTTTCCAGTCCTGGGTCAAAGTATCATCTCCCTTCACTCCCATAAAAGGAAGCTTGTTCAGCATCGCCCTCAGCATGTAACTCATTTTGCACAGTTTAAAAATAATTCAAGAATATAACCTCTAATTAACAACCCTTAATTAAAATACCTAACGTAAAATCACAAATACAACTCGCAATTAACTCCTCACTGAAAATTCCAACTGCAATTAATCAACGCTTTCTTTAACTTAAAATTCAAATAACAATGTCTTTGTTCAATATTAAATAACTGCTCACAACTTTAGCTAATCAACCTTCTCACTCGAAATCTGAATCGCTAATGCCAAACGGGATGCTCGTCACACCAGCTACTGTGCACCAGGCTTGTAACTTGGAATAGAAAAAGCCCTCAGGCTACAACAAGCTTCCACCTCCGTTTCGTTAAGCTCCTTTGTTCCAGCGGCCAAAAATAGAAAAGGTCCAAAGCTGAAGGAACGTTTCTCCATGCGTTTCCATCCTTTGTTCCAGCCCTCCCAGCGGTTAAAAATAGGAAAAGGCCTAAGGCTATAGGAAACGATTCCTGGAGAAATAGCCCTAAGGCTACTAAACGATTTATATTCGTTCCGCTCCTTTGTTCCAACGGATTCCAAATATAAAACGTTTCCCACGTGTAGTTTCCTCTTTCTTTGTTCCAACTTAAACTACAACTTAAAAAACTCCGTCAGCTATTATTAGATTTCAAAAATTTAATATACAAATAATAAAATTCATCACTCTCTTGCATCTTATCTTTGGACAACCCGGCAAGTCAAATGTATAATTATTATATTTAAATGATAATTTTAATTTTTAAAGTTTTAAAATTAGGATAACAATTAAAACATTCAGCTGAAACATGACGCAAGCTATTTTAAGCATCATCCAATTTTTTCTTCTGCCACTCCCCAGCATCCTTCGACAACCAAACGCGAGCTTATTTGAAGCAAACTCTGTTCCTGCAATTTAACCGTCCAACCAACTCCCTTGTACCGCATACTCCGCACCGTAACCACACATGTGAAAAATATTGAGGGAATTACATGCAAAATCCATTTCGCAACATGGATTATACCCGGAATGACATTTTGATTTAAAAGCTTGAACCATATTCTACCGGGATTTGGTTTTAGTTTCCCATGCTAATTAAATTCCTGACATTTTGATTTTCTTCCTGCCTATAACCATATATGAGCTTTAACCTATCCATATATTTATCCTCCCTTCGATGCATGCATAGTAGAAGGAATTGTAAAATCATGTTTGCATAACCAATGAGTTTCTCATCTTGGATTTACACATTTCCCATCTTCTAAAATATGCACACACACCTCTAAAAAACAAGGAAAACCGGCAGCTCCAAAGTGTAATTTTACCTTCAACTCATCTTCCTCAAACTTTCCTTCCCTCCCCACCTCTTTCCTCATTGACTTTCTCCAACTTTCTCCCACGTCCCTCCCATTCCCATATTGCTTTCACGGAATATGAGCTTTTCAGAATTGGTTTTGGCAAAGTTAAGTGCTTTTTAATCTGAGTAAATGTGGAAGCTTCAGAATAGCAGAGGCGACACGTTCTCCACTCTGACTACTCACTTTACCTTTGGAAATTTACGGGAGAAAGTCACGCTTAGAACGCTGTCCATAACCAGCTTCAGCCTTCAGTAGAGCCAAATCCAATGTTTGTAGAGTCTTATTGAGCCGTCAAAAACCATATCAAGACGAAGCTTTATAGGTATGAACATTGTTTATATCCGATAAAGACACACAGTTCTTCATTCTTCCCTCCCACACGTTTCACAATGTATGTAAACCGGCATGGGAATTGGCATCCCTTTTTATTACAGTATCCTTCACAACTTTATGTCTTACCGGAGAAGAAGCAAGCTAGCTAAGTAAGAGTTTTAGCTTTTTTGAAATTTTATGACCAAGCACGTACTCCGCTCATCCTGAAACATGAGAAATTGAATCAAGTGTCCACATTGTTTCGTGTCTCTCTCTGAAAATTTCCACCCGCCGCCGGCTCTTGTTTACACGAGTTTTTTTCTCTCTTCTCTCCTTCATTCTCTTCATCCTGTATCCCTGGAATATTTCACAATACTCTAAATCAATTGAAATTTGACACTTAACACGCCATTCACACTCACGCTGTCATACTCGCCGTGTCCACTCTCTCTTCCCGCCGAGGCGGCCTCTAGCTAGCTTCTTCTCTTGTATCAAAATTATCATATTAATATTGAAGGTAAGTGGACCGATGTAAAGTTAGCCGAATTCGCCAAATTTAAATTCATTCTACCCGAATTCGCCCGAAGTGAATTCCAAAGTTCCCTACATCCTTCCAGGTTTTTCATCGCAAAAATAGCCGAAAAATGCTCCAAATGGATTTGATCGTTAGGACCATAACGCTGACAGCGCTCAAACGAATAATCGATTGCATTCAAACTTTTCATACATACCTTTTTCCAACGCTTTAGAAACGCCAGCAAACTTTAACTCAAAGTTGCTATAATTGATTCTGTATAGATCCCAAAGTCGAGTACTTTCTTCGGAATTGAAAAATTTGTCTCTGGAGGATGAAACTTGCCTTGTCTTCTTGAGAACATTTTGTCTCATCCCCCCCCCGACTCACAATACTTTTAGTTTGCAGTCAGCTTTACCAAAGTCAAACCGACAACAGACACAAGATATCCTGGACACGAATCCCATGCTGGTTTCTCACTCTTCTGAGCAATTTCCAACCGATATTCGATCTGAGTATAAACTCGAAAAGTCGTGAAGATGATGCTTCAAGAATATCTTTTAAAGTTGCCGCCCCATCGAGTTTCCTTCGACTCGTGTCCCCTCATGGTCATTTGATACCTTTGAGGAGGGTGATGGCTTCTGTCTCTGAGGTGTTGACCGCTTGGCGCCGTCAACCACGGCTTGTCCTGGCAATTCAAAAGTTGGTCAGACTATCGCTCCCGCTCACACCATCTTCTGTCATTTTCCTGTTTCAGATTTTGGTCCATTGTATCTTGCTTAGAGAGTATCAAGTTTCCCGCTCCACACTTAATTATTCAAATTGATTCTAATTACAGTCTGTTGGATTAATTTTGAGAGGAAGGGAGCATTGCGGTTTAAGTTAAAAAACGGGAATCCAATTTGCTGTCTATTCACTGATTTATTAAGAAAGCTTGCTTGGATGTGTGGCTTGTGAGTTCTAAAATAAGAAACGAAATTACGAAAACGTGTGAAATTGATCCTTTGCTTTCCATTTGCTCCGTCCATGTCCGTCGTTCCCAAAGCAGATACAACAGGATGATTGAATAAATTTCTTATCTTCAATTCTACACAGGCAGGGTAATAGTGCTCACGGCTGAATTCACTTCACGCCCGGGTAACATTCCGCCCCATCTAAGAATCTAAAACAACCCGCGGACTGGTCATCCACTCACTCGGGAATGGGGCGGTGAAAGTAAAATTATTTCGTCTCCTGCAGCTGTTTTACTTTGAAAAAGAAGTAGTTGAAACTTTCACAGTCCAGGGACTTTGTTTACTTTCCCAAGCCGGCCGGTGAAAACTTTCTTTCTCTCTCTTGATTTCCCAGTTGCCTTCCTACAAGATTGCGGAGGTCAGGGGTCAAATGGATTTTTAAAATTGCTGCTTACTCCAATCGTTCCTGTGAAAGTTTGCTAGTAAATACTTGGCGAGAATGTGGATTCTACTTCCTCATTCTGTAACTTTATAATGAGTTTTGAAACTTTCTCCGATTGTTTTCTGCATTAGCACTTTAATTTCAGCCACACGGTTTACAATTCCGTCATGAACTCACCCTAATTAACGCGAGGCTCCAAAGTTACAAGTGTCATTCAGCATTCCCCCGAAACCGCTTGCACGCAATGATTAATTGCATCTTTGCCAACGAACCTACTCCAGTCTGGGGGAAACCGTTTGAATTGACTCGGATTCTTGGTATAAAATGTCATCCGATACCCGGCTTCCAATTTCCCGCTTACTTTAGGATACAGTCCCTACTAATTTAAATGAGAAATTGAAAGGTTCACGTTACAAGTGGAGCTGATCGCTGCGGTTTTCCCGCTTCATTTCTAAAATCCTGCTTTGACATTTAATACGTGTAATCTCCTAATGACTACTAGGTCTTCATTCTCCCGGATCGTCAATCTTTAATCGTTAGACGTTGTCATCGGAGTCTGACGTGGTGAGACAGGCGTATTTCCTTCAAGTTTCCTCGTTACCCGGCTAATATACCTCGAATCGCTCCTTTCAAACATTTCTCGTTCCACCGGTGCAAATTTCCATACAATAATTAGCTGTTACCTCATCCGGGTATTATACTACCCGGGTAAATAATTTATCCGGGACACTAATCCCAGCTAAATGCAAGTTCCTCATACTATATGGTGCTATTTAAACGAGTAAAACTGTTTTATAATAACCGGGTATCATGTTACCCGGATTTTAAATTTCCGTATTTCTGACCAAATGTCATGGTCATTTTGATATATGACGGCTACTCATGTATTTTAGTTGATTTTACAGTCTTCAGCAGCGCACACCTTCCTACCGTCATCACTCTTCTACAGCTTGTGTTTTAAAGTGCAAATGCATTTTCCAGCTTTCTTACTCCTGTCCCTAGGGAGATTTGTTGCTGGCGCACCGCAAAGGTTGACGTCGGACGATTTAAATATGATGATGAATGAAAAGCCCGACACAGTCTTATGATGACGGTTGAGCTAGAGGGTCCACGCGCCGCCTTCCAACTTTTCCTTTCTCCCCTCTGTTTTGCCAGTACTCGATGCTTTTCCCTTCCCAGTTTTCGGTCTGACTTCACTCTTTCCCTCACAAGTGTCACATGTTTCAGCTGTGTGAAAGGAGTAAGTATTGTCCTAAGAAGATGAATTCCCCGGGCATTTTTCTCTTACGCACCGACCGACCTGCCGCATCCCATGTTTTACAAGAATGCGTTGGAGAGGATGAAACACCAGACGCTTCCTAAAGACGGAGGAGAGAGCGAGAAACGATTTTCTAATTCTCTGTAAAATGCAGAGGACGTAATCTAAAAGAACTTTAACGAAAACTAATGGTGGGGAGGAGAGGGTAAAAAGGCGAGTTTCAACCTCCCGTCACATTTTCCAACAAATTTATGACACCTTTGTGCTCCCGCGACCCTATGAATTTTCCATTAGTCCTCTCCCTCCGTCCTTGTCCTGCCTCCTTGTTGTCTTCAGAAGAAATCTGCACATCTCTCTCTCTCTCTGTTTTAACGTTTCCCACAAATACCCGGCAAAGAGAAAGCACAAACCCGGGAGAGCAGCAATATCAGAGCTACCCGACGTCCGCTCTAACTCTAATGCTGAAAGCCCTGCCTTCTTTTGTGATCCTCAAAAAACCCGTCTTATTTTATTTGAGGAATGTGCTTCTAATATCTATTACCCTCCGAGGATTCCCACTTGGACACATATGGCCAACCAAAGTGGGCAACGGTTTCCTCCAAACTAACGGGTTGTAAACTTTCCTCCCGCCATATGCGCCCACAAAATGCCAAGACTACACATAAATCAACTATGGATGAGTGCTCGACATTTTATGTACATCCCGGCCATCCCTCTTCCCCCTATTTATGACCAACCATTCCACATACACACACTGCCCCCGCTGGACACAAACTTTTACCATCCATTCATGAGCCTCTGTAAACTAGCCTCATCTCCCCTTTCATAAACCACCCACCCACAATACCCTCAATAAATAATTATCCTGCCATCTTCAACCCGCAAAAAATGACTTCATCCTCAACATTTGCCATTTTTTCAATCTACAACCCGCAAACCCTTCAACAAACTAATGAAAAATATTTTACCCAACCTTCAAACTTGCCTCGTAATTCCTCCAAAATCCTCCGCCCCCTGCCGCCTACTTTCTCCACAAACTGCCTCTCCTCATCTACTTTCATCCCTTGGACAGGTTAGACACGGTCCACCAGGCTTTCTAGTGTATGATATATACACAGCAAACATAAGCAATTTCAATGGTCAGCGCCCTCTATATGCTGTCCCGTAGAAATCTCTACCAATTCTCTCCAAAATACTACGTAAAAACTCATTGACTAATCTATTTCAACCATTCGGCTATAGTATCGCCCCCTGGCCAACAAAATGTAGATTAGAACTTTCTCTCCGTACTTTCACCAACATCCAATGCTACGTTTTATTACCTAGGCAATCATTACAATCTTAAACTCGCCAATATCTCGCACCCTTTCTCGTTTGCAATTTCCATATACGACCTCCGATAAGAACAATACAACATGATCATAATGTGGATCAGCAACGCCCATGTTGCACTTAAAATATCATTTCACTCCGTCTCGATTTCTCTTCTTTGGTCCAATCACCAACATCTACCGGGCGACTCCTGCATGGCGCTAGCCCTGCAGGTGCTAGCAACTAGCTTCAGTGCTAAGAGTGAAAGCTTTCAGTGAAAGTCCAATTCCAATCCGCTTCGCTCTATTTCTTCCAGCTTACTTGTTACCGAACCAAACCCGTTTCGCTTCCAAGTTACCAGATACACACAACATTCATTAGTTTCCTATTTCGCAAAAACAGCACTTGGTCATGCGAAAAATTGCGAATTTGTTTATTTCTCTACTTGCTTTCACCCGCACTACTTTCTATTGCCATGTCATTATTCCACATCAGAAAGCTAATGAAACTCTATAGCCAAATGCGGATATTAATTGTTACTACACATGCTCCCATAAAAGATTAATGATGCAATTAAACATGTATTTTATATCATTGACAAAAGGTGCGCAAATCGACATCCACTCAGTCATCACCGTGCCGAAAAGTCTCTATCGCAACTATAATTATTTATTAGTTAGTTATATCTATCCGGTACATATATCATATCGATCTTCATATCTCCATTTCAGTAATAATTGACCACGTTCATCCCTCATAAAAACGCTATAAACTGTAGCTTATAATCACAATTAAATCTAGAAACATTTAGCGCCAAAAATAATACTAATTTTGGTAGAGCTCTTCCTCCGGTGGTGGTGGCGGAAAGAAAGTACTTGACCGTCCGCCCCCTTCCTCGTTCCCATCCCTCTGAGACACAAGATAAACTTGATCAACTTGGTCAATGAATTGAGCATCATCAAAATTTTCATAAAATCCCGCCATAAAATCCACAGGAGGAGGTGGCAAATACGAGTTATGACACCCATCCTCAAAGGGGTCTGGCACCGGCACCGGCGATACTTCTCGTCTCGCCAGCGGTGGAGACGGTAGCGGCGAGTTCGGAAGCCGCACTGTCTCCCGTCCCAATGTCGGAGGATCCCGCCTCAGGCTGTTAGGTGAAGGAGGTGGCGATGGAAGCGGCGAGCCTCCCATCTGCGACACTCCAGGTGGCAGCAGAAGCGTAGAAGTAAAGGAAGATTGTGACCCAAAATTAATTCCTCGTCCCTCACCACCAGAGCTCATCGATGATCCCTTCGCTTTAACTACCTCCGCATAAATCTCTTCAGGAGGAACCCTCAATTCAGGGAACGAACTGTTACCAGGCATGGGTAAACCATGTGGCGAACTAGGTGGCGTTGGTGGTACGCGGCCGCCCTGGTCAAACATGCGTCTCGAACCATCCACGTTGTCAATCCTCCCACAGCTTACCGACATGACGGACAGAGAGGGTGGAGCAGTCCTGCCAGGAGGTGGCGGCGGCGGCGGTGCCGGTCGACCTTTACTCATAGAACCTTGTCGTACCAGCCCAGGTCGTGAAGGAGCAGGTGGCAGCACAGGCGGCGCTGGAATCGAATGCAGCCCTTGCATTGTAGAACATCTCGGTCTGAACGGCTCTTCAGCAGCACGATATGGCTCTGGCGACGGTGGCAGGGAACCAGTAAAACTCCTCCTCTTTATCGAATCATAACCGTTTTCATCCACATGCTCCTCGTCAGTTACTTCCACAATTTCTTCTGAGCGGGAACTTTAAAATCACAATACATCAACCATATTAGCGCCCTTCAAAATTATCAAAGCCTATATGCAGCTTATCAGTCCACTCATCGTCAATCCCACGTTCGCTCTACAAATGTACACTTGCAGCGGCTAATTCTTCTCCAGCTCCTAGAAAAAGCTTTAAATCACTGGCAAAAATTTCAACTGATTCAAACTGCTGTACCTCAAAGATGCTAACGCAGCTCCTCTTCCCATTCCACTTCCTTCTATATGCTTAAAATTGCATGGCAAACTGATATCCACTTTGCTAAGTCCTCTTGAAACAAAGTCCTGGATTCGTCTCCCTGAAAATCCACACAGCAGCCCGCCTTAATCCCCATAACTTAAAAAACCCGGCAAAATCAATTCAAATCCATCATCATCTATGACAACCCAACTCATCCTCCTCTTTCTCCTCCTCAACATCTCACATCCTCCCCCCTTCCTCTTAATTAATTAGCCAAACCTCAGCAATTTTTTTTAATACACAACCAACACTTCAACTCCCCCCCCCGACATACTCACCTCGTACGTCACACTCCAGTGCAATATTGAAAGCAGTTTCTGGATAGTATTTGAACACGACTCTTAGAAATCCTTGCCACATGTCATCTTGATGGAATCTACGATGCCAAAAAACCAAGCAATAATTATATTCAACCCTTCCACCCATTTTATCCGCGAATATTCAAAAAATCCCATTTACACTTTACTCCCCAATCCCAAACACTTACCCCACAGCACTTGCCATTTTCTCTTCGAAAACATTGAAAAACAAGTTCCATTTCACCTTTTCACCCTGCTCCGTAGCAAATTCTGTAAAGTCCCACTCGCTAAACGATTCCAAAACAATTAATTCACTAGTAATATCCGCCAGAGGGATTGTATAAAAATTATTCACAAATTTTTGCAAGGAGCGAAATCTATATTTTGAAATCGTCTTGTGATCTATTTCCTTCCCCGCCTTTCTTTTCAGAGCCGCGAAAGGCATTTTGTCAAAACAAAAATATTTTTTAAAACAACTGATTAACTTTCCAATCACACTCTACTGTACTAATTACAATTACACTAGCACTAATCACACTCAACCTCCAACAACGCCCAGCATGACTATGTTTTCCTTGTCACACGCTCTTTCGAATATATATTTTGTCATCCCGAGCCACCAACTTAGATTACATGTCAGTCAGTCAGCAAGGATTATTTGTCATCTCTAGAAAATATCACTTGTAGCATACGAGTCACTTCACTCCTCAATATTTTATTCTCTTACTTCCTCAACCAGTTCTTCTTACTTGCACTGCGGAAATCAATCCTTATTTATGCTTGTACATATACTTGTATTTATTTTCTCTGTGCTAAACTTAGAATACATGCACTAGAGAACAGTATATATGAGCAATCTCAAATTAATGTTTGATCCTTCATTAGAGCACATGCAATTTTTTTACACGAGTCTCCCTGCACGTCAGCTCAAATAACACTCATCATACAGTATGTTATCCTGTAGCATACATGGTTCCCACACATGTGGGAAACGTTTAGCATCATAGCATTCCTTCCAGCATACCATAGCTCTAAAACCAACATGATGCGCAGTAGCAGCTTTGTGTCATGTTCAAAAATTAGATAAGAGTTTATCTTTAAATGCGGTTTCTCTCCCCAAGCTCTCAGTGACACATTTCTACGACGATTATTACTAATTGCTTACGAATGCATCCGTTTTTTTGTTCAATCACCGGATTTTTATTATTTATTTTAATTCTTTTTTATTATTTAATTTTAAAAATTATTAATTTAGTTCGAAAATCTGTAACGTTTCAACATATTCTCCACTTAATCACAACTCGGCAGCATCGATATCTGAAATTGTAAAATAATCCTATTCCCTCAGTCTTTTAAATTGTTGTCAATGTATGCCAACCCATTGTTCAATCAAGGCAAGCACACCTTAAACTTGCAACTTTATGAATGATTCCCACCTTCTTCAATGATAAGTTGCTCCACACGTTCTCTTCTCTCTCTGCTCTGTCTCTGTCTCACCCAGAACTCACAGAGCCGTAATCACTGATAATGATTCATACACACCAAAATAACTGATAACTTTCACAAGCCATCAACCGCTTATCAGACCGCCGCACACTAATTCCCCTTCCTCTCCTTTTACATGACTCCGGCCTGTCTCTCATTTCCTTGTTCGGTTAACTAGTGCGTATACCCGTAGCGTGTTTCACCTGTGATTAACTCAAACCCAGCTCGTGTGGTCTAATTCCAGGGAATTTTTGCCGCTCTTTGAATCGAAGCTATGGTTTCTGAATTTGTGAGTAGTCGTTAAGTGTGGATAGGAAACGCTGCTGATTGTGAGAAGAAAAAATAACTGTACTCAATCAAAGGTAAGTTTTGCATTCAATGGGGTACATTAGAAGACTTTTCTTGATTTCTGTCGTTTTTTATTATCGCTTTTGTGGGTGCTAATTGCGTGGTCATTTGCCAAGAATTCTGGAAGTAGGACAAAACTGACTCAGAGCTTGTTGTGTATGTTTATAAATATGGGTTGATTAGTTCTAGAACATGTGTGATCATAAATCCTCTGCTTTAATCCAGCCATCCATCTTCTATAGGAAACCGAGTAAATCTTCCCTACGTTTTTATTTTTACTAAAGCTTAAGTGGTCAGTCAGGTCTCAGGAGGGATGCAAGTTTTCATAAGACTCGAGCAAAATTCACCTTTCGATTCCACTTGATTAACGAGCTTCAATCCAAGCCAAAAAGGCTAATTGTAAATAGTCGAGGGTCAAGCTAGAGCTTAGAAGAATCTTAGACTAATGACTATTGATTACTTACCGAGTCTGATTTGAGTTAGCGTAAACATATGCTGCCTACACAAGTATCTCTGCTACCTGAATTCAGTGCGCGCATGTATTGAAATGATAACAGTTATTTTGACCTGTTGGGTACATTTCTACCAAAATTTCAATAATTTTTTGAAGTTAACCTTCTCCGTGACCATTAAATGATCCGGTGTTCAAATTCACCACAATCTGTTCACGTCGGCAACACGTCCAAAGAACTGAGCATCAAAGTTCTTCCAAGATGTTTCAGAATAAGGGATTGAAAGGGGAGAAAGCCTGATGAATGGATAAAAGTTTTATTGCTTTTTCTCGATCCATGACTAGTTACGCCCCTTCCTTTATTCCACATTGTACTTGGGATGAAGTCACTAACGCGGAGCAATCACGAGCTCTAGTTCTTAATCATCGGGTGGGTGGACATCCGTCCATTTCATATCAATCTCGCTGAAACCTTTGCTGCTTTCTTCTTTTCATTCCCCACCATGAGGTTTCCTATCCCTTTCTCCGCTTTGACTTTCTCTCTAGCCTTCCCACTGACATATGATTCATCTTAGGCACAGTTGGCATGCGCTACACTTCTACTAACACGCCATCTGCGTTTGAAATCCGTACTTATCTGTCTGTTACTTAGCGCTGATGGGGTAGTGCATCATTTTTTGTAATGCAAATATATTCTCTGCTTTGCACTTTGGCAGGATGGGAATACATTTTAGTGAAAAAAATAGCATTTAAAATATTTACCGTAATATTTGGTTTTTGAATTTACCGCCTTTCAATTTTAAATTTAGAGTCACATTCCAATCTTAAATTGTTGCTAAATTTAAAAATTTAAATTTGAAAATTTAAATTTTATTTTAATTGAAAGCTATATACATCGCGCCTTTGTATTTAATTCAAAATTTTAAAAGTTTCCATCAAGAACTAAACTACCACCATTAAAATTGTAATTATTGTAACCCAGCGATACCTCAGCGTCAAAAATATCTTTATCGGAGCACTTATGCTACTTAAACACAGAACCAGCTCCATAAAGTACATCCGCCGGTATTTCCGATCAAACCATCCATTGATGACGAGGAGAAAGCAATTCGCCATAAGAAGCCGTTCCATTATTGAACCCTCCTACCTTCTTAACCCTCCGCATTTTTTACGCTCTCTAAAAGGCAGTTAATTAAGGTCATTTTAGCCCTGTCCATCTCAGAGTAGTAGCTTTCACTACTTTCTCTTCCCTGCCCACAAAAACCATTTGTTTCCAGATCCTTGCATTTTCTCAATTTCACGAAACGAAAAACACCATCATGTCCAACCACAAGCAGCAACGTGTTTCGTAAATATTATGTAACCCTACCCTGCACCTACATTTACATTCCTTCCTTCTCTCCTGACTTTCATAGTGTCAAATGTATATGCACTTACTCCTGCATAAAATCCCAATCTTAAGCAACCACAGCTTTGAAAATTAATTTGTTTCCGCCTTTCTCTTTAAAAACAAAATCTGTAAATCTTTAAAATCCCTAGCCCCTCCGCCTTTCTTCTTTTTTACTCCAGTATTTTAAGCTTTAGTGGGAAAAGTTTTATTTTTATTAGTAAACCACTTAAGAAATTGGAATTCATTTCCTTATTTCAAGCCCTCCTCCTCCTATTCCACAATCCTCTACCTCACTCACAGCTCCACATTACTATTTTAAAGCAGTTTCCCCAGAGGGAAAGAGATTATCAAAAAGCTTTGAAGAAGAGGCGAGTAAATTATAACTTGCGGAGGATAGCAGTCCGAAATGAGCCAAAGATGAATTAGCATGGGAGAAAGCAGAGACCGGAGGCGGGGGAGCAGATTTTTAAATTCTTCGATTCCGGATGCATTCCGAGAAGGATCCGGTTTCAAAACCAGCCCGCTACCCTCTAGGAGCAGAGACAAGGGACCAAAATTACGCACTCAAACCAAAATGCAAGCAAAAGCTTCAAGCATAAGCTAAGCTACAAAACGAACCAATGGCGGCAAACAAAGAAAGGACAACGAGTAAAGAGAAAGCCGTAAATTTTCTTTTCTCTCTTCACAAACTAAGACTAAATGCTGGATTTATAGTCCCTAGCGATGAGGAGAGGAGGGGCAGACGGACGGGTAACGTTAGATGATTTTCTCTTCTCATTTCCCCCGTCTGTCCCTTACTTTCTCCCCCGCCATTATTCCTCACTCCTCCGAACAAAAGCATCTTAGCATCAGGAACAAGCAAGCAACGGCATATCAAGCACAACAAGCATCACCATTTAACCATTTCAAATTCAACCATCTTCTTCACACTATCCAGACCAGAATTTTAGGAAATTCTGGTCTGGTAACAACAATATGTTACGCTTTCACTCACTAAGAATTTCATACGCTTTCTCCTTCCTCTTACGACTTTCACCATATACATATCCGCTTTCTGTGCTTGCTTCCAGCACTATACTGTCCACCTTGTATCGTTGATCCACCACACAATACATCTCTATACTTTCACGCCCTCTGAACGACTGCATTCCGTCTTCTCTTTCCTGCCCTCGCCCTTCCTACGTAACCTCCAACGCAATGCACTAAATAGAGGGTGGCAAATGAGATTTCCGTGTTCTTCTTCTTTACTCGAATATGTAGAGCTAAAATGCTCCTATTTCGCAACGTCGCCTTCACTTTGTCCATCAACAAACAAAATACCCAGTCTTGTAAATACAAATACTTTCTCCACTATCAAACCAACTCTGAGATGCAACAAGACTTACAGCAATCCCACTACATCTTCACTGCTTTCACCCATCAACTTCAAGGCTTCAACCTTCAAGGCTGCTCTAGGAGCAAGTTACGAGGCAATACCGAAAACTTCTTTTACATTTCCTCCTCTTCCATACCGCCAGCTCTTCCAGCTTCAGCCTTCCCTTACTTTCTCCACTTTCTCCGCCATCAAGCTTCTTTCTAAATTTTCTTTTCCATCCCACCGAGCAAGTGGCTCGCACAAATGTTTACTTGCAATTTACATTCTGATGATTTCCGCTGTCGGATTTTGCACATTTCACCACTGCCGCGCCCCGACCTTTCTTTTCCTAAACGAGAATCCTACTCCTTTCTCCCTACTTTCTCTTTACAAATGTTCCGATTCGTTGCATTCTACTTTCTCCAAAGTAGCTTTTCCATACCCACTTGTTCCACTACAAACAACCCGGAACTCATATACTACCCTCTCAAGAGAAGACCTTCTCCTTTCTCCACCCACCTTCTTATATTCCCCTTTCACTCTCTTATTTAACGATCCTTAATAGAAGTGTAAACTTTTACTTATTTCCAGTTTCAAAACACAGTGCTGTGCACTGCTCTCTCATTCTTTTACCCCACTGTCTTCCTCCAATTACCGCAGGTCGTGTAGTTTCAACTTTCTCCCTATTTTCTTCTGCTATCTTTTTCATCTAATTCTCGCAACTCGCAAATAAATAGGAAATTAAACCCGAGCTTTATTGTTACCCGTTTTCGTATTCCAAGCTCAACTTTCACCTCCATCCTTCTTTTCTTGAATTTCGCAATAATGCCTGCTCCTGCTCCTAGTATTCCTTGGTGCAACATCCGCTCCTTAGTCCAAGGTCTTGTATATAAACCAAATCCTTCCTTAGTTTGTAGGCATATTTTAAAAAAAAATTAAATACAATATTCAACGTATTTTAATCCAAGCTTTACTCAGAACCCGCTTCCACAGCACCACGTCAAAACCCACCTCAAATCTCACTGCACAGAAGGCAACAACTTTTTAAAATTCCAGAAGCATTTCCAATTTTTCAAAGCTCTTATTTCAAAATCTCCAAGGATGAGGGCGATGAAGCCGGAATAATTAATCATGCATTAATTTAGCTCATCTTTCCTCCCTCTCTCTTAAGCCACCCTTTCTCAACTTCCCTCATCCTCCTTCCTCTTGTCATTCAATTCCCTTGAGATAAGTGGAGGCACAAGAAAGTCGTTACTTTCACTTTTCAACTTTCCCTCCGCTGTGTAATCATAATAACCCGCGCTTCATCTGGCTTTAACTTGATTTTATCATTACATTTCGCTTCCAGCTTTCACTGTTCATATTTTCCCGCCTTCCTCCTTCAAGCACAGGAATTGTCACAAGTATTTTTAGACCTAGGTCTATCCTTATGCTAGACTACAGTTAAATCTCATCTAGTATATGGAACTACATTTAAGCTTTGCTTGAATTCTCATCCGTGAGAAAATGCGCCAATTTCGTCTATTTAGCAACACGAGAAATTGCAACATGCTCTCCGTGAAGCAAATCCTTCCGAGTTTTCCTAGCTCAAGACATATTAAACAAACTCCAGTACAGCTGCAGCAAAAACAATCTACCATATTACTAAAACTTGACTTTCTCCTCCACGTATGCAAACAAAATAACAAAGCATCTAAAACAGTAGAAACTCTTTGAATTTTATTACTTTCACGGACATTTTCCCCCGTTTCAAAGAATGATGCCCTTTTTTATTTTCGTTTTCACATTAAACCAACGTATTCTACTATTTCCATACAAATTTTGTATCTGAATCCCATCAATTCCACTCTTCCCGCCAACATAACTGTCACACTCTGCTGCTCTATATCAAATCGCTTTTACGTTCCCGCTATCGCAATCCCGCTATAAAACTTTTAATTTCTCCGCTCTCAAGTCTCAAACACATGCTTATCCCTGCACCAGCTTTCTCCTCGGTGTCCTTTCCCTAACTTTCTCCAAGACTT
This sequence comes from Sminthurides aquaticus, assembly GCA_906901655.1. NCBI lineage: Eukaryota > Metazoa > Arthropoda > Collembola > Symphypleona > Sminthurididae > Sminthurides > Sminthurides aquaticus. Next base: position 2,593,318 of record CAJQTT010000007.1, read on the forward strand.
CTACTCCACACCAGGTATCTCTAAACAATTGCGGGCTTTCGCCAAATGCTTTTAGCAATTGTGCAAAATTTTTACCTCAATCCCATTCATTTCAATCTAAACCTCCGCCACCCAACACGCCAACACCCAACACGATCAACTACCAGTCCCTCACCTATTCCAGCAACCCATGTATTACATTTAGTTCCCATTGTTTAGATTACCCGGGTATCATCTATGCATTCTCTAAGCAGGGCATTAGTACCCTACGCCCGACACTTTGCCGTACACGACACCGTGCCAGGGTGGTCCACACGCACGTCCACCCTCTGCCACACTCCTACAGGCTCACAGACAGATAGGTAGCCAGCTAGCAGTTACAGCAATCTCCAGCATTTCTAGTTTTCACCATGTAGCACCAAAGTATATGCCTCAAGCCCCTATTACCCGGCAAGTCCTGGAACCGTGCAAGAGGAGCGTACCGAGAGTAAGCCTACTCTCACAGAAGAGCACACGGGCATTTACTCTTCTCTCCCCGATTTTCGGTCCGATGCAGAGGAGCTGTACACTATGGTTCCTCCCGGTTTTGCACTAACCCCGAGCTGCTCCCTAATGCATACTCCACACATTTCCAGCATACAATTCCAGCGTCCTTGCTACTCTCAAGTCCCAACCGGCTATGCTCTTACGCTCTCCTGGTCATTGCTCTGGAACAGGGAGGACATCCCGTCTGGAGTAGGGAGAATACAGTGTGCTCCATAGGTTTTGGAACAGCACGACATAGAGCGAGACATAGAGCGCAAACTAGGGAGAGGAGAGGAGTCACTACGAGGGGAGAGACTGGCTGTTGGAAAACCTGAAGCCGTGCTGTAGTGTACATAACTGGAGATGATGCGCGTGCTACATGGGTTCATGGAACGGGTTTTTAAAGAGGAGGGGAGCCAGATCCCAAGTTTCAGTTCATCTCCCGATTTCACTATAGTCAGACCTGTATTCAGAGTCTCTCTCAGTCGCAGTCAGTCAGTCAGTCCTCAGTGAGCCTGTGTCTTACTATCGATTTCTTCTTTCTCTCTAGCAAACACAAACCCAAAATCCAGTTTTCACCACCAAGTCCACGAGGCAAGCAAACCAAAAGTCCTGGAACACTATTTCCAGCCATTCTGCTCCTACTTTTCAAAGTCTGGAGAAATCCACTGTATTGCAACACGCACTTCACAAAGCAACCCGTCGCGGAGCGAGAACCCGGGAACTTGTCCTTGCTTCCCTCCCGTAAATATTTGCACCAGTTTTTACTGGAAAATACACTAGAAAATTTAATTTTCCAAAACACATTAATTCCATCTTCTAAAATATTTTACAGTTATTTTGGAACCTTGAATTACAGTGTGAATCCAGAACTGTTGCTTCAAATCCTGACGTTCAGACAATCAGCTATAACCTGTCCTAGTGTCAGCCTGAATAACATCGATCGTTGAATCCAATCTTTTAAACCCCGTGAATAGAAAATGTGACTTGTTAGAGACACTTATTGTGATTCTCAGTTATTTATTGTCCAACTTCAAACTTTCCACCGCTTCAAGTTCAACTTCAAACGACCAACCAAACTACTTTTTGTGGACACTAACAGTTATTGATCCGAGAGCCAAAGTGACATAATGCGTGAATAATTCTCAATTACAACAACAGCAGTCCCGATTCCTCAGTCTTCTTCGAAAATCCGCAAATTCATTGGCAGGTAAGCAAGCACTATTGACATTTAAATCAAATCTGCTTCCGCGAACCGGTTCTTTTCTTGTTAAGGTTCCGCATGGAACAGAGTAAAGTCCCCAGACTCACTCCTTGTATTTCCGCAGAATATCGATTTTTCCTCGTACATCAGCTGACAATTTCGGTGAAACAAGACGTAATGTTGAATGTAGCTAAAATAGCGCCGCTTTTCTGTAGAATTATCTGCCTTCCATCGTAGCACTTCCTAGAATTTAATACTAGTTAATACAACATATAAATAGACATGACCTTTGATCAGGAGCGTACCTAATAATTAAAAGCGGTTAACTTGAAGAATTATATGTGACCTTTCAGATATAATTTGATTACACATAGATTACTCGAGAAACCCTCAATTAAATCAAGTAAAAGAATCTTTTTATCGATACAATGCTAGTTTATTAGGCTGTCAGATTAATTGCAACGTTAGTCTAATCGATAAACAACATAAGTTACTTGGCATATTCGTTACATCGTTGATTTTCTATTCAATTGCAAGCAACTCAGTTATCATTTTATATTCAACCATAACACCCTGTTAATAAAACATGTGAAAATATTTCGTAAGTTCACCCGTTACAGCAAATCAGTTCGGTGAAATAGCTGCTATATATAATTCTACCAGAATGCAGTTCATGGCAGTAGGTTAACACAGCAGTTCACCCAATAACTCCAAGAAACCTTGCGTTAACAGTCTCTTTTCTGTTACACACGCTAACGCTGAAAATAAAGTAAAAAAACCAGTTACCACGCTCTTGTAACAGTTAACAACAAAGAACCGGCTGTTACTCACGTCATTAGCAAATATCCCGTACTGATCCTCTGCTACCCGCACAAGTTATTAGCTTCTTCGACCCAGCTGACAGGTCTCACGGTTTCGAAGCGAATTCTCAATAAATAAAGTACCTCTTACAATAACCCAATACCATCGGTAATAGCAATAGCAAAAGTTAACAGAGTTACTTTACCGCCAACATCACACAGACAGGTGTCTTACAGGAATTTTAGCTCCACATATGATAGATTCCTCATCGATTGATAACTTGCTGCTAGAATTTCGTAACCTAAATTCCATCTAACCTGAACTTTGCATACTTACGGTTCACATAAGTTAACTGCTTGGCTAAATATATCTTTAAATACCTTCTTTTGTATTCCCGATAAAAACCACATTGAATTATTCCACAAAACCCGGAGAATTTTCCCACACAATTTTACAAACTGCAATAGAAGCTTTCACCTCCATCCTGTAACTTCTCATGCCCCTTAAACCACCACCACTTTCTCAGCTCTACACATATTTTATTGCCAATTCAGATATGATAAAACCTGGGTATCACCTCTGTCCTATTCAAAAATACATGCGTTCTCGCTCCGGCAGATATGAAAATACGTTGCTATAATTGGAACAAGTCCACCGACTTTCTCTTCAAGCAACAGTCTTGTGCGAATTTCGTACACTACAATTTGAAACAATTCCCAAAGTCGCGTATATATACCATCGAACACCCGCTTCTTAAAGCATCCATCAGTTACTTACTTGGATGAATTATCCATGCATAATTACTTTGTTATCACAACTTTCTCCAACAGAAGCTACCACCTCAAACTTTCACCGCAATATTAGGAATCAATCACTTTTAACCCATTGCTTTCTCCCGCCACTCTCCTCTCCTACCGAATCAACCCCCAGTTCTCATCATCAATAATAACACAACTTACCCATCCAACCAAAATCGATTCTGCCCCCAAGTAATTGTTCTGACTTGCATCCCTGGATGCATTTCGTTTACAAAATCCTTCCGTTTTTCCACGTCCATCATCCGTCGGTGCATCGTCCCTGTCGGTCAGAGGCAGACATTGAATCGGCCGGTTGCTGTATCCTCGTTGCTTCGTTATTGATATTTCGGGACAGGAAGAGACAGAGAGGGAGTTTTATTATTAGGTTAGTGATGATGCAGAGGGGTTGGGAAATGGCTGTTGAAATTAGATTTGTCCTGGATGAATCATAGTTTCCCGGCTATTCTTCCTAGTAACTTAAAAGGGAGATGTAAATCCTCCATCGTTACTCTTCCGCCCCGAGCGCTAAGTATACCCACCGCTATGATATTTCCGAAGGCGGTAATAGTTCCCATATACTTGATCATCATCAGCTTTGCAATCAGTATATAAGCAAACACATGTACCCTTCTGCAACCCCACCAACCCGTAAATCTACAAAGCAAAAGCCAAAAAAGCCAATTCGGTTACTTGATCCTCTTTTCTCTCTAGTATTTTCCATCCATAATCCATCCTGTGTGTGTGCGCTTCTTTTCGGGACTTTTGCACCCGACCTCCGTAACTTCATTTCTGCATCGTGTTTTATGCATCTCCGACTGTCAGTCAGTTCAACTAGTAAATCAGCTTCAGGGTTTGATGAATAAGAGGAGCGTATCGATCTTTACCCTCATCTCCTTCATGCTGCGGGAGAAAGCCAGCTTTCTCCTAAACTGAGTGGGTGGAAACACCATCTCTTCCCGCCTCCCTTCCTCGGCAGTCAACTTTATTTTATTCATAGGTAAATTAAGTATGGCAAAGTATGTTCCTAGTACGACAAAGTATGTAAAGCGAGGAGAAGGAGAAAGTAAAAGGAGAAGACAGCAAGATGAGAACAAGCTAAAAGATTAAGACGTCTCTGTCATCCTTAGACAAAAAGATTGTCACAATTTAGACAACCTAAAATGAACCACTCAGCTTCGGCCTTGTTGCAAGAGAAAGCAAAGCCCACAACCTTCTTCAACCCTTCGCATTAGCTCCATTAAACTTCCAAAACCTGATTCGCATCTTGTCATCTTAAGTACATTGTCGACATGAGGAATTTAGTGGCGTTTGCAAACTTTACGCCACTTGCTATGATTGTTTGCTCGCTAATTTCTTAGCAACATCTCAAAATAAACAACTTTCTAAGGCTTTCTCTAGAACAAACTACCTTAGATGTTCCTAGCATTGCTGTTTCGTGTAAATCTCAACTCTTCCTAACCGTTATGCAAAGTCTTATTCAAAAATGGACTGCTATCAGTTAGAATCTGTCTCTTTTCCCGCCTTAGTGGCAAACAGTATGTATTTTCAATGCTCAATTCAACTCTGACTCGTTCAGGCTGGTGCCGATGGGTTTATCAATGTATGTAATCATTGTCATTCGGAAGGCATACAGAGCTAATAGTCTTGCGAATACTTAACCGGTTATCAAGCAAATAGCATCAAAGGGTTGAAAGTCGTAACCTTAAGTTAATTTGCGCCGCCAGTTTAATCACAATTAGCGAAATAGGAACTCGGTGAACGCAGTTTTGCTTTCACCACTATCGAATTACATTTAAACCTCGAGGACTTGATAAAAAACGAGTTGCGTCAGTTACCTTGAACACAGATCGTTGGACGAGAAAAACAAAATCGATTTTCTCGTTCGGATTTTCTCCAAGAGTGCCAAGTGTACTCATGGCATAATTGGAGTAGAACGGGTTGAGTAAGAGGCCTTGATTTGGTTAAACTGTTATTGAAAAACGCATAAGAAAAGAGTGGGCAAATCCCTGTGCAATTCCGTTGAATCATCAAACGAAAATCCATTATCAGCTACTCACACCAGCTCCAATCCAACCAGTCTAAAAAATCCTGCCCTTGTGTTCACTATGCTGGAAAAACATCATTTTCTCTACATGTTCCAAACTCTTCCGAATGTTTTAGCAGCAGCAATCGTTGAGAGGATTTTCTAGTTAATATTTGAATCAGATACTCTTGAATTCCATAATATTTTGTGCATTTCTAGTGCTCTCTCATCCTGTATCAGACGCAGCGTCTAAAAATAATATAATTTTGAATCTGAAAATTCCGTAAGCTTCTCTACTGGAGAATCTCCAGCAAGTTTTCCCTTGAATCCTATGTCAGCCCTCATCCGTGCTCCTCCAAACCATGCAACCAGACCTCCCCTTGCCAGCCACTTAGCATCCCACTCCTATTGAATTTCAGTCCGTTTCACTTTCTCTTCTTCATCTCGGAGAAAGCATCCTTGCCAGTTTCCGAGCTGATCGTTGGAACTAATGCCTGGGACGTGTTTTCCAGGATTTCAAGCTAGCTGTCACGTTTTTAGAGGGAGGAAGGCAAGGAAAGACGTTTTTCCTCCAGCTTCTGAACGAGGTTCCACTGGAATTTGCATTACTTTCTCCAGGGTTATGAATCCTGGGGCCTAAATTACATGCTCTCAAATCCTCCTCCAGAGGATATGCACAGTCAAGGAATGGACGCGGGCATCATCGATTGTCTACATGTTCCGCATACCTATCAGTTCTTTTCCTCCTTCCTTGTAACATCTTCCAGGAGAAAGCACACGCTTCAAAATATATCCAGCTGGAAAAGGATTCTTCCTACTCCAATTCCACTCCTCTGCTAGCTGTACTAAGATCCTGCTTTCTCCAGCAGACTTTCGCCAGTATTTTATCCTTTCTCTTCCACTAAAATACGTACGGCTTCACTTAAACTTGTAGAATCCAATTTCAATATATATATTTTCCACACAGCTTTCACCCAACAGACAAGCTGGGGAGCTCGAAGGAGAAAGCTTGAAATGTAAATGCTCCGATTCCATCCGAGTTAAACCCGCTTTACATGTGCGTGGGAGTTTTCCACACTCTCAAAAGAACTTTTACCCGTATTTATTAAGTGTCGAAGACACTTCCTAGGGGGATCGATGGTGTCTGTCTGTCTGTCCGTCTGTCCGTCTGTCCGTCTGTCCGTCTGTCCGTCTGTGCCCACTCTAACTCACGAACGGATGGATCAATATATATATTTTCCACACAGCTTTCACCCAACAGACAAGCTGGGGAGCTCGAAGGAGAAAGCTTGAAATGTAAATGCTCCGATTCCATCCGAGTTAAACCCGCTTTACATGTGCGTGGGAGTTTTCCACACTCTCAAAAGAACTTTTACCCGTATTTATTTTAGATGAAGCAAGATTATACAAGGACAAGTGTGTTTTTTCAGCTCATAGAACAATACCGGTAGCATTAGTAGTAGCCGGAGGGCAACAACTTTCTCCACATTTCCGTTTTATTCTAGCCACAGCAGAACTACGCTAGTTCCGTAGTGCAAACTGAACCTTATGTCAAGTCCTGCTAAATTTCAAGGGCCCCTCCCTTTCGTCTCATATTTTGACTGTTTCCTGTCGACTCTACCCTAAAAGCTCCGATGTTACACAGTACAGTAGCAAACTTAGCGTTCGCGCATACCATGTCATTTCTCCACACTCTGCAAATTCCCTCCTTGCAATGCGAAGACAATTATCCCCCGACTATCTCCGTAAATATTACCCTTCAATTCCTTCCGTTATTTGCATTACAAATATTTTTAAATATATTTCATTCACGTCTCAGCAATCAGAATGTCGTGCAAGTTCCTAGAGAAATATTTCAAAAGCTCATCCGCTTATTTCTCCTTCAAAGCTCAAAGATAGCAAATATTCACATGTGCAAATAATCCTGAGATAACAAGCACACCTGCTTCTCATACGTCCGTCCCTCATAAATTCCTCTGGATATATTTGCTGAAATATTCACAAATTTAATATATTTGCTCTCCCCCTTATTACATCAACACAAAAGCATGCCCGCCTCCTTTTGTTTGAGCAGCTCTTCTTGAAAAACTGGAGAAACAATAAACTACAAGTATGCAGAAGCGTAGACTGTATTTACGCGCTCAATTTTCCAATTTATGTCTGCTGACTAAGCTTCTCGCCAAATCGCGGGACGGGTAGAAGGTACGATTGCGAATTTGCAAATAACAACCGGGCGTGGTCCTTTCAGTTTCGCGTCAGGAATTCTTAAAATTCCTTCTTCATTTTTCTTCGCCTTTGACTTTATTTGTCCACTTTCGCTGTTCTAAGAGACGTTCGTCTTACTTACTGTCTTCAACTTTCTTGAATTACGTTCTTCTTTCGGTAGATTCGAAAAATTTCGCGAATTCTCCAACCAGTTTCTGCAATCGTTTCAGTTACCCCCTGCAACCATCACACACAGACCGTGTTTAGTTCCTTCAATTTTTTCCATCTCTGAAATACGATACACCCCGTCTCTTCCCCGCTCTTCACTTTGTTTATCACCCACCCTCAATCCGCTAATACCGCAAACATCTACAATACTACCCGCCTCTACGTGTATATATAATCCTAGGATCTACAAGTTGCGAAAAAATTCGCAACCCATTGCATTTTAAAACTCCAGTAACTGACTCTGCCCAAAAACTTCGCATCAATTTCCTTCCCACCATGAACAAACTCCTTCAATAAGTCATCAAATCTTGTCTGATTTCCCTCCTTTGTATTCCATCCCGTCCTCCTCAATCTCATTCATGCAGCAGAATTACACAGCGCTCTTCCAGCTTTAAAACCTAACCATTTTCTCTCAGTCTTCTTCTTATGAACGCCCGAGTTCTCTTGTTCGCTTGTTAAAAATCTTGTATTTGATTATCGTTACCCACTTCCACGCATGCCAAGCTTTCATAAAGCCCGAAAGTATTGAATTATTTTTTTACAGCTTTTCCAAGGCCGTCTGATAAAATTTGTAAAAGACGGTTTTATGAGCGAGCATGCGAGCCTGCGAGCAGTGAGAAGCATCTCTTTCACGTCCGCACTAAGCTAGCAATTTCAAATTTAGCATCTCCTCCTTCCACTCTCCACTCCACTGCCTAGATACTCTATTACATTAGCACAAGTATATATTCCATACACCATCACAAGTAAGCTAGAAGAAAATTTCAAAGCTCTTGCTCACGGTTCTAAAATCAAGTTTCATTCAAACCCAGACTGTTCTGCTCTTAGCCCAATAAAAGAAGCAGTAACGTTACGAAAATGAGGAGTTGCCATTTAATGCGAAAATTGCACGCTAAGCAATTTGCGAACACCAAAACTGCTGACATACTTGTCTCTAAGTTTTTCTAACTCTAAATATATCCAGTTTTGTATCTACGTCGTCGCATGGTATTTTTTCATGTCTCATCATCCCTTGAGTGAAATATCTTGGACATTTGATACCCGTGTGCGTCTTCTAATTTTTGCTCACTCTTCCCTTGTTTATTCCCCTTCATATGTCATTCTCCCCATAACCTAGCCAGCAGATGCTGGCGTTTATGACACACAAGTCACAATATATTTGGCAAGCTTTCCCATATAGACAAACCTTGTCACTACACACCTTTTTGTACATTATTGTTATCATCCACCAGTTTTTTACCGGGTATTCCAGCAGCGTTTTTTCCCCTAAGCTACCCGGGAATTTCACAATTCTGAAACTCCTAACAATTACAAGTAAGCAGCAGTCCCTTTTTTCCGCTAACTCTCTTCAACTGTCCAAAGACCAGTCAACCGCTCCAGCCCCGGCTACCCATGTGTCCCACATGAATGGCTCCCGGCAGTTCCTGGCAGTCGATGTCATATATGCCGCCAGCAGCATAGAATTGTTTAGCTCCCAAAAGGAGGGTCTTTTACGAATCAACTTGTTTTCCTCCAAACTTTTCCACGGCCCAAGGGGACAAGCTACATAGTCGCGGCAGCGCTACAGAGAGACGGAGACCAAGAGAGAGAGAGAATCAGGGAAACAGGGGGACACACACTGGGAGAGAATTCATAATGATAATGACATTATTTCCAGGGTGACATTTTCATCCAGTCCTGTCCAGCCAGCACCATCAAACATGTACGGAGCCAAGAACAAGAACAACAATGTCTCCTTGTTCTCTTCCTCTTTCGTCTTGCATCAGAGTCTTAAACTTGTCGGCGTGCTTATTCTCCTCTACTACGTCCGCTCCCTCTATTTCAGTCCGTCTATATCGGAGCCTTCAGACTGTTAAGGGGCAGTCCAATATCAAGGATCCATGTGGTTACCCCTGGTAGTCCTCTATACACTTTTTACGACTCCGACCCCCTGGAAGGTCCAGTAAAGACAAAGATTTATTCCCCGAGCATGACGTGGAATTACCTGAAAACACATTTCCAAACTTATTAGCTCTGTCTCACTCTGTCCCACTCTGTCCGCAGTACTTTGTTTATTACACAACAATAGTCCCGCTTCATATAATCCACCGTATACTTATTCACCGGACGGCATCCGCAGCAATGGATTGTTCACAACATTGTTCACAATTCCTCAGCCTATGTCTGCACAATTACCTAACTGTAATGCATATACAGTACATTTATTGTGTCACCCTCCTCCTCCTCTGCTGGCTCTGTGCCTCGTACTTTGTCGCACAGGTGTGTATGCATCTTTCAATGGCTACCGCAGTAGTTCAGTTCCTTCCTTTAACCGGGTAAAAGGTCCCTCAGGAATAAATAGGCGCGCTCTTGGAATTCTTAATTGGATAGTGCGTACCTGGATGAGTAAATCCATCAAAATACCAGGTAGCTAGCAAGCAACTACCTGCGTAGTCACCTGCTTGCTTAAGTACGTGATGTAACCATCTCCGTTTTATGGAAAAAAAAACCAATTAGCAATAAGCTCATATAATGTAATGCTCATTACCCTGCTTAGTTCAAGTCTGACAGCTCATTTGACCACTCAGCTGACCAACTGACCACCTCCTTGCTCTTTGCATTATTATCATAAAATTAATCTTGTTCCCGGCTCAGTTTTACAAGATTAATATAATTCATTAGCGGACCTTCTAATCCTTTAATTTCTATGGTTTCAATTATTTTAATTAGCATAAGCAGCAGCTCTCATCTCATAATATGATAATAATTTATCCAAATGTCCTCTGTCCACCTACCACAGCAATAGTATCCACCCACATTACAAATGATGAAACGCACCTTCAGTTAAACATTACCCTCCTACTTGGCCCTCAGCCCTCTGTTGAACGTATGTCTTCCGCTCCGTGATGAGTGTATTTGATTAATTTAATTATTTATTAATAAAACAAACATTCACTCTTATGTTTTCAGGTGAAAAGGGCAGCGGAGTGGCGAATATTCACAAGAAGCTCCTGCCACCACAACCCAGAGGATGAAGACTTACGTTTTTATTGTACACTTTGCGGCCTTTATGTCCGTCGCAACTGGTCATGTCCGATTTGGCTCCTTTGAAACCGAAGGTAAGGAATATATATTTATTCTCAGGTGTGTTTCCTGATATCCATCAAATATTAATAATCCTCTCCAATTAATTCACCTTCCCTCCCGCGACATTCAAATACAGGGTCCCTGTAACAGGGAACAAACGTTTCTCCCTGTGTTTTCTCCAACCCATAACCAACTGTCACACACAACAAGCTAAAAAGTGTCCAGCCGAGAATAAGCTCATCTACTCCGTATTACCCGTAACGTCCAACCAGAAGTTCTGGCCCAGAACGACGATCATCATCATAAATCCATCAATAATAAATAAACCAACTTCGGCACGAGGAGAAACTTGTGTATAAAACTTGTACTCCAGCCGCCGCACTCCGCCACTATTTACCATACACCTGTAATTTAGTCTAATTAATCCAGGTGCAATTAAAATAATTCTGGAAAATTCCCATTCTTCCAACATTCTACTACTAGCTGCCCCTGTCCCTGCCACCAATTCCAGCAACACTTTCACCCTAACAGAGAGAGAGTTTGCTTTCTCTCCAAATAATTTAAACTGTACATCTATTGGTTACCCGCCATTTCAATGAAAAAAGTCCACCAGAAACAGACAAATTTCAAAATTTACCGCTACCACAAATTCTGCTCCAGAATATTTAGCAGAGAATAGGCGGTACGGAAACTCTTGTCCAGCGACTCTTTTACATCTTCCTTGTAATAACCGACAGATAGAACACATAGGTTTCCTGGATACTGGTTCTCCTGTAGCTCTTGTATTTTGTGGTATGTCTTTTCGGTTTCGGGCTGAGGTAGACAAGAAGCCTTTGGTTTCCAAAGGAGGGCCGACCCGAGGATTTCGGCAGTCCTAAAGCCAGCCGTGGAAGCTCTGATGGATGTGGGTCAGTGTGATGTGTCCGTCCGCGGTCGGCATATACTTTTCTCTCTTCTCAGTCCTACTCCTATCCTCCAGGAGTGTTGTATGTATGCTGATTGACGTTGACTTTGACAAATAGGCGGCTATGAAAGGGAACCGCCGCGCTCCTCCGCTTCCTCTATCAAATTACCTGTAATTGAATACCTGTGACAGTCTACCGTCAGAGACAGGCAGGCTGGAACGCTGGTGGAACTCGGGAATTTTACTAATCCATTGTCCACTCGTTCCACAGTTGTTTCTTGTTGGACAGGTAGCCGTCCCAGGTCCAGGAGAGACAGTTTAGCCCGATGATATAACAATTATTTAAAACGATCCCGATTTCTCCCCAGCAAATTTAGGCTAAGAGCTTCCAGCAATCCAATCACCTGTGATTAGAATTAATGGCTCCAGTTATTCAGAGTTATGCTCAGTTTAGGAGTTTTAATTAAATGTAAATTTCTAATTGGAATGATGGATCGAGGTAGTTGTCCGAAATGGAGGATTGATGACCTATTTTTTACAAGGGCAATATAGCTACACAACAGCTATTAATTTCCCACAGAAGCGTCCGGGTCTCCAGCTGGTCTACCATGGATAATTTACAATAAGAACAGCCTTCATTTATCTGGAGAGAGTAGTTCTCAAGGGTGTATTAATTTAGACCTTTGAATACAATTTCAGTTTATTAAAAACTCTTCAAGTACTTATTGTCCCCTTTTGACAGCATGTTTTTCTAAAAACCCAGAGGCGGGAGCTACAAAACTCTATGACAATTTTTTTAACAATGGTTTTTCCACCTCTCCGGTCCAGTACTCATTCTTGCGTCATTCGTTCCTGTCGCCTGAGGGATATGTGAATTCTATTATATTTTAGTGCCTTCTTATTTCTAGCTTACCTTTTCTTATATGATTGATTCTGGTTGAATCAACATTTATTGAAACCAGAGAACAAATAATGTCATTGTAAAGTTATAACATATTCCCTCGCTGGTTACATTTTTTTAATCGAATTTCAAAAATGGCGCCGTAAGCAATAATTATTTTCATAATTTCCGCTACTTTCACCCATAACTGTCAGTAGCTTTCATAGCGTTCAGCCTGAGGGCAGTAAAATTCAGTTGTGAATTTCTTTCCAACAACTTTTGACAGCAACTGTCATCTGCGGTTTCCGATTGTTTGCATTTGATTTTCCCGCTTCAGGCCTCCATTTTCTGATACCATTATACTTGACAGAAGAAAGCACAAACGGATAAGTTTTCAAACTCGAGCATTTCAAATATGCCGCTAAAGTAGTATGCTCCATTGTTTGCTACACCAGCATATTCAACATCCTGGCACTCATGCTAGGAATGTACGCTTGTTTTAAAAAGATTGTTCTAATTAGGATAGAAACTTTTTAAATTGGCATTAGAGGATAATAAGTGAGCTGGATCTGTGTTAGAGGCTAATTATGGCTTAGATTAGCGGTCCGTGAGAGGTAATCAATAGGGAGGAGAAAGTAGAGAAAGCTTAGCTTCTATTCCTTCCAAACTTTCTCCGGAGTAAATACCCGCCTCTTCTTTTATCATCGCCTCACACCCGAACCAGCAAACTGCCGACTCTCTGTCTATGCTTGCTGGCTTTCTCCGTATATGCAAGTCAGCTCAGCTGGAGAAAGTAGATTTAGGGTAGAAACATGTAGAAGCTAGATCATGGGTTAAAACTACTAAACTACTCTTCTTCTACCAACTTCCCCACATCCGCCTGTTCCGATCCATACCCATTGGCGGATATTATGCAGAAATCTGGAGAAAGTAATCCTTGGAGCAGCCTCCAGCATATGCATTCCTCTCCCACTTCCACTCCAGTGTCTCCCTTAATTAAGCTCATTACTTGAGTTTTACACGAGAGAAAAGTTGAGCCCTATTGTCAACGACTGCTTTCACTTCTCTGCATTAGTCCTCTCCTTTCATCCTCCTTCCAGGAAGCAAGAGAAGAATTTACAAATAGTACCACTCCGCCCTGTATTCTTTACGTCCTCCTCTGCATAACTCTCTCGAGTCTACAGGATTGGATTTAAATCTCTTTACTTCCTTATTTTCTCCTATGGAGAGCCGTTCCTCCTTGGAGCACATGCGAAGAAGGATGAACGCAAACTTGAATTCAATGCCTTTACTTTCCTCCGCCCGATGACTTGTAAAATACAGAGAGATAAGAATATATAACTCTAAATCGCAGGCGATAGAGGAAGAGAGGCGAGGCTTTGGAAAACTTATCAGGGGAAACCCATTGTGAAAGCTGAGGATTCAAGCCCAGGAACTGCGGAGAAAGTCTAGAGAAAGTTGCACATGTGGATATTCCGCGGAAAGTTGTTATAAAAAGTTTTCTGTAGTTTCAAATTCACCATCTTTTGTTTCCATCCCCGCCCTAAACACATATGACGGGGATGGATTTTGACCAGTTCGGGAAACTATTCTTTGAGCTGATTTAAAATGAAGGATTTCCTTGGAAACTATTGGCTTCTTGCTCTCTAAGAAAGTCTTCTCATGACTTTACTTTCACCACTTTCTCAGCCTTGACTCCCCCACTTTTACGTCTAGCTTCCTCACAATCCTTCCATTTTGACAGGGCTTTCTCCTCTTACTTATAGCTTTTTGCTTTCACCCAACTCGCAATCCGATACGTTCTTGGAGATCCAGTTATCGATCCATATTAGAGCATCACAAACTTTGCCAAAACCCCACGCCCTATCTAAATATATACCAAAGCAACTATCCTATTTTCTCCTACCTTTCACAGAACCATCTAACCCTTGTTTCCCAGCACAGTAATATTTGTGAAACATGGACACATTATTTACGCAGTGCTTTCTCCCGACTCTATCCACTTTGCGCCTGGAGCCAACCAAGCAGCTCTGACAGCCAGTTGTTCTTGAAGCTTGTATTTTCAAAAAAAAGTATAGTGGTTGTTGGGTTTGACAAAACTTATTGAAAGTTAAGTAGAGGAAAAATTCACCTTATTAGAATCCTGTTCTTCTCTTGTTTGGGATTCTAAGTGTGGTGCGCTCCTTTCGCCCACTAAAATACACAAGAACTTCACTGTATTCCAACGAGAGAGAACACAGCCGTTGCAAACAGCTTAAAATCCTACGTTGGAGAAAAACCGGAGACTGTTGGACAAAATGTTGGACAAAATGTAAAGGACCCAAATGGAAAAGGACCAAAAAAGGAACCAAATGGAAAAAGGACGCAAAAAAGGATCCAAATGGAAAAAGGACCCAAATGGAAAAGGAACCAAAAAGGACCCCTTGGGTTGAAGGGAAGAGGTGACTGCAACTGGGTAGGGGAAAGGTGATAAAAGGAGTTTAGCCTAAGGAATGAATGAGATGAAGGTATGAGCCAAATGGAAAAGGACCCAAATCACGGTAAGTATTGGCTCTTAGTGTACAATTTTCACGACCCTTTTATAGGGCACAAAATAGGACCCCAAAAAGGACCCAAATGGAAAAGGACCCGAGAGACAAGATACTTAGCATACAACGCAAAGTAATGCAAGTAGATAAGAGAGAGAGAGACAAAAATGGAAAAGGAACCAAAAAGGACCCAAATGGAAAAAGGACCCAAAATAGGAAAAAAGGACCCAAATGGAAAAGGAACCAAATGGAAAAAGGACCCAAATGGAAAAGGAACCAAAAAGGACCCAAATGGAAAAGGAACCGAAAAGGACCCAAATGGTAAAGGAACCAAATGGAAAAAGACCCAATACGGACCCAAATGGAAAAGGAACCAAAACGGACCCAAATGGAAAAGAGCCGAAAAAGCCGTTAGGAGCGACTTTCACCATCCCGGTTGGAGAAAGTCGCTCCTACGACTCTGCAACTTCTTCCTCTCGATACTCCCATCCTAAAGCGTGGAGAAAGCAAGCTTTGCATATTCTAACCACAAAAGTTGAAAACGAGTGAAAGTTGGTGAAAGCAGTAGGAGTATGCTTCAAATAATACAGCCTCTCCGTTTATACCGGTGTGAATCCTTTATTTGATTCAGATTGACACGGAGAAAGCATATTCTTTCCTCCCGGATTATTCTCCAGAAGAGCGAGAAAAAATCAACCCTTTTCAAAAGCTGTAGTGGTGTTAAAGTACATGCTCTTGCTTTCTCCTATTTTTTCATCCGTTCCACCCACTTCCTTCGCTAACTCCCCTTATTCAGTCCCATACCCCTCCCCCTATCTTTTCATCCTCAACATTTTCCCCTACACTTGAGCCTCTTTATATTTTTCCTACACGGATTTACCCACCCGCAGTTTCAATCCACTCTACAAAATCCCTTCCTCCGACGCGCTGCTCAACCCATATGCAAACCACTTCAAGCATCCCCCACCTCCCCACTGTCATTTTGATGCTTCATCGATTATGTGCTGAAATTCGCAATTTTTTTATTTCCAGAACACAATAACCTACCGGATGGAGTGGCATATTTGAGGCAACCGGATACTCATACGGATAGTCGGGGAAACAAGCATATTTCTGGTAAGAGACAAAAATTTCAACAAATTTTACCATCTTCAGCTTTCTAAAAATCCACGTGCATATATCACCAGAAGTACTCCCACAGTACCCACGACTATACCAGCGCCCTCTTCCATACATACCCCGCATCCACTCTTAAAGTACTTTTGAATAATGGAACACTACAAATGAACGAGTAGCCAGTAAAGAGCCTATACGCTTGTAAACACACGGAAGCAATGAGAAAATCTAGGAAAAAATTTCAAGTACCTATACCATACCTTCATCCCACACCCCCACAATACAATTCAGCATGCATGTTTTGCATTACGCACATCGGAGAAAGTAAACCAACCCCGGAGAAAGCAAAATACATGCGAGTAAATGGATAGAAAAGCTCTGAGAAATCTTCTTCGCGTACTTGTTTTCTTCGCAATATTCACGAGGAGAAAGCAGACCACTTTCCCTGCTTTCTCTTTCCCGTGGGTTCTTCTCTCTCTCCTCACTGAATCCTACGTCACGTAAGCCAGCGAATAATAAGTAGATTCACTTCAAATGCTTCCAGAATCAAGCTTTTTCATGTAAATCTCTTAAAATACTCTCCCTAGAAATTACCATACGCCTCCTCCTTTCTCCCCGTATGTTTCCTGTACAGTACATATTACAGCAGAGAAAGCAAACAAGCATGTCCCTATTCCAACCAGTAACCCGCCACCTCATCATCTTATTATGAAATGAAACGCATCGCTCAGTGCCAACCAAGCATCACACCACACCAAAACTCTCTCTCCCTGGACAAGGAAGCTTAGTCAAATCCAGGCATAGCTTGCATGCATCATGTAAACTTGGAAGCTATGGTGGAAGAAACGCAAATACGTGTGCACCAACTCAAACCTCCCTTTGAATCATATTAAAATAGTAATAAATAATATTTACTGAATAGTGAAGACATACAAGTAAGACTGTCAGAAAACTCCCCAAAGATCATTAGTACCCGTCACACACTTTTTTCCCTGCACGAGAAAAAATTTCAAAATACCGCACATCAACCAAAATGCTTTTCTCAACACCAAACCTTCCCTCATCCCCCCTCTCGCAGGGGAGGAAGGCGGGCGGCTATCTGTCACTCAGTCAGTAGGGCTACCCTGGAGAAAATTCGGGGGATAATGCATTGATTATTGAAATTCGACAATCTGTTTCTCTCTCAGACGCTTCCAGCAGCGTTCTGGGTTTTCAAGAAAAAATCTAAAGTATTTTCTCTTACCCGGGTATTTTTCAAGTTTAACCTTTGTACAGCACAATAACCGCCCTTAATAAATCCCTGCAATATGGCAGCCATTTACCCTTGCACTCCCTCTCTCTGATACTCTAAATAAAATAGTGAAGGCTGTGTTGTAGGAGCGGGTGGAGAAGAATCACGCACAAAATCCATTCCAGCCCGTGCACACACAGAACAAACCCTGCAAATGCTTTACAGGCAGGTGCATTTATTTTGAGTGCTTCGTAATAATCCGGACCGACTTTCTTCCTCCTTTCAGTCCGCTTAAATATTTATTCTTATTATGCATTTTACCATTGAAAATTTATTTTTATGCCCGCATTATAACCGTATCCAAAAGCTTTTTTCCCGTTTTCCCCTGTCAGTCTTCTTCTTCTTCCCTTATCCCTTGAAAATCTGTTGAATTTTCAGTGATAGTAACGCATCCCAGCCGACAACAATCCCTTGTACATCCCCACAACTTCCTCCATACACATCTCCTTTAAACCCCTTAACCCATCATCTCAATCCTCTCTCATCTCTCAAGCAACTCCAGCTTCTGTATACGTTTCTCAATTTTTCAATCCTCCTTCTCCGGTAACTGCCTTTTATGCTCCATCTTACGCTCGTCCATCCTTGGATCATTTTCCTTAGACTTGCCGTCTCCAGCATCCAGCAAAACACAGACATCTAGAAAAACCGGAGATGGCTTTGACTCCCTCTCCGACCTATCCTTAAGATCCCATGGAATGCAAGAATGCATATGTAAGAAGATGAACAGGATTCTTCCGCATCCTCTCAAAGCCTTCCGCAAACGTCTTCTCATGTCCTCTTCTATTCTCAATGTCCTATCTCTTCTTCTTCCAGTGTCTTTTAAACCCTGTCGCTTCCCCCTTTGCCTTTAATTCTCTCAGATTTCTTCAGCAGTCTAGCATCCTGTAGCATCTAAACATTCAACATCCTCCAAAGAGTGCAAGACGGCATAACAAGGGATTTCTTAGACCGCGCAAGAGTCCCGGAGCTAGAGTGCTTACATCCAGCAAAACGAGCATACTTTCAAGAGTATGCTGTACATCAACTCAAGTATGGAAATATCATCTCTGAGGCAGTACTTACAGCTTGTGTCTATGCTATTCCGTGCAGTTGTAGAAGCTTTAGATGGAAAACTGTGAGCTGGATAGGAAATGTAAAATATTTATTTTTTCTAACCTCCTCCCGACAGTCGTTCTGGAATACGGGGAATGCATTTCCCTTTTTGGATTCCCGCTAAGAATTTCTCAGAGAGATGGAAAAAATGCAACATTTTTCTCTTATAGATCAAAGACAAGTTATAAATGAGAAAATTCAAAGTTATTTTTTCAAAAGGAATTACATCGTTTACTTGGTATATATCCTCGTCTTCATCTCTTTGCTTTCCTCCTTTACCTGTACCTGCTTGAAGTACTTGACGCAGAGCTATTTCTCGGGCCGCTCACAATCTTAGCTGGAAGTTTTTTTGGAAAACCCAAAAGTACCTTAACCATGTGTACATATTTCTCTACTTGTAGATCCATGCAGCTTCCTACAGATCCATACAGGAAATGGAAATTTCTAGAATACTCAAATAGAGAAAGTACTTTTTGAAAATAACAGGAGCATCCACTTTCCAGCTTTCTACTCCGATCGTTTTAGCGCTCCTAGCAACGCTGTTGCGCTTTGATAGCATAGCATCTCAATTCCTGGCCTTGTGTATTCCAGGATTGAAATGTCGAGAGTCGCCGCACTAGCAACCGATATTTAACTGCCCGCATTTTAAAAAAACCAAAATATTTCCCGAGCCCTCTAAACTAATTTAAATTCGACGAGTTTACGCACTCAACTGAAAATTGTTGTAAGGATATATCTTTTCACAACAACACATTCACAAGTGATTTCCATTTAGACGATAACCACAATATGAGAAGCGATATTTCTTGCCACACAACAACAATACAAATTGCAGTGTATTCTTAGAAGGCGTTAAATTTAAAGGAAAATTTAAAAAAGAAAAATCACCTCTTTTCCCACCAATATTCCTCCTCTTTCTCATCTCCTCTTCAGTCACATATTTTATTTATTCAGAGAAAGCAAGCACACAACCCCTCAACAACGAGGGAAACCATCAAGTAAAAATTTCAAAATACCCGCCCCACCCTCCACTCCCACCACAATCTACGTGTCGTACATTTGTCTATCCCTTCCTGACAGCACCCTTGCTTTCCTGGAAACTTTTGTTGCCAGGACCAAAGTAAAATATATTCCATTTCTATTGCCATTTGGACAGACGGCTAGTGCTTTTCCTCGTCTTGTGTATCCCACTTTTTATTTTGCCTGTTGATCCAAGAACTTGTTTTTCCTTTCTCTGAGTGCTCCCACTTCCTCGCATATCTTTTCTCCATTTTGCAAGATAGAGATGAATCGTCCTTGGAATTGGTTTCAAGGCACAACACTTCATCCCCCTTTACAACATGCTAAGCCTGTATTCTTGAAGCCACAGCTTCGATTCCAGAGACAGCTGACTATGAGCACCCAATATCGTTATTCCATCATTTCCATCCACCTCCTTCCAGTTTCACACCCTGCACATCCCGGTAAAACTACCGGAATAATACTCGGCAACCGGGAGAAGAAGGATGTGAGCAAGAGTTTTTTGACATGCAAGTGGTTGTGAGTATGCAAATATGAGGCAATCATAAGTATGGATGGATGCTTGCATGTATGCTCATTCATATGGGAAAGCATACTAGCATTGCACATTCTTTCGCATTCACAGCATAGTCAGTGAGTAAGCAGCCTTTTCCTACCACTACCACAGCAGGGACTCGCTGTTTTACCCAGAACTTATGGAACTCATCACTCAATGCCCGCTGTCTCTGATATTTCCCCGTCTGCTCCTCCCAATCCATGCCTCTAAAATACCCGGAGATTCATAGTTAGTATACACCGAAATTCGGATGAATACCTCCACAGCAGTTATACAGTTTTAGTAGCAGTGACAATGGCTGTGCAGTGCCATTACGGATTTTCTAGTCCCCGAATTCCTAAAACCGACACTGCATATTATGAATTGCGGGTGAAAATTTGCTAATTCTCTTCAACTAATTCCACACATACACATTCGAGCTTCTGCATTTTGGAGCTACTGCTATTCTGGAATTTTGTCGTGTTCCCTATGATATGACTCCATGCTTCTACTCCTGGAATATGATGGAGGCTTTACACGAGGCCTTGGGGATTCCCTTGGCTTGAGTGAGTAATTTAGCTAGGGATGATCAATGATTGAGTTAGTAGGGAAAGTAGAGAGGGATGAGATGACATCTCTAGGAATTCTCATTTTCAAACCTTGTCGAGGGGCGAATAATTACGGGATTCATTTGTCATAAAGGGTAATTGCTATAGGACGGGTAATAGGCTGACATGGATATGAGGATGATGATATGGGCGTCCGTCTAATGAATTTACACAAACCATCTTCCATCCAGGTCGAGCTAACTCAGACATCTGCAATAATAATAATAATAATAGCTATCATCAACTCCTACCTGCTACTTGCTACCTTTCGAAAATTATAACGCGAAACATGTGTTGTAGTCATGCAGAAATAATTGTGATGCGGTCGTTATCTTACTAGGTCAGCACAATTCCGTAAATTCATACATGTATTCCTGTATGCAGATGAGTTCATTTCAAATATTTGACTTCGTGCCGCTCAAAATTGATTGCAGATGTGTGGGCCCTGCCCTCTCACCTCCTTACCACCCTTTCTAGTAGCTTTCTCCTACTCCTTTCGGCTGGAGAAAGCAAGAAAGCAGCATAAGCTAGCCTAGCTTCCTCGTTATAAAATCCGTTGATGATTATTTGGCGCACGTTTTCAATTTTTCCAACACGGCTTCATCTGATATTGTTTGCTTACAACCTGAAAATCCTCCCACGGAATTTCAAAAATCGCGTGCAAACCCACCGAGGGCACACCTTCAAACTCCCCGCCCTCATCATTACAAAATATTACTCATAGAAACCAAGGAGAAAGTAAGCATCGTAAAGATGCTTCCGTGCACGGGTTTTACACACACTTCCGCATGTTCATCAGCTCTGACCTCTGGTTCCAGCTTCTGCTTTCACTTTTATTTTCCTAGGGTAGCTAACATCCTTCTCGTTAGAGACTCTTCCGACTTTTAGCATTTACTCCCAGAATTGGTTTTCTTAAACACAGGAAGCCAGCAATTTTCCAACTAGTTTCCGCATTCTTGCCACTTTTCTGACCCCAACTTTCTCTTGCTTGCCCATCCTCTTAGACGCCACTCCTTCACATTTGCACAGTTCCACCCTTGACCAATGTTCTTGGAGAAAGCAACTTCCATCTTGCATTCCTTCCTGTCAGAATCTTAGATGCCATAAGATCAAGCTGATATAGTTGCAAGGGCAAGTGACATGACATTTTTATGAAACTGCACTGACACTTGACCCCGACTTCCTTTGACCTGCCATAAATAACGGCAAACCGGTTCCTTGAAATCAAGCTATCAGCTTGACTCCCACTTGTAAATCCCGTTGTCATATTTTTCATTCCAGCTCTATCTAACCCAAACTCCACTATAACGAAGATAGTGTCGCCCCCTACGAACCCACGCTCTATCAAACCCTTAGCACCTCTAAGAATCCTCCCTTCCAGAGCTCCACCCCCTTCATACATAAATCATCGTCCACTCACCTTACTCACCTCTACGTTAATCTCCCATTGAATCCCTTAGATCCTCCTTCCCTCTATCTAATGCACACATTAACCACTACAAATCCAACCCATTTTAATCCCCCTCACTTCTTCCCTACACTTCCCCTCCCACCTGACCCAATCTAACTCTTTTGAGCATCCAGTTAAATTAAATTTAAAAATTCCCTTTGAACCCCACCCCCTCTGCTAAAGTACAAAGTTAAGCTTCATTAGCCACAAACAACAAGTAAAACAAGGCAGCAAGAGAATTGATACGCCTTCCCCTGGGTGTTTCATCCTCCTGTCTTTTATCTTGTTTACCCTGGGTCATCCAAGGTACTTTGAAATTGGTTTCGCCCCATGTTCCTCTCATAGACGTTTGAATCCAGTTTACTTTTCTCCCGAAATCTTTTCCCTCCAGAGAAGAGAAGGCGTGCCTTGAGAGAAACTATATAGGAACCATCCAGGACATCATTATCTCAGATGCCTCTTGCATTTGTTCCGGTTCTTCCTCCTCCTTGATCCTAATGTAAGTTGTGTTATGTGAGATAAGAAGGCCGCCCTGTGTAGCCATCATATGTTTCCCGTTTGGATTCGCTCCAGGGTTTACTCAAATCCCGCTATTTACGAGTGGACAAGCCTTGCTTCCCTCATCCCAAAACCTTCAATCTCTCCACAATGATGAGTTCCCTTAAACGAAACTAGAAACTTTGGCTCCAATAACCTCCTCCAGGAAGGAAGGTGTACGTACTGGAGATTTTCAAGAAAAAAATACGTTTTAGCCACATTCCCTCTGCTTTCTTTCATGTCAAAAGTTAACCCTCCACATGTTCCTCTAACTCAATATTTTCTTTGTGGCTCAGTCAGGCCTCCGGTAAACAAAGAGTGTAATGTTCAGATATAATAATATGAGAAGGCCAAATGGGAGCAGCAGAGCTAAGGTTGGTGGAGGGAGAAGAGCACCAAGCAAACTTCCAAATGATATTATAGCTTCAAGAGAAAAAGGTCATTTCTCATTCTTCTTTTCCAAGTCTTCTTCTTCTCAGTATCTCCTCCTCCCGCCACGTCCACTCGCTTCCTTTCTTCCACAAAATAAAAGCCCCACATCTTGGACCTTGGAGTCCTTTCCTGCCATGTCCAATACCTGATTTTACTCTCAGCTTTCGCAGCCTTCCTAGGCCTAAATTCTAGGGCACAAGCTAAAACCTCTTCTTCCCTCCCATCATCTCTTTATCTTTCCCTATTTCCAGCTAAACATTTTACAATTCCAATTACCCTAGTAGAATATACCTTCAAGGAGAAAAAAGCCTCCGCAGATTTCTTTTCTCAGAACCCTTTGAATCCATGAATCTAGAGCAACGAGTTTAATTTCCTTACTAGTTTTCCTAAAATTTATTTGAAATTCGCATTTCGCAAAAACCCTTGAATTTCAAATTACGCTCCCTATCTCCCGCTTCCACCAGCGAAGAAACACAGCTATCCCGACGCAGCTCTTAACGTATTTCGTACGGACTCTGACTATAAAAGATTTACTCAAATCCCCTTTAAGGCCTGTTAACCGCCTTTCTTAAAATACTTTGTACATTAAAAAGACTTTTACCAGTTACCAAACTTTGTTTATGGGTCAAAAGAGAATTGCAAAAGATAGCCAAAGGCAGTCCTCGTTGCTCCTGCTTGTTTTCTTGGTTACCTAACCACCCGTTTAACCTGTCCTCTAGGAGTTTGCGGCTTTTGTTTGATTTGAAAACAAAGGAATATAGCAGTGCCTTAAAAAATGTGTTTGCTTCTCATTAATTTTCTATCTCTTTTTGACCGTTCCGGGTATTCGGTGACTGTTTTAGAGGTAAAAAACCACACAAGACTTTCCCGCACTCTACTAGAACAAGAGAGAAAACATAAAAAGCATTACTGTACAACTAAATACGTGCCAAGAGCAAGAACCTAAGCAATGCATGGAGCTAGCAAAGGTGAGGTGAATAGATGGGGGGCACTTTTCAATAAAGGAGCCATAAATTTTATATTTCCTTCGTGTTGACTTTGGCAGAACCAAAAAGGGTGGGGTAAATGGGCAATAGCATAGAGGTATCCACAGGTAGGTAAGTTCCACAGCAACGTGTAGCCAACCTCCCCCCACCCCTCTTGCCCACTCTAATTTGTTCTTGTTCCCTTCCAAGACCCCATTGCTACAATTGCAGGTAGGCAAACCCTCTTACGCCCAACTGCTCAAGGTACTCTGCAGTTTCTTAAAGTTAGAGGCAGGATGTTTGTAAAGCTTGAGTAATGGCCGTATACATGTCCAGCGAAATCCAACATCCTCATAGCATAGTATGCCACAACCTAGAAGCTATGTAATGCTATGCAATGCTATGCGCGCCATGCGCCCTCTCTGCATGTGTTTCGTTTCGGTTCCATGTATCCAGCCTTCATTCTCAGGGGTTCTTGTGTAATAATAGGACAGTAAAAAATCCTCGAGCTTTCCCTCGGACATATGAGCTTGTCACAGCGGGTATCCGTGGGATTGACACATGAAAAGTGTATCTTGTTAGGGTGTATTATGAGGGGTGAGGGAGGAGGGTGATTAGTTACTTCGGTACTAGTCTTAAGCCTGAAAAACTCTCGGAAAAATACACTGGATTAGTCAAGCTTCGTTCTAGTTTTCATGTGGTTTCTCTTTGGTATTTCTTGTATTTTACCCGGTTCCCTTACTCTATTCCCATCTCGGCTGTATTGACCGTGACTCCTGCTGCTAGTTTCTTTCCTACACACTGGCCGCAGCGCCCTCTCACCTTTCTCATGAGGACATATTGCTCTTGGGATGTAGGAAAATATTTCCAAGTATACCCTTTGACCTTCAATCTCCAGCAAGCATGGGCCGAAGCGAAGCTCTTAAAGCTTCCCGCAGGAATCAGGGTATGGGTGCGACCGTCAAAGCTACAGGTGCGGACTGACCTATGCAACGAACCGCAGCAGCGGTATTTTCAAATCTTGTACTTGCAAGCTTATACAATCCATATTCGGATGCATGATAATGTCAAGGGTGAAGATAGTGCCTTTATGCTCAGAAGAGACCGGAGATATTTTGACAAAGATAATAATAATGTAAATATAGCACAAGTGTCAAGGACGAGGCCCTTGTTCCGACTCTTGTAAGATGGTGGAGGATATTGTCGGAACAAGATGAAAGGCTTGATCTTAAACAAACGGGGTCGTGAATGCTATTCATTCCACAATTTCCGACACTTCCCCCAGTCAAACAACCCAAGTTGCTATGAAAAAATATGGGAGAGGCGGAAGAAGATGCGTCTTCCACAGATTCTCTTCCCCCGTCTCTAACAGTTTCATGGATTCTAACAAAGGAGAAAGTGCCCAAATTGATTAATGGGCTCACCAGCATCCGCACGACAACTCCCTCTCACTTGAAAACTCTGTATCTAATCTCGTCTCCATGAGCAAACTAAGAACACTTTCCGTACAAAGTCAAGCAATCATGTCCATCTTAATTTTCTGGAGGCCTAGAAAAAACTAAGCTTCAACTTGTTCCTTTTCAAAACTCCCGCTTTGAGCTCCATTTTCAGACCCAAAATTCCATCAATTCCCTAGACTTTCAAACATGTTTCCAATAACAAACTCTCAAGCTTTGCTAACTTTATTTTTTCCCGCAAATTCAACTATTGCCAATTCAACCGATTGCAACTGCACAAAATTATTTGCACAATCTTCAATTCACCAACTTTCTCCAATTCAATTCATTCTCCATGTTTTTTCTTCAATAGTTTTTTTGTTTTTCAAAGCTGAAATAACCTGGAAAGTTCCGGTTAGCAAAATCCTTTAAAAAACTCAAAACTCCCACTTGGAGAAAGTAGCTGGAGAAAGTAGGTATCTAACTGCCTTGTTCCTATATACTCTCTCCCCTTGCTTTTGCTCTCAACTCTTTTCCAATTCTTCCTTTGATGTGGTTAGTCATACTAACCAACCCTCCTCCATTAATCGCATGTATCGGTTGGTCAACCTTTAAGCTTAAAGCTTGTCCGGTGAAAGCAAACTCTGTAACCAATACTGTCTCTATATCCCAGCCAACTCACAAAAGCATGCAACCATCATCAAGTGTAAACAAAGTTAGCAAAGAGAGAAACTTTCTCCTGGCAGAAAAAAACCCATAAAAGTCCAACAACTCTATAGTACTCAAGCAAGCATCAGCCCCCTCCCCAACTGAATTTGTGTCCTCTCTTCTTTACTGTCCTCGCTTCCTCGCATGTCCCTTCCTTATTTTATTTTTTCAAGCAACCATTTTTACTTTCTCCTAACAATTCCCTTCCAATCCCACAAACTTTTCAAATTCCTCCTTCTCTAACCCTTACGACGGAGAGAAGATGTTGTGGCTGTAAACTCCTCGTGTCGTCTTCAGTGTCAACGTTGACCAACTTCCCTACAACTGTCCAGCAACGCAATATAACAGACAAAGAAGAGAGAGAGAGAACATTGAAAAGGAGGACAGGACAGTATACACTGATAGTAGCTAGTGTCCCTCTTTTAGATTTAACCAAACAAACCTTCTGTAAGCATCATTAGCTCCCTTAAATATTAGCAAGAATAACTGTCAATTCTGGACTTTCTCCAGAGCTTCAAAGTCGCTCTATTTTCTCTCCCCTTCTTTACAATTCTCTAAACTTTTCTACAAATCGATACTTTCCAACAAGCTGGACAAATACAAGCTCCATTTCTCCCTTCCCCCTCCCCTTCTCCCCTATATCTTCCCTTCAATCCACTCTTCACATAAATTACAACCCCTTCTCCATATCCTCCTTCCGCTTTTTCAATATGTTTTGAATATTTAAAGAATGAGTCACAAAACTTTCTCTATTGCTTTCCCCTTTCCCCCCGCGGATCGCCCCGCTTCCGTTTCTCTGAATTAGCTCAAGGTACACTGTATATTCTTCGTCTTCCCCCCTCTTAAAGCTCTTCCCCATTTTCTAAATCTCCCCTTCTTTAAAACTAACTTATTTAGAAAGCATTATTTAGATTATTAGCGGAGAGAATAGAAAAACAAGGAGAGAATTTAATTTAAACACAGATGGAAGTTGGGAAAGCTAGAAAATTCCTCTTATGCTTGAATTTATAATTTCAGCGTTTCATCTCTATAATTAGCTAAATTAAAATTATTTTCTAAAATTAACACTCACATTTTCTTAAAGCGTAACCTCTGACGTAAGGCTCAAGCCACGCCATTTCCTAGGCAATATTAAATTACCCGCTGTAATTTACAGCAGAACATACTTGTGTGTCTACCGTACAACGGATTCAAGAAAGTCATGGTAGTCAAAATAGAAAACTAGTTAAACGACCGCATAAAAAGAGCAACACAGTGCGGGAAAATCAACTTTTTCTTTTTGAAATTACCCGCTTTTTGATACCATGGATGGTTTGAGGAAAGATTGGCTTGGAATTTTATGGAAATAGATTCCGAATTATTTATGATTCAGCCTTCCTTGAAAACATGTTTAAGGAGGAGTCTTAGCACACCGCAGAATAATAAAACCCCGAGAATTTTACCATGTCAGAAGCTAGTGCGTACCCTAATACCCGCCTTCCCCAAGCCCCCGCAGCAGTAACATAGCTTGTAGTCTTCTTAACCTACATGTAATGCTCATTTTCACCTCGTATATACATTATACCCGGGTATTAGAACTTATGTATTTTGGCACTTCAAATTCGGGTAGGTAGATCTACTATAGCTTTGTCTAATGCTCCAAGCCATTTACTTGATTTGCGAAAAGCCACCGCCTCTTACCCTACAGTAAATTCGCCTGCAATTAATTAGATTAGAATATGCCTCATTCGCCGAAATAAATACTGAAGAAATTAGCAGCTACCAAGTAAATATCCAAAGCTTCTGGTACATATATTCACTCGAATTATAGAATTCAAGGTCAATCTTCACTATGCATAAGCACGATACGTGTCAAATACACAGCAAGCCCGGATTCCAAAATTCAAGAATTCAGGGCTGATAAACGATAAACTTGTTGGCTTGTGTGCCTGGTAAATCCAGTCTCGTTTAATTCCCGAAATCCCCCCTAAGACCCTGCTAATTTCTCTCACTTGTGCAAATAAAAGCAATCCATTCCTTCGAAATTTGCAAAGTTTAGGCGAATTCTTCTCATGTTAGCACCAATTTCAAGGCAATTCCGGATAATTAAACAAAACCCCCGGAATCCCTCACTATAATTCCCGCTAACGAGTTAATTTAGCATAATCTTAATTTCATTCACAGCAGCTCCAAACTCCCTGGAATTTAGTACACTCTTTTCCAAGAATCATTAAACCATCATTAGCGGTTAATTTTTTATTTTAATTTACCGCTCTGCAAATATGCCAAAAATCAACCTTCTCCGCCGTTCAAACCATCAATAACGTGTAAGCCTCGCTATGAAATTCGATTCCCAAAGATCGAGTATCTTGGAAGAGAACGGATGGCCTCGGTTTTGGTTGATTTAGTTTACCGTATTAACTCTTCCTGGAAAAAGATAAACTGATACCCGAACCGAAACGCAAGTCTGCAAGACGCATAAGATAGCATCGCTTTTCAATGAACCGAGAGTGAACCGAGAAGGTTGAGCACTTGAGATCATTACAGACTTAATTAGTTGGCAAAGGAGTGTGTAGGAGCTGTCGGAAGGTTGACGTGTCAAGTCAACACAGCAGCAGATTCAATAAAAACAATCCCCGTAGTTGAGGCTCTAAAACCCGGGCATCTCTTCTTTGTCCTGTGTCTTTCATGACGTAAAAGTTTTCAAAACCTCCTGTCGTCGATACAATGAGAATCAAATGTTTTATGGATAGTGACTGATAGTGTGAATCCGCGGGTATAGTTTGACAGATTCTGCGGGTAAATACTATGCATCCGCACGCTTAACGTTACTCCTTGGTGAAGACAATAGAAACTATTTCAACTTACCCGCGTAATTTATTCCACAGCTCGTGTTCAAAGAAGAGTATGTATTTGACTTGCTCCCAAGTTTCTTGGACACTTTCAAGTAACAAGAATTACACACGGCCCCTTCTCGCCCGTACGAGGTGCAAAGCATTTACACGTTTTCAAGGCTAACTTTCACAGATACGGGACCCACAGCATAACCAAGTATCCGAATTTCGGGGTGTTGAAGCTTTTAGGCTTAACTAAGTGAATTAGGATGTGGGATAGATTAAATTAATTTCAGGATTTAAAAGATCCATTCATGTCTACAAAAAGCATCTTTAGAGCATTCTAATAATAGCTTTCTCCTTATTTCCTCCCAGTTTTGGCAACGAGACAAATAATCTAGCTTTTAAAACCCAACCTTCCAACAGTCTCTTAACTCTTTTACAGTAATGCCAGAAAAGCCCTGTATTTGTCACACACTTTTCTGAGTCGTCCTAAGACTCACAAGATTCCCTCAGTTGTGCTATTATGGATTTTAGAAATATACCCGGGTTTTTACAAGCGGCAAGTTACCCGCAGGACGAGTATGGCGGAACAACCCGTTACGGTGGATTCCATGCAAGAAAGAGACATTGTTCTTGTCAACATTTTCAAATTACTAAGCATAACAAATGTTTCTTCCTCACTATTTTCGACTAGTTTCAAATTCCATTTCCGATTCTCGTAACCATCACTCCCGCTTTCATTCCCCGCTTTGGGATTTCCCCGAATATGAATCCCGGCCGCGGCGGCGATGTCATACACATAGCCTCTGTTTCACACCACCGAACCGGCTAAAGTGTCTCAAGTCGATGATTCAGTCTGTCTGCCAGAGAAAAGGCGGGTATCTGTACACTTCGTACTCACTGTATTCGTGTATACATATTCTTCCAAGAACCGTTTCCGTTTCTTTCCCCATCAGCCTGCTTAACTGCTTACTCTCTGGTATTTCCTTATCAGATCAATTATTTCGGCACGTGAAATTGTCCATTTCTTATCCCTGTTGACAGATTTCATGCTCTCTCTGTTTGCCAGCTAAATAGAAAATAGCTTAAAGAGGGAAAAAATCTAGAGGTTTTCTAGAAAATTTCCACGAAACTCCCGGGCATTTACTTGTAAAAACTCCCGGGTCAAATCTCAAACCAAATCAGTTCTCGGGTACTGTAACCAGGTTCCCAGTTTTTGAAACACAAGTTCAGGCGTGTATTACGTCAATTCAAACTGGGAATCCATGGTCTTCTGTCCCATACTTTCACTGCTTTCACCCAGCGTCGCCATTTCTCGCTGTCCTGGTTCCTCTCGCTCCTAGCTGCAATCTACAGCTTCTTCTCCCCAGAGGGCGGAAAAGCTGTAGATTGGGGGCGGATTCTAGGATGATTTAGCATTCAAACTCTTCCATCTTTATGACATGTGGAAAGGAATAAAGTGTATAATTTAAGTGGAGATAAGATGAGGGAAGGAGTGAACAACTTCTGCTCCGGCCATAATACAAAAGACTAAAATTCCCAAACCTCGGCATATAATAATAATGCTTCTCTAGTCAGAATGGAATTCAGTGCTTTTCCATCCTCTTTACTACAGTCTCCACTGATTCTCCATAAGTTTTCTTTCTCTCTTCCTTGTTGCTCTTCCCCTGCTGCCCAAAAGCTCAACTTCTCAGCATAAACTTTCTCCTATATTTCCCTTTCTTTTACGCTCCTCCAAAGCAAAAGAAAGCGGAATCGTAGAAGAGGAGAAAGCAAAGCTCCGTTCAACAAGACTACAGTAGGGAAGTAAAACCTCTGGAGGAGAAAATACTTGTGTGCTTCCCTAAGCTGTAATTTTCAATTTCTCTAGTTTCATCCTTAAAGTTGACAAAAGGAGGTGGTCTTTTCCGGCTATTGCTTAGATGACTTCGTTTATTTAAATTCCTTGTATAGTAAAACTTTATCATTTTCTTTTGTATTTCCTAAAACTTGTTTCACAAACTCTACCTTTTTCCAACGTTTCCTTCAGAGCCCGTATAAAACTGCTTTCCATTCTACACAGTATTCAAGAGGAGAGCAAGATTTTATTTTCTCGTTCTTCTCTTCTACCATATCACATAGTTTTACCCGGATGAATTTAACGCCTCTTCCGGAATCTGTCATCTATTTTCGGAATGCACGACACTCTCAAGAACCTGCTTTCATCCAGATCACGCTAAACAGTCTGCATATTTTAGCATGTCCTAACCAACTCAAACAAAAACCTTTCACTGACTTTCCAGAATATTTTGCAAATCTTCAATTTTGGTTTCTAATCAGCCTAAATAAATATTGATTCCAGGTTAATTAAATTGATTTCAAAGCCTTTTACCGTCGAAATTGGCAACAAACCGCATATTTTACCCACGTTTCCCAAGAATCCCCGCAATGAACGTCATAGTCAGTTCAAGAGAAAGCAAAAAGTGAAAGTGTGGATGTGTAAATTTTCTTCTTGGCAATTTCTTGTAAAATCTTTTAGTTTTCCATCCCCGCTATGATTTACTGCCCACGACTTTCTCCGCCTTTCTCCATCTCATACCCGGTAGCTTCCAAGACGTATATAACACAGGGACTCTCAGCTTGCAGGAACCCTGGATGTTCAATCTTCATGCTCAGATAGGCGTTACAGATTTTGAAATTATAATTATTTCGTGTGGTTTAGAGCGTGTCGGCTCTGACGCTTCTGCATATACAAAACACCATTATCCCGTCTCACCATCATCCTCTCTTCTTCTTTCTTTCCAGCTTTCCTCCACTGTTTCCAAAATGTTCGCAATTTTCTCCTTCTGGCACTTTCTCCCTACCTTCTCCCGTACTTTCTCCCGTTCCTCATTGGATGTACTAGCATCCACTAGTCACAGGAGCTGCCCCTGGATTCGCAATCCTGTACTTTGTTTCGTCCTAGAACCTCCAGAGTAATTTACTCCGGAGGGAGAAAGTTGAAAACATGGAAGAATTTCTTGACATGCAGATGGAAAGTTTGATAGGGAACAGCGTGTAGACCACATCAATTTCCAGCTTTCTTGTATTACTCGGCTAGAACAAACTCCTGAAAGACACCAACACAAGCCACAAGCATCCCAACAACAAACTCTCCTCCCTGCCTTCTCTAATTTATCCGGGAAATACTTAGAGTGCGTGTATAGTTTAGACTCTAGTTCATAAATTTTCAAGTAATTTATCCCCATATCCAGTTACTGTCATGCCAAGTCATAATTTTCACATGAAATCCAAGAACCACTTACACAACAACCCTCCCTTGAACAAGTCCGAGAACAAGCTCAAACCCACTCATTCAACATGATACCCAGCGCTGCTCATCTTTCCGCTTTCATAAGCAACGGGAACACCAAGAGAAAGCTACGCCATTTCAATCTCAACTTGAAATATTATAGCAACTCTTGTACTTCCCGGAATTTCATATTTATGTTCATGCAATACAAAGGCTGGGGGCAGTCATGTGTATGAGAAACATCCAAAATACATGTTTTAAGCTATAACGCGCTCTTCATACACATTTAAATTAATAACACTAAAGAAGAGCATGCGATGAGAACAAACAAGCATATGCACAGATAATTATTTGCACACTTTAATTAATAAATATTCCCGCCGCTTCCGCAGAGTAAACTTTTTATGCAACGACGTCCCAGAATACACGCGGAGAAAGTACACCAAATTTAATAACTCCCTCCCCCTACATACTTGTCTTTTCCTAATTGAGAGAGTCTTTCTCAAACCTTCGCGCTTCCTTTCTGCCAAAGCCTCAAGCTTCCTACTAATCCGTCCCTTGTCATCCCAAAGATAATGAGACGAGTTTTTAATGATCATTCCCTCTAGCACTACCGTCTGTAGCATGGAATCCGATCCAAAATATTTTAACACACCTCTGACACTTTTAATTGAATTAATTTAAATGCCAAACGCTCTCCAATCCACCCACCGTTTCTAATCCCTCCAGCCCGGGCTTTTTAAATCCTCTTCAATGCAGCGCCCTCTAGCAAATCGTTTTTTGTGACTCTAGGAGAAATCATTTCGTGCAAAACCGTGCGAATTCCTCGAAAACACGCTCACAACCTTCAAGAGTGAATTATTCTCCAATAGGATTCATCTCGTTTAAAAACAGCTGAATTTCAATTTTACAAGTGAAAAATGTGCAGAAATTTTTCAAAACGACTTCTATATTACCATAAAATTCGCCCAATTTCGCATGAATTTTCCCATCAACCAGCTGTTCACATCCCATGTACATTTGAGCTCTGCCATCCAAGCTTCAGACTGTATAACAGATACAGTCCATGCGTGGGTGTTGAAATGAGTGTGAAGATATTCTGATGAGCAAGCATGAATCATTTTAAATTTAGTGCTTGTTTTCACATTAGTCTGTAGACACACATGCTCCGCATGTAATTCAATCCTTATTCCTTATCCTCGCCAGCTTTCCAAGCCTTATATCATTTTTCTAATTTATCCCTGACAGAACCTCCTTTCTTCAACCAATTCCAGAATATAATAACTCCGCCTTCCACTCCACAAGAAACGGCTATGCAAACCCAGGAGAAGAAACACACGTCCATAGGGTTTTAGTTAAGACTACATCGCTTCAACAAGACAGCGCGCTACAAATTCCCTTCGCGCATCTGGTGAAGAGCTAGTCCTTAAACAAAATTGCATGGTTTGAGCCAGTTATCTGATTCAATTACCTTTTTAAATTGTATGCATTCATCATGGGGAAAAACAGGATTATTTACATGATAAAATGAAACAAATTTTTTACAATTTTCTCCTCATCTTCCACAAAGATTTCCTGTTAGTCACAAAAAACTTTCTCCTCCTTCCTACTGCTCCTCTTCTGTTTTTTGTGCCTTTCACTTCCTCCTCGCCCCTCTTATTTCTCCCACTTCTCCACCATTTTAATCTTAATAAATCCCATATGATCCGATTAGCAATGTTTTTCAGATTATCGAGGAGCATATTTAAAATTTTTGGCTCCTCTCAAAATCATAAAGCTTTCTTCAGCCTCTTCACAAATTAAACAAGCTCCCACCAACTCTTACAGTTTCTTATTCCTCCTCGTACTCACATTTATATTCTTTGAAAACGCCCACCAAACCGAATAAGTTACGGTCCAGGAAAGGTTTTGAATATTTAAGAGCTATACAAAAATATATACATTGCGGGATAATTCAAATCCAACCCACCTTTCACTCCTAATAAACCAACTCCTCTGCTCCTCCTCCTTATACTTATAATAGGTATATTACATGTAGATCGGAGAAGCTTCTTCTTCCGTTTTAATTTTCTTCAATGGAACGTCCGTGTAGTAATTGTCTTTGATGGGGTTGTGGTGTTGAAGAGCAGACGTTGGAATTTTGCGATACAATCTTTTAGAATACTCCAGAAGCAGGGTTAGTTTGTATTTTCTCCTCAAGAATTTCTAGCACTTCCACAGGAGCCATGCATCAACAAGTCTTGAGACTAAACATTTGAGAAAGTTTATTGAAGCATAGATGGAAGTGTAGCGTGGAGAAACATTACCGCATGGGTTCCATCAAGGATTTACGGAAGGAATTAGAGAAAGGAGAGCTGAGTGAAAGTAGACTTTCCCTTCCTCCTCAAAACACAACAGCCCCCTCCCTTCCGCCCACAACCAACAACCATTCAAACTCGTCCAGTTTTCCGCCTTTTCTTCCTTTCCCTGCCTCTCTGCCTCTTATGGTTTTGTCTGAAATTTTCCCTCTTCTTTCACTTCTAAAGCAACTAGCTTCTGTCTACCTTGGCACAGCTTGGACCCATCCAGTCAACCCGGCTAAAGCAATACTAACTATACACTAACCCAACCCTTGTACGCTGGAGCTATATACGGCTAAAAAAGGGGGAGAAAACTCCCGGGTGATTTTCATCCCCAAAACTTTCTCCACCTTTCTCCATCTCACTGCCTAACGATTTCCTGTCATCGCCCATTAAATGTACAGTAATCTTTGTTCCAGCACTTTTCTCTTCCACACTTTCTCTTATTTCTTCCTCCTCCTTCCTATCTCAGTCATTTCCACCAGCTTCCCCTCCGCCTTATGCTACACACCATAGAAGCTTTAAAGACAAGGCAACCTTCCCGGCTTTCTCTCTCCCGGGAACAAGCTTCAACCTTCACTTCTTCTTCTTCAGCCTCTCCCCCTTCCTCCCTTCCATCCTACTTATGCTTCTTTCCGTCCCAGGAAAAGTCTTTATCCATTTCCAAACATGTTATTCTCTTATTGGAAATCCTACGGAGAAAGCTGCCGGGGGAATAACTTAAAACTTTATCAACAGTTGCCCGGGACGATAAGCTCTACTTCACATTAACAATTCCAAGGATTCTATCCAGCTTATACTAGAATCCAAGCCCACGTTAGGATAAGCATACAGCATACACAGCTTTCTCTCAGTCCATATAAAGGATTTGTATTTCCCTCCATGAATTTATTCCACTCTACCACTCAACGCTCTCCCTTCTTATATTTCTACTTCTTTCTTTATTTCTTTGTCTGTATACACTCACAGATTTATTCGGATTTATTTAGTATTTCTTCTTACCTTTTCCCTCCAAATCCCCAACTGCCAAAATCCATCCATCCATATCGCAAAATAATCTTCAATAAAAGCTGGACTTATGTATTTCTCTTACTTTCTCCCTCACTTTCTTTACTTTCTCTTCGCCCTTTATTTCTTAATTCCTTTCTGCTTTCACTCCCACAAACATCCGTGAGTGAAAGCGCTACAACTTCAGCCGTGGCTCTGCCTTCCAAAAATAATCCTTCCGTAAATACCTATTCTCACGTTAAACGGATAATGATGGAAAAATAAATAATATTTTTAATGTTTCTTTACCAAACTCCGATTCCTTCCAAATCCCCAGCTTAGTATTGTTAGTCAATATCAAACATTTCGAAAACTGCTTAGCATTTCAGCCGTAAAGCGGGAGTTTCATTGTTTCAAAGATTATTCCCGTAAAAACATCTGCTTTCACTTCTCAGAAAAATATTTACCGGATTTTTTCTAAACATATAACTCAGTAATCACTTAATACCATAAACACACGTTTGCTTTCTCTGTTTTTCGTAAAATTCAGATAAGAGCGATATTTTTATGTGTTTGTATTAGGATCAGTTTTTTGTTTGTCTCTGTTTTAGCTTAGCTTTCGAAAGCTAAAAAATATACCATCTTCTAAACTTGAGGCCATTTCCAAAATTACAAACAACTTTCTCTTTCAATCCATGCGTTTACCGCCATAATACCTTAAGTTTCAGCGTAGTATTCCTACACGGTTAAACCTCCAGGTAGGGTGAAAGCACTTTCTCCACAATCCCATAGGCCTAAAACGGCTTGCGTAGCTTTTACGCGTAACACGTGGAGAAAGCACTCCATACTTTCTCCTCTGCGTGCCAACATTGCTACCCTTGTTAATATTCAAAACCTTGATGGCCATCCCATTTTCATTCACTCTACTATATACTCCTCTACACGCCTCCTTTAAACCTCCGCCTTAGCATCATTGCCCTTGCCTTGGCATTCCTCAGATACCATCTTTTAAATCTCATTTTTATTAATTTAGGAAATCTTCTAGCCGCCCTCCTGTCTTGAAGTAAATGTATTCCTAAATCAGATAGTAATAGGAGCAAATGGGATGACATTAGGTCGGCCTGGTTGGTTACTGCCACCGCCATCAGTAGAGCAAGAATTCAGCCCTTTACTTTCACCACATTTCCCTCAACTTTCTCCACCCATATTACGTTACCCGACCCTAGGCCCAGCTTTCAGCTTCCGCTTTCACCCATTTTAGCCTCCCTATAGGCAATTTTACTTCCGAAACATAAGGAATAAGCGATCCTGTTCTCCAGCGATATGATAGCCTATATCCGAGCCGAGTTGGACCCCGAAGTTGCAACTTTAGTAAGCGGATATGTGTTCACTGTCCTATAAAAACCGTTCTACTTTCTCCCATGTTCCCATCATCTATCCATGCGTAACGCTGTGCTTTATGTTTATGATTGAATTGCTGCAGCGCTCTCTATGTCACAAAGTAAGGAGAAGATTAAAACTCTAACCCTGTCCTCCTGTCCGCTCTGTCCAGAAACCTACATTCGACTCGTAGTCGCTTAGCATTGTACGGTCCGTTAGTTGATCTTGCGCATCAATCCCTTAGTGTCGGACTAGCCCGGACATTTTTCTTTATTTCTTTTGGGAAATATTGAAAGAATGTATATAGCACACTGGTGTCATTGGGCATCTATTTTCCCCTCCCTTAAGTATCATCATCCCCTGACATAA
Organism: Sminthurides aquaticus; assembly: GCA_906901655.1. Lineage (NCBI taxonomy): Eukaryota > Metazoa > Arthropoda > Collembola > Symphypleona > Sminthurididae > Sminthurides > Sminthurides aquaticus. Next base: position 2,630,810 of record CAJQTT010000007.1, read on the forward strand.
TTTAAAAAGACCGGGTCTTTTGAATCGTCCCTATAAGAAATCATAAGGGAATCTTCTCCGTAAATGTACCACAAAATTGCAGAGCAACAACCTTACTATAGTACCGTACCACCAGTTCAATCCTTGTGGCACAGCTATTGTCGCTCCAAAGGCTATTCATCCTCCAACTGTTCCTTATACTGCGCTTACAACCGTTCCCATCCCGAGTGATAGCTGAGTTTCATTTTTGTGGTTATCGTCTCGTCTTACATTTCTTCCTGGTAACTTCCTCTCGTTGAGCAAGATGAAACACTAGGACACTCTCTCAACCCCATGCTTCAACTACTGTATCCTTCTCTACTCTAGCTTACACATTTTTTACGAGGAATTTCTTCCATTATATTGCAATTTTATTGTCTTCATCATGACTGAGAATGCCTCTCATTTTCATCAAATTGTCCTCCCAGTTTCATTCACTCTTCCTGGGCAGCATTGTGGGGTTTCTGTAGCTCCGAATTTTTTCCGGGTTTTTTCTTAATCTTCCTACCGGCTTACCCTTCGTGTCCTCCTCCTCAGTCTTAATGTTTTTTAGCCTTGATTCCATCCGAAACTCGGCTAAAAAATTCCAGCATTTTTCTCTTTTACTTCCGCGGTTTTTCTACTACTATCACGTCCCGTCCGAGGAGAAAGTACAAGAACATATTCCTGGGTAATCCCTGGACACTTCCCTCCGTCAAGCTTCCCTGCTTTCTCCGGCTTTGTCCTCTCCGCCCTTTTGCATTACAGTTTGTCCAGCCGGGATCGATAAAAGTATCATCTCCTCGCAAAACCACAGAGGGAGGGAGCCATTAGTTGCTGTCTTTGTATCTCTCTCTATGCCACTCTGTGGTAGATTGAAAGGAGCGATTACATTTGTCCTCTTCAAGATCACGAGACTGTGGGGATTTGTGTGGTATCCTTTGAATTCAAGTTCAAAGGAGAGATTTTAGGTTGTGATCCTAGAAGGAGCAATCTTCCAAAGAAGAAACCAAGCTCACAGTCGTAGGAAAAAGAATAGATGCAATTGCTGGAAATGAATTAAACTTGCTTGAAATTCGAGAAGACGCTTCCACTTTTTCTTCTTCGTCCTCCGCAAAGTCTTGGATCATCTGTCTTCTTTTCGGCTCTCTGGGTCTCTGAATTCCTTGCTCTTGTACAATGCACAGGGATTTGGGTTTCTGAAATTACAATCTGGGATTCATTCAACCCAATCACCAATACCCTGCCAAGGGTCCCTCCTATCCATCCCTTTCATAAAATTTCAAGGCTAAGGGCTCCTGCTCTTGTTCCTATACACAGAAGATGATGCGGTTGAAGGTCCAGTGGGTGACAATACGGGCTTGTTGTAATTGGACACGTTCCATATGCTCCCATGGAAATGTTATTTCTTTGTTAAGTCGCCTGGAAGATTTCAGGCAGCAAGCTTCGGCAGGGTGTTCATTCTATTTTGCGGTCGGCGGATCAGCCAGGACTCAAGTATATAGCCGGATACTTTGATTAAAGTCGGAGTGAATTGCGAGCAACTTCAATGTCCGGTGAGGGATTATTTGAATATCATGATTAAACCGCGCCAAAATTAGGTGTTGAGAGGGTGATCCACTCTTGTTGTCACAAACTCTTGGGATTTGTTTTCCAAAGGAAATCAACCAATTCCGTCTCATCTCTTGTGGGAAATCAGTATGACACTTGATTCTGTAAATAAGTGCTTACAGCCCAAGCCACGGGCTGGATTCAACTTGATGACGGATGGTGAGAAAAGAATCATTTTGTCCCACAGCTAGTTATCATGGAAAGGAGAGGGTGGCAATTTCTTCTGCTTGATCAATTTAATTTTAACAGAGTTTCTGAGCCACATGTATACTTCGAGGCTGTCTATGGTTACCAAGCTATGAATGCTTCGCATCTCTCAGAGTGACAACCCGAGGGTGGGTTTGTATTCAGCGTGGCGGGGATGATGTGTATGGAATTTCATGATTTTAAATCAAAAGCACATGTCTGTCGACATGTGTCAACTGGGCTGTCTTCTATTCAGTGATGCATTCCCCGCATCCTTCATGCACTTTGCCATCCATCCGCTCCGTGTATCACAAAAGTAGATGAGCCGTCCCTCGTCTTCTACATGTGCTAGCCTCATCCTTGCAGCTCCAGCGAGTTGGTTAGGAGGAAATCTCATTATTTGCAGCATGCATATGAGATTTTGGGTAAAATCCCTCTCACACAGCATTTTCAAGTGCGGCCCATCCTAACCCCGTTGGTGGTGTTGGTGTTGGCAAGTGGCGAAGAGGGACGGACGGAAGAGAGAGCTCCTTGCTGGAAATGGAACATGTCATTCCTAAATAGTTTCAGAGTTGACACATTGTGGTAGCGAGTAATGTGCCGAGAGTTCCAAGAGGGGTTCCTTTATAAATGTGCATCTCTTAATGAACTCTTCGAGGGTCTGAGAGTAGGGATGGCTCTGTAGACGCATGGGATTTTGTAGAGAAGTTGACGCCGAATGGGCTTGCATCTTGTACTCGATTCCTTCCACCATTTATGCAGCTCTTCAAGTGGCATAACGCTATCTGGGAACCCAGAGTGTGATTCTGATTAGTCTTGATGGATGATGGTAGTTTGAGGCTGGCCTGATAATTGGCTCAAGTGGCTCATCATTTCCACAGTTAGTTTATCTCCTAAATTTATAACATCTTTTCACTGAACTCAATTTACATCCTCAAGAGATCCTTCAACCAACCTCACCGACCCCTCTTCCTTTTCTTCCCCGTCAAGTGTTTGTTTTTCTTCACTCACAAATATCAAGACTTTTGACAGCAATCCTCCTACAAGTCCTCATCCACCATCATCCCCTCTTCAATCTGTCCAAACAGAGGGTCATATGATACAGGATTAATATGAATTTCATTACAGCGGTTGCACATAGCTTCCCTTGTTTCATCTAATGTTTCCGCCATTTCAATCCATTGCTTCCTCAAATCACAAAAGCAGTTAATTTCTACATTTAATCATACCATTTATCATCTCTTCGGTGTTAGATTCACGTTTACTTTGCCTAAAAACCTCAAATTCATCGGTTTATACGAATAGCACCTGAACACACTTGAGCAAACTACCATGGTCCACCCTATCGTTCAACGCACGTTTTACGTCGCGCGCGAAATTCAAAACCATTTCTCACTCTGATTTATTTTAATCAAATCTTAAAAATACAATTGAAAATTTCAACATTTAGCTACCCAGGCCACCCTGTAGTCATCCTTGGTTTCATAATGTGTAGCACACCTAGCAAAACTAACATAGCCCGGTGCACACTCCAAGACAGGATGATTTAGCAATTATATCAAATTTATTGCCTCAATTTGAGTTTGACATGATGGATAAATTTCCTGGAAATTATCCTCCGCCATAGCTGTAAACAGCTCCCGCTGACGTAGTTCAGTACGTAACTGACCTTACGCCCAAAGCAAGTATAACAGCATGTTGCCTCCTCATATCAAACTACAGGGAATGTAGTTGGGTAGAAATTCAATTGAACTTGATTGAACAATGTTCAGCAGGGAAATGTAGACAATAGAGATTTCTAGCCAAGTTCACCCTGTATTTCAAAACTTCAGCTCACCCTATCAGCTGTATTCTCCAGCAGACCTGGAACCTTATTATAACCTCCTCCATCCTACCCGAAAACCCGACTAGGTCTACAGGGTATCCTAGCCCTAAGATGTTCTGTGTTGGCAGGCCCTATAAAGATTGTATACCCAGGATGAATTGGTAGAATAATAGGGACCATATTGAGCGGGGATTACAATTCATGCCTGATTGAACCACCCGTGAAGCCCGTAATAGTCCATTTAGAAAAATACCTTATAAATGATTGAAGCCCGAGCCAAGAAGAGCTTCCCGGGTTCCAGGATGGTTCCACCCTCTTGGCGCTCGGCTCTTAGCTTATTTTCCTCTTCATATATCCAATCCACCGTTTGATTTCTCAGCCTTCCAGAAGTCGTCTTCAGTTAGGCTCCAGAAAATATTGCCAGAACTAACGCTCTCAGAACTGTGCAAACATGTATCTCCTCCCGTATGTATTCTTCTCCAGCACCCCGAATTCGACACGGTTCTACGCTATGCTCCCTAAAATGTGTAAATATGACATTGAAAACGCTATCCAAGTGGATTGTCTGTATCCAGAGCCTTAAACTCCGATTCCAGCAATGTTCCAGACCTTTCAGACACTCCTAGCGCGCCGCAATCCCCTTCTCCTTGTATCCATCATCCTCTTTCCCGTGCTTATATCCAGCTTTAGAGATTGGAAGGGTTCTTTGGTTCACTGGCCATATTTCGTTTCTTCTTGTATCGTCTCCCTTTCGCCCTCCCGCTTCTCCAGCCCGGATGTTATGGGATACTGTAAAGGTCAGAGGCTTGCTGGAGCTGAATCGAACCTAAAACCACACCGCGACTTCCTCGACATTCATCCCTCTTTGCTCAGACAGGGAGGAGGGCAGAAGCCATATCACCTTCTGCTTCCTAGCACGAGAAGCCTTCAATCCAGAGAAAACTTTTCAAATTATTCCAAAAACCCCAGCTTGTATATAACCTTCAACGGCTCCCGCTATTAAAACCCGGCTTGTTTTTCTCCTCACATAATTCCAGGATTGTTTAGAGAGAGGAGGAGGTAGAATAAATAGGAAATACGGAATGACTGGGCGGAGGGGAATATAAGAGTTTTACCCGCTAAAATTCCATATACATCTAATAATAACCGTCATATTTTATTTTACCCGGGTAGTATTAGAATGAATGATAGAAATGTCAGATGCAAATGGAGCCATCCTGTAAATGAGGGCTTAGTTTGCCAAAAAGCCCCTTGATTGACGGAACAGGAGGGGATCATATAATCCTCTCATAACCGCCCTTTGGCTTTAGATTACCCGGATCGTAGAGGGCGCTTCCACAGTTCTATCCTATCCTCTAAACAAACGCTATCCTCAACAACTCTGCGGGTGTCGAATCCCAAACATTATCTTATATCAGCATTTTTTATCAGCACTTAATGGCATATAAAAACGATAATCATATTGTGGGAAAGAGGATCATGGCCCATGATTACGTATTCACTTTTCTAATGGTCTTAAATCTAATACAGCCTGTATTATACAGGGTGAACCATTATCACAGAGCGAACCCTCATATCCCGCATGCATCTGGCCCTACAGCCTCAGACACCCGTACTGAAGTCCCACCAAGTGTACATGAACAGGGTACCCCGATGTACAAGTTTGAATCTCCCCCGAGTTTCCCTTAACTGTACACAGGGTGATCCATTGTAACTTGCCCATGCATAGCAGGGCTGTATATTTCAAATGAAACGCGTATAGAGCTGTATAATATTCCATATTCTCCCGCTACCAATGTGGCTACCGCTCTTGGTATCCCATGTACATTTTCCGTCTTCTCTGTAGATCTGATACCGGAAGACAAATGTGGAATATGTATATTTTTCACATATTCCCCGGATTTCCCCATTTTCTTGTGCAGTGTGAATTCTCCCTCCTCCACATGATTATTAATATATGGATTCCGCCAAATGGAGCATTGTAGTATGTATTTTAATGCTTTGTTCCTCACATATAATCAGTAATCACCCGCCTCACCCTTACACGTCACCCTCACCCTGTCGAACCCTCTTCCTCCCCCCCCCACAAGGATGGATGAATTTCGTAAATAAATTGAGTTGTAACCGAGGAAAGAGGCCCGGAGACAGGGAAACAGACAGGGCAGGACGAGCTGAATTCAGTAGGACATCATGTGTCCTCCGCTCTTAGGACGGACCACACCAATTTCCCCTCCTCTCATCCTCCTCCTTCTCCTCCTCGTAATCACTCTCTCAAAGAGAAAGAGAGAAATGAACGACCTTTCACCGGATTAGTTTCCCATGTATAACGAACCCAAATATTGCCACGGACTCTTAACCATAAGCTTATCGCTCTTCTAATGGGCTAACAATGCTCTCAAGTGTGTGCAAGCTCCCTCTGCCACATGTAATTATTTCCATCATGATTCCATTTTTCTTGACAGCTCATTTTCTGCGGTCATCAGCATAAGCATGTATTTAAATTACCGCCCGACGTCCTCAGTTGACATGGCCTCATGTTAGCGCTTAGAGCTAGAAGCTCAGGCTTGAGCTTAGTCTTCTCCTTCTCCTCCTTACTCCTCATTGATTGTTATTTTCACCATTTGTTTTCCTCGTTTCCGGTGGTCTAGTTTAAAAACGGCCGGCCCAACATATGGTTGATGGTTTCAGGGCGATTTGAAGGAAACATTACTTGAAAAGCGGTGAATTACTTTAAGTTGCAAGTTTCCACCGCCGCATCGCAGCACCATCCAGAGCTTCAGTGCTCTCATTCTATCACAACCACAACTCAAACTGTCTTCTATAACTAAAACTCGAGTCCCTCAGCACTTTATCCAACTTTCTTAAAAGAGTTCCACTGCGAATGCGAACCTCAACTTCCTGGCGATCCTCCCGCCACCTACACATACTTCCGAACATTATCCTTGAAACTCTGCTAAACTCCATAAACTCTTACGTCAACAGCACCGGATGCGGTTGCATTAAACCAAGTATTAGCGGCTCCTGTAGATATATTTTCATGCTGAATTAGGGATATTGAATCAAACATTCTTTTTCTCTCCCCGTCACCGTCACCCAACTAATCCCTTCCGCTCCAATTAACATGAAAGGCTTGTATTATCCGCCATTCTCTAAGTAGTTTTAGATCCAAGCTTTCCGTTATTGGATTTTCTCTTTTCACTCCTTGCTCCCTAACTACCGCAAACTTGAATGATTGAGTACGAGAAGAGTAGTGGCTCTGGTGTCCACAACTTAGACTACGCTTCATTGAAACATAAAGCGAAAATACGGGAGAGCAAGTGTGCTAGAAAAATAAATAAACGTTTTTTTTACTTCAGCAAGAGAAAATCCGCGGAATTCAAACAAAAATCTATAGTTTCCCGCTCATATTCACTACCCAGAACAGTATATTAAAAACTTCATTTTCACTCACTCCCCAGTCACCACAATCCTTCCCTTTGTTACGTAACACTGCTGCACAACTAACGTAGCAAACTACCGTTGCGTTGGTTGGTAATACGCCTCCCCCCAGTAATAGTGCGTAAATCTGTCGATAGGAGGTTTCCAATAATAATTTTACATAATAACATGCAATTGGGAAGTGAATGGTGAAAGACGAGGAGGGTGAAGCTCTTACAACTATATACTAGCTTAACTTCCAAACGAAACTTGTGTGTAGTTAGTTATGTGTTTACATTTCTTGTGAATAGCATATGCCAATGACAGATATTGATGATATTCCCCATCCTTATATTCTCCATGTTTATGTGATGACAGAAGGAGGGGGCGGATGAAACGTTTCTGCCCGCAACCCATCGCTTAAAATTTCACAAACTTTCCACTTCTCCTTGCCTGCTCTTACAAATTCACCATTTCAATCCACCATGAAAATTTTCTCTAACTTGAAACTTGTCAAGATTCAAGAAACCCTCAAAACCTCCAAAACTTGTGTATAATCTTTTGCTTTTTCGCCAACTTTCACAATCATCCCCGATCATTTCATACCTGAAAAACTTCAATTTTATTTTATCGCAAAATATGTTACCATATGTTTCAAACCGAACGAAACGAGTCCTCCTTGCCAGCCAGCGAATATGTTTTTCCTCCCATCTTTGGCTTTTCCGCAACACCGAATCGGGCTTTTCAAGGAAGCAGAAGCTAAAATCCTCGGATAATTTCACCGTTTTATTACAACATCCTCTATTTTCCCAGATGGATGAGAATGCTTGCAAATATACTTTGCTTCCAGTAAAAAAGTTATTACTATCCCATTTCAAATTATTACTACCCGCCCTCCCTCATCCTATGCGCTACCCGGGTATTCCACTCTCTTCCCATGTCATAGCTGTGTTACTCTGCTCACTACTCCGATTTCCGTCGAAGCTTCCAAAATTCAGCAATCCCGAGGAGATATAATGTATTCTTTACAGAGAAAAGTTTCTCTCCACTCCTCACAAGGGGGCGCGCGCGACATTTAATGTGAATTCTCATGGCTTGTAAAATAATTCTTGATTTTTCTTACGATTCCAGGTCGTTGCAGTATCCCAGAAAAATGGAAAGGAAAATGGTTTCAATCCGGTATGCCGAATCAAATTACCATTGACAACAATAAAATAACAGAGAAGGGAACCTGCGTGGAAAGCCAGGGAGACAAATACTTGTTCTTTGAAAAGTAAGCATTTTGTACTTATAAAAACCCTTTACTCCTCCTCCGTCCAAATACCCGGTGGGTGGGGAAGCTTATTTACCTCTTCTTCTTCGTCCAAATCCCGGGTTAAATGAGGCTTTACAAGGTTTCAATCTCCGCAAAACATGTGTCCCCTCCATCCTCCTCCCGTCTCCTTGTCCTTACCTCCACTCCTGTCACCCTTTGATTTTTCAATCATAATATCAGCCCAGAGAAAAGAACTCTTCATCCGGGATGAAAGCAGACAGGGCCCATTCAATTGATGGGATTCGGATGAGATGATGATCCGGAAGTTGGGAAACATTCTAGAGAACCGGAAGAGAAAATAAGAGGCTTAGCCTTTATGCTTTGTCTCTGTCCCTTGTTGTACTTATCCTCCGAACCCTCTTATGATCAAAGCTCCGGCAACTCCAGCTTGATTCTCTCCAACTGTCCAACTTATGAACGTTCCCTCTTTTAGGCCGGCCCAAAATAGTAGACGCGCTCCACTGCGAGCTAGTTTATCAGCAGAGAACGTGTTAACTAAATAGCAAATAGGTTCATAAATCCTCGCCAAAATAACCGACAGTCCTACTATAGCAATTGAGCCAGCTTTCCTCCAGGTCATACCTAAAATTGAATAGATTTGCCCGGCCTAAATTCGCACTTTCATCCAACGGCCAGTCATTTCCAGGACATGCAGGAACTTGATCACACATTTGAATTCTCCCTCCGTATCCTTCATCCTCAGTTTTTCAACCTATTCCAGAATTCGAGTGCGCTCTGACTCATCCAGCTTCAAGAGTAAAACAGGGTGGACTCATTACGTTTTACCCGGGCTTTTCTCCTAAATTATCACCCTTCCTTTGTAGACACTGACAGAGAGATTCTCATCTCAAGTGGCACAAGTAGGACCTTTCCTCTTTACTCCTCTCCGGCTGACCAGTTCGTAGAACCGAGACTACGGAGAGACGGGTGAAATGCAGCTCATGATTCCATGTTCGCACAATTTACTACATCACCCGTGTGACACTACCCGCTTCGTCATTCTCTATCCGGGCATTTGTCCATCCCTCCCGCTTCTTCCTCCCTCCCTCTAATCCTTTCCTCAATCTGGAGTGCTCTTCAGACCGATGCCCGGGAAGTATGAGGAGCAACCTGGTCCTACCGGACCGAGAAAGGATAACGAGAGGCTCATCTTCTGAAATGGGGTGGATATGAGAAATGAATTATTTTCTAGTCTTCACTCCAACAGTCGTCCTCAGCTCCTTCTTCCTAAAATTTCCTACAAGCTTTATCTCAAAAAATCCCTGTCCGCCAAATCCTAGAGAAAGCACCGTGGTGAAAGTAGCTGTGAAACAGGAACTGGTTTTACACGTCCCTCAGTAAAAATAGTGAGGCATAGAGAAAATCGTATAAAACATATTTCATGTCATCCCATCATCACGCACACTTGAACCTCCCTTCAGTCCCTTCCGCACTATTATGCTAATTCATTCCACGAGATTTCAAGGATGGTCAAGCATGGAGAAAGCTGCTGAGACCCTATGCTTTTTATTATTATTTATTCCACCCTCTTCCGTGTCAAACTCAAAGCCCTCACATCATGAATGACAGATGCGTGTCTTTGATCCATCTGTTTTCATGTAACAATTTGTAGAAGAAATACTATCATCATCCAGAGCACAACCAGGAAAGCTATGCTATATTAGCCAAGGAGAAAGCTGAAAGAGACTTTGCTTTCTCCACACGCTATAGTAACCAAACACAAACGGGAAATAAGCGTGTCTTCACCTCATAGGTGAACTCTACCGACTTTTCATTATGAGTGTAATGGAATCGAGGGAATTAGCAAGACCCTCCACTCCATTATCCTCTATTCCGACCATATTCCCTCCGGCTAGCAGTCTACTTTCACCCTCCTACTTTCCCCTCTTCCCCCATCCTAGCCAGGATCTTCCTACGCGTCTTCTCCCTTATATTTATCTTCTTCCTCTAATTAATATATGGAAAGGTAAAGTAGGGGTGAGCCCATGAAGGGAGCACGAAGGAGTCCATGAAACACGGTCATGTTACATGAACTATGTATGTTGCTCCCGCTCATGGCGAAGTGGCAGCACAGTCTGGCATCAAATTGCACCAAACTTAAAAGTCCAACTATGAACTTTATAGAATATAAGATTCTAACTTTCCCAGGTTTTTTAATTGCAATAGACAAGAAAAACAACATGTTTCGATTCCTGTCAGCAGATAGCGCCGTATGCGATGAAAACTTATAAAGAAGATTGTAATGGCAGGCGATATTTCATTATACCGCTGCGCCATCTATAAATTCATGAACTTGCCCAAGATTCCATCTTTACGACCATTCCTATTATTCATTCAAGCCCAAAGGAATTGCATTCTGCATCTCCCCTGCATTGTAATTAATGAAATACTGTTTCCGGAGCAATAACTCTCAGAGATGCGGTCGAGGTAATTTCACTTATGGCTTTCTCCACAACATTCTCCCCTTCCTTCTTCTTCTTTCAATCCTAATCCTCCTTTCTCCCCATTTTCTCCGCCGGCAAAGATGATATTATCAGCTTGTATTCAATTCACCAAGCCAATAAGAAACAAGAACCGCAGGGAGAATATCTTTGAAAACGGTTCGGACTTAATTTCATGGCTGTGGAGGGATATCAGAAAGAGAAATATGTTCTCATACAGGATTTATTACCCGCAGAGAATCTTCAATAAATGTGCGACTTTCACTCAACGCAAGAGTATCGAGAGCTCCAATCCGATTCAGTAAATGAATGGCCATATCATCCAATCCAGCAGGATTCGTAATGATGCAAGGTGCTTTCTCCAAAAACTTTGCAAAGCTTTTTCCAGAGAAAGTGGGTTGGATGAAGCTTCGCTGGAGGAATGTATAGTTTCAAAGCTTTAAGGAATTTATCGCGAGTATTCAATCTTGTTGGCTTTACCGCCTCCAGGCTGGATTTCGTGTCGACTGATAGAGCTAAAGCTCGAGTAACTCTCCAGCTTTTCTCACCTTACTTTCTCCTGAACTTTCTCCATCTATCCACTGTATACCTCTTCCACTCCTCTGTCTTCATCCTTCTAGAACCTCTTCCGTCTTTGTCTTCAGGCTCTGATTACTTGATAGTCGGTCGTAACAAGTTCAATTTCGGGTTAGCTTTCTTCCACCTCTCCGGGGCAAGTTGTCTTTTCCCTTTTCATCATCCCGTCATTCCCGTCTCATTTAATGCTGTTTTCCCTTGCAAGCTGAGGTAGAATCCCCAAAATATCAGCCTCTTCACCACTCCTTGTACTTTCTCCACTTTCTCCAAGGCCAATCCGCGAATGAACCTTCCAATACAATGCAGCTCCTTATCCCAGCTATAGTTCCGGCTATGTCTTCTAACACTTTTGTGTGCCCGCCAAAAACTATTGACATCAGCCTCCTCGGCGGGAACCAAAGCTACGTTAACAAATTTCAAAATCTTCTATTCCCACACGGGAGAAAGTAGAGAAAGCACCAGGACTATACGCATAGACAGGGGAATGCACGAGTTCCAGGATGAGAAGCAATCCACTATCCGGGTTTTTTTCTCTTGGCAAAGAAATTGCAACTTATCCTCGTAAATCTTTCCGTGGGGAAGATACATGGCTGTTACCACTCGTTCTTAATGGTTTCTCCATATACGCCGCCATCCACCCTCTCTTCCTCCTTCTTTGCTATCTTATTAGAAGAATGCGTTACCCGGTTCTCGTGGCGTGGATTTAGCATAGACAGCCTTCTGTAAGAGTACACGAAGAGCACCATTTACGGCATACCTTTATTTTATGGAATTCATTCTCGGACGTCTTATTAGGTAATGTATATTTCTTTGATGCTATTAGGAAAGAGGCCGAGGATTTTTTAAATTCTTCAAATTTCCCTCCTTCCCTTTCTCCTCTATTCTATCCTGTTGTCTCCCTCGGTATCCTCCCCATCTTCTTCCCTCCAACCAAACGCAGTATCTTCAAGCGCCAAGCCAGAGAAGCCAGCTCCAAGAAACAGCCGTACACGTAACTCCAGCTTAAGCCGCGCTCCTCCAGTCCTTTCTCTTCCTCCTTTCTCTTGCAGATTAGGCAAGTACATCTTTCTCCGGGAAGCATACTAAAAGAAACTTGTTTTCCTTAATACCCGTTTTGTAAATTCCGACATTTATTATTATGATTATTTTCTATTATTCCTCCCCACTTAGCGGTTCTTTCCCATGACTGCTTTCCCTCTTCCTCCTCCTGTATACAATCCAGGAGAGAGCTAGGAGACCCAGGATTAGACCCTAGAGAAGAACATCTTCTTGTAACTTTCTCTCCAACTTTCTCCCAAAGCAATTCCCGCTCAACGCTTCTATTTATGAAAAGAATTAGTGGAAAACTTTCAAGATTTTTTCTTGTACACAACACAACCCAGAATCACTTGCAGTACAACTTGCATTTCATCCCTCCCGCTCATAATCTTTGGGTTAAGTGTGTCTTGGTTTTTCGGTGAAAGTTTACGACTTTCTTGCCCATTCCTTGCTTTCATTTCCACAAGCTCCCGCTCCTTCCGCATGTCTCTCTCCTTCCTCTCTGGCCGAGAATATTCTGATATTCCCTAATTGCTTGTCTTTAGTGGCGGCCCCTGGCACACATTTCCGCCCCATTCCTCCAGCCGCTGCAGCGACTGTAGGTGAGACTAGATGTGGACCGGATGGGAATTACAAGCAGGCATTACACGAAAGCTTCTCTCAAATTTCTTCCCAAAGTGTTATCGCCTCAGCTCCGTATAATACCCGGCAATAACTCCTCCCTTGTGTAAAACTACTTCCGGTTCACCAACTTGTCCAACTCTCTTCCCTCTCGCAGTTACCTCCAAATAAGCCTCTTATACACTTTCTTGCATTTGTTAGCAAAGCATGCAACTCCGCAGTTACAGCCCCTCCTCCCGCTCCTCTCTTACCCGGGCATTCATTCCCAAAGTTATGCATTGCCCTCCTTCTTAGTACTGCACACCCTCAACATAGTACTAAGCTCAGGAATGCAACGACTATCCCTGAATTTTCCATTGCAATTACTACAGAACATATAGTACTCCCTTGTATTACCCGGGTATTCTGCTCAGTGGCTGGTACTGTCTGACCCGTAAAACTCTATCACTATTCTCATACTTAGTGCTTTAAACCCGGCACAGAAAAACTTTGCTTTTACAACCGAATTACATTTCGAAGCCCGCATAGAAACTAGTATTCAGTTGCGAGGAAAAACAGCAAAAATATTACCGAGCTTAATTGTCTTCTCGGAGGAATGATGAAGGAAGCATAGTTACCCGCATCTTAATGAAGAGTAACGACGTTACGGGTTCATCGCCTCACTGATTAGTCTCCTGCGTGCAGAATTGCTTTCTCCGCTTGTGTATATTACACTTCCACACCATGCTATGGAATGCTATGCAGTGCACAGTACCGAGAAAGCTTACACGTAGTGTCCTTGGAGTACATGCTCATTGTAGGACAATACTAAATTGGCTACTTTTTTCGCGACTTCTTAATTGAAAGTCTTGCAAAAAAATTGCGAAATCTTACTCAGCTTTCTCAATCTTACTTTCTCCGTCCAGTTACATAGTGACCGCACGTTCTTCGTTCCGATATGAAAGGAGAAAGCCAATATTGGAGAAAGTGTGAAAGCGAGCCTGAGTCGGAATGTGATTCCCTGATAAAATTGGAACGTTCTCTCCATCCTTGGAGATGTAAGCCAAGCCAATCCCACGAGCTGTACACACACCCATTCTCCAGAACTAAGGCTCTTATGATGCAACTCACTTTCTCTCACTTTCTCCAACCTCTAATCCGCATCCTCCGTCTCAATGAAAGCCCGAGGATGATGTAATAATGAAAAAATTGTATAGTTCAACCCTAAGAGGATAATAGAAGTTGACAGGGTGTTTGACTTTGGCAAAAGTCCACAAGTCTCCTCAATCCTCCTCCAGACCTCCTCCAGGGGATAAACTTGTAATCGTGTCATGCATACATCTCCCATGCCTTCACTTCTCCGACCCTGGACCATGTCTGCCCCACAGCCGGATTGAATTCCGAACCGAGAAAATGTTCATCTATTTCCAAGACGGATCACACTGCGTTCAGAACGGCTGTCAGAACGATCCGCGCTTCTTTCAAGAAGTCAATTGATCTGGAGCAAGAGATGGAGAAGCAGTGGAGCGGAGGACTAGACGGCGAGGAGCTTGTAGTATTACTACGTAGCACATAGTACAAGAAATTTAAGGCCCTGGATAGAATAGTTCCTGCATCTCCTCCACGCCATCCCGTAAGATGTTCGTCTACATGCGAACCGGATAAAGCTGAATACCCGGGTAACTGGGAAGTGACGGTGAAGGGAGGAGAGGAAAAGGTGAAAAAGTATAAGAGTGGAGTTGACATTAGTGTGTAATCTCAGAGAAGAGTGGCTACAAGCCGGGAGGGAAGGCTGCAGATTAATCTTTTTTAATTGACACCTTGTCAGCACCTTGAAATCTATCATGCTCCGGCTCATATCCTTTGTAATTCATGTTCCCTCCACCTGCATATTCTTAACTTAATAACTTCACCCCACCAAATGAGCACGTCTCGTAGAAGATATTTTAAGCTTCTATTCTCCAACCCTACTTCGATCCCTCTCCCCCTTTCAAAGCTAATCTTCACAGCCTCTGTCACGTTTAGCTCCCTCTGGAGCTCCACACAAGCGTCTTCCCTCTCTATGAACATCTCTAGCCATCCTCCAACCACCTTTCTCTAACGTTAATGTAATTGCGAGGAGCAGAGTGTGGGAAACTTGTTAATCCTTCTCCCGGCTTTGTCCCTCTTCTTCATGCACAGTGGCAGATCCCTCCGGAATCCGCACGTCCTCAATAATAATAAGGTGATCTCCAAGTCCTCAGGGAGTTTTATCCCTTAAGCATTATTATTACATCTACGGACAGTAGCAAGCGTTTCTCAGTAGAAGTAGAGGGCGCTAAATCTCCTATCGTTGAATCCATGGCATCAAAAGGTAAAAAAGCCCTAGGAGCTTATGATGGAAAGCGCAGCGCAGAACAGCGTCTTGTAGGATCTACCTGTGAATTATCACTCCTGCATTTAAGCGTCATCTACACTGAAACTAATTCCTAGCTTCCCTCTCCCTCCCCTAGATGTAGACTCTGTCGACGAAGATTATCTTGCTAGTTAACTGCAGTTAACAAATTACTTTTCGCTATTCCGATAACTCTCTTGGCTTCTTTAGATTTGCGGCAGCGCAGCGAGCCTTCCACAGTGCTTCGTTAAATCTGCATACAATTTCGCGAATTTTATCTTCAAGCTTTTGTTTTTACATCAGTCCTAACTCTTTCAAAATTCAGTATTTTTTTAATCAAAAACCAAAAATCTTAGGCACCACCGAGAGTCGAACTCGGGATCTCCTGTTTACTAGACAGGCGCTTTAACCAACTAAGCCATGGCGCCTTAGGTGAAATACTCATACACAAATTCCCTCATTCCAACCCAGCTTGCGCTCTTCATCCTGCAAAACTTAATTGCGAAAGCTTCCCCAAGCTCATATGTGTCGTTAAACAGCTACAATTATATCCAAGCCGGTCCCCGTTACCACCTTCTGGGATGATTAAACATCAAAATTAAAAATCTTAGGCACCACCGAGAGTCGAACTCGGGATCTCCTGTTTACTAGACAGGCGCTTTAACCAACTAAGCCATGGCGCCTCAGGTGAAAGATAACCCCTTGAAACCTCCATTCAAATCAATTAACTCTGCTCCCTCCTGCAAAAAGTAATTGCGAAACCTTTCCCAGCCTTTGTTGTCAGCATTACAGCTGTTATGGATTATTAACTGCCTCTCATACATTCTTCAGCCATCATTTCCCATCAAAATAAAAATTATGAGGCACCACCGAGAGTCGAACTCGGGATCTCCTGTTTACAAGACAGGCGCTTTAACCAACTAAGCCATGGCGCCTTAGTTGAGATAACCATCTCTGTAAATCTACATTATAGCACTTTGAATACTTAAAAGCTAAAATATAATCTGCACAATCAACACCTCCCTGTCATTAATTTCCGGCTGGTGGGATTAGCATAATAAAAGAACCAGCAAAATGCAAAAATCTGAGGCACCACCGAGAGTCGAACTCGGGATCTCCTGTTTACTAGACAGGCGCTTTAACCAACTAAGCCATGGCGCCTTAGGTGAAAGAGAGTCTCTAGAAACTCGCTCAACTTGTTAGCAAGCAGCCAGGTCGGCTATCAGCGGATTGATTACGCTATCAAACTTGCTCGCTTCAATTAATCTTATTCAGCATTTTCGAGCATGTGCGCGTCTGCTTTCATTGAAAACACTTGTGTGGATTGATAAATTGCTTTAAAGTAGGCCAGGAGGAATTTGGAATTTGCTGACAATCGGATTATTTTCCATTCCATCACGTCAAATATACATCGCGTTGAATTTAAAAACTCGTAACTTTAATAGCCACAGTTTGCCTTGAGTCTTCTGGCTTAATGCTTGAGCAAGTGATAGATGACAAAGCGAGGCACAACCATGTGCAGTAATAATTTAAATTGCCAATTAAATATAATTGGTTACGCGGGAATCTATAAAGGTGTTTGAATATAGCTGTATCTAATTGTACGAGTTTATTATAATTTATATCTGGCTTGAATTTTAAATAATAGCTAGAATATTTTTATTCATCAATTTAAAATTAAAATTTTAACCCGTCTTTCAATATTCTTACAGCCCTTGGTGGAGTCTAAGGTAGAGAAATGCGCATGCAACTAATATTATTTCTATTTAAAATTGACTCACCTCTCCTCTCCTCCTTCCATCCACTCCCTTCTCTTCTAAATCCCAGCATACACATCCCACAAAACGTGCATCAGCTCAAGACTCTATGCTTGTCTTGGAGAATTTACCGAGTTGAGGAATAATAACACCATTTGGTGCTAAGCAAACTTTCTCCGAATTTTTCAAGGAGAAAGTTTATTTTTTCTCAGATCTCCCAGAGTGCGAGTGTCTGCTTCCCTTCCTTTAACTGACAAGCCAGGAGATAAGGGAAGTGAAAAAGTAGAGGAGAAAGGAGGGACAGAGCTGGAGAAAGGAAGAATTGGTGAGAAAAAGTGAAAGCCAAGGGAAAAGTAGTCAAGGAGGTATCATGTGAATCTGACTCGGAGAGTTTGGTGTGTCTGGCATGTTTGGCCTCTTCGGGAATGCATACCATTTTTTCCCACTTGTAATCCGCTTTCTATGCATCCGAGAGTAGCTCAAGTAATGTGATGCTGTCGCTGGCAAACCTAATTTTTAAAATAGTTGACAAAACTTTAACGTTAGTCCCGACAGAGCTAGGATAAGATGAGCTTTCCCTCTCCACTTTCTCCACTTTCTCCCATCCACCTCAACCACATCAACCCACACACGCTTAGAGAGATCTAGTTATAGCGATCTTGATGTAAACTGATGGGCTAAAGTGCTTGCCAGGGATGGCGTGTGTGTCTGTGATGCTGTATGTCAGTCCAAAATCGTGTCGGCAACCCATCCTGCCTCCATATCCATGCATATTATCTCACAGCGGGATTGTATTCCTCTACACATTCATCCAACTATTCCTGGGCCTCTACGAGCATAAGAGGGACAACTTTCTCCGTCTTTTCATGTCATAACCATAACGATAAAAACTTGGTTTTCTCCTTAACTCAATGCAATTTTCCGCCAGCATCCCACGAGATTTTTTTTTGTTTTCTATCAATAACATGGTTTCCAAACCCGCCAAAATTAGTTTTCGCCCTGTACGTTACAGTATCTCACACTATCGTCGAAGAAACAGCACGGAGAAAGCTAGCCTGCATGTTTAGACGTACATTGCTACACTTTCTCCTTGGGCTTCTAGTTAATACAGCAGGAGTGAAAGTTGTCATGAAACTGATTTGAATTCCCCGCTTCATATTTCAAAATATATTTTAAACTTTTTAAGCTATCTGTCAAATAAGTAGGTTGAGAAAATACTTTGCACCAGCTTCATACCAGTCCGTATTCTCCGATTCAACCAACCTAGAAACTCTGTGAGTATAGTTCGTTGACCGAGAGTTGAGCAAGAATTTTAAAAATGAAGCGGCTCTATGTATGTGGTAGACGATTCCTGGTTTTTAATATTCCCGCTTTACCAACTGTCATGCCTTCTGACATGATTGCTCTCAGCGGGATTTCAAAACTTTCGGGGTAGCTTAGTGCTTTACGTATTCAC
Source organism: Sminthurides aquaticus (assembly GCA_906901655.1). Classification (NCBI taxonomy): domain Eukaryota; kingdom Metazoa; phylum Arthropoda; class Collembola; order Symphypleona; family Sminthurididae; genus Sminthurides; species Sminthurides aquaticus. The sequence continues at coordinate 2,649,403 of CAJQTT010000007.1, forward strand.
ATGTCAGAAGCTTCTCCCTGTGGTCAGATTAATGTTTTTTCCAAAAGTTTTCACAGCTTCATTTTCACACCTAGAATTTTAGGTAAAATACTTTTTTTTTGAATCTCCCGCTTCATACCTTGTCATGACTGTATATATGCTTCATCCGCAAGTTTTTGCGGCAAGTTCAAAACTCATTAAGGAAGTATGGCAAAACCAAAGCGGTAGTTTCAAAACCTGCTAGGAAGAATCGCAAAACGGCAAATTTTTTTAAATGCAATTTTAAACAGATATATCATCTTGCGTATTTTAAAATTATGAATTTTGGCGGTAATTTTAAATTTTGATTTAAAAAATACGTTTAAAATTTCGTAAAATAATTATTACAAAATCGCAAACATTTTGAAAAGTACAGCTGTAAACTTTGCAAGTTATACTTCCAATGACACTCAACTGTCACACTATTTTATACACAAGTATACGGTTATTAGATTCTCGAAAACGAATGTCGCAATTACTGCATGTTTGTTTCCAAGTTTTAAAACTTGCCGGATATTGAAGAAAATGATAGAGCTAGAATGTAAATCTGGTTTAGAGACGCCGAAAAGTTGTCACGTACGTTTTAAATTTCGTATACTAAACCTTCAGTTTCCCGCTAAAACTTTTAAAATGTGTCCGACTATTTTAATTTCATTTCACTCATCATCATTTTAAGTGGTAAACTTTTCAACTTCTCCGTTTATTCTCCCTGTCATGAATTTAAACTACAATGTACGATGGGAGGCTGTGTCGTAATCTCCACCAGCCGCGCTTTCCTCCTATCTCCAATTTCCTCTCCAGCCAAAGCACGTAGAAATGTGATAGACCCTCCCCACACGCAACTTTCACTTGCTCAACAATATTCAAAGTATCATCATTTACTCTATTAAGCACATCCCTGGATCCATCTCCCTCCAGCTTCTCTTTATTTCATTCCTCAGCTTTTAAAATCCCGGGTCTTCATTCTTCATTTCACCTCCCATCTTTTCCCAAGGTGAAAGTCTGACGGTGAAAGTAGCAAAGAGAGATGATGAAGATGAGGCACATTGGATTTTATTGTATGCCTCCTGGGATGTGGTAAATGATTTTCGGGACAATTTCTCCAAATACGGGATTCTGTATAGAGATTTATCGTTTTCACGAGTCACACGATCTCAGATTTCACCATCCTCTCTTACGATTATAGTTGAAACTCCCTTAAATTCTCACAGCTTTCTCCAAGCCTCCCCACAGAGTCAGACTTCTCATCTAAATTCCTTCCCTCTATCTCTCGCCCTACCTGCCTTCCAACCTCAGTTTAAGTTGACCCGTAAAAGAAATATAAACTGCAGATTCAAATTGTCATTGCATTTAAATTCTCAACTTTCTCCACATTACTTCTCATCAGCAAGCAACTGCACTTTTTTCTTCCGCCCCAGCTTCATTTGTCCTCTCCCCATGCAGCATGGGCCATGATCCTTTTACGGACCTGCTTTGAATATTCCCGCCGCAAAGAAAACCGTGTTTTCCCACCTTCTTCCGAAATCCTTGTGCTCCTATAACCAAAAACTGCACTTTCTCCTATTCTCCCGTAAAAAATCCCTCTCTTGTTTTACTAACGTGCTTCACTCTTCAGTAAACACTATTATAGCTTGTAACCTAAAATGAAAGAAGACTTTCTCCACTTTCTCCCCATCCTTTCACTACATCAAGTTTCCATAGTGTCCTGCCTCTGCCATTGCATGCAAACCATGTAGCCGCTGCGCTACTTTCTCCACCGAGAAAAGAGAGATCAATTTTCACCCACTCCACGAATTTAGCCAAGCGTAGTGACAACAAGGATTTTATGCCAAATCTGTAGCTTGAAAAGTGTGAAGATGAAAAATGTCACTTAGCCATGTCTTCCAGGAGGACGGAGAAACATGTTCCTACATTTTCATATCCATACAAAACTTTCTCCTCCAGCAAACCTCTTCCCATGTCCTCCATTCTCTTCTCTTAATCCTCTACTTCATCATCCAAACCCCTCGCTTATGTACGCCACTCTTCTAAACATTAATTTCAAGCACACCTTCCTCAAATTTTAAATTCCTCCAACCAAATCCCCTTCTCCTCTTCCTCCTCAGCTCCTTTCCCTTCAACTTTCTCCATCTCTCGCTCCCTCAGCTGCCATCTTTTCGAATCCCTTCAGGATTCCTTCCTCCAGGAGCTTTCTTCGTCCATAACTTTCACATACATCTCCCCAGATTGTTCCGAATTACGCCCTACATATTTTCTTATTTCCTCCAGCTTATTCTTCCTGCCTCCAATATTCAACCGTGCTCCAGCACTTATGCTACATTAAAAACACATTTCTCAAAGGAACGACATCTGCCTATTCGCAAGGGCAATTATTTTCAAATTTTACCAATTCCAACAAAATCTTTTACGTATGTATTTTTTTAATAAATTTTTAGCAAACTTTCCCCGTCACTACCTCTACTAACCTTTAAACTCAAAAATTAATTATAATCCTCTCCATTATGGCATCACATCTTAGTGAACCTATAATAATTCTCCCAATACGACTTTGACGCGTACAAACCTATGCTTCAAGCTTGCAAATACACCAAAACGACCAATCAAAACACGACCCTTTAAATCTCTTCAAACTCATCAAAAATTAGGCGAAGCCACTTCTGTAACTACTAGCTGGACCGAGTATGGGTAGCTGAGATTACTGTCTCATTGCTCATTTAAGGATAAGCTTTTTGATTTATTACGGTACAAAATGACGACAGAAAATGGCAGTATACATATAGTTTAACATCCCTTGTTGTTCATTACACTTAATGAAAAGCTAATCACCCGAAAATACCTGCAATAAAGGTAACACAGTCACGGGAACTACTTGTATCCCAAAATGGACTTGATTCCAGTTGATAATTTCCTAAAACTAAAACCTGAGATACGAGTAAAGTGGTAAAAGTTGGAAACCAGGACATCGTTTCACAAGAGGGGATAACTATTATCGCAGACGCTTTGTGTAATACTACCTTTTGTAATACCGCAGGTATGAGTGAAATAGGAGGAAATAAATAAGCAAACTCATTTTTCCAGTCTCCAGTGAATGCGTCAACTAATGTAGCGTGTGGGTCTGGGAAGGGACTACCGTATCTGTTTAGCTTTCTCGAACAACCGTTCGTTCGTCGTTCGTTTCACCGTTTTATAGTCACCCATCACCCTCTTTATGCAACTCCTCACTTTTGGACCAGGGCCAAAAGTGTGCAAATATGGAATTAGGGAATGTGAAAGTGCGAGGAAAGTCCTTCACTGTTTTATAGTCACCCATCACCCTCTTTATGCAACTCCTCACTTTTGGACCAGGGCCAAAAGTTCATGTGAAAGTGCGAGGAAAGTCCTTCACCGTTTTACAGTCACCCATCACCCTCTTTATGCAACTCCTCACTTTTGGACCAGGGCCAAAAGTGTGCAAATATGGAATTAGGGAATGTGAAAGTGCGAGGAAAGTCCTTCACTGTTTTATAGTCACCCATCACCCTCTTTATGCAACTCCTCACTTTTAAGTGTGCAAATATGGAATTAGGGAATGTGAAAGTGCGAGGAAAGTCCTTCACCGTTTTATAGTCACCCATCACCCTCTTTATGCAACTCCTCACTTTTACTCAAATATGGAATTAGGGAATGTGAAAGTGCGAGGAAAGTCCTTCACCGTTTTATAGTCACCCATCACCCTCTTTATGCAACTCCTCACTTTTGGACCAGGGCCAAAAGTGTGCAAATATGGAATTAGGGAATGTGAAAGTGCGAGGAAAGCGTTTTATAGTCACCCATCACCCTCTTTATGCAACTCCTCACTTTTGGACCAGGGCCAAAAGTGTGCAATGTGAAAGTGCGAGGAAAGTCGTTCACCATTTTATAGTCACCCAACGCTCTTGAGCCTCGCAAATATCCAATTTCACGGAAAGACGCAAATAAGATCCTCCACTCCCCTTTCACCGCTTTCTCTTTTCCTTCCAAGAATATCTTCTCCCTCCCGCCTTCCCTTGTATCTTCTCGTTAATTTATATAAATATATACAATCTTCCAATTGCCATAATAACCTATAACGAACATGAGTTTCTGTTTGTGCACAAAGCTTATTTTGTACAAGCTTTCTCTTCAAAACGTCTCCTTCAATTTATTCCACGCTCTCTCCTACTCATCTCTGCTCCGCTCCTCTTCTCCTCTCTCATCTGTTTCCTCTAAAGAGGAATTGTTAATAATTGAATTACGTATGATTGATACGAAGCGTATTTGCATTTTCCTACACAATATACTTGATTCTTTTCATTCCTTAACTCGACTCTCTCCAAACTTATTATATTCTGGGACTGACAGACTTGGAGAAGACGTGTAGTAGTAGACTATAGATCTGTTCTCCTCCGTCATTGCTCTTCTTTTATTATTCTGAAAACGTGGAAACTTGTTGGACCAATCCTTCTACCAAAATAGTCGGATAGAGCTCAGCCTTTTCGGTATACTTTACTGTATACTACTCTGGGATGAAGTTGAATCCAGCGCTCTTTTCTTCATCTCCTTTTCAGACATGTAATTTTGCTTGAGTTGTTGTACTGAATAGGATTTTTCTGAGGGAAATTGGTTCAATTTGAACAAGTCTTCATCTCTTTTCTCTCCAGGATTGATTGGCGCGGGAGGGATGAAATTGGTATTGGTTTTAGTGCATCAACCAGCAGGAGCTTGCATGGAATTCTTGGAAGCTCAGCCTCCTTGAACGTAACTTTCTCCCATACCTCATCCTTCCCCCTTGTCCCTTATGTGGGTAATGATGAAGATGAATTTTCCGTAAATATAATACTATAAAAGAGAGGATGTGTTGTGTGGAGGAGTGGCGGTAGAGATGGGAATATTTTTAGTGAATCATCTATCTCAGATTTATTGATGGCAGGCCAGGGAGAAAACTTTCTCGACTTGATATGAGCGAGTATCCCTGAAAGGAAATTGAGATGTTCTCTTCCGGACTTTCTCCGCTCTCTCTCTCTCTCTGTCTTCCTCTTACCCCGTATCCCTCTTCTTCTTCTCTTTCAAGCTCCTCTCTTCAGGAGGATGTTACTGTAAGAATGGTTACTAACACCGGGGGATTTTCTCTCCGTCCGATCCCACTACCGTCCTCCTCCTTGGACTACAGGAAATACAAGGAAGCGGAGGAGGGATGAGGAGGATAGAGAATCAGTCACAACTCCTCCATCTCCTCCTCCCGCTCTCTTCTTTCAGAGTGATATTTCTTTTAACCAATTGTATTTCCCCGTGTTTCATATTATTTCTGAATGATGGATTGGGTTTTTGATATTCATCTATCAAAGTACGCCCTTTCTCCCTCCCGGATATTGTCTTAGGGAGAGCAAAGTAATTGCTTTCAAATGTAAGCTCCGGATTATTCCTGACAGCCCCAAACCAACATGTATCACAACTGACGGATTCTTTCTTTGATTTCTCCACAGGGCCACCGACTGTTACAAGTGTCTTGTCATAAACGATCGACATGCCAACGTTCTTCAGTACAAGGAATGTAAGTGAATCCCTTTTCATTTTTTCCGTCTATTTTACTAGCTTCTAGTTCAATTCTTTTAAATCACCTTATTTTTTTCTTTTTTTCATTTAAAAAATAGTATTGACGGATCTGTCTGAAAATTGCATTAAATTGAAGCATGTCTGTTTACGAAACAATGTACAAATTTTTAATATTCTAACAAATTCTAGATTTACACAGAACAGAATTTTAAATAATTTCCGTCTTTTTCCATGATTCAAAAAAGCACTTTTCAATTTTCCATATATTTCTTGAGATGGATTTTTCATTTTCCTGATAATTTTAGAACTGATTTTTTTTATTGAACAAGTGTATTTGCATAGATTTTTCAAATCTCTATGTCTTAATATTCTAATTTTAATCCTGAAATTTATGGAATTGCATCACTTGGATTTCGCAACACGTTATAATAATCTATTATTTTCAATTCCAGCCCAATTTTGCGAAGAAAAGAACACTTTGGAGAAATTATGCAATGAGCTAACAGGGGATTCTCAGTTATATTCCCTATTCAGGATTGATGCACCCCTCACGGAATGTCCATTCAAGTGAGTAATCTAGGAAATATTTTGCAATTCTAGCCGCAACCTCTCGTGTATTTTACCAACGGAATTCGATTTGAATTCCACCGCCATTTAACCATTGTCTTCCTTGTCCTCCTACCGTCCTACCGCATATCCCACGCTTGAACGAAACGAATAACCCGGATTTTGCATAATTGAAAATTAATTAAATTTCCCCAGGGGAGCTCCATATACCTTCACCTACAACCGAGGCTACGGAGAGTGCAGAAATCCCGTCTCACACGTGGATAGTTGCACAGACAATACAAAATTGTTATTGCGCTACCAGGCTTGCCCGGATGTGCCCAAGACCGAGAGTTTAGGTAATAACTTCAAAGCGCCCTCTGGCCTGAATATTTCTTTTACAATCCTGCTTCCTGGGGAAGCCTTCCTCTACCTTGGAAGGAATAGATGCGAATCTCTCGCGCAAATCTGTCCATTTTCAATGTTATCAATGCAAATGCACAAGATTAAACATTCAAAACTACTCTATATATTTCAGAGGAGGAACTCCATTGCATTGCAAGCTGGAAGGAAGGAGCTCAACACTATCTCGTCGGCAAGATTCACCACCGTTTAGTAGCAAGTCACGAAGACAGCTACCGTTGTTTTGCCTTCGAAAAATTCTCATCACATTCCCACGGGGGCGCTGCTGGAGGCTATAAAGTTGCTCAATCAGGGGACGCTACCTGCACGGGCGTCACCTCCTCCATAGAGGGCGCAAGGACTCTCACCTTTCACAAGAGTAAGTTCAGCACAGAGCTTCGTTATCTGTAGTATTTTCAATCTTTTTACATTAAAATTTCACATTATTTTCACTTCTTCTTTTAATCCACAGAAATTCACCAGGAAGTCCAATGCAAATTCCCAGTCTGGTTCGCCCACCACTGGCACACACTCAACGGCAAGATGACCGCCAAGTTCCACCACAAGGAAATGTCAACTCTCTTCCTAACAGAGGACTCCCGAAAGAACGCTTCCCTCTCCCATAGCAACAGCGTTTTAGGAGGCGGCGGCGGTGGTTTCGGCTCCCACAGCAGATCAGGTCCAAGCTCCTGGGACCACAGCTACTGGTTTAGCGGAGGCTCCAAAATTACTTGTGGCAAACGGACGGATCATTCCGATCGACATACTACAATAATAGCCCGACATCTCAACGGCTGGTATGTAATGCTGTAATCATCCAGCGTAAATCATTTATTGCCCATCCTTCATCCGGAATTATTATTCCCAATTTGCATTAATCCTCCATTTCAATCCTTCCAGCCAAGCGAAATCCATTTGTATGCAAATATTCCGCCGTGACAGTCACGTGGTAGAAGTGAAAATTCGCAAGAAGGAAGATGATTCAGATGACTGCGAGAAAGACCCAAGGGACAGCAGTAGTCGACAAGAGGAATACTACGCGCCCCGACCTTCCTCCTCGTTTCCCTTTGTTACACTCGTGAGCTCGGATCCGGGATCTCACCGATGCCCATATTTGGGAAAATACACAGCACTCACCTCTCTCCCGCCTCCTCCCGACTCCCGCAACGCCCGTGACCTTTGTAATCACGGAGGCTCGGGCCATTATTCCTATCACTCCCTCGTCGTTGGTTGTGGGGATCGAGCCAAAATGGAGTTTCACTCCAAATGTCCTACGCAAGAGCCAACCACAAGTTAGTTTCCTCCACTATATAATTTTAAAATTAATAAAACATTTTAAAATCAATTCTATTTAAATTTTAATTCTCGAATCATTTTCAGAATATGAATGCCACGGACACTGGGAAGAAGAAGGCCTAGGATTCCTGATAGCCACTCCCATGAGTCGCTCCTCAACCACAGCTCATCGTTACTGTTTCGTTTACACTGAGAACGCGGACGGCTCTCTCCGCGTCTACAGCAGTAGCGAGTCCTGCCGACGTAATATTAACCTTAATACTGAGAGCAGTTGGGCATTTAATCGCACGTCCGACGGTAAATTACTTGAAAATATCAATCTCCTCCCGCAATCAAATTTAATCAAATCACGCGCCCTCAATTATCATCTCCTCTCACAATTTCTAAAATCTTTCTCGCTTCCCTCCTCCTCCTTGAATCTTAAATATACAATTGATTCACCCATTATATTAACTCCTCCATCAAATAAACAACAAGTAACTAACAGCTATATTTACTTACTCCCTCTAGGACAATGTGCGGAAGCCGTGACTGCGGGTGCAGCAAGCATTCAAACCTGTGATACTCATCTTACCTACGCGTTTTCTTCTATCATCTTCGTCCTCTTAATCTCAATCTTGTCCAATTGCGCGCAACAAGTCAATCAAATAGATTCTTCGTCGAGGAGGAGCAGGAAACCCTCATCCAAATCCGAAGATCAAATCCAACCACCAGAGGACGCAGCCGTGGCGGCCACCACCACTAAAACCCTAGACTTAAATCCCTACCGTGGGAATAGATCCAATCCTCTTAAATATATCCTCCAGAGGCTGTGATTTCATATTGTGGCAACAAAAAAGTCCTTTTAAAAAAACCTCGTACATTTTTAGTGCTCAGTGTATAATTATTATCTGTATATTATCTACGAATTATACGGTCCGCCAAGTACAGATCTTGGCTCCCCACAATCCTATATGTATTCTAAACACCTTGAAAACAATTAACGTTTTACCCACACATCAAGGGTGAGATCTTTAACCAGCGTACGCGTAACTTGAATGTATTTTTTACTCTCACTCAACTTAATTCCCTCTTGGTTAATGTAACTTTAGACTTACATGTACTTTATAAAAACTCCAACAAAGAGCCTATATACCACCTCTTCTCTATTTAAGCTCACTGTATTGTCCTTATAATTAATTATAATTAGGTGGTTACAAACGTGACTGCATATTCATTCCCGAACTTAACCATCTTTTAGCGTAGTAACTCTCAATTTATTTCCAATCCCCCCTCAAAGAATTCTACATAGCAGTTCCGTTAATATATTCAAGTACATCCTATAGTACTCTCCGATAATCACAGATGGCAGCTTCATCCAGCGGAACAGAATATAAATTACACACTTCGTATCCCAGCGTTTATCTCCTCCACATAACTTTGTACAACTTTTCAAATATAATTGTCAAAACCCTTTATCTCAAACAATTAACATTCGAACCATGGAAATCTGCAACCACATCCTCCCGTAGGATTACTTTGTAAAGATCGTAGAAGTGATTAAAGATAAGAGCGTATCTCCAAGGGATTCTTACTACGAAATCCTTAAAACAGTGTCTCCCCCTACCCTCCTGCCCGCAATTTAATCGTATACTATATACTCCTAGAATGCGAACACGTTTTCACCCATAAACTTTAATAGCTATAAGGGCCTCTACCAAGTCTATAGGCCTTAAGGACCGCAAACCTTGTACATGAACTGTATCGTCGTCTCATCGCCAACAATAATTATAGTCAAAGGAGTAATTATAAATGTATTACAAACGACTAAAAGCTAAGCAATTAACCTACTAAACTAATGTTTCAGTTGTATATATGGACACTACCACAACAAACCAGAGGATCGTTACTAGCTATAGATGTTTGTTGTGTATATATTCTGGAATAAGTTATAATATAAAATTATATTGCTTATATCACCTTGTCGCCACCAAGCAATTAAGATAGGGAAGTGAAGTATAATTCAGTCAAAAACTAAATACTATTATACTATACACAACAAAATTTCTTCAGGCTAAATACACATGTACTCTTTTGGTAACAACTCCGATTAGCCGTACTACTTAAGCCTCGTGGTATTGCAGTGTGCAATTAATGTATATAAATCGTATTTAACCGCTGTATTTAAAGAACCAGAAGCATTAACTTATAATTCCACAATGTAATTTGATCAAAATCCTCCTCTAAAATTTTATCTACCAAACAAACATGTCCTACATAAAATAATGACCAAAGTTTTGCTAATAAAACTTAGCTACCTATAAAAATTCAGTTAATCCATCCACAATTTCTAGCATCTTACTTCAACTGTCTTGTAGCGGTATTCAGTAGAGTAAGCCACTTGAATTGAACCCACCGATAGAAGGTCACCAGTTATTCGCAACAGGCACAAGCTTTTGTGTGCGATATAGTAATCGGGAATTTTTAAATCGCGTTGTTACGCCGAGAATTCTACGTATTTTACGTAACAAACTTACAAAGACTTTGCTACAATTAATAGCTACTCCAGTAGCATAGAGCTAGCTCGTCTTTGATGGATGTCTTCCACCGCCAATCATCATTACCTTGAGTGTTTCCCACGCGGATAATTTATCACGCGATTTTACCTTTTTTCTTACAATTCCTTCCAAACCTCCCAACCAGACTAGACTAAACCAACTTTTTTAACCGACTCTACATTTTAACTACCTTTGCTAAAAAAACGCACGTTTCTTTCCAATATTTCGCAAAGTCTCTGCAAAATCCAACATGCAAACGCAGCGCTTATTACCATTTCAACAAATGGCATTGTCTTGCAAAACAGTTTCAAGTCTAACCAAGCATCATTCAGGCTATGTGCAGCAAGCAAATATACAATTACAAAGAGAGTAACGGCCGAGATGTTGTACAAGGTGAGCTTGTATGCATTTGCATTTTCATTGACATTCTTCCAACAAGCAAGCATATTCACAATCTTCTGTGAGCTCACAACTAAAATTCAAGTTTCTCCAACGATTTCCACAACTTCACCTACGTGCATCTTGCACTTGATTTTCAGCTTACAAAATTGCGAAATATTCGCGAATCTCTGCCCACTAACAGTTACAAGCGAGTGAATCATCGCACTCCCCAACTTACAACTTTTAGTCGATCATTTAAAGAGATTAAATACCCATCGTTTGCGGTTACTGCGCGTCCAGCTATTAAAACGCTGTCGTATAAATCCGGTTTTCACACCCATTACCTGATTCGCAATTTAATTCGCGAACCTTGGTCTTGGCTCTTGATCTTCTGCACTTCTTCTTCCTCTAATGCGTAGATCTTATTCTCTTGTAGTTTTCTTCACCGAGAGCGTTTCCATCTTGTACTTTTCCTCTCTGTCTATCCACACTCCAGCTGGTCACTTTGCTCTTCGGTTGCACCTCAGGTTTTCCCACCTTATCCCCACCTTCATTCCCCTAAAATAGCTTAATCCGCGTTGTATCTAAACATGGACTTGTTTCAAAGCGCTCAAGCGCGAAACGTTTTTCTACAGCGCTCCCCAATTCCAGGATAGCATACATACATTTCTACCAATTTTCCAAGGCCATTTTTAAAATTAATTATATTTTTTTCTACAGTGCAAAATGGTTATGAAAATCCCGGATATTTACACAGCATCACCGCAGCCCATTCCTGAATGATTCCCGGTCACATTACAAAAATATACTTATTTGGACTTTGCTACCACCATGACCGTGATTACTTTTGTGTTTCTTCTTCTTCTGCCATTCAAAATTCACAACACAGTGATATTTAGCATAGCTTCCATACTCTTCCACATTCAGCCTAAGGCTGCAGCTTGAAACCAATCCGTGTATTTACTTCTCCTTTTTTGGCAGCTTCTTCGTGTTCCAAATGATGGATCATCTGTAATCATGAATTGCATATACTCTCGTAGCGCAGCGTCACTGTCCCTTTGTCCATATTTTCTTTCAATCCTGCTCCCATTCTTTTAAATCTTCTATGTTTGTATTTTACACCGTCACAGCAGCGGTCAATTCGATAATAAGCAAAATATAAGAGAATGCAGAAACTTTGCAATGTGCTAAAATTACAATCTGCATCCATTTTGCACATACTAAACAATTCAGATGAGTGTGTGCCAGAATAATTATTTGCAAACCAGCAGGATCCGAAACAACATTTTAGTTAAGTCAAAAGCTGCAATCTGGTCCCTTCGTCGGAATTCGCAATTCTCCCTAGTGTCCGGCACGACGTAGGTAAATGGCTAACGATTCAAACAGTAAGCAAAGCTCAGTAAAAGTTAAACCCTATAACATACGAGCTATATGCTTACGGCTTGGATCAAAATTTGCAACATTTCAAGTAGACACAGCCTAAGAACCCCAGCTCAGGTAATCACGCAAATCCTGTATATGCACAAACTTTCTTTGTGCAAAAAATATCTTAAAGCTTCAAAGGAACACTTATTGGTAGCCAGAAAATAAGCTTTTGGGAGCAGCGTAAGAATGATTCATCAAAGTTTGCCATCGCTTTTTTCCCAGCAGTCGTTCCACAACTTCTCACCATGTAAACTAACTAGCACATAAAGCTTCAACACGCTACAAAGTAGCCCGTATTGACGAGAAGCGCAGAGGTGAGACTACGAAGGTACAAAAGAGATTGTTCCCATCTGTAGAGGACTCTGCTCCAAGCGCTTGTTTCGCTTGGCCGAGATACTGGACCAATTAAGCGCTGCGGCCGTCAGTTCTTCTGTGGATTTCACTAAGTGCACACTGAAGTTTTAGTTTTCCCTTCCAAAATGTTTTCCAACAGATATTATTTAGCGCTTGTCCTCGCTATCGTGGTCAACGCTGGTATTTCCGTAAGTCCTCTCTTTTATTTTCCGTTTCCATAATCGAGCACTGCTTCTTGAAAAGCGCTGAAATTTCACACGAAATTTCACGGATTTTTTTATTAAACTAACGAAATTAAGTGCAGTATCAACGAAATTCCAGCGTTTTTCTTTGGAAGCCTTGTACAGTTTTTGAGAACTAATCGTTAATTTTTCCTCCAGGACGCTTCCCCTCACCATCGTTACTCATACGACCGTGACGAGGAAGAGTACAGACCACTCATCCGTTTGCTCAAAGCCCTTCGTCGAGAGAACCGTTATCCTACAAACGAAGGCAGCGGATCCGCCGCCGCTGCTAGCACGCCCTCACAGTCCGGAATAGGAGCCACTGACAGGCCGGCTGAAGAGCCAGGCTCCGCTCCAGCCGGTTCCGAGACCGTTACAACAGAATTCCTCGGACAAAGGCCTCAAAGCAGCGGATCTTCAAGTTCAAGTAGTCAAAGTGGCGGCAACACAGATTTCAGTTCCGCAGATCAAATCCAGAAAATCATTCAACTCGCTCAACAATCCGGATCTGACAATATCGGAAGCAAATTACCTCAAGGCTCTTCCCCCACCAGCGTTCCTCCAGAGCGCATCTCACAAATCAATCGCGGGGTCAGCACTATCCTAGATGGCGTTGGCTCTCTGAGCTTGGAGCGTATCCTCCGAGGATCCTTCATGTTCACTCGCAACGATAACGTTCGAAGTGTTGCCAACAATGTTCTTGACTCCATTTTTGGTCAAAGAACACCATTTACTAACGGTGGCGCTAGCGACACCAGGAACTAGTTTCCTACCTATATTCTCTATACCTATGCAACTTCTGTAATTATTATGTACTCTGCGAAAAATAAAACCAACACCTTAAAATATCACAAGTATCACAGTACAGCCTCTTAAAATCACAACTAATCGTAAATAGGGGCAACATTATAATCCTAAACAACGGGAATCATGACAACAACCATCTACTCAATGAAAGCTAGTTGCATTCATGGAAGCAAACACATCGATAGCACACAAAAGCATATTTCCAAACTACAAAAGCTTTAATAACTTGTACCAATCCTCTTTCCTCTAAAATACAAAAATTGCATAACCCAAGCACGGTATACGTTAATAACAATTTCAAGAAAACATAACCAAAGATTTCAAAACCTAGTCAGTTCAATGTTGCTCGACGGATTCCATTATTAACTAAACTAAAATTAAAATATACCATGATTAAGGTTCACCCTGAGCCTTTTCATCAACCGAGGTTAAATTACACATCATCTTTGCAACATGCAACAGCTGTGTGCATGCTATTAATAAACTTTATAAAATGTAACCGAGACACAACATCCTCCGAATCCCTATACCGACTAAACTGGGTTTGCTATCAGCAAGTACACGCCTCGCATCACACGCCTCGCATACGTACTCTTAACCCTAAAGCAGTTTCGTTACACATTTGTTACATTGCACATTTAAGAACACTCATTATCAAAATTGCATCAAATACAAATTAATTATTGTCGTCTGGAACTAGGAACACTTTTACGATTCTCGATGACTGTTCCGAAAGGAATCCTCAGATCGTTTACTCTCTAGACTTACGTTTCCGACCCTTCCCAGTATGAGTAAGCTCATGTTTCTTGAGACCCGTGTCTTGATTGAAAGAGCGACCGCAGTAGCGACATACAAATGGTTTCTCTCCGGTGTGAGTCCTTTTATGTCTTTGGAAATGGTGGGCTAGTCTGAAGCGTTTGGAACAAAAATCGCATCTAATCGGCCTCGCGTTTGTGTGAGTTAGCTCGTGATCCCGGAGATAGCAAGCGAACAGAAATTTTTTCCCACATTGTCCACATGCAAATCGCTTTTCCACATTCTCTCCATCCTCAGAATCTTTACCCGACTCGTCTGACTCTTCTTCCGATTTTCCATTCCCTTCCGACACAGATCCCTTTACCTTCTTGACTGTGCTCCGGTTTTCAGATTTGGTTTTTAACAACTCCCGTTTAGGAGCACAGTCATCTTCCATGTCACTTTCTTCGTCTGTGTCTACCTTGCCCTCAGACTCGACCTCATCCTCGGCGGATTCCGTCGTTGCCGTCAAATCAGAAACTCCACTATCGTTCTTCCTTACCACCGGTTTCACATCCCTCCCATCCACCCCCTCGTCCTCCTCCATTATTAGCTCTGACAGCAAGGAGCAAACAGCTTTGGCAACAAGCCTGCAATTTCCATAAACTTAATTACTACAAGGATAACGTGGAATTCATAACACATTTAATGCCATTACTCTATATCATATATGCTGCATTTCATCTAACCACCAGATGCTCACCTTTTTTCTTTGACATCCTTGACTCGTCTCACGTCCTCTCGAAACTCGCCCAGCCTAGCTAGAAGTAATGTTACTTTGGAACCGGATTCCAGTTTTCCTTTTCCTTTCCGCTGATCCATGATCCCAGCAAAATCTTTAATTTTCTCCCGAGTATATTTTAAAAACCTGCAATCAAAAACATAACTACTGCTCAAAATACTTTATACTAATTAGTATTTATATAAAATATTTGAATACAAATAACATGATTAAAACAATGAAAAAACTAATACATATACCACTAATTCTTACCAGTTATACATTCGTAGATTATAATCTTTCAAAACGTTAGTTCATACCCAGTATAATATTTTAATGTATGCACAAATTGTTTTTATTCCATGATTCCATTTTACACCTAAAGAATTTTCGTACTCACATTAAATTCAAACCAAGCGCCACTGCTGTAGAGCGCTCCAAGCTTCATCTCTATTCTCCCTTCACTCTTCTTGTGCAGAATTTATAGCCTCATGCATTGTTGCATATTCATTGGTTTGAATAAATCGCCTTCTTCGTTATCCTGTTTCCAAACTGTTCCAATTATTTTCCAGATCATCACAAAAATAAACACCGATTACTATTACGCACCTTTGAGTTCAGGTCATTTATTTCGCTTGTCTTCATTCATATCTCACATAGTTGCGCACACAAAGTGAAAGGCTGATAAAAATTTGAAACATAGTTCAAGTTCATCCTAAGCTTCGTAGTAAATAGCTCTGGAAAAAGATTGCTGTTTTTAGGAACTAACATGCAATTAATCGCCCAATTATCTAATGTATCCGATTTTCCGAGTGTCCTTGATAGAGTCCTGACATCTTAACTTTTTCTGAATACATTTAATGGATTGCGGAAAACCAACCATTAGATGCTTAAAGACCATTTTATGTTCAACTAGGCTGCGAAACCATATTTGGCAAGGAAATTAGCAGAGTGCACCTGAACAAAAAACGCTTCTGCAAATCTTTGGACCATTGAAATTAGCAGTAGCAAAATTCGATGCTCCTGGCCGATAGCGCCAAAATATACTGCTTGAAGGATCGACAATATAATATCTGCAAGCGCGCGCTCCTTATCCTGAAAATATCAGAATCTCAAAAACGTTTATTATCAAACCTTCATTTCCCCTATAATTCATCAACAATTAAACAATTAAAATGTCACTAACTACAGTTAAGGAGTGCAAAAACCTGTCCCGCACAGTTTGGCCTACTGTCATTGGTCTTGTGGCAATCGAGTCTTGTACAACTGGATTGCATGCAATGCAAATTTTAGAGCGCCCTAAACCAGAAGAAGGAATTAAGCGCAAAAATTGGTAAGTCTATGCAATTATTGCATTCCTTCCGAAAAAAATCATCTAGTCCTTTCACTATGATCACAGTAATGTATAATAATTGCAAGCATCAAATGAGAAATGACCTCT
Organism: Sminthurides aquaticus; assembly: GCA_906901655.1. Taxonomy (NCBI): domain Eukaryota; kingdom Metazoa; phylum Arthropoda; class Collembola; order Symphypleona; family Sminthurididae; genus Sminthurides; species Sminthurides aquaticus. Next base: position 2,665,900 of record CAJQTT010000007.1, read on the forward strand.
TTGGTTTGATGAAACAAACACTTAACATTATATATATAACTGGGTTGTGATCCGATTTAAATGATTTTGGTTTCAGTCAAGCCCACAATGGAAAACAGGGATCTGACTTGAATGATATCAAACAGAAAACCGCTAAGTTTGTTGTTCAGTGGTTGGAGGATTACTTCGGAAACAAAGAATCCAAAAATATTCTACAACCTAACCATTATCCAAATATTTGCTGGACAGGCTTGAAAAAGACTGAATTTGAGTCCTTGGTTTGGAAGACTGCTTTGGAGAAAGTCAAATTTGGAGAGACCATTTCATACGGACAATTGGCGGCACTAATAGACAAACCAAGTACGTTTTATTCCGCTTAAATTCTCTCATAGCTTTCCAATCAGTTTTTGTGGTAGCTGGCTAATATAAGTAAATTTTTTTTTTCCAGAAGCCGTCAGAGCCGTAGGGACTGCTCTAAAGAAAAATCCGATATTTTTGATAATTCCATGCCATCGAATAGTACGTTCAAATGGTAATGCAGGAAACTATTCTGGAGGAAAGATGAATGACGTCAAGGAATTTTTGATTCAACACGAAAACAAAAAAGCTGATACTGGAACTCTGATGGAAACTTAACAGTGCTGTTAATAAAATCCATCCTAGCGCTTGGATACTTAAGATAAAATCAACTTCCCAATGAGCTGTGATAGAATTTTTAATTTTTTTGAGTACAACGAATTTCTATATAATATAGTATCAAGTATTGATTTACAGGCAGATCTGTAAATAATATATGCAGCAGTAAGTTGAGTAGTATTGTAACTAATTCAAAACGTGTTTATTATCTTCCATTTAACACAAGTAAATAGATTTCAAATTTAACAAGTCGAATTTAACAAGTTCAGTAGTTTTTAATTAAATGAACTAGATGTATTTATCGTTCTAGTGCGTTGTCCTAAATGCAGCAAATAAAGTGCTGCATTACTTAAATACCATATATACTAAGTCCACTTCGTGCAAATTGAATTATACATGTAAATCCATTTTCACGTACAAAGAGTATTGCCAGTGCCACATGACCTGATAAATTCTATATATAATTATTGCAAAGCGCATTATTTAAGTCACTTGAAGTTAATAATTTAGAAGCTGTAGCAGAAAACTAGTACATTTCAATCTACAGGATATTGATTTCAAGACTATTTAGTTATTTTAAATGCATTAAGCTTTGGGCTCCCTTGAAAGGGTTACGTCAGAAACTATACAGAGTTAAAAAATACTGTTTCTCATGACAGCGTTGCAACATAGAACTTTTAACATAAGTGTATTCACTACAACGTTAGGAAAAATTGGAGACGGGGCTAGTTTTCTAATTCTAATCATGTTTCGTTCTTACTTTAAATTTAAGTGCTTACTTTGATAGGCAGTTGAAAACTATCACTTAACTTACTATGAGTGATTCTGGTATACAAAGCTTGCACTTGTGACTTTAACAAACATTTTACATAGACTAGCAGATTTAACTAAAGATAGTTCATTTATAAACTCTAGCTAAAGTCGACTAATGGTTCAGAGACTGCGAGTGAAAACGAGCGGTTTCCGTGATGTGAACAGGAAGACTAACCTACAAGGGTACAGCACAACCCTCCGATGAATGGCAGCTTTGAGCACATTAAATGTGGAAATAAATTGTAAACCGTTCGTTGATATTATTACGGGATGGAATATACATTTGCAGCCGCGCTCCATCCAAGACCGTAAGTCCAGTCTGGAAATCCATTGAGAAAATGTTTCATCCCATCACTTCTTTGAGCTTCTCCATGTAACCAGTATCCAGAGAATGTGATGTCCATGGCATGTTTCCCTCCAGGATCACTAAACTGCTCATCAACTTCAGAGTTGCTTTTTCGGGTGATTTCCACAGTAAATTCAAATCTCTCGAAGTTTATTCCTCTTCCATGGTAAACAAAGTATGTAGGCCGATTCTTGTGCATTATAGTTGTCTCCGGGATTTCAGAAGTAAGCGACCACTTGGTTATCTTGAAATTTTTACCCGGACACAGGATAATTGTCATATGATCCGGCCCTATAAAAGATAGGGTCAAGCGTCGTACGGTGGGAGTTATGTAAGAGTCATGAAGCAAGTCCATTCTTAGTCTTCCCTTGAGATCTGCTGAAAGTCCGTATGTCTTTGGTAGCCACTGTGTTCTCCTGCAATTATTAAAATCAAATAGCGTGTTGAATTTTACAAAGTTTGTCCTCGAGGGACAGTGAGTATTTAACAGAGTTGAAACGAAGTTTACTGTCCACATGCTCGTGCTACCATCCAATTTCACTCACCTGATAAGATTGACGACCGGAAAGTAGTAGGGGAGCCCGCAATACAGATCATCGCATTGATCTGATTCTATCGTTACTGCATCTTTAATATCTGGGTTCGTCTCTTGGAATACAGGAAGATAACGTTCCACATTAGGATCCAAGTTGAAGAACCAAAAACCGGAATCCGTTTTCTTCACAGTTGTCAAATCCCATTCATACCAGGTCCGATCCACTTCCTGAAAACACGCACATGTGTTCTGGGTTATCTCCTTGCATGCAAGTTATATATCCTGCTGCCACCTATTCCGTAGTTCATCACGCACACTAGCAAGTAAAAGCTTGTCAATAAAATATTTTCCTTAACCAATCTTACCACCAGATGCAGACGCATTGGAGTCTTTTCCGTATACGGCACGCGTCCAACGCTGATCAGAATAAAAGCCACAACCAAGACCATCATTCCCGCCGATATTTTGTAGAAACTCTTCTTTACGAATACGAAGACAGGGATTATGCCGGTAAAAGTAGGCACAGTTAACACAGCAGCTGTCAGAACCGCTACGAATAAATTAGGGTTGGATTCAGTCCCGGAGCGTCCCATTATGGGAACGAAAACATCCACGAAATTATTGACTAAATAAAGTGACATGGTCAGGGGGAACAGTTCTCCAACAGCCAGGTAAAACAGGAGCTTCTTTTGAGGATCTACACATATTCAAAAATTCATTGTGTGATAACTTTGAAAGAACATACTTGAAACAAAATAAATCCATCAGTACTTTTGTTATTTTACCGTTAAAAAGCTTCCTGGCAATGACCCATCCGAAGATACCGAAGGCAACATTTATGGCTACAGTAAACAGCGCTCGCGTAGTAAAGGAAAGGGACAGTAGTAAAAATCCAAGTGTAGTTTTTCCAGCAATCCACGTTTCACCTTCTTGTCCACTAAGCGTATAGGAATACACAAAAACTTGAGCTACCAAGCACGGGATGCCAAAAAGAAGCAAGGCCATCGGGGGATAAGAGAAAAACGGAGCATAATATTTTCCCAAATTCAGTAGAGCACCGACCAACACGGCTGCGATTATACCCGCAATCCACGCCATCGTCGTCACGAACACATGATATAAGATGGTTGATCCATTCCCATTAGCTGTAAATCACATATAAATGAATAATTTCTAAAACAGTGTATCTTACTAACCAAACGAGAATACAGAAATCAAGGTAACTTACATTCGTACCAGGCGTAGTAAACAGCTGCCGCTCCCACGACCAAGTTTATGATGATTGAAGCTGTCTCAGAATAAACCACGAGCAACAAGCCATAAAGATCGTAGTAGACCATTTTCTCAGCAGTATATTCAAGATTATCAAAATCCTGATTCCCAAGGTGCTCAGTTATAGCCAGTATATTAGCTCCACTCTGTTGTATACTTCCCGGTGTGATGTTATCGATATTATCATACTTAGTATGATAAACCCATCCGTTTTTAATGAAAGCAAAATCAAGTCCAGGTATTTTGGCATGATCACGAAAAACCCTAAAGTCCGTATCAGAGGGTATCAGCCCTCTTTGAAAAATCTCTTCCCCCACAACAGACCCGTACGGGTACGGTGCCTTCATAGCAGATGTCAATATCCATCCATTTCCAGGCCCCGTTTGAAACAGAACCTGTCGTCCCCCAGCACCAGAAGCTTCCAAATTTACAAAAGCTCGTAAATTCTTGGCCCACGGATGTCCAAGCTGTGAATTATTTGACTGCCGTCCCGCGACAAATCCATGGGAAGCTTGCATTCCGTTCTCTTCTGCACCGTTGAATAAAAACACAATCGAGTTCCTCAAAGGTGTTTCTTGACGCGAAAGCACTCGCAGCATTTCAAGCATAGTAGCACAATTAACCATGTCATCACTCGCACCAGGGCTCCCAGCAACAGAATCAAAGTGGCAGTTAACCAATATAGAATGATTCACAGCACCTTTTGCCGGCTCCAGCTTTGCCATTACCAACGGTACCTATTCAAAATCGAGCATAACTCACATTAACCGGGTATCCGCCAACACATATCATAATTACAGGTTTCATAGCCTTACATCTGCGATCCAATATACCATAATCAAATATCAACAGCTTACCGAAGCATAAGTTGAGGTTAATCCTTCTTGAAACCCCATAAAGAAAGCTCCAGTAGACTTTTGAACATCTATTTCAATCTTATGAACGTTCCGCTTAGTTCTATCGATTTCTCGAATGATTCTCACTAGCAATTCCACAGCTGCAATGTCATTTGCATGGCTCCCGCATACTCTTGGACCGAGTCGAGTAAATAATTCAAGCTCTCTTCGTGCTCGCTCTTCAATAAAGCTGCAATCAAATACAAATAGTTTAGTATCCCCCCAATTCCCATTCCCATATCTCAACTAAACGAATACTTTGCACTCTCAAGTACCTTCTCGGGTTAGAGGCTATATCATCAAAGCCAAGCGGTGTTGGTAGTCTAGAGTCCATGTATTTAATAATTCCAAAGGAAGCGAAAATGAACACCAAAACCAGCGGAACCGTAAACGACCGGCGAAACAATCTGTCCTCGTCATCCTTTGCAATCCCCAATTTCTTAGCACTAGTCACTCTCTTCCCTCTATCAAAACTATGACTTGTAGGTAAATCAAATCCGGAATCTTGCTGCCTCCCTCGAAATCGGGGCTCCATTTTAAGCTTTCAATTTAAATACCAAGTCACCTCACGATGCCAAAACAATTCCTGTAATTCATGAACCAACCATTCACAATTATATATTCCTTCAAAACCCATCATTTAAATTACACAAGTCATGAATGAACAACCATGGGTTGGCATCACCATCTCAAAGTATAGCTTTCAGAATAATTTGACATACGAGTAACAGTAGACAGAGATCCGTTTCTAGAGTTTGTATTCGATCAATACTAAGAGTTCAATTGTTTCCTTCGCAAGACAAGCCGATACTCTTTCCCATAAATTATGAAGGTTCTTTTGATGACTCCAGGTATGTTATGATAGCATCCAATTCTCACAACCTTAGATGTCCCAACGTATCCAAAACTGTTTCCAACAAGCAGTACAGTCCAAGGTTTTCGTCATTCCAAAGCAGGCTGATTTTCCTACAAATTCAAACAGTAAGTCATGCTACTAGCAAATAATTCGAGTTAAATTGTTAGGACGTAACAGAAAAGTATATTAAACAACATGAACTGCTCGACGAATTAGCTGTTCGCGGTAATCCACGTTGTCACAAAAAAAACTCAACTTACGAACATGCAGTTTTAGTACATCACAAACACAATTGAAACCTGAAGACAATGCACGCAGTGTCCAAGAGGAATAAAAGTACAAACTGGCCAATACTAGAAAAATTATCAGCAAAATACCCGGGTTTCTGGAATAAAATCGAGAAGATAAAAAATCTTAACGTTCGTAACGTACTACCGCTTTGCCAAAGATCACTTCTACTCCGTTGGTATGCCACCGGTACGAAGTCTATCTCGTGACTAGAACCATTGTGTTCCTTCACTCTTGATTTTGTCTCCTGCCTTTATTTACTTCACACCCTCGCGAAAATGTGATTTTTTATTCCGGTGCTATAATTATGTATGATCTGACCGTGTGACAGAAATGGCATGGTACGGTGCAGTGTTTCGATTTTTCTCCTTTTAAAAGCATTATATATATCAAACTGCGACAGCCGTCGGCATCCAAATCCTACACTCGGTGGCGGTGACAGTAAATGCAGCCGACGCTGACTCGTTCAATTGTATGGATATTTTGGTAAAGGTACAATATATATATACCTTAAAACGGGTTCGGTTGACAGTATGCCAAACATTCATGCGCCGACATCTGCATGAAAAGCGGGAAAGATATGTCAATTCGAACATGTGCTTCAAAATCGCCTGCGGCGGCGATGAAACTTATTCTTGTCGTTCAAGTGCTGTACATTTTAATTTATTTTCTTTTGTTTACCTTTTAAGATAATTTATTACTATAGTAGTTGATCATATCAGTGCTCGTTTATTCCTTATTTGTATTATGTAAACCTCGAAGAATTAATTGGCGTTATAATAATCAATTACCCACACGTCGCAGGAAGAGCACACTAGAACTTAATTGATGTTTAAACAAGTAATTCAATGAAACTACAATTCTGCTCGCGCTGACATTTCGTTTTGAGGTTTAAGTAGATACTAGTAAAATGTGCTGACTCAAGCTATTAGCAGGTACGTGTTAAATCTTACGTCAATCAATTCATAACTTTAGAAATGCTTGGGTTGCGTGATTGACATTCTTCGTTACAATTGCCTTCGTGTCTAAAAGTTGCTGCGTAACGGATGCTAATTTGCCGTATTATATGTATCGTTTTAGGAAAAGCTGGACTTTCCTTAAAATGATGTGCAGGAGATATCCTCGCTGGAGTTGCCGATGTTGTTAACCATACCAAAAGAATAAGCAATCTTGTCTACGATGGAGCTCATACTAGCTAGCTTAATGCTTGTAATACGGAAGGTGAAGTTTAACTGACATGTAATTATACAAATTAAAGATTAGAGACATAATGCAGATTTTGTTTTTGCTATCACAGAATTCAGCTTGTTGATCCTAGCCATCTACTATTATTCTATGAGGAAACAAAAACGAAACTGATGTTTGTTATTCCGAAACTGTTGATATCAGTGATGATGTGCTCCAAATTCTACATTCTAATTGCATCCTTATGAATACGCGTAAGTCATGCCACAAACTTCCGACGATTCTCAGAATAGTTAGTAAAGGATTATATATATACATTAATAAGCCTCCAGCCTATATAAATTCCTCTTTACTCTTAAGGTGTGATAATATCTGCCAACCTCTTAATTTGCTTTCGACTGTGTTACAGAGCGTGCCTTAAAGTTACCCGTCCTCCCGTTTGTACAAATTGAGGCTGGTCCAAAACTGTTCTTCTCAAACGCTCCTTATCTCAATCAAGATGAATATTGATGATTTTTACATCAAGTCCAATCGGCATTTTGCCCCTAAACAGAGATTATGGTTTTTTGCGTTATGCCTTTACAGCTTTTACATTCCATTCCACATGGTCCAGGTAGTGTTCACCGGTAAGTATGCTTGAATTTATTTCTTCCCATTCATTACAAGTACAAAGCAAATATACTAGAATACAATGCTTCGCTTCCGTACAAGTACATGCGAACATTTCATTTATGATTATGGGATTGACAGGGTTGATGCCAGAATTTACCTGTGATGTTGGTAACCAAACGCTAGTTGATAAATGCGACCGTAATGACAAATGCGATAATTTTACCTATACCCTCGGTGGATCCGATTCTTTTCTTAAAAATGTAAGTGCCTTAATTCTTCCGTGTACGATATGATGTTGACTTCCTGCGTAAAAAATCACAAACGTAGTAACTATAACCCTCACGTTTTTGCCAAACTCTAGTGGCCAGGAACTGGAACTCCTTGCCAAGCGCTTTGGACTGCTAAACTCGTTCAGTTTTCCTTTACCTTTGGAATCCTCCTTGGAGCTCCATTGCTTGGTCGCTGTGGAGATTATTATGGGCGAAAGAATACTCTGTTGTATTGTCTTATTGCCATGATAGTCGTCACCACGGTATCCAGTCTAGTTCCAGATTTATGGATGCACGCACTGTGTCGATTTATTGCAGGATTTTTCAGCGCTGGAAATTTAAGTTCTGCTTTCGTACTTTCCAGTGAGTTAGTGGGACCTAATATGAGAGGAATCTGTGGAAACATTTTTCAGGTAGATTCAATTTGTCTAATTCAAAATTATACATTTCATGAGAATGTAGGGTAATGCTGTACACTAAAATGTAGAGACTAACCTGTATATAATCTAAATGTAATATTTGCCTAATGCTTTCAGGCCTTTTTCGGACTGGGAATCATGGGTTTATCGGGACTCGCATACTTAGTTCGATCTGACTGGAGAATCCTGTCATTGTGCTGTGGACTGGTGGGCCTCATTCTAATTCCCATCGGTGTAATGATACCTGATTCTCCGCGTTGGCTCTTTGCTAAAGGCAGAGACGAAGAAGGCCTTTCAACTCTTCAATACCTCACAGGAGTGCCTGCTGAAGACATTCCCTTACCACAGAAACATGAAGATCGAGTTCCAAACACGCTCAGTATATTACATTTTATAAGATTGAAGCTCTTAATATTTGCGATTTTACTCTTGTCATGGTATGATTTTGTTACTTTGTAATTTCTGAAGTTGTGCTCTACATGATTACCAACTATAGAATACGGACACTCTTCTGTATTTCAGGTTTACCAACTCTATTGTGTATTACGCCTTAACCCTGTCACACTCAGGAACGCTGAGTGTGTATGTTGGAACAGCAATCAGCGGCTGCGTTGAGATTCCGGCGTATGCCTTTACCGCTATCTTAATTGATAGGTAAGAAGGCCTAATTATGCTGAATTTTAGTTTAAATTTCTAATTAAAAAACGAGGTCCGAAAAACAAATTCTAAAATGCTCTATCGTATGTTTTTTTTCAGGATTGGAAGACGAATACCTCTAGCTGCATTTATGATCATTGCCGGAATATCCTGCATCCTGTCTGTGTTTACCACCTGGACCTACATTTCGCTTGTGGGAAAATTGTGCATCGCTGCTAGTTTTTCCATAATTTACATTCATTCCAACGAAATCTTCCCGACTGTTGTGCGAACTGTCGGTATTGGGATGTGTTCCAGCTTTGCAAGGGTCGGAGGACTTGCTGCTTCTGCTTTTTTGCATAGGGAGGTAAGTTTATAAAATAATGATTACTCTGCAATTTTTCATTTAAGGTTTTGATTTTAGTACTAACCCATATCGATACCTTTTGTAGGCGGGCTCTTACACTATTGCTTACCTTGGTGGTATGAGCATATTTTCAGGCCTCTTAAATATACTGTTGCCCGAAACGCTCAACGCCGTAATGCCTGAAACCCTGGAGGAACTTGATGTAAAGGGGATATACAGTCGTAAATACGCTCGATTGCTTCCCAACGACGATTATCAATCGGAAGGTGAAGGGGATGAGGACATAGTATACGAAAGATCAGATAATTGATGTTCTTACCGTGGTAAATTCCAGTGTTATAGCCTTGGATCATTCATCTCTTTATAATTCATGGCGCAAAATAGCAGTTTTATGCTTTAGCAGATTTTTATCAATATCTTTATTCGATAGGATTATGGGTGTATTCGTCTACTATCGAATATTGCTAGTTCCTTGAGTACATTGAATTCTGCCTATGCTTTCCAGAAGTGCATAGCTGCTTCGTGCTAGTTTCAGTTACGCATTCGTACAACCTTATAACTCATCCCAATATTTCATTAGGCTATTCAGTTTCCTATTAATCTTGCCTCCTTAATCCAGTTGGCATGAAATGCCTCACATAAAATCACATCTCATCCTCATCCTGACTTCCTCTTCCTTGTCCTCGTCTTGGGAAGTCCAATCAAGAAATTTCCATTCCCCCTTTTACGCAGCAAGGCTGATTTCAAGTCGTTATTAATGTTGAAAAAACTGTTTTCATTCTATACGAGAGATTCAAGCAGGCAATAATTGTGGTAAGTCAATCGCACATTAAATATGCAGAGTCAACACGTATCTGTGATAAAGCACACATGTTCTTAAATACAACGCAATTCAGTGTATATAAATGCCGAATTCAACTAAAATATATTTTATAGTTAAACTTCTCACAGTAATGTACCATAATAGCACATTTGTAAAAAATGACTTTCTATGCTCCACAAAGCTGTCCATTGTGAAATGCCTCTTGGATTGTTGTAGTTTCTCGTATCAAATATTTATTAAAATACTACTATGTATCATGTTACATTTGCAACATCGGTTACCGTTTTTCAAGCTGCCTCGTCGATAATTATTTAAAAAATCTTGGATCATCTCTAGGTTATACAAGGTAAAAAAATCAGTGTCTATGCTACTTTCAGATGAAACGTATAGCTTCTCCTTGAAAATTCAGTCTTGCAGGAACATTTGAATCCATCATCAGTCATATTCAGATCCGATACTTATGGATAGTTGAGTGCCTTCTATCCGAGTCTCGTGAAACCAGATATTCGTGTCCACAAATACTACAAAGGAAACAAGAATAAGCATAATTAATGTTTCTCAATATATTTTACAATGGCTCAATTTTCGCTTCCACCTCGTGACAATTGTAGATACTTACTCATATCCCCAGGATTTATTGTAAATGAAATTTCCTCCCTACAAATTGTTTCACATTCCGGCGGTGGTTTCAGGATCCACTTTTTCGTGCCACTAAGCTGCGCCTGCCAGGAGGGTCGTCTCACGTAGTCAATCTGAAATTTTAGCAAAACATCATTACAACAGTTATTCCCACTTACATTCTACTCAAACATATCTCTTCGTCAATGATCAAGGCTATCAACCATCATGTACTTACATGCATCGCTGCTCCAAGTCCAGGAGATCCTATAAATATCCAGTCGATAGCAGATAATTCAGAATCAGAAGGCAGAAAATTCGGTCTAGGGAACATCTTTCTTAATTTAGCAGCAACACCAGGGTGACAATTGCTCCTAAAAACAAAATCGATACATAACAATTCAATATCAAACTCCCAGTTCAGTAATTTTTCCAAACCAATTAACATCAAACTTATTTACAATATTACCGACTTACCACCCAATATACCATGGTTTATCCCATTCAGCATCATCCGAAATAGAATCAAAGGCATCCCTTAAGCTAGAAAACGGTGATCTAAAAGGCAGGAACTGACATTCTTCAGAAACGGAATCCACCCCGCCCGGTTCTGACTCGAAAATCTGTTTAAGTCTAGCAAAATTGAATCCTGATGGCATACTCGTCTCAGTTGTTCCTACATTGTTTGCAGAATCGCCAAGTCTTCGAACAATTATCGGTCGAGATGAATAGGCAAACTTTAAAAATTCCTCTTTTCCTGGCGGTTTCTTGAATTCAACAACGACGGAATCAGTCTATAACCATCAAAATCAACATTATTTATTGTTCATTCACTCTGACTCGCCTCTAAACCCCTAGTTTATCATCTCAACAACAACGTTAAAATTAATTACCTCACGAAATGCAGTACAAATACTGCAATTTTCAATGGGTCGAACCATTTCTAAGATAACTGGATGCGCAGGGAGCAAACATTGACGTTCTGCCAGCAGTGGAACATACATTAACGGATTAAAGTCAAAAAAATAATTGCATATTCCTAATCCACCTCCTCCAACCACAACAATTAACAGAACCAAACTAACAAAGAATTCATGCACCTTCAGTGCAAGCTTCTTTACGAATTCCAACGTTATCATTCCACACTCCCGTTTGAAAGTATTTATCAACCAATTAAAATCCCACTGAGTACTATCCTTGTCACTACTTAAACTAATTACAGCAGGGTCATGAAGAACTTGATAAATATCTGCAGAATCTACACCGTCTTCGTACGCTTCTTTGCAAAGAGCGTATATTTCTTCAAAAAATTCCTCTTCCATGTCACTTTCAATATTTTCTTCGTTTACTTCCATGGTCGTAATATTAATATTACGTGAATCAAATTAACTCACTTTAATTATAACGTCTAATGACTTTAATTATTACTAAGTTTACACTGATATACAGGAACATCAACCACGTTTTGCATTCAACATCCTCTGAGAGACAATTTGTAAACATCAAACATTGGAAAAGGCGTACACCCCTTCATCTTACCGACGAACACATTGCTGGATGAAACTTGGTCGTAACCTACCCTGTTCCCACATCCACGCCACGAACCTTTGTGCAATTCTAACGGAACGGTTCAACGTTTTAACGTTACACACGCACACTTTGCAGTAATTCCTACCATCCAATTTTAACCTTGCACCATCCAATTTTTTTATAAAATATTCCAAACACCCTCTCGCGCATGCCCTAATTTTCTATTTTTGAAAGCGCTACACGGTATCAACGCCCAGATTATTTATTTTAATCCACATCGTTAATTCCTAAATACATCTTTAACAAACTGCACTTATTTTTGTCCAAGTTCAAGTTTAATTTTTTTTCAGGACTAACCGTCATGAGCATCTCTGCACCAACACGTATACAGCTAGCAAGTACATACTTTAACATTCAAACACACAGTAACTCATGAACATATTCATCCATACCCGCTTCCGTCTGCTTTCCATCATCACCTTCATTAATAAGAACCAGACGCTTCAATTATTTTCCCATCCACCTACCAAAGCATTGTCTGTCATCCTAAATAATAATTCCACCAGATATAATTACCAACTCGGCACAATTCCTTCTGCACCATCAGCTCTAATCCCTGCATCACAATCTCTTCATCAACCTTTTGTCGTCCGTTCTGCTACATTATTTTTTCCCCTTGTTTCTTCCCTTCCTCCTGAATTACAGATATTTGGCATGCACTCGAGAAGAATTCCTTTATCATTAGCCCCAATTCTTCTATAAACCTTCATTACATTTCTCAAGCCAAATATATCCATCCTCCACATACCCTCCCCCTACTTCAAACTCTGATCTTGTTTTGGGGTTCAGAGCCATAGCTTCTTTCCCCAGTTTTCAGAACTCACGGATTGGAGAAACTCCATAAGAAAAATGCTTCCTCTTCTGTATTTGTGTTTGGTATTCCTCCAGGGGTCGCTCCAGTTATCCCAAGCCCAAATTCCTGCTGACCTCAGGAGGTCATGCAGTCTCAGCTCTTTTGCCCGCTTCAGTTCCCGCGAAAATAATCAGTACTGTTCGCTTCTAGATAATCCGCGAACTTTAAGGTAAGCCAGGCTTTCTTTTCGCTCAAAACCTATACATACCTACACTAGATTTAGCAGTTTCTTATTAAAATTCAAAACTACCGCCTCGTAATTTAATTCTTAATTGTTTCTCCAACCTTTGAATGTCATAGGTCAAAATTGTGGAGTGATCCTTCAGAACAAGAAATAGACTCTGAGGAAGAAGCATACCTCACAGCATTATTGCCAACTGACATTATTTGCACAGTCCCAAGACGGGAATTGGGGAGTAGCCAAAACTGTAAGCAATGAATTATTTAAAAAAACCGGGCTTGTATAATTCACTATGTCAAATATTTTGAATTTTTGTCTTCCAGCCAGAGAAGATACAGCATGTTCGTCGGACGCTACTCTCTCTCCCGCCATCCGTCCATCCATTTTCGATAACGTCCCACCCTTTATCCACTTCTGCGCCTACGATCAAATAAATCAGGATTTACCGCTAGACGTCGCTTATACACTCCGATGGAATTTTACCGCCTATACTTCAAACGTTCTTTCCTCAATCGTTTTGCGAACAGGTTAAATCCCCAGTTTTTTACATTCTTACAAACTACTCCCGCTCTTTGTTCCCTATTTTGAAACGCGCGCCTCAACCTAACGCTATTCGCCTCACCTTTTTTCAAACGTTAGGCTTCAACATGAACCGGTTCACCAAAGACTGGATCGGCGGAAACTGGGGGCTCCGAACAGACTTCCCATCCCTACAACCATGGCAGAAAGTTGGAAAAATCCCCAACGGACAAGAACTAGGCAACAAATACAGATTATCAATAAACCTTAAACGTTTACAAGAGCAGCACGAGCCCGGGGCTTATGACTTCATCCCTCCAACTTTCACCGTCCCTCAAGAACTGGATTCTCTTAGCCGTGCAGCATCCTTGGACCGGAAGAAAATGTGGATCTTTAAGCCTGTAAGTATATGCACACTGAATAACTTTCTCCTTTTTCAAACCTTGTGCTTTCACCACTCGCTTTACTCGTACTTTCTCCTCCTCTCCCTCCTCTTCTCTCCATTCCTCTTCTGTATCCAAACTACCACCATGTGTATCTCAATGTAGGCAATGTATTTTCGCAAACCGTTAACTCCTCTAATTGATTAAATATGAATGGACAGCGAGCAGGAGCACGCGGAAACGGGATCCAAGTCTTACGAAGCTTCCACGAGATTCCAGAGTCCGGAGGGATTGTCCAGGAATACATCCGCGACCCTTTATTGATTAATCACCTAAAAGTTGATTTAAGATTATACCTCCTCATGACCTCTCCGAATCCTCTCAGGTTTGAATCCCATTTCACTAAAAGCCATTATATATCTTATAAATGTACTGCATTAGCGTAATTGCATTCCCTCCTGCTTTCTCCTTCCCCTCCCTTCATTCTCCTACCCTGTCTCCTGCCGTCTCTAATCCCGGACGGGCATTGTACCGTTCCGGGCATGGTCATTTCCTCGGAACACTATGACGGACCCCTCCGCAGCTTCACGCTTCGCTTCTTACAATTGGAGCAATTGCATGTTCTCATTTACTCCCTGTAATTCCAGGCTATATTTGTTCCACAACGGACTTGTCAGATTCGCAACGGTCAAGTACTCCAAGGATCCAGAGGATGCCCACAACAAATTCATTCACATGACAAACCACGCTATTAACCAAAACAACAAAAAATATCAGCGCAATAACGACCCTACAGCAGCGTCCGGGCATAAATGGTATCATTTTTCTGTTCATCAACTTCATGCATCATTTTCACTACGCTTCCTGCCCTTTAGTTCCTTAAGGTTTTTTAAAACTAACGCTTACTTTCAGGACACTAGAAACCCTTTGGAAAAAGCTGAGGAAAGAGGGCGCTGACGTTCACAAATTATGGGACAAGATTACAGATCTCATAATCAAATCATTTATATCCGGAGATCTCGGAATCGCACCGGAATACACTAAAATGACCAGCCGCTACAATTCTTTCGAAATATTCGGAGTCGATATCCTCCTGGACAAGAATTTAAAGCCATGGCTGCTCGAAATCAATCGAACACCTACACTGAACGCTAGTTCCTTGCTTGATTTGAGCGTTAAAGGTGAAGTTGTCCGGGAAATGTTCAATATAGTTGGCTTTCACTTGCCTCCGACAATAAGCCCTGAAGCACAAGTAAGAACCTCCGCTTCCTTTCTATCTTGAACGAGAAATTAATCGACAAAAAGTTTTAACAGGTGATTAATAACCGTTCCAGAAAAAATTCATCGACATGTTGGACGTGCCGCTGGAGCTTGAGACTCCAACTTTTGATGAACGATTGTACGGATTTCATTTGACGGAAGCAGAGCGTAGAAGGCAAAAAAGTTTCCTCAAAAAATCTACACGCAGAAAAGAGGTATTGCTTTTCCACTAAAGGAACAATCAACCAAGTAGCTTCTAGCTACTAACCCTATAAACGTTTTTTTCTAAATTAATTACGACATACTCCGGTTAATTCTTTTTTCTCCAGTACTTGGACGCAATCCTCAACACGCTTACAAGGGACGATATTCGACAGTTATTAATCTCAGAAGAAGAGCTTAGCCAAACTGGTCATTTCAAACGAATTTTTCCAACTCCTGCTACGCACAAGTATCTTCGCTATTTTGAAAAACCCCATTACGGCAACTTATTGCTCGACGCCTGGGAAAACAAGTACGGAACCAACAGAACTGAGGGTATTTTATTATTGCAATATTTAGCAGAAAATAAGATGCACTTAAGTCCAGCCAGCGATTAGATTTAAATATGTCACAATTAATTTAATTAGATTAAATTAAATTAAATTATATTAAAAATTAGAAATAAATAAATTTTAAACTTCCACCTCGGTATTCACAAAGAATATTTTTCTCTGCATAATTGCAAATCTCGAGATCCCTTATTCGATTTCAAAACGTTTGCCGTTCTTTCGGCCGCTTCTCACTATTTAATTTGTTGTCACCACCGGACATTCCGTAGTAGTAGATGTTGCGCTATGACCTGCTGCCGCAGGCTCCAGCGGAGTTTGTGCCGCTTGAAGTAATACAATCTCGAAGGTGAAAACGACACCCACGATTTGCAAAAGCAGCGGCTTCGTTATAACAAAGCATCGGAGTCCACTCAGACCAATCGTGCTCATACTAACGAACCGTTCACTTCGCTCCACCTGCAACATCGCGTTAATTAGCCGCTAAATTACAATACCCGTTCTTTTCAACCCCATTAACCTAAACGATCATAACGAACCTCGATAATGTACGATTCGTTTGGACATTTTCTGCAAACGTTTAGAATTTTATGAGCCCATTCATTCACCCTTGACCCAGACAGCGAAATAAGGTAGACCCGTCCAACAAGATGGAGAAACGACCACACAGCATAAATCGATGCAATAATGCTGGATTTACCCGAAGGTGTCAGTCCAAGATGCATCTGCAAAATTTCATACTCTTTCTCTAACTTTTTCTAGTTATGCTTGCTATATATTAGCTATTATAAGCTTTTTTTTGTTCAAAATTCGCAAAACACACACACCGTCAAAAGATCCGCAAAAAATAGCGAATCCACATCCTTACCTGAAGGCACACAAAGTAAACGTTAACTGCAAACGAAGCAAATATCATCGGTGAAAGAAAGCTTTCAAAGTCTCCAAGGATTCCGCACAATGTTTCGTGATCCCGTGCAAAAATTCGCCATTTCTCCTGATCTGCGTTTTCCACACACACAAAGCATAAATCAGCTACAATTTCTTCTAAAAGCAGCCCAAAAAGCTGACCAGCTTACCAAAAGTTTGCCCTCCGTCCAAAAGCAACCTCTCTCCAATTGTGTACAGTACTTTGAATTTAAAGTACAAGGCTCGCGCCAACAGAACAATCATCAAGTCCATATAATTCCAAGCGTACAAGCAAAATTTGTTGCTCAGAAAAACAAAGGTCGCAATCACGGGGTTGTAGGGAATGAGGTCAGCCCAAACCCGGTGAGACCGAATATAATAAATCTCAAAGGCTGATTGGTTCTCCCGCTCCATTTCCGAAACCAGCGAAGAAACTATATGCAACAAAGATACAGAGGGCGCCACAATTTCTCATCTCATTTTTTAGGTGTTTATTGGATTGAATTTTCAATTTTCCTCACCTTCAGATGCTTTAACGAGCGGAAATAGTTTTAAATGTGACACTGCATTTTCCAAGATGGCGGACGCCATAACGATCCCCGCTACCAGGTTAGCATCCCGTCTGAGAGTTGAATCCACTTCCGTGTATTTCATTCTCATATTTTTCCATTTCGAGAAAATTTCAATAAACTCTCCACCATATTTATGAAAATACAAGAAGCTGTGTATGAAAAAACAAACGTTTTTTTAATACTAAATCCACTACCGCTTCGAACGTTGCAAAATCGCTAAGATTTTACCAAATGACTCACACAAACGTTCCAATGGAATAGAAAATAAAGTTTACAGGAGCCCAGGCATAATCTCCAGCATTAGTTGCTTGCCTTCCTCTTCCGAAGCCAATAAGAGCAATAAAAGCGTTAAACCCGAGTCCCAGTATCACGGCAACGCTGTAAACCCTTCCAAAGGTTGATTTTCTAAAACGAACAAATTTTTCAACCCTTGCCAAATTTAACGTGCACAACCGCTACTCACTCACGCGTGCTTTCATTTTAACCGCGTACCCTCCTTACCTCAACGGTAGTTTCTTTTCCCCACTTTCAAAAATCCCGCAAACAGGTAAAATTCCCAACAATTTTCCAAAACCTAAAAACTCTCTTAAACTCCCCACCAAATCCTCCATTTCCACATCCTCCTCAGAGCTTTTCTTGAATTTCGTCGAAACGAATACTTTTTGAATTTCTCCAAGTTCTCCCGGGTACGAAACACTAGTAACCCTGTTCCCTCCCTCCTTCAGATTCTTTAAACTGTGCGACCAATCCTTTAGCATCTCCGCGTCAAGCTTCTTCATTTTTAAATATTTAAATGCCCAGATTTTTTCACACACGTCCTCACACAACCTCTGCTTCCCCGAAAGTCACCTCTTCGAGTCTTCAAACTCTAACCTTTCCTTGTAGTAATTGAATTTAAGCCGCTCACTCATACTTTCGCCTTCCAGGAGAAAATATCCCGTGGAGAAGGTAACAACGCAGTCAAATTTAACAATTGGGTTACATGCAACGACCTTCGCAAGTATAATTCTTTCAAACTTTTTTCAATTCCTCCCTGTCACCCCAACTAGACAGCCAATCAGAGGGATTTCCATGTCCCGGCCTTCATTTCTTCTTGCCCAGCTTTCAGCAATTTCAGCCCACCCTTCTCCCGTCTTCTTGAGACACACCTATTATGCAGCCATTTCACCTCACACGCACCACCATTAAATTACCCAACAACTCCGAGAGAAAGCATGTCACCTCATAATCAAATGAGAGTGACAACCAAATTGCACACATGCCAGCTTACCCTCCTTATTTTCGCAAACCCCTTTACCTACAATGATCCAAGCCAAGCCTTCCTCCCTTGAGTGACACATGAATAAAATCCCACACCTGTCCAATCCACGCTGCTTTAGAATTCCCTACTTTACAACTACTTCCCACGACGCCAGGGGCGATTGTAGCGTATCCTGTACAAGCCCACAAGTTATTTCTCAACATTCTACACAGCATTGAGTATCGCAAAATTAAAAGTAAACTACACAAATTAATCCTCGAATAGCTTGCACTCACTATCTATAAGAATTCATTCAGCATTCTTTAGCCATCAAAAACTAGGACAGACATTAAATGCCCATTCTGTTGACGACTCAGTCCTCCAACTAGCGGATCATTTATTGCATAAATATTACAAGCATCAATTATTACAGCTGTTATTCATATACTACCTGATAACGGGTCCAACATGAACACAAGTGGACATGAAGTTTTCCTTTCCCGACTTTCAAACTTGCACTCAACAGGAGGTGAACCGAATTATTAACTTCCAAAATAAAATTTCAAAATTATTTGAGTAGAGGACCATGTAAGAGTACTTCAGGCAAAAAACCGCATCCATCTAAGCCCTAGTTTAAGCGCTGTGCAAGCTCAAAGTTTGGTATATGGCGGCCCATATTGCTGATGCCGCGTCCCCGCCCATGCTTAAGGTCCGGGTGGAAACTTCTAATGAGTCATTTGGACCGCCACATTCCAAACTTTGAGCGAGCACAGCGCTTAAACTAGGGCTTAGTTAGATGGATGCGATTTTTTGCATGAAGTACTCTTACATGGTCCTCTACTCAAAATTATTTCGAAATTTTATTTTGGAAATTAATAATTCGGTTCACTTCCTGTTCAGAAGAAAGGAAAATTTGAAAGATTTACTCAATTATTATTGTCAGTTGGAGTAAATTTTTCCTACTCATTTTAGCATAGCTGGGGACTGCTACTGCATGGTCGAAAAAACAAAATATTTTCCATTTCAGCATCAGTTTTCTAGCAACTTAATCTTAAAGTCTAAAATATGAATTTCAAAGTGAAAACTGCTTGGAACTTGAAACAAACTAACCTCAGATTCACAACTATCCGACGCTTGCTCTTATATTAATTTCATTTCAGTTTCAAGTTTTTTCCGATTCTTACCAAAAATACCAACAAACTTATTTGGCTAAATTTTTTAAGCCATTTTAAAAATAATATCTCAATTTGTTTTCTATATCAAAAATCCATTCTACACGCGTTTTAAATTTAAAAATCCTTAGAATTCCCGCCATCCACTCCAATTTCATTCCTCTACAATCTGTCATCTCATTAGCTCCTCCGCTCCGCTTTGATGAAAAGAGTGAAAAGCAAGCATTGTATCCTTTAATAAATGTCTCAAACAAACATTCATTTTCGCTCTCCATCTATACACTTGCTTCCCTCCTCTACCTACACCTACCTACCTACACCTACCTACCTACCTGTCTTAGCTTCCCTGCCTACATTACAGGAGAACGCATACAACGTCTACGTACACATGTACATACTTGTTCAAAGCAAGATTCCCTTGTTGCCTAGATGGCGGACAAAGTGATCAAGTAAGGAAAGCACACGTTTATTTGCCTTTCCTAAAGCATACAGACAGAGGAGAACAAAGGCTTTCTTTGTATCTCCCTTCATCCGTGCACATGTCTAAGCCCGGATATTCAGCTTGTCTTCTTGCGAATCTTATTACAACTCTCTCTCGGTATATTTGCACAAAGGATCCTCCTTCCTGGAAGAAACATAGTCAATCCAAGGCATGATGGCTTCACTCTTCAAAACGCGCAACGAAAACTAATAACATGGGAATCGCAGAGGAAATCAAAACATTTCTTTCCCCCACCCTCCGTCCTAACCTCTCAAATCCATGTTTTGTAAACATGCAACATCCTTTTAACATTCAGTATTCCGCCCGCGCAACAATTTTATGCTCTACTAAATGCCCCAAACATTCCCCCCTTAAAAGGCCAACAATGTAACAAAGATACATGTGTGAGACGCGATGTGCTTTCACCATATTTTCTTTCACTCCTTTCTCTTTTTCCTTTCTCTTCCAAGTTTCAAATGCCCCCTGAGACTAGAATAGGCATGTATGGAGAAACCCCGATTCAAAATACCCGCGAATCAGCCAGCTAACATAAAATACTTGGTATAATTAACCAATGCTTGCACATACACTGCCCCACGCACCCTTCACGTGCACACCCCAACCAAGCCCGTCACAACAACAAGCGCAACGTGCATCCGCATTTCCACTTTAAATTAAGCCCTATTTTGAGCCAAAAATATATTGCCGTATTTATCACGTTCAAAGTTCACATTAAAGACTGACGGAAGACACGACTACTTCCATCACCTCATCATCATCCGTCAACCCGCATCAATTCCTATGATTCTGGATTCATTCAGTTGAGTCATTTATATAATTCCCGATTCAAATTAAAAGCACGGAACAAGCAACTCCTTTACAACCAGTCAATCAGCGCATAAGACGCGCGCGCTTTCCATAAACATGTTTACACTTTGCTAATTATCCTTGTACAGAAAAAATTTCTGCGAAAAAATTCCATAATAAAGCAAAAAAAAAACAACTTATTGTACTCTGTCTTAGCCTCTTCAATAAATCTTTGAGCTTTTTTAGCTGACTGCATCCAAGGAAAGAAGATCGAAATCCTACGCGACCCGTCCGGCCGTCATTATATCCTTTAATCCGTCGTATAATTTTTCCCTCCAACTATGCAAAGAGGGCGCCACGTCAATCTTGATTTCTAAATCCAGGATTTGACGTATCCTAATTGGATCGTGCCGGGATGAAAATATGCTGGATTACACATTCATGAATAATGTCCAGAAATTATTCATTGTCATATACCAACTAGTAGAAATGTATTTTATTTCATTCTCTCCTTGTTTTTCATCCATCCCCGCACATGTATTTAAGCCATCTCCTTCCTCCTCTCTCCACTCACATTCATCTTACAACTTCTTGAGCTTCTTGTATAATCTCTGTATAATCAAAATCTCCTCCAAATCTTTTGAATTTCGTTTCTTCTTCATTTCCTTCAGTATCCACCCATCTGCTCGTCCACTCCAATGAAATCCTTCGTGTTCCTCGCACTCTTCGCCTTGGGTTCCTGTTGGACCATTGGCGATCCAAGCCCACTTGAACCCACACTTCCCGACAACGGTTGGGAAAAAATCGGCGAATCCGACGGCAAGTCTATAATCGACGATACCAGCATTGTCGTCGGAGACAAAACCACAGTGGACAGTGTCAAAGTTCATTCTCGCGTCGGCCCTTCAGCAAAATTGTCGATTCAGTGCGACGGAGAGTACCAGCCTCGCGAGCTCGCCGACAAGGAAATCCATCAATTCGTACTCATTAAAAAATACGGCGGCTACAAGGATTTCAACTGCTACAATCTAACGTTAATCGACGCTGGAACGGGCGCTGTTATCAAATCCCGGGACACGATACTACTCACCTCCGTCGGAGACGCTCAGGTCTACAATGTTCATCACGTGTATTTCTACACTTACGGATGGGGATCCTACAGCGGACTCTTCGGGTTCTGGGTGTACCATGACCGATGGTGAGCGAGGATTTCAGCACGCCATCTAGCGAGCGACGAAATAAATACGCAGTTATTATTGTCATCATTTAATATTTATATACATCAATTTAACTAGATTAAAATCCAACTGTACATAGATTTTTGCAAACGTTTATTTTCTTACATTTTGCCATAAATCTCAAAATAATTTTCAAAAAAAAATTCTAGTCAACTTCTTAAACAGTGTCCTCTACACCCTGTACATAGCGTAAATAAAAAATAAAACAGTTTTCCAAACTTCAAAGATTTTGCATCAAGAAAACCAAATATGCACCCCAAATCCCACACCACTTCACACTCATCCCTTGCAATCAAGCTTTCGTGTTGATTTTGACATACTTGAGTTTGTTCAACTCCACTTTCTCCACCCGCCCAACTTTCTCCAACAAATCATACGCATACCTCAGATTGACTACAAAGAATTAAGAAACGCCAGCTTTGATACAGTCTTATCATTTATCAGCATCACATCCTATTGGAGGAGTGAAAGTAGTAGTGAAAGTAGCTTTCCTCAAAGAAGATATATAAAGAAAGAAAGGAGCTGTTGAGGAGGAGAGCATTGGTGCGAGCAATTTCTTATAGCCGTAGATTTTCTTTTGTCTTAAATCATTTGTGACATTGCCAATATTTCATCTAGCTTCTTATTATCGGTTTCAGTTCAACCACCATCTCATATCCACCGTTTGTCTTCCCCTTCTTCTTCCCCTCTACACACACCTTTACCCCAAAATCTTAGCCATTTCCCACCCCAGGCACAACTCAATCCCTTTTCTCTTGCTTCACTGCTTTCTCCATATATTTGCTTTCAGCTTTCTCCAACCCCAGCCTCCCAATCATCCCAATCTAGAATCACCCACTCTCTCTCCCTCTTCTCTATAGTCAAATCCTCAAATCCTTCCACACTTTCTCTTCCCTCAACTCCTCCAACCTTAAGAATCCTCCCAAAACTTTCACTCTCACAACCATACGACCGCTCCTCTCTGTCACCAGCATTCTGAAAGTTGAAATTCTTTACTTTCTCTACGCTTTTGTTGCTGTATATACATCTTTTATAAAATCCATTCCCTGCAGGAATAACAACGGACTTTCTCCAGCTTTCTCCTCGCCACTTTCCATAAGCAATGATTTTGTTCTTCCAACGCACTCTTCTCTACACACACACACACCATACTTTCTCCAATCCCAAATTCATTTATCACACGTACCTAATAATTCAGTCCTCATTTCCATTCCTTCCTTCCCCGCTCCCCATCAATATGTACAATTGTTATTAATGGCATTAAATTCCCAATCATAATGATTTATTCACATCCCTAAATCTCTTCAACCCGCCCACAATTCTCAAATTTCCCCTCTCCCCCTTTCTCTCAAGTCCCTCCATCAACAGCCATCCCCCAACCTCATTGACCTGAATCCCCACCCATTCCTCAAAGATGCAGTCCTCCTCAACAAAGATTGATATTATCCCAGCATTTGCTTTTTACAACATTGCAAAATCGTAAATCCTCCTCTCTATCACATCCACCCTCCATTTACTTTCTTACTTCTTCTCAGCCCGTATTTCAGTTGGCCTTACACACACACACAGCTTTCACCAACTTTCTTATCCCATTCCGCTACTTGTTTCCGTGCCAAACTCCAATCCAATGACCAACTTTCTCCACCCCAACCCTAGATAAACTGTTTCTATTTTCCTCATATTCCGCCTTTCTCCTCCGGACAACCAAGCTTTAAATCCTACCGACCTCAAACCATACATACGCCGCAGTTTAGCCTGAGCAACATTCAGAGGGCAGCACCATTCAGCACCACTGCTCCACAACCCGCCTTGTATGAATCAAGTCAAGAGGAAGGACGCAGAGGATGAGAGAAGTGAAAGTGATTTATGAAATCATTAAATCCAAAATTTTCTTCCTTCTGCTTAAGCATCCCTCCTCTGCTATACATGCTACTCCTAACCATAGCTAACCTTCCTTGGCTATTATTCTTGCCCAGAGGCTATGAACCGAAACCGAGACATAATCCCAGTAACGTTGCCAACCACACTGTATGACCGTGTGGAGAAAGTGCCAAAAATTCTGCCAGAAATGACCTACATTCCCCCCGTCAAACATTCCTTGCTTTCTCCGCCTCCTTCTCCTCTTTTTAACGTTATACTCTGATACAATTCTCACGGCACTAGTTTCCTCAACGACAGCCTAAATTATTTTACCATCTTATTGCTTATCGCTTTTACCCATTCCGTTATGGCTTCCTGTAGCCCTCATCCCAACTTTCACCCATTACATTCCCCTCATACGAGTGAGATTGTCAGTTCATTTCAGACCATAACAAAATCCGTTTTCTCCGCTTTCTCCTTCCCACCCTTGTTCTTCTCATAATCACGAAATGATTGAATAACCAATCGTAAAAATGAATGACCGACCATAGAGTATTTTCTCCTTCCGACGCCTCTCACTAAGCTAAGCAAAGCTCTAAACCTAAAGCTAATAAACTACCGCCTCTTAAATTTAACGATATTCCTTTCTCCTCAGTAGTATCGGCTATTGTTCCGATCGGGTGAAAGCATCTCTTCCACTTTCTCCACTTATTACTTTTCTAACTGCATCCCCAAAACAAATGCATTTCCGATATTGGCTTCCGCTTACAATCCGCGTGTGTACAGTGCTTCAAAATTGTAAAATTTTCTCTGGAAAATCATTTTCCGTAGTTTCCACAAATCCATCCTGCCTTTGCCATCAGAGTGCAGGAGCGTCTAAAAAAGAGCTTCCTCTTTTTTAGATTCCTATGGTTTCCTAGCAGCCAAAACTAATGGGTTTTACTAATTTTTTCAAACACTACATCCTTAAAACTACCAAACCTTTACACAATAATACCAAGTGCTTTGGGAGGAGCTACGGGTTGGAGCAGGTTCATAAATTTCCAAAGTGGACATGTATATCGTATTTTCAGCAAATTTTACACCAAACGCTTTCATTGAAAAAATAAAATCCTCTTCAGCTCACCCTCTTCAATCCTTCTTCTTCATCCCCTGCCTGCTCCTATTTTCGCTCCACTGATCCTGAATAGGGATCGAATTTAGGAATGTGCTTCGCTGGACTTCTGGACAATTCTCAAATCAAAACCACCACACACATCCATTCAGCCCACCAATACAATTTAAGCCCTGCCTAAAGCATTGACAAGGAAAAGAAAAATACAATTCCTACAAGAAACTCTGTATTTTTCACCAGCTTTCACTCCAAATAGCTAGGGGAGAGAAAGTGGAGAGAAAGCGTGTGTATAGAAATTAGCTTTTTACAAAAACGCTTACAAGCTCCCTCCACAGCTATCAGCCTGTTCATCTTGAAGCTTTAAGCTGTAATTCCATTCAAACATGGGTTCTTCCTAGTGATCGTGCACTCACTGTATTATTATATGCTTTCTCCGCTTTCGGGTAGTTGTTCACTTGGATTTGTTTAGTCAACTGGTAAAAAGGATGGTGAAGGCGAGAGAAAGCAATAGTTTGCTCCCTCTCCCTGCAAGTCATCTCTCTTATTAAGGGGCGAAGCCGCTTCTTAGGGAGGTTGGTGACGTCTGTCTGTCTGTCTGTCTGTCTGTCTGTCTGTCTGTCTGTCTGTCTGTACGCAAGATAACTCACGAACGGATGGACGGATTTACACGGGACTTGCGCCAAAACGTTGCAAATTTACTGTAGATCATGCCTATTCAAATTCAGTCAAATTGATTCAATGATCTCTGAGCTACAGATGATGAAAGATAATTAATTTCATCACCTATGAAATTAACACATGGTATGTACATATGTTAAACCGTTTTTGACGGTAGGCACTGTAACTCTCGAACCGATGGACGGATTTTCATCTTGTTTTCACCGGTATCTAGCTAATACGTTAAGGAAGAAGCCTATTTAGTTTCACTGGGTTTAGGTAATTCATCACTAGGTTACAGTTTATAGAAGATAATGCCTCCGGTTATCCATGGGCAACAACACAGCACGTACATACGGCAATTATCTACCCCATGCTGCGTAGGCTTTCCAAGCCGTGGCTCAGTGGGTAGAGCGTTCGTATGTTATCGTGAGGACATGAGAGAGGCGCCGGTTCGAGTCCTGGCTGCCGTATTTGTGTTTCTTGCTTTTGGAGCGGCATTCACTTACACAAAACAGTTTTAACTAGAGAATTTACGTTTCATGTGGAATACCGGAATCATTCGCCCCTTAACTACTCCGACTCTGTCGTTTATTTCTCTTGCATCCCTGCCAGGAGAAAACAGATGGAAAAATTCAAGCTTCCATGATTTCTTCCGTTCCATTCTCCAAAATACTACTTTCTCCCTGTTTTCTCTAGTTTTTAACTTTCCAAAATTGTTGCACGAACCACTCTTTCTTTCCACGTTACGCTTTTAGCAGCATTTTTATAAATCTGCACATCCAGCTTCCAAATATTGAAGGCTTTCTATACAGCTTGTACGTGTATAGACACAACACTGTACAAGTGTGCTCAATACGGGCCAATCATAGTTTTCTTCTTCTCATTTCTTCTCCTGAGCATCCAGAGACTGGCTCCGATTGAAAAAATTTGCTTGATATTCCATACAGAGTCGGAGGCCCATTCCTCATTCACGCACCATTACCTTAGCCATTCTCCTTCTTTTCCCCATATTTGATTTCCCAGAAAATATCCCAAACATATGCTCAACTCTCCAACCTCCAAAAACCAATCTCACCACATCCAAAACCATTCATCATTCCAATACGTGTGTACTTCCAAGTGTCCGTCTTCCTTTGTGCTCTGCCTTCAAATCAACTTAGAACAAGAATCCCCCACTCCTTTCTCCAACTTTCTCCACCAACTGCCCAACATCCAGCCACATCCCCGACCGGCACACACCTTTCCCCGCTTCGGGTCACTTGGCTTTTGGCAATGCAAATTTCTTTTTTTTTACTACTTTATCTTTTCCTTTCTCCTGCTTTCTATTTTGCTTTCACCTCGTCCACATTTCCCTCCTTGAGAACTCCTTGGACCTTGGCCACCTTTCCCCCTGTCCTCTGAACAAGACAAGCTTGTGTTCCTTAATGCGGTCCGGCAACCCACGTCATCAAATTATAAAAAAAACTTAAGTCCTTGAGCTTATGCTGCAATCTGCTCTGCGTGCCGAATTTCATTTGCTAAACCAAGTAAAAATATTGCTAAACTAAGTAAAAATATTGGCGCAAAATCCCAGGGATTTCCAAGGCCAATACGCCATTTTCAGAGAGTGCATCTTGCATATTAGGTGGAAATTCAACCGCATCCAACGAGTGAAAGCACAATCTGTGTACAATATAGCGCATTACTTTCCCTACCACTTTATTGCATTGCAGTCAGCTTCCAGGAAACGTATGCAGTTCTTAAAGACTCAAGCCCATCTTGATCAGCTGTTTTTATCTTTTTGGCATAAACTATAGGATGCAAATCTTTGCCAATACAGTTTTTTAAATTTGTAAAAACTTAAAACCCAAAAACACTACAAAAAACTAGGAATATTGTAGCAAATTTTGCAATTTAGCTAAAAAATTAACAGATATTTTGCCAAAAACTCAGTCTCACAGTCAGACTGCACAGTCTTCAGCAGTGAAATTGACGAAACCCTCCACACTTTCCTAATTCAGAGCCAGATTTTTCCCTTCTCTCAAATCAAGTCATCGCCATTTTAGTCACAAAGTTAGCTCGGACCTGGAACAACAGATTAAGTCACGTCGGCCAAGCGAGATAATAGCATAGAATTGGAAGCGTAGAAGATTTGATTGGATTCTTCAGGATTTACATACCTTTATTGATTCCTTCAAATTGAATCATTTGCTTGAGAAGCTTGATAAATTGGAAAAGCTGGATTCTATTGAGGAAACTAATTAATTTCCTTGATGAATCCGCATTTCCTAAGCCCAAGGTGTAGAAATCCATCCGTACATTCCATCCTATTGTCAACCTCCAAGCTTCTATTAACGTCCGAGAAGCAATCGGATAAAACTCAATGAAAGCCACCTCTAGCCAGTGGAGAAAGTAGGCTAAGCTCTGGATGCTTTCTCCACTTTCTCTTCCCGTTAATCCCCAGGTGTATCTCTTGCCATCCGTGATGCCACATTCATCAGATGGAAGCAGGTAAAGTAAAAAGCAACTACACATACTATACAAGATAGCCAAACGAAATTCGCGAAAGTGCGAAAAAAAATTCCTGGCCTGATTGAATATCAAAGGAGGATTTGAGACAAATTCAAGTAAATCGGCTAGTATCAACCCCCAATTTCGCCCCATCTTACAAAAGTTACGCAACGGATACAAATACCGCTTGAGGGATTACGAGATTTTGTGCTTCGCACTCCATAGAATAACTGAATTCCGATGGAAACGATCCCTCCAAAGGAGGGACGCTTGTAGAATTTTCAATGGTCCGACAGACAAAACTTTGCCGTCCCGCTAAGTTTTCTCGCCTACGTTTTCATGTACGTATATACGCTCGTACCTACGGTAGTCAGGTACTATAAGGCTACAAAACGTATTTAAGGCGAGTCCTGCTCGTGGTACCTAAATCAAGTACATAAAGTTTACAGGAATTCACCCAAGTACGGCCCGACCTGCCGAAGCGTAGGTGTGAACCTCGGGAGAGAACTGCATTAACGAAGCTTATATAGAAGACTCGGAGAAAGTCCGTCCACCACCTCTAACCCACCTCCACCCATTTACCTTCAAAGAAAGCACGTCCGACTCTTCTCATGCCTGGCTACCCAATATTCTCATTCGAATTACCAAAATGGTAAAACCATTCACACTTACCACTTTCTCCCACCTTTCTCTTTCCCTGTCATTTCCGCAGGCTTTCTCCGCACCCTCCTAAAATCCACGTTTCCATTTAATCTCGATTCCGTATTCTATTCAGAACTCCCGCCCCCAGGCATCCATCCCTGGTAACCGTCTCCCCCCTTCTTCTCTTAAATCTCTTGACTCCGCCAGCCAATTCCAGCCAGCTGGGATGGGAGGAAGTCCTCTCATCCCTTCTCTCTTATAGTAGTAACAGCGAAAGTGTCTTTTTAGATGTCGATCATGTAATTAGTTTCCCCGTGCTTCACTGGGTTGCCAGAGGGCGCCATCATTCAGCAGTGCTCTACCCATGCTCTAAGGATGCTTTTGTAGTAGTCACAGTGCTAGCTGCAACTGCTCCTCCCCAGAACCTTTCACCCAAAGGTTTAGAGAAAGTACACTCTAGCTATATACACAGGTGTCGGCACGCTCACCTATTTTGCATTGCTTTTCACCCTAACTCCTGTTGCTATACTTAGCATCTTGTTCAAGAATCTCTGAAGCTTCCACTAAACTTCTATTCGTTCACACCCAGATAGCGCCACTAGCGTAAAATACTCCAGGGGAATCCAGTGAACCCGTAACTTTCACCAAGATTCCAAACTCCCTCGCCTTGAATAGAAATCGTTTCATCTCGGCTATTCAATAGATTTCTCAGTTTTTTTAGATCCAGGTGTCGTATTGTTCACCAGGTATTTTATCACCATCACGCGGAGTCTATTTAGAAATTCTTTGTGTTCATTCATCCCAGTATTCTTTTATTCCTTAAATTCGATTCATCTACTACCTTCCTGCTTGTAGTTGTAAAAGAAAGTTATAGTTGGCGCTACTCCCGCTTACTCTTAAGCCCGTACTAGCCGCCTGACATTTGTACCATGTCTCCGGCGATACCTCACTGGATTATAAGCTCTCTCCCATATGTAAGAGTCGAATTAAGAGATAACGTGATTCAGGTACACACACTACAGCGAGCTAAGCTCTAAGCTTTCTCTTTTCTATGCGCTTCGATAGCTTTCTCCTTTGAAATTATTTTCTCTATTCTAAATAAGGTATTTTCAAAAAAAGCTAAACCGGCCCTGTATCTTGTAAACTAACATGCTCCTGTGCTTTCTCCGACTTTCTCTTTTTCCATTACAAAAATTTTAGTCTAGTTTTTCCTGTTTTTCAGACTTAGTCGCAGTTGCTTTCTCTTCCCCCAGCCCTGCTTTCTCCCTGCGTTTTCCAGCTACCATGCGGCTAACTTTTGTAAGAATTTGAGAGAGAAAGTGTAAAAATTACTGGATTCATTACATACCTGAAACTTTTCCCAACTCAAATACCATATAGTTAGTTTCTTACTTTCCTATCTTTCTTCCACAGTTTCAGTGAGCCTAAAAATTTCAACTTTTCTAACCCCAAGGCTTTCACTGGTGTCTTCCTCGGGTTGGCTAACAATTTCCCATCTTTTAACCAAGTTCAACCAAGGGCAACGAAAACGATGAGGCGATAGCCCGCGCTCATTCAATTTTCTCGCTAATATCTTTTGAGAAACTTGGGCGAAGATATAATTAGCAGAACTCTCTCTCATTATCGTCCCCAACGATAATTTTAGAGTAAACAGAGCGCGTTATGGTATCTTAGAGACGAGAGCTACTCTGAAGCTATTCCCAAGTTTTCGACCTTCAGGTTTAATATTTGTGTGAAACTCTTTAAAATTTTACATTTTTTATCAATTTCCAGCTCGCATGACAAGATGACGGGTGAAAAATGTGTTCAAATATGACCGGAGCGAAAGTTCTTGTAAATATTTTCGCTGCTTTCTCCACTTTCTCTTTTCCATGTTTCCTTCAGAGTATGCATAGAGCCAGCATATGAGTAGACCAAAACCCTCATTTCGTCGTTTCGGTACCTCCTACGACAATTTCAAAACGACTTAATTTATTTGACGCCCGAAAAATAAGGTGTGGTTTGTGTGCGGTTCCGGTCGACCGGTGAGGATGATGTAGTATTGCGAAGGAAAATATATTTAAGAAAAATATAATGTAGTTTCCCTTGTCCAGTAGCTTGTCCAATTTATGGAGCTCAAGGCTTATTTACTGTAACAAGTTGAAAAAGAAAGAATGGCCCTTAGAGAGAAAGTTTACTTTCTCCAGCCAATCCCATAGACTCACCGCTGTACTTTCACCTTTAATATTTCTTTGCTCCCTCTCGTAGTATCCTGCTCGCTTCTCAGCCAGCTACTCTCTTCAGCTCTCATCTAACAGCTTCCACACTCTCCGCAGGCACTAGCTTTCCTATGCTAGCTCGGAAAACTCCTGGAGAAAGTTTCAGGGAAAGCCGTGAACTGGAGAAAGAAGAGGAGGGAATCCTGTAGAATGTGTAAGGAGAGGCTGGGAAGGACGCAGATAGAACGGGCAGTGAACACATGATCTCATCCACTGGATCTAGAAGAGCTTCCCTCCCGGAATTCTTCCTAGTTGTTTCGTAGCTTTCACCGAGACACAACGTTTAACCCGCGAGCGTTCCATTCTGCATCGATATTTCTCTCAAGTTGTTGTCCGCTAATTCCGACTACCCGTGCTGGCTACAAAGCGTTATCAGTTCAAATATTTCCCGCGTCATCACAAAAGTTTAACACAGTTCCGGGAAAAGAAGAAAAGTGCTTGTGAATTTTTGAAAACTGAATTTTTTTCTACGCACAGAGTTTACGTTTCCCGCATCCTCTTCTCAAAATTACTCTCCAGTTAAGGATTCCTATGTGTATATTTTTAGGAAAAAAATTCAGGCGGGCTTTTGAAAAAGTTTTTTTTACTTCAAACCCACCTCCCTCCACCGCCGCCTAGCTTAAGAGTTCCGTCTTTTTGGGGACTGAGTTGGCTAAAAAACTTAAACTGAAGGGTCAAAAGTGTTCTTGGTGCGGGTAGGAGGTGTGTACATATTTGGAGAAAGTTAAAAACTTTGTCTGCTTTCTCTCTCTCTCGTTGAGAGAAATTGGAGAAAGTCATTCCGAAAATTGAGTCTCTTGCTTTCTCCACACCGACTACTTTACTTTCTTGTTCAATTCCCTTTTCTCGGTCCAATCTCTTTTCCTCCGTGGACCTTTTCTCTCCTTACCCGCTTCCTCCTGTCCCTCTTCATTCCAGTTATTGCAAACATTCTGGTGAAAGTAGATAAAGCGCATTTTTTACTTTCACCACACAACCACCATCCTCAATCCCATCAACGAGTTAATATTCCAAGTGAAACTTGTAATCCCTCTTCTGCCTCCTGGACCTACCCCTTACGTCAAAGGACCTTCAAAAGGCAAGTGTATTTCCGCTCATTACGCTTCTGGCGCCTTTCTCCTGTCATTTAATTTCTTTGGCTAGTTATAATAACTTTGGAGAAAAAATATTTCTTCCGTGTAAATATTTCCCAAAAATTTACCCTTTTTAATCTTTTTCTTGATTTAATGAATAAATATATTGCACTACATAAGCTAACATGGTGAAAGCACAGAAGTGAAAGCAGCGAATCTAGAATACACAGGCAAAGTTTTTGAACAAGTCGCAAGTAAAAGAGTATGC
The DNA here is from genome assembly GCA_906901655.1 of Sminthurides aquaticus. NCBI lineage: Eukaryota > Metazoa > Arthropoda > Collembola > Symphypleona > Sminthurididae > Sminthurides > Sminthurides aquaticus. Next base: position 2,698,565 of record CAJQTT010000007.1, read on the forward strand.
TAAAATTTGCAAACTTTCTCCCAAGCACTTCAAAAAGAACTCTTTACTTTCACTCAGCTGAACATGTTGAAAATTTCATTTTGGCTTTCATATGAAAATGTCATGTTAGCTTAGAGTTTTAGGTATGTTGTACTGTCACCTTTCTCTTGTCCCATGTACGTTCCGTATAGAGAAGCAACAATCCATTTCCACAGTATCCCCATGTTGTACAAAGCTCATCCCTTCCGGCTTTCTCTCTCCACTTTCTCCAGGGAGAAAGTCTTTTTCCTTGTATATCTTTCCCCAGATGGTTATTTTGTGTGGGTAATTTTCAAAATTTAAATTGAGATGCATCAGTTCGAGCCTTAATGTGTGGAGGAGATGTCGACAATTTCAGAGAAGCCGGTAAAATATTCAAGTACCTTGTTAGTTCCCGAGAAGATTAGAGAACATGTTCCCGGAGAGAGCGTACTTGAAAAGCTTTTACTTTGAACGTAGTAGAAGCTTTACCCTCAGACTGTCTCCGATGCTCCAAAAACATATAGCTTTCTCCCTTCAATCCACGTACACGTGGGGACCAAAAGAAAAGAGAAAGAGTTCAACTATTTTCTCCAGTCTGGCTTCACTCCGACTTTCTCCCCCTGCATTGGAGCTCAGTTGGATTTGTGGCATTCCCTTTGGCCTGCGGCAACTTTGGAGAAAGTCCTAGAAGAGATTACAAAGTCAGTGGTTTTCGGGTCTGAGTCTCGGCAGTTATTTGTAGGTTCCAAACTTGTCCACCTCAGCCTACTCCACCACATGTGACACTAAATCTGCTAAATTCCTCTTCACAGTTTCTCCAAATCCTATGAAAATCCCTTGCGTCAGTAATCGTTGGCTCTGCGTAGAAAAAATCCAGAGAAAGTCCTCCTGAGACTGTCTTTGTAGTCCAGTCCGGATATTTCACTACTCTGACTTGTGACCTTTCCGTTTTGGCATTTCAAAGAAATCCTGACTTTGAAAACTTTCACCTCAAATATTTAGCACTTTCTCCCCCGCATTCCTTCTCTGCCTCCACCTTATACATCCCCTCCTCTAAAGAGCCCCATAATAGGGAATAGATGATGGAAAGGAGGGCGTGAAGCGGATTCGATGTGCGCTTAGTATGCAGAGCATAGATGGAAATAAGTAGGGGATTTATGTAGACAACAATATTAGGGCATATAATAATTCTTTGTGGAATAGAAAGCCCGGGTATCAGCCTTGTATCGAGCGGGAGTCACGAATCCGCTTTCAACGAGCCTAATGTACGTCCCGTTATTGTGGCAAGTGTCCCGGGCTTTTCGTGTCCGCAATTCCTGGATTCTACCCGGGTAAGAGAACATTAGTTGGTTCGAAGCAGGTTTTCAGAGGAAAATCGTAGGCATATATAGTTGTTAGCCGGATCCAGCCTTCTTTTTCAAGTCGCACTAGTTGTAAAGAGTGAGAGCGAGGAGTGGGAAAATCTTTGGGGAACCATCAAGAAATCCTTGCCAAGGAGAAATCCACTAAATTTCCAATGTTTTCTCTTCCAACCTTTTCTCCCGCACATTTTTTATTCCAACTTTCTCTTTCGCACTTTCTCTTCTTTTCACCCGTCCACAAGAATTGCCTCGAGGATTCTACAACATCCAAAGTGATAACATACAAACTCCTAGCCAGGAATAACGAGGACCCTCACTTTCTCCACCGCTTTCTCTCACCATTCCCCCCCACACACACAACATTGATAAACTTGTTCTTCTTTCTCCACTTTCCCTGCCAACATTTCCTCCTCTCTCGCCTTCCCCCATCCCACCTTTTCCTTGGCTTTTCCCTTATAGTCTTCTTAGAAAACATTACCAAATGCTCCGAATCCCATTGATCTTCTTGATTCCTGGCAACGCGGGAACGACACAGAATTTAAATTACAGACGTGCACGGAAATTCACATTTAAATCTCAATCTTCCATCTCTCCCACTTTCACTCCTCCTCCCCCCTTCCCTTTATTCTCTTCCTTGGCCGTGTCTCCTTCAAAATTTAAAAGTATCATTAGCGAGTACTCAAGTCAAGTAATTCTTCAAGCTCCGATGAACAGCTGATTCGCATATTTCCGCTCAAGTAATTACATAAAAGCTTCCCTAGAACATCCCGCCCTACCCCTCCCCCTTTGTCCTCCCGACTAGCCGACATCATGCAGCTGCTTTCCGAGCGAAACCCCGCACGAAGTCAAAGAATGTGCTGGGGAGAAAGTGGAGAAAGTACAAGGGTTGTGCAAAACTTTTAAAATTGCCAACCTAGCATTTTCCTTCACCCATCCGCGCCCTATCTTCCCGATCATCCGCAGATTTATATACATTTCTCTTTGAAATATGAACTCGGTGACAACCGCTTTACTCATATCTGTGAAGCGAACTGGAATTTCGAGAAAGTCAAATATGAAAACGCGTAACACATTGTCTCAGTCCCCACAAAACCAGCCGTACGATATTACAAACGTGCGCTTGGCACTTTCTTGAATTTTAAACTACTCCTTGACATGTTATACCTGCTTCTCAGAAAATGCTTTCTTTTCCAGGCAAATACTTTTACACATGTTTTAATCCACCAGAAAAAGGGTACTTACTGTATGCTTTCCCTCAAAAACTACTAGTAGTTTAGGATCGTTAAACCCAACTACATAAATCAAATTTCCTCAAGCATCCTCTTGCAACCTCAGCAGAATCCTCTAATTTTCGCAACTTTCTCCACACAACTTTTAGCAAACTCCTCCTAGTCAATTCCCTTTCATCCTCCCCTTCCTTACCCTCTCCACCAAAGCTCTACACACAGTTTAACTAACTGGAAACCCCCAACTTTTTCATCTAAACCGCCAAATTAGGCTAAGAGCCTTATACTTCAATCGAATACTAAACATTCTGTCACATATCTCTCTCTCCTTTCTCCAACTTTTTCAACATCACCGAACCCAATTAGGTTCAGACTTTCTCCACGTTTACTCTCTCCCAGTTTGTGAACACTCTTGGAGACAGAAAATCCTTTACCAAACATTCCGTTTTGACTTGGATACTTTCTCCGCCAACTTGAAATACAAAGAACCACCTCTGTATCTATTCCTGTATTGACTTGTAGTATGATTGGTGTCTAATAGCGGGCTTTTATACCGAGCTCATGGTAGGTACGGCCTTAAAGTTCGCGTTATTTCCGAATCTTGAAGGCAAGTTGGTGCCTTTTTTTTAAATTTTGAAGAGGAAATCGGACCTAAATTCAAATTCCATTGACTTACCACTATAATATTGTAGCAACAATTTATTACGGATCTCCATTAGCGCCGATACTTTATCCGATACTTTCCCCGATACTTTCTTCAATACTTTCTCCGATACTTTCTCCGATACTGTCTCCGATACTTTCTCCGATACTTTCTCCTTGAAAAACAGCCCTTGCATAGTATCATCGCATCTACTCTTTGTAAACACCTCTGCTTTCTCCCCTCACCGTCAAAGCGTATATCTGGATTAGCTCTGCCGGATCATGATCTTGTATCAAGTTGCATTAGATCATTCCCTTACAATCATCTTCTTTAAAGCTCCTCGCTTTCCTGTCTCACACGGCTTATAAAATCAATTATTGTTGCCAGCTTTAATTTTAAGCAAGCTTCCGAGAACCCCGTCCCTATCCATCTTTCTCTGGTATCACTCAGAGCCCGCTTTTCAGTCTACCACTTTCTCCACTATTATTACAAGAGAAAAGCGGAAGGAGGGGAAAAGAGAAAGCTGTACAAGCTTGTCTCCTCCGGCAGGAAAAATATGAAAGACTTTTTCCAAGACATGCCTAGCACTTTCTCTCATCATCGTCTATTTCCCCCCTTGGATTTTCTTCCCTGGAAGAGAAAGTAACTAAAAAGATATGCTCTCGCTTCCCAATCTCCGCTTTCTACCCATCTCTTCATTCCCCTCATCCTCCCCACCTCCCACCCCAAGCTTGTTATACTTGCTTTATTTACTGTCAGCCCGGGTAATAAAGCACAGTTTGAAATGTGTTTCTCAAACACTCCCGCTTCCGACCCAGCTAAATAAAGAACGAGTCGGGAGAGAAAGGAGAGGCATAATAATGCATCTTCTATCTCCCAAGTCCCTCTTCTCATCCGCTTCCCATCTCTCCCAAGGCACGTCACTCATGGCCTCTGAGACGGCTTTTCCCAATTTCCTCCCTCGTCTCACATAAAACCACCCTCTCGTTTTCTTACCTGCCCCCCTCCTTTCTCTCCATCTATCCTAAACCTAACGTAACACACCATCCCTGGCCTCAGCCTCCATAGAGTCCCCCTTTCGTACGAAACGAGTTTCATTATCAACGTATACGCAACTTATATGTTTACAGTTAACGAGAAATCTTTCCCGAACGCGCCCTTATTAGGCTCCGTGAAAGTGACGGTGAAAGTTGTTGAGTTGTGTCAAACTTTCTATAAACACTACTCCCTCCCCTCCCGACTTAACTCTTATCCGCAGTCTGTCTCACTCTCTCTCCCTTCCACTCTCTTTTACATTTAACCATCATTCTAATGTCATGTTATCCACAATTCTTCCGCTTTCCCCCACTCTCTCGTTTCCTCCGTATGGAGAAAGCACATATCCATTTGTATCCAACCCGTCTTAAAAAACTTTCACCCTACCAGAAGATACATTCATCCACCTCATTCATATTCTTATTTTATGAACAGTCTCCAGTGAGTTGTATGCACAAGCATTAATCAGAGGAAATTTTAAAACCCGGGTATCACAAATCCCGGGTTTTTAGAACCTTGCATAATAATTAAAGCAAACCCTGTAGTGCTTTCACTTTTTAAAGCTCGTGAAAAAAGCAGGAAGCACCCTCTTTTTCTCAAAAATTTAATGACGTTATTTAATTAATGTTTCATCCTCAACCTCGTCATGTTTTGACGCTCCCTAAAACCTTACCCTACCTTAATTATACCTGTCCCGTGAAGGATTCCCATTCCCGTGCATGAATTAACCCTTCTTTTCTACTTTCTCCCCTTCATTCACTTAACAATTCCAACAGTTTCTAAAGTGACTGAGTTGTGCTTTCTCCAGCTTTCACCTCAGCATCTTTTCTTGGTGTTGGTGATATCATATATATTTTATTTAAAATATCCGCGCAGTTCCTGTAAATAGTTTAAACTTAATGTAAAAATATATTTTGCTTGTCTTCGAAATGATGTACTTTCACTTCCTCTCGTTAACATTACCTATGCATTTACGCAGTGGCTGAATCTTGTACTAAGTATAAACTACTGCAGTTGATAATTATTTACAGCTTTTTCTATTGTTCAGGACATTCTGTTGCATTTCATTGAAAGTTTCTAACACTATGCAGTACTTTCACTGCGTTCACTACTTTCACTTCCTGTATTCCTCACTAATCTTCCTAAAATGACGGTAGCAGCCCCGTTAAAATTATTTTAAGTCCACCATGCAATTTTTCCACTTACTATTCTCACTTTCACCCTGTATTTCAGACCATCTCATCTTAACAAAACATGCTCCCATACTTTCTCCACTTTCACTCCTTTCACGGATTATCTCCCCTTGCCGTGACGGAACGCATTATTTGATGATTAGCATAAGTTTCTAAAGTCTATACGCTCTCCTGAACAAAAGAGAAATACTCTCAGTTGTGCATTTAGTAAATGAAAAGTTGAGAGCTTGAGTCACATTAAGCTTAATTTAAGGTTACTTCTTTGGAGGAGATGAGACTCCCAAGTTTTGTTTCAAATGGAATATTGTTCTGCAAAACAACAAAAAGATGAGGATTCTCCCCCCCCACTCCTATTTACTCATCTCCATCCCATAGCTCATCTTTTGTTCAACCAGAGAAAAGAGAAAGTGAGATAGAGCGAAGATTAATTGACACTGAATTGGTTCCTTACGGAATGTGACAAAGAGCAATCTTCTCCCTTTCCCCAGCACATAGCCACAGTATTTCCAACTACGCTCCTGTATCCACCCCAGTCCTGCATACGGAGGAGCATAACACTCTTAGACCCAGCATGAGCTCCATAACTTTCTCCCCCTCAGCATCAGCTCTTCAAACTTTCTCTTCCCACGCACATGCATAGCCAAAGCATGGTGCGTTACTACAAGGAGTATCTTCCTCATTTTGTCGAAACGAGATTGTATGGATGCCCTAATAGCACCATATTCTTCCGGCCTCGTCAAGCTGAACAACAAGAATGAACGTCTGGAACAACCCTCGTTAGCTGTATCCTGTAGACGGATGAGGAAACGTCCTCCTCAACAATTATTTCTACCACCTCATCACACTCTACTCTCATTAATTTCATCCTTCCCTCCATCATTTGTCTTGCCCAACCGCCTGGAATCTCTACCCATTAGCACAAAAAATCTTAATTCAACAAATCCTCCCTCACCAACCCACGACATGCATCACGGCGTATCCGTGCTGGCCTAAGCACATTTCACAGATACCGTGTCACAGCACTGACTGCTGAGAAAAGCATCCGCTTTCACCGCTACTATAGTATGCAAAAAATCTGTGGTTAAGCGCTCCACACGATAATCTAATCCCATCCATCTATCATCATAATATTCAGGGCTAATTTCTTAGAAAAGCTGGAGAAAGTGCAACACGGACTTTCACCCTGCGACTTTCTCTGAGACTTTCTCTTCATAAAGAAAATCTTCTAATATATTACACTACCGCAGATATTCATTCCTGATATACGAAATTACACGTTTTAGAATATTCAAACTATATTTTGAAGGGAAAGTACCAACATTTTAATTTTGATAATGCATCCCGATAACAATTGAGGCTCAAAAAGTGTTAAAAAATTCGGGTAAAATGCGTTTAGGTAATAGATGTTAGCCGAATAATAATCTCTATCATAAAGTCAATATGAAAAGGTTTTCAAAGCCTCCATAATACTTTCTCCGGAAGAGTTATGCTTGCATAGCGACAAATTCGGTGGCTCCATACATCATTTCCCGGTTTAACAAGTCTCCCAAGACGGAACTAATTGCTATCGGGGGTATCTGTTTGCGGTGAAGCCGATGCATGGTAAATCGATTTAAACCTTCTTTATTCCCCCACAATCCTAGTCATTGAACGTACATACTGCTTTCTCCCTTTCGTTAGCTCCCGGGAAAAAATCCACGCATCCGACTCCCCGAACTCATTAAAACGAGTCTACGACTCGTAATTGATGCGAAAGCGATTAGATGCACACAAGTGCAGAGGAGGAGAGAAAACCGGGTTTAGACACAGAATAGAGAAGATACAAAAGGAGCTTAAGCGGAAGGAAGGAAGAGGTGTGGATCGATAAAGTTTTGTAAAATATAACGAGTAGATGCATTTACTCCCTAAAGTATGTACCCCTCAGAGAGCGAGAGTTTCACATCCGCCCTTGCTGAGAGGATCCGGAGAAAGTGGTGAAAGTCAGGATTTCAAAAGGGAAACAAGGGAGAGCTATAGCGAAGATTCACTAAAAACTCCCCTTTCCTCCTTTTATTCTCTATAGGATTCGAGGGAGAAAGTTCTACGCCTTCTCTTCCTAGGCTCAAGCCTCATATAATTATGATAAGAATCCAAATGTTGTTCAGCTTTCCCCATCCCATTTCACGGGGAAAGCGGGGGAAGTCCCAGACTCATCCCCGCCTTAAAAATGCGTGGGAACTCCAAACTTGATGGGGGTACAAAAGGAATGGGGTTTCACGCTGTGGGATGAAGATATATACAAGCCATACGCTTTCCATTCATTTCCGTCCCTCCCGGAGAAAGTGGAGCCTGGAATGTCTCCAGGAAAAGATTCCCGAGAACAAGTCACTAAGAATTATCTTTACTGGGATGAGGGATAATGGAGTGGAGTGAATGAAAAGTCCAGTCATGCAATTTAAGTCCTTGTAGCCATCCGGGCAAGCTCAAGTCCAGGGAGTGAAAGTATAAACGGTAAAAAATCTCACCAACTTTCACCAATCCAAATCCAACTTAACCAAGACAATAAACCTCATCTCCAAGATCCAGACTCCGCATGTTTTGTCTTGAAGCTTGTGGGAAAGCAGCATGCTGCTTTCCCTTAGTGCTTTCTCTTCTTGCTTTCCCCCTCGTACTTTCCCCAGCATGGGGTTATCTTCCCGTTCCACTCCCCTCTTCTTTTCCAACAAACCTCACCCTTGTTTACCCATCTGATTACGTCTTTAAGCCAGCTACCAACAACCAAATAAGCTTAACTACAGCACACCATACTAGCTCTATCTCTCTAAGGTCCTCCCACCTTGCACCTAGCACCGCCCCTCCCTCATTCACAAAATCCAGAACATGCCTCAAGGGTATCACTCTAGCAACGCCACAAAACTTTCGCCATCCTTTCACCACTTTCTTTGAAACACCTCTTCCATAGGATTTTGAAGAAACTCCCTTCCATTTCTATTCTTGACTTCAATCCTTTCTCTTAGATCCCTGTTGACTGTCCTTCTTTGCCTTGATCGCTTTCTCTTAAACAGCTTTGTGCGGTCTACGACGTCCATTCCTTGCTTGTTCACCAGTATTTTCTATAGTGTCCTTAACTTATTGTCTTCAGTGACTTTCTCCAAAAGCCCTTCCCTTGGTGTCCCCACCGGTTCTTTCTCAGTGTGTCCCTCGTTACGTTCATTCTTCTTACCCTCCAAGCCCTGCTTTCACTTCTTTCTCCTATACTTTCTCCCGTTAGTTTCGTACGACCTCACTATACTTTCACCACCGTTGTTTTACCCGACTTTCACTTCCACATCAGGCCAATGGCTTAGGTACTTTCCTCCTGTACAAAACTCCTTCTGTTTTTGATTTTCCAAGTCTCATTCTTGTACCCGCCTTTCACTACTTTTTCCGATTTCTCTTAGGACTTCCATCCACTTCTTACCCTTTTCTATCACATGTCAACTTGTTATTCCTCCGAGTTGGCAACTTCATCCACTTCCTTCTATGCCCATCCCTACCCGCTTTCCAATTTCCCAAAGCCTTTGACGGCCTTCTTCTATTTATGCCCAGTTTTCCTTGCTTTCTCCACTTTCTCCGCTTTCACCACAATGGATTCACTCCGCCGAAGAATTCAAGAAGCTCTACAAAATTCATCGCTACCATAATTCATCTTCAGACGACTAGCTTTTATGGCTCGGAGTCCTTGTTCCCTTTAGATTAAAAAATCAGGGTTATTAAATCAATAGAAATTCTTAGAGTTTGTTCTCAACTAATTGCAAGAAAGTGCAAGGGAGCGAGTGAGCTCAGAATTTCTTCCGTAATGCAGTATCATCCTTGCGGCGCGGGACATTGAAATTCAACTCCAGACCACAACCCTCAAGATTATTGGTGTAGAGGAATTTTATGAAGCGTGTGAAATACATGGGCAATATTCAGCTATTTTGATGAGAAAAATGTGAAAACTTTTGACGCGTGTCATCAACACATGGAAGGAATAATGAAAACCCTCATTTCTCCTTTCATCCCATCCGCCCTGTACAATTCAGCCCTGCATGCACTTTCACCGCTTTCACTTCAGCCCCTCCACGACAACTACTGTACCACCGACCGTCCTCTACCCAACTATTTACAATGCATATCACATGATTTGTGCCCAGGAATGTCCCTCCAATTCCCTCCACAATAAACTTTTTCCCTAAAAATTTATATTCATGTGACATTCAAACTTGTATTATTACTATTGTGGAATTTATTCATCTCCAAATTCCAATTTTTCTACATAAATCTCACAAAACTCTTCCAACAACACTTCCACCCCATATGCGCTTTGAATTCTCAAAACTTGTAGTAATCGCCTTCCAAATCCCTCCCGAATTTCCCCAACTTATATCATCATCATCATCCTGCTAGCATTGGACGGTGAAAGCATTCGAATCCGACTCACACACACCCAACTTATAAATATACCCGGCTTTCCTCCACTCTGGACTCTGCTTTCCCCTGAAGCAAATCTCGGCATTCACTCCATACTAAACCGGTTACTTGAATCAACTTTTAGGTATTTCAAAATGCATCTTCTTTAGAGATGCTTAGGTTCCGTAGACTCGAACTCAGGACTCACCACCACCACTTCCGTCAACCACTCATATTCCCTGTCCTTTCTCCATGAAAATATATATTGACTTCCTCCAATCCCAGCCAAGAATTACGCTTCGCCGTCTTTTTTCCTTTGTACGAATTTTCATTACGACGGCCATTCAAATCAACAAGAATTCTACCAGATCAAGAAGTCCAACACATGCAATCCCTACAAATCCCCGAAAACTCCGCCACATAAGAAACCATTCAACTATTCAAGTAACAAGGGCCGTCTCCTCCATCTCCCTCCCAGCTCAGAGGAGAAAGCAAAGATGCTATACGTCCAAGTGAAAGCACAACTTTTCTCTTCTTGTCACCGTTCAACTGCACCCTGTCAATAGATTCATTTCTTAACAGGACTTCACAAGGAAGTTCTTTTGGACTGGAGTATCCATCTCAATCCAGTTCTTCTCGATACTTGTATCCTTTCAGAGAGAAAGTAAATCAAAAGAAGCGGGAGAAAGCATATGCATATTCACATATCTTTTATTTAAATGGAATCCTTCTCGCTATCAAAATTCTTTATGGATTACTATACCATAGAGTTACATTTATTTCAGCAAGGAATTTAATCTAAGCATATTTATATTGTACTTAAAGTATTACAATAATATTTTCGGCAATATGTAATAAATTTAGTCATTTTTGGCAAAAATCAAGAGAAAAATCAGGTTATCTGAAATTCCTTGAATATTTTTTTTTATTTTTTTTTATTGCATTTTTTCAGTATTTTCGGAGAAAGTAGCAAATCCAACCCTGTATAAACTTTCTCTAATTTATTAAAATTAAACAGCAGTGGTTCTTGTAGATAAGCTTGATTTCTGGGTCAATTTAAAAATTTTGAAAAATATATTTTAAGCTAAAATAATATTTTACAGCTGAAACGAGGCCCATGTTTATATAATTCCTCCCCCACGTTAAAGAAACCCCAGAAATGAGAGCCAATCATCAGGTAGAAGAGCTCTGGACTTTGTTTTACACTCAAAAGAGTTGTTGATGAATAGCTCAGCTGCTTGAATGCATAAGCTTTGAAAACATGAATATAAAAGAAGAGAATTTGTTTAACCAGGGAGTAGCAGGCGGTTGAAGGACAGAGGGGATGTTGTTGAATTTCATTTCGTTCCCGGTTTGCACAGAGGCTAGTTTTGGTTCAAGATCTGAGCTCTAGCAGTTTCCAAGGTTCACATGTAGCGTTGGAACGTTGCTTGAATAGCGTTAGGCTTTTCCATCCATCCTCCTCTTGTAAATTGTAATGAAAACACTTCAAGGACTCAGCTGCAGCTGACAGAGTCCATTCTAGTTCATTCAAGCAAAAGAGCCTAGTCCGCATGCGGTTCTCCATCCCATTTCAATTCCATCCTCTCCTTTTCCCCCTCTACTTTCTCCTCCAAGTCATCCAAGTAGTATAGGAGAGGGGAGTCACATTAAGCCTTCCATCTTTTCAAGCGCATCTTCAAATAAATAGTCAAACTTGTTTCTTGTTCACAAATCTCCACCCTTTTGTCTACCACTTTCTCCACTTTCTCCACACCCTTCCTCCATAGCATCCGGCATAAGTCTTGTTTCCAACCATCATTTCTACTCTTGCCTGCATACTTTCTCCTCTTTTCCATGCAGACATGACTTAGCAATGCCAGTAAAAGCCACAATTTTGCAATAATGACAGCAATAGATGTGAAAACTTTGCAAAAATCCGCACAAGATTTATTTCCGGTTCCGCAACTTTGCACAAGGACGATATAACCCCTAAGGTCATTGATGTAAATGGTCCATGAAAGGCAATCACGGTCGTAATTTTACTACAGTCATTTCCGACTCGTCCTTACAATTCCTGTGAAATACGATACCAATCGGAATCGTATACAAAAATTCAAACTTAAGTCCCGCCAAGTTAGACATGCGCTTTTAAAGTTCATGTTACCACGGCGATAGATACTTTTTCTTGTTACGAAATCCGGAAATGATATCTTCGAGAATCAAGATTCAGTGTTGACTTAGTCGAGAAATGAGTTCACCTGAAGGGAAGTTTTTTCTCAGAATTTCAATCCATTACGATTCCTCTGTAAGCGGAGAGGAAATAATTGCGCCAATTCCTTTGACTCGACATGATTTCTCACTTAGAGCGCCCATCCCACTCCTAAATATTTCTCACATGTCCTATTCAGGGAAGACAGAGAGTCGACGACTTTCTCTTGTTTGTTCAACGAGCCCCAGAGCTTTCTCCAATACCTAAGAGCGGGAGAAAGTGATGCAGGAGAAGTAAGCTTCCTGGCATTTATTTATTTTAGAATGTCTCTTTGTCTCCTTGTAAACGACCAGAGGGAAAACTCATCCAAGCGGAACAATCTGCGCTCCATAGCTACCTCAGAATCCAAAGAGAGAGAACAAGCTCTGATTTCTCCACCGGTGAAAGCAGGCGGAATCCTTTCTACAAAACTTTATCCACACTAGTTCACCTTTCGATCAATGCACGTTTTCAATTTTTCCTCCAGTTCTTCCACCATTCCACCCTCTCTTCCTCCATATATTATTCACCCCCCTCCCCGTCTCAACTTTACCCTCTTCATCATCTCTCACAATAGAGAAAGCTAATTCACTTCGCCTTTCTCCCGACTTTCGCGTCAACTCTGCCCCAAATCCAAGCTCTGTGAATCAGGGATTTTATGCTAATCAAATGATAACAAACCCTTTGAACCCGGTCTTACCGGCTTTATATTTTCCAAATCAATGTTTACAAATTCAAAATTATTTTCCAAGCGCGACTTTTTAAAAACTCCTTTTCATTCCTTGAATCCCGAATCTAATTTCATTCAAGCAAACTAATTATTTTATTCTTCTCTACCACTGTTTTCAGAATCAAAATGAATTACGTCATCAACTATTCAACACTCTGCTCCTTCCTGGTTCTCATATCCGGCTTTGGAGGCTTCGGACAATCCCCACAAACTTTTACACTTCCCGCCAATAATACGCCAGAGGCCGAGGCCAGAGGTAATTTTAATGATTTTTTAAATTTTCATTTAGTACTATATTTAAACACACATACGCCATGTACACACGACAAAGTTAACAACATCACTATCATTGAATGTATCCTAAATGCATAGTAATTATTGAGAAAGCTAATCTTGCAGTCATCAAACTAAATCGGTTAACAAAAACTTAAAACCATAACTGCGTTCACCAAAAAACCCTCCGACAGTCTAAGCGCCCCCTGGTGAAATCCCAAGGCAAAACAAATCCCTCCCACCATCCTCCAGCACCAGAATATCATTCAAGGTATAAAACAATACGTTATGAGCAGACGCAAGCCTAAAGATTTTTCCTTTAGAGAAAGCAAGCATCCGAAAATTCCTTTCTTCCTTTATACGAAGAAGACGACAAAAATCTGCTGACACTCCAGGAGAAAGCCAGAAGGAAAAGGATTTGGCCCAAAGGAACAAAAGCTCCTTGGGGACTACCCGACTTGATTCATCTAAAAAATCCTGCACGTATCCCCGAAAACTTGTCTCATTTGACTCCCTCCTCCGGAATCCCTTTCCCGTAATCATGAATTGAATTTTTAATGAAAATTGATTTTCTTCCAAATTTCTTCATCTTCCCTCAAAAATCCCAACTCTTTAGTAATACTATATCCTGACGGAAAAGTAAAACCGCACCTTGCACTACCTCGACTGTATCTTCGCATTTCCCTCTCGTTCCTCGCTTAAATTACCTCCGTTCACATTCCCGGCATGTGGGTGCATATCAGATATTACTTTGAAATTGCAGTTTACATTCTAAGATAGTTTTCCTCCCGAAGAGTTGCTTCTGAGATGAAGAACAAAATTCAAGCTCTGATATAATATTTTTACACGATCCATGAGTTCACCCTCCACTGAGAAAATTCCCTGCTTTCTCCTCAATGAGCTCGTGGGTGGAAGAAATAGGTGAATTTTATTAGCTACTTTCTCTCACTTTCACAATTTTCTATTCCCCTGGCTTCATGCATAGCTGTGGGGAAAGTGGTGAAAGCTGTTGCATAATCCGAGGAACCGGAGAGCGTCCATCCTTTCACCAACTTTCTCCAAGCTTTCTTCTTCTTTTCTGACAATGGATGAGAAGATGCTGTAATGGATTTCATCCTTTCTTCCTTCCTCAAGATTTCTCCCGTCCACTTCTCTCATAGCCATACAAGTACGTATCCTCTCACGAGAGTTGATAAATGGGCAAGACGGCCGGAGAAATGTGAGTGAGAGTGGTAGAATTCTAATTTCTTTTTACCACAACTTCCTCCTCTAATAATTCCCTGTCCGAGTCTACTCCCATTACTCTACTGTTACTTTCACCGTCCTCTATATCAATATATGTGCATTCTGCTTTCTCCACGTATCTCCAAACCCCCTCACCATTTGCTTCTTTTCGAGCTTCGTTTGCCTGTGCATGGGCCTTTCCTCTGTGCAATTCTAGAATCTACCTTCTGGTGAACATGGAATGATTTCTTATTATTTAGTTTATTTAAAATTAAATTATTTAAATTATTAATTATTATAAAAGTGTTTTTCTAAAAATACACCAACTTGAAGAAACAATTAAATTTTATTTTAATACCCCTGCTTTCTCCACTCAAAGTCGATGATATGTGACCTACAGACCCGCCCCTGGCCTTGCAGTTTAAAATCTGCCATATTTTGTTTGACTAGCACGGTTTGACTATAGTGTTTCTTTTTTATGAGAAATTATATCGGCCGAATCTATATTTTGACACACAGATTACCCGCTCATTTCTCATTCTCCGCTCCAAGAAACTCGACTAAAGCTGGAGCGAAATTTCAAAACCCGGAGAATCCGATTCCGTCGTAACAGTAACGCGGCCATTTGCTTTCACCCGACTTTCTCCAAGTTTTATGACAGCTCAAGTTAACATCCTAAGCTAGAGTCTGTAACCTCGGCTTTTTATTTTAATTTCAGTACTTGTTTCCCGCTAAAATATTCATTCCTATCATCCTATCCCGTATGCTTCACGTCAAGTTAAGTCAACTGCAACATGTCCGCTCTCTCCATTCTCCATCCTCCGACCGCCTCCTAATCCTCAATATCACTAGGCCAAACTGAACGAGCATAAATTAGCAATATAAAGGCTCCCCAGTTTTAGTTTATTGCAAACTATATTTCCTAGAAATCATTTGTAGTGCTCAATTCAACGGCGTATATATTAACTTTCTCCGTCACCAACTTTCTCCAGTTTGCTTTCAAAAGCATCAACACAGGCTTACCGGCAGTACAAACTCTTGGAAACTGCCGCACTGACAGAGGAAACACAGTATGAAAATCAATTGCAAAATTTAAAATCAATGCTACACGAGCAAACTTTCTCCCTTGTACTTTCTCCATTCCCTTTAATTCCGTCCTCCCGCCTTTTGGCTTCCCCTCCCTTGAAAGTAGCTAATGTACACATTTACGCGTTAATTTCCTTTTCTAACGACTATAACGCTCCGTTGACTTTCCCCGACTTTCACCCTAGGGATCCCAGCTCAAGCCCAGCAGCCCGTTTGGGACTTTCACATTCATTCTCATTTATCCTATTCGCCCAAAGTACATAAAAACCAAAACTTTCTCCACATCCATTCTCTCCTTCAATAGCATCCTGTCACCCCTTTCCCCTTTCCAGCCCCCCACAACCCTAACCTCTGACTTTCTCCACCAACATCCTATTGTTACATGTACAAGAGCAATGCGGGAGGACGGATGAGCCTCTAACGAGAAATCCATTCCGAGAATATCCAGGAACATCCGGAATTTCAAATGATATCCGTCTGACCCAAATCCTTAACTTTCTCTCGCTTTCTCCTCATTTCTCTTCTTTCCCTCTGCCTCCGATTCTTAAACCCGGCTCGATACACAAGCATCGGAAAAAGTGCTACACACATACACAACCCACACTCGCCTCCCTGGAGAAAGTCGCCGAATTTCCTAGCGCAACCACACTCTCAAATGTCATTCAAGCACGTATTTTATTCACCCACCCAAATGCCCGACATCCACAACCCAACATTATTACTCCCACTTCTCCCACCTTTCCCAAGTCTTGGCGCAGATGAAGCGCATTTATTAAACTCACTCGAGTCTATGGAATTGGACGCCACTCCGAGGAGAAAGTAAGGCCACTAGCTACCCAGCTTCCTTTCTCCTCCTTTCTCCTCTCTTCTCAGCTAACGCCTTGCCCCCTGTATATTGTTTCTCTCTCCCTCGTCCATGTAAATGATCGTGTCATTCAATTCCTTCCAAAAGAGACATAAACCCAAAGTAACTTATCAACTATTCACTTTCACCACACATCCGAATCATCCATCCGTCCTACCAAAAGTCAGTCTGTCCCCCCGTCTGCCAGCCTTCCTCCCTTCTTCCCAGATTCGATCCCTCCGCCACTTTCTCCGAAATGTTCCAGCTCAGCTTTCATGCCATCATCCATGAACTCCTCCGACTTATCCATACTCCACTACCGCCTTTCTCCGCGGCCTTTCCTTTTTGCATACGCACACAAAATGTGCGGTTTACATGTCACTTTTATCATCTTCAATCCACCAAACCACCTTCCAAGAACCACATAAACCTTTCTCCCAAAAGCGCGGGCATATTCTGTTTAGTCACAAAAAATCCACCACCCTTTCTTACGCTCCACTCCCTCGGATTACAAGACTTTCTCCCGAATATTGATCTTTCACTAAACCGCAACTTTCTCCCTCACATCTGCTTTTACAGGATTATCTTTTTCTCTCTCCCCAAGCTATCCTACTCTTCATAATACCCAGCATTCCTTGTGTCTTTAACCCCCTCCCACTCTCTATCCCAAGAAATCCTTCCGTAAGCTTCCCTGACTCTTACCCCTCGAGGAACCACGATTTTTGCAAAATCCGAGTCGCCACATGTGTCGCATCAACTCAATCTTCGCGTCATATCTGATCCCGGAACAATGTCTCTACTCTTCCGCTTTCCCTAATAACTTATTGTATTTCATGCATTTTCACTCCCTTTCACGCTTCCCTAAGCCTTCTGTCAAACCATGCTTTAGCAACGCCCCGGCCTCATTCCCAACTTTCTCTCTAGATTGTTATCCCGCTGTGCGCTTTCTCTTTTTCCAGCGAAACGAAACCTTCCAAGCGACAGCGACGGATTCGAACTGTTCCACAAGAGACTACGTTACTCTAGCAAGTACCGTAGTCTCTTGCTAGAGGTTAACGAAAACGTTAACTAACGGTAGCTATCGTTAACGCAGTTTTTACCAATTCTTTCCTAACGACTCGAACAAAGGCGGGAAATTCAAAACATGAATAATCCAACAAGGAGAAACGCACATTCCCTGGCCTGGATTTTTTCTAGTGAAAGTACAAATAGAATATGATATGCACGTAATAGGGGGAGGAGGGGGGTGAAAGCAATTTGGAAGACAGACAGCCCCAAGGTATGAAAAGCTTTGGATACTTAGCCCCAAAAATAGAGTACAAAATGTCATGTTTGTTTTCATGGTAGCCTGAATTTGGGGATTCATGTGGTGTTATTTAAATGTTTTCACATTCCACTGCGGTTTACTCCAATAGATTTTCTCTCTTATGGCTATTTTGCCATAAAGATAAGAGGAATGGATATTGTTATCCTAATCCAGGCTTGTATTTCCCGCCGTATCTTCTTCTTACCCGCGCTCCCTCTCAAAAACTTTCTCCTCCTCTCCTACTTTCTCTCCTTCAAACCAATATTCCTCTTAGTTTTTGTTCTTTGAATTTACTGCGGTAGTTTCTCTATTTGGCGGAATTTATTTGAATCTATAGCCCCCTGCCCGGGCATCGGTTTTCCTTTCTCCAGCTTTCTCCTCCTTATTTCTCCTCATGTATTCCCACGCATCAGACAATTTACATCTTTCCCCACTAATTTCAGCCCCCTCCTAATGTTTGCGGTACAGAAAAGAGCTCAAGGCACTATAAATAAATGACTTTCTCTTCCATCCTTGCCCAGTCAAGGCAACTTTCCTTGCCCACGATATTCTCAGACCTCGCAAATCCACTGTAGTGAGTCCACCAGAGGCCTTCACGACGTATCCATGCATACTTTCTCCTCTTCTGCTTTCTCTCAATTTCGGTTTCCGAGTGTGAACCAGCCCTGTGTTTCGAACCCACGGATTGCGGTTAGGAGCTAACTTAAGGTTTCCACCATTTACCAGATCTTCTTCTCCTCGTCCCAATCTGAATACATAAATAAAGTAAATCAGATTAGGGAGCCAGCTCCACTCTCCTGGAGAAGGGCCCCGCGGAGTGTGAGCCATAGCGTGTTGTGAAAGTGTATACGCCGCTATGATAGGAGGTGAGCCATACTCAAATGAGGATAAGTCTGGAAAGTTATCGATTTCGATGCAAATCCAATTTGCTTATCTCTCAATGGACACAAGTTGTAAATTACTCCAAGCTTGAGGCTAAACTTTGCTAGAACCAAACTCTTTTCTTCCCACACTTTCCCCGTGCTTTCTCCACGAGACCCCTCTCCACTTGTTTCAACAATTCCCAGATTTTTTACAACTTTTTACACTTTTTCCCTCGCCTGTCGGCAACGGAATTTTAAAGTAGGGAGCTGGTGAAAGTTTCCGAGTCCTACTTTCACCAAGACTTTCACTGATAAATTCCTGGAATTAAACTATAGACCTTTCCTTTCTTCCTCAGAATTTCACACACGTTACAGCAGAGGAAACCGAGCGTCCTTGAAGTTTCACTCGAGAATATTGCAAAATCCTACATCTTGTGCAAAATTACAGCTGTATCTGAGAAAGCATTTCGCAATATCATGTGTACTCTCCGGTATACCAACTTTCACCACATACTCCTGCTTCCCATACCATTGCACCAAGAATCTCAACATTTCTTCAAGCTTCTTTCCTTATTTCCCACCTATCTTTACAAACCTCCAAGTTTGCAACGACTTTCACCTCGACTTTCACCAACCTCCTTGTTCCACTTTTGACTTTTTCGCCATGTTTCTCCTAAAATATATTAAGTTGATTAACTCGTGTTTTTTATCTCCGCATCGCCCATTCAGTAGTCCTTGAAACCCATCTACTTTCACCCAATAGCTCTTCCTTTCCCTTGCAATTACTAGCATTGAACACGAACCTAGTAAAAGCTTTTCCCTGTGACAACTTCCAGTAGAAGTAATCAGGTCAGTTCTTACTGTCCCAGCTCTTCCATCCCTCTCAGGTACTCTCTCCAGCCCTTTCTTTTGTTCCAGTGAGGAGGGATTCTACAAGAGTATGTTTTCTTTTCACAAAACTTTCTCCAAATACTTCCCAATTTTTCACCTTCATTTCCGGTCCAAAACTTTTGTTCCAAAATTCTATTCCACATAACCGTATATAGCTTCTCCATTTCAGTTTAAACGAATAACCATTTGATACTTTCACCATACAACTTTCACCATTCATCCAATTCATTCTCTCGTCTTCTCCTCTGCTCGCCCGGGAAGCTCTTCAAGCTTCATCCACCGGCATGCTATCAAAGGACTCGTATTTTCTGCAATCAATTTTCATAGAATTTAATTAATGAGTCAGAAACAGTGTAGGCATTGCTTTTTGAGTAGTCCTATTTTTCAAGGGGAAGATTTATTAAACCCTGCCTAAAATGACATTTCTTTCTCATATTATAAATATAGAAATGGAGCTTGTAAGAACTAGGTCACGCGGGGTTTGCACAAAACTACCAAAATGTGAAGTGAAAGTAGTGGTATCTTAACAGACCGGGTAGGACCGTCGCGGAAAATATGTGAAATTGTGGGAAGAGTCGCAAACGGATTTTAACAATATCTTTGTGGTGCTGCTCCATTCCATTTCACACTGCTTTCTCCCATTCCTGGAGAAAGTCCACCCCTCAGCAAATATTTCCAAACATGTTTCATGCACTGGTATCCATATTCAGGTCGAATATGGGGAAAGCTCTACGCAATTTTCCCACGGATCAGCCAGGATTCATTCTCAAGAAGAATTTCATCATGCTTATCAGCTCTACTCCTTTCAACTTTCTCTTTTAAACTAAAGCAATCACTGAGGAGAGAATCGAAAATGCTGGACTTGAAATTCCCGGGTATTTGCGGCCCAGACAGTGGCAAGAAAATAGCTTCGCAGGGGAGGAATGCTTTTCCGGTCTCAGAAGAGCATCACATTTTGCGAAATCCTTCTTTGTCGTGTCCGCAAACGAGCAGATGTAGAGAAAGTCGAGAACAGTGGTGGACAAGTTGAGAAATAGGATTTGGTTGGAAAACTAAATTACAGAAAAGTCTTAGAGAGAAAGTAGGTGAAAGTAAACTTTCTTTCTCTCTTCGGATAGATTGTAAATGAACCGGAGATGGAAGGAGACGGTCACTTTATCGCTTTCCGATAAACTCTCCTCTTCTCCTAACCTTTCGACTCCCCCTTCCCCGCTCTTCATTCTTTTTCTTCCCGTCATCTTCCCCCTTACTTTCTCATTTTTCACTTACTCCCCCACCTCCCCGATTTTTCAACCAAACTACCACCATCCCACCCGCCTTCTTCTAAACTTAATAGTCTTCCATCCCGCTGATTTTTACCCATTTCCACCCTCCATCCCCGCTACTTTTTCTGCAACATTGATCTAACTGCATTTTATCCCCGAGCCTTTTCAGCCTCACCCGAATTTACTTCCCCATTCCGAATAAACGAGAAGAATCCAAACATGATTCCATACCCCTCCACCCCCTCCTATTCTCTAAACATCATTAAAGTTATGCACCATTAACGTGTTCCCAGTCAAACGTCTTCATTTTCATCCAAATCCACTCCGTCTATACTTTCTCCACTGCTTTCTCCTCCACCAGTTTTCAAAATACCCGCCTCAAGTACTCACTCATGTAATTCTACCTAACTCATGTAACTTAAAGCTCCCACTATGCTACGTCCACTATCCAATGTTGACATACTTTCTCCCTGCTTTCTTCAAGCTTTTTTAACATTATCTAAAAAATAACATACTTTCTCCCAACCCCTTATCCGTAATAACCAGTAGCTTCCACGTGTTCCAAGTTTCTAGAGAAAGTTGCTTTCACCAATAAATCCATAGCCGAGCGAAAGTACTATAGCTAGAAATTCGCTTACCTGGCCTTTCAAGTAATCTCTACTTAATCCATCCCAGTTTATTCCTTAGATTCCTTACAGAGTCTTTAAACGCTTCCCAATCCTTTAGCTTGACTCTCTTTAGCCCTTTCTACTCCCAATTTTAAGTGAACCAAGAGAAAGCAGTAAAACAATCATGGACTCTCAATCCTCTAAAACCTCCCAGACTTTCTAATTTAACAAAGCGCATCCTTGTTTAAGAAGTTGTTCTCTTTTCCTTGTTCTCGTCACACTTCAAAGCTTAAAAGAAAGAGTTCCTAGCTGCAACAGTGCCCCCTTTGAAAACTAGATCGACAAATGCAAGATCTGCAGCAGCCTTTCCACACACGGAGAAAGCATCAGCTCAACAATTTATTTACTGACTGCAATGTCCCTGAACTCTGATCTCCTGATCGCCAGTGCTTTACAACTTGGTCTTGGACTTAGAAATGGCATGAAATACGATGGAACCCCAGCTATTTATAGTCAACCCCATGCTTGCTCCACTAAGGCTTCCAGCTCTTTGGGTGAAAGTGAAGAAAGCGGAGAAAGCAGTGAGCTAGCCAGAAAGAGTCCCAGAAACCCTGCCAATATGAGTCTACATAATAGATGAGATTTGAGAGGATTCGAATAGGACGTTAGATGGTCTCTGTCCTCTTTCATATTTAATAATGTTCAAGAAGAGATGAGGGTCGGGGAGGATGAAAAGAAAAGTGAAAACTCCTAAGACGCTATTATCCATTTGACGTTTTCTCTTCCCTCCCCAGCATATAACCTACGGCCCACGTACACACTATTGGACGGGGAAGCTGTAAGTGGTCTAAGCGGGGAATTCAAGTCTTTTTTTTTATTTCCCTTCAAAAAAGCATCAAGAGATTTACGAGGATTCAAAGTGACAGGAATGGGAGAAGCTTTCCCGCTTTTTCTCAACTCCACACCAATTTTCCACTTCATTTTTCCTTTTGACATGATCAGTCTGACACGAGCACTTGCCGGCAACAACACTTTCTTCTTCACTGAATATCTTTAAGGATAATCATTTACTTCAACTTCAATTCAACTGGTCGGCTGGAGTTCCGTCCGGGCCATGAGTTAAGTGGCTCCATTCTACAAGGTCCGAGGTC
The DNA here is from genome assembly GCA_906901655.1 of Sminthurides aquaticus. Classification (NCBI taxonomy): domain Eukaryota; kingdom Metazoa; phylum Arthropoda; class Collembola; order Symphypleona; family Sminthurididae; genus Sminthurides; species Sminthurides aquaticus. Next base: position 2,720,904 of record CAJQTT010000007.1, read on the forward strand.
TTGAGTTGAAAACACTTCCAATTTAGCACCTCCGCCTTCCACATCACAAATCGTCCAAAACCATATCCGGAACGAAATAAATATCCCCCAAAAGCCCCTAACCTCAAGGGATCTCAAAGCCTATAAGAAATCCTTATAGACGTCCTTAACAAAAATAACACAAAAGTCAGGACATTGGCTTTCTATCCCCACCCTCACACGTTCAACTAAATTAACCAGTGAAAGCGGCTTTCTATACGCGTATACGGAAGGAAGGAACACATTTTCTTCATTTGCACTTGCCACATCCGATAATCTTCAAAGAGCTTTAATATACTCTATTAACTTCGGGCTTCATATTACAAACGTAATGGTACTGAACTTGAAGCTTTATCAAATTAACCGGTCATCGTTTATGCCTAAAGCCTTAATTTAACTTTCACTTTACCATTACCATACGGATGTTTGCTTGTGGTCTTTGCTGTTCAACTAACCTGCGAGTTCGAGATTCATACAGGTTTTAAGTCGCATATCAGCTATCCCATTCATTATTTGCTTTCACTCTCACATTGACACCTGTGAAAACTTTCTCTCTGCTATCTCCAAGCAATGTAATTCATATACTTAGTCTTTCCATGCAGCATTTGTCTGTGATACTACCGAGCTAGTCAATCTTCAGAGTATTTGCTAAATATCCCACAAATTTTAAAAAAAACGACTTTCTAATAAATGTTTCAATTCAAAAAATTGAATTTCCCACCAGATTTAAAAAATTTATTTTCCGCGCGAAATTCAAATGTTTTGAATTTTATGTCATAATATTATATATTAATATTTATTTATCGTTATTATTGTTTATTTATTTATATTATATATTTATACTGTGGTTGAGGCAACTGGATGCAACAGTGCAAACTTTTCCGTAAAATTTTGCTGTAGCCACCACCTTCAACGCTAAAGTAAAAAAAACCAATGATTTTGACACAAAATACTCTTTAAATTTTTTTAGAATTTGACTTTTTATGGGCGATTGAATCTTTGTACGTTTTACGAACCATAATTGTATGAATTCTTTAATGGCAAATCGACATTAGGATCTTACACATTGTTTGGCCACCACAATTCCAGAATAAGACGGGAAATTCAAATTTTAATTTGGCGCGAAATTCAAATTTTCTGCAAAATTCAAATTTAAAATTTGATATTTTTTTTGTACCGAACATAATCGGCAGACGATTTAAATTCCAAACAACTAAATTCCGCAGATATGCCGTTAGTACAAGTGTAGCTACGTATAATACAAGAAATTTAAATTCTTGAAAATTCGCGGGATAACATAGAGAAAACCAGCTCCTACTTTATTTACGCCGCAAGGCTGTGCGTATAATACAAGCATCAAGAAGTATACGTGGCAACACTGTACTTTTGCCTTAACAATTCCCTCCACCTATACTTTCTCCCTTCGTTTTACAATCTTTCAAACCAGCAAAAGCCTATCGTCATAGCTTTGACAGTTGCGAATCGCCTTAACTCCGTATTTCCCTCCTTTTTGTTTTCTCTCTAAAAGCTTTGAGAAAACTACTGGATTTTAAATCATCAACAAAACTTTTGTTTCGGAACAAATGGCAACTGGGAAGAGAAACTTTAGTCGAGATTTATTTCACGCTTCGGTTTACCCGGCTTATATTTTTCAATTCTAGAGTTGATCTCCCCCACTAAAATTTTAATCACTAGGATGAATTCATCAGGGTCTGTGCTCAAAACCCGTGCACTTTAGAGAAAGCCGTGCATGGAAATATGATTATGAAATCCTGTGCTTGATGGAAGGGCGCATCTGAAAAGAAATCACGTAGGATTTTCTCATTTATAGGAATATTATGGCGGTTAGGAGGAATGGAGAAAATGGGTCTATCGGGATTTACATTTACTCCTCTTCCTTTCCCCACTCACTCACGTTCTCCAAGAGGGTTTGAAAAGTTAAGGAACGTGTTTTCCAAGAAAGAGAAACCTATTCATAAATCCCGCAAAGCAAAAGAGAATAGCACCACCAAGGAAACCGCCACCAAGAAAAGCTCAAGACGAGATTACTCTAACGCAAAGATTTGTAGTCTTTCCTTGTCCCGGATAAATTAGTATTCTCCTCTTCTGTCGAGGACTTAGCCCTGTAAAGTGTTGTATCCACTTGCTTTCTCCTCAAACCCGACTTTCTCCATCTTTCTCTCACTATCACTCTGTATCTATACACAGAGTGGTTGAGTTTCAGGTTAGAGCGCGCTGCTTTCTCCTATGTTTTCTGCATTGTACATTACTTTCACCTACGTGAGAATCCTCGAGTTTTCAGAACTTGCCCCGGTTTAACCCTCTACGTAATTAGAAACCAAACTTGTATTTTCCCACTTTCTACTTCCAATTTGTGAAAATATTTTCAGTTGTTAATGAAAACCTCGTTTTAACAACATTCCCTTAGCCACATCACCACTTTTGTTTACAACTTTCCAACCGGAAGTTGAATCGCTGCAGCGTTACATTTGTAACTTTCTCCTTCTTTTCAACGTTATACTCCGCATTTTGCGCCGCTTAAACAAACGCAAATTTTCAACCGTTATCCCGTAACCGTGGAGTAAATTTGCCGGTGTTTCGAAGAGAAATGTGGAGATTGGCGGATGAAAAACTAAAGGGCCCCACATGTCTCTATATCTTTAGAAACCGGAGAAAGTAGAAAAGTTCGTAAAGAACCTTTTGCAGAGACAACCGGGAAAAGCGCACGTAAAATTGCCTTTCTCTTGGGTATTCGCTAGTGGAATTTGAAATTTGTGATGTAATCTGCCCTGTGGTTTTTACCAGGAATCCAATGTCTTTTCCAGTATACATGCAAGCTGGCAGCTGAGCAATAGCAAACAGTCAGTCTGCCAGCCAGCGGTCCTCCATTCCTAATTCATGCCTCGCTCCCCATCCTTCCCCGCACTACTTTCTCCAGTCAAGCCTACTCATGTGCATCCTCGGAGGATGCTAAAAAAAATTCCTTGGTGAAAGTAGCGAAAATACTTGCAATTTATTAGCTTCCAAGTGGAGAAATGCCCGCTTTCTCCAAACGCATATGTGTATGAATAACATCTTCCCGTATTCCGTTTAGCGCTTTCTCTGGGTATATACTATACGGACTATAAGCATAACTCGGTCACATACTTTCACCGACTTTCACATTTTTAGGCCCTTTTCAAAGGCCAAGTAGTTCAAGAACAATGTGCTTCAGGCTTTTCAGCTATCCTACCCGCGCTATTCCTCCTACTCGCTATCCCAATTTTTCCTTTCTCAGCTTTCTCCTCCTTTCTCCTAGTTGACTCTGTCTTCACGCACACTGCCTCCTATCCTTCCTATCCACACTTTTTAAGCTTTCTCTTCCCCATCCTTCCTTCCTTGTCCTGTCGTCAGGATTCCTGGCTTTTTATTTCTTCCAAATTTTCCTCAAACACACCAAAGTGAAGCTTCTATCCCGCCATTTCGCGACAATTCTACAATGTTTACATTAGGTGCTTAGTGTAAAAGACATGTAGTTCTCTCCATTGTCCTCACGCTTCCTCTCCTCCTCACTTCCTCCCTCCTCCACTCTCATAACTTTCCAATTCCGCACGTACCAAATCCTTTGCGCGCCTAAACTTTCACCAACTTTCTCCACGTCTTCGAATTTACCCAGCTTTCCCTCACATCCCTCTTCCTCAGCCTCACCGCACGGAGTCCATGTATAGTTGGATACGTTACTTTTTCTTGAATTTTTCAATTTTTTACCCGCCGCAACTTGAAACATAAATTTGCAACTTTCCTTTGTCCGGAAGCTGGGAACTGCAAGGAGCCTCTCCTATCATCCTTTGGGTAAAGCGCCAAAAGCGGGAGCATTACGAGAATAATGACGGAGCGTTTAGCATCATGAATCCATGATTTATGAGCCTGTCACAAATAGTTTCACCAATTTTTTCAACCTACTTTCACATAATCCTCCTTCCTGTATATATATTCCTCCAACAATTTAATCATGACTAGTAATAAATTATTCTCCCATTTTTACAATTCCCATAATTTCCGCCCGCAAAATTTTTATCCCGCCACTCCAACGTTTGAATTCTTAACCTTTGTAAAAGTTTTAAATAGAGCGAAACTATATTTTTAAATCCTTTATGCGCGAAACTGCTTTCACTTTACAAAGTACCTGCATGGTTCAGCGCTTACCTTATCTCCAAGCAAAACTTTGATGGAGCAACAACTGAAACGCTGGTAATATTTTTTCCCCCAAAAATTGTGCAACTGTCACTTTGCTCAACGCAATACAAGAACATACTTTCTCCAAATACTTTCACTAGTCTTACAAGAGCAAATGATAACTTTAATGTAATCTCAGATTCATCCGCCGCTCCTTTCGCATAACATCTGCAGAATCTTTACAGCACCCATCTTCCGCTCCATGCAAAACTGCATTTACTTTCTCTCGCTTTCTCCACTTGATGACATTTGAGACAATCTCAGGGATTCATTTAAATGCTAAACTGGAATGACGGAGATAAACAGGAGAAAACTCACACCCGCTCTATGATTATTTCCACCATGGAATTCTCTTGGTGAATCGATTAGAGTCTTGAAAATTAACTTTATGAGTTTATTATTGCCACGAGCCCTTGCCAAACCCCCGAGCACCAACTCCCTCCCGTTGTAAACGACTTAGATGTTAATTACTCCTTTCTCCGCATCTCGTCCAACACGAAACCCACGCTTGAAAACTCCCGGGAATCCCCAGGATGACTCTCAAAACATGGCCGTATCGTTATTTTGATTCCAAACTTTCTCCAATATCCTCTCCTCCAATCCCCCTCTCTCTTGAAACAATTAAGCTGATTAACCATTCAACAAAGTCTTCTATAATTGTTCGCCCGGGAAAATTCACAGTTCCGGTTAACAAAAATCCACCCCGAATTTTAATTCCCTCTCCCGGACTTTCTCCTCGACAGACGATACATTCGAAGAAATTCCGCAGTTCCTATAGGATTATACGCTCTCATCATACGCAGCCCATTCAACCAAGATTAATTATAGGATTAAACTTACACGAGTGGAAAACATGAGCCTACATCCGAATTACCAGACTTAACAATTTCAATTAAACCCTCAAATGCATCCTCTTATCCTGAAATCCAATACAACATCATTGCCTGGTACGGAAGTTAAGCCGGATTCCCCAAATGTATGTAACGCAGAGATCCGTATGTCTTCACATTCAGAAAGCTGTTAACTCGAAATATCCTCGAGCCGCCTCCGATAACTTTTCTCATCCCAGCATACATTCCGTAATACACGACTACAGCGAGTTAATAGAAAAACTTTCACGAGCTTTCACCCACTCCTTTCTCTGCATGTAATTTATATGACTCCGCAGTATTTTCCCAGCTTAGTCGGTCCGTAGCAACCCTAAGCAGCCAACTCACTCCCCAACTCGGAATCAATAGAGCATATACCAGCAGGAGCACCAGTCTCAGTCAGCTCCAAAAGTCCCTCAAAAAACTTCTCATCCGACTTTCTCCAACTTTCACCAACACGTCCAAGTACCAATGAAGTACTTACATTCAGTCCCCGCAAAGATAACTTTTATCGGATCACGTGCAGGAAACCAGTCCGTAACTAGTGGAACGTTACCAGAGAATACGTATAGAGAATCCGCTTCCATCATTGATTTCCCAGTGGAACTTGTCCTGTAGTAATCCTTGGACGGTCATATCCCAGCTTTAGCGTGTTAACCAGTATCACGGTGTTTACTACATCATTCTCTCCTTCACTTACTTCCCACAACAACATAATATCCGGTGCTGGGAGACACTAACATTTATTCCTCTGCTTTCACCGTACTTTCACTTGTGCATATCCCCGTAGATTCCCTCCAACTCTAATGCCACTGCTCTTCACCACAGCTATCATATGATATGATCCTCATTAGTCAATCCTTGAAATAGCCTTATAATATTGCTTCAAAAGCTAAACTTTGTTGTATTATTTTCAAATTAAGACACTCAAGGCCCGATCCGCTGAAAAAGGGCGGCAATACAGAATAAAGGAAAGTTATACAGCTTAAAATGTAAGGCTAAATTTGGAATTTTGTATTTCTTTCTCAATTTTGAATCTCCCACTCAATTTTGAATCTCCTGCTCAATTTTGAATTTCCCGCTCAATTTTGAATATCCCACTCAATTTTGAATCTCCCGCTCAATTTTGAATCTCCCGCTCAATTTTGAATCTCCTGCTCAATTTTGAATTTCCTGCTCAATTTTGAATCTTCCGCTCAATTTCTACTTAAAATTTGAATTTTAAATTTCCCGCTCAATTTCAATTTATAATTTAAATTTCCTGCTCAATTTCAATTTACAATTTGAATTTCCCGCTCAGTTCAAAAATTAATTTTTCGGTCAAATATAAATTTTTTGATTCATCAACCGCTTTTTTTGAGTTTTGAAACCTTATGCTAAAAATATATTGAGGCAGTTCTTCCATGACTTATACTGCAGCGTTCTCCCCCACCCGTAACGTCCTACATCATCCTCACCCTTACACTATATCCCAATACAATGTTATTAATTGGCGCAGCCATTCCTAGAGTGAGTTCCATGTTGTCTGTCTGTCTGTCAGTCTGTCTGTCTGTCTGTCTGTCTGTCTGTCTGTCTGTCTGTCTGTTCGCACGATAACTCTCGAAAGGAGAAATGGATTCACATGAGAGTTTGCACATACGTAGGAACTATACTTGGGACCATGCCTATTGAATTTCAGAATTTTAGATTTATTATTTTGAGAGTTATGGATAATTAAAGACGCAGTTAGTAATCTTCACATGCATCATTTACATGTAAGGTACATACATTCCGTTAGGGTTCGTAGTATAATTAATTACTGAACCGTAATTACTATACAAATAATAATAATTTACACATTAGAAAACTTGGAATACTCTTTCAGTCTAAATCTCAGTAGTTTTTTATTCACTCTGTTCACTTATGTCCTTCTCCTTTGACTCGCAAGTCCCGACTCCTCTCCATTCTCCTTGTCCAGCTTATTCTCTGGTACATCATTCTACAGCATTATCTCTAACGTTCTCTGATCGTTTTATTAAGGGTATAATTAAATCCACATAGCAACAAGCTAAACGTTCACACAACGTTCAATAGCTTTGTTGACAAAAGTACTTTAAAGTCTATAAATAATACACATACATGTACATATATACATTCTATCCCATATCTACATGTGCATGTCGTCACCGCTCATATCATTACTGTATATGGCGTCACCGCTGGCATCCTGGCTGTACATGGCGTGCCCGCTGGCATCCTATCCATACATGTCGTGCCCGCTCATATCTTGGCCGTACATGTCGTACTCGCTCCGTTCAATCATATACTTTCAACCTCTAACATACTCCCCACTTAATTGATACGGAACGTAGCAATTAACAATATTTGCAAAAGACATATTCGATAAAAAACTCCATTATTAAATTATGTGGAGAAAAAACTCAAATCGTTATTGAATAATCATCATGTTAACAAAATTCACATTGAACGTATTTGATAAAAAACTACATTACCATAGTATATGCAGAAAGCTCAAATCGCTCATATTTCCAAAAGTAACTATCAGTGTATTTAATAAAAAACTCCATTACAATAGCATATGGAGAAAAAACTCAAATCATCTACCAACTGAACTACGATGTTAAGTCTCTTGGTACTCAACTCGTAAATGATTCGCAAGTTCAAATCTACTTTGCACTTACATTTTTCGATTATAACTGCTGAGCTTATCCATGTCAATTATTCCGGGTATACATATTAATTCCAGTCTCTAAGGCTGGATTTTCTTAATATTTCGCAGTTGTTTGTTATTTTATTCTCTGTACCAAATTGAATCAAGTCTTCCACTTTGATTTTATTCTTTGATGGTTAACTACTTGTGACAAATACTCATCATACAAATCTTCTAAAATATTTTCATAACAGCTTTTATGACAACAACTCTTGGCTCATACTTATAGCATCTTCTTAATGAGAGTGTGTCGCTGCTACAAATAATAATTTCTGGTAGTGCTTCTCTGCACTTCACTGTTAATCTTCAGTATTACCAATCTCAAAACTTCAACGTCTCTGATTCATGATAATATCTATGTAATCTAGTAACGTTAATGGGTCTTCAAAATCAATCAGTAGTTTCCCAAAAATACATGAAGTTATTTCTGGGTAAAACTTGTATTTGCCAACAATACATCTCAGTTACTTCTTTATGATAACTATCTTACTAAGAACACATTTCAGTTATTTCCTGGCTATACCTTCCCAGGCTATACCTACCTCTCCCACCACCCTCCCCACCATGAAGTGGTGGGAGGGTCAGATTCTTCACTGAATGTGTGCAAAGCTTTCCGCTTCAAATTCATGCCAATCCGAATCAGCTATTGAATTTTGAAGAGCAATTGCACCAGAAACCTTTCTCAAAGCAACACAAATTATGATGGTGTTTCTTTTATCTGATATAAATAAAGTAAACCACCGTTTCAATTCATATTTTGTAATAAATAAATATTTCGGAGTACTCGTATCACTTAAAACTAAATCTGGAAATAAGTGATCGTAATATAATCTTGGTTTTACCCATTATTGCAAACTTAGTACTTGCATCTACTTGCATAGTACCAGGTCTGTTCGTTCTGCTTAAAAATCTCCTAAGTATCGTTGAAAATAACTTGGTAGATTAATGTCTGTAAAACAACACAAGTTAATAACAGAAACCTAACCTTTCGACCATCTTTTTAATAAATGGTTCACCTAAATCAACTCCAATCACTTCAAAGCATAGTTTGCTCGTAAGCGATTGGTAGGTAACGAAGTTTGAGAAATACGCAGTTCTTTCTCAAATTGTAGCACATTTCCTGCATTTTCGCAAGACGCTTTGTACAACTGGTCCAACCCCAAAATCCAATTTCATAACGTAATTGTCAGATCATGAACCCTTCAAGAGCATGTCCGTACATCGTAAAACTAAGACTTATTCAAACTCATTGCAAGTTGTCAGTCTTGTTTTTCCACAACAGTAAGCCTCAACCTTGTTAGTAAGACTCCAATGAGTAGTCTTTCCATTTATTCTTGCACATTACAATCTCTTTGTACGTTTTTCCTTGATTCAATTTTTGTGTATGTGAATACATCTCCATATTATTTTCTCTGAAACCTTGTGGTTAATTAATTTTCATTAACTTGTCTGACGAGTTTTCAAACTCTGTATGCTTTTAAATCAAGCATCAGTAGAGGTAGTAATATTTGCGTCAGCAGCATATAAAAAACTATCAATATTGATCAGTTTTGATTCAATTGGCCATAGTTGCTCATTCTGTAGACAACTTGGTCCCAGCCAAACTAAGTTAATTTGAGCATCCCACTTACTGTAGTGATGATAAGTTTGAGATATTTGCCGCACTCTACAAATTCTCAATCATAAACACTTGTTCATTCACAAACCACCTTTGTTGCATCAAAATTATTGTATTCTGTGACCTCTTTGACAATTCAAGAGTCCATTAATATTTTTAATTCAATGGAATCCATATTACCTCAATAAATTTGATTTTATGATGAGTCTATTTAAGCCCATTCCATAAATAAAAGCTGAAGCACATGTTATCTCAAGACTTTTGCTCAGGATTAGAGTTGTCGTTTTCACAATTCTTTCATATCAACTTGAGTCCATGTTATCTCAAGCTTTTTCTCTTAATTCCCGATTTACTGCTCATCATATCATCGATTACTGTAAATGTATCCAGTCTTAGGCTGGTATAATTTTTTTTCTCTGCTGCTTTTGCAATGTAGATCGCTACAGCGTATGCTACTTGATAACCAAGTCAAACATATATACTTAACAATCTTATGTTTGACAAAGAATATCGGACATCACCTTCCGTATATACTTTGAATTATATTTACATCTTTAGACTTTTCCCAAAGTTCTATAAACTTAAATTGTATCATATCAATTAATTTAAATTTCCTCAAGATTTGTTGTTTCTAAACCTTGGGTAAATTTTAATTTTGATATGATCATTTTAAATAAAACACTGTCGAGCCACTTCTTACACATATTTCTATATGGGAATCTTATATTGCTCTACATTTACAACTATTCAAGCTCATTAAGATAAAGCTCACTCTCAAGTGTCCCATCTTTAAAAATCCTATCCAAACTTGTCTTCTGCAAGCTTAAATACGTTTCCGTTAAGAGAGTAGTTCAATAAATTCTCTAATGAGTAATTCTTGTAACTCTTTAATTGTTTCCAATAATAATTCGTCAGTATCCATATCAAAGGATCTAAACACAATTTGCAGCAATTTCAATGTACCCTGAGGTTACATTGGATAAATGCTCCATTATCACAGCTGCTAATAAAAATGGTTAACAATTTATGACAGTTATAATGCTCTTGTTACTGAAGATTTTCGAAGTGTCCACGTCAGCCTCCCACCATAAAAATGTCAAATAATCTGTATCATCTTTGTTGGTGGTAATCTGAAGGAATGCTTCCGTAATGAAACTAACAGCAGGAAACTGTATTAGCTTCAATCCAGAAATAAATTCTGGTATTAGCTCAATCTAGTTTAATCCAACTGCTAGAAAATTGTTCAACGTTTTAAATAATTAGAACACGCATCAATTCTTTATGGTTTCAATATTCACTTTGATAACCGCTTGGTGTGGCAAAGATATCCACTACTCAAGTTATGCTGATTACTTGGTATTTCTATCATACCTAGTTCGGTAAACATGCATCCAATAATTTTTCATTGGCAGTAACAACTTTGTTCTGTCAATTTCTTTGTTGCATTTTCTTGCCTCTTATGACTGTGAATAATTGCAACATATTCTATTTTCTCTTCAGCGTCCTTGAGCTAAAATCTTACTTTTGATTGATTCTAATTTCTACTAAAATGGTGAAGGAGTGAACCACCAATACTTTACGTTTGTGTGGAAATTCTTCGTAGTGATTATTAACTGCCTCCCACCATGCGCATTTCTTGCAGTCTGACAGTCATATTTAATTATCAGTATCTCTAAGAATTTTTCGATTGGTCGAATATTATCACAAATAGTAGCAAACGATCATACCCGAATCCAGTTCTTAAATCTGGTATTAGATTGATCACGTTTTAAGCTATTGCAACTCTCTCATTCTTATTTTAATTGATGATGTTATTTGATACTTTGCTGTTATTATTTTGTACCACACTCTGATCCATATTTATATCAGTGTGTTTTATTCTACAGCTCTTCCTTTACATCTTCAACGAGTGCATTTAAGCATCTTGCGTCGATAAAATCTCATAAATGGATCGATCAAAATCTTAGTTGCATTTTCCAGTTTCATTTATATATTGGAATAATTGCAACTAATACTACAATTTGGCCAGATAAGCTTCATTTTCAAATCATATCTCTTCTGGATTGATTGATATTCTTTACTAGTATTTGAAGTATCATAGGCATCTCATTTGTCAGCCTTATGATCATAAGCTAATGTTGAGTTTTGAGTTTCCAATCTATCTCAAACTCATTCCTACAACAATTCCAGTTCTTAGTGTGCGCAAAATGTAATTGCCTCATGAGTAGGTCAAATGCATTTATCAAATGTGTATGTTCTAACTTGCTTCATGATTGCTCACACTAATGGTAATCTGTTGTCATTCCATACTTTCTATACAATCCATGCACCATTTTCAAGCTCAGTTTCAGTGATTAATGTTTGATTAATAATCTGATCTTGATAATAAACTATTCATCTGTAAATTGTAAGCTCAATATTGCATCATCACATTTTCTACTTTATACGAACTGTTCAAGAATTGTCATGCTTTGCTAGTCGTGGATTTTCTGCCTACGTATCTAACAATAGCGAACTCTGAAACGTTTTCATAAATCAACATGTAAAAGTTCTAAAATCAAGTGCTTACTCTTTATCCTGTTACGCTTCCATCTTTTGTTTCTTCTCCACGCCGTCACTCAGTGGGACCGTAGCGTCAGATTTATCCGAACTGTGTACGCTACCTCTTTTGCAATCATGTATAGCTCTCTTCGAACTATCATGTATCAAATCTTGCTTCAATTCATATAGAATCCTCAACTTCAACGCTTGCGCTATTATGTCTTCGCTCTATTTGGCGTAATGACATTTCCGGCGTAACTTTGTTTTCTTCTGTACCACATTATACACGAATGAAGATGACAAAGCAATCTTACTACCTTTTAGATACAACGTCAGCAATTCCAACTCTTCAATTCACGTAAGCAGTTGGTAATTCAGGGGAACAAAGGACATTTTTTCAAAATTACTTTGCTCCTGATATCTCAATCCAATTTCTCGATAATTCTGCGTTAAACTTTTTAATCAATTTCTCTGGAAGTTTATCGAATCACAAACATCTGAACTCGATAGAGTTTCATGAAACTGCATAGTTCCATAGAGCAATTGACACCCTTGGTAACTCTTTTAAAATTTTTGCAGCATTCTGATTTCACCTGCCACCTCCTGAGGTGTAAATTCAGTAACACCAGCAATAAATCTATCTATAATCTTCGAATAGTACTCATTTACTTTGAAATATTGATTTTCGATAACAACATTCTGAACTTTACTTACACCGGTTGCAACATCTCAAATATGTTATTCCTCTTCAAAGTGGGTAATCAGTATATTAAATTCAGTCACGTACGTGTTTCGAACCAATTTCAAACCCTTCAATGTAGCACTTAATTCGAAGTATTACAATCTTCTGGACCACTGGCTGAAATAATTCTTTGTTCAGTCCCAATAGTTCCAATTTCACTGAAGTAGTAACACCAGTTTTTCTAAAATTTTGTAGCCAAGTTCCCCTCATGGGCCACCATATGTTAGGGTTCGTAGTATAATTAATTACTGAACCGTAATTACTATACAAATAATAATAATTTACACATTAGAAAACTTGGAATACTCTTTCAGTCTAAATCTCAGTAGTTTTTTATTCACTCTGTTCACTTATGTCCTTCTCCTTTGACTCGCAAGTCCCGACTCCTCTCCATTCTCCTTGTCCAGCACATTCTCTGGTACATCATTCTACAGCATTATCTCTAACGTTCTCTGATCGTGTTATTAAGGGTATAATTAAATCCACATAGCAACAAGCTAAACGTTCACACAACGTTCAATAGCTTTGTTGACAAAAGTACTTTAAAGTCTATAAATAATACACATACATGTACATATATACATTCTATCCTATATCTACATGTACATGTCGTCACCGCTCATATCATTACTGTATATGGCGTCACCGCTGGCATCCTGGCTGTACATGGCGTGCCCGCTGGCATCCTATCCATACATGTCGTGCCCGCTCATATCTTGGCCGTACATGTCGTACTCGCTCCGTTCAATCATATACTTTCAACCTCTAACAAATCGTAACTAATTTTATAATTATCCTTTTTCCAATGAAACCGTTTCTCAATCTGCGCCAATTCCGTATTCGGTTACCCGTTTATTATCCATAGGCTCCGGTTTCGCCAAAAGAGAAGAGCTTACGTATCCTCTGCGGTTTGCCCATTAGCTTCCCAGCATTAATTGAAGTTTAATCATACACGTTTCCGACCACTTTATGGTCTATAACTCATAGATTTGGCTATTATCATCATATCATTATCCCTCTAGTAAACATTAGCCATCACATAAATCCCCCACGCTTCTTGCATAACTCCCATAACTCCCACATCTCAAAGCCAAGTGCTCCATAAACTATATCAGTTTGTAATGGTTTGTATTTTCACCAAAAAGTAATTTTACAAGCAGCTCCAGCACTTGGCTCCAACACATATAATATATTTCTAAGCGCTTAAAAACTGAATAAGTTTCCGCATATTTCATGGATACTTGAACCGCTTGAATATATCCAAAGTGGCGCTCACAACACTATATTCACAGCATTCACGAGTGCATTGCTTGGTTATCCATAGTAGCTTAACTTACTCCTCTGCTCGGTTAGCTAACGTTTGAAACTTTGTCTGTTTTTCAGGAGCGGAAACTTGTAATTTACCAGGCCGGTGGGAGGGAAATTGGTTTCAGTCGGGCGTTCACCAAACCATCACTATCAGCCGTCACGGTATCAGTACCAAGGGCCGATGCTTGGAGGCGGATGGTGAAAAATACCTGGTATTCAACGAGTAAGAAAATTCCATTTATTTTCTCCCTCTCTCCAATCTAATGAGAGAATCATAGAGCAAAACTTTCCATTATAGATCCCATTCCTATAGGTCCTACATTTCCCATCCTCTTTTCACTCCTTTCACCTACTTTCTCCCATCCCTCCACATCTCTTCCTCCTGGACTTTCTCTTTTGTCATTCCAGGGGCGACGCTATTTCCTTTCTCCTTTTCCACTTACTGACCCTTCATTTCACATAATAGCCCCAGAAACTTCATCTAAAAATACTATCGATTCAATTCTCCTCTTCACCTTGTAACCAAGCCATCTCTTTTCTTTAACCTTGTCGCTCAAGTGTGATGATTGCAAAAATTGCATTACTTTTCGCTTTCACCGGCTTTCTTCAACCACCCTCCAGAGCTTTAGTTACTACGATCATTGCTTTCTCTCCAGACTTTCTCCACCTTAGTCCTCTTACTGCATGTTTCGCTCCTTAATTTAGCTTTCTCCCTTACATCTATTCCTCACTTGCTCAGGAATATTTTCGTAAGTCCCTTGTACAAACTAACACGCGGGAAAATTTTTACAAATTTTAGTCAACCACCTTGCATAATATTGGCTCGGAATTCCTTCAACTCATTCTGTATTTTATTGCTTTCTTCTCCTTAACTTTCACTGCTTTCCTCACTGTTTACTTTACATCCTCCTAATTAAGTCAGCAACGGCTCTTTTAGTACCTCAGTCCCACTCACCTTTATTTCTCCGTCGTAGCGATTCCATTTTCAAGTTTTAAATTTCCCAAAACCCTGTTTATAGCCGCGACTTTATTTTAACTTTCTCCTGGGGTTTGACTCTTGCTTTCACTCTGGAATTTTTCAACCTAGTAAAAATCCAAGCTGTGGAGTTATACTAAAAGCCAAGCCTTGAATTTCAAAACTCGGACTCTTGAAAATTCCAGCCATCATTCCCACCCAAAGTAGTAATATTCCGACTTGAGCATTAAATCTCTTCCAGGATTCACGTCTCCTCAGGGGGTGTAGTAAACCGAGGAAATGTTCTCCTCCCGCAAATTCAGGCTGTAGCTCCATAAATATCCCATCTGGAATGTAGGGCAAATGTGATTGAATTCCTTGTTTCGTCTCTTGGCATTCACTCCCTTTCTCCAACTTTCTCCACTTGTGACCACGGGATGGATGATGCAAGTATTTTCTTATTTTCAGAGGAAACTCCATCTAAAAGTAATAGCTCACGTTCATCTTTCATTCCCATTCGACTAAACGCTAAACAATTTTATTTCTACCTCTTCCCCCATTACCCAAGTGCTCATATGTAGTTTGAGCCAAACCCCTGGTGAGGCGTAAAGCGCCCCCTGGCAACCACCCCTGCTCATCCTCCTTCCTCATCTCGTTCTAGTTTTATTCCTCCCAAACTCTCTCGCCACCTGCCACTTTCTCCTCTCTCATCCTAAATCGGTTTTCTCACTTTCACTTCCTGCTTTTACAAATTCCGCACTTTCTCTCGCTTCAACTCCTTCCTGCCGTTCCGATGACTACATACATGTAGTCTATCCAACCACTCCTTTCACCAGAACCAGAGAAACAGTCCAGTAGAATCATTCCCCTACTTTCACCTTCGGATTTGAGCGTCATTTCGCATATGGAACTTTGCAAGTACGATCCACAAAAAAGCAGTTGTAGTCTGGCTGGAAGGCATCTAAATTCAAAGGCAATGAAACAAATCCTAAAATGGCTTTTAAACCCATTTCGATTCAGTCCCTTGAATTTGACTAACTGTCCCTCTCTTTACGGGGATAAGAAGAAGCTTTCACCAAGCATAGATTCCCTCTAGACAATCGATGCTTTTATGGGATTTACTTTTATGCGCATTCAAAGATTACTTTCCCCAGAATCATTTCAAAGAGTGTATATAGGCCGTATTTATCCCGTCCTCAAGCTCTCGCATAAGTATTGAACAAAGATTCCCAGCTTTCTCCAGCCTCCCCCTCCGTAGGCATGTGAAAGGGTGGAGAAAGTTGTACATTTCCATATAAATCCAACCCACCTTTCCCTCATTATTTAAACTTGAGATACATGTAGGAAAAAACATGAAAGAATTACACTCCTACCAGTCACCATCTCTTGTACTTTCTCTAGTAAATGGCGACCGTAATGGTGAAAGCATCCAGTAAATCTTTTTCCAATTGCAAAACTTGCCCCTCACTTTCCCCTTGTCTTTTATCTTCCCCGCTCTTCCGTCTCCTCTTTTCCTCTAAAGTACTGACCGGCCTAAAAGAATAAGGTCGCTTGGTTTTGCCGGCCGGCCTAAATTTCATACCCCTTCAAATCCCACTTTCTTCCATGATTCTATCGTTCCTCAGCTTGTAGAAAGTCTTGATTCAAGTCCCAGACTTTCTCAAACATATGCGAAATTCCTCTCTTTCTTAAAGTAATCATTGCAACTCCATTTATTTCTTCCCCTTGTTCTTCATTCTGTCTTCTTCCCCGACTCTATCACTGACTATCTCTATGACTGTATCGTAACGAACTTTCTCCACTATAAAAAGTAGTATTATCATTTGTTATACTTCCCATGGACTTTGCAGAGGAAGCCACCCCACTGAAATATGAGCCCTGCTACAAGGTTAACTTTTGTCACACACAACTTTCTCCGATCCTGGGCCTCCTTAGACTAACTTTCTCCTACTTTCACCCTAATTCTTTCCTCGAATCAAACTTCCCCACAGCTTTTCCATCCTCTCATCCTTTCTCTACTCTATCACTTTTTACTCAATCTATTCTCTCACCTCTACTTTCTCCGGTTGCTTTCACAATTTATCCTTTCTCTAAGCGCTACTATCCTCTTGTAAAAATCAAGGATGGGCTGCAATTTAGGCCGCTGGCACAGTAATCTCAATTCCGTACCTTGCACCACCAGGAGTGAGGAATCCCTGTAGCGAAAAACAGATTCCCAAAAACTTTCCACATCATCTGATTATCATCCTATCGATCACTTTCCCTAGAATCCAACTACATATACGTTAACCATCCTTCGCGAATCTAAATTGACGAAAAACTCACTCAACCTAATAACATTTTAGCAATCACCTATAGATTCTACAATTGATTGCCTCAAACTTGCTCGATTCTGTGCTCATATACTTTCGAACCTCGTTTACTTAATCCCTCAACTTTCTCTTTTCAGTAAAGAAAAGTGCTACCGCTGCGTCGTTTTCCACGAAAAACATCAAAATGTGCTACAGTACAAAGAAAGTAAGTCTTCCCTGACTTTTCATTGCCTTTTCTTACGTAACTTAGCATACATAGCGTTTATTTATTCCCAATGTGCACAATCAAACAACGTTGTTTACAAAAAATGTTTTCAGCTTTCTGCATCCCTGATCGACGCCTCCTAAAAAACTTTTGCAGCACAATAACGGGGGATGCAAACTTATTTTCCTTGTTTCGCACGGATCCAGTCCCCATCGAATGTCCCTTCAAAGGGCCCTTTACATTTACCTACAACAGGGGAACCGGGGAATGCCTTAACCCAGTATCAACGATTGACGCTTGCACACAGCCATCCCGTCTTATGCTGAATTATCAAGCGTGTCCAGACATCGCCGGAACAGAGAGTACAGGTGAGGCATTAACACATCCGTTAAAGAAATACATTTAAGCCATGTACCGGTGGCGTAAATATCGCGTAATACGGTACGTAATACGCCCGAAAATCCCGCTATTACGCAATGAAGCCTGCTCTACTTTCAAAATATGACAATTCAACGTAACTAACGTCGAGAACATCTAACGATTCTATCTTTGGTTCCAGGTGAAGAACTCCAGTGCCTGGCAATGTGGAAGGAGGGGTCCGCGCGTTACCTCCTCGGTTTAATGCAGTATCGGCACTACGCATCCATGGAAGAGCGCTACCGATGTTTTGTATACGAACGAACGAAAAAAGGTATAAATAGTACAATGTCAACCACCGACGGAAATAACGTAATGTACCGGATAGCTCAATCAGGGGATGCTACATGTAACGGTCTGACACCACTTGAAGGGTCACGAACCATGACGCTACGAAAAGGTGAGCTATGGCATAGGAAACCCAGGACTTTCTCCTCTGTTTCCGTACTTTCTTCACTTCCGCAACTCTTTCCGGTTCCTGGCTGCATTTTCCTTGGTGAAAGTCAGTGAAAGCATGAGATGACCATATGTTTTCTTCCTTTCCAGCAATGCTTCCAAAGCCATGTCAGTTTCCTTCCTGGCTTCAAAGCCATGCACAGTGGCACACCCTCGACCTCCGCTCAACCTATGTCTTTGAATCCAGTGGACTTCGCGTGAGCAACTCAAGTGACCTCAACGGCTTTACCGCTAATACACTCCTCATGAGTGCTTCATGTTCTCAAATCCTTGAGAATCCTACGCTCGATAAAGTAATGCTTATCCTCCAATCAACGACAGACTGGTAAGTCAGACAATAAAATCTCATCCCAGGCAACTACCTTCAGGCTCTTCTAAAACTTCCAGCTTTCTCCACTTTCTCTCGCATCTTTACACTACCAAATGCCCCTTGCCCTTATGAAAACCATGGAATCCTGCCAGACTCACTCGAACGAGTCAACCAAAGGGATCATGACTATCAGATCTGGTTATAACAGTGGGATTAAATTGATATAAACCGATTTTAAGTGGACCCAATCCAGGAAATCGTTAGTATCATTACGCTCTCTCCACAGTCCGTCCTTCAATACCATACTCTACTGCTCCTGACAGTCTTGGATTTTTTCCGTCCCTAATTTCATTTCCTTCCTGCGGCTACTAGTCCAGTTGCTACCCTCTAGGCCCTATTATCCCATATCCCTTTGATAGTGGCTGGAGAAGCGGAGCTTTCTCCAGTTGTCTCATTCTCCAAAATTGTCCTCCAAATCCAGAGAAAAAAATCACATTACTGAGTCAGCTATTTAGCAAAGTGCATTCATGCACATTCTTCCTCCAAGTTGCTTTCTCCATCTTTTAAATGCTCTCGTGTACTAGTTCTGGCTACAGTACTTTCTCCGACTTTCTCCCTCCCGTCTCTCGTTGCTCCACGCTCCACATTCCAGAACAGACAAAGCATACGCATCCTCTGCCGTGTACTGTTCCTAGAGCTAGAAAATATTTCCAGCTCTATGTCCATCCCACACTGAGCAGAAGAGAAGAAAGCATTAATGTTTCTCTTTTTCTACTTTCTCCCTCGCGCTAAAGCCATCGGTCATTTCAGACTGAATGGCCCTTCCTACCACTGACATATTTAAATGGTTTCCGTCAATTATACTGAAATTGGTCCCAGAAACCGCCCCCCTCCCCTCTTATACAACTTTCTCTCCCCACCCATCACCCCACTTATATATCCTGTTTTCCCCCGCAAAAAAATCCTCCTTCTCTCCTACCCTTATTTTCTCTAGCTGTCTCTCCCCATTTCATTCATTTCCTTCCGCTTTGAGAGCCAATATTTAAATTCCCAAGCGGCCCAAAGGGTCAGAGAAAAACCAACATTAGTCACGTTCATTTATTCATGTCAGAGATTGTGTGGAAAAACTCAAATATTTTCTCACACTACAGCACGTTGTTTCTGTTCATATGTTGTATCTGCGGTTCTAGCCTCTAGCTCTGCCGTCTCCGCCCTTCCCCTCATCCCCCATAGACGCCAACTAAATAAACTTGTTTAACGTCCATATTGTTTTCCCTCAATGCATCAACTACATTCCTCACATGAGTTATGGCTCCCAAACGCTTGTCTTTCCTCCCATGCTTGCACAGGGACAGAAAGAGGGAGCAGCTGAAACGTTAGGAGAAAGTCCGGTGAAAGTCGTAACGATTCTCCCGCTCTCTCTCAGTCAGCTTCGCCTTTTATTTATGCTATAGTTTCGCATTTTAGAGCACCAACATTTTCAATTCTTTCAAAGTATGACGCCCAGTGACAAGCATGGTGATAAATTGACTTCTCCTCCGAACAATACATATTTTGCGTCCGCAGACGCCATGCATAGTCCTGTCAGGCTGGCAGCTCAACCATGCCGAGCAACTAGAGCACTAGCGTCTTGGATGATGATAGCTGCAGCTATCTTCCCAGCATTCCGCTCACGCCGCGTTCAACGCGTATGACCCACATCTTACGCGACTTGAGAACCCCTCTTTGTCCCTCATAAATTGCGATTTATCAGGTCAAATATTCTTGACTTTTTGTATTCATCCCTTGTCTGATTCTAATAGCTATGCAGCATGGGACCCGTCCAGGCGACAGGGCCTTTTCTCTGTAGTCCTGGGCATTTCTCTTCCCGGACGTGCCCAAGCTGGCCCAAAAAATAAGAAAATCTCAATAATAGATAACCTTGACAAAATTTCATTACTTTCTCCTCTACTGTATCTGCTTACAGATCTCCTTGATCTTACATATCAAATCCAGACACCGAAAAGCTTCTCGCAAATAAACGTCCTAATAATTTTCCATCAACTCTCTTGCTAGACTTTTGGCAAAAAGTCCAAGCCGAAGCCCTTGACTCTACCCGGCTTGCTTTCTCCAAGCCTTGCTTCCAGTGATCTGTTGTGTTCTCCTTCTCCGCCACCCCGCTCATGCATTTTTATAAGCCTAACCTATCATACTTGATGACATCCACACTTGGCCAACTTGCAATAAATTTCCGCGATAAGATTTTCGCATTTCTTGTTTCGCGAAGAAAGGGTCGGAGAACAGCATAGTAAATTATCTCACAGTATATATGTCAAAACAAAAAAGTTATAAGGCGCGAGTAAACTATAATTTTTTTTAAAAATAATAACATACTCTTTTCAGTAATAATATTTTTAAACCGTCCGTTCCATGACTTTTAAATTACATCCCAGAAGCAAGAAGTTCGCAAATATAACACAATAACACAGTGCTAAAATTAACGTAGAGGGCGCCTCAGGCTATTTCAACATCACTCACTTCCACGCCCTTTAAAGCCCGTTAAAGAACCCGTTTATTTTTGAAACTAAATTAAAAAATCTTGCCATTAAGAAGATTCTCTAGACGCAGTAATTTTACGTATTACCGAAAGCAACATTAATTAATACAGTAATTATACAAGCACCGGAATAAATTTCGGTTGATATAGGGGTAGTTATCTTTGGTACAACAACTTCAAAGTCACAAGTATTTACAAATTACATTTAATAAAGCGGGTAACGAGAGATTTACCTTTTAAACCTTTAATAACTGAAAATAAACCCTATTTAATCCTAACCTCGTAAACTTGAGCGACATATTCCAATCTAAAAATAATATTCAAATACTAATTAGCGCAATATCTTCAATTAATGAGTTCCGCCTCATGATTAACTTAGGGTTTTAACACCATTAATTAACGCTTCAACAACACAATAAACCATGCGAACTCACTATAAATAATTAACTTAATAACAGCTTAACTCTTCCGCTGCAGCAGAATCTGCTTCTCCTCTTCTAGGATCAACTGAGTAATCCTGTATTCACAGGAGAGGGCTCTTCGTTCATTTAACCTTTGGATCTTCTTCAGTTTCTGAACAACATAACTTCCAAAGGAGACAAGATCATCCCTGGATTCCTGCTGCACCGGCAGCACAGCAAGCGTTTGCCCTGGATGTGAGGCCCGTGTCGAAGGTCCTGAAGAAACCAGGTTCAGAGTTGAAAAGGAGGCCGGTGCTGGCCTCTTAAGGTTTTCCTTATCCCTCTTCTGTAACTAATGTAAAAATCACTCGTTATAATCCACGTGATCAATAAAAACCAATTCCAACCCCTCCCTCCCCAATTCACACAACGCTCTCTGCCCAGTATTCAACTAACTAAACGATTACTACTTACGTTTCCTACGTGTTCCACAATAATTTCGTCGCTAGAAACTGGCTTAGCTTTGATCACGGTCGTGGAGCTAGCATTCGCTGGAGGTTCCACTGAAGCTACAGCTAGTACAGGAGCTACTACAGCAGCGACACCAAGCGTCCCGTCGCTATCATCGCCAGGAAGTCGAGACAAATTGTCGATAACCTTGAGACTATCCGCATGTCTAAAGTAGGGTTTCTTCCCATCAGGATATTTTTTCACTTCCAGCTTCCTCCTGTAGTTCACATACTGCGCCCAGAGGCTGTGCCATTTCTGCTGGCAATCCTCCCCTGAAATTTAAATACAGCACAATATTTAAATTTAATTTAAGAACACAATTAATAAAATTAATTACTTTTAATCATTTCTAAAATTAACTTCAACATTATCCCAATTACAAAAGTATTTCAAACCTGTTGGTAAATCTGAATCATTAAGTTCCTTGCAAATATTTCCCCAGACATTTTTCAAAAGAAGCGGGTGATGATGATTCGGATGGCTCTTTTGATAAATGATTGGGTTACTCTTGACCAGCTCAATTAGCGTATTCTCCATTAACATTTTCATCTCCGCTTTACTAAAGGCTTGTCCCATCAAAGAGTTTGGCCCTGCGTTCTCCATCCTTCTCACTTTTCGGAATATTACAATATTTTCCAGCGTTTCAATTTCCTCCAGTTTTGAAGCTGGCACTTGCAAAGGCACTTGCAAATTTTAACAAATATCCCCTAACAATTTTCCCTTAAAAGCTATAGCTTTCAAAGCGCTAATTTTCCAAACTTTTTTCAAACTTGTTTCAATCCTATCAACGCAATTTCAATATTAATTCAGCCCTCAAGGAAAATTTTCACAAAACCTTACGAAACTTTCACAAAATCTACAACTTCCGCTCCACAAAATCTCAAAACCCACCTCAGTTGCTACTCAAGAACAAAATGTCTGCAGAGGAAAACGAACTACATGATTCTCATTCAAGCACCTAAAGAGACTTTTAAATCCCACACTTGCAACTGTAATATTCGCGCACGAAACTCAAAATCCACCCTCCCCCTCATAATATTAGGATAGTAGAGTGAGGGCGGATTTTTTAATTCCCTCGCATCAGCTTACGTCACGAAACAGTATGCCAAGCCAGGATTGAAAACTTTCTAATTTTTCATCATTCCCACATGTCTTTCCTGAAACAAACAAAACCATGCCGTCTTGGAGCGGAGCATGCTGTTGTCATGCCAACCCGGGCTTTTCATATAATATAAATCCTCGCACCCCAGGAGACGATTAAACAGGAGCTTTAGAGAGTATGACTTATGCTTCCTGTTAGGATGATTTATTGAATGGGTTAGAATTGGGAGCAGATCCGTATTTCCATACCATTTTCCTTTACTTCCTTTCCTTGCAGCAGCAGCTTGTTCGGAGGAGAGGCGAGAGAAGATGAAGGAGGATGAATGGGCGTATACATGTAGAATGAAACCCTGAGAGAGAACATAATGGAATTGTGTGTGTATAGATGGAGCCATGAAATTTATTCCCTGTCATGCATACATATATATTCACAAGCTTCTGCGACAATCAAAGCCCGTTGGTAGGTGAAACTATAAATGAGGACTTATGGTTTTTCATTTAAAATTCATTTTCCCTGTCCCAATCCTCCTCCTCCTTTCTCCTCCGTCAGATCAATTAAGCGTGTAACAAATTACGACCCGCCATTTTCCCATCTCACATCTCTGATTTTCCACCAACCACACTGAGAGTATTTCCGGTGAAAGTCTACTTTCTCCATATGGCCTTCATGCCTCCCAAATTAGCCTCCATGGCAGTCAGCCTGATTTGTTATTCTTGCTCGGAAAAATAATTTCCAAACAGGCTGGCTAATGACATGTTGACAATAACTTTTCCGCTTCGGAGAAGCAGCATAGGCTATTGGTTAAAATTCGGGTGAAAGTCAGAGAGTCAACTTATTCCATCTAGCATATCAGGAAACCCCGCACGTAACGTAATACAAAGACTACGACGACCTTCCTTCCTCTGCCACAGAGCCGCACAACTGTAATTGTTTACTCCTTCCGAAACTTTCATACCCGTTTCCTCCGGAGTTACCCGCCTCCCAGCCTTTGAGTTACCCGGAAGAGCCTGAGGAATTTGGTTCCCGCATCCGCTAATTCCCTTCCCGAACTAAACTTTAATACTCCCGCCAATTAATTCATTACTTTCTCCTTCTTTTATTTACAGTCATAGTGGCTACGTTTGCACAACCATCTACAAACGGGACGGCCATATTGTGGAAATGCAAATGGGTGAGTCAAACACTTTCTATTAACTTTCTCCTCCGCAGAGCAGGCTCAGCATGTAGTCACTAGCATTCCTTTCCTAACCTCAATTGCCTCCGGCTATTTTACGACTCTCCAGACGGTTCTTCTTCCTGCCGCTTTCATCTTACCCGCTGGAAATTTTAAACCGCGCTCCGGAGTTGTTAACAAGTCCATCCACTTTCCTTAGCAACAAAAATTTCAAACCCACCATCGCGCGCGCCTTAAGTTTTCTCCTCATCCACGCACGCACACATGCTTTCCCTAAAAACAAAACTGGTTTTGTGGTTACCGTACGTGGGAGGAAACATTTTACAATTTCACTACAATTTATACCCCTCATATTTCACAACCCTCAGTTGACATTAAGATTGACGGGGAAATGTCACATTCACCCGGGTAACTTGAATCCGCTTCCACTCTTCATGCATGAGCCTATATACTCTGCTACTAAACTTGCCGCAATTTTACACTACTTTCTTCTCATTTCCAGAAACTATATGTATGCATTTAAACTAACTAAATCACACGCAGCCATGCACCTTTCTCCACGAGGAGACAGAGTGAAAGTACGTCGTTCCTCCTTCCTTCTGCAAAATCCTTTGGGGATAAGCACTCATATTTTTTCCCTTGAATTATTTTATCTCCCCTCAGCCTCAACATGTCAGCTTTTTGACAGAGCTTAAAATTATGCATCCCTTCTCAACTGTATCACCAACTCCGGAAGGAGAAAGTCTCATCCCGAGGTTAAAAATTCATTCAAGCCTGCATATTGCATTCAAATGCAGATTTTAAATTGAAATACCCGCCAAGACCCTCCAACCTCTTACAATCACTTCAAGATTACCACCTCCGCCTTCTTCTATACACAGAGCAGCCCAGCGGCTTCCTGATAAAACAATGCTATTAATAATCCTTCCTCCTTCGCATACCTATGTGTACGATACTTTTTATCATCCCTTAAAATATTTACACAAGTCTCAGGAAACCAAAGCCGCACGAAGCGGGCAATCCATCCAATTTTAAAATATATTGCGAATATTAACTTGAAAGCTCGCGGGCTTCCAACTTTTTTATCCTCTTTACTTTACTTGATTAATGCACTTTGCACTTGTTCAAACCTTCCCCGCCTCCACTCTCACAGCTTTCACTTTATCATCATAAAGAGAAAGCCAAGTGTGGCATCCTGTTTCTAGCACCGTGCTGAATATACCTAACTATAATCACGTATGCAACCAACCTGCAAACTTCCTTTCACCAATATATTAAGAGCATGCGTAGGTAGGAGAAAGTTACTTTCTCCATTGCAGTTTACCCCAATAACCGGTTGCGAAATACACTGCCACACTCTTCCATCCACTTTATTATTAACAGTGAAAGTGAATCTTGATTAAATAGCAACCATTTTTTTTCAAACAAAACCGAAAAGCTCATCACAGTTTAAGAAGAGTGGTTGGTAGCGAGGGATTAACTTTCTTCTTTCTTAGCCACCGGAAGGGAACGCCTTTGTTAAACCTTTCCCGCAAATTACCAACTTTGAACTTTCGCCTCCCGCAGAAAAATTAATTTCCTCTAGTTTTCTTCACCACGAAAAACCAACCACATTCATTAAGTAAGTGCATAAGAGCAGTACCGCGATGCTCTACTTTCACCACAGCTCTTGAAATCCCAAATTCCCAAGTTCGCAAAAACATGCAGAATATATTTTCTTCCGTGTTTGTTTTCTCTTCAAAGATAGGCCAAAATCCGCTGGTTTGAGTTTAATAATTTTAAAATTTCACAAGCATCCTTCAAGATATAGCGATAATTAATTGAAACTTGCGGTCCGAGACCCGGGATTTTGCATTTACTTTTGCAAGTACTTATCTCCTTGACTGGAATTTACCACAGTCCTACGCCGTCACACAACCACGGATCGTATAATATTTCCTTCGCTTCCACGAAATGCATAATACGCTGCTTGCTTGTTTTCTCAGAGTTCTAAAATTTAACCGGGAAGCACAAACTTTCTCCTTTTTATCAGCCATACATTCTAGACATAAAGAAGGGCGGAAATTTTCAACTTCCTCTCTCCATCCCCCACAATCTCTTCTCTCTGTATATAAAAGTTCCGGAGATGAGCCTCCGATTTTATGAATTTCCAAGAAAGAGGCGCTATACACTTTCCCGGGTTATTATACTTTCTCTTCCGCCTTCGCCACATCATCTCGACGACTTCATAGATGCACTTTTGAGCAATGAAGCTCATAATCACTTCCCCATTTTGTGGTGAACTTTCTTTCCCCTTCTTTTCCCTCCCTACCATAGCTATCCTACAAGCATAGCCCTGCCCAGCCCTGGCATGGAGAAGCAGAACCGCATATATGCTTTCTCCTCAGGACTTGTTGGAGAAAGCAATGCTGCTGCGTTTCTCCCTAGACCTCATACTTATCCCCTCCTCTCTTCAGTTTAACCCGCTTATTTCGCCCCTTCTTTGTCTTCTTCCGGAATCTATGAGCGACATACGGAGGAGATCCTTGTTTGAAGCCTTGATTCACTGCGGTCTGGCCTCTGCTGGTATCTTTGATTAATTATATTTTGGATTCTAAAATCTAATTAGTTTTCTCCGTCCATGTTTATTAAACAGAGAGAGCTCGGAAAAACAAAGCTTCACTAATGATATTTAGTCACGGATCTTTATATAATCTCTACTCCCTCCGCGACTGATACATCCTTTCAGCTTCCCGCCATCAGAGCTCTGCTCCTTGCTGTCTCCCTGCTTTCTCCACCGTTTCATTTTACTCCAAGATTGCATCCTTAAGACAACTCTGGGTACAACTGTTATCCGTTTTGCTTCACTTTAGCGCTTCCTCGATGATTGTGATATCGAAACCGCCGGATCTTATTTCAGTCTTGCTTTCACTCTGATCATTTCCCGGTCGTCATACTAAGTCTCAGTAATGAAAAAATTACACAAGAATGAGCATTCATACTTTTCCTTGTGGCTCATTTTAGTTCTTGCTTTCTCCATTGGAGTGCATATTGTTGGAGAAAGTTTTGCATGCCGTATCAGGTCGCTGCAGCAAATCCTTAAACGGTACCACTGGCGCAGCACTATAATACAGCAAACCTGCAGCTAAATAGAGAAAGCATTTAATACGGTTGAAATTAAAATGTTATACCTGGAGAAAGCAAGGAACTGTTTGAGCCCATGACATCATTACCACTGGGTGTGATACTTTCTCCTTGAACCCACACGCTCCCCCCAGACACAACTTTGATCTTCCCATTCCAGCTTATGCGCTCAGCATAGAGCAAATCTTAGAGGAGAAAGCAGCTTTCACCTTAGGTTTAAGCTTTCATGAGGGGAGGGGTTTATTTAGCATCAGGTTTTCTGGGATTAGGATTTACGGTGAATCATTCAAGTCAACGAGCCGGAGCTTTAGGAAATTACACGTAATTAGAATAGTTTTAGTCGCGGGAGCTTTCAGGGCTCTTTGAATGTAAAAAACAAGTAGCAAACATTCCACTTACCCAGCATAGCTGTCAGGTTAACAGGGAAATAAGAGAATCCTCCGTGTGAAACTTTTCTCGTAAAATATTTCTTGCTTCCTTAATGTAAACTTGAACTTTTCTCCGATGCTACATCCCTCGTAGTCTCTTTTCTCTTTTTCATTCCTTTCTCCACCCCTTCACCCCTATACTACATCTACACAGAATTTTCTCTTCCTTCTTTTACTTTCTCCAACTCACACCGTCTTTCAATCTTATTCATGTATGAGATTCTTTCGTGTCTTTGGCCCTCACTTTCCTCATTTTCTTTTATGTGTTTGGAAAAAGAAAAGTTTCCAGCCCATATTTTGTATCCAAATTGCAGCATACCCTCATCGCCTCATCCTAGTTTCAAACCCCATGTATACTTTCACTCACTCACTACTTTCACTATTTCCCGCTCACAGTTTGCCTTACCTCCTTATACTACCGGAAAACTAGTTTTTTTGAATTCCGCACCCTTACTTTCTCTTTTCCTTGAAAACTTTCTCTCCTCTGCTTTCTTCCTACAAGCTTCGGATACAACCTCCTTTGTCAATCATAAACGAGAAGATACAGAATAATCTGTAGCAAGTTTGTATTCAATAGAAAAGTGTCAGAAGAACGACCTCGTACTTTCACCAAACTCTTTTTTACCTTTACATGAAAAAAACTCTTTCTTTTAAAATCTCTTGCCCCGCGCAAAGAAACCAATAAAATAAAACTTTCTTATTTGAATTCCCTTCAATTCCCGCTATTCCACCAACCTCACAAATATTTTATAGCTGCTAGCCCAAAACTCTGTGAATAATTTAATTGTACGTGAAATGAATTCCTGCCTACCCATATAATGGCCAACTGACAAGCAATAGCAGAAGCTATACAGATGTAAACGCGCCTTAGCTTTCACCCCTCTTCCTTTGCCTCTGTATAGTTTCGCAAGTCTCTCGCTCCTTTTCACGCCATCCTGTAGAACGCAATGAATATTTCATTTTAAACTTGTGCGCTCATTCTTGATTTAAATTTTACAGGTAACGTAGCAAGGAGATCTGAAGACGCCTGTCACGTCTCACATTTCAATCAAACTTCCCTGCCTTACGTGACCCTTGTTTGTAAGTAAATCCAACTTTTTTATTCAATTTCAACGCCGCTTTTCCTTTTCAAACTTTTCCGCGCCCCATAATAAAATCAATTTAAAATTCCAGCTTCAACACCTGAAACCCGGCAATGCCCGTATCTCGGACGCTTTCAGATCACGGGTCTTGCAAAAGACGGAAGAATCATCCGTCCCAGCTGTACCAGCGGCTTCAATACGCTCCAGGTCGGATGTAATCAACTTGATACGCTTCAGCTTCGGTCCGAATGTATGAGAACGGACGTTTTGGCAGGTGAGTCCAATTTTTCAATTTTCCCGCCCTTAACCATTCTCCACCCTTCCGCCAATAGTACCCAAGCAATCAAATTTTTTGCCCACGAAACCCTCAATTATAATCATTTTGCACCCTCAAGCATCCCACCGATGCATTACCTACCACTACTAGTATGTACCATTTATTGCACGATATTAAGCATTGAGAAATAATTCAGCGCAAAATTGCTTAAAATGACATAATAAGCAGTAGATAATTAAAAGTCAGTAGCATGGTGCTTTGAATAATTGGTAAAGTGGTATGCCCAAAAAAGCTTAACCGGTTAATAATAGGTTTCATTCCCTTGACTTCCCGTTTCATAATTTCGCTCCAAATGTTACGCTTTAAATGCAGCGGTGGGATCCTCGAAATATTAACACTCAAAGCCCGAAGAACCATTTTAGATTCAATTTCCCATTTGCATATAAAACCATAAAAACAAGTTTGCATAACAATTCCAAACATACTAAAGCAAGGAAATATCAGGTACACAAGCAAAGATACTTTTCCAAACGCCCTCAAGGAACAAAAAACATAAGTCGTAGTGAGTCCAATGCAATATGCAACAAAACCACAAGAGTAGAGTTCACCGTTGAAATCGTTGTGAATGACGTTAAGGATTTGTAACTCGCGGTAAAACCCGACAAGCTTGGCAACTGCCACTCTCTCTTTCTCTGATGAGTCAATCCTGCATCTGTATTAAACAAAACAGTGATCATTTTTCATTATAGATGAAACGCTTGACATTTAGAAATTCGCAATCAAATATTTATAGTGTGACACAGAGGAGCAGGCCATTAGTAAATGAAATTTTAATTAAACTCAGCGGATGGACACGTGACTTACTTTAGTGTCTGGAGCAAAAGAATCACTTGAATCACTATTCCTACCCAGGACATGAAGTAAATGTTGACAAGAGTAAAAGTCCACAAGGTATCTGCGCTCTTGACGAGGACAGATGTCAAGTATCCTGGCATGGTTTTTAAATATGCAGGAAGATATGCATAAATATGCATCGGATATTCTGGCTTCACGACACTTAACGTCACGAAAACTGGGACTATTCCGAAATATGATCCCAGTATCATATACACGAAAGCTCCCTCCACCATGAGAAGAGAATAATATTCCTTTGCGTGTATTAGTTCTGAAAAATGAATGTAACTAAAATCCTTAGGTAAAGCTTATAATAACTATTTTGTTTTTGTTTGTCTTCAAAACCCAATTAGGAACTAAACGCTTAAAATTCACAGATTGAAAAACCCTTACTTTTCCCCCTACGCATAACAAAATCCAATTGGTTTATCCACATGATCGCTTGGGTAGGGCGCGCCATAATCGCTGCAAAGCCAAGAGCAGAGAAACTTGAGGCAGCAACGTGTATAATATGCATGGCTGACACAGCATTGAAGCCATTCCCAGAAAAATACGCTATGAAAGTAACCATTTGAAACACAAAATGTAAGATACAGAACGAGCCTGCACCATAAAATAAAATCATTTGGAACCGTCCTTGAAAAATTCTCACTTCCAGTCCATTCCCGCCGCAAACTTCAAAGGGTACACATTTTATTAAGCTTGCAAAACGAAAGATGGCTCTTAAAATTCGCAATGTCCAGGAGGCAAACATTGTTACTTTTACTACCAGCAGCTAAAAACTACTTATAGGATGGAACGTGGTGCTAATGAATGATACAATGGTTCCCTTTGTGGACCTATATGTATGTAGTTTTCGCAATTTATCATTTCGCAAATTATTAGAAAATAATTACATTGCTGTTAAAATATAGTGAATAAGTAGGACAGGACTAGAGTCTGTCACCTTTTAGTTGGATTGCAACATATCACTCATCCTCTTTAAGTGTGTATCGGTGAAAGTGGCAACCAAGTGTAAACCATATATTTAATAGAATAAGCAACTTCATTATCTCGTTAACTTCATCCTCTTCTACATTCTTACTTCAACTTCAAAGAACACAACCCGATAAATGTATGAAAAGGCACTTGACAACCTAATCATTCATTAAAAATATATAATTAAATATGATGAACCTGCCATTACACCAAGCTAGCATAACATGATAGCTATGTATTTACGCCGTAATGCCACCCCGTCCCGAAATTAAAATGACATTAGCAAAAGAAGGTAATTAAACGTCATTGCCATCGAATTTTTCGTTAGATTCAAAGTATTATGTCCAAAAAAGCTTAGCCTGTTCGTAATAGGCCTCAAAGAAAGTATTTCTTTCTTGACAATCAGCTTCTCATTTCGCCTTCCAGCCCAACTTGTTCCAACAACGCCATCTGCTTCTTTAATACTAAACTCCCGTAAAACAATTTTTGATTCAATCTCCCATTTACATATGAATCCGTAGAAACAGGTTTGCATCGCGACACCAAATACGGTGAAACACGGAAAGAGCAGGTAAACGAGTAGCGGTAACTTTTCAAACGTAGTTAACGAGCAATAAATGCACAGCGTGCTGAAACCAGTACAGAATGAGATGAAGCCACACGAAAAAAACTCCCCATTAAAATCATTGTGTAAAATATTCAATATTTGTATTTCGCGGTAGAATCGAATTAGCTTCGGGTCAAGTTTTCGAGACGATTTAATCATCTTTCTGCAAAACAATATTATTTTTTAATTTAAATATTAAACTTAATTTTAAAAAACCTTCCTGTTACAAACTATAATTTCATATTTTAGCTTACCTAAGCTGAACAAGCAAGATGATTACCTGAAGAACAATCCCTACCCACGCCACAAAGAAAACGTTTACAAGCACAAGCGTCCATAAAGTTTCCCACATTTTTAAACCAGCAGAGGCGTAGATCCCCCAACGGTTTCTAAGACTCTCAGGGAAGAAGGCATAGGTATGCATATCCAGCTCAGGTTTATAAAAGTTAAAAACGGTAAACACTGACGTCATCCCCACAATAGTTCCCAAACCAACGTAAACAATGCTTATCGTTACTAAACGTAGCGAATAATATTCTTTCGCATCCAGGACTTCTGCAAAGGTCGATTAAAAAAGTGCAAAACCTCGAAATTTTTACGTATAAACCGGTTAATTTCAAAACTCACCTCTCCCGCGCTCAATCATAAAATCCATTTGATTAATCCACATAACAGCTTCCCTAGGTCGCGCCACAATCGCTGCGAAATACAGCAAAGCACAACTAGCAACAGCCACATACAAAAGGTGTACTCCCGTGCTCCCTGTAAACCCATTCCGACCAAATGACCACCCGAACGTCAAAAATTGAAACAGGCAAAACAGCATACACAACCCGCTTACGAAATACCAAACCCCGATTTTCCACCAACTCCGAAATAATTTCACTTCATGCCCCCTTCCGCGCACAATTCAAACGGTACACATTTAATGATGCTTGCGAAGCTAAATATGCATCGCAAAATCCTCACAGTTAGTCCTCTAAACATTTTTTCACTTTTTCAAACGGCTCCAATCTTAACTAATTCAAATTTAATGCAGGACCAATAATTCTTCTGATCTTCCCACACTCCAGCACTTTTTCACTTCATCTCTTCTATGTTTTAAGTTGCTGTATGCTAAAATTCAATTTCTCAAGGCTGGTAGTACTTTCATTTTAACCTTTCTTCCGCTAAAACCATGCTGTAACTGATGGCAGGTGCTGTGCAAGTTGAAAAATAGAAGAAGCCGCTCGTAATAGTCTTGCTAACTATGGCTATTTCTATTGTAACTCTCATGCAATCTGTACCTTCCCAATGATCGTTTCCTGGATTAAATCATTTAATGAATCAATAAAATGCCTTATCGATTCCAAATGGTATGAAAATACGTCGAAGGTGCTTCTGCCGGTGTATGTATTTGTATGCTCCGTCCCGTCTTTTACAAAATAACAATACAAAATCCTGATTAAGGATTCTAACTACTTTCCTCCCTTTCCTAGCCGCTTCCAATTACAGTCACTTAAATGTCCATTAAACCTTAGAGGTTAACTGCAGCAATAAGCGCGAAAGCGCAGTCCCGCTCGTTGTTCCCTATGTTTAGTGCTTCGCAATTTCCATGTATATACTTCTTGTCCAGGCACAGCAATGGGTACCCACTTCTCTTCTACCTCATAACTGGGAGCAGGGAGCAGGAGTACAGAAAATTGGCAATAAACTTGCAATTGTTTGCAAGCTTTGCCTTATTCTTAAATTAGTTTAAACGATGGAACTGTTAGCAATCTAAAGGATCAATTTTCTCTTTTCTCCGAGGCCAGGATAAAAAGCTAAATATGTTTCATATTTTCTATCAATCGCAACACACGCTCACTCGAATTCACCATCCAAACTACCTCCAATTAACCTATTCTGTATTAATAGATGGTCACAACCTGCCCTTAGTTCAGTGTTTGTAGCGCGGTTACTTGATTACAGAATTCCAATAACCGTGAGTAAATTGCACAAAAACTAATAAAAACCGTACCAATCCTACATCCAGAAACAAATTGTAATACTCGTACCCTGCGGTCAACGGATACCGAGACAAGTAAGCTCTCTCAGTACATTAAAATGACAAAATGAGGAGCAGATAATTAAAAGACATTTCAATAGCCTCTTTCGCAACATTTAAAGTAAGATGTCCAAAACAGCTACACTTGCTCGTAATAGGCCTCAGAGAAATAATTGTCTTCTTCACAATAAGCATCTCTTTTCGCCTCACACCCCAACTCATCCGAATCCCATTTGCTTCTCCAGCTATGAATTCTCTTAATACAATTTTTGATTCAATCTCCCATTTGGAAACAAATCCATAAAAGCACGTTTGCATAGCCACCCCAACGATACTAAAACACGGAAAGAATAGATAAATAAACAAGGGTAAACTATGGAAGGCATTTATCGAGAAATACATGCACATTGTACAAAATCCCATGATAAATGCAACGAAGCTGCACGAGAAAAAATCTCCGTTGAAATCATTGCTCAAAATATTCAGGATTTGTATTTCGCGGTAGAATCCAATTAGCTTCGGATCCAGATTTCGAGAGGATTTCAGCGTCTTCCTGTAAAAAAATAATTTAAATAGTAAATTCTAATTTTAACCCCTCAAATTTTCAAATTATCTTTTAGGACTTTAGCCCACACTTACTTGAGCTCCAAAAGTAAGAGTACCGTCTGAAGAGTAATCCCAACCCACAATACAAACATGACGTTTACAAGTACGAGTGTCCACGTAGTTTCACACATGTTCAAACTCGCCGACACAAAAACTCCCCAAGGCGTTTTAAAACTCTCGGGGAAGAATGCATAGGTATGCATGGGCCAATCAGGTTTATAGATGTTGAAAGCCGTAAAAAATGGTGTTATCCCAAAGACAGTTATGAGTCCGAGGTAGACAAAACTCGCTGTTGCCATGAGCAACGAATAATATTCCGCCACACCCAAAGTTTCTGCAAGAATGAGTCATAATTGAAAACAAGCACCTTTACACTTACATACTAAAAAAACGCTGCATAAACAGTCCCTCAGTACTCGTTTGTAACAACTCACCGCGTCCTCGTTCAATCATGAAATGCAATTGATTAATCCACATAGCAGCTTCTCTAGGTTGCGCCACAATCGCGGCAGTGCACTCAAACGCAACCGTAGCACCAGCCACGTACAAAAAATGCACTGCCGTACCCATATTGAACCCGTTTTCTTGAAACGACACTCCGAATGTCACAACCTGAAACATGAATAACAGGCTAGCCAACCCGCTACAGAAATACCACAATCCGATTTTCCACCAACTTCCAAATAGTTTCACTTCAACACCCCTTCCCGCACACAATTCAAATGGCACACATTTGATTGTGCTTGCGAAACCAAAAAGCCCCCTCAAAATCCTCAGAGTTAACTCTGCAGCCATCTTTACAAGTTTTTAGTTTGCTTGAATCTTAATTAGTGCTCTAACGATTCCGCTTTCGTCGCTAGCGAGTTTTTCTTCTTCGATAACTTTTAGACACAACGTCTGCGAAGAAATCCTTCCTTAGTCCTACGCCTTGACCATGAAAAGTAGACACAACATAGCTATAGAACACAGCAACATACAATCAAACCGACCACCCATTGTAAATTAAAATAGAGGGGGGCCGGATTAGCCCTCGCCCATCCTGATGTAACTGTAGGTCGCCTTGAAACCTGTCGTCACTAATTATTTTACTTTCAAAAATGTACAAATCAATCTTGAAATCCGCTGAATGGATAATTGATACACATGGATCCCAGGTAGAAATTAAAAATATGGCCCCTAAAATACCAAACCGTCCGTTTGCTTTAGAGCTTTTTCCTCTGCCTTCTGATTATATTCGCTAAATTCCCTGCTCCTGCCCCTCTACTGCAAATATATCTGATCATACATGAGTACAATTAACAAAACATGCTCTTACTTCTAATAAATAGTCTCTCGCTGTAAAGAATGGTTTCAATTTCTCCCCACCGTTGCCAGTCAAATATTTACCCATTTGAATTTGGTTGGACTTCAAAATTATAATTCAGCTCAAGTCATGCATGTTTTTTTTCTTTTCGTAACGATTGCAGGTAAATTATTCGTTAATTATAAAGTTTCTCGCATGTAAATATGATACAACGTACCCTGCCCTGCCCAGCAGCTTTGTATTCCAGGCGTAATTGCAGAAAATTATAAAAAACAATTAAGTTTCGTTGTGGTCAATTTAGTGGCATGCGGCTGTTCACGCAGGGAGTTAAGCTCAAAAATTATGAGTAAAACAACATTGTAATGCATACATGTAAAATTATTTAGTACTTACTTAAACACATCAAACATTCATGAAGATACAGCTCCGAGAAACGTTACATAACTTTTGCAAGCATAACGTGAAGACTGGGTCCAATCATAGCTCGGTTTATTAAGGAATATTGATAATCTATTCAACGGCCACTTTTATAAAATGTTGTTAAACGGAAGTTTTATCTCGAGCGGTTCGCTTGACCATAATAATAATTTTAAATGCTGCCGAAATAAATTCAATCATTTTATTTTAGCGGGAAATTCGAAAAAATAATTTTGCGAAAATAATAATTCAAATTTTAATTTTTACATAAAAAAGGGAGATTCAAAATTGTATTAATTCTGAAATTTTTAAATTGAACTATGAGCATAAAATTCAACATGGAAATAGAGGGAGGTCACAATTTAGATTTTTATGTGAAATTACAAAATTTAAATACGGTGGGAAATTCAAAATTTCGCATCTTACATATTTAAGCTATCTGTTACTCCAAGCTACAAATCAGGATTTTCAATGTACAGTCGCGGCTTTATTCAAACCTCATTAAAAAGTATTATATTAAAAGAAGCAAATCCTTTATGTGCATACCTGTCCATCAGCCGTCGTGCCTCACACCCCTTCCATTTATCTTCTCTGTGTTCGTAACAATGCAAGCTCCAGCTTAACCTACTAAGCATAATACGTGCTTTCCCTGACAACGGATAAGAAATAATTGCTTCTCCATAAATGAGCTCCTCCATCTGTCCATCTGTCAGTCTTGAGTCCATATTGGCGAAAGAAATCATGGATCAAGCGAATGAGAAAGAGACTGCATAAGCTTTGGCTTTCTTTAGTCCAACAAAGGTCATACGTTTGGCTTACAGGGAAAGCTAATTCATTCCCTCCAATTCTCGACTAGGAATCTGTATCAAGGAGCTTTCTCTTCCTCTCACAGACTTTCGGTAATTTATCACTCTTGAGAGAAGACAAGGGAAGAGCTCTCATCATTCAAGTGTTTTTCCTTTCCCAAACCTAAATTAACTCTGGCATGTGTAAAATAAAGAAGGGATGAGAAGCATATTGTACGGGGAAGGAAGACACGAAGCGGATTTCTGACTTTCTCCAAATCATATCCTCGCTCTTTATTCTTTCATCTACTTCCTCCTCCTCTTCTTCTTCACTTCATTCATTCATTCTTAATTCTCTCTTCTTTCTCCTCTTCGCAGCCTCTTCCGTCCTCCACGTCCGTAATATTATTCCATCCTTGAAAGCGTCTCTCAGCTTGCATCTCTTGAGACGTTCTCAACACCATTGCTGATTCTATATGCTTTCTCCGCTTTCTCTTCCTACCTTTTCTTACAGCTTTCTCTCCGCTGTCTTCCCTCTGTTATTTCATTCTACAGAGCTTCTTTCCAGAATCGAGACTATGGCAAGATTTAAAAAGTCGGCTAGCCAGACCTTGGTAGGAGAAATCAGTAGAGAAAGCATAAAGTAAAATAGCTTAGGGTACAGGCAGAGAAAGCTCGCAAACTTTTTTTTCTCAAATTCTTTCCACTTTCTCCACCCAGCTTAAAATGGAAATCTAAAGTTAATTTCGAGGTGAGAGAGAGCTTCATTAATTCCTCCCGTTCAGAAAAAACTTTCTCTGCAACTTGATCCTCTCATCGTGTCAATTTACCCCCGCATTTTTTACACTATTCCTCAATTACGCTGTCACAAACTTGAATAATTTCACTTTCTCTCTCCCGCCCCCCTCTCACGCTTTCTTTTCCAACTCTTCCCCTTCTGAATCAAGGAGACAAACAACTTCTCGAAAGCAGCAACTTTCTCCAAACTCCCATCTGGCTCCCAGTCGAATAATTTGCCAAAATAGTTTCATCTCTTCCTAAGCTTGGGGATTTAGCAACCCTTCGGCTATTCCCGCCGGAGTCCCTCGGATTTTCCTCCATCAAGGACTTAATTTTAAAATTTAATCATCTTTTCATTCCAGAGTATTCTTGTCACGGATGGTGGGAAGAGATGGGAGTGAGCTACTTAATCACCACACCTCTCTCAAGAGCATCCAAAAGTGCTAGTCGCTATTGTTTTGTCTTTCGGGAATTAGCACAAGAAATCCCGCCTGACTTCCTAAAACTCAAGAAAAAGAAATCAAAGACGACTCCACAGTCCTCCTTCTTTTCTCTTCTTGGAGACGCTTCCCACTCCCAAGACTCGACGGAAGACAGCGGAGAAGAAGACGATGAGGAGGGCTACGGAAGAGTTTTACAATTCTCAAGTATTGCTGATTCTTGTCGCCGTGATGTCGTTCCGGGTATCGATGGAACTTTGGCCTTCAACGTTAGCAGTCAAGGTATACACAACCCTTCTTTACATACTTTCTCCATGGTCTTTCTCCACTAGTAATTCTCGGATAGCGCTACGAAAACAACCCGCCTAAGCGAGCACTAGGTCTGACCATAGATTCCTTAATAATTATAAATTCTGCCCGCAGGTCAATGCAACGATATCAGCGGTTCTACTCTTCTAGTATCCTCTTCCACAGTATTAGTCATCGCAACAACGCTATGGATAGGCATAAATAGCTTGCAGTAACCCGCTATGCTATCCCCGAACTGGGAGGATACCGCAGCCAGAGGGCGCTTGGATCTCCGCTCCTCCCAAAAGCTTGAAGCTCCATCATCTTTCAAAAAGCATCAAAGACTTGTGATAAAACTTCAATCAGTTGTATTTAATCACGAGAAACTCAATTAAATTTTAAACTATACAGGTAATGACTTGTAAATCTTAGAATTTCCCATATCCACAATATAATCGTATTCCAAATAACAAATATGCTCAAGCAATTCAAAGATATGCGAAGAAGAAATGATACCGCATCTGTGATACTTGTATTAAATATAAGACTTAAAATTAAGAAATTGTTTATCCTCAGTTTTAATATACATTTTCAATTTAAATTTTAAATTGTTTACTAGCATAACATTTAATTCATCCACTTCCAGTCCTCCAAAGAACTAGATAGCGCTTTTCAAATCCCAATCTATTGAATTGACTATCAATGCAATATTATTTAATTAATTCTTAGAACCCACTACCAAACCATACAGACTATCAAAAAGTATACTTGATCTAGCTATTTAATATAGAGATTTAAGTTATATTAGATCAAAATTAATTCTAATTGATTTAGTAGAACCTTATTATAGATTATAATGCTAAAAACTCTTTATAGTAACCATATCAAAGACGATTTTAATTAATTCCAAGCACAACTTAATTAACTACCACATGTTTGATACCACTATATACCGATACCTCGTCCCAGGTGATCTAGCAAGGCAGCAATAGGTAATTAATTGCTATACCTTGATATAAGATACTGTACAAACTATAGTCTAATTAAAAATGAGTGTCATGTATCACATAGATTGCAATAACCTTCCCGGATCTTTTATAGTAACTCCGAATCAATTAACTCCGTATCCGCGTCCTTATCGGATTAATCTACAATCCTATCATGGGTCTCCTCCTCTTTGTTCTCCTTCTTCTAAGCCCCTCCCCTTCCTCACCTGCACACAGGTGTTTGCCAGACCACACCCTGTAACTCAACACAATAACGATAAGGATCTATGTACATGGTACATATGTACGAGGGGAGCTGCCCCTTGTTTACAAACGAATAAAGACGAGAATTTTTCCTGGGACTTTCACCCAATTTACTTTCACCTAACGCCGCCATACATTCGGTGCACCTTCACAGGTGTTATTCCTTCTACTACCACAATATATTACGATTTTACACTCTTCCAGCCCATAATTCTTGATTTATTTTAGTTTACGTTTCGGGTTACGACTCCTCTGCTCCGCCACATTGCATCTTGTGTCCGGATAAGCCGTTATTTTGGATGTTTCCCTCGAGAATTTGCCATTAATTTTGCCACCGGAGTAGCACTACAAAATCCCCCCACTGACTTTCTCCCTCTTGCATATTTCCCTTAACTTTCTCTAAAACCCTGTCTCATTTCCAAGATGAAAGAAGAGGTTAGGGACTACTTTCTTGAAATATGCATGCTTTCCCTGCCCTAGTTTTTCATAAAGAAAGCCCGAGAAAACTGGAGTGAAGTGCGAGAGAGCCCGTAAAATTTCCTCTGGTTTCATGGATAGAAAGCACCACTTTCTACTTTCTCCCCAGCCCCACGCCTCCGCCCGTCAGCCTATTTCAAGTGGAAAAGCACTTTCAAATGAACTTACTTTGATGATGATGAGCCCAGAATGAACTTTCGCATTAACTCTACTCCTTCATCATACTTGCCTTTATCTTCAACTGTCTCCTAACCCCTTTCTCCTCCTTTACTTTCACCGATGAACAAGAAGATGGAGTAAAGCAAAGATTCATCTCTCTACCTTCTTCCTCTTCAGACTTTCTCTTCAAGCCTCTCTCATCAGCAAGGCGGACAGGTCTGGGCTGGCTGGTGACAAAATCACCGCCTTCATTTCAAACATGAATGACTCCCATTTCCTCTCTTCCCTCCTTTCACTCTTATTCTCATTTCTCATCCTACTCTTTTACTTCCTTTACTGACTTTCATTAGCGAAAATCAGTGAAAGCTACCGCGAACGCATGATTTCGCTCCATTTCATTGCATTTTCTCGTCTCTTGCTTCTAAGACTCCGATTGGACAGGAGCTTACTAAAAATTATCGCAAACTTCAAGAAGAACTACGTACGTTTCAGATTGTTACTCTTTGCTGCTAAAGTGTTATATGAAGTTGATCAGAATTATAGTCAATACCCTTCATATAGTTTGAATTGGCAATGATGCCAAACACATAATACTGTAAAAATAAGC
The DNA here is from genome assembly GCA_906901655.1 of Sminthurides aquaticus. Taxonomy (NCBI): domain Eukaryota; kingdom Metazoa; phylum Arthropoda; class Collembola; order Symphypleona; family Sminthurididae; genus Sminthurides; species Sminthurides aquaticus. The sequence continues at coordinate 2,761,830 of CAJQTT010000007.1, forward strand.
CGTATCAGATATATTCGAACACGATGTAACTCATTAGTGTCACCGCGATAGCACGAAATATATGCAAATATATCATATATGATATAAGGATTGCAGCTCATTTATTGACTTCATGCATTGTCTCTTCGACATATTGCATGTGGAATGTTTATTTATCTGCAGCAGTCAGGAACTTGTTAGCACGCTCGCGTACGGACATGTGTCATATAGTGCTCCTTTCGCTTGACTCCCAGCATACTCGGTCAAGCTTTGAAAGAGAATACATCCTGATGAAGTACAGTATAACTCGAGTTTGAAAAATTCTAAATCAGGTAAATAAAAAACAAATTATTCCAAGTACATTAAAAATGTACCTACGGATACTCCTATTCGCCATTTTTGGACGCGTAGTTACACCGTCTGAACTTACTTTTGTCCAAATACTGAATATACCACTGCGGAAATGCAGTGTCGTGATATACTCCAATAGGATGAGAGTAAATTCAGCGCCGACTTCATACAACCAGCTTGAAACTGACACGATCATGAGTCTATTTGAATCCCATATTCCTGTTGTAAGCACGGTATTCCCAGCAAAACTGCATCGCCAACTGGAAATTGACGCAAGGAATACCTGCAACACATTCATAGTCCTAACACCACCAACATTTTCCCGCACAACTCGACGATACACACTTCGGTTGCAACCATGGGCACGGTATGCCTTACATTCAAGGAAAACTGAGCACGATTACTTGATCTTCGTCTACGTCGAGAAGTTTGGACATAAAACACGAATGGATTACGGTACAACTTCCCCGTCCAAGTTCCCAGAAAATACAATACTTGTTCGTATGCAACAAGACCCGAGAAACGCTAACATTCAAGTAAACTCTCCCTAATCGCTCCATGCATATTGCGGCTATTACAAACACAGCATATGCTTTGAAGATCACATAGTTCAAAACACAAACATCCAATTCTGGACGAACGACGAAGAGTTTCATCGGCGTCTGAGTCGTCGATCTTCGTACTTCACAAGTCACGCCTACAACTTTAACAAACACGTCATTTACTTTGATCCCCGTGGTTTCCCGATAACTCAGGAACTATTGCCCAATTTACGTCGAATGAGCTACCGCGAAGGCGTTCATTTTCCTACGCGCGACAAATGGTTGGACTACTACTTCGGCTACTACAATCGAGAAGTTGTTCACCAAGCTTGGTTCATGTTGGAGATTTTCGAGAGGTTGTTCAACGCAACACTGTCGCCTGCTGATTATTACGGCCGAGCACTCACTTCAGGAGCGCCAGTCGTTCGCGTCCGATTCAAAACAGGCGAGGATATCGCAAAAGATGAGCGAACCATCGTCGAAGGTGAAGTTGGAATCAACTACGTTTGCGGAGCTGCAATGCACGACTATGTTAAATTCCTCACATTTTTCAATCCAATGGACCGTTGGACGTGGATCGGAACTATCACGGCGTTGCTGTGCTTGGGAATATTCATGAAGAAACACGCAAAAGACTCCATTTTCAACATAGCCATATCCCTGTTGGGCCAGGGCGATGAAGCGGACTTCACTCGCTTCTTATGGCTCATCCTCTTATGGAGATTTGCGTCCCTGCTCATAAATTCCGGATTTGCAGGTACCTTTGAAAGCTTCCTGGTAGTCCCACCGGAAACGGATCATGTGACCAACTTTCGAGACGTTTACGAGCAAGGTTATCAACTTACAGCCTTGCCAATCCCTGGCTATTCGACGGAAACCCAAGATTCGCCTCTATGGTTACTCGCAGGAATACGATCAGATGTTCTTAAAGATCCAGAGTTTAAGAAACGAAACGATCATTTATTCAAATTAGCCGCCAACGTTCAAATAGTTGAGGAAAACCCGGACAGCGTAGCGTATCACGACTACGTCACGTCGGGTAAAGTTTGTACCTTCGGTGAAACACGATGGCAGCTGAAAAAGGCGGAACTCTACTCACTTATTTACCCAGAACGAAAATTCCACACAACCAATGAACCCGTTGCCATAACGCCCATCAACTGGATTATCAAGCATCCCAATGCAGGCCCTCTGTACGGCGGTATTCAAAATCTATTTGCCTCAGGCGTAATGGAGTTTTACGCCAAATATTCCGTCATAGCTGAGAAACACGATACAAAAGCATCCATGTACTCTGCACTCTACCACTACATCCCAAACTATGCTCAAGGCTATTATTACCTAGTCAGAGAAATCAGCCTGAAGGAACTTCGCAAATTTTCCCTAGCAAAGACCCAAGGCAAGCTACTATTTTACATTTGGCTTTCCAGCGTTGCCATAGCAGTGGCTACGCTTATTCATGGAATTGGTTGTTGCAGGAGTTGGTAAATGTCAAGAGCGACAGGTATGAAACAGCGCACAGGTGCTTCGTGCAAGCAGCTTCAGGTATTAATCCAAGAGAATACACACTGTTAGCTTGAGCCTGCTTTCTCCGTCCTTAAGTATTATACCTCCGTTTGCTTTCACCAATGTACCCATCTACCACTACCTGCTTTTACAGTTTTACATAGTGAATAAATTTTGCGTTTTCCACTTATAACTTTCTCCATTTTCTCTAAATAGTTCGAACGTCTTCAAGTAATTTTAATCTTAAAAATAACGGTCATACATCAAAGCCTCACGGTGAAAGCATCCCACCCCAATTTTGAATATCGCGCTCTTGTTCATAATTCATTTTAAATTATTTCAAAAGGTGAAAGCAAGTACGGAAGGCGGGATTAAAGCATAAGATGAAAATTCGGGAGCATCTTCCCCCTTAACACATTATTAGCCCTTAAAACAACACAGCACGACCCTGGTAATCCACCTTAGAGTAATAAATATCAATTTGCACATTCATGCATCTCTTCTCTTTTCCTCCTTACAGTTTTACGACGACACAGTAGAAAAAACAACCAGCTTTCACTTCCCTGTCATTTCTCTCCCTGCATCTGGCTTTAGAGAACTTAAGAGAAAAAACTCTTAGAATTCTAACAATCATTCCCACGGGGTCTTAAACCCGGGCGTCGTCTTTGCCACTGGCTAAAATATCCATTTCTTATCCCGTCCGTCTCTTTGCCTCCTTTTGCGATAATTCTGTATCAAGTCATAGGAACTTCTTCCCCCTTGCTTTCTCCAACCTTTCTCCAAGCTTTCTCCCGTTCGTAAGATCTAGGTTTCTCTGAATATGATTATCCAAAATTCTCCAAAAGTAGCATCCCAGCTCCTCTCATTTCCCTCTCAGTTCTTTCCAGTCATTTCATTGCTTAACTCGAGAATTTCTCCTCGGAGAAAGCAGTGAAAGTATTAGAAAAATTTTCGTCACACACTCTCGAGGAAATGCTGTTTGAAATGGGAGAAAAAGAAAGCCATTATGCCATTTCCATTATGCATCATCATCATTACGACGCCCCGAGTCATCATATTACACTACCTTTACATTTTACACTAAACGTCAGACGAAACGCCTTTCTCTTTTCTGTTTTCATCTTCCCCGCCCTCCCCCTTCTTCTCCATCCCTTGAGACGTCTATGCATATTCCAGATGAAGCATGCCCGCCCCTAAAAGTCACACCAAAAATTTCATTATACATACACTTCCGTACTCTCTCGCCTCACTTTTCACTTCCTGTCTCTCTACACACATATTAAATTGCATCATCATCAAAAATAAGAAAAAATTTACGGCCCAGTATTCCTCCTCCTTCCACATCCAACCAATCCTCTCCCCGTTCATCCCACCTTTCTCCAGCTCCTCTCCTTTCGCTACCTAAATTTTTCTCCAAGACCTGCTCAGAATCCTTATATTTTCCGCCACAACATTAAAGTAAAACGGAGCGCTCTTGCCTAGCTTGCCATGACTTCCGTTTCCCGGTTTTCCTTCAAGAGTACCTTCTTTTGAACATACTTTTCACATACTCACACGTCCTCCTTCCACCTTTTGCAAATGATGACGGCCCAAATTTACATTCTCACCTAATAAATTGATTCATGAATTCATTTTCTAAATGTAAGATCCCAGCTCTGGCTTGTGTTAGCTCTACTGCCAAAAGGCACCACATTCAGAGCAGAGTCGTACGACGACGCTATATATATTCTATTTAAAGAACGTTTCATCCTTCCGCCGCCCCACTTGCCACTCTCTCCCCTCTTTTCCATTACAAATTCTTATGTTCCTATTTCCACAGCATTAGTTATTTCATTTTGAAAACATTTTCCTCCCAACCCTTATTGCTAGATTACCCAAACCAAAAATTCCCTTTACTTTCTCCAGCCCTTTCTCCAGCACATTCCATCCCTCTTTTACGGCTTCATTCCCGCAATTCAAAAGCTACCACCCTTTTTTCAATTTAGTGCAGCTAGTTTCTACAGCTTCTATGACTAAACCCAAAATTTTGTCCACCAGCTTACAACTTGTTGGAAATAATAATGGTATTTTACTTATGGATCCAGAAGCCTGGAACTTGGAAAAGGATACTTGCTTTCTCCACAGCCTTGTTCCCAGCACGCCACCCTCTTCATTCAGAGTTCTTTTTGAATTTCGTTTCTTTTTTTGTAGTTTTTCCTCTGAATTCTGCTTTCTCCCCTGCTTTCTCCCCTTTTCAATTTTACCCCCATGAGAATCATAATCCTCCCCTCTTTGTGCTCTCTTTGTAAAATCTAAACTGACCGCTCATTTCCCAATTCCTGAAAAAACATCCCACACAAACTAGCCATTCATCCGCGACATTGGATTGCATCATCATCTTCCAAACACTTTCACTACTTTCTCCGCCCATGTTGTTATTTCTCTGAACCTTTCCCATCTTGTCCACTCCTTCCCCCTTCCCCCAGCTCTCCATCCAGCATCACCGTCATCCGCATCCCCTAAACGCAATTTACCCACCACTGAACTATCCACTGCCACCCATGACACGGCATCCCCTTCCTACCACTACAACGTCATCTATCCATCCCTACCTTACTCTTCCTCCCTCACCTTTCTCCCACCCGGCTTCGCGTTCCTGCCAGCTGCTCCCTCCCTTCATCTCAAACATCCCCCACCCTCCTCTCTCTCCCCCTTCTGTATTTTGTCTCCCCCGCCGTTTCGAGAAAGAAAGTGAGAAAAATCCCCAAGGACTTCAAAACACCCATCTGTTTGAAAACAGGGTTGTGTGGGTGGATTGAAAAAACTTGTCCTCCAACAACACTGCATCCATCTCCATCTCAGCCTTGCACTAGCCTCGCCCTTTCGTCCTACGATAAATTTTAATCCAATTCATCCATTTTATCCCACACATTTAAAAATATACACACACTTTCTCTTACACACATCTTCCTCTCCTCTACAACTCCATTCACATCATTCCCAACTTCACCTCTTCATTTCAAATCCTCCCACCTTCCCCGCGAGTTCATTTCATCCTTGGTCTCCTCCGTCTCCTTCATCATCTCCTCCATCTCCTCCACCACCTCCCTTAACCACTCCACTTACCCTCTTCATCCCCAACCTTCAATTCTGTCATCATCCTCTCGCCCTTCCTCAATCAATTTCAAACCTTTGCCCAATCTTCAATTTTATCCCCTTTTCAAACCTTTCTCACAATATTTCAATTCTCTCTTTCTCTCCTCTTCAGACTTTCTCCTTTATCTACCTCCTCCTCTCTCACACTGAACACTCAATTCCCTCTTAACAAGCTACAAACGAATCCTTGAATAACAAGCTCAAGTACTTTATCACCTTGAACATCTTCTCTAGTGTCCCCACAGCCTTGCATTTTTCTCATCCTCCTTCGAATCCTTGCCCTCATCATTTTCCTTTTCGTATTTCCGCGCAATTTTCCAAGGAATCCAAAGAAAACATACATCATTAAATTTTTAAGCTTCAGCAGTCGATAAGCTTACGTAAAACACGTTTTTCATACACTGTAATACACGCCTTCAAAAATTCCCACGCCCCGCCAAATTCAAATAACAACGATATACTCCGCACCTCTTGCATGACACACGCTTTGCCTCCTCCTTCTCTATTTTCCTAGTATCCGTATGACAAATCCACAAAGTTCCTTTATAGCGTGATACGCCAAAGCCTCACGCACCATCTCATGACATCGGACCTTGTGTTGTTGTATACAAAAAACCCAGTGGGATTAAGATTCCTGTTGTAGATAGATCGAATCCCACGCAATTTATTCCTCATACAATATTTCGCAACCCCGATAAAAATATCACCTCAGCCATGCACCCGAATATCTCATAGAGCTTAAACAACTTATTCGCAAACTCTGATTTACAATCCGCGAAAAATTCGCACACTCCTCCTCCAACTCAACTACATTTGAACTTCAAGGATTTTTCCCAATACCCGGGTGACGCATCCTCTACGTTCTAACCTGACCTCAACATTTAAACTCTCCTTGAAATCTCAAGGGCAGAAGAGAAATCAACGCACTCTCTCCTCTTATTGTCTAAACATTTCTTCCTCTTCCACACACTCATTATTCCCCTCTTTTCTATTAACTTGTACATAGATTTACATCCCAATAAAAGCTATAGCTTTTATTTTCTATAGCGTTATAAATTCAGCCTCCTTAAGCTACGTCACAGCAAGTCAGAGCCAGCACAGCCGGATGCACAATAATTAGCCGACTTCTCTCTAAGACAGAACCAGACTTAAGCTGATAATGTCCTCTGCACACATGTTACCATTTCCAGTTTCCACCCAAAAACCTGAGCCATCATCTACAAAAACCTCTTAACCAAACCAACCGAAACCACATTAGCAATCATGTATAGAAGAATGAAAAATCTCTTTCACATACACGTATATTTTCCTTCGTAACCGCTAAATCCTGACTACATCCAAAGAATAAGAAACTAATGTCCTAGGGCTTTTTGCAGTTACTCCTCCACGGTTCTCTGCAACAGGCTCTCTTCTCTTCTCGCCTATTTCCTTAATGATAATTTTGGCATTGGTTCTCTTCCAATTCCAACATGGGCCATTCATAACTTTTATACATAGATTTACCAACTTTATCCCAGCTTTTTTCAAACAAAGCTTCCACAAAGCCCAGAATTAGTTTTCCCTTCCTTAACACATCACATCATCAACAGGCCTCCATCAATCGCTTCGTGTATTTATGTTCTACCCCAGCTTTAGCTCTGCCCGCCCCTATCAAGTTTCAGTCAAGCGTCCGTTTTGCACAAACAGGTTCATGATGTGATGCTAATTTGTATTCGCAAAAATAAATAAACTTGACTGCAAAATAAATCACCAGAAACCTTGAAAAAAAAATTAATTCACTCTTTTTTTCCTACTTTCCTTTGTCATTACCATTTTCGTTTATTTTTTCAGCTTTTTCCAAGCAGGTTTCTTGGATTTAATTTCGCGAAATTGCGCAACTTGAAATCCCTTGATCATTTAATTTTTCCCTTATCCAAAACTGTTATACTCTTGCCGTTAATTTAACGTTTTAATTATAAAGCTTCATGCTGTAAATTTTTAGCGCTGACCCTGTCTCATTTCCTGCCATTATTTTCTACCGTTTATCGGTCCTATCGAAACGTTTTCTTCGACGCCAGTATTCCTCGTTATACTTTTACCACATTCAGCTGACCCTTTCGCTACATCAAGTACATTATAACGCTCACATACTCCGTTAAAGATGCTACTTTCATTCTAAAGCTATCATCTTAGCCCCTGATCTTGCTATACTCTTGACCATGACAACCAATCGTATTGCTCCATATTCTTCCGGCTAGCAGCTTAGCGTTAACTTTCCACCATCCGAACATCTCCCGATCTCCCCGAACGTTGAAATAATCTACTCATCGACCAGATGACCTCACTAGCGGCCCCATCCTTATTTCCGCTCTGCAAAATGTGACGGCCATAAATGAGTTATGTCCACGCGCTCACAGTCTTTAAGATTTATTAGCTAAGAAATTTTCCAAGACAATTGAAGATTAGGAGAAATGACAATATGATTGAGCATAGAATCCTACAAGATTGGCACTCTGCATCTCCCTCTTTCTCCACTCCCCTTTACCCATTTCCCCAGTGAATCTTCTCTATCTTCTCTTTCAACCATCTCAACCATCTACTAGCAACTAGAGTAGCCCGTTAACCGCCAACAAGACACGCCATGTAGTCTCCACACGTCAGTAAATTTTACCCTTGTCAGATGATGATTCTCATTGAAGCATTTTAGGAAATGGCGGATTTTCTCTCGCAAGTTTTCTCCCCCCCTACTACCCGCTTCCCCCCCCTTCCCCACTACCTTATGATGCATCATCCTCCGCGACTTGTATCATTCAGTTGATATTGTCCCTGTACTGCTTCTGCACTACTGCTCCCATCAATCCTAAAAGTTCCGTTGCCCTCCGCTCTGCACAGCTCTATCTTATCCGCCTTCTCCTCCTCCCGCTTTTCGCAGCATTAACCTACAACTATAAGTTATTCTTCCAAATCCGCAACGTTTTAAACCCAACCGCCAAAACTAAATCTCCAAGCTCTACGTTATGTTAAGAAGGAGGTTAAAAATAATTTGTTTTTCTATGAACCCACGTAGCTCCAACATAAACGAGGAGGTTTCACGGACTAAAAAACAATCTTTGTAATTATAAATACTATCTGCTGTGTCGCAGAGGCTGCGACCCTCTAAACAGCACTGTGCATTCAGGTTGAAGCTGGTATATTTGCACACTGTTTTCATTATCGTTTCTTTCCTAGACAAAATCTGCATACATTGGATCTAGCGAGAAGCATCTGCAAATCCTACGTCGTACGTCCTCCTCCAAGTCCTACGCTCTTAAACGTTTTCGCAAAGACGCTCCCACATAATACGACGTACTGCAGTAGCAATTCGGTTCCATGAGAAGAGGAGTAGGTTACAGATTAGAAAAACAAGGTAGGATATAAATATCCGAGGTTTCGGAGCTTTTAGCTTCAGTTTGCATACTTGAGCACATCCTCTCTTCGTATCTCAAAAGAATATCGGTTAGTGGGCTAGCAATTTTCTTAGTTGGATTGAGTCAGGCAAGAGTGAAGCATCTAAATCCAACCATCTCCGATACACCCAGTATTCTCGATCCCGTAGACATTTTTCGCAACTTTTTGCAGGTGAGTTAATCGTGCTCTAAATTTAACAAAATTGTGCTCTTTAGGCTTTCAGTCTTAGTTCCACTATCGTGCAAATTCAAAATTCGCGAAAATTCGCAATTATTTTTTTCATTCTTTATTACTTCCAATTCCAGTCGAGAATCCTTGTAATCCCTCAGATTAAACTGAAACTAGCTAAAATTATTTCAAAATTCACAATATTTAACCTCCTGTGCTTATTTACAGTTTTCGGGAGAGCCGACATCAAAATGTCTAGCGCAAGCTTCAAGCAGCACTTCGACATGATCAGCATGCACGAGCCCATCACGCACAAGGCACGATTCTGGTCATCCTATGTGGGAGCACTTAAAGGTAATATTTTACAGCTCCATAACTATCTCCACCCTTTCATCCCATTCTTTCCTCGTATTTTTGCACCAAGAAGCAGAATATTTGCCAACTTTACTTCCCTCCAGTGTCCATCGCCATTTTTTCTCAATCTCCAAAACTTTCTCCTCCAACCCTCTGCAATACATCCATTTAAATCCCTCTCGTGGCAGTTATACGCAACTAGTGATAAGAAAAATATCCCTAAAGACCAAAAACAAAAGCCCTGCTACCAAGCAAGACCAAGTGTGAGTCAAAGCACCTAAAATAGCAAATAGCATATCGGAATAGTTTTCTACGCATATAAGCTCCTCAAAGGAATTTACTTTCTTCCGTTCCCCTAGTTGGCCCTTCTTCTATTTTCTCTTCTTCTCCCTTCATCCGTCCTTGGTAGGTATCTTTCCAACTTTCTTGGCTCGGATGCAGCTAATCCCCAGCAGAAGTGCGGAGGAAATATATGTAGTCTTCTAAAGAGGAAGAAGCAGAGAAGAAGCAGAGCACGATAGGAAAGAGAAAGATGAGGGTCGTCATCTTGAAATTTATTTTTAGTTTAAGCGAACCCTATGTGAAACGTCTACGTATTTACCATCATCATTACCGCTAACAACTCACCTTCCGCACAATTCTCCAACACACTCCGTCGCTAACTTGAAACTTGCTCAGCTCAAACAGCTCCATCCAACCGGATATTTTACTTTCCGTCTCTTCCCTACATCCCCTTCCTAATTTATGCAAACCTTTAAAAACGCATGTACATCTTCCTTCCTCCGCTTCTTCTCCTCATCCGACATAGTAACTCCGTCCGCTCATCTCATTCTACCCGCTATATTTTTTAAAAATTCTTTCGCGGAATCCAACCGTCTTCCAAGTATATTTTCATTCCTCTCTTACCCGCTTTCCCCGCTTCTTCTCTCCTTCGAATTCCCAAGCCTCAGCGCTACTGCTGTTACCCGCGTACCACGCCAGGGACGCAACCAACACATTCCCACAACCCCCCGTCTCATCCTTCAGCAGTTGCTGAAAATAAAACTTGAGATTCTGCCATCTTTCTCCCCATCTTTTCCTCCTCCTGGCTCTCGTTTCTCGTATGCCCCCTGCACTTCTGCTATGCTAATCAACCAGCTTTGAAAAATTGTAGTATTAGCAGCCCGTGCAGGATTCAGCTTACTGATTTCAGGTCACGGCCTCTATTCCCCACGACCTGTTACCATGGAAATCGGAAAAGGCCGCGGCCTAGCCCGAATTCACTTCACCGCGACCTAGTCTTTTGAGCCAGTCGGCCTCAGCCACCCTCTCATAATCCAGCCCTAGCTTCAGTTTGAAGCTATAAAAGCCAAGAATGATAGCCTCTTGGTGTCTAAAAGCCGTAGAGTTTGCAGACAAGCCCGAAAAACTATTACCCGGACAGGTCCACTGAGATAATGTCCCACATTTCGGTGCTCTGTTACCCGCTTTATCATTTTATGAAAATAATCTCAGTCCTCCCCAGCTGTCATGTCACTTGATCAATATTCCCCCCAAAGAAGCTTTTATCAATTCCCGCTTTTTTGTCCTGGAGACTCCAGCTTGACTTAGAATAGCAGGCACACAGGGCTATTTCGGACTTGAAGGATGTTCATTTTATCTGTCACTCATCTTCCTAGTTTCCAGTGTATGTGTCCCTTCTTGTCCTATTGACCCTTCTCACCGAATTCCCTCCCAGCGTTGCTTTAGGAATATCCTGTAACCCGCTCCAGTTATCCAGATCCATCCAAGACGTAATTCTACTTAACTTACACACGGATGATTGATTTGTTATTTCAGGAACCCAGGACATGCGAGCTGATGACAGTAGCAAGCGTCGTTTACGCCCAAAGTCTGACGCTTACGACATGTTCCCCAGAATCTTTGATGATGTCACTTCACAATACTCTGACGATGCTTCTTCCAGGATTCAAGCCCCTGGCTACCGCTATCAGCCTGTTTCCCGCGAAACTTACGGATATTCTCCACGAAAAATCACATCATCACCTTCAGAATACCGTCCAAGCAGGTTTTTGCCCTCCCGCAAGTAAAACCTTTGGCGCCTCCATTCAAAATTCTGATTAGAGATTCCAAACAACAAAAAACACACCAAAAAATCTCACATTCTACTCAATCATTTAAAAAGCTCTCCGCTCGCTCACTAAGCTTGTACATATACATCATTTTGCTTTTTTTTTTGTAAAAACTGCAATGGGACTTTCAAAACAATCCACAAGCAAGAGAGATACCACCAACACAAAACCTAACATATCTCTCTATACGATGTCAGCAGATTTGAATGAGCTCCAGTCTTATACGTTTAATGACGCCAACAAAAAAAACAACAAGCTGTTATAATAATTTCCTCTAAAAAACAATATATATAATTATTTAATTATAATATTTCAAGGAATTTCAATTTAGTTTACATAATTTAAAATCACATCTTTCACTCGTCATCATCGTATATATTTTCGTAAAAATATATCCTTAAAACACTCGAGTGACAACACACATGTACATTACATCTTGTTCGATATCATCATCTATCATACCAATCACTGTGTTGTATACCTCCTACTGAACCACACATCATACTCCAGGGGATATATACAGCACAGTCTCTATGACCCTTCTCAAGGGACGACATAATAGTCATCACTTTGATCTATCCATCCTTCAATAATAACTTAATTATTATTTCAAATTGTAAATTAATTATTATTAGTATTCCAAAATTCAAAACGTCTTGTGTACATCATAACATCCCTGACGTCATCATCATCATCATTAAAATATCGCAGAATCTAAATCATCTTTTGTATAGATTATATACAGATCAAGTCTTTAGAATATCAATTCATTTCCAGCATTACAATAATCTCAACCATCAGGTAACTTTTCCATTGATTTTACCAGTTATCGATTCTAGTTGCAAAAACTACCGCTAGGTCCCAGCACCATTACACTTTTGTTTCCACTGCTGTGCAGCTTGGCTCTCGCTCACTTCACTTCAGAGATTCATTAATACCTTGAGCAAATCTTTTAAACCCGTTCCCGCCATTAATTCTGCAATTCAAGTCCTCCAATCAGCGCAGTCCTACAGACAGCCCTAGCTCGGTGAATTCCAGCGGGAATGTACAAAAATCGAATCGTCCTTCCCAACAAACAGTGTTTTCCGCAAAAGAATAAATCCCTTGGACCTCATGAAATTCACAAGAGCTTTCTTCCCCTCCATTAACCAGGCATGTTCTATAACAAATATCTGGAGGAGAAAGAAAGAGGCGACTGTAAAAAAATCCCTTAATTACTATCCACCGAAATCCACAACGGATGGCGCTCCATGTCACATATCCCGCCAAAAATACGTCTTCTCCACTACTCACTACTTACCCTGATCTTGATGCTGTCAAAGGGTATCGTTTTCAGAACCTTTAATTCCGCTCCTTCAACGTCCAAACTAAAGAAATCCACTGTCGTCACATTCAGGGCTGAGAGGAGAGAAAATACGGGGAAACATTTCACATTAATCTCTTCCATCACAGAGTCTGACCAGTCGTAAGCATTGTCATCACTAGGGATTCGTCCCAGCTCTGGAAATTCCTTGTGAAGCTGAAACCTGACCTGGAAAACAACCAAGGAGAAAGACCGATGAGAAAAACACACATTCTTCCCCTGTCCCCTTCAATTTTTTTAATATTCCCCCCTTCCCCCCATACATCCTTCTCCCTCGTCCCCGTCTCCACTCCACACACACACATCTACTTCTGAATGCAATCCGGAGAGCAGGGCACAGTTCAGCACCGCTCATCCAGACTTAACCGGAAGGCCGTCCACTCCATCCCCACCTTGTCATACACGTGTCAATTACATGACTAATGTTCATAGATATTTATCTTTACGCCAAAAACCAACCTCTTCAGGCTTTTCCGAGACTGACAAACAAACATTTGTCAGCCAGCTTTTACGATTCTTCCCGCGTAATGATCCGAACGCCTTCGGATCAGGCTCCACTAAAAGCCCTGTCCACCCGAATTCCTTCTCCAGCGTTAATGTATTCGACAAGTATTCTCCGTCATGGGCCCCCGCTTCCACAAAAAACCCTGGCTGTGAAAAAAATCAAACACTCCTCCAGTCAAACATGTAATTTGTATCCCAGTCTCAGACCAACTGCCCACTGGTCATACTACGTCTACACGCTACAGTCATGCACTCCAACATCCGGCAATCAACTTCCGGGATCATAAACCGTAGGAGTAACCAATCAGGCACAATTCGCGAAAAAAAATTGCAAAAATTATTTTCGCAAAAATTTTCCAAAGCTTGATTTCAAAATCCTCGAGGATTTCTCAAAATCATTCCCACAAACAATGTATCCGAAACCACGTCACCCATCACCACTTTTTTTACCCGGGTAACTATAACCATTACCTGCTTATTTGTAACTTGCAGCACAAAATCGATAATCCCTGCATGCTCCGCCGGGTTTTTGTGCGGGTATTTAAGCCGATACTCTTTATCCGTCGGTGGGATCAAATAATCTCTCTTAATGAGATCCAAAATTCGCGAATCATTCTGTTCCAGAATTAGTTCCTTGCCAAAAATGAATCCCGCTTTGATTTCCTCTCCAGCAATCGGATTATCCAGAATCATATTCCCTACACCAAATTAATACACCAATCCAATTATTTTCCCAAATTAAATCACGTCCCTCTCTTAACGATCCAAAAGATTTTCTCTTTGAACTCAAATCTCTCCAGCCTTCTTCCTACTCCATCCTCTCTACTCTTTCAACATAGCACACAACACACATCTCTCACCTGTACAAGCATCAATAGAGCCATTAGAACAGCTCCGACTGACCACAAAGGACACGTACAGGATAGAAAATAAAGCAAAGGCGCACAGACATCGAGGACCGCGCTCCAAAAACTTTCTTCTCCCCCTAGTACAAACCAACTTGTGACGATTAACCCGGATTTCTCCAGTCTCCAGAAAATCCTTCCACGGACTCCTCCCACCGGAACGTGTTTTGTACATGTTGTCCTCCTATTTATTTATAATTATTTTCCAAAATCATTCCGGGATCGATCCCTCCGTCCCGAACCCTTTCTAGCTCAAACTAACGTCCCAAAAGTAATTTCCTCTTCTCTCTTCTGCGAATCACACCAGCACCATCCGCCACTACACTATACAGCTTCACAGCACATCAGCACAACCTATAGTATCCATGGCTCATACACTTTGATTGTATCCCGAACCAGGATTGACAGAGACGAAAAGCCAGACTTTTCACGGAATTCTTCCCTAATTCCACATGTACACACAAGTGACAATTGGGAAAAATCACCAGTCAATCTGGGAATTCAAACAAACGGTCCAAATCACCACAGATCCAACTTACAATCCCCCCTATGTCCTCTCCGACGCTTCCTCTTTTCTCATCCTCCTCCCCCTTGGAATACACAAACTCTTCAGAACCTCATCATCTACTTGCTTACACTAGCTGCAAACTAATGGCTCGGCTTTGTGACAAATTCTCACCTGCAAACCAATTTCATGCACCGTCAACTCCCACGCACTACCGACTCCAACTACATCCACGAGTAAGTAACCAAAGTGTAAGCAACCAAGCCAGCAAGCACGCAAAAACAGAATTAAATTCAACAAGAGCAAACGCTAAACCTGTAGCTTGAAATGGTAGCAGAAAATAGCAAGCGGTATGAAACCAGAACCAGCCAAGTGGAGCAGCCAAGCATTATCTTCTCCAACATTAAAACATCCCCGTCAATAACATTGCAAGAAATCACTCTACCTGTTTCGTCATAAGGAAATGCATAACACTTTACAAAACCAAGTAAAGCACATCATGTCATTCGCCTTTCCCAATACTGTAAGCGCTGCGCTTGCAGCGTCCACGCTCAAGCCCGTAAATTCATAACCTGTGAGGAAATACTACGAACACTGTCGTTTACCATACCCTCTTCTCAGCTCCGAAAGCTTAATACCAAAATCAATAACTGTTTCCCCAAAATATTCCACTCTTCCACGTAGATGGCGCTTTTAAGCTTGCCCCAAATTTACAATGAATTTGTATTACGACTAATAGAGTAATGCTCAATACATTTTACTTTTAAACATGCAACGTAGCTCCAACTGTACTATTTTAAGTATCGCAATTTTACTCTTGAATATTCATTATTTTTGTAACCAGTTACATGTTTGAACTTACAAGACTCCCGAATGCCGAATACATACAACACAATCATGGCTAACCGACTCCTAAACAGACTTTATTTATACCACTTTTATTTCCTTATGCCTCTAATTAGTTGAACTGACAGAGGCTGATCCTATGCGTATCAGTAAACGGGGGAGAAAATGCTTTCATGAAGAATTGGAGAAAGAACTATTGAACGGAATTACCGGATTCCAAGTCTCAAGTGGTTGGTTGTGCAATTTCAAGGCCCGTAATAAACTGAGTACAACATGTAGGACTTCCGTAGGTCAGAATTTGCTTGCTGACTACCTGGAGAAACTGCGATCATTCAGGAATTATGTGCGTGTGAATAAGGAGGGCGTTGAGCTTAGAGACTTGATCAACATATGGACTGGAGAATATACTCTTGAACGATTCGGATGAAGATATCGATATTGGTGCAGACGCTAGCTTTGGCGAAGACTTTGATGGATTTGACGACGATTAAATGCTAGATATTGCTTTTAAATTTAAAAAAATTTGTTGTAAAATAAAGTAAATTCGACCATTGGCCACCCTTGAACATAGTTCCACCTCGTATATAATCTGAGATTTTTTTTCCTAAAAACCCTATATAGATCAAACAGCGAGCAGAGCAGTGACAGTATTATCGAGAACAACTTGAATGATTGTAATCACAAGCATTTTATCCACATAGTAAAAGCTTCCGATGCTCATCCGCAGAGGTTTGAGCGGGATCAATGATTTTTGGAAATCCAACGATCCCGCCCCCGCACCACCTTTCCAGTAGTGAAGCAGCCCTTCGGATTTCAGGTTCAAGTCCGCAATGAAGCTGAATACTGACAGAAGAAAGACTAGAAGGACACCGCCAGATGGCGCTACAAGAGCCACAAATCCCCCGATTCGGATCGCACAGTAAGCTCCCATCACTCCAAGAATTATGACAACCATTTGCGTCAGCCACAATGAAAACGCGCTAATTTCCGTCGTCAACATTAAAATCACTTCAAGACACTTGTATAATCTCAAGTTCTGTTTTTCCTCCACAACGTTCTCTGGCGGCTTCCTTGCACTGTAATTCAAAGCAAAGATAATGTTCTTTACATCGTATAAGATACACATATACAAAAAGTCAACCCAGATGGAGCCACCAAATTACTTACCACATCATATTTAGTGCTGTCATCACAAGAAAAATTACGTGGCACAGCATTATCGTGAACATGGAGCAGAGCGGGATCAGATTAAGCATAACGTACGCATGGAATAATCCCGTCAGTATTACAAGCGCACCTTCAATCAATAAGTAGCTCCTGTTTTCATCACCTCCATCCATGACTAAATCAATGCTATATCTCAATGCCGGATAGATTGAGATCACCGATTCCTTGTGCAAGACTCCGACAGCGCCAAACATAAAACCATTCAACGGAAATTCCCACAGCGCCACCTCGCAACAAAATTCACAAGTTTTCATCGTCGAAGGCGTTGACTTTAGGTCCTTGCAATATGTTTCTGTAACGAAACTCAAATAGTTTAAAAATATCTTTACCAAAAAACGTTTTTATTTTATGATTTGTTTTAACAATAATGGACGAAATGTTACCCTCGAACGACCGAAAAGCGCGAATGATACTGCTGTAGAATTTTGGAAAATCGTACTGGTATCTCCAAACTGGCATCAACACCATCGGTATGAAGTTGTAGTAAGCGTAAAGTAAAACCGGCATTACAGCTTCTTTCATCTCCAAGTCCTCTGCGCTCATTAGAAGAAAGAATCGGACGCTTATATAAACGTAGTAAACTAGCATGACGCCCGTGTTCAACTGCCAAACTCGACGTTTATTATCGGACTTCACGCTCTGAAGAACGTCATCAGCATCCCTCCACTGGAAGGGATGTGATCTTATTATTTCTCCCTGTTTAGTACTCTTTGAGACACAGCTCATCATTCTCGAAGTTATCAAAATTCCCATATTTTCCAACCACACACGCCACCCCCCACCGCTAGTGTTTTTAAGTCGATTAATGGTTTTTCGAAATCTGACTCAACTTTCACTCTAAGCTCCGCCTGATTTTCCAGATTCAAAAAAGAAGCGGTTGTCTTTTAAACGTCTCGTGCCGCTGCTAGATTGTTAATGCGACGTTTGTCTTAGACTAGCTTAAATTATTTTTGCCAGAGCTGAGTCCGAGATATCCACGTAACATTTATCCAACCGATTGTTTTGCTTCTCAATTTACTTCATTTTATTTCCGTTCCATTAAGTAATGCGTCACTTTAAATTGACAGGCTAGTACATGTGAAAAATATTAAAGCGTCAGTTATTTGAAATACTTTTAAAACCCTTGAAGTTATATATACTAGTCTTTTCTACATAAAAATCCCAATAAGGCTATACATTCCTTGAATTAAGTTAATTGATCCTCACACTTAGAAGCTTCCAAGTAGGCGGTGATAAAAACCTTTTAGAAACTTGGCTTCATATAAATTGCATGAATTAAAAGTACCTCCTAGATTTTCAAGCACCAATTCCAAATCACTCAAGAGAATGGTCACGCCCATACATCATTCTTAATTTCACCTGAACCTTCATTGCTTCAGAAACAGGATTGTCTACTTGATATAACTTCGGTATCAACGGCTGATACCAGCAAAACGTTCAGAAATCAAGCATTACAAGAAGTCATGCTAGCGCCATCTATGAATCTCCTTTAACACCACACAAATTTCAGTCGCTTCCATGTGCTACACATACTTGCAACTTTGCTCTTGATTTTCGCACAGCTATAAACAGACGCTTTCAAGATTTGTAACTCATATTATTGTACCTCAATTAAACCTTCCGCTGTAAAATTCCTGGACTTCCTTTGAATACTTCCCGAGTATTATCATAAAAACGAACAGTATCCGTACATACAACATGTTATCAAAGATACCTGAAACATAATCATAACCCACCTCGCATGCATCCCGAATTGTATATTTTGTATCACACTCCCCCACACGTAAGTAGCAAAGTCACGTAGCAGAGAAATGTAACCCTCCGCCTAGCTCGTTACCGTCGCACCTAATAACTGTTTTCTTCTGGCAGGGAAATCATTCCTTCTTGCACTTAATCCCTTAATTCGGGCTTCACCTCTTCCCGCTTTCTCTACTCCATCGTCTTTGCCACCGCAGAGCTTAAGGCATTTTCCCCCCAAAAGAAAACAAAAAGTGGGAAAAGAAGGGAAAGAAAGTGACCAAAGAATGAATAGACAGAGAGAGAAAATCAAAAGCAAATTGCACACGTTCCCAACACTTTCCCTCGCCTCCCACTCACTCCAACTCCCAGTCAATCACAATTCGTTTCGTGTAGCCTAGCATCAGGTTTTACTGATCCAGTAAAATTGAGTGCTTCTTCCGTTTCTCGTTCCATTGTGCTTTCTCTTATTGCTTTCCCTCGGCTCCTTTGCTTAAACTCACACTCGCGTCTAAGCCGGTTCTCTCATTTTGTACCATGAATACATACTGCTTTCTCCCTGAGCACCAATCCTGCTTCCACCCAATTCAAGGGCTCTCGAACAGAATAAATAGAAACGCACATCTCTTGTTGCATTCGTAATTGGATGATGCATTTTCCCTTAAAAATTCCTTCCCTAATCCCAGCAAGAATAACATTGAAAACGCCTGCAACGAAGGAGCGAGCATGAGAAACGCGAGAGTGAAAGTGGGAACAAGGCCTGACGGAATCGGGGTGAAAGTTAATTTCTTCCGTGGTGGATTTCCGATTCCAATTCTTTTCCCCTTTGTACTTTCCCTCCTTTCTTCCTGCATACCAACCCGTAAGCAGAAAAAGCTTACGAAAAAATAAGATCCCATCGAACGAGGGCCATATAAGCTCTCATACAAAGGCGGTAGTAATCAATGGGATTTTATAAGGACTCATCCACTTCCTTTCTCCATCTTACACATTCTTAGACCACAAAGAAACCCCAACTTTCCCCAGCTCTGACTTCCTACTGTACAATTGATTGAATCATCTCCGACGTACCACAATTTATAAAATCAACTTTCTCCAGTACTTTCACCCAACCATCATCCGCAGCATGTACTATATACACACACTCTCTTAACTCTTCACGAATCAATCCGCTTCTTTCCATCCAAAAACTTCTCCAGGATCCTCTCCTCAATGAATTTTCCCACAACCATCCAACCAGATCAAATCCTCTTCGTAATAACTACAAAGAAAAAGTTAAGCGCCTCTGAGTGTGCCTCAAAAAAATTTGCATTTATATTGACTTAAATTTCACTCCACCAAACCCACATGTACGTAGTAGCCTCTATATGTCATTTTCTCCCCATTTATTATTCAATCAACCGCTTTCTCTATCTCATCTTCCCGCCGCTTCTTCAAACCCAGCCCTTATTCCTCGTTCCGATATCATCTTCCGGAGGTTATATTCATACGCCTCCCACCATCAACTTTTACTCCAACTTTCCCTCAAGCACTAGCTCTGGGAAGAGCGTATCCACATCGTAATATCCGTTTTATGTAAATTTCACATCGATCCTCATATCCGATAACCTTAACTTCATCCCAAAGACAAATTCATATTACCCGGGTATCGTTCCTCAAGATCACTTCACGGATCATTTCCGATCCCCGTAAAATTCAACTGCACTTCTTTAGCGTGGTCAATGCAGTCAATGCAGTGCAGGCTTTGAAAGCCAACCGAGATAACCTTCGCTCAATTTTACAATTATTTATTACTATTAGTTGCAATTATAAGAATTTAGGCGCCTAACGGCTTCAAAGTTTAAAATCTTAACTGATCGATGCTCCAGTCCACCATGAAGTCAATTAAGAAAAGGTCGCAAAGTCCTATCGTTTTTTTACCAACATTCAAAAATGTAAATCTCTTCGATCAGCACCGTTAGACTCCGATAATATCAGCGACATGGCTGAACCGGACGACGTTGAAACTTTTCCACGAAAATTCCAATTACCAACTCCAAGAAATGGCTTTTCCAATGGAATCCTGTAATAAAATGATCCGGTCGCTTTCACCAAAGTTGAATACCTGCGGACCTCTGAGACCGGGTATTACACCGAGGTTTTGCATTCCTACTTTCTCTTTTCCCTTTCCCACCTTGTATGCATTGCATTACATACGAGTGAAGATGGTAAGTTCACCCTTTCATTTGTTCCTTGAGAAACATGTATTTTCTCTAAAATTTTCTTCTCTGCTTTCTCCATCTTTGCTTTCACCCCTTCCCGCTCCATCGACTTACATTTCCATAGCTAGTTCAAGTTATCTCAGCATCCCAATCCTTCGTATGCTTTCACCTACCCCTCCCATCGTCGTTGCGGAGCTGTAGTGCCTCTATACTTCCAGTATTTCCAGCCTTGTGAATTCAGGACATAAAGTCACATTTCTTGTCCCCGGACAACCACTCCTTTCCCATTCAGTCTCTCACTTAATGAATAGTCGAGTCCATAATGCTGACATAACGAGAGGGCCCAGGAGGAGGACTTTCTCCATCAGCAATTACTTTCTCTCCCCTTTCTTCCTCATTTCCCACCTTCCCTTCCTACCTACTCTTCCACCTCCATTTCTCTCACTGTATAGGCCAATAATTCTACTTTTCAACCTCCATCTCCTTCCAACAACAGTAACACCCATACAATAGTGGGCCTTCAAGCGGAGCAAACAACCCCAAACTTACTTTATATAACGTACTAACGATCGTACCTTCTTCGTTTTCCCCTCCCCAGCTATCCATATCCTCATTTCTTATTGCTTCGTCCTTCCTCCTTCTTACCTCTTTCCCCATTCCATCTTTCAACTTTCCTAGGGCGTAAATTCCGCAAACTTGTCACACATTCTGATAAATACGCGAGAAAATAATGGAGAGTTTACTTATATGCCCAACATTAACTCCCCCCCCCCCGTTCTTCCCCCTTCCCATCTTTCTCCCCAAGTCATTGCATCTTCTTAACGATAAACTTGCTCTCTGCCTACTTTTGCTTTCTCCGGCTCTCTCAGTTCATGCACTTTCACCATCATTCCCCGACCTCTCTTACCCCTTCTCTTAGTCCTACTCAGTGGCTCTTAAGTGGATACATTAGTGCGTCACAGGTGTGTTTCTCATCATTTCCCCACCTTTAATACCTTCCTCCATCTCCACAACATAAATATCCAGCTTTCAATCTTCTTTCTCCACTTTCACCCGCTCCGCCCTGGCTCATCTCTCATCCTCCTGTATGCTCTGCTGTGGTCGTTTTCGGACCGACGTGTGGAAAGCTTAGCATGGATCCTGAATCTAGAGCTTCTTAAACTTTCTCTTCCTTTTGAAGCTTTCACCTTTCTCCTCTGCTTTCACCACGTCTTTTCCTTACACCCAGCTACCGTCCTTGCATCCTACCTGCTTCTAAGAACAGAGGATTTCCTCCTCAAATCCTTTTAATTTAATCTCCTTCTCTACCCTATTTTGATGTATGGACGAAATGGGTGATTTCCAGCAATGGCTTTTATTACAACACAAAAACCCTTCTCTCCCTACTTTCCAACCTCTGTTCTCTAATGCTTTTCGCTTTATTTTATGGCCTCTCTAATCCCTATATTCCATCTCCACTTTTTTCTTTTACGTTTACCTTTTCTCCGCTTCAACCTTTCCACCATCTTATTCTTCTTCCTCCTTTACAAGTTTCCCCATCTTCAATGACTCTCTCTTCTCTCGTATGACCTTAAAACAATTTTTGTCAAATTCATCTTCCGTTCCCTAAAATTCCGCCAGGCTGATTCTAACCTAGTGATACCCAGCCAGGTTTACTCTCCATCCGGATCTGTATGAGAACACGGTCATTTTATAGCGATTTTATGAATTCTGCACACACACACATTTTACGACACTCAGCAGCTTCCTTCCTTAAGATCCTACCAAATCACATGCTTCAATTTTTCTCTTAGCAGCTCAACTGTCTCAGGTTACCAAAAGTCGGGATTTATGTGTGATGTTGCACAGGGGATTTTACGTGGGAGTCTTACCAACATTCAGCGCTTAACTTTTGAAACGGAGCCAACTTTGCAATTTTATTACTCATATTATTAATTATTCCACAACCTCCACCCGCCCATCCTTCATCTGGAAAGGTAAAAGCTATCAAATGCAAGTTATATGAGGCCGCGTGTCGTATTAAATACAGACCTGTTTCTGGCAAGTCTTCCTACCGGCAGATGGGGCTAGGATTTATTGAGTACTTGTAGCAGGTATCAGGTTTCTAAGGTTTCCACACATCTGTATGCACCTGAAAATAGTTTGTTCTATTCAATTAGCTCTACAATGTACATAAAATCGGCATTCTATGATATAATGGTATTTAAGTAGAAATCCGCAATTCAGTTTGATTGGTTGAAGCCATTTGGTTCTACTTCGAATCGAAATACTACAGTGCAAGCGATACTATGCTGTTCTCTACCTTGGATGGCGCTATAAAAATATCCGTAACTAGATTATCTATATAGCTTTTTGCAAAACTCATAACTCTTGTTCGAATTCGACCGAAATCTTCTCCACCGTCAGTACCATGTATCCGATCGCAAATCACCGAAATTCTCATCAATCATTGTTTGCAAACAGTGTTTTACTCAATTTTGACCCCCGCCAAAACCTCGGCATGCCATCAACAAACTTAAATTCCTTAAACCCACCCTATTGCCACCCAATATAGCGGCTACATCTTGGAATACGCAATGAGTAAATCATTTTTAAATTACCCGCCAATAAGAGCCGAAGCCGTTGGGTCTGTAATTTGCAAAAAAAATACTCGCTATATTATCTTTGAAACTCCACGATCTAAGAAACTAAAGAACACTACAGGTATTTTATGCACCCGAAAAGCCGTAGTTCTGCAACGATTCTCAAACGCTCCGAACAGATCTGGAATACCGGAACCGAGTATAGCTTCATCATGGCAATATGTGTTAGGAGACCCACCAGCAGAGTAGGCACATGTTCAAATGACCCGCTTGGCTCAAAACATTATGTCAACCAGCTCCAACGATATACTTGAAAAGAATTGGTATTATATATATTCTTCCAACTTCGTTCATGTTTAGGTTGACAGGGCAAAAATATTACTATTGTAATTATGATTTATGAGTTGCGGACTGGGAAGTGTTCAATATCTTTAAATACCGTCTGCCAAATCTGAAAATAGTAGTATTGCAGCCATGCGTATTATTTCCGCAATGTATTCAGTATTTCTCAACCCATTCACTTCCCTCTATGTATCTAACACTCGCATATTTTTCTGTCATTTCCCAAGCGATAATGTACATTTACTTGATTTATGGCCGCTAGCTTTCGGCTTCTCCTCGGCGCGGACAATGTTTACAAAAATTCCTTTAAGAATGCACAATACGTCTTATACCGCTTTCCTTGCTCGCTCCTAGTCCCTCCGTATGGAATCCAAGCCTGCCAAGCACGCGGGTTGTCCAAGAAACAAGTTTCCGAACTACGTACTCTGTCTGTAGTCTGCAGAAACAAAATTTTGAAGACATTTCTAAATTTCCCTTTAGCCCGCCTTCAGCCTTTTGACGCTTTTGAAGCAGTAACTTAAGCTTTTTATTAATCTAAACAAATCCATTATTTTGGTCAAAATCCATCGTGCAATGCTCTTTCTTTCAGTTGGCAAGCAGTCAGCCGATTTTCAAGGTACTTTGATGAAACTGGCCTTGGTAATCATAAAACGTTTTACGATTACCAGCGATTTACAGCGTGTGTCGACAATGGTGCTTAGCCTTCTCATTCGTGACGTCATAAACGGGCGCTATGAAGGCGGATTCCTAACTTGCTGCATTTCTCGATGGCGGAAAGTGACTGTATGTTTAAAATAGAGCTACTTGAAGAGCGTTAGTTTATACACAAAACTGATTTAATTGTAAAAATTAATTACCCGCGAATCTTATCGAAATCTTTGCATAAAATGAGTACCAAAAATTATTAAATTAAGTTGTACTGTGTAGGAGTGAGTGTTTGATTGTTTGACTGAATATTTGGATGTTTGACTAATTGACGGGTTGACTGACTGTTTGAATGTTTGACTACTTGACTGTTTGACTGACTGTTTGGATGTTCCTGTATAAAAAGCTAACTACAAGAGGGTTGAATCTAGACTGTACCTAATAAAACATTAGTGTACATAATAAACTGTCACATCGCGTTCATTTGCCGCTACCCGTTTTCAACAATCGAGTCTAAATTCAATGAGACTGTTTCCACATTCGCTTATCTCTCACTCGCTCCCATAGAGTAAAATATCTTATCTTCATAGATTTTAATGACAAATAAAATGAACGCATGATAATTTAAAATTCGGAAACAATAGCTGGTAGAAAATCAAATTAATTAGGACCAATTAATTGCTAAAAATAATAGGAAGCAGCAGAAGGAAAATATCATTTTGTATGAATGAATATATTTCTGCCCTGGGTATATGAATTCCACGCTCATCAATTTGTTGACGACTGTCAGCTACACGCCCGTAGCTAAAATCCTAGCTCAGGATTTTAGCAACAAAGATCTTACAGACTGGACTAGCATAATAACAGAGCTATGGCGCCAAAAACAAGTACGTTTGGACCATAAAACTTCCCAGAGTTTCAAAGTTGTTCGAATTCCATGAAACTTTGGCAACTTATACGTTCCACCTAAATAAACTTTGGGACAAATTAAGGAGGTTTCCTATAGCATAACACCAGAGTTATGGCGTCGAAAACAACTAGGTTTGGACCATAAACGTCATGAAATTGACATTACACCCCGGGGTGTCATGCAAAAACCCACCAGTATTGGGTGTAAGAATTGAGGAACTGTAATGCCATTTGGCAACCAAACACAGTTTACAGTTAATAACGTGTTTATATCAGTTACAAACCTAATTTCAAAAAATCTACAAATTGTTTTGATATAAAACAATCGATTTGAAGAATTTTTAAAAATTATTTAAGCATTCTTTTTTTATATTTTAAATCTGTATCAGGAGTAACTGATATGCTCACAACAGGCTTAGCAAGACCTTTGAAGAATTTTAGCCGAAGACTAGTAGGTTTGGACCAAAAAACATCATGAAATTGACATAACACCCCGGGGTGTCATGCCAAAACCTACCAGTTTTGGGTGTAAGAATTGAGGAACTCAAACGGCATTTGGCAATCAAACACAGTTTAGAGTTAATAACGTGCTTATTTCTGTTACAAACCTAATTTCAATAAATCTACTTTTTTGAAAATGAAACAATCAACTTGAAGATTTTTTGAAAATTTTTTAAACATTCTTTTTTATATTTTAAATCTGTATCAGGAGCAACTGATATGCTTACAAGACGCTTAGCAAGACGTGTGAAAAATTTCAGTCGAAACGAAGTAGTGTTTGGACCAAAAAATGTCATGAAATTGACATGACACCCCGGGGTGCCATGCCAAAACCGACCGTTTTTGGGTGTAAGAAAGGAGAAACTCTAACGCCATTTGGCAACCAAACACAGTTTACAGTTAATAACGTGTTTATTTCAGTTACAAACCTAATTTCAAAAAATCTACAAATCTTTTTTTTTTGAAAATTGTGATTTTTTGAAAATTCTTTTTATTCATTTTAAATCTGTATCAGGAGCAACTGATATGCTAAAAATACGCTTAGCAAGACGTGTGAAAAATTTCAGTCGAAACCAAGTAGTGTTGGGACCAAAAAATGTCATGAAATTGACATGACACCCTGGGGTGCCATGCCAAAACCGACCAGTTGTTGGGTGTAAGAAAGGAGAAACTCTAACGCCATTTGGCAACCAAACACAGTTTACAGTTAATAACGTGTTTATTTCAGTTACAAACCTAATTTCAAAAAATCTACAAATTGTTTTGAAAATAAAACAATCGATTTGAAGATTTTTTGAAAATTATTTAAGCATTCTTTTTTTATATTTTAAATCTGTATCAGGAGCAACTGATATGCTCACAATACGCTTAGCAAGACCTGTGAAGAATTTCAGTCGAAGACAAGTAGGCTTGGACCAAAAATCGTCATGAAATAGACATGACACCCCAGGGTGCCATGCCAAAACCGACCGTTGTTGGGTGTAAGAAAGGAGAAACTCTAACGCCATTTGGCAACCAAACACAGTTTACAGTTAATAACGTGTTTATTTCAGTTACAAACCTAATTTCAAAAAATCTACAAATTGTTTTTTGAAAATTTTTTGAAAGCATTCTTTTTATTATATTTTAAGTCTGTATCAGGAGCAACTGATATGCTCACAATACGCTTAGGAAGACGTGTGAAAAATTTCAGTCGAAAACGAAGTAGGTTTGGACCAAAAAATGTCATGAAATTGACATGACACCCCGGGGTGTCATGCCAAAACCGACCAACTTTGGGTGTAAGAATTGAGGAACTCTAACACCATTTGGCAACCAAACACAGTTTACAGTTAATAACGTGCTTATTTCAGTTACAAACCTAATTTCAAAAAATCAAGTTTTTTGAAAATGAAACAATCAATTTGAAGATTTTTTGAAAATTATTGAAACATTCTTTTTTATATTTTAAATTTGTATCAGGAGCAACTGATATGCTCAAAACAGGCTTAGCAAGACCTGTGAAGAATTTCAGCCGAAAACGAGTTGGTTTGGACCAAAAATCGTCATGAAATAGACATTCCACCCCGGGGTGTCATGCAAAAACCCACCAGTATTGGGTGTAAGAATTGAGGAACTGTAATGCCATTTGGCAACCAAACACAGTTTACAGTTAATAACGTGTTTATATCAGTTACAAACCTAATTTCAAAAAATCTACAAATTGTTTTGATATAAAACAATCGATTTGAAGAATTTTTAAAAATTATTAAAGCATTCTTTTTTTATATTTTTAATCTGTATCAGGAGCAACTGATATGCTCACAACAGGCTTAGCAAGACCTGTGAAGAATTTCAGCCGAAAACGAATAGGTTTGGACCAAAAAACGTCATGAAATAGACATTACACCCCGGGGTGTCATGCCAAAACCGACCAACTTTGGGTGTAAGAATTGAGGAACTCTAACACCATTTGGCAACCAAACACAGTTTACAGTTAATAACGTGCTTATTTCAGTTACAAACCTAATTTCAAAAAATCAAGTTTTTTGAAAATGAAACAATCAATTTGAAGATGTTTTGAAAATTATTGAAACATTCTTTTTTATATTTTAAATTTGTATCAGGAGCAACTGATATGCTCAAAACAGGCTTAGCAAGACCTGTGAAGAATTTCAGCCGAAAACGAATAGGTTTGGACCAAAAAACGTCATGAAATAGACATTACACCCCGGGGTGTCATGCCAAAACCGACCAACTTTGGGTGTAAGAAAGGAGGAACTCTAATGCCATTTGGCAACCAAACACAGTTTACAGTTAATAACGTGTTTATATCAGTTACAAACCTAATTTCAAAAAATCTACAAATTGTTTTGATATAAAACAATCGATTTGAAGAATTTTTAAAAATTATTAAAGCATTCTTTTTATTATATTTTAAATCTGTATCAGGAGCAACTGATATGCTCACAACACGCTTAGCAAGACGTGTGAAAAATTTCAGTCGAAAACGAAGTAGTGTTTGGACCAAAAAATGTCATGAAATTGACATGACACCCCGGGGTGCCATGCCAAAACCGACCAACTTTGGGTGTAAGAATTGAGGAACTCTAACACCATTTGGCAACCAAACACAGTTTACAGTTAATAACGTGTTTATTTCAGTTACAAACCTAATTTCAAAAAATCTAATTTTTTGAAAATGAAACAATCAATTTGAAGATTTTTTGAAAATTATTGAAAAATTCTTTTTTATATTTTAAATCTGTATCAGGAGCAACTGATATGCTCAAAACACGCTTAGCAAGACGTGTGAAAAATTTCAGTCGAAAACGAGTAGTGTTTGGACCAAAAATCGTCATGAAATTGACATGACACCCTGGGGTGCCATGCCAAAACCGACCAGTTATTGGGTGTAAGAAAGGAGAAACTCTAATGCCATTTGGCAACCAAACACAGTTTACAGTTAATAACGTGTTTATTTCAGTTACAAACCTAATTTCAAATAATCTACAAATTTTTTTTGAAATCGATTTTGAATTTTTAAAAAATTCTTTTTATTATATTTTAAGTCTGTATCAGGAGCAACTGATATGCTCACAATACGCGAAGCAAGACGTGTGAAAAATTTCAGTCGAAAACAAGTAGTGTTTGGACCAAAAATGTCATGAAATTGACATGACACCCCGGGGTGCCATGCCAAAACCGACCAAGTTTTGGGTGTAAGAAAGGAGAAACTCTAACACCATTTGGCAACCAAACACAGTTTACAGTTAATAACGTGTTTATTTCAGTTACAAACCTAATTACAATAAATCTACAAATTGTTTTTTTTGAAAATTTTGAAAAATTCTTTTTATTCATTTTAAGTCTGTATCAGGAGCAACTGATATGCTCACAATACGCTAAGCAAGACGTGTGAAAAATTTCAGTCGAAACCAAGTAGTGTTTGGACCAAAAAATGTCATGAAATTGACATGACACCCCGGGGTGCCATGCCAAAACCGACCGTTTTGGGTGTAAGAAAGGAGAAACTCTAACGCCATTTGGCAACCAAACACAGTTTACAGTTAATAACGTGTTTATTTCAGTTACAAACCTAATTTTAAAAAATCTACAAATTGTTTTTTGAAAATTTTGAAAAATTCTTTTTATTCATTTTAAGTCTGTATCAGGAGCAACTGATATGCTAAAAATACGCGAAGCAAGACGTGTGAAAAATTTCAGTCGAAACCAAGTAGTGTTGGACCAAAAATGTCATGAAATTGACATGACACCCTGGGGTGCCATGCCAAAACCGACCGTTGTTGGGTGTAAGAAAGGAGAAACTCTAACGCCATTTGGCAACCAAACACAGTTTACAGTTAATAACGTGTTTATTTCAGTTACAAACCTAATTTCAAAAAATCTACAAATTTTTTGAAAATTTTGAAAAATTCTTTTTATTCATTTTAAGTCTGTATCAGGAGCAACTGATATGCTCACAATACGCGAAGCAAGACGTGTGAAAAATTTCAGTCGAAACCAAGTAGTGTTGGACCAAAAATGTCATGAAATTGACATGACACCCCGGGGTGCCATGCCAAAACCGACCGTTGTTGGGTGTAAGAAAGGAGAAACTCTAACGCCATTTGGCAACCAAACACAGTTTATAGTTAATAACGTGTTTATTTCAGTTACAAACCTAATTTCAAAAAATCTACAAATTTTTTGAAAATTTTGAAAAATTCTTTTTATTCATTTTAAAGTCTGTATCAGGAGCAACTGATATGCTAAAAATACGCGAAGCAAGACGTGTGAAAAATTTCAGTCGAAACCAAGTAGTGTTGGACCAAAAATGTCATGAAATTGACATGACACCCTGGGGTGCCATGCCAAAACCGACCGTTGTTGGGTGTAAGAAAGGAGAAACTCTAACGCCATTTGGCAACCAAACACAGTTTACAGTTAATAACGTGTTTATTTCAGTTACAAACCTAATTTCAAAAAATCTACAAATTTTTTTGAAAATTTTGAAAAATTCTTTTTATTCATTTTAAGTCTGTATCAGGAGCAACTGATATGCTCACAATACGCGAAGCAAGACGTGTGAAAAATTTCAGTCGAAACCAAGTAGTGTTGGACAAAAAATGTCATGAAATTGACATGACACCCCGGGGTGCCATGCCAAAACCGACCGTTGTTGGGTGTAAGAAAGGAGAAACTCTAACGCCATTTGGCAACCAAACACAGTTTACGGTTAATAACGTGTTTATTTCAGTTACAAACCTAATTTAAAAAATCTACAAATTTTTTGAAAATTTTGAAAAATTCTTTTTATTCATTTTAAGTCTGTATCAGGAGCAACTGATATGCTCACAATACGCTAAGCAAGACGTGTGAAAAATTTCAGTCGAAACAAGTAGTGTTGGACCAAAAATGTCATGAAATTGACATGACACCCCAGGGTGCCATGCCAAAACCGACCGTTTTTGGGTGTAAGAAAGGAGAAACTCTAACGCCATTTGGCAACCAAACACAGTTTACAGTTAATAACGTGTTTATTTCAGTTACAAACCTTTTTACAAAAATCTACAAATTGTTTTTTTTTGAAAATTTTGAAAAATTCTTTTTATTCATTTTAAGTCTGTATCAGGAGCAACTGATATGCTCACAATACGCTAAGCAAGACGTGTGAAAAATTTCAGTCGAAACCAAGTAGTGTTTGGACCAAAAAATGTCATGAAATTGACATGACACCCCGGGGTGCCATGCCAAAACCGACCGTTTTTGGGTGTAAGAAAGGAGAAACTCTAACACCATTTGGCAACCAAACACAGTTTACAGTTAATAACGTGTTTATTTCAGTTACAAACCTAATTTCAAAATCAATCTACAAATTTGAAGATTTTTTGAAAATTTTGAAAAATTCTTTTTATTCATTTTAAGTCTGTATCAGGAGCAACTGATATGCTAAAAATACGCGAAGCAAGACGTGTGAAAAATTTCAGTCGAAACCAAGTAGTGTTTGGACCAAAAATGTCATGAAATTGACATGACACCCCGGGGTGCCATGCCAAAACCGACCGTATTGGGTGTAAGAAAGGAGAAACTCTAACGCCATTTGGCAACCAAACACAGTTTACAGTTAATAACGTGTTTATTTCAGTTACAAACCTAATTTCAAAAAATCTACAAATTGTTTTTTGAAAATTTTGAAAAATTCTTTTTATTCATTTTAAGTCTGTATCAGGAGCAACTGATATGCTCAAAAATACGCGAAGCAAGACGTGTGAAAAATTTCAGTCGAAACAAGTAGTGTTGGACCAAAAAATGTCATGAAATTGACATGACACCCCGGGGTGCCATGCCAAAACCGACCGTTTTGGGTGTAAGAAAGGAGAAACTCTAACGGCATTTGGCAATCAAACACAGTTTAGAGTTAATAACGTGTTTATTTCTGTTACAAACCTAATTTCAATAAATCTACTTTTTTGAAAATAAAACAATCTACAAGATTTTTTGAAAATTTTGAAAAATTCTTTTTATTCATTTTAAGTCTGTATCAGGAGCAACTGATATGCTAACAATACGCGAAGCAAGACGTGTGAAAAATTTCAGTCGAAACAAGTAGTGTTGGACCAAAAAATGTCATGAAATTGACATGACACCCTGGGGTGCCATGCCAAAACCGACCGTTTTGGGTGTAAGAAAGGAGAAACTCTAACGCCATTTGGCAACCAAACACAGTTTACAGTTAATAACGTGTTTATTTCAGTTACAAACCTAATTTCAACAAAAAAATCTACATTCTTTTGTAGATTTTTTGAAAATTTTGAAAAATTCTTTTTATTCATTTTAAGTCTGTATCAGGAGCAACTGATATGCTTACAATACGCGAAGCAAGACGTGTGAAAAATTTCAGTCGAAACCAAGTAGTGTTGGGACCAAAAAATGTCATGAAATTGACATGACACCCTGGGGTGCCATGCCAAAACCGACCGTTGTTGGGTGTAAGAAAGGAGAAACTCTAACGCCATTTGGCAACCAAACACAGTTTACAGTTAATAACGTGTTTATTTCAGTTACAAACCTAATTTCAAAAAATCTACAAATTGTTTTGATCGATTTGAAGATTTTTTGAAAATTTTGAAAAATTCTTTTTATTCATTTTAAGTCTGTATCAGGAGCAACTGATATGCTCAAAATACGCGAAGCAAGACGTGTGAAAAATTTCAGTCGAAACCAAGTAGTGCTTGGACCAAAAAATGTCATGAAATTGACATGACACCCTGGGGTGCCATGCCAAAACCGACCGTTGTTGGGTGTAAGAAAGGAGAAACTCTAACGCCATTTGGCAACCAAACACAGTTTATAGTTAATAACGTGTTTATTTCAGTTACAAACCTAATTTCAAAAAATCTACAAATAAAAGAATTTTTTGAAAATTTTGAAAAATTCTTTTTATTCATTTTAGGTCTGTATCAGGAGCAACTGATATGCTAAAAATACGCGAAGCAAGACGTGTGAAAAATTTCAGTCGAAACAAGTAGTGTTGGACCAAAAAATGTCATGAAATTGACATGACACCCTGGGGTGCCATGCCAAAACCGACCGTTGTTGGGTGTAAGAAAGGAGAAACTCTAACACCATTTGGCAACCAAACACAGTTTACAGTTAATAACGTGTTTATTTCAGTTACAAACCTAATTTTACAAAAATCTACAAATTTTTTTGAAAATTTTGAAAAATTCTTTTTATTCATTTTAAGTCTGTATCAGGAGCAACTGATATGCTCACAATACGCTTAGCAAGACGTGTGAAAAATTTCAGCCGAAACAAGTAGGCTTGGACCAAAAATGTCATGAAATTGACATGACACCCCGGGGTGCCATGCCAAAACCGACCAGTATTGGGTGTAAGAAAGGAGAAACTCTAACGCCATTTGGCAACCAAACACAGTTTACGGTTAATAACGTGTTTATTTCAGTTACAAACCTAATTTCAAAAAATCTACAAATTTTTTGAAAATTATTGAAAAATTCTTTTTATTCATTTTAAGTCTGTATCAGGAGCAACTGATATGCTCACAATACGCGAAGCAAGACGTGTGAAAAATTTCAGTCGAAACAAGTAGTGCTTGGACCAAAAATGTCATGAAATTGACATGACACCCTGGGGTGCCATGCCAAAACCGACCGTTGTTGGGTGTAAGAAAGGAGAAACTCTAACGCCATTTGGCAACCAAACACAGTTTACAGTTAATAACGTGTTTATTTCAGTTACAAACCTAATTTCAAAAAATCTACAAATTGTTTTGAAAATTCGATTTGAAAAATTCTTTTTATTCATATTTAAGTCTGTATCAGGAGCAACTGATATGCTAAAAATACGCGAAGCAAGACGTGTGAAAAATTTCAGCCGAAACCAAGTAGTGTTTGGACCAAAAAATGTCATGAAATTGACATGACACCCCGGGGTGCCATGCCAAAACCGACCAGTTGTTGGGTGTAAGAAAGGAGAAACTCTAACGCCATTTGGCAACCAAACACAGTTTACAGTTAATAACGTGTTTATTTCAGTTACAAACCTAATTTCAAAAAATCTACAAATTTTTTTTGAAAATTTTGAAAAATTCTTTTTATTCATTTTAAGTCTGTATCAGGAGCAACTGATATGCTCACAATACGCGAAGCAAGACGTGTGAAAAATTTCAGTCGAAACGAAGTAGTGTTGGACCAAAAAATGTCATGAAATTGACATGACACCCTGGGGTGCCATGCCAAAACCGACCGTTTTTGGGTGTAAGAAAGGAGAAACTCTAACACCATTTGGCAACCAAACACAGTTTACAGTTAATAACGTGTTTATTTCAGTTACAAACCTAATTTCAAAAAATCAATCTACAAATTTTTTTGAAAATTTTGAAAAATTCTTTTTATTCATTTTAAGTCTGTATCAGGAGCAACTGATATGCTCAAAATACGCGAAGCAAGACGTGTGAAAAATTTCAGTCGAAACCAAGTAGTGTTTGGACCTAAAATGTCATGAAATTGACATGACACCCTGGGGTGCCATGCCAAAACCGACCGTTTTGGGTGTAAGAAAGGAGAAACTCTAACGCCATTTGGCAACCAAACACAGTTTACAGTTAATAACGTGTTTATTTCAGTTACAAACCTAATTTCAAAAAATCTACAAATTTTTTTGAAAATTCGATTTGAAAAATTCTTTTTATTCATTTTAAGTCTGTATCAGGAGCAACTGATATGCTCACAATACGCGAAGCAAGACGTGTGAAAAATTTCAGCCGAAACAAGTAGTGTTGGACCAAAAATGTCATGAAATTGACATGACACCCCGGGGTGCCATGCCAAAACCGACCGTTGTTGGGTGTAAGAAAGGAGAAACTCTAACGCCATTTGGCAACCAAACACAGTTTACAGTTAATAACGTGTTTATTTCAGTTACAAACCTAATTTCAAAAAATCTACAAATTTTTTTGAAAATTTTGAAAAATTCTTTTTATTCATTTTAAGTCTGTATCAGGAGCAACTGATATGCTCACAATACGCGAAGCAAGACGTGTGAAAAATTTCAGTCGAAACAAGTAGTGTTGGACCCAAAATGTCATGAAATTGACATGACACCCTGGGGTGCCATGCCAAAACCGACCGTTTTGGGTGTAAGAAAGGAGAAACTCTAACGGCATTTGGCAATCAAACACAGTTTATAGTTAATAACGTGTTTATTTCAGTTACAAACCTAATTTCAAAAATCTACAAACTTGAAGATTTTTTGAAAATTTTGAAAAATTCTTTTTATTCATTTTAAGTCTGTATCAGGAGCAACTGATATGCTAAAAATACGCGAAGCAAGACGTGTGAAAAATTTCAGTCGAAACCAAGTAGTGTTGGACCAAAAAATGTCATGAAATTGACATGACACCCTGGGGTGCCATGCCAAAACCGACCGTTGTTGGGTGTAAGAAAGGAGAAACTCTAACGCCATTTGGCAACCAAACACAGTTTACAGTTAATAACGTGTTTATTTCAGTTACAAACCTAATTTCAAAAAATCTACAAATTGTTTTTTGAAAATTTTGAAAAATTCTTTTTATTCATTTTAAGTCTGTATCAGGAGCAACTGATATGCTCACAATACGCGAAGCAAGACGTGTGAAAAATTTCAGTCGAAACAAGTAGTGCTTGGACCAAAAAATGTCATGAAATTGACATGACACCCTGGGGTGCCATGCCAAAACCGACCGTTGTTGGGTGTAAGAAAGGAGAAACTCTAACACCATTTGGCAACCAAACACAGTTTACAGTTAATAACGTGTTTATTTCAGTTACAAACCTAATTTCAAAAAATCTACTTTTTTGAAAATAAAACATCAATTGGAAGATTTTTTGAAAATTTTGAAATATTCTTTTTGTAGATTTTTTGAAAATTTTTAAAACCTTCTTTTTTATATTTAAAATCTGTATCAGGAGCAACTGATATGCTCACAACAGGCTTAGCAAGACCTGTGAAGAATTTCAGCCGAATACGAATAGGTTTGGACCAAAAAACGTCATGAAATAGACATTACACCCCGGGGTGACATGCCAAAACCGACCAGTGTTGGGTGTAAGAATTGAGGAACTCTAACGCCATTTGGCAACCAAATACAGTTCACAGTTAATAACGGGTTTATTTCAGTTACAAACCTAATTTCAAAAAATCTAATTTTTTGAAAATGAAACAATCAACTTGAAGATTTTTTGAAAATTAATGAAATATTCTTTTTTAAATTTTAAATTTGCATCAGGAGCAACTCATATGCTCACAACAGGCTTAGGAAGACCTGTGAAGAATTTCAGCCGAAGACAAGTAAGCTTGGAACAAAAATCGTCATGAAATAGACATAACACCCCGGGGTGTCATGCTAAAACCGACCAGTGTTGGGTGTAAGAATTGAGGAACTCTAACGCCATTTGGCAACCAAACACAGTTTACAGTTAATAACGGGTTTATTTCAGTTACAAACCTAATTTCAAAAAATCTAATTTTTTGAAAATGAAACAATCAACTTGAAGATTTTTTGAAAATTAATGAAATATTCTTTTTTAAATTTTAAATTTGCATCAGGAGCAACTCATATGCTCACAACAGGCTTAGGAAGACCTGTGAAGAATTTCAGCCGAAGACAAGTAAGCTTGGACCAAAAATCGTCATGAAATAGACATAACACCCCGGGGTGTCATGCTAAAACCGACCAGTGTTGGGTGTAAGAATTGAGGAACTCTAACGCCATTTGGCAACCAAACACAGTTTACAGTTAATAACGTGTTTATTTCAGTTACAAACCTAATTTTAAAAAATCTACAAATTGTTTTGAAAATAAAACAATCGATTTGAAGATTTTTTGAAAATTATTAAAGCATTCTTTTTTTATATTTTAAATTTGCATCAGGAGCAACTCATATGCTCACAACAGGCTTAGGAAGACCTGTGAAGAATTTCAGCCGAAGACAAGTAAGCTTGGAACAAAAATCGTCATGAAATAGACATAACACCCCGGGGTGTCATGCTAAAACCGACCAGTGTTGGGTGTAAGAATTGAGGAACTCTAACGCCATTTGGCAACCAAACACAGTTTACAGTTAATAACGGGTTTATTTCAGTTACAAACCTAATTTCAAAAAATCTAATTTTTTGAAAATGAAACAATCAACTTGAAGATTTTTTGAAAATTAATGAAATATTCTTTTTTAAATTTTAAATTTGCATCAGGAGCAACTCATATGCTCACAACAGGCTTAGGAAGACCTGTGAAGAATTTCAGCCGAAGACAAGTAAGCTTGGACCAAAAATCGTCATGAAATAGACATAACACCCCGGGGTGTCATGCTAAAACCGACCAGTGTTGGGTGTAAGAATTGAGGAACTCTAACGCCATTTGGCAACCAAACACAGTTTACAGTTAATAACGTGTTTATTTCAGTTACAAACCTATTTTAAAAAATCTACAAATTGTTTTGAAAATAAAACAATCGATTTGAAGATTTTTTGAAAATTATTTAAGCATTCTTTTTTTATATTTTAAATCTGTATCAGGAGTAACTGATATGCTCACAACAGGCTTAGCAAGACCTGTGAAGAATTTCAGCCGAAGACATGTAGGCTTGGACCAAAAAACGTCATGAAATAGACATTACCCCCCAGGGTATCATGCCAAAACCGACCAGTGTTGGGTGTAAGAATTGAGGAACTCTAACACCATTTGGCAACCAAACACAGTTTACAGTTAATAACGGGTTTATTTCAGTTACAAACCTAATTTCAAAAAATCTACTTTTTTGAAAATAAAACATCAATTGGAAGATTTTTTGAAAATTTTGAAATATTCTTTTTGTAGATTTTTTGAAAATTTTTAAAACCTTCTTTTTTATATTTAAAATCTGTATCAGGAGCAACTGATATGCTCACAACAGGCTTAGCAAGACCTGTGAAGAATTTCAGCCGAATACGAATAGGTTTGGACCAAAAAACGTCATGAAATAGACATTACACCCCGGGGTGTCATGCCAAAACCGACCAGTGTTGGGTGTAAGAATTGAGGAACTCTAACGCCATTTGGCAACCAAATACAGTTCACAGTTAATAACGGGTTTATTTCAGTTACAAACCTAATTTCAAAAAATCTAATTTTTTGAAAATGAAACAATCAACTTGAAGATTTTTTGAAAATTAATGAAATATTCTTTTTTAAATTTTAAATTTGCATCAGGAGCAACTCATATGCTCACAACAGGCTTAGGAAGACCTGTGAAGAATTTCAGCCGAAGACAAGTAAGCTTGGAACAAAAATCGTCATGAAATAGACATAACACCCCGGGGTGTCATGCTAAAACCGACCAGTGTTGGGTGTAAGAATTGAGGAACTCTAACGCCATTTGGCAACCAAACACAGTTTACAGTTAATAACGGGTTTATTTCAGTTACAAACCTAATTTCAAAAAATCTAATTTTTTGAAAATGAAACAATCAACTTGAAGATTTTTTGAAAATTAATGAAATATTCTTTTTTAAATTTTAAATTTGCATCAGGAGCAACTCATATGCTCACAACAGGCTTAGGAAGACCTGTGAAGAATTTCAGCCGAAGACAAGTAAGCTTGGACCAAAAATCGTCATGAAATAGACATAACACCCCGGGGTGTCATGCCAAAACCGACCAGTGTTGGGTGTAAGAATTGAGGAACTCTAACGCCATTTGGCAACCAAACACAGTTTACAGTTAATAACGGGTTTATTTCAGTTACAAACCTAATTTCAAAAAATCTAATTTTTTGAAAATGAAACAATCAACTTGAAGATTTTTTGAAAATTAATGAAATATTCTTTTTTAAATTTTAAATTTGCATCAGGAGCAACTCATATGCTCACAACAGGCTTAGAAAGACCTGTGAAGAATTTCAGCCGAAGACAAGTAAGCTTGGACCGAAAATCGTCATGAAATAGACATAACACCCCGGGGTGTCATGCTAAAACCGACCAGTGTTGGGTGTAAGAATTGAGGAACTCTAACGCCATTTGGCAACCAAACACAGTTTACAGTTAATAACGTGTTTATTTCAGTTACAAACCTAATTTTAAAAAATCTACAAATTGTTTTGAAAATAAAACAATCGATTTGAAGATTTTTTGAAAATTATTAAAGCATTCTTTTTTTATATTTTAAATCTGTATCAGGAGTAACTGATATGCTCACAACAGGCTTAGCAAGACCTGTGAAGAATTTCAGCCGAAAACGAATAGGTTTGGACCAAAAAACGTCATGAAATAGACATTACACCCCGGGGTGTCATGCTAAAACCGACCAGTGTTGGGTGTAAGAATTGAGGAACTCTAACGCCATTTGGCAACCAAACACAGTTTACAGTTAATAACGTGCTTATTTCAGTTACAAACCTAATTTTAAAAAATCTACAAATTGTTTTGAAAATAAAACAATCGATTTGAAGATTTTTTGAAAATTATTAAAGCATTCTTTTTTTATATTTTAAATTTGTATCAGGAGCAACTGATATGCTCACAACAGGCTTAGCAAGACCTGTGAAGAATTTCAGCCGAAAACGAGTTGGTTTGGACCAAAAATCGTCATGAAATAGACATTACACCCCAGGGTGTCATGGCAAAACCGACCAATGTTGGGTGTAAGAATTGTGGAACTCAAACGCCATTTGGCAACCAAACACAGTTTACAGTTAATAACGGTTTTATTTCAGTTACAAACCTAATTTTAAAAAATCTACAAATTGTTTTGAAAATAAAACAATCGATTTGAAGATTTTTTGAAAATTATTAAAGCATTCTTTTTTTATATTTGAAATCTGTATCAGGAGCAACTGATATGCTCACAACAGGCTTAGCAAGACCTGTGAAGAATTTCAGCCGAAAACGAATAGGTTTGGACCAAAAAACGTCATGAAATAGACATTACACCCCGGGGTGTCATGCCAAAACCGACCAACTTTGGGTGTAAGAATTGAGGAACTCTAACACCATTTGGCAACCAAACACAGTTTACAGTTAATAACGTGCTTATTTCAGTTACAAACCTAATTTCAAAAAATCAAGTTTTTTGAAAATGAAACAATCAATTTGAAGATTTTTTGAAAATTATTGAAACATTCTTTTTTATATTTTAAATTTGTATCAGGAGCAACTGATATGCTCACAACAGGCTTAGCAAGACCTGTGAAGAATTTCAGCCGAAAACGAGTTGGTTTGGACCAAAAATCGTCATGAAATAGACATTCCACCCCGGGGTGTCATGCTAAAACCGCCAAGTTTTGGGTGTGAGAATTGAGGAACTCTAACACCATTTGGCAACCAAACACAGTTTACAGTTAATAACGGTTTTATTTCAGTAACAAACCTAATTTTAAAAAATCTACAAATTGTTTTGAAAATAAAACAAACGATTTGAAGATTTTTTGAAAATTATTAAAGCATTCTTTTTTTATATTATAAATCTGTATCAGAAGCAACTGATATGCTCACAACAGGCTAAGCAAGACCTGTGAAGAATTTCAGCCGAAGACAAATAGGTTTGGACCAAAAAACGTCATGAAATAGACATTACACCCCGGGGTGTCATGCAAAAACCGACCAGTGGTGGGTGTAAGAATTGAGGAACTCTAACGCCATTTGGCAACCAAACACAGTTTACAGTTAATAACGTGTTTATTTCAGTTACAAACCTTATTTTAAAAAATCTACAAATTGTTTTGAAAATAAAAGAATCGATTTGAAGATTTTTTGAAAATTATTAAAGCATTCTTTTTTTATATTTTAAATCTGTATCAGGAGCAACTGATATGCTCACAACAGGCTTAGCAAGACCTGTGAAGAATTTCAGCCGAAGACAAGTAGGCTCGGACCAAAAAACGTCATGAAATAGACATTACCCCCCAGGGTATCATGCCAAAACCGACCAGTGTTGGGTGTAAGAATTGAGGAACTCTAACACCATTTGGCAACCAAACACAGTTTACAGTTAATAACGGGTTTATTTCAGTTACAAACCTAATTTCAAAAAATCTACTTTTTTGAAAATAAAACATCAATTGGAAGATTTTTTGAAAATTTTGAAATATTCTTTTTGTAGATTTTTTGAAAATTTTTAAAACCTTCTTTTTTATATTTAAAATCTGTATCAGGAGCAACTGATATGCTCACAACAGGCTTAGCAAGACCTGTGAAGAATTTCAGCCGAATACGAATAGGTTTGGACCAAAAAACGTCATGAAATAGACATTACACCCCGGGGTGTCATGCCAAAACCGACCAGTGTTGGGTGTAAGAATTGAGGAACTCTAACGCCATTTGGCAACCAAATACAGTTCACAGTTAATAACGGGTTTATTTCAGTTACAAACCTAATTTCAAAAAATCTAATTTTTTGAAAATGAAACAATCAACTTGAAGATTTTTTGAAAATTAATGAAATATTCTTTTTTAAATTTTAAATTTGCATCAGGAGCAACTCATATGCTCACAACAGGCTTAGGAAGACCTGTGAAGAATTTCAGCCGAAGACAAGTAAGCTTGGAACAAAAATCGTCATGAAATAGACATAACACCCCGGGGTGTCATGCTAAAACCGACCAGTGTTGGGTGTAAGAATTGAGGAACTCTAACGCCATTTGGCAACCAAACACAGTTTACAGTTAATAACGGGTTTATTTCAGTTACAAACCTAATTTCAAAAAATCTAATTTTTTGAAAATGAAACAATCAACTTGAAGATTTTTTGAAAATTAATGAAATATTCTTTTTTAAATTTTAAATTTGCATCAGGAGCAACTCATATGCTCACAACAGGCTTAGGAAGACCTGTGAAGAATTTCAGCCGAAGACAAGTAAGCTTGGACCAAAAATCGTCATGAAATAGACATAACACCCCGGGGTGTCATGCTAAAACCGACCAGTGTTGGGTGTAAGAATTGAGGAACTCTAACGCCATTTGGCAACCAAACACAGTTTACAGTTAATAACGTGTTTATTTCAGTTACAAACCTAATTTTAAAAAATCTACAAATTGTTTTGAAAATAAAACAATCGATTTGAAGATTTTTTGAAAATTATTAAAGCATTCTTTTTTTATATTTTAAATTTGCATCAGGAGCAACTGATATGCTCACAACAGGCTTGTGAAGACCTGTGAAGAATTTCAGCCGAAGACAAGTAAGCTTGGAACAAAAATCATCATGAAATAGACATAACACCCCGGGGTGTCATGCTAAAACCGACCAGTGTTGGGTGTAAGAATTGAGGAACTCTAACGCCATTTGGCAACCAAACACAGTTTACAGTTAATAACGGGTTTATTTCAGTTACAAACCTAATTTCAAAAAATCTAATTTTTTGAAAATGAAACAATCAACTTGAAGATTTTTTGAAAATTAATGAAATATTCTTTTTTAAATTTTAAATTTGCATCAGGAGCAACTCATATGCTCACAACAGGCTTAGAAAGACCTGTGAAGAATTTCAGCCGAAGACAAGTAAGCTTGGACCAAAAATCGTCATGAAATAGACATAACACCCCGGGGTGTCATGCTAAAACCGACCAGTGTTGGGTGTAAGAATTGAGGAACTCTAACGCCATTTGGCAACCAAACACAGTTTACAGTTAATAACGGTTTTATTTCAGTTACAAACCTAATTTTAAAAAATCTACAAATTGTTTTGAAAATAAAACAATCGATTTGAAGATTTTTTGAAAATTATTAAAGCATTCTTTTTTTATATTTGAAATCTGTATCAGGAGCAACTGATATGCTCACAACAGGCTTAGCAAGACCTGTGAAGAATTTCAGCCGAAAACGAATAGGTTTGGACCAAAAAACGTCATGAAATAGACATTACACCCCGGGGTGTCATGCCAAAACCGACCAACTTTGGGTGTAAGAATTGAGGAACTCTAACACCATTTGGCAACCAAACACAGTTTACAGTTAATAACGTGCTTATTTCAGTTACAAACCTAATTTCAAAAAATCAAGTTTTTTGAAAATGAAACAATCAATTTGAAGATTTTTTGAAAATTATTGAAACATTCTTTTTTATATTTTAAATTTGTATCAGGAGCAACTGATATGCTCACAACAGGCTTAGCAAGACCTGTGAAGAATTTCAGCCGAAAACGAGTTGGTTTGGACCAAAAATCGTCATGAAATAGACATTCCACCCCGGGGTGTCATGCTAAAACCGCCAAGTTTTGGGTGTGAGAATTGAGGAACTCTAACACCATTTGGCAACCAAACACAGTTTACAGTTAATAACGGTTTTATTTCAGTAACAAACCTAATTTTAAAAAATCTACAAATTGTTTTGAAAATAAAACAAACGATTTGAAGATTTTTTGAAAATTATTAAAGCATTCTTTTTTTATATTATAAATCTGTATCAGAAGCAACTGATATGCTCACAACAGGCTAAGCAAGACCTGTGAAGAATTTCAGCCGAAGACAAATAGGTTTGGACCAAAAAACGTCATGAAATAGACATTACACCCCGGGGTGTCATGCAAAAACCGACCAGTGGTGGGTGTAAGAATTGAGGAACTCTAACGCCATTTGGCAACCAAACACAGTTTACAGTTAATAACGTGTTTATTTCAGTTACAAACCTTATTTTAAAAAATCTACAAATTGTTTTGAAAATAAAAGAATCGATTTGAAGATTTTTTGAAAATTATTAAAGCATTCTTTTTTTATATTTTAAATCTGTATCAGGAGCAACTGATATGCTCACAACAGGCTTAGCAAGACCTGTGAAGAATTTCAGCCGAAGACAAGTAGGCTTGGACCAAAAATCGTCATGAAATAGACATTACACCCCAGGGTGTCATGGCAAAACCGACCAATGTTGGGTGTAAGAATTGTGGAACTCTAACGCCATTTGGCAACCAAACACAGTTTACAGTTAATAACGGTTTTATTTCAGTTACAAACCTAATTTTAAAAAATCTACAAATTGTTTTGAAAATAAAACAATCGATTTGAAGATTTTTTGAAAATTATTAAAGC
The DNA here is from genome assembly GCA_906901655.1 of Sminthurides aquaticus. Classification (NCBI taxonomy): domain Eukaryota; kingdom Metazoa; phylum Arthropoda; class Collembola; order Symphypleona; family Sminthurididae; genus Sminthurides; species Sminthurides aquaticus. Next base: position 2,805,713 of record CAJQTT010000007.1, read on the forward strand.
ATTCTTTTTTTATATTTTAAATCTGTATCAGGAGCAACTGATATGCTCACAACAGGCTTAGCAAGACCTGTGAAGAATTTCAGCCGAAAACGAATAGGTTTGGACCAAAAAACGTCATGAAATAGACATTACACCCCGGGGTGTCATGCCAAAACCGACCAACTTTGGGTGTAAGAATTGAGGAACTCTAACACCATTTGGCAACCAAACACAGTTTACAGTTAATAACGTGCTTATTTCAGTTACAAACCTAATTTCAAAAAATCAAGTTTTTTGAAAATGAAACAATCAATTTGAAGATTTTTTGAAAATTATTGAAACATTCTTTTTTATATTTTAAATCTGTATCAGGAGCAACTGATATGCTCACAACAGGCTTAGCAAGACCTGTAAAGAATTTCAGCCGAAACCAAGTAGGTTTGGACCAAAAAACGTCATGAAATTGACATTACAACCCGGGGTGTCATGCCAAAACTGACCAGTGTTGGGTGTAAGAATTGAGGAACTCTAACGCCATTTGGCAGCAAAACACAGTTTACAGTTAATAACGGTTTTATTTCAGTTACAAATCTAATTTTTACAAAAATCTACAAATTTTTTTGAAAATGAAACAATCAATTTGAAGTTTTTTTGAAAATTTTTGAAACAATCTTTTTTATAATTTAAATCTAAATCAGGAGCAACTGATATGCTCACAACAGGCTTAGCAAGACCTGTGAAGAATTTCAGCCGAAGACAAATAGATTTGGACCAAAAAACGTCATGAAATAGACATTACACCCCGGGGTGTCATGCAAAAACCGACCAGTGGTGGGTGTAAGAATTGAGGAACTCTAACGCCATTTGGCAACCAAACACAGTTTACAGTTAATAACGGGTTTATTTCAGTTACAAACCTAATTTCAAAAAATCTAATTTTTTGAAAATGAAACAATCAACTTGAAGATTTTTTGAAAATTAATGAAATATTCTTTTTTAAATTTTAAATTTGCATCAGGAGCAACTCATATGCTCACAACAGGCTTAGAAAGACCTGTGAAGAATTTCAGCCGAAGACAAGTAAGCTTGGACCAAAAATCGTCATGAAATAGACATAACACCCCGGGGTGTCATGCTAAAACCGACCAGTGTTGGGTGTAAGAATTGAGGAACTCTAACGCCATTTGGCAACCAAACACAGTTTACAGTTAATAACGTGTTTATTTCAGTTACAAACCTAATTTTAAAAAATCTACAAATTGTTTTGAAAATAAAACAATCGATTTGAAGATTTTTTGAAAATTATTAAAGCATTCTTTTTTTATATTTTAAATCTGTATCAGGAGTAACTGATATGCTCACAACAGGCTTAGCAAGACCTGTGAAGAATTTCAGCCGAAAACGAATAGGTTTGGACCAAAAAACGTCATGAAATAGACATTACACCCCGGGGTGTCATGCCAAAACCGACCAACTTTGGGTGTAAGAATTGAGGAACTCTAACACCATTTGGCAACCAAACACAGTTTACAGTTAATAACGTGCTTATTTCAGTTACAAACCTAATTTCAAAAAATCAAGTTTTTTGAAAATGAAACAATCAATTTGAAGATTTTTTGAAAATTATTGAAACATTCTTTTTTATATTTTAAATCTGTATCAGGAGCAACTGATATGCTCACAACAGGCTTAGCAAGACCTGTAAAGAATTTCAGCCGAAACCAAGTAGGTTTGGACCAAAAAACGTCATGAAATTGACATTACAACCCGGGGTGTCATGCCAAAACTGACCAGTGTTGGGTGTAAGAATTGAGGAACTCTAACGCCATTTGGCAGCAAAACACAGTTTACAGTTAATAACGGTTTTATTTCAGTTACAAATCTAATTTTTACAAAAATCTACAAATTTTTTTGAAAATGAAACAATCAATTTGAAGTTTTTTTGAAAATTTTTGAAACAATCTTTTTTATAATTTAAATCTAAATCAGGAGCAACTGATATGCTCACAACAGGCTTAGCAAGACCTGTGAAGAATTTCAGCCGAAGACAAATAGATTTGGACCAAAAAACGTCATGAAATAGACATTACACCCCGGGGTGTCATGCAAAAACCGACCAGTGGTGGGTGTAAGAATTGAGGAACTCTAACGCCATTTGGCAACCAAACACAGTTTACAGTTAATAACGGGTTTATTTCAGTTACAAACCTAATTTCAAAAAATCTAATTTTTTGAAAATGAAACAATCAACTTGAAGATTTTTTGAAAATTAATGAAATATTCTTTTTTAAATTTTAAATTTGCATCAGGAGCAACTCATATGCTCACAACAGGCTTAGAAAGACCTGTGAAGAATTTCAGCCGAAGACAAGTAAGCTTGGACCAAAAATCGTCATGAAATAGACATAACACCCCGGGGTGTCATGCTAAAACCGACCAGTGTTGGGTGTAAGAATTGAGGAACTCTAACGCCATTTGGCAACCAAACACAGTTTACAGTTAATAACGTGTTTATTTCAGTTACAAACCTAATTTTAAAAAATCTACAAATTGTTTTGAAAATAAAACAATCGATTTGAAGATTTTTTGAAAATTATTAAAGCATTCTTTTTTTATATTTTAAATCTGTATCAGGAGTAACTGATATGCTCACAACAGGCTTAGCAAGACCTGTGAAGAATTTCAGCCGAAAACGAATAGGTTTGGACCAAAAAACGTCATGAACTAGACATTACACCCCGGGGTGTCATGCCAAAACCGACCAACTTTGGGTGTAAGAATTGAGGAACTCTAACACCATTTGGCAACCAAACACAGTTTACAGTTAATAACGTGCTTATTTCAATTACAAACCTAATTTCAAAAAATCAAGTTTTTTGAAAATGAAACAATCAATTTGAAGATTTTTTGAAAATTATTGAAACATTCTTTTTTATATTTTAAATTTGTATCAGGAGCAACTGATATGCTCACAACAGGCTTAGCAAGACCTGTGAAGAATTTCAGCCGAAAACGAGTTGGTTTGGACCAAAAATCGTCATGAAATAGACATTACACCCCAGGGTGTCATGGCAAAACCGAACAATGTTGGGTGTAAGAATTGTGGAACTCAAACGCCATTTGGCAACCAAACACAGTTTACAGTTAATAACGGTTTTATTTCAGTTACAAACCTAATTTTAAAAAATCTACAAATTGTTTTGAAAATAAAACAATCGATTTGAAGATTTTTTGAAAATTATTAAAGCATTCTTTTTTTATATTTTAAATCTGTATCAGGAGCAACTGATATGCTCACAACAGGCTTAGCAAGACCTGTGAAGAATTTCAGCCGAAAACGAATAGGTTTGGACCAAAAAACGTCATGAAATAGACATTACACCCCGGGGTGTCATGCCAAAACCGACCAACTTTGGGTGTAAGAATTGAGGAACTCTAACACCATTTGGCAACCAAACACAGTTTACAGTTAATAACGTGCTTATTTCAGTTACAAACCTAATTTCAAAAAATCAAGTTTTTTGAAAATGAAACAATCAATTTGAAGATTTTTTGAAAATTATTGAAACATTCTTTTTTATATTTTAAATTTGTATCAGGAGCAACTGATATGCTCACAACAGGCTTAGCAAGACCTGTGAAGAATTTCAGCCGAAAACGAGTTGGTTTGGACCAAAAATCGTCATGAAATAGACATTCCACCCCGGGGTGTCATGCTAAAACCGCCAAGTTTTGGGTGTGAGAATTGAGGAACTCTAACACCATTTGGCAACCAAACACAGTTTACAGTTAATAACGGTTTTATTTCAGTTACAAACCTAATTTTAAAAAATCTACAAATTGTTTTGAAAATAAAACAAACGATTTGAAGATTTTTTGAAAATTATTAAAGCATTCTTTTTTTATATTATAAATCTGTATCAGAAGCAACTGATATGCTCACAACAGGCTAAGCAAGACCTGTGAAGAATTTCAGCCGAAGACAAATAGATTTGGACCAAAAAACGTCATGAAATAGACATTACACCCCGGGGTGTCATGCAAAAACCGACCAGTGGTGGGTGTAAGAATTGAGGAACTCTAACGCCATTTGGCAACCAAACACAGTTTACAGTTAATAACGTGTTTATTTCAGTTACAAACCTTATTTTAAAAAATCTACAAATTGTTTTGAAAATAAAAGAATCGATTTGAAGATTTTTTGAAAATTATTAAAGCATTCTTTTTTTATATTTTAAATCTGTATCAGGAGCAACTGATATGCTCACAACAGGCTTAGCAAGACCTGTGAAGAATTTCAGCCGAAGACAAGTAGGCTTGGACCAAAAATCGTCATGAAATAGACATTACACCCCAGGGTGTCATGGCAAAACCGACCAATGTTGGGTGTAAGAATTGTGGAACTCTAACGCCATTTGGCAACCAAACACAGTTTACAGTTAATAACGGTTTTATTTCAGTTACAAACCTAATTTTAAAAAATCTACAAATTGTTTTGAAAATAAAACAATCGATTTGAAGATTTTTTGAAAATTATTAAAGCATTCTTTTTTTATATTTTAAATCTGTATCAGGAGCAACTGATATGCTCACAACAGGCTTAGCAAGACCTGTGAAGAATTTCAGCCGAAAACGAATAGGTTTGGACCAAAAAACGTCATGAAATAGACATTACACCCCGGGGTGTCATGCCAAAACCGACCAACTTTGGGTGTAAGAATTGAGGAACTCTAACACCATTTGGCAACCAAACACAGTTTACAGTTAATAACGTGCTTATTTCAGTTACAAACCTAATTTCAAAAAATCAAGTTTTTTGAAAATGAAACAATCAATTTGAAGATTTTTTGAAAATTATTGAAACATTCTTTTTTATATTTTAAATCTGTATCAGGAGCAACTGATATGCTCACAACAGGCTTAGCAAGACCTGTAAAGAATTTCAGCCGAAACCAAGTAGGTTTGGACCAAAAAACGTCATGAAATTGACATTACAACCCGGGGTGTCATGCCAAAACTGACCAGTGTTGGGTGTAAGAATTGAGGAACTCTAACGCCATTTGGCAGCAAAACACAGTTTACAGTTAATAACGGTTTTATTTCAGTTACAAATCTAATTTTTACAAAAATCTACAAATTTTTTTGAAAATGAAACAATCAATTTGAAGTTTTTTTGAAAATTTTTGAAACAATCTTTTTTATAATTTAAATCTAAATCAGGAGCAACTGATATGCTCACAACAGGCTTAGCAAGACCTGTAAAGAATTTCAGCCGAAACCAAGTAGGTTTGGACCAAAAAACGTCATGAAATAGACATTACACCCCGGGGTGTCATGCCAAAACCTACCAGTGTTGGGTGTAAGAATTGAGGAACTCTAACGCCATTTGGCAGCAAAACACAGTTTACAGTTAATAACGTGTTTATTTCAGTTACAAACCTAATTTTTACAAAAATCTACAATTTGTTTTGAAAATAAAACAATCGATTTGTAGATTTTTTGAAAATTATTGAAGCATTCTTTTTTATATTTTAAATCTGTATCAGGAGCAACTGATATGCTCACAACTGGCTTAGCAAGATCCCTGAAAAATTTCAGTCGAAACCAAGTAGGTTTGGTTAATAAAACTTCATTATATTATACTTGTTAATATTTTGCACCCTGTTCAATATCTAAAATACCCAGGGGCCGATCAAAATATTGAACTCTCCATCGTTGAAGTTATGAAAAAGTGTTTTGGTGTTGATAAAACTTTGGTTTCGTACCAAATCAAAATCGAAAATACATAGATTTTCATTTCCTGATGTTCATTAACACAAGGCGCATGATGCTAAAGAACGGCAGGGATATAAAATTTAAGTTTCCTGATTTTGGAATTTCGAGTGCGCAAACAAAATTGATGACACATACCCCGTAAAGTATTTCAAAAATCCTCGTGAAAATGTGTCAGATATGCTTGCTTTAGTTTTTTATTTATTTTATCATCATTTCCATCCTCCATAGCCATTACTGGCAGTTATCTTTTCCCCACCTGTATAGCTTCTTTTTTCACATCCTCATACCTTAACAAGCAATCACAATGCACCCCCCTCTGTAGCTGTCTGACTGCCTGCCAACCAACATCTTCCCATAGTACCAATTTTTCTTGGCCCAATTTAAATTTCCCAGAATCTTGTCTTGCCTGACTGACAGTCAACCTAATTGGAATCATGTTTTTTATTTTCTCCTCCTTTTCAAACTCTTCCCTTCGATTCGTACCTCCTACGCTTTTACTACTCGCTCTTTAATTTCATGGAGATGTTCCGATCCTAAAAAAGAACCCCACCTAACACCTCGTTTACATTTAACGCTCTCAAATCAACTTCAATCCATTAACCTTTCAAGTACACTATGCATGCCTGTCTCCTTGGAGAAGTCTTGGCAGTAATCGTGTCGTTGGCTTGTACATTATTCACAGTTCACAGCTAATTCACGATGATTGCGTGGGCGGTAACAAGCTTAAGCTCCAGCGTAATTCATCTACATGTCTCCTGGAGCGAATCTCTCTCTGGGTACACTACCACCTGCTCTAGTTGATTTGTCCCCTTGTGTGAATTCGAAGATGCTTCTTCAACCCTCAAAGTGTCATTCAGCTCTTTGATCCTTTAGCCTTCAGGGCTGTGCCTTAGCACACTTGATGAAGAAAAGAAGAGAGGGAAAGAAACGGATAGTCATCCTATTCCGCTTCCTTGTCCAATTCCATTTCATTGAATGTACAGAATCCAAAATGTCAAAGTGTCTTCAATTCTTGTAGCAAGACTACAAACTAGAGTCTATGCACAACACCAACACTAAAAACGTTCGCTATAATTTGGATAGATAATTACCTACTTGTCCCCTTTTCACTCACTTACTCAAAATAAAGCAGGCATGCGTGGACCAATCCTTTTAGCGTGAATTTCACAGATTCTTCGAAGAAAACCCGAACATGGTCAAGGCTTCGCCAAAGCCAACAACGCACTCACTAATATTTTCACTTCACTTGCGCTATTATGTGTGCCGTGTATTACGACAACGATTTGATTTCCCACACGACATTCAAGATTCCCATCCCTCCTGTCAATCCTTGAATTCCAGGATTCCAGTACATGTAAACTGTCCATTCATCGCCCTTACACTTTCTACACTTTAGGGGATTTCCACAAATCCCATCCTCACACGAGTCAATTTCCCCCTTCTCATATGGATTGTTATCCAGCTTTACTCATTCCAGCGTTAGATGTCCTGGACACGCTGCTAGACGGCTTGCAACGCCCTCTGGGAAAAACGTTTCTCCAGGAACTATACCATTCTTGAGAAACACTATTTTTCATTGCCTCGTCTGAAATCTTTGGGGACTTGATCAATCCGTACTTTTCCAAGCACGTCGCGCATTTGTCATTCGATTCTTTTGCCTTACAACAATAACAGTAACACGCGCTTTGTCTTTCTCCACACTGTTAAGAAGCACTGCGCTAAAATTTCCAAGCCATGCGCTTAGAGTTTGACCCAACAACGCACTATGTCCTATGCTCCGTGCATTTAGTAACGTCTACTTTTAGTTTACTCTCCGCTATACACCTTTGTACTTACTTCCTAGAAAACGTTAATTACAGAGCGGCGTAGAAAAAGCACGCGTTCATCAATAGAAGCCTTTTGTTTCTTAGAACCGGAGGCTTCATCTAAGACGAACCAACAAAAAATGAAACAAGGTGTAATTTACGATAAGGTCTTCTCCAATTAGTCAAGTACCAGAGTAGATGAAGGATATTATCCAAGTAAGCGGAGCTGGAAGATTAGGGCGGAAACCAAACGTTTCCTTTCCATGTCCTTCTAAAACTACACTTTTATCACTATCATTGATCTCTATACCCAAGCTGAGAGTTTCTCATCCTCCGGGTAATATACCCATTTCCTAAACGAAGGGATGGACCACGACGCCGTAATGCGGTCACCATATTCCCAGAGCAGCAGGTATAGAAAAGGAAACACAAGTGGGATCAAGATCAAGATCAAGATCAAGCTAAGAAGGTAGAAGGAGGGGTAGCAGCAGCAGCAGCCAGTGCCACTAAACAGGAGACAGCAGGTAGGAAAGGAAGAAGCCAGTCAAGTAATTTAAGTAGTGTAAGCAAGGGTAAAAGAAGACGCTCCAGAGGGATGATACTATCAGCCATCAGCTTGGAGGGAGCGATAAATATCTTTGGAACAAGCTAAATGAAGATTTGTTACGAGATTTCAAACACTTGCAACAGTCGTTATTACTGCCTACAAGAATCTTCAGCCCAGAGGGTGAGTAGAACTACATGACTGCCTTCAGCTTATGTAGTTTTATCTTTGAAATTGTAGCTGACAATTATGGCGTTGCATAACAATTTAAAAACTAATTCATGTAACAAGATATTTTTTACTGTTTTATTAAAATACATTTTTCAAAACTCCTGTGTATGTTTTCCAGGGCTGCATTTTCTGAAATTATACGTTGCTTCAAGTAATTTTCTCCGCGAATCTCGATATTCATCTTCAATCATTGACCGGTACGGACCAGTAGCTTAACTTTAACTTGAGCAAAATCTAGCGCGAATTTCGCAATCTATTTAACCCCTATTCAGATATCACAAAAACTCCAAAAGAATCTGCACCTACCTTGTTTTCTTAGGAATTTTCCCGTTTCTTCAGATCATCAACATTTTTCGCAACAGCTTGCAAACAGTTTACTTTCTCCTCAATTAAATTTTCAATATTAGCCAAACAAATTTACAGTCAAATACTCAAATATCAAGTAAAACATTACCTTTACTCTGAATTAACCTCAATTCAACTCTTTCTCCCCGAAATCCCCGAAAAATCTCCAAGGGATTTTTCCGCTACAAATGTTATCATACTTAATTTTAGCAATCCTATCTTTGCAATTTTCCAAACCATTACAAAAATCATCGGTTTTCCCAACTACCCGCCAGCTTGCCACAGCTGTGCTTCATGTTTTACAAAATCCATTGCTCTCCTCCGTCGTCCTACCCGCTTTATCCCACCTCTCTTCTCGTCTTCTCCTCCGAATAACCCGAATTTCCTTTCAAACTCTTAAAAACACTGTTCCTTTTCTGCCTCCAACATCACTGAATCCAAGTACAGTGAATGTTAACATGCAACTTCGTTTCCCTTCCATCGTTGCAACTATTCTGATTCCTTCACAAGCATCCGAGCCCTCCAAGTTCCCGCCTTAGCCCACGAACTCAAACCTTTTCCCCTCATGAGAATTTCCCATCTGCCTTCTCCACGACTCTCTCAACTCCCGCCGCTCTTTCCCGTAACTCACTCCTCTAGCTCTTCCTTTAAGCTCTCAAACCTAGCTCTTCCCCCATCCTCATCGTAGGGTAACTTTCAATTTCTTCCCCCTTTTCACTTCAGTTGTATCCGAGTATTAGCCCAAGAAGGATCGCACTACTCGGCCTTCTGAAATCGAAATCAACGTTTTACCCGTTTCAATTTAAACGTTCGTCTCCATTAGCATCGTTACCGTTACTAACGCTATCTAGCTTTCACAGTGTATTTCCCTTGCTAATTTAAAAAATTTCAACGACTCACTCTCTACATCTCTACTCCAACTTGTTCTTTACACATCTCATTAACGAAAACTAAACAACAGAGATAACAGACAAATTACAGCAAACAAAGACTTTAGTTCAAAGTCCATTTCAAAATTAGCCATACCTTGTTTACTTAATCCGTGTATATTTCCGTGATCCACATCCATCTTCTTCTTCCCAAGAATATCTTTAAACTCCACTTCCAGGAATCATTATTCCTCTCCTCCGCCCCATCTCCTACAATCATCAGTTTGACTTGTGTGGATTTAAATCCAACCATGTGTATTCTCAAGATTCCTCCTCAATCTTAACACAAACAGAAGCATATACACATTAAAATAATCCCAAGTGAAATCAACCAAGTTTAAAGTCAAATACAGTGAGTGGATGCATATATTTCCCTGAAGAAGCAAGAATACATATTCCCCTTCAACTTCTTCCCTACACGTTCCCTCTCTTATCGGACTAATAATATTGACACAGTCTTCTATATATATTCTCTATCAAAGACTGTCTTCTTCTTTCAGAGAAACATATTTAATCCTATTTGATTAAGATTGTCATTGAAAAATCTGAAATTGAGATTTGCTCTCCTCAACCATCCTCGGAGTCAAACTTCTTGAAACGTGAAACTGTGTGAACACACTACGTCTCTATTAAACATCCAAGGGAAAACTACAAAGATTCATCTTCTTTTAAATCCACCCGCTCATTTTCCATCGTATTCAGAGATTCAAAAGTATTTAACTCTTCCCTCAGTCAAGAGGCTCATCAACGTTTATTTCCCTCATTTATCCATTCATCCCGCTTGGAGCCGCTCGCTTAGTTAGTCTGTCTAATTCTCCAAGTCCAACACCGCCGCCGGTGTCACGGCCTATATTTGCACAGATCCGCTCCACGATAATACTCAAAGACTTATAGTTTTCCAGCCCTCAATGAAATCATTAAGAGGGGAAGATAAACGGTGGAAGATATTTCATCTCCATCCGATCCGGGACTAAACTCCAGAGTGAACATTCTAAAGGGATCTTGAGGATGAAGGCGGGAAGTGAATTAATCTGAATCTCTCTACTGAATCTTCTCCAGGAAATCTATCAGAGTTGCTTCGACGTTTGCCGCTACTGTCGTCGTCGTCGTCTTACGCGCTTCCTAACACTTTTCCTTGAATGACACATTGAATTGTGGATGGTGAATGATCAGTGCCATAAATTAAAAGCTCAAAGGGATGTCATTGAATAGTTGTATTTCGTCCCGTTTTCTTCTGCAGAGAGCACAGTGCACAGAGTTGACTCGGGCAAGTCTGATTCTCCAGCAGCAGGCAGACAAGCTGTCATTGAGTTCCAAGAACATGTTGATAATGTGCGTTAGGGATTTGTGGACGTGTTAAAATAATCTCCAAAGGATTTCAATTCCACGGACGTCTTCCTCCAAAGAAACAATTCCAGCGGGTGCGTGGATGTCAAGCTGCTGTTTTGTACTCTGTCAATTCACTGGAACATTAGTCAACTTAGCCTAACAAAGGCTCGTTATCCTCTCCACCGCCTCCTCTGGATATAATCTTCAGAAAAGTGTCTGCTCCAACGTCTTGTCCGCCACTTCTTTTCAACGCTTCTCCCTCCAGCTTCTGGTGAGTATCAAATCCGTCCTTGAATGTTAACCCTTCCGATGTCATCATTAGTTTTCCGCACCCTCTATGACATGTGTTTCCGTCCTAACCTTTTCCCGCTACTACCTACCGCCATCTACGCTCAAAAGTTTCTTTGCAAGCTTTCCTCACGTCCTCCGAATTCAATACTTTTCCCCGAAACTCCTCCCGCTAAAATTCGATAACGTTGAAGAAAATTGTTCCCGATCTCACTTACAAGTCACTTAGACTGCCTGTTAGTAAGGAGAAAGCAAAGGAGGATGGAGAAAGTGAGAACGAGGGTGACTTTCTCTTCCCAGTATATTTTTCAAACTTGTCGACAATTTCATCTCCTACCCGCTCTCTTTTCCCCCCATCCTCCTCCTGACAATCTTACTTTATCAAAGCAAACTTTCTCCCAGTCACAAGGTGTCAGACCATAAGCTTGTCAATATAAACCCGCCACTTTCAACCAGTACTTTCCCGTATTTTACCCGTCTCACCCACTCTGTCCCACCATCACGTATCAAAATACCCGCATCATCTCTCCGCCGAAAATACATTGCCCTAAGCTCTCCGAGTCTGAAGAGTCTGGACGGGAGTTGTCCATGCTTGTGTGTTCTGAGTTGACTGTTGAGACTGCTTCCTTCACGGGTTTCGTGAGAGTCAACTTTCCCTCACGGGCTTTTACTTAGCCGACTAAAAGTTGCAACAAGAGAGTCGCGTAAGAGACCCCGCTCACCCTCTCCCGTGTCTGTGTACTCAGCTTTAGGTCTTCCATCTTTTAGTAAATCCCACTTGTCATTGATGCATTGCTCACTTTCCGAGTCAGAGCTTTTACATGCATTAATTCCCCTGGAAAAAATACAACCCGGGGGAACTCACCCTTGTCCAAGAAGCGGGCGTGAGCTTACGCTTCCTCCAGTTTCTCATATACATACCGTATACAGTAGGTGTATAGTGGCTTGCACACGGGTAGCTTGCCAAGTAGGCCGGGCGTTAAAGCTCCCAGGGACCTTTGCCCCGAAACGGGTTTCAAAGATGAAGCTTTTGTCTGCACCCGGGCGTTACAAAAGTTTGCAAAGGCGGGTATTTTGTATCCTTCAGCAAGAGATTCGTGGATACATTAACGCTTTTAAGCCCGGAAAATTCAAACTGGCGAACGCCAGTCCCATTTAAAATTTCTGTAACCCGGGAATTTTCCAGCTCTAGCATGTATACCATCCAGTCATGGATACAACATACAACACAGCACACGTTATACATGCGGGCATTTACCCTAATTATTATTTAAACTCCGGAAGCCCTTCCTTGCATGCATAACCTCAAGAGCAGAGGTAGTTATTATTGTCTATTATGCGCCCGCCACAATCAAACAGGCTTCACAACACCATGTGTACTTAGGGGAGGCGGAATGGAGAATTAAACTCATTTCCAGGAATGCCCGCAAACCATCTCTAAAGTACATGCGGTTTATCATGATGATAGAGATAAGATTATGGTAAAATTGTGGCTTGTTCCTGTGTTTAGAGCCAGGATGCTAGGAGCTATAGCGGAGAACCGCTATTAATTTTCTCTTTGAAGTATCCGGATGAGCTGGATACCACCAGAGCAATGCCCCACTTGCTTTCTCCGGTGGATCTCCTCTGCTTTCTCTTCTACTTTCTCTAGCATCCTAACTAGCCTACGGACGGACATGCAAACGTTTCAGAGTCCTCCAGTATCCCAGTCAGTACTCTTTAGCAAAGCCAAAACCCACATTCACTTCCGTCATCCTCAACCAGAATTAGCTTTTCCTCTCCAACCCAACTTTCACCAACAAGTATTCCTCCAAGTATTCCCCGGCTTTAACCAAGAAACTCTCCAACTTTCTCCGCTAAACTAACTTGTCTTCTCCCAGCACTTTCTCTCGCCTTTCTCTGCAATCACATTCCACCCAACTTTCTCCAATTCCTTCTCGTTTAACCTTTGCCCTCGACCGAAAAACTCGTTACCTTTCTCCTCATACTTTCTCTTTTAACGTTTACATTTCTTTTTCCAGGCAAGTCCGTCTCTGGATCCTCCACACAGAGTATTTCTTCAGCACCTGAAAATCCTCGCCATCTCAGTTTCTTCAGAGCTATTTGCTAGAGCCATCCGAAATTTCTGAAAAACTTGTGAAATAACAAGAGTGAGAAGAAGGATTAAAAAGTCATTTCCTCAAGAAAATTACCACTTTCAGTGTTTTTGGCTTCCCAAAAGCCTTCCTTGAAAAAGTTGTCGACAGGTTGAATTGAATCAAGAAGCTCTGCGGTTATCATTGACTTCTCAAACTTGTCCACCACTATTCCAGCGCTCCATCCACCTATTTTTCTCCAGTTCCTTAAAGAACCTTGGTAACGAATACCACTTTTCTCCAAACTTTTAACTAATCCTAATAAGTCAGACAGGATCTTAAATCTGAGTCCTTCTCCAGTTCTCTTCCAGTTCTTCTTCCCCAGTAATTCCCTCCAGTAACTTCTCCAGTAGCTTCTCCAGTAACTTCTCCAGCACTCTTCCATCCTCTTCGGGTATCACAGCTTTTTTCCAGCATTGCAAAATCCACAAACTATTTAACAACTTCCCCAACAAACTTATCCCAACTAAGCTCCAGTTTCAACACGTTCTCCATATCCAAAACCTGGATCACTTTTACTACCATCAACCACCACCCAAAGTCATCTTATTCAATTTTTAACAATATCATCCTCAATGTCAAAAACTTGTTCACAAAATTATCTCACAAAAGGTGAAACTAGTTTAAAATCTCCTCCTTAAACCACCCTCGACACTGCCCAAACAAACTCAAACATTTCTCTTCAACCCCCCTCCAAACTGTCCCTTGTAGCTAAAAACTAGCTTTGATCCAGTTCTTCTAGTTTCGTCACGCCCTTCCAGAACACCAGCGCCCTCTTCTCATCCTCCATCTCTTCCTCCTCATTAAGGTAAGTTTCAATCTTTGTGTGTAAAATAAATTATTAGTCTAATAAATGTTCCCCTTGATTTATCTTCATAAACCAAAGCAAACTCATCCGCCCCATCCCCTATATCACCTCCAGCATCTACGGACCCACCTCTTCTCTCTACTCTTTCTCCTTAAAATTCCATATTTCCACGGTTATTAAAATTCAGAGTGTCAAACTGGTTTCAGGAGACCATGCCTTTGTCCTCCCTCCTCCAAGTGTTGCTCACACACATTGTACCCAAGTCACAACCAAAACTAACCCGTCCTCCTAATTTACCCAACCTCCCATTAAACCCGTCATCCTTCTCATCCACCCGCGCTCCTTTAAAACTGCATCTTCCATCCACCACAGTATATTCTTGATAACTCCCAGCTCCTGTCAAACATTAGTGACTTGAATATAAAACCAGCCTCGGCAATCCTGCTCCAACATTGATGCTTTAGAGCGAACATCCCTTGCTCTTTCTCCCCTCGTGCCTGCCCATATATACGAAATTCATTTATAGGCCGGCCTTTTTCCTGCCCAACTTTCCCATTACCACCGCTGGTACTTACCTCCGGCCCGGCTCCACAGAGCCAGGCCAAATTAAAATTCATCCCACCTATTCATTTTATTCTCTCTTCTCATTATTACCCGCCCTGTAACAGCAGCTCCGCGTAAGAATTGTCACCTACTTACCAAAATATTCTCCAAGGAACAAGCTTTTTTATGCATTGCGTGCCTAGCCTACCTGGAATTTCCAGAAAATCATTATTCCTGGAATCTCACACGTGTATTTTAGAGCCTCCAGAAACCTTTTCCATGTAAGCGTGTATTTCTTCCCTGTCTTTCAGCTTGAATTCCCTTTTTATTTTCTCTGGATTCTCCAGCACAAAGTCTGAAATTCTTCCAAGGAACAAGTGAACAAGATGATAGGCACACGGAATTACGCAATTCTCCAGAGGGATTCATCACCCTCCCGGGGTCTATTTTCTAGCTTACTTCCAGTTCCACCAGTCCAGCCTTCCAGGAGCTTTAGCTAGCTAGATCTTCTCAACGCGCATTATTCTCCAGTTTTCGCAATTCCCTCCCCCCTCCTTTCATCAATACATACTCTGGCGTAACAGTCACAAAAGGATCCAGCTTTTATGATGTGGCTTAAATTGATGACCGCAGATCCGCGACGGACCCTCCTCGGCCTTCTCTTTTCTCCCTCTATATTTTCTGGTTAACCCACAAGGAATTGGAAATAAAGCCTCCGTTTCTTTTTCTCTCTCTCGCCTTTGAGAAACTATATCAAAGCGAGAGAGAGGCAATTCCAAAACCTCCTAGTTATCTATCCTCCAGGAGTAGCACTTCCTTCATGTTTGTTAGCGGAAGCGTATACAACAGAATCCAACGCGCCAATCTTCAAAAGAGACCCTTCCAGCTTACCACCACCACCACAAAATAGGCTCGTTACGGAACTCAATTCACCGTGTCGCCGTTTCCACCGATACTCACCTTCTTCGAGCCCGGGTGGGTAGAACATCCCGGATTTCTCCGAATCATTATTATTTCTCCACAATTTCTCTTTAGAGAACAGCATAGCCTTTCTCCCTCCGCGTAATCCTACCTTCCCACCTGTATAGTAAACCCCGTAAAGGGAAAAAAGATTCACTTAAAGCTAGCCGTTTCTCCGAGCCTCGCGAGTATTGTGTCCGGCTCTTCGAATCTAAGGCCAAGGGAAATGTGATGATATGATTGTCCAAAGTAGAAAAACAATTCCTGCCCCTGTGTAACGATAACGGTGCAAGAACAAAGCTTGTAGCATAGCCTCTGTTTCAACAAGACCTAGAAATCCACACCTCGTCATCATCTCGTTTCTCGTGGAAAACAGGCCATTTCCAAAATTTCATCCACCCTCCTCTCTACTCCCACAACCTATTGTCTCCGTTCTAGCTACCTCTTGATGATCCTTTTCAAAGCCTCCGACAAAACCCATCATCTCCTCCGCCTCCTTTGTTTCCAAAATCTACGTGGATTCTATTCCAAAAGTCCCTGTCCAAATCCTTCTCCACCTACACTTTACACTCAACACACTGGAAAATCTGCCAAACTTTAGCCTCTCCCATGAAGCACAGACTGTGTTGCACAGTGGCCTTAGCAACGAGCACTAAGCGGTCACGGTTCTCCGTAATTTCAAATACGAAAACACGAGTACTCCAGCTTCCAAGAACTTGACACTGTCCATCTGTACGCAGCCTTGTCCTTGTACTTGTGCATATGCCCCAAGGCTCCGTTAATACACAAGCTTAGAGCCCACTTGAAAATAACACTCGCATTTCTCCATTACTTTCCTAATGTTCCTAAACATTTTAAAAACAAAATAGAAATTAACGATCCGTGTTTTTCATCCCCCACTCGGACAAATCCTCCATTTTCCTCCTTTAACATTCCACCAGAATCCGAATCTGCCTGGCGGTATTTGCCAAGCATTTGAAAATATTTTTAGTTTCACTGTAGGCTCAATAGCTGCACTATATTTTCACCTCCTGGATCACAAACTTTCACCTTGTTTCCGGGTAGCAGCAATTTTAACCTGACAAAAGCCATCAAAGAATAATACTTATTATTGTCGTGGTCCGCATTTCAAGAGCGCAAAATACTTTTCCCTTTGAACTTATATCCATATGAGCGAGCGAATTCTCGGAAAATTATAACTATCAAAATATAACAATTCGTCTTTCTTTGATGAGAGAAACTCCTGCAAAGCTAGGAAACAAACGCTTGAAAATAAATATCACATCAGTATTTTCTCCGCAGCTATATTCAATTCAAACTTTTGTGACTATATTCTACTCTTGTTTACACTTAACCCCTTTCCTTTAGATACACACCTTAGCCAAAAATACTAAAATCTATCCACGTATCTGAACATTCTCAACTAAATCTCTTTCCGGTTTATACCCTTCTTGATTCCATCCAGGTTACCAGTAACTTATTCAATCCGAATTACTCTATAATTCTAATTATAATAGCATCATTCTTCATTATATGCATAAGCTTCACACAAAAACCTTTAGACCTTGACTTTTGTGTAAATTAACATTGTTTCGTAAACAAATAGTTGTTTGATTCACTCCAGAGGATAACAGTAGCTAAGTTCACTGTTTCAAAATCCAGATTCCAGGGACTCTTCTTTTACCTGTCCTTGATTGTTTACTTTCCCCCGGAAATCCCTCTCTCACTGCCTCTCTTTTAGAATGCATCCAGCTCTTATAGATTCTCTCTTCTGTTTTGTTTATTTCCGCTCATTCAAACTTCCTTCCAACTTGCAGTTTCCTACGCTAAATGAATCATCTTTGAATACCTCCATCTCTTTTAGCACAAATAGATTAATTTCTCTTATTTACCTCCGCTATTCTCCTCGCTATTTAAAACTTTCCTGTTCTGTTCTAGTTATTTTGTCACGCTACCAAAACTTTTGCCCGCAGTCTTTTAACTTTCTATACTTGCAGACTGACTCTGCCCCTACGAAATTTATGGGGAAGACGCGTGCACGAGGTTTCCTTTACACTGCACTTTACTACCATTTGTATCCTCCTAAATTAGTAGGCGTTTTCACAAAGGATGATTTTATGGAACTTAGTCAGTAATTACCGCGTGGAACTCCGCAACGTCTTTTGTTCTCCAAAGCTCCTGGATGCATCCATAGCTTATATTTTATTGTTACTTTTGACGCGATACACAAGGAAGGAGAAGCTTTACTTAGACAGAAAATCTGACAGGAGAGACATATAATACCTTACATTTTGCTTTTTCCTAGAGATTTCCATCTGATGCGTTCCCGTGTGTAGCAGACACAAAATAATTTACCACATAAAAAACGTTGTTTGAAAAAGTTTCCACGAGGAAAATCAATGCAGCAGGGATTTTTTCCGGAAGACAAAAATTGCAAAACAAAACTGCAACAAATTCTGGATAAAACATTTCAAGAATTTCGTGTCCGTTTCAAACAGGCCGTTTCAGGCTAATGTAAATCAGAAGACTCTTCTACAATGTAGTTGCATTAAAAAATCTTATTCTTGCTCAATAAAACCCGGGTATTTTATGCAATACAAACATACACCGTCAACAAACCCGTGTTTTGTGCCACAACAATTTGTTACCCGGTTTCGGTGCGACTCCGATACTAAATGATGCATCCATTGAACTCATGTAAAATGACAAGCTTGGTGGATTTTTCCTCGTGTTGATCAATGCGCATTTTGTCTCTCGCGAATAGTTGGAATACAATTTTCCGCATTTCTTTCCGCCACATTACCCAAAGACAATGAGAGCATCCATTTGACATAATAAATTCACATGTTTTCTTTTCTCTGTCCTCCTTCAATGTCCATGAAACATTAACAATTCAAGCTATTGTCATCCCCTCCTCCACCCATTTCTTCCACCACAGTATCTTTCACCATCGCCTCTCAAACCCATCCCTTCCCGCTCACCGTTCCCCGGTTCAGGCATATACGCAAAGCACATTCAGAACTCAAGCACACCCGAAAATTTTATGGGCGGCTAAAACTTTTCCAGACCACTCTTTTATAGCACATTCTGTGTAGTAGCAAATTTAAATTCACCGGCTCCCCCGTCATTTGTATTTGGGTTTACGAGTTTTATAAATACCCGGGAGGATTTGCATGAATGCGTCCATATAAATTTTCATCTCGAATTCACTATACAAGCACTAAATAGTTTTTGCATAATACGCAGAAAAAGTATACTTACATTTCCCGGTGCTAAATACACCGGTACTACTAAGCACCGAATTTTCGCATTCCCCGCACTAACCGTGTGTAATTAGAGATTATTGTTATGCTTCTCATTCTTCCTAATCTCGAAATCTGAGAGTTTAATGAGATTATACAGCCGATTAACTACGAGCTAATGCTCCGTCAGCCAGCAAAACCACCCCACACGCGCGCATATACTTATGTTCGTTGGAATTTTTTAAATATTCCCGCTTGTATTTGCAAAAAAACTTCTCTCTACAGAAAATACCCGGCACTACTACGGTCGGCATGTATTATAGGCAGGAATACCCAGAAAAATCTGCCTAGATTTAGCCGCACGAGTATTTAATAAAATCCAACCACCAAATCCGCAATCTACCACCGCAGATTTAATTATAATTCCGCATTCTCCCATGATCCATCTTCTAAAGCCCGGGCTTTAATACTTTTTACATTATCATTTACGTACCAACGTTCCACTTCCCTCCTCTTCCGCAACACCATACCGCACAATCCCTTCCCCTTCTCCATAGCCTTCTTTATAATGCTTTAGCCCAGATTAATCTTCAAGCTGTTGCCCGCCAAATTTCGCCATAATTTTGCATCATCTCCCTTATAATTCCCCCTCCTTTGCCTTCCTCCTCGGATAATTCCAGCCACGTACAAGTAATTTACCGCAATATTTTCATATCTCCCCGCAACTTTTGCATAATTCTTCTTATAAATTCCGTTTCTCTCGTTTCGTTTGTCCTAATCGCGCATAGTTGCCTTCTTTTTCAAGATTCCTCTATTTTCCCGGCGCTGACCTGATTTGGAATTTTTACTAATTTCTCCGTAAACTAATCCACTACAAGCGCCACCACCTATAATAATACCTAATTTAACCGGGAAAATAGAAAATATAAAACAAACCAATACTCTTCCTGTCAAATTATTTATTGCTCCAAACACCGTATCAACATGCAGCGCTGCTGCAATCTCGCTTCCGCTCATACAACCTGAATCTTAAAAATCTTAAAACGTGATAAAAATAGCTCCAGATTTTCCTTACTCTTTTTCTCATCATTTATTTTCAATTACGGAGGAAGCTGCAATAACTTTAGTTAATGATTTATTGCTTACAGAGCTCTCTCTATTTTCCTTTACGCAGCAGCCAACCAGTCCCAACAACACCCGCTGCATCATGTCAGCCTGATATAACCAAAACAAACTAACACTTTTGCATATGTTCCAGTCCCTCCACGAGCCGGTTATTTTTTCTCTCTTCTCCTCAAGTATCAACTTATTATTAACTATTACTTGCCTGCCTGTCACAGACAGCCGAAACTGATTCAATATGCAAACAGTTATTAGACAAACAGGGAGCCAGTTGCAGGATTAAGAGCAGTATCATTATCCCAGCAGTATGATGTGATATGATTATTATTTTTGTCCATTCAGCAATGGTATCTATATATTTTCCCAGTCGTGTATTTATTTTCTCTATAAAATGAAGCTTCTATTGTGGGTGAAATTATAGGGCTTTCATTTACTCAATCCAGCCTTTCCCTCCCGTTCCGGTTTCATATCTTCTTTACCCGGGTATTTTCATTTCCCAGGCCACAGACCTTCCCACAAGAGTGCCCCTCCTCGTTAGCTAGTGTCGCCCTTTCCCTAGATGCACGAGTACTGTCCCTGGATTGCGTGGGATTTAAAACTCTTTCTGGATAAAATGCCAAAGGACACGCTAACCCTAGCATCAGCCCGTATTCGGATAAGCGGGAAAGTATGAACGCAGCGTGCCAGAGAAGGTTATTACCAAGGTCCATATGATCCTGCCTTCAGTGTCAAGCTTGTGCTGCCTAAACTATACAGTATAAGCTCGGAGAAAGTTGAATGAAAGCAAGCCCTCCTCACGCCCGCCCATCACAGTTTCAGAGTCGCATGTGGCACAGACATTGAGGATAGGCGGGAGATACAGAGAGAAAGCAGGGATAATTCATTATTTAAATTTAATTTCTTACCAACTTTCCCCAAAGTGTCGTTACGGTTCCGTTATGCGGTCTTTTATGAAAATAATGTCGGCCCTCCCTTTCCCGCACGCTTAAGCCGCTAGGATTCTATTTGTTTTCCTCCAGGATTGTCAGGAATAAAACTAACTTGAAATGAAGGAATAGAGAAATGCAAACTTTCAATTTAAAAATACATGGGATTATGGCTGTTCTTTAGTAAGTGAGCTACACAATTACGCTGTTCCCTTAGAAACGCTTGATTGTTTCCATTTCATAGCTAGTCGGGTGACACAACTGATTTTCCAATCCTTAGTCTATTCGGGGTGTTGCAACAAAAACGTTAAGGTTGGCTTTCGTAACCTGACCTGAACGATGCGAAATGAGGCACGAGGCCTTAGGTCAGAAGGTTCCGCGAAATGCCGTAGGCATTTCGCGGACCGATGACCTAAGGACGAGGGCCTCATTGAGCGAGTGAAGGTTAGGTTACGATAGACAACCTTAAATTTTTGGTGCGGGTTAGGTAAGGTTAAAATACTCGGAACACTAACTGCTACTGCTAGAACGATGTCACCCGACTGCTTGTAGCTCACTTAAATTTCTGTTGCTATGTTTCCCATTGTAGCTCACTTACTAAAGAAGCCCCGGGATTATAATAGGATTCTGTTGTTTGCCTTGGATGTAGGCAGAGGAGGAGCTGCTGGCATGGAAGGTGTGTGTGTACGAAGAAGAAGAAGAAGAGCCTTTTGCTGGAAATAGTTCCAGCAGGCACGCTGGAGAATAAACCAAAGAGCTTTATGTGTCAAATAAATTCCCAAAATGTCTCCTCCGGTGCTCCTCATGGTTTATCTTCCAAGATATTTCAAAGAAAGAAATGCAATGCAAAGAAATAATATCCAAGAATAGCTAGAAAAAAAATTCAATTTAAAATCACGAAAAAATTACAACAAAATCATCCTTTGTCATCATCGTCAATTATTTTAAATGAGAGATTCCAAAATAGTTTTAGATTTTCAAACCCTGTAAAATTAACACGACGTTTTTATTTATTTTCGCTCAATTTTTGTATGTTTTGCATGAAAAGGGCACCTAAATTTAACCGCTAATTTTTAATTAAACTTGCATTTAAACATCTAACTTTACATCAAAAATACACAAACTCTTGCTACTTGGTCCTCTCTTCATTCCCTGTCACAACTCCTTCTACCCACCATACATTTCTCATTGCTTGTTATTTGTTTTTGATCCCTCTCCGGATTGCTGTGCATAGCTCAAATCTTATTTTTCATCTTCTGACAAGATTCATTAAGTAACGACAAATGACTAACGAGCCCTGGACGTCCATCTCGTTCGGAGATCTGACGCGCCGACAACAGAAGGGCAGCCTGTATTTTTCTAAGCGTGTATCTTTCTTCATTCGAGCATTTCTCTCCTTCCTCTTCTTCTTCTTTTCCTATGTTGTGCCTTCTCCCGTTTTTTGTCTAGATTCTAGCTTAGGCTCAGACGTTTCACCACTCATTCCCGTTTGATAAACAACAGTCCCTCATCGTCATCAACAATTATATTCCTCTACCCGTTTCTTTGCCCTGCAACGCAAGCTCAATTCCAATTTCTGTTTAACCGCTTTCATTCGCAATGAAATCCATTTTGAATTATCCCTCCACCACCTTTTCCTTCCTACAAGTCCACCACTAGCTTCCATGACTCGGATGCAATTAAGAAAGATGCACTTCTTCTCCATAATGCATTACACAATTACCATGTGCCACCACCGACTGCTCTGCTTCTGCCCCCGCCAGTCTTATATCCTTGTGCCTTCCCGATCAAGCTATGCTCGTCTCCGACTTTCTTACTTCAAACCAACTTGTAACTTAGTACAACCCCAACAAACTCATTTCCATTACCCGCATCTCGTTTATCTTCTTTTCAGTCCATCGCTTTTAAAACTGGTACAAGCAATAGCTGCAACCTGTAACATTTCTTGTACACTCACATCCATTTAGATTCTGCAACTCTCCTCCTCGTGTACGAATAGTCACAAAATAATGTAGCCTCAGCTTTGAAATACCCACAAGGAACTTCTTCTGGACACGACGAGTCGTCGTCGACGACACCCTCTTCTTCCAGTCCCTCATTTTACTTCATCAACAAGGCATCCTTCAGAGCACCATCTAACTACATACGTATCATCCTCTCTTGTCTTCCAGCATTAATTTTATGAAACATTATCATACGTGAAAAGATAAATTCTTCTTACGTCTCCTGTCTTCTCATTTCATCTTCCTCATTCCCAGCTTTTCAAAACATCACAAAGCTTCATCTCTCTCAGCTGAATCATCTTTGTCCATATTTTCTTAACACAGGCTTTCACGTAGTCGCGCATCTTCTTCTTGATTAGAAAACTTCTCAAGCTTCACATGCATAACTGCATACAGAAAGATACGCTGCAGCCACGTACGTGGCCCAAGCAAGCAAATCTCCGTAGGGAAACAAACAACATACGTTTCAATGTAGCTCATTTCTCTTCCTTGACTTATCATCATTTGAATTTTTTATACTAATCCTTGTACAACTCTTGGCAGCGCCATATCTTGTTATGAAATGAAATATAGATTCGTCATTATTTTCTTTCCCCAAACAACCAGTCAGCCACATGAGCCATGAGCATATTGTAGTTTCATTACTGTTTACACTTCTGTACGTGTGTGTAGCTCTTACATAGGTCGAGCATAACATCTTCGAGCATCTTTTCCAGCATTTATGCTGTACACTCTTACTCCAAGCGTCAACCTCATCCTTTCTCTACCCAGCATCCTGGAACGTGACCCACTCAACAACAATCAGCTCCATTAAATCCTCTCTTTGACGCTCCTCTTCACGCTTGAATATACTCAACGACATCCCGAAGCGTAGCCAGAAAATAAATTATCAACTACACGCTAATACGCTTTGTCTTTCAGCGATTCAATTTGTCACTTGCTCCTTAATCTTGTCCTTAAAAAAATTCCAGCGTCTCCATCCATGCTCAATTGTTCGTCCGGTCCTTTAATATAGTAGTGTAATTTCCGTGTGAAACGTAGAAAATAATTCAGGGAAACCACACACACGAGATGCTTTAAGAGCATTAACATGTTCCCCCGGATTTGCATTCTCTCCCCTTGAAAACTTTTCTTCCCTTAAAAATCTTCCCCCCGTGGGGAAATGATGATTCTTCACCACCTCTAAATGAAGAAAAAGTAAAGAAAATAGAGATTAATACAGAGGAGTCAAACTTTCCTGCTATTTTCTCCACCTCCCCTCTTCCCCCTCCTCCACAATCTTCTCTTCCGTCTTCGTCTTCTAAGAATATTCCCTCTTGTCTGATGGTATGCCTCTCGGCATTCCATAATTCCTCCGAATCCCTGTTGAACTTCTCCGAGTTTGTCCACACAATACCCGGGTATTTCCATGCTTCAAGAACCTTGTGTGGCTTGCATCCTTGGTATATTTGCCGGGGAACACAGGAATTGCATCAAAGATGCAACCGGGTAATATCGGGGGCATCCTCCGCATCAAGGAAAATGCACTTTCCATAAGGACCTAATGTTCCACATCGTTAAGAGCTCGTCCTGGATTTAAGACCCGGAGGCCAGCTCATATATTTCCTCCCCACACACGTTACCTTCTTCCAGTCTCTACGGGAAGAGCGCGAGCATATATTTCTTCGGGCTTTCCCCGAGCTTTCTAAGCATGAAACAGCCTAGCTACATCTATTCTTGAAGTAAAGTAGTTTTCTTCCCCCTTCGTAGTAAAATATTCCGGGGAAGTCTTCCCCCCTTCCCCATTCTGCGTCTATTCCCTTCAAAGCATTAAGTGGTTCCTTTGGGAAATTCGGAAGGGGGGAAATTTACCCTTTTTTAGCAACCACACACTTGAGTAGTAGAGAGCTGAGAGAGAGAGGAAACAACATTTTATCTTCTAATACCCTAATGTAAGCATAAACCAGCGCAACGGAACGGAAAAATTTCAACAAGAGACATACAAAACCACTATTACTACAAGGAACCTCTTGAAAATTTCTTTTATCTTAGCAAGATTCATCCAGTCGGATCAGAGAGCAAAACGAACCCCTCTCCCGTCATCAATCCCGCCAAGATGCAATGTCAAAGAGCAGGAAGAGTACACCAAAGATCAGAGGATGCAAGATACGGCTCAAGGAACAAGGAAGAACCAAGGAAGGATTTGCTTTGTTCCAAGGCTACCGGCTCGGATTTCTTTTTCAAAAAACCCTCATCTTCTTGAAGATAAAATCAGGAGAGGATCCGAGCAGACTAAACAAGAGAGCTTTAGCTACATAGCTACCAATTTTAAAATTATTTCCTCTCATCAATTCATTATGAGCTCCGCTAAAATAGGTCGTGATTAATGCTCTTGTAAAGTTGTAAATTCTTTGTGCTTTTCATCAGCTACGTTTCCCCCTCCTTCATCCGTCTCATCAACCTTACAGGCAAGCCAAGCAGTATTTGCTCGTAGTTAAGTATTTAGTTTGCCACAAATTGGAGGGGTGTCAGCCGGGTGGATTTTAATGCTTTCCAGCCCTCCTTTACATTTCTCAAACGTCACTTTCTCTCTGATTTGCAGCTTCCCTTTTGTGCTCTTCTGCTCCTCTGTATTTGTCGCTTAGCTGATATTCTGGGAACTTGTTCATAGAATCACGAAAATTCAAGAATATTAGTTTTTCCCAAATAAACTAACATTATACCGGTAAAACCGGCAGGAAGAAAATTCGACACGAAAAACTTTATTTTCCACAAAGTCATTTATGCTCGACTCCTTTTAGAGAAAACTTCAAAAATTCATGAATTTCAATTTCCTAGACAATTTCCATCATTTCCCAATTTTTTCATCAACCTAACGTAACATTTTTACAACGTCATTTATGGTTGGCTCCTAAATTTTTTAGTCCAGTATCCGCATCTTGCACTTTTTCTAAATATGTTTGCCCGTATCCTAACTTGTATCTTGTACCTAAATCTATCAGCTTTAAGCAAATTCTAACACGGCAAAACTAAAACACTGACAGTTAGTCTAGATCAATCTCAAAGCGCACAACTTCAAGCGTCTCTGAAAACCCCACTTTAATTTCAACGCTCGCAGCGCGCCGCGCTCTCGTTTCTTCTCCAAACCCTTTCCAAAAAAGTTATTTGAAACTTTCCCTCAAATTTAAAGATGAGTGAGTGCGAGTATCCCGTTTCAGCTCACCTCTCTTTTATTCTTTCATTCTTTATTCAATTTGATCATTTCCGATTCCATCTCTTCCTAACGTGTCCTCCGTCTCCACCTCTTCCAAGTCTCCCTCTTCCATTTCATCTCCGCCCCGTTCCCAAGACTAAGTTTCAGTCTAACAGTAACATCCTTTAGATACTTTTGAAGCAAACTTTCACAGTCCTCCTTGATTCAATTTCATTTCGTGGTTTCACGTTTTTTCATCCTCTCTCTATCTCCTCCTTCCCAACTCTCCAAAAAGTCTCCTCCCGGCTTGCACCATTCTGCATCTCGTATTCGCATTCTCTCATCCAGGATCCTTGAATTCCGTCTCATCCAGGGAAACTGCACCAGTCAGACTAGGAATTATAGACAGACTGCTCCTCCACTGACAGTCTGATATTGCCACTTGGCGTAATAATCTTCTCCAGCAGCGCAACCCCGCAAAGACTCTTCGATAGCCCTCCCCCGTCTTTTAATATCCAACAAATCCCATGTACGTTTCTGAATGAGAGGAAAATTGATCATAGTCTGGAGGATTACACGTCTCGAAATTCAATATAATCCCTGGTAGGAGCATACGCTTCATCAACCGCTTTATACAAATACCCAGAGAATTAACATTGAATTTTTCAGGGCTCCATCTCAGTCTCAGTCAGCCACAGCGCCACTAGCAATCGGTTACACAATCACATGCAACGCAATCCGTTTCTCCACCCAGCACTGCATAGTATACAGTGTATACTACCCGCTTCCATTCTGTCATGTTCCATGTTCCGCTACTCAATCTTGTAATCCTGAATATAATATCTTCGTCTTCTGGCTGGCGTCGTTCCTGGTTGTCCTTGTCGCCGATATAATATTTACTCCTTTCAATCCTCCCTCCTTCCGCCTCGCCCTCTGCCGACTAAAAGTCTTCCGTCTCGACCCAACCATAACTTTCCACCGTCGCACAGTTGAGTTCGACCTCAAAGAATCAATATGGACAGGAGAGAGGCAGAGGGCACGGCCAGAAAAAACGGGTGGTTTCAAAAGGGAAATGCGTAAGTATTTACCCGCTCTGGAAGATGATCCCACGTGAAGAGGGCGTACACGCTACAGCTACATGTTATTTCCCCGATATTCAATTCTGGTATCCAGACTTGTATGCATCCAGCTAACCCTCCTTCAATTCCCACTCTAATCTTCTTTGATATGTAAAACTTTGGTTAATTTAACCGGGAGTTTCAAGAGTTCAATTCCATGGATTACTATAAAAATTCAAGCACACCGCCCACCCGCACGTCCATATATCCATGCACCATTCACCATGATTACAACATTCAAAGCTCAATGGATTCAAACAGGCCTTGGTTTTTGAACTGTAATAAGAGAACTTTATTGCACCGACAAATGTAGATTTCGTTTCAAAAGGAACAGTACTACACACGCACGCAAGTACTTTTTTTGAAATCCTAGAACTAACTCATCTTCCTCTTAACTCTTCCAAACTACCCATAGCTCTAAGCTTGGCTTTCGTTCCTCCAAAGTTCCATATGAATCCAGAGAGCACTGGAGCTTCAACTGTTCAACTGGAATTCTATTCACACGTCAGTGTGAATTAAGCGGTGCTTCCTTGACTCACTACTAGTTGACTTGAAGCTTGACTCCAGATTAGCAGCTTATTTTTCGACAAACATGCTCTGGATTTCACGTCCAGCAAGTCAGTTTCCAGTCAAGCATTAATCCCAAGGCTTCTCTCCCGTCCTGTCACCGCACCTGGATAACTGTCAACATTTCCTCTCATCACCCGCCCGCTCACACATCCAACGAGAGCCTCCTCCACTTGAGCTGTCACCAGAGCTGGACAAGTTTAGTTCCCACAGAGCAGTGCACAAAGTACTTGTCAATAATAGCCCCTTCAAACCTTCCACCAACTTTCACACTTCTACGTGAGAGGATGAAAACAAGAGACTTGTCCGGCGAATTTTCCAATTCTCCAGCCTGAAGACTAGCTGGAGCCTTTGATTGACCCTCTTGTCGTGACATTTTGGTTTTCAATCCACTTGAAACTATAATGAACGGTACAACTGCTCTTCCATGTTCTCTATTATTTGCTGGTCTTGGGTGCTGGACAATGGAAAAGCCATCTGATACCCGAATTATTTGTTTGTAGGAGTGTGTGGGTGGTCTCGTGTGCGAAATCCTCTGGAGACTACGTCACGTGCACGTGACTCTTTGTCCTTTGAGAGAGGGGAACCCTCCTCCAGGGTTTTTAGAACCTGAAAGCATTATCAATGACCAGCACGGGTACTTTTGGAAGTGCTTCCAAAACATGCACTTTTTCATTCATCACAAGCCAGATTCCAGGAACGTCAGTTGCTGCAATTTCGTTTGTAGCACAGAAACCCGGATATTTTTAAACTACCCGCCAAATTTCCCCCTGTTTTTCTTCAGATACACTGGTTAACATTATAGTTTTTCCAGAACACCCAGGTTATAGCTGATAATTGTCCACTACTTTCCACATTCCAGGATATTACTATTCATTCCAATTCGTTCCAGTCCAGGGTGACTCTGCTTCAATGTTATAAATTTCAAGCTTGTGCATCTAACTGTTTTGTCTACTATCCGCTACCCGCTAATTCTTCCTGGCGGGTCTTTTGATAAATATACGTTATATCACCCGGGGATTTTTCATCTCCACGCTATTATTGATATAAACCGGGTATTCTATGCATTATGCAATATTAATGCAATTCCAGTAATCCAGAGAAAGGGGTAGCAGATATTTTCTCATTTCTCATAAGATAATTTAATTAAATTATCTATGATGCCAGTCAGATAAGAGAGAGAGGGTGCACACACTCCCAACATTATCCAGCCATGTCTCCAGTCTCTCCTACCACGCAGCCTATCATAACATCACCGTGAATTACCGCCCTCTTCCAGGGTAATTCCTCAGGGAAGTTTACCCTGACACCCTGTAGCCTCTCCTCGTAATGGTTGTTATCTCAATGAGTCACACACAACCATTTGAATTTTCTTCCCTCCATGAATTCATTCCTGCCGCCACTATACTCTCACTCCCTGTACATCCTCCATGCCCTCCAAGCATCACATTCTCCTTACAGGCTCATAAAATTGTGAGTACATCATTAAAGGGCTTATACAGGGTGTCCCTATCTAGTTTACTTGCCTACTCTTTGGCGCTATTCTCGGTGCTTGAGCCGTATCAGAGCGATTATGAAACCCATGATCATTTCAATTGTCCTAATGCCCTCATCATAGCGATTAGGGAAGCCTTCCAGCCCGCCCTCCTCCTCTTCCACAACATTCAAAACCATCACCAATGAAACACATGACAACAATCCCCTATAATTCCACCCGGCTCGCTTCCGTCTTTTCTGGCCAACCTAACCGACTTGGCAACTACGCTCCTTCTCTTGGATTCCCGCCCCACCATTGTTTTCCCTCTCATGGAATCTTGCCCATAAACATGGTCATTATCACCCTCGCGGACTTTATCTGCAAAGTCCATGGCCGACCCGGCTCCCCCTCCCAGCTTCCACCCTGTCTACAGGGTAACCTAGCCTTCGGGACTGTCATCTACCAGGAGACGTAACATCTTATGACGAGACTCAAAATAGCGTGAAGAATCAGCAATAAAATATCACAAGACATATGGCGAGGAATCCGAAGCCAGACCCCCACTCTCTTATTTTTTTTCAAAAACTTTCCTCTACTTCCTAAATGGTGCGGGTTATTAGCTATAGCTGCCCACTAAGTCCTTGTGTGAGGGCCGAAACTCTATAGGGTGTCACAATATAAATATCCCAAACCGGGATACTTATTCCTCCCTTTATTTTACTGTTTATTCCAGAAACTATGTCCTACCGGCATCACACCCCTCTCCCCCCCCACCACTCATTCATCCACTATCATCTTCCTTGATTCTAATGGCAAGGAAATAATGAGATTCTCACACAATCTCCCCTCCAGGAAAGAGGAGCAAGGAGGCGGTGGAGGCCGATATACTTTCCGCTGTGTACATGAAACCACCCTGTCCGTTTTCGAGCCCCACCATAAGGTCCCTGCTTGCTTGCCCTCCACGTTACTATCTCCCCATGTTTTCCTAGAGTCAATGATTCGTCGGTACCCATTGAGCAATTTAAAACTATCTCTCCTCGCCCCGCCATGTTTACACAGGGGTTATGAAGACTTACCCGAGCCCAAAGATTTATGCATTTTTTATTTAAAATCTTTTCAATTCCCCAAATATTCAATCCCGCCCATACAGTCACTCTGCTAGCATAGGCAGATTCAAAACCTGAAACCAGCAGCATCACCACAATATTCTTGCATCCACGCAGCCGAATCTCAACCAAACACAAAACATTTAAACATTAATGTCATCACAAACTTCTCCTCCTCTTCTCCCTCCATTCTTTCATAACTTTCTTGCAACCTTTGAGCTGTTGTACAGGGTGAATCCTTATGATTTCAATCTTTGTCTATTATTCTCTACGTGAGGGTAACCGCAAAAGCAGCGGGAATCATGGCCCAACCGAGGGCTCAAAGTTTTAAAACTCGTGTAAGCAGGAGCAATAAAGGGGGTTTAAAGCCAAACTTTTGCAAAATATACACAAGAATATGGGGGAGTTAACCCTCTTGTTTCCCCCATTCAGAACATGTCTACAAGCTTTTCTCGCTCTAGTCTGCAGTCCTGTACTCCCAACTCCCTACCGTTACACATCTTTCGCACTTTCTCACAAATGGATTACCTTTTTATGGGAAAAAGAGCCAGGGACGGCGGAGGAGGGTGACCGAAAAGTGTTGTTACTTATGTCTACCCGGGTTTCTTCACAGCTCTTCCTCCTCGCCTCCCCCTTCATTTCCCAGCTTCTCTCCTCCTCTCATTGCTCTTTTCACTCAAGAAAAGCCATCTCTATCTCGGCTCATACGTGGTAAAATGTAGTGGAAATGACAGAGAGAGAGGAATCTCTAAAAGTCGTGAAAAGTGTCTAGATTAAATGACATCACCCTGCATCAGGATCAACATGGCCCGACAGTCCCACGGACTTATCTTTATATTTCTCCACGTGCAGGAGCGTCGTCTTTCCAGGTCCCACTGACTGCCAGGCTTGAAGCAATGACCACGGAATAGGCCGTCCCTTGGCTTCCCATACGCTCCTCTGACGTAATGATGAGTTTTATTATTATGTCAATGGATTCCTTCTTTTACACCTCCCTCTTAAAGTACACACAATTCCAGCAAGTATTTCCCACCGTTGCATCTCAGCCATACACCACAAACAGCAGCGTCATAACTTTGGCGCGATCTTGGAATGGTTCAAGTTACTCCTGTAAAACAAGTTTCCAGCAACGCACCCTCTCCCACTTACACATCAAACTTATGCTCCTGCAATCTTCATCCCGCTTTTATAGCTCCAGCTCTTCACGTCAAGGAATTGCATCTCGTGGTGGCTAAAATTGAAATACCCGAAAACATTCAAGCTGCGTTACAAGAAATTCATCTCTCGAGAAAGCACAAGATTCTGAGAAAGTTCCTACCAACTTTCACCGCTTTCTCTCCATCTTCTCTTTTACGGCATTTCCTCCTTGGAATTCAATATTCCGCGCCTCTTAATTCCCTCACGACGACGGGAGGCACACGGTGACCCCAAGATGGATTGCTTCTTCCACTATTGCATGATGATGCATTTAACTTCGGATGCTTTCCCCTGATGGATTTACCAACAAATCTCTTGCATCAATTCCACCGAAATCTCCTTAACCTTGTCATGTCTCCGTCTCTCTTCCAATGTCTGATGGTAATCAAACGTAACGGAAATTAGCACGGAAATTGCATCCATCAAATATATTCTCTGTAATAGCATCAACATGATAGATCTTTCATGCTTTCTTCCGTTTCCCTGCCTCTACGCTGATTAAGTATTCGGTTCTCCATAATTAATCCCAAATTCACTTTCTCTTTGGCCTTAGAAGCTTAAACCGTTTCTCCTTTTTCCTTTTTATTATTCTCTAATCCATTCCACCTTCATCCCGTTCTGATACGAAGCCTTTAGAACCAATTCCTTGGACTTTCTCCCAAAAACAGTCTGAGTTTTGCAGCAAACTTGTGCTTTATGCATCAGAAACTATCAGATTTCAGAAACACCGCACAAATCCAGGAGTAACCCATAAAACTGCTTCAGAATCATCCAATACTTAATCAGAATTCTTATCCGAATCACACAAAACTGTCATAATTCTTCTGTCTCTCACATCTTCTTTTATCAGACATCAAACTCGGCTGGATTGTTGTCAAACCCATTTGCCGTTTTCTCCTACAGAACGCTTTTCCTCTTCTTCTTCGTCGTCGTCATTTTCCGCGTGTCTGGATATTATTTCCGGTGGGACTTTGCGTGTCTCGGAAATAAATTGGACACAGCAGACTGCTCCTCTGCTCGCTACTACAAATCATGTTCGGATGCCAACTTTGTCTAAATGATCCCGGCTAATCCCTCTTATCTTTCCCGTCTATGTCTTCCCTTCCGCTAACAGCCAAAAGCCAGAACAGGAGATGACTGCTCTTCTTCCATGTCTTCTGATACAAATATTCCGCGTACTACTTTCTCCACAATCCTTCTCTCTTCTTCTTCTTCTGTCGCTCAAGCTCTGCTCTTATTCTGCCCGAAACCTATGACAGTTTCCAGTTACAACTCCTTCCCTTGTTTCTTTCTCATGTTCGTCTTCTCTGCTTTCTCCTCCAGCCTTTTTGCTAAAAGGGCAAAAAGCCCATACTTTGCTCAATTGGATAAACCAAAAGAAGTGATGCTTTCATGGCCTACCATCCTTATTCTGGCATCGTCAGTCTCCAATCCGACAGCTTGACAAGCACGAGTCAAGTCTTGCGTAAGTTCCTTGTAAAGCGTCTTAGTAAAAACCTCTTCATTTACGGCCATACCGTGTAGGTTTCCAGCAATTCTTTCCAGTTCCAGCTTTTCTTGTTTCACCTCTTCCTCTATCACCTGCTTCTCGTTACTGGAGGAGCAGCTTAGACTTTTGCTCCCTCTGGCCTACCTGGCGGTACTACATATTCTCATCCTCCTCCAGTAATTTAACAGCATTAAGCTAAACTCAGAGGTCGCTTTCATGGAACATGTGAAAAGTAGAAGAGCATAGAGTCAAAAAGCAAAGTATGACTTCTTTGGCAATCGCATCACAAGTCACTTACAATCTATCCAGCATTTATGTCTTCTTTATAACCTAACCTGCGGATCTGGAATCCTGGAACCCTGGATAAGCTCCATGTTCCATTACCTTTAATTCAGATATAGTCTTGTCCTTGTCATGTCATACTGCGTCACATTCTCCAGTTTCTTACAGAGAAACCGCGCTCTGTAGCCGCCGGTACCATTCAAGTACAGTGCCATCCTCGTCGTTTTAAGCTCTCTCTCTCATTGCTCTTGTTCCCATGCAATTTTTATTAGTCTTAGATCCGCTTCACTGCTATCTGCCTCGGATGATACGCAATTTGCCATTCTGTCCCCATCCACCCAGTTCAGTCACAAACGTCCCGTCTGAATCTTTAATGTAAGCTCTCCCCGAATTCCCTCATTTCTTCCGCTTCATTTCAATTTCCCTCGCTGACATTTCGGCCTACATCCCTCCAACCTTTAAAAGGTCAATCATGCGTTCCGTGCCCTGCTTATACCCCAGTTTACTTTAGTGGGCTGTAACAGTCTTCGCGATTCTACCCTGGAGTTTTTTACCTGCTTAAATTTCCACCTTAACATTTTAAACTTTACCGGGCATTTTTACCTCAAACGCATACAGTATACAGCTATAAGCATTCAGTCTTTTTCCTTGAATTAACAAGATTGAATTTCAAGAGCCCCTAGACACAAAAGTAGGTCATTTAAATTCCCCTTATGTCCCTTAATAACTTCACAAGAGCGTATAAGCCTGTTCAAAGCGCTAAAATTCAAGTGTATGATAATTCCCGCCTCTCCTGCATTTCAAAGCGGACAAATTATATTTTAACCAAAAAGGGAACCAGGTAATTGTTCATTATTACCAGTACCAAGAGACAATTATCATTGGAAATGAGTCCATCCTCAAAAGCTTTTAGCCCTCCTATTCTTCCATCCTCTTCCCTATTTCCCCAAACAATTCCCAGCTCTCCAACTTCGTCTCGACTTCAATTTCAAGTACAGCAAAATAGTACACACAATCCCGTGCCGACCCTATTTTGTATATTTTACACAAAGCTTCAGCCCTAAAAGCACCCAATCCAAGCCCTTTCCCCCCTCATCCCGTCTGCCTTTATAATTTCTCATCAACTTAAAAACTCCATCCGCTACGCATTTCCTCAACCATTATTTAGCCCCGTATCCTAACTTAAGGCAAACACTGTATGTATTTTCTATCCCTTTGCATCTCTGCCTGCTTTGTTCTACGGGTCCGAGGCTCTGGTGCCTAAAACCCAGAGTTTTCAAACATATTTCAATGCATAATTTACATTTCCCGCCGAACGTTAGCACATATTTAAAAAAAATTATGGGATTTTAAACGATTTAATTCAAAGAGTCTTGTTTATAACCAACTCCAAAAGATTGCCATGAGGTTACCCTTAATTGTTAAAGTTTGCTGGACCGTACGGAGGAATAAGAGGATTACTATGCATTCAACTCGAAAATCATGTTTCAAAAAGGGTGTGGGCCCTTTTTCTCCTCACCTCGCATCCAAAGGATAAAACATTCAAATATGTGTAATAATCCAGCCATACGCATAATGTATCACAGATCCCCTTCAATCCCTTAGAAAAAAGCCTTTGGAAGCGGGACAAGCCCTTGGATTTTGAATCCCTTAATAATTGTACTTTAAACTTCCCCTCCCTCCTCCATACAACAATCCCTCCCTGAACTAAAGTGTCCAAAGTGCCTCAAGTACTTGTTAATTGTAAAGCCCTTTGCAAAGTACCCTCCATCCATTTCCTCCAGGGTCCAGGAATACTTCTATCCGGTTCTCTCTCCTGGAGTCTCTCACAGACCAGAGTCTCCGAGATTGCATCTCTTAAACGCAGGAAATCCACTTTCGTCTTCTTCTGCCTCCAGCACGAAAGCTCTGTAATTGTAGTAGAAGGCGGTGAAATATTCCACAGCATAGCTTTTATCCCTTCTACAAGACATTTTTTCCTTCAGGACGGACGTAACAGAGACCAGCTATAATTCAAACGTCAAATAATTCAGTCTCAATTTAGCGCCACAATTCAAACCTCTTTTCATTATATCCCTCCGACAGCTTGAGGAACAAATCCATTAAGGGCATTACCAGCTCCTTGTTCCTCCTCCACAATTTGACCATGTACACCCTGCAGGTAAGTCTCCATGTTCAAACTTAGACCCTGCCTCCAGGCACCCCTGTCCACCGGATATTTTATAGGTCATGTAAAATATAGCCCTTAACAAAGTGAATTAAGTCCCGATTTTCACCCCGCCCGCCACTGTAATCGTGTAAATCCTATAAGCCTCATAATTTAATACATCTCAATTCAAGCCGGTGAGGAGAAGTGGTCGTGGGGCGACGAAGAGGTTAAAAAGAATCCAATTCAGCTTGTCAATCAAAGCATATTCCCTCCTCTTCACTTCAATGCTTCATCCTAAAAATCCAGGACGACGGAGGTGGATCATGTGTGGTTGTTAAAACGAGACACAAGGAGAAGCAACTTCCACACGTTACTATGTATCTTAAGCCGTTATTCTCTCCTCCTTTTCCACTTTTTATAACATCAGCTCCCGACCTGTCATCTTGACAAGAGGATTAAATTGAAATTGAGAAGTCATTTTTAATGCACTAGTTATTTTACTCCCAATCCCGTCACTCATTCTTTTTCTTCTTCTGACTTTCTAAGCTTCCTCCTTGAGTGACATGACACAGCGGAGCTGACCTTGAAGCTCCCTTAGTTACATTCAATGAAATCTAGAAATAAATTCAAAAAATACATTCTCTTCTTTGCATTCCTCCATCCGACAGCAGTTACTAAGAAATCCTTCCGCTCGTGTAACCATAAAAGCCTAGAATTATCTTCTAATCCCACTTTTATCCAGAATCCCTCCTCCTAATTTCTTCAAGGGCATTTCAGAGAGTTTTAGGGGAAATAACCAAAGATACTATGGCAGCGGCTGGTTTTTGCCAATTTATTTAATTGCATTATGCATTCCCCAGAAGAATGCATTAAAGGACAAGTGGATGCATCCGAAGGTCTCAACGTCAGTTATCTTGAGGCTAAGCTCCTTTCTAAAACTTTTTCCCTCTTCTCCTCTCCTCCCTTCTTTTCTGGACAGGAAGAAGCTTAGAACTCCCCGCAAAGTTAGTTGTACTTGTTAGCGACAGGAGGAAAAAAACCTACCCGAGAGAACTCTTTCCAAGAACAGTAAGAAGAGGGTCGTTCAGTAGACGGACAGACAGAATTACTAAAAAACCGCATGTCATTCCCAAAACCAAGGGATTTTTTACCATTTTATCCAGGAGTACCAGGCCTAAAAAGACTCTCTTCGTCTGCTCTTGTCAGCAATCCACTAAACGACCTAGTAGATTTCGGGTTAGTTTAAGAGCCGGCCCAACGGGCCGGCCGAGAACGGAAATGTAGTAGTGTAATCAATGACCAACCTCTCTCTCTGGGTCTGGGCTGCACTTTATGCACGGGAATAAAAAAAGAAGCTAAAGAGAAACCCTAGAATATCCACACAAAGAGAAAATCAAGGCTAATGGAATCTAATCGTCGAGTATATTGTATTACGGATTACTTCGTGGTCGACCCTTTTGGTATTCCTTCTCCTGAACCCACGAAAAAGAGGTATTGAAAGATGAGGCTGTGGGAAACGATGAAATCTTATGGATTGATTCTCCAAGCTACTTTTCGTCATAATTTTCCTCCATCCGTCCGCTCGATAAATGTGTGTGTGTAAACATCTCAAGTACTCAACTCAATGATGCAATCATCCCACATATTGTGTACCAATTGAAAACAGACGCGCACATTTGACTCTCAATAAAATCCACGGCGTAAGTACTATCAACCCATCGTGTTAGGGTATGAGAGACCTCTAACGTTACAATATATGTACTACTGTGTAGCGCTAAGTCTTAAATCTAGAACGTTTTAGTTCTTTTGTGTTTGAATTCATTATATGTATTCTACATGTATTCATCAGCTCGAGAAAGAAAGAAAGAGCAGTCGTAGCCTGAGGGTTGAGATATGAACACTGCGTGGTTCGTGTAGTAATAAAATACGTTCGGGATATTCGGAGATTGAGGAATATAATTATTGGTGTGTTTAGTTAATTCTAATTATTTCCTACAATCATTTAGAGAACAGTTTCAGTAAACTCTATATTTCACTAACCTCTTTCGAGGAGAATAGGTTAAGTGACACTGACATTTGGTGGCCCATGAGGGGAACTGGGTAATTTTGTGAAATTAGTGAATATTCTTTTCTGTTGCGACAGTTAAAAGATATTGAATAAAAATAACTCTAGTGGCTGAGGTCACAAAGAAAAAGTATTGGAAAGTGTCTGACTGTGGCTGAGGTCACCAGAGCTGGATTACAACCAAGCTGCGGTTTGGTAATCTGTGCATCATCAGTTACATTACATTACGCGATTACGGATCCT
Source organism: Sminthurides aquaticus (assembly GCA_906901655.1). Classification (NCBI taxonomy): domain Eukaryota; kingdom Metazoa; phylum Arthropoda; class Collembola; order Symphypleona; family Sminthurididae; genus Sminthurides; species Sminthurides aquaticus. The sequence goes on from CAJQTT010000007.1 coordinate 2,843,542, forward strand.
TTGTTGTAACTTTTGCTTGTGATTACTACAATCATGGAGGCTCTTAAACTGATTCGAGGTGGTTTGATGAAGCAACTGGATGAGGTGATTGCTCAAATTAAAGCCGAAATGGAGAAACCGGAGAGAAATTCAACGCAAATCAAGATCTGGATGCTTTGCGTTGGTGATTACGGCGAGCAACTAAAAGACAAAGGAGAACGGCTTATCCAGTGGATTGCAGATGAAGACCCAGGCAGTGTTGATGAAGAATTACGACTCCAGAGAGATCTTGAATACAAGATTCAAGAAATCAAGCTTGTGGGAGAATCCAAAGCTTCAGATAAAAGGATTGATCGAAGAGTGGACGAGATTTCTGCAGACACGGATGACGGCTGCGAGCAGCTAAAGTTGCCAAAAAAGGTGATCCAGAAATTCAACGGAGACTTGACAAACTGGATCTCCTGGTGGAATTCGTTTGAGTCCATCCATTCGTCCAAGAAGATTTCAGTGAAACTTAAATTTGACTACTTGGTGGACGCATTACAACCAGGTTCAAGAGCCATGGAAGTCGTCAAGGGCTTCTCCAGGACGACCGAAAACTACCAAAAGGCAATTAACCTTCTCACAAAGGTTTATGGTGATCCGGACGAGATCACGAATGCCTTGACAACCGGGATTAATCAGTTACTGATGTCAAAAGACAAGATGCCGTTCATAGACCTCTATTATCAGCTAATGACCAAGATACAAGAGCTTGAGTCTCTTGGAGTGGAACCCAGAGGTTTAGCAGCGTCTCCCTTATTGTACGGCCCGGTGTACAGCATCTTGAAGGAAGAGCGGAAGTTGTCATGGAAGAGATACTACGTATCTCTGGATGAAGAAATCCGCCAGGGCAACTCAAAGTTGCGCCTTCTCCTCGATTGGCTTCAGGAGGAGGTCATTCACGAAAAATCTGAAGAAGCTGGGGTGTGCCGTAAGAGGGAATCGGATTTTGAGGACACTATTTCTTCTGCAGCTCAACTTCTCGACTTCCAGTCGAAGAGGAAAAGGATGGACTACCGCAGATTTTGTGCTTTCTGCGAGAAGCCACACCCTACCGCTGATTGTTATTCTGCACCGAAGTCCTTGGAAGATCGGAAAAGGAAACTCCAGCAGAAGCAGCTCTGCTTTGTATGTTTCCGGGATTCTCATAGGTCCTATGAGTGCAAGGATAGCGTCAAATGTAAATCTTGCGGAGGTCACCATTACAAGGTTATGTGTGACAAAACCTTGGGACGACCAGCCAAGAAGACCAGGACTGTAACCATGGATGACCGGAGGAAACGACAAGGAGAATCACGAGGAAATGGATATGCACCAGACGAGGGAAATAATCCAGTAATTGAAAAGTCTCAACAGCTTAAGTCAGTTGTATCGGTGCCATCTGCAACTAAGTCATCTTCAGACAGGCAAGTTCCTCTCCAAACATTATTAACAAAAGTTGTCAATCAGCATGGTGAGTCCATGGTGGTAAGAACGTTTTTAGACTCCGGTGCACAAAGGTCTGCAATATTGAGTATTATCGCTGAAAAATTGCAACTCAAATCAGTAGGACATACACATCTGATGCATAATGTTTATGGAGGGAAGCAGTTCTTACAACAGCACAAGCTGTATGATCTACAAGTAATTTCTTTGAAAGGAGATTACACTCTAAGTTGCAATGTAGTAGATCAGTCAAAGATAGTGGAAGGAGTACCTAGCGCGTCACAGTTTTTGAGGAATTCCGTACCTGGAGTTGAGTTAATTGATGCCGACTCAAAATGTGAAATCCAGTTATTACTTGGTAATGAGTATTACGCTAAACTTTTGACTGGGAATAACAGAGTGGTAGGACATGGGTTGCATGCTATCAAAACTAAATTAGGGTGGATGCTAAGCGGTAGTGCGCAAGAGAATGACTGCGAGTCAATCACCATGTTGCACACCATTACCTTATTGAATACCAACGACGTTAAGCATCTGTGGGAATTGGATACTTTGGGGATTAGGGATCCCATACAAAAGCAGTCAAAGCTTGAAGTAGACGAGGAAGTGAAAACTCACTTTTTAAAAACTGTGACTCGAAATGCAGATGGCAGATACGAGATTGAGCTTCCTTGGGTGCGTCCCAAAGAGAAAATTGCTTGCAATTATTTACAAGCACGGAAGCGATTGGACACCGCCACAAGAAAACTGAAAGAGAAGAATTTAGCAAATGCATATGACGAGGTTTTCGAACAATGGTTAGATGCAGGTATTATTGAGGAGGTCATAGTTGATGAGTCAACCTTCAGTAACGGTTTCTTCCTGCCTCACAGAGCAGTCGTTAAGGCTAGTAGCGAGACTACTAAAATCAGGCCGGTGTTCGATGCAAGCTGCAGGTCACCTTCGGGTTTGAGCCTAAACGATTGTTTGGCCACAGGGCCAAACATGATCGAAATGATTCCCGATATATTAATTCGGTTCCGGCTTAAAGCGTTTGCAGCTGTGAGTGACATAGGAAAAGCGTTCCTACAAATTGCGGTAAACAAGGGAGACTGTGAGTTTCTTAAATTCTTGTGGTGGGAATCTGATTTCAGGACGCTGAAAGTATTCAGACACAAGAGAGTAGTATTCGGAGTAAATAGTTCTCCATTTGAATTGGCTGCGGTCATAGAGATGCACTTGTCTCAAGAAGAAGGTGCAAAGAAAAACACAGCAAAATTGTTAAAAGACAGTTTGTATGTGGATAACTGTGTAGTGTCAGTAGACACAAAGGCTGAACTTGAAAAGTTCAAAACCGAGTCAGTGGAGCTCATGGCCGAGGCTAAAATGGAGCTGCGGCTCTGGAAAAACAATGTGGATGAGATTCATGATGGTCAGGATAAAATAAATGTATTGGGCGTTGAGTGGGATCGCAAATGCGACACTCTTCAGCCAAAGGTAAATCCTATAGTGTTGCCCGAGAGGCTATCGAAAAGGATTATATTAGCAGTAGCGCAATCGGTGTTTGATCCGATGGGCATGTTTGCTCCGGTGTTGCTGATGCCAAAGTTACTGCTAAGAAGCTTACACGAGAGGAAGTTGGGATGGGATGATGATATTCCTCCTGATTGTGAGAAAACGTTTAGGCAATTCTGCATAGATCTGGTATCAGTTGGTAGAGTCGAGATTCCAAGAAGAATAGCTCCAGGGAATCCTGGAGAACAGGTAGAAGTCCATGCATTTGGAGATGCATCCAAAGATGCATACGCTGCTGCCATCTTCACCAGAGTTAAGGTGGGAGGAAAATGGCACGTGCAGCTAGTTATGGCGAAGGCTAGGGTGGCTCCAAAGAACGCTACTATTCCAAGGCTTGAGCTTTTAGCAGCATCAATAGCTGCGAGACTAGGAGATGCTGTGCTGCGAGCACTGCAGAAAGCGGGGCTTGACCCTACGATTAGCTATTGGTCGGATTCAAAGACTGTTCTGACATGGATCCGCCAAGAGAATAATTGGGGAACCTTCATAAATAATCGTGTGGCAGAAATAAGGATTTTGACCCGCACTTCGTCTTGGAAGTTTGTGCCAGGGGTTAAAAATCCAGCTGATTTGCCGTCACGGGGCTGCAAAGCACAACAACTTGTAGATTGCAAGTGGTGGCTTGGTCCGGATTGGCTACAAAACGATGAGAATGAATGGCAGATTGAGCCTCTAGAAGCAGATGTTGTGACCGCTATGAGTGTAGAGGTCAATGCCGTTGAACCATGGTACATTAAATACTCAGAGTTTGAGAAAAACGTGCGAAGTGTTGCTCATAGTCTGCGGACAGAAGCATCAAACAATCCACTTTCTGTTACGGAATTGGAACTAGCAGAAACTGAAATTTGGAAGCTTGTACAGAGAGATTCGGGAGTAACTGACAATATGGGTCGCTTAACTCTCCAGTTGAACAAGAATGGGCTATTCTGCGTGAAAACTCGATTGGATTGTAGTGAGGAGGCTGAGAGTTTCCGCAATCCCATTTATCTTCCTGGAAATAATGCAATAGTCCAGCAATACATTATGAAATTGCATTTACGTCATGGACATGCACCTGAGGGAGTCCTGATTGTGAAATTGCGGAAATGTTTTTGGATACCAGGGGTTCGATTAGTCGTTAGAAGCACTTTGAAGAAGTGTATGAACTGTCGTCGGTTTGCAGCAAAACCAGTACAAGTTCCAATTGCTCCTTTGCCGAAGGACAGGTTGGTTGCCGAACGTTGTTTTGAAACAACGGGTGTAGATTTAGGAGGACCTATAATTTTAACGGATGGAACGAAAGTATGGTTTGTACTTTTCACTTGCGCAGTATTCAGGGCGGTGCATCTGGAACTTGTGAGTTCGTTGACTAGCTCATGCTTTATGCTAGCGTTACGTCGGTTCATATGTCGACGAGGGAGGCCCGTAATTATTTACAGTGACTGCGGCACTAACTTTGTAGGCCTGGAGAACATGCTAGCTGGACTAGATTGGGATCTAATTGCGAACGAGACTGCGGTCGACCGAATACGGTGGAAATTTAACCCTCCCACCTCTCCGTGGTGGGGAGGGTGGTGGGAGAGGTTGGTTGGTGTTGTGAAGCAATTGTTGAAACGGAATTTGGGTTCATCAATGGTCAACTATGAAGAGTTGTTGACAATTCTATGCGATATAGAATATGTAGTAAATAGCAGACCCCTAACCAAGAACTTTGCCAGTAACAACTGTTGTTCATGTCTGACACCACAAATGTTCCTTAGTCTACAAACAGTTGAGGCGCATTCCCAAGAATTTCAGGGAAATATTGTGCCAGATTTAGATTTGGTCGAGCATAAAAAACTCGTCACACAATTTGAGGCACGGAAAAGTATAATGGCTTTGTTGCGAAGAAGGTTTGTTGAAGAATACCTGGCTGAAATGTCGGAGTATTATAAAAAGGTGCCTAAGGTGGAAGTGAAGCTACATGATTTGGTATTGATTGGATCGGATGACAAGCCTAGGATCTATTGGCCAGTAGCTCGAGTTATTGAGATCATAACGGGCAAGGATGGCATCAATAGATTGTTTAGACTGAGAGTCAAGGCAGGAAAATCCTTCAAAGAGATTCTAAGACCTGCACAGAGAATTTATCCCTTGGAGGTTGATGCTGCGGTATCCGAAGGGGTTAATTTAAATGAAATCTTGGATTTTACAGGAAGCAAGGACGTAGAAGCTGGGAATGAAATCGATAACAAGGGAAAAGAAATAGTTGAAAAAAGTACTGATAAAAATGATTTTCAGCTAATTTCAGATCCTGCTCAAGTACAAACACGCAGTGGCAGAATCTCCAAGAAACCTTCACGATGGATCGAAGAAATCAACGGACTTTTAGTGATTGATGATTGCGTTTGATTTATACGATTGTATGTAGTTAAGTTTCCAATTTTTCTTCTGTATATGTGCAGAAGTTTTTTATGGTTTTTACATTTGTATTGAATTAATTAATTGTCTCTTTAGGACAATTAAGGTGGGAGTATGTTAGGGTATGAGAGACCTCTAACGTTACAATATATGTACTACTGTGTAGCGCTAAGTCTTAAATCTAGAACGTTTTAGTTCTTTTGTGTTTGAATTCATTATATGTATTCTACATGTATTCATCAGCTCGAGAAAGAAAGAAAGAGCAGTCGTAGCCTGAGGGTTGAGATATGAACACTGCGTGGTTCGTGTAGTAATAAAATACGTTCGGGATATTCGGAGATTGAGGAATATAATTATTGGTGTGTTTAGTTAATTCTAATTATTTCCTACAATCATTTAGAGAACAGTTTCAGTAAACTCTATATTTCACTAACCTCTTTCGAGGAGAATAGGTTAAGTGACACTGACACAAAGTAAACATCTAACCCTTAACAGTCTGTTTTCTTTTTGGCTATGAGAAAGTTACTTGGGCAGTCGGGTAGCAAAAGGTGCTTTTGTATCATTTTCAGGCTGCTATATCGGATATTGTTGATGTATTTTTGCTCAAGAGCGTTCGAGAATAAGATTTGGTTATTGTCAAGTCGAGATAAAGTTTTCTCCAGGATTTCAATTCCCGAATATTATCTGACTTCTCAACAGGAGGGTCTAGTTTGTATTAAACTATATAAAAATTCCGAACTTAAAATTAGTAGCCAATTTCTGCTTATTTTCCAGAAAAACCAAAGGTTAAACTGCAATTTTGCATTAAAATACATTTTAGTTTCTACTTTATTTTAAATTTCCCGCCCATATTTCAAATTTGAATTTTCAAATTTGAATTTTCAAATTTTCAAATTCAAATTTTCAAATTTAAATTTTTAAATTTGAATTTTCAAATTTAAATTTTCAAATGTGAATTTTCAAATTCAAAATTTCCCGCGCATGTTAAAAAATTTAAATTCAAACTTATGAATTTAAATTTTTGAATTCAAACATTTGAATGTCAAACAACTGATTGCACATAATCGATGCCCCACCGCCGAATCCCACCTTTACCGCTGAACTCCCAGTTACTTTCGAGATGGGATTCCGCGAAGATGCATATTTATTCCAAAATCAAAATTAAAATATTTGGCGCGAAATTAAAAATTTTAAATTCTACACGCAATTCAAATCTCATTTAATCTCATACTTTAAAGATGGGAATTTTCCACGGTATATTTCCATTTCTCTGAGCATTTCTACCAATCTAACGTACATACACTCCCGCAATCTTTTTAATTCAACCATATTGCGCCGCTAGCATCTATAATTTCCCAAGAACCTGACTGAATACATTCTACACATTCAACTTGCATCCGCTCTATTCGCTACACAACCCCGCCTCAAAGTCACACCAAACCCAGTCCCGTACACGACTGTTTCCAGAGGTGGTAATGTGAATCTCGTGTCTACGTCCACTCTCATTTAAATAATGCCCGCTCCAGCATGGAAATTAAAGGCTTTCACGGATTCACACCTTTTAAACAAAGATAAGGCTCCAAAATGGAAATCCATTTACCATAACCTTTAAAACCCTTCTTGACTCCATCCACGCACTCGAACCGCATCCCTCCTAATGTCCCCCAACCTTATACAGCTTACATACAGGTAAATAAAACCCTCCCTTGAAATCACAAACCTCCACCGTTAACCACAATCTCCAGCTCCATTTATCCAAAAACCCATGGATATCCATCCAAGGCATTTTATTTGCATTAGCTCAAGCATTATTGAAAAGTAGACTACACACACACACACACACATGCCCCTGATGGATTTGGGTTCGGAGGGTTGCAACCAGAGCAGCCGCCCTTCCCAAGGATTCCATCCTTGGCCCTGAAAGAGAGCGAGAAGTTGTAAGGTAAACAAACGCTGGATGTTGACTTACCTGTCCTTTTTCATAAGCCCATGCACACAAGAGGCCGTCGTCTCATATGACTCTCATCCTCCTGTTCAAGCTTTATGATCAAAATCCCAGGATTCTATCCCTACCTTCTTCCAAAACACAAAATCCAACCTCCAATATTCTTCAAAGCAAGCCTCTGCCCGATTTCATGAATTTCAAGCCTCTCAGACATAACCCTAGAAGAGCCCTCAGCTCTGTCTGTAGCTAGTCCAGCATGGCAAAGTGTAGCAAGTACGAGATGAATTAATATTTATTTTATCAGTATCCTAGCACTGCTCCCTTCGAAACAAACTCCTTGAAGAGCATAGCAGAGGAAAACACATGATGGATCAATTGTGTGTTTTCCACCCGTAGCAGTCAACTCTTACCCGAGTCAATTATTTTTGGCCTAACACGGGCATGTTGAGGAGGATCACAAAGTCAGACAGGGCCCAGAAAACTAAAGAAGGGTTAGGCCACGGCTTCAAACCACAAGAACCTGAATCTGAAAATTATATTTCTCTTCTATGCAGCTCTGGTTTCTACCCTTCCTACGTCCTAGCTCAGCATGATTCCATAGACATCTTTTTGTGGGATTGATTGTAAATAGTAAATACTAAAGAACCGGTGATTCCGGCAGGACAGCGGCCGGAGGGCAAAGCCCTGGGTAAATAGGGAATTGATGAAGCCTTCATCCCAAATCCGCAGGAGATGTGTGTTTTGTGTATAGTGAAACATACATTTCTTTAATTTCCTCTGGATTTCAACCCGCTTTCTTCCGGCTCCCTTCCAGCCTCACGATTCTTTTATACAGTGATAGCTCTTTATAACGGTTATTGAGGGGAATATCGCTAAATACCGCTATAAAGAATACACCGTTATTAGGTTACAAGAATCCTATGCCGGACCGATGTCGGGACTCACAAGTGTCAACGTTATAGAGAGTAAACCGTTATTAGGGATACCGATATAGAGGGCTTTGACTGTACGTGAATAAAAGCTAGTTTAATGAGCCGATTTCAATGCGGATTCATTAGTTCCTGTCCGAGGATTCTATGAGTTTTTACATGGGTTTGTTTCCCGCTATTTGGGACGTGGGAAATTCTCCGAGTTTCAAAAAAATTTCTCATGCACCTCTTCCAACTAGCAAACTAGCAAACCTACCTTCTAACGCGTAAAATTATATTTGTCGGAATTTCCTGGATAGAGTTACAGCTTTTCCTTTGTAAAAGCTACAAGCAATACGCATGGAATAAAGTTTTTCAGAGGAATCAAACATCTCAGAAAGCTTCGTAGATACAAGGAAACATTTCCGAGACTTTCAAACCACGGGGATGATGGACAGCTTACATCGAAAGCGTCTTAATCAGCAATTCAAAACTAACCGCCTTCAAAGTGTCTTTTAGAAATCTTACAGACGTTTGTGAGATCTGAGATCCGCAGAGCTTTGGTTTGTTGGATATATAGCTGGAGCTCGAAGAAGATCCGACTGCGGTGGGTCTGTGATTCGAATCCTGAGTGCCTCAAGGCAAAAGGTGGGATGAAAACTTATATAGCAGCATACGTAAGTAGCATCGTCTCAGGACTCCATGTCCTCCTCTTAGATATTAAGTTTCATTAACTTAAGATATTTCTCGCTCAATTCATTCCGTCATCTGTCAAAAGCAAGTATTCATGTCAGATTCCACACCACAAATCCATTAGTCCCCTCTTCTCCTCCATCCTCCTCTGGAGGAGCAGGAGTCTTCTTCAGACTTCTCCTCCTGTCTGTCATCTTCCTTGAAAGTCAAATTAAAAGCAGCTCTTTCCTCAAGGATTTCCCAACTTGTTCTCGGTTTGACTAAATTCTTGAAATGACACGACTGAATTTTGCTCCTTTCCCTTTGCATATTTGACTGTCTCTGCTAGCTCTGCTTGCTACACAATTACTTTCTCCGCACACACCAAGAGAATAAACAGAATAAACACTACGATTTTTGTAATTTCCAAGACGTAGGTTGTATTTCTCAAGATTTGCAAACTTTCTCCGCGGATTCCATACCACAAATCCCCGTTTTCGCTTTTCAATCTACAACGTTCAGTGAAAGCTGACTTTCTCTTTTGATTTCTAGCACAACCTTGCTTAGTTTTGCGCTTCTGCTACGCCTTTCTCTAAAATATTTCTTGGGCGCTACCTGTTTAAAACTATTCTTGTAAACTGAAAAAAATACCTTCTTCGAGTTTTTCGCTTTTGAGGATTATCTGGAGTTAAAGTTGAAAAGTTTTTCCATTTGATTAATTCTTAGAGTTCAACTTTGCCAAAGTATTTTTCTTTTCTTCATTTACCTTTACCTTTTATCGTTTTTTCCGCAACTCTAGAGTTTCGTTCCTTTCTCCAGCTTGTTCTTTCTTTACTTTCTCTACACCTTTTTGCCACTCCAGTGTTGGTCACGTCCTAGATTGACTTTCACTGCCATAGAATCTAATCAAAACCTCGAAAGCTTTTGGTCATTTTATTTCTCTAATTAACACTACTTGAAGAGGTCTTCACAGCAGCACTAAAACGTTTTCAAGGTTTATGGACACTCGACAAGATTTCGTGCTTCCGCTATTTAATAACCATTTCGCAATTATTTGCTTTCAGCCCCATTCTGTGTCAGCGAGGCTGACCTCTGTCTTAATTGTATTAAGCTACACCACGTAGGAAACATTTACCATCCCTGACCCCACTAAACTCAAAGAAAGGTTGTAAACGTACAAGTATTAGAAAGTCGTAAAAACTTTCTCCCAATTTCCTTCCCGCTTTCTCTCGTCTTTCTTTCTTGCATCTCACCGCCGTGTACACACTCCTACGGCTAATGTTAGCTCTTGTACAACTGCAATGCCACAATCCTTAAAAGCTTATTTCAAATTTGCCATTTCACCTTCCCTTTATTTCCTTTCTCAGCCCCGCCCTCCCTTTCCCCTTTCTTCCCGTCCTTTGACCCAATTAAATATCGGATGAATGAAAGCACTCCCATTCTTAAGAAATAAAAGAGTCTGCTTTCTCCTCCTTTCACCCAAATGATACATTTCAAACGTTTACAAAAAGCCAGACTTGCTCTCTTCCCCTCCTATAGCAGTACTGTAACCGATCTCATGCAAGCAGCCTCAGGGACGGTGAAAGTCAGTGAAAGTACGGGAATGAATAATACGAGAAAGTTAAGAACCTTTTATTCTCATGCTAATTCCTCCTCAGAGAAACTCTTCTTCCACATCCTCCCACTTTCTCCTCTCATCTTTTCTTCCTTCATTTCCCACCCTTCAGAGTGTCTTGTAATGCTCTCTTTTGCGGTATAACAACCCACTCATAAATATTAAGCAGAATTATTTCATTTCTCCTCTTTCAGTCAGTTGGGCCATTCCGCTCTCGCAAATAAGTTTTAAAGCGCCAAGAGACTCCTTTCACCGAAACGAGCTAGGAAAAAGCATCCAAGTAATTTCCAAAAGGTGAACCCGCTTCTTCGAATTTTCTCAACATCTTCAACGAATCCGTACTTTGACAGTCCAAGTAAGGCGAGCAAGCAACAGTGGTAACTTTCACGCATAGCAGCTGTGAGTGCTAGAATAAAATACAGAAGAGAGGTCACGAACAATGAAACTAACTCTGAAAATAAGCTGTCAAATTGATCTCCTCTTCCCTCCTGTCTACTCTGATTAAGCTCATCACATCCTCCCAATCCCATCATCACACCTCGGAGCTTTCAATACCAGGCACGGTCTATGATAGCGTGTCAACCATTTAATCATTCAACCTCCTCCACTTTGTTTCTACTCCGTTACTAATTTTAATACCCGCGCTTTTTCAAATAACAGTTCCGTTCATCAACTATACTGTATGCATCTTACAACCGTATGACTTCCTTCCCCCACAGCAGCCAGACTATAACAGCTTACTATATATATATGGCTTCTCTTTATTTCAGGTGTTCAAGCTGATCGGATAATTGCTCCAAACTCCACCCCTCCAAAGGTGCAACCCCCTATGTACTTTCACCTGCACCCGTAAGTATATACAACGTCTCTGAATTTAAATCCTCCGGGCTTTTTTCTCCTAACAAAAATCCCTACAATAACCAAACCCATTCTTTATACCGTTCCTGCATCCTTAATTTAATAAAAAGCTTTACTTCCGCTTGTGTACTCTAAAAAATTGTGAAAATTCCACCCCACCGCCCCTGTAAATTGGAGCATATGCTTGCCCATAATTTTATATTTTACAAGCCCCGGACGGAACGGGAGAAAATCCCGTAAATTGGAATTCATAGCTGTGGCATACGCCACAGCCCTCGTTCCCGCTCCTCCTCCAACCCTGATTGCATCTTGCATTTCCTCTTTCCAAGCCCATTAAGTATGCGTTTCACGTCCTTGAAGCATATATAACAACTCAGAGAACCTAGCGGAGAAGGTTTATTTTGTTGGTGGTTCTGGATCAAGAACATGATAAACGAGAAGGGTGGTAGATCCACTAGGAGAAATGTATATTTTCTCCCCGTCTCCAATATTACCTTCATTTCAAACACTGTTTCCCCTCATACTTCCCGCCCCTTCCCGTTATATAAATCTAAATCTTTCCCGGTCTTTCCCTTCTTTCAAATCCTCAATGCACGAACGACACGAGATGACGTTTTGAGCAGAGGGCACGAAATGCACCGGAGAAAGCGAAAATGAGCTACCTTTCCATCCACCAATTTAATGCACCGTCCGAAGTTACCCGGTTTGTCCTCCTAGTTTACCGATTTTCCCCAAACCGAAACCAACCCTCTGCCCCCCTCATCCATCCACTTCCTTCTGTTGACTCACTCCAATCGGTTAGTTACTTTTCCCTCCTTCTCTAGCCTCTTTATATTCTCTTATCAATTAGTTTCCAGCCGAGCCTAGGAAATGCATTCAGATTACCCGGAACAATCCTCCGAAAAGTTACCATCAACTCCACCATCGCAAACGTCCAGGCCCTCCTTGCACGTGGCCGCTCTCCCTACTTTCTCCACCGAATAGTAATTAGTTCCTTATCGCTCTTTCTCTTCATTCTCTCTCGCTCTCGCTCTGTCTCTCTTATATTCACCCTATTCATCATCCTCATATCGTCATCAACAGTTCCACCAAAACCTACGCTAATTTCCATCCGTCCCCACAACCAACGGTAAACACTGTCTTGTGCTTTCTCCACAACTTTCTCTCAGCACTCTCGATAAAATCCCGATCTTATCAGTTCCAACCATTGGCCTTTGGTTATTCATCGTCAATTCCCGTAAATTCGTTCCTCTCTCTCTCTCACCTCAACCTTATTGTATTGATGAGGGCTCTGCCCTGTCCTTGTTGGCTTTAATCCGGAAATCCCATAGAATATTTCAAATCTGCTGACTTATGTACACTTCTTAGATGGGACAGTTGTAGCAAGCAAGGAGGGGGAAAGTAGCATTCGGATGAGTGAAAAGAGTCCTTAAAACCAGCTGACTTTCTCCCACGGAATACCTATTGGAATTTATTGTATTCCAGAAACTTGCTCCAGGCAGAGCCAGCTTCAATTCAGTCCCTATTAGAAACCAGTGGAAGCGTGATGATAGGATTGCTAGAAGCCAAAGCCGAGGATGGTAATTATGTAAGGTACTTTGAATTTTGAAAAGCCCGGTTCCAATCCTACCTACGACGATTCTAAATGAGACCCTGCCCTCCTGGCTGAAAGCGAATCTTCCCCCTTTTTTCGAAGTGGATTCAGCAGGCGGGGAATGAATACATTCAAAATTTCCATGTCTCTCTCTTTCTCTTTTCTTGATTGAAAACCACTGTTTTTCCACCACTCTAACTAAGCTTTTATCAGTTCCCTCACCATGAGCTATTTTCTATTCAATTCCGAGGTAATTAGTACAACTTTCTCCGGCCTCTGTCCCCATGTCCCGTAGAGCCACCCTCGTCCCGGAGTCCTCACAAATCCTAAGGCTTTCACCACTTTCACCAGATAAGAAAAAGCTACGTGCTTTAGTGGAAATGAGTCATGCCTTTGCATTTACTTTCTCTTCGCTCTTTACATAGCCTTTTGCTTTCTCTTAGTTAAATTGTCTCTTTAAAATTCTACAGTAGCTCTACCTTACATTTTTTCACCATATTTTACAACCTTTAGGGAACCAATCAGCTATTCATATACACATTCACAATTTTTATGTGTGTCAAGTAAGCAGCAGTGTCCTTCAGTGGACAAGTTACCTAAAAAAAGTAAGCATGCATATTCAGCAATTTAACTTATCTAGCTTTCCTAGGAACTCATCTTTGTTAATATACGAATTTTAAATACAAGCCAAACCCATAGATTACAGTTTCAATACAATTTCCAGGCCGTGAATATAAAGCTCTTGAATTTAATTTGAATTCTATACATTTCCCGCCCTCCATTCAAGTCATTCCCTTAATTCACTCCATCCACTTCATTGCGTTTATTCAAACCCTGTAGCACAGCACGTTTGCCTCCTAAATTACAGTTGCTACAGCATGCCATGACTGTCATTCAAAACTATACGCTTTTATTACTGTTCCTCATACTTTTGAATTATTGCCACCTTTTTATCCGTCTTCCCACTTCAGTAGCTTCAAACTCTTTGGATTCTATAAGCTGATTCCCTCCATTCATCCCCTGTTTTATATTCACACGCTTATGACACATCGGGTAGCTCCAACTCCACGCCTTAAACTCCTTTCAGGAAAAGCATTCGGGTGCTATGACTTCACTAGCTCCTTCCAACTGCTCACTTGACGCCCTTCTCTTCCTAGCTTACATGAGCTAAGTGGATTTACGTACATACATGTATCTTCTTAAAATCCTGATCTATTTATTTCATGGCGGATAACCTCAATTTTCTCGGGATCATCTGTACATTGACACTTAGCCGATTCCCACATGATAAACGAGCATCGAAGGCAGACATCAGCCCAAGGATTTTCGCATACAACCTCTTCCAACCCCACGCACACCCGCCTATTAGCAACCAATAACAAGATCTAAGCTACCGTTAGCCTCAACCCCTAGCCATTTCTTCCATCTCCCGTTCCTTAGCAACGTCTTCCTCGACATCACCTATTTTTTGCATACAGTACTAATAAATATGGTACAAAAAAACTCTAGCCCTTCGGCTAATTTCAACCGTGCTCTTCTGCCGTTTGCCAACTTTCCACGCTCTGCAAAGCTGGAAATATCCACATATATTCTTCGACCCCGAAGCCTGCGATCTTCTTGCTCATCCTCTTAAAAAATACTCGGCTTAGCCTCCACCCTTCCTTCCTCACAGTCAGTCTTGAACCAATTCAAGTAAAAATAATGAGCTCCATCCTCAATAAATAAACGTAGGCTCTTGAGCTTGAAGGAATTCAAGTGCATGAGCTCTTAGAGCTTGTCAATTTCAAGACTTAAGGTTCCCAAGCTGTACGGCATCCCCACATTCCGGGTACTTTCTTTCAATTCATCCAGCACTTTCAGCCCGCTCTTACTGTAATTTAACAACCTCAAAGATTCCAAAAGGAGGGCTCCAAGAGCAGGTTTTGAATAAAATTTAAGGCCTGCTCCGCGTACGCAATAACTTTGCCTCTTTCATTCCTTAATTGGTGGACTGATCTTGGATGTAAATTGAAATCCCGAGGATTTCAGTGTGGGAGAGGGAAGGCTTCCTTTGAGTTTTCCCACACTTTCCTTCAGCCACCCCGCCCTCTTTCCCATGTGTACTCAATCAATTAGCGGGCGGAAATTCAAATCCGCCAAATATATTTCACGCTCCATGATTTCCATCAATCCAAAGCCTAAATTCCCTGAGCTCAGAATTCTACAAGTTTATTAATTAACAAAATATTAAATTACACCTCAATCACCCGCCCCTCCATTAACAGAATAGGATGAATCTTAAAACAAGGATTTCAATGTAATGAAGTGTAATGCTATTTCACAACAGTTCTTGTGCAAAGTACGTAATGCTAACCCTTGAAAGCTTATAACGTGCTGCTCTCCAGCGGAAATATATTCTGCTGATTCACTCCTCCTTTTGTTTTAGCTTATACACACGTTTCTTCAAACTTGTACGCTTGGATAATTACAAGCTCTATAATATGAGCGGACTCTTTGGAGCATTATATTCAAAAGTGTTCATTAAAAATAATTATAAGCCGCCAGACCACGTCTATTAGGAGGCCATTCAGCCAACCGCGTGTATCACAGTTTATTAAGGTAAGATAGCTTCTGGCATGGACCCTGTATAGTCGGCTCTGTTGGAAATAAAATTTCAAGTAGTCATTTCTTAATTTCCTCGTGCTTTCCGCTACATTGCTTATTGTTTATTCAGAATCATTCAACCGTTTTTATTCTCAAAGACTATATAAAGAATTAAGTCTCAAGGGAGATTTTCTCTTAAGGTTTATTCCATCCACCGTTTTTCAAAACCTTCTGTCTTTGCATTAATTATGGCGATTTAAATACCGCGCGTTCCTTTTCCCTGTAGTTTTTTAATACACTGTAACTACATATATGTACTCACCACTTTATATACTACATGGAGAAAGTCTTTCTTACGTGCGAACAAATTAAAAACCTTTCAACGGATTTTCTGCCACAAGCTTTGCTGCCTTATTCCTCCAGCCATCTTGAATAATACGCTTAAAGATCTTCGTAAATTCTTTAAGCGCGAATCATTTAATTTTAAATGTCGCAAAAAACCGTAAAATGGCACTTGGCAAATTCGCAAGTCTGGGATTTTTATATTATGTATTTTCAAAAATTCAATTTTTGCTAATAATTCAAATTGAAATATGCATCAACAAAAGTATGCCCCCTCCCTTCAACACCAAGCTCTTAATACCTATTGACTTTCTCTCCAACTTTCCCCTAGCAAGCATATCTTTGCTATGTTTGACTTTCACCACCGCCACGCACCCCTTCTCTCAACTCCTGCTCTTGACTGAAACTTGGCGCCCTCTGAGTGAGTTTACTATTTTTAATTAAAAAAATTCTCAAGTGTTCCAACTAAACTTGACTTTCTCTCCTCCTTTCATTACTACATTTCCAACTCCTTCATTCCGGCTAACGTGTGTAATAAATCAAAGAAGATGAGTACTTTCTCTTTCGGTTCTTATGCTTGTCTGCACCCATGACTTTCTCCTCCCGAACTGTATCCATCCTTTCATATTTCTGCCCTCTTCAGGAATTTAATTCAATTAGCTACACGTGAATAACTTTCACAAAAATTATCTGTATCCAGTGAAAGGTGAAAGCGAAAAACTTGCATCTTTACGCTTCGTCGAATCCCGTAAATAGAGATGCACTCCACGAGAATACGATTCAAGATTGCCGGATGAAGCTTTAAAAATCTCAAAACTTTCTTCCCTTTGTCCCTCAACCCTTCCCCAGCCGATCTGGTTAGAGCCCCTTCTTACAACCCTTTCTCCCTCCCTCCCCTCGCTATTCTCCCCGTATGCTTTCTCTCATACAATCTCGAAATTTCAATCCCAGCTTCACCTCTTCCTATTTTCCCACACGCAGTACTTATCCCTCTTCCACAGGCTCATCTTGCTTTTCAGCCTCCGTTCAGCCTCGGTGGTGGCGGTCCTAAAGCTTCCCCCCGGATTTGTTTGAAAAAGCTAAAAAATCAAAATGAGCGGATCATCAAACACGGCCCTCTTTTACCGCTATCAACCTGCTCAATCTTGAAAAAGGGTTATCTTAGATTCCCAAACTCTAAGCAGCACACGGAAGCTGTCTCTCAGTTCTCAAAGAACCAGCTGATCTCGTCCTCCTGTGGGTATGTATTTGAGCTTAGCCTCTCCTTTCACCCAGCTTTCTCCCTTCTCCTCATATAATTATCGCGTATGTGAGCCTCGTGAAGAAGATCCAAGCGATTCCGCTCCCACATTGACTCTGTACATATGCTTCAAGGAAGATGGTCAGCAAAATGTATTTTTCAACAATTTCAGCAGAGATTTCACTTGAAAAGGGGAGAGGAGAAAGCAGACAAAGGGACTGAACTGGTGGACAAGATAAGGATTTTTTCCCATTCAATGAGATTTTTAGACCTACTCCGCCTTCCTCTCGCTTTGTTGCCTTTCTCCCTCAATGCTTAAAACCTCTGGCATTTCTTCTTCTATCCTCCCGTGTCCCTCCTCTGAGAACATCACCCAGCTCACCATATTAAATTCCCCACAAGTACAGCAAGGTAATTGTGAACCGACGGGGAGTTCCGTCCGAGGAGGGAGCAACCCTTTCTTAATTCCCGGGTAAGGACTGCATCTCCCATACCTCACACACTCCAGCATCTAGTTTGCTATGACTTGGAGAAGTGACAACAATTTAACTTTGTTCCACCCCCTGCCCGAGCGTATGCCGCTACATCCTTATCTCATAGAAAATTCTCAATAATGTTCCCCATTAGCACGCAGCGTTGAGTACAGCGTAATGCTGACTTTTTGAATACCCCGCGCGTATTTACACCCAATTCCCTCCATACACACGGACGCCAAAACTTGGCCAGGCTCTATTCCATCCCCTCCTTCTTTTGTCATCCTCGTCAAAGTCAACTTTAGTGCCCACACAATTCCCAAACAGAGGAGGAAAACACGGGCGGAGAAAGCATCAAGACACAATAAGTGTTGCTAAACTTGTTGTATTTTCCAAGCGCCTTACAAGAATCCACAAGCTTCACAAAAGCCCCATACGACACAAAATACACAAACTCTTCTTTGTAAAGATGGCAGAAGTTGAGAAATTTTGCTGGACAAAATAATCCCTGACAGTGAAAGTCTCTTGGTGTTATTCTCTGTTCCCTTGTGCTTTCCTTATTGCAAGAATAGAAAAGAACATTCTGAAAGTCCTTTTTTTGGCATTCCTTTGAACTTTCTCCAACCCTCAGGATTTGCAGTACAAACACAGACACGTTCCTATTTTTGCAGTGTGAATAAACATGTGAGGGATTTAACTTTCACCCAAAGCTTTCACCAGATCGCTCTCTACCGCGTAACACGCGGATAGCTGCTACAAGCATCCTGGAAACTTTTCCATAACCCTCTGCTAAGGAGCACAATCAAAGAGGGTTTTCATGTTTCTACCCGCAAACTAACCAGAGGGAAAGCTGCCTTTCTCCTTCTTGCACTCAATCTAACTTTCTCTCTGCCCTATTGTCTCGGTTTATTCTATCTGCCCAGCATTGTGGCATTTCTCCATGTATTTCGATTACGCAAAACTCATTTTTTAAATCCCATTCCCAACATTTTCGCAAACCCTTTATGCAACTTTAAATACTTTGCCATGATTCTGCTTCACTCCAGCTTTCACCACCAGCACCTTTCTCCTTGAGTAAAAGAGCTTAGAAACGCTGCAAGCGCCCTCCGTGTTTGAAAGTAGCAGAAAGTAGACTGTCAAACTGGTTGAGTCTCAATCCAAAACCTATCAATTTTCTTTACCTTTCACCTACTTTCACCTCAACGACTCCATGTGTTTTCTTGAACCCTTGAATTTCAATCTTGTCTCCTCAATTTTGAATTAGTTTACAACCATTTCCATCTCTTAGCTCTCCATGTTTTGGTATTACTGAGAATACGTAGCGGGGAGAAGATATATCAATTCAATTCACCGCCAAAGCCCAGACGCGCCTTCAACAGCTTCCTTCAAGCTATAACCCTGTAGGCTGAGAATACAGATGAGATTCCCGAATAAATATTGGGATTGCTGTAAAGGTAATATAACTTGTTTGTGGGAATCCTGACCCGATTTCCTTCCACCTTTCATCACAGATCAATTCCCCACTAAAAATTCAATCATTCGGATCAATTCCCCAGGTGAAAGTGGAAAGCTCTTAAGATCAATTTCTCTCTGTTTCTCTTCCACCATCTTATTTCCCGTGTTTATTTTGTATTTTATTTGTCAATGTGGGTTTTGTCTGACGTTATTTTTCATAGTTCCGACAATTTCCGCCTCCTCCGAAATCATATCAAGTCCAGAAAATTGTCCTCAAGTAATACATCCAAGTGGTTTGCAAATTGAAAAACAATTTTTAGGTCGCCATATCTTTTTTTATTTCCACTTTTTCCATTCAATGCTGGAGAACACAACTTCTCTGTTTCAATCTAAAATATTCTTCAAAATCCGATATTTTTTCAAGTATTCCAAGAAAACGAAAATATTCAAAGAACGATGCAATAAAATTGAAAATCCCCCCGTTCCAATCTTTGACGGTGACAAATAGAAAATAATACAGAAGAAAAATAAAGGAAAAGAGATGAATTTCAAATGCAATCCGAGTCAAAGTGCATCCTTTCCAAATCTTTTCCCTCCCCTTTGACAAGTTTTTTCCATTTTCTCTTCATGTTTTCTCTTTCTCTCCGATTGATTTCCCCAGCTTTCAACGCAAAGAGAAAGCAGGAGAAAGCATATGAAAATTTATAAACTTGCTTCAAATAGAATTCCATTCCCGTCATAGCTACTCAACCCAAGCAACGCTCAACTTTCACTCAGACGATCGGGGAATATATTCCAGATCTTTCATATAGAGTCATTCCTTGAAATCCGAGAGATTCAATGCCGCATTTATATAGCGCCTGTATACCTGTCGTACGCATTTGTTTATTGCATCAGTGCTTTCACCCAAACTTCAACCGCTTACCAACCTGAACTTACTTGCTGGCAGAGCACCTTGTAGCCTACCACTGTATAATACAGAACATGTTTCAGGTTTTCTCGATTCCCAAGGTCGGTGATATTGAAATTGTGAATCTCTGATAGAATATGAGTTCACTTATCTTTCAAACTACAGCAGGCTTACGTGGTTCGAGAGAAGAATTCCTGAGTGTTGATTTTACCGAATAGAATTCTATCCGTCTTGGATGAATTCTTTGAATATTTTCACTTGCTTCTCTGCCTCTCTCCACAAGTTATTTTACCTACAGTGAAAAATTCATGAAATCACCAAACCACACTTTTAGCGGTTAACGGGAATATTCGATGTATACTTTGTAGAATTGTCTAAAATGCAATTCGCCTCATCGAACCTGTCTCATCCGCTCTTGGAATTCATATTTCTCTTCCAGAAATTTCTCTGCTTTCTCCACCATCCCAATGCAACGATTTCTCTTGCCAGTTTATGGTTTCTCCTACCATTGCAATGTACCATTGCTTCTGCTTTCTCTACCTTTCTCCTTATATATCCTCTCGCTACTTACCATTGCGTTTATATATTTTTGCTACTTTTTCCCGATACTACCACGCATAGTTCCTGTCCACTATTCACATTTTACTCGTTTGAAGCATTGAAAAACATTCCCAACTTTCTCCGCTTTCACCAAAGAGCTCCAGCAAAACCTCCAATTCCTTTCCATAAATAACTGGCATACTTTCTTTTCTCTTCATGTTTTCTATTGCATCATCTGCCTTGTTAAATTGAATTTTCCGCAATTTTACTTTCTCCACTCAAGCCTACCGCGCGCGCTCTTTCCCTTAAACTCCGCAAAACTTTCACTTGGAAATCCCATGCTCCAAAAAGCCGTATACATGCTACTATGCTACCAGCCCTGTTATCGCAATAATAACAACACGACCACCTTGTAACAGGCACAACTTAAAGCACGAGACAGGCTTTTAATCCAACCGATTCCAAGTAACTTTTTACCTATTCCATACATCTATGCAAGAACAAGACAATCAATTTCTTTTTCTTCGCGACACAATCTCATCTCATGCACTGTCGAGCCGACGGCAGGAGGATTAGTCCCAGCCCCCACTCTTTGCTGGGGTAGTAATAAACTTTTGCTTTGTGCTTTCACCTAGGTGATTCCCCTTTTTCTATTTTTCCTTTTACTTTCTCTAAAGTCAAAGGAAAGCCGTGTAATCAGACAAGACAAGAATAATAGCCCCCAAAGTAGGATTGCTTCCTTAACTTTGTCATAAAACACCTCCCTCCTTCCACCCCTCCCCCTATCTCTTTGAAGACTAATGAAAAAATATTGTATTCTCATATATACACACGCTTGTTTCACGGAAGTCAAAACTTTTGTAGCTATACACCGCAAGTCTTTGATTTTTTATTGCAGGATATTATTAATGAAACTACTTTGTTGCTTTCAGAAACTCCGACTTTCTCCCGCTTTCTCCAACACGACTTTACGAGTTATTCTCTCTCTCTCCATTATTTCTTCCAAATTCGGAGCCAAGTTTTCATCGTGTGTTCCTACTCTTCTTTGATTCATCAAGCCCGAGCTAAAGCTCAATGTCCAAGGCTTAAAACTTTCAAAGCGGATATTCATCTGACATGTTTCTAAGACGATTCTAGCGGTTCCCTCATTTAACTTTCACCAAGTGTGGACAAACCAGAGTAGACAACAACAACAACCTTCTGGAGAAAGCAAAATGGATCCACCCGCTTCATTTTGGATCCTCATATTCCTAACATTAATATTCAATTCCCTAACTAACGGCGGACAAGTTTTCCCATCAGCATACAATCTTGGAGGAGGAATAGAAGAAGAGGATGACTCCCGTCCCTCAGATCCTGAGGCAGCAGCAGCAAGAGGTAAGTAACCGGAGAAAGCAAGAGTAAACTTTCTCTCGTTTAAATTAACTCTTACATGCATGCAACTAGAAAATAATGAACCAAACTTTCACTTTAAATACATAATAGCATTTCCAACTGATAGTTTACAAACTGTAAGCTGATTAGCAAATGTTTGTTTGCAAATACAATTTATCCCGCTCTGTCTTAGCCCGCCGTTTCCAAAAGTTACGTGATTTCCGAAAACAAGAATCAAGTAAGCAAAGTCTGTCTGCACGGACGGAGGACCTGTAGCAAAGACAAACCCGTTAAGAAACTATGGGGAAAGCAATGTGAATTTGAATGAGATAGCTCCTGAATTTCCTCAATTCTTTTCCAACGAGTCCTTTCTTCTCTTTTATCTTGGAATACAATGTCAGATCTTTTACGTCAGTCTCTCTCTCCCTTATGAGTCCTTTTCCAAAGAGAACAATGGAGAAAGCTATAAGCTTTCACCCGCTTCTTCTTCCTCCAGGATCCCACGTGCCATCACAGTTTTTTGCCAATTTCCAAAAACATTTTTCACTTTGCTTTCTCCAGTCTCTTTCTGGGGAGTTGAACGCACGGGTCTGTACTTTTACCACCCAGTCTTACGCACAAGCCAAAGCTAAGTTTGTCACGTGAGGGAGAAAGCTCGTAACAAAAGCCTTGAACAGTTTAGTAAAACTCTACTGTCTCTTACATTCAGAGGCAACTACCGGTGACTATAGATAACGTTAACATGTACTTTCTCCATACGCACTGGGCCTATAAAATCTGGATTCATTGCCCGCAGACTGGATTTCATCCCGACACATTTCTATGAGAAGTAATGGAGACAGTTTCCGTCTTGTTTTCTTGTACTTTCCGCGGTGAAAGCAACGAGTAAATTGTAGAGAGTAATAATTTACGCCTTGCTTTCTCCAACATTCAATTACAAAAGTGTTCTACAGTCATTCCCTACTAGCGTACGTTGTATTCAAGTATAGTAGTAAATGGCAGCAAAACAGTTGGAGAAAGTACAGCAAAATCCGTAAGAGGCTAAATTGCAGTGAAAACAGTTTTGTCTTTGTAACATGTGAAAGCATTCTTGACTTTTGTAGTTCCATACAGCTTTCACTTAGAGAGGGTAAAGAAAAAGCAGAGAGTCTTTGCCATTGTTTGGGGAAAGCAGAACAAAAATACAGATAATACAGAAAACAAGCTTACGTTTGAAATTAGGAGACAGCAGATGAAAAATACTCCATTTGAAAGTTTTAAGGGATAAAAATAGGTACATGGAAGCTATAACTCACAGCTATCAATTCAGTTTAAACTTCATTCCACCCCAGAGAGCGCCACATACTGATTTTGTATGCATTCAAGGTTAGAATCAATTTGTAAACCATGAAAAATTGTAAATTTCATTTCCGAGTAGTGATGAAATTCGTCTCTCGTTGCATACATACTGCATTGACGTTACGCACATCCCGACTTTCTCCATCGGTGAAAGCACTTACGCTTCCCCACCCTCCCCTTTACGTCTCTCCCGGAAATGAATTTTATTGTACCGGGAGTCTCATTTACGCACAGTGGTGCGTATATTTTCTTTGAAATGCCCCGCTGCATTTTTCGCGCCCCTTGCATCAGTCTTTTATTACTAAACCCATCCTCGCTCCTGCCGCCGCCGTCACAATGAATGCATTCTTTTGTAGCATTTTGGAAAACTTTGAGTATTCTTCCAAATCCAGTCTGTTGATGAATACTTTCTCCCCACTCACAGTATTCATCCTAGACTTTCACTCTCCCCCTGCATCATCACAAACAACCCCACGCACCTCTCCACACAAGGTAAAAGCCTAAGCAAAAGGAAATGATGGAAATGACGGCTTCTCTAAGCCCAGAAGCCCGCGTTTCCTGCACTCAATTCTCCCGCTTTCACCGCCTTTCACCCGCTTCCTTACCTTCCTTAATCTTCCAGCTCCACTCCTTCAGCTACACGGCACCCCACCTTTCCAATTTCCCATCGCTCTTATTTCCCACCAAATGTACATCTCATCTCTTGTATTTTTCTCACGTCATTCGATTATATACACTCGCCACTCCAAAAACATACAACTTTCTCCCAAAATTCACGGATCGGTGAGAGATTACGTTAGCCTTGCATATGTTGCGGCATCCTGATGAGGATCATGTCGGAAATTAGAATCCAGCCTTATGCAAGCAAAAGAAAGCAATCCAACCCACATTACACATAGAGTTTCGTCCCCTCAAATTTTCCTAATTCCTTATGTACTTTCTCCACTTTCACCCAAACCCCGGATCGCATGCTAACCTCCCGCCTTGTTATTTTTCGGCAATGTTTTTCACTCAAAGTGCAAGAGAAAGGAGGGGAAATGAATGCGTATGGCTGAAAAGAATTAGAAGGCCGCTAAGCATGCAACTTTCACATTTACTTTCTCCCACTTTTCCCCACTACATTACAACTATGCTCCCTTTACGCATTACCGTGCCCCATTCAACTCAACTTCGCTTCTATACAACTTTCGCCTCTATTTCTCTCCAGGATTTTTGAATTAGTGAGCGTCTCATAAATTCTTCTTCACTAAGGCACAACTACCGGGTATTTGCATTATATATGAGCCTGCTCCACCTCCGACTGTGAACAGCCCTTGCAATTTATGGAAGATCCCCAAAACCCATAGTAGTTACGTGCCGGATTGAGTAAACTCTCCGAATTCTTTCCAGGCCATAGGTCATTAAGGAAACAATGCTTTCTCTCAACCTTCCCATTCCCGACTTTCTCCAAGATAATTTACTAGGAATTTCTCTCCCGCAAAGCTACAGCTCCCACATAACACATACACACACATTCCAAACAAGCCATACACTGCTCTCCAACTCCGCCGAAACAGTATTCACAATCAGTAGTTAAAAATCTTTTAATTTCTGAATCGATTCCTGAGCAAGCCGGTAAATTAGGCGGACTCTCTTCCGCCCAGCTCCCCTCTTGTTCGTCCCCGCCCGTCTCTTACAATTTTAGTTATTGCTTCGTCCGTCTCCAGGTTGCTCTCAAATCATTTCCGTTGGTCCGGCACTTTCCCAGCTGGAGCAATATAATAGCTACAGGTTATAATCTTCCTCAATGCTTCCTTATGCACACACCTAAGCAAGGTATTACGTATCCGTATTTGCTTTAGCTACATGGCCAGAGGGCATATGAGAGAGAAAATTCGTTTCCGCCTCCCTTCCATCATACATAGGTCGGCGAAACATGGAAGAAACGGTCGGGGATGACGAGTTTGGACGATGGACACGTTAACTACGATAATCGATATGACCGCCCTCCCCCGTCAAAACAACTAAATCCGTCGTACCTATACTATACCTAGCTCGTAATAATTCCAAAACCTCTTACGTTCTGTGCCAAACCCAAAACCTATCAACCCATGCAACGCCGTATTTTCTTATTTCTTTATCATGTTCTTTTGTGGGTTGTTATATTTTTACGCGGCTGTGGTAACCATCGGGGCAGCCGAGGAGTAGCTCCCCGTTTAACGTATGAGTTCTTCACAACAACAGCGTGTGCTGTTCGAAATTACCCTAATCAGTATTGACAGCTCACCTCGGTTTAAGTGTCCATTAGTTTTAACAACTAGAAGAGAGAGGGGGCTCCAATTTGGCAAGTGGAGAAAGTTGGTGAAAGGTATGCTTTTCTCTTCTTTGAATTCTTTCTGCCTGAGATGAGAGCTTCCGCTTTTGGCGGTGCTCTAATTTTGGAAAACGTGTATCTTCTTCAAACTAGTTATTTGGCTTTTAGAACGGAACTCTACACAAATTTTTGCCGTAGTTCCTGCTATTAATGATGGACAATGGTCATTTGAATTTCCTGTAATATATCCAAGTTATACGCTACTGAAAACAGTACCGGGCAGCGAAATCATTTCAAAATACTAGGTCAATTCGGACATTTAATTGACCTCACAGTGCAGGTAGCAGAGCTTGATTGCGATTGAGTATCGGCGGTGTGGCAGGTAGAGGCGGGTAACAAATATGGGCGTTCCAGGAAGAGATCTTTGTTCACTTGGCAATTTAAGGTGGGTGGAGATCCCTGGGTGTAAACGGACAGGTATGTGACAGCCGGTAATTGGTGGGTGGGCGGGGTCAGAGAGAGACGCCGACATGTTTGCCCAGTTTCCAGAGAGGAAGGCTTGTCGGAAACTGATTTCTGGGTTAATTGTAACACACCCGCCAATTATTCCCAATTTCAGCTCGAAACTTGTGCAAAATCGGACCCATTTAAATTCCACTAGACTTACGTCGCAAAAGCATAGCTTAATTACACAATAATGTCAATTTTCGCAACTCAAATACAGAATAGACCCATGAATCCGCAAAAGGTGGTGCAAAATTTCGGCGAAATTTTCACTCCCGCAGAAACATTTTACCGAACTAACCGTAACTAACTGACACCCACAAATATTTACTGTCACCCATACACATTTTAGCTCCATTTCACCCAGACGTAATTAACTTACGTTTAAATACCTCAAGAATTATGTATTGTATCGCCCTTAATATACGCAGACTTCAATTAGCTCTGCCTTTCCTCCGCTAATTAGTCGCAAAATTTGTCAAAAGGCGCGCACCTAATTCTCTCTTTTTGACACGTGTCAGGGTACGTCACAACGTCACCCTGAATTACCGCTCTTCCGGTAATATTTGCCAAAATATAGCAACATCCACAATAATCTTTCTGTCCCACCCGACCACTACAGATTCTTCACCCCTTTACCAAGCTGTCTAGCTATTGCTCTCCTACTGTGTCTCTCTGACGTCCGCTCTGCTCTGGCTCTCCATTTAACTAATTTTTATCACATTTTCCTTGCTAATATACGCTTGCTTATAGCGCTCTGGATTTAAATTTTTAATGCAGTAGAATTCCACACGTTCCTGTTCATTATTCTTTCAAAAGTTTATGAACTACTACAACATGACATTCCTCGCTTGAGGGCAGCACAAGCTTTGCGTCACAGGGTGAACCTAAATCAAGCCTGTCACACATCCCAGCCATGTCCATCATAAACCATATGTAAGCCAGTGAAAGTGGGTGAAAGCACATAGGTAAAATCCACTGGACTACTTAAGACTCGTCCTTCCAGCTTAGCATTTAAGTCCGACTTGACTTGACGTGAGGCGGGATGAAAAATGGATTAGTTTTACATGTTGACTTGAGGCGTTGAATGGCAGAGAAAGGAGCGGATGTGTGGTGGTAGCCGTTACATTAGAAGCTTTCATTTGCTTGCTCCCTGCTTTCTCCCTGCTTTCTCCCTGCTTGTTCCAGGAGAGACGCGACATAACGTAGCTTTCATAGTAAGCAGTTAAGCATGCGGAGCACTCAGAAAAAGAGCATTTTCTACATTGACGCTTGCTCTTTTTACCTTGATAAATGCTATTTTTAATGGATTTTTGCTTCGCTCTAATTGCAGTTCCCGCGCCGTTTCAAATAAATCCTTCGGCGTGTACAGTAGTTTCGCATTTTCCCCATCATCGTCCAATCCTCCGTCTTTTTAGTCTTCTCTTTTACTCAAGAGAGGTTTGACTATGATGTGTAAGTGTGGAAGCTGAAATTTTGCCAAATTCACAAACAACCACAAGACAGCAGCGTCAGCACGTAATAGTGAAGCATTAGAAGAGCGTCACTTTGAGCCCATCTTATTTGGCCCAAAACTAAAAGTTTCCGCCCATTTTCACTGCACAACAAAGACAAGACAAGAGCAGCAAGACAGCTTTTAATCTTTCCGCATCACGCAGCATTGCATACAGCCTCAAAACTTTTCAATTCTCTTCCTCCTTTTCTTCTGGTCGCGCGCTATGAAAATTAAAATTATATTTCGCTATTCAAAATCCAAAGTTCCCAAAACTTTTGCCCACAACAAGCAGAGGAGGGAAAACAAAAGCTTTGCACGCAATACCTTAAGACAAGGTAGTGCATCGTCAATGAGAATCTTAAGTAAGAGTAACCAGGATCAGCACCGAGTTACTCGAGTTAACCGAGTTAGCTATAGTTCTTATCCGTTACGAGCAGTGCTTATTATGGTTTACCAGGGACATCCAATCCGGAGAGTGAGAAGAGTGACAGACAGACAGCTAGACAGCTTATAGAATTTTACATTATATTGTTTAATGTTTCCCCAACTTCTTCCCCCCCCGTCCCCCGTCCCCCTTCCTCCTCTTCCCTCTCATATGTTAGTAATTCCCGACTGGGGTATAAACAAGAGCGGGGAATATGAATTCTAGCTCAGCATGGATTTAATAAGCGTGCCAGCGTGATATGATCCCTTTCCGCTTTCCTCATCCGCATCTCATCCTCATCCTCCACGTGCCAAAGCTCTTCCAAGATCCGGAATCCATCCCTGGAAGCTAACTGTTTTTCCGCCAAAGGCTTTGGAATTGCTTCCGAAAACCGGGGAGAACCAGGAGGAACCGGGAGGAATTAGGCCCAGAGGAAATCCTTATTCATACGTGTTTGTCTCCCGACTCCGATTTTCGCTACCGCCTCTAGCTTCTTAGAATACCCGGGTATTTACGACACTTTTTGTCTCACTTTCTCAGAGTATTTAGCAAATTGCTGGTTCTCCGGTTTTTTCCTTACGTCATGCAGTTATCAAACGTATTTTTCATCTTCCCGGAATTTCATGAAAGCAATGCATATTTTTGACATGCTCTAACGCTTCTTCCGACACGCATCCTGTTTGAAATTTCCGTTTCCCGGGTATTGCAGCATTGAATTTAAAGGTCCACTCAGTCACAGCTCTTGTAGATTGAAAACTTGAGTATTCGCGCCGTGTGGTAACTCAACAAACCATGAATTTCGGTTATGGTTTTTGCCTTTCAGTCTCCAGTTGTAGCTGTCGGTGAAAATTGTTGTATGTTTACGTATTTAATGCAAGTACGGGGCAAAAGTTCATGTGGAAGGGATGAATTACCCGGGTTCCAAAGCTGTCATTCCGAGGCAGAGTTCCGGAACCTTGAGAAAATACAGCGGTGTGTGAGCAAGTCTCAGGTCCAGAACCGGCTGAGGCGAGGCGGGGGAGGAGGACCCCGGAACGGCCACTAATAAAGGTCCTCCTCCGCCTGACATATTTGTATTCCAAGGATCCTCTCCGCTAGTTACAGGAGGAGAGAGCGATAGCTCATTCACGGGCCATTACGCGGCCATTACATTATATTTGATTTCACTTTCAAATATGAAATCCCGCCGTAAATCACCCAGAGTGGAGCCACATAAGAGGCGTGAGGGCAGCACGATGAAATCAAGTCCACCACCACCTATTACCACTATGCATTCGCCATTCACTCAGTCGTATTCAAACCTCCCGCTCCTAGATTTACCAGAGTGCATCCTCAAAAATATGCATGGCTCTAATCGTTTTCTGTAAAAGTCCCATAGTAAGGCCGGCCTTTAGAGCCAAAGCCCGAAACAACCAGCTTCGGCCCAGCCCAAATCAAAAAGCCAAGAAAAAGAGAAATGTGTGGGAGGATTCATCGAGAAGAATAGAATCCCAATTGTCCGGAGGCGCTAAAGCAGGGAGACTACATGCTATAGCAGAGTGAATCCCGGAAAGTTATCGCCCATCCGGGTAACAGGGCATGAGAAGAGACAATGAATGAGAAATTTTCTACGTGCAAGCTAGCATCTTCCCCTCATCCACAAATGATTCTCTCCCGCATTCTCACCGAATAATAGCCACTAAATATCTCCATGCATTCTCATCTCATCGGAATCATTATTAAAGGGACCGCGTAATGGCTTTTCTCTCCTCTTTCATCAACTTGTTCCGCCGCGAGTTCCCTCATGGGCATAGAATACCCGGGTAGAATCACTTCCACCGATTCCTCCCCGTCCGCTCTCCCCTCCTATGTAGTTAGTTGTTCCAAGTTTCGAAGAAAACTATATTCTGTTAAGCATACATACAAAATTGCAACACGGCTATTCAAACTTTAACCATTCCTCAACTTCGGAAGAGAATTTCTCAGCAGTATTTCGCACATTATTTGTCTTACAGTGGCGGGACTGCTTACGTCAAACTAGCTTCTAGTTACTAGAATCGCGAATCCATTATAGGTTGCAATCATGGCAAAATTTCCCACAAGTTTCTCTATGGCCCCGATTTTCTGTATTTCGTGAATTAATTGCGAATATTAATCTTTGACTTAATCCCTGTCGTTCTAATCCTGAATTCCAAGTTTAGAAGCTAAACTATTTGATTTTCGCGATTTATAACTTTTCCCGAATTTCTCACACAATTCCTTCAATTGAACAAGGATTAATTTCCGGAAAGACAACCACATGTTCGTCCCTGAAGGCAAGCACTATTAGCTAGCATACTATACTATACTTGCAACTTGGCAAAATTTCACTCAATTTGCTCAACTTTGCCAACCATTATAGCGGAATCGCGAAAATTCTATAAATTATTTCCAGCATTTCAAAACAAAAGCTCACACAGCCTACCAATTTGCAAAAATTCGCAAACTGAACCACAGAACGTGAGAAAATTCAGTATTCTTGAAAAAATCTATTTTATTATTCTATCCTCTCGAAAATTATTTTCATCCACCAGCACGATCCCCAGCAGATCCCCAGAAAATCTGCACGTTTTTTCTCATATCTCTACTTGTAAAATTCAAATTTACCTCGTCCTCCTTGCTTTTTGCCCCAAATCTTAAAATCCATCTCTTTTTAGTATTTTAGTTCGTCCCAACCCGGAAAGTTCCAACAGATTCGCAAATATGTCAACATTTCACGGATAAATAAAGCAGGCACGGAGTAAAACTCTCAAGTTTTTTTTACAACCCCTCCATTTCTCCCTCATTCCCCCAGCTATCTTTGACTCTTCAAAGCAAGTGCCACGTAAAATCTTGAGTGGAATTACCATAAAAAATCTCCACTTTTTGGCAATCATCATCCTCGTTTATGTTCCCACTCTTTCACTCTTCTTCTTCTTCCTCCATCCTCAATCCTGCAATCCTACAATCCTTTTTCACGTTTCTGCTTGAATCCTCAATGAACTATTTTCGTCCATTAGTCTAGCATTACTTATATTTTCTCCCTATCATCCTCCAGACAGACAAACAGACAGACAAGTACAAGTAAGCAAACGACATCTCAAACAGCACAAACACAGCAGAGGCTGGCTCATTCTTTAAGTGATCTTGTCTACTAGCTTACAACATGCAAAAAATTCATCATCTCCTCCTTCTACTCTTAAAATCTAAAAATCTTTTCGCTTATTTTCATGTCGTACTTTCAGCTCTTTTAAGATTCCACTCTGATATATACCAAGTGTCATGCTTGAAACGACCCTGTTGACAAACAGTTTTCTTTTCATCCTTTATTTTAGACCATTTCAACCCAACCATCCTTTACAACTATTAACCAGAGTTCATCTCCGAGCATCTGCTACCTGAATCCGAGACCCGCTAATTTTGAATCCCTTTCTTTTACTCCTTCTTTTTATTACTAACTTTTACATGCTCTTATTCCCTCAAGTTTCTTCCGGAACCAAGACAAAAAAGACTGTTGAGTTATTAAATTCTTGGTGGATGATTTCAATTTCAATAAGGGCATTTTACTCTTAAGCCTTTTAAACTTGTTTCTATACACTTGCATCCCCCGCAACATAGGTATGGAAGTCTTAGAGTGAATACTAATTTCCTCCTGTGAACTTCACCAAATTTCAAACTCAAACTACCCGCCTAACGAAGGTAAAGTTAGCTTACGGGGAACAAACCCTGCCATTCCATCGCTTATTTCATCCCCGACAAACCAAAACCTCATTTGAAAACGAGGGAGTTGACAAGGGTAGGATTTATTTGGGGCCATTTTCAATTCCACAATAACTTCTACCCCTTCTTAAAACGTTTCTCCACGTTTCATTTCGCTTTTCCACATCCCATTTACCTTGCTTTCTCTCATATAAACTTCATCGAAAATGTGTGCTTCTCTGGCTTGTAGTAAAAGGAAAACAAGTAGAATTGCATTAAGCATTAACTGAAAGCTAGAAGAGATGGTTTCACCCGGGATTTTCACAAATCCCATGCACCATGCGCCGTAAGCTGGAGAGAAATTTAATTTATCCGTTCCCGCCTCGTCATGTATTTGGGTGGGATAAATCTACTCAAATTCATGTTCTGCCCATTTTGAATATTGCAAACAAGCGGTCGTCTCCTCTAAACCTCCTCATAGCTAAAGATCGGAAGCAGTGCATCTTGTAAGAGCAGGTGACAGTAGCGACCCCCTATCTTCCACAA
Organism: Sminthurides aquaticus; assembly: GCA_906901655.1. Classification (NCBI taxonomy): domain Eukaryota; kingdom Metazoa; phylum Arthropoda; class Collembola; order Symphypleona; family Sminthurididae; genus Sminthurides; species Sminthurides aquaticus. Next base: position 2,875,726 of record CAJQTT010000007.1, read on the forward strand.
TTTCCCTCAACTTCATCCCTACGAATATTTTTCGCAAACTATCACCTGGGATATTCGCGATCCGCGGCCCCCTCCTAAATCACACACGCAATTACCTGCTAAATTTTACAACCTTCACAATCTCCCCTCCCCCCTACCTAATAAGCTCCATATACAGTCCTTTACACTCAACTTTCTCTTTGTACTTTCTCCCTCAAAAATTGCTTTTCCAAAGCACAACTCAACCAGCTACACAGCCCCGGCACCGGCTGCAAACAATGTATCATTCCCCCCAAAACCAGCTTCTTATTCTTCTCCCTTTCCCCCTTGCATTTTCCCATATGAAAATCCTTAATATCCCCTTCCAGGAGTACAGCGACCAAGAGGGACTGATTTCCCTAAACCTCCTCCCACTACCATCCTAAACCGTATTTGGAAGCAAGTTGGAGACACTTTTCAAACTCCAATTCTCCCGCAACTCCAGACTGCAAACGCAGCAGAGTTACCCGGCTTTTCTTAAACAAGTAATTTCATCCCTTCTTCCCTCGTCCCTCGCTACTATATTCATTCATGTACCCCTGACTTGTTGGAGTAATCCAACTCTATCACAACTCTCTCCTATCTGTACTTCCTCACAACTTTTATAATAGGTACACCATAATTTCTCTAGCTTTTGTAAAATACATAATTCTTCAATCCCCCTTCTTCCCAGCCTTTTCTTCTTTTCTTCCTCCAAAACTTATTCCATTCGCTCCTCCAAACCTCCCGAAATTCTTTCAACAGAGCAACTCATCCGACTCAGCGTGAATTTCTCTATGCAAGACAAAATTATAGCTCTGTTTTACAAGCTCTCACATTCACAAAGCTACATTATCGTCCTCACTCCCGCATCCATTTTATCATTTAGTTAAAAGTAATAATTCTCCCGCCTCCCAGCTCCTGTCCAATGTGTTCTGTTAAAATTATCCTGTAATTGTCTTCTCCTATCCTTGTTTTTAATATCACAAAACTTCCCACAGATGACGTTTTCTAAAATGGGGGAGATGAAACTCAGGAGAAAAATGCCGGCAAAGAAATAAAACTGCAAAGCTCCACAGCAAAACCCGGGAGAAAACTGGAAGACACACAACTCTTCCTCCATCCAAAACCGATTTTAAGATACATGAAACCCGTGCCGGGCAACTGCGGAAGTGATCTTGGTTAATTACACGGAAATCATAACGTCTTCTAACTTTATCCATCTGAAATATCAAGCTTTGAAGCTAGCAACTTGCTACACAGCCACAAGACCCAAGTCTACAATGTCATTCCATGTGTCACAGAATACCCGCCACATCCACGCTTCCCCCCGAAATATCCCGCTATCACATCAACCACGCCAACATCCTCCACACCCTTGCGGTTACAACTCCTCACTAATTGTTTAGTACGGGAGAAGAGAGAACAAAGTCATCATTTCTACATTTAGAAGATTAAAGGAAATAAATCGGGGACATTTTACCCGTTTTCGGGACGCAACCAAATATCCATTCATCTATTCCTCTCTCCAGTACTGCCTCCAGTCTGAAGCTTTACAACGAGACATTCATAGTTTTGCAAGCAAAACGCCCAGGCTTTGTCATTACCCGGAGAATCTCTGGAATCTATTCAACCAGCACTTGCACCACTACAGCTCAACCATAAGGAAACAACTTGATACGTATTCAAGCGAGATTTAAATGAAAGCTGTTTGCTCTAGGCTTCTCCAAGTTGTATTACGGATCCTCCGAATCCCTATAGTTGTATCTCTCTCCTCATTAGCTTTGATTATCAGCTGTCGGATGAATTTATGCACCCGGGTATTATTATGCCATTCCCTCTTTTGTTTACTCCTCCGTGTCAAATTTCATCCCTTGTTTTAAAATCCATAAAACTAATGTCTTGTTTTCTCCCGTTGTAAAACAAGTATAAACAGGCTCCTCCTAACACATTCTTCCCAAACATATCATGTTTTGTAATTATCTATAAACATGTGAGCTATTTCACGTCCGGAATGTAACATATGTAGCCTTTACAATGAGACAGCATCCTCTGGAAAATGTAGTGCTACACCAAAACTCTTATCTCCTCCACTTGACGTCACAGTCTGTACTCTTATCCGAATTCGGATCAATATCCTACCATCAGACCATAAGTACCTACCCGTACTCGTTTTTATACGATTTATCACCATTGTACGATATACATTTTTACCAAATGATACAACTTTGGAAGAATTCATTGCCGGGTTTTTAAAACCCGGGTTTTTTTCAAACATGCCCGTGCTTTAAAAGTCAAAATAATATATTGCTTCTTCTCCAAGAAGATGAATCCAGGTAAAAATACCCGGGTAACTACCACAATTCCACCGCTTGTAAGTTTTTCAAGCGTATTGCTTGTGTAAAATTGCCAACCGGGAGAGGTAGAATACCCGGGAGGGGCACAGAGGGACAGCGAAGATGAACTTGCTTCTCTTCTGGATGGGGAACATTAATATGTCCCATGGGAAGTTTGAGGAATTGAACTTTTAGAGCTCTCTCTTCATCTACTTCATTTAAGTTCTCGATGGAATTTAAAGTAGGCACACGGAGCGTGGGCATCATCCCGCAGCTACCCCTCTTACCCGCTATCAAACTGTGCAAGCTTGGTGCAAGTCTTGCGTCTCCTACGCTTTCCTCCCACACTTGTGCAACTCAGAGCAGCTGTTTTGAGAGTGGTGGTAAACCCGGGTATCCTATCAATTCCCACTCTGTCCCTCTCCCCCGGGCAGGATACAACCTGTATCAATATTTTAGTCAGGTTGATGTGATAAAGTGATCTTTTCAAGAGCCTGGTAAAAACTTTCTTTAAAACGGGGTCGAAATCGGCCAAAACGCTTCACTGCCACATCCCTACCGACTTTTCCACGTACTACCCGGGTATTTCCTTGTTTGTAGCAACCAATTCTTCGAACAGCTTCTAGATTTCTATGATTTTCTCTTCCAAGCTTTGAAACCTTCTGGAATTCCTCTCTGCTTACCAGAAGGTGCATAGTTTTACCTCCGGTGGCGGGTAATACAACCACGAATTCCCCGATTTCCAGCAACCTTCCTCCCGAAACAATTCCAGGTTAAGTTGAGAGTAGGAAGGAGGAGATTGATGTTATTGAATTTCTCCAATTCTGTTACCTTGTATAGCATTCCTTGTGGGTATTTAGCATTTTTCAACCATGTACAAACCGGGTAGACTCCGATCCGAATTCCCATCTCCCTCGCGACGCTGACAGAGAACGGACGGACGTATTTATTTTATCGGAAACCAATTTAGCGCTCTTGTGCAGATTTCTCTTCCTCGAATTTTCAAAGAGTTGGCCCTCGTCGAGTGCCCTAGGGTCTAGACAGGGACATGGTATAGAAACTCTGTAGCGGGTAGCAGAAACGAGCAGGCGGGAGACGAACTCCTGGTCATAAATACGTGGAATCCCGGGAGACACATTAAGCGCGATTGTTAAGCCATTCCAGTATTCCCATATCCTTTTTGTCGAGGTGGGACATCACGGCCGCCGTGAATCCTCTGCTGAAGGTGGGTGGAGGAATCGGCTGTCTGATGTGAGAGGAGGACAGCTTACTGCTACCCGGCCCGGGTAGTGTGTAGTCTTGTGTGTAGTGCGTGAGTGTATTAGAGAGCAAAGACTTTGTATGATGATATTACGTCAGCATAAACGGAGAAGGATCATTGAAGAGAAAATGATGCGGAGCCCTGCCTGGTGGCAGGCAAAGTGAGGAGGGTGAGGAGGGGGAGGAGGAGGATGGAGGGCCGGAATGCCCGAGAAAAACCTTGACACATGCCCGCACTGGGGAATTTTACGTGCCTCACATACAGAGGCAAGAAAACTGGCTGGTATTATGATGCCCGCGTAGCGTGTTTCTTTAACGCTCCCCTTGATTTCGCCTTCTTCCTTTGGAGCTCCAAAAGAGCTCCGTTGGAGCAAGCAAGAAAATTTTGTCTTTAAGCTTGAGAGAGTAAAAGACGAGCAAATTTCAAACCACCACTACCGTCCGTTCCGGAACGCTTCATCATTTCCGAATCCGCCTTCTTAAATCCAGACCAGGCGTGTCATTTACTGGCATTCGAGGAAAGTTTCGCACGGAATTTAAACCTCCGCGGCTCATGAACCGTTAGCATGGTGAGCATGACGTAGGATTTCCGTGCCAAATTATTATACGCTGTCATTTAGCCATTCCCATGCGAGAAGTTTTAAATTACACAGATTCTCTCAATTTTCCAAAACAAATCCTACAATTTACTTGCATTTTTTTAATTCGCGAATTTTCGCGATTTTCCCCCAAAGCTACTGTGATTATTTTTCCTAAGCTATAGCTACAGCTAATCAACAAGCATTTCATGCTACTCATTGCTAATCAAGGGACCTTTCAAACTGATACCTGTTCAACGTCCAAAAGACGACTTTACTCGTTGGCATGACCACTTATATGGTTCAAATTGCAGATTTTTTCAATTGGAGCTAAGCGCATATTTGAACCCGTAGTAACTTTAATTTTTACCGCCTACCGTCCCTACATTTTACTTTTTTGCTTCAACATTCAAAGCCTGTAGAGCCTCAGACAGGTATATGATTTAAAAAGCTTTCTTGGGATCCCTCCAGTGCGGAATATCTTGCTGTGTCCTCTGTCTTCATCATCTTAAGAGAATAAAGCTCTTAAGATGATGAATATACCCATCGCTGTCTCAGCAGTACACCTGAGGAAAAGTAGCAAAATACCCGGGTGTTTCCTCCTGCCTTTTATCTTTCTTTCCAGAGAAAACCCGAGATTCAAGCATATTTTCCCTGCATCAAGTACAGCACTACTGCACATTTTTTGAAATCATTTTCAAGAGAAAGGATATGGGATCCTATAGCTTCTTAGAACCCAGTTGATCCACCCCGTGTCCAATCCCGGTTTGGATACAGTCATTGTCTCAAGGATTCATTCCTCATTGATCCTCATCGATCATCCCAGCTTCATTTCGCGTGTGCTTCCATCAGAAACGGAACGCAAGCCGTCCGAATTAAGACATTCTCTTCGGTCAGGCTTTCTGAGGTCACGCGATCCCGGGAATTTCACTCACAAGCCTGCATGCATCCGGGCATTATTCTCACACTGGAAACGCACCCTTCTGCGTCATAAGTATACTAACTTTCGTAGTGGCAAACATTTCTGGACAAGTTTATAATTTCAAATAAAAACATAGTAGTGACAGCAAACTTAATTTAACTTCTGTCACTAACAATCGATCCGTTCATAAATATTTCTAAAATTCAAAATTTTGCATATTATAAATAGCAATGCACAAAACCTTTGAAAATATTACAATTAGAAGCTTGAAACGTTGTAAAATCAGACATGAATTGCCACTGGTTTTCGCGGCTCAACCACATCCTTCACATACACAACTTATTCCAGTGCAATTCTGAAACGGACGTATTGCATGCAGTCATAAATAATCTTCTGATGGCTTTCCCATTCCCTTCCTCCTCCTCTTCCATCTTGATAATAATCGAGTCTACCCAAAAATCCCTAGTATTTTCTCCTTGGATCCAAGGAAATAAATTTCTCCGCACACGTCAATAATAATAATATTGTTAAAAAAGAAACCGGGAAACTTAACTTCCCATAGGTGAACTACAACATAAGTATAAATGTTCTCGAGTTGACAGGGGTTATAACGGCCCGATTTCGGATATTTTACTTTCTCCTTGCAGAACTCTTCAGGCAGGCTAGGAAACGCTTAAAATTGGATGCCAAACTAGCCTAATAAATCAATCATGTTATCTATACCTTTTGTTTCCATTATTTATTACCCTTGAGGTTTTTTTCTCTCTTACGCACGTCGTACTTTCCCTAAAAGACTTTGCTACTTGATCCTTGGCGGTTTTTTGCTTTACTCTCCGGTCGCATGTCATGCTCACCAGTTAGTGGCGACCTCTGTTGAACCATATTCTGAAATGTATTTAAAGTGGAACAAAACTTTTTAAAAAAACTTCAACTCAAAACTGCTCAGAATAAAAGCTAAATGTTTTTTACAATTTCGTTTTTCAGAACGCTGCACCTTCCCACCCCGCTGGGAAGGAACCTGGTTCCAGTCCGGAGTCCATCAAACCATTGTAATCAGCCGTCACTCGATAAACATTAAAGGCAAATGTTTGGAAGCAGATGGAGAAAAATTTATTGTTTTTAATCAGTAAGTTATTATGATACCCTTTTCCCACTTTCTCCAACCCCATAGCACTCTCCACCCTGTCCATCATATATTCATTTCCCTCTTCAAATTCCCCGAAAATCCGATTTTCCCACCCTAAAATCTTAACTTGCTCCCGCATCATAAATTTTATGGTAAAACTTTTCCCGCTCTTATTAATTTGATACCTTACGTTCTTCCCCCAGGAGAGACAACTGTTACCGCTGTGTGGCGTTCCACGAGAAGCACGCCAACGTTCTTCAGTACAAAGAAAGTAAGCTGCCGCCACCAACTTTGCCAATAATATTTTACAGCTATTTAAATTAGTCAGTGTCCCCGCCACTTACACTTCAACTTTCTCCCTTTTCCAGCCTTTTGTATACCTGATCGTCGATCCTTGAGAAGCATGTGCTCAACGATAACAGGTGACGCCAACTTGTTTTCAATGTTCCGGCTTGATGCGCCATCTATAGACTGCCCCTTCAGAGGGCCGTTTACATTTACCTACAACCGTGGTCACGGTGACTGCCGCTACCCCGTTTCTTCAATTGACTCCTGTTTGCATCCTTCCCATCTCCGCCTCAACTATCAAGCTTGCCCCGATGTTCCGGGAACCGAGAGCACTGGTAAGACATTTTTGAATGACACACTTTTCCCGCGCAGTTTCAAATTGGCCGGCTGAGGAAAGCGCCCTCATTTAAATTCATTTATCACACATATTTCGGACGAGATGGTTCCTCAAGGAGAAATGAAATGCACTACGGCCGATAGCATTTCACGCCCGTATCAGCCGAAATATATTTTTTGCATCACTTCTTTCCAGTAGGTCATACACGGCTACTAAATGAAAACACACATCCCAGTAGAATAGTAGGTCATGGTCAATGCCCGGTACAAGTAGATGGCCCTATTTAGTCTCTATAGTCTGTCTGTAAAAAGTTATCGAGCCTCAAGGAGTTTTCCTCGGTGCTTTCACCAACTTTCACCAACGGATTAGTGTCTCGGTCCTTCGGTCACTTTCACTTGTAAATTGTCTTTGAAATCTGTTTGGAGGCGTGAGAAACGAGAAGCTATGGGTTTTGCGTTCTAAAACACACACGCAGTGTATTTTACCCGGGTATTTGCTTCCCCAACACACAAAGCAGAGCTCGACCAGCTCAGAGAAGAACACGACCAAGCTTCTTGTAGATGTAGAGAAAGTCGTCTGGATTAAGTAAGATGGAGTGAAGATGAGGAGAAAGTAGATGTTTCTCTCCTGAGTCAGCTTTCCGAAAAAGGATCCATTTATTTTCCGGGCATTTTCTTTCCGTCCCGGGGGACATAATCTCTCAGCGTCCCAGTGTCCTCCATCCATTCCTTGGCTCTGTTACCCGGGTAAAAGAATAGATTCAAACATTTTTCCGCCATCTCCAACTTCCTCCCGCTCTAAATATATTATCAACTGGAATAGAATTCTGGAGAAAGGTAAACTTGTCCTCCACCTCTAGGTATTTCTTCCCATCTTTTTCCACAATTTACCCGAGAAAGTAGTATCCATCTTCGTCTTTACGATTCCTCAACAATTCTCTACAACTTTCTCCACCCGCCTCCTCATTCAACAATCCTAATGGCCTCAACTTGTTAACAAATGTTCCTCAGGTGTTCCACACATGAAACCCGCCCCCTTCCACATGCTTTCTCTTTTTTACTTTCTCCACTCCTTCTTCGCTGACACAAGAAATTACTCCAAGTAAAAGAGAAAGTGGGACCAAATGGCTCAAGTTTTAAAATTTTAGTGACTCTGCCGGAATTTAAAAATCCATCGGGAATTTAAACGACCCAAACTTACCCCTCGTACAACCCACTTTCTAGTTCCATATCCTGGTTTCCATGAAGACCCGAATCATGCTAGTAAAAGACCAACCTAACGACCCACATTCTTCTTAGACTTTTCATCTAAAATAATATAAAATTCACTTAGCCATGCAAATAGCGTCAGCGATAGCATCAAAACGTTCCTGTGTTCAGCCTAGTAGAGAAAGTCATTGAGTCAAAGAGTGCAGCTATACTTTTACTTCCGGCTAAAGAAACATATAGCTTTCCCAGTTTGCTTTCATTGCTAATTGCGCCAGAGACGACTCCCTAGAGCCCTCTTTAGCCTATCTGATGTACTAAATATCCGTGTGTATCCTTTGCAGTGGAACAACTAGAATGTTTAGCAACTTGGAAGGAGGGAAGTTCCCGGTATTTGTTGGGTCTAATCCGCTACCAGCACTCTGCCTCCCTAGAGGACCGTTTCCGGTGCTTTGTATACGAAAAGGTCAAAAAGAGCGGAGGTCATTCCGGAGGAGGCATCGGCGGCATCGGGATTATCGGAGGCCATCATCACAATAGCTCGGAAATCCTATACCGAGTTGCTCAATCAGGGGACGCCACTTGTGCAGGGCTCACACCGCTGGAAGGGTCAAGGATTTTAACGCTCAAGCGAGGTATGCTTTTCGAAAGATTTAAAATCTGCAGCGTTTTTAGGGAAGGTTAGAAAACATTTGAAGTGAACATGACAAATTGTTCTCCTTTTTTACAGCTTCAATCCCAAAGATGTGCCAGTTTCCCTCTTGGCTTCAATCACATACGTGGCACACGCTAGACACACGTGCCACATATTTCTTTGAGAACAGCGAGTTACGGGTTTCAAACTTGACAGACGCTGGCGGCGTGCCAACAAATTCCCTCACCATGACAGCTTCCTGCTCTCAAATCCAAGAGAACCCGACTTTAGACAAAGTCCTCCTCGTTCTTCACATGACGTCTGATTGGTAAATAATCATTTTTCTCATACTTTGACCTCTTCCTCAAATACTTTCGGTTGTCGACCAGGGGGCGCTGTAATCGTACGAATCGCCCTCTTTATAAAACTTTAAACAATTTACTAACTTTTCGACCTTCTCTCACATAGCCAAAGCGGATTCATCTGCACAGCAATATACCGTAGAGAGAATCATGTTGTTGAATTACAAATCGGTAATTTAAATTTTAAATACTTAATCCTAAAAAATTAAAAATTATTCACTTAAACTACTATGGTATTTGAAGCATTCAAATATTTATTTACATTTTAAATCTTCTCAGGTAATTTGTCCCGCCGAATGGAGGACGCTTGCCAACCTTTTTATTTTGATCCCCACCGCCAGCCTTTCGTGACGCTGACATGTAAGTATTCTCTAGCAGCTGTCACCCTAATTCATCCACATTTATAACGGCCCATTTAACTTAATGCACCGCTCTAATGTTTATTTTTCATAGCATCCGCATTAGAAACCCGTCAGTGTCCGAACGTAGGCCGCTTTGAAGTGACAAGTTTAGTACGGAGCGGCAGAGAACTATCAGATAAGTGTAACCAGGGTTTTAGTTCTTTAAGCGTTGGATGCAGCGCTCTAGATAAGCTACAATTGTACTCCGGGTGCTCTAAACCAAGTGTGATAGGAGGTAAGACGCTAATAAAATTATAAACCTTTATAAATTGCATATTTTATCCTACCGCGCAGCGTCATCACGTCAAACGCTCACGTTTTTAAATCCCCCGTGTCAAATCAATTAATGCCTTGCAAATTTTTACAGAATATGCTTGCCACGGCTCGTGGGAAGAGCAGGGTGTAAGTTACATGTTAGCATCTCCCGTATCCCGTAAATCCTCTTCCCCGCGCCGCTACTGTTTTGTATACCGCGAAGACGCTTCCAAAGCGCAAGCAACCCGCGCTGACAAATTCCGACAATCATCCTTCTACGATGACCCTACCCTAGTAAGCGAAAACCCCGAGGGCATGGACTTTGGCCGCTCATTACAATTCTCCGTCTTAGCGGACTCATGTCACCGCAACATCCGAATCGGACTCGAAGGTTACCTAGCATTTAATGTAACCAGTCAAGGTTAGCCATCGCCCTACCAAACGTTTTTCATCCAGTTTTACAAATCATCAACAGATGGCGCTAAACTCAATTTTCTATTACTTGTTCCTAGGTCGCTGCCAGGGTGTGAACACAGCTTCAAGAGGAATTCCACCAAGTTTAGTAATTTTGATTAGCTCCATCGTAATCATCCCGGTATCAAAGCTTTTTAATTAAATCCGATCAGCAGCAGAGCCACGAAATAAATCAACTTCGGCATGCAATAACTAATCACTCATTATCACAAAAACTTAGCTCTGCTCCCAAGTATTGTGATCCAACTATCTCTTCAACGTTAATTATCATGCTTAAATCCATTCATCTGTGAGCACCAATCAATCAATTTATTTCAAGTACTTTAATCCCTCTACTTACAACTAACTTGAATTTTAAAATTTGTATTTCATTTTTTATTTACTTTGTATAAAAATAAATATTTAATTTTAAAATTAGCCCGCTAATTAACTATAACCATAAAATTAATACACACTGTCTGTGATAGAAAAGCAAATGTTTAAGTATATAATTGTAATTAGTAAATATATGTCAACTACATAACTATATAGTTGTTCTCATACTAAAAATACATGTTTCCCTTGTATTTTCAATAGCGAGTTCAAGCGTTCAAGGTGAAGGGAATATTGTTTCCTAGTTTAAACCTTTGCTTTGGCTAAAAGCAAAAATCCCAATTTGTTCTTAGAATTAACACGTTTCCACTACGCTAATTTTCCATCATGTCTGATTCATATAACTTTTGCACAAGGCCTTGTCGGTCTTGGAGTAATTACACAAAACTCCCAGCCCTCAAGAAGATAAAACCGTTTTATCTTCTTAAACACACCGAGATGATAAAAGAGGGCGATGATTGCAAATACTTGATTATTTGTTCAGGATTTAAAGCAATTATTGCACATCCTGCCGTCATTTTCTCATCCTTTTAAAATCCCCATAAACGATAGACTGATAATATATACAAGAGCATCTCCCATAACTCCATTCACGAACAAATATTCGCAACATTATACAGTAAGCCAAGATTTGGAAAATCCTATGCAATGCTCCACAAGTTTTCCCAAAAGTTTCATACTCTTTAAAATAATTTATATAATAATTCTAAATTTAAATTATACTAACTGTGAAATTTCCTACAAACATATCACACCCTCGTCGTCACAATTTATGTAAACTATATGGTTCCCACGTTTCGGAGATAGCTAATACTAATTCCTGGTCAAGAGCTCGGGGCAATTGTTGTTAGATTAGCAATTATAATCCTCATCCAAGAGTGTGTGTCTGAATGTAATCCCATGCACTCCAACCCCCCTCCTCAACCACACCTGCCCGGTCTCCTCCCGGCTATCCTTTATTGGATAAAGCTTGATAAATGAGGGAAAATGTCAATCCTTTCATTGTAAACTCTATGTTTCATATATGACTCGTAAATAAAATCTTATCAATGAATGATGTGTCCTCTTGTGGCGGATCTTATTGCGAAATTTTTCGCCATGAACAATTCGCGAAAACAATCAGGTATTTTTGCTTGTCGGAGATCCCAAAGCTATTTATGACTTGCAACGTAGGATTTAAATAAATCAGTCCTATCAAAGTAAAATAAATGAGTCATGGACGAACGTCAACGATAATCCGTGTAGCAATCATGTTTAAATCCTTTACAAAACCTTCAACTTTATTTTTTTCTCTTGTACTATTTTTGGTTACAAAATTTCAGCTATGTAAGAAGGTAAAGATTGGTTATAAAATCAAGTTTTAAAATACTAGAAAATTCAAAGCGTTTCAAGCTGTTCAGCATGCATTTTTAAGTTATCGGTCAAGTTCAACAGATCCGGTAGAGGGCGGTATAAATCCTGGGTAAGCAGCAATATCCGTCTAACCGTAGTATCCGTATCCACCTCCGTAGTATGGGCGACGGTATCCACCTCCGTAGCCGCCTCCATATCCGCCTCCACCATAGTAAGGTCTGCGGTATCTGTTTCCAAGAACACATCCATCAGTCTCATAATAATCCATAAATTAATCAAGCATGAAACTAACGTATCGCAAAATACTATTTTCGGCTTTTCTTAGCCAGTGCAATTCTTGACACAAAACTACATTGTTTACAGTCTCTCAGAATTGCAAAATTTGCTGGAATTTTACTTGTATTTTGTTGTTTTTCAAATTCTTTCTTACCCTCCATAGCCTCCATATCCTCCTCCGTATCCACGTCCTCCGTAATATTGCTCAGCAGTTTCCAATTGCTCTTCTTCAGCAGCCCATGCCATGGCAATCACGGCCGCCATCAAAAGGAATCCAATCTGTAAAACCAAACAAACAAATACACTTTAGTGCAAAATCCAAATCCCCCAATACTTTTACAACTTGCAAAAATTCGCAATTTTTTTAAAAATTTGCCAACTCCCAAACAAACGATGTTAGCTTTTAAAACGTTTCCTGCTAACACACAAAACTAAACTCACCACGTATTTCATGTTGAAATTTTCGTTGACTTTGTAGCTTCAAGCTCTTTTGGTAAATCTCTTTGGTTAGAGAAACGTTTTAGCAGATAACTGATAATCCTTCTCCAGTCCAGCCTTTATATATCCCAAATCCACCGGATACTTCCACCAATTTACGTAATCAACCACCGCGACCAAAACAAATAAACAAGTACCTCTCAAATCCTCCACCTGCGTCCATCATTTGTATTTTATATTTTCAAACCCTTTTCTTACACTTAAGAATTAGCATCATCTTGTTTCCTACACTTCCCTATATTTCCAGCCATATGCTCCTAAATCAGGTATTGCATGTCAGGTACTTTGACGTACCTCCCTATTCATCTTCCACGTGAGCTTGAAATATATACGCGTATTCCAGTGAACCAGTTTAAGATAACAAGAGACTCAAATCCCTATTAAATTCACCTCTCTTTGTCTTTAGCTTCTTCTTCTTCTTCTCTCTTTCCCTACTCTTCCTCTCCTCCTGTTTCTTTTTACATCTTATGCATTTACAGCTTATAGACTGCTTTACATACCTGGAGGCAAAAAACGTGTTAAAAACAAACAACTGACATAAACAATAAACTCAACTACATGTCTCAAGTTTCCTTCTGGTCAAAATATATTTGCGAAACGTTTTTTGCACTAATCCTTGACTGTTCATTTCTTCTCACCAGCGCACCTCCATATTTCCAGCTTAAAGACCTCCAACATTTTCCCCTCCTCCTCCTTACCTACATAAAGACGATGGCAACATTCAAAGCGCTCTTAAACTGTCCAACACCAAACATAATTTGTATATCATTCACAGTCGCATTGCATAAACCTTCAATCAAGAAGGGAATCCCTGTGTTATGACTAATAAAAATTCCTGTACAGTCATACTATTTAGCGCTTTTAATAATTAAAACAGCGCATATACAGTGTATAGGAATACATTATATAATAATTAAGTGCGCGTTAATTCATTACGTCACATGACTCATCCAAGCATCATACCTAGTATCTATGCATCCTCTCCTGCTTTCCTGTGTGCTGTGGAAGCCCACACCTGGGTGATTGCCTTTAAATCTGTTAAAGCTCCTTTAATATACCCTCGACCTATGTACTATACTATAGACCATGAATGTAAGTTCATCTCATGTTTGCACGAACGTGCAGTTGTTCAATCAGTGCAGCAGCGTCGTAGCTTCTTTGCTTCTCTACGCAAACCCTTTGAAGCTTACATAAACTTTGCATCTTCAAAGCTCATATTTGCACATCAATCAGTGCCCAGCTCAGCAGTGTCTTCCGTTCCACAGAATCACCGCATTGCTAATGAATTCATGCTTCAGGGGAAACAATAAATATTATCAATCTTATCCATCTTCTTGTTTCCTTCAGTTTTTCCCGCTTCTACTCCTCTCTCGACAAAAATAGCATTGTTATTTAGTAAATCAAAAATTTTTGCAAAATAAAATTGACAAACTCTGATTTGGCTTTACCTACTTGCTGCAGCCGGTTAATTGCTCTTTTTCAAAAATTCCTTACTAGCAAGTAGTTAATCAAACCCTTTACAGGTTTTGCATTGATTCATAATTTTCTAGAATCTTCTAGAATTTGCATCAAACGCTTCCTAGGATTTCTTCCCTTGTTGCCTAATCCACAGCATTGAGTTAAGAAATAACATAAACCTTCCATAAATCAAAAGGTTTCAAAAAATGTTAAGCAAGTCAACAATTTCTGCAAATTGCCCGCTTTTTTGGACTTGCCCTTATAAAACATTTTAATCCAAGTTATCCTTATCGTTTTCCCATCACAACAGCATGCCAAACTGCCGCACAGTCCTACGCGACTGCATCTGAAAAAAATCCGGAAAAAACGTCAAAGACAATGCAATGCCCCACCCGTAATTTATATTAATCTACGTCATAAGTTACAGAGCTAACAAACAAGCTACAATATCATTTTATATAAACATTTTACAAGAGGATGCGTCACCGGTCAGCAGCTTAGCTTATTAGTTGAGCTTTGCCAAAATTCGCGAATACATCTACGTTTTTTCCGACGTCCTCATTTGTCTCCATTTTTTCTTCTTCTTTTCCATTAACATCTACAACTAATAAGGTCTGCCGGTCTTTGCAAATAATAAGCAGATTATATTTCCTCCTTAAAAATTTGATATCATTAGTTCCACTGAAATCAGAAGCGTAGCTGGGAAAATTGCAAAAAACCAATGCTAAATCCAGTTCACTCTAATCTCTCCATAATTTACACCAGATTTTAAGCTTATAGCCCGCAATATCTTCATGTATATATTATTCGTGGTTATTATTGATACTGAATACAATCTGGGCGTCTTTTTATCAAATAGCATCCTGCAATTTCCCCCGCGTCATCTCTACCTGGCTGGAAAAGCCGGCTCGTGAATATAATTCTGTTATGTGAAACTTTTGCAGTTTACGCAATAATCTAGAAACAGGTTCATAGATTTTTTCTTTTGGCATGCCATGTTCCGCTCTTGGCTATTCAGGGCATACATGGAGCGACAATGGGGAAAGCCGAAAAACAGCGAAATACAAAGCAGGTGCAATTCTAGAAACCTGTCCATAAGAAACAGTCATCAGTTTATGGATTGAAGAGCGTAAACTGAATTATTTGCCATCTTGCGAATCTCAGTCAATAATTATTACAGAGCCAAAAGGGTAAATCCGGTTATCATGTTCTACCTAAGCCATTGATTAGTGTTTTTTGAGCTATGAAAAGTATTACGTCTATCCGATTACGGACAATTGATGAGCTTCACAAGGAGACGAGACAGTGGATACTGAGTTATGTACTAGTACGGCTTGGAGGGAAATATTTTTTTTTAGTTTTCCCGAGCAGAATTTTCAAATTTTAATTGCTTATAGTAGCCACGAGAGATTGGCAGACAGACAGATGAGAAAGTTAAGAAATGAGAGGAAACTCGTTAGTTTATTCCGTCTGCCAACTGCCAAGGCTATGGAATCCGTAGATCACTTGCAAAGAATAGATTTTCTACAGAACATTTTTTTCGCATTGTGTGTGTGTTTTTCTTATCACAGATTTACGCTTTTGTTTGCACTCCTTTTAACATTCTATCCGGCATGTAAACCCAAAGGATTCCTTGAGATAATTACAGGAAAATTCGTTGAGCTTACTTTACTACGCAGATTGTGTTCCAAAATTTATTTTTAACTGCGTTAAGTTAACATGCATTTAGCATGCCGTAAAAATTTCATTGCCGTTCTCACACCAAGATGAAACATTGCAACCTGAGGAACATAGAAAATTCGAGAACGATTGGTATCGTTGTGAGCGCAATGCGGGAATTCACGGAACCAAAAGCAAGAAGCATGCATCCTAGAAGATATTGCATGCATTGAGTATTGCAGGCTGGGACATGAAGTATTCGGAAAGTAGCAAGAGCTCTTGCTTGAACTTAATTAAATCTAGTACCGAATTCATTTCAATTAATTATTAATTCAACAGCAATAAGTTAGACAAGGGAGGTAAGATACTTTTTTTTGTGTTTTTGAGTTACTAGACGTCATGAATTCACGCGAAAGAAAACGTAAGTCTCGGTACGTAGCAAAGCGGCTTGAAATTGCAAAAAAACTGGAGTTTGAAATTTCATCCGAGCCTGTGAGCACAAGTTTAAGTGAAAATAAGTTAAGTTTTCCAGAGATTGTCTACGAGAATAACAGCGATCAACCAGCACCAACGGAAACTGAAATTGACCGACCCAAATCACCCCCCTTGGAAAATATAAGCTCAGATCCTAGCAGCAGTTGTGATGAAAGCGATCAAAATTATAATTCGTGGTGTGATTTAACAGTTATAACTCACGAATTCCGAAATATTTGCCTCCAAAATAATTTGACGCATTCTGTGGTTTCTCAGTTTCTACAGTTACTGCGCAAACATAAGTGCTTTAAGTGTTTACCGAGGGATGCACGAACTTTTTTGAAAACTCCTCGAACAACCAAAGTCTCGGTTATGCAGCCAGGGAATTACTGCCATTTTGGTCTTCAACGACAAATCGAAAAGAGACTGAATCGATTCAATTACCAAGAGAATAAATACAATGTGTTTAACATTCAACTAAGTGTCGACGGTGTGCCTCTGTCTAAAAGTTCAAATGTGCAATTCTGGCCAATCCTTGGTTACATTCAAGAATTCAACGATCCTTTCGTGATTGGTCTATATTGTGGTGACGCAAAGCCTAATAGCTGTACTGAGTTTTTGCATGAAACTATTGAAGAGCTAAACGTATTGCATCAAAGGGGAATTAACTTGAACGGAACGCATGCAAGCGTTGTCTTGCACTGTATTGTCGCCGACACACCTGCAAGATCTTTTGTTGCAAACACGAAGGGTCATACTGGCCGCAGTTCCTGCTTGAAATGTACCATCGAAGGAGAGTATATTGACCGAAGAATTGCATTTCCCATCGGAAGATCTCAGCCAAGAACAATGCATGGTTTCTCCACACAAGCAGATCCAGATCATCACAATGGCGAAAGTGTTTTAGTTCAGTTAAAAGATTTTGACATAGTTCAGCATATGCCATTCGAGTACATGCATTTAGTGTGTCTGGGAGTCATGAGGAAGCTGCTTAAAATATGGGTCCATGGTAACGTCAAATCATCAAAACTTTCGTCACTTCAGATCGCCAGTGCATCGGCGAAAATGATCGCGTGCAAATCAAGTGTACCTTCAAATTTCCAGCGAAAACCTCGGCCGTTCAAGTATGTAGATAAGTACAAAGCAACTGAGTGTCGCCAGTTTTTGCTGTATTTAGGACCGATTGTAATGCGTGAGCATTTTGGAAGCGACTTTTTTGAAAACTTTATGACACTGCACGTGGCAATTAGAATTCTTTGTGATCCTAACAAGTATTTAGAGTTCAACGAGTATGCAAAAGACCTACTGAAAAATTTTGTTACGAATTTTGAAATTATTTATGGTGCTAAACATGTTTCTGCGAATATTCATGGTCTTTTGCATTTAAGTGATGATGCGCAAAAACTTGGACCATTAGATACTTTCAGTGCCTTTAAATTTGAAAATTATTTAGGTAAACTTGGAAAACTGGCACGGAAAACATCACATCAGATTCAGCAAGTTTACAAACGGCTATCGGAACTCGAAGAGCTTGAAATTACAACAGGCTGGCACGATCCAAGAATGCAGGAAACAGAAACAACTTGTCCTAAAAAATCAAATGCAAGGAAGTGTACTGAGATTGTGTGGCGCAATGAGAAGTATACTTCCAAGCCTCCAAATAATATCTGTGAATTGCAATGTGGTCGCATAATTTTAATTGAAAAAATTGACAGGCAGGCTGTTGATGAAATCATTATTCACGGTACTGCCTGTCTGCGCGGTGGTAATCTTTATGAAGCTCCAGTAGCATCTAAGACATTGGGAATATCGTATATCGTCAAAACTGAAGAAGAAGTTTCTTTTCGTGTCATGTCAATCAAACGCAAGGGAATGATTTTGCCCGAGAGTGATAAATTTGTTTATTTTCCACTGCTCCATTAGAATGTTCGCGATTGGAGCTTTTCCTGAGGATGGTGATAGCGTTGCGATAGTCCCAACGATATGGATTTCTGGAGAAGAAGTGGCTTGGCCTCCATTCCCTAACCATCGTGTTGTAAATGCCGTGAAAAGCAAAGAAAATCCTGGCGTTAATTGGTCGAGGCACAAGTTTCGAGTACTCAAAATTTATGGTAAGTGTCGAAATATTAACGAAGCTATCAAATCATTGTAATCTATCATGGTTAACCATATTTTTGTGTATTCCCACAGATTCTTACGATGTTGCTCGCCAGCAATAACCAAAGGCTGAAATTTCTTCCGACCTTAGTGAGTGCGAGACCGAGCTGAGTAATCGGCGCCGTGTGAGACCACCACCTTTGAACGAAGATTCCAGCTCCGATGAAGAAGTAGCGAAGCGTACTAAAATTCAAGTCACAAAAACACTTCCGCCACCTTCTCCTCCAACTACGTTGACCGCAGGAAGCGCAAATATACCAGGACCACAAAGGCCAAATGGACAAATACCAACAAGTTCAGTTGCCGATAGCCCAGATAACGGCAGTGGGCTTCCCATCGCTTCAGCTTCGACCGAAAGTTCTTCTACTAGTTTTTTCCACACCCATTTGTTATTTCCGGATCAGCAAGGTAATATGAGATTACACGGGTTTTAAATACTTATTAGTACAATCGACGAAAATCAATCTCTTAATTACATTGCAATGAACCGTAGGAAACACGGAGGATACATTGTCCTATCTGCTACCAAACGCATCCTCAGTGATTGTTTCGCGGAATGTTGAAGTGCAGACAGATCAAACCTTTAATGACACGGGTATTTACTGCTAATACTTATCTCAATTATCTCGTTTTTAAATATGGGGTATGTATCGTCAAAATCAAATGATTTATGTGCAGGTATTAGGATCGATATGCTAAGAGGATGTGCAGAGATAAAAAGCACCTTGAAGGTAGTTCTCGGAAGAATCGATGGTATTACAGCCGCTCAGGTACCAGCTGCAGCTGTACTAGAAGAGGAGGAACCCTTGTTTGATTTCCCAATCGAAACAGAAAGTGCACTGCTGATATTTGAAGCTTCCCTGCTGGACAAAATGTTTTACAATAAAGTGGTACGCATTAAAACATTTAACACCTCATACCAATTTTGTTTGTCAGTGTGATTTGGGGATCTGATTTACGCGTTGCTGTTTTTAGGTGAAGCTATTCTCTTCCATCGGTGGTTCCACTGCTCACAACTTTGTCTGCGCGATTCTTAAGCATATCATTGCAGATGAAGTTACTAATGGTTACAACTGGACAGGGGTTAAAAATAAAAAGAAATTCAGCTCGTTACGACTGAACGAAGCAATTTATGGTTAGTAGATTATAACATACATAGTACATCTTTGTTTTCTCTTGTATTTTGGTAGGCTGCTCAATTATGTTACTGAGCATTAACTTTCTAAGCCAATAGTTAATGTTTATCTTTAATTTTTTCAGCTGCTATTGCAAAGAGTAAAATACCTGCAATTAGTGCAACCACAAGATCTGACGTAAAGGATTCTACGTGCAAATTTTTGGCAAATGCTATGGATAGGATCAAGAAACAACAAGAAGCACTAACGAAGTGAGTGGAACAACGAAAATATTGCCTTAAACTCCGTTATTAGTTTTTGGAGTAAATAAAATTGTAACTAATATTTCCTATTTCTTCACAGGAAACTTCAACGCCCTAGTCAAGAAAATGAGTCAAGTGGCATCTAAACTGTGAAAAAGTATTCTCGTTTCCTTTAATCATTCCGTGAGTATTTTGAAGTATTGTGTTGCGATAAGTCCGTTATTATTTGATACTTGAAGCCATGACTGTTATATTTTCTTGTGGATAATAAAAGATTATGATTATTACCATTATCGTTAATTTATAACATTTCAAAAGTTCACCGCATTCAAAATACCCAAATAATAACAATTAACGAATGAGACAGAAAGGTCATGATCCTCCGAGCTAGAAAATCCGGATCCTAAGAATCTCCCCGTTCCATAATGGATTGACGCTTGTAGCTCTTTGTCCGACGGATATACTAATTTTGTGACATTTCTACATTTTGAGGGCCTAAATAGGCCTTTGGAGCCAGAATTTTCTGGCTCTCAGGGATAAATTACCGGTATACAGACTGATCCCTAGTATATCCCGGGGAGAACTTTGTGCCGGTCGGGTACGTGGTGTTTCTGCTTGACATTGAATGTAACAACAACTTATGATTTCACTGGTTCAGGTCACAGTGTCGCAGACGAAAATTATATTTCACTCTCATTACTCTATTATATTGCAAATACTTATGAACGCTACGCAGGTAGAGAGAGATGTGATGTCGAACGGTAGTATGTAAGCTTCAAGCTTACAGGTACTTCCGTGTTAAAGGTACCCCAGGCTTTGAAGTTCGCTTTGCCACAAATTTTATGCGTTTTACATATGAATTCAAGGTTCGACGTTTACGGCAATACTTTACAGTCACTTAATAAAACCATCACTTTAATTACCAGCACATAAGTGCTGTTTTAATAAGTTCAAATCATTGAAGTTCATACCCAACCTAAAATTGGAGACATTTATGCAGCAAATACGATAGTATTATACGATACAAATAAATGAGCTGTGTATCTAGTTTGTAAAATACAAAATACAATACCTATAAATCACATTGCTTCTCCTGATCATAAGAGTAGAGCGAGGATTACACTTATTATCAAACTAATTACGCTTATACTTATTGCTGTGGATCCGCCTCCGACTTCTCCGTTGCAACCATCTGTTTCACAGGAACATAATTCGATCGTTTCTAGGCTTCTCATTAATTTTAGATCTTCTCCTGTAAACGAAGATCGTTCTTCAAGGGAATCCACGTCCTTAGAACAGGACTTTTCAACAGCTCGGCGACCATCTTCCAGTAGCTCTACACTACCTCGAAAAACGTAATTGACGGTGCCGCGCTTACCAGTAACTGTGACACATGCCAGTCTAGCTCCACCAGACTGTCGTTTAATCCTGGAGAAATATTCATGACCGTCAAAACGCGGCGAATGCTTTGGCTCGTCGAAACCAATTTCAGACTTGACTTGTAACGACCAATGGGTTGGTTCTTCTGTAACTCGGAAGTCTGCAATTGGGCTTTCTTCCAGATTATTTTCGGTGGTTTCGATAACATTTTCGGTAGTAGAACTTTCTTCCGTAGGATTTTCGGTGGTAGTACTGTCGTCAGGAGGACTCTCGGTGGTAGTACTGTCGTCAGGAGGACTGACGGTGGTAGTACTGTCGTCAGGAGGACTGACGGTGGTAGTACTGTCGTCAGGAGGACTCTCGGTGATAGGACTGTCGTCAGGAGGACTGACGGTGGTAGTACTGTCGTCAGGAGGACTGACGGTGGTAGTACTGTCGTCAGGAGGACTGACGGTGGTAGTACTGTCGTCAGGAGGACTGACGGTGGTAGTACTGTCGTCAGGAGGACTGACGGTGGTAGTACTGTCGTCAGGAGGACTGACGGTGGTAGTACTGTCGTCAGGAGGACTGACGGTGGTAGTACTGTCGTCAGGAGGACTGACGGTGGTAGTACTGTCGTCAGGAGGACTCTCGGTGATAGTACTGTCGTCAGGAGGACTGACGGTGGTAGTACTGTCGTCAGGAGGACTCTCGGTGGTAGTACTGTCGTCAGGAGGACGGTGGTAGTACTGTCGTCAGGAGGACGGTGGTAGTACTGTCGTCAGGAGGACTGACGGTGGTAGTACTGTCGTCAGGAGGACTCTCGGTGGTAGTACTGTCGTCAGGAGGACTGACGGTGGTAGTACTGTCGTCAGGAGGACTCTCGGTGGTAGTACTGTCGTCAGGAGGACTCTCGGTGGTAGTACTGTCGTCAGGAGGACTGACGGTGGTAGTACTGTCGTCAGGAGGACTGACTCTCGGTGGTAGTACGGTGGTAGTACTGTCGTCAGGAGGACTCTCGGTGGTCGTCAGGAGGACTGACGGTGGTAGTACTGTCGTCAGGAGGACTCTCGGTGGTAGTACTGTCGTCAGGAGGACTGACGGTGGTAGTACTGTCGTCAGGAGGACTGACGGTGGTAGTACTGTCGTCAGGAGGACTGACGGTGGTAGTACTGTCGTCAGGAGGACTGACGGTGGTAGTACTGTCGTCAGGAGGACTCTCGGTGGTAGTACTGTCGTCAGGAGGACTCTCGGTGGTAGTACTGTCGTCAGGAGGACTGACGGTGGTAGTACTGTCGTCAGGAGGACTGACGGTGGTAGTACTGTCGTCAGGAGGACTCTCGGTGGTACTGTCGTGAGGAGGACTCTCGGTGGTAGTACTGTCGTCAGTAGGACTCTCAGTTGTGGTACTGTCGGCAGGAGGACTCTCGGTGGTAGTACTGTCGTCAGGAGGACTCTCGGTAGTAGTACTGTCGTGAGGAGGACTCTCGGTGGTAGTACTGTCGTCAGGAGGACTCTCAGGAGTCTGTGGTACTGTCGGCAGGAGGACTCTCGGTGGTAGTACTGTCGTCAGGAGGACTCTCGGTAGTAGTACTGTCGTCAGGAGGACTCTCGGTGGTAGTACTGTCGTCAGGAGGACTCTCGGTGGTAGTACTGTCGTCAGGAGGACTCTCGGTTGTGGTACTGTCGTCAGGAGGAGGACTCTGACGGTGGTGGAACTTTCTGTTGTAGGGGTTTCTGTCGTTAGACTTTCTGTTGTAGGACTTGCACTGGTTGAACTTCCAGTTGTCGGACTTTCTGTATTAGGTTGATCTGTTATTGGTTCTTCTGTAGTACTAAGAGTGGAACCTGGGTTAGAACTAGTACCGTCTGTAGAACTCGTGGATGTTTCCGAATCGGTTGTAGTTTCCGGGGATTGAGTAGTCGTAGTAGTTGTAGAAGGAGAAGTTGTTGAAGTAGGCCGGTTTGGCGTTGTGGCCTCTACAGGATCTTCGTAATCACCAGGAGAAAAGCATCCATAACTTCCAGGTTGATCGCTTTGATACCGACATACGTAACATTCGATTCCTGCGAAAAAAAATGTTTTTGGCTCAAATGGAAATATTGAACTTATAGTTTCTAAAAATTCACTATTTTAACGTCTTCTTTAACTTATAACCTTAAAATACCTTCAGATTGTTGAACAGCTAAGCTGCATAGCAGCAAAACTGTTAAAATCAGTCGCATCATGGTTTCCAGGATCAGTCTCTCCAAAAACTTGGCACTAAAATCTGGTCTGTAAGTGAACAAGACCCAACGATCGCCTTGAATTGAATCTGCTTAACTCTTTGATCTCTCTATACGTCCCGGTATGAATTAGAATAGTATTAATCTAACGTAAATGATAAGCGGTTTAGGCGAAATAATGGTCATTATCAGGGTGTGAAAATTTTGCAGCTTTTTTCCAGCAGAAAATCCGTCCGAGACGCATCTAAACTCATTATAGATAGAATATCGCAAAGCCCATTATCATCCCGCATCGCAGTTTTTAATCTTCTGCGGCTTATGCTAAAGCTCCTTCATCGTTAAAATAGATGATGCAAGTGCCGTCGCTGTCTGCGAGTTAAAACCATTTATAGATAACCCATATTTAAAAGAATATAAACGCTTATCATGAACAAGAAAAAGGAGTAAATAATCCTCTTTATTCATTAAATAATAAACTAATTCGGTTTCAACTAGCACTACTAGTACAATTACATTTAAATCATCAGAGTTACAACTCTGCCATAAAGAGGCTCATACGGTATGATTAAAAATACCTTAATTGCATCAAGTCTTTACTATGGCACGGCTATAATCTCGAATTGAAATCGTCATCAAAGTCTTTAAAAAACGTCCAAGTGTAATTCCATTTAGACGGTGCAGAGTTGGGATCGTTCCACCGTTTAATTGGACGTATTGCTGTTTTATTGAATTCTTCCAGGAAATTCCTCATAAATTCAAGCAATTCCGGCTCTTGATTTGCTAAATTTCGTTTTTCGCAAGGATCCACATCAATATCATACAAACATGGACCTGTTGCAGTATCGCATGCAATTATTTCACTCCCAGGACAAAAAACCTTAGCGTCATTTTGAATTTCTGATACTCTAAGCCCATCGATAGGATACCCCGCAGTTTCAAAAGCTTTAGCCGCTCCAGAATAAAGTATTTTCTTAACGTAAACTCCGCGACTGAGTTCGTTAGCGGTAGCATTCGAAGCAGTCTCTTCATCTTCTCCAGAAGGTCCGAACCAGCCTCCGCAGTCAATGCCAGGACACGGTCCTAGGTCATTTGGAGCATTGTTTCCTAAAATATTTATTTATTCCACACATTTATCAGATTTTAAATTCAAACAGTGATCCTAGCAACGAATTCAAATAAATTAACCAAGTCTACCTTCAATTAACTTCCAATTTTTGTAACGAACTCCAGAACTGTTTCGAATAGGGTCAATATTGTAAAGGAAGGAATTTCGTGGGGGTGGACCTGATCCGGTCAAGTATGACCACTGGCTAACACCGTCCAAGTATTCCAACTGTGTAATATCTCCACCTAAAAATAAAATTAATGATTATTAAAATTTTAATTGTAATTAAGAGAAGTTCAAGAAAAATTAAATTCTGTATTCTACTTAGCTCAAAAGAGAACGCTCAAGAAAATCAAACGTTGCTGAAACATGCTCCCAGAACTTACCAGCAGCTGCCAGAAGCGTAGGCAGCCAGTCTACAGAATGCATCATATGCTTGTTAACTTGCGGAGAGCTCAGCAGAGGGCTCCACATACAAGCAGAAAGCCGGGTCCCACCTTCCCAAAGAGTGTTCTTCATCTACGTAAATAATATGACAATTATCTTCTCGCCATTTCAGATCATCACACTCTCTTTCAAATTTTAAATTTGTAATCAAATACTCACCCCTCTTAGCGGCCAATTAGATCCTTGATTTAAATCATAGCCTGCCGGAGCTCCACCGTTATCCGAAACGAAAATAACAATCGAGTTATCAAGCATTTTTTTGTTAGCCAAAGCAAGCATCACATCTCCAATCGATTCATCTAATTTGTCCACAACACCTGTCCAAATAATATTCATACCGTAATTGCCTAATTTTCAAACTTTTCTAGCGCTATTCCTCCCAACTAACTTTTAAAACTCCACCCACCAGCATATCTTCGCCGTCCTTCATCCGCAATTGAATCAGCAAACTTGTCAACGTTTTCCTCCGGAGCTTGCAAAGGAACAGCTTCGTATGACGAATGTGGAGCAGTGTGAGCAATCATGAGAAACAAAGGCTCGTCTTGTGGCTGTTGCTCAATGATTCGCAAAGCCTCCTCAGTATAAACATCTGTGCTGTACAACGATGACAGATTAAATCCGTTAATAATTAAAATATTATATTGATCAGCAAATTTTTTAATAAAGTATAATTCACTTCTGCTTTAAGGATATTTTCCCTTCATACCTCACCTGTATTTTCCAAACACTGAATAATCTACCGACAGATTGCTCCGGAAATCGTATCCGACGCCATACTGCAAACATTTTTCATGCATCGTTAATAGTACAACCAAAACTTACTCAACTATTTAATTTACCATTGATTAATCTACTAGATTTCCATATGTTTACCACGTGCTAACTCACCTGCTCCCTTGAAACATGGCTATAATAATCCTGTTTTCCCAAATAGTATCCAAAATGGCTATCAAATCCACGCAGAGTTGGCGTATATACTTTTCGAGCATTTCCCAAATGCCATTTCCCTACAAGATGCGTTCCATAACCCAGTTCTTTCAAGTATTCCGGAAGCAGCTTCTCGGTAAGCGGAAGCCCTGTCGGCAGTCCTCCGGTAATCACATAGTGCTGCAAACCTACGTACAGCAAATCATAGCGCCCTCTACAATACTTTCACACATTCTCTTCCAGTGTCCAAGAACTGACGCAAGTTTACTACCGCCATTCATTACATTTTTCAAGCTCAAGGAAACCCTTACCTAAATGAATCGGATACTTTCCCGTCAGCGTTGCACCACGTGACGGCGTACATAACGGTGCCGAATAATAGCTATTAAGAATAATTCCATTTAATCCAATAGCGTCAATATTTGGTGTAGGAATCTGATGTGATCCATGGAAACTAAAATCATTCCAGCCCTGTAACCATTTTATTATAATTTCAAACCTTTCAATTATTGCTTCAAAGAAGGATTCATTATTTAAATAAACTTTAAAAATACACTTACAGCATCATCAGCAACGATGAAGATTATATTCGGCCGTGTAACTGCACCATAACAGCAAATTATAGTCACAGCTAAAGAAGCTGAAACCTGCAAAACTAGTTTACTTAAATGACAGTTCATCTTCATATGGTTTGACAGCAGAAATGATATGAAGCAACTTGCTACCAAGTCAATTCCTTTTCAACTCTCACTCTCAAACTTTAATAAGCGCGCTAATTGCTCTTCTTCACATCTTCCTCTCCTAAGAGAGTTCGTTCAACAAAGTGTTTGTAGCACTATAGCACGCAACATAGAATTTCTTAATTAACACAGACGTACACATTTCATATCGTCTAATGAGCTTATACTTACAAGTACAAGCATAGTTATTCCAGTATTCTTAAAATTAACTACCACGATATATCACAAATAGCAAATAATTCTGGATCAACCTAACCTCTCTTATCTTCAAGTAAAAGATAATGGGTTATGGAATCCTTCATACTGGAAGAGATACTTTTCTATACCAACAGTTATAATTATACATACTTTTAGATCCACAAATAAGCATCTTCCAACTCTCTCTTCATGTTATTTCAATCTAGAGCTGCTTACACACACACTAAATTATCTAAATATGTATACAGATATGATAAACTCCTTGAAAATATTTGCCAACGTTTTGATGTATGAGCATGTAACAGAAGCTGTAGAAGTAAGCTTTTTGCAAAACTTTCAAGAAAAACCTATAAAATTGATACTAAATACAAATAATGTTCTTCGGACACTACTCCGCAAACCTAAGATAACATTTCGCACAGACCTGGAGCCATAGTGGTGTTTGAATATGTCTACTGAAGTAAGTACAACTAATTTTCAGAGACATTAAACCGCAATTTAACATGATTATGGATACAAGAAGGTCAGCATACAGTGGTCAAGGTTTCCGTATGCTTAAGCAGTTAATATGCTCCATGCTTAATTAGCTAATTACATAAATGAAGATTATCCTTCCTATGCGTCATTCTATATAATTCTGGCAGAAGTTGTCATTTAAGTACAGAAGATGAGTCTCTTCAGTAATTCACTTTTCTTAACCAGTCAACTCACTCTCATGTTATCACGCAACATAAATCCACAAGGTTTAAAAACCAATTAACATTTGTATTACTTCCGTAATTAAAATTTTTATTTTACCCACCAGTTTAGTTTGCTTACCACTATCCATCGTAAATGATGGCGCCCTCTGGCTACAACGTTGTGATAATAGGCGCTGGGATAATGGGAAGTTGTACAGCCTATTACCTGTCAAGGATTTATGGGGAGAGAGTGCTACTTCTGGATCAATTCGACTTCCTTCACCGACGCGGGTCTAGTCATGGCGATAGCAGGTTTGTTTTTATTTTTACTGAATTTTTAATTAAAAAATAAAATAAAATAATTAAAAAGCCAACATTGCAGCGCTAGTTCCACAAAAATTTTCAACACCCTCTTTAAGTTAATTCCATACAATTATTTGAAATTTTAATTCCGGTTTTGACCCTTAACCTTTTAAATTAAAGAATCATTAGACTGACCTACACCCAGGATCACTACACCTACCTCATGCGAACAGCCTACAGACTATGGGACGAAGCAGAGCAGGAGGCAGAGACAAAAGTGTTTACTAAAACCGGAGGTCTGGATTTTGGAAAATCCGAAAACCCTGAATTCCAGTCTTTGATTGAAGCCGCAAAGAAATGGGATATACCTCATGAGGTCCTCACCCCTCAAGAAGTGAAAGCCAAATTCACAAGAATTAATTTACCATCCGACTACATCGCAGTCTATTCCCCGGATTCGGGTGTTTTGAAAGCTACTAAAGCCCTGTCCATGTTTCAAAACCTTGCCAAGAAGAATGGATGCAAGTTGGAGGATAACGTAAAAGTAACTGAAATCCGTTTCCTGTCTGGCGGGAACGAAGTTGGACCTAGCTTTGAAATCTTGACGCAAGGTCATGGCGTCATAAAAACCCGCAAATGTGTCTTGGCCTCCGGGGCTTGGACGCAAAAATTGTTGGATCAGGTCACGGTGGATGGGCAACGATTGGAACTCAAGCTGCCTTTGAGACCAATCCAAACGACCGTTGCCTACTGGGCCGTTGACAACGTGGAGAATTTCTCTGGATTGAACAAAACGTTTCCAGTCTTTATCAGCTATGAACACGGCTGCATTTATGGATGCCCCGGGCTAGAATTCCCTGGAATGATCAAAGTGTCCGCCCATCATGGACCTGATTGTGACCCTGACAGAAGGACCTTCAAGGCAGGTCAAGAGGATATCGATGCAGAGATCCGACCATTCCTCAAGGGATTTGTTGAAAATGATCAAAGTCCCTATACAAGCGTCCAGGATAATTTTTCCCTTGCAAGGTTTCAGTAATTGAATTGTAATAAATAATTATGTTTCAAAGACACCCATAGTTAAAGACGACGGTAACATAATTTATTCCTACCCAATACTCTTGAAACTTAATCAAAATCATTATTAAATATTATAAGAAAACGTTTTTCCAGCTTTTGGTTTCAGCTTACAGTGCGGCACACGATAACGTAGACACCGAGAAATTTGAAATATAGTTAAAATTCATCCTTAGTACTGTAGTTAATCCCCCTGCTAACGAATTTTCCTACTTTTTCGTTTTCACAGAGAAAAGCGAGCTCAAAATTTCGAAATTCGCCTATGATTTACTACAGGGTTCGCGTACATATTATATTAACCAATGTAATTGCACCGTATTGGAATCCAATCACTTATCCGAAAAAAATTGAGATATAAAAAAGACAAATGTTTGGATTAAGCAAGTCACGTCGGTCTCCATACTACCAGCGGGCGATATCCACAAAAAATTACGCTTTTGTCAATGACAATTAATAATAGTTAACCCAGTTAGTTAAGGAACTTGGTTTTTTTAACCTAATTTGTGGATACGTTCCACAGTGTTTTTTGATTTCTGCCAAAATTAGGCAGTAGGAAGATTGCTTAATAGGGATATTTACTACAATCACAATGATGAACTTTACCTGCATTTCAAATTCCTCGGTGTCTACGTTATCGTGTGCAGTACTGTAAGTAGACTTGCCAAAGAACCTAAAGCGTGCGGTAAGCGAGCGCGAAATTTGAAATTTTTAACCGCATTTTCTGCGGCATGAGACAGGCGGCACAGAACCATTGACGTACATACAGCTGTGTTTGTTTTGATTGTCTAAACTTGTGTTGTCTTCATTAAAAAGTTAAATTTTTAAAGTTAATGGTTTCAAGGCAATCCACGATTATGTTTATAATTTTTTCCATTTAATTTTAGTATTGTTTTTCCATACCTTTAAGTATTAGAATTGTTGGTCCATTTGATCTGTTACAAAGAGAGTGCCAGGTTGGTTCTAACATTTCTCTGATCTCGGCAGTAATATTGTAAAAGTTAAATAGAAAGCATTACTTCATTATTCCCGGGTTCTCAATATCATTTTGTTATTCGTAGGAATTAATTTCTTAGGATCTTGGAGTTGATTTGAACTTTATTTCCAGCAGTGCTCGTAATTCAATTACAATTAATTTCATCCGTTAGTCAGGATGACTGACGCTGGCTTTTTTCGGGTAATTACAAATTATATTATTAAATAGAAATTACAAAATGTATCAATAACTGTTAGTTTAACAACTTAATCATGATTGCACAGGGTACGTCGTCGGAGCAGGATAATCGCTTCAGTGACAAGGAGAAGAAGCTGTTGAAGCAGATGAAATTTTCTGATAATCTACTAAAGAAGGTAAACTAATCTGTTTTGAGTAATTTACTTAATTATTTACGTGATTGCTTATATAATTATATTTATGCTTGTGATTCCAGGTAGAGATGTCGCGGGTAAATTTAACGGCCATTAAACCGTGGATTGCCAATAGGATATCAGAGCTGTTGGGAATGGAAGACGATGTCTTGAACGAATTTGTGTACAACCAGTTGGAAGAAAATGTGAGTTTCTGATACCTACTAAGTAACGGAAATACAGCGTAAATCTGGGTTAAAATGGGTGTATTTAACGTCAAAATGCATACCGTTTGTATTTGCAGAATCCTGATGGTAGACGTATCCAAATTAACTTGACTGGGTTTTTGAACGGGAAGAATGCAAGGGTATTCACAGGTGAGCTATGGGATATGCTCTTAGACGCAATGAGTAACTCAGGTATTCCAACTTCAATTCTGAATGCGAAGAAAGAGGAAATATCCCAAAGAATAAAGGCAGAGCAGCCAGCGTTAGTAGTTCCTGAAATCAAGGATGCACCACGCAATCCGAGACCGAACGACAACCGGAGTAATAATGACGACGACAGAAGAAGTAATTACTCTAGTCGGTATCATCATGAAAGCAGTGGTGATCGATCATCTCACCATCAGGTAAAAGAGTCTCAAATTACTTGTATGCTTGAAGCATAGTCTAGCCATTATGTTTACATTATACAACATGAATATTACCTTTTGTAATGCAGGATAAGTATCGTAGACGACATGATGAGGATTCATCTCATCGAGGGGATCGCCAAAATAACGCAGATCATAGAGATGATCGGCAAAACAACAGAGATCACCGAGATGATCGGCAAAGTAATCGGGACGACCGTCCTAGCAACAGAGACGATCGCTACGGCAGCAGGGATGACCGATCCAGTAGAGATGATCGTCCTGGCAGTCGTGATGATCGGCAGTCAAGTAGGTCTCATAACAATAGCAGCCGAAGAAGTCGATTTAGTGATAGTGCGGTAAGTTGAATTATCACCATTTATACTTTTGGATATGAAACTCTCGAGTTTTACCTAGCCCTTAATAAGTTAGAGCTTATGTATGTTTTTGACCTATACTATAAACACACCTATAAGTAAAAAAACTCATAATCAATATTTAAACTACTTCCAGCTGGACATAGATCAGTCTAAACCAAGAGACGCTGACGCAGCTCCAGCGAAGGATGATCGCATTACTTTGCAGGAGAAGCGACTGCCGGACAGACGATCGGTGAGTGAGTGCATGATAAAAACATACCTGCACTTCATGCATTTCATCTGAAACCATTACAAAACTGAATTTAACTCATGTAAAATGTATTTTCAGGGAGACGATTCTCCAGCAGTGGAGATGAAAAAGAGAAAGAAGAGCAAGCACCGACATCATCGAAAAAGAAAAAGCAGTAGTAGTAGCGATCGTAGTGATGCTGACAATGATGAAGACGATGATGATGACAGGCAGGACAGACGTAAGAAGCGTAGAAGTAGTCGTGAGAAGAAGAAAAAGAAGAAGAGCAAGAAGAGTGGTTCACGAGATCATTCTGAAGACAAGTCCCTTGAACAAGAACTGAGAATCAGGGCTTTAGAATCGATGAAACGTCAAAAAATTGACGATAACGATAATTAGCATGCAAATAATTTCTATTGCATCACCTCCTAAAGCTATTGTTTAGAGTAGTTTCATCTTTTATGTACAAATTAGCTATACTTTTAGTTACTTTTGGCACTAAACTTTAGAAGTTTTCAATTAGTTGTTAATAATTTTTGTGTTTAATCCTCATGTAAATTTTACTACTAGCTCCTCGACTTTGTTTAATTTAATAATGCATAGTGTAGTTTACTTTTCTCTTTTCCAACCAAGCTCGGATTTTGGAATGCATCCCGATTCAAACTTGTTACTACCTAGCCAAAGCCATCTATCTGGCTAAAACTGTAAAGTGCTATGCATCAA
This sequence comes from Sminthurides aquaticus, assembly GCA_906901655.1. Classification (NCBI taxonomy): domain Eukaryota; kingdom Metazoa; phylum Arthropoda; class Collembola; order Symphypleona; family Sminthurididae; genus Sminthurides; species Sminthurides aquaticus. The sequence continues at coordinate 2,907,898 of CAJQTT010000007.1, forward strand.
GCAAAATGTAAATCATGAATATTTATGAGATTGATCGCTACAATTTAACAAGGGCAACCAACCAACCTCCTGGTCCAAAAGAGGCGGAAACCAGGAAAGTCAGTCGTCAAGGATAAAGAAATATTTCTTTTTCTACATTTTTAAATGGTTCGCAGAAAGTATTAAGACAGTTGCTCCGTCTTTCTCTAATTCTTTATACGCCCTCCGACCTTAATGTCGGTGTAAAATGTATTGATTTGTTTTCCTACTTCTCATGTAGTCCACCAAACTGTACTGACTTCCTCCACTCTCTCAAAGTAAAATGTAACTATCAAGTGAAAAAATCTTTTAAGCCTTCATCTCGTCCTCAAACTTTGTTTTCTCTCCCCACTCTCCTCACACAACACCGGGACTGCTCTCTCAAAGCTTTTGACATTTAATCCAGGCATCACAAATACCATCTGACAATAGAACCAACCTCCATTCCGTAGGTAGACTTAATTATTCTAAGCCAAATACATGCGTTGCGTGGTTGTATAGAAATTCCATCCACAACTACCCAGGTAGATTATTCGCAAACACGTGAGTTCCTATCGCACTTACCCAGCAATAAAGCCACAAGGAGAACTCCTACAATCCAGTTCCTTCCCTGGATCCCGGTTGTATAAGTTGATGTCAAGATTATCCGGATTTTAACTTCTCCTCCTTAGCCTTTCTCTCCTCATGACTGAGCTCTGACAGAACTTTTGCAAATTCCAGAGGTTAACTGCATATTGACTCCACAACGGCACTATTATCACCTACTCTCAACTTCCTTGAGTATTTCCCTATTCCTCCTCGTCCAATAGAATCCTAGTAGGTTTATGTCTCATTCTAACGACTTCTTAATAGAACGCTGAATTGCAATTGCCAAAACAAAACCAGCTTATTGGGCCACCGTAAAATAAGATTTACTCATGATAGAGCTAAGACTTTAATAACGAGCGCAAGCTTTACCTTTTAACTGGTTTCGTAGTAATTCAAAGAAAAAAGCACTTTCCATCAACCACCTCCCTTCCTTTAAAACGCAACTCAGCCGCAGTAAACTCGACTTAAGCATATCATCACCTTTCTAGATACTATGTTGTGTTGAAGGCCTTTCCCTAACAACGACTCCGATGAGATTCCAGACCAGGAAAACTACAACTCCAGAATCCCCGCTCTTCTCCGTCCTCCTTTCACAGTCTATAAATACGAGGAGCTCCAACGCCTCCCGTTTATTTAGTTGGTCACTTTCCCCACATCCGGTCAAGTTGCGCTCAAAACCTCTTCCATCAACAGTCTTGTTGTAGTTGAGACTTTCAAGACTTGGAATTTCACTCGTTTCAAGTGGCTCCACAATGATTTGACTTCTCTTCCGACCGATCTGGAAAAAGTACATGTTATCATCACCGCTCTTTAATCACTGTAAGTTACTTACGATTGCGACTCTTAAAATTTTAATCATTCATATATATACCTGTGTGATTTGCAGTTTTGTTCTAATTTTGAAGTAGCTTAAATTTCTTCAAAATCTTAACAATTCCTTCCTGTTTCCTTGCATTGCAGCTGAAGCTTTCTCCACATAATCCAATAGAAGCCGTCTCTAAAGTCCAGATAAGATGTCCTTGAGTAGACTCAATAAGGAGCTTGAGGAGATGAAGTTTTGCCCTCCGTCGTTTTGCAGTGCTAAACCTATCCATGGGGATATGCGGCGCTGGTCAGCCACGATAATCGGACCTCCTGGAAGTTTATATGAAAACGGTGTCTTTAAATTATTACTCGAGTTCCCCGCTTTCTACCCGGCTGTACCACCAAGAGTAAAATTCATTACTAAGATTTATCACCTCAACGTCAACGAGGATGGATGGATTAAGTGCGATGTCATCTCCCGTAAATGGTCTCCTGATACATCCGTATCTCGGATCCTCTTGGCGATAGTCAGCCTCATGACCGCTCCAAATCTTGATGACCCATTTGATCGGGAAAAATCTCAAATGTTCAAGAAACACCGCTCCCGTTACAACGATGAAGCTCGCTTATACACGTCCATCTACGCTAAGGGTGACCTCTGAGAAGGAAATAAAATTTAGTCTCACAAATTTTCTTTACAATTCGTCTATACAGTATGTTCCTAAATCCGCGATATGAATTCCTGCGTGCAAATGTAGCGAGATAGCCACATTGCTATTAATTCTGTATGACTTTGGATGGAATGGTTAACTACAGCTAGTTTCAACAAGAGGATTTGGCTACTAGGGTCTACTTAATATCAAATGTACTGCACATCTTGATAATCGGTGAAGAAGTGAAAAAGTTGTACATTTCCGCCTTCACACCTCTATTAATTCTACGCCGTCTGCCATACCTAACATTAAAATTCCCACACTTTTCAAAAGCAAACAACTGTAATGTTTAATTTCATTAATACCGGCCCAGTTTCATACATAAAAATTGTAAGATCGTACTGGAAAACAAGTAATTCCTTCACTGCCTTTATCAAAGTCCCTCCACATCTGAATAACTATACATGTAATTTACATCACGTATAGTGCTAGCAGTTTTGCTTAGTGTCACATTCTCAAACTACTCGTCTGTTCTGTTGTGAAATTAGAAAAGGACTAGTTCTAACCTCAAGTTTTTTAAATTATATTATAGCTCTGTACCTTACATCAATAAAGAACGAATCAGTGTCTTCAAAAACTAAACAGTACATAATAAAAATTCATCAAAAACCTTAAATATCAAAGGTTACAACATCTCTCAAATAAAACTGGCATCACAACTCTTTAAAGATTGAGAGCCTTCAAGATGAGTTGATTGTAGGTACGGGTGTTGTCGATTCTCAAAATTGCATTGAAAATATCTCGTTCCGCTTTGATCTAAAATATGAACAAGGATTATGTTATTCTCATGCCTCAGCCAGTATTTTACGAGTAGATAAGCAAAAACATGACCGTCAACTCACCAAATTCATAACCAAGATCGAGGTCGATGCTTCCGACAATTCAGCATTGTTCACATCCGGAGAATCTTCAGGAACATCAACCAATTTGACCACACGACCGAAAATAGGAAACTGTAAAAGGAATCCACAAGGAATTATAGCCAACAACTTTTCACACAGACAAATTACGAATATCAGTGTCTCACCTTCATTATTTCTTCGTCTACTTCACAGCACTCGGATATTTTCACAAAGACTTTGTCACCGTAGTCGATGAACGAGACTTGTACTTGGTCTCCTTCGATTGCGTCCACCCGACCACGATAGTATCCTTCATCATACTTGGCAATTACGATTTCATTGAGGTCTGGAGCAACCGTCATCCCTTTTTCTACGAATTTCAAATCAGACCGCAATGGTTAATAGGTACAAATCACTTAACTACTAGTTCAATTTCAAACAAAGAAGTTGTCAAACTTACTTTTTTCAACACATGTCAATACGGCTTCCGCCAATTCTTCCAAACGATCCGTATCATCAATTGCAGTCACGGTCACACGACTCGGCTGCCACGTAAAGCTGATACTAACCTGTGCCCCATCCTTCAAGTTCGGGGTGTAAGGCAATGCTTCATTACCAGGTTTCTTTTTCACCTCGGCTTCCTGGGGTTTTAAGAACGGGTTGAACTTCATCATAGTCGTTGGAGGACTCGTTTGCGTCTTTAAAGCGGGTTTCACAGGCGAAGTAACCGGGGTTGGAGGCTGAACTTCCGGAGCTGCTGTATCATGTAGCTGAGCTAATTCCGTACCAAATAAATCAACGGCGCGTGAATGACAAACCAGATTGCTTCGAACATAAGAGCTCCCCAACAATAACGCTTATTCCTTACCCGTAAGCTCATCAACCAGATCGTTCAACGATGTTCCATCTTTGCGGTACAAGTATCCACGCCATTTGTCACCGGCTTTCTCTTTCTAAGAAAAAAAAACAAAGATTGATGACATAGTGACAAAGAAACTCCGCACAGAAACACTGCATGAACTAATAAAATTAAATATCTTACTATTTCCAAAGTGAACGGTTCACTTGTAGCAACTTTTTCAAAAGCTGTTCCGCAAAGTTCGCTCAGACCTGCTGAATCTTCTCGTTTGGTAATCATGGTGAACCGAACACCGTACAATGGATGTGCCTGAAAGGATGCAAAGAATAAAAACTCTTGTCTTTCAACAATGACAATGACTGATTATTCACGACACTTGGTATTCAAAAACTTACCATCATTATTTCATCCGATGGCTCAAAGCATTTGCTTTGGGGAACAATTTTCCTGTCTCCATAATCCAAAAATCTGATGTCATACTTCCCTCCTTCTACTGAATCAATTACACATCCACGGAAGTAACCCTCATCACCGTAAGCAGCGAAAACGATCTCGTTCCCTTCCAACTTTCTACTGACTGGGGAAGCTGGAAAAATCCAAACAGAGTTGAGAAATAGTCACTTTAATGTTACCCGCAAATATACAAAATTAATTTTACTGGTTGAGGCAAACCTTTCGATACGTAGCTCTGAATTTCCTCTTGCATCTTGTAAACTTTCGCTTCATCAGCAACGGCATTGATGGTAAATACGGTGGTGCTCCACATGTAGAAGACCATTACTTTCTGGTTATCGTAGAACTGGAGCGACGGCACCATATCCTTCATAGTCCATTGCTTCTTCGATGGCAGTTTCACTGCTAGGGGCTTCGGTCGAACCAGTTTTTGAACAACTGACAACATTTTCGAGGAATCCATTTTATCATAATCATCAGAATCGTTAGCATCTTTCTCTTCTCTCCTTTCTTCTTCTTCATTTGCACGAGCAATAAGCTCAGATAAAGTCATCCTTGAAGTCTGCAAAACATTCAGTAACATTCAGTTAACTAGCATTTTCATTCTTCTGGCCACTGTACACAAAGTGCAATCAATACTGATCAACGTGAAAACAACTTACGCTTGGTTCGACCATCGGATTGAAAGAACGGTCCAGTTTAACCCCATCAGCTACATCGTTACCGTTCGTTATCTTCGCTCCACCCACTAAGAATTCGGCAGGCTTTGCAACAAATTTCTCCTTGGAATGCGTGCTACCGTGCTCTTTCACACCATTGACTTTGACCGACTCATCACGCACAGCAAGCTTGCTGTTGGCTGCAATAATTTCACCCATGTCATTGGCAAATTCCATGCAAGCTGTACACAGTTGACAAAACAAGCAAGTCAATCCCCATTTTAGCCCAACCGACCCGAGTTTCGATCAAGGTGATGCAGATTTAAATAGAAAACTTACGTGAGTCGGATCCTCGCTTAAGATGACCACCAGCCCCAGACAAGCTACTCGTAGACCCATTCTCACGCTTCTTCAGTCCATTAACAACGCGAGCCAAAGTCGAAGCCGCACTCGATACATCGCTAAAAGTACAACATCATCCATTTCAACTTACAACCACGTATTATAATCATACCAAAAGCAACAAGGCTTTATCCAGACACAATCCATCCAGTTAGGTAACAGAAACTTACGAGGTACTCAGCAGCTTCTTTTCCGCAATCGAAAGGCATCGGGCAGAGCATACTTTAACATTCGGGTCTTGACGATGCTGATAACCAAAGTGGTGATTGCACACAGTACAATCCAATGTCGCAAAAGATCTCATCAACTGTTCCACCTGAAATCCAGACATTAATTAAATAAATTACTTAAAAATTGTATACCAAGCTTCACTACCCTACTACTCGCTAGCATGCATCCTACAGAGGTATTTGGCGTAGGTAAACAATATTACGACCCAGCCCCTTCCCAAGAGTAACAATTCATACGCTACAATATTGCCTTCTTTCCTTCACATTCAATCTCTCATAATACGCCTCAACGATAACACCTTCACTGCACCTTCATAGCGTAATTAGCTCCAGCATTCCGTATTTACGGACTCTATTTCCGCACACATTACATTATCGTCAATCAATCCGAATCAACACATACGCAACTGGCTGGCCTTACGCAAACCAAGATCATTTACCTTCCTGAACAACTGATGAACAAAGCAAGCTACGCTCCTTACGCCAATTACGCATTTTTACTGCTCTGAAACCACTTCCATGTTGCTACACGTAATATTACTCTCATTACAATCTTTAACGGTCACAACTAAACTCTCAACAATTACAACGCTCCAAGCAACGCCTTTTCACCTTCTAAACCTTTACTCACCTTTTCCAATGTTTCGATCACTTCCCTGTCATCGATGGCCACATCAAAATCTTCATCAGTCAATCGCAAATAGTTTGGTCCCCGTCCGAAAGCCATTTTCCAAATCTAGAAAAACCAACACATTCAACATTAATAAATACAATCCAACCCAAAATTTAATATCATGTATCGTTAAATTTAACTTTTAGTTTCACTCCAATTTCACTCTTTAAAGCTGACTTTCAACGTTTTAATAGTCCTTTACACAACTACCATCTTCCGCCTGCCTTACGCCACGAGCCTAACCCCCACACCAACACGTGTAACTTACATTATAGTTAACTAACTACGCCCAAAATTACCTATATATATTTAATATCTCCACCAAGCTGCACTCATTCACTAACCAGTCAAGTTACTCCTTACAACGCCGTAACAAATCACACATTTAACTACATTACCTTATCCCGCAGTAACTTACCGTTTAATTCCTCTAACCACAGTTAAAGTCCCTTCAAAATACTTAAAACTCAACCAAAAGATTGCCGATGCGCAATTTCAATTAATCACAGTTATTTTCAGAATTTGAAGTAGCACCTCGTTGATTCACAAATAAATTAAAACTTAAATTTTTTCCAAATTCCTGTCTTCCTTCACCCGAAACTTCATCAACCTCACTCTCCGAAATCCAAACGCAATCTAAAACCACTACACGTTGGGCGGTATGTGTTGTATTTATAAGGGTAGACGGACTATAGCATCGCATCCAATCTTTGCATCCAGTCTCCTGCTCATCCCCCCTCCTCCCTCGCAGTCTCCAAACACGAAACTGACGTTTTCATTGGAGGACTCGTGTAAAGGGGCCGGTCAACAAAGCATATCATAATCATACAAGAGAGTGACGCCAGTCAACCCGATTGGTTCGATTGACACACAAAGGAACAGAGCTGTATAGTATGCATATATAGTAGGCTGTTGCTGACCACTCCACCCCTTCATTGGCAGAACCCGGGGTACTATATTTATAATTTAAACAGCTAAAAGTGGGGGGCCGTATTAATGAACTGTGGGTGCGGTTAATGACGTATTAATCTGTGCTGGTGGACGTTTCTAGAAGATCAAACGGATCCATGTTTCTTCGAAGGATTGTCTAAAACATGCACGTGGAAGAAGATATCTAAAATTATAATTAAGTGAACAATATTAAATTTACCAACGTTACAATCCCTTGAAGTATCGTTTGTCTTTATACAAGGTAATTAACTGTTTAATCCCAAGTTAATCCTAATTCCCTAGGATCGGATTTGAAACGTATGCACGTTTTAAATTTAGAAAAATTACATTATTCTTCGGCATCGACGAATTTTAACGATTCCGTTACGATTTGGATTGGGGCTTAATTGTAACTACGTAGTTAGTTAACTGTGTTACCTGTACGCTCAACAGCACCTCTTGGTAAAATGAATTTGATGCTAGACAAGATCTCTTACTCTGTTGGTATGGGAACCGCTATAATATATATAATGGTATGGAGATCTTGTCTAATTTGATGCATATAATGGATACTGCCAGTCAAATATAGTTACTTAATTGTTTCCGTTTGTAACCATTTCAATGACTTGCAGTTTGATCAGTTTAAACTTTATTTAATTTAAAAATACTCATAAGCTTAATCACAGTACAGATGTAAAACACTAAATATGTTTTATCAATGTCTTCGAAACGCAAGGCATATACAGTCATCTTAATCCAACTCTTGATTTCTATCTTAACAGGCAACCGATGCGGTGTTAGCCGATTATCGTCGAAGCACGATTTGAATATCGAATGCTGCTAAACTGGACGATCGAAGCTGTAACTTAAATGTTCCAAACGGGTATAGTACACGTAATATTGCAATTTGATTGACCGTCATCCATGTCCATCTATTTACATGATTGTTAGTCTTCATCAATATAATGGTAACCTGACTTACGTTTATTAGCAAAAGCTGGTTAAGCAGCAATAAATTAGTATAATACAAACAATCTGGACTGTGGACTAACTGCGGGAGTAAAAAGGATAAAACTAATGTACATATTTACAAAACTTTGCATACAGGGCATGTATGTAACTGCTATTCCAGCTAACTACGATAGCTACGATTCTTATCTGCATATCAACTAGTAATGGGACATGATCTTTACATTAGTTTAACGGAGACTGCTACTCCTCCTGGTCGTGAATTCCGATACATGTGTTAGCGATGTGTGCAGTTACGCGATAAATCTAATTTACCCTCTAATTGAAATCGTATTATGAGTTGATAAAAGCTGAAAGGAAAATGTAACGTATAATAATTGTAAGGTTGCAAGAGCTTCGTTTAAATTATTCGAAACCCTCGTCGAAGACTATGAACAAGTGCGTAAGTATGTACATTAAGTAATTAAAGAGGTTAAAATTAGGCAGTTAGATCATTTCTTAAAATAGTTCTTTTCTAAAAGTAAAACCGAAATCATCACACTTCAGTTTGAGCGTTCGAGCTAGTTGAGGAGGTCCACAATAGAATACTGTGATCTTTCCTTTGTTTTGATCTTGAAGTTGCTTGAATAACTGGAATGATAAATAGTCAACAATTAATGATTGCTGTGTTATGAGAATCTATTGATAACATCAAGGAACGGTATTGCTATATCTATGATCCCATTACCTTGTCCCAGTTGGGCCTTCCTGCGTTGGTCCTGGTCTTCAGTCCGGTAATTAGATCACGTTTGTCCTGTAACGATAAGAGAGACAGTATTGAATCGGTTATGATTTCGGAGGATTATATGCAACTTTGCCGATACTGTTATGTAATCGCTTATCAAGCTGTATTACCTTTTTATGTAGCAGGTCCAAAGCTAGCTGCAATCCTACAGCCTTCATGTCCGTTCGTTGAAGAGCTGAAGTGATGTACATGTGCATATCCAAGAACCTCTCCATTGCTCCTCCAATTTCAGCTTGATGTATTTCAAGTTGTGAAAGTAGATGAACAAACCACTCAAAAGATCGTTGTTCTCGATTGATCCACAAGAAATCCACCTTCAAGTCAATTAAGTTTTGATAAGTTGTAAATTGAACATGGCTTGTACCCCGATTTTCAGCTAGTCTTACATTACTTATATATGTACCTTTTTCAGATTGAATCCCATTTCGGAAATATCGGCACACCAAGAATGCTGGCACCTTGGGCATGACTGCCTAGTAGCTGTGTATCGAAGCATAATCGATTGAAGAATCGATGCAAAAGGTGTTACACCGATTCCTGTTGCTATCAGCACAGCATGCTGAGCTCGGAAAATATGGCTGGAAGGTGCACCAAATGGCCCGTCCACATAGATCTGTAAGGGAAGGTAGAGTTAATGTTTGTTAAGTCCTGATGTTTCTTAACTAAGAAGCAATTGGTCCCATATTTCAGCTAACCTCCAGTGATGATTTATGCCCGTTTACGTCATCATCAGTCGAGCTAGTAACTTGGAAACTAGACCACTTCGAAGTCGCGACTAGCTTGTTAACCCCACCGTTAGCAGCCAAAGGACCATTGCCCTCTTCCGCAAGCTTGTCTTCACATGTACCGTCAGAAAAGGTTATGATTTTTGGCTTGTTTCGCAAATGTTTGATGCTATCGGAAAAGGGATGAGAGGATCCGCTTCTTAGTCTAGTATAACTCTTAATCTTATTGTTGCTGTAGTCTACATCATCTTCTTGTGGTGCTTGTACAGAATATGACCGCTGGACTGGAAGTGGTTTCATCATCCTGCTGTGGAATTAATTTACATTGTTTCAATTAAACTCTATTACAGAAATCGTGCCTTTTGGAAAACAGAATAGTAGTACAGAGTCAACGAAAGTGGAACAGAGAAAATCAATGTAAGCACTTACGCAACCATGGAGCCTTCAGTTTCGTTGCCTTCACTGACATCCGGAAGTGATGCTGCAGAGCTAAGTTTGGGATGTTTCATAAGCTTACGATGTTTCGTATTTTCCAGCACACACTCCGATCCTCCGTTATTCAACATTTCAGATGACGTATCTGATTTATGTGAAGCACAGTATATAAATTATACAGCAGTTAATCATCTTTGTCTAACTAATTCAAAAATTTCACCGGTTAATTTTTCAATTACCGAAATTAGATGATCGGTCCAAGGAGCCGCTCACGCTTGCCGAACTCGGGGGTCCTACTGTTGTAAACGAATCCCCGATGGATTTCAGTGGTCTTCTACCTTGGATTTGCTTTGAAAGAGCCGGTGAAAAGTGGGTTTCCTCTTCGAGAATCATGGTAGGTGTTTCCAAACTGGTAACATGCATTTTCCATTTTAATTGTGTGCATTGCCATAATCGTCACGTTATTCAGTCATCATTTTAAATTTAAAACTAATACTGTTTTTATGCAGAGAGAATCTTACTGGCCGTCTAAAGGTAATTTTGTAGCTTGAAACCCGCTTTGTCCTGGGAGCAATACATCAATTTCAGTATGATCACCAAGGTCCACAAATTGTGCTTGCTGCTTTTCAAAGTATTCAAATAGACGATTAGTCCATTCTCCTACTCCACGGATATGCAAGCTTATATGCTCTGTAAAGACGTAATATCAAAATTTAGTATAATGCAACCTGTACTGATCAATGCCATCCTAAAATTATTTCAGAAACGTTATCCTTACCTCTCTGTTCTGGAGCGCTACTTATAGTAAAAGGATGCCATTCAAACTTGGCGATTTCTGGAATCCGCACGAAGACGTAATCACCAGCTTGGAATTCAAAATTAGGCGGCCTCTTGATAGTTAAATGAGTCACTTTGGAGGGTAGCAGGATTCCAGCCCTGATTGTCGTTTTTCCATGTCCTCCTCTCCATTGGTAAATCCGGAATGCCTAGAAAATTACGAATATAGTAAGTTTGTTAGTTACTCATGGAATTTGTGAATACTTCAAAACCTAGCTAATTAATTCATTTGTCCATAGAAGAATCCTTACTTGTTCGACTAGGAGCATGACTCCAATAACGACAAACCATTTCCAGAAGTTCGGTGCATGGATTATGAGAATGGCGAGGAATGCCACGTAGAGTAAGTGAGTCCAGTAAAACACCTACAAAATGATCGATTTTAAAACCAACGCTGGTAATGTTTCTCAAAAATATCGCAACAGGTTCTCGCCCCTTCATTACCTCAAAGGATCCCCTTCGCCTCACGAAGGGCAAGGCACAGATGACCATGATTGTGAGAATAATCATGATTAAAACTCCGCTGTTAAAAGCGTATCCGTGTACAAGGCCAGTATCAGTCGTCTTTTTAGGATCAAAGAGGACTTGCATATACGTATCGTTTTTATGTAATGGATCCTTCAGTACTCCGACACCTAGGTTGGCAAGTGGCAATAATATTATGCGTACTTTTCACAAATGAAGTAATTACTATGGGTCGGCTCGATTTTGCTTTTAACTTACTTATGTTAATGAGATGGGTTATGGTGTGAAGAATGCTGAAGAAGAAAATTGCCCATCCAGTAAGTTTATGAAAGTATATATGTTGATCTATAGGTAAGAAGGAACTGGCACCCCTCGCACGAAGGAATGTCAACGACTGACGAAGCATCATGACGACGACGAAAGTGCAATTGAAATTTAAGCATTGACCTGTTCCACAAACAAAGGAATTAATACATAGCATCAAATTCGACACACAGAATTTTTGAAACGCCTTCAAAACGCGGATCCCACCTGCAGCTCTTGCAACAACAACGTAGTCAGTGTCATTGGCATGATCATCCCCATCCTTCCAGGTAAAAATTCGATATAGAAACAGTCCTACGTTCGTACAAAGAAATGCAGCAAGCCAAACAAGGTAAACGTAGTTATTTCGAAAGTATTTCGTTGATAGCTGATGCGGTTTCCTAGCTCTTATCGCATCTATAATCGATGTTTTCTCTTCCTTAGGTTTTGCAGGTACAAGCCATCGTTCAATGCTGTAATGAAACAATGCTATCAATTTTCTTAATAAACGCTCCATTAAGTTTTGCATTACCCAGTGCTCTCACAAACCTAATTGACAAATTCTCCAGCAGTCCCCCGTGTTTTTCCAATTGTGCTTTAAGTGCTTCGTATGTCAAAGTTCCTCTTCCTTCCACGTCAGCGTCCTCAAAGAGAGCCTTCGTCAGCTCACCTGAAACACGTCAAGTAACACAGGTGAGCACATTATTTACACTTTCACCATTTTCTCCCATTAATCCATCCCTCTACTTACGGATCTGATCAGCACTGAATTTCATTCCATTTTCGTCCATACACGCAATCATAACATCCTCCAACTCATGCTCTTGAATCAAACCATCGCCATCCACATCATAGCATTGGAACAAGAATTTTATTTTGTAGTCCGGGTCATCTCCCATGAACATGTGCATTTGATGTAAAAATTCCTGTAGCGATATTGATCCGGACGAGTCCACATCGAATATTTCGAACATTCTTTCCGTGAAGAATTGCTGCAATACAAAGTTCAATTAGTATTCAAAATTCCTCTCTGTCGACCTATGCATGTATATACTATCTCCAAATGTTTAAACATATTTCAAGCCCCATTCCGCACAACTATTTTGCCCTCAACTTACATTTTTGGTCTGTATAATTTTCTTGAAATCTTCTTTTCGGATTTCGTTCCCCTCCCCAACATTTTGACGAAATACCTTCTCCAGCCATTTTATATTTTCTTCCGTCAATCGGCTGTTGGGCCTAGTGGATAGTTTAGTAAAATTAATTTTCCTCACTGCCCTTCTCAGACTTTGAGACATGTTAGAATTCGCACTCAGTATCACGCAAACGCACACAGCCCAAAAACGCAGCACCAAGCAAGGCTAACAACTCTTGAATCCGTTTCACATACCTTCCAGTGCTGCTCAATTGCGAAATGAATTCCATCACCTGATCAGCCGAGATCACTCCGTCCAAATTCCGATCAATGAGTCGGAAGAGTTTGTTGAGAACCTGCACAGAGTGAAATCCACATTTCTCTATAATTTTTCTCACGTTTCACAAATTCCACGAATTACATTCCTGTTCTTGGGCTTACGTTTTTCGTGCGAAAAATTGCACAGAACCGCTCAAAGTTAATGTCAGCGTCCCGATACAGAGCATAAGTAACAGATTCCACCACTTCCACGAAATCAATTTGCTTCTCCTCCCTGCACAAAGAAGAAATCAACCTTTCACATGATCAATCCCAATTAAACATTCTCCAGAAATCACCCACCTCCACCAAATCTCACCCTAAACTGTGTATCATTGACTGGAGAAAAGCTTGTAACTGGAACCATTTCCTTAACCTAACCTTTCCACTCCCACCTCCTTTACTTCAATCCCCTCAACCAAGTTTACTCACAAACTTAGCAGCATCAAGCATCAAGCCTGCAATAATACAACTGCAAAACGTGCCGTATTCAGAGTACCAAAGGTGGTGAACACACCAATTCCTGAATCTAATCTCCTAGCTTTGCATTCATCTCCAACTTATTTGCAAACCACTCGTCCCCTCTCATCCTCATTTAATGCTCCTCAATTCTAAAGTAATAGCATTTGTTTATGCTAAATGATTTAAAAAAATATCATATATACAACTTATTCACCTGCCCTGCATTACATTAGTCGTTTCCTAGACCTCGAAAAAAAACTCAGTCCCCTGGTCTAGAAAGAACCAAGCAAAACATGTACATTTTCAGTATTGTTGTCCGCCCCGGCTTTGGCTAAACAGGTAATTTACTTCCATCCATACTTTCCATAATACTCCTTGCCGCTCACCTCTTCCTTTGCAGACTTTTACCTGCATAATAATGGCTTAACTTTACATCTCGATGCAACCAGTGTAGTGAATAGTGTTGGACCCAATGAGTGTTCTATTGCTCATTTCCACCATTATTCCCCCGCTTTTACGTATCTTTGCACGCACACATCTTCCATAACCTCCCCGCACCCTCACACCATCACAGCTCTGCAAAATTCTATAATTCCATCCCCATTCACCACTATCCCATTCAAGTCATCATAACTCAAAGGGCAGGGAAGTTTTAAAAGTATATCAAAAAATTGGCAAAGCAAAATTCCTAGAAAATACATGAGCCGGTTCTTGAGTTTTACCACCAGCGCAGCTTCCAGTCAAACGAAAATCCCTTCAGGCCATAGTAAGTCCTGTCAGCTATCGATGAGGAGCTAGTATAAGTAATGATGTACATATGCTGTGATAGATGGATAGGCTTGCCTTCCTTACTATAACCTTTTTTCTTACATAGATTCAAAATGCCTATTAATTATTTATGCATAAAGAGGTTTGTCAGCTTTTTTCGCACATGTTTTCATACGTTTACGACCTTCCCTCTTTTAAATATTGCTCGTTTATTGCATAACTCTCATGCACGGTCCTTCTAGTTTGGTGTCGGTGTCGGCTCTCCGGAATCTGTAGTCTGCATTCTGAACATGTTCTGTATTATTGCCCGTATCCAGCAACTTTTCAATGTTTCTCTTCAAGAAGCTTCTATTACTTTCAATTGACAGTCAGTTGTATATTATTTCTTTGCAAAAACTGCCCGCAGTCCAAGTCAAACATGTGATATTACTCCTGCTGATTGATTCCCAATTTTTCCTCCATCCATAAATGCAAGATAGTCTAACAAAAGCGTAGCCATCAATAGCAACGTTTCAAGTCCTAAAAGTTTCGATATCATATTAGGCTCCGTTGGCAGTTTTCCTGGACCGGTCAGACAGGTAAACATAAAAGAGCTTCAACTTTACTCGTTTTTCATAGCAGTTACCTTCAAGTGTATCGATTCAACCAACACATGTATGACATACCACCGGTTCTAGTCATTGCCAGCCAGACTTGGACAACTTCGTGCTGCGTGATTTTCAGTAGCGCTATCTGTTTACTCCTATACCGCATACTTACACTACAAATGACTTAATTTTCTGGCTACTAGTAGCTTTCATCCCAGTAGAACAAATGCGGCTTTTTCGAGGACAGAAGGTCAATAGGATCCTTTAGAAGCTACTGTTTATAATTTCGCAAGTTTTTGCAAAACATGATTCAATTCGGTTGTTTTGGTTCTGTAATTCATATTAAATTAATGGAGCCTGCATTGTCTACGATACTTTGTCTTAGAATCAACGAGGCCATGAGCCAATGATTGTAAAGATTATTGTCAAATTAACACAGATGAAACCCTTGCTCTTTAAAAATGTTAGCATTTGGATCACACTATATTCTCACTGATTTACTTACCCATTGAGCCTAGATTTGAGGAATTCGATCCATTCATCCTGTTTTAGTTTGGTTTGATGATTGAAATCAAAGAGGCAGAATAATTTCCCGAGTAATTCCTGAAAAAAACATAAATTTCAAGGTGTTACTACACAGATCTTTTGTTATCATACACAATTCAACAAAATTACAACTTGGACATTTGTCTAATTTGTCATATTCCCTTGTAATTTCCTTTCCGTCGGTGCCGGCTTATCCACAATCATCTCTGTTTATGCATCATATTATCCCATAATTTCCTCTCCAAGGTGCAAATAATCCCCTTGCAATTAGCTTGCTAAAGGTGACTTTAACGAGGGAATGAGTAAACAAATTGAGAGGATGACAAGTTTGCAGTGGAGCCGGCAGCACAAGAAAACATGTTGAAAAAGTGTGCGATTTTTTCACCCAATTTCAATTATTCTTTCAAGGCAGCAGCGAGCACAACAGTAGCTTGTAAATTATTCAATCTCTACGAGTAGCAAAGGTATTTAGTCAGTATCGCTTCCAAATTCCGGCCCGCCCATCCATCCCTCTACCCTATCTACTGTTCCTACTTGGCTTCATGTAGTAATTGCAATCATCCTCCTCCTAATGTGTATTTATAAAACCAGGAATGCGTTTCCATGCGAGCAGACGGCGGAATAACTTGGTAATAAGGAAGCTACAGGGTGCTTCATTTCGTATATGTACGAATTCTTTGAATTTTCTATAGGCTTCATGTATTTGTTTAAGCAAAAACCAGTTTCAAGCACTCTTGTCTAAAACACTCCTCGTGTCTTAATCTCTTAAATGCCGAGTTCAACCATCAAGCAGGAGGCAGGACGGAATGCATTTTAGTCAAGTGCAGTTCCCCCGAAACTTGCCAATTTGCAATTTTTTGTGCAATAATGTTTGCAGCTCATTTTCCCGCTCCTGCTTCCCTATTACCCTTCATGCTATATAAACTCCCGCTCCGGATTAGCAAATTGTATATTAATATTTTCACAAGTTTCATTCCCATATCACATCAAAAGCAAAGGATTATCGAGCAGGGTTGACAAAGTCTGCCGAAGTCAAACATTTAAATTGCTCAGCCCCCGAAGAGAAAAATGAAAGAGACTCCCCTGTGAGAGAACACATTTTTCCACAGTGGTAAACAAGACAGCAGCGGACAAGATTCTCTTTCAGTCCGCAATAATAATAAGCGTCGTACTGAGTTTAAGTGAGCAGCGCCCATGGCGTGCATTCTTGCGAAACAAGGAGCCAGTCGCAGTCCTGGACTGTAGCGCAAACAACAAGTATCTGTACTGTAAGCATAAAAATGCCGAAAGCGCACGCTTACAATCCGCATAACCCACCTTATCTTATAAAACAGCATGAAAGAGCATTTAAGACAATGCCAAGGTCTTGATTATACTATGCTTTGATTTTCCATATAATCTCCAGTCAAGCCCTATCCATTCAGTTTACATAAGACTTAAGGAACTCAGGCGTAACTTGCGCCATCACCACGTTATTTTGCAAACTTTTTGCGAATTTAACGTATCTATCTCATGCTCAGATCAACAAGTTTAGCCTGAATCTAATGCCAATCTTCAAGAGTATATACCAGATTGGCAACAATAGTATATATACTATTGTTGCCAATTTTCCACTCATTGCCTGGAAGCGTAGGAGTTTATCCGGCAGGCTTGCCCTTTACATACTGACAGGTTCACCGCCTTAATTCCAAACTTGCATATATATGCACGCATAAATCTTTCCGCGTTCAAAAATTCTGATAAATAATCCCTAGTGTCAAAAGTCTATGAATAGCATAAAAACCTGTTTTTTCTCTCTCACGATCTTCGTTTTTCGTGAGAGATTCGCAGAACTGATAAGATAAACCTTCTTTAATTTTACCTTTCCTTCCTCTTCCTCCCAAAGGCATGTGATGAAAATACGTCAAAAAGAAGCGCATATTCTTATTTTCAAAATAAGCAAGACAGCTTCTGTTCTTTATGTTGGAGTGGATATGTACAGTGGTGAAAACTTCACCAAATTTTGGTTCCTCAAAGCCAAGGTTCATTGAAACCATCATGCGTGATGATGATCGTTGATCATTTAGAACCAGTGCTCCTGCAGAGAAGATGATGCATGCATTGTTATGATAGGATTGTTGTAATGCAATCTTTGCATGTAAAACAGCCTCTCCACAGGTCTAACCAAGCAGTAACCACTTAATCGTAAAGTTATTATGCGCTTCATG